>OX459025.1:7500-2773753 GCA_949774965.1 Diarsia brunnea | reverse complement strand
GTACACATTTTTCTTAAATAGCTTCAGTTTTATTTGCGGCAGCCGAAGTCTATCTTTATGCCGTGCTCGGTTATTTGGCCTGTCCGTGCTAGGTTCAAATAAATTGTAGTTTTTCTTTACAAATGTACATATTTCAAAAATATATAAACAAGGCAAAGGTAGAATTTTAAGTTTTTGGAACAGTGGCTTACAGCTGTCTAAAAAGTGAGCTCCACAAATTGCTCGGATACATTTCTTTTGAGCTTTAAAAACTCTGTCAAAATCTACTGAGTTACCCCATATTACAATTCCGTATCTAAGTACGGATGATACATAACCATGGTAAGCCAGCATTGCAGTGTCACAGTTTACTGTTTGTCGAATTCTTTTTAAGACATATATAAAACGATCTATTTTTATAAGAATTTTGTCAATGTGTGTCTTCCAATTACAATTTTTATCGACTGTTATACCTAAGAACACACAATTATCTACAGTGGTCAAAAGGGAATCTTTATAATTAATGTCTAGCTTATTTATGTTTGAATTGTATGTCTGAAATTGGATTATGTTTGTTTTTGTCATGTTTATTTTTAAGTTATTGCTATCTAGCCATTCAATTGCATTGTCCAGAGCTTGGATGATTTCATATTTTAGGTTTATGTTATTGTCACTTTTAATCATTATTGTAGTGTCATCAGCGAATAGTATGCAATCTTTGCCTATCGCCTCTACAATGTCGTTGATGTAGATTAGAAAGAGTAGTGGTGATGAGATACCTCCCTGTGGTGTGCCATAATTATTTTGTTTGTATTCTGACCTATAGGTTTTCTTTTCTTTTTGACAAGTTTTTGTTATTTCCACGCATTGAACTCTTTCAGACAAATAACTTTTGATCCAGTCGTTGGCCTTGCCACGGATTCCGTAATGCTCAAGCTTTGAGAGTAACCTTTTATGGCAGACAAAGTCAAAGGCTTTCGTCATATCTAGGAACGCGCAGCTTATCTTCGATTTTTGATTCAAGCTTTCAGTTATGAATTTTACTAGCGCAAAACATGCTAAAGTAGTGGAACTACCCTTCCTAAAACCGAATTGTTCTTTTTTAAGAACATCGCAGGTTGTTAAAAAGTTTTCTATTCTTATACACATAACTTTCTCAAAGATTTTGGATAGGATTGGGATTAAGGTTATTGGCCGATAATTGCTCATGTCCGTTTTTACACCTTTCTTATAAAGAGGTTTGACAATTGATCTCTTCAGACGTGTTGGGAAAACCCCTTCTGTTAGAGACAGGTTTATAATGTAGGTCAAGGGAGACACTAAACTCTTTGCACATATTTTTAACACTTTAGTGCTCAGGTCGTCATACCCAGTCGAGTTGGTGTTTCTTAGACTGTGAATGATTTTATAAACGTCTGATTCATCTACTGGGGTAAGGAACATGGTTTTAGAATTTTTTGGAGCGGTTATTTTCATGTCATATTGCACGTTTTTTTTTTTAGAATCGTTGGTCATCTTTGTTTGGGATATATAATAGTCATTAAATAAGTCACATATTTGGTTTGGATTGTCATAAACTTTATTATTAGTATTAATTACGTCAATTTCCGAGTTGCTTGTCATATTATTTGCGTTTGTTTTAATCATGTCCCATGCCGCTTTACTTATATTTTTGGCCTTATTAATGTAGTCTAAGCTATTAATCTGCTGGGCCTTGTGTATACATTTTTTCAGTATTTGTGTGTAGTCGTCATATGTTTTTTTGTTTTGTTTCTTGTTATGTTTGTAGAGATGGTATTTTAAATATAATGTTCGTTTTTTAATGCAGCATCTTTTTATACCCTTAGTTAGACCTCTATTTTTCACTTGTTTACACGTATTTTTAACTTTAACTATAGGAAAACATAGGTTGTAGAAAAGAGTCAGTATATCGTGTAGTCTATCGAAGGCGTCATTTGTTGTTTGAGTTTCGTAAACTTCAGAAAAAGAAAGACTTGAGATACATTCATTGAACTTCATTATATTTTCGTCACTGAGCTGTCTTACATTTTTAAACCAAAAGCTATGAATGTCTTTAACTTGAAAATCATTTTCTACGCTAACCGTGATTGATTGTGCTGTTTCGTGGTCTGAAAGCGCTAGATAGTGAATTCCTGATTTAGCGTTGTGTATGTTACTTACTATTAAGTCCAGGCATGCGTTTTTTCTCGTAGCCAATTTTATGTGGTTAATTAAATTACTATTGCTAAGTATAGAATTTAAGTCATTGGTTGTTTTATTTGTTTTCAGTGTATCAATATTCCAGTCACCACAGATGATAATTTTTTTGTTACATTTTCTACTTAGTTTATTGGTAAGAAGCTCTAAGTTATTCAGAAATATTGTGGCATCCCGTGTAGGTGTTCTGTATATGCATACTATAATTAAGTTAAATTTAATTATTTCGATGGCACAGCATTCGAATTGAAGTGGAATGGGTAAAGGAAGACCTTTTATTTCTTTAAATTGTAGGTTATTTTTTATAAGTATACAAGAGCCTCCTCTTCGTTGGTTTGTTCGTGAGAAGAAGGATACCAGTTTATAGTTGTTCAGTTTAAGATTTTGTTCACAGCCACTTTTTAGAAACGTTTCAGTAAAACATATAATATCTACGGGACCTAGTTCCTTGTGTAAATTTGAAAGGGCCACCTCTATTAATTCCTGCTTGTTCAATACCCCTGCAATATTTTGGTGAATTACCGTGATTGTAGTGTATTTAGTTTTGTTTACGAAAAAACTCAGTTTTCGCTTCATTACCGACTTGTTTTATATTCCCAAAGAAGGCAGTAATTTTGGTTTGTGTGGTTTTTCGAACTGTCTTAGGTGTCGTTGTTCTGTTTCGGATGATAAGCTTATTTTTAAACCGATTTAGAAACTCGGTCTGGTATTTTCTGTAGTCAATTATTGTGTTCAACTTCAAACATAAATATGATAGATAGTACTGATGGTAACTTTTCATAGACCTGTCGTCGTTGTTGCTATTTATGTAATCTGAATTGTGTATTTTTATGTATTTACAATTTTTATAGTTTTGTATTATCAGTTCCAGGTTATAGTTAATTGTATTCTCGTTTAAGTAAGGATTATATTGTACGTTAGTAATAAATACAGTATTGTTTCGTAGTTTATAAAGGATGTTACACAATTCAGTTATCAAAGAGTAAGGGTTTTTTCAAAGAGTAAGGGTTTTTTTTTTTAGACTGATAATCAGCACTTTTCGAACGTCAAAAACGATGAATGGTTATATTGTATTTTGTTTTGTAGTAATCTACATATGTTGTAACGCTAGAACCGACATTTCTCTAGAGTCGTATAAATGCAGGATTATTAATTCTTTCTAGTTGCTCTAGAATCAACATTTCTCTCAAGTGATCTAGTTGCTTTAGAATCAACATTTTTCTCTAGTGGTCTAGTTGCCCTAGAACCAACATTTCTTTCTAGTGGTCTGGTTGCTCTAGAACTAACATTTCTCTCTAGTGGTCTAGTTGCTTTAGAACCAACATGTCCATATAACAAAACGTCCAACTATCAGATGGTCAGTATAGCAGAATATCTATTTGTGTGTACACTCATGATAGAAACTAAAAATCATTTGTAAATTACATAAATTAGATCAAAAAAAGTCAGGGTTAAAAATCTCTTTAACAGCCTCTTCCAAATTAGGCGCACTCCTGTTTTTATTCCCCTAATATATTATATGTTTTTTTATACCTCGAAAATACCACACCGCTTATACAAGGTTACATTAACGAGTAAACTACTCCGATTCTCTGTATGGCGAATGCGTCGAGCAAATGTTCGGACGACCGTATCTTAGTTTTTATATCAATGATTACGTTGGACTAATTATCAGAATTCGTATCTCCAAAAACCGCCATCTGTTTTAACGACATTTTTTTTATCTCTTAGCCATAAATTCAAAAAAATATTAGTCGAATATCAATCTACACCCACTCTAAACTGAAATACTAAAGAACGCTATTTTAAAAACCTCTCGAAACTTGTTAAGGAATCAGTTTTTTGTTGGTCCTGTAAAATTTGCTCAAATGGACTTACGAATTTTGATAATAAGACCGACGAATTTAAATCCTAAGCTTCATGCTTCTTCAAATGTCTATTAAGCCCCGATCTATGAGCACTGGAATAACTACAGATCCCACATCCAAACGGCTTTTCACCACTATGAACCCTTTTATGTGATTGCATTTGCTCCCTAATATGTGTCTTATATTCACAATCTTCACATTCCAAATCCTTAGCCTGATAATGAGAGATCAAATCTCTCAGATCTCGTCCAAAATAATTACATTCCGTACACTTGTATGGGGTACCTCCTGAATGTATTTGCATATGAATTTTTAAGTTTGATTTATTTTTGGTGAAAAACGTACACTTTGTGCACTGTACATATCCTTCCGGTGGCTTACCCTTATCACATTTTGTGCAGGGTACGTATCTACCTGGTTTCTTATCACAGGTGTGTTTTGAGGACAGTACTCGGTCCATTGTGCGGTAGCCGCATGATGTACAGTTGTACATGGCTTTTAGTTCTGTAATTTTGATGATACGTTCACGTTTTTGGGCTGGTGCTGATGGTTTCTTCTTTGGCGTTTCATGTTCAGTGTGTCTGAAATAAAATGTGGTTTAATTATCTATACTAATATTATAAAAAAGAAAGATTTGTAGTTTTGTATGTAACGAAAAAACTTATTATATAAAGAAAAAATATAATGTTACGTTCCGTTTCTTAACAGACCGATTTGAAAAAATCTTTCACCGTTGGGAGCTACACTATCCACGGGTGGACACAGGTACAGGGATATACAGTAGCCTATGTTACTTTTTATCCCTGTATTGCCACGGGATCGGAAACTACGCGGGTGTAACCGCGTGACGTCCGCTAGTGTTTGACAATTTAATTAAAAGAGATTAGGGCGAAAGTGGTGTATTTTATCTTGTTTGCAGGGCAAACATGGCCAGTTATTGCACAGGATAGAGAGGTTTAGAAGGAGAAAGGGGAGGCCTTTGGCCAGCAGTGAAAACCGAAACTGGGTAACAAAAAATATACCTTCTAAGTTCTATTAATGCCATAGATTTTTTTTGTTTTCATGAAATAGTAGAATTCAATGGGGTTAAATGAACAAAGAGTGTTTTTGATGATTTTAATGATAATAATTCTTATTATTGATTTCTGATTAGTGAGATACTGCTTTTCTTATCATTTTTAAATGTTTTTTGTGACACATCTTTTCACCATCATCATTTCTGTTCGGAATGACCAACTGTTGGCCTTGGCTTTTTTCTGTCATTCTTTTCTGATCTGTGCGTCCCTCATCCATATTTTAATGAACATAAATACTGAGACACAAAAAATGTCAATATATTTTTATTATTTTTTATTTTTGCTTATAGGCCCACATGGATACTTTTAAAACGTCGAGAAAAGGTGCATGGTGCCTGGCGCTTTCATTTTTATTAATAAATGAAATGAAGTAGAATGAATGAAGTTGTTTTCAATTCGGCTAGGTCATTGCAGGCTTGAATCAGCTGATTGTCTGACAAAAAGATCACTCTGTGCTTCGAAAGGCACATATAAGCCGGTGGTCCCGGCCGACAAATGGCGGTCGTCAAACCATGTCAGAGGCCCTCGAGGTGGTTTAGAAACTTGGACACTAGGGGGTGTGCGGGGTCGTTAGACTTTAGTGCCCACACGATAAGAAGAATTAAATACTTACCCATAGTTATGGTCACTCAAAGGGTACAAGAGTTTCTTCTTAATTTTGATTCCGTGACATTGTTCCCTCACTGTATCTTCAACTGTAGTATTTTTATTGCTTTTAGTAATAATCTCCTTTCTGGCTTCCTCCATGTTTAATCTTGCAAAACTTCTAAAATTAAAAGATCCATTCATTTTTTGTTTTTAGGAATTACTCAGTAGTAACCACGGAGTCTGTATTTGTGTCCGAACAAATATTTACTGATGGGATGACACAAAGTACAGGAAAAGGTGGTATAAACTTTTTTAACATCCTCTAAAACTGTGTTATGCAAAAAAATTATTTGTATTTGTGTGATTTAGGCTGATACAACTTTAAAAAAAACCGGCCAAGAGCGTGTCGGGCCACGCTCAGTGTAGGGTTCCGTAGATAATAAAATATTATGTAAACGAAGTTAAAAAAAAAATACGGGCAAATGAAACTTGACCTCTGGATTGTATAGGCGCTCATACGATTCAGGGACCAAATTATATTGGTTAACTGCAGTTTCCATCTGTTGTTTCCATCCAAGTTCAAAATAATTTTCCTAGAAAGTCCTTATAAAGTTCTACTTTTCAGATTTTTTTCGTATTTTCTAAACTTATGGTTCAAAAGTTAGAGGGGGGGGGACGCTTTGTTTTTTACTTTTGGAGCGATTATTTCCGAAATTATTGACATTATCAAAAAATGATTTTAGTAAACCCCTATTCATTTTTAAATACCTTTCCAACAATATATCACACATTAGGGTTAAAATTAAAAAAAAAAACACTTCCCACTTTACATATAGGGGGGCTACCCTAATAAAACATTTTTTTCCAATTTTTATTTTAGCACTTTGTCGGCGTGATTGATACACATATTGGTCCCAAATTTCAGCTTTCTAGTGCTAACGGTCACAGAGATACAAAATCTTTATTTTTTAAACAAAACGTTTTACATTAGTTGTTGATTGGAGCCTCCCTTTAAGCAAGTAATGCCTGTGTTAGGAGACTCCGCTCTTCCACAACAATATAATTAATTCAGAACCTTAGATAAAAACAGTGTGTTTGTGTGTATATGCATGAGTGTGTGAGTGTGGATGTGTGTGTGTGTGTGTGTATGGATGTGTGTGTGTGTGTGTGTGGATGTATGTGTCTGTGTGGATGTATGTTTATGTGTGTGTGGATGTATGTGTGCGTGTGTATGTATGCATGAGTGTGTGTAGATGTGTGTGTGGATGAGTGTGTGCATGTATGTGTTTCATTTTGTGTGATGCAATAGTGCCTCAGTGTCTATGTAATTTAGTGACTTTATCCAATTGGTTATAACTTTTTTACACTCGTGTAATTGTTTATTGTGAACATATATTATTTTATTTATCCTATTATAAAGTTGACATGATAGTGTAATGTGCTGAATGGCAGCAAATTTCGTTTTTGTTTGTGGAACCTGTGCTATGAGATCTTTCCGTCTTCTTGTTATTGCAGTTGAATCATATGGTAGATTTTTATGCTTTTTGAGAACAGTACATGATGTATAACTTACGAACAGAAAGCAGTCCACTATCATGATAGAGACTTTCAGTAGGGTATGTGATTCTTTTGAAATACATAATTTTTATTAGAGCACGCTGTCCTCGTTCAACATGTATAAACTTTGATTTTCCTGCACCTCCCCATATTGTGATACAGTAGGCTATAACTGATTGTGCTAGAGAGATATATATTTCATTTAATAAGTTCCTATCAGATCCTGATTTCTTTTTTATCCGCGTTTTATTGTTGTTATTTTAGCGTTTTAAAAATCCACACCAATTTCCTAATCCTTCCAGAAACATGTTCAACATGAGAGTACCACGACAATCTCTGGTCAATAATTACACCTAAATATTTAGTTTCGGAAACTTTTTTAATTAAGGGACAAGCGCAATTATTATTTTCGCATGTATTGCTTGAGTGTACTTTAATGTTGAACACATCATCTGGTTGTGATTTTTTATAAATAGAGAAGCATATGTAATTGGTTTTCAAAGTGTTTAACGTGAGATGGTTGATATCGAGCCAAGTAGCAATTTGGAACATGCCTCTCTCTGTCTTAATTTTAACATCGGACCAGCTGTGCCCATGGAAGACAACAGCAGTGTCATCGGCGTAAGAAAATATATTTGCGTCTTCCACTTGTAGGTTACAAAGATCGTTAATGTAAACTAGAAAAAGTGTGGGACCCAGAACACTACCCTGCGGTACCCCGAACGACACGTTACTGTCATCACTTATATGTCCTCCAATCTTAACCTTCTGTTTCCTGTCTGTGAGATAGTCTACAAAAAATTTGAAAGGAGTTCCCCTTATTCCAAGTTTCTCCAGTTTGGTCACCAGGGTGGGAACGGAAACGGTGTCAAACGCTTTTTTTAGGTCAAGAAATACCGTCAGACATTTCTTCCCCTTATCTAAATGATCTGTCACTAACGAGGTAAGGGCAGTAACTGCATCCTCGGTGGAGACTCCCTGTCTAAAGCCAAATTGTGTTGAAGATATAATTTTGAACTTATTCAAATAATTGACTAATCTAGTGTTGGTTAATTTTTCTATTACTTTAGACAGGGCTGGCAACACCGAGATAGGTCTATAATTATTGACATCGCTTCCGTTCCCTCCCTTGTGAACTGGAGTAATAACAGATTGTTTCAGAGGGCCTGGGAATACTCCGTTTCTGAAACAGAGGTTAGCTAGATGGGCAATTACAGGGGCGAGTACTTTATTGCAGTATTTTAGAAATTTTGATGAAATACCATCCCAGCCAGGGGCACTATCCGACTTCAAGTTACTTATAATTAACTAGCTGTTGCCTGCGGCTTTGCCCGCTACAACTCGAAAATTGTCCCACGGTAAGATAAAATCGGGATAAAAACTATCCTATGTGTTAATCCAGATTATAAACTACCTGTGTACCCAATTTTATCTAAATCCGTTCAGTAGTATTTGCGTGAAAGAGTAACAAACATCCACACATCCATTCTCACAAACTTTCACATTTATAATATTAGGATTCTACTTCCTCTGTGTCAGGTTCTAAGAGCACGAATGAATTTATTTGTGTAGATAAATTGTTTTGTTGCTGATCAGGATTGCTTTTATCTCTAGGCTGTATTTGTTGAGCTAATTCTTTTCCTATATTCGCGAAATACTTATTAACGTAGTTAACTGACTCAATCGGAGTTGGCTTAATATTTAGTAATTCTGAACTTTGATTTTTCGTTTTATTGGTATAAGTAATTGATTTTATATTTTTCCATAATAATTTCGTGTTGGTAACTGAGTTAGCCAGCAATTCTCTTTCATATTGTCTTTTAATTTTTTTAATAAGATTTGCAGTAGTTTCTGTAACGGCTATATGTGATTTTTAGGATTTCGTTATGTGGATCGGCCCGTGAGTTTTTTTGTAGTTCGTTACGATTCTTTATACAGCGGAGTATTCCCGGGGTTATCCACGGTTTGATGATACGTTTGTTGTTGGATATGTTTTTCACTGTAGTGTGTTTTTCAATCGTTTCAGTAAGTTTCTCTATAAGTTCATCGGTAAGTACATTAGGATCATCGCAAAACGTTAGTTCGTTTATATTTTTTTCTAGTAAATAATTTAATGCTTTTTCAAAGTTTAAGGCGGTAACGCTTTTATGTGTAATTTCATTATTTTTTGTTTTAGAGAGTGATAGAAATGTAGTAAAGTGATCTGTAACCGAAGTCTGTAAAATAGCGATTGATGCACATATTTTTTTCCCGTTGATTCGTATCATGAAATGGTAGAGGCAGTTATGTTCTCTTGTAAGTAGTGTATGTCCTGGTAATATGCCATAGGTTGATAGAGTGTTAAGGTAATTGAGGCGGTTATTTTGCTCAGTAGGAGCCTCCGTCTCTTTGGGTCTAATATTAATATTTATGTCCCCGGCTATTACTAAGTTTTTATGTAAGTCTATATGATCTAAATGTGAACTGAGTGAGTCTAAGAAATTGTTAATATTAGAGTTTGCTGGCGATCGATATATGCATAGGATAGTGGTATTTACCATATCTACTTGAAGACACGAAGCCTGGGATAATTTTACTTCTTGAATTTTTGGTTTTAATGTATTTTTTGCGTATACAACAACTCCATCATTTTGATTGTATTGGCGGGCTGTGACATAAGACTGATAGTTGGCTAGTTGTGGTAAAGGTTTATTTATATTTATTCTACATTCCGTTAGGATGATTAAATCTGTTTCGAATTTAAGCGAAGATAACGTAATAGCAAAATCATCAAAATTGCAGTATATACAAACAAAAACACTTTTACACGTCACATCATATCGTATTTTATAACTAGTTGCTAAAAGACCTGACTTCTCTGAGAAGAAACAGCAATAATGCAAAGTATGGAATATTCTCACTAATAACATCATTTATTCTAGCGCTATGCTAGTTATTCACAAAAAGTCAAAGAATTACGGCGAAAAAACAAACATGGGATTACTTTTCGGCGTTTAGTAGACTAAACTTACCTGCGTTAATGTGTGTCCTGCAACAATTGCTATTGGACGAAATCAACCGTAAAATACAATTTATTTATTGTACCTTTGCTAACATTGCAAAAATAGTATTTCCTTTCCGCAGGTTGTTGCAGAAAATCAATTTGATCAGATGAGTGGTCTGAGTGCAGTAAGAGTTGTCAATTTTGACGTATCAGAAATGGTATGGCGAGTTTATATATTTTGTACTAAAATGGTAGAAAGTCATCCAGTAACCAAACGATAGTCTGAATGAAAAACTACCAAATAAATATCGTATTTTCTGTTCAGTCGAGATTTGAACTTGTTTGATGTAGATCAGATGATATCTTGTTCATGGCTGTGGTCGGGTATAGTAACAGTGTATAAATACAATGTAGTTGATTTAACATGTCGCGAAAAAATTTCTTCTACCTAATCTTGTTTCATGAAAAAACCGTTTCCGCACACTAAGAATTCCTCCTATATCGTGACTGCGTTAACAAAAAGTTTTGATTCACGTTAACAAACAGTGAGACCCGTATGAACTATTGATAGGTGTAAGCCATACAATTTTTTTTTTGCCATTGTGCTAACCTGCTGTCATCTCAATTGTTCAACAAAGCATGAAATGAGCCGCGCTGGCAGTAACGGATCCATAACATAAATAAAAAACACATGTTACGAAAATATTTTAATTTCCAAATAATTACATAGGTAATCATTAGCATTAATAAATAACTTATCATTACAATACTTTATACATAAAATTACATCCATACTTAGTAATTAGTTAATTTTGTGCAAAGTTTTCTCACATTTACAGTGCATATTTTAAAATAAGAACTAAATAAAAGTTCAATCTAGCATCCGTTTACTATAAATACATTAGGAAAAGAAAAGAATCATAATTTACGTAGGTATATGCAGGTGTGCAAGTCTTATTTGAACAAAACTACTCGTTTCACATCCTCTTCTCATACTTCGCTTTATAAAATAAAAAATAAATAAAATAAAAAAATAGTTATTCTTTTTTAAATAAAGATAGGCCATAATGTAACTAAAGTTATATGTAAGAGTTGCAGCCAATACCTGAGCTAAGATTATAGGTATCAGCCCCCACCCTCGTTATTAAAAAAGTAAAAGTCAATGTCACCATTGATATAAAAACTAAAGATACGGTCGTCCGAACATTTGCTGGACGCGTTCGCCATACAGAGTATCGGTGTGGTCTGCTCGTTAACGTAACCTTGTATAAGCGGCGTGGTATTTTCGAGGTATCATCATCATCATCATCTTCCTGCCCTTATCCCATTCTATTTGGGGTCGGCGCAACACATTTTCTTCTTCCATTCTTCCCTGTTACACGTCAAGGTGGCATTTATTCCTTTCTCATTCATATCATTCCTCACACAATCCATCCATCTTTTCTTTGGCCTTCCTCTCCCTCTCCATCCATCAATATTTATATCCATCACTTTTTTAGTCACATGCGTTTCATCCCTCCTCATTACATGACCATACCAAGATAAACGACTTCCTTTCAATTTTTCTGTAACAGGTGCTACTTTCAAACTTCCTCTAATATACTCATTCTTCACTTTATCCATTCTTGTCACTCCGCACATCCATCTCAACATTCTCATCTCCGCTACATGCAATCGTTTTTCATCCATCTTTTTCAAAGCCCAGCACTCTGATCCATACAGTACGACAGGTCTAATCACGGACTTGTATATTTTCCCCTTTAACTTGAGGGGCATCCGTGGGTCGCAAGTTGTTCCAGTGACCTGTCGCCATTTCATCCATCCTGAGTTGATCCGTTGCGTTACGAGAAAAACATAAATAAAGCTTTTAATTAAATTTACAACCGCACCCGAAGAGAGCCGATCGTGGACTAGTTCACTTCGGCTCTGGAAAGGCCGTTTTGGGGACCAAGTTCGAGGCGTCATTTTAACATGCAGTCCGCCCAGTCCTTACGCAGTAATATATAAGTCAATGGTCAATGTAGAATAATTTAATGAGATAAGATACATCTTGTTGCACCACACCACCGCATGAGTGGTTATTTATGAACATGTATTAAATATACAGGATGTAAACATACCTTTTACGAAGCCGTCAATCAAGCATTCTGTACATTCACTGAATACACAAAGCAACTTTCAAAAGTCATTTTCTGCTTCTGCGTTAAGTAACGGTTTACGTTTTTTCAAATATAGCTTCTTAGAAGCCATCATTTTACGAATTAGGTTTTATCTCAAAGTTGTATCCACTATTTAAAAGAAGAAAATAGCTTTTGAATTTTGCTAATTGTCTACTTATTTTGTGCTCGTCACTGTACATTAAACTAAGTATCCCTACGTACAAATGATTGAAATCACGTTTTGGGGTAAAACACAATGTACTCGTAGTACACTCAAAATACTGATGCTTTGAATAGTAAACGGGTCATGGAAATAATTAAAAAAAAACAATATTAAAAAAAAAACTGTCATAGTCCAGAAGAAAAAAAATATCGCAATGACGTGACGGGGAGAACAAGTGCCTTCAGTTTCGTTAAGGGTACTTTTACACCCTTTATTAAGTAGGATGGTTTTACGCTTATTACAGTGTGGAAAATAAATGGCGTTAGACACCCTGTTTAGCTCTGTCGCAATCCCACACTGGAAGCGTTACTTTCAATAGAAGAAGCTTAGCATGAAATACACAACATAACAGGAATGACATACATAATCTTTACATTGGATAAAACAAAGCCACCCCTACTGTTTGTACACTTACATCTTTTAAACTACGCAACGGATTTTATTGCAGTTTTGTAAGTAATAGATAGAGTGATTCAAGAGGAAGGTTTAAATCTACGTTGCACCCGGGGCGGGTCGCTAGTTCAAGTTAAATTAAGTGGTCATCTTGGCAGCGGCTGCGGCGGCAACAGCAGCTGCCTTCTTCTTGACGGCGAGGGCTGTCCTCTGCTTCGCTTGAATCTTCATTTTCTGACTCTTCGACAGTTTCCGTTTCTTTTGCTCGTTGCTTGCAGCTGTGGGATAAAATCAAGTGTTTTAAACTAAATAAATAAATATAATAAATAACATGTTTATTTTTCTCATCACAAACGTTACAGTGAACAGTAATTATTAATCTAAACATAGATAACATTTGTGAGAAACTGGTGCCCGAAATAGGCATACAATACCTGTGTCACGGGTCACCAGGCCCCCAAGATTTTCAGTGTGGCAATAGTAGGATAAATCAAGATGTTATTACATAATATAACATCACGCCTGTAATCCCCGAAGGGTTAGGCAGAGGTGTACCTATTAGTACACCCACATTTCGTTAGTAGTTAATAGGGAGCGAGCCCATTGCCATCAGGCACAAATTCAGACAACGCGGCTGCTACTGAGAAATAACTATTGGAAAAATTCAATACAAACTTTAACGACATTGGATTTGAACCAAGGACCTCATGCATTGCAGTCGCGTTTGACTAATAGAGCAACGAGGCAGTAATTTGAAATACTTTACGACCGTTCCAACAAATTCTTTGAAAGTTCAGGAGAAGCGAATCGGTAGCATGCTAAAATGTTAATGTACGAGAGTCTGAACCGTGAATTATTGCTAATTCACCGTCAGAATGTTGCAACCATTCGGTTCACCTAGTTACACTTTATTGTGGTTCCACTAATATTAGACCGAGAAGAAATCTGCTAGTGAAACTACTGCAAAAATAGAACATGGAAATCTGGCTACCTAGCCTTTTCCAACTATGTTAGGGGCGGCTTCCAGTCTAACCGGATTTATCTGAAAATACTAGTTTTATTTTTACATAAAGTGACTGCCTATCTGACCTCCACAACCCAGTTAGTACTGAGTAATACGATACCCCTTGATAGGACTAGTAGTCTGGCTTTCGGGCCACTGACTACCTGTAAAGCCTAGTCTAACTGGATCCAGCTGATTATTCACCTATACAGGCAATGATGAGATAGATTACAAGAATAGTTACCTGCAGCTAAAAGCTGTCTGTTAGCGGCAGTGCGCGCGAGATCACCAAGCGTGTTGGCGAGCGCAGCACCGAGGCGGTTGCAGTCAGACCGCGCAGCAGTGTGCGCGCGGAGCGCCAGTGTTGCCAGTCTGAGAAACAGATAAACTACTAAAACGGATTGATGGAAATAAGTAGTTGTACTTTTATTTGGATGATATATTGCTGGCTAGGTAATGCCAGGCTTTGCTGTGATACTGCTACATTATGGTTTCCCTGATAAACCGCTTTCACATTATGACATTCCTTCATCAATTCATCATAATTATAAGAACCCGTTAGTGTTTTGTTAATAGTCGCGCTGCTAACGCCCTAATGTGAAAGCTTGAACCTGATTCTTTAGCGATAGGTCATCATCATCTGCCTAGCCTTTTCCCAACTTTGTTGGGGTCGGCTTCCAGTCCAACCGGATACAGCTGAGTACCAGTATTTTACATGGAGCTACTGCCTATCTGACCTCCACAACCCAGTTAATACTAGGTAATACGATACTCTTTGGTAAGACTGGATGTCAGAATTTCAGGTCACTGACTACCTGTAACGACTGCCAAAGATCTATATATGGCGGCCGGGACCAAAAGCTTAACGTGCTTTCCGAGGCATGGAGGAAACTCGGTACGTCGGGCGGTCACCCATCCACAGACCTACCTAAGCAAGCACAGCTTTACCTAAAGATCGACCCGAGTGGCAGTTCTTATTAAGCCACGAGCTCCTCGACACACACACGAGATTCTTTAGCGATAGGTAACGGAAAAAAATATTAAAGGACAGACTAGTGGCTGGATGTACTGGTGTCTGTGTCTACATAAAAAACATCGCTCACCTGCCAGCCAGATCCTGCTGATCAGTGTCCAGGTCGCAGGGCACCTGGGTGATGTTCTTGCCCTTCAACGGCAACTGAAACCAACGAGACTGTGTGATAATATTGGGATTTCTCGCATTTCCGTTCGCTCTGTACAGTGGACATTAAAACTAGGGTTAAAGGTTTCAAATAAAATAGTGCTCCATTTTCGCTAAGTCCGGAAGCATTACTCCAGCGGCTTGACTGCCTTATTGGTCTAGTGGTCGCGACTGCTGAACATGAGTGCTTGGGTTTGATTCCCGGTCACAATGGTCATTCATCCATGGACCGTTATTCTTTAGCCATGTAAAGCTGAAAAAACTTTAGACCCTACCGAGCTTACTGAGGGTTGACTTATCATCTGCCTAGCCTTTTCCCAACTATGTTGGGGTCAGCTTCCAGTCTAACCGGATGCAGCTGAATACCAGTATTTTACATGGATCGACTGCCTATCTGACCTCCACAACCAGTTAATACTAGGTAATATGATACTCTTTGGTAAGACTGGATGTCAGAATTTCAGGTCACTGACTACCTGTAACGACTGCCAAAGGTCTATATATGGCAGCTGGGACCAACAGCTTAACGTGCTTTCCGAGGCACGGAGGAAACTCGGTATGTCGGGCGGTCACCCATCCACAGACCGACCTAGGCAAGCTGTCTATAACCTAAGCAAGTTGACTATAACCCTCAATAAACTCGGTAAGGTCTGAAGTTTTTTCACATAATGACCTATCGCTAATTAAAACGGAAATTCATGATCATAAAACACACTTTAACCCAGCAGCTAAGGTTGACTGAATTTAGCTCAGAGTGTGCGTAAACATTCACACAAGCTGTTTGAATTCCTAACATAAACATATTTACGGATATTTGATGCCTTGACGCACTCGGCACTCCCGGTTTATAATTTTCAGTATTTCTGTACCACTAACTGTGAGTGTGAAGTGAACACTCAGGGTTGGCAGGAAAACCATGTAATAATAATATGAATGTAGCCTTTTCTTGGGGGGGGGGGGGGAATTGTCAAATGACTTCGCCCGCTCACTCCCGCCCGGGCAGAGCGGTAGGGAGTGCCAGGCTTCTACTGACTAAAAACCACCCATGTTCCTTCTTAGCCCTTTGTGCCAAGGCCGCGGTATCTCTTTCGAACAACCCGCAGCCCCAACAGGCGTCAGCCCTTCCATGTTGCTGATATCTCTTTGAGGCGCGCGTGGAACACGAACGCGCCGTCGCGCGTCGGCGGCGAACGGCCTGTCGTCGGACGGACGGCTAGGTATAATTATGAATATAGCCTAAAGCCTTCCTCGATAAATGGACTATTCTAACACAAAAATATTTTTTCGATTCCATCAAGCACTTTCTAAGACTTACCACGTTCACAAACAGACTCTTCAGTTTTATAATATTACGAAGGTCTGGGTCCCAGAAATTCTATAAATGCAAATCTAAAATGGGAATGGAAGTTTTTGTGGTTTTTACAGTCAAGGCACCCACAGGATCAGATGCCAACCTCCTAGGTTGAACTGCAAGTTGAAAAGCAGGAAAGAAAAAAAAATACCAAATTATAGGTAGGTACAGCTTTTGGTTCCAATTATACAATCGGACAACCCTGTCCAACTAACTGAGAAGTGAAAACGATTTCCGAAGTTAAATTTAGAATTTAAGTAAATATCGTTGTAAATATGTTGAGTAACTGTGTGTGTGATTGGTGTATGTTGTACCAGTTCGGGGGTAAATAAATAACATAACATCAACAATATACGTACAAGAATATCGTGGCTTATAGTTTTGAACTCATAACGGATTAGGGTAGTTGACTGACTAAAAAAACATGATTCTGTTTAGTCCAATTATCGAAAAATATTGGTTACGTGTTTTTTATTTATCAAATTAATAAAAATAGACGAAAATAAAACGTGTCAAAGATCGTGAGTAGCTGGTGACGTCACTGTCTGGTAAAAAATGCACCAAACTGTGATGTGGTGCGACTTTTCGAAGCACTGTATCGTCTTCATTTATTGATTAGGTACGTAAAAAAAGAAGACACGTGTCCAATATTTTTTGATACTTATGCAAATGTTAAATTAATAAAATTTAACCCATCTGTTTGTAATACTTACCAATATTTCAGCTTGACTGAATGAACATGAAAATATTTACCGTACCTTATACCTACCTACTTAAAAGTTAAAATAAAAACATTTTTTGGTCTGTGTGTCTGTTTATTTCGGCTAATCTCCGAAACGGATGGATTGATTTTGACTGAACTTTCACAGGCAGAACGCTGAATTGATGAACTGATACATGTAAGGACTAGGTAACTAAAACTACCTTTAGAATTTAAAGGGTTCCGTACATAAACAGACAAGATTCTAATGATAACAAAATCCGATTCAATGAGTTATACATTTTTTTAAAATATTTTGTTATATTAGGTACCCGTACAAAATTTCTATGCGTGTTTAGAATGACATGAACACGTGCTTTAGCGTTTGTGTCAGTGTCATCCTGTATGTATTTGTGTAACATATAATGTTATTAGTTCAACATACTAACTCTGTGTTTATGTTGGTATTCGGGGCTCGTTCTGACCTATTACTTATTAATTTTATTTATTAGGTCGCGACTGTGTTGGTAAGCCAATAAAAAAGATCAGACGGGTAAAAGTGATGGCATTGGCCTGTTTCTAATAATCTTTATAATATGACACAGTCTTAGTCAATATTAGCTGTTGCCGACTGTCGTCCGCGTGGAATTATTAAAATATAAAACATATTATAGGTACTTCGCTATTTGATCCGGATTATGCCAACAATATAAAAAAAAATAAAAATTAAATTAAAATAATTAAATTTGTTTAAATTTTTTTTTGCACAAACCTTTCCTTTTTAGGTAACTCCTTATTACATTGGTTATCTGCCAGCAAAAGTCCCGTCAAAATCAGTAATGCCGTTTTGGAGATTAGCCGGAACAGAGAGAAAAAAAATATTCTTTTGAAATTACAAAACAAAAACTTTTTTTTTGGCGGTTGGAAAATCATCAAATAGTCCCGGGTTGTTCGCAAGAGATACCGCGGCCTCGACATAAAGGGCTAAGAAGGAACATGACATGGGTATTAAGTCAGTAGAAGTCTGACACTACCTTGCGCTCTGCCCAAGAGCGGGAGGGGTTATAATGATGATTCCCACCACCCAAAAAAAAAGGCATGCTGTTTCCTCACGATGTTTTTCTTCGCCGAAGCAAGCGATAATTATACATAGGCACATGAATCCATCATTTATGACTAAAGTCCATTTCACGAAAGAAGTCCCGTAGACGCAGCGCTGTATGTCGCGCGACATAATGTTGTTTCACAACTTTTGGCATCGTAAATAAACCTTATAACGCACTAATCCAATAATAAACTCACAAAATATCTACCACAACAAACGCACCTTAATAACATCGACAAAAACGACAACATGGCCGATCTGTTAAATTTAGTTCCACAATTGTCCGCGGGACTTCTTTCGTGAAATGGACTCTACAATGCTTATTCAACTGAATGAGAAGTGCTTTCATGCTAATTTCTACAAACGTTTTAATTTGACAGCTCTAACGTCATTCATCTTATTACCTACAAATTAGCGCTAGACATACGAGACAGCGAGACATAATCAAATCATCATGATGTGTTCGTTATGTTTTTCCTACTCCTCCGCTATTCTTTACTGATTAATTTCGTTGCGGGATCCAATGCAGAGCAGCTGATTAACTATTTGCATGGACCGACTTCCTATCTGACTTTCAAGGAACGAATGAATGAAATGATATCTTGAAAATGAATGTTTTAGATATTTTTCTAGATTTATAAACTGATTGATTACCGGTAAAGACCGTAAAAGGCAAGAGATTTTTAACTATACCTAATTAAAAATCTATTAAAGAATTTTAACAGATTGCTACAGTATTAGGTTCATCAAGGTTGATTAACAGTTTTAGGTACCTAGTGTACCTACCTTGATGTACTGGCGTCTATGCTAGCCAACTAAGAATAGGATCGCGCTTGCTGCCAACTTCACACGGTAGCAGTACTTATCTAACAGATAAGTAGGTCTGTACTGCCAGCAAAAAAATAAATGCGAATAAGAAATGTTATGTTTTTTTAAACATTGATTTAATTATTATAATAATTATAATTATGTTCATTTTTATAAAATATTATTTCTTGAATTCCATAAATAAATTTTCAACTCAATACGAGTTCTAAGAGAGGTGCGGTGCTCTATCCTAGAGCACGAGAAATCGTTTTAATGTGCACAAGTACTTTGAAAGTTAAAAAAATCGTGTAATTATATCTATTTAACATGCTTTTTTTTGAAAATTGATTAGAAATACTTACCAAAAAAGTAAACATTAAATAATTAAACTGAGTATAATTTCTTCATTGTTTTTTCTGCACACCGTACGCTTTGATAATGAAGTTCGCGAGTTTTGCTGAACAAAATGGCGTCTTGATAGCGCTATTCTTAGTTGACTCGCATAGTACAAGACTTTACGAAGCAACCAAAGCCAACCAAACCGCATTTATCACCAAATTTCAACCTCCCTCTTCAATACTTCAAAGACTACCACTAATGGCATATCTAAAGGCTTACCTTAAAGCTCTGCGGGCATATCCCGAACAGATATCGGTCGAGAGTCTGTTTGAGTTCATCTGCGAACACTAACGCTGCTCCCTCGTTCATCTGCAGGATAAACAGACAATGATTAATGTGTGTTTAGGTCATTACTGAAGTTTATTGAAGAGGAAAATGTGTAAATGCGCTGTTAGTGTTGATGTTTGAGTGAAAGGTAGGTATGGTAAAATTGTGGAACGCAATTTTGAAAGTTATTTTGATTCTGAAAGTCTTGTATGAATCAAATTGTTGGGCTAGAAAAGGGATAAAGGCGATTGCATGTGGCTGAGATGAGAATGCTAAGGGGAAAGTGTGGACGCGAATGGATAAAATAAGGAATGAGTGTAAAGAGGAAGTCTGAAAGTGGCACTGGTAACTGAAAACTTGTGTGGAAATCGGTTTTCGTGGTATGAACATGTGATGCGGAGGGATGAGGAAAATATAGTGCGGGGGCTGTTAAGTATGAATGTAGATGACTATAAGAGTAGAGGAAAGCCAAAGAAACGATGGATGGACTGTGTAAAGGATGATATGGCAAGAAAGGACGAAGACTTGCCACGCCGACCCTAAATTAATTGGGATAAAGGCAAGATCCTCATTCATCTCTTTTGTGGCCCAACATTCTGATCCCAAGACAGCAGGTCTGACTATGGTTTTATATCCTAATCTTCCCATTGAGTTTAAGGGGAATGCGGTAGTCCCATATTGATCCCGTGACCTGCCGCCATTTCATCTATCCAGTGTTAAAATCAAACACACAATTCATGTGAATTTTATCGGTCGTTGAACAACTTTACAGCTTCTACGTATTTTATTGATTGTTAACCTATACCTTTTTGATTTACGTGTTTGGCACTAATTGCAATGGTACTTAATTTGACGATAAAAGTTGGTTAAATTCGTGTGAGCCGAGAGAAGGCTGGTAAAATTACGAGTATTAGAGAAGTGTGGAACACCATTACCCGAATAAATTGCGATATAAAACCGGAAATACGTAGTTTAATAGCAAAATAACTAAGTTTAAATTTGTACGGGACCTTTAGTGCGCGAGTCCAACACGCCCTTGGCCTATTTTCGATTGCAAAATGGGCCTGCTCTTGACCTCGATCACACCTGATGGAAAGCGATGGAATTTTATTTCTTTTTTGAGTGTAACTACAGTTACCCTCCTTCCCAACGGCGGATCCAGGGGGGGGGTCATGGGGGTCATGACCCCCCCCCTGAGCTGGTTCCAGGACTTAGGTGGACCACTTAAACATAATGATTTTATTTATATATTTTGTCACCATACAGATTTTATGTAACTACATACCTTCAATATTTAATTAATTTAATATAATAACTTTGTATGATGGCAAACGTTTGGGAACGATCGCATCGAAAATTTGAATTTTGAATTTTGGTGAAGTGGCTGAAAGACACCCAGGCGGGAAGCGCACAACCACTCAACGACAGGACCGATTTTTGCAAGTTGCCGCGAGAAGACAACCAAATGTTAAGGCCATGCAGTTGGTTCAGAGGCTCCAGTCAGAGCACCAGTTGCTGGTGAGTGACCAAACTGTGAGGAGAAGGCTGCATGAAGCTAACCTTCATGCTCGCAGACCGCTTCGTACTCCAGCACTACGCCGAGGAAATCGTGGACGACGACTAGAGTGGGCTCGTGAACATTTGCTCTGGGAAGAAAACCAGTGGTCTGTAGTGCTGTTTACCGATGAGTCCCGGTTCGGTTTCCATCCCGATACACGTAGAGTGCGTATTTGGCGAGTTCCTGGTCGTGAGAGCCGTCTGCAACATCCTCAGGAAGTCCGTTCATACCACGGCGGGACAATTATGGTTTGGGCGGGAATTCGTGTTGGTGGAAGAACAGACCTCGTTTGGATCAGAAACACCATGACGGCTGAAAAATACCGTAACGAGGTGCTAGTACCAATAATCTACCCCCATCGACTACAAATGGGCCAAGAATTCACGCTCATGCACGTTAACGCCCGTCCGCACACAGCGAGAATGGTGACGAGCTGGTTGCAGGAGCACGACGTATCGGTCTTAGGCTGGCCCGCTCAATCGCCTGACCTAAACCCCATAGAACACGCGTGGGACATGCTCCAAAGAAGGGCTTTGAGGAATTTCCCTGCAAACGTTGCGACGGAAGAGCAACTTTTTTTGCATCTTAGCCGGACCTGGGACAATATACCGCAGCAAGACTTGGATAACTTAATCCAAAGCATGAAAAACCGTTGCAGGACCGTTATTAACGTCATGGGTGGTTTTACTGACTACTGATTTTTCACAGAACTGTTAAAAACAAATTATTTTTTCTTATTTGTAAATTTTTCTTGACACATTCGTTGTTAGTTTTACCATTATTTCATGTTTTTTCTTTATTTGAATAAAAATTTGTTTACGCAAAAAAACATTGTTTTCTTTTATTCTGGAGTGTAGTCTGATAAATGGGCTTTATAAAAATATATAATATACATGTTGTATGCTATTTTTAATACATTTTGAGTAAATTGAGTAAATCCAAAATATCCCTAGACAGTGTTGATGTGTGTATTATGGTTACACTACCTGTCAGTGTAGCGACAGCAGAAAGGTCTTTCTCTACGTTGCGCAAAATTAAATCATGGCTAAGATTTTCAATGGTTGAAGATCGCCTAACCGGACTGGCACTTCTCCACGTTCATAAAAACGTACCCATTGACGTAAATGACGTAATAACGCGTTTCGGGAGAAGACGTAAAAGAAAAATTGATTTTGTTATTTAAATATAAATATGCATTTTATCTGTTTCTATTTTGTTTGTTGGAAACCCTTGTCGTACCAACTCTTCACTTTTGCGGAGTTTTGCGTCATACCCCTCGACATACCTCTAACTGTTATGACAAATCATTCACCACGTTTATGGAATATAAATAGGCTGCCTCATTCTGTGCGTGATAGTGCTTCTCTGGATGTCTTCAAGAGAAGATGGCAATATGTACGTGTATATGTACAAGTTATTATGTGTTAAGTTTTTCAAGTGTACAATAAAGAATAAATATTTTTAAGTACAGTACATTAATAAAATACTTACTTTTTACTTGTATCTATTGTTATCAAAATTAAATTATAAGTTTTTGACTTGACCACGACTATGTGACCCCCTCCTGGCGCCAAAGCTGGATCCGCCCTTGCTCCTTCCTTGTTGCTTTCATATTATGCCCGTGCAACTCTTGCAGGGCTATTGCGTATCTTTTAGCTATTACGTCAGTGGCTATCATAGTGTCCATCGATTAACTGTCAATTGGTTCCATTTGGTACCAAACCATTTGACAGTTAATCGATGGACACTATATAAAGGGTGTAAAAGTACCCTTAACGCAAACGAAGGGCATTTGTTCTCCCCACCACTGCGATCATTTTTTTGTTTAAGACCATACCTGGGAACCTCCTAGTTGCGGAGATATTGGGGGTCAAAGTTCCAAATTTTTTACAGCTGTTTTTGTAAATACTAGTATTTCAGGTTTTAATTTTACTTAAATTACCTCCATGACCCGTTTACTATGCAAAGCATCCACTAGCACAATGTTTTAAGAGTGCTACTTTGAGTTTTACCGTAAAATGTGATTTTTGACCCCAAAAAAAAAAGTCATTTCCCAGCAAAAATTTTTGCATAGGGGTACTTGGTTTGATGTACAGAATGCTTGGTTGTCGGATGTGTGAAGGGTTCGTTTACACCCTGTATGTTAGCCATTGACATCTAAAAAGATACGCAATAGCCCTGCTGAAAGCTCTCATTAGCCCGCTAATCAGGCCGTTATGTAATGTCATTCATCTGCGCAAAAGCAAACAATCTCATAAATGTTTCCCGTAGTTTTGCTTTGAAATATAAACGTAAACAGCTTTGTAAACGTACATTTAATCGTAAATTTAAACGTACATCTAAGCAACTTCATGGTGTCTCAGAAATTGCCTTAGCTCGAGGCAAGACACTCAAGGCACCCACAAGATAGAATGAGATGCTGTTCACAAAAAACGGCTTGGGACATCAAACGTAAAGCTGCGGAGAACACAATTTCAGATATCACGCCTTGACTGTATAATAATTATGTATAATGCTCTGACCGTCATTCGCAGCTAACTTCCGAGCCGCCATAAAGTTTGTACCTTTGGAACTGCGCAGACCGTATAACGTAGGTATCTACCTACATCTAGCTGACTGAATGGTAACCAAGGTTGGGTCTACGAAACCAGGGCCGTCCAAAAGCGCGTAGGGATGACGATGTCATCAGGATCGCGGGAAAGGAATGGATGAGGGACGCTCAGAACAGAAAACAGTAACAGAAGAAATGCTAGCTATAATAAAACCAACATCGGGGTGATTCCGGGTAGAAATGATGATGATACTTATTGTAGCATCCACTATTAGCAGACCTAATCGGTTGATAATACAATTAACTAGCTATCACAGGCTCACACCAGACCACCAAACCTTAGTCCAGGATCACTTCACTTCCAACTTCCCGCCCTCATGTAACTGACAGATGTCATTAGTGACAGCTCACCTGACTACTTGTGGCTGTGAGACAGTGTTTACATATCTATTAAATTGTTTTATACAACACTTATTATACGTAAAATAAGTGTGAGAGGACTGTAGAGGTAGTATTGTGTAATGTGTTGTACTTTTTGATCTTGGCACAGATGAGTGCATTGCCCTACTGCTTTCATTTTTGGCATTGACTGACAGGACGTTCTTTGAAATAATTGTGTTGACTAACGTAACCTAAGATTCGAATGATTCCCTGGGGTTCGGTACGTACATATTTGATACACAAACCTTAGGATAGCGAACTTTTATGTAACTAACTGAAATAAACTGTGTTAGGAAAGTAGTTAACACGGTCACATATACCTACCTACCTGACTTAAGGTGAATGCTCCAACCACCCCGCGAAATTCAAATATTCTTGCGTTTTTTGCAATTTGCAGGCCAGTGCTAGTTTGTATGTTGATTAAAATATGAATTGCGGCTGTAAGACGTATGTAGTTACAGAAATATAATCATCAAAATCATCAATACAAGCCTCCAAGTTCATAAAGGTGCAGGAACTTGAAAAAGTCATTTTTGCACCTTTGCACTAGCATTGGCCTGCAAATTGCAAAAAACGTAAGAAAATTTGAATTTCGCGGGCTAGTTGGAGCATTCACCTTAATGAAACATTTAGAGAAAACGTAGAAAAAACTAGCTAGTTGATTGTTTATGCCAAACTTTAAAAAAAAGTAATTAGCTAAGTGTCTATGTCAATGTTGGCTCGGAATCGGAACTCGGAAAATTAAAAAGCCGTGTTTTCTAGGTCAATAGTCAAGTGCACGCATCATTGCCAGAAATATCAGACGTGGCAGACGTACATTGTATCTTATATGCGTCAAAAATACAAGTTTCACAAAAAACTCACTCGAAATAACAAACTGATTCATACCATAACCTAAAATATAATTAATTTCCCGCCATTTTTATAAACCACAGCCTTGTCAGCTGTCTGTATTAGCTTTTATAAATATTACGCACAGGTATAAATTCATACAGCCAATAATACGATAACCTACCGCTCGATAATGTTCGCATGAAAGTTTGTGTTGGCTTGAAGCCAAAATGGCGCGATTACAAATGTTCGCTATTTGAAAATTTGTAATGACAGTCTATCTGTATGTTGTTATTGGCTGGAAAATGATGATTCGAGGTCTCGTCAATAAAAAGGATGGTTTATAATGGTTATTTTAGCTGGAGAATCCAGTAAATCCACTTTTAATTGTGACTTGAACATCCGGCTTTTAAAATTAAACGAAATGCTTGAGAGAATTATATAATTGTTGAAATTCTTAATTTTTGTAAACTTAGGATGAAATTGACACACGACACGGTCTGTCAAATTTTCCCGCGGTTTACTTTGACTTGGCTTTAATATTTTAAACGTTATATAAGAATGTATGTTCATACTATACGCACTCAGCTCACAATGGACCGCATCACAAGGCTTAAAGTCACCCAACGGGGAAGTGGAAAGGGCTATGCTCGGAGTTTCCTTGCGTGATCGAATCAGAAATGAAGACAGGTATCCGCTAGAGCTAGATTATTTGCCAAACATAAGGTGAAGGCTACAAGGGGCTGCGGGTGTTCGCAAGAGATACCGCGGCCTCGACCTGAAGGGCTAAGAAGGAACATGGGTGGTTTTTAGTCAGTAGAAGTCTGACACTCCCTATCGCTCTGCCCAAGAGCGGGAGGGGTCATTTGATGATTTTCCACCCACCATAAAAAAATAAAAATAAAAAGGCTACGAGGTAGCCCGCGAAATTCGAATTTTCTTATGTTTTTTGCAATTTCCCAGTTAGTGTCAAGTCGTATGTTAAATAAAATGCGATTCGCGGCAATAACAAATGTTTTTTTACTGAGTAATCATCACTACACAAGTCGCTTTCTCTGTCCCTATATCCCTATGTATGCTTAAATCTTTAAAACTACGCAACGGATTTTGAAGCGGTTTTTTTAATAGATAGAGTGATTCAAGAGGAAGGTTTAAGTATATAATATGACCGACATCCACGCGGGTGAAGCCGCGGGCATCAGCTAGTAATGATTAAAATCACCAATACAACCGTCTCAGTTCATAAAGGTCGCTTAAGTGACTATTTGATGAAAACGGCATTCTTGAGACCTATAGGAACTGAGACGCTTGTATTGGTGATTTTAATCATTAT
Organism: Diarsia brunnea; assembly: GCA_949774965.1. Lineage (NCBI taxonomy): Eukaryota > Metazoa > Arthropoda > Insecta > Lepidoptera > Noctuidae > Diarsia > Diarsia brunnea. The sequence continues at coordinate 2,747,184 of OX459025.1, read as the reverse complement.
TACTCTGCAAACAAACATTTGTTATTGACGCGAATCCCATTTTGTGGCTTGTGTGAGGAATGATATGAAACAAAAATTTGTAAATTAATGATACCTTGACGGGTTGGCAGCCTTTTCCCAACTATGTTAGGCTCGGCTTCCAGTCTAACCGGATGCAGCTGAATACCAGTATTTTACATGGAGCGACTGCCTATCTGACCTCCACAACCCAGTTAATACCTACTAGGTATTACCTAGTAATACGATACTCTTTGGTAAGACTGGATGTCAGAATTTCAGGTCACTACTACCTGTAACGACTGCCAAAGATCTATATATGGCAGCCGTGACTAACAGCTTAACGTGCTTTCCGAGGCACGGAGGAAATCGGTATGTCGGGCGGTCACCCATCCACAGACCGACCTAGGCAAGCACAGCTTTACCTAAAGATCGACCCGAGTGGTAGTTTTTATTAAGCCACGAGCTGTTCCCCTGACGGTTGACCCCAAGTAATATGGGATAGGGGCGGGAAGATGCGGACGAAGAAAATGGGGGATTTTTTTTTTAATAAAATAATAAACTTTCAGAAAAATTAAATCTAAAGCGAAGACGGGCCTAAACCCAAGTATAGTCTTTCAAAAATCTTTGAAACTATTTATTACTGAATGCAATAATATGTATCCAAAGTAATCCAAACAGACTTTGTCTATGATCTCATGTTTTTTTGCGTTTGTCCACGAACAATTTTCAGTGCAGTTTTGTTTACGTTTGTCAATGATTAAAAGATCTTTTGATTTCTTTAGATCAATCGGTCGCTCTAATATTTCAATTTGTCGTTTGATCATGGGTCCATTAGTTTAAAAGGGGAATTATGTAACGGATTCATTCTTAAAATAAGCGTTTAAAATGCATACTGTTGTTTTGCTGGTTAAATGTTAGTTTCAGAATTGTGCAAAAGTGGGAGTCACGCAGAAACACAGATAAAAAAACTTGAGAGGTGTCAAGGAACACCCGGATGGAACGAAGTTATTGTTATTATTTTTTATTATACAAAAAAAATTTTGAAATGAAAATATTTGGCTTGCTTTCTATAAGAGAGAGAGTGACAGACAGAGAAACATGCGACGCCGCACAGCTTACAATAGCTTACTATAGCAAAAAGTGTCGTGACAACTTTTCGTAAGAATTTTTTCCGTCTAGCCCCCTTTCACAACGCGCGATAAGGAACTTCGTTCCAAAAACTATTATAATAATAATAATAATAAATTTTATTCAAAATTAAAATTGGTAAAATACAATACAAATCTTAGAAATAACGTAGGTACAACAAAGTTCTATGCCTGTACTAGGGTTAAACCCTGTATTGATATTGACTTCTTGAAGACCAATTGTTTATTCCACGTTCAAATACCGTATCGTGGGTTCGTTTACAAACATTTTAAACTCACACAGTCAGACCCAGAACAACTACATAATATCTGTAGGCCCTACAAATATTTAATCCGTGTGTGGATCGAACCCGAGACAGCAGACAATCGCTCAGCCACTGTGCCAAACGTGCCTTCAAAATATGCTCGTATGCTTTTTCCATTATTGTAAAAACCAAATAATTCTTTGCTCAACCTACGACCGAGTCTGTAGTCGCGTTGACGGCCACTGGAGAACAAGGCATTTAATGAGGCAAAAATGGAAAAAGACGTAAATTATTCACTATTTCAATAAAGTTTTCTACCTGTCTACAAAGCTATCTTATAAACACCAACCTGTGCCAATTCTCCGCTGGAATCGTAGATACTGAATGTTATTTTGTCACCTTCGGAAATCATCTAAAATAGCTACTTTAGGACGTAGCTACATTTCCTCTTGTTTTTTATCATGTGCTTAGTGCCTATACTGAAAGAAAGTTATTTACAAGGCATGGAAATGTAATAAGGAGGGATGAAACGCATGTGACTAAAACGGCGTTGATGGATGGAGAGGGAGAGGCAAGCCAAAGACTAGATGTATGGATTGTGTGAGCAGTGATATGAAAGAGTAATGTGTAAATGGTGCTGTGACGTCTGATAAGGGAGAATGTACAAGAACATGTGTTGCGCCGACCCCAAATAGAATGGGACAAGTGCAGGAAGATAACGACTGCCTAACCTGATGTCAGAGGTTTTATGCCGTGCATGGGCCTCTGACTTTGCTTTACGTTTACTTGTTTCTTGGTTTGGAGAAATGTCTCTTCGGACGTAGCCCGAAGAATTGAGCTTGTGCAGTGGGCAGGGCACATTGGTCGCAGAATGGCAGATGGAGCAAAAAAGTTCTGGAGTGGTGACCGCTAACCAGAAGACGTTGCGTTGAAAGGCACTAGGTGCACCGACGCCCTGGTAAAGGTTGCGGGGACTCGCTGGATGCGAGACGCACGGGACCGGTCAATGTGGCCCCTAAGGGGCCAGCAGTTAACGTCTTGCGGCTGAAATGGTGATGCATTTGACATATCCCCGGATCAAGTCGATTTCAAGTCAAAAAGTGTGCTGTGTATTTACCCTAATGCTGTGCTGGAGCGATTTCATCTATCGTTGAAACTGAAATATATGCATTAATGTCCACGTGGGCCGTTATGCATACGTTACAGACGTTACAGTCTTTGATCTTGATTTTTGTGATATTATGTTTTATTTTAAGTGAGGAAAGTTATGTGGAGGTCGTTTCGGGAAAGTGAGAAAAGAATGCGGTTGAAGATTTAAATATTATATTTTTTAAAAGCGGCTACTTACTTACTAAAAAATCACGATGTATAAATAAAATATGAAACAAGGAAATATTCTCGTCTATTGAATAAACAACTGACACGCAATATATTTTGATGTTCAGAGGATAGCTGTGGTCGTATGACACATTCAACAAGAATTACAGGGGTATATAATTATACTTATTTTAGGATTTTTTTGTGTTTTTTTGGTAGTAAGTTTTTAATGTAAAAAAAAACAAAATAAAAACTACTGGGCCAAACTATGTTACAATTTTATGGGACCAAATGGCAACTATTCCGCATCAAACTAAAGAAGAATCATGTAAATCGGATTATAAATCTCAGCGTAATCGATGTACAAACATATAAACCAATCGAATTGAGAACATCCTCCTTTTTGAAGTCGGTTAGAAAAGTACCTACAACAGGCGTTTTCGTATATTATTCAGTGGGATGGCGTTTAAATCCAATATTGTATACGATACACTGCTACACATATTATTATGAATTCACAAACACAACCGCCACAAGTTATAATATATATTTGCACATTCAAATCCACATTGCGGTTGTATCACAATCATTTTACGAGATAATTTACAGAAATAATAATCTATTCTAAAACTAGCGTATTACAAAAAAATACATGTCCCACACATTCTCTACGTAAATACTGGCGTGAATTATAAAAAAAAACTAGTTTTTTTTCTGTGAAACTGACTGAGAAAGTATTCCGTACGTGTAAGAATGTTTGTTATGAAAACATTGTACTTAATGTTTTTTCATAGAGAATGTGTTTTTTATCTGTGGAAATATTTATGTTTTTGGCGTATTATTGTCTCTAGATGACAGCTGTTCACTGTTATGTACAGATTGAGAACATTCTTTTTGTTGAGGCATTTGTTTTAAATGTTACTGCCATTGATATAAAAACGAAAGATACGGTCATCCGAACATTTGCTGGACGCGTTCGCCATACAGAGAATCGGTGTAGTCTGCTCGTTAACGTAACCTTGTATAAGCGGCGTGGTATTTTCGAGGTATAAAGAACATAAATAAAGCTTTTAATAAAATTTACGACCGCACCCGAAGAGAGGCGATCGTGGACTAGTTCACTTCGGCTTAGGAAAGACCGTTTTAGGACCAAGTTCGAGGCGTCATTGTAACATGCGGTCCGCCCAGTCCTTACGCAGTAATATTTATGTCAATGGTTACAGTACCATGTTTCTTCTACCGTATGCCGCTTGTGGGTCTCTGACTCGGCTTTATATGCCGTCAATAAATATTTCTCAGGCATCCTGGTTTCCTCACGATGATATTCTGTTGCCGAAGGCCCGAAGGACATGAAACCGGATAATCGGAGGTGTGTGTCTTTGGTTCGAACTCGTGGATTATGACTTGGTAGTCCGACTACCACACTGTTCGACTGCAGCTGTCACTCCGTGTACATACATGTGAACATACTGGTATTCAGCTGGATCCGGTTAGACTGGAAGGCGACCCCAACATAGTTGGGAAAAAGCTAAACAGAATATAATTTTAATTAATGTTCGTTGTTCTATTTACATTATTAATTAAAAACTAATAAATAAACTAACTACAAATTGTGATGACTAAAGATCATAGACACGGAGGCAGGCCCGCGCGGGAAATTGTATCACTGACAGCTGTCACTCGAATGGGGCGGGCGTGCTGCATGCGATTGCTATTTCAAAACACCAAACTATTGTTTTATTTATTAACCATCTGTGCTTACCCCAGTAACTAGTGGACGTCACACTATTAAGGGGCATCAAAAAAGTCCTCAACGCTATCAGCTGGTAATGTACCCAAGAGACAGGCCGCGGCGTTGCCACGTTGTATGGCAATTTAGCCTCTGGTAAAAGCCTTGGGTCGCGGAAAGCTTCAACTTGGCGTTAATGAGCGCTCGTATCCCACGACCAAATAATTTCAACCCCAAACGGCTCAAAACTATTGAATTCACAAATTTTACAGGTTAAAGGATAGAGCAGTGGTGGCCCAGTACTTGCGGCCCCGACTTACGAACAGTAAGTCGTGGGTTCGAATCGAACCCAAGCAAGCGCATTACTTTGTGTATTTATTTCATCACCACTGCTCTTAAAACGGTGAAGGAAAACATCGTGAGGAAACCAGCATGTCTTAGAACCAAAAAATTCGAAGACATGTGACATCTTCCAACCCACAGAACAGATAAAACCTCTTTTATCTGTTCTGTGTTCCAACCCGCACTGGGCACGTGTAGTGGATTATAGCATTTATAGCCCATCCCTCTCCTAGAGAGGAATCCTGAGTTCCTGCAGTGGGAACATTATAGGCTGATGATGAAAGATAACAATATCAGAAGGTGAAGTGTCATGCTACTCAAAAAACGTTTATTACACAGTCAAGGTCCTCTCTTGATATGAAATCGTTCACAAACGCTGAAACTCAAGCGTTTTGGCAAGAAACCATACTGAAATGATTTCATTCAATGTTACGAAGATAAAACAGTCTTCGCGTTCGATACATTAAAAGCTTTGCCAATCGTTCGAATATAACTTACGGAAGTTACATTAAGAAATTAAAATGTTTTCACCTGTCTGGGTGTCTAAAATGGCCACTTTAGCAAATCATAATATGATTTGCGTTATAAAGCGTAAAATGGACTTTTTATAACAGCAACTGGGTCTGTAGCTCTGTGACCGTCCCATTTAAGAAAATAGATCATAATAGGAAAATAATATGTCATCATCTGCCTAGCCATTCCCAACTATGTTGGGGTCGGCTTCCAGACTAACCGTATGCAGCTGAATACCAGTATTTACATGGAGCGACTGCCTATCTGACCTCCACAACCCAGTTAATACTAGGTAATACGATACTCTTTGGTAAGACTGGATCTCAGAATTTCAGGTCACTGACTACCTGTAACGACACTCAGAGACGTTTAATAATTACTTAAGCCATCACTTAGTAAAGATTTTGACACTTTAGTGTAGTTTTTTTATGTCAAATCTTTACTAAGTGACGGCTTATGTAATCATTTGATATGATCTCGATCTCTGAGTACGGCAATTTTAGACAAATTTTACTCTAATAAGCACAAGTTTATAATGACCTCTACGACTCCCGAATTAATGTATGCACAATGCCAGCACAATGTTTTTTGAGTCCTACCGTGAAACGTTATTTGTGCCCCTAAAAAGTCATGTTCCAACTTTTTGTCGATTTTTGCGTAGATTTGACCAGATTTGTATGAATGTGGACGAGGCAAAAGGAGTATGTAAGGATCGTAGCAGGTGGCGCTCTGTGGTTTCTGCGTACTACCATGGGTAAAGGGCGTGAGTTTTGTTATGTATGTTATTTGACCACAGTTAAAGGAAATAAATAAGCTTCTTAAGACTGTCCAATTTACTAGCTTACACAACAAAAATCTCTATCAAGAAACAGTGATTAAAAAATTCACTATAAAATCAAACGTCATTAAAAAAGGCGGGAAAGTTTGTGGTTATTTTTATTTTTTTTTACTACCCATGAAACGACGTTACGCCACAGATTATTAATTCCCTCGTTAAATGTCTCTGGACTATTTTATGGAAGAATTTATAGTCGATTAGCGTTGATTAATATATTTTTGCGGGAGCGCATCGTCACGCTATGATCCTTGCAGCTAAAACTGAATTTTAAAGACACAATAAATTAGTTGAGTGCGTCAGCACAACGAAAAGCCAAAAGCTAAGAATATCCTCTAATATAATATCCAAAAATAACAATCAAATTACCTACGGTTTGTCCGCAAAAACTTTCTTGTTCGTACTATTAAATGGGATTATTTTTAGCTTGCTATGAAAAGGGCTGTATTCTTACCAGTCATAGTTTGCGACTGGTTTACTCTAACTGTCGGAATGAAATATTTAAAATGCTCGTTACTACTAATTTATCTTACAAATGAATAATATTATGAAAGTCACAATAAGTAGGCTGAACTTGGTGTTTCTTCAGCTATAACTGTCCAAGAAACTTAACGCACGTGACCAAAATCGGAACTAACTTATCATAGTTTTTTCAAGTTCCCTTTTGGCCAACTAATTCGTGCACCAAAAGTTCTAGAATATCTATGTATTCACATTTACTACAGGAAAATAATGGTAGTAAGTACTTCTAATTTGTTTGAATTTTAAAATGAAATAGCAACCATAGACAGTCTGCAAAGCGCTTAGTAAGGTATTATTTCAGTTAATTAATAAATAGCACAGTTATTTGACGCGAACAGTTTCTTTTACGAAACTTCATAATGTACTATTATTATGCTTTGTAGCTACATAAATTATGCTTTGTTTTTTTCTTTGTAAATCCTATGGTTTAAAACTATGGCATTTTCTTGTCGCAGTTTTCAGAACGTTTATTTAAATTATGATAGCTTGAGTTTGTTTACGTTTTTCTTTTGATAAAGTGATGATTCATATTCATATAATAATATATATATATATAATATACACGTGAAAAGATTGGAAACAGTTTGCGGTGGATAAACTAAACTATTCAATGGGCTTTACAAAATGACAGAAGATATCTCTTCTTCTTTCATACATAAAACTCGTCATCTCAACAAACACCTTCTTTCCAGCCATATCATCCTTCACACAGTCCATCCATCGTTTCTTTGGTCTTCCTCTACTCTTATACCCATCCACATTCATACTCAAAATCTTTTTCACGACATTTTCCTCGTTCCTCCGCATCGTTTGCCCATACCACGACAACCGATTACCACAACACTTTTAAGTCACCGACATGCGACACCACTTTCAGACTTCCTCTTATTAATATCTAGATTTCCCTCTTGTATTCATTATGATTAGTAAATTACCTTTATTATAATTTAATTCGACATTATTGCACGTGAGTTCGCACTGTGCCAATGTTCCCGTATCCGAGTGAATGTAGTGTCAAAACTACTTATTATTTTATGTTTTAGCGTTATGTAACAACCTTTAAGTAATAGTCCTGTTAACCTATTCAAAAATAGATTTTATGAGCTTGTACATCACTGAAGAGTAAAACTATTATCTAAATTGTTCCGCCACACAACAAAAATTAAATTAAAATATTTACGCCAATAAGAATGCGTAAAAGAATGTGTGTGACAAGTTTTTTTTTGTAAATACGCTAGAATAGATTATTATTTCTGTAAATTATCTCGTAATGAAATATGCTAGTGATACAACCGCCGTACCTAATGTGGATTTGAATGTGCAAATTATTTAATATTTGTGCCATCTCCATTGACTTATATATTACTGCCATCTCGCATTAAATTGAGCTGAGGCCCTTTTGGCATTATTGATTTTGTTTGTTTATTTATTTTGTAGGTATACATTTTAGGTAACCAATTTTTGTTTCTACTGTTAATGAACACAATTTCCTTTCTTTCTTTGAGGTCGTGTAAGGGCGTCTTTCATATAAAACGATTGCAATAATCAAGCAAACAGCTGTAGTAGCCGTGACAAAATTCCTATAAATGGCTGAAAGCACACATATACATAGAATATCAAGGTGCGTCCATGCTGGATGTGTCTAAATTCCTGAGCTAGTTGATAGTGACAATTCGCTCTTCTAGATATTTAGATTTAGACACTTTTGGCGCGGATTTCGGATTTGTGAATACAAAATTGCTTGTAATGATAATTGACTAAAAGATCGGTTGGACCAGAACGGGTAAATTGTAGACAAGTCTCGGGACAACAGATTCTGACTGATAATTTTAGATTATCTATGATTGGATGAGCTGTCCTAAGCTGGGGTTAGAAGAACAGACTCGATAACAGACAGACGGTTTAAAGACATTCCTAGAAAAATATGAAAGCAAAACCTTTAACAGTAACGATTCTGTTCTGATAGAGCTACGAACTAACAGAACCAACTGACTTATTGACTGGTTCATTTTCATCGTCGTTGTCAACCGGGGCATGTCCCAGATTCAGATATTTTCCGTGCCATCGTAGTAGAAGATCCCCCTTTATTTTTTTATTGGAACGAAGTTCCTTATCGCGCGTTGCGAAAGGGGGCTAGACGGAAAAAATTAAGACCAAAAGTTGTAACGACACTTTTTGCTATAGTTGTAAGCAGTGCGGCGTGCGCGTGTTTCTCTGTCTGTTTCTCTCTCTCTCTCTCTCATAGAAAGCAAGCCAGTTATTTCAGAACTCGTTCCATCCGGGTGTCCCTTGACACCTCTCAAGTTTTTTTTTATTCGTTGCTATAGCACGGTAACAGAAATACACATTCCTCCAACAGAAATATAGGGTCCTGTTGGTTACTCTTCTTTTGGTGGGTAGAAAATCATCAAATAACCCTTCCCGCTCTTGGGCAGAGCGAAAGGGACAGACTTCTACTGACTAAAAACCACCCATGTTCCTTCTTAGCCCTTTATGTCGAGGCCGCGGTATTTCTTGCGAACAACCCGCAGCCCCGACGGGATGTTGGTTACCCTTTTTTTTTTTTTTTTGGGGGGTGGGAAATCATCAAATAACCCCTCCCGCTCTTGGGCAGAGCGAGAGGGAGTGTCAGACTTCTACTGACTAAAAACCACCCATGTTCCTTCTTCGCCCTTCATGTCGAGGCCTCGGTATCCCTTGCGGACATCCCGCAGCCTCGACAGGCGTCGGCCCTTGTGGGCCCCTTCCGTGTTGCTGACATCTCTTTGAGGCGCGCGTGGAACACGAACGCGCCGTCGACACGGCCTGTCGTCGTCATTAGACGGACGGACGGCGAGCTTACCCATCACTCACCGTCCACAGGCCCGCGTCTACGGTGGCCGGAAGCCATCACGTGGCCCCCGACGCCCGGATCGCCTCCCGCGGCGGCTGGGACGAGAGGTTCTCTCCCTCTCACGTTCCGCCACCTCCTTCGCTAGCATCACTGCTTCGCAGAAGGAGGCGACGGCGTCCCATTCCTCCTCGCCCCGGACCATGGCTTGCACCAGGGCCGGACGCGAGAGGTCGCCGCCGCCGATCGCCGCTACGAGAACACGGCGGGGCTCTGCCCAAGCGGGACACACCTCCACGGTGTGCTCCACCGTGTCCTCCGGCCGATCCTCACAGTGGTGACAACCGGGCGTTTCCTCCCGCCTGATTCGGTGCAGGTACCTCCCGAAACAACCGTGTCCGGTGAGTACCTGCGTCAGACGGAAGGTGAGGGCGCCGTGGCGCCTCTCCAGCCACTCCTCAAAGAGGGGACTTACCGCCACTATCGTGGCGTGCCCATGTTGGTTACCCTTCGGGTACCTACGTAATCTTAGAATGTCTACAGTCAGACATTTTCGCAATAGGGGATCGGACTGAGTCAAAAAAATGTGATTCTAATTAGTCTTTCAGTTAGATTATCGAAAAACATTGGATACGTGTTTTTTACTTTATCAAATTAATCAAAATTGACGAAGATAAAACGCGTCAAAGATCATGAGTGGGGGGGGTTGTGACGTCATTTGTAGGTAAAAAATGTACTGACATGTGACCTTTTTGAGGAGTTCACGAGTTTTCGAAGCACTGTATCGTCTTCATTTTTTGTTTACGTGAAAAAAGAAAACCCCAACATAGTTGGGAAAAGGCCAGGCAGATGATGTGAAAAAAGAAAAAATATGTGTTCAATATTTTTTGGAAATCTATCTGACGGACTAATTAGTTTTTTTTTTGTCCGATCCCCTATTATTATATTAATTTAAGATTAATCATCATCTTCCTGCCCTTATCCCATTCAACTTGGGGTCGGTGCAACACGTTTACTTCTTCTATTATCCCTTGTTTGACGTCATTTATTCCTTTCTATTTCATAATTATCTTTCCTCACACAATCCATCCATCTTTTCTTTGGCCTTTCTCTCTATCGCAACATTTATATCATCCCTTTAGTTACATGCATTTCACCTCTTTTTTTTCTGTATTCCTTTATTTTTTTCTGTAACAGGCGCCATTTTCAAACTTTTTATACTAATTCCTAATTTTATTCACTCTTGTCACTCCTCGCATCTATCTCAACATTCTCATCTCAGCTACATGCTTTTTTTTTATGCATCTTCTTCACAGCCCAGCATTTTCATCCATACAGTACGACCGCGACAGGTCTAATCACGGACTTGTCACAAGTTGTTCTAGTGACCTGTCGCCGTTTCATCCATTTTATCCATTCCATCCATTACTTAACGTACATTCTCATATTTCTGCTAAATGCAATCGTTTTTCATCCAATTTTAAAGAATTTAAAATTGCGTTTTGTTATTTTCTCCTAGTGATGAAGTTTCAATTTTCTCTTAAAGTCTAGGAGATCCGGAAATGGGCTACTTGTTATGTTTTACTATGCTAAAATTATTGCGTTAAAGTCAACATACCGGTGAATTTGTTGAAAGGTTTGTGGTTTATTAGAATTTACCTTTTTATTCTTAAGACTGTATTAGCTACCTAGCTGTCTAGGTATTCAGTTATAAGAAATAGTTGGTAGTAAATAGTTATTTTTAGTTAGTTTATGCACATAGGTAGTATGTATATCCTCCTGTGCAAATCCCGCTATCGCAGTTAGATTTGCTAAAGCACTAAGATTAAGATTTCCCGTTGTTGTTTTTACGCAAAAGTATTATTGCAACGTGTACCTATCTCCACTAATATTATAAAGAGGAAAGATTTGTTTGTTTCTAACGAATAGGCTCCGAAACTACTGAACCGATTTCAAAAATTCTTTCACCGTTGGGAAGTTACACTATTCGCGGGTGACATAGGCTTCTTTTTATCCCTGTATTTCCACGGGAACGGGAACTACGCGGGTGAAACCGCGTGACGTCCGCTAGTGTTACATATTTGTTACGTTGTGTTCAATAAAGAAGAGGAGGCTTTGAGTTCTAGCAGCTAATATGAAAAGACAAGAACTTCTAGTTTCGCCAATTTTAACTTTTGTGGCACATTATGTAGCCTGTCAAGTTTTATATTAATGTTACTAGCTGATGCCCGCGGCTTGACCCGCGTCGATGTGTACTTTCGCATTTATAATATTAAATAAATAAAGTAAGGATTAAACAACTGCATAGTGGCTAATGTAACATCTGCCTAGATAAGGCACATTATTAAAAGTGAAAATATGTATCTGTTAGGCAAAGTAACTGGACTTATCTCTGATGCATACGACACTTTTTGTATAATATATTTATTTATTTACAGAAATATGTACATTTAAGCTCACAGTTTTTCACCAAACCAAACTATTGACCTTGTTCTGCCTCCTGCTGATATGGAGGGAGTGGAAATTATGTTTTTCTTAACCCTGCGCTATTCTTTTCTGATTGATTTGGTTGCAGTGTCCAAGACAGTTAAATTGTTTATCTGTGACTTCGTCGAGCTTCATTGTCTCGGCGCTTTTTTGGTGGTCGCCACTGTTTTCTGACTTTCAGGAATTGCAGTGTTTTGGGAATACATAGTGTGGCACGATTGTCATCATTTACCTAGCGTTTTTCAAACTGTTTTGGGGGCGACTTCCATTCTGACAGGATGCAGCTGAAAGCCATTGTTTTAAATTGAGCGATTGCTGATCAGCACGCGTAGCATGCCACCGTAGAAACGGGTTTTGTCGACGGAAGAATCGAAAAAATGACAGATTGTAGCAAAATTTTATGTCAAATTGTATAGAAAAAGCTTTGTCTATTCTTGGTAGAATAGAGATGGAATCGCCATACTACGCGTGCTGACTTCTTCAATTCAGTTGCTGTAAAATTCGTCAATTTTCAAAACCATAGTAAGTTGAAGTATTATAATAAAGAATTGAGAACCACCTCCTTTTTGGGAAGTCGTTTAAAAATAGGCGAAAATGTATCGATATTTAAAATCCGCTATTTGCAGCGCATCATTGATTGATGCATACATGCATTTTTGATGTGCGTTGATAAAGTACTAGCAACTAGCACTAGCGTTTTATAAACAAAACGGTAATGGATAAATGTATTGAATATGAAATGGATAGCTACTGAATATGTTTAAGTAGGTGTCAAAAACTCGGCCAAGTACGAGTCAGTCTCGCAGATGTAGGCTCCGTACCATCGTAGTAGGTTCCCTTTAATTATTAATTTATTGGAACGAAGTTTTGGAACGAAGTTCCTTATCGCGCGTTGTGAAAGGGGGCTAGACGGAAAAAATTCTTACGAAAAGTTGTCACGACACTTTTTGCTATAGTAAGCTATTGTAAGCTGTGCGGCGTCGCATGTTTCTCTGTCTGTCTCTCTCTCTCTTATAGAAAGCAAGCCAGATATTTTCATTTCTACATTTCTTTTTTTTTTTTTTTTTACATAATAAAAAATAATAACAATAACTTCGTTCCATCCGGGTGTTCCTTGGCACCTCTCAAGTTTTTTTTTATTATTTTTTGCTAAAGCGGCAACAGAAATATACAATCTGTGAAAATGTCGTCGGTCTAAGTTTTTCGATCATGAGACACGGCACAAAACCCAGAGACACTACTCTACCTGAGAATAAAACCTAGGATCTCATACTCAGCAGTAGCGCATACGACAACTATTATGACTAGACCAGCGAGGTATTCAAATACAAGTTGATATTATATTAGAGAAGAATATTTTGGTTTCAGCAGAGAAAAATGTAAAAATATAAATGTTTTTGTCATGCGTTGGCGAGAGTAATCGGGTCGTAAATTAGGTTTATTTTGTACAGAATGCTTATTATCTTATATAAAAGTTATTGTGGAAAATTTTCAGAGTTGTGGTTTTGTTTTATTCGTAAAACTATGTCTGTACTGTACCATAAATCATGTCAAAGTAAAAATAAAATAAAATTAGTCATGGATCTATGGTCTGAATTAAATTAATTTATTAAATGAATTTGTCTTTGGTTGGAAAATAATGCGATTGTAAATACTTAATTAAAATAGCATGCTAGTGTCGTTGGGTTTATAGAAATTTTGGCTGTCCTTATTTCGAATATAGCTGCATAGCATAGTCCCTATATTTTATAATAAATAAATAAAAAATATTTGTACAAAAACCTAAAACTTCTTGTTATCAATCGTAGTACAATTAATTAAATTGTAGAAAAAAATATAGAAAAAGCATTGATTTACTTAAAAATTATGATTGTTAATTAAACGTCAAGAATTACTAGAATAATAACTAAGAAAAAAAAATTACCTTCTTCGGAGTTTTCACTTCGGCCGAGTGATCGTTGGTCTTATTTTCATTTAATTTCGCTTTACTTTCAACACACAGACAAATTAAAAATATTAACACTGATATTCTTGCTGTTCCAAGCGACTCCATTGTCATTTAATTATTAAAGTCCAAAAATAAACAAATTAAAAATTAAATTCTACACGTTTTATAAATCCATAGTCAAATAACACTTTTTTTTTCGGGTGTCAAAAATCCGAAATAAAAGTTTGACGTTTAAATTGGCGGGAATCGAGAATGCCAAATGTCAAATCGGTATGGCGGACTCCAGGCGACTGGAAGTTATTATACAGACTGCAAGACGCGTCTATTTATAGAGTATCGATGGGGCGTTAGACTTGCGAATATGATTATTTTTCGCCACTAGAAATCGGTAATGGACGGTAAGGTTTCATGTTTTTGGTTGTCTTGTGTTTTTACAACATAGGCAGATAGGCAGTGGTATTAACGTGACACAGCCTGATGCGTTTTGTCATCATTCAGTCACTAAAATTTTATTAGAAACGCCAAAATCATTACCATGCGATATACCAATGTATTAGTGAGTACCTACTGAGTAACTAAAACTCTAGGCATTGGGCAAGATCTAAATGAAGTTATTCACAGGTCACCAAGACCGTATTGATTTCATTACGAATATTTTGTTTGTCTCATGACATGTACATCTTGTAGATATATTTTCCTCTGACATCCTGTTCCGGCTTACTATAGAGCCTGCTGAAATGCTCCCAGCTGGTTACCAACTGACATGGCCTCCTGGAAGATTCTAAACCGAATTTATAGCTCTGCAGGCTAAGAAGGAACATGGGTGGTTATTAGTCATTTGATGATTTCCTACAGTAAAAAAAAAACTTCTGAAGGTAGAACTTGGTATTGTGGGGGTATAATTATGATGAATATATGACAACTTTAACGGTACAGTTCAAGATGGCGCTGCTTGTCAATAAAATATGCATCGATATGTCAAACTTGATACTTACATCTATTTTAATTCCGTGTTTTCCCATCTACACAGATAAGTTGGTTGTCAAAGTGTAATAATAACTAAGTTTTCGTTAGTTTTATGTCAATCTTACAAATTTTTGACTTTTCTGTGATAGTTACCGCTGATTGATTGTAATTTTGTCATGATTTTAGTTTTTAGACACTCTCACCTTTCATTCGTTTTACAGATAAATCTAACATAACAACACGCCTGTAATCCCAAAAGGGTTAGGCACAGGAGTACTTACCTATTAGTACATCCATATTTCGCCTTATGTTTAAGTAACGTCCCCTGTAATATGGGGATATATAGGCAAGCCTATTGCCATCATCTGGGCACAAATCAACTAGTGAGAGATTCCTGACGGAAAAATCTAATGACACTGGCCGACCTAGTGATCGAAAAGCTTGTATCATCAATGGTTGGGCTGTAAAGATTCCTGCATCATCTAAAATTACAATTTGTTCTAATAAAAGGTTATTTTCAGCCTCGTATTCAGCATTAGACTAATCTGCCATTGTTTAACTTTCCGATCATGTCTAAAATAAAAGACGTAACTGACACACAACCTAGCCAGCATTTAAAGTCTGGATCGAGTCAACAAAAGCAAAGCTAGTGAATAACATGTTTATTATTGAAGCTTTGTGGCCAAGGTAAATAATATAATACATACCTAAGGGTGTGATCATAATGTAATTTTCACTTTCACCTTATTTTCACGCTGACAATTTCAAATGTTCATAATCTTCCTGACTTCTTCCTGTTCCGTATAGTGTCGGACGTAAAGAATAGCACCATCCCATATCATCCCCTGGGTGTCGTAAGAGGCGACTAAGAGACTTACCAGAGAATGGGCAGCAGCGTTCTCTGTGCTTTCGTAACAACCATACTGCGATCGCCAACCCGTCTGCCAAGCGTGGCGATTGTGGCAAATCCCCCATCTAGGGGAGGCCTATGTCTAGCAGTAGGCGTCTTATGGCTGAAATGATGATGTTGATCATCTTCCTGCCCTTGTCCCATTCTACTTGCAATGGGGTCGGCGGGACACGTTTTCTTCTTCTATTCTCCCCTGTCAGACGTCACGGCATTATTTACTCCTCTCTCTTTCATACAATCCAGCTATCGTTTTCATAGTCTCTTTCTCTCTCTCCATCCACGTTGACAATTTCAAATGCAGGTAGGTTATCAATTGAGCCTGTAGAGGTGTCAGGAAGAAAGAGTAACGCTCCTTATACTCTGATGAAAAGGGAGGATAATCATGGCCATTCAAAGAGGTTAAATTAACTAAGAGGGTTGTATTGATGGTTTTTAATCTTATAACTCTGTAAAGCCATATTATTAGTAACGGTAAGATAATCATATTTTAAACTCGACACTGATCTGTAAATTGCACAACACGTAAGAAAATTTTAATTTCGCGGGCTAACCTTAAATATGGCGCATAGATAGTTCCCACTTAAACCATAGACTAAAAATCCTTCTTTTTATTCAATGCAAAGGTCCTTCTACATACATCCTAACACTAGTGCGAAACAACCACAGATAAAACCAAAATTATTTCTGTTGTGTCGATAAAACAATGGAACATGAATAAAAATCGATGCGATCACTGTTTTATTGGCGATAACATAGTTAAATATAAAACTTGTTGGCAGGATACGTTGTTTGGGCGATATTTCTTTGATATTTTGGTAAGATGTTGCTTTGATGTTCACACAGGAAACCATGGTCGTTGCTAAAATTGAAACATGGACACCATCTGTCCAACATCTGCTAGCCTTTTTCCAACTAAGTACATATGTAAGGATCGGCTTTTAGTCAAACCGCAGGTGATTTTTACCAGTATTTTCGCCAAGTATTTTTTTTTTTCCTTTTATTATTCAAAAACACAGAATTACAATCAGTTTTTTAAGACGTAAACATACCACACAAACCATTGTAGGTTTAACAGTAGTATGCCAGACACGGCAACTCGGTGCCACAACATTATTTATCAGTAGTTATGGTATATTATAGAATAAGTATAAGAATGCACTAAATAGACACCTGTACTGCAACACAATCCAGGAAGTGCCTCTTAAGCACCTTTGAGCCATTGTTTACATTAATATTGTTTCTTACAGCCAACGGTAGCTCGTTCATGATAGCGGGAAGCATGCATTCCCACGTCCTTGCTCCATAAACATTGTTAGACCTAGGTATCCTAAATGTATGGCTGATATGCCAAACAACGCAACGACTCAGTGATTGTCTTCGTGGCTAATTCCTGCAGGGCTGTTGCGTCTTTTTAAATATCAGTAGCTATCATAGTGTCCATCGATTAACTGTCAAATGGTTATGGTTTGGTACAAAATGGAACCATTTGTGTCAGTGGCTATCATAGTGTCCTCGATTAACTGTCAAATGGTTATGGTTTGATACAAAATGGAACCATTTGAATCATACCAGCAGGGCTATTGCGTAACCAAAGATACGCAATAGCCCAGCTGGTATGGTCCAAAACAAAAAAAAAATCGTAATGACGGCGGGTACGCGTAGACTAACGAGGCAGGCAACTAATCTAGATAAACTAAGTAATTGTTTCTATTAATCCCAGTTGCAGGTTTACAAGCAAACCGATATATTCCGCTTATTTATTTGGCATACAATACTATACAATCAGAGATATTTATTGTCCAGGGCTAATATTTACGGCGAATGCACTTGAGATCATGACGTGCTGGAGATGTAATGGCAAAACGTTCGTGGAATCTACGAAATTGTAATTTAATTGGGGGTTTCTATTTGTGTATTTAAATGACAAAATATTATGCATGTGTATTCTTCGAAAGAGTATGCAGAAACGTGTAGGTATGTATAAAGAGTGTAAAAGCCGAAAGGCGCTTATTTTCTTATCTGCGTCATTGCTTCTTTTTTTGTTCTGGACCATACCTCCTTATATTTACGGAGATATTGGAGGTCAAAGTGTTTATTAAATATTAGTTTTTAGGTAATTCGACTTTGTGAAAGGTCCGTTTACACAATGGATGCACGTGATTGCAGAAACCCGCCACACTGGGCCGCGTCGTGAATTACACGACGGCGACGTGGTAAATGAAGAAGTCTGACAGTCCATTCTGAAGTGCAATCACGTCATAAATGATAAGTCCACATTTGTGTGCCATTTTTCACGATTCTCTATAAAGGGTGTAAAAGTACCCTTAACGCCAACGAAACACGCTTGTTCTCTCCACTACTGCGATAATTTTTTTGTTGTAGACCATACCTGGGAACCTCCTAGTTACGGAGATATTGGGGATCAAAATTCCAAATTTTTCTCAGCAGTTTTTGTAAATACTAGTTTTTCAGGTTACCTATAACTTTACTTAAATTACGTCCATGACCAATTCATGCATTACATTATGTAAGCTTTTATTAAATATAGCTGAAACAATACAGTTTAAAATTTACTACTGGCCATACTGACGACGAAAAATGCAAAAAAAGAATATTTTAGGCCGGGCAGTGCCGGGCACACAAAAAGCGACGCGCGTAGCGGGCGGGAGAGAGATTGTTGTATTTATTGTCGTGTTAAATTCTAAATAAGTTTTGATACCTACATAATTTGTAAGAATATAAGTAGGTAATAAATAAGTTTTGAAGGTTCACTGTGGTTATTTCTGAGATATCCTATAATTACTATTCAAAGCATTCACTAACACAAATTAACACAATGTTTTAAGAGTGGTACATTGAGTTTTACCGTAAAATGTGATTTTTGACCCCAAAAAAAAAAAATCATTTCACAGCAAAAATTTTTGCGTAGGGGTCCTTAGTTAGATGTACAGAATGCTTGGTTGACGGCTGTGTGAAGGGTTAATTTACTCTCTGTATTATGTTTACCAACGATTTTGAGTCACCAAATTACCTACTATATTTGGTTCGAGTATCTAAAACTGTTCTAAATGTTCTAATGGTAAAATTAATCACCATGTCTATTAGACGTACCTTCATTCAAAGCTAAAGGAAATAAACATTTAGCAACTGTCATAATGACTTAGAAACTTATAATTTACGCGCTAATACTGTCAAGCGTATGCTAGTGATTAATTTAATATTTATTCTCCAGCTAATCCATTGCGTGAAAATAAATTATGATAAATGAATACTTTCTTTAGCTTTTTAGAGTGAATTACGCAATCCCATTATAGTATCCTGGAGGGTAGTCAGAAATTTAGTACAATGTTGCCTTATGTAAAAAGGCTGAACATAAATTAAAGAGAAATTACATTTATATTGACAGCATGAATCTAAATTTTAAACTATAATATTAAATGGGTGTTTTTTATTTTTTTAATCATGTCTTTAAGCATTCCTTTTATTTTTTCATAAAACCCATTGGATACTGTAGACACGTTCCTGTCACTTCCCTTATTTCAGCAACTAATAAGTAAAGAAAATATAACCCTCCAAAAGTGACAATGCCCAACTCTTACAGTCTAGTTGCAGTAGTCCGGTTGAAATAAAGCACCGAACTACTCTTAAAGCCGCTACACACGTTACGAAAAATCGTTACGATTAGACGGTACAGTTCAAACTGCAACGATAAATCTACATGACGTGTATGAGAAAAACTGTATCTTTTTAATTGTCAGTGGCTATCATAGTGTCCATCGATTAACTGTCAGTTTGGTACAAAATGGAACCATTTGACAGTTAATCGATGGACACTATGATAGCCACTGACATTTAAAAAGATACGCAATAGCCCTGCTGTACAGTTTGTCCGATTTTAGCACTACGAAAACTGTGCAGTTTAAACTGTACCTTCCGATCGTTATGATTTTTCGTTACGTGTGTAGCAGCCATTACGGCCGTGATTAGAGTACAGTGATTAGTGCTAAAAACTTTTGTAATTGGTCTGGCACCTAACCAGACATTTTAGATTTTTTTTTAACACAAAATACATTGATAGGAATCTAGACATACTCTGTCTTTAATGTCAAAACGGGGAATTCGGAACGTAAAACGTTCTCGGGGTTTAGAATGGCCGCTTTAGCAGAATAAAATATGAATGTTGTTTTAATATGTTTGTCGATAAGTTCGACAAACATATTAAAAAATAAACAATTTACACGATCATCATATCCTTTCACTGACGCCAATAATTGTGCGTCAATTAAAATTGAAAAGAATAATTATTGTAATAACATTATAATACAGGGTGTAAATCAACCCATTACACAGCCGTTAACCAAGCATTCTGTACATCAAACTAAGTACCCCTACGCAAAAATTTTTGCTGGGAAACGATTTTTTTTTTTGAGTCAAAAATCACATTTTACGATAAAACTCAATGTAGCACTCTTAAAACATTGTGCTATTGGATGCTTTAAATAGTAAACGGGTCATGGAGGTAGGTAATTTAAATATAGTTATAACCTGAAAAAACTAGTATTTACAAAAACAGCTGTGAAAAATTTGGAACTTTGACCCCCAATATCTCCTAACTATGCGGTTCCCAGGTATGGTCTAGAACAAAAAAATGATCGCAGTGGTGGGGAGAACAAGTGCCCTTCGTTTGCGTTAAGGGTACTTTTACACCCTATGTATTGAAAATGAATTGAAAAATATGAATTGCGTTAAAAAGCGTAAAATGGGCCTTACATAATAGTAACTGCGTCTGTGACGATTTAGGAAAATAGATAATAATAGGAAAATAATACGAATTGCGTTAAACTTCGTAATACGGTCACAGACACAGTTACTGTTATGAAAGGTCCATATATTTTACGCTTTAATAAGATCTGTTAGAGCGGCCATTTTAGACCCTTTTTTTTTTTTTTGGGGTTGGGAAATCATCAAATAACCCCTCCCGCTCTTGGGCAGATCGAAAGGGAGTGTCAGACTTCTACTGACTAAAAACCACCCATGTTCCTTTTTAGCCCTTCATGTCGAGGCCGCGGTATCTGCGAACAACCCGCAGCGCCGACGCGACGGGGCCATTTTAGACCCTCTGGTCTTCTTGTGATATAATCGGTCTAACTTGCAGCACGACGGCAATAGTTTCTTCAATAATACATACATACATAAGCTCACGCCCTTTTCCCACGGGGGTAGGCAGAAGCCACAGAACACCAGCTGTTACGATCCTTACATCAAATATATAGTTTCAATGGGGCTAAACAATCAATGGGATAAGCAGAGAATATTGTTCGTCACACTTCTGGCACACAGGCTACTCTTCAAGGTGAGTTGGTGACCGTAATCTATCACGTGTAGGTAGATAACACAGTACGGACAGGTAGTGGTGTAAATTGATATTTACCGTGTGAACATATTTACTTGAGACTGCTACTGAAAAAAAATCAACGAAGGTAGCCCGCAAAAATCGAATTTTCTTACGTTTCTTGCAATTTCCCGGTCAGTGTCAAGTCGTATGTTAAATAAAATGGGATTCGCGGCAATAACAAATGTTTATTTACTGAGTAATAATTATTAAAATCACCAATACAACCGTCTCCGTTCATAAAGGTCTCTTGAGTGACTATTTGATGAAAACGGCATTCTTGAGACCTTTATAAACTGAGACGGTTGTATTTTATATTAAAAAAACCGCATTAAAATCCGTTGCGTAGTTTTAAAGATTTAAGCTAATAGGGATATAGGGACAGAGAAAGCGACTTTGTTTTATTCGATTCGGTTTTGATTCCATTGTTTGTGAATAGCTTTGCTGATGAAGAAATAGTCACGCCACGCTAGCAACAACCAAAAACATCAACAGAATTATAAATACCGGATACAAACCTAAAACTTTCCACACACAACACGAAAATCAATGCCTGCCTATTTTTCTAAGCTTCCCAAAGAAGAACGTTGTAATCCAAACACGTTTTGATGCCTAAAACATGTGCTCGTAACTTTACTCGTAATTAAAGTCACCATAGAGGTTATGTATTAGCTTTTTAATGTGGCAGCATACGATCGGACTTGACGAGGCACAGGCGAGTCTGCATTCAGCCTGGATGTAAACTATTGTGATAGTTTCTCGAGTACGCTGTTGATCGATGTATCAATTCACCTAGAACTGTTTCTAGAGCATTTAGGTTCCCAAAGTTTTAGAAAACAGATTTTTGTAGAAAACAAATTATATATTTTTTCTTTTCTACGTTTCCAAACCCTATAATTATAAAATAACAACAAAAATAAACTAAAACATCCAGACTGCATTACTAAAAAATGTGTTTCGACAAAACATCGAAATGTCTAGTCAATAAAAAATGCCAACCATCTCTTTCCTCGTTTATTTTTTCACCAAATAGATAGACGCTTGTAAATACAACCAAGAATATTTTAAACGTCCAATTTGTTTATTATTACTTTCTAATGCAACTTGCGAGCAATAAAATGTATTTAAACATATCTAATTGAGTAATGTAAATAAATAACGTTTAGACTCACAGGCGGGAGCCGTTGCTTGGCCGAATGCCAAAAGTCCGAATGTCTCGTTTTTGCCGCCATTTGCTGCACACTTAAAAAAAGTTACGTAACTTTTTTATGCGGCATAGACATGAGTTACGCTTTTTATATTAATAATTCTTAAAAAATATTATTTTTAGGGATTTACGAGGTGAATAAAATTAGGTGATTTATATTTTAAATAGCTTCCCTGAAGATTTGAGTGTATGAATCATACTTAGTAGACTCTTGTATGAAACATTGTGTGTGAATTATTGCTTGGTAGTAGGCGATTTGCTTTCATTCACTCAATATTAATGCATTTTCGTCATTGATGTAAGTTGTAATGAATCAAGAAGTTTTGATTCGAATAATTTATGAAGCTGGAATTCATCAATTTCTGATGAATTTCTTTACCACAATACATAATATTTTATCTGTATTGGTCATTGTAGCTTAGAAGTCGATAATTGGTCGATTTTAATTATACTGCTGAGACATTCAGCGGACCACTCTGCGCCCGCGTGGTGGATTATGTGGTGACCCCTTTTTTTTTGGGGGGGTGGGAAATCATCAAATGACCCCTCCCCCTTTGGGGCAGAGCGGAAGGGAGTGTCAGACTTCTACTGACTAAAAACCACCCATGTTCCTTCTTAGCCCTTTATATCGAGGCCACGGTATCTCTTGCGAACAACCCGCAGCCCGATGTGGTGACCCCTACGAGCACGACCCACTCCCAACTGTCACAGAGAGGAGATCTACCCCCGTATCCACAAACACTTCGATTCGATAAGTCGTATGTCTATCTGTTTTTGCCAATACGAAAGTGAGCGAGATAGAGATGACTTTCCGAAGCGTTTGTGAATTCGGGGTCCATGTTCTAGACGTTCTAGTAGTGACAATATTATAGAAAGGCTGATTTTTGTGCGTGTCTTCTTCTTAGTTTACTACCCTATTACGGCTAAAAACCAAGCAATTGCTTAAAAGCAGGCACAGTTTTTTAAAACCGCTGCTTCCCTGTCAGGAAATCCTGCCGACGCGACGGACGCCGCGACGCAAGCTGCGCGATGCTAAAGCCGAATTTCTAAGCTGTGGGAACATAGCTGTTCCTCACTACTTACCAACAAGTGAACAGCTTCCTGCAGGGATGCAAATCATCCGGGGCTGGGGGACGGAAATTCCCCCGGGTTACAGGATCGTTCGAAAGAGTCCCTGACGGAACACAAAGGGCTAAGAAGGGACGTGAGTGGGTTTTAGCCAGTAGGTAGAAAATTTAAATTTCGCGGGCAACCCTGGCGCGCTTTTAAATTCATTATTCTACATAATTGGTTCAACTGCTAGCCGACCTCAATATGCTTCGGAAAAGGCTAGCCCACCAGATTATTCCCAAACCACAGTAACTCCTGTGCGCCTGAATCAACAGTCGCGACCACAAAAGCGCCACCACAATGAAGCTCAACGAAGTCCCGGAGAAAAAATTTGACTGTCTTGGATCCCGCGACGAAATTAATCGGTAAAGAATAGCGGAGGTGGAAAAACATAAGGGGGAAAGCTAGACAGATGATGATGATTTGATTATGTCTCGCTGTCTCGTATGTCTAGCGCTAATATGTGAGTAAAAAAGATGAATGACGTTAGAGCTGTCAAATTAAAATGTATGATGTTTGTGTAGATTAACGTGGTGCATTGTATGATTAATGGTTTGATTGTGTTAGTTTGGCGACACTGGTTCCGATACAGATTTCGTCGCTTAGCATTTCTACCTGTTCAACCCGCTTCAAAATCCATTGCGTAATTTAAAAGATTTAAGCATACATAATAATAAAAAAATTTAAAAAGAGACTCACATCACTGTTGATTGAAAAATGTTACTATTCCATAAATGAGTTTCTGAATGACACTGACATAACTAATATTAACATACGTAACCAAAGCCATGTAAGTAGTTCACTTTGTTAATTTAACCGATGTTTATTCCTATATTATTTGTTGTTATATAATTTAGATACCAGTTGTAATATTAGTGTAATCGTTTGTTAAATTTAGATACCATAATTTAATTTTAGTTTAATTTATGGTTTGTTTAATTTTTAGTTAATGTTTAAAAATTTGCGTGCCTAATATTAGGTAGATTGTACAAGGCTCATCCATATTGTTATTCCAGCTTATTTTATGTACCTACAATTTATGCAAATAAATTTTTACTTTACTTTACTTTTATAATAATCCATTTATTTTCAGGCAACAAGGCCCATAGATAAATACCTTACAGACTAACATAAATATGATAAAATACAATTTGTGTTAGTTAATAGAGCCTTAAAACTATGTTAGTAACACTTCACTAGCGCACTAAGTCACTACAATAAAACAAAAAACATCACAATAAAACATTACATTTATTAGGAGACGTGTAGCCTAATTGATGGCAATAGGCTCGCCCCCTATTACATGGGACTTAAACATAACTGGCGAAATGTGGGTGTACTATTAGGTATACCTCTGCCTAACCCTTCGGGGATTATAGGCGTGATGTTATGTTATGTTATGTGTAGCCTAATAAGCCTCCCCACCACTGGTGATACTGGTCGATTCGCAATCATCTTCAGGATTCTGTTGCTACTACCTCGAATTCGGCGAATTAGTGAGGCTGACTTTTTCCGCATTATAGCATAAAAGTCATCTACCCTCGCGTCGGCAAACATGCCCGAAGCACTACAAAAACGAGGTAGCCGCACCAAAATCCTAAAGGCGTTATTATATTGGACTCTGAGAGCATTGTAGGCCCGCTGCGTATAGTCGGTCCATAGGGCGCTGGTGTAAAAGCTTTGGCAGTAGGCTCTAAACAATGTTACCTTTACCTGTGCTGTACACCGCGCAAACCTATGCACCAACATATTAGCTCGCACCGACAATGCTCTCCGCTCTCTCTCAATATCCGCGTCATCGTGTAGGGTTTCGGTCACAACATGCCCTAGATACCTAAACTGAGAGACACGACTCAACGATACTCCGTTGAGATACACTGGTGGTATATGTTCAGGTTGTTTAATCTTACCTCTGATAAGCATATACTCACTCTTTCTATCGTTGTATTTCAAACCGTGACTCTCAGCATAGGCTTCACACATACCCAGCAGCTTACGTAGGCCACCCACAGATGGACTCAGCAACACCATATCGTCCGCGTAACTGATATTATTGACGCACACGTTATCTATGTGACATCCGACATGGCTGTTGCTGAGCTCATCAATCAGCTGATTGACATACAGATTAAAAAGTCTTGGAGAGGTCAAACCCCCTTGCCTCACACCGCACTCAAGCTTATATTCATCAGAATATGCGTTCCCCCACTTGACAAAGTTTTTCTGTTGGTTATACCAGAAAGAGAATATATTAACGAGTTCAGCAGGGGCCCCGACCTCCCCAAGCTTAGACCAGAGTTTATTATAGTCGACCAGGTCGAAGGCCTTCGATAGATCAAGAAAGCAAGCATAGATGGGTGTTTTTCTGTCAACATAATAAGTGACAGTGTGTTTTAAAGTCAAAATCGCACTTTCCGTTGACAAATTCTCTCGAAAACCAAACTGAGCATCATGTAGCTTAACATACTTGCTGACCTGAGCGTCCAAGAGACCATCGAAAACCTTCGCCATCACAGTAGCCAGGGAGATAGGCCTATAATTACACTTATCAGTAACATCACCAGTGCGATTCTTTGCTATAGGCACAACGATAGTATCTGTCATCTTAGGTGGTAAGTACGAGTGACGTATGCAGAAAGTAAATAGCATTGCCAACACTCTAAACAAATGTGTACCTGCGTGCTGCAGGTGCTCAATGCTGAGACCGTCACAGCCCGGAGATTCGCGTCTCGCGCTTGTCTCGTGTGCACGCTCGCACTTACTATCTCTCGTTCTAACACAGCTCAGAATAGTGATTCCAAGGTTCGATAAGTCGTTGTCGATAAAATGTGTTTCGGCTTTAGCCCCTGGTGCTAATGGAAAGATACCTGCAAAGATCGGATTCAACCGGCAGTCTCAACTCAAAGAGACCAGCGACCGAAAATGTAGATGATTGGCGTACGCCGAAGCGACCAGCTGTCGCAAAACACGCTAAGTTCGACAGCACCCGCGACATTCCAACACACAACCATTTTCAAGACCTTCCCGTAGATGGAGTCGCCAAGACCGCCAGCAATGAAAATTACCTCAAAGCGACCCTCAAAGTCAAGAAGACCGGTCATATTCCTCCTATTATCCTGGATATGAAGACTGACTGGACCCATGAAGACTTAAAGGGTAAAATATCTGAGTTTTCGAACCAATATCACCTTCAATACAGAAATGGAGGCAAGGTTGCGATTTTATGCCACACTGCTGACGGCCACCGGGCAGTCAAGGATGGTCTTCGTAATCAAGATGCCTCCTTTGTTACCTTCACCCGGAAGGATGAAAAAGTACCAAAATCAGTGATTCGTGGCCTTCCGGGCTATGTCGAACAAGAACTATCGGATGAGCTGGAAAAAATTGGTTTCACCGGTGCATCCGTTAAACCCCTGAAGCCTCGAAGTGGACTGGAAAATCCCTGTCCTCCCTTTTTAGTGCAGCTGCCAGCAGGCGCTGATATTACAAAATTTCGGCAAATAAGGTACCTGTGTAATTGTGTGGTATCCATCAGCAAGTTTAAGCCTAACCGAGCTTATGGCACCCAATGCTTTCGCTGCCAAGAATTTGGCCACGCATCCCACAACTGCAATAAGCCTCCTCGCTGCGTGAAGTGTGTTGCTCCTCACGCAACTACCTCCTGTACCAAGTCCGACCGCACCGAGCCTGCGCAATGCTGTAATTGTAAGGAAGATCATCCGGCGAATTATAGGAAGTGCAGTGTCCGAATAGCATATCTAGACAGTATCGAGAAAAAGAAGGCTCTAGAACGCAAGTTTGTGCCTCCAATGATGCCTACAAAATCTACGTTGGTTCTGCCAAATCCGAGGCATCCGATATTAACATCAAACCAGAGATCTTGGCCTATTGTAGGAACCCGCGCCACGACATCGATAAAAAATCAGATTCCCTTAGATCATACAGACTCAAATGATGAAACTACAAAGGAGATGTTTGAAATATTATTAACATTAAAAAACATAAAATCACAATTTGCTGCTTGTACGTCTTGGTTAGACAAGGTCATGCTGGTTCTGTCCCATCTTGGTAAATATGTCTGATTCTGCAGAACTCCGACTACTATCCTGGAACTCCGATGGAGTACGATTAAAGATCCATGAGCTACTCGATTTAGCGGTAAGCGTCTTATCTGTTGATATTATTGGTATTTGTGAAACTAGAGTAACCCCAAATTCAACGTTAGTTACACCCGGGTTTACCTGTTATCGCCAAGATAAACATTATACTGGCCGTGGGCAAGGAGTTGCTATTCTTGTAAGAAACAATCTTAATCATTCGGTCTTAACTCTTCCAAACACTAAACATATTGAAGTTGTCGGTATTACTGTTAAAATATCAGGAATTGAGCACATTGTGTTATCTATTTATCAGTCACCCAATCTGCCATTGCTTTGTAGTGATCTGGAGTTATTGTTCGGCTTGGGCCCCCATGTTATTATCATGGGGGACTTTAATGCCAACCACTCACACTGGCTCAGTAGCTACACTAACACGCGAGGCAGAACTCTTTTCAGACATATGCTTGAATCCGACTACGTTATACATAGCCCTAGTCTACCTACCCAAGTAAATTATTGCCCCAATCGCAAACCAACGCGCCCGGATCTGGTGCTGTCTCTAAATGTAGGCTGCATTAGTGATGTCGAAACGATTATATCATTGTCATCGAACCATTACCCCATATTTTTTACTATTGGAGGCTTCCCGAGTCGTAAAGCAAAAACCCGGTTCTTTAAATTTAACTGTGCCAATTGGAGTAAATATCGTTCTCACCTCAATAAAAACATAATACTTAGTTCTAAGACTTTTAACACTACAAATGAGATTGATACTGCTATAGATCATTTGCAACAAACTATCATTGATGCTAGAGACTTCTCCATACCGTCCACTACTGATATTTTAAGCGATAGCTCGACCAAGCTACCATACTATGTTAAAAAATTAATTCGCTACAAAAACTACTTGCGTCGTATTGAACAGAGACTGCCCAGTGGTCACTCTAGAAGGATCAACCGTAGTAATATAAACACTCTACAAGCTCACATAAACACAAATATCTGTGACCACCTTGATAGCATATGGGACGCCAAACTTGCTAAAGTCGATAACCCCAGTCAAGATATCTGGCGTGTGACTAAATCTCTCAAACCTGGATCTTCGATCATACCTCCTCTTAAACTGTCGGATGGGTCTCTGACGACTTCTACGGCCGAGCAATGTAACACGTTGGCTAAAGCCTTTTTCGACAATATGAACCTCACCACCAACTGGGGTACTGACTCCGAACTTAAGGCTGAGGTGTCTAAGTCCATGTCGGTCATTAATGAATTTACTTTTGCTTCTGGATTATTAAAACCGGTTCGGCCTTTCGAGATCCGTAAAACCCTGACTAGGCTTAAATCCCGTAAGTCTGCAAGTCATGACGAGATTCATAATTTACTTCTGAAAAACTTGCCACAGAAAGCAATAGTTTACATAACTAAAATTTTTAATGGCTGCTTCGGCCTGGGTTATTTTCCAAAGATCTGGAAAATAGCTAAAATAATACCGCTTAAAAAACCTGGAAAAGACAGTACTTCACCTATAAATTACCGCCCTATAAGTCTGCTACCTTCTATTGGCAAAACTTTTGAGTCAGTAATTTACTCAAGGCTATTAGATGCTACTGGGCAGTTTCTGATCCAAGAGCAGTTTGGGTTTCGTGCTACTCACTCAACTACCCAACAACTGGCTAGAGTGTGCGAGCACATTTCCCATCACCAAAATCTCAAGCAGTCCACAGGTATGTTTCTGCTAGATATCGAAAAAGCTTTCGATACTGTATGGCACGAAGGCCTGCTACACAAGTTGCTCACTCTTGGCGTCCCAATGCCCCTCATAAAACTTATACAGTCGTACCTTGCGGATCGGAGATTCCAGGTGCACATTGGAAACATCATTTCGTCGCCACACAAGATACCGGCTGGCGTTCCGCAGGGTTCGATTATAGGACCCTATTTGTTTCTCATTTTTGTTAATGATATCCCTATTCAACCTCGAACGAAATTAGCCTGCTTCGCTGACGATACTGCTTCTTATACATCTTCGGACGATGCCGACTTGATAATAGGTCGCCTTCAATATTCCATTGATTTACTTCAGGACTATTTTAAGAAATGGAAACTAAAAATAAATGAGGGTAAGACTGAAGCAATATTCTTCTCTCGTGCCAGGCAACCTCCCACAAGAACCTTAAAAATAGCAGGCCATAAAGTACCTTGGAAAGCAAGTGTGCGTTATCTTGGGGTCAGAATGGACAGCCGTCTAAATTGGTCCAAACATATTGCCGACCTACGTTTGAAGGGCGCCCAAGCCCTTGGTGCTTTAAACCCTATAATGAACCGCAAAAGCAAATTAAGTAGCCGTACTAAATTAAGGATTTATACAACACTTGTCCGTCCGTGTATAACATACGCCTGTCCTGTTTGGAGTGGCACCTGTCTTTCCAACCATCACTTACTCCAAGTTATACAAAATAAAGCTGTAAAAATATCGTTCAAAACTAAATTCAAAACAAATCTTCATAAATTTCATAAAAACATTAAACTTTCCTTGCTTTTTAATTATATTATTAAGGTTTCATTAAAATTTTATAATAAAAATAAAACAAATACAATTAACCCCTTAATTTCAAATTTATGTTCTTCAACTGTTGACCAGATACCATATATCGATAGATACGGCACGTATCGCCTACCGCATCACTATCTATTATTCCCACCTTCCGAGGTGTGATTGACCAGCGAGTTGACCCCCGAGAGGCTTGCTGGCGTCCCGGCCGTGATCGCAAATACGCAGAGCGCGGGCGGCAGGGAGGCTCCGTCCGCGGATCGTTTGACTGGTCACGCGTTTGCTTATATTTACATTAGCTGACTGCGTGATCAGTTAACTTTTGGATTATTTTTCGACTTACCTACATGCAAGCAGTAAATTGTGACTGAACTAAACAATTTACATTTTGTCATTATTATACCCTCATATACGTGTGTTAAGTTTATGTTATTATCAGTATAAAGTTCTAAACCGAACTTTCACTTTATAAACTTTGAAAGGTGAATTGCTAGCCTAATAAAGTGTTTTAATTTTCGTGTGTTAATGTAACTTAGGTTAAGTGCATTTTGTTAGTAGTTTTATGTTAAATAAAGATATTTGAAAATGAAATGAAGCCCGGAGATTTACCACGTTTCATGTTATCGATAATACTCTTAATATCCTGTGCAGAAAACCCAATTGGGTTCTCACAGGCAGCCACGGTCTCAACCTTGGGCACTACAACATCGCTGGTAAGAGGAGCCTCAACTTTAAAATGATTTTTAAAAATGTTAGCTATACCTTTAGGCTCACTACAACCGTCTACACTCACTGGTAAACTAACCCTACCACTCATCCTCTTAGTACTTTTCCAGAAAGCTCTAAAGTCCTTAACTGTAACGTGGGAGGCTAATACATCCATTTTAAGTTGATCTTGGTGATTTTGACATAGGGACGGACAGACAGCGAACGGACAGTTAGAGAATGACCAAACAAACGATGGATGGATTGTGTGAAGGATGATATGGCTAGAAAGGAGGTGTCTGCTGAAATGACGTGTAATAGAGAAGTATGGAAGAAGAAGACATGCTGCGCCGACCACAAATAAATTGGGATAAGGCCAAGAGAATGATGAGTAGTCTTGCAGCTGCCTTAGACATTGTAGCTTTAGACCTCATCTGCCGCACTCAGAGTGCTCTAATGCCAACTTAAGCCGTCCATTAGTGACGATTTAAAAATATTCACACTCAGAGTGAGCTAATGATTCATTAGTAGGCCTAATGAACCACTAAATTTAACTGGCGCTCTACCCTTACTTAGCTTCCTAATGAACGATTAGTTTGACGTTTGATGAATTTTGACAGATCAATTCGAAGGGTTTGGAGGTTATTTGTGTAGTTATTTACAAGGATTTCAAATTCATCTTCTTCTTATCGTGTGGGCAGTAAGGTCTAACGACCCCACACACCCTAGTGTCCAAGTTCTAAACCGCCTCAAGGACCTCTGTCATGGTTTGACGACCGCCATTTGTCGGGCGGACCACCGACTTATTACGTGCCTTCCGAAGCACGGAATCATCTTTTTTATCAGAGAATCAGGTGATTCAAGCCAGCAATGTCCTAGCCAAACTTTAAACAGCTTTACAAAGTAAACCAGCAACGTTCTAGCCAAACTGGAAGCAACTTTACGAAGTATGAAATTTTGAGAAAATGTACTGATTATGAAGAGTTTGTTGATTTTGTGTACTTTCAATTTAACATTACAAGTGTTAGGTGCCTATGTCAATAGCAAATATGTCTGATCTCGTAGAATTTATCTTTTAGATTTTCTGGTAGATTTTGTTTATTATCCCCAAAGGTATAGGAGAAGTGGGGCCAAGAAAAGTATAACAGAAGCCAGATTAAAACCAGCAAGACTGTGGAAACATGTTTTGGTATTTGGAATTGATGATTCAAACTGGATACAGTTGTGGCTGTCATATGTGCATGTGCAATACTGCATAACATGGCGTTATTGGTAGAAGATTTGGTGCCAATGAACTGGGATAGCATTGATATTCAAAATGATGATGTTGTATCAAATGGTGAAAACTCCAACAGCAATGGTTTTATGGTGCAACAATCTTTGGTGGATAGGTTTCTCTCTTAATATTAATTCTTGAATGAATAAAATCCATAAAATAATCAAATAATAATCCTTTTATTTCAATACATAAAAAGAGTTAATCAGTAAGAAGGACTTGTTTTGTAATAAATTTCTTCAATTTCTCTAATTCTATTTTAGTTTTTTTCTAATAAACATTTGTTCCTCTCTTCCTCTAACAATGCTGCTTTTTTTCTTATCTGTTCGATTTACTGTAAAGAAAAAGTATAATATAAGTTACATACATAAACTCACGCCCTTTTCCCATGGGGATAGGCAGAAACTACAAAACACCACTTGCTATGATCCTTACATACTCCTTCTGCCTTGTCCACATTCATACATCTGGTCATACACGCACGATGCACGTAAAGAGCCGATTAATATAAGTGAATCTGGCTATAAACGGTTCTTAACCATTACATTACATTTGACGGCACGGTTGGCGCAGTGGCTCAAGCGATTGACTGCCGCTCTGCGTGTCGCGGGTTCAATCCCAGCACGGAACAAATATCTTGTATGGCCTACAGCTACCTGTACAAATATTTGTACTGTGCGTTTTCTGGTCTGGGTATTTGTGTGTTTGACTTAATATGTTTGTGAACGCACCCACGATACAGGAAAAATTCCTAGTACGATCTACTTTTGGACACATGAGCACGTTATGTTATAGCTGTAATTAAACTTTATAACACGAAAGATCATTTCTTGTCGGGTGAAACACAAATAATCAAACCAAACAAAATTGACATTGAAATGACACTTGGACATTTTTTATTAGTGACAGTTAGCAATAAGTGATACCAAAGAAAAAAGAGTCCGGTTGCTTTATTTTATTTATATGAAAATGGCTGTTTGGCTTTGTCATTTGTTGAAAACGATCGGTAAAAGAACTTATTTTAATTTATGTTGCTTATTTATATGCTTTCAATGTGTTTAAATAAACGTTTTTTTATTTAATAATAACACATTTTCAAGTGTGGTTACACCAACTGTGTATCGATGTGCTTTTCGATAGAATGATTTGACGATACTCCGCCCTACGGATACTAACAGTTGTCATTATCTGGTGAACCACTAATTTTTCTTTCTGGGTAGTATCGTTCATTAACGAATCTAGTGAGCATTAGATAAGGACTCATTAGAACTAATTTAATGAAGCTCTCTGAGTGCGGCAGAAATAGACCTTATGATTAAATTGTTTCCACCGTGTGTGTGCAACGGGCCAGAATACTAAATATGCATGCAATGACACTAATTATTCTTAAGTATGTAATGCCAAACCAAACAACGGTCTGTGTATATTTGTGTCAAATTGCCAAATCGCTTGTTATTTTCGAAATGTTATGAAAATTATAATTCGAAAATAGACCTTTTTGTCTAATGACTGTGACGGGTTATCGGTATTTAATTATCTGTACGCAAATGACAATTCACGATTTGTCTATACATCATCAACATCATCATCATCTGCCTAGCCTTTTCCCAACTATGTTAGGGTCGGCTTCCAGTCTAACCGGATGCAGCTGAATACCAGTATTTTACATGGAGCAACTGCCTATCTGACCTCCACAACCCAGTAAATACTAGGTAGGTAATACGATACTCTTTGGTAAAACTGGATGTCAGAATTTCAGGTTACTACTACCTGTAACAACTGCCAAAGATCTATACAGGGTGTAAATCAACCCATCACACAGCCGTCAACCAAGCATTCTGTACATCAAACTAAGTACCCCTACGCAAAAAATTTTGCTGGGAAACGACTTTTTTTTTGGGGTCAAAAATCACATTTTGCGGTTAAACTCAATGTAGCACTCTTAAAACATTGTGCTAGTGGATTCTTTGAAGAATAAACGGGTCATGGAGGTAATTCAAGTAAAGTTATAACCTGTAAAACTAGTATTTACAAAAACAGCTGTGAAAAATTTGGAACTTTGACCCGCAATATCTCCGTAACTAGGGGGTTCCCAGTAGGAATGGTCTAGAACAAAAAAAATATAATATATATAATATACTAGCTGTTCCCGGCATGCGTTGCAGTGCCCTTTTTCCTACCAACTACCTGCCTGTGTAC
Source organism: Diarsia brunnea (assembly GCA_949774965.1). Lineage (NCBI taxonomy): Eukaryota > Metazoa > Arthropoda > Insecta > Lepidoptera > Noctuidae > Diarsia > Diarsia brunnea. The sequence continues at coordinate 2,712,849 of OX459025.1, read as the reverse complement.
CAACTACCTACCTACCTACTACCTCCTACCCTACCTACCTACTATCCTACCTACCAACTACCCTACCTACCTACTACCCTACCTACCTACTACCCTACCTACCTACCTACTATCCTACCTACCTACTACCCTACCTACCTACTACCCTACCTACCTACCTACTACCCTACCTACCTACTACCCTACCTACCTACCTACTACCCTACCTACCCCTACCTACCTACTACCCGACCTACCTACTACCCGACCTACCTGCTACCCTACCTACTTACTACCCTACCTACTACTCTACCGACTACCCTACCTACTCTACTATCCTACTTACTACCCTACCTACTACTCTACCTACTACCCTGCCTACCTACCTACCACTTTCTCACCTTTTAAACCTTCCCTGGACTTCCACGAATAATTCAACACTATAATTAGCCAAATCGGTCCAGCCGTTCTCGAGTTTTAGCGAGACTAACGAACAGCTATTCATTTTTATATAATATAGCTGTACCCCGCGTGCGTTGCAATGCCCTTAAATTTTACCTGCCTACGTACCAACTACCTACCACCTACCTACATACTACTAATTTCTCACCTTCTCTGGACTGCCACAAATGTTTCAAAACCAAAATTAGACAAATCGGTCTAGCTGTTCTCTAGTTTTAGCGCGACTAACTAACAGCAATTAATTTTTATATTATACGCAAACACCATTTGAAAAATCGTTTTTCTATTGGGAAAGAAACAGTAATTATTTGTGATTATTGTGATAATGTCGTATGGTCTGTTTGAAGTTGTCATTCGTTGACTGAACAACTGAACGTCACTCAATTGTTTTGCCTTCCCGGAACCTCTCCACTAACACTTGAACTTTATGGGTACGGTATTAAAGCTCAAATTGAGTTTACGTTTTAGTTAGAAAACGTTTGTATGGGAAAAAGAAAAGGGCTGTTTTTAGGGCTTTTCCGGCCATTATTCGAATTTTTCTCGCCGTAAGAACCATCCTTGAACTTCAACGAACATTTAAAAAAAAAAAACAGCCAAATCGGTCAAGCCGTTTTCATGCCAAGTCGTGACAACGGAAAACGGGTTTCATTTTTATATATATAGAAGATAGAAGATAGAAGATAGATAGATATAGAACAAAAAAATATAGTTGGGGGCCACGTGATGGTTTCCGGCCACCGTAGACGCGGGCCTGTGGACGATGAGTGATGGGTAAGCTCGCCGTCCGTCCGTCTTATGATGACGACAGGCCGTGTCGACGGCGCGTTCGTGTTCCACGCGCGCCTCAAAGACATGTCAGCAACATGGAAGGGGCCCGCAAGGGCCGACGCCCGTCGGGGCTGCGGGTTGTTCGCAAGAGATACCGCGGCCTCGACATGAAGGGCTAAGAAGGAACATGGGTGGTTTTTAGTCAGTAGAAGTCTGACACTCCCTTTCGCTCTGCCCAAGAGCGGGAGGGGTTATTTGATGATTTCCAACCCCCAAAAAAAAAAAAAAAGACCAGACCCTCGCTACTTACGTACAAGCTGAACGAAGAACAGATACCGACGCTAAAACGGCTACCTTTTGCGGCTTTTGGTGGTTTGCTGAGAATAAGAAATAAAATGACGTCACTCGAAGCGTGGTTTTTTTAACTACTTACTTTGGTTTTTTTTGCTAGTCCATATTTTCCCACTCCTTAGCAAAAGCCTCCCCCCCATTTCTCACGATGGTGTGCTCCTTCTCGCCAATTGTTGAGGAAGCCATCCAAGACGGACGTCAATCTTTTCGTCTGTCTTCCGCGACCCCGCCTGCTGTCTAAACTAGGTACTTACCAACAATATTCTAATTCCTTCACCATTTTAAGAGCAGTGGTGATGTTACCTACAATCGCCTGAAACACATGATCACCTAGTTCAGGCACAAATTATGGGTGAACTTTATATAGATTCAAGAAAAAAATTATAAACGTTATAGGTACCTTATAATTATGTTTTTTTTTTAATTAATATTTTATTTCAAATCCATTTCATGGCCTGCAATACAACTCGAAATTCGGGGCCATTAACACGAACTATCTACCTAGAAACACTTATTACGAAACTCACAAAACAAATAGTACGATTGTTACTCTCTGACGTCAAACGTTGTCAACGCGAGTGGGTGGGTGTAAACGTCTTTATCATCTCGCTCTATTTCGCTTTCGAGGTCAGCAGGACCACTAGTTATTATGAGGTAAACAAGGTGGAACTTCTGATGGTAAAAACTTAATAATGATAATCACGCTTGTAATCACCGACCTGGCATAGTATTATTAATACTCTTTGATCTAGATTCTTGGGCTACTTACTACTTAGAATTCTTGATTTAACATTACACAAGCTCAGCTATTCTTCATTAAACATAATCGGTTTCGGGATGAACTTTTATGGACGAAACAATTTTGTTAATCTTATTTGAGTAGCTAAGGTTCCGTAAAAAATAGAAATTGAATGTATAACTGTTTCTTTTTTTATACGTTGGTTAAATGTAAGTCTTACATCAAACTTACATTTAATAAATTGAGGGTAGTTTACCTATCCCAAAAATACTAATGAGACGCTTAGCGCCATCTAGTATTGAACGCGAACAACTATATAAAAGGTGGTAGTCATTTACGTCGATAGATGGCGTCATTCGAGTACTTCTTTGCATCGAGAGATAGATGGCGTTATCTATACATATAATAAATCTGTAGAAAATTTTTTTTGTACATCGAAAATATTTAAAAAAAAATTATCAGGGTATTAAAGTATAACCAACAGAACACATTTCCAGCATTTTTGGAATTTTTGTCTGTTTGTCTGTTTCGATGACTAAGCATCACGTCAAATTTACGAAGCGAATGTAGGTAACTTTTATACATAAATATTGTGCGTAACTTGGGCTATTACGTAGTCTTTGTTTCATCGTAATCGGTGCTCTCTATCAAAAGATATATGCATTTATAGTTTTCAAGAAGAACTTTTCATTATGGTCAAGAATGAGACAAGCAACGACATCTATTGAACGAATATGGTACTTATTAATAAATGCCTTCACAAGATAACTTTAAATAAGTAATGATAGCAAAAGGTACGTAGATATTAGTCTAAATGACGCTGTTTTCAAAATCTACATAGCCTAAACCCTATAGTGTGTTTGATCGCTCTTTTTTAGCAGTTTATCTTCGTCTTCGACAGATGGCGTTATTCATTTGATGTCATTTTCTGAACCGCGTTGTTATTAAATAAACGTAAATATGTTTAATGAATAGTCAACAAATAAAGATTTACCAATTACTCAGTATAAAAATACTATTTTTTTTAAACTAAATTAAAATTAGATAAAACCCACGACATATTTTGTTTGTACCGTGTGGGAATCGAACCTGCGACACGCAGTGCTACTGTTAATCGTCCAGCCACTGCACCAAACATGTCTTTATATAGATGTGGTGTGTTGTTAGCCCTATGTGTCGAGGCCGCGGTATTTCATTCGAGCAACCCACAGCCCCGACGGGCGTCGGTCCTTGGGGCGTGGCTTTGGCGTGGGTCCTTCAATGTTGCTAACATCCCTTTGAGACGCGCGTGGAACACGAACGCGCCTCCATCGTCATAGGACTGACGAACGATTAACTAGCCCGTTACTCACCGTTCACAGGCCCGCGCCTACGGTGGCCGGAAGCCATCACGTGGCCCCCGATGCCCGGAGCGTCTCCCGCGGCGGCTGGGAAGAGGGGTTGTGTCGGTCTTACGTTCACCTCTTTCGCTAGCATTACTGCTTCGCAGAAGGAGGTGACGGCGTTCCATTTCAGATTCGATGTCCCAGATTCGGTACAGGTACCTCTCGAAACAGCCTCTAATCGGGGGATTACAGGCTTTTTTGTGGTTCGTAAATTATCAAGTGACTCATTTCGCTCTGGGCGGAGCGGAAGAAAGTGTCAGACTTCTACTGACTAAAAACCACCCACGTTTCTTCTTAGCTCTTTGTGTTTCGGGGCCGTGGTATCTCTTGCGGACAACCGTCAGCCCCGGCAGACGACGGCAGCAACAATTAAGGGGCCCCAAAGGACCCCTTAATTGTTGCTGACATATCTTTGAGGCGCGCGTGGAACACGACCGCGCCAACGACAGTACCTGTCGACTATAATGTACCAGTATCAAATTTCTTCAAGATCCGTTCGGCCGTTCTGACGTGGTTGATTAACAAACACCCATCCATCTAAACTTTAGTATTAGACATAGTCAGTACTTTGCATTACCCTCTTCTTATTTTCTACAGCGGCAGTAAGTTAACGCAGGGCAATGATTTAACGTACTTTTATCTAAGCGACGCATTTTAGTTTCCGACAAGCACGCGAACGAAGTCGCGGGCACAGCTAGTTTTGAATATGAATGTAATTTTACTGTTTCTGAATTAAATAATACTATTTTCTATCTCAAACAATTGTTGTTTATTTTATATAATTTTGCCAAAAAGCTTATTTTGTTGTGACTGGGAAAAACGACCTATAAATTATATAACATCACGCCTGTGTAATCCCCCCAGGGCGAAGGGTTGCAGGTACCTAATAATAAACCTACATTTCACCAGTTATGTTTAAGGCATGTAATTGGGGGCGAGCCTATTGCCGTCAACCGGAAACAAGTAATCACGATTTAGGTAAAACGGAAATTATATCAGGATAGGGAAATTTAGGAAGTCGCATGTGGAACAATATCTCGACCTTTCTGCCAGCCAGTTAATAGAGTTGTACGCCTACGCACTAGTAGGCAGGCAGTTCGCCATCTTGTCACTGATACACACATTTTGTGCATCGCAAAAATCTTCCTAGACTGACTGCCCCATTGCTCTCGTGCTTGCAAGCGCGACTGCTAAGTGTGGGTGTGATTCCCAGCAGGGCTATTGCGTATCTTTTTAAATATCAGTGGCTATCATAGTGTCCATCGATTAACTGTCAAATGGTTATGGTTTGGCACAAAATGACATTTGACAGTTAATCGATGGACACTATGATAGCCACTGACATTTAAAAAGATACGCAATAGCACTGCTGGTCGGGCAAGAAGTGCTGTTGGATTTTTCCATTAGAAACTCAGTAGTAGCCCGTAGTTTGGAAGTTGGCGGTATGATGGCTAGGTGAGTTTCGACCAAACGCCAGAGTAACAGTAAATATTGTGTAAAAAAAATGTAATGATCTTTGAGTAGGTAACCAAAAAAAATTAAACACAACTCTATAATAATCACCTATATTGCATTAGAAACATAATTTATTGATGGAATAAACGTTGCCAGTTCAAAAAAAAATAAAGAAAATAATTTTCTAAATCGGCAACACTCTTCAAGATGGCGACGAACACTATTTCACTTATTATCTAGTATTTAGTCGCAAGTGTTCACTTTTGGGGGGCAACCATATCTTCCAATGCTTTGATTTCGGCTGAAAATAAATAAAAATAGGATTAGAAAGGCATTTATAATCCTTTAAAAATTTGGGGGTGTTGTTGTACAAAAAGGAACGTTATTCTCATTGTGACAAAGTTCAAATAAGCCCACAATCACACTTGAAGATATCCACAACCTGTGTAGGTATTTAGTTTATACCACTTTGCACTTTTTTTGAGTGAGATTAAGGTATAATATTCACTGGGATACTATTTGATGTTTAAACATAGCATTTCATGAAATTATGGAAAGGTGTAATAATTCATATCTTAATAATCTCCTTTGCTTTGCATTGTCTGTCTTGCTTATGTCTAATAATTAAAATAGAATTTGGAAGAGTGTACAGAGGTCTTTGGCCAGTAGAGGGTCAGAGTAGGGTAAGAAAAAAAGTCTATTGTCTATTGACAAGAATAAAGGGTCTGGATATATTTGCAAGTAGACTGACCAGCTAAACTTCTGCCATTTAATATCAATTTCAAAATAACTAGCAGACTTTTTTATTTTTTTTAATGAGTAAATAAATATTCTACCATAAAGTCTTGTGGCAACATTGTTTTGATCTTATTCTGATGTGGAAAAGAGATGGCACTAAACACCTTTCCCTCACTGGAATAATATTAGAACAATCTTGGTAAAGCTTTGCCTGTTGGGGCTTGCCTGGTGGTTGTTCGAAAGAGATACTGTGGCCCCGGAACACAAAGGACTAAGATGGAACATGGGGGTTTTTAATCGGTAGAAAACTGACACACTCCCTTCCGCCCTGCCCAGACCGGAAGGAGTCATTTGAAGATTTCACCACTCTCCAAAAAAGAAAAGACATCACGGTAACCTATCAGTTCAATAGTTAAAGAACCAACATACCAGCAGCAGCGATTGCCTTCTCCTTCTTCAGTTTCTCATCTCTCACGATCTTCTCCTTAGCCTCAATCTCCCGGAGCTTGGTTTCGCGCTTGGAGAGCCTGTTCTGGTGGAATGCTCCGTAGAGGACACCGGTGGCTAGGAACGACCAGCGGCCGAACTGGAAGTTTTAAATAAGGAATGGTTAGAGTTGTGGCTTTATGAAAAGTCTTGGTAACGGTTGACGGGTAAATCCTCTTTTGTAGAAATACGAAAAAATACTTTTATATTAACATAAAGGATTACAGTTGTCATCGGGGAGCACATGAAGTGAGGCTATTGCCAGCAACCAGGTACAAATACAGCGTGGAAGGGATGCCGAAGCACAAAATGGTTAGAATTTCTCATCAATAATTCAAACAAAAACAGCAATTTCCAACTAAAGTGCAATACCAACAAGGTGGAAATGTATGGAACAGCTGTTTTTTATGCTGAATACATGGTAATCACTGTGTATAAACTCCAGGCAAGAATCAAACTTGTGACATCATACCCAGAAGTAGCACTTGAGACAACTAGAAACAAGGCAGGCTTATAGGTACTTGTTTACACAAGATATTAATTTAAAAGTCAGATTTTGTAATCATATCTAGACTTAGGAAATAAAGTAGCAAACAGAATTATTAACAGGATTTCTATTGAATGAACTCTGCCATGCCCTGTTTAGCTCAATAGTTTGATAATTAGGACATAAGGTTGAGGTTTTGGAATTATATAGCTGCTTTATATTATGTTGTAAAAAGAAAAAAAAATACAGGAATCGAAAAGTTCCAAGCAATGAGCAGGTTGAATGCAAGGTTACACGGTAAAAAACCGACTTGAAATTGAAAACAACACAATCCACAGTGCATTTAAAATGATGATTAAAAACCTCTTTTCATGAAAATCACATTAAAAAAGAAATATCACTTCAAATTACGAATTCAAGTTCAAAAACACTGTGTTACATAATGCTAGGTTTTGTACAAAATTATGTTTTCTAATAATTAAGTATTTACCCTGATGAGTGGCGATACTTTCACTGGGGGGCCGTAAGGAAGAGACATTTTGATTTTTATCTGGGACTCGGAAATCCAAATAGAATTTATTAAAAAATCCCAAGATTCGATTTCGCTGTAGAGGTTATAACTGAGCGGGGTTGCTAACGTCAAATTTTCTTATAATAAAAATATCTGTCAAAAAAATTGTTGAATACTAATTAAAAATTAGTAAAATCTAAAGTTCAAATATTGGTTAACATATAATACACAGAAAATTATAAAATATTGTTAATATTTTGTACCTCTACATCGTTTTTTTTTGCGTTCAAACGTTTTTTGACAGTTATCAGCTGACAGCTGAGGTGTGAGATTATTTGATACAGAAAAGAATGTGCGAAACGTGTTAAAATAAATTTGTATTTACTTTAAGGTAAGCAATACGTAAATGTAATCGGTATTTTAATCTAGTCAGGGCTGCAATGCATAGTATCGGTATCGCAAATTATGTAATGTTACACACAAAAGTAGCAACAAAACGCAAGTTTGACATTTTGACAGCCGACGAATGAATGAACATCCGGCAATTTCTCATTCACCACCAAATCACTCAATTAAATCAATCAGTCTTCAAAATGGCGTTAGTCATGCCGTTCGTGTCCGTCGCAATATCTATATTGTACACGCCGTTATTACTTTTAATACTGTGCATAATATTCCTTGCTTCAATTGGAAAATCTTTGGGCGTCCGAAGGTTATATGTGAACATTCTGCTGAAACTTTTCGAGGTATGTAAATATTTTTCTTTTTAATAAATAAATAATAAACTATTTTTTTCGTCGAATACAACAACACGTGAGGTCAGTAGAGCAAAGAAAAAAAAACTTTAGAGTATTTTTCTCATGATATATTGAAATTTGAATTGAATATTTGTTAGGTTATTGTCCTTTGCGTTCTATAATCCGTGTATGAGTCATCTTCTGTCGTGGTTTACGTTTTTATCTTTAATTTTATAACAGATAGTGGGATTATTTCTGTAATTGCATCTCTGTAATCTTTTTACCGATATCCGAAGTCCAATTTATTAACAAAACCCTTCATATTACGTCTACCGGTTGAAAAACAGTATGTAATCTTCGCCATGTGTAATATTACTGGCTGGCAGATCACTTTTGAATGCTGTGGTCTGAAAAGCCAGGTGGCAAATCCTTAAGCCGTAAAAAACTGCGTAATAATAGACAATGGTCCAATTAGAACAGGCCGAACGAATTGAAAGGTTAGAATGATGTTAATATCATCTTAATCACGTTTTGTTGATGATGTTGTGATTCTATGAAAGCGGACGAAGCAAAAGAGTACAAAGGTGATAGCAGGTTGCCTTCTGTTGTTTCTGCCTACTCCTATTCGGAAGGCGTAGTTTGTTTATCTAAGTGTCATCATGATTCTCATTTATTTTTTAAATAGAACGGCTGAAACCAATTACTTACACAATTTAAACACATATAATTTATTTAACACAGTCATGCAATCTTCTCACAAAAATTCAAACATTCTGACAGTATCACCTTCCATTCATCCGCAAATTCCAATGCCTCATGCCCTAATCCCATTATATTTGAGGTCAGAACAGCATGTCTTCTTCTTCCATAATTCTCTATTACTCATCATCTCAACAGTCACCTCCTTTCTAGCAATATCATCCTTCACACAGTCCATTCATTGTTTCTTTAGTTTTCCTCAACTATTATAGCCATCTAGATTTGTACATAGTCAAAATTTTTCTCACTATTTTTATCTAGTGTGTATGTAATATTTGGTTTGAAGTTTTGTAGCTGACAGAGCCAATAAACAGTCTGATGTCATATCTAATTTGACCCCAGTTTATAGTAACAAATAACACATGATAATTAAAGGACATTAGATTCAAAATAGACTGGCAATTAGCACTGTATGAATGTATAGAAAGGGGAGTATATACCTTAAAATGCCCACCCTTCTCTGCTTTATTGTGTTTATAAACATAACATACGTTGCTCCAGGGGTGGGTGCTAATAACTGCGACACATTTACTAAACTAACGCAGTATTAACGTACACAAAAATTGTTGTAATGTTTTTTTGATAAATGGACTATCCAACAAAAGAAAATTCTAACCAGAAGTTCCTGAGATCAGCGCGTTCAACCAAACACAAACTCTTCGGCTTAGTAATATTAGGATAGATTAAATTTTTAGCAAAACTAAATATTTACAAAAAACAGTTATTTTATTGTATTAAAATTAGTTAGTAAAATAAACTAATTAAATAAAGAACTGGGTGCTTTGAATGACAATGCTAATTTCAAATTGAAACACTCAATATTATAGTTATACCATTTACGTTAGCCTATGTATCTCATGTAACCATAACATTATGTATCATAATAATTTTAATATTAAATAACAATTTTTCTTCAAGGAACTCTTTTACAGAGTAATATGCCTTCTAGCTTCCTTTTAAAGAATTGAAAGTAGGTTCTTAATGTCCATGGGTAACTTAATATCAATATATTTTAATTCACATATATTCACATAGGCAGGCACATAAAAAACAGCGAGAAAAGGTGTGTGGTTTGTGTTGTTTGTTTGTTTTGTAGAAGAACCGGCAAGAAACTTCATGGTTACTCTTTCAAAATGATTTGGTTTCATAATATTTTTATGTTGCAGTATTAGTACTTAGGGTGTAGTGGGACAAATAAGAAAAAAAAAGAAATTATGCCCATTCAAAAAATTCTATAGCTATGAATTCTGAGTATTACGCCATCTAACCGATTTCAACCACAGCGACTGCATTCGATGGCTACCTAGGACGGTTGTCAAAAAAATAACCAAAAACGCAGACATGTTAGAACAATATTGTCCTTGGCTATAATATAGTGTGGAACACCTTAGTCTTATGTATTGTAACGAGTCTTTTAAGCCTGTTACATACTATTGAATTCTTTGCTTTGATTTGTAGGCTCTGGTTGGTGTTGCCTTATGAAAATTCATTTTTGGTTGACTTGGATTCGTGAAGTGGTCACACTGATTTTTATTTTCGATGCTGTCAAATTGACTTTGACATTTCTTGCTTTTCGACCTACAGCCTGGAATCAATGGAGTGATTTTTGAGCGCTCCAATAAAATCTCAAAATATAACTTGAGATGGGCGGCATCTAGTCCCTAATTATGTGGTAGCCGATTGCCCTGGTCATGATCCTAATTGGATAGCCTTTATTTTTTAAGGTAAGCGAATTCTTTGTGATTTCGGTCCGTTCCGCGTTGTCATGGCTATTTTGATAGCAGACGCTAATAGTTTCCGATATTTAATTGTTTCAGGATCTCTTATCTTCATTTTATAATTATTTGCTTGGATTCATTCATCTACTGATGACCACATTTTGATTTTTGGAAGAAACGGTGAGTTTAATTGTATTTGTTCGTAACGACTCCTGCGTCGAATCGCCATTTTTTTATCCGCTAACGATTATTCATGTTTGTTTTCAGCCACAAGGCGTTTTTTTTCCATATTACTTAAATTTTTGAACGCACGCCCCTACCAAAATGCATATATCTTGGACCGCCGTTGGCAATCTCGGCGAATATCACCAAGATGCTCTTGGATAATCCATCAGGTTCCTAATTTAGTCGACGGAGTTTGGTATGGTTTATGATACATAACTTCAATTTATTTTAAAAAAGTGCAATAATGACAGGTCTTATAATAACAACAATTTTCTCTTAATTTTACACATTAGAGTTGTTAATGTTAGAAAGGAATTTTCAAACCAGCAGCCTTCGGGTAATAAAGTCGTTCTTACTTTTCATGATTGATTTTTATTGATGCCTTCCCGCTTGAAGATTAAAAGTCTCAAGCTCCCGCAGGTAAGTCTATCCTTGGCATAGTTTTGTGTGTACTCCAGGCGCCCGAATTTTCACTTTTACTTATTTTTATTTGGAGCACACCACACAGTTTAATTTCATTCATCTCACTTCCTTTTTTTTTATTATTACAATTGTCGCTCAGCGAACAGGGACTTGAAGTAGGTTTGTCTGGTACCTATATACTGTCATTATTGCACAATTATTAAATAACTTATGAGTCTATTGTTTGCATTAGTTTGTTCTACATTGTTACTTCAATAACTTTGTGTTTATTTTAATTTTTGACTCATAAGTAGTACTTAACCTAATTTGGTGAATCTTTGTAAACAATATTTGGTGTTTACTTATTGATAATTTTGTTTATTGACCTGTTTGTTTTAATAACATGTTTTTTTCTTAGCAAAACCAACAGAAATGTATAGCATTGACCGTGTTTTGTTGTTCTCAACAGTAAAGTTATTTTAAAAACTAAGTTTAACTTTTAAAGAAAATAATTTAATCTAATTGTAAGTACAATATTGTACATTTAATTTATCTAGATTTAAGCTGCTTGTAAGTGATTATTGCACTTTTAAAACGATAAAATTAACTTAGTAATTTTTCATGGGAATACCACATTGACTTCAATACTTAACCTCAAACTTGAGAATTTATTTTCAAACTTTTAACTTTTTGAAATTTAGTTTTTGCTTTTCGTTTGCTATTCGCCTTGCTGTTTGTTAGTCATGGACAAGGGAGTTCAGTTTCCGCCGCTTCAGGATTCGGGTGATGTCGATACCTGTACTGCTGTTGATGCTTATGCTCTCAGTTGATATCATAGGAATTCTACCTAAAACTTATTCTGGTCATAGATACATACTTTCGGTTGTAGACGTTTTTACTAAATATTGCTGGTTCTTTCCAATGATCAATGCTACCACTAGAGTAATTTGTAAACATTTTGAAAAGGAAATATTTCTCAAATTTGGTTGTCCAAAAATAGTAGTTTGTGACAATGGAACTCAATTTACTTCAAAACATTTTGTAGATTTTTTGAAAGGTTTTAATATAACCAAAATATTTTATAATACTTTGTATACACCTCAAAATAACCCTGTTGAGAGATATAATAAAACGGTCGAAACCTGCATATCGTGTTTTGTTAAAGATGATCATAGAACTTGGTCAAGTTTTTTGCCCAATGTTCAATTAGCTTTAAATAATAGTGTAAACCTTGCTACTGAGTTTACTCCTAACTTTCTGATGTTTGGTAGGGAGCTTATTCTTGATGCGTCATTACATCACTTTAGTAGTTCTGTTGATAACTTATCTCAACTAGAAATTTCAAATAGGAATGCTTATGCAGTTTCTCTTAATTCACTTAGTGATATTTTTGTTAAAGTTCAAGCTTACTTGTTAAAGGGGTATAAGCGAAATGCCGCTTATTATAATAAAGGTCGGAAAGTCATTTCTTTTGGTGTGGGTGATATGGTGTGGAGAAGAAGTTTTGTTCAATCTCATGCTCCTGCATATTTTTCAGCTAAGCTTGCACCTAAGTTTGTAAAGTGTAAAATAACTGAAAAGGTTTCGGATAACGTTTATGTTTTGAAAGATTTAAATAAAGGTTCAGTGGGACGTTATCATGTTAAAGATATTATTAAATTTTAATTTGGTTTCCAAGTGTTAGTCTTGATTTTTGATAAATTCTGTTTGAAAGCCGCTTTTGACAGTGTGATGTACGAGGGGATGGATGATAGGTTTTCAGCGGTTTGAAAGATGTATGTTAGGTAACTTCTTATAAATTTATTGAATTTGAATTCTTAACATTCTAAAAATAAAACTTAGGCCATTCTTGTTAATTAAATACATTTTTTTCCACACTAAATGTTTTTCACATCAGAGGATCTTATTTTATGTTTAGTTCGTTTTTTGTTGGATTGTATAAGATCTTATTTTTTTAGGGGTAACCTTTTACCTGTTTACATTTTATTAGGATCTTATATAACCCTACACTTCAGGTTATTTTTACCTTGAGATCAAAAACTTGAACTCAATTTCAAGTTTTTGTAATCTTTTTTTTTTCATAGTTTGAAATCATTCTATTTTCTCTTCGTCATAAATAGTAATCGATTTTTAAATCTATTTTGTGCTGTTCATTGACAGAATTGTTTCTCATTTTTACTAGAGTTTCATTCTCTTTAATGATCGGATTTGACTTTGTTAGTAACGCGTTCATCCTGGACTTTACTTTTTAGGGTCATTCTGTAACCTTTGTTACAAAATGCCTTATTATTTTTTGAATCTTGGTGTAACTTTTGACCTTGATTTCGACTCTTTTTTCCATTGTGCTCGGAAAGTCGGTGGTGTTGTGCCGATCACAATGTGGGATTTCGGCCCCGGCCATATTTTTTCCTTTTTCCATTGTGTTGGACATTGTTGTTCCAATCACAATGCGGGATTTTTTTTTGACTTTCGTCATTCTTTTTTCTTTGCGTTCGGAAGTTCGGTGGTGATGTGCCGATCGCATTGTGAAACCTTGGCTTTCGCCTTTTCGTTATTGAGATTTCTCATTGGAGATCTCAATGATTTTTTGTGTTTGTCTGTGTTTGGGAGATTGGTAGTGTTGAGCCAGTCACAGCAACATTCTTTTACAGCTATTGTGCTCGGGAATTCGGTGGTGATGAGCCGATCACAGTACGCTTTCCTTTGTTTCATTGCAGGTTGTGCCTGTAACAATATTTTAAATAAGGTCTTTCAGCTTTATTTAAAAAACTTGTTTGGTGTTTAAAATTTTTTTGGATTGTTGGATACGGAGTTAGTCAGTGGCAATAGAGCCTAACTGCACTCATAGAGATGGTAGAGTTGGAAGCAGTTGACATAGTAGTCAGTGGCGATAGTGCCTAACTGCACTCAAAGTTGTACTGTTCCAAGTGGTTTGAAATTTTTAGTCAGTGGCGATGGTGCCTAACTGCACTAAAAATTGTAGTTTGTATTGGTAAATTGTTCGAATTCGTTTGAAATTTGTAGTCAGTGGCTATAGTGCCTAACTGCACTGTTTTGGAGTTTAGAAGCGCTAAGAGATTTCTCTCTTCGTTTCATTTAACTAGTTTTTATAACTTATATTTTTTTCTGTTTTTCACAGATTTCATTTTTGACTTTTTGTCATTTGCATGTTTTTACTTTTATTAAATTCTTGAGACCTTGTCGTTTGACATGTTCAGAATTCATTTACACTTCGAATCTTTTATGATTCTTTTCTTTTTTGGGAATTAGAAAGTTGTTAAGACTGGTCTATTGTGTTGAAGATTTCTTTCTAATAAAAGAAAGTTCCTTTCTTTTATTTTCGGGGAGGGATGTAATGTAACGAGTCTTTTAAGCCTGTTACATACTATTGAATTCTTTGCTTTGATTTGTAGGCTCTGGTTGGTGTTGCCTTATGAAAATTCATTTTTGGTTGACTTGGATTCGTGAAGTGGTCACACTGATTTTTATTTTCGATGCTGTCAAATTGACTTTGACATTTCTTGCTTTTCGACCTACAGCCTGGAATCAATGGAGTGATTTTTGAGCGCTCCAATAAAATCTCAAAATATAACTTGAGATGGGCGGCATCTAGTCCCTAATTATGTGGTAGCCGATTGCCCTGGTCATGATCCTAATTGGATAGCCTTTATTTTTTAAGGTAAGCGAATTCTTTGTGATTTCGGTCCGTTCCGCGTTGTCATGGCTATTTTGATAGCAGACGCTAATAGTTTCCGATATTTAATTGTTTCAGGATCTCTTATCTTCATTTTATAATTATTTGCTTGGATTCATTCATCTACTGATGACCACATTTTGATTTTTGGAAGAAACGGTGAGTTTAATTGTATTTGTTCGTAACGACTCCTGCGTCGAATCGCCATTTTTTTATCCGCTAACGATTATTCATGTTTGTTTTCAGCCACAAGGCGTTTTTTTTCCATATTACTTAAATTTTTGAACGCACGCCCCTACCAAAATGCATATATCTTGGACCGCCGTTGGCAATCTCGGCGAATATCACCAAGATGCTCTTGGATAATCCATCAGGTTCCTAATTTAGTCGACGGAGTTTGGTATGGTTTATGATACATAACTTCAATTTATTTTAAAAAAGTGCAATAATGACAGGTCTTATAATAACAACAATTTTCTCTTAATTTTACACATTAGAGTTGTTAATGTTAGAAAGGAATTTTCAAACCAGCAGCCTTCGGGTAATAAAGTCGTTCTTACTTTTCATGATTGATTTTTATTGATGCCTTCCCGCTTGAAGATTAAAAGTCTCAAGCTCCCGCAGGTAAGTCTATCCTTGGCATAGTTTTGTGTGTACTCCAGGCGCCCGAATTTTCACTTTTACTTATTTTTATTTGGAGCACACCACACAGTTTAATTTCA
This sequence comes from Diarsia brunnea, assembly GCA_949774965.1. Lineage (NCBI taxonomy): Eukaryota > Metazoa > Arthropoda > Insecta > Lepidoptera > Noctuidae > Diarsia > Diarsia brunnea. Next base: position 2,697,231 of record OX459025.1, on the reverse strand, counting down.
TTCATCTCACTTCCTTTTTTTTTATTATTACAGTATGAATGATGTATAATATTTTGTTATAAAGTTCCAGTACAAAGTACAAATATCAATCCGAGTCCTTCTAATTGGTTTAATTTAGTAGCAATTATAATATTATCTAGTTTACACATACTTAGCACTGATAAACATTATTAAAATAATAATTTATAATGGTGTATTAGATTGTTGATAGTAGCTGAGCCCTTGGCTTAGAGGTACTCGCCTACTGGGGGTATTTGTTTGTTATAAATCAGTTTGGGTATCATATCACCTATTACCTGGGTTGTGAAGATCAGGTACACAGTTGCTCCATTTAAAATACTTGTATTCAGTTTTGTGGCGACAGCGAGTGTTGCGATAGATGACACATGCGAACTAAATTGGCAAATTTTACATCGCGCTATCAACTTTATCCGCGACATTAGCCTATATAGAAAAATCCCGACTTACATTTATGTCGGGCAGTTAGCCCACCAGACAACACCCGTCTGGTCGGAAGATCCTCCCTTTTCTATGGGGGATGAGGAACTTTACACCCTGTTCCACATACCCTCCAAAGTTTCATTGGGTGAGACTGGAAAATGACCCCAGTGGGATAAGGCTAGGTACATGATGGATGAGATGTTAAGTTTATGGCTTATAGGTACTCCAACCTAGTAGGAGCATTTATTTAACAGTTTTTTATTTAAGTATTACATCAGTTATCAAAGTCTGAGGAGATCACTGTGCAATCAGTCATCATTCTCATAGTCTTATCCCAATTTATTTGTGGTTGACGCAGCATGTCTTCTTCTTCCATACTTCTCTATTCCTTTTTATCTAATAAGACACCTTCTACTTGCTGGATCATCCTTTAACAGTTCATGACTGAAAAGTTCCTGATGGAAGTGGATAAAAATATGCTCGACCCGGGAATCCAATCCAGGATCAGCAGTCACGATTGCGACTAAAAGACCAACGAGGCAGTTCATGCATCTAATACTTGTAACAAAAAAGCCGAACCAGCTTTCTGAAGTGTGTCACCCCACTCACTGGCGAGCGGTCTACGGAAAGATTGCAGCTGTGGTAAGGTAGTGCATCCTTACCTTACCCATTTGTTCCACCTGCTGAACATCGCCCACCTGGACAAGAGTGGCATTGGCTGACCTGGAAGTCTTTAAACAGGCTCCGGACCCAGGTTGGTCGCAGCAAAGAAAACTAGCTGAGGTGGAGACACATAAATGACTCTGCACTGGAGTGTAAATGTGGTGCTATTCCTCAAACAATGGGGCACTTAATATCGTGCCCTGCCTGTCCTGCTAGTTGTTCACTACAGGAACTGATGGACGCTACCGAAAGCGCCAAACTAGTAGCCCAATTCTGGGCCAACACAATTTAGATTGCCATCGACACGCTAAGAAGAAGAAGAACAAAAATATAATCGATAAATAAACAAAATATGTTTTTTGATAACATAATTGGTTCTCTATCTCGATAGTTGATAGTAGCTGAGCCCTTGGCTTAAAGGTACTTGCTTACTGGGGGCATTTGTTTGTTATAACAGTTTGGATTCAAGCATTACATTGGTTTGTTTGCATTGGTTTTTTGGCCGAAATAAACTCTTGATAAATAAATATTACATCAGTGACTAGCACGTCGCTCGCCCGCAAATTGTGAAAGACGTCCACTGTTAAAATATAGGCCTCCCTCAAGTGTGGCCAATATACAAGAAACTAGAAATTAAAATTATTTATAGCCTAAAGTAACTACTAATAATTTATCTCTATAGCAGTAAATATTAAAATAAATTGAATCATTCTTTCTAAAGATAACGCCCATACAATCAAGCTAATTTTACCTCTTTATAATATTAGTATAGATTGAGGTGATTCATCATTTTGCTGGCCTTATCCCAATTTATTTGGGGTCTTTTCCTTAAACCCAGGGTGAATTTTGACTGGATGCTGATCTTCCTCTTATCGTGTCGATGACATTAAAATCATGTCAGGCCAAAATTCAGCGACTGCAGGGCGATTGCGTATCTTTTTAAATGTCATAGTGTCCATCGATTAACTGTCAAATGGTTATGGTTTTTTATACTAAACTAACCATTTGACAGTTAATTGATGGACACTATGATAGACACTGACATTTAAAATGATACGCAATAGCCCAGCAGTTCGGCACTTTGTGATGATAATATTGCCTCTTTACAAGTTATAAACTTCATACAATTAAAACAATGTTTAATTTTTGGCATAACATCAAACAATTTCTTTGTTCCTTACAATGTTGAAAACTAAATATATAAATAAATATTTGCTTACTCACTGTGTCAAAGAAAACAAAGAAATTCTCCTTATCATACATCTGATAAAGAGGCACAGGGTCGAAGGGACACCGACGCTAAAACAGTTACCACGTAATCAGTGCATAATTTTGACCCAAGCATGCTACCTTGAGGTACCCCGTATTTTATAGCTCTTGGTTGAGACAGGTAAATGTAATAAATTGCTTTTTGGACAGAGTTGTGATATTTCTGCAAATCTAGGTATGACTTAAAGGTTTAAAAATATTTCCTCATATTCCATAGCCATACTTTAATTAGCAAGATTCTACGACTCACGTTGTCAAATGCTTTCGTCATATCGGTATACAGAGCACATACCAGAGCTTATTCATCGACAGACGTCATTACATGAGAAAGGACCTCCAACAGCCGGAACCAACGGGTTAACATAAATACTTTCCGAGGCACGCAGTAAACTCGATATGTAATGGGTCACCAATCCATTGAACAACCTAAGGAAGCGCTGCTTTAACTTAAAGATCGATGGCGTCTGTTATTATTTAGCCACGAGTGCCTCGAGTTGATAAATAATCAGTCATATGGTCGAAAAAGTCAACGGATTAAGACTTTTGATTAAATAATAATTACCAACATAGATAGATTTTATATCAAAATTCTTAATCCCTGCAATATAATATCCGGTACGTCATTGTGATTAATATAATCTTCGTAACGCGATTAGTGGTACGTATAATTTCCGTGGAATTTTACGATATTTTAGTTCCTCTCTACCTCATCATCAGATGAACTGAATACTAGTATTTTATATAGAGCAACTGCTAATCTGACCTGCACAACTCAGTTGCTAGCTAACAGCCCCTGAAAGAGTGGTAGTCAGACTTTCGGGTTTCATTTAATCAGATTAGGCTGATAAATCAGCACTTTTTGAATGTCAAAGTCTACAAGAGTCAGTCCCTCAAAACGTAGGTGGTGTTTTTAGCTGAGAAGAAGTGGAAGTGGAACAAACCCCTGGCAAATACCTGTCTGTTAGGTTAGATGGACCAGATTCTGTACCAAAGTGATTAGTGTGTAAGATGATACTTAAATAAAACGGCTTAACTTCCGAGGGCAGGAGTCGGCACCTATTCAGTCATGTTCATTACGTAATGTCTAATAAATATATCTTTTTTTAATCATTACAGATATATCATCGGAGTCTGATTGTCTGTGTATGTGAGTTGTGTATGTGTCGGTTGCCTTGGTAACCGTACACTGTGTCTTTAGCTATTTTTGCGTGAAGTGTTGGCTGTTGTTTTTATTTTGGCATGCTTTGTAATAAGGCGGTGTTTTCTGCCGTTCTTTAGGCACCAGTTTTCACTGAAAGGAGAGTGGAGGAGAGCTGTGAGAATCGACCAATCCCCATCGTGACTTAGGTACATCTCTTCTGCGATTGGTCAAATCTTGCATGTCTCTTCTCTTTTCTCCGCTTTAGTGGTAACCGGATCTTATGCTTAGCACTTTCCCTACCAAGTTCAAAATGTCATTTATTCTTTGTATGCCCTAAATTGCCGAGTCATAGCTACATATAGCGACGGTTCGGAGGCGGGTTGTAAGCACACAAACGAATTATTGTTCGACCCATACGCTGGGTGTTTGGCACACTAAGTGTTAAAAAGCTAGTCAGAGTAGTCTTGGTTGCAATGTCTCTTGGTGACCACGCTTGCTAGTCGACCAAGACCGCGACCATGGTCAAAGCAACCACAGTTTTACCAATATAACTAAAACTGTAGGCACTAGGGCTCCATTTCACTGGACAATTCAGCAGGCTACACTAGCTTCCATCGCTTGAGTGATAGTTCAGCGTCAGACTGCGCTTTAACACCGACTGCTTGATTTTTTTTGACCGACCCTTCACTCAAGTAACAGTTTTGTCGCCACCGCTTGACTTTACCTTTGGAACTTGTTGTTAAGGCGACAAGATCAACCACACACTAGATAAAAGCAACTAGGGCAGCCGCTGTAAATTATTTTTGCCGCTTTCGTGTGCTGTATCTTAATAATTGCAACTAATACCAATATCATCATCTGCCTAGACTTTTCCCAAATATGTTGGGGTCGGCTTCTAGTCCAACCGGATGTAGCTAAATACTGCTTATCTGACCTCTAAAACCCAGTTAGTACTGGGCAAAATGCTACCCCTTAGCACGATTGATTGTTAGACTTTCGGGCCACTGACTACCTGTAACTGCCAAAGATCTTAGATTATGGTAGCCGAGATCAACGGCTTAACATCGTTCCGAAGCATAGAAAATAACTCGATATGTACTGGGTAACTAACCCATCCACTGACCAACCTAGGCAAGCCCGGCTTACGTTAGTGAAAATTATATTTTTCCTACTTTTCCGCAATTATTTTCTGAATAATTTCGTTGCGAGATCCTAGGCAGTTAAACTGTTGTCTGGGACTTCGTCGAGCTTCATTGTTTCGGTGTTTTTCTGGTGGTCGCCACTGTTGATTCTGGCTTTCAGGGGCTACAGTGGTTTGACCAGCTTAACTTAAAAATTGATCCGAGCGTCTCTTATTATCTAACCACCAGCTCCACCCTTGTGGAGACACAACAGGTTTTTAATAATATTAATGCTTCCTCTTCACCTCAATTGTCAGCCCTAACACCTTATAGGTAACTACGAAAATCGATAAACAAACAAGCTTTCTGTAAATAGCTACAATTTCTAATAATATTGTGATGGCATTTACGTTAGTTTATCATCGGCTTTCCAATCAACATAAAATTGTTATCTTTCATGGAAATTGTGACATGTGATATCAGATCAATATTATTATGTCTGTAATCGTATAAGTTAGCAGTTAGCATGTCTTCTTCTTCCATAATTCTCTATTACTGATCATCTGAGCAGTCACTTGCTTTCTAACCATATCATCCTTCACACAGTCCATCCATCGTTTCTTTGGTCTTCCTCTACTCTTATAGCCATCTACATGCATACTCAACTTTTTCCTTATTCCTTCGCATCACATGTCCTTACCACGACAACCGATTACGAATTTACGATCACTCGAAGAGGCTATAACAATGCAGCTTATGCAGCCCTATTAACATGGCTTCCCAAATATTTTTGAAGAGCATATCAATTAACGTGATTAAATGTTAGGTATGTGATGTATTTATTGATTTGGTTACGTTCGCTTGGGGTATTGCCGGAGTATTCTTAGAATTCAGGTTATACAGGGCAACTCTATTGCCAGAACTGCTAAGCGACCTATGACCCAGGGCGTCTGTATAAAATAGCCACTTTACCAGAACATTAAAATGAATTGCGTTTAAAACCATAAAATGGACCTATCGTAATAGTAACTGCGTCTTTATTCTTTATTTAGTCATTTTACAATTTTAAAGCAATTTATATTTTCCTATTATGATCTATTTTCCTAGATGTTCAAAGACGCAATTAATATTTGTTTTGCATATGTGTATTTCTTTTTGTTATTTTATATTGCACGTCATATGTATACTACAAATTCATATTTGATCTCTTACATTTTTTTCTGCCACTTTAACCAACTGCAACAGGCCTGTTGATTAAGACCTCACCTGTTCAAATGGAGATTCATAGATGACTTTGCCCTTTTTTTTGGCTGGTGGAAAATTGCTCTTGGGCAGAGCGAAAGGGAGTGTCAGGCTTCTTCTGACTAAAAACCACCCATGTTCCTTCTTAGCCTTTCATGTCGAGGCCGCGGTATCTCTTGCGAACAAACCGCAGCCCCGACGGGAGATGACTTTGCCCTGGAGTGTAATAATGATCCTGCCCCACAAACGATGGGACACTAACTTGATGTCGTGTCCTGCTTGTCCTGTTTGCACATCACTGGAGCGGACTCTGCTGCAAGTTCCAAAATCGTCGCCAAATTTTGGGTTGACACAATTTAAATTGAAGAAGAAGTAGTAATTAGTATGGGATTACGCTTTTCTTAGTCATGTCCTTGATAATATCATCTTTCGCGCACACTTCTTTATTGAATGATTAGTCAGTCTGACCGTCCAATGAAATGCAGTTTTCTTCCCGTACTGCGTACAAATTGACCTCTCGTTAGATTCCGTCACTTACGCGAGAAGTGCACACGTGATGTTCATGATTCCAATTGACCTTTGTGTCTTAGATAACGGATTGTTTAGTAGGACACGTTTTCCTGAGGAGTTTCTGATTGCGAGCGATTATGTGCACTGTCTACCAAGAAGTATAGAGGAGCACGTGGCTAACTAAATAAAAATAGCCTCACAGATCAATCTTCAGGTTAAGCCACGCTTTCCTAGGTTGGTCTGTGGATGGGTGACCGCCCATTACATACCGAGTTTCCTCCGTGCCTCGGAAGCTATTGGTCCCTGTTGCCATATAAAGATCTTTAGCAGTCGTTACAGGTAGTGACCTGAAAGTCTGACAACCAGTCTTATAGCAAAGAGTATCGTATTAACTGGTTTAGGCTAGGCAGATGATGATGATTTTTTTAGTCACATCCGTTTCAGGGACCTCCTCATTACATGTCCATACCAAGACAGATGACTTCCTTTCAAATTTTCTGTAACAGGCGCCATTTTCAATGTTCCTCTAACACACTTATTCCTAATTTTATCCTTTCTGTCATCATCATTCTTCTGCCCTTATCCCAATTTATTTGTGGTCGGCGCAGCATGTCTTCTTCTTCAATACTTCTCTATTACTCGTCATGTCAGCAGTCACCTCCTTTCTAGCCATATCATCCTTCACACAGTCCATCCATCGTTTCTTTGGTCTTCCTCTACTCTTATAGCCATCTACATTCATACTCAACATTTTCTTCACTACATTTTCATCGTCAAGATGTATATTATAATGTCCCGTCGGGGCTGCGAGTTGTTCGCAAGAGATACCGCGGCCTCGACATGAAGGGCTAAGAAGGAACATGGGTCGTTTTTAGTCAGTAGAAGTCTGACACTCCCTTTCGCTCTGCCCAGGACCGGGAGGGGTTATTTGATGATTTTCCACCCGCCAAAAAAAAAATTGATGTATAATGTTTTTGAAAGGTCTCAAACAAAATATGTGTTTGCAGCATGATAAAGTACTTACGCAATTTATCAGACGATTATACGCTTAGTGTTCTGATGTTATAATAAATAATTTTGATTAGCTTTAAATGAGTTCCTGATATCGGTTTTGATAAGGCATGGAGCGGTAGGATAGAGACTTCAGAAACGACTGATAATATCATCATCTGCTTAGCCTTTTATTCATTTAAACTTCATATAAAAGAAGATGTAGTGATAAAACAGCTTTAGAAAATATATGAAAAACATCATAATATATGTGCCTATAAAATTTGAGGGTTGCCCTCGATTTCCCTGGGATCCCATCATCAGATCCTGATTTGGTGACAATGGGACCACCTCGGGAGTATACCTATTCGAACACAAAAATAATTTTGAAAATCGGTACATTAATGACGGAGATGTGCCATAGCAAACATACAAAAAAAAAAAATAGAATAAAAAAAAAACAAACAGACGAATTGATAACCTCCTCCTTTTTGGAAGTCGGTTAAAATATTAAAAAGAGTATGCTTAGGTGGTTTGGTCATGTGGAGAGGATGAGTGAAAGTCGATTAACGAAAGATATTATACAAGGCAGATGTGAGTGACGATGAGACATGCACTGGCCTTATTGGTGAAGTTCTTCAGAAAGGACAGGTGCGTAGTACTCTCAACCGGCGTGCGTGTATGACCAGCAGGGCTATTGCCATTGATATAAAAACTAAAGATACGGTCGTCCGAACATTTGCTCGACGCATTCGCCATACAGAGAATTGGTGTAGCCTGCTCGTTAACGTAACCTTGTATAAGCGGGGTGGTATTTTCGAGGTATAAAGAACATAAATAAAGCTTTTAATAAAATTTATGACCGCACCCGAAGGGAGCCGATCGTGGACTAGTTCACTTCGGCTTAGGAAAGACCGTTTTAGGACCAAGTTCGAGGCGTCATTTTAACATGCGGTCCGCCCAGTCCTTACGCAGTAATATTTAAGTCAATGGCTATTGCGTATCTTTTTAAATGTCAGTGGCTATCACAGTGTCCATCGATTAACTGTCAAATGGTTATGGTTTGGCACAAAATGGAACCATTTGACAGTTAATCGATGGACACTATAATAGCCACTGACATTTAAAAAGATACATAATAGCCCTGCTGATGTATGAATGTGGACGAGGCAAAAGGAGTATGTGTAAGGATCGTAGCTGGTGGCGTTCTGTGCCAGTACTTTACATATATTGCCTATCTGACCAGTTTTTCACTTTGTGACAACCTCTTTCTCGAATGCAGTGTTAATTATCTCCCGGGTTCACTAAATTGTTTTTTTTTACATCAATTATTATAATTTATGAATCAATTAGTTTTATAAGTGAATCATTATTTCATATTACGTATGAACTTTGATAACCTTTGTTTAAACGAGTGTTTGAGAATATTTTATTGGAACGAAGTTCCTTATCGCGCGTTGTGAAAGGGGGCTAGGCGGAAAAAATTCTTACGAAAAGTTGTCACGACACTTTTTGCTATAGTAAGCTATTGTAAGCTGTGCGGCGTCACATGTTTCTCTGTCTGTCTCTCTCTCTCTTATAGAAAGCAAGCCAGATATTTTCATTTCTACATTTCTTTTTTTTTTTTTTTTTACATAATAAAAAATAATAACAATAACTTCGTTCCATCCGGGTGTTACTTGACACCTCTCAAGTTTTTTTATAATAAATAATATTAATATAAAGAATGTGCATCTTATAGTTGTACAAAGATTAATGGGCACGTTTAGATGATGATGAGATGCCTAAAGCCTATATTTTTTTGTTCTTTGATACCTTATTAACTCATTAATGAAACAATTTGACGGCACGGTTGGCGCAGTGGCTAAGCGATTGGACTGCTGCGCTGCGTGTCGCGGGTTCGATCCCCGCACGGAACAAATATTTGTATGGCCTGCAGATAGTTGTTTCGGGTCTGGGTATTTGTGTATGTGACTTTATATGTTTGTGAACGCACCCACGATACAGGAGAAATTCCTAGTGTGGGGTATCGTTTAAAAAAAATGAATGGATTTGGTCCTGCTTCACCCCATAGATTGATTTTTCCCATAAAAATCTTATCACAATCGGTTCAGCACTTTGTTTTTTATGTTCTTGGCTTATATTGACATGATATCCTTAATATTTTCAAATTACAAGTAAGATTGATTCATGATGACAAGAATTTGTATGGCTTAATAATAACTGATACTTTGGTCGATTTTTAGGTTAAGCCGCGCTGATCTATTCCCATCCAATACCAAGAGCTAATACCATTTGGTATTAGTTTATTTCCGAATTAATTTTCTATTCCCAACGAGTACCACATTTTTTAAAATAAAAAATCTATTACTAACGAATACCAAAACGTGACTTTTTGTACACTCAGCTACACAAATTATATACTATACTATCGTAATTGAATGCTAAAAGTCTAAAACTTTCCAAACTAACTAATAAGTAGTTCAAATAAATCATTTCTCTTTACCTGCGAAAAAGGGTCGATTTTTGTCTATTGTTTTGAAATTCAAAGCAACCAATCAGAGTTGAGTGCAAAATAAGTCTTGCTATCAGACAGACAACTCAGTTCAGTACATTTCCGTGCTTGCGGCGGGTAGTGTGCATACTCAGTGATCAATATGTGATTTATATTCCAACCCTAATCTTGATTAAACATTACTTAAAATCACTCAAAGCATTTTAATTTTAGTGAACCTGACTGTACCTAATTTCTTCAAACTTGTTTTGGTATTGGTTTCAAAATGTGGTACTCGTTGGGAATAGAAAATAAATTCGGAAATAAACTAATACCAAATGGTATTAGCTCTTGGTATTGGATAGGAATAGATCGCCGCGCTTGCCTAGGTTGGTCTGTGGATGGGTGACCACCCATTACATACCGAGTTTCTTCCGTGCCTCGGAAAGCACGTTAAGCTGTTGGTCCCGGCTGCCATATATAAATCTTTGGCAGTCGTTACAGGTAGTCAGTGACCTGAAAGTCTGACAACCAGTCTTACCAAAGGGTATCGTATTACCTAGTATTAACTGGGTTGTGGAGGTCAGATAGGCAGTCGCTCCATATAAAATACTGGTATTCAGCTGCATCCGGTTAGACTGGAAGCCGACCCCAACATACTTGGGAAATGGCTTGGCAGATAATGGCTTTAACTAAAATAGAGTACCTACTTACTTACCTAAAAAAAAAACTTTTTCCAAAAAAAACTTTAGACTTTCAAAAATACCACAAAAGTTTGAAATAACTTTACTTTCGGAAGTCAGTGGCAAAAACGTTAATGAAACATTTTGTATATACAATATGTATCACTTTGTACGGAATGTTTATCAACAAAATTTAAACGTAGAAGAAAAAAAATCAACAATGAAAACAAAAACATGTTGAAATAACTGTTCTCAAAGAAAAAACGTAAACAAACCGTTGTTTATGCTAATATAACTTGAATATTAAATAAATTCATCCTTATTACCATATAACTTATATAAACATTTGCTGTGCCCGACAGGGTCTATAAATGTCTAGAATTATTTTACCTATTACCTGAAAATGTACATTATGGATTGCAATAAACAATTTTGAATTTGAATTTAACATTGTTTTAAGTTTACCTATGCGAAAGTGATCGTTTCTTGATACGTTACTCGTAAATAGCTGAACCAAATTCGGTGATACTCAGTTAAAAGGAATTTTATGTCATTGTGTAATTGATGATGATGATGAAAGTATCATCATCATCATCGTCCACATTCCTATTTCACCTGCTGCTAAGTATAGCCTTTTTTTTCACGGGTGATCATCAAAATCACCCCTTCCGCTCTTGGGCAGAGCGAAAGGGAGTGCCAGACTTCTACTGACTAAAAACCACCCATGTTCCTTCTTAGCCCTTTATGTCGAGGCCACGGTATCTCTTGCGAACAACCCGCAGCCCCGACGGGGCTAAGTATAGCCTCTCTATACTTTTGTCAAACTCCACGCTTTAGTGCCTGCCTCATCCAGGAATCCTGAATCCAGACCCTTATCCATTGCGTGCATAACCTGGACCAGGATATGCACGCAATGGATAAGGACAAGAGAATGATGACGGTAACAATATCGTCTGCTCATCTCGCCCTAATAACATAACGCCTATAATCTCCATAAGGATCGGCAGAGGTGAATCTAGGAGTTCAACCACATTTCGCCTGTGAATTTTGAAGTCATCTGTAATAAGAGGCGATCCTATCAACATCAACTGGACACGAATCCAGACTCCGTGACAGCTATAAGAAATTCCTGAAGGAAAAAACCAATAGCACTTTTCTCTACGAAGTCCTTGCGTCAGATTATTTATTTATTTATTTATTTATTTAGTACTTGGAAGACTTACAGCTAATAAATTTCAATGCACTCCAAAAGCCCAGTAGCAAAATTGTCTAAAACCCAACTTACACATTAAATTTTGTTTAACTGCATCACTTGTTAAAAGTATTTGTAAACATTTCGTTTGGCGGTTAGTGAATGATGAAACAGCTGGAAATAGAATGCTGTTTGTTTTTTAAAGCGTTCATGAACCGGGGCCTTCACATTGAATTTTATGGAGTACTAGCACAATGTTTTAACAGTGCTACATTGAGTTTAACCGTAAAATGTGATTTTTGACCCAAAAAAAAAGTCGTTTCCCAGTAAAAAATGTTGTGTAGGGGTACTTAGTTTGATGTACAGTATGCTTGGTTGACGGCTGTGTGATGGGTTGATTTACACCCTGTATAGCCCATGTGTTATTCCAGATTATAATCTATCTCTGTTCCAAATTTCATTCAGATCTGTTGAGCCGTTCTGGCGTGAAAGCGGAACAAACATCCATCATCCTCACAAACTTTCGCAATTATAATATTAGTAGGACTAGCTTTAGTCCCCCGGCTTTGTTTGCGAGGACAGAAGGTTAGAACATACATACATACATAAACTGACGCCCTTTTCCCATGGGGGTAAGCAGAAACCACAGAACGCCACCTGCTACGATACTTTTTTTTTCTTTTTTGGCGGGTGGAAAATCATCAAATAACCCCTCCCGCTCTTGGGCAGAGCGAAAGGTAGTGTCAGACTTCTACTGACTAAAAACCGCCCATGTTCCTTCTTAGCCCTTGCGCCGAGGCCGCGGTAGCTCTTTCGAACAACCCGCAGCCCCGACGGGCGTCGGCCCTTGCGGGCCCCTTCCATGTTGCTGACATCTCTTTGAGGCGCGTGTGGAACACGAACGCGCCGTTGACACGGCCTGTCGTCGTCATAAGACGGACGGACGGCGAGCTAGCCCTCACCGTCCACAGGCCCGCGTCTACGGTGGCCGGAAGCCATCACGTAACCCCCGACGATGATGATAGCCCTTGTTCCATATAACTTCGGTTCAGCGCAACATGTTTTTCTTTCATTCTTGTCTATCAACTGTCACGCTATCAGTCGTACGTTGCGTGAATGTCCTTGTCTAGTCTTGATACCCCTGTAGATTGCCCGACGACACGTGTCTTGAAGGACACAAGTGGACATACATAACCTCGTCCTCAGACATTTAGTCCCACGACGGTTTTCTCGCATTTCTTTTTTAGTCGATTCGATTCTAGTGACAAGTTATGTGTTAATCGATTGCCGTGGTATGAGCATTTGATGCAGAGGAATGAGGACAATGTCGTGAGGGACGTTTCGAGTATGAATATGAATGGGTGTGAGAGTACAGGAAGGCCAAGGAAGCGATGGATGGACTGTGTAAAGCTGCATCTACGCTAGGCGAGCCGAACACGAGCCGAGCCGTTTTCTCAGCTTCGTCAATCGCGGCGAAAGTGTGGACGTACAACGAACCTACAACGATCACTGTCCTCGAACGTAGTCAAATCCCTTTGTGTTCGCCAAAAAACCGACAATTATTGGCGGAGCACAGGATAATACGAACGAAATGCTCGCAGCGCGCTCGTTCGAGGCTTGTAAGTCGGTCCACACTAGACGAACTTTGTTCGGCGGCTCGTGCTCAGTTCGTGCTCGGCTCGTGATGGGCTCGCCTAGCGTAGACGCAGTTTGAAGGATTAAATGACAAGAAAGGAGGTGTCTCATGATGACGAGTAATAGAGAAGTATAGAAGAAGACATGCTGCACTAACCCTAAATCAATTGGGATTAGAGTAGGAGAATGATGATGCTCTTTCAGTCAATTCGATCCTGCCTACCGAAAAAGTTGTGTAATTTTAAACACCGCAAATGAGAAAATTTTCTGATTTCTGTGTTTTCTGATAGACAATGAAACAAAGAATGAAATATAAGTGGTATTTTTTTTTCATTAAGAATAGGGTAGTTAACAAAAAAAATCTTATTAGTCCGTCAGATAGATTTCCAAAAAATATTGGACACGTATTTTTTCTTTTTTCACGTAAACAAACAATGAAGACGATACAGTGCTTTGAAAACTCGTGTGAAGTCATATTCTAAGACATTAGTATGACAATTTTTACCGGTGACTGACGTCACAATCCCCCCAACTCAAATCTTTGACGCGTTTTATCTTCGTCAATTTTTATTGATTTGATAAAACAAAAAATAAGTATCCAATATTTTTCGAAAATTGACAGACGGACTAATCTATACTAATATTATAAAGCTGAAGAGTTTGTTTGTTTGTTTGAACGCGGTAAACTCAGGGACTACTGGTTGGAATTGAAAAAATCATTTAGTGCATATATATAGTCCATTTATCGAGGAAGGCTTTAGGCTACATAACATCACGCTACGATCAATAGGAGCGGAGCATAAATGAAAAATGTTGCAAAAACGGGAAAAGATATTCCTTTTTGAGAGCTTCCGTTGCGTGCGCTGCGAAAACGGTTTAAGTTACGTAAATATCATGTATGACGGAATTGTTTCTCTTTAAAAGTTCTAAAAAAAAGTCCGCGATAGCATATGTTTATCTTTTAAGATTGACTTACTGTAACCATTTTTTTATATTAAAATGTTAGGTTTAAAAGAATGATATTTTGCGAAGCTTATTTAACCCATATGATATTAATCTATATCTAAATAAATGTGTTTGTTAGCACGGAAATTTAATATAGAATATTTGTGCCCTATACTCTATACAGTTTAAACAAATATCTTAGAAGATATCGCAATGTAAAAATATACGGGCGACAAAATAATTAAGCGCGTGGCAGTCATTCGGTCCGGTGCGGTATACGTGGGGATTCTGGCCTCTGGGGGCTCCGGAGAAATTCAAATTCAAAATATTTACTTCACCATAATGTTTACAAGTACAAGGTGTTACTGTATATTAAACAGTAAGAGATACCTATAGTAATTGTTACTTTAATAATATAATCGAAGCCAATCTAAACTAATAGGTATTATAAAGAGGAAAGGTAAGATTTTTTGTTTGTTACGAGTACGATTTAACTCAATTTAATATGTTAGATAGTCGATTTATCGAGAAAGGTTATAAGCTATTGTAATAATAAAAAAAAGTGTGTGTGAGAGATGAGAGTGAGAGTGAGATGAATGAAATTAAACTGTGTGGTGTGCTCCAAATAAAAATAAGTAAAAGTGAAAATTCGGGCGCCTGGAGTACACACAAAACTATGCCAAGGATAGACTTACCTGCGGGAGCTTGAGACTTTTAATCTTCAAGCGGGAAGGCATCAATAAAAATCAATCATGAAAAGTAAGAACGACTTTATTACCCGAAGGCTGCTGGTTTGAAAATTCCTTTCTAACATTAACAACTCTAATGTGTAAAATTAAGAGAAAATTGTTGTTATTATAAGACCTGTCATTATTGCACTTTTTTAAAATAAATTGAAGTTATGTATCATAAACCATACCAAACTCCGTCGACTAAATTAGGAACCTGATGGATTATCCAAGAGCATCTTGGTGATATTCGCCGAGATTGCCAACGGCGGTCCAAGATATATGCATTTTGGTAGGCGTGCGTTCAAAAATTTAAGTAATATGGAAAAAAACGCCTTGTGGCTGAAAACAAACATGAATAATCGTTAGCGGATAAAAAATGGCGATCGAATGGTGGTTACGAGCAATATACAATTAAACTCACCGTTTCTTCCAAAAATCAAAATGTGGTCATCAGTAGATGAATGAATCCAAGCAAATAATTATAAAATGAAGTTAAAAGATCCTGAAACAATTAAATATCGGAAACTATTAGCGTCTGCTATCAAAATAGCCATGACAACGCGGAACGGACCGAAATCACAAAGAATTCGCTTACCTTAAAAAATAAAGGCTATCCAATTAGAATCATGACAAGGGCAATCGGCTACCACATAATTAGGGACTAGATGCCGCCCATCTCAAGTTATATTTTGAGATTTTATTGGAGCGCTCAAAAATCACTCCATTGATTCCAGGCTGTAGGTCGAAAAGCAAGAAATGTCAAAGTCAATTTGACAGCATCGAAAATAAAAACTCAGTGTGACCACTTCACGAATCCAAGTCAACCAAAAATGAATTTTCATAAGGCAACACCAACCAGAGCCTACAAATCAAAGCAAATAATTCAATAGTATGTAACAGGCTTAAAAGACTCGTTACATTACATCCCTCCCCGAAAATAAAAGAAAGGAACTTTCTTTTATTAGAAAGAAATCTTCAACACAATAGACCAGTCTTAACAACTTTCTAAATCCAAAAAAAGAAAAGAATCATAAAAGATTCGAAGTGTAAATGAATTCTGAACATGTCAAACGACAAGGTCTCAAGAATTTAATAAAAGTAAAAACATGCAAATGACAAAAAGTCAAAAATGAAATCTGTGAAAAACAGAAAAAAATATAAGTTATAAAAACTAGTTAAATGAAACGAAGAGAGAAATCTCTTAGCGCTTCTAAACTCCAAAACAGTGCAGTTAGGCACTATAGCCACTGACTACAAATTTCAAACGAATTCGAACAAATTACCAATACAAACTACAATTTTTAGTGCAGTTAGGCACCATCGCCACTGACTAAAAATTTCAAACCACTTGGAACAGTACAACTTTGAGTGCAGTTAGGCACTATCGCCACTGACTACTATGTCAACTGCTTCCAACTCTACCATCTCTATGAGTGCAGTTAGGCTCTATTGCCACTGACTAACTCCGTATCCAACAATCCAAAAAAATTTGAAACTCCAAACAAAAGTTTTTAAATAAAGCTGAAAGACCTTATTTAAAATATTGTTACAGGCACAACCTGCAACGAAACAAAGGAAAGCGTACTGTGATCGGCTCATCACCACCGAATTCCCGAGCACAATAGCTGTAAAAGAATGTTGCTGTGACTGGCTCAACACTACCAATCTCCCAAACACAGACAAACACAAAAAATCATTGAGATCTCCAATGAGAAATCTCAATAACGAAAAGGCGAAAGCCAAAGTTTCACAATGCGATCGGCACATCACCACCGAACTTCCGAACGCAAAGAAAAAGAATGACGAAAGTCAAAAAAAAAATCCTGCATTGTGATTGGAACAACAATGTCCAACACAAGGGAAAAAGGAAAAAATATGGCCGGGGCCGAAATCCCACATTGTGATCGGCACAACACCACCGACTTTCCGAGCACAATGGAAAAAAGAGTCGAAATCAAGGTCAAAAGTTACACCAAGATTCAAAAAATAATAAGGCATTTTGTAACAAAGGTTACAGAATGACCCTAAAAAGTAAAGTCCAGGATGAACGCGTTACTAACAAAGTCAAATCCGATCATTAAAGAGAATGAAACTCTAGTAAAAATGAGAAACAATTCTGTCAATGAACAGCACAAAATAGATTTAAAAATCGATTACTATTTATGACGAAGAGAAAATAGAATGATTTCAAACTATGAAAAAAGAAGAATACAAAAACTTAAAATTGAGTTCAAGTTTTTGATCTCAAGGTAAAAATAATCTGAAGTGTAGGGTTACATAAGATCCTAATAAAATGTAAACATGTAAAAGGTTACCCTTAAAAAAATAAGATCTTATACAATCCAACAAAAACGAACAAAACATAAAATAAGATCCTTCGGTGTGAAAAACATTTAGTGTGGAAAAAAATAGTATTAAATTAACCAGAATGGCCTAAGTTTTATTTTTAGAATGTTAAGAATTCAAATTCAATAAATTTATAAGAAGTTACCTAACATACATCTTTCAAATCACCGATAACCTATCATCCATCCACACGTACATCACACTGTCAAAAGTGACCTTCAAACAGAATTTATCAAAATCAAGACTAACACTTGGAAACCAAATTAAAATTTAATAATATCTTTAACATGATAACGTCCCACTGAACCTTTATTTAAATCTTTCAAAACATAAACGTTATCCGAAACCTTTTCAGTTATTTTACACTTTACAAACTTAGGTGCAAGCTTAGCTGAAAAATATGCTGGAGCATGAGATTGAACAAAACTTCTTCTCCACACCATATCACCCACACCAAAAGAAATGACTTTCCGACCTTTATTATAATAAGCGGCATTTCGCTTATACCCCTTTAACAAGTAAGCTTGAACTTTAACAAAAATATCACTAAGTGAATTAAGAGAAACTGCATAAGCATTCCTATTTGAAATTTCTAGTTGAGATAAGTTATCAACAGAACTACTAAAGTGATGTAATGACGCATCAAGAATAAGCTCCCTACCAAACATCAGAAAGTTAGGAGTAAACTCAGTAGCAAGGTTTACACTATTATTTAAAGCTAATTGAACATTGGGCAAAAAACTTGACCAAGTTCTATGATCATCTTTAACAAAACACGATATGCAGGTTTCGACCGTTTTATTATATCTCTCAACAGGGTTATTTTGAGGTGTATACAAAGTATTATAAAATATTTTGGTTATATTAAAACCTTTCAAAAATCTACAAAATGTTTTGAAGTAAATTGAGTTCCATTGTCACAAACTACTATTTTTGGACAACCAAATTTGAGAAATATTTCTTTTTCAAAATGTTTACAAATTACTCTAGTGGTAGCATTGATCATTGGAAAGAACCAGCAATATTTAGTAAAAACGTCTACAACCGAAAGTATGTATCTATGACCAGAATAAGTTTTAGGTAGAATTCCTATGATATTAACTGAGAGCATAAGCATCAACAGCAGTACAGGTATCGACATCACCCGAATCCTGAAGCGGCGGAGACTGAACTCCCTTGTCCATGACTAACAAACAGCAAGGCGAATAGCAAACGAAAAGCAAAAACTAAATTTCAAAAAGTTAAGAGTTTGAAAATAAATTCTCAAGTTTGAGGTTAAGTATTGAAGTCAGTGTGGTATTCCCATGAAAAATTACTAAGTTAATTTTATCGTTTTAAAAGTGCAATAATCACTTACAAGCAGCTTAAATCTAGATAAATTAAATGTACAATATTGTACTTACAATTAGATTAAATTATTTTCTTTAAAAGTTAAACTTAGTTTTTTAAAATAACTTTACTGTTGAGAACAACAAAACACGGTCAATGCTATACATTTCTGTTGGTTTTGCTAAGAAAAAAACATGTTATTAAAACAAACAGGTCAATAAACAAAATTATCAATAAGTAAACACCAAATATTGTTTACAAAGATTCACCAAATTAGGTTAAGTACTACTTATGAGTCAAAAATTAAAATAAACACAAAGTTATTGAAGTAACAATGTAGAACAAACTAATGCAAACAATAGACTCATAAGTTAATTAATAATTGTGCAATAATGACAGTATATAGGTACCAGACAAACCTACTTCAAGTCCCTGTTCGCTGAGCGACAATTGTAATAATAAAAAAAAAGAGTGTGTGAGATGAGAGTGAGAGTGAGATGAATGAAATTAAACTGTGTGGTGTGCTCCAAATAAAAATAAGTAAAAGTGAAAATTCGGGCGCCTGGAGTACACACAAAACTATGCCAAGGATAGACTTACCTGCGGGAGCTTGAGACTTTTAATCTTCAAGCGGGAAGGCATCAATAAAAATCAATCATGAAAAGTAAGAACGACTTTATTACCCGAAGGCTGCTGGTTTGAAAATTCCTTTCTAACATTAACAACTCTAATGTGTAAAATTAAGAGAAAATTGTTGTTATTATAAGACCTGTCATTATTGCACTTTTTTAAAATAAATTGAAGTTATGTATCATAAACCATACCAAACTCCGTCGACTAAATTAGGAACCTGATGGATTATCCAAGAGCATCTTGGTGATATTCGCCGAGATTGCCAACGGCGGTCCAAGATATATGCATTTTGGTAGGCGTGCGTTCAAAAATTTAAGTAATATGGAAAAAAACGCCTTGTGGCTGAAAACAAACATGAATAATCGTTAGCGGATAAAAAATGGCGATCGAATGGTGGTTACGAGCAATATACAATTAAACTCACCGTTTCTTCCAAAAATCAAAATGTGGTCATCAGTAGATGAATGAATCCAAGCAAATAATTATAAAATGAAGTTAAAAGATCCTGAAACAATTAAATATCGGAAACTATTAGCGTCTGCTATCAAAATAGCCATGACAACGCGGAACGGACCGAAATCACAAAGAATTCGCTTACCTTAAAAAATAAAGGCTATCCAATTAGAATCATGACAAGGGCAATCGGCTACCACATAATTAGGGACTAGATGCCGCCCATCTCAAGTTATATTTTGAGATTTTATTGGAGCGCTCAAAAATCACTCCATTGATTCCAGGCTGTAGGTCGAAAAGCAAGAAATGTCAAAGTCAATTTGACAGCATCGAAAATAAAAACTCAGTGTGACCACTTCACGAATCCAAGTCAACCAAAAATGAATTTTCATAAGGCAACACCAACCAGAGCCTACAAATCAAAGCAAATAATTCAATAGTATGTAACAGGCTTAAAAGACTCGTTACACTATATTATGTGACGCAGACGAAGTTGTGTGGGTCAGCTAGTTAGAATCATATTTTTTTAGTCAGGAAACATCCCTGTTTCTCAGTAGTAGCCACGGACTTTGGATTAGCGGCAACAGACTCGCGTCACACATGGGACTTTAACATAACTGGTGAAATGTGGGTGTTCTTTTAGAAAAACCTCTGCCTAAACCTTGAGGGATCACAGGCGTGATGTTATGTTATAATGGATCCCCTGTGTCCAAATCCGTCTAGTCATCCCGCGTAACATAAAAATGTTTGTTACTTAATAATAACAAACATTGTTATGTAGCTTCTAAATACGTAAAGTAAAATATGATAATTAGTTGCTTCTACATAGACGGGCTATGGTATTTTTAAATGTGATATAGAATGATAATCTAATATATAAAATTCTCGTGTCACAGTTTTCGTTGCCATACTTCTCCGAAACGGCTTGACCGATTTTGATGAAATTTTTGGTGCTTATCCGGTATCTATGAGAATCGACCAACATCTATTTTTCATACCCCTAAGTATTAAGGGTTGTCCACACCAAACATTTTTTTAGTCACCCATCAAAGTTACCGGGAACGAAGTCGCGGGCATCAGCTAGTCTTCTAACTATGTCGTAAGGATAAATAATTGAAGTTGCTAGGAGGAAAAAAATCCAGGTCAACTTATCATCTGCTAGCCTCTTCTCAACTATGTTGGGGTCAGCTTCCAGTCTAACTGGATGCAGCTGCACTTCGCCCCCAAAAATGAAAATATATTCGGGTAATATGCATAAAAGTATACTTTATAGCCCACGAACATGTAGTTTTCTGCCAGAGAATTATTTTTTTTGATTTGGACCATTAGTTCCGGAGATTACTCCCAACATACAAACTTGCAAACAAATAAGGATGTATCCTGACTTAAAAAAAAATATGATTCTAATTAGTTCGTCTGTTAGATTATCCAAAAATATTGGATACGTATCTTTTGTTTTATCAAATCAATAAAAATTTACGTAGATAAAACTCGACAAAGATTTGAGTGGTGGTTTGTGACGTCACTCACCGGTAAAAATGTCAAACTAATGTCTTAGAAAATGACGTTACACGAGTTTTCAAAGCACTGTATCGTCTTCATTGTTTGTTTACGTGAAAAAAGAAAAAACACGTGTCCAATATTTTTTGGAAATCTATCTGACGGACTTATTAGAATCATATTTTTTTTGGTCTGGAATCATTCCTATTTATATAATTAGTATAGATATAATATGAAAGAGAAAGGAGTAAATGCCACCGTGACGTGTAACAGGGAAGAATGGAAGAAGAAAACGTGTTGCGCCGACCCCAAATAGAATGGGATAAGGGCAGGAACATGATGATAATAATTTATTATCATTTATCGCTTTGGGGGTTACACTTTAATGGTAGATGTTAGTCGATAAATAAATATAATACATCATTCTTCACACAATCGATTCGTAATCTCAGTATGTCAACAGTAAACGGGCATAAAGTTAAATGCGTCGGATTAAGAACCTGTTTCGTCCGTCACGAGTTATTTTTCTGCACATTACTCAATAAACTATTTTATCAATAAACAACATAGTATACTCGCTGACGTATCAGACTATACATACATCATCATAACATCGCGCCAGTAAACCCCGAAGGGTTGGCAAAGCTGTACCTAGATTAGATTAGATTAGATTAGATGCATCGGGCTAGTGTCCGCAACTCCACGCCTTGAGCGTGTATTTTGCGTGCGGGTGGGAATCTTATTCGATCCACCCCAGCTCCCCGAGAAAAGCCAGCAACCCCTTGGTGTTACTGGCAATCTCGCGGAGAGTACCTGGGTTACCGAAGTACTTGGCCCTGTATGGGGCAACACCCGTACAGTGCAGGAGCACGTGGGCTGCTGTTTCTTCTTCCTCCATGCAGGCTCGACACAGAGGACTATCTGTGACTCCTATAACAAAGAGGTGCTTGTTAAAAGTACCGTGTCCAGTGATGGCGGCCGTCACTGTGCGTAGCTGCAGCTTAGTTAGCCGGAGCGCTTGTTTGGTGAGGCGGGCGTCGATGGCGGGAAGCGCCTCCTTGGCCTGCCTGCACTCGCCGTGGTCTAGCCACAGCTTCGCGTGAAGTTCCCTGGTACGTTTCCTTACCAGCGTGCGAAGATAACCGAAAGGGAGCGGCACGATAGGTTCTGGTCCCACCGCTGCCATGCTTGAGCCCTTTCGAGCGAGCTCGTCCGCTGCATCGTTGCCTCGGGAGTCGCTATGTCCTTTAATCCATTGAATGGTTATATTGTTTAGGTTACCTACCTGGTTCAGGCGTTGGTGGCACTCGTGTATCAGCCCGGAATTGACTGTGTGGCTCCTTAATGCCAGCAGCACCGCCATGCTGTCAGAAAGTATACGGATAGAGTGATCCTTTACCTCCCGAGCCAAGATGGCTGATGCCGCCAGGGTGATACCCATGCATTCTGCCTGAAAGACAGTGTTGTGGGCCCCCAAAGGTACGGCTAAGTGGATATTGAGGTCCTCCGAGAAGACTCCGGCTCCAGTGCCAGTACCTGTTTTGGATCCATCCGTGAAGATCCGCACTTCTGCAGGGCTAAGTCCCTCGCAGCGGTGATCCTCATGGAGTTGGATTTTGTATTTCTTATCGAATACGTACTGTTTGGGTACTCGATCGTTTACAGCTTTCACCAGGGGGAATTCGCTTTGGAGTCCCTCTAGTGCCGCAGTATGCTGCGTGTACTTCTTTACCCCAGAGTTGTAGCGTATTGAGGCGCACCGCCGTCATCGTTGCTTCCTGCTGAATGAACAGGTGGAGCGGCGGAAGCCCCAGTATGGCTTCGAGGGCTGCGGTCGGACTTGTCCTCATGCAGCCTGTGATCGCCATGCAGGCGAGCCTTTGCATACGTTGCAGCTTGCTTATGGCTGTTATTAATTTGGTGCGGGGCCACCAGACCACTGCCCCGTAGGTGATCATGGGTCGGATTACCGCACAGTAAAGCCAAAGTATAATTTTGGGGGATAGGCCCCACTTCTTACCTATCATTCTCCTGCACTGCCAAAAGGTGATGCAGGCCCTGTTTAGCTTGTTGTCAAGATGACTGCTCCAATTTAACTTACTGTCCAGGATAACTCCCAGGTATTTGACCTCGTTGTAAGTTGAAAGCTGTACCTAATAGTACACCCACTTTTCGCCAGTTATGTTTTTTAAGTCCCATATGTAGGGTGTAAAAGTACCCTTAACGCAAACGAAGGGCACTTGTTCTCCCCACCACTGCGATATTTTTTTTGTTCTAGGCCATACCTGGGAACCTCCTAGTTACGGAGATTTTGGGGGTCAAAGTTCCAAATTTTTCACATTCACAGCTGTTTGTAAATACTAGTTTTTCAGGTTTTATCTTTACTTAAATTACCTCCATAATCCGTTTACTATTCAAAGCATCCACTAGCACAGTGTTTTAACAGTGCTACATTGAGTTTTACCGTAAAATGTGATTTTTGACCCAAAAAAAAAAGTCGTTTCCCAGCAAATGTTTTTGCGTAGGGTTACTTAGTTTGATGTACAGAATGGTTGGTTAACGACTGTGTGATGGGTTGATTTACACCCTGTATAATATAAAAATGAATCGCTGAATGTGTTGCTAAGCGCAAATCTCGAGAACAGCTGAACCGATTTCACTAATTCTTTTTTTAGAATATTCCTTGAAGTACGAAGATGGTTCTTACGCAGAGAAAAAAATCAAATATTGCCTGAAAATGTCCAAAAACAACACTTTTCTATACTCCCCGGCAAACGATTCGTAATAAAACTTAAAAGTCAATTTGCACTTTAATACCGTACCATAAAGTTCAAGTGTTAGTGGAGATTGTGGAGAAGTTCCGGGAAGGCAAAACAATTCAGTGACGTTAGTGTTAGTAGGTAAGTAGGTACAAAAAAAGGCATTGCAACGCATGCCGGGAACAGCTAGTTTGTGTATAAATTTCTTATTCATTGATACTCGTAAACACGTCTAAGGTCAAAGGTTGTATGTATGTAGTTATGTACATAATTTGATGAGGTAGGTACTTCGTAAAGATTCCTGTGGTTTTCCGAATGGTTTTTGACCCTTGGTGTATTATGATGACTAAGTAGGCTTAATAAGAACTGCCACTCGGGTCGATCTTTAGGTAAAGCTGTGCTTGCCTAGCTCGGTCTGTGGATGGGTGACCACCCGACATACCAAGTTTCCTCCGTGCCTCGGAAAGCACGTTAAGCTGTTGGTCCCGGCTGCCATATATACATCTTTGGCAGTTATTACAGGTAGTCAGTGACCTGAAAGTCTGACAACCAGTCTTACCAAAGGGTATCGTATTAACTGGGTTGTGGAGGTCAGATAGGCAGTCGCTCCATGTAAAATACTGGTATTCAGCTGGATCCGGTTAGACTGGAAGCCGACCCCAACATAGTTGGGAAAAGGCTAGGCAGATGATGAAGTAGATAGCTGTTGACCGCGACCTTTAACCGTGTGAAGTTGTTACAAAAATATTACTTCCCTATTTCAATTGGATTTTGTCATTAATTTCAATTCAATCTATTTATTTCAATTTTATTTATTTGAGTAGATCAATTTTAAAAAACTTTTTTTACAAAAAATAAAACCGACATCAACAAAAAAGTGAAAAATAAACTTTAGAACATAAATCTGTTTCTGAAGTCGGTGGCAAAAAATTGAATCAAACAAACAAAAGTCACCGACTTCAGAAACTGATATAATGTTCTAAAGTTTATTTTTCACTTTTTAGTGGTTCATTATCCCCTTCAAGGTGTACCGGCGTGATGTTATGTTATGAACTGGTGTAAACAATAGACAGACATGAGATTTCAGCAATCCCAGTCCATTTGCTATCATTTATTGAGGAGTTCCGTTGTAGATCTTCACCTAACTTAAAATGGGATCACTCCGAGAAGGTACTCTTCCGAAAACTACTCAAATCACTTCAAGTGTGCCTATAAAATTTGAAGAGTTCTCTGTGTTTCTCCGGGATCCCATCATCAGATCCTGACTTGATGATCATGGGACCACCTAGGCTGTATAACCTTTCAAACAAAACAAAAAAAAAATCGAAATCGGTCCAGCCATCTTCGAGTAATCGGGGAACATACATAAAAAAACGAAAAAAAAAAGATCCGACGAATTGAGAACCTTCTCCTTTTGGATGTCGGTTAAAATATACTGTAACACAGCACTGGTATGTCAACAGAAGGGTCAGCAAGAATCGGCGGCGGCGACCTCTCGCGTCCGGCCCTGGTGCAAGCCATGGTCCGGGGCGAGGAGGAATGGGACGCCGTCGCCTCCTTCTGCGAAGCAGTGATGCTAGCGAAGGAGGTGGCGGAACGTGAGAGGGAGAGAACCTCTCGTCCCAGCCGCCGCGGGAGGCGCTCCGGGCGTCGGGGGCCACGTGATGGCTTCCGGCCACCGTAGACGCGGGCCTGTGGACGGTGAGTGATGGGTAAACTCGCCGTCCGTCCGTTTTATGACGACGACAGGCCGTGTCGACGGCGCGTTCGTGTTCCACGCGCGCCTCAAAGAGATGTCAGCAACATGGAAGGGGCCCGCAAGGGCCGACGCCTGTCGAGGCTGCGGGTTGTTCGCAATGGATACCGCGGCCTCGACATGAAGGGCGAAGAAGGAACATGGGTGGTTTTTAGTCAGTAGAAGTCTGACACTCCCTTTCGCTCTGCCCAAGAGCGGGAGGGGTTATTTGATGATTTCCCACCCCCCAAAAAAAAAAAAAAAAGGGGTCAGCAAGAAACTTCTTGATCTTACCATGGTGTTACCCAATATTTTGAGCGAACCGGCAAGCGAAAGGTAGGACGCTTTGAGGCTAATCCCGTCGGGGTTGCGGGTTATTCGCAAGAGATAGCGCGGCCTCTACATAAAGAAGAAACATGGGTGGTTTTTAGTCTGTAGAAGTCTGACACTCCCTTTCGCTCTGCCCAAGAGCGGGAGGGGTTATTTGATGATCTCCCACCCACAAAAAAAAAAGGGTAGTTTTGTAGTAGAATCGAGTGGAGTGGCGTGCGGTTGAGGAGGCCTTTGCCCACCAGTAGCCTGCTGTAGGGTGATTGTGATGAACTGATGATGACCCAATAACTGGGCTGTGGAGCTGTGTTGAACTATGATAGTGGCAGCTTGGAAAATTTTCGTCTTTACATGTTACCTGCCCGCACGATTGCTCCACAATTTTGTCGCAATGGGTTTTGCAATCAAACCACATGCTTTCATTACATAATGTCGTATCGTAGGTACCGTAACATACATAGCGGCGCATGGTTTAGGCTGGTCGAATAAATATGGTATGTCGATAGTTTTCGGTGATGTTTAATTTTTTTATTACATATTACAAAAGATAAAAAAAACTTTTTTGCAAAAAAAAACAGCCGACTTCAAAAACACCAAAAAGAGAAACTACTACTACTAGATAAACTTCAGAAGAAAAATCAGCTTCTGAAGTCGGTGACATTTGTTTAATTTCGTTTTTTGTCACCGACTTCAGACAGAATTTTTTTTGCAAAAAAGTTTTTTTATTTTTCCATTTTTAGTTGTAGTCCTATACAAATATTTACTATGCATTTAACGTCCAACCAAGAAACCTAACCCTTAACCTTCAAGATTCCCTTATTATTGCTTTCAACTCCTAACCGTTGAGGAGTAGTACCTTCCATTATCAGCTCATCAACATGAAGTGATGACTGCAAGATGCGAATACTTGAATAGCGTCAGAAAAGCAAGAAACAAATAGTACGTGCCTATGAAATTTGAGGGTTGCCAATTCTCTGGGATCCCATTACCAGGTCCTGGTTTCTATATAATGAAAACCCCTGAAATATCTCCTTTAAAATAAAAAAAGAATCATAAAAATTGGTTCATAAACGACGAAGTTATTAGCGGACACACATAAACGAAAAATGTTCATAATTAAAAAAAAATGTTCATAAAATGAAAAGTACTGGGTCAAACAATGTCAATTTTTTATGGGACCAAATGGCAACTATTACGCATCAAACTAAAAAATAATCACGTAAATCGGATCATAAATCTCGGCGTAATCGGTGTACATACATAGAGAAAAAACATACCGATCGAATTGAGAACCTACTCCTTTTTGGGAAGTCGGTTAAAAATAGATTATAAAGAGTTATAAATGAATGATTTATTTGCGAGAATATAGGTTTTTTACATACGTTTTTGATATACCTACATAATAAATGGGTTTCACTATATTCGGCATTTCAACCGTACGAATATTTAGATTTACATCTTTTGGTTATACATGTAGCATGCATTTATACATTTATGAATTAGGTACATATTACATTAAAAAAATGATAATCATTTAAATTTCGATCACAATGCAATTACTTAATAAAGGTAATACAATACTACTTATTTCAAATAATAATTAACCAATCCATAATAGTGATGTCATGTCAATTGAAATAAATAATGTCAATAATGTAATGTACCGGTACCGAAATGCATGCGAGACGGGGCGCGGCGCGCGTGTGCGCGGTCGAAAACGTTAGAAGTTGTGTATTTTGTACATTATGTTTGCTACTCTTTTACTTATCTCTTTGTTGTGTGTGTGAGTGGCGAGGCGGTGCGTCAAACAAAACCCCTATTTATTAAGATTTAGGTACCGCTACCGATACATTTATAACGGCTACGTTACTTTACCGAAATACCGGTATGCATTTCCAACCTCAAAATTCCGCTACCGAAAAAAAAAAACCGTGTCGAAATATTTCGGTAACCCTTATTTAACGGTATGACGTCATACCGAAATTTAAAGGTACCGTAATTTTTGGGTAATTCAGTCCCTGTTATTGAGGTCCAATTTTCGAAGCCGAATTTTATAATATCGATAGCTAGTTTTTCCTTTTCGACATCTCTAGCGTTGTTGAACATATTGGGCGACCTCCTAATGATTTATAGACACGCAATATAAACGAAAATATGAGGAAGCTAAATCGAAGTTAGGTTTGCTGTAAGAAAACCCAATTCTGGGTTAAACTAACGTCATTGTACAAGTTTATAGTTCTCCACGTCAGCGTCATTGTCATTACGATCTTATATAAATCTTCTTTTGTAGTTCTGGACCATTTCTGGAATCCAACCAATCCAGTTATGGAGATATTGGGGGTCAAAGTTCCAACTTTTTCACAAGCTTAAATTTTTTTTTTTTTTACTTTGCCCCACACTAGGAATTTCTCCTGTATCGTTGGTGCGTTTACAAACATATAAACTCACATACACAAACACACCCAGACCCGAAACAACTATCTGCAGGCCATACAAATATTTGTTCCGTGCGGGGATCGAACCCGCGACACGCAGCGCAGCAAATAAGATACGAGTTTGATGTATAGAACAAGCTTCATGAAGTGTCCTTTTACACCCTTTCTTTTTTTTTTTGGCGGGTGGAAAATCATCAAATCCCGCTCTTGGGCAGAGCGAAAGGGAGTGTCAGACTTCTACTGACTAAAAACCACCCATGTTCCTTCTTAGCCCTTCAAGTTGAGGCCGCGGTATCTCTTGCGAACAACCCGCAGCCCCGACGGCGGCGACGGGAGAACAAGTGCCCTTCGTTCGCGTTAAGGTTGAACTAGCCGGTCATTCTTCCATACAAACGTAGTATGGTGATTCTTGTCTGTTTCACGGTGAAGATTCAAAACTAAAATTGTATCAACTGGTTTTGTCATTATCTAGCCCTGTATGGAAGCAGAATTGGAAAAAAATCATTGGTTTAGAGGTTATGAGCGTCGAAACTTCCATATTTTAACACTTATTTGAACTCATCTTTCAGCGTAAATAAATAACTTATGTAGAATGAAAATGGAAAAAGTGAAACCATACAGGGATAGATAATTTATTCAAAAGTTCAAATAAATTGTTTTAAGTGGATACATCCAGTAGTTTTTCCATAATATCTATACGCCCAAAGGTCAATTTATGAAATTTCACGCGCTCATTTTCGTTATAAATCGTCGTATAGTTCACTAAATAAATAAATAAATATGTAAATAATTAGAGAAAAACTAGATAAATGAATAGTAAATTAATAAAACTAGATAAATTAAAAACATTACCAAATAACATGCATATTAGCCACGCCCGGCAACGAGTTCGAGCCGTCGGCTTGTGCAACCTTAAGGGTACTTTTACACCCTTTATAGACACGCAATGTAAACGAAAATATAAAGAAGAGCTAAAGTTATACATATTTAAACTACAATACTTTTAGTATTGAGGCAGTTGTACAAAGTTTGAGCTATCGTTTTTTGTTGAGTCATTCTCAATACATCATTA
This sequence comes from Diarsia brunnea, assembly GCA_949774965.1. Taxonomy (NCBI): domain Eukaryota; kingdom Metazoa; phylum Arthropoda; class Insecta; order Lepidoptera; family Noctuidae; genus Diarsia; species Diarsia brunnea. The sequence goes on along the minus strand of OX459025.1, from coordinate 2,667,582 downwards.
GTCGGAAGAGAACGATTATGTGTTCAGTAGGTCAAAACACGAAACACGGTTTTTTGTTGTTGTTTATTTATTTATAGTAACACGTCACGCTTAACGATTAAGAGGTAGACAGAGCCCCAAGTGTGTAGTGAATGCAAATTTTGCTGGTTATGTATAACATAATGCTTGTAATCAGCGTTGGGTTAGGCAGAGGGGGTTATTGTACATTCGCTGATTCGATGTTTACCGACTAAAAACAATTTGATTCTATTAATCCGTCTGTTAGATTATCTAAAAATATTGTATACGTATTTTTGGTTTTATCAAATCAATAGAAATTGACGAAAGATAAAACGCGTCAAAGATTTGAGTGGGGGGTTGTGACGTCACTCACCGGTAAAAAATGTCATACTAATGTCTTAGAATATGACGTCACACGAGTTTTCAAAGCACTGTATCGTCTTCATTGTTAGTTTACGTGAAAAAAGAAAAAATACGTGTCCAATATTTTTTGGTAATCTATCTGATGGACTAATTAGATTTTTTTTTGTTAACTACCCTATTATTTCGCCAGTTATGTGTAAGTCCCAAGTAATAGGGAGCAAGCCTATTGCCATCGGTCAGGCACAAATCCAGACTCCGTGGCTGTTATTGAGAAAATTCTTGATGAGAAAACCCAAATAAAACTGCCCGACCCGGGAATCGATTCTCAGTTCCCGGATGTTCCCGGTTCGAATTGAGGACCTCATGCACAGCAGTCGCTCTTGCGATCACTCGACCAACTGAGACTGATTATAAAAATATGCTACGTGCTAAGTTTAATATTGTTCCACTATTTAGAAGATAGTTGATATTTTTGAAAATAAAAAATCTTTTTTATTTTATGTTACTTTTTTCTCTAAATAATAAACATTTATTATTTTTAAGTTTGTTTTGTTACCCTTTTTCTAAATAATTTACAAATAATCCCGAAATTTATCGACCCTCGCGCGACTGTTCATGTCTCAAAAGGAGTGAGTTAAGATGTCGTAGAGAGTTAATTTACCTGGTAAAAAAAAAACATTTTTGTCTGAATGAAAATATCTAGCCACAAAACCGCTACTGTTGAGGGCAAAAGCATAAAATTCATCATCATCATCTGCCTAGCCTTTTCCCAACTATGTTGGGGTCGGCTTCCAGTCTAACCGGATGCAGCTAAATACCAGTACTTATTTTACATGGAGCGACTGCCTATCTGACCTCCACAACCCAGTTAATACTAGGTAATACTCGATGTCAGAATTTCAGGCCACTGACTACCTGTAACGACTGCCAAAGATCTATATATGGCAGCCGGGACCAACAGCTTAACGTGCTTTCCGAGGCACGGAGGAAACTCGGTATGTCGGGCGGTCACTCATCCACAGACCGACCTAGGCAAGCACAGCTTTACCTAAAGATCGACCCGAGTGGCAGTTCTTATTAAGCCACGAGCTCCTCTTATTAAAGCAAAAGCATAAATTAATCAAGGAAAATACCTTTATTATCCTTCGCTATTCATAAACATAGGTAATTAATATCTTTATAAGCATGTCTGTTTTCCTGTCCTTTCGACATAAATAATTTGCCTCGTTGGACCAGTGCAGCAGTGGTCGCAAACGCTGTACGTGATATTAGCGGTTTAATTCCCAGTTCGAGCAGTGTTATTGGGTCTATCAGGAATTTCTCAATAGCAGCCATGGTGTCTTCATTTGTGCTTGATTGATGGCCATAGGCTTGCCTCTTATTACATGGTACTTAAACAGAACTGGCGAAATGTGGGTGTAGTATTAGGTACACCTCTGCCTAACTCTTCGGGTATAACAGACGTGAGATTATGTTATGTTATGTGGGTAATTAATCTTTATACAGGTTGTAAATCAACCCATCACACAGCCGTCAACCAAGCATTCTGTACATCAAACTAAGTACCCCTACGCGAAATTTTCTGCTGGGAAACGACTTTTTTTTTGGGTCAAAAATCACATTTTACGGTAAAACACAATGTAGCACTGTTAAAACATTGTGCTGGTGGATGCTTTGAATAGCATACGGGTCATGGAGGTAAGTTAAGTAAAGGTATAACCTGAAAAACTAATATTTTATTATTTTGCCACAAAACCACACAATACATACAAAGAATATGAAATAAACACAATAATGAATCATCAATTCTATTGTTTCATGGCGCACCGTCCAAATTCAATAGATTTCCTTAATTTTTTTTTTTATCTTTAAACTCATTTTGTTCGACCACGGAGACTGACGTAAAGTCTATTTCACGAAAGAAGTCCCGCGGACAATTGTGGAACTAAATTTAACAGATCGGCCATGTTGTCGTTTGTCGATGTTATCAAGGTGCGTTTGTTGTGGTAGATATTTTGTGAGTTTATTATTGGATTAGTGCGTTATAAGGTTTATTTACGATGCCAAAAGTTGTGAAACAACATTATGTCGCGCGACAAACGATACAGCGCTGCGTCTGCGGGACTTCTTCCGTGAAATGGACTTTAAAGGAAGTTATGTCAATTTACTGTCAGTAACAAAACCAGCAGTATTTAGCGTTATCACAATAAACACATAATATTACAAATTAATAAAAATGGCAAAAAAAATCATGTCTGTTGTATGGGAGCCCCCATTAAACATTTATTTAATTTTATAATTAAAGTAAAAATAACATAACACACACACATATCATCACGCCCGTAATCCCCGAAGGGTTAGGCAGAGGTGTACCTAATAGTACACCCACATTTCGCCAGTTATGTTTAAGAAATAAACAAAAAATTAAAAATAAAAATTGTGAATATTTTATTATTGATATCGAGCAAAAAAAGTTTGTTGGATAGGAGCCCCCCTTAAATATTTATTTTATTTTGTTTTCAAAAATCGCGTTTGTTGTATGGGAGAAATAAATATTTATTTTATTTTGTTTTTAGTATTTGTTGTTATAGCGGCAGCAGAAAAACATAATTTGAGAAAATTACAACTGTCCAGCTATAGCGGTTCTTGAGATACAGCCTGGTGACAGACAGACGGACGGACGGACAGCGAAGTCTTAGTAATAAGGTCCCGTTTTTATCCTTTGGGTACGGAACCCTTAAAATTAAGTGTCTCAATATGTGATATTTCCTCCGTGCTGCGGAAACCACGTTAAGCCATTGGCCAGCACCGGCTGTCATTAGTTCATCTTTGACAGTCGTTACAGGTAGTCAGTGACCCGAAAGTCTGACAACCAGTCTTATATTATCGTATTACCTAGTACTAAAGTCCATTTCACGAAAGAAGTCCCGCAGGCGCAGCGCTGTATGTCGCGCGGCATAATGTTGTTTCACAACTTTTGGCATCGTAAATAAACCTTATAACGCACTAATCCAATAATAAACTCACAAAATATCTACCACAACAAACGCACCTTGATAACATCGACAAACGACAACATGGCCGATCTGTTAAAAGTTCCACAATTGTCCGCGGGACTTCTTTCGTGAAATGGACTTTAACTGGGTTGTAGACGTCAGATAGGCAGTTGCTCCATGTAAAATACTAGCATTCAGCTGCATTCGGTTAGATTCGAAGCCGACCCGAACATAGTTGGGAAAAGGCTAGGCAGATGATGAACAGCTATTGGGAGCAAGGATTTCGATAGCCTTTGAGGCATTCGTGTTTAGCACCATTTATGGATGTAGCTTATAAATAATCTTACATCAAATCAACGTTTAAAATCTTCACTAAATTACATCCAAATCCGTTCAGCTTTCGCTCCAATCTGATAATAGTAATGTAAAGTATCCGGTAATCGAACTAAGACGCTTGTTGTGTTATGATGCCGGCACCGACATACTTATGTGACCTTACGTGCGCCTGCGCAAGGTGAACTGCGTAGAACAACGACATAACATTGTATATCGCTCGGTTTTCGATGAAGGGATAAGCAGAGGTGTTACGTTTTTATTCTGTTAAGCCAAAGCAGTGATTGTTTAGTGATGTGACCGTCGTACTTCCAAATCATAGACCTCGGGACTGAATTACCCAAAAATTACGGTATCTTTAAATTTCGGTATGACGTCATACCGTTAAATAAGGGTTACCGAAATATTTCGATAACGTTATTTTTTTCGGTAGCAGATTTTTGAGGTTGGAAATGCATACCGGTATATTTCGGTAGAAGTACCGTAACCGTTATAAATGTATCGGTAGCGGTACCTAAACCTGAATAAATAGGGGTTTTCTTTGACGCACCGCCTCGCCACTCTGTCTGTCGTTCACTTGCCGATTGTTGCACATTATTATAACTCAGTATTGGTTTTTATTTCGGATCGAAAGGACACGACTGCGCGACGCTCCCCGTCTCGCATGCATTTCGGTACCGAAATCGTGTAAGGGTTAAATAACGGTTTAGCCCAACCTTTATTTATAAAGGTACCGGTACAGCTCAACCTTTATTTTAAACTGGTACCGGTATATTTTTGAGGCTTAACCTTTAACCGTAACCGCTTTCAGTCCCTAGCTGGCACCTAAGATTTTTCGGTTTCATATGCGTATTTTATAATTTATAGTTTCCTCCGTGCCTCGGAAAGCACGTTAAGCTGTTGGTCCCGGCTGCCATATATAGATCTTTGGCAGTCGTTACAGGTAGTCAGTGACCTGAAAGTCTGACAACCAGTCTTACCAAAGGGTATCGTATTACCTAGTATTAACTGGGTTGTGGAGGTCAGATAGGCAGTCGCTCCATGTAAAATACTGGTATTCAGCTGCATCCGGTTAGACTGGAAGCCGACCCCAACATAATTGGGAAAAGGCTAGGCAGATGATGCGTATTTTATAATTATCACTTGCTTCGGTGAAGGAAAACATCGTGGGGAAACCAGCATGCCCAGGTTTTAGGTCATACGTAAGTTTGAAAGGACACAAATACCCAAAATGCGTCTTAGATCTCTGCGGTAGCTAACAAAAGAGAGCGAACGCCCTTTAAACGGCTCAACCCATTTTGATAAAATTTGCCTAAGAACCACCACTAAAAAACCTGCTTTCAAATAAAAAAAATAATCATCATCAACATCTGCCTAGCCTTTTCCCAACTATGTTGGGGTCGGCTTCCAGTCAAACCGGATGCAGCTGAGTACCAGTATTTAAAAAAATTAAATAAAAAAATTAATGAGTAGAATAAAATAATTCTCATTTTGGGCTTCGCCACAGGACACGTCCTTTTTGCGTCGGGGTTTAAAATACTGACCAGCCAGAAAATAGCAAAGTTGCGGGGATCCGCTGGATGCGAGACGCATTGGATCGGTCAATAAATCAGCTGATGATGATGAAGCTAAATAAATGATTAACCAACCTTGTTTCTTTTATTTCCAGTATGGCAGACAACATATTGAGGTGGCGAAGATCAAGATCCAGCGGACAGACAGCTCTGATGAGGAAGACTTACCTCCCGTGCCTGATGATGACAAGCCCCCTTCGGCTACCATCAAGGAGAATGGGGTGAATGGTGAGTAGATAGAGAGGGAGAGGAAGACTTAAGAGCTGGATATTATACAGGGTGTAAATCAACCGTTCGTGTTCCACGCGCGCCTCAAAGAGATGTCAGCAACATGGAAGGGCCGACGCCCGTCGGGGCTGCGGGTTGTTCGCAAGAGATACCGCGGCCTCGACATGAAGGGCTAAGAAGGAACATGGGTGGTTTTTAGTCAGTGGAAGACTGACACTCCCTTCCAATCTGCCCAGAGCGAGAGGGGTTATTTGATGATTTCCCACCCCCCAAAAAAAAGGCCCTTGAAGCGGTTTAGAAACTCTGACACTAGGGTGTGTGGGGTCGTCAGACCTTACACGATATGAAGAAGAATAGCACGGATACGAAATTTTGTATTATATGCGTTCAATGTTTATAAATAAACAGCCACTTTATAAGCAAGGCACCGAACTACGATATCGTATAATGTTGCAAGATTTTTGCCCAAGTGCGGTAAAGCCGTCTTTTAATAACTCCGCCATACAAGTGTGTTTTTTTTATTTAGGTACGTCTCTACGTGCCTTTTGGTGTTGTTCTGTTCTGTCTCCTGCTGATATGGAGAAGTTGAAATTTTTATTTTTATTTATTTATCCTGCTACTTAGCAACCTGTTTCTATGAAACAATAATCTAATATGTTGTCAGATTTCCATCGGTAATAGATATATTTTCAGCTGAGTTTTGCATCCATTGATGCCATTCTCATATTCGGTCTGCGAATCATGTTGCTATTTCTTTTAAGGCGAGAGTATCTTAGACTCCCTGCAGTCCAGCAGCTAACTGGTTTATGTGATAGTCTAGTCCGGCTTGATAATTCTTGCTGTATGTCTCAATTTCTTCCTTCACTGTTCGTAGATTCAAATCTAGGTTCACATATTTGTTGCTTATGTACGGTGGAATATTGAACATGGCTCTCATTGTTTTACTTTGGCACCTTTGTAGTATTTCGAAAAAAATGGCGTGTATCTTTACATACACTCAGGGGCACATTTAACCGTCCACTCATTCGAAATTCCATATCGTTTGTTTATGTTAACTTGCACTTTGACTACTAGGCGTAACTTTATAAGTGGTATATCTGAAATAAAGAAAACTCATTTACCCGCGTTTTTTTTTACTTTTGTGGTTTTTATTCAACAATAATCAGTTCAGTAGAAATTTGACAGTCTCTCCCTTCGTTTTGTGTGAAGGATAAATTTGTTTTACAAGGTTGTCTTACCATTGTTTCGAATAAAACCGAGGTATTCAAGTGTTGTGACCTTATTTACACCAAACAAATGCCACTAGACGCAGCTGGAGCAGCTAGGGCTGTGGCACTTGCAGACGCTGGGTTCAGCCAGCGTCGGATTGGACGAATGCTTGGATATCCACGAAGCACTACCCAAGATGCTATCCGGCGTTTCAGAATGACGGTTCCTACACAAAGAGACCAGGACAAGGTCGTAGACGGTGTACATCAGAGAGAGATGACCGTTACATCACCTCGAACGTTCTTCGAAATCGGTTCACAACGGCTTCTGTGGCTCGTAACCGCTTATTTGAGGTACAAAATGTAAGTGTAAGCCTAAGAACAATAAGAAGAAGGTTAGCAGAGAGGGATCTGGGATCATTTCGACCAGTTCGAGTACCACAGCTAACGACAACTCACAGAACAGCGAGACTTGCTTTTGCTCGAGAACATTTAAATTGGACGTCAGAGCAATGGAAAGCAGTTCTCTTCTCTGATGAATCAATAATCGCTTTACGAGGTCCTGATGGACGTCAGCGGGTGTATAGACGCCGTGGTGAAAGGTTTGCTGAATGTGCTGTGGTTGAAACAGTGGGCTACGAGGGAGGCTCGATTATGGTGTGGGGTGGCATTTGTTACGAGGCCCGTACAGAGTTGGTGTTCTTCGATAGAGGCAGCGTTAATGCTCACAGGCACGTGACAGAAGTCCTAGAACCACATGTGATGCCATTTGCTCCATTAATTGGCGATAATTTTGTTTTAATGCACGACAACGCTCGTGCACACACCCCGAGAATTGTCATAGAGTACTTGGACGCCATCAATATTCAGAAATTACCATGGCCAGCTCGGAGTCCTGACCTGAACCCGATAGAGCATGTATGGGACAACCTAAAAAGACGAATTCGGAGTCGAACACCACCTCCTACGACCATCAGTGAACTGAAAACTGCAGCTGTTGAGGAGTGGAGGAAAATTCTACAAAGCGACATCCAAGACATAATGGACGGGCTTACAAATCGATTACAAGAGGTGATTAGGGCCAGAGGAGGATATACACGTTATTAGTGCGATAACTTAGAGCATACTTTTTTTTTAAATTAAAATTTTGCTAAATGGATTTTTGATCAGAAAACTGCATATTCGCATTTTGAATTTTTTTATCTTGATTAAACAATTTCACAACTTACACATGTTTTATTTGTGTTCTCAAAGATTCACCCAAAGTAATTTTGTAACAAAATTAGTTAAAATCCGATAGAATTTTGAAATAATCGACAAAATATAGGTGGCCGGTTAAATGTGCCCCTGAGTGTAGTATAAAACAAAGTAGATCCCGCTGTTTGTAAGCTTACATCTTTTAAACTACGCAACGGATTTTAATGCAGTTTTCAGCAACAGATAGCCATTCAAGAGGATGGTTTATATGTAGTACATTGCATCCGTTCTAGTCTCAAAAACGGTGAAGGATATCGTCGTGAGGAAACAGGCATATCCTAGAACCAAAAATCGAAGACATGTGAGATCTACCAACACGCACCGGGCCCGCGTGGTGGATTATAGCGCACTCCCTCTCCTAGACCCAAACACAAGCCTCCTCTGCCTGTGTCCCAGCAGTGCAAACATTATAGGCTGATGATGATGATGATTGCATCAGTCATCATCATCATTTTAGCCGAAAGACGTCCACTGCTGGACATAGGCCTCCTCTAAGTGTCGCCACATTGACCGGTCCCGTGCATCTCGCATCCAGCGGATCCCCGCAATCTTCACCAGGTCATCATTGCATCAGTGCAAAGCCTTATTTTCATTCTTCTTATAATGAAGAATAACACCTTTACCACTCTTTCCAACTATTTCAATACTCGTAACGCAATTTTATTACTTTCAAACAGCTCCTTCGTAACGCAAACGCACACGTTTACGTAAACAATGACGCAAGATCACTTACAAAGATATTTTCTGTCATTGTGAAGTAAATTGCTCTCACATGCCATGCTTACCCTGCGCAAGACAACAACTATAACTAACTAGCTGATGCCCGCGGCTTCACCCGCGTGGATGTCGGTCAAATTATATAGGTACTAAAACCTTCCTCTTGAATCACTCTATCTATTAAAAAAAACCGCATCAAAATCCGTTGCGTAGTTTTAAAGATTTAAGCATACATAGGGATATAGGGACAGAGAAAGCGACTTTGTTTTATACTATGTAGTGATGTAGTGATGATCCTACCTATTTTCGAAGATTTTATCTGCGAATAGTACTATAATCTTGTCAAAAGGAAGGACTATTATTCTGGCAAGAGTCGGACTCCCGCTGTCCATAATTTTTTTTTTTTTTTTGATAACGTTGCTCCACACTAGGAATTTCTCCTGTATCGTGGGTGCGTTTACAAACATTAAACTCACATACACAGAACACCCAGACCCGAAACAACTATCTGTAGGCCATACAAATATTTGTTTCGTGCGGGGATCGAACCCGCGACACGCAGTGCTGCAGTCCAATCACTCAGCCACTGCACCAACCGTGCTGTCAATTAACTGTCAAGTGGTTCCATTTTGTACCAAACCATAACCATTTGACTTTTGTCTCCTGACAACACCAAACTTGTCAAAATCAACAATTATGAGATCAATGATAGACCATTCTGACACTATTGAATAGCAGACTCGGGGCCCTGCTCATATGGAAATTATGTTTTTCCTACTCCTCCGCTATTATTTTCTGATTAATTTCGTTGCGGGATCCAAGACAGTTAAATCGTTTCTCTGGGACTTCGTCGGGCTTCATTGTCTCGGCGCTTTTTTTGTGTTCGCCACTGTTGATTCTGGCTTACAAGAGTTACAGTGGTTTGGGAATAGTGTGGCGGGCTTGTCCCATTAAAAAAAAAACCATTTGACAGTTAATCGATGGACACTATGATAGCCACTGACATTTAAAAAGATACGCAATAGCCCTGCTGGTTAGTCGTAGCAGGGATCCCTTTAATTTTTAATTTTATGGTGCTGTTATGCATCATGATCATGGTATACAGCCCGCGTATGGACGGACAGCGAAGGCTAAGTAATGGGGTCAAACTTTTTTTTTTGTAGGCTGGGAAATCATCAAATGACTCCTTCCGCTCTGGGCAGGGCGGTAGGGAGTGTCAGACTTCTACTGACTAAAAATCACCCATGTTCCTTCTCAGCCCTTTGTGTAGAGGCCGCGGTATTTCTTGCGAACAACCCGCAGCCCCGACGAGCATCGGCCCTTGCGGCCTCTTTCCTTGTTGCTGACATCTCTTTGAGGCGCGCGTGGAACACGAACGCGCCGTCGACATGGCCTGTCGTCGTCATAAGACGGACGGACGGCGAGCTAGCCCATTTATTCACCGTCCACAGGCCCGCGTTTACTGTGGCCGGAAGCCATCACGTGGCCCCCGACGCCCGGAGGGTCTACCGCGGCGGCTGGGACGAGAGGTTCTCTCTCCCTCTCACGTTCCGCTACCTCCTTCGCTAGCATCACTGCTTCGCAGAAGGAGCCGACGGCGTCCCGTTCCGCCTCGCCCCGGACCATGGCTTGCACCAGGGCCGGACGCGAGAGGTGGCCGCCCACCGATCGCCACTACGGGAACACGGCGGGCCTCCACCCAAGCGGGACAGACCTCCGCGTTATACTCCACTGTGTCCTCCGGCAATGTTCGCATCCGGGCGCTTCCTCCCGCCAGATTCGGTGCAGGTACCTCCCGAAACATCTGTGTCAGGGAGGTACCTGCACCGAATCAGGTCGGTGTCGGGGAGGACAAGCGTCAGATGGAAGGTGAGGACGCCGTGGGGCCTCTCCAGCCACTCCTCAAAGAGGTGACTTCTCTCTCTTGATATTGATGAGGAAGAGGAAGGCCAAAGAAAAGATGGATGGATTGTGTGAGGAACAATATGAATGAGAAAGGAGTAGGTAAATGCCACCGTGACGTGTAACAGGGAAGAATGGAAGAAGAAAACGTGTTGCGACGACCCCAAATAGAATGGGATAAAGGCAGGAAGATGATGACTTAACATAAATGCACATGCCTAACTCTTTGGGGATTATAGGCTATTATCCCCGAAGCGTTAGGATGGTGATGATTTCATGTTATGTTATGAATCTTTCTCATCATCATCTGCCTAGCCTTTTCCCAACTATGTTGGGGTCGGCTTCTAGTCTAACCGGATGCAGCTGAATATCAATATTTTACATGGAGCGACTGCCTATCTGACCTCCACAACCCAGTTAATACTAGGTAATACGATACTCTTTGGTAAGACTGGATGTCAGAATTTCAGGTCACTGACTACCTGTAACGACTGCCAAAGATCTATATATGGCAGCCGGAACCAACTGCTTAACGTGCCACGGAGGAAACTCGATATGTCGGGTGGTCACCCATCCACGGACCGACCTAGGCAAGCACAGCTTTACCTAAAGATCGACCCGAGTGGCAGTTCTTATTAAGTCACGAGCTCCTCTCGTAATGAATCTTTCTCTCTCTAACACATCTCTTATCTCTCTCTTCCGCCAGGTACCCTGAACACGGTGATAGAACGGCAAGAGATCCTGGGTCCTTCGCCAGAGTTAAACTACAAGAGAAGCACTAGCCAGGAGCGCGTCGTGAACGGACATAGTAAGCCGCCTACTCAGACCAATGGAGAGGTAACTAACAGCTTTATTATTTACTTAATTTTCTATTGTAAGGGGACCGTCGAGGTCGACCGCGGCGAAGGTGGCGTGACGATCTGATCATGTTTGCGGGGCTAACATGGCCAGAGATCGCACATGACAGAAAGGTATGGAAGGAGAAAGGGGAGGCCTTTGCTCAGCAGTGGGACACAACGTAGGCTAACAAAAAAAGAAAAAAAAGGGGCCTTTCAAGTATTACGTAAGCACTAATTAATGGGGGGCGGGGGGTCTCTACTTTGCTTATTTTTGATTTAGGACTAAAAGCAGTTACGGTTAAAGGTTAAGGTACCTCAAAAATATACCGGTACCGGTTTAAAATAAAGGTTGAGCTATACCGGTACCTTTATAAACAAAGGTTGGCCTAAACCGTTATGTAACCCTTACACGATTTCGGTACCGAAATGCATGCGAGACGGGGCGAAGCGCGCGTGTGCGCGGTAGAAAACGTTAGAACTTGTGTATTTTGTACATTTTGTTTGCTACTCTTTTACTTATCTCTTTGTTGTGTGTGTAAGTGGCGAGGCGGTGCGTCAAAGAAAACCCCTATTAATTAAGGTTTAGGTACCGCTACTGATACATTTATAACGGTTACGGTACTTATACCGATATGCATTTACAACCTCAAAATTCCGTTACCGAAAAAAAATAACGGTGTCGAAATATTTCGGTAACCCTTATTTAACGGTATGACGTCATACCGAAATTTAAAGGTACCGTAATTTTTGGGTAATTCAGTCCCTGTTTTGATGACATGGCGGGTGGGGGGGTCTATATTATGTCACACATAATTATGGCAACCCACACATTGTCTATGCTTGTAAACGAAACGCATTGTTGGGGATTGTGTCAATAAAGTTGGTTTTAATGAATATGTACGTTAGTCCTCTCCTAAGCGTATTTTATTATTTAATAGAAAAAAAAACAGAATACGTTAACAGAAAAATGCATAAGTATACCAATGTTACTATTACGTAAGCATGGCGGGGGGGGGGGGTTGAGAGCTTTGATTACTTTTGCTGACAAGGGGGGGGCAAATAATTGCAGTAAATCTGCTTGCGTAATACTTGAGCGGCCCCAAGGTGGAAAATCATCAAATGACGCTTCCCGTAGTACGGAGTGTCAGACTTCTACTGACTAAAAACCACCCATACTCCTTTTTAGCCCTTTGTGTCGAGGCCGCAGTGTATCTTTCGAACAACCCGCAGCCCCGACGGGCAGCTTTATTATTTCCTTAATTTAGCTATGTACATAATTCTTATTTCTGTATGTATCAAATGCAAAGCTGACTGACTGAGGATCGACGCATAGGCCGGAACTTTAGGGCTAGAAACTTAGGCTTTTCGCACATGGGTCGTAGGCGTAGTTGTCTCGTGCGCGTATCGTAATTACGCTACGCGCACGAGACGCGGAGTGTTCTACACACGAATCGTCGCGTAGACGTATCGTTTTGTAATATCTCGGTTGAAATCATGGCGTCAAGCGTACCAGATGTGTTTGGGGAATTTATTGATGATCTTACCTTCTCTTCAGACGAAGAGGATTTATTGTTATTTGATTTCGTTGGAAGTAGAAAGCGACGTGCTCATTGGATCCATCCATACATCGCAAATAATTACAAGAAAAGATTGTTTGTTGCTGCACGTAAACTAGTACGAACGAGTAATTGATACACGATACGACACGATACGCTTACGATACGACGCCATGTGCGAAGGGGCTTAAAATTTCGCAAACGTATTCCTTATGACTTCACGTCGAGACGTCCACTAAAAAAAGATTTTTCAAAATTCAACCCTTTTTTTTTGGCGGGTGGAAAATCATCAAATAACCCCCCCTCCCGCTCTTGGGCAGAGCGAAAGGGAGTGTCAGACTTCTACTGACTAAAATCCACCCATGTTCCTTCTTAGCCCTTCATGTCGAGGCCGCGGTATCTCTTGCGAACAACCCGCAGCCCCGACGGAAAAATTCAACCCTTGGGGGTAGAATTTTGAAAAATCTTTTTTTTGTGAAACAACGTTTGGGGGTGAAACAGGGGATGACAACATAGTTGGGAAAAGGCTAGGGAGATGATGATACCTATTATTTCAAAAATATAGTTACAGCGGCACGTACGAGCGTTTCCATGAAAAAAACTTTTTTGGAAAAAAAAAAGCTGACTTCAAAAACACAAAAAAGTGAAAAATAAACTTCACAAGAAAAAGCAGCTTCTGAAGTCGGTGACATTTTGTTTTTTTTTTTTGCCAAAAATGGTGGTTCATTAATGACTGAGATATGCTATAACAAACATACAGACGAATTGAGAACCTCCTCCTTTTTTGAAGTCGGTTTGAAAAGTAAGACGGGTTAACTGCTTTTAGCGCAGTTGTGCTCTTAAGACAGCAATATTGATCTGTTATTCTATACTTCAACAACTAAAATCACATCTATACTTGCACTTATAACATTATCTCTCACTCAATCAACTTTGGAACAGCCATTACGAGATCTACTGTACAGATACTACCCAGCATTACCTGATCCCTCGTAAAAATAATTAGAGGGCGAGTGGTGTGAGAACAGGTGTCAGGAAATACTGGGCGCTGTTTGTATTCTCTTATCAATCTTCACTGCATAGCTACCGTATTGTTATCAGACAAACTACTCGGCCACACGTTATCTTGACTCGCTGTCTGCTAATATACAATAGAAAGAAGTGGAGAAAGAACTTACGGTACAATTAAAGGCCTTTAAGCTGTGCTTGCCTAGGTCGGTCTGTGGATGGGTGACCGCCCGACATAACGAGTTTCCTCCGTGCCTCGGAAAGCACGTTAAGCTGTTGGTCCCGGCTGCCATATATAGATCTTTGGCAGTCAGTGACCTGAAATTCTGGTATCCAGTCTTACCAAAGAGTATCGTATTACCTAGTATTAACTGGGTTGTGGTGGTCAGATGGGCAGTCGACTGACTTAAAAAAAAATATGATTCTAATTAGTCCGTCTGTTAGATTATCGAAAAATATTGGTTACGTGTTTTTTATTTTATCAAATCAATAGAAATTGACGAAGATAAAACGCGTCAAAGATTTGAGTGGGGGGTCGTGACGTCACTCACCGGTAAAAAATGTCATACTAATGTCTTAGAATATGACGTCACACGAGTTTTCAAAGCACTGTATCGTCTTCATTGTTTGTTTACGTGAAAAAAGAAAAAATACGTGTCCAATATTTTTTGGAAATCTATCTGATGGACTAATTAGATTTTTTTAGTTAACTACCCTATTTATTATAATTTCCCATCAAATCAAAACATTTATTTCAAGTAGGCCAGTTACAGGCACTTTTGAATAGTCGAAACAAATACCAATTAAAAAGAAGATACAGTCCCAGTCACAAGGCATAAATAATAACTGTGAGTGTAGGTACTGTAGTTGCCCATTCCCTAGCGTAGATCTCTATGGAGAAGAACGGGCAAGAGACTCCATGGACACTCTTTTAAATCAGAATATTGTTACAAAACTTTGGTTACATCATTCATGTTGAGATGGTATCTCCACTCTGGGCGGAACAGAAGGGAGTGTCAGACTCTTGCTGACTAAAACCGATCCCCCGACCGATTGGTCTAAAAAGATCCTTAACGAATTTGAAAAGCACTTTTCTCCCCGTCATTGCGTTCCTTTTTTGTTCAGAACCACACCTTGGAACCTTCTAGACGCGGAGGGTAAGTGTAAGCATTTGTCAAGTATCGTGTAGGTACAGTACCCGGCGATAAATATTGCACATCGACCTTTGGAAAGAGAAAAACGGCAAATTTCGGCATCGTAGAGCGTTATCTCTGTCGCACGAAATACAAACAGTCCGGTATCTATTAGGAGCTGTTGAAACAAGTATAATATGATTTGCTTCTTTTGATAGTTAACTAAAAAATGTAATTAGTCCGTCAGATAGATTTCCAAAAAATATTGGACACGTATTTTTTCTTTTTTCACGTAAACAAACAATGAAGAATGCTCTTGTGACGTCATATTCTAAGACATTAGTATGACATTTTTTACCGGTGAGTGACGTCACGACCCCCCACTCAAATCTTTGACGCGTTTAATCTTCGTCAATTTTTATTGATTTGATAAAACAAAAAATACGTATCCAATATTTTTCGATAATCTAACAGACGGACTAATTAGAATCATATTTTGTTAAGTATGTAAAAATCCCTATTATTTTTATTCTTTGTATAAAAAACTACTCTTCCCAAAGGTCGATGTGCAATATTTATCGCCGGGTACTGTACCTCATATTCATTACTCAAAAATCTTTAAATAAAACACGGCGAGCCCATTGCCTTTTATCTAGCAAATCACAAGTTCATATAAACAAGCTAACCAGTATTTCTTAATCTTTTCCAGAACAACATCGATTTCGACCTGTCCAATTGCCTGGATCTGGTCAAGGCTGGCATGGAGTCCATCATCGAAGACCAGGTCACCTCCGTCTTCGAGGCTGAGGAGTTAAGGAGCTGGAACCTTCTTACCAGGACTAATAGGTAGGTTGCTGATTTATTATTGTACAATATCCATTGATATAAAAACTAAAGATACGGTCGTCCGAACATTTGCTCGACGCGTTCGCCATACAGAGAATCGGTGTAGTCTGCTCGTTAACGTAACCTTGTATAAACGGCGTGGCATTTTCGAGGTATAAAGAACATAAATAAAGCTTTTAATAAAAACGACCGCACCTGAAGAGAGCCGATCGTGGACTAGTTCACTTCGGCTTAGGAAAGACCTTATTGGGACCACGTTTGTGGCGTCATTTTAACATGCCGTCCGCCCAGTCCTTACGCAATAATATCATAACATTTATTTATTTTCTTATTTTTCTTATCTTACAGACTAACATACAGTAGTATATCCGATTATTCGGACTCATTGTTCACGACTCTAATAACCGTATTTTTATATCCTATTAATTCTAAATGTATATTCTAAATGATGTATGTGAAACACTATCTCGATTTAAAAGTTATTAATTTTGTTACTTTGAAATCGATTACGCGGATTTTCGACTATCCGAAATACCCCTGGTTATAATTGATTCGGATATTCGGGATTCTACTGTACATCACTATCACTGCATAGTATAAAACAAAGTCGCTTTCTCTGTCCCTATATCCCTATGTATGCTTAAATCTTTAAAATTACGCAACGGATTTTGAAGCGGTTTTTTTTAATAGATAGAGTGATTCAAGAGGATGGTTTTAGTATATATAATTTGACCGACATACACGCGGGTGAAGCCGCGGGCATCAGCTAGTATGATATAATACAGTTTGTGTTAGTAAAATCACTTCATTTGGGCACTAGCGAGGTCACTGTGTGTACATTAACAGGCTTCGCTCCATGTAAAATACTGGTATGCAGCTGTTTTTGGGTTACACTGGAAGCCGATCTCAACATAGTTGGGAAAAGGCTACGCAGATGATTTTTTATTTATGACTAAGACCATGCCAACCTGTTCACCAGTTTTCAGTCAAAAGTTTTTGGCCGCAGGATGTGGTGTTCCGTCATTACGATTCGATCGCGGACAAGTTCCACAAGACGCACAAAGTATCGTGCAAGTGAATTGAAGTGCTACTAACATAGTTTTAAATTACTTATTCCAACACTATGTTATTAACCTATGTAAGAATAAGAAAAGAAAAGCCTGATATAGTGGTGGTGGATCGATCAGAGCGGCGCGCAATGATTGTTGACATAACCGTCCCGCATGACGAGAACCTCGTGAAAGCCGAGAAAGATAAGCAAATCAAATATCTTGACTTGGCTCGCGAGGTTGTCGACATGTGGGATGTGGACTCAGCGATCATTGTGCCGATAGTCGTTACAGCCAATGACTTAATTGCCAAGAGCCTCGACCAACACCTGAGGAGGCTCTCGTTAGGCGGCTGGATCAAGGGCTTGATGCAGAGAGCGGTAATCCTGGACACGGCTCGTATCGTTAGGAGGTTCCTTTCTTTGGAGCCCTGACCCCGATACCGGTGGGCTACAATTTTTTATATTTTAAATGTTTTTTTATTGTTTTTATAAGAAATATTTAAAAATGTATGAAGTTTGTTTTTAAATAAATAAAGAGAATAAGAAAATTCATTTGCTTAAACATGTGTTTACATACAGAATTAAAATAAAATAATATATATGCAAGATAATAAATAATAGTGGTCCACGACATGTCCGCCAGCACATGTCTGCCAGGTGTATATTTAGGTTAACTGTTAAGGTATTTGTCTATGGGTCTTCCTGTAAATAAATGAATTCTATACTATTGAATTGCGTCCCAGACTATTAAGGTTGCACTAGTCGACGGCTCGAACTCGTTGCCGGGCGTGGCTAATATGCATGTTATTTGGTAATGTTTTTAATTTATCTAGTTTCATTCATTTAGTATTCATTTATCTAGTTTTTCTCTATTTATTTACATATTTATTTATTTATTTAGTGAACTATACGACGATTTATAACGAAAATGAGCGCGTGAAATTTCATAAATTGACCTTTGGGCGTATAGATATTATGGAAAAACTACTGGATGTATCCACTTAAAACAATTTATTTGAACTTTTGAATAAATTATCTATCCCTGTATGGTTTCACTTTTTCCATTTTCATACTACATAAGTTATTTATTTACGCCGAAAGATGAGTTCAAATAAGTGTTAAAATATGGAAGTTTCGACGCTAATAACTTCTAAACCAATGATTTTTTTCCAATTCTGCTTCCATACAGGGCTAGATAATGACAAGACCAGTTGATACAATTTTTAGTTTTGAATCTTCACCGTGAAACAGACAAGTAATCACCATACTACGTTTGTATGGAAGAATGACCGGCTAGTTCAACCTTAAAGAATAATGGAATACATTGATTATTCCATCTTTCTTTGGTCGGTGGCTATCTGTATTTTAAATAAAGTTTTGCTACCCCTTAGGCATTTTTGCCAGTCGACATTTTATGCAGCATAACAAACAATATCATTATTTGACATTTACCACAGGGGTCCTTTAAAAACACGTTGATAATAAATTAGTAATTATTGTTAATCTCACGATAACTACCCGCCGATATCTAAAGAAAGGTATTAACTGCAGTTTTTATCCGATAGTCTAAAGTAGATAACATTTAGTCTAGGTTCTAGACGTTTCTTAAAATCGTTTTTTAAATCTGGTAAACCCATACTTAAAATTCTTATTATTATCCCTAATTGTCTTAAAGTTGATAAAGCAATATTTTTTTTTAAATCAAATTCATAATTGGCAGAAATTCCAGCCATAAATATAGTTAACCCTCATCTTCCTACCCTTACGCCATTCCATTCGGAGTCCGCAACACATTTCTCCCCTGTCAGAGAACACGGCGACATTTATGTCGCCGTGTTCTCTTTACCTTTACCCTTTATGTCGAGGCTGCGGTATCTCTTGCGAACAACCCGCAGCCCCGACGGGGACACAGGCCAAACCCTTAGGGCGAGAAACTTAAAAAATCGCACATCTCTTATGACGTAAGCATCCACTACGGAAGGATTTTTCAAAATTCAACCCCCAAGGGGATGAAAGTTTGTATGGAAAATCGACATTTTTGTTATTTCCGACATCCACGCGGGCGAAGACGCGGGCATCAGCTAGTAATAAATAATTCTGTGCTCTATTAAAATTCTGTATCATTTATTTTCCAGACAATACGAATTCTTAACATGGCGCCTGACCATCATCTGGGCTATGGGTTTCGTGGTGCGCTACATGTTCCTCTTGCCGCTCAGGATCATGATCTTCGTTATTGGGGTGAGTTTCAACCCCTAACATACAGAAAAATAAGTAATACGTTATAATGAAAAATATACAGTCAGTGCCCAGCAATACCTGACCCCTCGTATAAAGTGGACGGCACGGTTGGCGCAGTGGCTCAAGCAATGGACTGCTGTGCTGCGTGTTGCGGGTTCGATTCCCGCACGGAACAAATATTTGTATGACCTACAGATAGTTGTTCCGGGTCTGGGTATTTGTGTATGTGAGTTTAAATGTTTGTGAACGCACCCACGATACAGGAGAAATTCCTAGTGTGGGGCAATGTTTTTTTAAAAAATAAAATAAATAAAAAAAAGAAGAAGAGGGCAAGTGGTGTGAGAATAAGGGTCAGGTAATACTGGACATTGACTGTACAAGTAATATCTTAAGATAGATGTTCTAAGGAAGCCTGAGATAAATCATTTGTTTTCATGAATTACTTTTTTATGTCTTACTGCTGAACAAAGGCCTCCCACCTTTCTGCGCGGTTTTCTTTGGTAAATCGTCGCTGCGCCTGACAAGTTCCATATGTGGTTTTTGGGACAACAACGAAAAACGTGAAATTTAATAGATAAACGGAAACATTGCAAAATAATTTTATTTATTATTTATTTATATGCATTAATGCAAATGGAATTAGTTCAACTTGTTTCTAGTTCGAATATAACAAATAAGATTTTGTCAACACATCGAGAATGAAATTTAGACTAATATCTAGTCCTCACTAAAGATTAGTCTCCATATCATTCTGTTAAAAAAATATAAAAATGCACATAATTATGGCATATGACAGACGCAGCGACGAAATGTCACTGGCTTCTTTATAACATCCATCTTTAATTTGTCCCAATATAGGCTTTATAATTTTATTGTAAGATCATGTAGTTAGATTCTTAAAGCGAATTTAGACTTTTTTCAAGCTAAGTAAGGACAGTCCCTCCTTTTACCTGACCCCTCTTTTTACTTTTCTTTGTATGAGGGGTCATATGATGCAGGGCACTGACTGCACCATAGCATTTCATACAAAAAAATATTTTATTTCTATGTGGTTAACACCCATATCGCTATAGGCGACTAAGATCAAGTCTTTTGTATAAAAATGAACGTTAAATTTATGCCAAATATGGGTGGTTTTCAAATGAAAGCTTTTTGAAAGTCTAAGTTCTTGCTCTATTAGCTAGTCCTGTATTCTAAAACGATATTCATGCAAAGTTCTCGATTTTAAATCAGTCAGTAAATATTTATTTCGCAAATATAATACGTTTTTACAAACACGCCCTTTTTGAAAAACTATATGGGTCCGGTGTTTCGTACCTGACTACTCTGTGAAGAAACATCCGAAACAAACTTAGAGGCCATAGTCTCTTTTATGGTCCAGATATAATAGGATATTTCACCAAAAAAATCTAATTAGTCCGTCTGTTAGATTATCGAAAAATATTGGATACATTTGGATATTTTTTGTTATATCAAATTAATAAAAATTGACGAAAATAAAACGTGTCAAAGATCACGAGTGGGGGCTGGTGACGTCACTGCGTGGGTAAAAAAGTACTAACCTTGTGACGTCACACGACTTTTCGAAGCACTGTATCGTCTTCATCTTTTGTATACGTGAAAAAAGAAAAAATACGAGTCCATTATTTTTTGGAAATCTATCTGACGGACTAATTATATTTTTTTGGTGATATACCCTATTTTGGTATACATACACACATGAGGACTATGCAGATTAGTATCCGAGATGATCTTTTGAATAGTAACTTTCAAGTATTCATATTTGAAAATCGTTTTAGAATGCCGGTTTTTTATATACTTGTAGATATCCACACTAAATTGTTTAATTTGTCTTATAGCGTTGATATTAAGCATAATCACTTAAAATTTGACCCTGTATATCGCGATTATTATTCGGTACTTAAAAAAATATTAAACATTTTGATGTTGGTTGGGTCATTTTAAGCAGAAATGAGCTATTTGTTTCTTTGCCTCTTATTTCGTTACTAATAATTATAATTTTCCGTTTTCGTTTATTCTCTAACTTACCTGTGTTTTATGCAACTAATATACTTTTTTCAAACTTCAATGCAAATAGAAAATACAGGATCCTGTCGAGATTTCCAGGTTACTCTGAAAAGTTCGTATTGGCTGTGAATTCTAAATTCCATCAGTGTTATTAAGTTTTTCCAATAGGATTTTTTCAGAAGCCACCTGTTGTTGTTGGGTTATCAAATCTGAAATTTCTCGGTAGCAGCCACTGTCTGAATTTGTGCCTGATTGATGGCAAAAGGCTCGCCCCCCTATTCCATGGGACATTTCGCCACTGAGACTATTACTAGACTATTAGGCACACTTCTCACGAACTCTTTACGGATTGTAGGCGTGCTTTTATGTTTGAAAATTTTCATTGATTTTTGATATAGCATTATGACTGTATGTCTTTTACACGGTTTAAAATTACACCACTGGATGTCAACCATGATGATATTCCATTATATATTTTTATATACAGAGTGGTGCCGACAATACGACAATAAATGAAACCGCTGGTAGTTCTAGTCCATAGAAACATTACTATTTTGGTTAAGATTTATTTGATAGGGTGATGCCGACAATACGACAATAAATGAAACCACTGGTAGTTCTAGTTCATAGGAACATTATTAAACTATCAAATAAATCCTAACACCGTTGTGGTGCCGACGATACGACAATAAACTACCTAAATATCTTTGCCAAATTCGTTTGTTACATTTTATTTCCACACGTTAATCGGTGCAAATTATTCCTAAGGTTAGTAAACTAATATTTGTTTGTAAATTGTAATGTATTTCGTTTACAGTTTTATGCTACTTAGATTTATTGATTTTTTTTTTAAATTTTTTTTTTTGTTACGATTAATTTGATAGTTTAATAATGTTCCTATGAACTAGAACTACCAGCGGTTTCATTTATTGTCGTATTGTCGGCACCACCCTGTAACGTTTATTATAAAATATTCTTGCATATACTCAAAATTGATGCCAAACTGCATCGACAGAAAAAAAAATTAGTTTCCTATATGAACTGGAAGTGCCTTAAAAGTCACTTCAAAAAGATAGTGTCGTTGTTCATTGTTACTCATTTTTCGGTCTAGCTCCTCAGCCCGCTAAGTGTAAGGAACTCCTTTTAAAAAAAGAATATCAGAATAGCTGTCCTTGTCGGACAGCTATTCTGATATTCCTTTTTACCCCATTAGGTATTAGTCATGGTCTTCTCAACCTGGGTGGTGAGCTCCGTTCCATTCGTCCGTATCCGAAACAAACTAGGTCGCATCTCCTACAAGATGAGCATTAGGATCCTCATCAGAGGCCTCTCCATCCACGCGAGGTTCCATGATAAGCAGTACAAGCTCAAAGCCAATGGTTTTGGTGTGGCTATGGACTTGGTCGAGCTTCATTGTCTCGGCACTTTTCTGGTGGTCGCCACTGTTGATTCTGGTGGTCGCCACTGTTGATTCTGGTGGTCGCCACTGTTTATTCTGGTGGTCGCCACTGTTGATTTTAGCGGTCGCCACTGTTGATTTTAGCGGTCGCCACTGTTGATTCTGGTGGTCGCCACTGTTTATTCTGGTGGTCGCCACTGTTGATTCTGGTGGTCGCCACTGTTGATTCTGGTGGTCGCCACTGTTGATTCTAGCGCTCGCCAATGTTGATTCTAGCGGTTGCCACTGTGGATTCCGGCGCACAAGAGTTGCAGTAAGCAGGAAATAATTTGGCCGTCTTGTCCCGGTTGAAACGCAGTTTTTTATTAATAACAAGAGGTGTATTTAAACGTTAAAATTATAAAATATTCTTGCATATTCTCTTATTAGATTTAGAGTTTCCTAGGTGAACGGGAAGTGCCTCAAAAATCACTGCAAAAATATGTTGGTTTTTCCCTGTTCCTGTCCCTGTTCATTCTTACACATTTTTCGGTCTAGCTCCTCAGCCCGCAAACTCTGTTCCAAAAAAATAGACTGCCATGCTGATATCGCTTTCACCTCATCAGGTATTAATGATGGTCTTCTCAACCTGGGTCGTGAGCTCCGTTCCATTCGTCCGTATCCGAAACAAACTAGGTCGCATCTCCTACAAGATGAGCATTAGGATCCTCATCAGAGGCCTCTCCATCCACGCGAGGTTCCATGATAAGCAGTACAAGCCAAAAGCCAATGGTTTCTGCGTGGCTAACCACACTAGTCCAATAGATGTCGGAGTTGTCAGCATCAATACCTGTTTTTCTTTGGTATGTGATTTTTTTTCTGGGTGGGTCGTGTTGTCTGGGTAGAATGTTCTGTTGCATTGGATTGGTGGATATGTTGTCCAGATTTGTGTAAAACGATGTCTGTTTGGATCGTGTTTTCTTGGTAGAATTTACTGTTGGGTTGGAATGGCATGGTAAACTGCCCAGATTTGTGTAAAACCATCTCGGGTTGAAATTGGGTGGGACATGTCGTCTGGGTAGAAATTACTGTTGGGCTGGAATGGCATGATATGTTGCCAGATTTTTGTAAAATGATGTCTGGTAAAATGTTTATTGGGTCGTATTGGTATGATAATTATGTTGTCCAGATTTGTGTAAAACTATGTCAGGTTGAAATTGGGTGGACGTGTCGTCTGGGTAGAAATAACTGTTGGATTGAAATGGCATATGTTGTCCAGATTTGTGTAAAATTGAAATTGGGTAATACATTTGTCTGGGTAAAACGTTATGTCGCTGTAGAATGGGTTAATGTGTTGCCTGGATTGGGTAAAACGATGTCTGGTCGAAATTGGGTGGGACATGTCGTCTGGGTAGAATGTTCTGTTGGGTTGGAATGGCATGGTATGCCACCAAGATTTGTGTAAAACTATGTGTGGTCGAAATTGGGTGAGACATAGTTATCTCGTCGGGGTAAAATGTTTCGTTGGGTCATATTAGCATGATTATACTGTATAGATTTGTGTAAAACGATATCTAGTTAAAATGGGTTGGGACGTGTCGTCTGGGTAGAAATTACGGCTGGGTCGGAATGGCGTTGTATGCTACCCAGATATGTGTAAAACGATTTGTGGTCGAGACTGGGTGGGACATAATATCATCTCGTCTGGGTAAACTGTTTTGTTGGATTGGAATGACATGGTATGTTGTCCAGATTTGTGTAAAACCATCTCAGGTTAAATTGGGAGGGATGTGTCGTCTGAGTAGAAATTACTGTTGGGTTGGAATGGCATGGTATGCTACCCAGATATGTGTAAAACCATCTCAGGTTGAAATTGGGTGGGATGTGTTGTCTCGTTAGAAATTCCTGTTGGTTTGGAATGGCATGGTATGCTACCCAGATTAAAAAAACTATATCTAGTGGAAATTGGGTGGGACATGTCGTCTGGGTACAACATTCTGTTGCGTTTTGTTATGTCCTTATTGGGTAGTACTTAAAGTCTGTATTCATTTAAATGGATGGAACTGGGTGATACGTTGCTTGTTGATGATTTTGGTCTGCTATGACATGCATTGTGTTGTTATTGTAAGACTTATTTCATTTAATGCCTGGTTAAGTTATAAAGTTGGATAGTATATAGCATTTTTCTAAACTATGGGGTCGTAGGTCAAAAAAAAATGCAATGGAGGGAAAAACAATTGGCTGTCAGTTTCGTTAAGGGTGTTTGCTTACCCCCTTTTTTTGGTGGTTGGGAAATCATCAAATGATCCTCTCGCTCTGGGCGGAGGGAAGGCATTGTCAGACTTGTACTGACTAATACCCACCCATGTTCCTACTACTTTCAAACAATCCGCAGCCCCGGCAGTTTGCACACCGTTGAGAAACCTATGTCGCTGTTGTCTACGACACAGGTCGTTGCGGTTGGGTTGCATTGCCGTTGCGGTTTGCTTTTGCGGTCGTCTTTGTAAAGGGTCTTAATTCTATCGCTTTATATGTTCCTTGTGTTGTCTTATTTAGTTACTATGTGTTATCAAACTGTTTCTTACTTTTATGCTTTCTTTGTATCCATCTGTGTTTTGTCCTTTATTATACAAGTTCATAATTTACTTGTTATTTCGAATAAAGACAAGTTATAATATACCTTATTTGTAATGCTTTTAGAATTAAATATTGATGATACTAACTGTTGTCTTTAAGGTGTATTATAATTTGTTTAATAAATTCATTTGTGTATTGTCCGAGTCAGTTTTTTGTAAGCGTTTGGGGGTTTAATGAAAAGGTAACTTTTACAAAAGTAGTGAGTTTTTTGATGTAAAACATTTATATGGCAGTAAAACGGACTGGTAAGCCGTGTCGGAAGATGACATAACGCTGTAATGGCGTTGGGCCTCCTCTGAACCACGTAAAATAAAACTTTTACCCAAAGGGAAAGTGTTTTCGGGTTTTCCCATAAGGAAATTCTCAGTAGCAGCGACATAGTCTGAACTTGTGTTTACCCGGTTAATGGCAATAGGCTCGCCCCCTATTACATGGGACTTAAACATAACTGGCGAAATGTGGGTGTACTACTCGTTTTTATTTATTATTACACCTCTGCCTAAAGGCGAGATAGTAGTAGTAGAGATCTTTCACATCCGCCGGGCGTCCCGTAATAGCAATTTTTTTTCTTCTGGTCTTATGTCGATTCTTAACACTTCAGCAAAGTTTCACTTAACCCAGTTTTCAAGTATCTTAGACCCATCTAAACGCTACCAAAAACTGCCTCAAACCATCCTCCATCCGGGCAACCCCATCATCATCACCCCGCTTCTAGGTCTGGTGGCTGGTAGCTTGCACGGCTGTCGTGGGAACCCTACCAGACGGCAAGACGAAACAGCGTGTGAACTATGCTGTATCCCTCATGTGCTTCAACTTTTTATCACGTTGCATATCAGCGGTTATCACGTACCATGATGTGCATTATAAACCGAGGAACGGGATCTGTGTGGCGAACCATACCAGTCCTATTGATGCCTTGGTCCTCATGTGCGATAACTGCTATTCACTGGTGAGTTATTAGTGTAAATATATGTGTCAGCTCCTGGCATACAATGGGTTTTTAGTACTGGTGCCCCGTAGCACATACACCCTAAGTAAGTAGCCCCATAGATCGTCTTTAGAGTTAAAAATGATAAACTCCACGCAGATTTGGATATTCTCGTTAAGGCACAAAAGTTCTTTTTGGCTTTTTCACCGACCGTTTTTATAATGAAACAATCCTCTCTAAGACAAACCCAAGGTAGCACACGGACTCCTCCTTTTTCACGGGAACGTTATTAAATTTAATACTAGGCCATGATTTAAGATTACCTTTTAAAAGAAGATATTGTAAGTATGACAAAGAATTATTATTATTTAAAACATCGTGAGGAAAGAAATTCAAAGATATGTGACATCTACCACAACCCGCACTGGGCCCGCGTGGTGGATTATAGATTTATAGCCCATCCTTCTCCTACAGAGGAGGCCTCAGTCCCTGCAGTGGGAACATTATAGGCTGATGATGATGATGAGTGTCCCTCATGTGCTTCAACTTCTTATCACGTTCCATATCAGCGGTTATCACGTACCATGATATGCATTATAAACCGAGGAACGGGATCTGTGTGGCGAACCATAATAGTCCTATTGATGCCTTGGTGCGCTCATGTGTGATAACTGCTATTCACTGGTGAGTTATTAGCGTGAATATATGTGTCCGCTGCCCAACAGTGGACCGGGAAACTCGGTATGTTGATCTACAGACCAACCTAGGCATACGCAGCTTTACCTGAAGATCGTGCTTACCGAGGCACGGAGGAAATTCGGTATGTAATGGGGGATCTTTCATCCACTGACCAACCTAGGCATTTTCAGCGAAACTTGAAGATCGTGCTTTCCGAGGCACGGAGGAAATTCGCTAACTTGGTATGTAATGGACGGTCATGTAAAAAAAACACCGCATGTTTTGATAAGACATGTTCCATATTGTGTACTATTTAAGGAATATGATGGGAAATCATATTTTTGTGATATTTGTATGATATTAATGTTATTGTAATGTCTTTCTATGTTTTTTGTCGGGATGTCATGTGAATGTATACTCAATAGTTGAGTGGTTGCATGTGAAGGACGTCTATGTTAACGGGCTGGGTTCGCACCCCAGAAATGGTATGTGATGTTCTAGGCAATTGGTTTGCCTAATTTGGAATTTAAATTAGATTTTTAGCGTCAACAGTAAAGCAGCGAGACTCCAGTGCCGTAGGTTCGAATCCAAGCAGGCGTATTAGTTTGTGTAATTTATTTCATCACCATTGCTTTCAAAACGGTGAAGGAAAACGTCGTGAGGAAACCGGCACGTCTTAGAACCAAAAATTCGAAGACATGTGACATCTACCAATCCGCACTGGACCCGCGTGGTGGATTATAGCCCATCCCTCTCCTAGAGAGGAGACCTGTGTCCCAGCAGTGGGCACATTACAGGCTATGCTTATGCTTTGCCTGGTGTCAAAGTGGCCCACATATTACCTTCAGCAGAATGAGCGAGTTCGAACCTCGAGAACATCTAAATAACTTTTTGAATGTCATACCTTTTTTTTCGCAACCGCGACCTCTGAGCGGGTTCTATTCTCGGATCGAGCAAAGTGTTATTCGGTTTTTCCATTACGGATTTCTGAATAGCAGCCACGGAGTCTAGATTTGCGCCCAGTTGATGGCAATAGGCTCGCCTCCTATTACATATGACTTAAACATAACTGGCAAAATGTGGGTGTACTATTTAAGTACACCTCTGCCTAAACCTTCTGGATTTTCAAGCGTGATGTTATGTAATAATGTGTTAAATATATTTTCAGATTGGCCAAAGACACAATGGTTTCCTAGGCATCCTGCAACGAGCACTGGCTAGGGCGTCGCCACATATCTGGTTTGAGAGATCAGAAGTCAAAGATAGGCATGCTGTTGCGAAGAGGTAAGACTGCCTCTTTTGATGTGCTTTTATACACGGTGGTGACAATACGACAATTAATGAAACCACTGGTAGTTCTAGTTCATAGGAACATTATTAAACTATCAAATAAATCTTAACACCAAAAAAAAAACAATAAAACTAAGTAGCATAAAACTGTAAACGAAATACATTTCAATTTACAAACAAATATTGGTTTACTAACCTTAGGAATAATTTGCACCGATTACTCGTGTGGAAATAAAATGTAACAAACGAATTTGGCAAAGACATTTAGGTAGGTTATTGTCGTATCGTCGTCACCACGACGGTGTTAGGATTTATTTGATAGTTTAAAAATGCTCCTATGAACTAGAACTACCAGTGGTTTCATTTATTGTCGTATTGTCGGCACCACCCTGTATAAGCTTTTATATGACCTGCCTTGGAGGAGCTCGTGGCTTAATAAGAACTGCCACTCGGGTCGATCTTTAGGTAACGCTGTGCTTGCCTAGGTCGGTCTGGGGATGGATGACCGCCCCGCATACCGAGTTTTCTCCATGCCTCGGAAAGCACGTTAAGCTGTTGGTCCCGGCTGCCATATATAGATCTTTGGCAGTCGTTACAGGTAGTCAGTGACCTGAAATTCTGACATTCAGTCTTACTAAAGAGTATCGTATTACCTAGTATTAACCGGGTTGTGGAGGTCAGATAGGCAGTCGCTCCATGTAAAATACTGGTATTCAGCTGGATCTGGTTAGACTGGAAGCCGTCCCTAACATAGTTGGGAAAGGTTTATAAAATAGGTGGTTTTTTTTCCGATTTCTATCCGATCCGACCCGATCGAACCGACTGATTTTTACCCCATAAAAAAGCCGTCTTAATTATTTGACACAAACCTCAAGTGCACGCAATTAAAAGTAAAATAAAAACCTTAAATTTAAACAGGGAAAAAAGAGATAATATTGTGTGTTTCGCAGCAGCTTTAAGGACGTATTTACAAATCTGACGAAAATAAGCAGTTTTTCGGTACATTATGTGGCCAAATGAAACTAAACCAAGTGAAACCAATAATTCACACATATAGATTACTCTTTAATCTTCAATAATTATTACTTTTTATGCTAAAATGTTGGTTAATAATATTGTAAAAAAATATTTTCGGTGCCTCTCCGCACAACATTTGCGATATCGTGTTGACTTTGGGTACATTACTCTCTCTTTTATGACATTAATTTATCTATTTAAAAATATTTTATAGAACTAGATATGTTCAACTCAAATAATTATTATTAAAACTATCAAAATATTACAAGCAGAGCCTGAAAAAAAATAACAATCGAACCTAATTTTTCGGCATATTTATCGTTATTGCGTGGACCTTAAGCGCCTGACTTAAGGTTTATTTTAGTGGTCACGGTCATGATAAATTACGCAAAAATTTGAAATGCAAGACTTATTTTGCGCTCGACCATCGTCGTGGGTGGACTCTGTGTCGTTTTTTAGCTGGAACTCGTGTTGAAAAAGATAGCTCTACGAGCACACAATATTTGTAGTAGTAAGACTCAAAAATTAAAATTGAACCGCGAGAATTCGTAAACGCGCCCTTAAGCTCAGTTCAGCAAACTGCCGAGCAGCTAGTACCCGACGCTTGTTTTCAACTGAACCGGCATAGCTATTCACAAACAATCGAATCGATTTGGTCTTTTTTTAGCGTTACGAGTGCGAGAGAGAAAGACATACGACATCTTCGATTTGGTTTCGATTCGATTGTTTGTGATTAGCTATGCTGAGATCGTGATTTGACCGACGTAAAACGGTTTTGTAATAATTTGTGTTGCTAGGGAGTTTGTTCCGCCACTTCTTCTTTCCAGCAAAAACACTAGGAAGTGTCGAAGGGTGGGCGTTTTCCCTGTCGAGGCTGCGGGTTGTTCGCAAGGGATACCGCGGCCTCGACATGAAGGGCGAAGAAGGAACACGGGTGGTTTTTAGTCAGTAGAAGTCTGACACTCCCTCTCGCTCTGCCCAAGAGCGGGAGGGGTTATTTGATGATTTCCCACCCCCAAAAAAAAAAAAGGGTGGGCGTTTTGGGGGACTGTCTCTTGTAAAAAAGTAAAATAAAGGAAATTTTGACGTTCGAAAAGTGCTGATTATCAGCCTAGTTTGAATAAATGACTTTTGATTTCGATTTGACGGCTTCGTGAAGTCTCCCTGCCTGCCAGAGCTGCGGGTTGTTCAAAAAAGATACCGCGGCCCCAGATACAAAGGGCTAAGAAGGAACATAGGTGGATTTTAGTCAGTAGAAGTCTGACACTCCCTTCCGCTTCGCCCAGAGCGGGTTGATGATTTCCAACACTCCAAAAAAAGGCTTCGTTTACACCATGTATCTTTGTATCTCCTCAGATTAAAGGAACACATATCAGTGCCGGATAACCCACCGATCCTGATCTTCCCTGAAGGCACCTGCATCAACAACACTTCAGTCATGCAGTTCAAGAAAGGCAGCTTTGAAGTCGGCGGAACTATCTACCCGGTCGCTATCAAGTAAGTTATTATCACCTCCTGTTGAGGATTGTGATAATTAAACGACTCAACCTTGTTATTTATACACGAATACGGTATATTCAATATAAAAATAGTCGGACGGCACTTTACATAGTTAGTGGACGCGACATAATAATTGCCATATTGGCCGGTGTTCTCTCGCCGAATGCGCCGAATGAATGGTGGCGCGCGCGCTGCCGGGCCCGTTTCTGCCCCCCCCGCGCGCGCGTCCCGTCGCTTCGTTCGGAAGCGCTTATGGGCGCGTTCACCTCCCGTCGGGGCTGCGGGTTGTTCGAAAGAGATATCGCGGCCTCGGCGCAAGGGCTAAGAAGGAACACGGGTGGTTTTTAGTCAGTAGAAGTCTGACACTCCCTTTCGCTCTGCCCAAGAGTGGGAGGGGGTTATTTGATGATTTTCCACACCACCAAAAAACTAATCGATATATCTATACAAGTAGATAAATAATAATAACCATTTATTTTTTTTCGGACACAATAGGATCCATAGAGCAAACAATAGGAATGTTTACTGACTAAAAAAAAAAGGATTTTAATTAGTCCGTCTGTTAGATTTTCGAAAAATATTGGATACGTATTTTTGTTTTATCAAATCATTAAAAATTTGCGAAGATAAAACGCTTCAAAGATTTGAGTGGGGGGTCGTGACGTCACTCACCGGTAAAAAATGTCATACTAATGTCTTAGAATATGACGTCAAACGAATTTTCAAAGCACTGTATCGTCTTCATTGTTTGTTTACGTGAAAAAAGAAAAAATACGTGTCCAATATTTTTTGTAAATCTATCTGACGGACTAATTATTTTTTTTAGTTAACTACCCTATTGTTTTACTGAATGTACATATATGAAAGTTATCATTAACACTCAAAACGGGATATTTATCACGTAAAACAACAAACACACATTTTAACATGGTAAAAATCCGTTTTCAATGCCAATGTTAGTGACCATGTCGGTTTTAAAACTTGCTTAGGAAAGGTTCTTATATCAACTTTGTTTTTTATTTGTATCATTCTTTCTGCCCGTATGGTGTCGGACGTAAAGAATAGCACCATCCCATATCATCCCGTGGGTGTCGTAAGAGGCGACTAAGGGACTTACCAGAGAATGGACTGCAGCGTTCTCTGTCTTTGTAACAACCATACTGCGATCGCCAACCCGCTTGCCAAGCGTGGCGATTGTGGCAAATCCCCCCCCTCCTGGGGGAGGCCTATGACCAGCAGTAGACGTTTTATGGCTGAAATGATGATGATGATCATTCTGTATTTTACGATTATCCACGAAACGCTCTCCTCACAGCTGACACTACAATTTTATTTATTTGTATATAATATGTCAAAACTGTTTATCAGATAAAACCCTTATGTAGTTAAAACGTGTTTTAACTATGTTAGCTGTAGCACGAGGTTATTCAAAGGGTCACAAAAAATAAAACCTAATAACCTATTATGCATCCAAATGACATAATTATTATATTGTTACTAGCTGATGCCCGCAACTTCGTTCCCGGTAACTTTGATGGGTGACTAAAAAAATGTTTGGTGTGGACAACTCTTAATACTTTATGAAAAATAGATAGTAGCCGATTCTCAAACCTTCTGAATATGCATATAAAATTCCATAAAAATCGGTCAAGCCGTTTCGGAGGAGTACGGTAACTAACATTGTGACACGAGAATTTTATATATATAGGGTGTAAAAGTACCCTTAACGCAAACGAAGGGCATTTGTTCTCCCCACCACTGCGATCATTTTTTTGTTCTAGGCCATACCTGGGAACCTCCTAGTTACGGAGATATTGGGGGTCAAAGTTCCAAATTTTTCACAGCTGTTTTTGTAAATAAGTATTTCAGGTTTAAACTTTACTTAAATTACCTCCATGACCCGTTTACTATTCAAAGCATCCGCTAGCACAATGTTTTAAGAGTTCTACTTTGAGTTTTACCGTAAAATGTGATTTTTGACCCCAAAAAAAAATCATTTCCCAGCAAAAATTTTTGCGTAGGGGTACTTAGTTTGATGTACAGAATGCTTAGTTGACGGATGCGTGAAGGGTTCGTTTACACCCTGTATAGAGATGAAATGAGTAGACAAATAAAACTTAGGCTACCTAATAAGGTTCTAAGTAAATATGATAATTAATTTTAATAGTTTTAACCGGTTGAAAGTAGTTTTGACTGATTTAAACCAGTTTTGGCTGTGACATGTACAGTCAGCATCAAAAGTAACAATACTCAAAGTTTCAAAGCAGGTTTTTCAATAAAAACAATTCAGACATTACTCGTTACTAACATGTTATTATAGAGTAAGGAATATTTATAAGAAAACTTGCGACCCACGGATGCCCCTCAACTTAAAGGGGAAAATATACAAGTCCGTGATTAGACCTGTCGTACTGTATGGATCAGAGTGCTGGGCTTTGAAAAAGATGGATGAAAAACGATTGCATGTAGCGGAGATGAGAATGTTGAGATGGATGTGCGGAGTGACAAGAATGGATAAAGTGAGGAATGAGTAGATTAGAGGAAGTTTGAAAGTAGCACCTGTTACAGAAAAATTGAAAGGAAGTCGTTTATCTTGGTATGGTCATGTAATGAGGCGGGATGAAACGCATGTGACTAAAAAAGTGATGGATATAAATATTGATGGATGGAGAGGGAGAGGAAGGCCAAAGAAAAGATGGATGGATTGTGTGAGGAATGATATGAATGAGAAAGGAATAAATGCCACCTTGACGTGTAACAGGGAAGAATGGAAGAAGAAAACGTGTTGCGCCGACCCCAAATAGAATGGGATAAGGGCAGGAAGATGATGATGAATATTTATAAGAATAATCTTCTGAAACATTAAAATAATAGAGTGAGTCTTGTACATCAAATAATTAAAAATTCGAAATATAAAGCTACTTCTGATGCTGGCCGTACATTTAACTCTTCAACTAGAAACAGTTTTCTAACACAAAAAAAAAATCCTCCCTCCACAGATACGACCCCCGTTTCGGCGACGCATTCTGGAACAGCTCCCGCTACGGCATGCTGCACTATCTCCTCAACATGATGACGTCATGGGCCATCGTGTGCGACGTCTGGTACTTGCCAGCCATGACCCGCGCGGCCGATGAGACCGCCGTGGACTTCGCTAACAGAGTGAAAGCAGTCATTGCCAGGAGGGGCGGTCTGGTGGATCTTATGTGGTGAGTTATATGAGCTATCATCACCTTCCCCTAGGTGTCGCCACATTCAACATTGCAGGGGCCCGCAACATTGCAGGGGCCCGGAACATTGCAGGGGCCCGCAACATTGCAGGGGCCCGCAACATTGCAGGGGCCCGCAACATTGCAGGGGCCCGGAACATTGCAGGGGCCCGCAACATTGCAAGGACCCGCACCATTGCAAGGGTGGACCCCTGCCGGGGCTGCGGGTTGTTCGAAAGAGATACCGTGGCCCCGGACACAAAAGGCTAAGAAGGAACATGGGTGGTTTTTAGTCAGTAGAAGTCTGACACTCCCTTTCGCTCTACCCAAGAGCGGGAGGGGTTATTTGATGATTTCCCACCCCCAAAAAAAAAAGGGCCATGTGGGTCTTTCTTTAGTTCTAACGATTGTCTGGCAGTTTGAGTACTATAAGCGACCCACCCAAATGTCCTTTCTTTGGTATTGTTCGTCGTGACGTTGAGATCCTTAAGTTACAAGTCGAGCTCCACGATAAATGACAAATGCTTGCACTGACTGAACGGGTCCACTCAAATCTGTGTGGTACTTTCTTCAAAAGGCCATCTCAGACACTGATCTGCATAGTCTTCATGTGTGTATAACAAGTTTATGTCTGGACCTTAAAAGAGACTATGACCTCTGAGTTTGTTTCAGATATTTCTCCTAAGAGTAGTCAGATACGAATCGGCCCCATCTAGTTTAAAAAAAAGTGTTTTGTAAAAACCTACTTGCAAAATAAACATCACATCTGTCTAGCCTTTTCCCAACTATGTTGGGGTCGGCTTCCAGTCTAACCGGATGCAGCTGAGTACCAGTATTTTACATGGAGCGACTGCCTATCTGACCTCCACAACCCAGTTAATACTAGGTAATACGATACTCTTTGGTAAGACTGGATGTCAGAATTTTAGGTCACTGACTACCTGTAACGACTGCCAAAGATCTATATATGGCAGCCGGGACCAACAGCTTAACGTGCTTTCCGAGGCACGGAGGAAACTCGGTATGTCGGGCGGTCACCCATCCACAGACCTACCTAGGCAAGCACAGCTTTACCTAAAGATCGACCCAAGTGGCAGTTCTTATTAAGCCACGAGCTCCTCCTGCAAAATAAACATCATTTATCTAATTTTACCAATAAACCTTTTTTTCTTTCTCAGGGACGGACAATTAAAACGAATGAAACCGAAAAAGGAATGGAGGGAGTTACAACAGGAAGAAATCAGTAAAAGATTAAAAGGCGAATAATTCTAGTGAAGTGAATGATAAAGGACTTATAAGTTCCACCCCCGGGTCAACGACCTAGCGGTGAAGATTATGTGATGACGTCATACCGAATTTGATATTCAATTTTTAATTCTAGATGTAACGTTAGCCATTTTTGCAATTATTGTATTTATTTATGTTATTTTGTAGGTCTAGATAATGGTATGTTACTTTTTTAGTAAAGGTGCTTCTAAACGGGCAATATTTTACTGCAATATGTGGTTGAAAAAAATATGTTTATGTTTAGTCCGTCAGTTATATTGTCGAAAAATATTGGATACGTGTGTTTTGTTTTATCAAATTAATCAAAATTGACGAAGATAAACGCGTCAAATAGTGGGAGCTTGTGACGTCACTCTCCGATAAAAAAATGTAGGTACTGCAATGTTTTCGCACGAGTTTTCAAAGCACTGTATCGTCTTCATTTTCTGTTTACGTGAAAAAAGAAAAAATGTGTCCCAATATTTTTTGGAAATATATCTGACGGACGAATTAGATTTTTTTTGACATCCACCATTTACGTAATATAGCAGTAATGGTCCGGCCATATGTCTACACATATTTGTTATGGCCAAGCATTTTCACGTGTAGCCGGCAACATTTTCGAGATAGTCGAGCAATACTTGCCATTAGTACAGCCACACATTGCCGGGAAAGTATTACCCGTTTAGAAGCTCCATATAAATACACGGTTTTAAACTTGATGTGACCCTAAGTAAGAACATGATGATGGCTCTGTTAGGGGTCAATTGGGTATTTGACTACTGTTAAAAATTCACGAAAATGTTATGTTATTTCAAAGAACTAACAGAAATAACACGATGTGTGAAAAAAGTAATAAAATCGATAAAAAAATAGAGTTGCTACATGCTTTAGAAGTTTTCGGTGGGGGCACTTTCTATCCTTGTCGCGCGAAACGGCCATTTGTACTACGTAACTATGGCGGTATGAATTATGACGTCACTTTTTTGTAGCGCTGTCTTTGTCTAGCACGTCATTTATCAGTTACAACTAAGCCATTTTTTGATCGATTTTATTACTTTTTTCACACATCGTGTTATTTCTGTTAGTTCTTTGAAATAACAATATTTTCGTGAATTTTTAATAGTAGTCAAATAGCCAATTATGGAGACGCGGCGCTTTGAGGCACGGTCAGCTTTTATCCCTACATTTTATAGAACAAAGTCCTCCGCCGCCTCTCTGTCTGTTCGTGATAAACTCAAAAACTACTGCACCGATTTTCATGCTGTTTCACGAAAGACACCCTCTTCCGCTCCGCCCAGAGTGGGAGGTCATTTTCCATAAAAAAAAACCACAGATATAGAATACCTAAATAATGCATGTTGACATTTCAACGATCTATTTTTAATTTATTGTTTTTATCATGATAAGGATCTTTTAAATGTCAACATTATTTATTAATACAGGGTGTAAATTAACCCATTACACAGCCGTCAACCAAGCATTCTGTACATCAAACTAAGTACCCCTAAGCAAAAAAAAATTTTTGGGGTCGAAAATCACATTTTACGGTAAAACTCAATGTAGCACTCTCAAAACATTGTGCTAGTGGATGCTTTGAATAGTAAACGGGTCATGGAGGTAATTCAAGTAAAGTTATAACCTGAAAAACTAGTATTTACAAAAACAGCTGTGAAAAATTTGGAACTTTGACCCCCAATATCTCCGTAACTAGGAGGTTCCCAGGTATGGTCTAAAACAAAAAAATGATCGCAGTGGTGGGGAGAACAAGTGCCCTTCGTTTGCGTTAAGGGTACTTTTACACCCTATTTAAGTTACATTTTCGTATAAAACTCAATAAATACAGCCTAAGACACTAACGCCATCTGTACGTTTTGAGTGAAAATTAAAGTGAAAGCATTTAAATGTCGACTGATTAAATCTTCTTCCTAGCATTTTTATAACGAAAACCTTCCCTTTTATGAAATTGTATCGAAATATTTTATTTATTGATTAGTAATTCGACAAATAACAAATAGATATTTAGGGTGACTAGTAATTACTGACATTTATGTTTACCTAACGGGGGGGGGGTCTAAAATGGACCTTTCTTATATAGTAACTGCATCTGTGACCATTTAGGAAAAAAATAAAAATTGCGTTGAATTTCGTAAAACGTTTTTTTTTTAAAACGTTTCCCCACACTAGGAATTTCTCCTGTATCGTGGGTGCGTTCACAAACATTTTTGTTTATTTTTTTTTAATTTGCAATGGGCTTGCTCTTGACCTCAATCTTACCCTAAGGGCAAAGATGAGGTCGACGATGGAACGAGCTTACCCAGAAGAAGCCTATTAAGACATAAACTCACATACACAAACACCCAAACCCGGCACAACTATCTGTAGGTCATATGGCGCAATTTCATTCGTCGATAGGGCCCGCATGCGGGGTGCGAGGAAGCAAGTCACAGGGCCCGCATTCGGGGAACCTTTTATAATTATGCACGATATTAACTCCCCGTATGCTGTATACCGAACGAGATAACGACCAATGAAATTGCGCCTAAACAAATGTTTGTTCCGTGCGGGGATCGAACCCGCGACATGCAGCGCAGCAGTCTAATCGCTCAGCTACTGCGCCAAACGTGTCGTCGAATATTATAATCTGCTAAAGTGGCGATTTTAGACCCCCTGGTCAAAATGTACTGAACAACTGATTTTTGTTTCCCGATTTCGGGTTTGCTCCTAAAGTAAAAATTGTTTGTTATTATGAGTACAATCACGTGTTTAAGTATCGTTCACTAATTACCCGTCACCCTACATTATGTGAGCGTTTGAAGACTTTTATGTATGTCATCATTATCAGCCTATAATGTTCCCACTGCAGGGACTCAGGCCTCCTCTCTAGGAGAGGGATGGGCTATAATCCACCACGCGGGCCCAGTGCGGATTGGTAGATGTCCCTGCAAGGGCTAAGAAGGAACATGGGTGGTTTTTAGTCAGTAGAAGTCTTACACTCCCTACCGCTCTGCCCAGAGCGGGCGGAGTCATTTAATGATTTCCTACCCTTCAAAAAAAAAAAAAAAAGGGTTACATTTTACAACATGAAAAACTGTCTTTAGTCAATAACGCGCATAAATGCTTCATTCAGAAAGGCCTATGGGGTACATCAAATACCCCATAATTTGTTAATAATGTTTTTTAATTTTATAGGACACTGTTTTTTATTAAATAGTACTTGTTTACGTAGAAACGGAATTAGTATAATAGAAACTGATTTAAAACTCTGAAGTTTTGCCTTTTTAAGTGGATGATATGCCCAGACTAACCCTGGTATCTTATAGCCAAGTTAAAGTTTACTTGTAATACTTGATTTTATGTAGTGAATTTGAGTAATTGGCTCAGTCGCAAAATGTCTCTTTCGCAAAATGTCTACTGATAGCAAAACGTCTTTTTCGCATAATGTCGCTTTCGCAGAATGCCGCTTTCTCACAATGCCTCTTTCGCAGAATGTCTCTATTCGTATGTTTGTATTTTTTTTAATCAGCTGAAGTCGGTGGCAAAAAAAAACGAAATCAAACAAATAAATGTCACTGACTTCTGAAGCTTATTTAAAAAAAGAAAAAAGAGAGAAAGCGGCATTCGGCGAAAGCGACATTATGCGAAAGAGACATTTTGCGACTGAGCCGAGTAATTACTTGAGTTTTGATTAATGGCTTGAGTTCTGATTAATGGCTTGAGTTTGAGCAATGAGTTGAGTTTGTATAATTACTTGAGTCAAGCATTTACTTGAATTTAAGTCATTACTTATGCAACCATGTTTATACAATAGATAAATTGAACAATCGAGAGAGAGAGAGACCGAACGTTAGAACTGTCAAAGAAAGCAAAGTTTAGAATACTAACTTTTGACAGTTCTAACTTCAAGTAATTACTAAACTAATTGTTATTTCTTTTTCCATACAAATGTACATCGAAAAACGATTATTCAAAATTGCAACAAACAAATCTTCAACTTTAACTATACGAGGCTAAAGTCGATTTTATAAAAACGAAAAGTATTGAAAAAAATACACCAAAAAAAAAGGTCTCGAGTTTCGTTGCAAACGAAACTGAACTTTGTGTAAAAGTAATAAGGTTTATAAATATTGTACTTTGTGTTTAACTATTGAACGCCGCAGTCGGGTATAGCCGACAAATGAGAACACGTCGTCTGAAGACGACAAGAAAATGTAATAGGGTATTTTCATCAAAAACAAATTATTTATTGTCAACGCCCAGCCCAAACTCATGAACATAGAACGCTGAAATTTTGCACAAAGGTTCCTTTTATAATGTAGACAAGGAATTTTGATGGGGACTAGCTGATGCCCGCGGCTTCATCCGCGTGGATGCCGGTTATCGCGACGAAAAGTAATCCCTTCATCCCCCCCTTTCAACCCCTTACAACCCTTTTTTGCGTTAAAAAGTAGCTTATGTCCTTTGTCAGGCTCTAGACTATCTGTGTACCAAATTTTATTTAAAACGGTTCAGTAGTTTTGACGTGAAAGCGCGACAGACAGACATACAGAGTTACTTACGCATTTATAATATTAGTAAGGGTTTAGTGGATAGAAAGTTTGTATGTAAAATCGATTTTTAAAAATAAAAGCGGGCAAAAAATAGTTATAAAATATGAGACGAAAAGTAACGTACTAAGTTTTTGTTTGTCGGCTATAGCCGACTGTGGCATTCAAAAGGTTAAAGAAGCAAGATTTATAATTATTGTAAAATTGATAGTGGTTGTATAAATTTATGGCACCGGCAGAGGTGTGGTATCAAATTCGGTATATTTTTTTAATGGACTTGTGAAGTGTGGATAAAGCAATATATTTTTTGATTGCTCAAAGTGTTGAAAGAAAAGTGTAATTGGAATAAATGTTGTAATATATTCTCTTTGATGTTTTTATTGTTATTATTTTTTGTTTTTTTTTTAACTGCCCTACACTTGGTTTTTCTCCTGTACCGTGGGTCCGTTTGCGTTTACAAACATTTATACTCACACACACACACAATAAACACCCACAAGTCGCGGTGGCCCAGTGGTGGCGGCCCCGACTTGCGAGCAGTAAGTCGTGGGGTCGAACCCAGGCAGGCGCATTAATTTGTGTAATTTATTTCATCACTACTGCTCTCAAAACGGTGAAGGAAAACATATGACCTAGAATCAATAATTCGAAGATATGTGACGTGTAACAACCCGCACTGGGCCCGCGTGGTGGATTATAGCCCATCCCTCTCATAGAGATGAGTCCTGTGTCCCAGCTGTGGGAACATTATAGGCTGATTATGATGGTGACAGAAACACCCAGACCCGGAACAACTATCTCTAGGTCATTGTGCATAACGCACTTTCTTGTATGTATTTTATATGTTTTTTGATATCCTTTTTGTCTATTGATTTTTATTGTTTTAAGTAAGATTAGATTTGGTTTTGTTCTAGCATAAGAAAGTCAGTAAAAATTACCATTTGAAAAAGCGCCTTTCTTTAATAGTTTTAATAAATACAGTCCATTCTCACAATAACAGTCATACACAAATATTTGTTCAGTGCGGTGTTTGAACCCGCGAGACGCAGCGCAGCAGTAAATCGCTCAGCCACTGCGCCAACCGTGCCGTGCATGACTGTTTGATTGCCTCGTGGATTAGTGAGACGTCCTACAGGGCTATTGCGTATACATATATCTTTTTAATTGCGTATCTTTTTAAATGTCAGTGGCTACCATAGTGTCCATCGATTAACTGTCAAATGGTTATAATTGGGTAGTATTTAAACGCAAATCAAAAAATATCCTTTTTCTATGCAATAAGATTCCGAATTCCCATCAAAATTACTGATTGCACAGCAAAATATTCAACTCAAAATATCACTAAACACACTACAATTTATTTTCGCAGCGTACAGCGATTTTTCCTAAAGCAAAAGCTTTTTCATCAATACACAGCTAATAATCTTAATGCACATTATACATGTTAACTCTTTTTCTTTTAAATATAGCTTCAATTTTATATTATTTACAGCAGTTTTTCTTAATAAAACAGCATTTTATTAGTCACAGTCTTCTTATTATTTATTAATTACCACATAAGGATGGTCTCCTAATACAGGCGTTAGACGCCTAAAAGGAAACTTCAATCACTAGTTTGTAAGAATACCCTGGCAAAAACAATAAATAAATATTATTATTAAAAAATATTATTATTATATATATCTTCTGTCCCCGAAGTGCCGGGCCTCCGCCGGCCTCCTTCGTCGGCCTACGGCCCGGTGCCCATGCCGCCCATTAGGGTGCTAATTAACTAATGTTAAAGCTGTAAAATGATATGGAAAATTTGCTGTGCAGTCAGTATTTATTCTATATATGTAGTATTTTTGTACAAAAATAAATTTAACTGTATTGCATTATGAGGAAAATAGTAATGTCATATTGATGTATAATTTCGAATTATCTGCAGTTTGAGTTTTGTT
Source organism: Diarsia brunnea (assembly GCA_949774965.1). NCBI lineage: Eukaryota > Metazoa > Arthropoda > Insecta > Lepidoptera > Noctuidae > Diarsia > Diarsia brunnea. The sequence continues at coordinate 2,625,912 of OX459025.1, read as the reverse complement.
AAACATTTAGTTTATTTGTAGTGAAGTAAGTTATTTGATGTAAAAAAGAATATAAATGATGAGTATGTATTGATAGGCGATTATTTATTTGATATGCAATTTATAATATCCCGTTATAATTTGGTACAAAATGGAACCATTTGACAGTTGGACACTATGATAGCCACTGACATTTAAAAAGATACGCAATAGCCCTGGTGTGTGTGATTCCCATGGTTATGCCGTATGTTATTTTGTATTTCTATCAGGAATATCTCTGTAGCAGCCACGGAGTCCGGATTTGTGGCCTGTTGATTACAATACGCTACCCCCTATTACATAGTTAACAAATAAACGATTTTAAAATAAAATTTGTTTAATTAGAACACAAGAAATCTAATTGTAATAACTGGTTTTTAAAATGATTGCAACAGTGTGATTTTGAATAATACCTACCTTTTCCCTGCAGTCCAATATTGACTTATATATTATGCCTGCAGTGGACACATCAGCCTCATAGGTAATAAACTGTATTGTTGGTCTGGTGGTCGTAAGCTCGACTGCTGAATAAGAGGTCCCGAATTCGATTCTCATGATTAGGTAAAATGTTTCAGTTTTGTTTTCAGTCAGGAATTTATACAGTCTGGATTTGTGCCCGGTTGAAACTGCACTTAATATCCAAGATGGCGGCGCGCGGCGTTAATAGGAGAAAGTCATGACGAGCAGGGCTTATTGCGTATCTTTATAAATGTCAGTGACTATCATAGTGTCCATCGATTAACTGTCAAATGGTTCCATTTTGTATCAAACCATAACCATTTGACAGTTAATCGATGGACACTATGATAGCCACTGACATTTAAAAAGATACGCAAAAGCCCTGCAGATGATGCAGCTGTGGGTTAGTGCAACATAAAGCCGAATCCCCACTGCCATTTGTAGATCTGGCAGTCGTGACAGGTAGTCAGTCAGTAGCCTGAATGTCTGGCAACCAGTCTTACCAAGTAAGACTGAGGCCAGACGGTTCGTCGGGGCTGCGGGTTATTCGAAAGAGATACCAGCGGGAGGGGTTATTTGATGAATTTCCACCCACCAAAAAAAAAGGGCCAGAGTACGGTGCTTGGCCGCAACGCATCGTGTGACATGGCATAGTGATTTGTATGTAGGATGACGTTGAGGCACCGCGCACCGCTCCGTTAACGCATCGTGTGGCCTCACTCGAAGAGTATCATGTTGCCCAGTCCTAACTTGGTTGTGGAGGTCAGATATTCAGCTGCATCCAGTGAGAGACCCGCACATACCTAGTTGAGAAAAGGCTAGGCAGATTATGGGATGATATAGGTATACCTACTCATCAGTATCTGTAGGTACCTAGATCATCATCTGCCTAGCCTTTTCCCAACTATGTTAGGGTCGGCTTCCAGTCTAACCGGATGCAGCTGAATACCTGTATTTTACATGGAGCGACTGCCTATCTGACCTCCACAACCCAGTTAATACTAGGTAATACGATACTCTTTGGTAAGACTGGATGATAGAATTTCAGGTCACTGACTACCTGTAACGACTGCCAAAGATCTATATATGGCAGCCGGGACCAGCTTAACGTGCTTTCCGAGGCACGGAGGAAACTCGATATGTCGGGCGGTCACCCATCCACAGACCGACCTAGGCAAGCACAGCTTTACCTAAAGATCGACCCAAGTGGCAGTTCTTATTAAGCCACGAGCTCCTCGAGTAGGTACCTAGATAAAGTTGTAAATTTTAATTTTAATGTGAAACATGTTTACACCCTGTATAAGTAGATACTTACCTATAGATATCGATTGATTGTCAATAATAGATTACTGTTATTGTTAACTCTTGACAGTGAAGTCCTTCGGAATGAAGTACATGTGGTATAATAACATGATACCTTCTGAAGTTTAATAGAACTACTAGTTTCCGCGGCTTCGCCTGTGTTCTAGACGTAATTTCATTATCAACCTCCTGCCCTTATCCCAATTTATTTGATGCACTTTTGAATGCCATAAACACGAAAAAGCGAAGCCACAGTCACAAAACATAATAGCTTGTGAAAGTAATGTTGCCTATTTCAAAGCGTAAATCTCTATGGAGAAGAATGGGCAAGAAACTCCATGGAGTTTATTATCTTGGTTTGATTTTCGAAACCCAAAAGGAGGGTTATTCTTCCATGCTTCCCTCTCAGCAGTAGTCACCTCCTTTCTAGCCATATCGTCCTTCACACAGTCCATCCATCGTTTCTTTGGCCGTTCTTCTACTCGTTTAACCACCAACATTATTCCCGTGTGTCGTGATTTATCCCGCGGAAAGGAAAAAGTAGGAAACGTTTTAAATTCGTAATCACTAGCGTTTTTAAACCGTAAATAATTATTATCAGTTCATTGAATGATTATTTTTGTATATTTGACCCTAAATGTACTCCATCACGCATCGTAATTAAATATGATTTAATTTGCTGATAAAAAACTAAATAGGTAGTTAGATACCTAATACGGTTATAGACTTTTATTTTTAGTTTTTGGCGGGTGGAAAATCATTAAATAACCCCTCCCGCTCTTGGGCAGAGCTAAAGGGAGTGTTAGACTTCTACTGACTAAAAACCACCCATGTTCCTTCTTAGTCCTTCATGCCGAGGCCGCGGTATCTCTTGCGAACAACCCGCAGCCCCGACGGGACGGTTAAATAGCCTCGTTGTCGACTACAGTGCATGAGGACCCTGGTTTCGATTCCCGGGTCGAGCTGTGTCATTGGGTGTTTCCGTCAGGAATTTCTCGGTAGTTATCAGTCACGTCTGAATTTCTATCAGGTTGATGGCCCTCTACTACATGGGACTTCTGCATAACTGGCAAAATCTGGGTGTGTTATCAGGTACCTACATACACTTGTGTCTAACACTTCGGGGATTTAAGACGTGATGCTATGTGATGTTACTATTTCGCAAAGTTAATAGATATCATGGCAAAAAAATCCACTATCTATGGATAACGTCATAAAAAGAGATATCAAAGAAAATGATATGAAAAACATTATAAACAAGCCGCTGATTATATAACAAACACTTATCTACTTGAACTACAAATAATAAATTGATAGTACACTAACAGTGATGTAGCTAGTCCTAGTAGGGCCCCGTAGCATTTTTTTTTTTGGGGCCCTTTGAACCCGAGTGCGAGGAAGCCCAAAAAGTGGAGAAAACCACAAATGATTTTTGCAAAACTAAGAAACCTACTCGTAACTTGCATCAACGACACGGTTGGCTGAGCGATTGGACTGCTGCGCTGCGTCGCGGTTTCGATCACCGCACGGAACAAATATTTGTGTGGCCTACAGATAATTGTTCCGGGTCTTGGTATTTGTGTAAGTCAGTTTAAATGTTTGTAAACGCACCCACGATATGTACGATACCTACAGGAGAAATGCGAACGAGCAAAGTGAGACAAAAAACTGTTTAACTACAACCATGATTCTCAAAGGTTTTCAACGAACAGCTAGAAAATAAGAAAATCCTGAAAAGGTGTAAGTAACGTCTTCATTGAAAAGCGAGCACGAAAATTGGGGGCTTTTTATACCGCGACTGGTGAAGCCTTTTTTTTTGGACGGTGGGAAATTATCAAATGACTCCTCCTCCCCTGGGCAGAGCGGTAGGGAGTGTCAGACTTCTACTGACTAAAAACCACCCTATTCCTTCTTAGCTCTTTGTGCCGAGGCCGCGGTATCTCTTTCGAACAACCCGCAGCCTCGACGGGGACTGGTGAAGCCTTCATCAAAGAGCGACGGAAACTAGTTCAAAATATTAGATGTCTGGACAGCGATAAGTATATTTTTATCAATAATGTTTGAGGTTGTGATTAGACCCGTCGGGGCTGCGGGTTGTTCGCAAGAGATACCGCGGCCTCGACATCAAGGGCTAAGAAGGAACATGGGTGGTTTTTAGTCAGTAGAAGTCTGATACTCCCTTTCGCTCTGCCCAAGAGCGGGAGGGGTCATTCGATGATTTTCCACCCGCCAAAAAAAAAAAGGTTGTGATTAGAATTATTCTTCGGCTTCTATCGGCTGGGTTTTGTTTTATCTTGTTTTATTTTGTATTCTATTGTAATAATTTTGTCTCAATACTGTGTTAAAAAGGGAATGTAGCGAGTCAGCCCCAACACAAGTATTTTCAATTACTTACTGGGGCTGTCTCAACTCATGCATATTATGTAACTTTTGAGACTCAATAAGCATTTTTTTTATTTTTATTATTTATTCTTTTATTCAGGGGCTCTTTTCTCGGGGGCCCCATATCATTGATACGGCGGTAGCTACGCCCCTGTACACTAACACAAGTAACACAGATAATGTATAACCTTGACAGGCCGTCTGGCCGTCACTTTTGATTCCTTTGCCTCGCAGTGTGCTTGTCTATATCAAAATGGTGCGGGTTCCGACTATCAAATTCATTAATGGGCAGACATATCCTATTTTCGGGCTTGGGACATGGAAGGTGAGTTATTGTTTATTTATTTAATAGTTTATATACTTAGATACTTACTGACAGACAAAAAGAAGTGGCCCAATAATAACTGCCACTCGGTTAAGCAGCGTTTGCCTAGGTTGATCTACGGATGTCATCAGTGACCACCCATTACATACATCTTCCGTGCCTCGGAAAGCACGATAAGCTGTTGGTCTCTGCTGCCATATAGATCTTTGGCAGTCGTTACAGGTAGTCAGTGACCTGAAAGTCTGACAACCAGTCTTACCAAAGAGTATCGTATTGGATCATTCCCACTAATTCTACTGGTCCTATTAAACAATTTATCGTAGAACTAATGGAAATGTTTGTTCCCACTAGTTCTACGATTTCGTATTCGTATTAACTGTGTTGTGGAGGTCAGATAGGCAGTCGCTCCATGTAAAATACTGGTAGTCAGCTGCATCCGGTTAGACTGGAAGCCGACCCTAACATAGTTGGGATAAGGTTAGCCAGATGATTATACATAACATCACGCCTGTTCTCTCCGAAGGGTTAGGCAGAGGTGTACGGTACCTCTGCCTAAGTCTAGGGTACTACTGGTGTACCTATAACTTATTAGTACACCCACATTTCGCCATGTACATAATAGGAGCGAGTATATACTGCAATCATTTGGGCACAAACCCGTCATATTTTTACCAGCATAATTTTGTTCTTATAGAGAAAATTATTATTAAGTACTAATTGCCATACTTACGGAAATATAGTTTGAATAATAGGGTAGTTAACAAAAAAAATCTAATTAGTCCGTCAGATAGATTTCCAAAAAATATTGGACACGTATTTTTTTTTTTCACGTAAACAAACAATGAAGACGATACATGCTTTGAAAACTCGTGTGACGTCACATTCTATGACATTAGTATGACATTTTTTACCGGTGAGTGACGTCACAACCTCTCACAACTCAAATCTTTGACGTGTTTTATCTTCGTCAATTTTTATTAATTTGATAAAACAAAAAACACGTATCCAATATTTTTCGATAATCTAAGAGACGGACTAATTAGAACCTTTTTTTTTTTAGTCAGTAAACATCCCTATTGTATTGTTTTGTTTTATTTTGTACGCGGCCTCTAAACTCTATTGTTCACAAGCGTTACTGTTGAATATGAGGTATTGGGTTCGATTCGCAGGTCGCACAAACTGTTGTTGGATATTCTTACTAGGAATTTCTCAGTAGTAGTCTCGGAGTCCGTAGTATTGGTGCCCGTTTGATGAAAATAGGCTCACCCCCTATTATATGGGACTGAAGAACATAAACTAGTGATAATGTAAGTTTACAATAGATACCTACTCATAGCGGCAAATAATCGTTTTTTTTCGTGTGCGTCCGAGACGGACTCGCACTTGGCCGACTTTTAAAGTTACCTACAAGGTTTGTAGGTAAGTACCTAAAAAAATATGGATCACAAACGATGACATATGAAAAATGAACGGAGCAAAGCCAAGGTCTAATATACATAATAGTTTTACTTTGTTTTGAAATCAATAAGATTGCTTGGTTACCGTAGTGTCCACAGTGATAGTAGGTACTTAATGTTTTCTTGAAACTTCGACTATCTACTCATCGTCGCTGAAGTTCTATTTTCTAGCGACACGTACAACAAGATGTCGATTAAAAGAAGAGTGAATGACTTTTTCTTCTCTTTATTTATTTAAGGACATTTATAATCATCGTAGGTACCCTAACATTTATCGTATCTGGGCCATGGACCTAAACAGACTTCGCCATTTTCAATTTGAAATTGCATTTCATTGCACAATTTCATTTTCAAATTGCAAAAAATGTAAAATGAATTTCGCGGGCTATCCACCGTTTTCCCCAAATGTCAAAATCTCATGACGTCCACGTTTTGCAGTGGATTGGGGATATTTCCCCATTTTTTGAGGAAAAATATCGTTGTTTAGGAAAGGGGAAATTAAGTCCTTAGAAATTATATTGGTCACAAAAACTCCAAAGAAACGTAAAAAAAAACAAAAGATGTATTACACAACGATACCTAGTGCAGGCAGCAAAAGATGCGGTGACCGGTCCAAGTTATGAAGAAATATTATATGAATAACCTCCTATACCATACTTTTTTAAGATTTGTTATTTGAATATTGAGTGGGGCTAAACGTAGCAAACTATTTATTTTAAGGTGAATGCTCCAACTAGCCCGCGAAATTCAAATTTTCTTACGTTTTTTGCAATTTGCAGGCCAGTGCTAGTTTGTATGTTGATTAAAATATAAATTGCGGCTGTAAGCTATATAAAGGTGCAAAAATGACTTTTTCAAGTTCCTGCACCTTTATGAACTTGGAGGCTTGTATTGATGATTTTGATGATTACATTTCTGTAACTACATACGTCTTACATTTTAATCAACATACAAACTAGCACTGGCTTGCAAATTGCAAAAAACGTAAGAAAATTTGAATTTCGCGGGGTGGGGACGAAGATAATTTTATTTAAATAGGGGTAAATTTAGAAAACTGATCTAGCCACCCTGTTCACGTCTGCCTGCCTGCCTGCCTGCCATCAAATCAAAATAATTAATTGTGACAGACGTTGCCGGTATCCGTATAACCTGAAAAAATTGTATTAACCCTTTACAAGGTAAAGGGAATATATAAAGTTTTATTTCAAAATGGCTTTAAAAGTGCCTAAAGTGAAGTTCTTTAATGGTCTCGAGATCCCTATTCTTGGGATTGGCACTTGGAAGGTAAAATCCTTATTTATTACATCAAGTTTTGCCACTTAGTTTCCCGGTTTGTGAGACGTATATTAACAAAAACATCATGTTCCCACGCTAATTATGCCTATGATAAATTCTAGAATGTTTTTGTCTCATTGTTTAAACAAATAAAAGCTTTATTATTACTTTTTTGTGCATCTCAAACACTATAATGCATTGCCTTGACCAATATTACCCATACCACAGATATTATACCCATACGTAAATGTTTGAACTTTATAAGAGACTGAATTTGTTTAGTTGCCTCTTTTTAGAGTAGACAGATATTAAATACAAATTCCAATATATTTTTTCTTTGTTGTGTTGATTTTTGCATGCAATTAATGGAATAGAAACTAAAATTTACCATCTTACTCCACATTTTTTTGTAATTATTTTAGAAAAGTAAAAAGTCTCTTAATTACCCATTAGACATAATGTAGTACTACCCCTAAGACAACCCACTGACCCTAGTAAGTAAGGTGCTGTTTATTCTGAATGGTTTTCATACTTACATTAAAACAATAAGAATTAAGTACTTAGGTACCTATTAAAACAGACTATGAGACATAGTTAGGTCTGTACAAATAATTACATACAGAAACATGCTGATTGGAAATGTAATTGTATAATTATTAACTTAGCTGTCGTGCAAATGACAACCAAACGGTGAATTTAGTTACCAGTTTCACTATGCATACCTATTCATTATAATTTTAAATACGTTGCCCCACACTAGGAATTTATGTGTATTGTGGGTGCATACAAACATTTAAACTCACATACACAAATACCCAGACCCGGAACAACTATCTGTAAGCAATACAAATATTTGTTCCGTGCGGGGATCGAACCCGCGACACGCAGCGCAGCAGTCCAATCGCTCAGCCACTGCGCCAAACGTGCCGTCAATCGTTACGATTATTCAATACATCATTCTGAGTGCTTGCCTTGGTTGGACCGTCGATGGGTAACTGCCCACTACATACCGTGGCTCGGAAAGCACATAAAGCCATTGGAGCCAGCTGTCATTTGCAGATCTTGGTCAACGGTACCATATAGGTTTTGATTCTCTTGTGAAATTGCAAAATATGCAACATCAACGGACAAACCTTTTCATTGCATTGTAACTTACAAGTTTGATTTGTTCACGACCCCTGTAAAGTTGTTACAGGTAGTCAGTGGCCTGAAATTCCAACCCAGTGCTACCAAGTTATATTTTAATAACTGGGTTACGAAGCGCTTTGCTAAGTCCTTTATTATGCGCACAGCCGGACTGGAACTCCCTGCCTGGATTGGTTTTCCCGAGTTCATATAACCCCAATCTATTTAAGTCGCGTGTAAATAGGCTTCTTCTGGGTAAGCTCGTTCCTTCGTCGACCTCATCTCTGCCCTTAGGGCTTGATTGAGGTCAAGAGCAAGCCCATTCCAAATAAAAAAAATGGAGGTCAGATAGACAGTCGCTTTATGTAAAATATAGGTATTCAGCCGATCCCAACATAGTTGGGAAAATTCTATGTTAATATTTATGTATATCGGTGTCCAGAAAGATGCATTGAAAATGTGGTAACCATTTATGCGTCGGTGTCAATTCCACTCAGTACTTATATCTAGTTTTTGAGGAGCTCGTGGCTTAATAAGAACTGCCACTCGGGTCGATCTTTAGGTAAAGCTGTGCTTGCCTGGGTCGGTCTGTTGATGGGTGACCGCCCGACATACCGAGTTTCCTCCGTGCCTCGGAAAGCACGTTAAGCTGTTGGTCCCGGCTGCCAGATCTTTGGCAGTCGTTACAGGTAGTCAGTGACCTAAAATTCTGACATCCAGTCTTACCAAAGAGTATCGTACATAGATCTTTGGCAGTCGTTACAGGTAGTCAGTAACCTGAAATACTGACATCCAGTCTTACCAAAAAGTATCGTATTACCTAGTATTTACTGGGTTGTGGAGGTCACATAGGCAGTCGCTCCACTTAAAATACTGGTATTTAGCTGCATCCGGATAGACTGGAAGCCGACCCTAACATAGTTGGGAAAAGGCTAGGCAGATGATGACTTATATCTAGTTTTTATTTGTGATAATAATAATAACACTTAGAGTTACGTACAAAAAAGAACGCTTTTTGCACTTGCCAACTTAATAACAAGGCTTAGATAATATGTGTATCAGCCAATGTTTTATCTTAGATGTTTTGATAAACTCATATTTTTTGGGTAGTCATCCATCCATAGACTGACCTAGACAAGCACAGCTTTACCTAAAGATCGACCCGAGTAGCAGTTCTTATTAAGCCACGAGCTAACTGGTGAAATGTAGAGGAACTATAATAGATACACGTTTGCTTCACCCTTTGTGGATTACAGCCCGCCTAGCATGCCACCGTAGAAACGGGTTTTGTCGACGGAAGAATCGACAAAATGACAGATTGTAGCAAAATTTCATGTCAAATTGTATGGAAAAAGCTTTGTCTATTCTTGGTAGAATAGAGATAGAATCACCATACTACGCGTGCAGGTGTGATGTTGTATTACGTGTTGTGTCTGAAGTGTTATTCATCATCATCATCATGATCAAAAACATCCACAGCCTGTTTTCACCTGCTGTTGGGTATAAACCTCTTTTGTGCCAATCTCCATGGTCCTGTGCCAGCTTTTTTTATTTTTTTTGGGCGGTGGGAAATCATCAAATAACCCCTCCCGCTCTTGGGCAGAGCGGAAGAGAGTGTCAGACAAGACAACAAGACTTTTGAAAATCGGTTCATAATTGATGGCGGAACAAACACAAAATCAAAAAACAAAACATACAGTCGTAATGAGAACCTTTTAGGAAGTCGGTTAAAAAGCCAGGCAGATGCTGATATGTTGCTATCATACCGTTAGCTTAGTTATTTGACTTGATAAATATAGGTACGGTTTTATGTTATATTAGATAACAGTAAACTGGGGTTACTGATAGTAATTGACACTTAAGATAAGCTGAATAACACAGTTTAAATCAATTTTGACGAATAAAATAACTACTGCCATTTATACGCCTGTATTTTCGTGAAAAAAAAAACTAAATTAAACAAACAAAAATCACCGACTTTACAAGTTAAATTTCAAAAGCACAAAAAAGGTGAAAAGTGATTTTTCACTTTTTTGTGCTTTTTAAGCCGCGCTTGCCTAAGTTGGTCTGTGGATGGGTGACCGCCCATTACATACCGAGTTTCCTCCGTGCCTCGGAAAGCACGTTAAGCTGTTGGTCCCGGCTGCTATACAGGGTGTAAATCAACCCATCACACAGCCGTCAACCAAGCATTCTGTACATCAAACTAAGTACCCCTACGCAAAAATTTTTGCTGGGAAACGACTTTTTTTTTACATTTTACGGTAAAACTCAATGTAGCACTGTTAAAACATTGTGCTAACGGATGCTTTGAATAGTAAACGGGTCATGGAGGTAATTCAAGTAAAGTTAAGACCTGAAAAACTAGTATTTACAAAAACAGTTGTGAAAAATTTGGAACTTTAACCCCCAATATCTCCGTAACTAGGAGGTTCCCAGGTATGGCCTAGAACAAAAAAATGATCGCAGTGGTGGGGAGAACAAATGCCCTTCGTTTGCGTTAAGGGTACTTTTTCACCCTATACATAGGGTGAAAAAGTACCCTTAACGACTATACCCATAATAACAGTAAAAGATCTATATATATATAGATCTTTTACTGTATAGTCGCCCAAAAATTCTGACAATCAGTCTTACCAAAGGATATCGTATTATATAATCAATACTGACTGGGTTCTTGAGGTCAGATTGGCAGGCGGTCCATGTAAAATACGGGTTTTTTTTTGTAAGTGTTATTAAAAAAAAAAGTTGCCCCACACTAGGAATTTCTCCTGTATCGTGGCTGCGTTCACAATCATTTAAACTCACATACACAAACCAAAAACCCGGACCCGACACAACTATCTGTAGGCCATACAAATATTTGTTCCTCGCGGGGATCGACCCCGCGACACGCAGCGCAGCAGTCCAATCGCGCAGCCACTGCGCCAGCCGTGCCTTCATGTTTATTCAGCTGCATCCGGTCAGACTGGAAGCCCAACATAGTTGAGAAAAGGCTAGGCAGATGAAGACAGCAAAGAAGACGAGATGCAGATAACACCTTGGTATTCGCACCACGAACGCCAGCGTAGTGATCATGTCAGTTTAACGTTTTGAACGCTACGGTCGGGTACAGCCGACAAATCAACACGTGTCTAACATGCCGCCGCCGTCGGCTACAGCCGACGAGAAAACGGAATTATTCTAAACTTTGTAACTGCTGTTTAATAAATAGTCACTACATATTATATAACAAAGTCCTGCGCGGTGTCTGTGGGTTCGCGAAAAACTCAAAAACTGCTGCACCGATTTTCATGCTGTTTACACCAATGGATAGAACGGTTCTCGAGGAAGGTTTTCGTACATAATTTGACCGACATCCACGCGTTCGAAGCTAGTGTTAAATAAAATAATGTGTTTGTGGATTTTTGTGCCTTGACGTTAGACTAGGGGCGCCATGCGTTGACGCTCAGGCGTTCAAAAGTTAAAAAAGTGTACTATTATATTCGTTATATAAAAATGTCTTCGTTTTTCTCTTCCAGTCCAAGCCAGGTGAAGTGACCGCAGCTGTGAAGGACGCCATAGACATTGGCTACAGGCACATAGACTGCGCGTATGTTTATGGTAACGAAAAGGAGGTCGGCACCGCCATCTCTGCTAAAATTGCCGATGGTACTGTCAAGAGGTGGGTCTTTTTTATAAGCAGGGCAACATCATCATCATTTCAACAGAAAGACGTCCACTGCTGGACATCGCCCCCTCAAGTGTCGCCATATCCAAATTCAAATATTTTAATTCAGATAAATCCATATTTTGTTAATAAAAACTTGAGAGGTGTCAAGGAACACCCGGATGGAACGAAGTTATTGTTATTTTTTATTATGTAAAAAAAAAAAAAAAATGTAGAAATGAAAATATCTGGCTTGCTTTCTATAAGAGAGAGAGAGACAGACAGAGAAACATGCGACGCCGCACAGCTTACAATAGCTTACTATAGCAAAAAGTGTCGTGACAACTTTTCGTAAGATTTTTTTCCGTCTAGCCCCCTTTCACAACGCGCGATAAGGAACTTCGTTCCAACAATAAAATAACTTAGCCTAATGTTAGTATTAAATTCAATTTACAATAATAAACAGCACTGCATTCCAAGCTTATTTGAATAAGTGTGTGTGAACACTTATCCAAGTGGATAACTATTCAGACACACCATGGCATCCCTTTTACGTACTTACGTAAAAGGAGTGAGCCCACATTCAGGATGCCATTGGAAGAGGAGCGCAAGCGCGCCATCATGGAAGCGCATCGCTTCCGCATGATCGCGGCGAACCCATCGACGCACGCATCCACGAACATCCCTCACGCGCTACATCGCCATGGCAACCCCAAAAGCACCCTGAATGCGTTATTGTACTGTACGCGCAGGTCGCTGTATACTTAGTCCACAGGCTAAACGTAAAACGATTGGCAGAAGAAAAAGCGTTATCTTGACGGGTCGGTTCGCAGTCGCCACTTCAAAACTTTTCGACCCCATCGGCCATCCGTATGCTCGAAAATTTAAAATAACGGCAAAATATGTGTTTCGCTCTTTTCTTTAGCTTTAAAAAAAGGGAAATAATAAATCGAGCAACAGATTTTTTTAATGGCCACGTGATCAAACTTCTAATTTTATGACTAAGGCACGGGAAAATAAGATAGCCTCTAAAAAACTAATTCGTCTTTTTACAATGCCAAGTAAATATCTTACAGAAAGCGTCAAATAAAGATCATCAATTATCGTAACTTGTACTTATTACATAGACACCTAATTTACTAACGCAGCCACGGAATTTATATCTCCTAACCATTTTACATTTTATAGCTTTAACATTAGTTAATTAGCACCCTAATGGGCGGCATGGGCACCGGGCCGTAGGCCGACGAAGGAGGCCGGCGGAGGCCCGGCACTTCGGGGACAGAAGATATTAGTGTTATTTAATATGCGAGCGAAGCGAGCGCGCGTCACTTCGCCGTTGTCGGGTAAAAAATAACCACCATGCTGAGTTATATTTAGAGTGGCTCAGATAGAACTTAACTAGTGGCTAAGATAGGAATACTTAGATGCTCGTTAATTGTGGCTTACTTAGTAATTTAGAAGGCAATGTAGATTTTTAGAGGCGAAAAATGCTATTAAAAAGAAGCCGGTTTAATTAGCACCCTTAAAAAAACAACCATTCTTGCTGGTTCTTTTCCATAGTAAACGACCAACCCGAACCGTGCACATTTTATAAGTGCCCATATAGGCCTATGTGAAATTAAATATTTTGATTTTGAGTCAACAAAGATTCGAAGCCACAGTCTTTTTTGCAATTTGCAGGTTCAATTATTTAGTTTGTAATGTTTGGTTTACAGGGAAGACCTGTTCATCACGTCAAAGTTATGGAACACCTTCCACCGGCCGGACCTCGTGAAGGGAGCTCTCTTGGCTTCTCTCGAGAACTTGAACCTGAAGTATTTGGACCTGTATCTCATTCACTGGCCGCAGGCTTATAAGGTATGTTACGAGTATTTTTTCCTGTAAATAGTCGTAGATATTTTTATTACGGTTTGTAGGGTATATCCCACAGATATCGTTAGACCTAGTGACCTAGATAACGCAAGTATCACGATCTGTATGAAAAATTTGGAACTTTGACTAATAATAGAATATCTCCGTAACTAGGAGGTTCCCAGGTATGGTCTACAACAAAAAAAATATCACAGTGGTGGGGAGAACAAGTGCCTTTTTTTTTTTTTGGCGGATGGAAATCATCAAATAACCCCTCCCGCTCTTGGGCAGAGCGAAAGGGAGTGTCAGACTTCTACTGACTAAAAACCACCCATGTTCCTTCTTAGCCCTTCATGTCGAGGCCGCGGTATTTCTTGCGAACAATCCGCAGCCGCGACGGGACCCGCAGCCCCGACGGGAGAACAAGCGCCCTTCGTTTGCGTTATTACACGACTGCCCCAAAAAAAAGAGTGTTATGTTTTCAGCGTTCATGTATGTATGTATGTTTGTTTGTGAGTTTTTACACCTTATATTTAAAACTGCCTGTATCTGCTGCCGTGCCTTACATATGCCTGTCAAACCTGGAGATATACCTCCAAAACCAAAAATAAAATTAACACATGCCAACGCGGACTAGAGCGCAGTATGCTGAAAATTAGAAAAATCCAAAAAATTCGACACACAAAAATCAGAAACATATCAAAAGTCACGGATGCTCTAAATTATGCTAAAAAGCTCAAATGGAAATGGGCGGGACACGTAGCAAGACTAAGAGATGACAGATGGACCAGAAGAGTCACATCATGGAATGGCCCAGTAGGGAAACGCCAAAAAGGTAGACCGCACACAATGGATGCAGAAAGCACAAAATAGATCTAAATGGTATTCTTTGGAGGAGGCCTTCACCTGAAGAGGGGTTCTTGCAATTACTAACATTTAAAAAATATTTTATACCAATTTAAGTAGTAATAATTAGAAAATAGTTTATATAAGTGATGTGTGTTAAATGCAAGAAATAAAAGGCTTTTTTATTTTTTATTTATTTTTATTTATTTATATTTAAAACGTTCCCTCGGGAAATTTCCGACAAAAACGCAAGCGGAGCCGCGGGTAAAAGCTAGTTATACATATTTTTCTTCACAGGAAGGTGGAGACCTGTTCCCTACGGACAGTAATGACAAGATCGCGTTCTCTGATGTCGACTATGTGGATACATGGAAGGCAATGGAGGCTCTGGTTGGTGATGGCCTTGTGAAGAGCATAGGCATTTCGAACTTCAACTCTAAGCAGGTTGAGCGGCTCTTGAAGAGCGCCAAGATTGTGCCGGTTACTAACCAGGTAAGAATATACAGGGTGTAAATCAACCCATCACATAGCCGTCAACCAAGCATTCTGTACATCAAACTAAGTACCCCTACGCTAAAATTTTTGCTGGGAAACGATTTTTTTTTTGGGTCAAAAATCACATTTTACGGTAAAACTCAATGTGGCACTGTTAAAACATTGTGCTAGTGGATGCTTTAAATAGTAAACGGGTCATGGAGGCAATTTAAGTAAAGTTATAACCTGAAAAACTAGTATTTACCAAAACAGCTGTGAAAAATTTGGAACTTTTACCCCCAAAATCTCCGTAACTAGGAGGTTCCCAGGTATGGTCTTAGAACAAAAAAATGATCGCAGTGGTGGGGAGAACAAATGGCCTTCGTTTGCGTTAAGGGTACTTTTACACCCTATATGTTTTTTTTAACCTATTTCTAAAAAGGAGGTTGTGTTATGGGCACTCAATTATTAATTTGCTAACAGCTGTTTAAACCACAGAAATATTTCATTGATTCTGAACCCTAAAAACTGCAGGAATCGTTTGTAAAATAAAATATCATCGAAATCGGTTCACATATACGAAAGTAACACTGAATATACAAAAAAAGGACGAAAGATAACCTCTTTCTTTTGGAATAAGTTAAAATTATAAAAAAAAATACAAAAAATAAAACTTAGAAGTTGGTTTAACTTTTGAAATTTAGCGACATTTAAAGGTCATTATTTTGTATGCCTTTCTGCGGTACATAGGATGGACCAATCATTTTTATAATTATGATTTGTACCCTTTTTTTTTTGGAGTGTGGGAAATCATCAAATTGTAATTACTCCCGCTCAGCTACTCCCTGAGCAGAGCGGTAGGGAGTGTCAGACTTCTACTGACTAAAAACCACCCATGTTCCTTCTTAGCCCTTTGTGCCGAGGCCGCGGTATCTCTTTCAAAGAACCCGCAGCATCATTTGTACCCTTTTTTTTTTGTCGGGTGGAAAAATCATCGAATAACCCCTCCCGCTCTTGGGCAGAGCGAAAGGGAGTGTCAGACTTCTACTGACTAAAAACCACCCATGTTCCTTCTTAGCCCTTTGTGCCGAGGCCGCGGTATATCTTGCGAACAACCCGCAGCCCCGACGGGATCATTTGTACCCTGTGTTCACAAAACTAATAAATGAATGTTATTTTTTTTCCGTGTTTTTCAGGTGGAATCCCATCCCTACTTAAACCAACGTCGTCTTAAAGAGTTCTGTGAAGCTCGCAACATCACGATCACGGCGTACTCCCCGCTGGGGTCCCCAGACAGGCCGTGGGCCAAGCCCGATGACCCCAACCTGCTCGATGACCCCAAACTCAAAGCTATCGCCGATCGTTTGGGGAAGACTGTCGCTCAAGTACTCATTAGGTAAGTCTATAAATATAATAGTTGATGAAAAAAAATCATTAGTCCGTCAGAAAGATTTTCAGAAAATTTTGGACACGTATTTTTTCTTTTTTCACGTAAACAAACAATGAAGACGGTACAGTGCTTTGAAAAATCGTGTGACGTCATATTCTAAGACATTAGTATGACCTTTTTTTACCGGTTTGTGACGTCTCAACCCCCCACTCAAATCTTTGACGCGTTTTATTTGTCATTTTTTATTGATTTGATAAAACAAAAAATACGTATCCAATATTTTTCGATAATCTAACAGACGGACTAATTAGAATCATATTTTTGTTAGTCAGTGAACATCCCTATTGCTCCGCGAACAAAGTTTGCCGTAGGCCAGATATAGCTAGTTCAAAATATTGTATTGTAGTTCTTCATCTGCCTAGCCTTTTCGAACTATGTTGAGGTCGGCTTCCAGTCTAACCGGATCCAACTGAATACCAGTATTTTACATGAAGCGACTGCCTATCTGACCTCCACAAACCAGTTAGCACTGTGTAATACAATACCTTTTGGTAAGACTGGTTGTCAGACTTCCACGCGACTACCTGTAAAAGACAGAACCGATCCCGTCGGGGCTGCGGGTTGTTCGAAAGAGTTTGCGGCCTCGACACAAAGGGCTAAGAAGGAACATGGGTGGTTTTTAGTCAGTAGAAGTCTGACACTCCCTTTCGCTCTGCCCAGAGCGGGCGGAGTCATTTGATGTTACACCACCAAAATTAATAAGATCTGAGAACTAGAACCAACGGTTTAACTATCTTTGAAACTACTGATCACCCATCCATGTATCGACCTCGACAAAGTGTTGCTTAACCTTGAACCATTATTTACAGATACCAAATCGACCGCGGAGCGATCGTGATCCCGAAGTCGGTGACAAAGTCGCGTATCGCGAGCAACTTCGATGTGTTCGATTTTAAATTGGGGCAAGAAGATTTGGACCTCATCGACTCGTTTGACTGTAACGGGAGAATGGTCCCGATGACTGCGTGAGTATTTATCTATACGTAACATCACGACTGTAATCCGCGAAGGCCTAGGCATCATCATCATCAGCCTATAATGTTCCCACTGCAGGGATTCAGGTCTACGCGGGCCTGTGGACGGTGAGTGATGGGTAAGCTCGCCGTCCGTCCGTCTTATGACGACGACAGGCCGTGTCGACGGCGCGTTCGTGTTCCACGCGCGCCTCAAAGAGATGTCAGCAACATGGAAGGGGCCCGCAAGGGCCGACGCCCGTCGGGGCTGCAAGTTGTTCGCAAGCGATAACGCGGCCTCGACATGAAGGGCTAAGAAGGAACATGGGTGGTTTTTAGTCAGTAGAAGTCTGACACTCCCTTTCGCTCTGCCCAAGAGTGGGAGGGGTTATTTGATGATTTTCCACCCGCCAAAAAAAAAAGACCTCCAGAATGCTTCGTTTGGACTCTTTAGAAGTTTAGACCTTGTATGTTCTAACCAACTTTTTCATTTAATTCCAGTTCTTTGGGCCACAAGTTCCATCCCTTTGAAAACGACGAATTCTAAAAATACTGGTCACTAACGCATTTGGTACTCGACTGCACTGTTTGAAACTCTGTGTAACACTTTATGGTTGAAATTCACTGAGAAGATTTATTATTTGTGTGTAAGAGTTTTAGTATATAAGCACAAGATATAATGTTGAGTACATAATATAATATACGTAAATAAAATATTTTATGTCGTTATTTTAATTTTGTTTTATTTGAACTGTCCCGAAATCAGTGAGAGCTTGTGGGCAAAATAATATTAACCGCGACGGTCGATCTTTCAGGTAAGTCGCGTAAACACGGACGGCACGGTTGGCGCAGTGGCTCAAGCAATTGACTGCTGCGCTGCGTGTCGCGGGTTCGATCCCCGCACGGAACAAATATTTGTATGGCCTACAGATTTATTGTTTCGGGTCTGGGTGTTTTTGTATGTGAGTTTAAATGTTTGTGAACGCACCCACGATACAGGAGAAATTCCTATAGTTTATTAAAATAAACACTAGAATTTTACGGGTATGAATCTTTAACCTTTTCACCGCCACGGACATCAATAGAAGTTCCAGATTTTCGTGCCACCAGCGCCACGACTTCATTAGAAGCTCTTCATTTTAACTATGTTATAAAAATAAATTTACCGTATTTAACAGGCTTTTTTTCATTTTATTATTTAAAAGCACTGTCTAATACCCTGTTTTTTTTATTTTCCCACACAAAAGAAGCCCTTAATTGTCTTAAAATTGGCAAAAACAAAAACTCCGAACATTTTTAATATCCCCAGAACGCCAAGGACTTTATATGTAGTCGGCCAGTGATGTGACGCGAAAGTTAAAACTGTTTGATTTCACCCGTTGAAATATTTAGAAATATTATTATCGAAAACAATTTGAGGTCAGTAAAATATGAACTTAGATAACTACTTTATAACAAAGGGAAACTAGATGAATTTCGACCGTTGGATATGTGCCGAACCGGAATTAAATAGTTGTTGGCAATCCTTATCGATAATTATATTCCCATCTCTACAAAATAATTGGTTGCCAGTACCCCGGGCGCCACGGACTATTATAGAAGACGTTCTGTGACGTCATAAACGTATGGCTGTCAAGGCCACTTTGTCATAGTGCAGTCTGCAGCAATATTTGTTACCAGGTAGGTATGTAAAGAAATATGTAAGTTATTGACATGAACGAAGAACTGGATACGGATGAGCTTTTAAGCATTCTACAAGGTGTGGAATCGGACTCGGAGTATTTTGTGGAGAATGTTGCACCAGAAGACGATGATTCTGAGGTATGTCCAACTTGATAATAATAATAACGTTTATTCAAATGATTACATTGGTAGGTACCTATTTGTGAGATTCAATTCTGAATGAAAAATAAAAAATAATGGCTGAGATATCTTGTGCTTGTACCTACACACATCATCACATGGTGTGTGAGTGTAGGTATTATGCTGTGGTCATACGGCCCGCTTTCTCACTTGCCTGATCGCGCCAGGCCAGGCTTTTATTGCTATGCGGTATTTAAGCGTTGCTTGGAGAATGAATATTTCTCGCCTGCTGGGGACTTAAAACTCCTTGTAAAATAGGTATTTCTACCGGAATGGTTTTTTTAGTGTAACTTTGATCAGAGCCCGATATCTCTAGCGTAATATATAATAACTGTCCTTTTACCAGCGCGTCCCCATATAGGTACAGCAGATCTTCTCATCTCAATAATGGATTGCTTAAAATAAAATAATTGCTTTGTTTATTTTCAGTCATCGACCGACGAGGTAAATGTGCGGCAGTCATCACCGCTTAGATACCTACGGTAAAAAATGTTGACAGAAGTAGTTAAAAAACACGGGAGTAGACAAACATAGAAAAAAGACCATAGACCACATCCCTAATCAGAATTGAATTTAACGTGTTCTGAGCGCCAAGGACTTGAAATGAAGTCAAAGAATGACGTCATGAAACAATTAGAGATGTACCTCATTTCTTATGGCTCTAATTGAGTTATGTATTTGTTTCTTTGATTCTTATAATTTATATTGTTTTTTCTTAATATGGATACTGTGAAATAAAACAAATATGGAAATATTTAATCAGTTTTTATTTATATCCGTAAAATTATAAATAAAACATAACTTAATGTGTATAATTCTCATTCATCGATATGACGCTACCCTCATCACTACTTTTTACTATACATTTCGTTATAGATGTATAGCTTGGCGCTAGGCGAGGCATCGCGTTCTGTGTACGCTGGCGGTGAAAAGGTTGACTTCTCCCGCTCTGAGCGCAGCGAAAGGGAGTGTCAGACTTCTACTGACTAAAACCCACCCATGTTCCTACTTAGCCCTTTGTAGACCGGGGCCGCGGTATCTCTTTCGAACAACCCGCAGCCCCGACAGGCTAATGGGATACCCTAGTGGCCTAGTGCTTTCACTTTAACGAGCGCCTAAGCGTATACGCATCGGCGGCCTTCCACACCAAGTCACAAATACCTACAAATAAATATTTCAACATCTTGTCGATACTTGCAAGGGGTTAGACAATGGGATAGTTGACAAAAAAATCTAATTAGTCCGTGTCCTGTTAGGGCCCTAATTAGGGCGGCTGCTGCAGGTGCTGAAAACCTCAAACGGCGCAAATACAACAACTTAATTGGCAGTTCTGTTTGAGCCGTTTGGGGTTGAAACACTAGGGCCTTGGGGTCTGAGTGCTCACCCAATATTTAAGGAAATTGCTAAGCGGTTGGTCGACTCTTCACGTGACCAGAGGGCGGGCCTGTTCTTTGGCCAAAGAATCAGCATTGCCATCCAACGTGGGAATGCTGCCAGCCTTCTGGGCACTTTTCCTGTTGACAGCGGTGTGGACGAGTTTTTTGACTCCCTGTAATTCTTCTCTTTTTGATACTTGTATATATTTTATTATAATTTTAGTTCTGTAAATTGTAGTTTGTAAATATTGTAAATAAATTATTTAATATTAGTCCGTCAGATCGGATCAGATTTCCAAAAAATATTGAACACGTATTTTTTCTTTTTCACGTACCTAAACAAAAAATTAAGACGATACAGTGCTTCGACAACTGGTGTGACGTAATATGTCAGTACATTTTTTACCTACAAGTGACGTCACAAGTCCCCACTCATGATCTTTGAGGCGTTTTATCTTCGTATTTTTTTATTTATTTGGTAAAAAAAAAACACGTAGGTATCGAATATTTTGGACTAAACAGAATCATAATTTTTTTAGTTAGTCAGATTGTGGACAAGAATCCCAAGCATATATTACTTTACTCTATGATCCCAAGTGACGAGAGTGACTCATGACTCATTGAACAAAATATTCTCATACAGTGACACTGACAGTTGGCACTGCTTCATAACTACCTATTCTATTAAAAATAATGGGATTTATATCTACAACGAGCTAAAGTCCATTTCACGAAAGAAGTCCCGCAGACGCAGCGCTGTATGTCGCGCGACATAATGTTGTTTCACAACTTTTGGCATCGTAAATAAACCTTATAACGCACTAATCCAATAATAAACTCACAAAATATCTACCACAACAAACGCACCTTGATAACATCGACAAACGACAACATGGCCGATCTGTTTTAGTTCCACAATTGTCCGCGGGACTTCTTTCGTGAAATGGACTTTACAACGAGCTACTGCTACTACCTACTGCTCAGGCGAGAATTAGAAATTGGTGAAAAGGTTTACGTAAAAAACATGATAAAAGAAAACAAATGAGTTATCCTACATTGATATAACAACTAAAGATACGGTCGTCCGAACATTTGCTCGACGCGTTCGCCATACAGAGAATCGGTGTAGTCTGCTCGTTAACGTAACCTTGTATAAGCGGCGTGGTATTTTCGAGGTATAAAGAACATAAATAAAGCTTTTAATAAAATTTACGACCGCACCCGAAGAGAGCCCATCGTGGGTGGACTAGTTCACTTCGGCTTAGGAAATGCCGTTTTGGGACCAAGTTCGAGGCGTCATTTTAACATGCGGTCCGCCCAGTCCTTACGCAGTAATATATAAGTCAATGGAGTTATACCCACTAAATTTATAACTTAAAACAGGATCGTGTGGGCGGTGTGTGCAACTCCCAACAATTGGGTTTTCTCCGTCCAATTTGTTACAAACGCTTCTCAAGCCATGCTCAAGCCTCATTTACGAACACCCGGGGCCTCGCGCGGCGCGTTGTGCGTTTTAATTCAAACACATGGCGATGTATGAAAACGTTAACGATTTCTAACGTCGATTTTACGAGAAGCGATTTTTCGCTTCATTAGTTTAAAATGCAGCGTTCGTTGCGGTGGACGCGCCTCTCAGTAAATGAATAAAAAAGCTCGAGACGAGCCTTATGCACGCGCCGCGCGACGCCCTGCCTCTCCGTAAACAAGCCCTAAGTCGGCATGCCAGCGTTCTCGAGGTGTCCCTTGGAGACGACGCCCGTCTTGTCTTGTGTCATGCCACAGGCATGGTCCGCCCAGAGCAGCCATACTCAACGTGCGGCCCGCGGGCCGCTTGCGGCCCGTTTGCCCTTTTTATGCGGCCCGAGCCACGGCATAGCCCAGTATTTCAATTTTAGAGTAGTATTACAAATAACGGTTCAACATTACGCAATAATAACGTATTAATTAATTCACTCATTTTCTCTTGTTTTCTCTCTTACCTATTGATTAAGCACAGAACACTAGGTACTTCCTACCTTTATCTACTATGCGGCTGGGGTAAACTTAATCGTCGGTTACAAGGTGAGCATAAACTTATTTCTTAAATGGCAAGTGTTTGCTTTCGAAGATAAACTTCATATTATTATGTACATCGAACATATAAATAATAAATAACTTCATAACTTTCCAACATTGATAAAAGCTCAACAGGATGCAATTACTGTGTCCTCAGAAAATCTGGATTATGTTTCTAATTATTTACTTTTCGTATGCGGCGAATTTCAGAGAATATTTCGGGATTTACGTAAAATGAATTAATGTCTTATATTATACTAGCTGATGCCCGCGGCTTCACCCGCGTGGATGTTGGTCAAATTATATACTAAAACCTTCCTCTTGAATCACTCTATCTATTAAAAAAAACAGCTTCAAAATCCGTTGCGTAGTTTTAAAGATTTAAGCATACATAGGGATATAGGGACAGAGAAAGCGACTTTGTTTTATACTATGTAGTGATGAAAATCCTTGGCACTTAGAAGTAGCCACTATAACAGAGCTTGCAACATTGGGTTTTGGTAACGTAAAATTATCTAATGAGCTGATTGATTTTAAAAATGATTCCAATCTGAAGGCGATTTTTAAAGAGAGAAGAGAGACATCAATATGAAGAATTCTGGAAATTAGTATTAGTATATATGTATATTTTTTCGCATAATCCCCACTTGCCTACAGTAGGCAAGTGGGCATTATGCGAAAAAGTTTTTTAAGTTTTATAAATGTGAAAAAAACTGTCTGTTAAGGTGGTACTACATCCCGTCGGGGCTGCGGGTTGTTCGCAGATACCGCGGCCTCGACATGAAGGGCTAAGAAGGAACATGGGTGGTTTTTAGTCAGTAGAAGTCTGACACTCCCTTTCGCTCTGCCCAAGAGCGGGAGGGGTTATTTGATGATTTCCCACCCCCCAAAAAAAAAAGGTGGTACTACATTTGGCGTATTTTTACAAATTAATATTTTCGATGTTTACGAGTACAAAAATGAACCTTATGGCATTCAACTTACGGTGTATTTTGCATTACTAAGATGCCACGAATATTTGTGTGCATCAGAATGGCTGGTTGCCTGTGGCTTTGGTCTATGAGAGTTGATTAGAAAATTGCTACATAATTGCTTATATTTGCTACATTTCATAAATAATTGCTACATACTATATATATTTAGAAATAACATATTTTTTTTGTACAGCCATCCTGACGTTTGGTTGGCTGGTCGCCTCCTAGTTTAAAGCCAAGCATGCAGAGTTTCCCGAAATGTATTGCGTCAATAATTGCTACATATTTGCTTCATTTATCTAATTTAGTTGTATCTTCAAACATATATGTTAAATAAAGAATGTTGCAATTATTTTAATTATCCCAAGGAAAAGTGCCTGATAAAACAATAAAGGCAAATACTTAGTTATGTTGAATCGGTTTAATCGTTTAGGCTCTGG
This sequence comes from Diarsia brunnea, assembly GCA_949774965.1. Lineage (NCBI taxonomy): Eukaryota > Metazoa > Arthropoda > Insecta > Lepidoptera > Noctuidae > Diarsia > Diarsia brunnea. The sequence continues at coordinate 2,601,635 of OX459025.1, read as the reverse complement.
CAACAGCGTAAGTAATGCGATTCTTGCGTTAAAAAAAAATGTACCTACCCTCAATAATCCAATAATTATCATTATAACAATATTCTTAGTCATTGCTAGTGCAGATATCGTATTGGAATCACAGTCTAGGCTTATTTAATTTTATTCGACAATTTAAATAGATCTATGTTATTATAAGGAACAAGTACCTACCTACCTATAGAACCTATTTTTAATTCGTGTTTTGGGTAACTATTATATAATCTGTGGTTTTGGTGTTTGTGACGATGAAGAGGGGAAGAAAGTTCGTTGTGCCACTCGAAGAGCAAAAAAAGGTTTTCTTGCAATACGAATGACGGCACGGTTGGCGCAGTGGCTGAGCGATTGGACTGCTGCGCTGCGTGTCGCGGGTTCGATTCCCGCACGGAACAAATATTTGTATGACCTACAGATAGCTGTTTCGGGTCTGGGTATTTGTGTATGTGAGTTTAAATGTTTGTAAACGCACCCACGATACAGGAGAAATTCCTAGTGTGGGGCAACGTTTTTATAAAAAAAAAAAAAAAAAAAGTATTTTTAAAGTAAGTCAGATTTACCAGCATCTACTGATCCACTGTTTAGTGAAATTAGTACTGCCTTAACGATTAAACCGATTCAACATAACTAAGTATTTGCCTTTATTGTTTTATCAGGCACTTTTTCTTGGGATAATTAAAATAATTGCAACATCCTTTATTTAACATATGTTTGAAGATACAACTAAATTAGATAAATGAAGCAAATATGTAGCAATTATTGACGCAATACATTTCGGGAAACTCTGCATGCTTGGCTTTAAACTAGGAGGCGACCAGCCAACCAAACGTCAGGATGGCTGTACAAAAAAAAAATGTTATTTCTAAATATATATAGTATGTAGCAAATATAAGCAATTATGTAGCAATTTTCTAATCAACTCTCATAGACCAAAGCCACAGGCAACCAGCCATTCTGATGCACACGAATATTTGGGCAAATACGCCACGTGCAGTGCCACCAGCATTACGCTTTGAACCCTAAACCACTGAATCGATTTTATTGAAATTTTGGTACACAGATAGACTCTATATGTTAGGTAGGTAGGTAGATTATTGCGGCCCGCCAGATTAAACAGTAGCAATGATGTGGCCCAAGGTAAAAAAAGGTTGAGTATGGCTGGCCCAGAGCCATTTCAATATACCCACATCAGCGATTCCAGATTTTGAGCGTATTGTGGTATTGCGTATTCAATCAAAACTAAAGCATTAATTTCAAATAAGCCAGTTACAGGCACTTTTAAATTGTTGATAAAAATACAACAAAAAATATACGTACAGTCCCAGTCACAAGGCATAAGGACTGCTACAGTATTGTAGTTGCCCATTCCAAAGCCTAGATCTCTATGGGAAAGAATGGACAAGAAACTCCATGGACACTCTTAAATCAATAAGGTTCGCTTAGCCCTTTGGCAAACCTTGAGTTTGGACTTTTGCGACTCGGTCTCGGTCAGGTACCAAGTTTGAGCCCCGTAGGTTAGGATGTGCAGAATGCACATGTCGATGAGTTTGCGCTTCAGGAATAAAGGTAGGTCACTCTTCACAGGTTTTTAACTTTTTGTACACACCACGAACAGGTACAGCCGACAAATGAAAATGTGCTCAATACGCCATCGTTGACTACAGCCGACATAAAACGTATTTTTTTTAAAATTTGTAACTGCTGTTTAATACAAAATAGTGTCAAATAAAATAATGTTTTTGTAGGTATTTGCTGTGGCGTTCAAAACGTTAAAAAATAAATTAAAAAAAAACAGTCACATCGAAAAAAAAATAATTTATTTAAATACAAAAAGAATTGTCTTAAATATAAAATCTCGCTTAACATAACATTATAGCAACCGATATACATTCTATTTCCGCCATTTTTATATTATAAGGCTTGTTAGCACTCACGTCGTTAGCAGAGCTCTATATAATGTTAAGTGCACACAGGATCTAACATAATCAGCTATAAAATTCGGCAGACATGATACAAATAAATAAAATTGAAGTGTCTGCTTCCAGTCTTACCGGATGCAGCAGTATTTTACATGGAGCGACTGCCTAGCTGACCTCCACAACCCAGTTTATACTGGGCAATACGGTACGCCTTGGTACGAGTAGCCACTGACTACCTGTAACGACTGTCAAAGTTCTACATATGACAGCCGGAACCAACAGCTTAACGTGCTTTCCGAGGCACGGAGGAAACTCGGGTATGTTACGGTGATCACCCATCCGCAGACCAACCTAGGCATGCGCGGCTTAACTTTGACGATGGAACCGTGCGGCCATTATTATTAAGTCTTGTCTACTTGCGGTTGTTGACCTCAAGAAAAAAAAGCCAATAAACCACTTCAATAAATAAATAAATAATAAAACAAAACATTTTGTTCTCATGTCTGGCGTTTTGCTAGTTATGTTGACCTTGTGTAGTCAACAAATATTATTGTTTTTATTATTTTAAATAAGCGTTTATTACTAAAAGTGTATATAATATTGAATGCATGTGATTTTTGAGGGGTACCACACATGTTTGCGATTCGGGATACAATAATATTGATGATGATATATATAAACTCACGCTTTTTAGGGTAGGCAGAAACCACAGAACGCGACCTGCTACAATCCTTACATACTCCTTTCGTCTCATCCACGTTCATACATCTGGTCATGCACGCATGCCACGTTGCGAGTATTTTTGTATGAAGGCTGGCTTATCTAACTCTTATGAATTTAGTTTATTTCATAAAAGAGATACATATAGGACGCTATTATGAAAATAATATTCAAAAGTTAGGCAGGCCAAATAATTCAAACCACTATACCGTTCGAAGCGTGTGTTGCACCCTCAAGCCCAAACGGGGTATTTTATTTTACAATAATTTAATACTCGTCTTTTAATGTTCGAGAATCTTCCATGTTTCAACTCAGAATCTTAGATTAATCCTACTAACCTGCTAATATTATAAATGGGAAACAGTGAGGATGGATGTTTGTTACTCTTTAACGCATAAACTACTAAACGGATTTGGATGAAATTTAGCAAACAGATAGTTTATAAACTTGATTAAGATATAGGATACTTTTTGTCCCGGTAGTATGATCCCGTGGGACAATTATCGACCTCCTGAAGAGCGACGAAGCAGGCATAAGCTAGCCTACACTAATATTATAAAGAGATAGATTTGTTTGTATTTTTGTTTGTTTGTAACGAATAGGCTCCGAAACTACTGGACCGATTTCAAAAATTCTTTCACCGTTGGGAAGCTACACTATTCCCGGGTGACATGGGCTACTTTTTATCCCTGTATTCCCACGGGAACGGGAACTACGCGGGTAAAACCACGTGACGTCCGCTAGTCTTAGATAAATAACAAGTTATGGAGCAACGGACTTTAAAAGTTTTAAAAAGGTCCTTAACAAAGTCTTGTTCTTCCGTAATTGCGATATTTTTTTGTTCTAGACCATACCTGGGAACCTTCTAGTTATGGAGATATTCTATACAATAATATTAGAAGAGTGTGTTTGGTTGAACGCGCTAATCTCAGGAACTGCTAGTTGGAATTGAAAAAATCTTTTGTGTTGTATAGTCCATTTATCGAAGAAGGCTTTAGGCTATATAACATCACGCAACGATAAATAGGAGCGAAGCATAAATTAAAAATGCTTCTCAAAGTAACTATTCCACGCAGATATCCGTGGTGTTAGCAACTGGACTTATCCCAGTTGTATACGTCCCTGTGTGCCTATTGGCCTTGTTCTGTTCTGTCTCCTGCTGATATGGAGGGAAGTGGAAATCATGTTTTTATTACGTCGCTATTCTTTTCCGATTAATTTCGTTCCAAGACAGTTAAATCGTTTCTCTGGGACTTCGTCGGGCTTCATTGTCTCGGCGCTTTTCTTGTGGTCGCCACCGTTGATTCTGGCACACAGGAGTTACAGTGGTTTGAGAATAGTGTGGCGGACTTGTCCCAAAAAAAAGGTTATGAATTATCTAAGATTCTGAGTTTAAAGTAACATTAATATAATATTTTAGAATGTTTTGCGATGGACCGCCCTGTGTCCTTCTTCATCATATTCTCTCTTAGAGACCCACATCTTGCGGAATGTATCGAGCGATGCGAGAATCGAACCTCCGATCCACGTGGAGTAGAGGCGCTCTTGCGGTGCTGAAATCTGTTGGGAGAAGATTATAATATTAGAAGAAGTAAGTGTTAGATAGAGGAATACACCCACATTTCGCTAATAGGGTAGTAACAAAAAATAATCTAATTGGTCGGTCTGTTAGATTTCCAAAAAATATTGGACACGTATTTTTTCTTTTTTCACGTAAACTAACAATGAAGACGATACAGTGCTTTGAAAACTCGTGTGACGTCATATTCTAAGACATTAGTATGACAATTTTTACCGGTGAGTGACGTCACAATCCCCCACTCAAATCTTTGACGCGTTTTATCTTCGTGTCAATTTTTATTGATTTGATAAAACAAAAAATACGTATCCAATATTCTTCGATAATCTAACAGATGGACTAATTAGAATCATATTTTGTTTAGTCAGTAAACATCCCTATTATGTTTAAGGTGAATCCTTCAGAGTAGCCTACGAAATTATTTTCTTTTGCAATTTGTCGATCAGTATCTGTTTTTTTAAAAACGTTGCCCGATACTAGGAATTTCTCCTGTATCGTGGGAGCGTTTACAAACATTTAAACTCACATACACAAACACACCCAGACCCGAAACAACTTTTGTTCCGTGCGGGGATCGAACCCGCGACACGCAGCGCAGCAGTCCAATCGCTCAGCCACTGCGCCAACCGTGCCGTCAATTAACTAACTACCACTCTGCCCAGAGCGGGGGGAGTCATTTCATGATTTCCCACCTTACTAAAAAAAAGTGAACATCTCAGTTTAAAACCTAATAAAAGTATGATTTTCCATACCCTAATTTTCATATCCTTAGGAGCTAATCTTCTGATCTCAGCCAGAAGTCTGTCTCCAAAACCTCGGAACAAGGTGCTTCCACCGCTGAGTACGATGTTCTGGTACAGGACCTTTCGGAGATCCATGTCAGACTTCTGTATAGCAAACATCAGAACCTCGTGAAGACCTGAAAAAATAATGGTTATATACATAACATAACATCACGCCTGTAATCCCCGAAGGGTTAGGCAGAGATGTACACCAACATTTCGCCAGTTATGTTTAAGTCCCATGTAATAGGGGGCGAGCCAATTGCCATCAACCGGGCACAAATCCAGACTCCGTGGCTGTTACTGATAAATTCCTGATGGAAAAAGCCAATAACACTTTGCCCGACCCGGGAATCGAACCCAGGACCTCATGCTCAGCAGTCGCGCTTGCAACCACTAGACCAACGAGGCAGTCATATGGTTCATATGGTTATATACATATAGGGTGTAAAAGTACCCTTAAGTAAGGGTACTGTACTTAATGTACTACAAAAACAAAAAGTACTGTTTTTGTAATTACTAGTTTTTCATTTTCTAACTTTACTTAAATTAGCTCCATGACTCGTTTACTATTCAAAGCACCCACTAGCACCATGTTTTAAGAGTGCTACATTGAGTTTTAGCATAAAAAGTGAATTTTGACCCCAAAAAAAAAGTCGTTTCCCAGCAAAAATTTTTGCGTAGGGGTACTTAGTTTGATGTACAGAATGCTTGGTTGACGGCTGTGTGATGGGTTGATTTACACCCTGTATATAATAATACTTTTAAATGAGCGTTTTTCTTTTAGAGGAGGTTTAGTATCGATTCTTGTACCAAATATGTAAAAAATCTATCACCTTAATTTTTGACATAATAGGGTATTTCACCAAAAAAATCTAATTAGTCCGTAAGAGAGATTTCCAAAAATATTTTTATTTATTATTATTAAAATTATTAAAACGAGGAGCTCGTGGCTTAATAAGAACTGCCACTCGGGTCGATCTTTAGGAAAAGCTGTGCCTAGGTCGGTCTGTGGATGGGTGACCGCCCGACATACCGAGTTTCCTTCGTGCCTCGGAAAGCACGTTAAGCTGTTGGTCCCGGCTGCCATATATAGATCTTTGGCAGTCGTTACAGGTAGTCAGTGACCTGAAATTCTGACATCCAGTCTCACCAAAGAGTATCGTATTACCAAGTATTAACTGGGTTGTGGAGGTCAGATAGGCAGTCGCTCCATGTAAAATACTGGTACTCAGCTGTATCCGGTTAGACTGGAAGCCGACCCCAACATAGTTGGGAAAAGGCTAGGCAGATGATTATTAAAACGTTTATTTCAGATCCATAAATCCATAGCACAAATTAAAATATACAGGCTGGTGCCGACAATACGACAATAAATGAAACCACTGGTAGTTCTAGTTCATAGGAACATTTTTAAACTATCAAATAAATCCTAACATCGTCGTGGTGCCGACGATACGACAATAAACTATCTAAATGTCTTTGCCAAATTGGTTTGTTACATTTTATTTCCACTCGTTAATCGGTGCAAATTAACCTAAGGTTTAGTAAACCAATATTTGTTTGTAAATTGTAATGTATTTCGTTTACAGTTTTATGCTACTTAGTTTTATTGTTTTTTTTTTCATTTTTTTTATTTTGCTGTTAAGATTTATTTGATAGTTTAATAATGTTCCTATGAACTAGAACTACCAGTGGTTTAATTTATTGTCGTATGGTCGGCACCACCCTGTATGATAAAAACATAATAATAAAAAACATTTTCATTTTTGTCCAGAGCGGGAGGGGTTATTTGATGATTACACAACCACCAAAAAAAAAAATGGGGTTCAGGAGCAATACAAATAATTTGCAATATACCTTCACACTCTTCACCGATGAGATCAGGTCTAAACAACACTTCTGGTGCTCGGAATCTGGCTGGACCAATCTGAGGAAGAAGAAAAATAAGATTAACATAACACATAACTGTTGGGACATCACTATTTAGTATGTTAATAGTGTGAACATCACTAGATATTATCTATAGGGTGTAAAAGTACCCTTAAAGCAAACGAAGGGCACTTGTTCTCCCCACCACTGCGATATTTTTTTTGTTCTAGACCATACCTGGGAACCTCCTAGTTACGGAGATATTGGGGGTCAAAGTTCCAAATTTTTCACAGCTGTTTTTGTAAATACTAGTATTTCAGGTTTTAACTTTACTTAAATTACCTCCATGACCCGTTTACTATTCAAAGCATCCACTAGCACAATGTTTTAAGAGTGCTACTTTGAGTTTTACCGTAAAATGTGATTTTTAACCCCAAAAAAAAAAGTCATTTCCCAGCAAACATTTTTGCGTAGGGGTACTTCGTTTGATGTACAGAATGCCTGGTTGACGGATGCGTGAAGGGTTCGTTTACACCCTGTAAGTATCCGGTTCCTATCTGTTATTCCAGCTAGACACTATGATGTCGGTCCCCGTCTGTGATACTACTGTGTATGTGTAACATCCTACTTCCTACTAATATTATAAATGTGAAGGTTTGTGAGAATGGATGTGTGGATGTTTGTTACTCTTTCACGCATAAACGGCTGGACCGATTTGGTTGAAATTTGGTATGTAGATAGGTTATACCCTGGATTAACATATAGGCTACTTTTTATCCCGATTTTCTCTTCCCGTGGGATAATTTTCGAGTTGTAGCGGGCGAAGCCGCTGGCAACAGCTAGTGATTTAATAAACCAAGTCAACCTCACTGGTGTCTCATTTAACAAGCCTACAGAACATAACAATAACATCACGCCTGTAATCCCCGAAGGGTTAGGCAGAGGTGTACCTAATAGTACACCCACATTAGTCCCATGTAATAGGGGGCGAGCCTATTGCCATCAACCGGGCACAAATCCAGACTTCGTGGCTGTTATTGAGAAATTCCTGATGGAAAAATCCAGTAACACTTGCCCGGCCTGGGAATCGAATTTAGGACCTCATACTTAGCAGTCGCATGTGACTTACTAGACTCACGAGGCAGTCAAACCAAAAAAATATATATATAGTTGCTGCCATTTAAGACGTCAAAAGCGGTCATTGACCCACCCACATTAATTAAAGTTCTTAACTTTGAAATCCAAAAATAAGCCAGTTCATGTCTTGAATCGTCATCTATTGTGATCTTCAACATATTGGAACGAAGTTCCTTATCGCGCGTTGCGAAAGGGGGCTAGACGGAAAAAATTAAGACCAAAAGTTTTAACGACACTTTTTGCTGTAGTTGTAAGCCGTGCGGCGTGCGCGTGTTTCTCTGTCTGTCTCTCTCTCTCTCTCTCTCATAGAAAGCAAGCCAGTTATTTTCAGAACTTCGTTCCATCCGGGTGTCCCTTGACACCTCTCAAGTTTTTTTTCTAATGAAAAACGATACATGGTTCATTTGTTTTGGTTCGTACGAAGAGATATTAGGGAAAGGTCAATGACCGCTATTGACATCTTTACTGGTACCATAGACTATCAAGATGAGGCGAGAAATTGGCGATTTGACTACTGTTAAAAATTTACGAAAATGTTATGTTATTTCAAAGAACTAACAGAAATAACACGATGTGTGAAAAAAGTAAGAATATAAGGGATAAGGACAGGAAGATGATGATTGTGCACTTCGAATTTTATTTTCTTCTATTCATCTAAATACATCTTCTTCTGTACATCAAACTAAGTACTCCTACGCAAAAATTTTTGCTGGGAAACAACTTTTTTTTTTGGGGTCAAAAATCACGTTTTACGCTAAAACTCAATGTAGCACTGTTAAAACATTGTGCTAGTGGATGCTTTGAATAGTAAACGGGTCATGGAGGTAATTTAAGCAAAATTAAAACTTGAAAAACCAGTATTTACAAAAACAGCTGTGAAAAATTTAGAACTTTGACCCCCAATATCTCCGTAACTAGGGGGTTCCTAGGTATGGTCTAGAACAAAAAAATGATCGCAGTGGTGGGGAGAACAAATGTTTGCGTTAAGGGTACTTTTACACCCTATATAAAAGGCGAAGCTGACTGACGGAACTGAGGATCAACGCGCAGGCCAAACCCTTAGACCTAGAAACTTAAATTAAAACTTCGCACACGTATTCCTCTTATGACGTAGGCATTTACAAAGAAAGGATTTTTCAAAATTCAACCCCCAAGGAAATGAAACAGGGTACGAAAGTTTGTATGAAAAATTGTCATTTTTAGGGTTCCGTAGCCAAAGGGTAAAAAGGGGACCCTATTACTAAGACTTCGCTATCCGTCCGTCTGTCTGTCACCAGGCTGTATCTCAAAAACCGCGATAGCTAGACAGTTGAAAATTTCACAAATTATACGTATTTCGGTTGCCGCTATAACAACATCATCATCTGCCTAGCCTTTTCCCAACTATGTTAGGGTCGGCTTCCAGTCTAACCAGATTCAGCTGAATACCAGTATTTTATATGGAGCGACTGCCTATCTGACCTCCACAACCCAGTTAATACTAGGTAATACGATACTCTTTGGTAAGACTGGATGTCAGAATTTCAGGTCACTGACTACCTGTAACGACTGCCAAAGATCTATATATGGCAGCCGGGACCAACAGCTTAACGTGCTTTCCGAGGCACGGAGGAAACTCGGTATGTCGGGCGGTCACCCATCCACAGACCGACCTAGGTGAGCACAGCTTTACCTAAAGATCGACCCGAGTGACAGTTCTTATTAAGCCACGAGCTCCTTATAGCAGCCGCTATAACAACAAATACTAAAAATAAAATAAATATTTAAGGGGCGCTCCCATACAACAAACGCGATTTTTTTGCCATTTTGGTACGGAACCCTTCATGTGTAGTCCGACTCGCACATGGCCAGTTTTTTGATAAATTTCCGACATCCACGCGGGCGAAGCCGCCGGCAAAAACTAGTTATTGTATAGATGTCTTACCTCCAAGCTAGTTCCATCGGGTAGTGTGTACTGGGCCCTCTCTGTCTCCAAAGTTTCCTCCTTCAGAGGATTCGGGGAGAGGTAGCAGGCCCTCTCCTTGATAGCCTTCACTATTTCCAACTCAGCTGAGGTGCGAAGATTAACGCCTTCTTTACGTAAAAGGAGCCTGAAAATATAAAACAGCCATATAGCCTGAAAATATATCACGCCTGTAATACCTAAAGAGTTAGGGAGAGGTACACCTAATAGTACCTACACTTTTTTTAATTACCCCTCCCGCTCTTGGGCAGAGCGAAAGGGAGTGCCAGACTTCTACTGACTAAAACCCACCCATATTCCCCCTTAGCCCTTTGTGTCGAGGCCGCGGTATCTCTTTCGAACAACCCGCAGCCCCGACGGGGTCTTATACGTACCTCAAGTATCGAGTGACATCTCTGCCAGCGACATCAACCCTCATAATGCTGTGTGGCATGGCGAAGCCTTCGTAGATTGGAACGGAGTGGGTGACTCCATCACCGGAATCTAAGACGACACCGGTCGTTCGACCAGTCGCGTATCTAGACAAAATAAAAGGTAAAGTCATTAAGTCATTACATCTCATCATCATCTGCCTAGCCTTTTCCCAACTATGCTGGGGTCGGCTTCCAGTCTAACCGGATGCAGCTGAATACCAGTATTTTACATGGAGCGACTGCCTATCTGACCTCCAAAACCCAGTTAATACTAGGTAATACGATACTCTTTGGTAAGACTGGTTGTCAGACTTTCAGGTCACTGACTACCTGTAACGACTGCCAAAGATCTATATATGGCAGCCGGGACCAACAGCTTAACGTGCTTTCCGAGGCACGGAGGAAACTCGGTATGTCGGGCGGTGACCCATCCACAGACCGACCTAGGCAAGCACAGCTTTACCTAAAGATCGACCCGAGTGGCAGTTCTTATTAAGCCACGAGCTCCTCATTACATCTAAAGGGTATAAAAGTACTTAACGATGTCGAAAGGCACTTATTCTCCCCATCACTGCGATAATGTTTTTGTTCTAGACCATACCTGGGCCCCGAGTCTGCTATTCAATAGTGTCAGAATGGTCTATCACTGATCTCATAATTGTTGATTTTGACAAGTTTGGTGTTGTCAAAATCAACAATTACCCATGGAATTCTTGCAACGAGCTGGGCCCCGAGTCTGCTATTCAATAGTGTCAGAATGGTCTATCAGTGATCTCATAATTGTTGATTTTGACAAGTTTGGTGTTGTCAAAATCAACAATTACCCATGGAATTCTTGCAACGAGCTGGGCCCCGAGTCTGCTATTCAATAGTGTCAGAATGGTCTATCAGTGATCTCATAATTGTTGATTTTGACAAGTTTGGTGTTGTGTAAATCAACAATTACCCATGGAATTCTTGCAACGAGCTGGGCCCCGAGTCTGCTATTCAATAGTGTCAGAATGGTCTATCAGTGATCTCATAATTGTTGATTTTGACAAGTTTGGTGTTGTCAAAATCAACAATTACCCATGGAATTCTTGCAACGAGCTGGGCCCCGAGTCTGCTATTCAATAGTGTCAGAATGGTCTATCAGTGATCTCATAATTGTTGATTTTGACAAGTTTGGTGTTGTGTAAATCAACAATTACCCATGGAATTCTTGCAACGAGCTGGGCCCCGAGTCTGCTATTCAATAGTGTCAGAATGGTCTATCAGTGATCTCATAATTGTTGATTTTGACAAGTTTGGTGTTGTGTAAATCAACAATTACCCATGGAATTCTTGCAACGAGCTGGGCCCCGAGTCTGCTATTCAATAGTGTCAGAATGGTCTATCACTGATCTCATAATTGTTGATTTTGACAAGTTTGGTGTTGTCAAAATCAACAATTACCCATGGAATTCTTGCAACGAGCTGGGCCCCGAGTCTGCTATTCAATAGTGTCAGAATGGTCTATCAGTGATCTCATAATTGTTGATTTTGACAAGTTTGGTGTTGTCAAAATCAACAATTATGAGATCACTGATAGACCATTCTGACACTATTGAATAGCAGACTCGGGGCCCTCGAAACTTAACCGATCATCATGAAACTTTGTACACATATTCTTGGAGGTATTTATTTATTTATTTATTACATTTGGAAAAACAAACAGTAGTACATTGAGCATAAACAGACAGTCTTGTCTTAAAGTCCATTTCACGAAAGAAGTCCCGCGGACAATTGTAGAACTAAATTTAACAGATCGGCCATGTTGTCGTTTGTCGATGTTATCAAGGTGCATTTGTTGTGGTAGATATTTTGTGAGTTTATTATTGGATTAGTGCGTTATAAGGTTTATTTACGATGACAAAAGTTGTGAAACAACATTATGTCGCGCGACATACAGCGCTGCGTCTGCGGGACTTCTTTCGTGAAATGGACTTTACATTTAAACTTAACAAATATACTACCCACAACGTTTTCCACATATTACTATAATAATATTATACAAACAACCTGTTAGTAGACGTTAACTGTAACACGGCTTACTTAAAGAAAAAAACGTTAAAGAAAATAATACATAAACAGTATTTTATATTAAAAAAAATGTAACAAACCATAAAACTAAATTTAAAAAAAAAAACAGAATTAAAAAAATACAAATACAAAATTCATGCGTGATACTAGTCCCCAATTTAACCTATAAATAACAATAATTGGATTTTAGAATATCTACTGAGCCTACTGCCGGTCCTTTAGGTATTAGAAAAGTAACATACAATAATCTTATTTGCAACAAAAAATGTTAACATTTTTTTTTTGTGAGAACTATAGTTCGTCAAATCATCATCATCTGCCTTGCCTATTCCCAACTATGTTGAGGTCGGCTTCCAGTCTAACCGGATGCAGTTGAATACCAGTACTTTACATGGAGCGACTACCTATCTGACCTCCACAACCCAGTTAATACTAGGTAATACGATACCCTTTGGTAAGACTGTATGTCAGAACTTCAGGTCACTGATTACCTGTAACGACTGCCAAAGATCTATATATGGCAGCCGGGACCAACAGCTTAACGTGCATTCCGAGGCACGGAGGAAACTCGGTATATAATGGGTGGTCACCCATCCACAGACCAACCTAGGCAATAAGGTTTAACCTAAAGATCGTACCGAGTGGCTGTTTTTCTAGAATAAATAAGTAATGAATAAAAAGAAAAAAAAATCGTTCTAAATGCTTCCTCTCTTAACTCTCCTGTATTTGGTGACCTAACCACCTTTTTTTTTTTTTTTTTTTTGGGGGCGTGGGAAATCATCAAATAACCCCTCCCGCTCTTGGGCAGAGCGAAAGGGAGTGTCAGACTTCTACTGACTAAAAACCACCCATTTTCCTTCTTAGCCCTTCATGTCGAGGTCGCGGTATCCCTTGCGAACAACCCGCAGCCTCGACAGGGAGTTTTACCACCTAAGTTTACATGTGAAATGCAATAATGTATTGAGTATTAATTATTATAGCTGGGTCATCATTTTTCTGCCCTTTCGTCATGTGTCAGTGCGGATTGGTAGATGTCACATGTCTTCGAATTTTTTGCTTCTAAGACATGCCGGTTTTTCCTGCCCTTATCCCATTCTATTTGTGGTCGGAGCAACACGTTTTCTTCTTCCATTCTTCCCTGTTAGACGTCACGGTGGCATTTACTCCATTATCTTTCATTTCATTCCTACAGTTTATTAAAACAAAAAGATACTTACAAACTTAGCACAGCTTGCATGGACAGGAACAAAGCAGGTACATTGAAGGTCTCAAAGAATACTTCAGCCGCCTTCTCTCTGTTCCTGCGAGGGTTCAGTGGAGCCTCCGTCAGCAACACTGGATGCTCCTCTGAAAATGTTGACAGTTGGTCCTAGAGAAATAAAAGAATCATGAATACAGGGTGTAAACGAACCCTTCACGCATCCGTCAACCAAGCATTCTGTACATCAAACTAAGTACCCCTACGCAAAAAATTTTGCTGGGAAATGACTTTTTTTTTTTGGGGTCATAAATCACATTTTACGGTAAAACTCAAAGTAGCACTCTTAAAACATTGTGCTAGTGGATGCTTTGAATAGTAAACGGGTCTTGGAGGTAATTTAAGTAAAGTTTAAACCTGAAATACTACACTTGGGAGCAAATAAATCGAGCCACTACCTTTTTTCACGTAAAATGGTAAATATTTTTGGTAATATGGAACGTATCAATTCGAACTATATATCGCCTAAAAGTTTAGTTAATAACCTTTACAATGAGGGTAAATTATTGAATAATAACCTTATTGAATGATAAATTATTGGCTCTGCAAGAAAAATGGTAATTTTGATAGAAAATTTAGTAGGGCTAAAACAGTCCATAAAAACAATAAAAAACAAAATTATTGCAAAAAAAATATTCTTAATAACTGGTATTACCCCCCCGTGCCCTGATACATTCTTGTAGCCTATTAGTCATCGATCTGATCAGCGTTACGATGACATATTGTGGTATGTTCTCCCACTCTTCAAGCACAGCGACTTTAAGCTCGGGAATGGATGAAACAGCGGGAACCCTGGCTCGGACTCTCCGTTTTAGCTCGTTCCATAGGTGTTCGATCGGGTTCAAATCGGGACTTCGTGCTGGCCATACCATTTGTTAAATCCCGATCGCAGACAAGTATTCCGTAACGATCTGCGCGGTATGAGGTCTCGCATTGTCATGCATAAACAAGAAATTTTCTCCGACAAAACCAGCATACGGCATTACGTGGTTTTCAAGAATGTCAGTTATGTATCGGTCAGCTGTTAATCCACGTCTACCACTGCCATCGTTGGCGGGGTCGACGAAGACAAGTTCCGTTTTTCCGTCTAGAGAAATTCCTCCCCACACCATACAAGAACCACCACCAAAACTCACAGTTTCTCGAATGCAACATTGGGCAAATCTTTCACCAGGACGTCTATACACTCGGCTTCTCCCGTCATTGCTAAAAAGACAGATTCTTGACTCGTCAGAAAACAAAACTGACCTCCAGTCTTCTAACGTCCAATTAATGTGTTCTCGAGCAAACTCCAAGCGAGATCGGCGATGAGCTACAGTCAATTTTGGGCCAGTTGCTGGTTTGTGTGATGTTAAATTTCGTTCTTTTAGTCTTCGTCTCACTGTCCACCTACTGATTGAGACTCCTCGAACGTCACGTAACGCTTGCTGTAGCTGAACAGCATTAAGTCCACGGTCGCGCAACGAATTGGTTGCAATAAAGCGGTCGTCACGTTCTGTTGTTGCCCGTGGTCGGCCAGTTCCAGGTCGCCGAACAAAAGCACCAGTCTCCAGATACCTGCGGTATACCCGCTGTACCTTTGAACGACTCAAATGAAGTCTGCGTGCCACTTCACGTTGTCCGTGTCCAACCTCAAGTAAAGCTACAACTTGGGCAGCTTCCGTCGGTGTAGTATCCATTTTATCAGGTTATTTTGATTACACAGACACAGATAAAGACAACAATAACAAGTAATATGGGTATGATTAACAAAAACCTCAAATTTAATCTTTTCTTAACAGAGTACAATAAAAATGTCATAAGCAAATTAAATGCGATAATTTTATTCTACCCTTTAAACTTTAATTTAAATAAAAAAAAAATGAAATTTTGACAACTAACTACCCTCTTTGTAAAGGTTATTAAATACCCTTTTAGGCGATATATGTTTCGAATCGATGCGTTCCATAATACCAAAAATAATTACCATAATGCGTGAAAAAGGAAGTGGCTCGATTTATTTGCTCCCAAGTGTAGTATTTACAAAAACAGCTGTGAAAAATTTGGAACTTTGACCCCCAATATCTCCGTAACTAGGAGGTTCGAAGGTATGGTCTAGAACAAAAAAATGATCGCAGTGGTGGGGAGAACAAATGCCCTTCGTTTGCGTTAAGGGTACTTTTACACCCTATATACTATAGATTTACAAAAAAGCAGTGATTACATACGGGACCGAAACGTGGTCGCTCACAATGGGTCTCATCAGAAGGCTTAAAATCACCCAAAGGGCAATGGAGAGGGCTATGCTCGGAGTTTCCTTGCGTGATCGAATCAGAAATGAAGACATCCACATGAGAACCAAAGTTCCCGACGTAACCCGAAGAATTGCCAGACTTAAGTGGCAATGGGCAGGGCACCATTGCTCACAGAATGGATGGCAGATGGGACCGAAAAGTTCTGGAGTGGCGACCGCGAACCGGAAGACGCTGCGTTGGAAGGACTCCCACTAGGTGCACGAGTGACCTGGTGAAGATTGCGGGGATCTCGGGGATGCGAGACGCACGGGACCAGTCAATGTGGCGACACTTAGGGGAGGAATATGTCCATCAATGCACACCTTGATGATGATGAAACAGACATCAAGTCATGTGGTGTCAGTTGGTCAAGAGGATGAATGAAAGTCGATTAAAAATATAGTATTTAAACTTACACTTTTACTAATCATCCTCATCTTTTATAAAATGTCCTTTTACGTCTTATGTCGCGCCTTGGCGGCAACTATTTTTGTTGGCAGTCTTATAATCGATCTTATTCGATTTATTAACTTTGATTTTGCTGTTAAAATATTAAATCTAATAATTTTACGAAAGGTTTTCGCTAGGCAGTTGTGAGTGTCAACGCCATCAGCGGACGCCCTAGAAAGACATACACTGATCTTATTGGTGACGTTCTTCAGAAAGGACAGGTGCGTAGTACTCGTAACCGGCGGCGTGCGTGTATGACCAGATGTATGTAAAGTAAAGTAAAATGTATGACCTTATAGATTCTGAATTGTAAGTTTTGAAAATCGCACGGTCATTTAAATTATTTAAAATATTATTGTGTGGCGAATATCTCCCATTATTGAAATTAATATTATTGACATTTATGATTGTTACTTTTATTATTTTGTATGATTATTTTGACATTTATAAAATTTTAATGGGATTATCTACTTAATGACAGCATGTTTTTTATTTTATCAGCCTTTATTGTTCCACTGCTTGGCAAAAGCCTCCCTCATAGCCTTCCACTCTTCCCTCTGTGTGGTTTTCCCCATCCAATTTGTCATAAACGCTTCTAGGTCGTCACGCCAGCGTTTTCTGGCACCCACTGCGTGACAACTCTAGCCCATCGGTTCTGATCCATCCTACAGACATGGCCCGCCCAATCCCACTTCAAGCCAGCAGTTTTATTTCCCACATCAGCGATTCCAGTTTTTAAGCGTATTGTGGTATTACGTATTCTGTCGCTGAGCTTTATACCCAATACGCTTCGTTCCATCGCCCTTTGGCAAACCTTGAGTTAGGACTTTTGTGACTCGGTCAGGGACCAAGTTTGAGCACCGTAGGATAGGATGGGCAGAATGCACATGTCGATGAGTTTGTGCTTCAGGGATAAAGGTAGGTCACCCTTCATCAGCGACTTCATGGACCAGTAGCTCTTCCGGGCGTTCTCGACACGGCAGTCGATTTCTCTGTCTTGTCTGTTTTCGAAGGAAACTAGCTGGCCCAAATAAATGTACTCATCGACGTAGTGGATTTCTTGCCCATCTACCGCAACCCTACTTTTTGTGCTGTTGGTCATGACTTTAGTCTTTAAGCATCATTAGTCCAACCTCAAGCCTTGCTGTGCTTAGATCTTGGAGCATGTTTTGTAACTCAGTAGCAGTCGGTGCAAATAAGATGATATCATCAGCGAAACGAAGGTTGGTGAGTTTTTTGCAACCGACTATTATACCGTTACTGGACCATAGATCTGCCAGGTTCTTGAACACTTCTTCAAGGGTACTAGTAAATAATTTGGGAGAGAGCGGGTCACCCTGTTTCACGCATTTGTCTATTTTAAAATTTTGTCCAGGAAAGTTGAGTTTTATGTTTGCTGTACTATTGTTATAAATTATTTTTAATTTTTTTATTTTGACAGCATGATTGTAATCTATAATTAATTTAAGTAAATAAGAAATATGTAACTTTTATATTTGCACGCCGAAATTAAAGGCAGAATAAGAGATCATTTTTATCCTTCTGTACCTTGTTTACGCAAATAAATTATTTTGATTTGATTTTGATGAATGTGGACGAGACAAAAGGAGTATGTAAGGATCGTTACAGGTGGAGTTCTGTGGTTTCTGCCTACCCCCATGGGAAAAGGGCGCGAGTTTACGTATGTAGACATCAAGTCTGTAATGACAATAGTTGAAGCTGCTATTCTTTAAGCAACTGCTGAGCAAGAGGTACTGGGTTTGATTCCCGGGTCAGGCAAAATGTTATTGGGTTTTTCCATCAGGAATAGGGTAGTTAAAAAAATGTAATTAGTCCGTCAGATAGATTTCCAAAAAATATTGGACACTTATTTTTTCTTTTTTCACGTAAACAAACAATGAAGACGATACAGTGATTTGAAAATTCGTGTGACGTCATATTCTAAGATGACTTTTTTACCGGTGAGTGACGTCACAACCCCCCACTCAAATCTTTGACGCGTTTTATCTTCGTCAATTGTTATTGATTTGATAAAACAAAAAATACGTATCCAATATTTTTCGATGATCTAACAGACGGACTAATTAAAATCATATATTTTTTATTCAGTAAACTGTCTGTCTGGATTTGTGCCTTGTTGATGGCAAAAGGCTCGTCCCCTATTACATGGGACTTAAACATAACTGGCAAAATGTGGGTGTACTATTAGGTACACCTCTGCCTAACCCTTCGGGGATTACAGGCGTGATGTTATTGTCTGTATGAACGTAAACATGGCAAGTATGTAACATTTGTAGTAAGACTTGTTTATACTGAGATTTTTTGTTAGAGATAGGGAAATCATCACATGACTCCTCCCGCTCTGGGCAGAGCGGTAGGGAGTGTCAGACTTCTACTGACTAAAAACCACCCATGTTCCTTCTTAGCCCTTTGTGTCGAGACCGCGGTATCTCTTTCCAACAACCTGCAGCCCCGACTTACTACACTGGGCTGGACTATACCGGGTTTTAGCCACACTTAGCCTCTTGATTGGGTCATTGTATGTAGTACGTGATGTTTGTACTTCCCTACTCCACCCGACATAGGTCACCACAGAACTTTAGCAGCCTTCCCAAACTGCTGCAGGCTTTCGATAGAGTTAATGGGGATTGTAGTTTGTGCCCGTTGACCTGCCACGCTCCTGCACTCTAGGAGTACGTGCCGTGGCATTTCTTCCACTTACATGTATTCTGGGCACAGTGGGCTATGTATTACAATTCTTTTATAAATAGATGTTTGTTTAAAAGACAGCGGACAATCGGGCACAATATTATTTTTTTTTCTTATCTTTAATATTAATAGCTTATGCTTTTTTACATTTTGTTTTAAATTCTTACCGCATTAATGATTGCTTTGTGCATAACATTGGAATGTAAAAAGGCGAGGCAAGGGGTGGAGACCTGGTGTCCTGAAATACAGACTCACGGCCTAGCTTAGGCACCAGTCTCCCACAGTATAATATTTCTGTTTTCGTCGTTGATATTGTAATACGTTCTATGTCAAAATGTTATGATTTTTTGTTTGATCTCTGAACTGGAGTATTAAAATCACTATTTATTATATTATTGTCAAATATGATGAAAAACATCTTTATTGAAAATGTAGGTAGTTTAAAAATATAATCACTGTATTCGTTGCGACACTAAAATGTTTTGTCATAAAATAAGCTTAAACTAACATAGAACGTATTGCAATATCAACGACGATTTGTATTGATAACTGGCTAATGTTTAGTACCTATATTGTGGTGAGAAATATATCAGTGATCTGTTAAAATTCCTATGTCTTTAATTGTGTCTTATAAATTTGATGAGATTTATTGATGCCACCATAACATTGATTGCCGAAAACTACGTATCTTGTAGTTTCTGTCTGGTAAAAAAGCCATAGAATGATGAAAAATACTAACTTTGCTATAGATATAATTCCACACACGCTCCATATCATTCCAGTCTGTCACTATGCCATGTTCCATGGGATATTTGATGCTGAGGAGTCCACGATGTTCTTCAGCGCGAGGACCCACAAATAATTCTCCTTCTAATGCGCCAGCCATGACCCGGACGTGCTTCGGTCGGCCTATACTGTGGGGCAAGCAGCATTCATTGATCATTACTGTATTTAATACCAGTAGGTAATGTGTAATTCAAAAAATGAGAAACGTAGACACTAAAAACTAGAAAACCAACAGTTGCATGTAACATGTAACTAAACTTTTAGAATCATTTTGATACTATAACGGAACTCTTGCATTTGGCAGAAGCATTTATGATTACATTATGTCAGAAAAATTTAGTGATTCCAATAAATGATTACATATAAAAAATGTGACATTTAAATGAAAGTGATACTTACTAGTTTGGAAACCTGCATTTCGGTATCTGGTCGCCAGCGAAGCCGGCCTTGATCACTCCGGAGCCCTAACAAAAACCGGCATCAGTAAAAAATTACACAAATGCGATAGAAAATGTACACGATACAAAAATGGTAAGATGACTCATGTTCGGTACAAATGTATGTAAGCGTGTGTTTTAACTATTTAGAATCTTTAAAACCTATCGACTATCAGCCTAACTGCAAAATTGGTCCAACAATCGATTTTCACTAAATTTATTGCTCAAAACCTTGCATCGTCGACTCAGTGTAAATACTTAGTCCAGTGGTAATAAATTATATTTACATTGTCGATCACGACGGGTTGATTGACAATCACATCGTTTAGCTCCATTGTTGGCTAAATTAGGGGAAAAAATATATATTTTATCTTATTTTTCTATCAATTTGCTACTGAAGGATCCACACTAATCCACATTCGCGTACGTTTTTTAACTAGATCCGTTCCAGCGTTCCAGGTCCAAGTGTCAAAGAAAATAGCGCTGTACGTGTCACACAAATATGTAATTTGTATTAGTTGTCCTGCTCTCACGCAATGGAATGCAATTATTTGTGTCACTTAAATTATGGGGAATGACATCAGTGTTTCAGTGTTACTACAAAACAAATCAGTCTGATAAGAAAAACTGTTGCCAATAATAAATGAAATATTCGGCCATTCTGACAGTCAACGCATAATGGCGCGTCCCTACTTTGTGGGCCCCGCGGCTCGTAGTGAAACATTCCTGTCAGCATGCACGGCTCAGGCTTCGCTCACGTCCACAGACACGAAGCTCGCGCGACCCTGACGGAGACTCGTTAAGGTGAATGCTCCAACCACCCCGCGAAATTCAAATATTATTAAGTTTTTTGCAATTTGCAGGCCAGTGCTAGTTTGTATGTTGATTAAAATATGAATTGCGGCTGTAAGACGTATGTAGTTACAGAAATATAATCATCAAAATCATCAATATAAGCCTCCAAGTTCATAAAGGTGCAAAAATGACTTTTTCAAGTTCCTGCACCTTTATGAACTTGGAGGCTTGTATTGATGATTTTGAAAAAACGTAAGAAAATTTGAATTTCGCGGGCTAGTTGGAGCATTCACCTTAATTTGGGGTAATCTTATTTTTCCGCAACCAAGGGCGGGAAAGAAAATTACCACAGATAACTTTACTGTACCTTATTTATAAGTCCAAACCAAATCGATAGCACGAGAAAACTATTCTTTGAGATAACATAGCATTTCATTGCGATGCGAAGCGATTTTCTCGTGCGCATAATAATAATCAAATTGGGAACTTTTTTTTACTTTTACTTATTATTTGAAAACAATTTAACGCCTATACACGTAATAAGTTTCTTTTTAAAAATTGTCGTGATACTCATTTGTCGATCTTTACCTTCAAATATCTCGGTAACGTGACACTTTGGGGTAACATGTTACTGGACATTTTTTGCCCGTCAAAATGTCTTCTATCCATACATACCACTTTCATCGGGGGCTGCGATTTGGAAAAAAAATCAAAATGGCGGGCAGGTTGATATGCCACATTGGTTCTGTCCCCTTTAACCGATTGTCTAAATCTAAAAAATCAGCTTCTGAAGTCGGTGACATTTGTTTGTTTGATTTCGTTTTTTGCCACCGACTTCAGAAGCTGATTTTTCTTCAGAAGTTTATTTTTCACTTTTTGGTGTTTTTGAAGTCGGTTTTTATTTTTTGCCAAAAAGTTTTTTATTTTTCCATTTTTAGTTGTTCCCAAACAAATAAAAGGTTTTATTTATCCCCAATAAATGGAACATTACATAATATCTTACTGTCCAAATCTGGGTGTACACATCTGCGTACCCCCTCAGATCATACAGGCGTGATGTTACGTCATGATGTTGTATAAACAATAAACATCCAAGCGATTGCAGCAATCACGACAGATTTGCCGTCTATTTTTGAAGAGTTCTATTGTATATCTCCGAAGATCAGGATCAGATCTTCACCAAATTAAATGGGACCACCTCAGGAGTATACTCTTTCAAATAAAAAAAGAATTTTGAGAATCGGTTCACAAATGAAGGAGAAATCAGGTAACATACATAAAAAAAAAAAAAAAAAATACATACACACGAACATAGAACCTCCTCCTTTTTTGAAGTCGGTTAAAAAATATGATTCTGTTCTGTCTTTTAGATTACCTATCGAAAAATGTTGGATACGGGTTTTTTGTTTCATAAAATTAATAAAAATTTACGAAAATAAGACGTGTCAAAGATCGTGAGTGGGGGCTGGTGACGTCACTTTCTAGTAAAAAATGTACCAATGTACGCTTTTCGAAGCACTGTATCGTCTCAATTTTTTGTTTACGTGAAAAAGGAAAAAATACGTGTCCAATATTTTTTGGAAATCTATCTGACGGACTTATTAGATTTTTTTAGTCAACAACCCTATTATTATGTTAATTTTAAACTGTTGTTTTTAATGTACTACTGGGCTTTTTCATTTTTGTGTACGAACTACGAAATGTTTGTACAGATGGTCTTTAATTAAATATCCCGCGTAATTTCGTTTTGTGATATAGTGTATTTCGATAGCCGCTAGATGGCGCAAAGACAAAGAATTCTCATATTTTTAGACATCAAATATTTTATAGTATAAAAATGTTTATTTATCTTTTTAGTGACTTCATTTTCTCCCACTTTAGAGTCATAGGTTGCGCGAGCGATCTGTCGGTCACCTTCTGGTGTTTGAAGTAGTAGGTACAATATTGGTACAAAAGCGGATCTAATGCCACAAGGCATTCTCCACCAGTCAACCTTTCGGTAATAATTGCGTAGTACAAAAATAATAATTACAAGAACCATTTTGTTATGACAAGTGACAAATTGTGATCAGACTACAAATTAAGTTGAGTAGGGACTATTTTCCGTTTACTACATACATGTAAGTAGCTATGACAATTATTAGACAAAACAACATAACAACAACAACAATAGTATACCTATACATATGTAAAAGTACCCTTAACGCAAACGAAGGGCACTTGTTCTCACGGTTGTTTCGGGAGGTACCTGCACCGAATCAGGCGGGAGGAAACGCCCGGTTGTCACCATTGTGAGGATCGGCCGGAGGACACGGTGGAGCACACCGTGGAGGTGTGTCCCGCTTGGGCGGAGCCCCGCCGTGTTCTCGTAGCGGCGATCGGCAGCGGCGACCTCTCGCGTCCGGCCCTGGTGCAAGCCATGGTCCGGGGCGAGGAGGAATGGGACGCCGTCGCCTCCTTCTGCGAAGCAGTGATGCTAGCGAAGGAGGTGGCGGAACGTGAGAGGGAGAGAACCTCTCGTCCCAGCCGCCGCGGGAGGCGCTCCGGGCGTCGGGGGCCACGTGATGGCTTCCGGCCACCGTAGACGCGGGCCTGTAGACGGTGAGTGATGGGTAAGCTCGCCGTCCGTCCGTCTTATGACGACAACAGGCCGTGTCGACGGCGCGTTCGTGTTCCACGCGCGCCTCAAAGAGATGTCAGCAACACGGAAGGGGCCCACAGGGGCCGACGCCTGTCGAGGCTGCGGGATGTCCGCAAGGGATACCGAGGCCTCGACATGAAGGGCGAAGAAGGAACATGGGTGGTTTTTAGTCAGTAGAAGTCTGACACTCCCTCTCGCTCTGCCTAAGAGCGGGAGGGGTTATTTGATGATTTCCCACCCCCAAAAAAAAAAAAAAAAAAGGGCACTTGTTCTCCCCACCACTGCGATCATTTTTTTGTTCTAGACCATACCTGGGAACCTCTTGGTTACGGAGATATTGGGGGTCAAAGTTCCAAATTTTTCACAGCTGTTTTTGTAAATACTAGTTTTTCAGGTTTTAACTTTACTTAAATTACCTCCATGACCCGTTTACTATTCAAAGCATCCACTAGCACATTGTTTTAAGAGTGCTACGTTGAGTTTTAGGTACCGTAAAATGTAATTTTTGACCCCAAAAAAAAAAGTCATTTCCCAGCAAAAAATTTTGCGTAGGGGTACTTAGTTTGATGTACAGAATGCTTGGTTGACGGATGCGTGAAGGGTTCGTTTACACCCTGTATATGTAAAACTTTGAACATTGTGTTTGCCTGTTTACCACCTGCCTAGCCTTTTTCCAACTATGTTGAGTTCAACTTCCTGCCTTACCTACCAGATGCACTTAAACATCAGTTTTTACATGGAACGACTGCCTATCTCTACAACCCAGTTAAGGGTAAAACGTAAGATTGGTTGTCAGACTTTCAGGCCACCGACTACCTGTAACGCCTGTCAAAGACCTACAATTGACACCCGGGACTAAGGCGTAACGTGTGTTCAGAGGCACGGAGGAAACTCAGTATGTAATGGGTGCTGACTCATCCACTGAGTGACCTCGCAAGAGCGGGCTAATCTTAGAAATCGACCCGTTATTTTTTAGATAACATTTTCTTAATTGTTGTAAACCAACTATATATATTACAGTCAGTGCCCAACGTTACCTGACTCCTCTTCTCACACCACACTTGCCCTCTTCACCTTTACACGAGGGGTCAGGTAATACTGGACATCGATTGTACCAACCATTTCCACTGAATTGGTAATAATAACAAATACTTTCACAATTATTTTTAGAGCGCTTACGCTTTTTCTAAAACGTCATGTCTGTGAATCTGGCACCACTTCACCAGTAGGTAGTTTTATAGAAGTTATTCTACCAATATAGAAAAAAATAAAATTGAAGTGTCTGTTTGTAATATTTTTTTTTTTTGGCGGATGGAAAATCATCAAATAACCCCTCCCGCTCTTGGGCAGAGCGAAAGGGAGTGTCAGACTTCTTCTGACTAAAATCCATCCATGTTCCCTCTTAGCCCTTCATGTCGAGGCCGCGGTATCTCTTGCGAACAACCCGCAGCCCCGACGGCGACGGGCTAATATTAGGTCCTTACATATGAAATTAGCGTTTTAGTCGTATGTGCTGACCGCTTTGATCTGAAATATCTACTCTTTGGTTAAGAATTCCAAATTCAAATTTATAAATTCAATTAGCTGGTACATTTGAATTTTGAAAACAGTAAATTCATTTGTTTTTTCCTCATTATTTTTTTCTTTGGCGTCGCTTATTACCGCACAATGGAAAACATGAAATATCGGTATATTTACGAGTACGAGTTCTACCTGCCATGGTAGAACCAGTGCTGCAGAAACAGCTCGAAGGATTAAGGCCAGGTAGACCAAGCGAAATAGGCATTTAACGCTACCAAGAGTTGCCCGCGATTGCCGCAAAGCGAGCCGTGCGCTTACGTCGCGAGGAGTGTCACCTGTGTCACATTACAGATAAGCAGGCAATAGGTCAACTTGTCTTATTGATTTATTTTTAAATTAAAATAAGAGATTTGATTCATTAAAAACTCGTTTTATTATAATTTGTAGTAATAGCGAAGTCTTTCGTTTTTTTGTAATAAATTAATTTGAGTAGATATTTTAAATGGAATAAACTCTGAACTATACTTATTACATTAATTGATGTTTTAGTTTCTAGGTAGGTTGTTCCAAATGCAATAGGTAACGCAAGGACGACAATGCCGCAAAGATCGCGTCATTATTATCATTTACGGAACAGATTAGGGTGATCATCGTAGCTTTTTAGTCGACCTTGTTTAGGGTTCCGTACCCGAAGGGTAACCAACGGGAACCGGGGGGGTACCCTATTATTAGCCAATTAATTAGTAAGATTAAACTGACTAAAATAAATCCCAATTCTACTGTTATTTTATTATATGGGAATAGTTTAAATGTAAGTAAAAAGGACATCATTGAATGTGTTCATTTGATGTTACATCTCAACAAGACCATTAATTGTAAATTCATTTTCTGTGCTTTGCCTTATTCTCAATATTTGTCCATTGAGCAAAATAGGTACATATATGATTTAAACTTGTTAATTTATAATAGGACATGTCGTCACAGTGACGCTATTTTATATTTTGATTGTAATCAATTTATCTCTGATTACAGACTGACTAACTTTACAATGTTTTTACCACCTAGTTCTAAGCGACGTATTGCTAACCTTTTAGCATACAATATACACAGCGACACTGGTATGTGTTTACCAACGTTTTCTGTTAGTAGTGATACTAATACTGCTTTTGTAACTAACACTTATACAGATACTAACACTTTTATTGATACACCTTGTAGTTTAAACTGTTAGGTGCGACAACAGGTAGGCTGCATGTGTTGAATGTTGTTCATCAAAATATGCAGGGGTTATCTGGCAAAGAATTAGAGTTAAGTTTGTTTATGGAGAATTATGATGTTCAGGTTTTATGTCTAACTGAACATTGGTTGAAGGAACATGAAGTAGCATTTATCAATGATGATTTCTATACCGTACAGAGTGCCTTTGTGAGAAAAAATGCTATTCGCGGTGGATCTTTAATTCTTGTATCAAACAAATTAAAATGTAAACAACGTTTAGACTTAGTTAATCTTTCCATTGAGCGCACTATTGAGTTGTCTTGCGTTGAACTCGAGCGATACTTAATAATTTGTGTTTATAGACCCCCTTCTGGGGACTTTACTCGTTTTGAATCTGTAATGGAGGATTCACTTAATAAGTTAAAATCTAGTAATAAATCTATAATTTTATGTGGAGATTTTAATGTTAATATCTTAGATGTTACTCCATTAAGTATCAGATTTCTCAATCTGTTTAGATCGTTTAATTTAGTTAACCTGTTTTTTGAACCAACAAGGATCACGGCTTCTTCATCAACTTGTCTTGATAATATGTTTAGTGATTGTGTTGCCGAGGACAAATTAGTGTTAAGTGACTTATCCTCTGATCACTGTGGCTTAAAAGCTAGCTTCCCTATGCCATTAAATAAAAAGCCGCAGAAAATAGAATGCAGGCCTCATACAGCTAGTCGTTGCAATAAATTTAAAAATAATGTAGCACTTAAAGTAACACCGTCAATAGTAGAGCACGAAACTCCTAATGAAATTTATAAAGCCCTTTTTGATGTTGTGCAAAATGAATACCAATCTATTTTTAAGTCTAAAACTATTAACATTAAGGGACCTTCTGTGGGCTTCAACCAATGGGCCACACCAGGTATTTACAAAAGTCGAGCCCGATTATACGAGTTGTATGGTCTTAAACAATACAGGTTTGATACAACTTTTCTAGAGTATGTTAAAAATTATTCCAAATTATTTAAAAAGATTTGTATTATTGCAAAATCAAAATTCTTAAGCGAGACCATTAAAAATTCTAATAATAAAGTTAAAGCCACTTGGAAAATCATTAACAATGAAACGGGTAAATCTGTTACACAAGATAATCACCTTGAGATCATGGTGGGTAACAAATTAGTTAATAAAGCAGCCGACGTAGCCGAGGCTTTTAATGAGTATTTTGCCAGCATACCTATAGCGACGACTCGTTCCCTAAGTTCGTCGCCGTCTAAAGCCGAAGATCTTTTGCATAGCAGCGTGTCTAAATGTGGTAACGTATTTAGTTTCGAACATGTAACGCCTCGTGATGTGGTTAACGTTTTTAATTCACTTAAGTCTAAAAACACAGGTGATTTTTGGGGCATTTCTATTAAACTATTAAGTAACATAATCGACATTGTAGCCCCCTGTCTTGCTGTTACTTTCAATAAATGCGTTGATTTGGGGACTTTCCCTGATCTTATGAAGAGCAGTAAAGTCATCCCTCTATTTAAATCTGGTAGTAAAAATGATATTGGCAATTTTAGACCAATTTCTATTTTACCTGCATTTAGCAAAATTTTTGAAAAATTAATTCTCAAACAGTTGTTAGTACATTTTAATTTAAATAATCTCCTTCATAATGATCAATATGGCTTTACAAAGGGTCGTTCGACTACGGATGCAGGTGTTGCTTTGCTAAAACACATATTTAACGCATGGGAGAACGCGCAAAATGCAATCGGTGTTTTCTGCGATCTCTCTAAAGCTTTTGATTGCGTACATCACGATACGCTTTTACGGAAACTGCGTCATTACGGTGTTCAAAACGAGGCCCTAAATGTGATAGATTCGTATTTACAAAATAGATTCCAATGTGTAGACGTAAATGGCGCGAAATCTTCCAGACTACCGGTTCGGCTTGGTGTACCTCAAGGTTCAATACTGGGTCCATTTTTATTCTTGGTTTATATTAATGATCTACCATATTATTTAAAAGGTTTTTGTGACGTTGTACTATTTGCAGATGATACCTCTCTTATCTTTAAAGTAGATAGGAATAGACACAATTTTGACGACGTAAATAGCACGCTATCAATGGTCACGGATTGGTTCACAACAAACAACCTTGTTCTTAATGCCAAGAAAACTAAAATAATTAAGTTCGCTTTACCCAATGTCAGAAATCTAGGTCCCAATATTATCCTCGCCAATCAAGAGCTGGAAACTGCCGACTCTGCTGTATTTCTGGGCATAACAGTAGATTCAAAATTACAATGGGGATTACACATATCAAGCCTAGCGGGAAGGCTAAGTTCGGCCGCATACGCCGTCAGAAAAGTAAGACAATTCACTGACGTTGATACAGCACGGTTAGTCTACTTTAGTTATTTTCACAGCGTTATGTCCTACGGTATTCTGCTGTGGGGCAAAGCTGCTGATATTCAAAATATATTTGTTCTGCAGAAGCGAGCCGTTCGTGCAATTTATCAGCTGGGTGCCCGAGTTTCTCTTAGAGATATTTTTAAGGAGATTGGTATTCTCACGGTTGCTTCTCAGTTCATCTTTGCCAACATTTTATATATTAGACAAAATATTCACCTGTACACTAAAAACAGTGATATTCACAACTTTAACACCAGAAATAAGCATAAACTACGCGCTCCTTTTCACCGGCTTCACAAAGTTCATAATTCATTCGTAGGGCTCGGTATAACATTTTATAACAAACTGCCATCTTCTTTTTTAGACTTGCCATTTAATGCATTTAAAGCCAAAGTGAAATCTAATCTTTGTTCAAAAGCTTACTATTCCATTAACGACTACTTAAATGATAAGAATAGCTGGTCGTTGAGTTGAACACAAGACAATGTTTGTAATTTATGTTCTTTCTCCAAAATTAGTTTACTGATATAATTTATGTTTTATTATTATATACCTTTTATTATTGATTGTAGTCAATCGTAATATTAACTTACACATAGTATTGTATCGAGTCTGGTTCTTCTAACCAAACAGACAGATGTGTTGCTGGAGAGTTTGTTCCGCCACTTCTTCTTTCCAGCAAAAACACTAGGAAGTGTCGAAGGGTGGGCGTTTTGGGGGACTGTCACTTGTAAATAAGTAAAGTAAAGTAAATTTTGACGTTCGAAAAGTGCTGATTATCAGCCTAGTTTGAATAAATGAGTTTTGATTTTGATTTTGATTTTGATTTATTAATAAGCCTTCGTTGTCCGTCCGTCCGTCCGTCCGTCTGTCAGCGGTCTGTATCTCATGATCTATAATAAGTAGACGATTGAATTTTTCACAGAATGTGTATCTCTGTTGCCTCTAAAAGAACAAATACGAAAAATTAAAAAAAATATATTAAAAAAGAACTCGATATTTGAATGGAAAATCGTATATTTTTTAATACAACAACGATAATATTATCAACTCTGTATCTCACGCATATGATAATCACCAAATGTGTCAAAATTATTATTCATGTATTCGGGGGGGTATGAGGAACAGGGTGTAAAGTTCCTCATCCCCCATAGAAAAGGGAGGATCCTCCGACCGGGATGTTGTGTCCGACATATGTAAGTCGAGATTTTCTATATAGGCTAATGTCGCGGATAATGTTGATAGCGCGATGAAGGAATTGTCAATTTAGTTCGCATGTGTTGCGATAGATGTCGCTGTCGCCACATCACTCCCCTCCGAGACCGGAGGTCGATAGCAGACTGAGTTTTGATGCTTGCCAGGCCAGTGGAAGGTTCCAGTGAGTCGGAACCGGATGCCGCGTAGTTCTCGGTGAGTCGGAACTGTCTGCGGTGATGCCCCAGTGAGTCGGGGTGATGCTGCATTATGCTCCAGTGAGTCGGAGTGATGCTGTGCTGCGTAGTGGCTGGCTGCTGCGTCGAGCAGGAGAGTAGTGCGTCTCTGCTTGCTGACCGGCCGAAGTGCAGTGTGCTGTGCCAAGGTCCCTGATGAGGCTGAGGGTGATGACCAGGTATGCGCTTCTGCTGAATTCATCTTTGAGTACTTTTTCTACGATGAAGGAGTCTTCTGTGTCTTCAGTTTCTCTAAAAAAGAGAAATATGGTAAGTCTTACAAGTTTGTCTTACACATCCGAGTAAAAGCATTGTATGTAAAATGCTGTAAAAACATAAAATGTGGTACTTACGTTAATGTTACAGTTTTTTGTGTATCAACAGGATCCAATCCAATAAAAGAGGTTTTGGATACATCAGCCGTGTTGCTACATGATGCATTATCCATGTAGTACCTGAGAACCCACCCACATTATGTTAGTTAATGTACATTATGAGTATCCAGGACTTTAATACAGTAGAGCATCGATTATCCGAACGTCGTTCAACCGAATGACAGACTCCTTTTTCCTTTTGAGGTACGTAACCCTAATCTTGATCTATGGTAATTACATGACGCGGGCTAGCGGACTGTGAGTAAGGGTAACTCGCCGTCCGATCAAGGACCAAGCCCGGGTCCGCGGCGCGTCGTGTTCCACGCGCGCCTCAAAGAGCTGTCAGCAAACTGACGGGGCCCAAATAGGGATGCCTGCCGGGGCCACGAATATGTCTTACCAGGATACCGTGGCCCTGGAACGCAAAGGGCAACCGAAGGAACAGGGTGGATTTTAGTTAGTACAAGTCTGACAGTCCCTTCCGCTCCACTCAGAGCGGCAGGACTCATTTGATGATTTTACCACACGATAAAAAAAAAAGATAATTACATACCTATTTTCGTTTGAATCCTCAGGTATCAGATTTGTTGCTGCGGCAGTGTTCATGTTAGTTTCTTCAGGCTGCCCAACTAACCTATAACAAAAAGTAAATGGAGTACCTATTTCACAGATGAAATTGATTGATATATATAGTAATTTACTGTTCGTTAGCAAACGCCAGGTTGAGATATCGAAATAGACAAAATAATAATATGATTTAATTTTATCAAAAATCTTAGCGTTCTCTAGTAGTACTGATATTTTTATATTGTGGCTCGCCACTCGCCAGGCAGGAAACGAAAAGACAAAATATGAATTATCAAAAATCGTAGCGATCCTCGGTACTAATATTCATAAACTATAGTACGATGATCGTAAGTTTTAGACATTTACCAATCAGAGACTGAAGTAAAATAAAATTTAATTTTGAGACCAAATTACATTACAATACAAATAAAACATTTACGTAGGTACTTACTTCTTCACATATCTTTGGAGTGCATTCTTTCTATTTGTGTCTTTTATTGCTTTACACGACTTTTTTCGCCTGCGTTGTTTATTGCCCATTATAATTTATAACTAACAAGCAACAAATTCTCAAAAAGAGATAGTATGGTGCGCGTAGTTGTCAAACTGACACAGGTCCGTCGTCCATAAGCGCCAACACGCGACTGAACGGACCTGTCCGAGCCGCCGCGATCGCTTTTAATTCTTATTTAAACATAGTAATTGAGAAAATCATTTTATCAATTCAAACTCTGCGAATTTGTCTTTAACTAATTAGTTTCTTAATTATAGTACAAAAATTAAACGTAAAAAATCAGTAATATAGTCATAATATTGAAAAAACGATCTAAAAAGGGGTAACTTTGCGATTTTTTTCTATCGAGTGAAGTTCATCAGGTCTTGCAACTGAATGCGATTTTGACTAGATAAGATCCTTAACTAATACATATATTTTTTATTAAATTTAAAAAACTGTATTTTTTGTCTCAGATTGTTTTAAAAAACTTAAATTCGGGTCCACCCAGCCTTAATGATGTGTACGGCGCTGGTGTCGCAAAAGAAAGCACGGTACGTTTTTGATTTCAACGTTTTCGTTCAGGAAATTTCGACCAACCACGTGGACGGCCGGAGACCATAGTGGAATATGAAGAATTAAAGGCTATTGTCGCAGCGGATCCATCACAAAGCACTTCAGAGATAGCTGCAGGCTTCGGGGTAAGTGATAAAACTGTATTAATCCACTTGAAGCAAATCGGGAAAGTAAAAAACTTGAATGAATTGAGTGAATCGGACTTGCAAACACGCGTCGACTGCTGTGTTACTTTGCTCAACCGACACAATAATGACGAATGCATTGAATAGTACGGGGGTCATGGAGATTTATTTAAAGTAAAGTTGTGAAAATGCTGGAACTTTGACAGCCAATGTCTCTGTACTTAGAAGGTTCACAGGTGATCTAGAACAAGAACAAACTGTCTTTTGACTTCGTTAAGAATACTTTTACACCCATGATGTAAAATATTTATGGTTATAAAGAGGTAAAGTTAGAATCGTCTCCAGGGAATCGTATCAGTAGTTCCGATTCCCAAACATGCACCTGTGGCGACAGCGACATCTATTGCAACACATGCGAACTAAATTGGCAAATCCTACATCGCGCTATCAACTTTATCCACGACATTAGCCTATAAAATATAGAAAAATTCGACTTACAAATGTCGGGCAGCTAGCCCACCAGACACAACATCCGTCTGGTCGAAGGATCCTCCCTTTTCTACGGGGGATGAGGAACTTTACACCCTGTTCCGCCAAACACCCAAACATGCTCTTTAAATACTGGGAAGAGCTACATCGATATCCCTCAATGGACGAAACCTTAGAGTCGCCCAATTTGAATACTTAGGGCATTATGTCACCGAGGATCTCAAAGATCAGGTAGATATTGATCGCGAGCGCAGGGCACTAGCAGCCAGATACATTAGCTGGCTCACAGATTCGCTGGTGTAGTAACGAAGTCAAAATAACTCAATTCAAAGGTTATTGTCAATGGTTCTACACGAGTAGTCTGTGGGTCAGCTATACGCGGAAGGCTCTAGATGCTCTGCGAGTGCAATATAAAAATGGCTTCAGGGTGCTGTTCTAGCTGAACAGCACGATGCATCGATTTTGGCACTGTGTCCGGGTGCTCGTGCGGCAGGGATGATATTATGTGTACCTACTTAGTTAATATAGGTTTGGGCTTTCAGGTTATCTAGGTGAGCTGATTTTGGAATGTACTACTCCTCAACGGCCTAACCGTTGAGGAGTAGTACATTCCAAAAGTAAAAGAAAAAGTTGAAAGCAATAATAAGGGAATCTTGAATGAAAAGGGTTAGGTTTCTTGGTTGAATGTTAAATGCATAGTAAATATTTGTATGTGATATTACAACTAAAAAAAGAATAATAAAAAACTTTTTAGCCAAAATAAAACCGACTTCAAAAACACTGAATGTACCTAGAAGAAAAATCAGCTTCTGAAGTCGGTGACATTTGTTTGATTGAGTTCGTTTTTTTTTGTCACCGACTTCAGAAGCCGATTTTTCTTCTAAAGTTTATTTTCACTTCTTTGTGATATTGTTTTTTTCACTTATTGTGTTTTTGAAGTCGGTTTTTTTTGCAAAAAAGTTTTTCTAATCAACAATTATTAAATGTGGTTGAACGCTTCAGTAATATCAAAATGTTTCTGTATTAATAATATCTAGAATTTTTGAGATATCAAAAGTATTTAAAGTACCTACTTTACAATCACAGTAAATCAGCGTAAATATATTTTTTTAAATCTAAACGTCTATTATAATCAACAATAATGTGCGTGTGGTGTGAGGGCCCGTTTGTTAAAACTCTGTAAAAACGTGCTTAGGATTTAGTGAACATTCCCCAACAATTGTGAAAGTTGGAATCAGATTTTGTGAAAGTCATATAAGCGAGTTATTGACTGTAAAGTCGGGCCCTCAGTTCTCACATAGAGGATTGAGGGCCCGCCTGTACCTGAAAAACTATGTACACTACAGAAAAAGACTTTATGCCCAAATCTTACCTAATGCCGAACAAAATTTGTGAAAACAAGATATTATCGCAAAACACTGTCTTACTTTGTAAATCTTCGTTCAAAATGGGCCCTCAATCCTCATACACGTAAAAGTTTGTCACGCAAATAAAATGAATCCATTAACTTACAGCTACTGTTTGAAATCCTATTAGCTACTAAATAAATTGTGAAAATTTGTGAAAGCAAGAACAGATCACCACTTCTTGTTGTTTGAAAGTTATGACCCTGATAAAAATCGGGCCCTCAGTCCTCCATTTTTTTGTATTCTTTTTGTTACTCCTAACGTATGAAAGATAAGCCAAATATAAAACTGTCTCTTTTTGTGAAAAAAATTGTGCAACAAATTGGTGTTATTTGTTACTAATAAGAATTACGATAAAACAACAAATTTTAACAGATACTGAAATCAGCAATTTTTCTATTGTGTACGCGTGTCATTGTGACAGTCGCGGGTAGGGTGACAATAATTTCATTTTAGCTTTTTCTTTTTACTTGAAATAAATGTTTTATTGATTTTGATTTACCCTCATTTTATTATACTTTGTTAGTAGCGATACTGATGTTTTAGTTCCTTCTGCTGTTGCAAAGTACGTAAAGTAAGTTTACATATCCACAATAGTTGTAATAGTTAGTGTAGTTACTAAACAATAGTTTATGATAGTGCAGCGGATGTTGTAGGTGATAAAGCACTAAGGCAAGTTTTATGAAACAGTTCTAGTGAAGAATAAAAATAATAATTACTTTTTAATGCGCAAGCAAGCACATCTTCGGTCATGACACTCGCTCGTCTTCGGTCAAGATATCAAACTTATAACTTTGCCTTTAAGGTAAGTGAAAAAATGGTACCTACACGTAATGCAAACTTCTTATAATTCAATATAAGAAGTTTGCATTATGTAGGTACATTTTTTCTCTTAATATTAATATATAAGACTGATTACCATAGTAACGAAAATAATATTATTGTAACAATCTTTGATGTAATAAAAATACGATAATATTCCAGGTATTAATTATAAATCTTCACAGTAAGTTTGTTTTGATACATACTCATAATTGTATAAGTAGGTTCCTAACCTATTATATTCATATAATATATTGTATTTTATTTTATTTTATTTATTAACATGAATGATCTATTAGCGCTTGTCTACTTAAATAGTCATTCTAAGAATTGTTTAATTCAATTTCACTTATTTATAAATTGTATAGTTTTTAAAGTAAACTTGAGTACGATCTTCCAACCTATTGATAACGGAAATTGTATTCAACAATATAATAGAGTAATTTTTTTCCCCCAACAGTTACCCATAACCATGCCAAGAGGACGCATACCATCTGTTCCTATAGAAGAACAAATATCATTATTTACAAAATATATCGCTGATCTGCAGGAAATAGACATCAAATATAACAATCCCATATTTATGGAAATGTCTCGGGAAATTAATGGAAGAATGTCTGCAATAGCTCTGCACATGTCATTCTTACGGCATCGCCGTACTTTAATTACAGAAACCCTCGCCAATAGCGATGTCGATACAAACCCTCCATCAGACAGCACAACGACTACTGAATCCGTTGAATCCTTCATAGACTCAGAGGAATCGGCCAATTCATAATTCTCGTTTGATATTGATGTAGGTACATGAATGGCAAAAAATTAAAATGTTATGACTTACTTTCAGAGTACGAGTAATGAAAAATAAATTGTGGTCACCCTATTTGCTAATTCAGAAAGGAAAAATAAAATTCGATTTTCATATACAATAAAGGGTCTTTTAATTTCTTTCTAGTATCGAATTTGTTGCACAATTTTTTTCACAAAAAGAGACAGTTTTATATTTGGCTTATCTTTCATACGTTAGGAGTAACAAAAAGAATACAAAAAAATGGAGGACTGAGGGCCCGATTTTTATCAGGGTCATAACTTTTAAACAACAAGAAGTGGTGAACTGTTCTTGCTTTCACAAATTTTCACAATTTATTTAGTAGCTAATAGAATTTCAAACAGTAGCTGTAAGTTAATGGATTCATTTTATTTGCGTGACAAACTTCTACGTGTATGAGGATTGAGGGCCCATTTTGAACGAAGATTTACAAAGTAGGACAGTGTTTTGCGATAATATCTTGTTTTCACAAATTTTGTTCGGCATTAGGTAAGATTTGGACATAAAGACTTTTTCTGTAGTGTACATAGTTTTTCAGGTACAGGCGGGCCCTCAATCCTCTATGTGAGAACTGAGGGCCCGACTTTACAGTCAATAACTCGCTTATATGACTTTCACAAAATCTGATTCCAACTTTCACAATTGTTGGGGAATGTTCACTAAATCCTAAGCACGTTTTTACAGAGTTTTAACAAACGGGCCCTCACACCACACGCACATTCAACTATACCCTAACAGGTTTTTCCTAGTTTTCTATAATGATTTACAACAGTACCTTCTTAGATATCATAGTCACATTGTACAACTTGTACGAGCGCAAAAGCGAGCTAGCAACAGCTGCACAAGTTGCTCGTTTTAAATGTAAATTTTAACAATACGGTAGGTATTCATCAATATTACCAGCGTTAGGGAATATTACCGGTAATAATAGAAACTTACTAGGAATATTTCCCTCTGGTAAAATAGTGGTTATAGCATTGACTTATATATTACTGCGTAAGGACTGGGCGGACGGCATGTTAAAATGACGCCTCGAACGTGGTCCTAAAATGGTCTTTCCTAAGCCGAAGTGAACTAGTCCACGATCGGCTCTCTTCGGGTGCGGTCGTAAATTTTATTAAAAGCTTTATTTATGTTCTTTATTCCTCGAAAATACCACGCCGCTTATACAAGGTTACATTAACGAGCAGACTACACCGATACTCTGTATGGCGAACGCGTCGAGCAAATGTTCGGACGACCGTATCTTTAGTTTTTATATCAATGGGTTATAGTAAAATCGTAACGGCACATCACTAATCACAAGAAAACGTCATCCATCCACAATTTATTTAACTCGAGCTCTCTGTTATGTTCCAGGTTGCAGAATACCGAATATCTACTTGAAACGGTCAACAATATCCCAAGAACCACAGACACAAACTCGTGTAGCGTCACGAAGAGACGAATAGTTTAGGGGAGAAAATATTGGCAACCAGCAAGATAATGGCGTGGCTGACTACCCATAAGAGTGTGCACCATTTATTTCTAAGTTTCTATTAATTGTTACCTATCTGACTAATTAATCTGTTGTAGCAACTGTTCATGTAAGCTCAAGGTAAAGTGTAAATCTATTTAATACTTTTAAAATTACTTGAAACCGTTTCACGAACAATCTTAGAATTTCCCGAGGCAGAATCGCAATTGTACCCGAACGAAGTCAGACACGTTACACGTTTCCATTCTATACTCTCCTGCTTCAGACCCATTGCAGTTAATAAAGCACCAGTCACAGCCTTGAGACATGACAAGTAAAGTCAGACGACGTCAGATATTAATTACGAATAATGAAATGTATAAGAAGCGCCCTGGAACTGCTAGTGCACATGGCTAGTTCTACGAGTCTAAACTGCTTAGTGTGCTGAATTTTCGAGCTAAACATGACGACGAAATCGAAGAGTTTTATTTAGCTGCAAATGTTGATTTAATAGGAGGATTTGATGACATATGTCTAAGGGTCAAAGTTAAAGGTTTTGCTAAGGAAATGGCTGTGTTTGCTCAAATCAAACACAAAGAAGCGGACAAATGTTTATCGCTTGATGTAAAACAAGATCTGACAACATCTTTTCAAAGTTACATAAAAATTAGACGAGCATTCGACTCAGATGATAAAGGCAAGCTGTTCGGAGGGGCCTTTAGCGAAACAGAATGCCTATTTATTATGTACACGAATGCTAAATATTATAACTTTAATAAAGACTTGGTCCAGACTGACTATACTACGAAACTGAAAGATCTAATAGCCACTGGAAAAGACTGCTCTTACTTACAACCTGAGTACAATGCCGAGGACGTAGTGGTTTTAAGTAACATCATTTTGGAAGAAGAAATCGTAGCACTTGCTGAGTATTTTGGGAAAATACTTAATACTCGTAATAAAGAGGTATTGATGGATGAGCACGTGTCGCGTTATCACTATATTCTGGCGCAAAGAGTATTCGAGATTCGTGATGATGAAGGAATACGAATCGCTAACTTCCGAAATGATTTCTTTAAATCAAACGAACATTTTGTTCTGATTTTCAAAAACACCCTCTACGAACAGGTAAAAAGAAACCTGAAACAACTGAGCCAGGAAAAGACCACGCTCGAAAGAAAGATTCTTCTGGATGAATTCTTCAGCGAACCGTCTGAAGTTGTTGTTTTGAGCAAACTAATTGGAACTGTTATTGCTTACAAAACTGGCAAATTTGAATTTATTATAAAATCTTCAGAAATAAGTGAAGATTTAAAACGAAAGTTGAATGAAGTGAGCGTTCCTCAAACTATAGTCGATGAAGCAATTGACCAGGCTGCCAGAAAAATATTAGATAGCTCGAAGTTCAAAGTTCCAGTTTCGTTTGGAAATAAAGATTTAACAGTAAAAGACGCTAAAGTCGAGAACGTATTAAATAAACTGTGTTCAACAATAGTTAGTTTGATTAACGTTGCACCTGATAAAGATCATAATGATCCTTATACTATCATTACTATCGACAATTCCCTTGACAAAGGCCTCCTTCGAGTTAACGGTGGCTTGGCTGGTGCAGTCGGCAATGTTTTCGTTGCCGATGAAAACTCAGAACTAATGAAGTTTGCTGATAATATCGAATCTATAGAAGGTAATCTTGCTAAAAGACTGTATCTAAAATTGCAAACGAAAATAAATAACTTACAAGAGTACAGAATAAAAGTGAAGGTAAAAACGTTTACAAAGCACTCATTTCACGCCAGTGAACACGATGTGAATTTGGTAAAAGACTTCTTAAGACAACTGATATTTTTCACCAATCAGTCAAAACAACAAGACATTGATGATACTTTAAAATTCGAAATGAGAAATCATCCTTGTGATGGCATATACCTTGATTCAACAAGAGCTGACGCGGTATTCTTAAAATATCACAAAGCAATCCAAGACTGGTGGATAAAACTTAATAAGGTGGAATATCTTACAAAACACAGTCAACACTTTGAGGATGCAACTAAAGATGTTATACACCAATCACTATTATCTGTCATTAACATGATAGAGACACACAAGATGCAAAACTTTAAATATACATTTAGTGAAGCAGCCCTCAGGGATTTCAAACTGTTGTTGGATGAGCAATGTAAGACAAATGAGACAAATGTCAAAATCATTGTTACAGACAATTGTGAATTTACTGTTGCTAAATTAACACAAAATTTAAATGACAAGACGCACCTAGTTTTAGACCTAGAATACATTTCTAATCTAATGCCGAATAAAACTTTACGTACTGATTTGGTGAAACCCCAGGATACTGTAATTTTTGTAAATTATGGAAAGTGGTATGCAAACTTTAATGAAATCGTAAATGTAGTTGAAGCTCCACTATTTATTGTTACAAAGGTAAAACCAAATAAAATGGTTAGTTATGCACAGGATTCTGCAAATAATCTTATTGATTTGAGCGATGAATCGCAGCAAACGTTCTTAAAGAACACCAAAGTGATATTTCAAGAGGAAGAAATAAACTTAGGTATCTTCGTAAAAGACGAAGAGGCAAGGAAACGTATTAAAGGAGACATTTTCCATGAAATGCTTAAAAACAAAGTCTTTAAAATAGGGATGCCGCTAGGAAATCGGAATTACGATGAATTCAAATACTTGTACACTGATAGACGCGTCAGTCGTATTAAGAAAACAGAAGAGGATGCATTTCATGAAGTTAAAGATAAATTAATACAGACTCTGTACGATTTACAAGATCATGTGATACTAGTTACTGCTATGCCTGGGATGGGCAAATCAACTCTACTAACTCATTTGTCAGTTAAGACGAAGGAACTCGACCCAGGCACTTGGATTGTAAGAATAAACCTGGTGGAGTACTCGAAAATATTCAGTGAGTGGCAGAAAGATAAAACAGTCATCGACCCTGAAATAAGTTTACATTTCATATCCCGTGTAGCGCTCGGTATGACAGAAGAGAAAATAACAGCCGAGTTGCAAACAGACAACACAGGCAATGCAGCAATTACTTATGGGTTAGAATTGTTCTTACAGTTCTACAATACTGGTACCTTGATATTTCTATTCGATGGTTATGATGAGATCTTCCCGCACTACGCGAACGAAGCACTCTCATTGGTGAAGTCCGTCAGGAGTTACCCTCGACAGCATAAAATCTGGATCACTAGCAGATCATATAACCACATTAAATCTATTTTAGAAAAAGAGTTCGGACGATCGTATGATTTAGATGGCTTTTCGAATGATGAACAATCAAAATACTTGTCAAAATATGTAGTAAAGAGAATGTTTAAACCTCTGGATCTCGAGCGATTTATTAATGAAGATGAGACGAGCGACTACTTTACGCCCTCGTATCCACCAAATAATTCAAATCGTTATTCTCCAAGAATACGACTAACTGAACCTTACATTCAATTTTATTTCGAGCACACATGGGACGATGAAGAGTATTATGAAAATGAAAAAGTTAACCAACAAGTTGACAACGAACTCACTAAGTACGATGTCGACTTTTTCGCAACTCCGCTGCATCTACACTTATTATCTGAATGTATGCCAGTTGATGATTTTAAATATGCTCGCGTCGTATT
Source organism: Diarsia brunnea (assembly GCA_949774965.1). NCBI lineage: Eukaryota > Metazoa > Arthropoda > Insecta > Lepidoptera > Noctuidae > Diarsia > Diarsia brunnea. Next base: position 2,560,463 of record OX459025.1, on the reverse strand, counting down.
TGTTCGAGTAAAAGCCTTTAAGCTTTACCAACATTTCATTGAAACTAAAGTCAATAAAATCCGTTACACAGAAAAGGACAAAATCGACACATGTATTTCAAACAACATAACGACTACTGAACGAGACCGAGCATATATTTTATCTTTACATAAAAAGTTAGGAGCGTACGCTGTTTTCTACCCAGATTTTGGTTTACTATTTAGTGAGAATGAATTAAAAGAAATTAGGGAAACCATTGATAAGCTAAAGTTAGGAATAGAAAAGTCGGGTTTTATACACAGTGTAGCAGGCGATATCCCGCTGTTTATACACAGACAGATTGCGGAGTACTTCGCGACTGAATACATTGACGATCTATTGAAGAGTGACATTACCGACGAAACTCGAAAATTAATTCTGGGTATGAGTAAAATAGATGAAGTTTCTGAAATATCGAATCTATAGAAGGTAATCTTGCTAAAAGACTGTATCTAAAATTGCAAACGAAAATAAATAACTTACAAGAGTACAGAATAAAAGTGAAGGTAAAAACGTTTACAAAGCACTCATTTCACGCCAGTGAACACGATGTGAATTTGGTAAAAGACTTCTTAAGACAACTGATATTTTTCACCAATCAGTCAAAACAACAAGACATTGATGATACTTTAAAATTCGAAATGAGAAATCATCCTTGTGATGGCATATACCTTGATTCAACAAGAGCTGACGCGGTATTCTTAAAATATCACAAAGCAATCCAAGACTGGTGGATAAAACTTAATAAGGTGGAATATCTTACAAAACACAGTCAACACTTTGAGGATGCAACTAAAGATGTTATACACCAATCATTATTATCTGTCATTAACATGATAGAGACACACAAGATGCAAAACTTTAAATATACATTTAGTGAAGCAGCCCTCAGGGATTTCAAACTGTTGTTGGATGAGCAATGTAAGACAAATGAGACAAATGTCAAAATCATTGTTACAGACAATTGTGAATTTACTGTTGCTAAATTAACACAAAATTTAAATGACAAGACGCACCTAGTTTTAGACCTAGAATACATTTCTAATCTAATGCCGAATAAAACTTTACGTACTGATTTGGTGAAACCTCAGGATACTGTAATTTTTGTAAATTATGGAAAGTGGTATGCAAACTTTAATGAAATCGTAAATGTAGTTGAAGCTCCACTATTTATTGTTACAAAGGTAAAACCAAATAAAATGGTTAGTTATGCACAGGATTCTGCAAATAATCTTATTGATTTGAGCGATGAATCGCAGCAAACGTTCTTAAAGAACACCAAAGTGATATTTCAAGAGGAAGAAATAAACTTAGGTATCTTCGTAAAAGACGAAGAGGCAAGGAAACGTATTAAAGGAGACATTTTCCATGAAATGCTTAAAAACAAAGTCTTTAAAATAGGGATGCCGCTAGGAAATCGGAATTACGATGAATTCAAATACTTGTACACTGATAGACGCGTCAGTCGTATTAAGAAAACAGAAGAGGATGCGTTTCATGAAGTTAAAGATAAATTAATACAGACTCTGTACGATTTACAAGATCATGTGATACTAGTTACTGCTATGCCTGGGATGGGCAAATCAACTCTACTAACTCATTTGTCAGTTAAGACGAAGGAACTCGACCCAAGCACTTGGATTGTTAGAATAGACCTGATGGAGTACTCGAAAATATTCAGTGAGTGGCAGAAAGATAAAACAGTCATCGACCCTGAAATAAGTTTACATTTCATATCCCGTGTAGCGCTCGGTATGACAGAAGAGAAAATAACAGCCGAGTTGCAAACAGACAACAAAGGCAATGCAGCAATTACTTATGGGTTAGAATTGTTCTTACAATTCTACAATACTGGTACCTTGATATTTCTATTCGATGGTTATGATGAGATCTTCCCGCACTATGCGAACGAAGCACTCTCATTGGTGAAGTCCGTCAGGAGTTACCCTCGACAGCATAAAATCTGGATCACTAGCAGATCATATAACCACATTAAATCTATTTTAGAAAAAGAGTTCGGACGATCGTATGATTTAGATGGCTTTTCGAATGATGAACAATCAAAATACTTGTCAAAATATGTAGTAAAGAGAATGTTTAAACCTGTGGATCTCGAGCGATTTATTAATGAAGATGAGACGAGCGACTACTTTACGCCCTCGTATCCACCAAATAATTCAAATCGTTATTCTCCAAGAATACGACTAACTGAACCTTACATTCAATTTTATTTCGAGCACACATGGGACGATGAAGAGTATTATGAAAATGAAAAAGTTAACCAACAAGTTGACAACGAACTCATTAAGTACGATGTCGACTTTTTCGCAACTCCGCTGCATCTACACTTATTATCTGAATGTATGCCAGTTGATGATTTTAAATATGCTCGCGTCGTATTTGTTCGAGTAAAAGCCTTTAAGCTTTACCAACATTTCATTGAAACTAAAGTCAATAAAATCCGTTACACAGAAAAGGACAAAATCGACACATGTATTTCAAACAACATAACGACTACTGAACGAGACCGAGCATATATTTTATCTTTACATAAAAAGTTAGGAGCGTACGCTGTTTTCTACCCAGATTTTGGTTTACTATTTAGTGAGAATGAATTAAAAGAAATTAGGGAAACCATTGATAAGCTAAAGTTAGGAATAGAAAAGTCGGGTTTTATACACAGTGTAGCAGGCGATATCCCGCTGTTTATACACAGACAGATTGCGGAGTACTTCGCGACTGAATACATTGACGATCTATTGAAGAGTGACATTACCGACGAAACTCGAAAATTAATTCTGGGTATGAGTAAAATAGATGAAGTTTCTGAAATATTAGCTTTAGAACGGGAGGATCCATCCTTACAACCATTTTTTTTTTTTTGTATTAAGTTAACTGGTTGCTGGAAGATTAACGATGATGGTAAACCGTACACTTGGAACTGAGAGGTACAATTTTAAGCTGTTTCTGTAAGCTATGTATGTTATTTATATTTAATACGTTATAATTTAATCATACTTTCTGTATTTATCTTGTATCTTAAACATACAAACATTTAAATATTTAGCAAAATCCAATGGCAAAATCATAATCATTTTCATAAATGATATTTATTCACAAAGGAGATGGCTAAATAAAGTTTGGAAGACTGCCTCAGTAATGTCTAACCATGGTATCTAGCAATATGGAACGCTGAATAGCTGAATATAAGTGGTAGGTATAAAATTTTTTTTATACCATACCTACCCTAAAAAGCTTATTTTATTCACGCAAAACAGTGAATAAAAAGGCCTTTTATTCACTGTTTTGTTTTTATTCACTATTTTGGTGTTTGAATTTGGAACACAAAAATATATCCGGTCTCTATTTCAATGCTTACACAAACTCCTTGCGCTAAGATTCGAAATTCAAAACTCTTTGGTGCAAATAAATTCTCGAGATTTGATTGGTCGATATTTGCGACAAGGAGTTTGGCATTAGATTAATAAATATTGTTTCACAAGTTGACCACCGTAATGATAATAATAAGAAAATTACGCTTAATTTCAGTTATTGCTCTAATTTTAATGTCCATTTCAATTTATGTAACAATTCTTATTTCTTGATAAAATTTCTATTTTCGCTTAAATTATGTCTTTTCTCGTAGTCATGATATAAAGTATAGTATGCAACTCCTGAATAAAGTACGAATTTATATCGAGGGCCATGAATCACTCGCGTCGTTCAAGATTCTAACAGTTGAATCACTCGCTGCGTTCGTGATTCAATCATTAGAATCCTTCACTTGCTCGTGACTCATCTACGGCCCTCGCTTTAAATCCGTCCTTTATTCACTAGTTGCATAATATACTATTAAACACACTTGCTCATAAAGTGGCTCTAATTTCACCGCTATTAGGCATGTAATGACACCTGTAATCAAACTGTGAATTTTTCATTACCATTATTCACAAGTGAGTTATAGGTTTGTTTTTTAATTTTTTGGTTGAGTTGCTTTGTTCTTAAAAAAATTTCGATACTAAAAAGATTGTGTTCAATACTACAAATAAATTAATGTACCTATTGCTTTGCTGGATCATTTCATGTTACTTCGAATATACATAAATAGATAATTTCAACTTGTAATAAATACGTTTTTCATAAATAAAACTTTTGTTTTCTCTGTAATAAAAAAACTTTGAATTCCTCATTTTGTACGTGGTTAAAACGCTATCCGCAAAAATATATTATTATAATAATAATTAACAGTAATAATTAGAATTACCAATTTAGTTCCACAATTGTCCGCGGGACTTCTTTCGTGAAATGGACTCTAACTCAATTCAAAGCTTATTGTCAATGGTTCTACACGAGCAGTCTGTGGGTCAGCTATACGCGGAAGGCTCTAGATGCTCTGCGAGTGCAATATAAAAATGGCTTCAGGGTGCTGTTCTAGCTGAACAGCACGATGCATCGATTTTGAGGCACTGTGTCCGGTTGCTCGTGCGGCAGGGATGATAAATAATTATGTGTACCTACTTAGTTAATATAGGTTTAGGCTTTCAGGTTATCTAGGTGAGCTGATTTTGGAATGTACTACTCCTCAACGGCCTAACCGTTGAGGAGTAGTACATTCCAAAAGTAAAAGAAAAAGTTGAAAGCAATAATAAGGGAATCTTGAATGAAAAGGGTTAGGTTTCTTGGTTGAATGTTAAATGCATAGTAAATATTTGTATGTGATATTACAACTAAAAATAGAATAATAAAAAACTTTTTAGCCAAAATAAAACCGACTTCAAAAACACTGAATGTAGGTACCTAGAAGAAAAATCAGCTTCTGAAGTCGGTGACATTTGTTTGATTGAATTCGTTTTTTTTTGTCACCGACTTCAGAAGCCGATTTTTCTTCTAAAGTTTATTTTCACTTCTTTGTGATATTGTTTTTTTCACTTATTGTGTTTTTGAAGTCGGTTTTTTTCGCAAAAAAGTTTTTCTAATCAACAATTATTAAATGTGGTTGAACGCTTCAGTAATATCAAAATGTTTCTGTATTAATAATATCTAGAATTTTTGACATATCAAAAGTATTTAAAGTACCTACTTTACAATCACAGTAAATCACTGTAAATATATTTTTTTTAATCTAAACGTCTATTATAATCAACTGTACCCTAACAGGTTTTTCCTAGTTTTCTATAATGATTTACAACAGTACCTTCTTAGATATCATAGTCACATTCACATTGTACAACTTGTACGAGCGCAAAAGCGAGCTAGCAACAGCTGCACAAGTTGCTCGTTTTAAATGTAAATTTTAACAATACGGTAGGTATTCAACAATATTACCAGCGTTAGGGAATATTACCGGTAATAATAGAAACTTACTAGGAATATTTCCCTCTGGTAAAATAGTGGTTATAGCATTGACTTATATATTACTGCGTAAGGACTGGGCGGACGGCATGTTAAAATGACGCCTCGAACGTGGTCCTAAAATGGTCTTTCCTAAGCCGAAGTGAACTAGTCCACGACCGGCTCTCTTCGGGTGCGGTCGTAAATTTTATTAAAAGCTTTATTTATGTTCTTTATTCCTCGAAAATACCACGCCGCTTATACAAGGTTACATTAACGAGCAGACTACACCGATACTCTGTATGGCGAACGCGTCGAGCAAATGTTCGGACGACCGTATCTTTAGTTTTTATATCAATGGGTTATAGTAAAATCGTAACGGCACATCACTAATCACAAGAAAACGTCATCCATCCACAATTTATTTAACTCGAGCTCTCTGTTATGTTCCAGGCTGCAGAATACCGAATATCTACTTGAAACGGTCAACAATATCCCAAGAACCACAGACACAAACTCGTGTAGCGTCACGAAGAGACGAATAGTTTAGGGGAGAAAATATTGGCAACCAGCAAGATAATGGCGTGGCTGACTACCCATAAGAGTGTGCACCATTTATTTCTAAGTTTCTATTAATTGTTACCTATCTGACTAATTAATCTGTTGTAGCAACTGTTCATGTAAGCTCAAGGTAAAGTGTAAATCTATTTAATACTTTTAAAATTACTTGAAACCGTTTCACAAACAATCTCAGAATTTCCCGAGGCAGAATCGCAATTGTACCCGAACGAAGTCAGACACGTTACACGTTTCCATTCTATACTCTCCTGCTTCAGACCCATTGCAGTTGATAAAGCACCAGTCACAGCCTTGAGACATGACAAGTAAAGTCAGACGACGTCAGATATTAATTACGAATAATGAAATGTATAAGAAGCGCCCTGGAACTGCTAGTGCACATGGCCAGTTCTACGAGTCTAAACTGCTTAGTGTGCTGAATTTTCGAGCTAAACATGACGACGAAATCGAAGAGTTTTATTTAGCTGCAAATGTTGATTTAATAGGAGGATTTGATGACATATGTCTAAGGGTCAAAGTTAAAGGTTTTGCTAAGGAAATGGCTGTGTTTGCTCAAATCAAACACAAAGAAGCGGACAAATGTTTATCGCTTGATGTAAAACAAGATCTGACAACATCTTTTCAAAGTTACATAAAAATTAGACGAGCATTCGACTCAGATGATAAAGGCAAGCTGTTCGGAGGGGCCTTTAGCGAAACAGAATGCCTATTTATTATGTACACGAATGCTAAATATTATAACTTTAATAAAGACTTGGTCCAGACTGACTATACTACGAAACTGAAAGATCTAATAGCCACTGGAAAAGACTGCTCTTACTTACAACCTGAGTACAATGCCGAGGACGTAGTGGTTTTAAGTAACATCATTTTGGAAGAAGAAATCGTAGCACTTGCTGAGTATTTTGGGAAAATACTTAATACTCGTAATAAAGAGGTATTGATGGATGAGCACGTGTCGCGTTATCACTATATTCTGGCGCAAAGAGTATTCGAGATTCGTGATGATGAAGGAATACGAATCGCTAACTTCCGAAGTGATTTCTTTAAATCAAACGAACATTTTGTTCTGATTTTCAAAAATACCCTCTACGAACAGGTAAAAAGAAACCTAAAACAACTGAGCCAGGAAAAGACCACGCTCGAAAGAAAGATTCTTCTAGATGAATTCTTCAGCGAACCGTCTGAAGTTGTTGTTTTGAGCAAACTAATTGGAACTGTTATTGCTTACAAAACTGGCAAATTTGAATTTATTATAAAGTCTTCAGAAATAAGTGAAGATTTAAAACGAAAGTTGAATGAAGTGAGCGTTCCTCAAACTATAGTCGATGAAGCAATTGACGTGGCTGCCAGAAAATATTAGATAGCTCGAAGTTCAAAGTTCCAGTTTCGTTTGGAAATAAGGATTTAACAGTAAAAGACGCTAAAGTCGAGAGCGTATTAAACAAACTGTGTTCAACAATAGTTAGTTTGATTAACGTTGCACCTGATAAAGATCCTAATGATCCTTATACTATCATTACTATCGACCATTCCCTTGACAAAGGTCTCCTTCGGGTTAACGGTGGCTTGGCTGGTGCAGTCGGCAATGTTTTCGTTGCCGATGAAAACTCAGAACTAATGAAGTTTGCTGATAATATCGAATCTATAGAAGGTAATCTTGCTAAAAAACTGTATCTAAAATTGCAAACGAAAATAAATAACTTACAAGAGTACAGAATAAAAGTGAAGGTAAAAACGTTTACAAAGCACTCATTTCACGCCAGTGAACACGATGTGAATTTGGTAAAAGACTTCTTAAGACAACTGATATTTTTCACCAATCAGTCAAAACAACAAGACATTGATGATACTTTAAAATTCGAAATGAGAAATCATCCTTGTGATGGCATATACCTTGATTCAACAAGAGCTGACGCGGTATTCTTAAAATATCACAAAGCAATCCAAGACTGGTGGATAAAACTTAATAAGGTGGAATTTCTTACAAAACACAGTCAACACTTTGAGGATGCAACTAAAGATGTTATACACCAATCACTATTATCTGTCATTAACATGATAGAGACACACAAGATGCAAAACTTTAAATATACATTTAGTGAAGCAGCCCTCCCCACCGGAGTGTTCCCACGTTGCCGTCGTGGTGGGGCTTGTGTGTCTCAATGATCCTTGGAGCTCTGCCGGTAGATATACTCATGCCGGAAAGGTCCAAGGGGAGAGACCAGACAAAGAGGGACACGCGAGGGGCACACCGTCCGGAGATGTGGACGGTGTTCGGGTTTTCGGACGGTGTGCTTGTCGTAGGAGGAAACCCTACTTGCTGCCTTCTGGTTCGCGTCTGCTCATCAGACGTGACTGTGAGGGCAGTGAGTAGGCGGAGGGAGAGACGAAGGAGGGAGATAGGGACCATACCCTCTAAAAGGAACAAAAATGAAAAAGACGAACGCAAAACTATTACCCCAGGGCGGTACCAGCTGCTTAGCAGCTGGAGAATCCGCCACGTCTCCATCGGAGGCGTCAAGCCCCTCGTATTCTGGGGGGGGCAACGTAAGTCTGCATCCGATTGCCAGTGGCAACATGAGCCGAGGAGGCTCCCGGTCAGGAAGTCCTGTGACCGGTACTTCTGATGTGCCTGACGAGGTGTCGGGTGAGCGTGGGGCGAAGACCCCTGAGAAATTCTGGCGGAGGAGCTCGCTTGAGCGGCGGGAGGATGTGGGGTCGGACTCCGGCTCCATGTCTAGCGCCAGCTCGGCGAGCTCTGGACGCCGAGGTTTGAGGGCTGCTACGGAGAACGCAGAGCGTTTCCGTAAGCGGCCCAGAGCGGATGATGGCCGGGAGTCATCATCGAACGGAGGCTTGACCTCAGCCCCGAAAGTCCCCAGGAGTGGGCAGGGCAAGGGTGGCAGGGGGAGGCGGCTTGCTTCCCAGGAGACTAGCCGGCGTGCCACGGAGGGCGCCGGGGGGGGAACTCACCGTAGTCGGAGGGTACTCCCCTCGGCGTCCTCCGGCGGAGAGCCGGAGACCGGCATCGGCTCCGACCGGGAGCGCATGGCCAGGTTGGCGGAGGTGGTGGAGGCTGCGATACGCGACGTGGCCCTGAAGAGGACGAACGCGTCCAAAAATAGGGCCATGAGCGAGGCCTCGGCCTCCATCTTGGCGGCAGCAGAGGCAATCTGCCATAGATCTCCGCCTCAGTCGGACGAAATGTCCAAACTGCGGGCGGAGGTCACCCGCTTGGCGGCCGCCATGGAGCGTCTCCAGAAGGAGAACCAGGGGCTCCTCGCAGACCTGGCCGAGCTCCGAAGAGCCACAAGCCCCAAGGAGGTGCCTTGCGAGGACCACGAGCGCGGGCAAAGCCAGCCCCCAGCTGCCGATAACCAGGTATTGAACCTAATTCGGCAGGAGCTGGCTGCCCTGCACGTGCGGTGGTCCGTGGTGGAGGGAATCGTCTTTCGCCCCTCTCTGGCGGGGGCGAACAAAACATACGCGGGCGCTTTGACTGGCGACCCCAAGGCGGGTCCGTCCAAAAAGCCTGATGGCGGGGCTGGGAAGCCCTCCGGAAAGACGGCTCAGGCGAACCCGCCTCCGGCGCCGGCTAAAAAGACGGCGGCAGCCCTGCAGAAGGGCAAGGCGGAACCCTCCCCGAAGGGCAAGGGACCTGCCCAGGAAGAGGGCAAGGCGCCTGGCCAAAAAAAGGGCAAGGCACCTGCTCAAACAAAAAAAAAGGGCAAGGCGGCAGCGGCAATAGAGCCGGTGCCAGCGACGGACCCGCCACTCACGCCCCCTCCGCCCCCAAAGCCTCCCCCAGCCAAAGACGGTTGGCAGGTGGCCGGGGAGAAGCGGAAGGGGCGTAAGGCGGCCCAAAAGGCCAGGCGGGCCGAGCGCAGGCGCCGGCACAAGAAGCGGAGCGCTGCGGCAAAGCTTCGTGCCCCCAAAACCGCAGCTGTAGTGGTAACACTACAGCCGGAGGCGGAGAAGAGGGGCATGACATACCGAGAGCTGCTTCAGCAAGCGAAGGCGATGGTGGACCTCGGGGAGCTGGGGATCACCGGGGGCCTCCGGCTTCGGGTCACCGCTACAGGGGCTCGAATGTTGGAGATTCCCGGGAATTCCAGCGCCTCGGCTGCAGACGCTCTGGCTGAAAAGCTAAGGGCGTCTTTAAATGCGGACGAGGTCCGAGTGTCCAGGCCCGTTAAATGCGCAAGCCTGCGCATACTGGGTCTGGACGACTCGGTCTCCGAGGAGGAGGTGTTAGCCGCCGTCACGGCGGCCGGGGGGTGCTCTGCCGATCAGGTCAAGGCGGGCACCCTACGACCGGACCGCGAGGGCATGCTGACCGTAACGGTTAGCTGCCCTGTGACGGCGGCAAAGACAATTGCGGAGGGCCACACCCTGAAGGTTGGCTGGTCGAGGGCGCAGGTAAAGCTACTTGAGCCCAGACCTCTGAGGTGCTTCCGGTGCCATGTGGGGCGCCACGTAGGGTGCCGGTGCACCTCGGAGGTGGACCGCAGCGAACTTTGCTTCCGCTGCGGTCGGCCCGGTCACAAGGCCGCGGCTTGCCTGGCCACGCCGCACTGCGACGCATGTGCGGCGGCTGGGAAGCCGGCCGAGCACAGGGCAGGAAGTAAGGCCTGCGCTCCACCCGCCAAGCCCAGGGGAAAGGGAAGGCCCTCCGCCATAACCTCTACCGTCGTCAACGCCGCAGCCGCCGCCGCCGCTGCTGCCACCGCCACCACCGCTACTCCCGCAGCGGTGGTGCCACAGAAGGTCCCGGAGGGGGCTGAAATGGAGTGTCATTAATGGCCCCACTAAGCCTCCTCCAGGCGAACATCAACCACTGCGCCTGCGCTCAGGATCTGTTGCTCCAGAGTATGGCGCAGTGGTCGATCAACATCGCGGTGGTCTCTGAGCCGTATTTTGTCCCGCCCAGGGCAGACTGGGTGGAGGACCTAAGCGGCTCAGTGACCATCATCGCGTCGGCCGCCGCCGGCACCCCGGCCCTTGAAATGGTCAGGAAGGGTCAGGGGTGCGTAGCAGCACGGTTCGGGGAGATCGTAGTAGCGGGAGTCTACTTCTCTCCGAGCCGAACTCTCGCCGAGTTCCAAAACTCCCTCAGGGAGTTAAGTGTCGTCATCGGAGGCTATTCCCTCCCCGTACTTGTGCTCGGGGACTTCAATGCCAAGAGCTTGGCTTGGGGTTCCCGTTACACGGATGTGCGGGGTGGGATGGTCGAGTGCTGGGCTCTGGAAACAGGCCTGGACATCCTGAATCGGGGTTCTGTACCCACGTGTGTGCGGATGCGGGGCGAGTCGGTGGTGGACATTTCGTTCGCCAGCCCTGCTCTGTCACAGCGTGTCGTCGACTGGCACGTCATGAAGGGGGTGGAGACCTATTCCGACCACCGGTATATCCGGTTTGAGGTCTCTGCCCAGTCCTCAAGTGCGCCGGTCCCACAGACCCCGAGTGGTCCGCGTTGGGCGCTGAAGCAGCTGGACCGGGAGCTCCTCCTGGAAGCCTCGATCGTGCGGGCCTGGGTGTCATCACCGGTCAGGCCCGCCGACGTCAACAACGAGGCGGGTTGGTTCCAGGAGGCCATGTCCGAGATATGCGACATGGCAATGCCCCGAGTCCGGCCAGGAAGCGCCCGGCGTCAGGTGTACTGGTGGTCGCGAGAGCTGTCGCACCTGCGTGAGCAGTGTGTGGCGGCGCGGCGCCGGTACGCCAGGCATCGCAGGCTCCGCATTCGTCCTCCGAATGCGGAAGCCATTGAGGCGGAGCTGTATGAAGGGTACAGAGCGGCGAAGACCGCCCTCCTCGAGGCTCGTAAGCGGGCCAAAGATCAGGCCCGCGAGGAGATGCTGGAGACTCTCAACAGAGATCCGTGGGGGCGCCCGTACAAGGCGGTGCGGAATCAACTCCGCACCCGGGCCCCCCCGCTGACGCAGAGTCTCCGGCCTGAGCTCGTGGAGGACGTGGTGAGCGCTCTGTTCCCTTCGCGAGGGGAGCATCCTCCCCCGCCAATGGCTCCGCCACCTGCGGTGCCGGAAGCGGACCAATCAGGATCCGATGACGACATTCCGGAGGTGACTGGGGTAGACCTGAGAGTGGCGGTACGGAGGCTTAAGGCCAAAAATACCGCCCCGGGACCCGACGGCTTGCCTGGCAAAGCCTGGGTCCTGGCCTCAGAGGCTCTTGGGCCCCGACTGGAGGGGTTCTTAAGCGCGTGCATGGAAAGAGGCCAGTTTCCGCTTCGTTGGAAGACGGGGAAGCTGGTCCTCATCCAGAAGCCGGGGCGCCCGGCGGACTCGCCGTCCGCATACCGGCCCATTGTGCTGCTCGACGAGGTGGGCAAGCTCTTTGAAAGAGTAATTGCAAACCGCCTCGCCGAGCACCTTGAGGTAATGGGTCCGGATCTTGCGGAACACCAGTTTGGTTTCCGCAAGAGGCGCTCGACGGTGGACGCCATCACGCGCGTGAGAGCCCTCACGACGGGGGTTGCGGTCTCTCGGGGCGGTGTGGTCTTGGCGGTGTCTCTCGACATCGCCAACGCCTTCAACACCATGCCCTGGAGCTGCATTAGGGAGGCACTCCGGTATCACCGGGTGCCGGCCTACCTTCGTCGTGTAGTCGGGGACTACTTGACAGACAGGGCTGTCATCTACCCCGGTCAAGACGGAGAATGGAACCGGCGAGAGATGTCGTGCGGTGTTCCACAGGGATCGGTTCTGGGGCCGCCCCTGTGGAACATCGGTTACGACTGGGTGCTGCGTGCCGACCTTCCTAGCGGCGTCAGCGTCGTCTGCTACGCTGACGACACGCTGGTGCTGGCACAGGGGGGGTCGCACGAGGCGGCGGCCGACAATATGACACGCGGGGTTGCGATAGTCGTTGAGAGGATCCGGCAGCTGGGTCTCGAGGTGGCACTTCACAAGTCCGAAGCAATGTGCTTCCATGGGCGTGGGAATGTGCCACCGTCGGGATCGCAGCTGATGGTGGGAGGGGTTCCCATCGGCGTCGAGTGTACTTTGAAGTACCTAGGACTCGTCCTCGACAGCCGGTGGAACTTCGTGGAGCATTTCAGACGTTTGGCTCCCAGACTGGAGCGGGCGGCGGCTGCCTTCAGGTGGCTCCTGCCCAATCTGGGGGGGCCAAACGCCTCCTGCCGGAGGCTCTATGCGGGGATCGTGCGGTCCATGGCCCTTTACGGGGCCCCGGTGTGGGCGAGTGCTTTGAGGAAGCGGGCCGCCCACTACCTGAACGCGCCCCAAAAGGTGATGGCCGTAAGGCTAGTCCGTGGGTACCGCACGATCTCCCGCGAGGCGGCGAACCTCCTTGCCGGATTGCCGCCGTGGGATCTGGAGGCGATAGTCCTCGCGCGCCTGCATGAATGGCGCGCTGAGGCGCTGCACCGGGGGGTCACTCCGTTGCCGCGGCAAATTGCTGCGCAGCGGACAGACCTCCGGTGCGATCTCATGGCGGCATGGAGACAGCGACTGTCGCAACCCCGTGCAGGGCACGCCACGATAGTGGCGGTAAGTCCCCTCTTTGAGGAGTGGCTGGAGAGGCGCCACGGCGCCCTCACCTTCCGTCTGACGCAGGTACTCACCGGACACGGTTGTTTCGGGAGGTACCTGCACCGAATCAGGCGGGAGGAAACGCCCGGTTGTCACCATTGTGAGGATCGGCCGGAGGACACGGTGGAGCACACCGTGGAGGTGTGTCCCGCTTGGGCAGAGCCCCGCCGTGTTCTCGTAGCGGCGATCGGCGGCGGCGACCTCTCGCGTCCGGCCCTGGTGCAAGCCATGGTCCGGGGCGAGGAGGAATGGGACGCCGTCGCCTCCTTCTGCGAAGCAGTGATGCTAGCGAAGGAGGTGGCGGAACGTGAGAGGGAGAGAACCTCTCGTCCCAGCCGCCGCGGTAGGCGATCCGGGCGTCGGGGGCCACGTGATGGCTTCCGGCCACCGTAGACGCGGGCCTGTGGACGGTGAGTGATGGGTAAGCTCGCCGTCCGTCCGTCTAATGACGACGACAGGCCGTGTCGACGGCGCGTTCGTGTTCCACGCGCGCCTCAAAGAGATGTCAGCAACATGGAAGGGGCCCGCAAGGGCCGACGCCTGTCGAGGCTGCGGGATGTCCGCAAGGGATACCGAGGCCTCGACATGAAGGGCGAAGAAGGAACATGGGTGGTTTTTAGTCAGTAGAAGTCTGACACTCCCTTTCGCTCTGCCCAAGAGCGGAAGGGGTTATTTGATGATTTCCCACCCCCCAAAAAAAAAAAAAAAAAAAAGTGAAGCAGCCCTCAGGGATTTCAAACTGTTGTTGGATGAGCAATGTAAGACAAATGAGACAAATGTCAAAATCATTGTTACAGACAATTGTGAATTTACTGTTGCTAAATTAACACAAAATTTAAATGACAAGACGCACCTAGTTTTAGACCTAGAATACATTTCTAATCTAATGCCGAATAAAACTTTACGTACTGATTTGGTGAAACCTCAGGATACTGTAATTTTTGTAAATTATGGAAAGTGGTATGCAAACTTTAATGAAATCGTAAATGTAGTTGAAGCTCCACTATTTATTGTTACAAAGGTAAAACCAAATAAAATGGTTAGATATGCACAGGATTCTGCAAATAATCTTATTGATTTGAGCGATGAATCGCAGCAAACGTTCTTAAAGAACACCAAAGTGATATTTCAAGAGGAAGAAATAAACTTGGGTATCTTCGTCAAAGACGAAGAGGCAAGGAAACGTATAAAAGGAAACATTTTCCATGAAATGCTTAAAAACAAAGTCTTTAAAATAGGGATGCCGCTAGGAAATCGAAATTACGATGAATTCAAATACTTGTACACTGATAGACGGGTCAGTCGTATTAAGAAAACAGAAGAGGATGCGTTTCATGAAGTTAAAGATAAATTAATACAGACTCTGTACGATTTACAAGATCATGTGATACTTGTTACTGCTATGCCTGGGATGGGCAAATCAACTCTACTAACTCATTTGTCAGTTAAGACGAAGGAACTCGACCCAAGCACTTGGATTGTTAGAATAAACCTGGTGGAGTACTCGAAAATATTCAGTGAGTGGCAGAATGATAAAACAGTCATCGACCCTGAAATAAGTTTACATTTCATATCCCGTGTAGCGCTCGGTATGACAGAAGAGAAAATAACAGCCGAGTTGCAAACAGACAACACAGGCAATGCAGCAATTACTTATGGGTTAGAATTGTTCTTACAGTTCTACAATACTGGTACCTTGATATTTCTATTCGATGGTTATGATGAGATCTTCCCGCACTACGCGAACGAAGCACTCTCATTGGTGAAGTCCGTCAGGAGTTACCCTCGACAGCATAAAATCTGGATCACTAGCAGATCATATAACCACATTAAATCTATTTTAGAAAAAGAGTTCGGACGATCGTATGATTTAGATGGCTTTTCGAATGATGAACAATCAAAATACTTGTCAAAATATGTAGTAAAGAGAATGTTTAAACCTGTGGATCTCGAGCGATTTATAAATGAAGATGAGACGAGCGACTACTTTACGCCCTCGTATCCAGCAATTAATTCAACTCGTTATTCTCCAAGAATACGACTAACTGAACCTTACATTAAATTTTATTTCGGGCACACAGGTCATTTTGGGGACGATGAAGAGTATTATGGAAATGAAAAAGTTAATCAACAAATTGACAACGAACTCACTAAGTACAATGTCGACTTTTTCGCAACTCCGCTGCATCTACACTTATTATCTGAATGTATGCCAGTTGATGATTTTAAATATGCTCGCGTCGTATTTGTTCGAGTAAAAGCCTTTAAGCTTTACCAACATTTCATTGAAACTAAAGTCAATAAAATCCGTTACACAGAAAAGGACAAAATCGACACATGTATTTCAAACAACATAACGACTACTGAACGAGACCGAGCATATATTTTATCTTTACATAAAAAGTTAGGAGCGTATGCTGTTTTCTACCCAGATTTTGGTTTACTATTTAGAGAGAATGAATTAAAAGAAATTAGGGAAACCATTGATAAGCTAAAGTTAGGAATAGAAAAGTCGGGTTTTATACACAGTGTAGCAGGCGATATCCCGCTGTTTATACACAGACAGATTGCGGAGTACTTCGCAACTGAATACATTGACGATCTATTGAAGAGTGACATTACCGACGAAACTCGAAAATCAATTCTGGGTATGAGTAAAATAGATGAAGTTTCTGAAATATTAGCTTTAGAACGGGAGGATCCATCCTTACAACCATTTTTTTTTTTTTGTATTAAGTTAACTGGTTGCTGGAAGATTAACGATGATGGTAAACCGTACACTTGGAACTGAGAGGTACAATTTTAAGCTGTTTCTGTAAGCTATGTATGTTATTTATATTTAATACGTTATAATTTAATCATACTTTCTGTATTTATCTTGTATCTTAAACATACAAACATTTAAATATTTAGCAAAATCCAATGGCAATAAAGTTTGGACGACTGCCTCAGTAATGTCTAACCATGGTATCTAGCAATATGGAACGCTGAATAGCTGAATATAAGTAGTAGGTATAATATATTTTTTTAAACACACTTGCTCATAAAGTGGCTCTAATTTCACCGCTATTAGGCATGTAATGACACCTGTAATCAAAGTGTGAATTTTTCATTACCATTATTCACAAGTGAGTTATAGGTTTTTTTTAAATATTTTGGTTGAGTTGCTTTGTTCTAAAAGTTTCGATACTAAAAAGATTGTGTTCAATACTACAAATAAATTAATGTACCTATTGCTGGATCATTTCATGTTACTTCGAATTTAAATAGATAATTTCAACTTGTAATAAATACGTTTTTAATAAATAAAACTTTTGTTTTCTCTGTAATAAAAAAAACTTTGAATTCCTCATTTTGTACGTGGTTAAAACGCTATCCGCAAAAAGCAAAAAAGAGAAACCTCATTATTTTAGTCTATGGCCGATCGCCATTGTTAAATGCGCGCGCAGGAAAACTTATTAATTTAAATAGATAATTTCAACTTGTATACAGGGTGTAAATCAAGCCATCACACAGCCGTCAACCAAGCATTCTGTACATCAAACTAAGCACCCCTACGCAAAAAATTTTGCTGGGAAACGACTTGTTTTTTGGGGTCAAAAATCACATTTTATGGTATAACTCAATGTAGCACTCTTAAAACATTGTGCTAGTGGATGCTTTGAATATTCTATTCGTAAAATGTGATTTTTGACCCCAAAAAAAAATCGTTTCCCAGCAAAAATTTTTGCGTAGGGGTACTTAGTTTGATGTACAGAATGCTTGATTAACGGGTGTGTGATGGGTTGATTTACACCCTGTATACGTTTTCAATAAATAAAACTTATGTTTTCTCTGTAATAAAAAGAACTTTGAAATTCTCATTTTGTACGTGGCTGAAACGCTATCCGCAAAAAGCAAAAAAAAGAAACCTCATCCTTTTAGTCTATGGCCGATCGCCATTGTTAGATGCGCGCGCAGGAAAACTGATTAATTTTTCCCGCCATGGCGAAATTTTTTTCACAACTCACGTACACAAAAATGAAAAAGCCCAGTAGGACAATAAAAACAACACTTTTAAATGAAAATAATTATATTTATTAAGTTCTAAGTGAATCATTTGAAGTGAAAACTGTTTTTTTAATGATATTAATATAACTTCTGGTAATTCATTAAGCACCTACTTAAAAATAAGATACAACATCATCATCATCGTGCCCTTATCTCAATTAAGATGATGATGATGAAAATCATCATCATCATCATCCACAGTCTGAATTTAGTCAATGCTGGGTATAAGCCTCTCTTTTCTTGTGACAATCTCTATGGGCCTGTGCCAGCCCCGATAAGCTAAGATACAAAATATCTGAAGTAAATATAATATATTTTGATTAATAAAATGAACAGCCAATTTTGACATCAATATATTATGGAGCCATTATCGACATCAATATAATTTGAGAAAATTTTGACATCAGTATAATAATTATGAGCCAATTTTAACAATATTTATATGAGCCAATTTTGACATCAATATAATATGAACCAATTTTGTCATCAATATAATTTGAGCCAATTTTGTCATCAATATATTTTAAGTAAATTTTGATATCAATATAGCATGAGCCAATTTTGTCATCAATATAATTTGAGTAAATTTTGACATCAATATAATATGAGCCAATTTTGTCATCAATATAAGTAATTTGAGTAAATTTTGACATCAATATAATATGTGCCAATTTTGTCATCAATATAATATGAGCCAATTTTGATATCAGTACATTAATATGAGCCAATTTCGACTTCAGTTTATGAGACAATATTATGATTAACTTGAGATAATTATTATAGTTTAAATAAAACAAAATAAAATTCATATTAAATTAATATACTACTGTGTAATGTGAAAGACAAAGTTAATGTATACTTAGGTACTACTAATACCTATTTAGTTAAAGTTAGTGTTTTTAATCACTATCGCTACATAAATAATAATATTACTTGGTCGACAGACAAAGCCATGATTCAAGAGCTAGGACCAAGAAGGCCGCAAAAGCGAGCGAAGCGAGCTCGAATTTGTTTTGACACCGTGCCCAGGGCCGTTTAGATTTTTTTCGAACTATTGGAGTTATTAGGCCGACTGCAACAAAATTGTTGTTTCAAGGGTTAAGTTTACTAGTTACGGCTGCAGCTAAAGCTCTTCTAAGAATCTAAAATACTTGATATAATAAAAGTAGAAGTTACTAATTCTGAAGAGTTATTTATAAAGTCGAAAACTAAAAGAACTAGGACTCTAAAAGCGAGCGAAGCCAGCTCGAAAAACTCAACCCTTAAACAAGCGTTACTTGGTTGACAGACAAAGTCAAGATTGAAGAGATAGTACCTAGTAGGCTGCAAGAGCGAGCAAAGCGAGCTTCAAAATTTGTCACCGTGCCCTGAACACGTTAGAATTGTTTCGACCTATTGGAGTTACTTGGTCGACTTCGACCATGTAAAGTTTTAAGAGAAAGTACGCTGCATGAGCGAGCGAAGCAAGCTCGAAAAATTTTCAGCTAGGCTAGAATAAATTCAGATAATAATGATATGTAATTTGCGATCAAAATGTTCATAGGTTCTATTTTTTGCAACGTTGTCTTAGCATGTTAGAATTACCTATTAAGATCTCGGGCGATGGGGCTCCTAATGAGTTCAGCCTCTGTCTATACCAGTCGATTATGCAAAACTATCCAACTATTGTCTATTTAAGTCGCGAGTAAATAGGCTTCTTCTGGGTAAGCTCGTTCCATCGTCGACCTCATCTTTGCCCTTAGGGTAAGATTGAGGTCAAAAGCAAGCCCATTCCAAATAAAAAAAAAAAAAACTGCAATAGGAGTGACAATCCAGAGGCAGAAAAAATGAGCCTTAGTGTTAAAAAAAATCTCGCAAGGTACGAACCGGGCGAGTTGGTTTAAAGAAAATGTGTAAGTTTCAAGCGGCAGTTAATATTTTAGTTTACTAATAACTTATTTCAATCGATGAATTGTTTTTTTTTAATTAGCAAATAAAGTCGGCCGCCAATCAGCCACACCGGCCATCGAGCATCCGGCCTATCGGGCATTTGCCCGAATTGTCCTACGGCCAGTCCGGGCCTGCTAACATCCAAAGCACGAATAGCTAGGTCTAAAACCTAGTGCTTGCATTTCTTAATACAAAAGAAGTGTTATTTAAATTCATACCCTAAAGTGACCAAAGAGGGAATTAAATTATATAGGTAGCAGGGGCGTAGCTGCCGCCGTATCAATTATACGGGGCCTCCGGTCTACAGGGGCCCCGAACGTGTGTGAGCAAAAATTCGTAAAATGTTATCCACAACCTCATTTAAACTCTTAGGCTCCCGAGAAAAAATCAAATCATAAAAATGTGCCCAACGTGCCTAAAGAAATTTCACTTCAAAAATTACGAGAAAAAATCTTGACCCTTCATTTGGGCCCCCCAAACTGACATACTGGGCCCGTCCAAGGCACGCTACGCCACTGTTAAGGTAGTTAGACGATCAGAAAACGGCTTATTCTACAAAAATAATTGTGATGATGCTAGAACTTGAATGACGAATTATTTTACTCTGCATCTGAAACAAAATAAAGTTTATTGGTTAATTTACATTTCGATTTACGAGCAGTTATCGTGGATTCGAACTTCGAACCCAGGCAGGCGCCTTATTTTGTCTAATTTGCTCTTAAAACGGTGAAGGAAAACATCGTGAGGAAACCTGCATGTCTAAGAACCGAAAAATTCGAAGACATGTGACATCTATCATCCCGCATTGGGCCCGTGTGGTAGATAAAGAGGAGACCTGTGTCCCGGGAGTGGGAACATTTTAAGCTGACTAGCTGATGCCCGCGACTTCGTCCGCGTGGATGTCGGCCAAAAGTAATCTTTTCATACCCCCTTTTCAACGATTCCTCCCGCTGTGAGTGCGGCGGTAGGGAGTGTCAGACTTCTTCTGACCAAAAATCACCCATGTTCCTTCTTAGCCCTTTGTGCCGAGGCCGCGGTATCTCTTTCGAACAACCCGCAGCCCCGACGGGCCCCTTTCAACCCTTTATAAATAAAAAGAAGAAAAGTTTTAAAAAACTTTTTTGCAATGAAAAAAATCGAGGGGTATGGCACAACTTTACTGCCTCGTTGATCAGTCCAGTCATTTTAGCCATTTTAAACCCCAATCTGGGGAAAAATTCCTAGTGGGCTGAATTTTTGTATACACCTTTATTTCGGTGATATTATGAAGTTGTGAAAAATCGACATCGATATCGTGCCGGCTAAAAAAGTTACAAAGGTCAAAAGGTCACGAAAAACAGTTTTTTGCAAATATTTCGCAACCTATTGCTCGGAGGTCAAAAGAGGTCATAATAAAAATTGTTCCGCATAAAATTATCTACAAAAAATGTCTCTGTCAAAGCTCTACAAGAGGAAGGCGTGAACCACCATACAAACGTACTTTGTCAATCACTTTTCGGTTTCCGTTGCCCGTAAGCTGCATGTGCCTTAGGCACCTGTCTGTATTGCCACCACTCCACAGCTATAGTAACTGCTGCCACCAACGCTGCTGCTCCAATCACGATGCTCTTCATCAAAACTTCCATCTTGGCTTCTGAAAAATGTAAAAGCGTATACATACAGGGTGTAAACCAACCCTTCACGAAGTCAACCAAACATAATGTACATCAAACTGAGTACCCCTTTTTTTTTTTTTTTTTTTGTTCTCGGGGGGAAACCTTCAAAAGGCGACCGGCCTTTGGGGATAAGACCGGGGAGTGTGGGATTTTTACCGCACTAAAACCACCCCGGTGGCCACCATCCGCACATGGGAGGAGGCACCGTTTCCTCTTAAAAGACCTGTCCGGAGCCCCCTCTGTGCAACGCCTGTTATGCACATCCCTGGGGAGATTGTAAAGTGATCTCCCCTGAGCCTCGCTTTGCAATTGTGCACGGCAGCACGTGACCACTGTGCCGCCGTCTTCTCCGAGGTCACTCGGTAGGCGGACAGAGTCCCCACTCTGAACGCCCGCGACCCCATTTTCCCGCCAGCTTTAGATTGTGCAGGTGGGGTTTCGGCATGTTAGGCATCGAGGCGGTTGCCTGCCCGACGCCTTCTTCTCCGAGCGGGATCGGCCCTCTCACGATCGCGCTCCGCAGCCTCCTTCTGAACCATCACTGTCTCACAGAAAGAAGCCACCTCCCTCCAGTTCTCAGACTCCGCCAGCATAGCTCGAACTACTGCGGGCAGAGACAGATCTTGGCCGATCCTGGCTATCAGAACTCGTCGTTCAGAGGCCCAAGCAGGGCACTCTTCTAGCGTGTGCTGTGCTGAGTCCATGCCGGCTCCGCAATGATGGCAACTCGCCGAGGCCTCTCGCCCAATCCTACTCAGGTACTCGCCAAAGCAACCGTGCCCGGTCAGTACCTGAGTAAGCCTGTAGGAGATGCGATCCCCTCTCTGCAGCCAGGCTTCTAAGTGTGGCAGGACGGCTTCGACAACGCGCTTACGTGAATATTGCGGCTGTTGCAGCCGCTCACGCCACTGTTCGAGCGCGTGTCGCCAAACTGAGTACCCCTACCATTGATATAAAAACTAAAGATACGGTCGTCCGAACATTTGCTCGACGCGTTCGCCATACAGAGAATCGGTGTAGTCTGCTCGTTAACGTAACCTTGTATAAGCGGCGTGGTATTTTCGAGGTTTATAAAACATAAATAAAGCTTTTAATAAAATTTACGACCGCACCTGAAGAGAGCCGATCGTGGAGACGTGGACTAGTTCACTTCGTCTTAGGAAAGACCGTTTTAGGACCAAGTTCGAGGCGTCATTGTAACATGCGGTCCGCCCAGTCCTTACGCAGTAAAGTCAATGA
The DNA here is from genome assembly GCA_949774965.1 of Diarsia brunnea. Classification (NCBI taxonomy): domain Eukaryota; kingdom Metazoa; phylum Arthropoda; class Insecta; order Lepidoptera; family Noctuidae; genus Diarsia; species Diarsia brunnea. The sequence continues at coordinate 2,538,084 of OX459025.1, read as the reverse complement.
CCCCTACGCAAAAATTATTGTTGGGAAACGACTTTTTTTTTTTGGGTGAAAAGTCACTTTTTACGGTAAAACTCAATGTACAACAACAACAAACAACTTCTAAATTATTGTGTTTTGAATAGTAAACGGGACCTGCTTAGCATTCACAACCACTCGATTGTACGTCGGCGTCGTATCCAATCGATCCATCGTACTATCGAAAATCGTTATTCACAAAACCAAAGAAAATTATCAATCCTGCCGACAGCTATTTGCTATCGGAAGTGCAATCGAATCAGGATTAAGACGCCATTTTGTAGGTATACTATACGAATACGATACACAAGAGTCGTTGCGTATCTGATCCATTATTTATTCGTTTACGTTTTTAATTATATTTTTTGTTACTCGACGGATATTCAATACAATCTACAGTAAAACTTATAGAAATACTCATTAAAAATAATTTATTGGCTACTAATAAATTATAAAATGTCAGTGTCAGGTTTTATGTGAGATAAAACCAAATGGATAAAATAGGATTCGCGACCGTAACAAATGTGACTTTACCGAGTAATAATAATTAAAATCACCAATACAACCCTCTCAGTTTATAAAGGTTCCTTGAGTGACTATTTGCACCATGAGTCCATTCCATGACCTCACTTGCCAGTGCTGCCATCTAGTGAGTTCTAAAACGATTGCAAATATTGCAATGCACTTTCTTTACTTGCTTTAAAAAATAACAATACCTTCAATCTTATTGTGTTAGTAGTGATTGGTACTCATTTTGTGACCTACTTTATTTCTTATACCTACTTACTTGATAATTTATTAAGAACTCAATGCGGGCGTGATCCACATAATTAGAAAAATATTACCTTGTACTAAGTTTAAGATACTGGTAGGTACCTACTAAACCAATGATGACAAACGGAAACGCTTGTTTAGTAGGAAATGCAGACACAATCTGAACGTAAGTACGTACAAAATTGGCAATCTTCATTAGAAACAACTCAAATTATTATTCATGAATAATGATGATCTTGAAATGTAGGTGTAACTGTGTAAGTACACTGTTGATAGTATGAATATAGATTTATACATAACGCCAAGGCATGTACAATTTATGGAATATTTAACACAAACATGCACTTACCTATTTTCAATAATTCTATTTAAAAATCAATTTCTGAACACTTTCGCAGATATATTGCGCGCAAGTTGAAAATTGGTTACCAAGGAGATTCTTATTACGTACATAAACTAGTTGGTGTTTTGGCTAAAGATAGCTCCGAGTGGAATCCATTGGATTATAATGACAAAAACTAAACTCGTTTGTGTTTCTCTTCCTAATTTAATTAATTTCCCAGTTCAGCGTAATTCCCCGTCAAGAGAGTAAAAATAAAACTTTTGTTGACATAAAAAGTTACTTCACCACATTGAAATGAGATCCATTACACCTGCTGCATACATACGAACGCGCGAACGTCAATACGTATTGAAATAAATAATAATTTATATTTTGTTCCTTGTGTAAACTGAAAAAGATACAACAATAGGTATTGAAAATACGGTTGAAAAACAAGTAGGTAGTTACTACGAAACAAAAATTAATGTTGAAATGTTTAAAATCAGTTAGCGATTACGTGTAATGGGCCGTAGAGCTCTTTCGCGGCCATTCGCTAACCATGCAACAGTATTACAATATTCTTTAACTATACCTAATCGATTTAAAACATATTTTTGGCAAAAAAAACTGGAAATATCTATAACCTTGCAATCTCAGGCTCCTAACTAACTTGTGGCAGAAAAAAATACAGTAACTAAAAGAATGTTAAACTGTAAATAGGTGCGTTCCAATTTCTTCATCGGAACGCAATGTTTTGACGGATCAGACACTCACTCAAGTCAAACTGACATTGACAGCCAATCAAAACGAAAATAATTTCATTTTCACGTCAACAAATACGCAATTTAAATTAATTTAAAAATGAGTGTTCGCGAGGAAGATCGTAAGAAAAATAATTGCCCAAGCCGTGGCCTGGGTATCGCAGCCGCGGCTATAGGCGTTGGTGTAGGAGCTGCGTTATATTACTTCTTTAATAAAAGACAAGAAACCCCAAGTTCAGCAGGTTCCTCTAGCGAATGGAATTGCGAACAACATCAAACCTTGTGAGTATCACTTTAATACTTAATTTGGCTTGCAAGCTGTAGGTTGGCACGATTTCGTATTGGTCGGCAGGAAATCGCATATTTTTGTTTCTCTACCTTCGATAAATAATTGTTTGTATAATTTCTACTCCATTTTAAATTAACGTTGTCTGTGACTGAATTGAAAGCAGTACACTTGTGTTTTAGTGTATTTTTACAATAACGAAATAAAAATGGATTTTATTGCGTTTTTGATAAACAGGTATGTCCTAGTTACTTATTACAATTATATAAGTTAGTCTTAGTTGCTTTTTTACACTTCCATATTTCATGTACCTACTTAATATCATTTCATGACACTATATTTTTCAAGGACATTACTATCTGCCTCACCTGTTTTAAACTAGGTGTATTGGAATCGGCTTCCAGTCTAACTGAAGGCAGCAGAATACCTGTATTTTACAAGGAGCAACTGCCTATCCGAACTGCACAATGCACTTAGTACTGGGTAATACAAAACTCCTTTGTTGCAACAATTATATTCTTACAGGTTGCGCCCTGTTTCCGTCGGGGCTGCGGGTTGTTCGCAAGAGATACTGCGGCCTCGACAAAAATGGCTAAGAAGGAACATGGGTGGTTTTTAGTCAGTAGAAGTCTAACACTCCGTTTCGCTCTGCCCAAGAGTGGGTGGGGTTATTTGATGATTTCCACCCTCAAAAAAAAAAAAAAAAAAGAGGTTGCGCCCTGTAATGCCGTATTTTTCAATGAGATATCGAAATATTAAAAGCAGAGAGCAGTCATGGCCCAGGTGTGGGTTCAAACCCAGACAGGTGCATTGCTTTGTGTAATTTACTTCATCACCCTGCTTTCAATAACGGAGAAGAAAAACATTATGAAGAAACAGGCCGCGGTATCTCTTGAGAACAACACACAGCCCCAACGGGAATAGGACGCAACCTGTAAGAATATAATTGTTGCAACAAAAAGGTTCCTATTGTATTACCCAGTACTAACTGCGTGGTGCAGGTCAGATAGGCAGTCGCTCCTTATAAAATACTAGCTGTTGCCAGCAGCTTCGCCCGCTACAACTCGAAAATTATCCCACGGGAAGATAAAATCGGGATAAAAATTATCCTATGTGTTAATCCAGGTTATAAAGTATCTGTGTACCAAATTTTATCCAAATCCGTTTAGTAGTTTTTGCGTGAAAGAGTAACAAACATCAACACATCCATTCTCACAAACTTTCACATTTATAATATTAGTAGGATAGGTATTCTGCTGCCTCCAGTTTGACTGGAAGCCGATCCAAATATAGTTTAGAAAAGGTGAGGCAGATGGTAATGTTTTAGAACCAAAAATTCGAAGACATGTGACATCTACCAACCTGCACTGTCCCCCCAAAAAGAAATGAGGCCTGTGTCCCAGCAATAGGAGCATCATAATGCTCCCTTACGTCTTGCCTCGCAAGGCAATCGCTCCATTTCATCAAAATATTGGACACTTATGAAATGTTGTGTAAATATGCATTGTTCGAGTTATGTTGTTTCCACACGATAAGAAGAAGAAGAATATTAATAACTTTTTATTGTAGTTAGTGTTTCACATACGTCAGGTTTAAATAAACCTAGATCGGGCAGGTAGCTATACAAACATTTGAAGTTAAAATGACCACTACTTGTAACTCTTACATATATTTTAGTTATAGTTTACTTATAAGTATTGTAACTTTGTAGGTGAAGCAACAGAACTGTTTTTTTTTTTTTTTATTTGAAATGGGCTTGCTCTTGACCTCAATCTTGCCCTAAATGTACACCTTTTTGTATTATATTTTCTTAAATAAATTATTCTATTCTATTTAGACAGGATATAAAAATACGGTAATTAGAGCCAATCGAGTCCAGATAATCGGATATCCGGATAATTAAGATTCTACTGTATTGTCTCCACTGTTTCTCTCTAAAATTGTCAGAGCTTGCTGTTATTTTATTTACAAATTGGTGTTATTTTTCTACAGACCTGCTCTTAATTTTAAGTAATTTATATTCATTTCTTGTCTTCTTTCTTTAGCCCTAAAATTGTACAAAAATATTATAAGTGGAAAAAATCTTTATAAAATTGTAAATGTCAATCTTGAAATATCTTTCAAACATAACATCACACCTGGACTGGAGGGATAGACAGAGGTGTACCTAATAGTACACATAGGCGTAATGTGATGTTCTGTTAAGATTTGAGCATTTTAGGTAGATTTTATTATTTTTATTTTTCCCTGTATTTATTTGGAAACAACCTTTATACATTTTTAAATATTTCTTATAAAAAGAATAAAAAAAAAAATTAAAAATTATTATAATTATTATTTTTTCTCATTTCCACTTTCGCTGTCTCTGTTACTTTACGGCTTTTTCTATAATGAAAAACAATGAAATCATTTGCATTTTTTTCTGTTTTATTTTTAACTACATACAGGAAGGGAGAATTTTCAATTTATTATTTAATTTTTCATGAATACAAGGTGTAACAATATCAAATCAAAAGTCATTATAAAAAAAAATTGTTTTGATGGACCGAGTATTCTCTTTCATAAAATACAACAAAAGTTTGTTTACATACAAGAAAATTCTTAATCCTTTATGAAATAATGTTGTATAGTCGAACAAGATATTTGGTATACACGCAAAAATCTTCATAGAATTATTCATATTATGAACCTTTGGGGGGTAAGAGGAACAGGGTGTAAAGTTCCTCATCCCCCGTAGAAAAGGGAGGATCCTCCTACCAGACGGGTGTTGTGTCTGGTGGGCTAACTGCCCGACATGTGCAAGTCGGGATTTTCTATATAGGCTAATGTCGCGGATAATGTTGATAGCGCGATGTAGGAATTGCCAATTTAGTTCGCATGTGTTGCGATAGATGTCGCTGTCGCCACATACCTATACTGCCAATATTGATAACAATTTTGTTTCATAATCTAACTGATGTCAACTGATACAGCTTTTGACATTAGTCTCTAACTGCCGCACTCAAAGGGCTTTAGTGATTACTTAGGCCATCACTTAGTAAAGGTTTTGACAGTTTTGTCTTACAAAAGTATGTCAAATCTTACTAAGTGACGGCTTAAGTAATCATTAAATATCTCCGAGTACCGCAGTTACTGCCGCACTCAGAGAGCTTCAATGATTACTTAGGCCATCACTTAGTAAAGGTTTTGACAGTTTTGTCATACAAAAGTATGTCAAATCTTACTAAGTGACGGCTTAAGTAATCATTAAATATCTCCGTGTACCGAGAGAGGTTTAATGATAACTTAAGCCATCACTTAGTAAAGATTTCCACATTTTGTAGTTTCGTGAAGGTTTTGTTTGTCAAATCTTTACTAAGGGACGGCTTAAATAATCATTAAATATCTCTGAGTACGGCAGTCAATGTATCTGTGTAATCTTAGAAATAAATGTAAGTTAGCTGTCTGTATACTTAATACTTTGTTAGACCGTACAAAGCATGTTTTTCTAACCAAACATCTATTTCACCGTACCAGCCGTAAATCTGAATCAGATGACTCATACACCACAATATCAGAACATGATACCACGGACACCAGCATCAATACTTCAGTGGAATCAGACATTTATCTGACCCAAGATGACTCAGTGATCACCGTAGAATCTTCATCAGAAGAGGAATCTACCGGTTCAGACAGTGAAACAGAATCCAGTTCTTCCACCTCAGCATTTACTGTAGTGTCCAATGATTTGTGGGATAGTACGGACAGGTCATCTGCTTCAGAAGGAACGGAATGGGACATCACCACTTCATCTCATGGCATACCAGAAGAAAGTATCACATCCCCAATGCTGGAGATATTTGGTGTGATAGGAAACCTGATCAGTCCTCGCAAACGAATGTAAGTTTTTCCGGTTCTGAGCTACTTTTTTTTTATGTTCCCCTAGGAATTTCTCCTGTATCGTGGGTGCGTTAACAAACATTTAAACTCATATACGCTAGCCAGACTATACTATCTGTAGGTCATGCAAATATTTGTTCCGAGCGGGATCGAACCCGCGAAACCTGGCACAGTAGTCAATCGTTTAGCCACGTCGCCAACCGTTCCGTCACTTTGAACACGTGCGCACGAAACAAATATCATTGTATAGCCTACAGATAAAGGCTGCAAAAGTTCCCTTCAAGAAACCGAACGGTAGGTACTTGTTTTCCCCGTTATTGCGATTGAATTTTTTTGTTCTGAATAGGGTAGTTAACTAAAAAAATCTAATTAGTCCGTCAGATAGATTTCCAAAAAATATTGGACACGTATTTTTTCTTTTTTCACGTAAACATACAATGAAGACGATACAGTGCTTTGAAAACTCGTGTGACGTCATATTCTAAGACATTAGTATGACATTTTTTACCGGTGAGTGACGTCACGACCCCCACTCAAATCTTTGACGCGTTTTATCTTCGTCAATTTTTATTGATTTGATAAAATAAAAAATACGTATTCAATATTTTTCGATAATCTAACAGACGGACTAATTAGAATCATATTTTTTTTAGTCAGTAAACATCCCTATTAAGTGGTCAGATTTTTTTTTTAACCACCGCGTAATGACCCATCTCGTCTACTATAACCGCGCTTTCACACACACACACGAACACAAACAAACGCAAATAACAAATATTTGCGTTCATAATTGGCACAACGCTTAGGATATAAATGTGTTTGCTCTGTTGTGTTTTGTAACCTGGATGAAGCTGTCACAGGACCGTGGAGATTGGCACAAGGAAAAAAGAGGCCTATACCCAGCAGTGGGTGAAATTCAGGCTGTGGGTGATGATGATGATTTTGTTCATTTATTTCAATTAAAGGAACATTATGTTGTGTATTTCAGGACTGAAGAACAGCAAATGTCAATGTTAAGGCAACAAGAATTGTAAGATAATTATATTTATAAGAATTAACAGTTTTGGGTTTTTTTTGTACAGTCAGTGCCCAGCGTTACCTGACCCCTCGTATAAAGAAGAGCAAGTGGTGTGAGAATAGTGGTACGTCGGGGCTGCGGGTTGTTTGAAAGAGATACCGCGGCCTCGACTAAAAGGGTTAAGAAGAAACATGGGTGGTCTTTAGTCAGTAGAAGTCTGACACTCCCTACCGCTCTGCTCAGAGCCTCCAAAAAAATAGGGGGTGAGGTAATTATGGGCACTGGCAGTACTGATAGCTCAGTGCATGTTGATTGTTTTGTGTGAGTCCGTGAATAGGTTTCCTGGATTGTTTTGTGATGTTAATATTAGTTTATGACTGTGTTTGTGTTTGCAGCATGCGCGTGAAGCATTATGAGGTCTAATAGGGTCACATGAGTATTATTTTTTTACTACAGATCTCGAAATCATCACATATTATAAAACAAAGTCCTCCACCGCGTTTTCTGTCTGTCTGTTTGCAATAAACTTGAAAACTGTTGCACCGTTTATAAAGCTTTTTTACACCAATGGATAGAATGGTTCTCAAAGAAGGTTTTAGTAGGTATATAACTAGCTTTCGTCCGCTGCTTCGCCCGCGTGGATGTCAGAACTTGTCAAATTATATACTGAAACATTCCTCGGGAACCACTTTTTCCATTGGTAATATATCTAATGAAAATAAAATAAATAATATATGTGTGACGTCACATTTCAGTACATATTTTACCGGAAAGTGACGTCACGGTCCATCTTTGACGCGTTTTACTGTCGTAAATTTTTATTTTAAGCTTAGATATAAGTTTTATTGTGCATGCTGTGGTTTCCTGTAAGTGGAGGAGTACACCAAAGTTTTAATTTTGTTGTCCATTATTTATTTCGCATGATCTGTGTACATCCCTTGTTGAAATTAGTATTTGCCTTTTTATAGGTTTGTTCAAATACGTTTCGAATCACGCTGGTTTGGCAATTAACAAAAATGGTGATTAGAAATTATGTCAAGCAAAATGTAAGAATTTGTAGAAATAAGTGAGTAGGTAGTGCTGGACTGTACCTACTACTTTTTAAAATTCGGGGGCACTCGATATGTATGTCTGTAATTATATAATATCCTTTGTTATCGATTTATTCAATACATACTGTGTTAGCTCTGTTTTTGTTTTATCTAATTTATTTTTATTATGAAGGTTTCAAACGAATGTGTTTAACACTAGAGTGCACGCGCGGGCTACATATGTAACCCAGCGTGTAATATTGTCGTATATAATTTTTGTTTGCCACGCTACAGCGCAATCGTCTAATGTATTCCTCAAGCATTACCCCCCGCTCCCGCCAGTAGCGTGCCGACTCCCGCGGGCTCACGGACGTGTGCAAAAATCACCCTTGAAGTTGGTGGGCTACGCCTGTAGCCCGCGCGAGCGTTGGAGGAAATTAAGTGTTTAGTGTGCAAGTGGTGAAATTGAGGTAAATATGAAACATTTGTTGCAGTATTACTACAAAACGTACTGTTAATTAATTTTTAAGTGTTTGTTGTTTGTATTTATCGGTTTTTCATGTATCTTTATTCTGTTTTGTTCTCTTTTTAGATGGAGGGTAACTCGAACAGATTGTGCGACCAAATACAAAGATGTCTGCTGGAGGATAATGAAGACGACAACATTTCGAGCGAAAGTGAGGAAGGCGGAGAATCCGCGGAACAAAGTGGCCCGCTTGGATCTTCTCACCATTCTGATACGGAACAAGATGGCGAGAAAGACAAGTAGCACGCGCAAGCAATGCAGCAAATGTATGAGGCGTATTTGTAGCGAACATCAGGCAGTCGTGTGTCCGGAATGTATGCCAATAGACTGATTTATTACCCGTGACTTTGATAATAGATTCAATTAGATTAAAGTTAATGTCTTTTGTGATAAATATTACGTTCCTAAATGAAAATAAAACTAAGAGAACTCAACCCTTCCAAATATTTGTTGATTTTAAAGAAGTTTTTGTTTAAGTTTCAAATGATAATAAAGAATCTAAATTTTGTTGATTTTATGAGCCATTTTGATAAAAATAAATATGTTTAGTAATTATATGCTGTGTTTTACTCATTTTTTTGCCTTATTCAGAGAAATAATTGACCCATAAGTGGACTACACCTGTAGCCCGCGCGTGCGCCTAAGGAGTATTTATGGGCGCGTGCACTCTAGTGTTAAGATTAGATACGTGGCCTTACCTTTTTTTTAATAAAAATGTTGTGCACGTCTGTAAGTAATATACAGCATAATGATTACACAGCATTGAAGACTAAACTTGTGCTTACCTTTTCTGTAGGGCAATGTTTGCCACTGGGTACGTGCCCAGGGTCCCACAGTCCAAGAAAGTCAAAGGTCCTGGAACTTTCAAAGCTAGAGGCTTTCAATAGAAACTTAACTTATTCCAGGCTAGGACAACGGGATACAAACATTTTCGAGCTCGCTGCGCTCGCTTTTGCATCCTAGTAGGCCCTGTTGAGTGCCCAGGGCCTCCAATTGGTTAAAGACGACATTGTTTTAGTGACCATTCTTATAAATATGTCGTCGATGTGCCATACTTAATATTTAAACATTAACTTAAAGTTTGTTAATAAAGTTCAAGGGGCGCAATTCATCATTGAAAAAGGGGTGCAATTTTAAACTTTGTCATGTTTAACGGATATGTTTTATATGGTTTTATAGAAAACCATTTAATTTAATTTGACTACTTTTTTAAATTGTCCTTTTTTTGTGTCTTATAGCATCGCATTGGATCTAATATGTAATGTTGTTATAATTAGTGGTAAATAATAAATAATAATAATAATAACTTTCGGGGGGAATCAGCACCAACCCGCGCCTCCGTGATCCATCACGAAGCTACTTTTCATGTCCACCCCGACCCTTGCTAGTGCCAGCCCGCGACGCTGACCCAGTAGAGTTAAACCAGCCTCTAAATATTCTCTCTCAGATCCAGCCTGTCCCCTTGCTGCCCTCCAGTGACGTCCGTACCTCACAGGGGGCGCCTTAGCGATCAGTTACTTGGTCTATAAGTTATCTGCTCAAACTCGAGGCTTCCACAGTATTTGCCCGGTTAAACAGAAGCCAACCTCCTGGGTCGAACTGAGCGATGCACTATCAGAAACAAAATCAGCACTGCGTTAGTGCTAATTTTTTTATATCGAGACTTGAAGATGTTCCTATTCGCTCTAAAAACCAAAGTATTCATAGAAATCGTTCTAATTTCCAGTCGCGAGCGCTCTTGGACCCTTGAGGAGTGTTCCATATGCTTTGACGTGATGCTTCGCGATCAGGAGGTCACCGCCCTGCCTTGCGCTCACAACTTCCACACTGAGTGCATCCTGCCCTGGCTTCAAGAGAAACAGACATGCCCCAACTGCAGGAAGGTTGCTGAATGATCTGGATTCTCATGTAAGTATTATGAACTTTATTTTTTTGAACTTGAATGCGTCGTTGGCGTAGCAGTCTCAAACGCGGCTGCCAAGTGCTCTGCGAGGTGTTGGTTTCAATTTCCAGGACAGACAAAGTCATCATCATGACGACTCTGTAGAGCGCAGAGCCAGGAAGGTAATTGGTGATGATAAGCTGGTTGCCAAGCTACATAGCCTGGCCCACCAAAGAGTGTCCATGGACTTTCTTGTCCGTTCTTCTCCATACAGATCTACGCTAGGGAATGGGCAACTACAGTACTTTCACAAGTTATTATGCCTTGTGACTGTGACTGTAGCTTAAGAGTGCAATGCGTCGTCCCGGGGGTTGCTGCGTCGAGTTGCGCGTCGCTGGATGTCTGCGGCGGCGCGGCGTCGGTGCGCGGCGGCGGCGCGCGGCGGCGCGTGCCGTGGCGGTAGTGCGCGGGGCTCCGGGTCGCGGTTGCGCGTTGCGTGCTTTCGTGCTCGCAGTGTGCGTTGTTGCGGGCATTCGGAGGCGTGTGGTTCGGCGTGGTGGCTTTTGGGATGACGTATTGCACTCGTAGTTTAGTTTTATGAATTATTCTTCTGACATTCAAAAGTACCTGTAATGGTTTAATTGAAATAAATGCTTTGACTTTGACTTTGACCACCGCCGGAAAGTTGCATGTCTATCGGTCGGCGCAACACGTTGTCTTCTTCCATTGTCCTCTGTTAACCGTCGCGCCATCATTTACAGTGTTATTAGGTTTTTCCCTCAAGGATTCCTCAGTAGCACCCCGGAGTCTAGAATTGTGCACGGTTGATGGCAATAGGCTCGCCCCCTATTACATAGGACTTAAACATAACTGGCGAAATGTAGGTGTACTATTAGGTACACCTCCGCCTAAGCGTGATTTGAGTATCCGTAAATTTAAAGAACCACAAAGCAAAACGCTATGTGGCTCTTTAAATTTACCAATTTAAGGGTTTCATACATGTCCGATTGTCGGGGCTGCGGGTTGATGGAAAGAGATACCGTGGCCTCGACACAAAGGACTAAGAAGGAACATGGCTGGTTTTTAGTCAGTAGAAGTCTGACGCTCCCTACCGCTCTGCCCAGAGCGGGAAGAAGCATTTGATGATTTCCGACACTCCAAAAAAAAAAAATATAGGGTTCCGTACATAAAGGGTCCCCCCCAACGGAACCATCGGTCTCGTATTTACTGGTAATTTACGTTTCATTTTCTATTTGTTACAGATATTTTGCTGGTATTTCTGTAGCGGTTACCAACAAAACAACGTCAGCTGTATCCCCCTGGTTGGGCCCAATATCTGAAGAAATAATCATATCTGACATTTAATGTTTTAATATATGTTAACGAATTTAATGCAATGTAAAAGTGGATAAGTGGGAACTCAAAAATCTTCAAAATTCTTTTGTACAGTCAGTGTTCAGTATTACCTGACCCCCCTCGTAAATTTGTGTTCTCATAGGGGTCAGGTAATGCTTAATCTAGATCCAAAAGTGTGAATCTCTCTGTTATCTGCGACCTATATTAAACTCGTCTGTCTTCAAAGCAAGATTGAACAGGTATCTTCTGGGTACGCTCTTTCCATCATAGACCTCATGCATCGCTTTCAATCAGGCGTGATTGAGGTCAGCAAGCCCATTTAGCAATCGGAAATATAGTAACAGGCGGTCAAAAATTCGTAGTCAAAAATTACCAGTTGCACTAAAATATTAACTCACTGCGGTACTCAGAGATATTTAATGATTACTTAAGCCGTCACTAAGTAAAGATTTGACATACTTTTGTAGGTATGACAAAACTGTCAAAACCTTTACCAAGTGATGGCCTAAGTAATCATTAAAGCTCTCTGAGTGCGGCAGTTAGTATTGCAATGATCATCTTCCTGCCTTTGATTCTACTTGGGGTCCGGCACAACACGTTTTCTTCTTCCTTTCTCTCCTGTAAGATGTCACGGCATCATTTAATCTTTTCTCTTATATCATTTCATTCATTTCTCACAAAATTTATGTATATATTCTTTGGCCTACTCCCTCTCCATCCATCAACATTATTAATATGCATCACTTTTTTAGTCACATTTGTTTCTTTCCTCCTCATTAAATGTTAGTATTACAATAATAACACCATAGTCTTAACCAGTTAAGATGTCAATATCGGTCATTGCTCTTTTTCTAATATGACTTCGTACGAACCAAAACACAATATGAACCATGGATCGTTTTTCATTCGAAAAAATGTTGTAGATCACGATAGATGGCGATTCAAGACATGAAGAGGCTTATACATATTTGGATAAGTTAAGAACTTTAATAAATGTAGGTTGGGTCAATGACCCGTATTGACATCTAAACTGGCAGTTTAAGTAAGGTGTTGTTACAGTTGTAGTCATAAATATGCCTCGAAAATTCTATTTAGACTTTAATATTCCTCTACGTATTCCGGTCAGTAAGCTAGAACGTCGTAGCAATTATTTGGCTGGAGATATTACTCTCAAGGACAAGACAGTGAGTTTATGCAGATGAAAATCTCTTAGGTGGACCTGCACACTCATTCACAGAAAAGATCCTCATTGTAATTTATCACTTTATCAGTCACAGTAGAAGTTTCTAACACTATTTCAAGGGCCCACTTATCTAATGTACTGTTACTGTATCACTGTTAGGCAATGACCTCTTAACATGACTAAATCATTCGATCCAGGGCCAATGTGGACCACTTATCCAATTTACTTTGTATTATATTGCTTATGCTTAAGGCACTGACTAAAACTAAATTAAAATACATAATTGTCATTTAAATTTCTGAACTGAAGAGATATATTTTATTACCATTTTGTCGAATGATTTTGATTGCTGGCAACTCCGAACGTAGCTGTCAAATATTTCGTTATTTTGTCAATTTATTAAATTGTTTTTTTAGAGGCTTTTTAATTTAGTTTTTAGTAGGTGTCGCACAGTTCTTGCATGATTTTAGTTTAGATTAGTTCTTTGATATGTAAAATTGATGACATGAAAAGAAAAGCTTGACTTAAAATATTGTTTGATCAAATTATGATGTATAATTTTGAGTTGGATATTGTAGACAATAATATAATACTCCATTTGTAATTCATACCAAATATTCTGATATAAAATGGTGACTGGCTGTAATCAGAGATCGAAATAGGTTTGACAGTTTACTGCAAAGGTTCTGGGATATTAGAGAAAGTAATATCCACATGTCAATTATTTGCTTTAAAATTACGAGAATACGGCGGGAAAGGGAAAACTGACGCTGAAATGGTTACCAAGAATTGCAGTTTTGTAGAAAACAGCTGGGTTTTTTTAAAGGCCAGTGAAAAATTAATTTGTTGCAATAATGTACTAAAAACAACCGTAACAATGGCAACAGTGTTAGCTTCGATGTCTCTTCCACTGTTTATACTGTACAGTCACAAGACAAATAAGGATTTTTTTTTTGTAAGACGTCAGATATTCAGACTGTTCCTATTCCGATCTCCTAATAAAACTTTAGCATATAAATAGTTTATAGGCTGGCTTTTATCTTAAAAAAAAAACAAACTTCGTTCTACTAAAATGAACTAAAAACTTATTGATTTCGTTAAATACGTCAAACTTATTTAACATATTAAATGTGGTTCATATCTATTTTATTATCTAATCTATAGGTACAGTCAAATTAGTCCAATACATCCAAAACATATAATATACAGACTTCAAACTCAACAGAATTTAAATTGATCAACTTTCTTATTTATTTAGTTTGTTTATTTTACCTAAAGAAGTCCCTTTTTTGTAAATATTTAGTTTTAATTTGGCTAAAAGTTAAATTGTATTAAAGTTCTAGCTTAAAATTTACTATATCATCAACATGTAACCATACAAAATGTTAATATACATTGCAATGACTTCAAAAAGTGGGAGGAAATTTAATGTGGTTTGGTTCGTTTTAGCAGAAATAAGTTCAGATCATATTATAGTCACTGTAATAATTATCATCATTATGTGCCTAGCTTTTGCCATTTTTTGTAGGGTTTTCTTCCTGTAATATAATAATAAAATTGTAATGTAATTAGACAGATGGGCTTTAAGATTTTTGTATGAAGCCTAATTTCCGCCATTTTATTTTATTAAAAAAATAGCGGTCACTTAAAAAAACCTACAATAATCGATAGATGACATATCAAAACAAACAAGTTGTGTATGAGACAAAATGTTCTAATGTGTAACGTTTGTAGTATCAAGTTTCGGTAGTCATTTCTGTCAATTAATATAACTTTTATGCGTGGCTAGAAATGTCAAAAAAAATGGCGGAATTTAAGTGGGGCCTTGTAATTGAAACTCCTTTTACACATATATGCGAGGATTAGGTAGGTTGCCGAAATTACATCTTTTAAATTATTATAATTGGTGAAATAAACTATCTTAGACTCTCGCACAAGAGTAAGAAATAAAATGTAAAACGTTGTCCTCATTTTTAAAGGATGAATGAATGTTTTTATTCTGGGGTCTTTAATTTCTAGTCAAAAAAATGGTTGCCGGTTGGTTGCTTTGGCTATCATTTCAAAAGAAGGTCTTATGAAATTAATTTCACCTTAAAAATTGAGAATTAAAATGTTTTAAAAGGCTGTTTATTTATTTTACTTTATTTATAACGTTAAATGTAATAAAATAATAATGTAGAATGCAGAGTGCATTCTACATTATTATTTACTGTAATATAATAAAATTAGAACATTTCTTACTTTTTACGAATAAATTCTGAATTAATAACAATGTTTTTTGTATGAAAAAGAGAGAGATTCTAAAAAAAAAATATAATTATAAAACCTTTTTATTTAATTATTTTTATAAATATTTTTTTAGTAACTTTCTATTACGGCAATGTAAAATAAGTACCTACCTACCTCATCTACGAAATGTCAAAAATCCTAAATATAGTTTAACTATTGTTCTTTCTGTTATTTTGTGGCTAGCTTTTAAATTGGCTAACGCAAAGTTTGTGTAAAAAAATGTGTCCTACGCTTCAGCAAACTTATCAGTGCAAGTGGCAAAACACAGAACTAAAAAAAAGTGCCAAGTTTGACATATCCGATCCATGCTTATTTTCTTGACCAGTGGCGCCACCTTTAACTTCGCATTTAAAGTGACCTTACTTTACTGTACAGGGAAATCATTCATATCACTTGCTTCGGTAAAAGAAAAATTGTGAGGAAACTAGCATCCCTGAGATATTTCTTGACGGTATGTAAGTAAAGACAAGTCAGAGGCCCATTTTTTTTTGGCGGGTGGAAAATCATCAAATAACCCCTCACGCTCTTGGGCAGAGCAAAAGGGAGTGTCAGACTTCTACTGAATAAAAACCACCCATGTTCCTTCTTAGCCCTTCATGTCGAGGCCGCGGTATCTCTTGCGAACAACCCGCAGCCCCGAAGGGACAACCCGCAGCCCCGACGGGAAGTCAGAGGCCCTTGGGCGGGATAAAAATCTGACACCAATTTACACACGCACAATGAAGAAGATTAATCAGGGTAGCCTACAATACAATAGCTAGCCATACAGTAACTGAAAGGATAGTAATATAGTGCTACATAGTTTTGGCGCTCTAGGCGACCATAGACAAATTCAATATCTCCAGACTATTTAAAAAAAAGTTTACCATCAGCTCCTGTCAATGTTAATGAAGCACAAAAACAACTGACGGCCCTATTTTAATGTAGATTGTTGCACTCTTGTTACAATAATATTTAGAAAATAATAATGCAATAAACAAAGCAATAAAACGATGGCTGTGCCGCGTTTTTGCAATAACTGGCAACACAGATAAAATATGATTTTAATGGTAGCTTCGACAAAAATATGACTTACTTTTATTTGGAGAACGCGAACTAAATCAGCATGAGGACTAATCAAGATATGGTAAATTAAGTTAAGATGGTCTCTCATTGTACTGGAACTTTAAAAAGCGAGGTCATGATACACTGGATATAAATAGCGTCATGTGTCGCCATGTTCAATATTAAAAAAACTACAGACTTTCATCTGTGTTGCCAGAGCTATTTTCAAATGTGATATTAATGTGTTATTTACTAAAATTGTAGATGATAGAATTTTCATAATAAAGGTAATACCGGGATTGTTGTTTTTTATTTCTTACGATAGTTGGTTGTTTAAAACTACCTGTATCGGTCAGGTTGGGTACACTCAGCATCCTAAGTAGGTATATTAACACTGCTCGAAAGTTTCAACGCAAGTTTTTTAATAAATTCTTGCTAGATATTATTCGTTACTAAAAAGCTATTGAAGAGTAAGGAACATTTTTAAGAATACTCTTCTGAAACATTAAAAATAATAGATGGAGTCATGTACATCAAATAATATTAAAATTCCGAAATGTTATAATGCTACTTCTATAACTGACCGTACTTCGGATCACTCGTGCAACGCAATGGCGAAATAGATCAAGAATAAATAAAATCGAATAGGTAGTAAGTTTCAAAAATATTTATTTACGATAGGATATTTCATTACAGTAAAAAATCGAACACTTCATTTCTAATATTAAAAAATTAATTAATTTTCTTCATTTAACTAAAATATTTTTACTCTTACAATGTACAGACGGCAGCATATCAAGTTACCCAACTGTCAAACTTTCTTAATCAACAAATTCGTTTTCTTGACGGCTATTATTATTTTTATCTCGGGTTTAATAACTTTTTTAACTTCGTCACAATGTTTTAACCTTTTAGGAGCTCGTGGCTTAATAAGAACTGCCACTCGGGTCAATCTTTAGGTAAAGCTGTGCTTGCCTAGGTCGGTCTGTGGATGGGTGACCGCCCGACATACCGAGTTTCCTCCGTGCCTCGGAAAGCACGTTAAGCTGTTGGTCCCGGCTGCCATATATAGATCTTTGGCAGTCGTTACAGGTAGTCAGTAAACCTGAAAGTCTGACAACCAGTCTTACCTAAGGATATCGTATTACACAGTATTAACTGGGTTGTGGAGGTCAGATAGGCAGTCGCTTCATGTAAAATACTGGTATTCAGCTGCATCTGGTTAGACTGGAAGCCGACCCTAACATGTTGGGAAAAGGCTAGGCAGATGATGACAATGTTTTAACCTTTTGAACGCCAGAAGCGTAAACGCATCGCGCCCCACCCACGCCAAGGCATAAAAATCTACAAAATTGTTATTTTATCTTATTTGACACTATTTTGTATAAAAAAGCAGATATAGAGTTTTAAAAAAATATGTTTTTTGTCGGATGTAGCCGACGGTGGCGTGTTGAGCACGTATTCGTTTGTCGGCTATACCCGACCGTGGCGTTCAAAAGGTTAACTAAATCAATTTTCGTTAACATCGAAGAGACAGGATCACCCAATCCACATACACACGCCGAAGGTAGCGTTCCAAAGTTTAATCTTTCGAGTGCCACGGTCGGCTATAGCCGACAAGAAAACTACGTCTTCCAAAACTACGTTTTGTTTAATTAAAATGATGTTACGACGAGTGATATTTTATTACAAAAATATGGGACGCAAAGCAATGATTATTTTTTTTGTTCTCGATAGATGTTGAAATATTTTCTATAGGTATTTGTGGCTCGGCGTAGGAGGGAGGGGGTTCTAACGGTTACTTCACTAAATTTTGACAGATTATTATAGTAGATAGCTTGATTTGCTGTTGTCTGTACGTTAATAAACTTGTAAAGTCAGGAATTCACTAGCAAGTATTAGCACAAGAATATACGGTAGACGGGACACCGAAATATTGCTTTACTACATGTCAAGTAATTAAAATAAGCACATTTTTAGAATAAACTACCCATATTGTGTTCCAAACGGACGTGGCGGGTCCATGCATCCAGATTTTGGAAGTCCTGAAATCAAGTACACCAAATTAGAGAAGAAGAGGTTTGAGCCGTCCATGAAATGTGCAGATATTTGTCTTTGCTCCCACCAACTATGGTTCGAAATTGGTTTATAGATTTCATACACAAACACCCAGACCCGAAACAACTATCTGTAGGCCATACAAATATTTGTTCCGTGCGGGGATCGATCCCGAGATACGCAGCGCAGCAGTCGAATCGCTCCGCCACTGCGCCAAACATATCGTCAAATTCCAAGGCTGTCATTGCGACGTGTGCCCAGTGTTACTGCTGATGGATCATTGAAGTTTTCAGGGGGATTAAACCCCCGTCGGGGCTGCGGGTTGTTCGCAAGAGATACCGCGGCCTCGACATAAATGGCTAAGAAGGAACATGGGTGGGTTTTAGTCAGTAGAAGTCCCTTTCGCTCTGCCCAAGAGCGGGAGGGTTATTCGATGATTTTCCAACCGCCAAAAAAAAAAAAAAGGTTTAAACCGTTCCCGCCCAAGATTGACTACAATTTCATACAAATTTTCAAGTCCTTTTTGTTCGAAATGTCAGAACCGTTTTAAATGAAACTTCACATACCTAAGCAGAATACATAGGTCTAAATAGTTAGTTGAAAACATTTTCGAAACGTCTTAATTAAAAACAAAAAATGGTGTTTGATCGGAAAATGGTGTCTTATTTACCTAAAACATTATTTTTCAAAAATGTTCTGGCGTTTAATGTTTTAAATAATGTTCTAGGTTCTGTCATTTCGAAAAATAAGGACTTTGGGGGTAAGACAATCTCTTCAAATAGGGGTTCATGGACGGCTCAGATCTTAAGTGTGTATGCGGCGTGTCTAGACACAGACAATGGCCCACCTTCCATCTTGCGCTGCATACCCTGACACCTGCACACTTGACGATCTCATGACTGCATCAGCAAGTGGAGTTCACATAGCTGAATTTTGAGCCAGATTTATTTAGTGAAAAATTGCCATCGACACGATAAGAAGCGCGTATCGGCAAGCCTAAGGTGGGCCAACAGGCTCGGTGGAGCGACGATCATTGCAGAGTGGCTGGCAGAAATTGGGCGAGTGTTGCCAAGAAAGTGGCGTGAGATGAAAGATGCCAATTTCCAGCAGATGATGATGCTGATGATGCTAAGAAGAAAAAGACTGGGGTGCTGAGACGTAGCTGTGGATTGGATGCCGTAAGTCAGCTTGTAGCTTCGTCTTCTCGAGATACATCAAAATGAAGATGATGTAGTGACAAAAATTTAAAAGAATATGCTTAGATGGCTTGGTCATGTGGAGAGGATGAGTGAAAGTCGAATAACGAAAGGTATTTACAAGGCAGATGTGGGTCAAGGCATCACCGGGAGGGGACGCCTTAGAAAGACACTGAATTATTGGTGAGGTTCTTCAGAAAGGACAGGTGCGTACTCGCAACCAGCGTGCATGTATGACCAGATGTATAAATGCAAAAGGTAAAAGGAGTATGACAGGGTCGAAGCAGGTGGCGTTCTGTTGGTTCTGTATGTATGTGTAAGAAATGCAGGCGCAGGGTGGATAGAATTGAAAAACGTATGATATGCTAGATTTTAACAAACACTATTTATTCACAATCACTTTTAACACAATAATGATTTACACGAATTTACAGTCGAACAGAATAACAGCGGAGATGTTGAGCGTGGGAGCGGTGATGAACGAATGTCTCGTAGTACAAAACTCGGCGCTATTTATTTCTTTACAAAAAGGCGCGCTTAGCGGTGGCTCGCATGGTGTACCCCCACCACAAGCCCAATGGCGGCTTTACAAAAGTTAGGGCCGACGAAGCGGCGTCCAATTTAATTCGTAACATATAGACCCTATACATACAGTATATTCTAAACATATAGGTAAAAATCTCTCTATGTCTACTTAACCTATATGTACATATATCATGCCAAGACGGCAAGATGGCTGTGCTTCTCAACAGTATGTGTAGGTACTTACATCATCACAGTACTGGCAAGGGAATAGTTCTAAGCCATGAGTAGCGACGTGGTCCCTAAACTTGTCAGCGTCTCCAAACGATACGCCGCAAGCGTCACACATCCACGCCGATTCTTCCACTATATCTGCTACAGAGCAAAGTCAAGTGAAACAAGGAGAAATAGTGTTACTAAGCTCCGGTTTCCACCAAAGCGGAGAGGAGCGGAGACGAGAGGAAACGTGCGGAAATCGGCCAATCACATTAGTTAAAATTTACATCTACAGGGCTATTGCGTATCTTTTTAAATGTCAGTGGCTATCATAGTGTCCATCGATTAACTGTCAAATGGTTATGGTTTGGTACAAAATGGAACGATTTGACAGTTAATCGATGGACACTATGATAGCCACTGACATTTAAAAAGATACGAAATAGCCCTGCTGGTCTTTCGCCTTCCTGTGATTGGTCGAATTTGGCACGTCTCTCCGCTCTGTTCGTCTCCGCTTTGGTGGAATCCAGGCCTTAGTAACACTGATACTGGGTGTAGGTAAGTGAGGAACAGCCCTCTGTAAACTGACGAGGTGAATTTTGTATATCATACTAAGATGACTGGTACAATAAAAAAATCATAGTATATGCCAGTACAGGTAGTGGGCTGCCTTAGACATACATGTTTTTTAAATGAACAAAGGCCTTCACACTATTCCCAAACCACTGTAACTCCTGTTAACCAGAACCACAAGAAAAGCGCCGAGACAATGAAGCTCGACGAAGTCCCAGAGAAACGATTTAACTGTCTTGGATCCCGCAACGAAATTAATCAGAAAAGAATAGCGGAGGAGTAGGAAAAACATAATTTCCATTTGGGCTGCCATATATTTAAATAACTGCTGCTGACGTAATCACCATTTAGAGCCCCCCCCCCCCCGCATGTCATCAATAATAAGCAAAGCAAAGACCCCTCGCCCCATATAGTGCTTATGTAATACTTGAAAGATACTGGGTACTTATTTTTCATGAAAACTGAAGGAAAAAATGCGCTATGACCACGCAAATAGGGTAGTTAACTAAAAAAATCTAATTAGTCCGTCAGATAGATTTCCAAAAAATATTGGACACGTATTTTTTCTTTTTTCACGTAAACAAACAATGAAGACGATACAGTGCTTTGAAAACTCGTGTGACGTCATATTCTAAGACATAATTAGTATGACATTTTTTACCGGTGAGTGACGTCACAACCCCCCACTCAAATCTTCGACGCGTTTTATCTTCGTCAAATTTTATTGATTTGATAAAAGAAAAAATACATACCCAATATTTTTCGATAATCTAACAGACGGACTAATTAGAATCATATTTTTATTAATCAGTTAACATCCCTAACCCTATTGAATATCACCCGTGTAGATGATGTTTATTTTTTGTGAGATGAAGAATAATAGACAAGTATGGAAGAGGAACACATGCTGCACCGACCCAAAAATATTGGTATAAGGGCAGAAGAATGATACCAATATTTTTGGGTCGGTGCAGCATGTGTTCCTCTTCCATACTTGTTCCTTCTCATACTTGTTTCTTCTCTTTAATATTGGTATAAGGGCAGAAGAATGATTGGAAGGGGCCCGCAAGGGCCGACGCCTGTCGAGGCTGCGGGTTGTCCGCAAGGGATACCGAGGCCTCGACATGAAGGGCGAAGAAGGAACATGGGTGGTTTTTAGTCAGTAGAAGTCTGACACTCCCTTTCGCTCTGCCCAAGAGCGGGAGGGGTTATTTGATGATTTCCCACCCCCCAAAAAAAAAAAAAAAAAAAAAAGGGCAGAAGAATGATAATGAAATTAATTCATACCTTCGTCTTTCGGCTCCAATTCCGCCTTTAAAACTTCATCAATGATGCTCGAAGTCGTTGCTTGGGATTCAATCTTTATTTTCTTCGATTCTCTCGGCTCAAAATAAGGACAAACTACAAATAATGCAAGGTGGAAGTAAATTAGGGTGCTTTCTTCATCGTGTGGATGATGACCTACCTAGGTTGGCGCAGTGGCTCAAGCAAAGGACTGCTGCGCTGCGAGTCGCGGGTTCGATCCCCGCACGGAACAAATATTTGTATGGCCTGCAGATAGTTGTTCCGGGTCTGGGTATTTGTGTATGTGAGTTTAAATGTTTGTGAACGCACACCCACGCACGATACAGGAGAAATTCCTAGTGTGGGGTAAATTTTTTTTTTAATAAAAATAAAAATTAATACAAGGTGTAGGTACGCAAAAATTGTTGCTGGGAAACGACTTTTTTTTTAGGGTGAAATATTACGTTTTACGGTAGGACTCAATGTAACACAGTCAAAATATTCCGCTGATATAATCATTAAATAGTACGGTTATCGTGGAGATATTTAAAGTTAAAGTGTTGTGTGTTGTGTGTGTTGTGTTGTGTGTTAGTGTGTGTGTGTTGTGTGTGTGTGTGTTAGTGTTGTGTGCGTGTGTGTGTTTAAGTTAAAGTGTTTAGTTTTTTAAAGTTATTATAACATTGAAAACATGTAAGTACTAATTTAAAAAAAATGCCCAAGTGCAAGTCGGACTTGCACGTAAAGGGTCCCGTACCATTGTAGAAGATATTGAGAGATTTTCCATGTTCTTTGAGCACCGTTCGTTGAACGGATTTCTGTACTTTTTTCAAATATTAAGGCTCAATAGTTTCGGAGATGAGGGGGGGAATGGTGCCGCGGGAGGCGCTCCGGGCGTCGGGGGTCACGTGATGGCTTCCGGCCACCGTAGACGCGGGCCTGTGGACGGTGAGTGATGGGTAAGCTCGCCGTCCGTCCGTCATATGACGACGACAGGCCGTGTCGACGGCGCGTTCGTGTTCCACGCGCGCCTCAAAGAGATGTCAGCAACATGGAAGGGGCCCGCAAGGGCCGACGCCTGTCGAGGCTGCGGGTTGTCCGCAAGGGATACCGAGGCCTCGACATGAAGGGCGAAGAAGGAACATGGGTGGTTTTTAGTCAGTAGAAGTCTGACACTCCCTTTCGCTCTGCCCAAGAGCGGGAGGGGTTATTTGATGATTTCCCACCCCCCAAAAAAAAAAAAAAAAAAGGGGGGGAATGGTCGGACAAACAGACAGACAGACACACGAGTGATCCTATAAGAGGTCCGTTTTTTCCTTTTGAGGTACGGAACCCTAAAAAAAATGCTCGGCTCGCCTAGCGTAGACGCAGATCTAGATGAGGCTTGCACAAGAGCAGATGCAGCTGAATGATGATTCAGCTGCATCCAGACTGGAAGTCGACCCCAACATAGTTGAGAAAAGGCTAGGCAGATGATGATGGCTGAAGTCGGGCTGCAGATGATGAAGAATACTCACGGCCATGTCCGACGTGTGTCTTGTAAAAGGTGACTAGGACACGATCCATGGTTTCTGTGACAATCATGTGAGCTGGACACGCTTTCCCAGTTTTGTAAATCTGGCGTTCAGGTGCTGGACGCTTCCCTTTACCCTAGGACAATAATTTATTAGTTTATTGGTTCACCAACAATTTATTGTTACCATTGACTTATATATTACTGCGTAAGGACTGGGCGGACGGCATGTTAAAATGACGCCTCGAACGTGGTCCCAAAACGGTCTTTCCTAAGCCGAAGTGAACTAGTCCACGATCGGCTCTCTTCGGGTGCGGTCGTAAATTTTATTAAAAGCTTTATTTATGTTCTTTATACCTCGAAAATACCACGCCGCTTATACTAGGTTACGTTAACGAGCAGACTACACCGATTCTCTGTATGGCGAACGCGTCGAGCAAATGTTCGGAAGCCCGAGTCACGACGGGCAAGAGAGGTGTAGCATTATCCTGTGTTGGGGCTACACACTCACATTGAATCCGAGATGGATCGATTCACCCCATCTAGCCAAATAGGATCGGCAGCGGCCAACTTAAGTACCCAGTCTGTTCAGGCCTGGTGGCCTAAATGATGTCTTAAGGTTGCACTAGTCGCTGCGGGTTGTTTGCAAGAGATACCGCGGCCTCGACATGAAGGGCAAAGAAAGAAAATAGATGGTTTTTAGTAATTTGATGATTTCCCACCCCCCAAAAACCAAAAAAAGGTTGCACTAGTCGACGGCTCCAATTCGTTGCCGGGCGTGTCTAATATGCATGCTTTTTGGTAATGTTTTTAATTTATCTAGTTTTATTCATTTAGTATTAGTTTATCTAGTTTTTCTCTATTTATTTATTTAGTGAAATATACGACGATTTATAACGAAAACGAACCCGTAAAATTTCATAAATTGAACTTTGCGCGTATAGATACTATGGAAAAACTACTGGATGAATCCACTTAAAACAATTTATTTGAACTTTTGAATAAATTATATATAGATCCGTGTACGGTTTTACTTTTTCCATTTTCATACTACATAAGTTATTTATTTACGCCGAAAGATGAGTTCAAATAAGTGATAAAATATGAAAGTTTCGACGCTCATAACTTCTAAACCAATGTTTTTTTTCCAATTCTGCTTCCTAATGACAAGACCAGTTGATACAATTTTTAGTTTTGAATCTTTACCGTCAAACAGACGAGTAATCACCATACTACCGGCTAATGACCGGCTAGTTCATCCTTAAACCAGGATTACTTTAATCTTATTCCAGAGTGGAAAACACATCGCGTTAGACACGCTGTATAGCTCTCTTGTTTTCCCACGCTGGAATAACAATTTTTTTTTTTACAAGTTACAAGTTTAGGTCATAAAGCAGTATCGCTTAATGTGGGGGCCTGCTGGGGATGCGGGTTGTTCGAAAGAGATACAACGACCTAGGACATAAGGCCTAAGAAGGGACTGTATGGGTGGTTTTTAGCCAGTAAAGTTTGAAACTCCCTACCGCTCCGCCCAGCACGCGTAGTACGGCGGTTCTACCTCTATTCTACTAAGAATAGACAAAGTTTTTTCCATACAATTTGACATGAACTTTTGCTACAATCTGTCAATCGACAAAACCCGTTTCTACGGTAGTCATGCTACGCGTGCTGAGCGGGAGGAGTCATTTGATGATTTCCCACACTCCAAAAAAAGTAAAGAAATCTTTCTTTCCTTACCTGATACACGTATACTCCAGACTGACTACACATATAGTGTGACCTCACACCCTCGATAGTTTGCTTGCTAGCCGTGGTCTTCCGGAAACGGTACTTGGTTTCCTCTTGTATTGCACTTTTGAATATCATGAAATCTGTAATAGGGTAGTTAACTAAAAAATCTAATTAGTCCGTCAGATAGATTTCCAAAAAATATTGGACACGTATTTTTTCTTTTTTCACGTAAATAAACAATGAAGACGATACAGTGCTTTGAAAACTCGTGTGACGTCATATTCTAAGACATTAGTATGACATTTTTTACCGGTGAGTGACGTCACGACCCCCCACTCAAATCTTTGACGCGTTTTATCTTCGTCATTATTTTATTGATTTGATAAAACAAAAAATACGTATCCAATATTTTTCCATAATCTAACAGACGGACTAATTAGAATCATGTTTATTTTAGTCAGTAAACATTCTTATTGTTCTAGCAGGTGTAATATAGATGCTGAACTTCTCGGCTTTTCTCTACAATAACATGCATGTTTAATATATATTAACCTTTCTATTGAATCACTCTATCTGCTGCTGAAAAACTGCATTAAAATCTGTTGTGTATTTTAAAAGATTTTATTTAGAGTACAAACAGGCGGGTGCGACTTTGTTATAATGTACTATGTAATAAAGAAGATGTAAAAAATTATTAAAGGGCAGAAGAATAAGGGAGACG
Source organism: Diarsia brunnea (assembly GCA_949774965.1). Taxonomy (NCBI): domain Eukaryota; kingdom Metazoa; phylum Arthropoda; class Insecta; order Lepidoptera; family Noctuidae; genus Diarsia; species Diarsia brunnea. The sequence continues at coordinate 2,511,904 of OX459025.1, read as the reverse complement.
ACAAAAAATAACTAATTAGTCCGTCAGATAGATTTCCAAAGAATATTGGACGCATATTTTTTCTTTTTTCACGTATACAAAAAATTAAGACGATACAGTGCTTCGAAAACTCACATTCAGTACATTTTTTACCTACAAGTGACGTCACAAGCAATAAAAAAATTGATTGAAATTGATGAAGACTAAATGCGTCAAAGATCATGAGTGGGGACTCATAATCTTTGACGCGTTTCATCTTTATCAATTTTTATTGATTTGATAAAACAAAAAATACGTCTCCAATATTTTTCGATAATTTAACTGACGGACTAAATAGAATAATATTTTTTTAGTCAGTCGTTATCCCTGTTCATCCCGTGTCTTATTCTTCTCGTCACGTATTCCACAGAGCCTAAAGACTAAGGTCTTCAATCAATGTGTCCTGCCTGTTATGACTTACGGGGCCTAAACGTAGACACGGTGCGGTTGGTCTATAAATTCAAAAACGCTCAGCGAGCTATGGAGGGGGCTATGCTTGGAGTCTATCTGAGGGATCGCATCTGGAACGAGGTGATCCGACAGAGAACCAGAGTGATCCACACTCAGGACCCACATAGCTGACAGAATAAGTAAGCTGAAGTGGCAATGGGCTAGCCATATTACCGCTAGAACCGATGACCGTTGGAGTAGACGTGTCCTTGAGTGGAGATCGCGAATCGGCGAGCGTATGGTGGGACGCCTTCAGGCAATATTCGCAGGGTATATCTCCTCCTATAAAATCCTCTGGGACTTAAACATAACTTGCAAAATGTCGGTGTACTATAAGGTACACCTTTGTCTAACACTTCGGGAATTACAGGCCTGATGTGATGTGATAAAATAACTTACCATCCATATTATGGAACTCCAGTTCTTCGACTTGCTCGTGGACACGATGGGCATGCAAGAGATGAGCGCTAAAGTTAGATCCATAGCTCACTCTTTCGTCACAAAGGGGGCATATGAAGGCTTTGCGTTTTTCCACCTGGTAAAAAATTTCAAACTCATTTTAAGGGCGTATTCGCAGCCTGTCGGGGCAGATGGGTCCTGTCTTGAGACCTTTATGAACCGAGACGGTTGTCAAAATCAAATCAAACTAGCCATTTATGTCCCACTGCAGGGCAAAGGCCTCCCTTCCCTCTTTCCACTTATCCCTATTCAATGCTCTTAAATGCCAATCCCTGCAAAAAAGAGTCTAGTTCGTCCCGCCATCTTCTTCTGGGCCTGCCGCGCTATCGTTTACTGCTGTTTGGGACCCATTGTGTGGTTACTTTAGCCCATAGCTTCTCCGGCATGCGGCAGATGTGGCCAGCCCAGTTCCATTTAAGCTTGGCAGCCGTGTGACCTACGTCGGCAATTTGAGTTTTGGAACGTAGTATCGAGTTTTTTATTCGGTCAGTAAGCTTGACCACAATATAAATATGGACAGTACGGAAACTACCTACAAACGCTCGAAACCGCACACTCACACAAACATGCGCATCGACGCCGACGGGGCTGTTCACAAGTGAACCATAGCACCACGGAACCCTAATCCAAACATTGCAATGCAGCTAATTTCATCTTAATCGCTAAATCAACGGATTACAACATTTATTGTACAAAGTTCGGATCAGCATCAGCACTTTGTCTGGCCGAGTTACGAGAGATAGCTGCATCAACAACATCACACATGGATGACGGAAGGCACACACACTAAACAAGCATCTATGTGTATTTAGTTTATAATTAGTATATAAGATGTAAACTTTGTAAATAAAATTAGTCACCAAGCCGGAGTCGTGTTTGATTCCTCTCCGTCGAGTTACCCCTCACTGTGGCCAAGACACCTTTAGCCATCAGTACGATCGATCCTGTGAGTCTGTGGGATCGGCAGTGAGATATCCACCTCCTGTGTACATTGCACCTGGTACACTTACCTTGCCTTCCTACCCGCTCCGGTCTGTTGCCTTAGGTCGCTGGTAACAGGCTTCCTGCCCACACAACAGTACTAGTACGTTGTGTTATGGTTTGTATGTTAGGGCTAGGGCGTTAGGGCTGATAGGGTACTAGGGCTAGTCAGACAGGTAGGCATTGAATTGTAAGAGCTAGGTTGTAGGCGTTAGGGACTTAGGGGTAGGAACTTAGGTCGTTATTGCCTCTATCTAGCCACTCTGTGTGCATAGGGAGCGGCAGTTGTAGCACACTCAATAAACAACTAGCAGCTGTCTGTGTGCACATTGTGGTCCTTCGAGCCGGATATTCCCGGATAACCGCAGTCCCTTCATTCCCGTAGGTCGACTGACAGACTTACCAGACCAGGGTTCGGGGGTAGGTGAGACACTTAGTTGCCATTCGTGCGATAGCGGATCGGAAACCGGCCTCCCACAAGCGGGTCTCACCGGTATTTTGAGAAGTCGCACTTATCGCAACGAGGGTACAGATCGCAGCTAAGTGTCCTATACCTGAGAAAAGGCTAGGGCAGTTAGGGAAGAATGGACGCACAAGAAATAAATGGAATCATAAGAAGCCAGGAAGCGGATTACAATGAAATTAGACAAATATTCACCAACATCAAGAAAGACTCGGCGACGAGAAAAACTCACAAATACATCGCAGACAGGAAGGCGCGACTCACAGAAATTTTTACCAGAACGTCAACTAACCACACACAACTAGAGAGTCAGGATGTGATGTCTGAACACAAGTACATCACTGCCAACTACTTTGACGGCCTCAAAAAACTTTACGAGCAAGCCATCGAGTATCTAGTAAAGTGTGAGAAAAGGTTAGTCGTTGTAGGACAACTCTACGAACCAGGAGACATAGAACCTCAAGAAGATGACGACATCAACTCACCTAAGTTGTTTATTCAACTGTTTCGTATCAGTCAAATGCAGAAGAAACTACAATCAGCAACTCGTCAAATGTCGGAAGACAAAGCTACGTGGTGTTTAGAATCCTTGGTGGCGAACTTGCAAAAACAGTGGCAGGAAATTGAAGACACGCATTTGGTTATTTTAATGGAAAACAGCACTTTAGACCACAGCTATTTCCGAGAAAACACGTTTGAAAGAACACAAATGGAGTTCGAATGCGTGGTTGACGAATTAATAGCCAGGGTCAGTCAAAACTCCGCAAAGACGAGCCATAAAACAACAGTGAAACTACCGAAAATAATAATTCCGACATTCAGCGGTAGCTATGAGTCATGGAGTTCTTTTTATGACTTATTTCTGAAGATCGTACATGAAGACAAATCGTTGAGTGACACGGAAAAAATGCAGTATTTAAAAACGCACATACGCGGGGACGCCGCTAAGCTGATTAAGCATTTAACAGTTTGCGACGCAAATTATGCAACCGCGTGGAATCTGTTGACGAAGCGATATAAAAATGAAAGGTTAATCATTACGAGGCACATTGACTGTATACTGAGCTTGCAAAAAGTAACAAGGGGCAATGCAACGACCTTGCGACAGTTGCATGATACGATAAATGAGAACCTAGAGGCGTTGAAATGTCAAAACATCGATATATCGTCATGGGACCCGTTTTTAACAAGGATACTCAGTAGAGTATGGGACTCAGAGACTGATGACAGGTACGAGCATCAAGTGACAGAACCTAACAAGCTACAAAAATTGTCGGATATGATGCAATTCTTGGAAAAACGGTTTAAATGTCTGGAAACGTCTAGTTCCGGCAAAGAAAGCACATCTATAAATAGAGTGCGCGATGACTCATTCCCATCTATGAACAAACAGCAAGAGACCTATAACTGTTGGTTTTGCAATACTACTGAACACAACATTTATCAATGTACAAGTTTTAAAGCGCTGTCGGTACAGGATCGTGACAAGGCAGTAAGCGAGAAACGAATGTGCAAGAATTGTTTGGTTCATGAAAACACGAAGAAGTGTCAAAGCACGAAAAAGTGTGGATATTGCAATAAAAAAGGTCATCATTCCTATTTACATCGAGACAGCTACCAGAATGGTACTGCTCGGCATGAAAAAACTACTACGAAAAAGGACAACTTGTTACCTACAAGTATGTCTACTGTAAAGACCAGGTCAAATGTGTCTACAGTTAACCAAACAAACGTATCAAAAACCACACTGCTAGCAACAGTGTTAGTACATGTACAGGCTTCGGACGGGACACGGTACATGCTAAGGGCGTTGTGTGACCAAGGCTCAGAAGCTTCGTTATGCACAGAGGAGGTAGCGCAACTATTGGCATACCCGCGTAGCAAAATAAGAACTGAAATTGTCGGAATCGCTGACGACAAACCAAAGTCCTCCAACTATGCTATACATGTCAAACTACAACCAAGATTTCCGAGTGAGTTTAGACTCCCAGTTACACTAATAGTACTACCAAGGTTGACTGGGTGCTTACCCGACAAGAACTTACCGGAATTACAGTCAGATTGGCTACAAAACAAGCTAATTGGTGATCCTACGCACTACAAAAGAGGACCGATAGATATAATATTGGGAGCTCAAGAGTACAGCAACTTATTACTAAGTGGGTTACACAAAATTCAAGACGGAGTCATTGCTCAGGACACAGAGTTTGGGTGGATGTTATCCGGAATTTGTTGTAATACTACTAGTACAAACTCAGTAAAGGTAGTCAGTATGATGACACGTACTGGGGAAATTCAACAATTAAATAAATTTTGGGAATTGGAGGAAGTTTCTGACACCTACCAAGAATCCCATGAAGACCAAGTTTGTGAAAGCTACTACAAAGAAACAACAATAAGAAGTCCAGAAGGAACTTATACAGTGAGGCTACCTTTCAAAGATTCCAGTATGGAGTACGGGAATTCTCGCAGTAGGGCGGTGGCGAGACTTCTGCAGCTTGAACGAAAATTCGCAAAAAATAAGGATCTTCACACACGTTACCAAGAGTTTTTGAACGAATACGTTGAAATGGGCCATATGAGGAAGGTCCCTAAAAACGATTATTACCAAGGGAGATACTATATTCCCCATCAACCAGTAATCAAAGAAGATTCACTGACCACTAAGTTAAGGGTAGTGTTCGATGCATCGAGTAAGTCGGATACCAAGGTCAGTCTGAACGACAACATGTTTACGGGTCCAAGAATGCAACAAGACTTAGCAGTTATTCTGGTACGATGGCGTAAACATAGAATTGTATTTATGGCGGACATAGAGAAAATGTATAGATTTATAAACGTAAGCGAGCAAGACTTAAAATACCAACGCATATTATGGAGGAAGTCACCGAAACACACCATCGATGAATACGAGTTAACTACTGTGACTTACGGTACAGCGTCAGCACCGTTTTTAGCAGTTAGAACACTACGACAGCTGGCGTTAGATGAGAAATCAAACTATCCCGTTGCCAGTCAGAGGACCCTTCACGATTTCTACGTAGATGACATTTTGTCAGGGGAAGACAATGTTGAATCTGCAAAAGAGTTACAAAAAGGTCTTATACATATGCTGAAGACAGGCGGTTTCAATCTCAGGAAATGGTCTGCTAATAACGCAGAGTTGTTAGACCATATTTTAGATGAAGACAAAGTTAGTCAAATGATGAAGATCCCGCTAGATGAAACTAGAAAGTCACTAGGAGTGTTATGGTCACCGCACGAAGACAGTTTCAGATTTCAAATTAAGGTTAATCAAAATGAAAAGCCAACGAAACGGTTCATTTTATCGGAGATTGCTAAGATATTTGATCCTTTAGGATGGCTAGCACCTGTAATCATAAACATGAAACTTATAATTCAGGAACTTTGGACAAACGGTGCAGAGTGGGACCAGCCTGTAGATGACGATATTAAAAGAAGGTGGAGTGGTTTACAGAAAGAACTGAAGTCGATTGAAAACATTTCCATCCCGAGATGGTGTCATTGGTCGCCTGACTGTAAAATAGAGTTGCACGGCTTTAGTGACGCATCAGAAAAAGCGTACGGGGCAGTAATATACTGTCGGATATGTGATAATAATGGTGAATATAGTATAACCATGATACAAGCTAAGTCAAAAGTAGCGCCGAAAAAGCACAAGACAACATTACCAAAATTAGAGTTATGTGCGGCGGTACTACTCACACAATTAATGGAAAAAGTTATAAACGCCATGGAAATTAGTGTAACAAATATATATTGTTGGACTGACTCGATGATTACTCTCGGCTGGATTAAAGGAGAAGCGGAACGATGGAAGGTTTTCGTAGCAAACAGGGTGTCTGAGATACAGAGGATACTACCACGAGCAAGGTGGAATTACGTAAATACGTCTCAAAATCCGGCAGACCTGATCACAAGAGGAGTTACGCCCGATAAATTAGAAAAATTAACCAGGTGGTGGAGTGGTCCGGATTGGCTAAACACGGATAACATACCCAGTACCAAAACAATACCTGAGATCTGCGAAGAGATTAAACGTTGTTATCATATTACAACGAAGTCCCAACTACAAAATAATGTGTGGGACAGGTTTTCAAGTTTTCAAAAAATGGTCCGAGTATTGTCATACTGTTATAGGTTCATACACAAGGAAAGGAGGGACGATCCGTTGAGCTGTACGGAAATTAACAGAACAACTAAAACGGTTCTTTTATTGATACAACAATCAATGTTCTCTGAGGAATATGAAACCATAAAAAACGGATTATCATTAAGAAAAGGGAACAAGTTGACATGTTTAGATCCGTTCATCGACAGCGATGGATTATTGCGAGTTGGAGGAAGATTACATAATTCAGAACTTACGTATGATCAGAAGCACCCAATTCTGTTATCTCAAGATCATCCCGTAACAGGAATGATGATTCAAGACGCTCATTTAAACACATTACACGGGGGTAACAATTTAACCTTAGCGTATACACGACAGAAATATTGGATACTTGGAGCAAAACGAGCAGTGAAAAGTTATATCAGGAAGTGTGTGAAATGTATAAGATACAGATCATGCACAGCCACACAAAAAATGGGTAGTTTGCCAAAAGCAAGAGTAACAGAGTCTTATCCATTTTCTCACACTGGCGTAGATTACGCAGGACCAGTCCAGGTTCGAGCAATGAAAGGCAGAGGGCATAAATCCTACAAAGGCTATATTGCAGTGTTTGTGTGTTTAGCCACAAAGGCTATACATTTAGAACTAGTAGGTGATCTGTCGACAGAGACATTCATAGCCGCCTTGCGAAGATTCATAGCACGCAGAGGCCCAGTGTCGCACTTGTATAGTGACAATGGATCGAACTTTGTAGGAGCTGCGAACTTTCTACATAACGAAATGTTAGAAGTAACACAATCAAGCAAGTTTCAAAACACTATGGCCAGCATTGGAACGCAATGGCATTTCATTCCGCCATCATCTCCTCATTTTGGTGGGATTTGGGAAGCAGGAGTAAAGTCTATGAAGCATCATTTGCGAAGAGTCATAGGAGAACAAACGCTTACATATGAGGAATTGAGCACATTTTTGCACCAAATTGAGGCTTGCCTAAATTCAAGACCGTTATGTCCACTAAGTGAAGATGTTGATGACAATGTCATATTGACTCCTAGCCATTTTTTGATAGGACGGGAATCAGTAGGAATACCAGATCCACTGTCAGACAATAATACGGATTTAATAAACAAATGGAAACGTATTCAAAAAATGAAGAGGGATTTCTGGAACACCTGGTCCAAAGATTATTTACATCAACTACAACAACGATACAAATGGAAAACTAATCAAGAAAACCTAACGGTAGGAACTTTAGTAATCATAAAAGATGAAAAAATCAGTCCAAGTAACTGGCCACTTGCAAAAGTCAAGGAAATACACGCAGGAAATGATAAGTTAACAAGAGTCGTGACTCTTCAAAAATCATCGGGGTCAATTCTTAAGAGGTCAATTCACACGTTAATTCCATTACCAATTCAAACAAATGAAAGCTGTAATGATGGAAATATAACAAATGTGGTACGAACTAATAGCATTACCGTGGTTAGAAACCATAGAAGTAAAAGTGATCAATCTAAGAAATGTAGTGTAATGTCAAAATGGTTCATATATTTACTAATAATGTTACAAATATTGGGAACAGCTGCACTAACATATTCGGTAAAAAAGGTGCCATCAGGATTCTACATTGAAGAAATCGGTACAGCAAGTATAAATAGAGGAATATTCCGAATAGAAACAAGTTTTGAGAGAGAACACTTAGTACAAGATTTCTATAGAGTGAGGACAGTAACGTCAAAATTCCGGCAGTTATGTACAAACGCGGAAGAATTAAGTGACACATCACATTGTAAACAGTTACACCATTATTTAATCGAAGAAGAATCGAAATTTGAGCGAATTAAAGAATATTTAATGGAAGTAAATCAAACTAGAAAGAAAAGAGGAATCTTAGGACAATTACTGACATCAATCTTTGGCGTAAATGATGAGGTTTATCGAGACATAGACTCGTTGAATATGAATCAACAAAAACTCATTGAAGCTGCCAACCACCAAACCAAATTTATGATATCAACTATTTCACAAGTCAATAAAACAGAAGAAAAGATAAAGCTAAAACTTGAAGGTTTTCAAAATAAATTGAACCAAGTTATTGATTATATGGACGCATACAACCATTGGTTCAGTACAGTTGACCATAATAGCATAAGCATACGCATTATGCAAACTTACCAATTAGCAGTTAATTATATATCAGAAGTCATGGATCATTACACTGGGTTTTTACAAATCTACTTGACAAAGGCAACGGTTTATAGCGTAATATCACCAAGGAATGTCAGTGAATTGATATCGTCAGCAAACCAAAAATTGCCGTCAAATTTAAAAATAGTTCAGCAACAATTATTAGATACCAAGATATCAGAAAACGATACCCATATACAAGTATATGCCTATTTTCCTATAAAGGATATATCTAAATACATGTTAATGTACGTTACACCCGTTCCGAACATAAAAACAGATAAGTCAGTGCAATCTATAGCTATACCTAAAGCTTACATAGGATTAGATTACAATAACGAATTATATTTTGAATTAAACTACGACGAATTTAAGAGTTGTTTGCAGAAATATGCTCACTTTATTTGTTTTCCTGGGGCGGTGAAGAACATGCAATTAAGCGAAAATTGCATTGTTGACCAAATCTTCAAAAATCAAACAAATACAAAATGTTTGTCCAAAACGTTTCATATACCGAATAAAGTTATATGGAAACAACTATATATGCAGAATACTTGGTTATTTATAGTGCCCGACTACATTACGACGTCAATTATTTGTGACGGAGAAAGAGAAGAGTTAGAGCTTCGAGGTGTTGGTGTAATTCAAATATCAGATAGTTGTATCATGAAAACGGTTAATAACATACTAAGCGCAAAAAGAACTGTGTCATTACCAATAGTTATGTCGTACTCGAAACAATTAGATTTCACAGTAAATACTCAGAATGTTGCTAACAACTTAGTGAATCTAACTAGGGAGGAAGTAATGGCTGATTCAACAGATAGTTTTCAACATTTAATAAATAAAGAGAATGCATTACAAACCAGTTTAGATAATACTGTATGGACTCAAATCAGCTCTCACACATATTTAACCAGTTTCGTATCATCAATAGTAATATTAGCAATTATATTGTTTATAGCTTGTTATGGTCGACGTATAGTAAGTTGGCTAGCAAACATCGTGCACACACCAAAAGGAGGAGAGTCAGCAAAACCAACCGGTCACCCAGCCAGAGGACAAGGACAGGTTGCAGCAACCCAAAGGCCACCAGACAAACCACCCAGGCAGCTGCAGTCAGCAGTTTCCATGGAACCGACATACAGTCAACCAATACCGAAGGAAGAAAGAAGACCAAAACCAGATTCACGCCGTAACCAAACGGCTAATTTGAGCGAAATCGTTGAATTACAACAGATGTAAGTCATCCTTTGAGAGGGGCCAGAATGTTCACAAGTGAACCATAGCACCACGGAACCCTAATCCAAACATTGCAATGCAGCTAATTTCATCTTAATCGCTAAATCAACGGATTACAACATTTATTGTACAAAGTTCGGATCAGCATCAGCACTTTGTCTGGCCGAGTTACGAGAGATAGCTGCATCAACAACATCACACATGGATGACGGAAGGCACACACACTAAACAAGCATCTATGTGTATTTAGTTTATAATTAGTATATAAGATGTAAACTTTGTAAATAAAATTAGTCACCAAGCCGGAGTCGTGTTTGATTCCTCTCCGTCGAGTTACCCCTCACTGTGGCCAAGACACCTTTAGCCATCAGTACGATCGATCCTGTGAGTCTGTGGGATCGGCAGTGAGATATCCACCTCCTGTGTACATTGCACCTGGTACACTTACCTTGCCTTCCTACCCGCTCCGGTCTGTTGCCTTAGGTCGCTGGTAACAGGCTTCCTGCCCACACAACAGTACTAGTACGTTGTGTTATGGTTTGTATGTTAGGGCTAGGGCGTTAGGGCTGATAGGGTACTAGGGCTAGTCAGACAGGTAGGCATTGAATTGTAAGAGCTAGGTTGTAGGCGTTAGGGACTTAGGGGTAGGAACTTAGGTCGTTATTGCCTCTATCTAGCCACTCTGTGTGCATAGGGAGCGGCAGTTGTAGCACACTCAATAAACAACTAGCAGCTGTCTGTGTGCACAGGGGCACTTCGGCAGACTTCGCAGTGCGCTCAGTTGTGCGTGCCGCGCCGAGACGAGTGGTCAGTTGGTCACGTATATAAGTTTATATCTCCCGATATTTTTTTAAATGCCACGAACGTGTTGCGCGGTATACGACTGCGTGAATTCGGCTTCATTTAACCGACTTCCAAAAAGAAGGAGGTTCTCAATTCGTCTGTTTGGTTTTTTTTTGGAAATTTGTTTCCGCATAACTCCCTCATTTATGAACCGATTTGAAAAAATATTTTTTTTAATCGAAAGAGTATACTCCCTATACTCGAAAGAGTATAAGAGTTTTAATCGAAAGAGTATAAGGTGGTCCCATTGTTACCATGTCAGGATCTGATGATGGAATCTAAGCGAAATCGAGGGCAACCCTCAAATTTTATAGGCACGTATTACGTGTTTCGTACTTTTTCTAAAGCTATTTAAGTATTCACATCTGGCAGTCATTACCTCGTGTTGATGAGCTAATGACGGAAGGTATAACTCCTTAACGGTTAGGAGTTGGAGGATAATTCTTGAATTAAATATTATGGGGATGTATCTTGTAAAAGGTTACGCCGCGCGCGCCGTAATGACAAAGTTAAAGATCTATAGTTCTACAAGTTATTGTGTATTAATACAATGTTTTCCGTGTTTAAACTACATAATGACCTATTTAGATTGTATTTGTAAGCTATTTTTTTTTAATTCGGTTGATTGATCACAACAGAATAAAAATGTTTTAATAAAGAAAAAACAATATCAACAACAAGCTTAATTTTATTGAATCAATAGTTAATTTGATCTCTCGAACTGTATCGAGAAGTTATCTGGGGACTTCAGCAACCGTGCATAAATGGCACAGCCCTATGGCTTCAATAGAGCGTAGGTAGTTATCGCATCAACTAGGCTTAGTTTCGGTACTGTCCATATTTATACTGTGGCTTGACGGACGACGACGACGGAGACGGTTGTATTGGTGATTTTAAATATTATTACTCAGTAGATAAACATTTATTATTGCCGCGAATCCCATTTTACATACGACTTGACACTGACCGGCAATTTGCAAAAAACCTAAGGAAATTCGAATTTCGGCTGCGGGTTGTTTGAAAGAGAAACTGCGGCCACATACACAAAGGGCTAAGAAAGAACATATTATGGGTGGTTTTTAGTCAGTAGAAGTCTGACCCTCACTTCCACTCCGCCCAGAGCTGGAGGAGTCATTTGATGATTTCCCAACATCCAAAAAAAAGGGGGTATTCGCATAAACCTGGCTACCGGCGCCGATCTGCCATCGGTTCAGGCAGTTTCTGTCCTGTGTCGAAAACCAGTGCTGATAAGCGCTGAACGTCGCTGACTCAGTAAATCTTGGTATAAAATAAAGTTACCTCAAATCCATGTGCCTTCCATAAATGCTTGTTCAGTATCTGTTTTTGACTAAAATCTCTGTTACACATGTGGCATTTCTTGCGTTCCCTTGGCACATACTTTGGTGTTTGCTCATTGCAGAGTTTTACTAAAAAGAAGATAGATGTTTGATCAAAGGTTTTACACGAATACGGCAAACTAGGAGAAATGAGAAAAAGTTATGGCTCAATAGACATAATTTATTCACGAACGGAAAAGCATTCAAAAGCTGAACATTAAAGTTAATAATTTAGTATTAGCATTATATAATAGTAGGATCAGACAAGGTTTTCAACAGGACTGCCAAAATAAATAAAAGAGTGTTAAGAGGGGAGGCTTTTCCCATGCTAAGAAGAAACATGGGTGGTTTTTTGTCAGTAGAAGTCTGACACTACGTACCGCTCTGCCCATTTGATCATTTCCGAACCTCCAAAAAATCTACTTAAAAAGAATATAAGTAAGGCATTAAATTTAAAAAATTAGAGGAGCTCGTGGCTTAATAAGAACTGCCACTCGGGTCGGTCTTTAGGTAAAGCTGTGCTTGCCTAGGTCGGTCTGTGGATGGGTGACCGCCCGACATACCGAGTTTCCTCCGTGCCTCGGAAAGCACGTTAAGCTGTTGGTCCCGGCTGCCATATATAGATCTTTGGCAGTCGTTACAGGTAGTCAGTGACCTGGAATTCTGACATCCAGTCTTACCAAAGAGTATCGTATTACCTAGTATTAACTGGGTTGTGGAGGTCAGATAGGCAGTCGCTCTATGTAAAATACTGGTATTCAGCTGCATCCGGTTAGACTGGAAGCCGACCCCAACATAGTTGGGAAAAGGCTAGGCAGATGATGATTAAATTTAAAAAATTCTGGAGTGGCGACCGCGAACCGGAAGACGTTGCGTTGGAAGGCCTCCCAGTAGATGGACCGATGACCTAGCAAAGGTTGCGGGGATCCGCTGGGTGCGAGACACATGATACGGGACCGGTCAATGTGGCGACACCTGGGGGAGGCCTATGTCCAGCATTGGACGTCTTTTGGCTGAAATGATGAAGGCATTAACTTGGCTGTAATACTTACATCCATGTTTCATCCGAAGATGTGTAAAACAAGCTTTCTTGCTCACGTATATGTTGTCACAGAAATGGCACGGATACTTTCTACCATCAGACTCTGATTTGATGCCATGGCATCTGGAAAGCAAAACAGGCGGTCGTCTTTCATTAAATTCAAGGAGGTAAGAATATTTACTAATGATTCTAGACACGAATCAATCATAAAATGGGTAAGTTTAAAAAAAAAATGTTAATGGAAATCGGTAAGTGGGAACCACCACTCGTGTTAAAATGCAGCTCGTTTGTTCCTCGCCTCTTTCACACACACAAACAAACGCATTAATTTCCATAATTTATTATTCCCTAAACCACGGTACGGGGTTATTCTGAAACACTGTTAAATTTTTAGCAACTTATAAAACAGCGGACTTTTATAATTATATTAATGAACAAGTCCCGTAATTTAAATTAAATGACAATCTCCTGAATTTAGATGAGTATGCAAAACTGCACCTTGTAAAATCTTTAGTTGGTAGTTGACTTGTCGAACGAATCGGATCGGAAAATGGAGCAATGACGTTCGCTCGATGTTCGCTGATGATACGCACACTGACGATTACTTTGCAATAATGCGGAAGAAAGTTGCCTCAGTAATAGCCCGAGTGAGGGGAAGCAGCAACAGCATTCTGAAGGTGTTTGCAGAGAGGCTGGATGACCTACAATGGGGAGGTTTACCAAGCACCATGTTGGCAACAATGCTTGTTAAACCTTCCCGTGTTTGTGTTTGTTGTTTGATTTTCTTTTTGCTTTTTAATGTTCCTGCATGTTACTAACATAGTTTTTAAGTAAGATGTATTACTAACACTCTTACTGCCGCACTCAGAGAGCTTCATTAAATTAGTTCTAATGAGTCCTTATCTAATTCTCACTAGATTCGTTAATGAACGATACTACCCAGAAAGAAAAATTAGTGGTTCACCAGCTAATGACAACTGTTAGTATCCGTAGGGCGGAGTATCGTCAAATCATTCTATCGAAAAGCACATCGATACACAGTTGGTGTAACCACACTTGAAAATGTGTTATTATCAAATAAAAAAATGTTTATTTAAACACATTGAAAGCATATAAATAAGCAACATAAATTAAAATAAGTTCTTTTACCGATCGTTTTCAACAAAAGACAAAGCCAAACAGCCATTTTCATATAAATAAAATAAAGCAACCGGACTCTTTTTTCTTTGGTATCACTTATTGCTAACTGTCACTAATAAAAAATGTCCAAGTGTCATTTCAATGTCAATTTTGTTTGGTTTGATTATTTGTGTTTCACCCGACAAGAAATAATCTTTCGTGTTATAAAGTTTAATTACAGCTATAACATAACGTGCTCATGTGTCCGATAAACTTATTTCAAGCCACTTGGGCTTCGGAGGCGCCAAATAACCTGTCTTCGTCTCAGAGCATCTTTTACCTCTGAATAAAGCCATACATGCAGATGCTAGGAAAATGGCTCGTGAGAAGAACTACAATTATGTCTGGGTCCGTGATGGCCGTGTATTAGTTCGTAAGGAAGATGGAGCCCGCGCTGCACGCTGTACAAATAAGAAGCCTGCAAGCTCTCTCTTTAATGTAAGTACCCAAAAACGCAACATAAAATTTGTCTTACAATACAACATTGTTTAATTCGCTTTACACTCATCATCATCATCTTCCTGCCCTTATGCCATGTTATTTGTTGTCGGCGCAACACGTCTTTTTTCCATACTGCCCTGCCAGTCGTCACATCATTTATTCCTTTTTCCTTTATATCATTCCTCACACACTCTATCCATCTTATCTTCATACTAAATATCTTTATTTACATTTTAGATAACAGTGATAAGAAAAATGCAGCAGTGATCAAAACCACAGATCAAGAAGTGTGTAGACCTACCGAGTACTGATTATTCGTCGGGAGGCTGTGATGAGAATAAGGAATTTAGAAAATAAGAAAAAGATGGAAATGCAAATACTGAAAACACAGGTACATAACTATGGCTTTCAACTATCAATCTTTTTTCTTTAAAAAAAAAAAGTAGATCGTACTAGGAATTTTTCCTGTATCGTGGGTGCGTTCACAAACATATTAAGTCAAACACACAAATACCCAGACCAGAAAACGCACAGTACAAATATTTGTACAGGTAGATGTAGGCCATACAAGATATTTGTTCCGTGCTGGGATTGAACCCGCGACACGCAGAGCGGCAGTCAATCACTTGAGCCACTGCGCCAACCGTGCCGTCAATGTAATGTAATGGTTAAGAACCGTTTATAGCCAGATTCACTTATATTAATCGGCTCTTTACCGGCGTGCGTGTATGACCAGATGTATGAATGTGGACAAGGCAAAAGGAGTATGTAAGGATCATAGCAAGTGGTGTTTTGTGGTTTCTGCCTATCCCCATGGGAAAAGGGCGTGAGTTTATGTATGTAACTTATATTATACTTTTTCTTTACAGTAAATCGAACAGATAAGAAAAAAAGCAGCATTGTTAGAGGAAGAGAGGAACAAATGTTTATTAGAAAAAAACTAAAATAGAATTGGAGAAACTGAAGAAATTTATTACAAAACAAGTCCTTCTTACTGATTAACTCTTTTTATGTATTGAAATAAAAGGATTATTATTTGATTATTTTATGGATTTTATTCATTCAAGAATTAATATTAAGAGAGAAACCTATCCACCAAAGATTGTTGCACCATAAAACCATTGCTGTTGGAGTTTTCACCATTTGATACAACATCATCATTTTGAATATCAATGCTATCCCAGTTCATTGGCACCAAATCTTCTACCAATAACGCCATGTTATGCAGTATTGCACATGCACATATGACAGCCACAACTGTATCCAGTTTGATACCCATTCCCACATGAAGACAAGGAAATCATCAATTCCAAATACCAAAACATGTTTCCACAGTCTTGCTGGTTTTAATTTGGCTTCTGTTATACTTTTCTTGGCCCCACTTCTCCTATACCTTTGGGGATAATCAACAAAATCTACCAGAAAATCTAAAAGATAAATTCTACGAGATCAGACATATTTGCTATTGACATAGGCACCTAACACTTGTAATGTTAAATTGAAAGTACACAAAATCAACAAACTCTTCATAATCAGTACATTTTCTCAAAATTTCATACTTCGTAAAGTTGCTTCCAGTTTGGCTAGAACGTTGCTGGTTTACTTTGTAAAGCTGCTTAAAGTTTGGCTAGGACATTGCTGGCTTGAATCACCTGATTCTCTGATAAAAAAGATGATTCCGTGCTTCGGAATGCACGTAATAAGTCGGTGGTCCGCCCGACAAATGGCGGTCGTCAAACCATGACAGAGGTCCTTGAGGCGGTTTAGAACTTGGACACTAGGGTGTGTGGGGTCGTTAGACCTTACTGCCCACACGATAAGAAGAAGAAGAATTTGAAATCCTTGTAAATAACTACACAAATAACCTCCAAACCCTTCGAATTGATCTGTCAAAATTCATCAAACGTCAAACTAATCGTTCATTAGGAAGCTAAGTAAGGGTAGAGCGCCAGTTAAATTTAGTGGTTCATTAGGCCTACTAATGAATCATTAGCTCACTCTGAGTGTGAATATTTTTAAATCGTCACTAATGGACGGCTTAAGTTGGCATTAGAGCACTCTGAGTGCGGCAGTTAGGCCTATTTATTTTAATGACGAAGACGGATAAAAAAGTTTGCATGCAGGAGAGAAGTAAGAGAACGGAGTAAATGATAGCGTGGTGTGAGAATATGGTAGTTGACTGAATAAAAAATATTATGATTCTGTTAGATTATCGAAAAATATTGGAACGTGTTTTTTGTTTCATCAAATTAATAAAAATTTACAAAAATAAAACGTGTCAAAGATCGTGAATGGGGGCAGTTGACGTCACTTTCTGGTAAAAAATGTACCAAACTGTGACGTCGCGCGACTTCTCGAAGCACTGTATCGTCTACATTTATTGTTTACGTGTAAAAAGAAAAAAAACGTGTCCAATATTTTTTGGAAATCTATCTGACGGACTAATTAGAATTTTTTCAACACACTTGCTCATAAAGTAGCTCTAATTTCACCGCAATTAGGCATATAATGACACCTGTAATCAAACTGTGAATTTTTCATTACCATTATTCACAAGTGAGTTATAGGTTTTTTTTTTAATTTTTTGGTTGAGTTGCTCTGTTCTTAAAAAAAGTTTCGATACTACAAAGATTGTGTTCAATACTACAAATAAATTAATGTAACTATTCCTTGCTCATTTCATGCAACTTCGAATTTAAATAGATAATTTCAACTTATACATACGTTTTTAATAAATAAAACTTTTGTTTTCTCTGTAATAAAAAAAACTTTGAATTCCCCATTTTGTACGTGACTGCAACACTATCCGCGGAAAGCAAAAAAAAAACTTAATCTTTTAGTCTATAGCCGATCGTCATTGTTAGATGCACGCTCAGGATAATTTATTAATTTAAATAGATAATTTCAACTTGTGTATACGTTTTCAATAAATAAAACTTTTGTTTTCTCTGTAATAAAAAAACTTTGAAATCCTCATTTTTTACGTGGCTAAAACACTATCCGCAAAAAGCAAAAAAAAGAAACCTCATCCTTTTAGTCTATGGCCGATCGCCATTGTTAGATGCGTCATTTTAACTGTTGAAAACATGTTTTTGTGTTATTTTCTTCACAAGTGTGTTGAAAAACGTCGTATGATACACGTGTGTATTGATGATTACCGTCCTCGGCTCTCTTAAGACCCTCACCTAACGGCTCGGGTCTCAAAGGCGCCTCAGCGGTAATCACCAACGTTACACACTTATACCATAATGTACTATTATTCAACTACCCTATTGATGGACAAAATGTGTTGTAACGACCCATAATAACATGGGGCAAGGGAAGACTTCTCACAGCAGGGCTATTGCGTATCTTTTTAAATGTCAGTGGCTACAATAGTGTCCATCGATTAACTGTCAATTGGTTATGGTTTGATACACTAAACCAACCATTTGACAGTTAATTGATGGACACTATGATAGCCACTGACATTTAAAAAGATACGCAATAGCCCTGCTCGTAACGGTTGCGGTGATTCCTTATATAGGGTGTAAAAGTACCCTTAACGCAAACGAAGGGCATTTGTTCTCCCCACCACTGCGATCATTTTTTTGTTCTAGACCATACCTGGGAACCTCCTAGTTACGGAGATATTGGGGGTCAAAGTTTCAAGTATTTCACAGCTGTTTTTGTAAATACTAGTATTTCAGGTTTTAACTATATTTAAATTAACTCCATGATACGTTTACTATTCAAAGCATCCACTAGCACAATGTTTTAAGAGTGCTACTTTGAGTTTTACCGTAAAATGTGATTTTTGACCCCAAAAAAAAAAGTAATTTCCCAGCAAAAATTTTTGCATAGGGGTACTTAGTTTGATGTACAGAATGCTTGGTTGACGGATGCGTGAAGGGTTCGTTTACACCCTGTATAATGCGAGACACACGGGACCGGATACTGTGGCGATACTTTGGGGATCCCTATGTCCAGCAGTAGACGCATTTCGACTAAAACAATAATGATGAAGGACAGATGAATGATGATGTAACTAACCTGTTATTATGGTCAGCTGGATCCCTCAAGGCTACTCCGCAGAGCGTGCATTCTCTCAAAGGTAGACCAGTCCTGGGTTCCAATTCGTGGACATTTCGGATATGATCGTGGACTTCATCTACTGTGGGTAGTTGGAGATCGCAGTAGATGCAGGTGGTTTCATCTAGGGATTGGATCGCGTGGTCTTCGTCTAAATCTTCTAAGGTTTAAGAGAGGAATTTAGAAAGCATTTCAACAGAAGAAACGATTAGTATTATTGAGGAGCTTGTGGCTTAATTATAGCTGCCACTCTGGCTTTCAGGAGTTAAGGCGCGGGCCCACCGCGGTGCACGGAGAGGCTACGCTCGTGTATTAAGCTTCGCTTTGGAAGAAAATGTATGTGGTTGTGTCCACTGCAACCCACGGAGAGGCTACGCATGAATTGACGTCATTGACACATGCGTGGCTTGCTCGAATAGGCGGTTACATATCTCAACGCTGTCAACGTGGGTCTACGTTTCCACTGGAGTACACGAATATGACCCTCGACTATGTACAGCTCACTTATCGCAGCGCAGTTTTCAGTCATACGCCTTGTGGAACGAACGCATTTCATGTTTTCTCGCTTTCCCGCCCGTCTCACCACCCCACACCTCCCGCAGTGAAGCCCGTGTCCGTGGATTGCAGTGGCACGTGCGTAAGCTCTCCGTGCGCCGTGCCACGCTATACATAGTCGTGGGTCATATTCGTGTACTCCAGTGGAAACGTAGACCCACGTTGTCAAACAAATTAATACATGCAGCTAAAATGCGCCGCGTGCCCGTGCACAGCATGCGCCGCGGTGGGCCCGCGCCTTTACAGTGATTTGTGAATAGCGTGGCGGGCTTGTCTCAAAAAAAAGGAATGTTCCAGAACAAAAAAATATGACAATGACGAGGAGAATAAATCTTAATAAATCGGCTTCGTTTAATGTACCTATTTTTACCTTTTTTCACCCATTAGGTGTTAAAGTTTGTGTTTTTTGTTTGTTTTTAATCCTGGTTTACAGCCGTGATTACGAAGGTAAGTGATGGAAGAACTAACCATCTATTTCATCATCATCAGCATCAGAGTTTGATGTTTTCAGACCGATCAAGTTCTTGGCATTATCAGGGGTTATGCATTCAGCTTCTTCAAGTATGGACTCGTCTAAGTATTCTTCATCTGAAAGGAAAACACATCTCTGTCGCTACTATGCTTCTCGACCATTGACTTACATATTACTGCGTAAGGGCGTAATGACGCCTCGAACTTGGTCCTAAAACGGTCTTTCCTAAGCCGAAGTGTACTAGTCCACGACCGGCTCTCTTCGGGTGCGGTCGTAAATTTTATTAAAACCTTTATTCATGTTCTTTATACCTCGAAAATACCACGCCGCTTGTACAAGGTTACGTTAACGAGCAGACTACACCGATTCTCTGTATGGCGAACGCGTCGACCAAATGTTCGGACGACCGTATCTTTAGTTTTTATATATCAATGTTCTCGACCCGAATCATCACTATGAATACATCATCATCACTACATTATTATAAAACAAGTCCTTCGCCGCGTCTGTCTGTCTGTCTGTTCGCGATAAACTCAAAAATTACTGCGCCGATTTTCATGCTGTTTTCACCACAACGGATAGAGTGGTTTACGAGGAAGGTTTAGTGAGTTTACAATTTTTTTCTAAATTCAACCCCTAAGGAAGTTAAATACGGGATAAAAGTTTGTTGGAATATTCTTCGGCATCCACGCGGGCGAAGAATTTGTTATAAACTTAACCCTATTGTCGGTAGCTTTATTAGTTATTGAACAGATACCGTAATTTAAATTCATTATATTATGTGACAACCTCCTGAATAGGCCAACAAAAAAAATCTAATTAGTCCGTCAGATAGATTTTCAAAAAATATTGGACACGTATTTTTCTTTTTTCACGTAAACAAACAATGAAGACGATACAGTGCTTTGAAAATTCGTGTGACGTCATATTGTAAGACATTAGTATGACATTTTTTACCGGTGAGTGACGTCACAACCCCTACTCAAATCTTTGACGCGTTTTATCTTCGTAATTTTTTATTGATTTGATAAAACAATAAATACGTATCCAATATTTTTCGATAATCTAACAGACGGACTAATTAAAATCATATTTTTTTTAGTCAGTAAACATCCTTATTATGAAGCGGGTGCAAAAGCAAAACTGGACCTTGTGTATTAGGTATGTAAGTAATGTCAACCTACAAGTTTTGTATGAGACAAAAAGTATTAAAGTGTCATTTTTCCGAGATACATAAAGATACCTTTTTGGAACGAAGTTCCTTATCGCGCGTTGTGAAAGGGGGCTAGACGGAAAAAAATCTTACGAAAAGTTGTCACGACACTTTTTGCTATAGTAAGCTATTGTAAGCTGTGCGGCGTCGCATGTTTCTCTGTCTGTCTCTCTCTCTTATAGAAAGCAAGCCAGATATTTTCATTTCTACATTTCTTTTTTTTTTTTTTATATTTCTTTTTTTTTTTTTTACATAATAAAAAATAATAACAATAACTTCGTTCCATCCGGGTGTTCCTTGACACCTCTCAAGTTTTTTTTGGCGGGTGGAAAATCATCGAATAACCCCTCCCGCTCTTGGGCAGAGCGAAAGGGAGCGTCAGACTTCTACTGACTAAAAACCACCCATGTTCCTTCTTAGCCCTTCATAAGCTATCGAAGTTTCAGTGACGCCATCAGTGAAAAACATACTTACCTTTCACATTCTGCAGTATTGCCAAACTCTTGGTGGTCTGACCCTTGAAATATAAAGCCTTCTCAAGATTCTCCACACAGTCTGAGCATATGTATTTCAAGTTAGTTGGGACCTGAAAAAGAAATATTATGGAATTAGTCCGTCTGTTAGATTATCGAAAAATATTGGATACGTATTTTTTGTTTTATCAAATCAATAAAAATTGACGAAGATAAAACGCGTCAAAGATTTGAGGGGGGTTGTGACGTCACTCATCGGTATAAAATTTCCTAATAATGTCACACGAGTTTTCAAAGCACTGTATCTATTTTAACATAACTGGTGAAATGTGGGTGTACTATTAGGTACACCTCTGCCTAACCCTTCGGGGATTACAGGCGTGATGTTATGTGTGTGGTTGTATGTGTATCTATTTTCAGTTTATGTGTTTTTGAAGTTGTTTTATTTTTTCATTTTTCGTTGTAACATCCTAAAATACGTAAAATATAAATAGTAAGTACGTAAAATATGTGTCCATTTTTTGGAAATCTATATGACGGACTAATTAGATTATTTTTGTTAACTACCCTTCTTACATTTAGCCTAGCTCGTTGGTCTATTGGTCGCAAGCGCGACTGTTGTGCATGAGGTCCTCGGTTTGATTGCCGACTGGGGCAAAGTGTTATTTGGTTTTTCTAGCCGAAATTTCTCAGTAACAGCCACGGAGTCTGTGCCCGGTTGATGCCAATAAGCTTGCTCTCTGGGATTGGGACTTCAAACATAACTGGTAAAATGTGGGTTATATTAGGCACACCTCGGCCTAACCCGTCGGGGTTTTTTTATAGACGTAGCGTTATGGTATATTATTCTTTCATTTCGGTGTTATGCTAATTTTTACACGACTACCCCAAAAAAAAAAGAGTGTTATGTTTTACAATATTTTTTTTAACATTGCAGCACTCTAGGAATTTCTCCTGTATCGTGGGTGCGTTTACAAACATTGAAACTCACATACACAAACACACCCAGACCCGAAACAACTATCTAGTGTAGGCCTATAAAGGTACCGGTATAGCTCAACCTTTATTTTAAACCGGTACCGGTATATTTTTGAGGTATCTTAACCTTTAACCGTAACCGCTTTCACTTGAGTGCGAGTGTGCTAAATTAACTTTTACCGTAAAATGAGGTTTTCAACAGAACAGGAAGAACAGGAGGTTTTCCATAAAATTAAGTCATTTCCCAACAATTTTTATTGCGTAGGGTTACTTAGCTTGACGTACATAGTACTACATAGTTACACTTTACAAGGTAGGTACATTTACACCCTGTATACATGTCATTATGTAAATCGATATAATTAGAAAATATCGTACTTAAAATCAAATTATTATTATTAATGGCGATATTTCGAAATTCAGATCAATTTTGCACCTCTAAGTAAAGCATAGAATCAAAAATCAAAAAAACATTTTTAGTTATGTACGACATTTTCTAAATTGAGCACAATATTGTAGGTAATTTAACTATCAAGGAATAAAATATGCGTTAATTATTTTGGTAAATTAGATAATGTTGCGAAACAATTTGATAAATTACTAAACATTTTCTAAATACGTGTCTTAATTCAGTATCAATGGCAAAGATAAAGCTAAGCTACTTGAAGTTGAAAATGTGCAATACTTTTTAAAATAAATCTATTTACTACATGACAACAAGAAAAAAGCTTTTATATAACCTTAATATCAAAACAGGTTTCAAACATTTTCGCATAAGTTTCTGTGTTCTCGGCGTACAAAGCAAATAGGTCGCATAAATCGTTGGTGTTCATGCAACTGATGCAACCTACAAACTCTTCATCCTCCATTTTTTGGTAGTGTTTTTATATAATCACAAACTAAGGAGGCCAGCCATGTTTTGGGATTGAAATTGAAATGAAAGAAAATGAACACTGAAAAACAATCGAAAATCGCGGGTGTTAGTGATGTAACTACTTACTGTATCCGCTATGGTCAATCGATTGATTTACAAAAAAAATCATCTGAATTTATTTTTTTGTAGTTTATAAATCACTAGATACGGTACTTAAATATGAAAAAAAACAGTATTTTTAAGGTGAATGCTCCAACCACCCCGCGAAATTCAAATTTTCTTACGTTTTTTGTAATTTGCAGGTCAGTGTTCATAAGGTGCAAAAATTACTTTTTCATGTTCCTGCAACTTTATGAACTTGGAGGCTTGTATTGATGATTTTGATGATTATATTTCTGTAACTACATACGTCTTACAGCCGCAATTAATATTCTAATCAACATACACACTAACACTGACCTGCAAATTGCAAAAAACGTAAAAAAAATTGAATTTCGCGGGCTAGTTGGAGCATTCACCTTAAAAAGTTCATAATATTTTGTTTACTTGTGTACCTACTTAATGTCAAGCCAAGCCAATGTATACCATTCTGCCAATGTATAAAGAGGCGTAAAAAGCTAGCATGTGTAAAATAAAATAATTGCAGTCAATAAAAAAACAGATTCAAAATTATTTATTTGCATAAAAAGACCTATTTTCATTATGGTCTTACAAACAAAAAGGTTTTCTATTTTTTCTTAGGTTAGTTAATTAACATGCAACTGAATTAAATTACAACCTAGTACAATTTAAGTAGGCACCTATTCGTAATTTAGGTACAAATTGAAAAAAAATAAAAGATATTTATATTTGCCGCCTGACTTATTCACACAATTCACGATTGTGAATGAAACTCACTACATCACTACTGAAATTCGGAATTCAAAACTGGGAATTTTTGGCACGTAAACGAGACAACATATGAAAATTCTGATGGCCTATTATAAAAAAAGAGATAGCCAGTGTCGGATAAAATAAACTGTCAGGAGAGTGTCAGAAATAGTCAGAATGAAATTAAAAAACAAAGCACTATGACACCTCATTCCGATGCTGCCAATGTTTGATAACTCCCTTAGAAATTGGACGACTTTTTCGACAAAATTTTCATTAAGAATTATGTGTGTATTTTTTTCTCGATATGTTCTTTTCGTAGAGCATATTAAAGTGCTCAAAAGTGCAGTAAGTGTTTTTATAGTAATAAAAATACAAATGTAGGTCTAGGAATTTAATCTTTAAGTTTAATGATCAATTGAAAAAATAAAATCATTCAATCATCAGATTTATTCGCATAACAAGAGTGTGGTTTCTAAACGTGAGGCCGAAAAACAATAATGATAAACTTCAACAGAAGACATACTAACACCACAACAACCTTCTTTTTTTCTTTCTTTAATTCTCCGGCCCCCAAGATACAGGCACAGCCTAGTTTGGGGACCTCTATTCTATAAGCATGTTAAAATATAATTTGTTACATTTTTTTTTTTATTAACGTTAAGTTAGATTAAGGATTTACTGTACTGTAACAACGATTTAAATAAAAATTATTATTATTATTACCTAAACCTACTTACCACGTGTAATTTAATGTCTACAACGTATCTGGTCTATATTATTTAGTTTGTAAATAAAATGAAAAAAAAAATGACGATGACGTAGTCGTGCTTAAAATCCAGCAATTTTGACTCCATACACTAGCAACCCCGTCAGCTGGTTTCGAAACGTCACAAACGTCAGTTTTATTATGAAAACGATCGAGTTTATCAGTTAGTGTTGTGGACTGTGGTGTTTATTCAGACAAAAATAATCTTTGAGTTGTCGCGTCTAGTGCGATAACAGGCAAACAAGTATTATCTTTATTCGTCTCATATTCCTTTGTGTACATAATGATAACAGTGTTAAGGCTCCTATTTCAATGCAGTTAGTCGTAGAAAGTTGTTATTGATGTTAAAACCTGTCTTGGCTGCAGGAAAAAACTATGCCGTACGCGTTCAATGACCTGTGGACAGTGTAAAAAAAATAACTTGATTTTTTTCTGGACTGAATTTGTGAAGTTGTTGTTTAAAAAAAATGAAACTAAAAATAGACAAAGGGCTTCTGCCCATAAAGGCTCACTTCTTCTTTTTTTTCGCGGGTAAGTTTTTTTTCAATTTACTTTTGATATTTATTTAAATTGTGTAATGTTATGCATACCTTTTAGCATTAGGTAACTACTTATTAATTTTATCAGTGATCTTTTTCGGATAATTATTCAAGTATTTATCTCCATGAATAATATTCGTAATGATAAGGTTTGAAGTCTAATTTAGGCTCTTTTGCCGTATTATCTGAGCAAAATAAGAGATGCATTGTCAGGCCGGAAAAAAAACCAGGCGCTTACCAACTATTATTCTCGATCACCAATGTGTTAATGTTGTCATTAATTAACATTTTATAAATCAAATCAAATCGTTTATTTGTGATACATGGGTTACATACAGGTTCATTACATCCTACTTCCTACTAATATTATAAATGTGAAAGTTTGTGAGAATGGATGTGTGGATGTTTGTTACTCTTTCACGCATAAACGGGTGGACCGATTTGGTCGAAATTTGGTATGTAGATAGGTTATACCCTGGATTAACATATAGGCTACTTTTTATCCCGATTTTCTCTTCCCGTGGGATAATTTTCGAGTTGTAGCGGGCGAAGCCGCTGGCAACAGCTAGTTAATTATAAGCTTATAATGTCCATTCCATGATCAGCCACTTGGGCATACAAATGATAAAAAAATGCAATAAAAATAAAAATAAGATTCTAGAATTCCAAAGATTTGACATAAATTGAATTGCATATTAAATATAAATTCAGACAGTCACAATTACATAAACACAAAGTAACTACAATAAATTATCGTCAAGAATACAAGAAACATTTAAACAGTTCCAGTCCATAAAAAATCAGCAACAGAATAATAACATTTTTCTATTAGAAGTTTGAACAATTTATTTTTAAACAATTGAGTATTGCTACATTATTTTATGTCATTAGGAATCTTATTGTAAATTTTAGTGGCCATAGCAAATGCACTTTTCGCAAAGAGGGTAGTTTTATATTGACTGGCAACTTTGTTATATAAATGACTCCTATTTCGCGATCGGAGCTGTAATGTAAATAATGATGGATGATGTCTTATAAACAAGGCCATTTTAAAAAATATACAGGGTGTAAATCAACCCATCACAGAGCGGTCAACCAAGCATTCTGTACATCAAACTAAGTACCGCTACGCAAAAATTTTTGCTGGGAAACAACTTTTTTTTTGGGCCAAAAATCACATTTTAGGCTATAACTCAATGTAGCACTGTTAAAACATTGTGCTAGTGGGTGTTTTGAATAGTTAACGGGTCATGGAAGTAATATAAGTAAAGTTATAACCTGATAAACTAGTATTTACAAAAACAGCTGTGAAAAATTTAGAACTTTGACCCCCAATATCTCCGTAATTAGGAGGTTCCCAGGTATGGTCTGGAACAAAAAAATGATCGCAGTGGTGGGGAGAACAAGTGCCCTTCGTTTGCGTTAAGGGTACTTTTACACCCTGTATAAGGATGGGACAGTAAGAATGTTTAATGAATTCCTTCCTTTATCACATAATTAAGTAACATTTTTTATGACCACATAATCATAATTACTTCTGAGTAATCTATTCATAATTTATTATCAGGGACTTAGTTTTAAATAGCGACATCCATATTCAAAGTTAGTGTAATATTATTGTTTTGGTGAAGGAAAACACTGTAAGGCAAGTTTTTGACATTTTTTAATTATTTTTATTGTCTAACGTGCCTATGTTGTAATAAGGGACAGCCCATTATTTGCCTTTCTTTTCCCAACTACGTTTGGAAGACGACCCTAATCAGCTTCCAGTCTAACCGAATTCTATACTAATACCAGAATTTTACTCGGAGCCTAACACGGATGCCTATCGGACCTCTACAAACAACCCAGTTGTCGTAGAAGTCCGATAGGCATTTGTGCTAGGGATAGAGTACGTCTTACCCAGTACTAACTATAGTACTGGGTAAGAGGTACTCTATCCCTTGTCAAAACTGGTTTTGTAACTTTTGGGCCACACACATGTAAAAACTGTAAAAAATTGGGACTAATGTGAATAAATGTAGAAAACATGGTCTCTAATTGTTGGTCACCCATCCACAGAGCAACCAATGAAAGCAGCTTAACCTGAGATCGTACTGTGCAGCTGCTAATATTCAGTTATAAGCTCCTCAACTTACAAACTTTACCTATTTAATATTTTTATAGTTATGTCCTCCCATTAAAAAGTCACTACCTGAAAAGGGACAGAAAGGGATCATAACAAAAAATAAATGTGTTTTAAAAACCTGTTCGAAAGATGTTTTTCAACGCAATTTAATGGCCACAATTTTTTTTTTAAAAAAAAAAACGTTGCCCCACACTAGGATTTTTTCCTGTATCGTAGGTGCGTTTACAAACATTTAAACTCACATACACAAATACCCAGACCCGAAACAACTATCTGTAGGTCATACAAATATTTGTTCCGTGCGGGAACCCGCGACACGCAGCGCAGCAGTCCTATCGCTCAGCCACTGCGCCAACCGTGCCGTCATTTTTTATATTCATTTCTTAGAATCTTTTCCTTGTCTGGCTCACAAACAACTGTTTTTTGAATACAGACCACCCCAAGGCAAGGGTAAAATATTGATTATTATCAGTCTATCATTGACCACCTGTAATGACTATCAAAGATCTACAATTTATAATGAACGAGTTTTTGTAAATACTGCCGAATTTAATTTATATGTTAAAAAATATTCAAAACTGTTTAAAAAAGTGTGTCGTATTGCTAAGTCACATTATTTGAGCTCGAAAATTAGAAACAGCAATAATATTGTTAAAACTACATGGAATGTTATTAATAATGAAACGGGAAAGTCTAGAAAACGTAATAGTGACTACAGCTTAACAGTTAATGACAGAGTAATTCAATCAGACTCGGATGTCGCCGCGGCTTTCGAAAGTTTCTTTTCTGACATTCCCGTTTCAACGACGAAATCCCTAAACTCGTCACCTACTGTTGCCGAATCTTTGCTAAAGGAAAATGTTAAAGCTTGCGACTCGGAATTTCATTTTGAACATGTCACATGTAGAGATATTTTAAAAACATTTCACACCTTAAATGTTAAGAAGACTGCGGATCTGTGGGGTAATTCTGTAGAAGTTGCCAAGTCTATTATTGATATTGTAGCACCTACCTTAGCTTCTATTTTTAATAATTGTGTTGATTGTGGGGAGTTTCCTGACCTTATGAAAAATAGTAAAATTATTCCTTTATTCAAGGCGGGTAGTACATCAGACCCCACCAATTATAGACCTATTTCAGTGCTGCCTACTTTCAGTAAAGTTTTTGAGAAATTAATTTTGGACCAATTGCAAAGATTTTTTAATAAAAATAAATTATTACATAACAAACAGTTCGGTTTTACGAAGGGTCGCTCAACTACCGATGCCGGTGTCGAACTTTTAGGACATATTTATAGTGCATGGGAAGATAAATGCGATGCTTTGGGCATTTTTTGCGATTTGTCCAAAGCATTTGATTGCGTCCTTCATGAAACGTTAATCAGGAAACTCCGCCACTACGGAATACGAAACAGCGCTCTGGATCTTCTTATTTCATACCTAAGTAATAGAATCCAAAGAGTTGACGTCAACGGGAAAAGATCACCCGGATCTAGAGTAATAATGGGAGTCCCACAGGGCTCGATTCTTGGCCCTTTCTTGTTTCTTATTTATATTAATGATTTACCTCACCTCATAAGAGATAACCACGAAATAGTGTTATTTGCGGATGATACTTCGCTTTTGTTTAAACTTAAACGACAACAGCTAGTTGTTGACGATGTAAATGGCGCGATTTCGAAAGTGGTGCATTGGTTTAACGCTAATAATTTGCTTCTTAATGAAAAAAAAACCAAATGTATTAAGTTTACACTGCCTCACGTTAGGCAGGTGAAAACTTGTGTGTTAGTAAAGGGCGAAGAGTTGAATCCTGAAGATAGCACGGTGTTCTTGGGCTTAACTCTAGACGCTAAGCTTCAGTGGGGGCCTCATATAGATAAATTGTCGAAAAAGCTAAGCTCTGCAGCATACGCAGTTAGAAAAATTCGTAATTTAACCGATATAGAGACAGCCCGATTAGTGTACTTCAGTTATTTTCATAGCGTAATGTCGTACGGCATTCTATTGTGGGGAAATGCCGCTGATATTCAGACCATCTTTGTTTTGCAAAAACGGGCGGTTAGATCAATTTATAAATTGAGTCCGAGACACTCTCTCAGAGAAAAATTTAAGGAAATTAATGTAATGACTGTTCCTTCTCAGTATATTTATGAAAATCTTTTGTATGCTCACAAAAATATAAAGCTGTTTAAGAAATATAGTGATATTCATAATATAAATACAAGAAATAGACATAAATACATTGTACCCACAACAAGGCTCAAGAAAATAGGTGGATCATTTAGATGCCAATGTATTCGCTTTTATAATAAACTACCAAGCCACATTCAAAATTTAAGTCTTAATAAATTCAAGTCTTTTATAAAACGTAAACTTTGCCAGAAAGGATTTTATACTGTTAAAGATTATATAGAGGACAAAAATGCTTGGGATTGAACTGCTCCAATTCGAAATTGAATTGACTTTATACCTATTTTATTTTCCTTTTCCTTTTACAATTTGACATTTTATGAATTTTCTTTATACACAATGACATTATTTACTTTTTCAAGTATGATATTATTTTTATTTTTGTTTGATGAATATTTTTTTGTTTTTCATTTAGTTTTGTGTATTTTGACATTTAATAACTTGACATGAATATTTAATATGATAAATATTTTATTACTTTTATATTGTAAATGTGAGGACCATGTGGGTCTTTCTGTAGTTTTAACGTTTGTCTGGCAGTTTGAGTACTATAAGCGACCCACCCAAATGTCCTTTCTTTGGTATTGTTCGTCGTGACGTTGAGCTCCTTAAGTTACAAGTCGAGCTCCACGATAAATGACAAATGCTTGCACTGACTGGACGGGTCCACTCAAATCTGTGTGGTGCTTTCATCAAAAGACCATCTCGGACACCAATCTGCATAGTCTTCATGTCTGTATAACAAGTTTATGTCTGGACCTTAAAAGAGACTATGACCTCTGAGTTTGTTTCGGATGTTTCTTCTCGGAGTAGTCAGGTACGAAACACCGGCCCCATCTAGTTTATAAAAAGTGACTTGTAAAAGTGTTTGTTAAAACCTATTTGCAAAATAAACATCATTTATCATTTATCATTGACAACCGGGACAATGCCTTAACGTGCTTTTCGAAGCTCGGAGGAAACTCAGAATGGAATAACTGGCCACCAATTCACAGATCAAGCGCGACATAATCTGAAGATTATGTAGCGAGCTCCAAAAAGTATAAAACCTCCACCATCATCTTCCTACCCTTGTTCCATTCTATTTGGGGTCGACACAACACGTTTCGTTCTTCCATTCTTCCGTTAGTCGTCATGGCATAAACTCCTTTCTCTTACATATTATTCCTCACACAATCCATCCATCTTTTTTTAACCTTCCTCTCCCCCTCTCCATCCATTATCATAAATATCCTTCACTTTTAACTCTTCACGTTTCATCCCTCCTCATATATCCATAACAAGTCATCATCAACATCAGCCTATAATGTTCCCACTGCTATAATCCACCACGCGGGCCCAGTACCGGTTGTTAGATGTCACCATGTCTTCAAATTTTTGATTCTAGAACATACGTTTACCGTTTTTGAGAGCAGCGGTGATGAATTAAATTACACAATTAATTTTTTTTTTTTTTCATGACTTTTTAAATTAATTTTAGTTTGACAATAATTGTAATATTGTATTGCTGACATATTATTTCTTTTTCGTGCGACTTTTTGTAATAATTCATTTCAAATTCGACAAATTGTATTGTGTTTTAGTTGTAGTTGTTGTTGTAGTTGAGATTTTGTATTTTTATAATTAATTTGAATTAATTGGATAATGTGGACTTTAGCGACACTTTTAGAGCACTATTTTGTGTGCCTTGTGGCGGAGCATAGGCTGGACTTTTTTTCTTATTGAACATCATTTATTTTGTACCCTGTGTCCACAAAATCAATAAATGAATTTGAATTTTGAACAAAGTAATGTGACTGCCGTGGTTCGAACTCACGACTTAATGGTCGTAAGTCGGGGCCGACACGACTGTGCCATCGCTTTTTTTTACTTTGGGAGTTATTAAATCATCAAATGACTTCTCCCGCTCTGGGCAGAGCGGTAGGGAGTGTCAGACTTCTACTGACTAAAAACCACCCACGCTCCTTCTTAGCCCTTGTGCCGAGGCCGCGGTATCTCTTGAACAACCCGCAGCCCCGTCACCGCTGCTCTCGAAGTCTCAAGTATTATTATTACCAGTATTTTACACGGAGCCTAGCACAAATGCCTATCGGACCTCTACAACCAGTACGAAAGTATAAAATGTAAACAAAAGAAGTAACTATCCAGAGGGCACTGATACCGATTCTACAAAAGATGAACGTGCTTTGGCCCGTATTTGTCTCGGCATAAAATCATGTTGCATTCAACATGTTCGATCGGCTAACACATCGAAGGAGGCGTGGAATGCCTTGAAATCTGTCTTCGAAGATAAAGGTCTGTACCGGCGGCGTGTTCTTTTATTACGACAACTTCATCGTATCAACTACACCTTGCGAACACTGATTGTCTCGCTACGGAGATTACAGGCGTGATGTTATGTTATGCAAGCCCGTACAATGTCAAGGAGGATTAGACCTCTTCAGTAAATTACCGTTTCCGTCTACAGTTTTGTATTAGGCTCGAATGACGTCAATTGGAACGATACTAGGACGTTTTTTTTTGGAAAATCATCAAAATAACCCTCCCGCTCTTGGGCAGAGCGAAAGGGAGTGTCAGACTTCTACTGGCTAAAAACCACCCATGTTCCTTCTTAGCCCTTAGTGTCGAAGCTACGGTATCTCTTTCGAACAACCCGCAGCCCAGACAGGACCCGCAGCCCCAACGGGATGCGATAAAGACCTGATTTTATATAAATATAGGGTGTAAAAGTACCCTTAACGCAAACTAAGGGCACTTGTTCTCCCCACCACTGCGATCATTTTTCTGGTCTAGACCATACCTGGGAACCTCCTAGTTACGGAGATATTGGGGGTCAAAGTTCCAAATTTTTCACAGCTGTTTTTGTAAATACTAGTTTTTGAGGTTATAACTTTACTTAAATTACCTCCATGACCCGTGTACTATTCAAAGCATCCAATAGCATAATGTTTTAAGAGTGCTACTTTGAGTTTTACCGTAAAATGTGATTTTTGACCCAAAAAAAAAAATCGTTTCCCAGCAAAAATTTTTGCGTAGGGGTACTTAGTTTGATGTACAGAATGCTTGGTTAACGGCTGTGTGATGGGTTGATTTACACCCTGTATTTAAGTAAATGTTATGTACATGTAGATTGAATCTGTGTTGATACTGACCCTGGTTCAAATTCAAGGTCCCTTCGGTTTGACACCTATATCCTGTAATGACATAATAGCACTCGTGGATAAATGGACGAGATACGGTTCCCTATGACTCATCGGTGCGGGACCACAGACATTGATATACCTATATGGACTTGCTTTTCACAGCGGCTTCGCTCACGTTTTGGTCGTCGTTAAAACTTAAATAAAAAAAAAAAAGCAAAAACCATGGGGTTTGGTAGTGCAGTTCTCGGTTTGGACAATAGGGATGTTTACTGATTAAAAAAATATGATTCTAATTAGTCCGTCTCTTAGATTATCGAAAAATAATGGATACGTATTTTTTGTTTTATCAAATCATTAAAAATTGACGAAGTTATAACACGTCAAAGATTTGAGTGACGTCACTCACCGGTAAAGAATGTCATACTAATGTCTTAGAATATGACGTCACACGAGTTTTCAAAGCACTGTATCGTCTTCATTGTTTGTTTACGTGAAAAAAGAAAAAATACGTGTCCAATATTTTTTGGAAATCTATCTGACGGACTAATTAAATTTGTTTAGTTAACTACCCTATTATGGACAATTACTTGGTCTGAAATAAATGTTTTTATTTTATAATAACCTCGCCTGAGGCTCGATTGTGGACCCTGCCGGGGCCGCGGTATCTCTTCGTAACAACCCGCAGCCCCGGCAGGGTCCACAATCTGCGGGCTGCGGGTTGTTCCAAAGAGATACCGCGGCCCCGGACAGCCGGACACAAAGAGCTAAGAAGGAGCATGGGTGGTTTTTAGTCAGTAGAAGTCTGACACTGAGGAGTCAAAAAAGGCTCGGTTGTGAATATCGCCTCGATTGCAATAACAACCTTTCCTCAATAGGGATGTTTACTGACTAAAAAAATATAATTCTAATTAGTCCGTCTGTTAGTTTATCGAAAAATATTGGATACGTATTTTTTGTTTTATCAAATCAATAAAAATTGACACGAAGATAAAACGCGTCAAAGATTTGAGTGGGGGTTGTGACGTCACTCCCCGTTAAAAAATGTCATACTAATGTCTTAGAATATGACGTCACACGAGTTTTCAAAGCACTGTATCGTCTTCATTGTTTGAGACGAGCAGTTGATGAAGTATTTCACAACACTGCAAAGATTTGTCTAACCTATATAAATTAATACTACATCTAGGAACTTATTTAATGTATTTAATCAACAAAGCTTGATATTTGCAAATGGTTTCTGATATTTATTCAGTGTTTTGAAAGATGATGATTATATACAAAGGAATTGATAAGAAATCACCGCCTCGTTGGTCTAGCCGTCGCAAGCGCGACTGCTGCGCGTAAGGGGTCCCCGGCTCGATTCCCTCGAGAATTTTGTTTGTTTGGTTGAGGAGCTCGTGGCTTAATAAGAACTGCCACTCGGGTCGATCTTTAGGTAAAGCTGTGCTTGCCTAGGTCGGTCTGAGGATGGGTGACCGCCCGACATACCGAGTTCCCTCCGTGCCTCGGAAAGCACGTTAAGCTGTTGGTCACGGCTGCCATATCCTATAGATCTTTGGCCGTCGTTACAGGTAGTCAGTGACCTGAGATTCTGACATCCAGTCTTACCAAAGAGTATCCGTATTACCTAGTATTAACTGGGTTGTGGAGGTCAGATAGGCAGTCACACCATGTAAAATACTGGTATTCAGCTGCATCCGGTTAGATTGAAAGCCGACCCTAACATAGTTGGGAAAAGGCTAGGCAGATGATGGGTTGCGTTCGATTCTTTGCACGTGCCCCCGTGCCCCCCCTCTGATCCGCCCTTGGATGCAGCTAAATACACAAGTATTTTACTGACTACCTATCTGACCTCCACAAGACCACAACCCAGTTTGTACTAGGTAATACAATGCTCCTTCATAATACTGGGTGTTAGACTTTCAGGCCACTCATTACCTTACGACTTTCAAAGATATACAAATGGCAGCCGAGATCGCAATTTTCGGGGCACAGAGGAATCTCGATTCGGAAAAGGTGGTCACCTATCCACTGACGAACCTAGGCAAGTGCGGCTTAACCTGTTTATTATAAAGCCACGAGCATTAGCAACAGGTTGAAGAGATAACGCCTGTAACAAAGTAAGCTGCAATTTCAGCGTTATCACAGTAATAATAGATTATGGTACCTTATCAGTACCTAACGACGTGTTTAGTAATTATTATTTTATCTGTCTCGTTTAATATCAAACAATTGTTCAGATCTTATGACAGCTTAATGAAGTACTAAAATTCATGTCTCGTGGTTGTGGAGATTAATTTCATCGTGTGATTGTATACGGCTTTTCCGGTATAGACACGGTTAAGGCCTATTTCACGATGTCCTAATAGCCATCATCTGCTTAGGCTTTTCTCAACTACACACATCAAAAGTGTCTAGGGATCAACATATATTTTTGCAATAACTTTTCTCCTGATTGATATTAATTAAAATTTTCTTTAAGGATTCATCAAATAAAGTGTTTTCGTTTGTCACAGTAACGATAAACCAAGTCACCTTTGCATTAATAAAGAAATTTGCCATTTTCCTAATAAAGGGATTTTTGACATTTGAACCACTAACATTAAAGTTCGAAAAAAAGACTGAAATAACAGTTTTCTTTAAAATTTTATTGGGTAACTTAAACAATTAATAATCCGTGTTTCTACCGCGAACACTAACAACACAAGAACATCGGTTTGGCATACTCAAAATGAGTTCATCCAAATCACGCTGTGGAATGGCCGCCCATGTTCGTTGCAACAACAAAAAAAGGTCTTCTTGCGACTGGATACCCTCCATATTCGGCAGAGCTCTTCTCTGTAGCATATCCCATGCATGCTCAATCGGGTTCAAGTCTGGCGACTGAGCAGGCCAGGGCAGGACATTGATGTTAGCTGCGGCGAGAGTCTGTCTTACAACTCTTGCGGTGTGCGGTCGTGCATTATCATGCATTAACTGAAATAAGGGACCGATTTGCACTTGTAGAGGAACGATGACGTCTGATACAATCGTCTCAGCATAAATTTGAGCGTTGAGGTTGCCTCTGATCCAAATCAACTCAGTTCTTCCGCCGATCCAAATACCCGCCCATACCATGATGGTTCCACCACTATAAGGATGGACTTCCTGGCAGGATTTTAATCGCTGTTGGCGTCCAGGGGTTCTCCAGTGTCGTATACGTCTTGTATCCGGTCTCATACCAAAACGAGACTCATCAGAAAAGCACACGAAACGCCATTGTTCTTCTGCCCAATTTCTGTGTTCAAGAGCCCATTGATATCGAATCCTACGATTGTGCATTGCTATAGGTGGTACCCGTAGCGGTCTTCGGGAATGAAGGTTCACTTCATGCAAGCGGTTTCTGACTGTTTGGTCGCTAATTAAGTTCCCTGAAGAGTGATGAAGCCTCACGGCTAACATCATGGCGGTTATTGTTGGAGCTCTTCGAGTTAAGATTTGAATGTATCGGTCTTGTCTCCGTGTGGTGCAGCGATACCGTCCTCCATGGCGCTCAGCCACGGTACCAGTGCTTCGGTAACGTGTCCAAAGTCGACTGATAACACTCTGACTTGTATTCAGAGCTAAAGCCACAATACGTTGCCGGGAACCAGCTTCTATCATTCCCACGGCTCTGAGCATTTCTTCCCTGCTTAAATGACGTCGCCGCTCCATAATAACGTTGGTTTTAATCAGTAGTAGGGAAACAGTAGCACTAATAATGTCTTCAATGCGTTGTATGTTTTTATAGGGAAAATATTGACAGCTGATTTTCATCTTTTACTCGAATTTGATTCACAGTTCCTGATTCAAATTATGAAATGCACCAAAAAGGATCCATATAAATTTATAAAATCATAAATTTATTACAAAGCCACATCTCAATCTCAAGAAATCCGCATAAAAATGCTTGATCCCTAGACACTTTTGATGTGTGTATGTTGGGGTTGGCTTCCAGTCTGACGGAATGCAGCTAAATACCAGTATTTTACATGGAGCGACTACCTATCCGTCCGTATCTGTTCCGTATGGTGTCGGACGTAAAGAATAGCACCATCCCATATGTTCCCGTGGGTGTCGTAAGAGGCGACTAAGGGACTTACCAGAGAATGGGCAGCAGCGTTCTCTGTGCCTTCGTAACAACCATACTGCGATCGCCAGCCCGCCTTCCAAGCGTGGCAATTATGGCAAATCCCCCCTCTTCTGTGGGAGGCCTATGTCCAGCAGTGGACGTCTTATAGCTGAAATGATGATGATGATGACTGCCTATCTGACCTCTACAGCCCTGTTAGTAATAGGTAATACGTAACCCTTAGGTAAGACTGGTTGTCAGACTTTCGGGTCACTAAGTACCTAACGACTGCCAAAGGTCTGACATATGAAAGCCGGGACAAACGGCTTAACGTGCAACAACACCAATCGTTTATTTTCAGGTTACAAAGACCCATAGATACGGACCTTAACCTAAAAATACTTACTGATAACATTTGTGTTAGTATTAAGCAACTTTTAAACTATGTTAGTATCACTTCTTGTGCGTTCTTGTGAAATTTTAAAAGGATTGGAAGAGGTAGGAAAATTCCAAAAAAGGCCTGTATTTGCTCTCATCGAGTATTTATTCCCGCGAAGGCATCCTACTAATATTATAAACGCGAAAGTTTGTAAGTATGGATGTTTGTTACTCTTTCACGCAATAACTACTGAACGGATTTGGATATAATTTGGTACACAGATAGTTTATAACCTGGATTACCACATAGGATAGTTTTTATCCCGATTTTATCTTCCCGTGGGATAATTTTAGAGTTGTAGCGGGCGAAGCCGCTGGCAACAGTTGGTATGTCATAAACTCATCTCGTTGTCGCCGGCCGACCAACACTTCTCTCTCCACTCCTTGGACGCCACCGTCATCACTCGGTCACAGCTTTACTCCACCTGCCATCACCTCGTCTTGCTAGGTGTCCTGCCCAACTCCATTGAAGTTCCATAACGCGATTTCCAATATCGAAGACCTTCGTACGTCTCCAGATTTCGACTCTTGTATTTTGCTGGAGAGTTTGTTCAGCCATATCTTTTCCCTGCTAAAATACTAGGAAGTGTCGAAGAGTGGACTTTTGGGGGACTTTCTCTTGTAAAATTTGACGTTCGAAAGTGCTGATTATCAGCCTAATTTGAATAAATGATTTTGTATCACCCATTTCAAGAAAATCACCCAATTTTTAACCAATAACACGTTAAGCTGATGGTCCTGGCAGCCATATTAATCTTTGACAGTCGTTACAGGTACTTCAGTGACCTGAAAGGCTGACAACCAGTCTTACCAAAGAGTATCGTATTACAGTATTGACTGGGTTGTGGAGATCAGATAGGCAGTCGCTCCATGTAAAATGCTGGTATTCAGCTGCAGCCGGTTAGACTGGAAGCCGACCCCAACATAGTTGGGAAAAGGCTAGGCAGATGATGATGAACGTTGTATAGTGTATGTGAAAACTAGATGCGCTCATCTCTTTGAAGCTGTAACGTACTTACTTTTACTGTCGGATTTACAAAACACGTTTTGCGCAGATGACGAGACATAAACTGTTAGTTGTTACAGATGAGCATCGTAAAACGAAGTGCTAATGTACATTATGATTACACACCTCAATTATGTACTAAACTGATAATCTGATCTTGAAGAATGTAAGCTACATCCGGGATTTTGGGAGACTAAGCCCCTTCGCACACGGCGTCGTATCGTAAGCGTATCGTAGAACGCGCGTAGTACGAGAGCAATACGAGCAGGAACATGTTCAAACAAGTCCGCACACGAGGCGGTGTTGCAGCGTATCGTATGAGGTGTTCATTCGTACGCGCGTTCTACGATACGCTTACGATACGACGCCATGTGCGAAGGGGCTTAGGCCCCTAGCACACGGCGTATTTTCTACAGCGCCGACAAGCGCAAAGAGAAGCGCTGTTGACACGCGTATACGCGCTTCAAACGAGATTTGAACGCAACCTTGTAACCTAAGAACACGGGGTGATCGTGAAATGCGTGTCGTCGGTTGTACGCACTTCAAACGAGTTTCAAACGCGATTCACACGTGCGTTTGTATCGTGTTTTACGCGCGTTTGATTCTATAAAAACGCAAAAATTGGCATGATCTACGGCTCTCTATGAGTGTGAATTTTGTTTCATCACCATCATTATTTCAGCCGATAGGCGTCCACTGCTAGACATAGGCCTCCCCCAAGCGTCGCCACATTGATCGATGGGCACGTGCGTCTCGCATCCAGCGGGTCCCCGCAACCTTCACCAGGTCATCGGCCCACCTAGTGGGGGCCTTCCAAAGAATGTTGAATATTAAGACACAATAGATTTTTCTGAACCACAAATAAATAGCATTGTGTGAATTAAATAATACTCTACTAGCTTTGTTCTACGGAAATCGGTGGTCGTGGTATGGGCATGTGATGCGGAGGAATGAGGAAAATGTCGTGAGGAAGGTTTTGAATATGAATGTGGATGGGTATAAGAGTAGAGGAAGACCAAACAAACGATGGATGGACTGTGTTAAGAATGATATGGTAAGAGAGGAGGTGACTCATGAGATGACGAGAAACAGAGAAGTATGGAAGAGGAAGACATGCTGCGCCGACCCCAAATGGATTGGGATAAGGGCAAATTTTTGGGATAAAACCATTGATATAAAAACTAAAGATACGGTCGTCCGAACATTTGCTCGACGCGTTCGCTATACAGAGAATCGGTGTAGTCTGCTCGTTAACGTAACCTTGTATAAGCGGCGTGGTATTTTCGAGGTATAAAGAACATAAATAAAGCTTTTAATAAAATTTACGACCGCACCCGAAGAGAGCCGATCGTGGGCTAGTTCACTTCGGCTTAGGAAAGACCGTTTTAGGACCAAGTTCGAGGCGTCATTTTAACATGCGGTCCGCCCAGTCCTTACGCAGTAATATATAAGTCAATGGATGAAACAAAAAATACGTATCCAATATTTTTTGATAATCTAACAGGCGGACTAATTACAATTATATTTTTTTTAGTCAGATACAACGCTTCTCTATTACCTGAATGTTAACCATATTTTGTACACATTATATACACATTCTGAGTCTATAAAATTAAATTATGAAGCTTTGGATGTGTAAACCAACTGACAAGGCAAGTCAGTGCTATTAAACATTGAGGAGTTTTTCATGTCGAGGTGATCTTCTTGGGTGCTTTACTTTGAAGTTGCTGTACTAGCAGTGGTCATATTTTTTACTTATTGGAATGTCCAAACATAATATTATGCGAGAAAGTTGCGGTTTAAAAGAAGATGTAGTCACAAAAATTGAAAAGAGTATGGGGGCCTAGACAAAATCCCTTTTCTGTAAGCGTTAACGCCAACGGAAAGATCAAATTGTATGTGGTTGACATTAGCTTTAGAGATGTCACGTGATGTCATCTCTAAAGCTAATGTCAACTCAATACAATTTGATCTTTCCGTTGGCGTTAAAGCCAAGACAGCTTCAATATTAGGTATAAGTATATAAAATAAAACAAGCAGTGCTTGAAATCACTTGACTTAAAAGCAAGACTAAAATTATTAAGAAGTAAAATAATCGTTACAAAAAAATAAATATAAAATTAAAACCAATAATTATATAATATTGCGTATCTTTCTAAATGTCAGTGGCTATCATAGTGTCCATCGATTAACTGTCAAACGGTTATGGTTTGGTAATTGGTACAAAATGGAACCATTTGATAGTTAATCGATGGACACTATGATAGCCACTGACATTTAAAAATATGCGCAATAGCCCTGCTGATGTATGAACGTAGACGAGGCAAAATAAGAATCGTAGCAGGCAGCGTTCTGTGATTTCTGCCTACCTCCGTGGGTAAAGGGCGTGAGTTTAAATATCTATGTCTAAATTTACAAGAAAATGATTCTTACAAAATTGCGAAAGCTGGACACAATTAAATAAACGCATTACTAATAATACTTAATTGGAATGTTTGACCTGCTGTAGCTTTTTTATGTAATTAATTAGCGACAAGCTGTCTTACTGCGGTGCTCAGAGATATTTAATGATTACTTAAGCCGTCACTTAGTAAAGGTTTGACATACTTTTGTATGACAAAACTGTCAAATCCTTTACTAAGTGATGGCCTAAGTAATCATTAAAGCTCGCTGAGTGCGGCAGTTAGAATAAAACGTTAGTATTGATCAGATCTTCATTATGATGTAGATTAGAAAGTGCTACAGTGCTGGGCCCATTTTACCCCATCTTTCATCCAAATCCGTTCAGTAGTTTTTGCGTGAAAGAATAACAAATATTGACAACATACAATCTATATTCAGAATCTTTCGCACAAATATGTATCTACATACTAGCTGTACCCCGCGTGCGTTGCAATGCCCTTTTACCTGCCTACGTACCAACTACCTACCACCTACCTACTACCTACCTACCTACATACTACTAATTTCTCGCCTTTTTAACCTTCTCTGGACTGCCACAAATGTTTCAAAACCAAAATTAGACAAATCGGTCTAGCCGTTCTCTAGTTTTAGCGCGACTAACTAACAGCAATTAATTTTTAGGGTTCCGTAGTCAACTAGGAACCCTTATAGCCAATATGTGTATCAATCACGCCGACAAAGTGCTAAAATAAAAATTGGAAAAAAATGTTTTATTAGGGTAGCCCCCCTATATGTAAAGTGGGAAGTGTTTTTTTTTTTAATTTTAACCCTAATGTGTGATATATTGTTGGAAAGGTATTTAAAAATGAATAGGGGTTTACTAAAATCATTTTTTGATAATGTCAATAATTTCGGAAATAATCGCTCCAAAAGTAAAAAACAAAGCGTCCCCCCCCCTCTAACTTTTGAACCATAAGTTTAGAAAATACGAAAAAAATCTGAAAAGTAGAACTTTATAAGGACTTTCTAGGAAAATTATTTTGAACTTGGATGGAAACAACAGATGGAAACTGCAGTTAACCAATATAATTTGGTCCCTGAATCGTATGAGCGCCTATACAATCCAGAGGTCAAGTTTCATTTGCCCGTATTTTTTTTTTAACTTCGTTTACATAATATTTTATTATCTACGGAACCCTACACTGAGCGTGGCCCGACACGCTCTTGGCCGGTTTTTATATTATTGTGATATGTCGAATGGTCTGTTTGAAGTAAGTTGTCATTCGTTGACTGAACAACTGAACGTCACACAATTGTTTTGCCTTCCCGGAACCTCTCCACTAACACTTGAACTTTATAGTACGGTATTAAAGCTCAAATTGACTTTACGCTTTAGTTAATAAACGATTGTATGGGAAAAAGAAAAGGGCTGTTTTTAGGGCTTTTCCGGCCATTATTCGAATTTTTCTCGCCGTAAAAACCATCCTTGAACTTCAACGAACATTTACAAAAAAGAATTGGCCAAATTGGTCCAGGCGTTGTTGAGTTATGCGCTTACCAACACATTGAGCGATTCATTTTTATATTATAGATTGATTGTCAACAAGTTCTATTTGTATCATCGCACCAATGATTGCCTTCTGCATGCACTGAACGAATGCACAGTATTTAAATCGTATATTATGTCAATTAAATGAATGACTAGCGTGCGTAGCTAGGGATGTCCGGTGCTTGCATTTGTATCGATACTTTTGAGCGATCCGGATCGCGGCTATGCGATACGATTGTGGGATCGAATCGAATTAATTGTGTTTCTATCGATTCTCCAAATGAAAAACAATGCGCAATGCGGTTTTACTCGCGTAGGGGATTTATTTTTTAAATTTTCCTGATACTTTAGCTTCCTATTGGTGAAAAACTAGTTAAAATCGGGCCAGTAGTCGTGGAGCTTATTCGGTACAAACAAACAAACAAACTAAATAATATTAGTAAATAGGGTGTAAAAGTACCCTTAACGCAAACGAAAAGTTCTCCCCACCACTGCGATCACTTTTTTGTTCTAGACCATGCCTGGGAACCTCCTAGTTACGGAGATATTGGGGGTCAAAGTTCCAAATTTTTCACAGCTGTTTTTGTAAATACTAGTATTTAAGGTTTTAACTTTACTTAAATTACCTCCATGACCCGTTTACTATTAAAAGCATCTACTAGCACAATGTTTTAAGAGTGCTACTTTGAGTTTTACCGTAAAATGTGATTTTTGACCCAAAAAAAAAGTCATTTCCCAGCAAAATTTTTTGCGTAGGGGTACTTGGTTTGATGTACAGAATGCTTGGTTGTCGGATGCGTGAAGGGTTCGTTTACACCCTGTATAGAAGAATACACTTGTAATCCTTAGAGGGAGAGGTGTACCTAATATCCATACATTTCGCCAGTTTAGTTTAAATCTCATGTAATAGGGGGCGAGCTTATTGCCGTCAATCAGTAGAAATCCAGACTTTGTGGCTGCTACTGAGAAATTCTTGATGGAAAAAACCCAGTAGTATGTTTTATTTTGAACTAGCTGATGCCCGCGGCTTTGTCCGCGTGGATGTGGGTAATCGCGACGGATTTCGGCTATCGCGGCCAAAAGTAATCTTTTCTTCCCCCTCTTTTAACCCCTTTTTTTTTGGGCGGTTGGAAAATCATCAAATAACCCCTCCCGCTCTTGGGCAGAGCGAAAGGGAGTGTCAGACTTCTACTGACTAAAAACCACCCGTGTTCCTTCTTAGCCCTTCATGTCGAGGCCGCGGTATCCCTTGCGAACAACCCGCAGCCCCGACGGGCCTATTTTAACCCCTTACAACCGTTTTTCCGCATTTAAAAGTAGCCTATGTCCTTTCTCAGGCTCTAGACTATCTGTGTACCGAATTCCATTTAAATCGGTTCAGTAGTTGTGGCGTGAAAGCGCGACAGACAGACAGAGTTACTTTCGCATTTATTATATTAGTAAAGATCTGATTATATTAGTACTGATCATGAAATTTTGGAAAATGTTCCATTCCTTCCAAAACGGATACCTCGGTCAAAAATATCGAAGTATCGAATGCTGTTGTACCGATACTATAAAGTATCAGATCGCAACGCACGTCACTAGCACATACCTAGATAATATCGATAACATACCT
Organism: Diarsia brunnea; assembly: GCA_949774965.1. NCBI lineage: Eukaryota > Metazoa > Arthropoda > Insecta > Lepidoptera > Noctuidae > Diarsia > Diarsia brunnea. The sequence continues at coordinate 2,467,749 of OX459025.1, read as the reverse complement.
ACATATATGTTAGAAATAAGTGATTTAAGTGTACTTTAAGTACCTACTCTGTTTATGATAATTTATTGATAATTGATTATTATGACGCATGCTAAGGCTCCTGTCTCACTGCGCCAGCGATTATTAATCGTTACTGATTCGAATATCTATCTTTTTAGGGTTACTTACCCAAAGGGTAAAAACGGAACCCTATTACTAAGACTTCGCTGTCTGTCCGTCCGTCTGTCTGTCACCAGGCGGTATCTCAAGAACCGCGATAGCTAGACAGTTGAAATTTTCACAAATTATGTTTTTATGTTTCCGCCATAACAACAAAATTACTAAAATTAAAATAAATATTTAAGGGGAACTCCCATCCCCGTCGGGGCTGCGGGTTGTTCGAAAGACATACCGCGGCCTCGGCACAAGGGCTAAGAAAGAACATGGGTGATGGTTTTTAGTCAGTAGAAGTCTGACACTCTCTTCCGCTCTGAGACCCCAAAAAAAAATGCACATAAAATGCTTTTCCTTTTGTTAAAAAATATGTTTTTCCTCCCTCCCCAGCTCTGGGCCCCATTTTACCTCAAATCAATGTCTTCGGCCGTCAGTTGGGGGTATCCCCATCGGTGATGGGGATGGTTACCGCTGTCCTACCGCTGCTGTGGGCGGCTGCCAAACCAATATTTGGATACGTCGTCGATTTTTGGCCGGTAAGTCTATCTTTTAAACAGTAGTAAATGAAATGAGAAATAAATGTTTTATTAAATGTAATAAAAATAAAACAATCAAGGTAGGTATTGTTAAATATAATGTTTAATGAAATGCTGAATGAAAATATAATATAAGTAATGTCAAATAATTAACGAATGCATGTATTGTAAGAAAAGTAATTAACTGTTAAGGCAAATAAAGGCTAAATAAATAAATAAAGTCTATCTTTTGTCTAAATAATAATAAAGTTTATTGGTTCATAAAAGGTTTACAATATGAAGTAGTGACAGTCTAGTTTTTTGGGTTTCATACCTAAAGGGTAAAACGGGACTCTATTTCTAAAACTCCACTGTCCGTCTGTCACCAGGCTGTTTCTCATGAACCGTGACAGCTATAGACTGTTTAAATTTTCACAGACGATGTATGATGATGTCTGTTACCTCTGTGACAACAAATACTAAATACAGAATAAAATAAATATTTAAGTTGAGGTCCCATAATACAACAAACGTGTTTTTGCTGCCGTTCTGGTACGGAATCCTTCATATGCGAGTCCGACTCGCACTTGACCAGTTTTTTTTTAATTGTTTCTGCATGGCATATTGCAGGTCAACCTATGTGGCTAGCTTTTGCTTATCCCGACTATCCTGTGGATGCCTTGTGTATATGGCCTCCTGTATCTGTGTACAAATTCAAAAGTACTTTTACGGTACAAAATATTAAGCACTATGGTAGACGAAAAAACAGCAGAGCCTTAGTGATAGGGCCGCACTGCCTGGCCCTTTAGGCACAGAATGAAAAATTGTTTTTAATAAAATATTTTTACTCATTTTCAGGCGCACAGAAAACTAGTCTTCATGCTACTTATAACAATCATGACAACATCATACAGTTGTCTCTGGTTCTTACCAATGCCCGACCCTCGAGAAACCAACAGCACAGCCCTCCTAGAATCAGTTTATCGACTAAACGACACGATATACCTGAAACCATACACGAACAACACTATCCTAGAAAAATACAAATGTCATTGGAACTGCAGTGTGGCGGGAAATTTTGACGTTTACCTGACAGATGCTCCTTTCATAAACACGGTGTATATTGACAGCGCAGTGTCAAATTCGTCATGTTTAAATTTGTCTATGGGCTTTGACAATTTTCAAAATGGTGAAGTGACTTGTATTCCTAAAGAAGATTGTAATTTACTATGTTATGAAAACGAGCTTGATATACATGGGAACAAAAGTAGAAGAAGCATAGATAATTCAGTAAATGATAATTCTTTAGTCGATTTTAGTAAGAATGTTAGTCGAGTTGCGGAGACAGTTGAGAAGAAAAGTGATAACTTTTACATGACGGGGCCGTTTTGGGCGTTCGTGATGTTGACTTGTATTGGTACAGTCGCGTTCAATGTTGCCAATTGCATTGGAGATGCTGTATGTTTTGATGTTTTAGGTAAGAACTTTTATTTTTTGTACTTTATTATATTTTTGATATGGCTAGAAAGGAAGTGACTGCTGAGATGACGAGTAATAGAGAAGTATGGAAGAAGAAGACATGTTGCGCCGGCCCCAAATGAATTGGGATAATTGTAGGAGAATGATGATGATTCGATCACCGCCGCTCTCAAAGTAACGGCTTCATTGGTATAGTGGTCGCTAGTGTAACTCGGACTACCAAACATAAGGTCCTGAGTCTGATTTTCATTGACTGCTGCGCTGTGTGACGCTCGTTCGATCCCCGCACGGAACAAATATTTGTATGACCTACAGATAGTTGTTTCGGGTCTGGGTATTTGAGTATGTGAGTTAAAATGATTGTGAACGCACCCACAATATAGGAGAAATTCCTAGTGCGGGGCAACGTTTTTAAACAAAACAATAAAAAAACAATGGGGCAGACAGGACACGATATGAAGTGCCCCATTGTTTGTGGAACACTACCACATTAACTGCGGTTCTCAGAGATATTTAATGATTACTTAAGCCATCACTAAGGAAAGATTTGACATACTTTTGTATGACAAAACTGTCAAAACCATTATTAACTGCCGCACTCAGAGAGCTTTAATGATTACTTAGGCCATCACTTAGTAAAGGTTTTGACAGTTTTGTCATACAAAAGTATGTCAAACCCTTACTAAGTGACGGCTTAAGTAATCATTAAATATCTCTGAGTACCGCAGTAAGTGATGACCTAAGTAATCATTAAAGCTCTCTGAGTGCGGCAGTATACATAACTTTATAAATATATTTCACAGGACCTGATCGTGGATCTAAATACGGTGCCCAACGAGCTTGGGGTACTGCCGGGTACGGTCTGACAGCGCTGATGGGTGGCTGGCTTATTGACAGTGTGTCTTCTGGAGAGTTTAAGGACTTTACACCGGCGTTTATCGTAGCGTTGGTAGCGACGGCGGTGGATTTGTATAGCTGTAGGGCTCTCACGGTGAGTTGAGGTTTGACGTCAGCTTATATGGAGTCGATGGATTTCTATATTTAATAGGGATGTTTACTGACTAAAAAAATATGATTCTAATTAGTCCGTCTGTTAGATTATCGAAAAATATTGGATACGTATTTTTTGTTTTATCAAATCAATAAATATTGACGAAGATAAAACGCGTCAAAGATTTGAGTGACGTCACTCACCGGTAAAAAATGTCATACTAATATCTTAGAATATGACGTCACACGAGTTTTCAAAGCACGTATCGTCTTCATTGTTTGTTTACGTGAAAAAGGAAAAAATACGTGTCCAATATTTTTTGGAAATCTATCTGACGGACTAATTCGTTTTTTTTTGTTAACCACCTTATTGGCTCAGGACTTGACTATTAGTTTGGCATCTTCAGTTCATTAGCTCCTACAATTTTCCTCCTACCTCTGACCCTCTATAAATATAGTTTTTCCCAATTTGAATCGGATTTCTTTAACAATTTCAAGGGTTTTTTTTGGTCAGAACCCAAACTCTTTTTCTGAAATAAAAATAGACAGAAAATAAACCAGTAAACGTCCTGCCAAAATAACGATTTTTGTTGGGGTCAAAAATCACATTTTACGGTAAAACTCACTGTAGCACTGTTAAAACATTGTGCTAGTGGATGCTTTGAATAGTAAACGGGTCATGGAGGTAGTTTATGTAAAGTAACAACCTGAAAAATTTGGAACTTTGACCCCCAATATCTCCGTAACTAGGAGTTTCCCAGGTGTGGTCTAGAACAAAAAAATGATCGCAGTAGTGGGGAGAACAAATGCCGTTCATTTGCGTTAAGAGTACTTTTACACCCTGTATATTATTTTTCTGCAGCTACCCTCACTATCCAGTCCTGAAGACTCGGGCAAGGCGCTACGCGATGTCCTGAAAATACCCAAAGTGATAGTGTTCATAACTTTCGCGGTGGTCGCTGGGACGTTCGATAGCTTCATCATTTATTATATGTTCTGGTAAGTTCACTATGATTGATTTTTAAACACCTACTAATGACTATATAGACTTCAGTATCTGGTATAAATTTCAACTTGCTAGGTCCACCCGTTTCTGAGAAAATCAGTGGTGAGTGGTGACACACAGACAGACAGACAGACGGACAAGAGAGTGATCTTATAAGGTTCCATATTTACGTTTTGAGGAACGGAACCCTAAAAACGATAAAACAATGACATTCCGGTGAAAGTTTCCAAATAATATATGTTTAGTGCGTGGCTAATCAAATCAAAGTTGTTCTGAAGATGCCAGTGAATTTACGTAAAGGTAAGGTAGTTTAGCGTATAGAGCAGCGGTGGCCCCGTAGTGGCGGCCTCTACTTACGAACAGTAATTCGTGAGTTCGTACCCAGGCAGGCGCATTCATCATTTCAGCCACAAGACGTCCACTGCTGGACATAGGCCGCCCCCAGCTGGGGGGGATTTGCCATAATCGCCACGCTTGGCAGGCGGGTTGGCGATCGCAGTATGGTTGTTACGAAGGCACAGAAAACGCTGCTGCACATTCTCTGGTAAGTCCCTTAGTCGCCTCTTACGACACCCACGGGAAGATATGGGATGGTGCTATTCTTTACGTCCCACACCATACGAAACAAGGCGCATTACTTTGTGTATTTTATGTCATCACCACTGCTCTCAAAGCGGTGAAGGAAAACATTGTGAGGAAACCGGCATGTCTTAGAACCAAACCATTCGAAGACATGTAACATCTACCAACCCGCACTGGGCTCGCTTGTTTGAGCCTATTCCCTCTCCTAGAGAGGAGGCCTGAGTACCACCAGTGGGAACATTATAGGCTGATGATGGTGACTAGATTATTAAACTATAAAATGTTTATTTTCAGGTTTTTAGAAGAATTAGCGGAGAAAACAGGGCATACAGCTAAAATCAAACTGATAGAAGGAGTCGTGGTGGCCGCTCAGAGTTTTGTTGGAGAAATATTGTTCTTCTTCTTCTCCGGTAAGTAACATTATTCTTGTTATTCTCCCGTAGGTAACATTATTCTTGTTCTTCTCCCGTAGGTAACATTTTTCTCGTACCTACTTCTCCAGTAGGTAACATTATTCTAGTTCTTCTCTGGTAGGTAACATTATTCTTCTTCTTCTCCAGTAGGTAACATTATTCTTGTTCTTCTCCCGTAGGTAACATTATTCTTGTTCTTCTCCCGTAGGTAACATTATTCTCGTTCTTCTCCAGTAGGTAACATTATTCTCGTTCTTCTCCGGTAGGTAACATTATTCTCGTTCTTCTCCGGTAGGTATCATTATTCTTGTTCTTCTCCAGTACGTAACATTATTCTTGTTCTTCTCCAGTAGGTAACATTATTCTTGTTCTTTTCCAGTAGGTAACATTATTTTTGTTCTTCTCCAGAAGGTAACATTATTCTTCTTTGCAAGTACGCACGTATATCAATCTAGCTATACAAACCCAGTTTATGCAGGTTTCTCGTTTTTAATATAAATTTTTCTTTCGTCTGTTTAACCTTTCATGGGCTTTTACAAGCGTGATTTTATGTATGTTATAAAATGTTCAGTTATTAATTCCAGGTAGAATAATAAAACGTTTCGGCTACGGAACCACGCTGACATTCTCACTGTTCTGTTATGGAGTACGCATGATGTGTATCTCGTTCATACAGAATCCTTGGCATCTAGTGTTTATAGAGGTAAGGAATTTATGTATATACTTATACAGACATACAGGGTGTAAACGAACCCTTCACGCATCCGTCAACCAAGCATTATGTACATCAAACTAAGTACCCCTACGCAAATTGTTTTGCTGGGAAATGACTTCTTTTTTGGGGTCAAAAATCACATTTTACGGTAAAACTCAAAGTAGCACTTTTAAAACATTGTGCTAGTGGGTGCTTTAAATAGTAAACGGGTCATGGAAGTAATTTTTTTGCCCAGAACACGTAGAAAAAATATTGCTAATCAATTATTAATAATCAAAAATTTTAAAAAAAGTTGCTACTTTTGGCAGTAAATATTTAAAAAGGGCCATGGAGGTATTTAAAGTAAAATTATAACCTTAATAACTAATTATAAAAAAAAATATCAACACTTGGAAGTTTGACCTCCAATATCAACATAACTTGTAAATTCCCAGGTATGGTCTAGAACAAAAAAAAAATTGTCATGACAGGGAAAGTAAGTGTTTTCCGGCTTCGTAAAGATTCTATTTACACCATACATAAAGACATATCTACAATAATACGGTAGTTAACTAAAAAAATCTAATTAGTCCGTCAGATAGATTTCCAAAAAATATTGGACACGTATTCTTTTTTCGCGTAAACAAACAATGAAGACGATACAGTGCTTTGAAAACTCGTGTGACGTCATATTCTAAGACATTAGTATGACATTTTTTACAGGTGAGTGACGTCACGACCCCCCATTAAAAACTTTGACGCGTTTTATCTTCGTCAATATTTTGTTGATTTGATAAAACAAAAAATACGTATCCAATATTTTTCGATAATCTAACAGACGGACTAATTAGAATCATATTTTTTTTAGTCAGTAAACATCCCTATTGTGAAACACACAAACACAAATGTTACTCCTGTATTATATATTTGTGTATATAAATAAATGATTTGTGTCGTCCCACAGGGTATAATGCAGGGTCCTACATACGCGCTGTGCTACTCCACGATAGTGGGGTATGCAGCTCACGTGGCTCCCGAAGGATACTCAGCCACTGTTCAGGGTATCGTGGCTGGTATGGATGACGGTGTCGGTAAGTAGAGTTGTTTTAACAGAAACAGTTATTTTATTTATTTATTGGCTTATCTACAATTGTTACACTGTTTATCCTAATATTACAAACAATAAGATACAAGCAAAGTGTACAATATGGTGCGATAGACACAGCATGCAAAAAAAAAAAACTAAAATGTAACATAAAAAATTACAATAATCGTGCAGAAATAACACTATCAACAATAGTGGGTAGCTGTCGGAATAAGTACAGTACCTAAATACAAAGATGACAGAAATAAAAAAAAATTAAAAAAGTTTTTTTTGATGGACTTTGTGCTTGAATTTGTGAAGTGTAGTGGAAAATTATCTGTTGATTCATCGCAATTATTTAAAAGTCTGCAAATTCTGGGAATGGGGGAGTTTGAATCCTGAAACAGTTTTGTGGAATGGGGCACGTAATAGTTTTAAAGGTCACCCTTTAGCGGATAGTTTTGGGGTAGGTTAAAATAAAACTTGCTTAACAACTGCGGGCAGTCTATTTTACTCTGAAGTATTTAAAAAAAAAAAATTAAATCAATATTATTTCTGTAATAGAAATACTATAGACCTGGTTTATAACAGTGGTGGTGGTTAGATTCGGAGTATGAACCCAATATTTCAACATGGTCTCAAAATGGTGAAGTAAAATATCGCGAGGAACCTGGCATATAACCTCTCATTGAGAAAACATGTGTCCCAGCAATGGGAGCTGTTGACTGAATATGATTGAGTCCTGCAGACCACATTTCGGCCAACGCAGCCAATCTCGGTTTAGTAGTACGTACCTAAGTACGTAGATTTACCTATGTAGATAAACAAGTAAATGTAAAAACTATGTGCATTTTAATTTTAAAATTCTTTAATCTTAGTTAAACAAGCTCTTAAATCTCGCGACAAGCTTTTATTTCATACTAGCTGTTCCCGGCATGCGTTGCAATGCCCTTTTTCCTACCTACTACCTGCCTGTGTACCAACTACCTACCTACCTACTACCCTACCTACCTACTACCCTACCTACCTACTACCCTACCTACCTACTACCCTACCTACCTACCTACTACCTGCCTGTGTACCAACTACCTACCTACCTACTACCCTACCTACCTACTACCCTACCTACCTACTACCCTACCTACCTACCTACTACCCTACCTACCTACTACCCGACCTACCTACTACCCGACCTACCTACTACCCTACCTACTTACTACCCTACCTACTACTCTACTGACTACCCTACCTACTCTACTATCCTACTTACTACCCTACCTACTACTCTACCTACTACCCTGCCTACCTACCTACCACTTTCTCACCTTTTAAACCTTCCTTGGACTTCCACGAATAATTCAACACTATAATTAGCCAAATCGGTCCAGCCGTTCTCGAGTTTTAGCGAGACTAACGAACAGCTATTCATTTTTATATAATATAGCTGTACCCCGCGTGCGTTGCAATGCCCTTTTACCTACCTATTACCTACCTACCTACATACTACTAATTTCTCACCTTCTCTGGACTGCCACAAATGTTTCAAAACCAAAATTAGACAAATCGGTCTAGCCGTTCTCTAGTTTTAGCGCGACTAACTAACAGCAATTAATTTTTATATTATACGCAATCACCATTTGAAAAAACCATTTTTCTATTGCGAAAGAAACAGTAATTATTTGTGATTATTGTGATAATGTCGTATGGTCTGTTTGAAGTTGTCATTCGTTGACTGAACAACTGAACGTCACTCAATTGTTTTGCCTTCCCGGAACCTCTCCACTAACACTTGAACTTTATAGTACGGTATTAAAGCTCAAATTGATTTGACGTTTTAGTTAGAGAACGTTTGTATGGGAAAAAGAAAAGGGCTGTTTTTAGGGCTTTTCCGGCCATTATTCGAATTTTTCTCGCCGTAAAAACCATCCTTGAACTTCAACGAACATTTTAAAAAAAAAATCAGCCAAATCGGTCAAGCCGTTTTCATGCCAAGTCGTGACAACGAAAAACGGGTTTCATTTTTATATATATAGATAGATGAATTGTGTGATGACGTTTTAAGTGGCTAGTTAAAGTTTCAAAGGAAAAGTTTTATTTTATTCTTTAAACAAAAGCTTGTTTTTAAAAAGTTTTTTTACTTTAAATTTATTTGCAAATAGTTTTCATCTATATGTCGGAGACGGTCAATAGTACGGTCGCTAAACGAACCGCGGCACGTGGCCTGAGTGTTGACAGCACTAACACTCGGCAATGTTCGTGCTACGACGGAGCCTAGCCAGTGGAGGGGCGCGATGGCGAGGCACACTTGCCTTCCAACCATCCTAGAGAACGGAACCTCCAGTCTGGGAACTGTCCTACGTTTTGTTTGGCCATAAATTATTATTGTGTGTGTTACTAAGGGGTTGTCCATTAATCACGCGTTTGACGAAAAAATAAGTACACGTGATATCTTACTATACCCCCCCTCCCCCCTTGTGATATTTCGTGATTTTTGCCGAAACCCTGCCCCCTTTCGAAACTCACGTGATTAATGGACAGCCCCTAAGTTGTAATTTCAAGTACTTCGTTAGTTTAATAAAATAGTGAATCACATTTAATTGCACGGAACCTTTGTTCCGACCACATTACGCTAGAATTTAATGGAACAAATCCTGACGATCCGATATATTATTATAAAGTTCCGTTAGGGCCGATAATGGCTGTCAAAAAAGACCCTAAACTATGCTGCTTACTTGTTCTTAATACCTACCCATTTTGTTCCAGGTTTCGCCATAGGCTCGCTAGTAGGAGGTCAGCTGTACAGTTGGCTGGGAGGCCGCAGTTCGTTCCGGGTGCTAGCTGTGGTTGCCGTTATAGGCTCAGCACTACACGCGGTACTATTCGCTGTAGTTTCCCGGAGCGATAAGAGACGAGGTTGGTACTTAAATATTCGTGGCGGCACTATCATAGAAGGTTACAAGCTTGGCTTGCGCTTAAAACCTTCTACTCGATTTAATAGGGTAGAAGACAAAAAAAAAATTAGTCCGTCAGATAGATGTCCAAAAAATATTCGACACATCTTTTTACTTTTTTCATGTAAACAAAAAATTAAGACGGTATAGTGCTTCAATAATTTAATATTTCTACACCGGCAACGGTTGTGTATTTGATTGATACTGTTTTATATGAATATCTTTGTACAACCCATATACTCTGAAATCAATATTATTCTATTCTATTCTTCGAAAACTCGTGTGATGTTACATTTTAGTATATTTTGTACCGGAAAGTGACTTCACAAGCCCCCACTAAAAGAAAACACGTATCCAATATTTATTGATAATCTAACAGACGGACTAAACAAAATCATAATTTTTTAGTCAGTCGACAATAGGGGATCGGACCACGCACAATGGTCCACTTCAAGGACCAAGTGCGGAAACCCAAACCCCCAATAATAGAATAAATAGGGGATCGGACTGAGTCAAAAAAATATGATTCTAATTAGTCCGTTAGTTAGATTATCGAAAAATATTGAATACGTGTTTTTTGTTTTATCAAATTAATAAAAATTGACGAAGATAAAACGCGTCAAAGATCATGAGTGGGAGGTGGTTTGTGACGTCATTTGTAGGTAAAAAATGTACTGACATGTGACGTTTTCAAGTAGTTCACGAGTTTTCGAAGCACTGTATCGTTTTAATTTTTTGTATAGGTGAAAAAAGAAAATATACGTGTTTAATATTTTTTCGAAATCTATTTGACGGACTAATTAGTTTTTTTTGGTCCGATCCCCTATTCGACATCCCTTTCCTCGAATTTATGGAAGCGCCATCTCTGGGGGCACGTCACGAACTATATTAGCCAACGTCCTTTCAAGTGATCGCGATTAGGGCGCCACCTACGCGACTGTTGGATTTGCTTTACGGGGTTAGCGTTACATCTACTAGACACTATTGACACAACGTAACATCACGCCTGTAATCCCCGAAGGGCTAGGCAGAGATGTACACCCACATTTAGCCAGGCCATCAGCCGGGTACAGATCCAGGCTCCGTGGCTGCTACTGAGAAATTCCTGTGGAAAAACCCAATACCACTTTTCCCGACCCGGGTATCGAACCCCGGGCTCGCAAGAGCAAAATCCTGTCGGGGCTGCGGGTTTCGAAAGAGATACCGCGGCTTCGGACACAAAGGGCTAAGACGGACCAATGTTCGCGACGATAAGTCGTGGTGGAGTAAAATCAAACGTGTAGTGGAATGTATAAACTGTATAATTAAAATGGAATAAAATATACAACGTTCATTTGCACTATGAAAAGTGAAAACAATGATATTAAACACGTAAGGAAATGCGTAAGCGCGTGCGTGCGTAGAGGCGTGCAACAGCTGACTGGCCGTGCCCTTCGTTCACTGCCTGCGCGCGGCGTTGTTGAGAGTAGTGGTCTCAACCGTGGTTTTTAGTCAGTAGAAGTCTGACACTCCCTTACGCTCCGCCCAGAGCGGGAGGAATCATTTGGTGATATATCCCCCCACCCCAAAAAAAAAAGAAAGAGGACCTCATCGTTGCTGTAGAATGAAAACCACGTATGTCAAAAACGAACTTCTGTCTTCTTTTTTTGTGAAAATCGAATGAAAGCCACATATTTTATAACACGGTGAAACCGTGAAACCAATAAATACTACTAATGCCAAAAAAAATATATATACTACAAAAACATTGAGGAAATTAAACATTTTTTTTGTTTCCTGTAAAGTTTGGATTCTGGACATACGAGGTTATCATTCTACAGTGACGTCATGCCTATTATTAAGTAAATAAAAAAACATTAACTAAATCTTCTCTCTCTCTCTTCTTACAGCTGAAAAGCAAGTTTCACTACAAGAAGCAACGCCAGAAGAAGGACAGAAGATGCTACAAGAGCACAGTAGCGCCATCTATAAGGACACAACGGTACCACTAAACGGTGAGGAGAAGGTTGATAGGTAACGCTAATAGATGGCGCTAGTTTGTATGTAGATGTTTTTGTATTTTATTTTTTATTTAAAAGCGGAACTTTTTGTTACTGTATTGTTAATATACTACCTATTTTATTATTTTGTCCCATAGGATCAAAATTAAATACTGTAAATAAAATAGATGAAGTACCTATCCATAATTTTGCAAAAAGACTTGAAAAATGTCCTTTTTTTAACAGACTGTGTCATTCTATATTATAGATATTGCAATAATTGTGCCATTTTTTCTATATACAAGATTTTTTTTAAAAGGAATGTAGGTAGGAAAAAATAGCAAGATCTACTGATCTTCCTCCGTAATATTATAAGTAGTTTATTATTTGATGAAAGTGGGGGTACACTGTTCATCCTGTTCCTGCTCCATTTTCTACAATTCTTCTTGAAATTAATAATGTTAATTAAGTTTTTCTTATATACTAGCTGATGCCCGCGGCTTCACTCGCGTGGATGTCGGTCAAATTATATACTAAAACCTTCCTCTTGAATCACTCCATCTATTAAAAAAAAACCGCTTCAAAATCCGTTGCGTAGTTTTAAAGATTTAAGCATACATAGGGATATAGGGACAGAGAAAGCGACTTTGTTTTATACTATGTAGTGATGATTACGAATTTAGTATGAATTGTTCGCCCGCTATTACATGGAACTTAAACATAACTGACGCAATTATGGGTGTTCTATTAAGTACAACTCTGCCTAACCTTTCGAGAATTACAGGCGGGATGTGATGTTATGTAGTATGGAATGCATTACAGTTGTTCGGGTCGGCTCGATTCGGTTATATTTGAAAACATAAATAAACTCTCACTTTTTTCTCCATAATTGTAGGTAGATCACAGGTCGCCAACTGCTACGATCCTTTTTTTTTGGCCGGTGGAAAATCATCAAATAACCCCTCCCGCTCTTAGGTCGAGCGAAAGGGAGTGTCAGACTTCTACTGAATAAAAACCACCCATGTGCCTTCTTAGCCCTTCATGTCGAGGCCGCGGTATCTCTTGCGAACAACCTGCAGCCCCGACGGGACCTGCTACGATCCTTATTAGTGTTTGTTAAACAATAAAGCATATCTGCTTCAATTCGGTTCGTGCCGATCGGCAAACTTCGTTCGGCAACTTCCAGCCGTGATTCTTTTCGACTGGGCCGCATACGAACTACGCAGAGTGAGTTATTCCTCAATATATCACCATTATTCCCTTGCTCTTTTCCCAATTAATTTGGGATACATAAGAAGACATGCGTCTTCTTCTTCCATACTTCTCTATTACTCGTCATATCATCAGACACCTCCACCACTAACATATAGGGTATAAAGTACCCTTAACGCAAACGAAGGGCACTTGTTCTCCCCACCACTGCGATCATTTTTTTGTTCTAGACCATACCTGGGAACCCCCTACTTTACTGGGACCTTACGGAGATATTGGGGGTCAAAGTTCCAAATTTTTCACAGCTATTTTAGTAAATACTAGTTTTTCAGGTTATAACTTTACTTAAATTACCTCCATGATCCGTTTACTATTCAAAGCATCCACTAACTAGCACAATGTTTTAACAGTGCTACATTGAGTTTTACCGTAAAATGTGATTTTTTACTCAAAAAAAAAGTCGTTTCTCAGCTAAAATGTTTGTGTAGGGGTACTTAGTTTAATGTACAGAATACTTGGTTGACGGCTGTGTGATGTGTTGATTTACAATATACAGGGTGTAAATTTTACATCCTGTATATTTTTGTCATCTGACTATGCCTTATCATACCGACCCGAACAAATTTAAGGTACCCTTGATGTATAAAAATAATGCAGTCATAATGCTGTATTATAATGTAAATTACGTAATATTTTGTTGTTGTTAAATTACATACGAATGTTGTAATCTTTATTTTCTTGAACTGATAGTTTCAGTGTGTGAAAGAGATGGACATAATGCGTCCTGTATCATCTCTTTCTAGCACAAATTATGGCTTTAACTAATCACCAAAAGGGTTTTGGTGGCTGTACTTTAAAACCCAATAGGCATTGCCTTGTTATTATTAGTATTTTGTATAATATTATGTTATGAAAAAACACAGGGTTTATAATAACTTTGATGAGGCACAGAATTCAGTCTGTATTTTGCAATTCAGAAATGACTAAATATTAAGTCAATTAATTGTTGTAGTTTTTAGATTTAATATATTTTATTATTAGTAAGTGACGCAGCTTTTTTACACCTATATCTTTTCATATTTTGATACCTTAATTAAGCCGGGACCAACGGCAGAGCTTTTTGAAGCAAGTCAGATATAATTAGGTACTTTTCTGACTAACAAAATATGATTCTGTTCAGTCCGTCAGTTAGATTATCGAAAAATATTGGATACGTGTTTTTTGTTTTATCAAATTAATAAAAGTTGACGAAGATAAAACGTTTGAGATCATGAGTGGGGGCTTGTGACGTCACTAAAAAAATGTACAGAAATGTGATGTCACAGGAGATTTCGAAGCAATGTATCGGTTTTATTTTTTGTTTACGTGAAAAAAGAAAAAATACGTGTCCAATATTTTTTGAAAATCTATCTGTCGATTTTTTTTTGTCAATTACCCAATTTTTATATATTAATTAGAACAATATGAATAATTCCTAAAAAGCTTTAAAGAATAAGTCTTTCTTCCAAATTCTCTCAAGGTGGTTTGTTATATACCCAATAAGGGTGGGGGGTAATTAAGTGGTATGTGTGACCAATTTATTAAATTACTATGTCAGAACTAGTCTAGATTAAACCAATGTATGTAGTTGCCATTGTATTGCAAAATGCAGCCTGAATCGAGGGTAAAATAAAGCCAAAATGTTTATTTATAATATGATTTATATTATTTTATGAAATGTTGTGTTGACCTATATTGTTTTAATTTTATTCATTTGCTCGTTTATATTGAGGCAGCTTTAACAAAAAAAAAAAAAACAAAAGACGTAGAAATTAACTGAATTTTCACTAAAATAACCAATCAAAGAATAGGAAGAATTTAATTATTTATTGTTTTGATGACATAATGCAATAATAAGATTTCTTATGTAATACTAGATAGGTAATATTATAATGTACTTTCTGTACATAAGAATTTATTATACGTAAGTAAGTACGTAAGATATTTTTTATTAAATAAATAAAACAGATTTAAACATTTTATTATTGTTTTATTTTATACTTGTAGTAATAATGCCTGTTTTAACAAACAAAAAGGGACTAACTGCCGCACTCAGAGACGTTTAATGATTACTATTTTAGTGAAGGTTTTGTATGTCAAATCTTTACTAAGTGACGGCTTAAGTAATCATTAAATTTCTCTGAGTACGACAATAAGTGTGAATTTTAAGGTGTAAGCGACCGTGAAATTCATTTTTTTATAATCATTAAACTTTTATTACCTACCTATTAGAATTTCTGGGCTATCCAAACGCTTCGCCCTTAACCTTTTGGCGCACGTTTAAATAAAAAACAATAGTACACTTTTATTTACGCGTCCATTTAAGTGTCACTTAATTTTAGTAAAAACAGCCATAACTACATCAACTGCCGCACTCAGAGATCTTTAATGTTTACTTAGGCCATCACTTAGTAAAGGTTTTGACAGTTTTGTCATACAAAAGTATGTCAAAACTTTACTAAGTGACGGCTTAAGTAATCATTAAATATCTCTGAGTACCGCAGTAAATCCTTAGGATAATACTTAATACTATGACATAATCTTATTTTGTACTATTTTTACTGGCAACTATATGAACAAAAAAATACAGATATACTATAATATTTACGCATTGACAGTTACTGTCATAAAACGTGCGAGAAGGAAGATCGTGTCGTCTCGCTCGCTCCTTTCGAGCGCAACTTGTTACGCACGTATTCGTCTCGTATTATTTCAATTTACTTGTTTTGGTGAAGGAAAACATCGTAACCTCGCTATATATTGGGAAAATTTTGACAGTTGCGGGTTACTTTAAGTACCAGTCAGTTATAGCAATTAGCTGATTGCCTGCAATACACGGTTGAGAATTTTAGAATAAAAATTGATAAAATGTTATCATTTTTACCATTTGAGCAAAGTAAGTAAATAAAATATAAAATAATAAATAAAATTCTCATCCATTTATGCAAAGGGTTAGGTTAGGTTTTTTGCATTTTTAAAAACAGCGCAAAAAATATTTAATAAAAACCAATATGGCTGCATTTGTTACAATTTTGAAAGCGCTGTCAAAAGATCCGTTACAAAGTGACAGTTAAGTTAGTACTATTAATAGTCAGTAGATGGCGGTTTAGTAGCGAGGTAGTCGAGGGCCCGCTGTATTGCAGGTGGAATGGGTGGCGGCGTGGGGATGTGGTCTCCTCGGGCCTCGAATCCGTTCTCACCAGCCGTGTAGAGAACGTTTATCACCTGGAATTTAGAAATTGAATGAATGTAACTGGTTTTTGGAAAGGTTTGTGTGAGAGACGTGAGCTATAAATTAAAATTAGGGGATCGGACAAAAAAAAACTAATTAGTCCGTCAGATAGATTTCCAAAAAATATTAAACATAATAATATATTTTTTCTTTTTTCAAATAAACAAAAAATGAAGACGATACAGTGCTTCGATAACTCGTGAACTCCTCGAAAACGTCACATGTCAGTACATTTCTTACCTACAAATGACGTCACAACCCCCCACTCATGATCTTTGACGCGTTTTATCTTCGTCAATTTTTATTAATTTGATAAAACAAAAAACACATATCCAATATTTTTCAATAATCTAACTGACGGACTAATTAGAATCATACTTTTTTGACCCAGTCCGATCCCCTATTGTTTATGTATGCCCCTATCGTTTCCCCGTATTTTACCATAGGGCTGTTGACCAGTGACCGAAAAATATACGCTTTTTTTTTTTTGGGCGAGTGGAATATCATCAAATAACCCCTCCCGCTCTTGGGCAGAGCGAAAGGGAGTGTCAGACTTCTACTGACTAAAAACCACCCATGTTCCTTCTTAGCCCTTCATGTCGAGGCCGCGGTATCTCTTGCGAACAACCCGCAGCAAAAATATACGCTTGTCATCATCATCTGCCTAGCCTTTTTCCAATTATGTTGGCTACGGCGTCTAGTCTAACGGAATACAGCTGAATTCCAGTAATTTACATCTGAGCTCCACAAATACGGATATTTACTGACTAAAAAAAATATATGATTCTAATTAGTTCGTCTGTTAGATTATCGAAAAATATTGGATACGTATTTTTTATTTTGTCAAATCAATAAGTATTGACGAAGATAAAAAGCGTCAAAGATTAGAGTAGGGGGTTGTGACTTTGTGACATCACTCACCGGTAAAACATGTAATACTAATGTCTTAGAAAATGACGTCACACGAGTTTTCAAAGCACTGTATCGTCTTCATTGTTTGTTTACGTGAAAAAAGAAAAAACACGTGTCCAATATTTTTTCGAAATCTATCTGACGGACTAATTAGATTTTTTTTGTTAACTACCCTATTGTGGAGGTCCCTTGGTAAGACTGCTTGTAAGACTTTCAACAAATGGATCTACGACTGTCCAAGATTCACAAATGGACAGCTGATATGATATGATCGGAGAGAGAGAGCGCTGGGACAAACTGTAAATTGTCAATTAATTATTGTTTGATGGCAATAGACTTGCCCTATAACATCATTATCTGCCTAGCCTTTTCCCAACTACGCATCTGCATCTGGTTAGACTGGAAGCCGACCCCAAGTCGGCTTCCAGTCTAACCAGATGCAGTTTATTATGTACACCATAACAATTACAAAAAAAATAAAAAAAAACCTGAAAAATTTGTGTGTATTATTTTATTAGGTATACGTTTGCCCAACCCTTCGGAGATTAAATGCATGATGTTATGTTTACCTGTCCATCAGGAGCTGTGTACTGGTACTGTCCTTGCACAAACAGACTTGGCTCACCAGAACGGCCAGGCTCGAAACTCCCTTTCTGTTCGTGGAAGATTCCGCCGGCTGTAGATACGAAATTATAGAAATGAGTATTTTTTTTGTACATTGATCACGCCTGTTGGAATGCGATGGATGGGGCTCAGATGGTGGCTGTCCACTCTTGTTATATAAAGGTCAAAATGTGGGAGGAACACAGATGCTGGCTGAGAGTTCCACACTTAGCGCTGTGCGCATAATAAACGTGGAGGAAGAAGTGACGGATTAACCCTTAATCAAATTAAGCAATAGCCTAGGGCATCACGTCTGGGGGGGCATCAGAAGAAGCACAAAAAAAAACCGTCCTTAGGGCATCACATCTCACTCTCACGTCACCAAAAACCATACCAAAAAAGTTTACTTGCGCTAATCTCTACAAATCACTCGCATATTTTTTAGAAAAATTGCGGTGTGACTTTGATTATTTTGGCCGCGGTATCTCTTTAGAACAACTCGCAGCCCCGGCAGGCGTCGGCCCTTGCGAGTTCCTTTAATGTTGACCGGAGGCCTTAACGGTAATTTTGCCATGCAAACACAACGTTACAAAAAATGGAACATATTGGGGACATTTTGATCTCAAATGGCTTTCAAGTGGCTCGCAACATCAATTAGAGTATTTACTCCGAAAGGTTAATGTGATAATAATGATGTATGGTAGTAGCGAATAAAACCTTACATGTCTGCAGAGCCCATCTATAGGACCCATCGGCATGTGGACCGTCGTAGTCCTGTCGGACAACCACATCGTCTTTCTGGCAGGAAGACAAGGAGGCTACTGCTAGGACCTGGAACAAGAATATCCGTTTAGTGGAACTCGATGTAAAGGAGTTGGTGATAAATTAATACACCTCATCATAGCCTAGCCTTTTCCCAACTATATTGGGGTCGGCTTCCAGTCTAACCGGATGCAGCTGAATACCAGTATTTTACATAGAGAGACTGCCTATTTGATCTCCATAGCTCCACAACCCAGTTAGAACTGGGTAGTATGATACTCTTTAGTAAAACTGGTTAAAACCGAATGGAAAGAAAGAAAGAAAAAAAAAATATTTATTTGGGACAAGCACAGGAACTACAAAAATAATAAAAAAGAATCTAAAACTAAATATAAAAAAAAAGACCTGTGCGAGGCCAAAAAGGCTCCTATCTCAGCATGGTGCTGCGATAGATTAAAAAACAAATACCGCAGCGCTGGTATTCTGATAGGGCCCACTGTGATGTCACGGTCACACCTACGGACACAAAATACAATGGCGTAACGTGCTTTCCGAGGCAAGGAGGAATCTCAGTAAATAATTGGTGGTCACCCATCCACAGAACAACCTAGTCAAGCGCGGCTGAACCTGAAGATTAATCACAATACATTTGCTGTCACAATATCTTGTTACCTACCTACATACCAATCGCAGATGGGTGCGCGATAACCATACTAATTTAACTAAGTCATTTTCTTGGCCCAGTTGGTCTAATGGTCGTTAGGGGGGGAAAGCTGAGCATGAGGGACCGGGTTCGATAGCCAATTCGGTTAAAGTGTTATTGAATTTAACGATCAGAAATGTTTCAGTAGCAGCCACGGAGCCTGCATTTGTCATGATTTTTTTTTACTTGGGAGTTTGGGACCTAAACATTACTGGTGAAATGTGGGTGAACCATTAGGTACACCACTGCCTAGCCCTTCGGAGGTTTCTGGCGTAATGATAAGTTATGTAATTGGACGGTTCAATAACTAAAAAACCTCATTTCAACCTATTTGTATAAAAGTAACTACATTTAAAACTTTCCGATTCATAATCTCTTGGTAAAATCTCCAATTTCAAAACTATACCTTTTGAAGAGGCCCAAAATATTTCGCAAAACGTTTTTATATAATTTACCATCCAATTGCCAAGTGTACACAAATACCATTAGCACGTTTTATATGTGACCCTATATTGCAACTTTGAAAGAAAGTAGGCACTTTATAGTTATGCAACTATTGCAAAACAGTTGCTAGCCGTGGATCAAAGAGTAGAATACCAGTGATGTTGATTCCCAAAATGAATGGCTTCAAATGACAGCTCATGTCAAACATGTCACTGTCATTAATTTGTCAAGAACGCTTTATTCAGGGACACCTTTACAACGGCTGAGATGATAATTAAACTGCGTATAATTTCATGACGTGTTCTCAGTCTGTCATTGATATAAAAACTAAAGATACGGTCGTCCGAACATTTGCTCGACGCGTTCGCCATACAGAGAATCGATGTAGTCTGCTCGTTAACGTAACCTTGTATAAGCGGCATGGTATTTTCGAGGTTTAAAGAACATAAATAAAGCTTTTAATAAAATTTACGACCGCAACCGAAGAGAGCCGATCGTGGACTAGTTCACTTCGGCTTAGGAAATACCGTTTTGGGACCACGTTTGAGGCGTCATTTTAACATGCCGTCCGCCCAGTCCTTACGCAGTAATATATAAGTCAATGGGTGGAGATGACAATTAAACTGCGTATAATTTCATGACGTTCTCAGTCTGTATATAAAAAATCATTCGGTTATTTCACTTTTAGTAGGTTAGATTTAATTTTTGTTTTTGATATTTAGTGAATTCTGTAAGATTATTACACCTACTGTTCTTACAATTTTACTCATCTCAATTAATTATCATTGTTTTATTTATATTGGTATTGTGCTTGAAATAAAACATATTTCATAAGAGTGCGTTGTTGGTCTAGTGGTCGCAAGCGACAGCTGAGCATGAGATCCTGGGTTCGATTCCCGGGTCGGGCAGTGTTATTGGCTTTTTCCATCAGGAATTTATCAGTAACAGCAACGGAGCCTGGATTTGTGCCCGGTTGATGGCAATAGGCTCGCCACTACCTATTACATGGGACTTAAACATAATGTGGGCGTACTCTTAGGCACGCCTTTGCCTAACCCTTTACGGATTACTGGCGTGATATCAAGTTTGTTACAACATTTATCTGTTGAAATATTTCAACTCCAAATTGACACACTATCGCTAAATACGATCCCAAATAAATACTTAAAGAAAAGAAACAATTTCGTCTCTTCGTAACCCACATTTGTGAACCGTGAGAATCTTGAAAGCAACCGGTTGCGACAACTAATCGCATAATAGAGTCATAGGCGTGTCTTCTAAATGGTATTGATAACTAGTTTTGAAGTTTATTTACACATCTGATTGTTCTAATAGGATAGTTAACAAAAAAAAACTAATTAGTCCGTCAGATAGATTTGCAAAAAATATTGGACACGTTTTTTTTCTTTTTTCACGTCAACAAACAATGAAGACGATACAGTGCTTTGAAAACTCGCGTGACGTCATATTCTAAGACATTAGTATGACATTTTTTACCGGTGAGTGACGTCACAACCCCCCACTCAAATCTTTGACGCGTTTTATCTTCGTCAATTTTTATTGATTTGATAAAACAAAAAATACGTATCCAATATTTTTCGATAATCTAACAGACGGACTAATTAGAATCATATTTTTTTTAGTCTTCGGTCGAGGTGTTGTTGAAGTACTTTAAGAATATTGCCATCAACCGGGCACGAATCCAGAGTCCATGGTTGCTATTATACTAAGATGGTGGAACTCAATTACTTTGCCCGAACGGGGAATCGAACCCAGAACGTCATGCTCAGTAGGCGCGCTGTCTGCATGAGTGCCCTATTGATGGAAAATAAGCTCATAATAGGAGCTCATTTGAGCTCAAATGTGGGTGTATTATTTAAGTACCTACACCTCTGCCTAACTCGGTCGTGATTACAGCGTGATGTTATGGTATTATCTTCAACAACAGCGTCTATTCAAATCATAAATAAATAAACAATGGTTGATTGATTAAAATGGCCTTTAGACTATGAATTAAAAAAATAAATATCTAAAAGTGAATGTAATGAGCAGATTCGCATAATATTTGATGTTACTTTCTATAAGTATAATAGTTACCTGTTTAATAAGTCATGGCCTTATTTGATCTTTTAATCAGTAGACTAGCTTTTGATTGTGGTTTATAAACTTGACAGTTAAAATATTGTAACATCATGTGCGGATTGGGGAATGGGGGTAGGCAAGGACCTACCCCAATTTATTTGGGGTCAGCGCAGGTCCACGGCACGGTTGGCGCAGTGGCTGAGCGATTGGACTGCTGCTGCGCTGCGTGTCGCGGGTTCGACCCCCGCACGGAACAAATATTTGTATGGCCTGCAGATAGTTGTTTCGGGTCTGGGTGTGTTTGTGTATGTGAGTTTAAATGTTTGTAAACGCACCCACGATACAGGAGAAATTCCTAGTGTGGGACAACGTTTTAAAGAAAAAATAAAATTAAAATAATAAAGAAATGTCTCCTTCTTAAATACTTCTCTATTACTCGTCATCTCATCAAACACCTCCTTTCTAGCCATATCATCCTTCACACAGTCCATCCATCGTTTCTTTGGTCTTCCTCTAGTCTTATACCAATCCACATTCATACTCACAACATTCCTCACGACATTTTCCTCATTCCTCCGCATCAAATTCCCATACCACACACCTTTTCAATCACTGGCGCCACTTTCAGTCTTCAAGTGGCCTTTCAGTCTTACCGGATGAATATCTAGTATTCTTCATGGAGCGCAATTTCAATCTGACACTTTTGTGCCGTTAAAAAGAGCGAATTCAACAAACATCTACATAACATAGGTGTAACAGATAGCCCAATGTGCAGAGGATGCATGGAGGCGGAAGAAACGCCAAGGCACGTACTCCTAGAGTGCAGGAGCGTGGCAGATCACCGGGCATAAACTCTACGATCCCCATTAACTCTCCCGGAAGCCTGCAGCAGTCTGGGAAGGCTGCTACAATTCTGGGACGACCAATGTTGGTTCATAATTCATAATTCATTTATTTATTGTTTGTTACAGGTAAACATAAGATCTTACAAATAGTGTTGTTTGTATCACTGTAACATACCCATGGGGTGTACAATATTTATATTATTTAACAGTATGTCAATATTATTGGTTAAGTTAAAATTTATATTACATTACACATTCATTATTATACAATTAATTGAGGACATACAAAGACATACACGTTTACAAGTCAAGAAAAAATGGTTAAAATATAAAATAATAATAATAATAAAATACACATCACACATGTCAAGTTTTAGTGAAAACAATTCTAGTCAATAATTCGGTCATTTAAAAATTCATTAATTGAATAATATGTTTTTGATATCAAAAATTCTCTTAGCTTTAATTTAAAAACTCTAAACGCTGAAATATTCTTAAGATACTTTGGGAGTTTGTTATAAATTTTAACTCTGGTTAAAATTTATAACAAACTCCTTTAACTGGTTGGAGAAGGTATTCTATAAATATCACGCACAATGGCCCAATCAAAGTCAAAAAAGTCAAAGTCAAAGTCAAAGCATTTATTTCAATTAAACCATTACTGGTACTTTTGAATGTCAGAAGAACAATTCATAAAACTAAACTACGAGTGCAATACGTCATCCCGAAAGCCACCACGCCGAACCACACGCCGCCGAATGCCCGCAACAACGAACACTGCGAGCTCGAAAGCACGCAGCGACGCACACAGCAACAACGAATGCACGAGACTCCAAATCACGGAACAACGAATGCACGCCGCAACGCGCAACCGCCACCCCGCGACCCGGAGCCCCGCGCACCCACCGCCACGGCACGAGCCGCCGCGCGCCCCCGCACCCACAGCACTCGCCGCCGCAGACATCCGGCGACGCGCAACCCGACGCAGCAACCCCCGGGACGACGCATTGCACTCCTAAGCTACAGTCACAGTCACAAGGCATAATAACTTGTGAAAGTACTGTAGTTGCCCATTCCCTAGCGTAGATCTCTATGGAGAAGAACGGGCAAGAAACTCCATGGACACTCTTTTAAATTAGAATATTGTTACAAAATCTTGGTACATTATATCATTCATGTTGAGATGGTATATTATGTGAGAACGATGTAGCAAGATGTGCACGATAAGTGTCCACTGTAAAGTCAAAAACGACGATTCAAAGATAAAAAAATAATTCAAACAAGCCGTGGCAGCTAAGAGGTGACCAGTCACAACTGACAGCACCCGTTCACGAGCATGACGCATGGATCAGCACCATTCCACTCAACCATTTTGAAGGGAACGAAATGATCCGACACACCCGCCACCATCAGCGAGACATTTAAGTGAGCATGACACACTCTCAATCGCCAGGGCATATCCAAGTCAAATAAATAATAATTAAAAAAAAATTAAAAATATGTAGGTTTCCAGAGAATGATAGCTTTTTAGTACATAGTACTCACACAATATGTGCTATGCGACTATATAATACTAAAGAGATTGAATTTATACATTGCAAAGATAGTTGTACAATCTTCTTCTTCTTTCTTCCTCCTATTTAATTAATTTAAGCGCCCTGTCCTTGTGGAGCAGGACCGGCATTAAGCCAAGCATTTTTATCAGCGATATAATCGTCCAACTTGTAATATGCTTGCTTGCATAGTGTGCGTTTGATACATGATTTAAATTTCGTCTCATTCAGTTCAAGAATGCTTTGTGGAATTTTGTTATAGCATCTCAAACAGTACCCCATGAAAGATGAGTCTACTTTAGCGAGTCTGAAGCCTGGCTGAACTAACTGGTCCCTATTCCTAGTACCATAATTGTGTCTGTCCCCTCTTTTACTAAAAAGATGCAGATTTTTTCTCACGTACATTATGTTTTCGTAGATGTACTGACAATGCACCGTCATGATGTTAATGTTCTTAAACAGTTACCTCAGAGAATCGCGCCTACGAAGACCATATTGCTCTGATGGCTCTTTTTTGCAGAATAAAAATAGATTCAATGTCTGCAGCCCGTCCCCATAACAAAATGCCATAAGACATTATACTATGAAAGTAACTAAAATATACCAGCCTAGCGGTATCTACATCAGTAAACTGACGGATTTTTCTAATGGCATATGCTGCTGAACTTAGCCGCCCTGCAAGAGATGTTAAATGAGCACCCCATTGTAGCCGTGAATCAAGCGTAATCCCCAGGAAAACCGTTTTATCTACGAATTCTAGTTTCTCGTTATTTAATAGTATATCACAATCACTACTTTTAACATTCGGTAAAGCAAATCTTATGCATTTAGTCTTTTTTTCATTTAATACTAAATTGTTTGCTGTGAACCAATTATGAACCTGAAGAAGGGCAATATTCACGTCATTTAGATTTTGAGCCCGTCTATTTATCTTAAAAATTAGGGAAGTGTCATCAGCAAATAACACCATATTCTGAGGTTGGTTTTTCAATAAATAGGGTAGATCATTAATATATACCAGAAAAAGGAAAGGGCCCAATATGGAGCCTTGCGGAACCCCCATTTTTACTTTTAAACCCTGTGAATTAACACCATTTATTTGAACATGCTGTTGCCTTTCACTCAAATAAGATTTAACTAAACTAAGTGCAAGTTTACCTAGTCCGTAATGCTCAAGTTTCAAAAGCAATGTGTCGTGATTCACGCAATCAAATGCTTTTGAGAGGTCACAAAAAATTCCTACAGCATCTTGGGACTCTTCCCACGCGTTAAATATATGCTTTAATAAAGTTACACCGGCGTCAGTTGTGTGTCCTTTAGTGAAACCGTACTGTTGATCGTGTAAGATTCTATTGGTGTTAAAATGATTGAGCATTTGGTTAAGCATTACTTTTTCAAAAACCTTGCTAAAAACTGGCAACACGGATACGGATCAAGAGGCTAAGTGCGAATAAAAGCCCAGTTTAAACTAAACTAAAGAGCGAATTGTCACCCTCGTTTGAATAAATGACTTGAGTTTTAACACAGTACTCAATGTAATGAATGAGTCCCCCATCATCGGACCAACCGTGGCAAGCGCAGCTTACCTACGATCGTCTACCTAGCCAAAACTTCCTCATTTCACACATTTTTATTTTAAAAACTAGTTTAAATTAAGCATATCCAATTAACCTTTTAAACAAAAAAACGTTTTCGTAACAAAATAAATATTTTAATTGAGAGACAATAAAAATGGCTACCTACTTATCTAATTTAATACAAAACAGTTTTTTCGCCATATTTTTACGATCGTCGTAAAATTGTACAAGAAATTACTTAATAATCTTATTTACATACGGATGTACCTAAAACCTATGTATTTTAACTGCCTATTTTGTAACCGAAAAAGTTTAGAGTCTAAATACCCTTTTAAAAATCTATCAACATTTTTTTTAATTGACAAAGATGAGTAAATGGTTACCAAAGAAACGATGGTTGGACTGTGAAAAGGATGATGTAGAATGGATATACAGGGTGTAAACGAACCCTTCACGCATCCGTCAACCAGGCATTCTGTACATCACACTAAGTACTTACCCCTACGCAAAAATATTTGCTGGGAAATGACTTTTATTTTTGGGGTCAAAAATCACATTTTACGGTAAAACTCAAAGTAGCACTCTTAAAACATTGTGCTAGTGGATGCTTTGAATAGTAAACGGGTCATGGAGGTAATTTAAGTAAAGTTAAAACCTGAAATACTAGTATTTACTAAAATAGCTGTGAAAAATTTGGAACTTTGACCCCCAATATCTCCGTAACTAGGAGGTTCCCAGGTATGGTCTAGAACAAAAAAAATATCGTAGTGGTGGGGAGAACAAATGCCTTTCGTTTGCGTTAAGGGTACTTATACACCCTATATTATAACGCATGGTAGTCAAAAGGTGGAAGTAGAAAACACCCACGCTCTTATCCGAACTGGGAATAAAGGCCAAAGACTCGTCCGATGAGACGTATTGCAGTCGCGCTGACTACCATGACAAAATACGTAAGTGCTCGGTTCATCATCTGCCTAGCCTTTTCCCAACTATGTTAGGGTCGGCTTCCAGTCTAACCGGATGCAGCTGAATAGCAGTATTTTAGATGGAGCGACTGCCTATCTGACCTCCACAACCCAGTTAATACTAGGTAATACGATACTCTTTGGTAAGTTAGTTCCTCCTCCCAGTAAGTGTGATGTACAGAATGCTTGGTTGACGACTGTGTGGTGGGTTGATTTACATTCTGTATATTATGTTAAAATCTTGAACGATATCAGCAGATATTTCTAGTTTCACGGTAGCACCTAATTGGCGAATAATATTAGTGCAATAAAAGTTAATTACTTAATTATTCATTCCAATTTTTTTAACGAAACACTTCCTGTATTTTTCTATTTTTTTTTATAAATGAACAACTCGTGGCTTAATAATAGCAGCAATCATCAGGTTAAGCCGTGCTTGCGTAGGTTTGTCTGCAGATGGGTGACCACACTGACCACCCGTTACATACTGAATTTCCTCCGTGCCTCAGAAAGCACGTTGGTTCTGGCTGTATGTGTAGATTTTTGGCAGTCGTTACAGGTAGCCAGTGGCCCGAAAGTGTGACAAAGAGAAACCGCGGCCTCGACACAAAGGGCTAAGAAGGAACATAGGTGGTTTTTAGTCAGTAGAAGTCTGACACTCCCTTCCGCTCTGCCCAACACTGGAGGAGTCATTTCATGACACAAGACAATGTTTGTAATTTATGTTCTTTCTTCAAAATTAGTTTACTGATATGTTATGTCTTTTTTATGTTTTATTTTTATATACCTTTTTAATATTGATTGTAGTCAATCGTAATATTAACTTACACCTTACTATTGTATCGAGTCTGGTTCTTCTAACCAAACAGACAGATGTGTTGCTGGGGAGTTTGTTCCGCCACTTCTTCTTTCCAGCAAAAACTCTAGAAAGTGTCGAAGGGCGGGGCTGCGGGTTGTTCGCAGATACCGTGGCCTTGACATGAAGGGCTAAGAAGGAACACGGGTGGTTTTTAGTCAGTAGAAGTCTGACACTCCCTTTCGCTCTGCCCAAGAGCGGGAGGGGTTATTTGATGATTTCCCACCCCCCAAAAAATAAAAAAAAGGGTGGGCGTTTTGGGGGACTGTCACTTAATGTAAATAAGTAAAGTAAAGTAAATTTTGGCGTTCGAAAAGTGCTGATTATCAGCCTAGTTTGAATAAATGACTTTTGATTTTGATTTTCATGTTTCCATAAATTCCAAAAAAAAAGAAATATATGGGTTTTCGTACCCAGGGGCAGTATTAACTGTGCTGTGAATGAATGAATGAATTATTTATTTGCGAGAATATAGGTGGAGGTGGTGGTGGTGGTGTGGAGGTCGAATAGGCAGTCGCTCCATACAAAATACTGGTATCCAGATGCATCCGGTTAATGCTGGAAGCCGACTTCAACATGAGACAAGATTAGACAAAAAGATTAATATTATTGTCAATGTGGACGTATACTAATTAGATAAAGAAACTTACTTAATTAATTAATTCAGAGTCTAGAAATAGAAATAGCTTAAAAAACTAAATTGAATTAATTTACAATCCAGTTAGAATTGCAAAAAAGCTATTAGATACACGCATTTTGACCGTGACGATGTATAGCACTGGTGTTGGAAAAAGTATATAAGTAGATCAAATATATATGTATTTCTATGTGCGGTTTCGAATGATGTTCTGAATACGTGGAAACAGTTTGTGCGTCTGTGTCCCGTTCACCTTGAACAATATTAACAATATGACAAGACTGCTTTATGACGTTATGGTAAGGACTCGTAGACTGATCATCATCATCATCAGCCTATAATGTTCCCACTGCAGGGACTCAGGCCTCCTCTCTAGGAGAGGGATGGGCTATAATCCACCACGCGCGCCCAGTGCGGATTGGTAGATGTCACATGCCTTCGAATTTTTTGGTTCTAAGACATTTTGTGAGGTGAAGGAAAACATCGTGAGGTTTCCTCACGATGTTTTCCTTCACCGTTTTGAGGCGTGGTACTTTCTGGCTGCGCTACAGTCGCATTCTGAATCGGGGAATGCGAATAAATGTTCGTAATATGTTCACTAATATTTATAATAAGAAAAATTAATTATAAGTACCTATATACATTATACTATATTGAAAGTCACCACTGTTGTTTCTGGCGCACAAGAGTTGCAGTGGTTTGAGAATAGCGCGGCGAGCTTGTACCATAAACCAAGTACATAAATGGCACGTTATCCTTCAAACGTCACTTGCTTGAATCAAATTCACTAATTCATGCATGACATGAAACCCTCATGATCGGGCAATCACGACTTAAAACAATGAAACTACATCCGTCCCCGAATTATTTAGCATTCAATGTAAAATGACAAATATATCAAATTGTCTTTGAAAAAGGGCAACACTTGCCCTTCACGATTTAATGTCCCATTGTTTTGTCCGTAACGTATCCGAACTGACGACATTTTGGCGGGAGTTTTGACATGTCAACTGTCACTCAAGTGTCAAAGTTTTTGCCCTTTTTAAATTAATGTCTGACATTTATTTTCTTGTATTAAGCCGGGCGCATACATACTGATTCCGGATCAGGTTTCCATATCAGGGTTTCAGATTCGGAAACCTGAATGGTCCGCGTGTATACAAAATGTTCGACAAGGCGCACACCGTTCTTACTTTTTCCGGACAGAAAAAAACCTGACGTGCGGTTCGGAATTTCGCCGTGCGTTCGTTTTGGAAGAACGGAAAAAAACCTGATGACGTCATCCCGAACGCAGCATTCGCATACATTTTGGCTCGATCGCCGCACAGTGCACACGTACGGAAATTTTCATGCAGAATCATTCAGAATCGCGTTGGCGCTATGCCGAGTAGACGTACGACGTGTAACGCTCTCCGTCCGCTGTCAAAAAATGTATTATGCTATTATGAAGTTCTCGTATGCTATTATGAAGCTCATCAAAGGATTTCATTGACATCCTGTAATATTTGAAAAATTCTTCTGGGTATGCCCGTAACTTTGCTCTTTTGACATAGAATTGACTCTCAGTTAATCTTTGGGTATTCAGTGGATGCACCCAATAACGACGTTTTATCTAGCGCCAATAAAAAAGCAATGAGCATCAATTCGTCTTCGTCGTCCATACTCGTGCGTTATCAGAAGCGTCTATGATCGAACTGATCGTTTAAATTCCGAATGCAAAAAACAGAATGTGTGCGCTCTCCACACGGAATTCTTGATTAGGAAACCTGATCAGGATTTCTGATCAGGAATCAGTATGTATGCGCCCGGCTTTAAGACTGTTTAAGTTTTCCATCAGTAATTCCTCAGTACCAGCCACGGAGTAGGTCATAGGTTTCGAATTCGAACCCAAGACGCGCGCATCTCTGATATTTCGGGTTATTATGTCACGATATTTGACAGGTGTGTTTGGTGAAAAGAATAAAACGAAAAAAAACATCTCTGTTGGATAACAAACCCAATAAGTATAACTTTGCTCAACCTGGGAATCGAAACAACTGCCGCTATGTTAAAGTGCTGTCTAAATCATAATTTAGACAGCACTTTAACATTTTTGTCATATTTGCACAGATATTCGTAAATAACTCAAATAATTTGTGTGTCTATTGTTATCGAAAGGCCCAAATTCCTCAATGCCTCTAATAGATAATTTACGTTTTGACAATTCAATACACCGCGCCTGAAAATGCTTAGTAAACTATATAACACTAGATGTCGCCAGCGGCTTCGCCAACTACAACTCGAAAGTTATCCCCCGGAAAGATAAAATCGGGATAAAAACTATCCTGTGTGTTAATTCAGGTTATGAACTATCTGTGTACCAAATTTTATCCAAATCCGTTCAGTAGTTTTTGCGTGAAAGAGGAACAAACATCCATCCATCCATGCTTACAAACTTTCGCGTTTATAGTATTAGTGGAGCACGTCTGTAATAAAATTCCCGAAGTTTTAGACAAGGTAAAAGGATTTCCTAATAGTTAATATTGCACCCACATTTCGCCAGTTATGTTCAAGTCCCTTAAAATAGCCTATTGTGTGTGTATTGTTGTTGTAACCGAACACAAATCGGGGTAGCCCGCCATTTATTTCGGACAGAATTCATATAAGTGTAAGTAACAATTTTCTTGCGATCTATGTTAATAGGTACACAACATCACAATTTCCCCGTGACGTATTTATATGGAACGACGCCACTTTCTTCCGCATTATAAGCGTGGAAACCGTCAACGCGCGCGCAATACTGACCCTGTAGATTTAAACCGGCCGGGCGGCCCCTAAATAATGATCTTACTCAGATCCAGCCTGTCCCTTTGCTGTCATCCCTAGTAAACGCCCTAACCATAAACCGAGGCTCGTAGCCCACAGGGGTGCCCTTAGTTCGCTGTCACTTAGCCTTTACGCCCTGGCTGGAGCACCCACACACATAGGTTGGCCGGCGAGATAACAAGAAAAAATAAAATCGGTAACAATAATTGAGATGCATATTCATTTTAAAGAACGGGTCTTAAATCTAGTGTCCCCAATTCTCTACCGCATTCTTACACTAACTTTTGAAACTGACAATTATAATTTAAAGAAATTGCAACATTGAAAATCGGTTTCACGCATAACTATTTATTGCATTTTTCTAGCCATGTTG
The DNA here is from genome assembly GCA_949774965.1 of Diarsia brunnea. Lineage (NCBI taxonomy): Eukaryota > Metazoa > Arthropoda > Insecta > Lepidoptera > Noctuidae > Diarsia > Diarsia brunnea. Next base: position 2,436,303 of record OX459025.1, on the reverse strand, counting down.
CTAAATAAGTGTTTAAAAGCTGAACTATCACGAATAATAGTTATTTTCAAAAGGTTTTAATTAAATCAAACCCAGGTTTACCATTTTTTTATTACTAATTAGCAACTTTACCGTTTCGCAACAGATAATATATATACCTATCATCATTTCAGCCAATAGACGCCCACTGCAGGTCATAGGCCTCCCCCAAGTGTCGCCACATTGACTGGTCCCGTGCCTCTCGCATTCAGCGGATCCCCGCACCCTTCACCAGGTCATCGGTCCATCTAGTGGAGGGCTTTCCAACGAAACGACTTCCGGCTCGCGGACAAACAGTTTGTGTTAAAACAAAAATTTTCGATGACTAACAAACTTGTACCAAATCATCATTCATCATTATTTCAGCTATAAGACGTCCACTGCTGGACATAGGCCTCCCCCAGAAGAGAAAATGGGACAAGCCTGCCACACTATTCCCAAACCATTGTAACTCCTGTTAGCCAGAATCAACAGTGGCGACCACAAGAAAAGCCCAGAAGAGGGGGATTTGCCATAATCGCCACGCTTGGCAGGCGGGTTGGCGATCGCAGTATGGTTGTTACGAAGGCACAGAGAACGCTGCTGCCCATTCTCTGATAAGTCACTTAGTCGCCTCTTACGACACCCACGGGAAGATATGGGATGGTGCTATATGCTACCAAATCAATGGTTCAGGAAAATGATTTATTGCAGAGTATTTTGTATTTGAATCCCTTTGGTAAGGACATAAATTACAGTGAGTTCAGTATAATATCATCATATAAATAAATATATGAAATCTACCAACCCGCTCTGGGTCACCACTAACGACCATCGAGGCAGTCCTTAATTATTTATGATACATAATCAAATACCTGTACAAAATGACGAAAAGGATAGAATACCTAAAATAAAATCACGAAAACTAGTCAAGTGGTTTTCGAGTTAAAGGCACTCAAACAAACAGTTGTCGTGATTTACCTAAATGTTAAGATTCGTTGAATTGCAAGTTTAAATATATTTGTAACTATTTCGGCACATCGATGATCTAAGAAGAGAATGTTCAATAAATAAGTGCCCTGTCTATTCAAGTGCCTCTTGAATACTATATTTGCTCATTAAGTTCATTGAGTTCAAGTCTTATTCATCATATATTCCATATTCATTTTCATCTTATTCATTTTCTCCAAAATTAGTTTACTGACATGTTATGTCTTTTTTATGTTTTTAATATTATATACATTTTTATTATTGATTGACTAGCTGTGCCCGCGACTTCGTTCGCGTGCTTGTCGGAAACTAAAATGCGTCGCTTAGATAAAAGTACATTTAATCATTGCCCTGCGTTAACTTACTGACGCTGTAGAAAATAAGAAGAGAGTAATGCAAAGTACTGACTATGTCTCATACTAAAGTTTAGATGGATGGGTGTTTGTTAATCAACCACGTCAGAACGGCCGAACGGATCTTGAAGAAATTTGAAACAGGTACATTATAGTCGACAGGTACTGTCGTTGGCGCGTTCGTGTTCCACGCGCGCCTCAAAGATATGTCAGCAACAATTAAGGGGCCCCAAAGGGACGTCTGCCGGGGCTGAGGGTTGTCCGCAAGAGATACCACGGCCCCGAAACACAAAGGGCTAATAAGGAACGTGGGTGGTTTTTAGTCAGTAGAAGTCTGACACTTTCTTCCGCTCCGCCCAGATCGGGATGAGTCATTTGATAATTTACGAACCACAAAAAAAAGGGGGGATTAGAGGGTGTTTCGAGAGGGTACCTGTACCGAATCTGGGACATCGAATCTGAAATGGCCACCACCTCCTTCTGCGAAGCAGTAATGCTAGCGAAAGAGGTGGCGGAACGTGAGAGGGAGACAACCTCTCGTCCCAGCCGCCGCGGGAGACGCTCCGAGCATCGGGGGCCACGTGATGGCTTCCGGCCACCGTAGGGGCAGGCCTGTGAACGGTGAGTAACGGGCTAGTTAATCGTTCGTCCGTCCTATGACGATGGAGGCGCGTTCGTGTTCCACGCGCGTCTCAAAGAGATGTCAGCAACATTGAAGGGGCCCCCAAGAACCGACGCCCGTTGGGGCTGCGGGCTGTTCGAAAGAGATACCGCGGCCTCGACACATAGGGCTAACAACACACCACATCTATATGACGACATGGTTGGCGCCACAGAACAGATAACACAAAACAGATAAAAGGTTTTATCTGTTCTGTGGTTGGCGCAATGGCTGGACGATTAACAGTAGCACTGCGTGTCGCAGGTTCGATTCCCACACGGTACATAAAAAAATATGTCGTGGGTTTTACCTAATTTTAATTTAGTTTAAAAAAAATAGTATTTTAATACTGTGTAATTGGTAAATTTTTATTTGTTGACTATTCACGAAACATAATGTGTGTATGTTTACTATCATCGCGGTTCAGAAAATGAGATCAAATGAATAACGCCATCTGTCGAAGACGAAGATAAACTGCTAAAAAAGAGCGATCAAACACTGTAAGGTTTAGGCTATGTAGATTTTGAAAGCAGCGTCATTTAGACTTATATCTACGTACCTTTTGCTATCATAACTTTTTTAAAGTTATCTTGTGAAGGCATTTAGTAATAAGTACCATATTCGTTCAATAGATGTCGTTGCTTGTCTCATTCTTGACCATAACGATAAGTTCTTCTTGAAAACTATAAATTCATATATCTTTTGATAGAGAGCACCGATTACGATGAAACAAAGACTAAGTAATAGCCCAAGTTACGCACAATATTTATGTATAAAAGTTACCTACATTCGTTTCGTAAATTTGACGTGATGCTTAGTCATCGAAACAGACAAACAGATAAACAGACAAACAGACAAAAATTCCAAAAATGCTGGAAATGTGTTCTGTTGGTTATACTTTAATACCCTGTCAATTTTTTTTTTAAATATTTTCGATGTACAAAAACGATTTCTCTACAGATTTATTATATGTATAGATATAGATATAGAAGATAGAATATAGAATAGAAGATATAGATAGATAATAGATAGAATAGATTTGTGTCTGTAGTCAATCGTAATGTTAAGCTATACCTTTCTATTGTATCAAGTCTGGTTCTTCTAACCAAACAGACAGATGTGTTGCTGGGGAGTTTGTTCCGCCACTTCTTCTTTCCAGCAAAAAACACTAGGAAGTGTCGAAGGGTGGGCGTTTTGGGGGACTGTCACTTGTAAATGAGTAGGTAAAGTAAAGTAAAGTAAATTTTGATGTTCGAAAAGTGCTGATTATCAGCCTAGTTTGAATAAATGACTTTTGATTTTGATTTCCTGCCCTTGTCCGATTCTATGTGGTCGGTGCAACACGTTTTCTTCTTCCATTCTTCCCTGTTAGACGTCACGGCATCATGAATTCCTTTCTCTTTCATATCATTCCTCACACAATACATCCATCTTTTCTTTGGTCTTCCTGTTTTCTCTCATCCATCTTTTAGTTTCAGTCTTATTAAATGAGAATGGTGACTGCCTAGTTTTCAAAAATTGTGCTTATTGCAAAATCATTTTAAAAGGCCTTAAATCATCCCGTCGGGGCTGCAGGTTGTTCACAAGAGATACCGCGGCCTCGGCGCAAGGGCTAAGAAGAAATATGGGTGGTTTTTAGTCAGTAGAAGTCTGACACTCCCTTTCGCTCTGCCTAGAGCGGGAGGGGTTATTTGATGATTTCCAACCCCCCAAAAAAAAAGGCCTACCTTCCATCTTGCGCTGCATACCCTGACACCTGCACATTTGACGACCTTATGACTGCATCAGCGACCGGAGTTCGCAAAGCTGAATTTGGGCCAAAAATTACCATCGACACGCTAAGAATATCAGGCGAGTTGTGACCAAACGCAAGCCTACTTAAGTAGTGTCAGAAAAAACCTATAAGAATGGATTTACATAACTTCAAAATCACGGTCCAACAACTTAACTATGTGTTTAAGTAACGCAAATAACTTACCTACCGTTTCCCGAGATGTCAAGAGTGTAACACAGTTTACTTTGTAATAATGGAAAACGTTTTGCTTGCTGGTTTGCTTGCGTTATGGTTGCAATAAATTATTCCACGAGGGAACCCTGGTTTTTTTTAATCCAGCGTTTGACACTCGGAGATATTGAATGAATTTATTTTATTTCGGACACAACAAGATCCATAGAGTTATATTATAAGTAACCCTTAGCTCTCCGCTACAGTTCTCAGGATGCTGTTGCGACTATCTCTCACTCTCCGTAGCGAGGCAATTTTTTGCGAACTATCGCGTGAAATCCGTCGGTACGAGCTTGCGCAAACATCCCCGACGCACTGCAGTATTTCTTAGCGAGGAAGTCTCAACATCTTGAAGGCATTATTTTACTGGACGCGCAGGACATCTAGCGGAACTTTTGGTGTAATTAGTTCCAAATATTGCCCTGTCCATGCAAACTTACAAACTTTGCCTCTTTGTGTTATAGTGAAGATTAAGCATTACTTTGATAACAAGGTCATTGGGGAATCCATTTTAAATTGAAGTATTTGTTGTGTACTTATAATTTTGCGAATAATTAGGTTTGAGTAAAGGTGCAGGTAAAGATTCCCAAGGCGACCACAAACCGCAAACCGCAACAGCACAGTCGCTCAATCGCCAGAATCATAACTAAAGTCATTTTTTGGGACAAGCCTCCCAAACCACTGCAACTCCTGTCCGTCAGAATCAACAGTGGTGGCCACCAGAAAAGCGCCGAGACAATGAAGCCCGACGAAGTCCCAGAGAAACGATTAAACTGTCTTGGATCCCGCAACGAAATTAATCAGAAAAGAACAGCGGAGGAGTAGGAAAAACATAATTTCCACTTCCCTCCATATCAGCAGGAGACAGAATTGAACCAGGCTTCGCACAACCATAAGGCAAGGTATCTGTCAGGTGTTAGTGTGTACGTCGGATACCATAACATCACGCCTGTAATCCCCGTTGGGTTAGGCAGAGGTGTAGGTACTCAAGAGCACACCCATATTTCGCCAGTAATGTTTTAAATCCCATGTAATAGTGAGCGAGCTTATTGACATTAACCGGGTCCAAATCCAGATGGTTGCTACCCTAATAACAAATTACCCGACGCGGAAATAGAACCACGAACCTTGAGGTACGCAGTGGCGCTTGCGACCACTCAACCAACGAGGCAGTTTAATGGTTAAAAAAGGAAAACATACAGACGAATTGAGAACCTCCTCCCTTTTTGGAAGTCGGTTAATAATAACCTTTTAGTTTAGGTAAACATGTTTAGAACTTTAAATGCGAATCCGTCTTGTATGTCACAAAGTTGTCAATTCAACGATAACTACCTCATCAATTATTCTGAACCAATGGCTGGCTCTAATGTCGAAGCTTTGAATAGGATGCAGGCCTTACAGTTTATGTAAACGGATATAAATACTATTAATCTGCCTCGTTGGTCTAGTGGTAACTGCTGAACATGAGGTCCTGGGTTCGATTCCCGGGTCGGAAAGTGTTATTGGCTTTTTCCATCAGGAATGTATCAGTAACAGCCACGGAGTCTGGATTTGTGCCCGGTTGATGGCAATAGGCTCGCCCCCTATTACATGGGACTAAAACATAACTGGAGAAATGTGGAAGTACTATTAGGTACACCTCTGCCTAACCCTTCGGGGATTACAGGCGTGATGTTATGTGACAAGTATGAACACCGAAGAGTGAGGCAAAGATGCCTTATGGTAAATGGGTATCAAATCAAATTGTTTGCTGAGGAGAATCATCATCATCATGAGCCTATAATATTTCCCCCTCTCTAGGAGAGGGATGGGCTATAATCCACCACGCGTGCCCAGTGCGGGTTGGTAGATGTCACATATCTTCGAATTTTTGGTTCTAAGACATGCCGGTTTCCTCACGATGTTTTCCTTCACCGTTTTAAGAGCTGTGGTGATGAATGAAATCACACAAAGTAATGCGCCTGTCTGGGTTCGAACACACGACTTGCTGTTCGTAAGTCGGGGCCGCCACCACTGGGCCACCGCTGCTTTCAAGAAAACGAGAAATAATATGACTTGAAAACAATGACTATACAGGGTGTAAACGAACCCTTCACGCATCCGACAACCAAGCATTCTGTACAACCAAGTACCCCTACGCAAAAATTTCAAAATTCGCTCTTGGACAGAGCGAAAGGGAGTGTCAGGCTTCTACTGACTAAAAACCACCAATGTTCCTTCTTAGCCCTTCATGTCGAGGCCACGGTATCTCTTGCGAACAACCCGCAGCCCCGACGGGCGTCGGCCCTTGCGGGCCCCTTCCATGTTGCTGACATCTCTTTGAGGCGCGCGTGAAACACGAACGTCTGTCGCCGAACTGTCGTCGTCATAAGACGGACGGACTGCGAGCTAGCCATCACGTGGCCCCCGAGGCCCAGAGCGCTTCCCGCGGCGGCTGCGCTGGGACAAGAGGTTCTCTCCCTCTCACGTTCCGCCACCTCCTTCGCTAGCATCACTGCTTCGCAGAAGGAGGAGACGGCGTCCCATTCCACCTCGCCCCGGACCATGGGTTGCACCAGGGCCTGACGCGAGAGGTCGCCGCCGCCGATCGCCGCTACGAGAACACAGCGGGGCTCCGCCCAAGCGGGACACACCTCCATGGTGTGATCCACCGTGTCCTCCGGATCATAATTCCCTGATGCCATCAACCGGGCACTAATCCAGACTCCTTGGCATCTACTGCGAATTTCCTAATCGAAAACTGAACAACAATTTTACCGACCGGGAATCATTACGTACGGGACCTCATGCACAGCAGTCGCGCTTCCGAACACTAGATCAACTTGGTCCAAAGAACAATATGTTTATAAATACAATAGGTAGTTAACTAAAAAAATCTAATTAGTCCGTCAGATAGATTTCTAAAAAATATTGGACACGTATTTTTTCTTTTTTCACGTAAACAAACAATGAAGACGATACAGTGTTTTGAAAACTCGTGTGATGTCATATTCTAAGACATTAGTATGACATTTTTTACCGGTGAGTGACGTCACCACCACTCAAATCTTTGTTAAGTACGTTTTATCTTCGTTCATTTTTATTGATTTGATAAAACAAAAAATACGTAAGTATCAATATTTTTCGATACCTACCTAATCTAACAGACGGACTAATTAGAATCATATTTTTTTAAGTTAGTAAACATCCCTATTCTATTTGTGTATTTCTACCTACGCGAATACAGTTAGTAAATGAAAACGAAAGCTAGATCTATGTAAATAAAAGTCACGTTTTAGTCATGTTTTTTACAAGTTCCACGAGTTTTGAATTATTAATTTAATAGGTATTTGTTTTTACCCGAGCTATCCACTTATTTAGATAAGCTACCTAGTTTATATATGCTTAATGCTAATGGCTATCTATAATTATAATACCTATGGTACGTTAGAGGTGACCCCTGCCCCATCTGACATGAACTTATTATTAAATTATACTATTATATTATATTATTACTTGCTGATGCCTGCGGCTTGGCCGCCTGGATATCGGTCAAATTATATAGGGTGTAAAAGTACCCTTAACGCAAACGAAGGGCACTTGTTCTCCCTACCACTGCGATATTTTTTTGTTCTAGAGTCTAGAACAAAAAAATATCAGCTATGGTCTAGAATAGGTCTAGAATCTAGACCATACCTGGGAACCTCCTAGTTACGGAGATATGATAGATACGATATGGGGGTCAAAGTTCCATAGGTTATAACTTTACTTACATTATCTCCATGACCGTTTACTATTCAAAGCCTCCACTAGCACAATGTTTTAACAGTGCTACATTGAGTTTTACCGTAAAAGGATTTTTGACCCCAAAATAAAACTCGTTTCCCAGCAAAAATTTTTGCGTAGGGGTACTTAGTTGTATGTACAGAATGCTTGGTTGAGGGCTGTGTGATGGGTTGATTTACACCTTGTATACTTAAACCTTCCTCAAGAACCACTCTATCCATTGGTGAAAACGGCATGAAAATCGGTGCAGCAGTTTTTGAGTTTAGCGCGAACAGACAGAGAGAGACAGACGCAGCGGAGGACTTTGTTTTCTAATACGTAGTGATTTGACCGCCTCGTTGGTGATCATAAGTGATCGCAAGCGCGACTGTGTGCATAAGAACCTGGTTACGATTCAGGTCAGGTAAAATGGTATTTCGGTTTTCCATATGGAATTACTCAGTAGCAGCTACGGAGGCTGGATTTGTGCCCGGTTGGGACAAGTCCGCCACACTATTTCCAAACCACTGTAACTCCTGTAAGCCAGAACCAACAGTGGCGACTACAAGAAAAGCGCCGAGACAATGAAGCCCGACGAAGTCCCAGAGAAACGATTTAACTGTCTTGGATCCCGCAACGAAAATAATCAGAAAAAAAAAGTGGAGGAGTAGGAAAAATATTATTTCCACTTCCCTCCATATCAGCAAGAGACAAAACAGAACAAGGCCAATAGGCACACAGGGACGTAAACAACTGGGATAGGCCCAGTTGCCTAGCACCACGGATATTATTGTCATTGATATTACTGGGACCTAAGTTGTGAGGTGTTATATTTGATTCCAATAATAGGTATGACAAAAATGCTTGAAGACACGGAAATTTGTTCTAGTTTCTACAAGGTCCGTATAGTAAATAACTCCGGATGTAACCTGTAAACTATTTAACATAATATTACAATATACAATAAAAGTAATAGCAATAGTGGCAATAAACTTTCATTTCATTTTATACAGGTTGTAAACGAACCCTTCACGCATCCGACAACCAAGCATTCTGTACATCAAACTAAGTACCCCTACGCAAAATTTTTTGCTGGGAAATGACTTTGTTTTTTGGGGTCAAAAATCACATTTTACGGTAAAACTCAAAGTAGCACTCTTAAAACATTGTGCTAGTGGATGCTTTGAATAGTAAATGAGTCATGGAGGTAATTTAAGTAAAGTTAAAACCTGAAATACTAGTATTTACAAAAACAGCTGTGAAAATTTTGTAATTTTGACCCCCAATATCTCCGTAACTAGGAGGTTCCCAGGTATGGTCTAGAACAAAAAAACGATCGCAGTGGTGGGGAGAACAAATGCCCTTCGTTTGCGTTAAGGGTACTTTTACACCCTATATTATTTGATTTTATTATGGTACTTCTTCCTTTATTTTTATTAGTAACAGCTTTATATTATTATTTTTATGTATATCTCAGTTTCGATCTCATTTTTATATTTTTTTTTTGTTTCAGCACAATTTTTTTTTATATTTTATGTCTCTTTTTAGATTTTAGTCGTAATTCGTTGATAACTTTATAGCGATACGGTTTTTCTTTTTGAATTGTAATAATTGTATGCCATATTTCATTTCAAGACCTTTATTTCGTTTTAATTTTTGATTTTTATGAATGCTGGTTAACCAGTTATTGGCGACTGTGTAAGTTTGAGACTACATAACTTATGTACTTTATGATATTATGTTGTACACAGAAACTGTTGGTGAACCTATATTAATAAATAAATAAATAAACTCATCATCAAATAGGGGGCTATTACGTGGGACTTAAAAAACATAACTGGTAAAAGGTGGGTGTACCTACTAATATACGACCACTGCCTAACCCCTTCTGAGATTACAGGCGTGATGGTATGACGCAATGCAAATATTTATCTGTATAATAGGGTATTTCACCAAAAAAATCTAATTAGTCCGTCAGTTAGATTATCGAGTCGGGGCTGCGGGTTGTTCGCAGATACCGCGGCCTCGACATGAAGGGCTAAGAAGGAACATGCGTGGTTTTTAGTCAGTAGAAGTCTGACACTCCCTTTCGCTCTGCCCAAGAGCGAGATGGGTTATTTGATGATTTCCGACCCCCAAAAAAAAAAAAAAAAAGTTAGATTATCGAAAAATATTGAATGCGTGTGTTTTGTTTTATCAAAATAAAAATAAACGACAGACAGAAAGAAAACATATTTGTTTAGCACATGCCACAAGGGCACACAACAAACAATAAAAAATATAAAAGAAACTAAAAAACTAAACTGAAAAAAAAACAAGTGTGTGCATCTCACGGTTGCGCCAAATAGGACCAGTTCAGCAAAATGCCGAGCAGCTAGTGCCCGACGCTGGTTTTCAACTGGCCCTGCGATGGTGAAGTGACGAACGTAAAACAGTTTCGTACTCTGTGTTTCAATTGAGATTGCAATTTTGTTTTCTAAAGCGTTTAGCATTAGGCTGATGTCAAACGCTGTATCGTTTGATATCAGTCTCGTACCGCCTTATTACAAAAGGTAATTGGTACCTGGTTTAACTTAGACTTGGTTTATCTCGCATGACGTCTCACTTCAATAGTATTCAAAAGAAAGTGATAGCATGCAAGATAAACCAAGTCTAAGTTAAACCAGGTGCCAATTACCTTTTGTAATAAGGCGGTAAATGTTCAGTGTATGATCTTAAAAGTAAATGCAAGTTAGCTCGCTGTATACTTAATAGGTACCTTGTTCGACCGAATATTAGAGGTGACGCCTCCCCATTGACTTTAAATATATTACTGCGTAAGGACTGGGCGGACGGCATGTTAAAATGACGCCACAAACGTGGTCCCAATAAGGTCTTTCCTAAGCCGAAGTGAACTAGTCCACGATCGGCTCTCTTCGGGTGCGGTCGTAAATTTTATTAAAAGCTTTATTTACGTTCTTTATACCTCGAAAATGCCACGCCGCTTATACAAGGTTACGTTAACGAGCAGACTACACAAATTCTCTGTATCTTTAGTTTTTATATCAATGCGCCTGCCCCATATATTTGGTATGTTATTGTTATTGAATAATATCAAACAGAAGTAGAATATTCGCTTTCAGAGTTCAAGGTAGCATATTGATCCTAGATTCACCAGGATCTTAAAAAAACTGGCCAAGTGAGAACCGGACTCGCACATGAAGGTTCCGTAACACCCGTCGGGGCTGCGGGTTGTTCGCAAGAGATACCGCGGCAAAATTCGACATGAAGGGCTAAGAAGGAACATGGGTGGTTTTTAGTCAGTAGAAGTCTGACACTCCCTTCCGCTCTGCCCAAGAGCGGGAGAGGTTATTTGATGATTTTCCACCTGCCAAAAAAAAAAGAAAAAAAGGGTTCTGTAACAAAACGAAAAATTACGTTTGTTGTATGGGAGCCCCCCTTAACTATTTATTTTATTCTGTTTTTAGTATTTATTGTTAAAGCGGCAGCAGAAAATACATAATTTGTGAAAATTTCAACTGTCTAGCTATCGCGGTTCTTGAGATACAGCCTGGTGACAGACAGACGGACGGACAGCGAAGTCTTGGTAATAGGGTCGTTTTTACACTTTGGGTACGGAACCCAAAAAAACGGCCAAGCTAGTGCGTGTCGGAACATTTGAATTCGTTGATTTTTTTACATGGAATATATAATAGCATAGCATAGACAAAAGTATTTGATCTACAACTTGATACCTATACGCTTTCCTGAGAAAAAGGTCTTGCCACACAGACAGACAACCAAGTGATCCTATATTTAATAAGGGTTCCGATCTTTCCTTGTTCCAAGAAGAACGGAGAATCTTTTAAAAGCAAGTTTAATTTGAAGACCATACGGGATAGTTTCGTTACACACACAGTACTAATATGCTAATTTCATTCATATTGTTAGTCGAAATGGGAGTGATAGGTATGAAATTTCGAATGACGTTATTGCGACGCACGCTATTTCGAAAAATTTTACGAGTGGTACCAACGCGAACGCCAGTTCGAAAACTCATTAAGTCGAAAACCGCTATTTCGAATGACGTTATTGCGACACACGCTATTTCGAAAAAAAATACGAGTGGTACGCTAGTACGAAAGTTAGATATGTACCCAAAGAAACCCGACCCGGGGTTCGACCCCAGAACCTTGAACAGTCGAGCTTGCATGACATCGAGGCTGACAAATTAAGGTGGTGATCGCCACTCATGAAGCTTTAATCAGCTTGCAACGCTGTCTTAATCTTTTTCGCATTCCTAAATACGATTAAAACAGTCCTCAAGGTAAAAACTATAAAAATACTTGGTCGATAATGTAATAAAATAATAATTATGCATTCCAATGCAGATTACAAAACATAATCAACGAAAATATTATTCTGCACCTCATTACGAAAAGACAATGGTCTGTTACAAAATATGACGATATTGTATACAGTTTATTAGTACCGGATATTACGACTAGAACCGGGTATTACGATTCAATGGTGGTATTAAGGAGAGTGTAAAAATAACCTTAAAGAAGCCGAAAGGCGGTGCACCGCATCATGGCAGTATTTTTCATTATTTCAAGATTCATTTTTTACTTGCATGAAATATTTTTTTAAATATTTAGGGTAGTTTTTTTTTTAAACTAGTTTTACGATGGATGGACTGTGTGATAATATATTATAGGTATAAAGGAGGTGACTGCTGAGATGACGAGTAATAGAGAAGTATGGAAGAAGAAGACATGCTGCGCCCACATATATAAGTTGTAAAAGTACCCTTAACGCAAACGAAGGGCATTTGTTCTCCCCACCACTGCGATCATTTTTTTGTTCTAGACCATACCTGGGAACCTCCTAGTTACGGAGATATTGGGGGTCAAAGTTCCAAATTTTTCACAGCTGTTTTTGTAAATACTAGTATTTCAGATTTTAACTTTACATAAAATACCTCCATGACCCGTTTACTATTCAAAGCATGCACTAGCACAATGTTTTAAGAGTGCTACTTTGAGTTTTACTGTAAAATGTGATTTTTGACCCCAAAAAAAAAGTAATTTCCCAGCAAAAATTTTTGCGTAGGGGTACTTAGTTTGATGTACAGAATGCTTGGTTGACGGATGCGTGAAGGGTTCGTTTACACCCTGTAGATTGGGACAAGGCCAAAAGAATGATGATATTTTACGACTAGAAGACTGATCCGAACATAAATAATAAATGCTGGATTTCAATTAAACTTGGTTTAATATCAGACAAAGACATTTTACAGTCTTAAAGAGTAATAGTCGTTCCGACGCTATGTTGGCAGTCCCCTTTGTATTGTGCCTTTGTGTCAACTAGTGATGGGCCATAACACTAGTGACGTGACCTACCTACTCATAACATTCGGGTAAAAGGCTAGGCAGACGATGATGTCAACAAAGTAATTTTAGAAAGTATTTAAATAATAGTAAATTAACATTGAAGTCACTTTGAACCATGACTTTTAAAATCTAGATTTTTCTCAATAAAAACATATTATGGTGGGACAAACAGTATTATGTTACAAGTTTCTTTTTTCGCTTACAAAAAAATTTACCTATTTATCAATGTTTTCCACTTTTTATATTTTTATTATCATCTTATTATTGAGGATCTCGTAATATTATTAGCCGTAATACAGATCTATCTTCAGGTCAAGCCGCGCTTGCATAGGTTGGTCTGTTGATAAGTAACCACCTTTAGAGGGTATGAGGAACAGGGTGTAAAGCTCCTCATCCCCCATAGAAAAGGAAGGATCCTCCGACCAGACGGGTGTTGTGTCTGGTGGGCTAACTGCCCAACATAATATGTAAGTCGGGATTTTCTACATCAGGTAATGTCGCGGATAAAGTTGATAGCGCGATGTAGGATTTGCCAAATTAGTTCGCATGTGTTGCTATAGATGTCGTTGTCGCCACACACCTATTACACAATATAAATATGGACAGTACGGAAACTACCTACAAACGCTCGAAACCGCACACTCACACAAACATGCGCATCGACGGGGCACTTGGCAAGTCTTCGCAGTGCGCTCAGTTGTGCGTGCCGTGCCGAGACGAGTGGTCAGTTGGTCACGTATAAGTTCATATCTCCCGAGTCCCGATATTTTTTTAAATGCAACGAACGTATTGCGCGGTATACGGCTGTGTCAACTCGGCTTCATCAGCAGAAGAAAGTATTTTTAATCGACTTCCAAAAAGAGGGAGGTTCTGAATTCGTCGGTTTGGTTTTGTTTTTGTATCATATTTGTTTCCGCATAACTCCCTCATTTATGAACCGAATTGAAAAAAAAAAAATTTAATCGAAAAAGTATACTCCCGAGATGGTCCCACTGTTACCATGTCTGGATCTGATGATGGAATCTTAACGAAATCGAGGGCAACCATCAAATTTTATAGGCACGTATTACGTGTTTCGTATTTTTTCTAATGCTATTTAAGTATTTACATCTGGCAGTCATTACCTCATGTTGATGAGCTGATGATGGAAGGAATAACTCCTTAACGGTTAGGAGTTGGAGGATAATTCTTAAATAAAATCTTATGGGGTTGTATTCTTTCAGGTTATCTAGGTGAGCTGATTGTGGAAGGTACAACTCCTCAACGGTTAGGAGTTAAAAGCAATTATAAGAGAATCTTAAAGGTTAAGGGTAAGGTTTCTTGGTTGAATGTTAAATGCATCGTAACTATTAGTATAGGATATTACAACTAAAAATGGAAAAATGAAAACAACTCTTTAAAAAAAACAGCTTCTGAAGTCGGTGACTTTTGTTTGTTTGATTTCCTTTTTTTTTCATGAGCATTGCCCGCGCGCAACCTGTGCCGCAGCCGTGGATAGCGAGCGCGCACTCCAACGAGCGCACGAAACGTTATCGAGTATCGTCCAACCGCGGCTCGCTCCCGCCAAGACTTGTAACAGGTTAAGCCGCGTGCGCCGTTATGACAAAGTTAAAGATCTACAAGTTGTTGTGTACTAAACTGTTTTCCGTGTTTAAACTACATAAATGTCTTTTGTTGAGATTATCCGACGCCATAAGATAACCTATTTAGATTGTATTTGTAAGCTAGCTTTTTTCAATTCGATTGATTGATTACATCATCTGCCTAGCCTTTTCCTTGATTGATTACAACAGAATAAAAATGTTATGTTGAGAAGTTATCTAGGAACTTCAGCAACCGTGCATAAAAGGGACAACCCTATGGCTTCAATGGAGCGTAGGTAGTCATCGCATCAACTAGGCTTAGTTTCGCTACTGTCCATATTTATACTGTGCCTATTACATGCCGAGTATCTTACTTGCCTCGAAAAGGGTCTCGGCTTACATTTGTAGACAGTCGTTACTAAGGGGTATCGACGTACCCAGTACTAAACGAGTTGAGGTCAGATAGCCAGTCGCTCCATGTAAAATACTGGTATTCAGCTGCATCCGGTTAGACTGGAAGCCGACCCCAACATAGTTGGCAATAGGCTAGGCAGATGATGATGATAATCATCTTATTATATTAATAAACATTAAAGATTGAAGAAACTACTAAGTTTTTTTTTGTCATAATCTTTATTTTCGCAATAACTTGATTATAATATTTAAATATTTGTTAAAAAAACTTGAAGGAGACAAGGTCAGAGGTGTTGGTGACGTATTTTTCAATGTGACTAGTGTTTACGTGTGGCTTTGCTCGTATAAACGTACCTCAGAAGGGATTCATAGAATTAATACAACGGATAAATCAACGCAATAACAATGTGTAGCAACCCAGAGACCTACGACTCCTACAAGTCGGCCAATCAGAGCGTCCCGCGGTCGCGTGCCGCCCCGATACAACCAATGACTGCTTTTCTCTCTTTCCCGCGCGACGGTTGCAAGCGTGTGACCGATGCGCGCGGCGCGTGGCGTCGTCTCGCCAGTCCGCTGCTTTCGCGCAAGGCACACGTACGTGATTCTGCCATCCTCCCGCGCAAGTCGTGTGACGCCCTGCGCCGATATTGTCCGCGAAATACATTTATTTCCGAACTATTGTAATGTAAAAGTGTGTAACTGACGAATAAACTGTCAATATTAATTATCAGACTAGTTTCTGTTAAGTATCCCCTAAAACCTCTTCTCATAAATGTTTATTATAAATTATTCAGCCTAGTTCAGTACATAAAATCACATCATTTTACTAACCTTAGAACTTGTCACTCCGGTGCCTCGTTCCTATATACAAATGTACTCTGTGCCCTCGTCCCAGACTGACTCATGTCGGCAACTTCATAAACTGACAATTCACTGTCAAAATGATTTTATAACTGACAGTGCCACTTTTGAAATATTTAAAATGACATAAACGACACAAGCTTATACATGGACTGTTAACTATAAAGTTCATTTCACGAAAGAAGTCCCGCGGACAATTGTGGAACTAAATTTAACAGATCGGCCATGTTGTCGTTTGTCGATGTTATCAAGGTGCGTTTGTTGTGGTAGATATTTTGTGAGTTTATTATTGGATTAGTGCGTTATAAGGTTTATTTACGATGCCAAAAGTGGTGAAACAACATTATGTCGCGCGACATACAGCGCTGCGTCTGCGGTACTTCTTTCGTGAAATGGACCCTATAGTATCAATCAACCCTCGCATAGATAAGTCTTGTTACACTCGGAAAACCACAAACCTCGAGACTGCCTGCCTCGTTGGTCTAGTGCAGGGGTAGCGAACCTTTATGGATCAACGTGCCAATTTTTCTAAAGTAATGTTTATTGAGAGCTTGCACGTGCCGTCCAATAATATTGCTTAGTAGTTATTGACAGAAAATTAAACTAAATATTTTCAAATAAAACATTTACTACAAAAAGAAAAAACTTGACCTATATCGTAACAAATGTTTCAATTCTATGTGGAATTCAAATTAAGTTAGGTAAGAGTTGAAAATTTATTTATGGAATTCAAGAAATAATATTTTATAGAAATGAACATATTAGTTATAATAATTAAATCTATGAATCAAACAAAACATTTCTTATTCGTATTTCTTTTTTTGCTGGCAGTACTTATCTCTCATCTGTCAGATAAGTACTGCTACCGCGTGAAGTTGGCTGCAAGCGCGATCCTATTCTTAGTTGTCTAGCATAGTACTTTGCGCTTCAAATACACAAATTCAGACTCCGTGGCTGCTACTGAGAAATTACTAAAGGAAAAATCCATTAACACTTCGCAACCTGGGAATCTAACCCAAGTAACAACAGTATACAGGGTAATCAACCCAACACACAGCCGTCAACCAAGCATTCTGTACATCAAAATAAGTACCCCTACGCAAAAATGTTTGCTGGGAAACGACTTTTTTTTTCGGTCAAAAATCACATTTTACTATAAAACTCAATATAGCACTGTTAAAACATTGTACTAGTGGATACTTTGAATAGTGATCGGGTCATGGAGGTAATTTAAGTAAAGTTATAACCTGAAAAACTAGTATTTTTTTTTATGAGGAGCTCGTGGTTTAATAATAACTGCCATTCGGGTCGATGTTTAGGTTAAGCCGCGCTTGCCTAGGTTGGTCTGTGGATGGGTGACCGCCCATTACATACCGAGTTTCCTCCGTGCTTCGGAAAACGCGTTAAGCTGATGATTCCGATTGCTAGATCTTTGGCAGTCATTGCAGGTAGACAGTGACCTGAACGTCTGACAACCAGTCTTACCAAAGGGTATCGTATTACCCAGTATTAACTGGGTTGTGTAGGTCAGATAGGCTGTCGCTCCATGTAAAATACTGGTCCCCAGCTGCATCCGGTTGAGCTGGAAGCCGACCCCAACGCAGTTGGGAAAAGGCTAGGCAGATGATGATATTTTTTATACGTTATACATATAATATGTTTATTGTTTCATTTTGTATGCACGTCATGTATCTTTATGACAATGACAATTATTTAAATATTTTTTTCTCTTTTTAAGTAGGCCATGATGTCGTTTCCTGATGTTAAAAAAAAATTCAAAATATTTTGTGATGTTGTACCTAACGCCCAGACAAAATCATAACAGAATAAAAAAATATTTTAGTTAAAAAAAATATCTACGAAAGATCATGATGCGAATACAAAATTAATACAAAAATTATACAAGACCTACCTACTTAAGTAATGCAAAATACTTATTTCTTAATCAACTTGGTATTTTAAGCGTTTCAAACAACCGTTTTTATTAAAATGATTTGAAATGCAGTAATTAATAAAAGATTCTCATGAATTTAGTTGTTTTATTAACATAAAATCTTAGCTTTCATTTCAGAATTGTTTCTACCATTACATTCTTTCTTTTGATTAATAAACTTATTGTTATTATTTGGTGTAAGTATGCTATGTACCCATGTATTTATTTTGTATATGTACACTCCTAAATTCAAATTAAAAACAATAAATTAGGCAGTTTACACTACTAAATTATAATAGTTTTTTTTTTTTAGAACAATGGGCCAGCAAAGATTTTTTTATGTACTCGACCTCTTTGCATGATTATGATTATAATGTACTAGCTGATACCCGCGGCTTCACCCACGTAGCTGTCGGTCAAATTATATACTAAAACCTTCCTCTTGAATCACTCTATCTATTAAAAAAAAACCGCTTCAAAATCCGTTGCGTAGTTTTAAAGATTTAAGCATACATAAGGACGGACAGACAGCGCCAGCGACTTTGTTTTATACTATTATATGTAGTGATAAAGGGTGTAAAAGTACCCTTAACGCAAACGAAGGGCACTTGTTCTCCCCACCACTGCGATATTTATTTTGTTCTAGACCATACCTGGGAACCTCCTAGTTACGGAGATATTGGGGGTCAAAGTTCCAAATTTTTCATAGCTGTTTTTGTAAATACTAGTTTTTCAGGTTTTAACTTTACTTAAATTACCTCAATGACCCGTTTACTATTCAAAGCATCCACTAGCTGCTAGTGGATGCATTGAAAACATTGTGCTAGTGACTAGCACAATTTTTTAACATTGAGTTTTACCGTAAAATGTGATTTTTGACCCAAAAAAATAAATTTTTACGTGGGGGTACTTAGTTTGATGTACAGAATGCTTGGTTGACGGCTGTGTGATGAGTTAATTTACACCCTGTATAAGTAGTAGAATTTTTTATAAGTACCTACTGAATTTTTATTACCTATTATGTAACAGGAGGCGAGCCTATTGTCATCAAACGATCACAAATCGAGGATCCGAGTTGCCTTTAATTAATGAAAAGTTATAACCCACCACAATCGTGTATTAGTAAAAATAAAAAAGCGCGAACATTATTAATATGACATCTGACATTTGTAAAGACCTTCCTCTACACAAGCGCCTCTAGCGGCGAATTCATGCACGAAAGCCCGCAATATATTCATTACGCAAACTCAACCAGTTTCCTTAATTAAAAATTATCGCACTTTATCTTTGTGTCAATTTTAATTGTAAAAAAACGATACTATAATGTTTTTTAGTAAAGAATTCACGATAATATTCTAATAAGTACTATTAATATTCTAAAATCATTAACCTGTAACCTCTGACGTTGCGTGGCGGTATTGAAAGTTGTCAGATTTTACGACTATACTAACAAGGTTTAATAGCTAAACTTAATATTTAAACATAATGTAACATCACGCCTGTAATTCTGGAAGGGGGTGGCACTACAACATCGGTACGTTATTCAGCAGTTCCCGGTCAGAGTGGTAATAATAATACCATCTTCCTGAAGAAAAGAAAGGAAGAAAGAGAAAGAAAGAAAGAAAAAGTATTTATTGGTCTCACACAGGACAAGAAATCAATTAACAAAAAAAAAAAAACAAGAGGAACACTTAAAACACGGAAAAACCAAAACACTACCCTCATACAAAACACGATTAAAATACTTTAAGATGCATTCATTATCAACTCGAAGAGACATAGTTGATGTTTTATTTGTTTTTAAACTCCTAAGACAAAGAATTGATTGCCCTAACCTACTTTAGTCTTTTAAAGTTTCGTGCCCCATCCCGATATCCACGTAATCCCATCAAGAAAGAAGAAAGAAAGAAGTAGAAAGAAGAAAGAAGAAAGAAAATCGTGTTTATTTGGCAAAAAATCCTTAAAAATTTACAAAACAAATTCAATATAATTAAAATTAATAATGCCAAAAGGGCCTCAGCTCAGCATAATGCCAGATGGCAACACAATGTGCACCACCTGACGCTGATTTCCTGCCCTTATCCCATTCTATTTGGGGTCGGCGCAACACGTCTTCTTTTTCCATTCTTCCCTGTTACACGTCAAGGTGGCATTTACTCATTTCTCATTCATATAATTCCTCACACAATCCATCCATCTTTTCTTTGACCTTCCTCTCCCTCTCCATCCATCAATATTTATATCCATTTTTAGTCACATGCGTTTCATTACATGACCATACCAAGATAAACGACTTCCTTTCAATTTTTCTGTAACACTTTCAAACTTCTTCTAATATACTCATTCCTTACTTTATCCATTCCTGTCACTCCGCACATCCATCTCAACATTCTCATCTCCGCTACATGCAATCGTTTTCATCCATCTTTTTCAAAGCCCAGCACTCTGATCCATACAGTACGACAGGTCTAATCACGGACTTGTATATTTTCCCTTTTAACTTGAGGGGCATCCGTGGGTCACAAGTTGTTCCAGTGACCTGTCTCCATTTCATCCATTCTGAGTCCCCAAAATAGCCACCCATTGCATACCGAGTTTCCTCCGTGCCTCGGAAAGTACGTTAAGCTGTTGGTCCCGGCTGCCATATAAAGATCTTTGGCAGTCGTTACAGGTAGTCAGTGACCTGAAAGTCTGACAACCAGTCTTACCAAAGGGTATCGTATAACCCAGTACTAACTGGGTCGTCAGTTGCTCAGATAGGCAGTCTTCTTATCGTGTGGGCAATAAGATCTAAACGACTCCACATACCCTAGTCTCAGAGTTACTAAACCGCCGCAAGGACCTTTTTTTAGGGGGGTGGGAAATCATCAAATAACCCCTCCCGCTCTGGGCAGAGTGGAAGGGAGTGTCAGACTTCTACTGACTAAAAACTACCCATGTTTCTTCTTATAGCCCTTGTGCTGAGGCCACTGTTTCTCTTTCGATCAACCCGCAGCGCCTCAAGGGCCTCTGACATGTTTTGACGACCGCCATTTGACGGGGACCATCACTGGCTTATACATGCCTTCCGAAGCACGGAATCATCTTTTTATCAGACAATCAGGTGATTCAAGCCTGCAATGTCCTAGCCAAACAGGAAACAACTTTACAAAGTATAATTCCGATTGGAATCGAACCCACGACCACCGGGTCACAAGGCAAATGCCTAAACCACTTGACCACGGAGGCAGTTAGGCAGTCGCTCCATCTACACTAATATTATAAAGAGCAAAGATTTGTTTGTTTGTAATAAATATGCTCCGAAACTACTGGACCGATTTCAAAAATTCTTTCACCGTTGGGAAGCTACACTATCCCCGGGTGACATAGGCTACTTTTTATCCCTGTATTCCCACGGGAACAGAAACTACGCGGGTGACGTCCGCTAGTGTAAAATAATGGTATTCAGCTGCATCCGGTTAGAGTGGAAGATGACCTCAAAGTATTTGGGAAAAGGTAGAAGATGATAGGAAGGATGTTGGTTGAAATTAGTTAAATTTTCTGTGGAAATTATATTAAAAAACAAGTTTTTTTTAACATTCTTGTGTTTTAACGGAGGCTTTTATCCTCAAAGGCAAGTCAGCCTCATCATAACCTAACCTATTCTAAACTAAAATAATGAGGACGGGATTCGATTCGCGGGTCGGATGTTTCCAACAGGAATTTCTCAATAACAGCCATTTTTTTATACTGTGGCAATAGGCTCGCCCCTTATTACATGGAACTTAAACCCAACTCGCAAAATGCGGGTGCACTATTAGGTACACCTCTGCTTAACCCTTCGGGAATTACAGGCGTGACGTTATGTTTACTATACAGGGTATAAATCAACCCATCACACAGCCGTCAACTAAGCATTCTGTACATCAAACTAAGTACCCCTACGCAAACATTTTTGCTGGGAAACGACTTTTTTTTTGGGTCAAAAATCACATTTTACGGTAAAACTCAATGTTGAAACTGTTAAAACACTGTTAAAACATTGTGCTAGTGGATGCTTTAAGTAGTAAACGGGCCCTGGAGGTAATTTAAGTAAAGTTATAATATAACCTTAAAAACTAGTATTTACAAAAACAGCTCTGAAAAATTTGGAACTTTGACCCCCAATATCTCCGTAACTAGGAGGTTCCCAGGTATGGTCTAGAACAACTAAATGGTCGCAGTGGTGGGGAGAACAAGTGTCCTTCGTTTGCGATAAGGGTACTTTTACACCCTATATATTATGTATTCATAACACAGCACAGCTATCAATAATGAGGTGTTGTATTATGCATGCACGTATGGATGTCCAAATATTCACGCATCAATAAATTTAAATAATATTTATCAATCATATTTTTCATATTTAAGAGTTTGACGCGTCTTCAAGTTCAAATGTGTAATATTTTTATGAATAAATGATATATTTCTTTTATTAAATGGCCTAATCTTGACTTAAATCTTATCTGAGGTCGGCGATGGAACGAGCTAACCCAAAAGAAGACTATAATAACGTGCGACTTTAAAAAAATGAGGTCGTATGAACTTAAGAACACCGTGGCAATCGGAAACATTAAGTTTTACTTGCCAATGCTTATGGGGTTCCTAAAATCTGGATTGAAATGCCAAACAAAAGATGGATGGATTGTGTGAGGAATGATATGAAAGAGAAAGGAATTGTGGCGACAGCGACATCTATCGCAGCACATGCGAACTAATTGGCAAATCCTACATTGCGCTATCAACTTTATCCGCGACATTAGCCTATAAAGAAAATCCAACTTACATGTGTCAGGCAGTTAATCCACCAGACACAAAACCCGTCTGGTCGGAGGATCCTCCCTTTTCTATGAGGGATGAGAAACTTTACACCCTGTTCCTCATGCCCCCCAAAGAGTAAATGACGCTATGACGTCTGACAGGCCACAATGGAAGAAGAAAAAGTGTTGCACCGGTCCTAAGTAGAATAGGACCAGGGCTGGAAGATGATTATTTGTGTGCTGATGCTGAGCTCCGAAAATCTTTATAGAGGTCGCACTTCCAAGAAATTGACTCTGAATTGACTCTGTAGAGCGCAGAGCCAGGAGACTAATTGGTGACGCTAAGCTGGTTGCCAAGCTACATAGCCTGGCCCACCGCCGCAAAGTCGCTTGTCTGTCGGTCTTCTTACAGACTGTACTTCGGAGAGTGTGCGCAGGAACTCCACGGGCTGATTCCACCATCTCCCTTCTTCCATCGGGAGACTAGGCGTACTGCAGGTTATCACCCATACCTAGTCGATGTTCCACACATTCAAACGAAGCGCTTTGCTAAGTCCTTTATTATGCGCACAGCCAAGGAGTGGAACTCCCTGCCTGCGTCGGTTTTCCCGAGTTCATATAACCCTAATCTTTTTAAGTCGCAAGTAAATAGGTTTCTTCTGGGTAAGCTCGTTCCATCGTCGACCTTATCTTTGCCCTTAGGGTAAGATTGAGGTCAAGAGCAAGCCCATTGCAAATAAAAAAATAAAATAAAAATGTTTCTGATTTTTCAAATCCATGTGCATACTTATTGTATAATTATCACTTCGCTTCGGTGAAGGAAAACATCGTGAAGAACCAGTATGCCTGTGAAATATTATTCGACCACTGCGGCGCCGGCGCGGCGTGTGAACCACACACGATAATGAAACAAGAAAAGGTCTAGCAGTTTTTGAGGTGAATTGAACAGTTAAGACTCTATTTCCTGTTACATGTTTTTCATTGATTTATGTATACCCCATCTAGATAACATCACACCTCTAATACCCGAAGGGTTAGGCAGAGATGTACCTAACTACCTACCTAATATGACACAAAACATTCACATTCATTTCGCCAGTTATGTAGTTCCATAATGTAATAAGGGGCGAGCCTATTACCTACCACAAGCAGCGCCTGTTGCCCTGAGCCATTTTTATCCCGTATTCATAATTATGGATAAGTAATTCTTTGACCCAAAAAATTCGAAGACATGTGACATCTACCAACACGCACTGGGCCCGCGTGGTGGATTAAAGCACATCCCTCTCCTAGAGAGAAGGCCTGAGTCCCTGCAGTGGGAACATTATAGGCTGATGATGATAATGATTTCATTGGCAACACAAAAGCACCAACTTCCGAAACAGTTTCACACATATCTCATTAATTTGAGGCAGCTTTTTTTCCGTTCGTCAATGTCAAAGTCAGCACATCATTATATTAATCAATCAATACATATTAATGATTCGGACGCGCCTTTGAACACAAATATTGGACGTTTACACAATATTCATAATTTATGTAATTTATTGAATATGTTTTAGACTAGCTGCTGGCCGTAACTTTGGTTGCGTGTATGACGAAAATTATCAGAGGAGATGTAGTTCATCATCTGCCAGCCTCCCAACTATGTCGGGGTCGCCTTCTGGTCTAAACCAGGGATGTTACGGTGCTTCGACTCCGGTTCCGTTAAGTCGGAACTTCCGATTAGAACCAAAAAATTCGAAGACATGTGACATCTACCAACCCGCACTGGGCCCTCGTGGTGGATTATAGCCCATCCCTCTCCTAGAGAGGAGGCCTGAGTCCCTGCAGTGGGAACATTATAGGCTGATGATGATGAATTCATCCACGGACCAACCTAATATGCTTGTATTGGTCTAATTGAAATCAATGCTTGAAGTTTAAGTTTAGAGTGCCATCAACTCGCTAAGAAGGTGACTGCATATCGTATGTCCTAATCCAAATCAGTTCAGCCGTTAAGAGGTGCAAAGATGACATTCAAACAGACAGGCAGAGTAACTTTCGCATTTATAATATTAGTGTGGATTTATGATGCTCGTTTTTTGCTTATTAAGTTGTAATCAATTATGCATTAATGAGCTGTGAGATGTTTAAGTCATTAACTGCTGTTGTTTCAACGCTTATTCATAGTGTACAATTATCTAAGCATACGTAGTTTTATACCTGAGGGCCTCGTGGCTTGGAAGGGGCCCGCTAGGGCCGACGCCTGTCGAGACTGCGGGCTGTCCGCAAGGGAAACCGCGGCCTCGACATGAAGGGCGAAGAAGGAACATGGGTGGTTTTTAGTCAGTAGAAGTCTGACACTCCCTTTCGCTCTGCCCAAGAGCGGGAGGGGTTATTTGATGATTTCCCACCCCCAAAAAAAAAAAAAAAAAAAAAAAGGGCCTCGTGGCTCCCGTCGGGGCTGTGGGTTGTTCGCAAGAGATACCGCGGCCTTGACACAAAGGGCTAAGAAGGAACACGGGTGGTTTTTAGTCAGTAGAAATCTGACACTCCCTTTCGCTCTGCCCAATTTGATGATTTTCCACCCGCAAAAAAAAAATAGACCCTCGTGGCTCCCGTCGGGGCTGTGGGTTGTTCGAAAGAGATACCGCGGTCTCGACATAAAGGGCTAAGAAGGAACATGGGTGGTTTTTAGTCAGTAGAAGTTTGACACTCCCTTCCGCTATACCCAGAGCGGGAGGAGTCATTTGATGATTTCCCACCACCCCCCAAAAAAAAGGGCCTCATGCCTATAAAAGGTTCTACAGTAAATTTATAGGTTATATGCTCCGTCTGGAGGCCGCCTTATACTCAAGAGCCTTCATAGGTTTACCAACGAGATGCGTGAACAGGTATGTCGCGACGGACTGCAACAGTCCGGTTGTGATGAATGACTTAACACCATGATCTTCTTAGCGTGTCGATGGCACGTTAAATGGCCTAATACTCCGCTACGCAGGCTCCGGTCGCTGATGCAGTATAAGATCGTCAAGTGTGCAGGTGTCAGAGCATGCAGCGCAAGATGGAAGGTGGGCCATTGTCTGTGGAGACACGCCGCATACACACTTGAGATCTGATGAACAGTTGATGATATCCTGCTTAAATGCCTTTGCAATAATTGCTTTGATGACGTGAAAATTCGCGCAGACACAGATCAAGGGTTCAATAACTATTTATTCAAATGCCTAGGTCCAATATAATGTTGTTTATTACTCTTAATAGCGTTACATACATTATAATGATGTTGTAGTAATATAATTTGTTATTGTACACCTATAAAATTTATAGGCATAGGCTTGTAAGTATTTGTAATTTAGATAGGTAGGTACATGACTGTTGAATTCTTGTTCTGATATTTAATTAGAGTTAAAGTGACCTTGCGTTCTGGGGGTTTAAACTGGCCACTTTGGCAAATCATTATATGAACCCGCCAAAAAAAAATCTCATTCTTAGCACTCACGCTTGTGTCCACAAGATCACCGAGATAGTCTATAAAGTTATTCATTAAAAAATCATCCGTACATTTCTTAATATTTACTTAAGAATTGTTTGACATTTAGGAAGCGAAGCCGGGCGTGGCAGCCATAGTCGTTAATGTTGTGGAAATGGATCGTATATTATTTATGAAGAAATCTCGAGAGACAGATTGAGAAATTATGGATAAAATTGTCGTAAAGATTGATTTTAGATAAAAGATTAATGGTGATTAGGTCTATTTTATGAACATAACTTTGAACCTCTTTAGCAAAGGTTTTGAAAACAGTTATAGAGTGGATATTGGTTTAGGAAAAGTGCCATATAATAATTATCTTGTGCCATCCTGCTATAGTTCCGTATGGTGTCGGACGTAAAGAATAGGACCATCCCATATCTTCCCGTGGGTGTCGTAAGAGTAGGCGACTAAGGGAATGGGCAGCAGCGTTCTCTGTACCTGCGTAACAACCATACTGCGATCGCCAACCCGCCTGCCAAGCGTGGCGATTATGGCAAATCGCCTGCTTCTGGGGGAGGCCTATGTCCAGCAGTGGACGTCTTATGGTTGAAATGATGATGATGATGATCCTGCTATAATAATATTCTAATGCGAAAGTTTGTGAGAATGGTTGGATGTTTGTTATTCTTTCACTTAAAAACTACTGAATGGTTTTGGATGAAATGTAGCACTTAGATAGTTTATAACCTGGATTAACAGACAGGGTTTGTACCGATGGTATGATCCCGTGGGACAATTATCGAACTCCACGCGGACAAAACCACGAGTAGGTATTTGCTGGTTGAAAATAATGACGACACGGTTGGCGCAGTGACAGCAATTGGACTGCTGCGCTGCGTGTCACGAGTTTGATCCCCGCACGGAACAAATATTTGTATGATCTACAGATAATTGTTTCGGGTCTGGGTGTTTGGTTGTGTATGTGAGTTTAAATGTTTGTGAACGCACCCACGATACAGGAGAAATTCTTAGTGTGGGGCAACGTTTTTAAAAAAAAAAGACATCCCGAACAATTATTTGATTTTGACACACGAATATTACCTGACAACGGGCGTATGACAATAGAAATGGCAACATGTTATGAAGAGTTACACATTGAGGTATAATGTACTACGTAGTACATTATAAAAATAAAAAAAAATAAAATCTTTTCATTTCAGACATTTTGGTCCATAATATATGTTAGTACAAGTAGCGACTTAAAAACTATGTTATATTTAAAAAATTAGGACATTACATTAAAAAATTAAAAACTTTACATTAAATAATTGCTTTCGAAAATTAATACTTTACTTTAAAATAATTACATTTAAAAATTTAATTAAACCTCAATTCAATCTCTTTTATTATACCTCAATGGCGTTACATTACAATTTTCTTCATCTTGTTCTTGCTCCGTCTTTCGCTCGTAAATATTTGAATGTATTTGCTCTTCACAGTAAATAAGTAGAAAACAATAAAACAAACAAAAACATTTAACATTATAAAACACGCAAATATAGGTACGACATAGTCAGTACACGAAGCTTTTGTCATTAGTTTTTTTATTAAATTTTAAAAGCCACTTGATTACCCACACATAAAGGTACCTACATTCCTGCTCAATACATAGCCAGCTAGATGATTAGGTGTCATTAGTAACGTTGTCACGTATCATATATTATTGTATTCATATATATACCTCGTAATAATTGTCTATACAATGCAGCGCTTACCTACGTGCCGAAATAGTCAGGTTAAAAAAGTACATTTAGAAATCTAGTCTCGTCCGTAGAGATTCTTATATATCTAACAAGTTCCTAATGTTATTCAAATTCAAACTCTTTATTTCAGACAAGTGTCCATAGTGTTAGTAACAACAAATGTGTTATGTTATAGGATTTTCCATCAGGAATTTTACATGGAGTTTGGATTTGTGTCCGTTTGATGGCATTAAGCTCGCCCCATAGGATACATGGGACTGAAACATAACTGGCGAAATGTGCGTGTAGATAGTAGGAAACTAAGAACTAATGAATGGGCTCACTATGTTATGTAATCGATGAAACACGAATTCAGGGCAGACGCAGGAAACACTTGGCTGAAGGACGCCATACCTAAGAGGTTACCTATTAGGTAGTTACCCAATACTGAGTGATTCCAGGCCCTGGCTGAAATGGTGATGATGAATCTGAGAAGGAGCGCCAGGGTGGTCCGCAAAATTCAATTTTGTGTCATTTAGTGTCAAGTTGAATGTTGATTAAAAAAAATTATTCGCGGCCGTAACAAATATTTATATTTGTTACGGCCGCGAATAATATTAACTCGGTAATAGTACATTTTGACACAAGTGCGGAAAGTTTGTTATTGCATTCGAGGCGGATTGAACACCCGAGCCGTACGGCGAGGGTGTTCATTGGGTCGAGAAATGCAATAACAAATTTCCACGTGTATCAAACGACGTTTTTCAATACATTTTCGAAGAAATTAAGTAATAACGATACTTAAGAATTTTTGTCATCAATTTTTAGGAGACTATGATTTCATTAGCTTTTTTTTTCCGCGGTTTGATTTCAGAACAAACAAAAAAAACAAAGGTATAAAAATTCTCGCCGCCCTTGGTTGCGGAAAAATAAATTACCGCACGCGTGCGAAATATGTTGCATTTCGAACCTAATCGTAGTGCAATAAGAGCTAGTTTTCGAGGAAGTGTATTGATAAATCATTAAAACATCACTAAAACCCTTATGTTCATAGAGAAAATCTTGTTTATTTTTTTAGTTATGTCCCACTAGGCAGAGATCTCCTTCATAGGTCCTGGGTAATAACAACAACAAATAAATTCAAAAACTTACCATTATTAAAGTAGCTGTGAAATGCATTTTCCCGTAAAATTGAACAACTAGTTAAACAAACAATATAAGTCACCGAGATAAAAATCTACTACACTCAATAAAAAAGTTACAAAAAAATTAAAACTTAAAAAAAACACTCGATAAATTCCCGCCAATTTTGACAGCTACTAATTCGTTCGGGAATGGATCAATGGACGCTCTTCCGTGGCGTGCGCAAGGCGACTGAGTGCAGAGAGGTTGAATACAGTTTAGAATTATTTTGACCTATGACCTATTGAACACAGATGTTCGTCGTTTGTCTCAATAGAAAGGGAACGTTTCATTATGTAAGGATTCGAAGGTGCGACATTTTGTTACTTATTGATTTTTGTAATTCGAACAGTGAATTTGTCATGCTTGCGCTAACTAAAGCTTTTGCAAAAAATGGGCTAGGTACGTTATAAACGCAACCCATATAATTTCGTCATATCCGTCTGTTCCGATGTCACCCAAGTTGCCAATACTATGTAGCATTGTAGCAAGAGCAATACTTTGCAGGAACTGTTTTCAACATTCACGATTTAGAACTTACCGTAGGTA
This sequence comes from Diarsia brunnea, assembly GCA_949774965.1. Taxonomy (NCBI): domain Eukaryota; kingdom Metazoa; phylum Arthropoda; class Insecta; order Lepidoptera; family Noctuidae; genus Diarsia; species Diarsia brunnea. Next base: position 2,406,682 of record OX459025.1, on the reverse strand, counting down.
CTTACACAGTGCACTGTAACCTAAGAGAATTTGAGCGCCCGATATTTCGAAACTATTGCAACCGCCATGATCGCGGGATACATAGGTTACCTATATGGTTGAAGTTCCAAGGACCCGATCAAAACTCTACGCTTCCACATTACTGTGCGAACTAAACAAAATATTTATTAGATAAATTATGTAATTTTGGTATTAAGGGTGTAAAAGTACCCTTAACGCAAACAAAGGGCATTTGTTCTCCCCACCACTGCGATCATTTTTTTGTTCTAGACCATACCTGGGAACCCCCTAGTTACGGAGATATTGGGGGTCAAAGTTAAAAAAAAATCACAGCTGTTTTTGCAAATAGGTAGTAGTATTTCAGGTTTTAACTTTACTTAAATTACCTCCATGACCCGTTTACTATTCAAAGCATCCACTAGCACAATGTTTTAAGAGTGCTACTTTGAGTTTTACCGTAAAATGTGATTTTTGACCCCAAAAAAAAAAGTCATTTCCCAGCAAAAATTTTTGCGTAGGGGTACTTAGTTTGATGTACAGAATGCTTGGTTGACGGATGCGTGAAGGGTTCGTTTACACCCTGTATGTGTATAGTTTAAAGATGTACCTATATGATATTAAGTTTATTGTAAAAGACTCAGCGATCTCACAGTTTAAACTGGGTAAGCAGTTTTGTGGGGCAATGTAAGTACTTAGTTTTAGGACCTTTTTAAGTAAATAAATCATTCATTCAACCGCCAGTCTGTGGAATAAATTGCCAGCTTGTTCCCGGTCGCTATAATCTGGATCTCTTTTATGTTCGACAAGCTCATGGCTAATAACAGTCGTTCGGGTCGATCTTTCAAGTTAATTCATGCTTGCCTAGGTCGGATGTGTGACCATCCATTACATCCGAGTTATCTCCGAGCCTCCGAAAACCTCGGCTGCCATTTGTAAATCTTTCTGAAGATATCGTATCCTATTACTCAGTACTACCCGGGTTTTGGAGTTCAAATAGACAGCCGCTATAAGAAAAAAAAACTTTTTTGCAAAAAAAAAACCGTCTTTAAAAACACAAAAAAGTGAAAAATAAACTTCACAAGAAAAAGCAGCTTCTGAAGTCGGTGACATTTTGTCTGTTTGATTTAGTTTTTTTTGCCACTGACCTCTTCCTTTTCGGAAGTCGGTTAAATACTGGGGATGTATCCTGACTAAAAAAAATATGATTCTAATTAGTCCGTCTGTTAGATTATCGAAAAATATTGGATGCGTATTTTTTGTTTTATCAAATCAATAAAAATTGACGAAGATAAAACGCATCAAATATTTGAGTGGGGGTTTGTGACGTCACTCACCGATAAAAAATGTCATACTAATGTCTTAGAATATCGCACCACCGGTGCAATACTGTCACTTATGTCAAATATCCAAAAATGAGCTGAGTATGTATTAAGTTGCATAAAGTACCTCTGCACTTGGTGCGATAATGTCACTAGCCTATTACCCAAAGTTTCCGTATGAGGGCGTAAGTGACGTTGTGGTTTTGGCGCAAATCAAACGGGTACTGCGAGAAACAACGTTTCATTGGTTTGGTCAGTTGCGCGCGGCCCGTTGCATAAGCAGGAGTGAATTGGAGCTACAACGTTGCTAAGGTAATTGTAACATTATATTTATATTGATACTGGAACAATAATGGCCTAACATACTGTTGTGACATTGTTTCTCCAATATTAAATTTATTAAATCGACTCTAATGTACATTTATGACTTTATTCCTCCAATAATTCTTTGGTTTTTGTTGTAACATTTTGTAAGTGGGTACAAAAATACTACTATGGCACAATACATTTACGTTAAATCTTGATCGCAATACGGTACTTTATTGAAAATATTATTTTTACTTGTTTTAGATTTTCGCGGAATAAAAGCAAAATGCTTCCACGTGGTAAAATACTAGTATTATTGGCTTGTTCCAAAGATGATAATGTTGAATTAGAAGTACCAGAGGTCGAAGAAACTACTGCAGTCAACGATATTATTTTGTGGACCAAACACCAGCTAGCAGTAGGTACTAAACCCGACGAAACTTCAGCAACACTTTTTAATTTAGAGCAAGATATAAATGACCCTGATTTACCACCTCCAAACTCAACATCTTGAAATATTTGGTTCCAGTTTTGTTTTGTTGAAATATTTAACTCATAAAGGAAATTGGAACTCGTATTAAAACCTATGGTGCACAGACTTGGTCTTTGACTAACATCCAGAAGTCCAAACTCAAGGTTTGCCAACGAGCAATGGAGCACCGCGGTATACTAGGTGTTAAATTGACGTATCGTGTTCGAAACACAATACTGAGCTCCAAAACAAAAATAGCTGAAGTGGCCCAAAAGGCTGCTCAACTCAAATGGGACTGGGCAGGACATGTCTGCCGCATGCCGGACAAACTGTAGGCCAAAATAGCAGGAAACTGGTGTGACATAGTGAGACGGGGTCGCGGCAGGCCACGAAGGAGATGGCGGGATGAACTAGATTGGTTCCGCCAAAACTGGAAGGAGGACGCGCGGGTTCGCGAGAAGTGGAAAGTGTGGAGGCAGGCCTTTGCCCTGGAGTGGGACAGAGCAGGCTAGGAAAAAAAAATTGGTTGCCTGTAAAGTCGGTATACGGGCGAAAGTTTTACGTGACAACGAAAATAGAAGCGCAAGACATGAACCGGTGTGTATGCCTATCTCTCTCACTCTCTCTCTCTCGCTCTGGACGCGTGCCTCTCACTCGCTCTCATTGTGAGCGCATAACGTGAGCGGAGCGTAACGCAGTTTCTTGAAGTGTCATCCGGCAAACCAATTTATAAGACGTTGTCACGTCAAAATGGAAATTAGGAAGCTTGGAGCGGCACCGAGACTTTTTGAATGCTTGTACGAGACCTCTTCAAGTTCGTCGTAACTAGAGTTTACCCAAGACAAGGAAACACTGCATTTTATTTACTCAATGGAAGCCAAGAATTCCGGGTCTTCAAAACTACAAAAAAAAGCTGTGACGATATTATTCCACAAGACCTACGAGGGAAGCACGGCAAGCAGTGTAAATTGGGCAGTAAAGTAATACAAGTAGTAAAGGATCACATAGAATCTATACCAAAAGTAGAAAGCCACTATCTCAGGGGTAACACAAGCAGGCTATATTGATGGTGGTAATGTTGAATTAGATTGCAGAGTTTAGAAGTGCCTATTTAGTTTTAAATATTCTGATTTAGGTGTTATGAATACTAAACACAAACTATAATAACTACTGTAATACAAATTAGTATTAGATTGATGTGATTTCAGAAGACTGATTAATATTATCTTATTTAACTAAGAATAAATGTTTGTGTTCATTTTTTTTTGTTTATTGTTATAAGTCCAACAAATTGAGTTAAATAAAACTTTAATTTAATAATTTCTTGTTTTATCCATACTCATTCACTTTGTCATAATTACACCATTTTTTTTAGTTTAGTGCCATAACGTCACAATTGAGGGGGTTCCAAATTATAAAACGCTGTAGTATTTTTGTTTTGATGATTTGGGGTATTTTATTTTCTTTAATATAAAGTCAAAGAACACATCCGCATATACGCTACCCATGTTTCCTAAATCAGGAAGTATCGTCAAGTAATACGATACGAAAGTTTAAAATGCTTCTCCTGAAAAAATGACTTTTTGCATAAGTGACAGTATTGCACCGGAGGTGCGATATGACGTCACACAAGTTTTCAAAGCACTGTATCGCCTTCATTGTTTGTTTACGTGAAAACAGAATAAATACGTGTCCAATATTTTTTGGAAATCTATCTGGCGGACTAATTAGATTTTTTTTGTTAACTCCCCTATTCAGCTGCATCCGGTTACACTGAAAGCCAACTAAAACATAGTTGGAAAAAGGCTAGATGCAAGATTATTTCAAGTTCAAGTGAATCGCTTTCTTCTAGGCGAGCTTACCATAAATATCACGGTGATCATGGCTTCACAGGCGAGTTGCAGTCAAACGCAATCCAATTTCGGGGAAAATATACCAATGACAATACTGTTAACGGGGCCAAAGGCAGCAGTTACTTGAATTATGAATTTAGAAATGGTTTTGTTTTTGTTTTAGACAGGTAATTTAAAAACAAAGCATTAATTCAAGGTGGCCAGTAACCAGTACAAAAAGAGAGGCCTATACCTAGCAGTACGATGGCCGTTGGTTGCCGAAAAGTTCTGGAGTAGCGAAGACCCGACGTTGCGATGCGCGGCCTCCCACAAGGTGGAGTGTGCACCTGGTGAATGTTGCGGGGTCCCGCTGGATGCGAGATGCACGGGACCGGTCAATGTGGCGACAGTTGGGAGAGGCATATGTCCAGCAGTGGACGTCTTTCAGCTGGAGTGATGATAATGATAGTTGATACCTAGCAATGGGTGAACTCGGTGATCTTGGAGCAAATTAAAACAACTCATTTTGGCACGTCCGTATATTATATTTACATTTTATTTACATCAATAGTCATATATCTTTTACAGTCTAATAATAAATAACATTAAAATACGAAAACCATTATAATAATTTCTTACAAAATTATCGACGATAAAGCATAATTATTGCTAAGTATATTATTTAGTCAAATTACCCCACACATCCCGCATTGGGCCCGCGTGGTGGATTACAGACCACTCCCTCTCATAGAAAGGAGGCCAGAGTCCCAGCAGTGGGAACATTATAGACTGACTATGTTATTAGGTACCTCGAAGTCCACAAAAAAAAGTTGCAAAAGTTAAAGAATTTCTTCTCGTTTTGAAACTAGTATATATTTTGACTGATCTACATCATACATACAATCCACATTGCAAATATTTATAAAAAATAACATTTTATATGGCCAGTAAGCAAAACATATTCCAATAAAAAATTAAATTTAACACAATCCCATAAACAATCATAAAAAATAAGTATAATAAAGTATAAAAAGTTACAAAAAAAAAAACATGTTTGAGGTTGTTTTATAGTACCTTATAATAATAACTTATTTATTGTAAACATACATAATATCCTAGTTTATAATCACACAGGGCATAAACCCTTTTTAATAATAAAATAAAAAATAATTTTAATAATATTATATCACACTATAAGTTTCATAAAATTATAAAGAAAATGCTCCCTTGTCTATGCTAAATTGGCATCTTTAGAATTAAACTAATTGTTGACTGAAATGGTTGGAACTATCTAGCGCTGTTCGCAATACCGACCGGTAGAATACATCTGTTATATACTATCGCTTACGAATATAGAAAATAATAAGTATTTTATTTATTTGAGACGCTCAGTTTAATATATTATTTTTATTTAGACTGAACGGATGTGTATATGTAACTATTTATCCCGGTAGTAGGTTTTCATGATATAATTTTTTTTAATAAATACGAAGGCGAAACCGAATATGCTCGGTAAAAAAGAATGTGCGTAATAACCCTCCTCTTGGAATTCGCCGCAGTCGGGTAAAAAGGCAGTGTTTCAAGCTTGGCAGTGAGTAATAAACCAATCCAATTTACCATAGACAAGAAGACATGAAAGGCACTAATGTTGAGTATACAATATATAATTTAATATGTCAACACTTCCTACGTATATTACCAAAACTAGTCCAGGAGGAAAATGTTTTAAAATACATGTAAATAGTTATTTTATGACAAACATTGGTTTTCGACGATAAATCATTGAAATATGCAGATAAACAACTAAACTAACTTAGATAAAAAAATACCAATCGAATTAAGAACTTCCTCCTTTTTGGGAAGTCGGTTAAAAAGGGTATTACATAGAAAGTGTCGAATATACTTGACTTAATATTCACATAACAGTAATTTATAGGCACATAACAAAATTGCTTAAAATTTAATATTGCTTTGCAGTCAGAACTTTATCTAAACGAATCAATAAAATTGAAGTTTGTTTGTTATTTCAAATTAACAGCTTTTTACTTAATGCATATTATGAAAGTAAACCAGATTTAAAAAAAATTCGCTGTCAGTCTATTCCGGCTAATCTATTAAACGGCAGGACTGATTATGGACCGGGACTTTTACTGGTAGATAGCTAATTTTAAAAAGAGGAACTTAGCTTACTTTTAGTATAGAAAAAAGATTAGATGCGGGCAAACAAAATTAAACCGTTGAAATTGTTAACAATGGCTTTCATTTATTCTAAAAGGTTTATGTGATATTTATTTTAATTAAAACAAAAAAAACTCATTCAAACATACTGTTGTAGCATTAAAAAAAACATACCGATCGAATTGAGAACTTCCTCCTTTTGGGAAGTCGGTTAAAAATGACAATTACAATTACACTTAAGTCAAAATCACAGATATTTGACAACATATTGTTCTGACTGTCTGACTGCAAGCATAAATACACAATAGTCCATTAGCTTCCTAAAATATAATATATATAACATCACAACACAATACCCAGAATACTATTTTTAACATTGCAAAATATATCGGCCGTTAGGTTGTTACAAAAAAATCTTTACACAGTATTAAGTGGCTCCCGCTGTTTGCCGCTTACTTAGATCTTTTAAACTACGCAATAGATTTTAATGCAGTCAGCAATAGACAGCATGATTCAAGAGGAAGCCAGGCACCCGTACGAAGCCGGGGCGGGTCGCTAGTGTTAAATAAAATTTAGAAGCAAGTGTCAGTCTGAAATAATATTTAAAAGCGTTTACCTATTTATTTTTATTCGCCAAATAAAGATTTACAAAAGACCAGGCACCAACAGCGTAACGTGCTTTTCGAGTCACGGAGGAAACTCGATATAAAATGGCCGGTTATCCATGGACTAACCTTAGCAAACGCTGCTTAACCTTGAAGATGTTAAGCAGGAGCTGGTCGGACTAAGCGGATGTTATAATAGGGTAACTAACTAAAAAAATCTAATTAGTCCGTCTGAAAGATTTCCAAAAAATATTGGACACATATTTTTTCTTTTTTCACGTAAACAAACAATGAAGACGATACAGTGCTTTGAAAACTCGTGTGATGTCATATTCTAAGACATTAGTATGACATTTTTTACCGGTGAGTGACGTCACAACCCCACTCAAATCTTTGACGCATTTTATCTTCGTAATTTTTTATCGATTTGATAAAACAAAAAATACGTATCCAATATTTTTCGATAATCTAACAGACGGACTAATTAGAATCATATTTTTTTTAGTCAGTAAACATCCCTATTCAGAGCTCCCTAAACATAACTGGCGAAATATTGGTGTACTATAAGGTACCCTTTGTGGATGACCTCGATTCTTTCAACAGTGAAGATACGGCCTAATTATAACTACACAACCTTAATTTTTACATTAAAACAATTTTTTTTGGTATTTTTTTCCAAAAATTTTTGATATCCTATCTAGTTTCGGTTATAAAAAACATATTTATATATATATGTATATATATCCTAACTACTTAAGTATTATATATACATATTTACATTTTTTACACGTTAACATACTATATCAGTCATCTGCCTCCCGTTCTTAAACATTCTATTAGTGGTCGACGGCAAAGATTTAAATCATTAGATCTCTAGTCTGGAGTGTTAATGTGGTGCTGTTTCACAAACAATGGATAATAAGTGAATTATTGTTTGATTTTCATCGTCTTGTCCCGTCTATCGCTCGTAATCATTCGAATGACTTTGTGCAGCAGCAGAGGAATCCAATGATTTAAATCTTTGGTCGGCACAACACGCCTTTTATATCCATACTTTTTAGTCAGACATTATTTCAGTTCTCACGTCATTTAAAACTATTTTTCAATCCCTATAATGTATATTTATTTATTTAATTAAATGTGGAACCTGCCATCTATCTAATATCACTATATATCATCATTATTAATAATACAATGAATTATTTACAATGCTTAAATACTAACCTATTTTATATTTTTTGATTAGATTTTGCAGTTAAAACAAAAACGTAATTTTTTTTTTCAATTTTTATAATTAATTTTATTTATGAATTTTTATTCTAGTATGGCTTTTGCTTTGTAACTACACGATTAACTTAAAGGATTAGCTGATATTGACATTATTCTAGTACAGTCCGTTCAGATTTATTTTACCTCTGAGCAACAAAGCAATAGCGACCTTATGATCGAAACCAAGACACGCACCTCTCGATTTTTCGGAATAATGTTCGTATTTTAGTCTATTCAGCGGAAATTAATGAATTATTTTATTTACAAAGTCTGCACTACTATGCTTAGTTTTTTGTTATAAATCTTGCCTCAAATAAGGCATATTCTGTATTTTTTTTACAAAACTCACGGTTTCTGAAAGTCTACTTCTTTCTCCTGCCCGGCGCAGCATGTCCTCGTATAAATTCAGGAGATTGTCATAAAATACATAAATAATCAATTTAAATTACGAAACCTGATCAATATTTTTTTTAAATACGCTGTTTTGTTGCCCAGCAAAAAAATTTGCATAGGGCTGTGTGATGGGTTGATTTACACCGTGTATAGTGTTAAGATCGGCCAACCCGTCTTACTTTTCATACAAACGCTTGTACGTGATTATGCAGTTGTAATACATCTTTTTTTGACATTTTTGAACTAATAGGTATCTTGTGAACTACTTATATCTAGGTTTCTATGAAAACAAAAAATCTAAATTTTGAGAACCCCTCAAAAATCTGCTTTTTTGCAAAAATTTTACCCGAACTTTGGCCGTTAATATTGTACTCATAAATTATAAAAGTAAAGAAAATATTTTGATAGAAACCTCGCAAATGTAATGGAGATTCTAAATTATACTCTTTTATTCCCAAAACACGTATTTCCTGGAACAAGTTTTATGAATTATCCGAAGTAGCGGCCGACCGACCGCCAGTGAGTGAGCGGCGACCGATACCAAATGCCAACCGAGCGCTCAGGCGTTATCTCTCTCTTTTCGCTTTGCCTCTCTTTCTAACATTGCGCTGGATGAAACGAAAAGCTGATCGACGGACCGGGACCTTAAGGCTTGTATTCACGCCAATGACCTTGTGCATAGCTAACTACCCCTCTCGATCGTAGACACGGACTTCAAACGGACGCATTTTAATTTATTATAATTAAAATAATGAATGTTTTTAAAAAGTAACAAAACCAAATTATTTTCCTTTGTATTGCAAAGCAGTAGATATTTTTTTTATATTGTTTTGTTAAAAAATGAAGGAGTAAAATGGTTCAAATCAACGATTTGGAGGTGATTTTGTGGATTTTTTTCTTATTATGTGATACTGATAGAAAAATTATGGCTAAACCAAATTACGTGTCATATCATGTAGAATACTAACAATTTTTCTCAGATGTAATTTCTCTGTAAGTGCCGGTGAAAAGCTGCTTCATCTGCACGCTATTTTTAAGCTTTTTCGAGAGAGCACCCTTAAGTCGCGGATAACTTTAACTTGCTGCTGCGAGTTTAATATAAGTTTATCATCTGTCTCGTAGATGACGCTCTAGTAATTTTTGTTCTATGTTGGTGTAGAACTTTTTGTAACGCTGCTACAAGTTTATATACATTCAGAATCCTTTCAGAAACCATTGAGCAGTCAATATCATATAAAACAAATAAAGTTGCGACGCGATCCTACGTGCATTAATCCTATAATTTTTTTCGTTTATTATTTCTTATTATTTTACAAACCTATTAATCTAAAGTGTAGTATTTCTATATGGCCTTATAAACTAATATGAGAGTTCTTGGTTTAAACAGTGGGAAAGGCAGCTTCAACACAGATATATATAGGGTGTAAAAGTACCCTTAACGCAAACGAAGGGCATTTGTTCTCCCCACCACTGCGATCATTTTTTTTGTTCAAGACCATACCTGGGAACCTCCTAGTTACGGAGATATTGGGGGTCAAAGTTCCAAATTTTTCACAGCTGTTTTTGTAAATACTAGTATTTCAGGTTTTAACTTTACTTAAATTACCTCCATGACCCGTTTACTATTCAAAGCATCCACTACCACAATGTTTTAAGAGTGCTACTTTGAGTTTTATCGTAAAATGTGATTTTTGACCCCAAAAAAAAAAGTCATTTCCCAGCAAAAAAATTGCGTAGGGGTACTTAGTTTGATGTACAGAATGCTTGGTTGTCGGATGCGTGAAGGGTTCATTTACACCCTGTATATACCTAGATAACGCAAGTATTACGATCCGTATCAAAACCAAGCGTGTCATTATTTGACTACGTGTACTATGACGTCACAAGTACTATTTAGTTACGATACAAAATAGACTACGTTTTTGTTCTTTTAATGTCTAGATTAGGGTAGTTGACTGACAAAAAAAAATATGATTCTGTTTAGTCCGTCTGTTAAATTATCGAAAAATATTGGATACGTGTTTTTTTTGTTTCATCAAATTAATAAAAAATTGACGAAAATAAAACGTGTCAAAGATCGTGAGTGACTGGTGACGTCACTTTCTGGTAAAAAAATGTACCAAACTGTGACGTGGCGCGACTCTCGTCTTCATTTATTGTTTACGTGAAAAAAGAAAAAATACGTGTCCAATATTTTTTGGAAATCTATCTGACGGACTAATTTGATTGTTTTTGTCAACTTCCCTATTAAGTTGTTTTAAACAAATTAGTTTGATGCGACAGTAACCTCGTTATGTATAAAATACTTAAGGCACGCGAAGTAGGTGCTCTTGCGTTATCTAGGTATTTCTATATCTATGGTTAAAACAGTGGAAAAGTCAGCTGTGAAAGTACTGGTTTAGCTAGTACCAAGATTCGCCATTAGTTGAAAATGTGAGGTGAAAGCGACAAGGTAACCCAAATTTAATGAAAAAGTCATTCAATAGGATTTATATGAACTTACGTGGGTTGTGTTGATCAATATGATTCTGTAACTAAATACATGTTACGGACGCGAATCATATTTCCACCAACAAACAACCCGACACTAATTTGAAAATTGCAAAAAAAACTTACAAATTCGCGGGTTATCCTGGCAGTTTCTAAAGCCATTTCATATTAAAAATTTTGACGCAGTACGGCATTTCAAACAAATTTTCAGGCCCTTATTCTTCGAAATTAATGAACCGATTTCAATGAAACTTCACACATCTTAGCAGGATCTATAAGTCTAAATAATTAACATAATTTGAGAAAGCATTTACGATTACGAAAAATTGTGTTACAGTTAAATTAGACAGATTTTAAATTTCCTTTTTTTTTATATTTAGAAAATGTTAAAAATGAAAATGTCAATGAAATGCCGTACGGCGTAAACGCTCTTAAAATATGACCACACTATTCTAACACATGCGTTCACATGGTATTTGGATATATATCAGCGTTCACCGACGGCGACGGTCAACCTCTTTTCAACATTATCATTCAGGGCACAAGGGTGAAAATTGCCAAACCGTCAGTGAACTCAGTGTTACACCCATAACTGACGCGTAAATCTAAAACACTGTAACTCAGAAGTACTTATTTCGTGAAAAGAGCTTTAAAATTGCAGCAGTGGTATTTTTTTTAATTTTATTTTAAGTGCTCATATCTCCTTCTAGATACTTTAAAATGAAAACGTAATAATATATGTAACTACCCCAAAAAAATGAGCGCTATTAAGGCAAGACACTGTAACTCGAGTTGCAGTGTTTTGAATAAACACGTCAGCATAGCCGAACCTACAATTCCACAATGACCCAACATTTTCCACACATCCCTTACCAAAACACCCCCACATTACTTCAACAACTAATATTATAAGTTGAACCCTCTCAAGTTGTCCAGTCTTCTCTGAAGCTCGTCCACGGTGTCTTTGGGTGCTGGTTCTGTGGTCGACTTGCGTCTCTCACCCCCAGGGGCCAGCTGGATGCCGGTTAGGGTCGGTGATTTGCCGGGACTTTCGGTGCTGTAACAAGAATATATAATTAGAAATTTTGTCACAGTTGTTCTACATTTCTGTTTAATTTCGTTGCGGGATCAAAGACAGTTAAATCGTTTGTCAAGGACTTCGTCGGGCTTCATTGTCTCGGCGCTTTTCTTGTGGTCGCCACTGTTGATTCTGGTTAACAGGAGTTACAGTGGTTTGGGAATAGTGTGGCGGGTTTGTCCCATAAGAAGTTATTCTACATACGCTAGGAAAAGTTTCTGTAGAAAAAAAAATGGACATGTTGGCTGCGTACCATTACATCATTCATGTTGAGATGGTATATTATGTGAGAACAATGTAAACGATAAAAGTGTCCACAGTAAAGTCAAAATCGTCAATTAGTTTTTCACTTGTTGTTAATTTGTTACGCACCACCACCACTTCTGACCCTGCCTCCGACTCCGATTCCGACTCCGATAAAGCAAATTTAAAAACTCCGACTCCGCCTTCGGTTCCGATAAAACTACCTCCGTTACATCTCTACTGTGCTTACCTAAAGTACTCCGTACTGGCCGCCAGACCGCTATCAACGTTACTGTTGTTGTCTCTGTTGTACAGCCACACTCCTCCGCTCATCTTGTGGTCTCTCACTTGAAAGTCTGTGTTGTAAAGTCGCGGGGGCGTTGTGAAGTCCACGTTGAGCTGTTGTCCTGGTAACAAGAATGGAATGGATGAGTGAAGTATATCTACAGGGTGTAAACGAACCCTGCACGCATACAATCAACCAAGCATTCTGTACATCAAACTAAGTACCCCTACGCAAAATTTTTTGCTAGGAAATGACTTTTTTTTTTGGGGTCAAAAATCACATTTTACGGTAAAACGCAAAGTAGCACTCTTAAAACATTGTGCTAGTGGATGCTTTGAATAGTAAACGGGTCATGGAGGTAATTTAAGTAAAGTTAAAACCTGAAATACTAGTATTTACAAAAACAGCTGTGAAAAATTTGGAACTTTGACCCCCAATATCTCCGTAACTAGGAGGTTCCCAGGTATGGTCTAGAACAAAAAAATGATCGCAGTGGTGGGGAGAACAAGTGCCCTTCGTTTGCGTTAAGGGTACTTTTACACCCTTTATAGAAGAAAATAAATTTGAAGTGTCTGAGTTGTCCGGGGCTGCGGGTTGTTCGGAAGAGATACCGCGGTCCAAACACAAAGAGCTAAGAAGGAACGTGGGTGGTTTTTAGTCAGTAGAAGTCTGACACTAGCTACCACTCTGCCCAGAGCGGGAGGAGTCATTTGATGTTTTCCCACCAACCAAAAAAAAGGGATCCCCGCACGGAACAATTATTTGTATCATCATCTTCCTGCCCTTATCCCATTCTATTTGGGGTCGGCGTAACACGTTTTCTTCTTCCATTCTTCCCTGTTACACGTCAAGGTGGCATTTATTCCTTTCTCATTCAAATCATTCCTCACACAATCCATCCATCTTTTCTTTGGCCTTCCTCTCCCTCTCCATCCATCAATATTTATATCCATCACTTTTTTAGTCACATGCGTTTCATCCCTCCTCATTACATGACCATACCAAGATAAACGACTTCCTTTCAATTTTTCTGTAACAATTATTTGTATAGCCTATAAATAATAAATAATTGTTACGGGTTTGGGTGTTTGTGTATGTGAGTGTGAATGTTTGTAAACACTCACGATACAGGAGAAATATTAGTGTGGGGCGACGCTTTTAAAAATAAAAATTGTAAAGTAGTTAGGGTTCCTTGCAAAAGGATAAAAACCCTTGATGTCCAAAAACAAAATGACTAGACCATCATCATTTGCGTAGCTATTTCCCAACTATGTTTAGGTCGGCTTCCAGTCTAACCGGGTGCATCTAAATACCAGTATTTTACATAGAGCGACTGCATATCTGACCTCCACAACCCATAGTTAATACGATACTCTTTGGTAAGACTGGATGTCAAAATTTCAGGTCACTGACTACCTGTAACGACTGCCAAAGATCTATATACGGCAGCCGGGACCAACAGCTTAACGTGCTTTCCGAAGCACGGAGGAAACTCGGTATGTAATGGGTGGCCATCCATCCACAGACCAACTAGACAAGCGCGGCTTAAATTATGATAATATTGTCTTACCTAATCGATTATAATTCATCTCAGTCTTAACAGAAATACAATTTTTTTCAACAAAATCCAATCGCTGACTGAGTTCGTTAAAACCTTTTTGTAAACAAGAATTTTGTTTTTCTAACTTCTGTATACATTCAATTTTTTCTTCTAGCATACAAATCACGTCTTCATATTTCTTGTTATACAAAGCCATTGACTTTTCAAAGCCTTTAACTATGTTTACAACATTCCCCAACTGCTCAGCCATAAATTCTTTTAGGATCTGTATTTCTGGGTGATTTTTCTTCTTTTTCTTTTTCGGTGAAGTTTCATCGATTGCGATTACTATTTCTTTATAGACAAAGGTTTCATTTTCCTTTAAATCACTGCACTCAAGTAATTCTGGAGTGCTTTTTCCAGTTTGAGGTTTCAAATTCATGAATAAATCTTTTTCAATATCTTCACAGTACTTGAATTTCGATTTTTCGTAGCAAATTGGACAGCTGTCTTTGCAGTCACTTTTGATGTTTTTTTCCGTCATTGTTAAAGTGATAACTTCCTCTTTTCTTAAGTCGGTTAACAGTGCAGAAGTTTTAGATTCGTGATGAGTTACTGCCGTTTTTGTTTTGATGCAAAATATAGGTATATTTCAATTTTAATGTCTATTTGAAATATTTCTGGAAGGTTCCAAGGTATGGTCCGGAACAAAAAAATGATCGCAATGACGGGGAAAACAAGTGCTTTTTGGCTTCGTTAATATGGAAAATTGTTCAAACTATTTTATATGCAAACACCAAAATTACTCAAAAACAACTCTGTAGTAATCTCACATCAATTTTTGAGTTCTTCTTCTTTAAATAATAGTAAAACAAAATCGCTTTCTGTTTGTAAGCTTAGATCTCTTAAACGACGCAACGGATTTTGATGCAGTTCAGCAGCAATCGATAGAATGATTCAAGAGGAAGGTTTATATGTAGCACATTGCACCCGTGCGAAGCCGGGGCAAGTCGCTAGATGACTAATAATGATTCACGCGAGTGTTTCGTAGTAGAATTACGCACACAAACACTTAAGTTTAAGTCACTGTATCACTGATTTTATCGGCCGTACTTATTACAACTATTTATAGAGTTCTAACATCATATTCGGCCGATAATACTGCACTGTCTTACACGATAGTTTTGTATCAAAAAGTTTACATCACACTTCACTAGCCCGAATATTAAAAACAAATGATGTATAGAACTGTCATCTGTCAAAAGTTATATACGTAATATATTTTACAAGTCAATGCCCTAGGAATAAGCTTATAGGTATCAAATATGACTGATTTTATCACTGATTTTTATACTTTTTAGACCAAATTTCAGAGGTGTTCAATGTAACGCTAATTTTTACTGTTTTTTTAGACGCACTACTAAACCAAGACTTTTTTACTACACAACTTCACTGTTTAAAGAACTTGACGATAATAAAAAATCAATACATTGTCAACAAAATAAATAGATACAATAATTAATTATAGAACAAACAATTATAAGAGTCATTTGTTTAATAGTGCACTTCGTGTCAGTGATAACGATAATGATTAATTAATTAGCTATGTTTAATTATAAGTTAGATAGATGTGTACTAGTGTTTATGCGCGGTTTCGCAGAATTAATAATTACAAAAAACTTTAAAAATATGTTTATAATAAAAGAGGCCAAGTGCGAGTCGGATTTGCGCATGAAGGGTTCGGTACCATCGTAGTAGGGAAGCCCCCTCATAATTTTTGTATAGGTAAATGATAAAGTTATATTTGCGGTTTTTGAAAATGGAAGCCCATTTAACTATGTTTTTCACATTTTTTTGTATAAATGATAAAGTTATATTTGCGGTTTTTGAAAATGTGCTTTATCTCAAAACTGCTAAGTAAATCCCGTTCCAAACAATTTTGATTGAAAGTGTTCATTAAGATCTACTCTACAGCATATTTTTTTAGATCTTTATGTACTCTTGCTTTAAAATTTAGAGGGGAGACGGGACACACATTTTACCATTACGGAAGTGTCATGGTTTTAAGACCCTTCGATTAACTGTCAAATGGTTATGGTTTGGTACAAAATGGAACCATTTTTGACAGTTAATCGAAGGCTCTTAAAAAATTACATTATAGCCACTGACATTCAAAAAGATATGCAATAGCCCTGCTGATATTATTTTTTTTTTTTAGTTTTAGTTCATGTATGGCGAGTTCTTTTTATTTTTTGTATTAATAGCGTAAGGTGGTTCACAGAATACAACTAAGAATATTACCTACCAAGTTTTAACAGTGTAGTCCGGTGTGTAGTTTCGGAATAAAGCGACTGTGATATTACGGACGGACAGACAGACAGTCATGACGAATCAATAAGGGTTCCGTTTTTGCCAATAGGCTACAGAACCCTTAAAACATAAAAATATACAATCGAATTGAGAACCTCCTTTTTTTTGGAAATCGGTAAAAAAACAATCTATTATTGACATAATTAATCACAGATAATTAATTAGACAGACAGACACTTCCTCATTAATTTGATTAATTTAGATTAGGAATGCGGTAGGTTTCTGTTAAATACGTCATTAGGATCCACTAGTAATGATACGTCAACGTAAAGTTAGGGGAATAACCTTTTTTTTTTCGCTCTTGGGCAGAGCGAAAGGGAGTGTCAGACTTGTACTGACTAAAAACCACCCATGTTCCTTTTTAGCCCTTCATGTCGAGGCCGCGGTATCTCTTGCGAACAACCCGCAGCCCGACGGGAGGGGAATAACCTCTACGTATACTTTTTTTATAGCGAGTCTTATAATGATTGAACATAACATCACGCCTGTAATCCCCGCCGGGTTAGACAGAGATGTTTCTAATAGTACACTAATAGACAGTGTATTATTATTATTGCAGTCGTAGCAGTTGGCGTGCTGTGGTTTCTACCTACCCCCATGGGAAAAGGGCGTGACTTTATGGTGAACGTAGACAGTGTTGTTGTTTTATACCTCCGCACCCACGATACAGGAGAAATTCCTAGTGTGGGGCAACGTTTAAAAAAAAATAAAAAAAATATGGTATGATTGGTATAAAGGATGTAAAAGTATTATGGCCCACGTGGTCGATCATGGCCCACGTGGTCGATCATGGGCCACGTGGTCGATCATGGCCCACGTGGTCGATCATGGCCCACGTGGTAGATCATGGCCCACGTGGTCGATCATGGCCCACGTGGTCGATCATGGCCCACGTGGTAGATCATGGCCCACGTGGTAGATCATGGCCCACGTGGTAGATCATGGCCCACGTGGTAGATCATGGCCCACGTGGTAGATCATGGCCCACGTGGTCGATCATGGCCCACGTGGTCGATCATGGCCCACGTGGTCGATCATGGCCCACGTGGTAGATCATGGCCCACGTGGTAGATCATGGCCCACGTGGTCGATCATGGCCCACGTGGTCGATCATGGCCCACGTGGTAGATCATGGCCCACGTGGTAGATCATGGCCCACGTGGTAGATCATGGCCCACGTGGTAGATCATGGCCCACGTGGTAGATCATGGCCCACGTGGTCGATCATGGCCCACGTGGTAGATCATGGCCCACGTGGTAGATCATGGCCCACGTGGTAGATCATGGCCCACGTGGTCGATCATGGCCCACGTGGTCGATCATGGCCCACGTGGTAGATCATGGCCCACGTGGTGAATTATGGCCCACGTGGTGGATTATGGCCCACGTGGCCGATCATGGCCCTCGTGGTGGATTATGGTCCGCGTGATGGATCATGGCCCTCGTGGTGGATTATGGCCCACGTGGCCGATCATGGCCCAGGTGGTGGATTATGGCCCACGTGGACTTTGGCTAAATACTATGTCTAGTCTAGTATATTACCTGGGTGCAACCTATCGTCCTGCCGTAGCTCCCCAAACCCACCCGCGATGTCAGTGAGAGTGCACTGCTTGCTGTCAGAGGACCACACTTGTGCGCGGAGGGACTCGTCTGAAGGTGGGTACCAGCGCATAAACGGTTTTGGTGTGGAGTGTGACCTAGAGTGAGGGATTATGGCCCGCGTGGTGGATTATGGAGTCGATAGTAGACTAGGGTGGAGCATTATGGCTCACGTGGTGGATTATGGCCCACTTGGTGAATTATGGCCCACATAGTGAATTATGGCCCACGTGGTGAATTATGGCCCACGTGGTGGATTATGGCCCACGTGGTGGATCATGGCCCACGTGGTGGATCATGGCCCACGTGGTGGATCATGGCCCACGTGGTAGATTATGGCCCACGTGGTGTATTATTAAACACTAAGTCTAGTATATTACCTGGGTGCAACCTATCGTCCTGCCGTAGCTCCCCAAACCCACCCGCGATGTCAGTGAGAGTGCACTGCTTGGGGGGCGTTCATAAAATACGTGAGATGTTTAAGGGGGGGAGGGGGTCGAATCAAATCTCATCTAATCTTACGTTGGAGAGAGGGGGGGTCTCGGCAAATATCACGCAATTTTTTTCTGATTGAAACAATAAAAAAATTATACTATTTTCGTCCATTTAATCCAGATTGTACATGCTTAAGATTTAATCTTAAGCGTAATCGTAATACGATTAAATTTTTATTACACTTATAATTAAACTCTCAGCAATATTGATTACTAGTCTTAACTAGTCGTAAATAAAAGCACGAAGCAATTTTTTCTTTTCTTTTTACAATAACAATCCAACGCGTTTACGTAAGAAACCCACATTTTGAAAAATCTCACGTGAGATTGACGGATGGGGGAGGGGGTTGAATAAAATCTCACGACATCTCACCAGGGGGGGAGGGAGGGACAGAAAATTTAAAAAAACACCTCACGTAATTTATGGACGCCCCCTTGCTGTCAGAGGACCACACTTGTGCCCGGAGGGACTCGTCTGAAGGTGGGTACCAGCGCATACACGGTTTTGGAGTGGTGTGTTAATTAGGGTGAGCGATTATGGCCCGCGTGGTGGATTATGGAGTCGATAGTAGACTAGGGTGGAGCATTATGGCTCACGTGGTGAATTATGGCCCACGTGGTGGATTATGGCCCACGTGGCCGATCATGGCCCTCGTGGTGGATTATGGTCCGCGTGATGGATCATGGCCTTCGTGGTGGATTATGGGCCACGTGGCCGATCATGGCCCACGTGGTGGATTATGGCCCACGTGGTGGATTATGGCCCACGTGGTGTATTATTAAACACTTACTGCCGCACTCAGAGTGCTCTAATGCCAACTTAAGCCGTCCATTAGTGACGATTTAAAAATATTCACACTCAGAGTGAGCTAATGATTCATTAGTAGGCCTAATGAACCACTAAATTTAACTGGCGCTCTACCCTTACTTAGCTTCCTAATGAACGATTAGTTTGACGTTTGATGAATTTTGACAGATCAATTCGAAGGGTTTGGAGGTTATTTGTGTAGTTATTTACAAGGATTTCAAATTCTTCTTCTTCTTATCGTGTGGGCAGTAAGGTCTAACGACCCCACACACCCTAGTGTCCAAGTTCTAAACCGCCTCAAGGACCTCTGTCATGGTTTGACCACCGCCATTTGTCGGGCGGACCACCGACTTATTACGTGCCTTCCGAAGCACGGAATCATCTTTTTTATCAGAGAATCAGGTGATTCAAGCCAGCAATGTCCTAGCCAAACTTTAAGCAGCTTTACAAAGTAAACCAGCAACGTTCTAGCCAAACTGGAAGCAACTTTACGAAGTATGAAATTTTGAGAAAATGTACTGATTATGAAGAGTTTGTTGATTTTGTGTACTTTCAATTTAACATTACAAGTGTTAGGTGCCTATGTCAATAGCAAATATGTCTGATCTCGTAGAATTTATCTTTTAGATTTTCTGGTAGATTTTGTTTATTATCCCCAAAGGTATAGGAGAAGTGGGGCCAAGAAAAGTAAAGCAGAAGCCAAATTAAAACCAGCAAGACTGTGGAAACATGTTTTGGTATTTGGAATTGATGATTTCCTTGTCTTCAAGTGGGAATGGGTATCAAACTGGATACAGTTGTGGCTGTCATAAAATATGTGCATGTGCAATACTGCATAACATGGCGTTATTGGTAGAAGATTTGGTGCCAATGAACTGGGATAGCATTGATATTCAAAATGATGATGTTGTATCAAATGGTGAAAACTCCAACAGCAATGGTTTTATGGTGCAACAATCTTTGGTGGATAGGTTTCTCTCTTAATATTAATTCTTGAATGAATAAAATCCATAAAATAATCAAATAATAATCCTTTTATTTCAATACATAAAAAGAGTTAATCAGTAAGAAGGACTTGTTTTGTAATAAATTTCTTCAGTTTCTCTAATTCTATTTTAGTTTTTTTCTAATAAACATTTGTTCCTCTCTTCCTCTAACAATGCTGCTTTTTTTCTTATCTGTTCGATTTACTGTAAAGAAAAAGTATAATATAAGTTACATACATAAACTCACGCCCTTTTCCCATGGGGATAGGCAGAAACCACAAAACACCACTTGCTATGATCCTTACATACTCCTTTTGCCTTGTCCACATTCATACATCTGGTCATACACGCACGCCGGTAAAGAGCCGATTAATATAAGTGAATCTGGCTATAAACGGTTCTTAACCATTACATTACATTTGACGGCACGGTTGGCGCAGTGGCTCAAGCGATTGACTGCCGCTCTGCGTGTCGCAGGTTCAATCCCAGCACGGAACAAATATCTTGTATGGCCTACAGCTACCTGTACAAATATTTGTACTGTGCGTTTTCTGGTCTGGGTATTTGTGTGTTTGACTTAATTGTTTGTGAACGCACCCACGATACAGGAAAAATTCCTAGTACGATCTACTTTTTTTTTTTTTTAAAGAAAAAAGATTGATAGTTGAAAGCCATAGTTATGTACCTGTGTTTTCAGTATTTGCATTTCCATCTTTTTCTTATTTTCTAAATTCCTTATTCTCATCACAGCCTCCCGACGAATAATCAGTACTCGGTAGGTCTACACACTTCTTGATCTGTGGTTTTGATCACTGCTGCATTTTTCTTATCACTGTTATCTAAAATGTAAATAAAGATATTTAGTATGAAGATAAGATGGATAGAGTGTGTGAGGAATGATATAAAGGAAAAAGGAATAAATGATGTGACGACTGGCAGGGCAGTATGGAAAAAAAGACGTGTTGCGCCGACAACAAATAACATGGCATAAGGGCAGGAAGATGATGATGATGAGTGTAAAGCGAATTAAACAATGTTGTATTGTAAGACAAATTTTATGTTGCGTTTTTGGGTACTTACATTAAAGAGAGAGCTTGCAGGCTTCTTATTTGTACAGCGTGCAGCGCGGGCTCCATCTTCCTTACGAACTAATACACGACCATCACGGACCCAGACATAATTGTAGTTCTTCTCACGAGCCATTTTCCTAGCATCTGCATGTATGGCTTTATTCAGAGGTAAAAGATGCTCTGAGACGAAGACAGGTTATTTGGCGCCTCCGAAGCCCAAGTGGCTTGAAATAAGTTTATCGGACACATGAGCACGTTATGTTATAGCTGTAATTAAACTTTAAAACACGAAAGATTATTTCTTGTCGGGTGAAACACAAATAATCAAACCAAACAAAATTTACATTGAAATGACACTTCTTGGACATTTTTTATTAGTGACAGTTAGCAATAAGTGATACCAAAGAAAAAAGAGTCCGGTTGCTTTATTTTATTTATATGAAAATGGCTGTTTGGCTTTGTCTTTTGTTGAAAACGATCGGTAAAAGAACTTATTTTAATTTATGTTGCTTATTTATATGCTTTCAATGTGTTTAAATAAACATTTTTTTATTTGATAATAACACATTTTCAAGTGTGGTTACACCAACTGTGTATCGATGTGCTTTTCGATAGAATGATTTGACGATACTCCGCCCTACGGATACTAACAGTTGTCATTAGCTGGTGAACCACTAATTTTTCTTTCTGGGTAGTATCGTTCATTAACGAATCTAGTGAGAATTAGATAAGGACTCATTAGAACTAATTTAATGAAGCTCTCTGAGTGCGGCAGTAAGTCTAGTATATTACCTGGGTGCAACCTATCGTCCTGCCGTAGCTCCCCAAACCCACCCGCGATGTCAGTGAGAGTGCACTGCTTGCTGTCAGAGGACCACACTTGTGCGCGGAGGGACTCGTCTGATGGTGGGTACCAGCGCATAAACGGTTTTGGTGTGGAGTGTGACCTAGAGTGAGGGATTATGGCCCGCGTGGTGGATTATGGAGTCGATAGTAGACTAGGGTGGAGCATTATGGCTCACGTGGTGGATTATGGCCCACTTGGTGAATTATGGCCCACATAGTGAATTATGGCCCACGTGGTGAATTATGGCCCACGTGGTGGATTATGGCCCACGTGGTGGATCATGGCCCACGTGGTGGATCATGGCCCACGTGGTGGATCATGGCCCACGTGGTAGATTATGGCCCACGTGGTGTATTATTAAACACTAAGTCTAGTATATTACCTGGGTGCAACCTATCGTCCTGCCGTAGCTCCCCAAACCCACCCGCGATGTCAGTGAGAGTGCACTGCTTGCTGTCAGAGGACCACACTTGTGCGCGGAGGGACTCGTCTGATGGTGGGTACCAGCGCATAAACGGTTTTGGTGTGGAGTGTGACCTAGAGTGAGGGATTATGGCCCGCGTGGTGGATTATGGAGTCGATAGTAGACTAGGGTGGAGCATTATGGCTCACGTGGTGGATTATGGCCCACTTGGTGAATTATGGCCCACATAGTGAATTATGGCCCACGTGGTGAATTATGGCCCACGTGGTGGATTATGGCCCACGTGGTGGATCATGGCCCACGTGGTGGATCATGGCCCACGTGGTGGATCATGGCCCACGTGGTAGATTATGGCCCACGTGGTGTATTATTAAACACTAAGTCTAGTATATTACCTGGGTGCAACCTATCGTCCTGCCGTAGCTCCCCAAACCCACCCGCGATGTCAGTGAGAGTGCACTGCTTGCTGTCAGAGGACCACACTTGTGCGCGGAGGGACTCGTCTGATGGTGGGTACCAGCGCATAAACGGTTTTGGTGTGGAGTGTGACCTAGAGTGAGGGATTATGGCCCGCGTGGTGGATTATGGAGTCGATAGTAGACTAGGGTGGAGCATTATGGCTCACGTGGTGGATTATGGCCCACTTGGTGAATTATGGCCCACATAGTGAATTATGGCCCACGTGGTGAATTATGGCCCACGTGGTGGATTATGGCCCACGTGGTGGATCATGGCCCACGTGGTGGATCATGGCCCACGTGGTGGATCATGGCCCACGTGGTAGATTATGGCCCACGTGGTGTATTATTAAACACTAAGTCTAGTATATTACCTGGGTGCAACCTATCGTCCTGCCGTAGCTCCCCAAACCCACCCGCGATGTCAGTGAGAGTGCACTGCTTGCTGTCAGAGGACCACACTTGTGCGCGGAGGGACTCGTCTGATGGTGGGTACCAGCGCATAAACGGTTTTGGTGTGGAGTGTGACCTAGAGTGAGGGATTATGGCCCGCGTGGTGGATTATGGAGTCGATAGTAGACTAGGGTGGAGCATTATGGCTCACGTGGTGGATTATGGCCCACTTGGTGAATTATGGCCCACATAGTGAATTATGGCCCACGTGGTGAATTATGGCCCACGTGGTGGATTATGGCCCACGTGGTGGATCATGGCCCACGTGGTGGATCATGGCCCACGTGGTGGATCATGGCCCACGTGGTAGATTATGGCCCACGTGGTGTATTATTAAACACTAAGTCTAGTATATTACCTGGGTGCAACCTATCGTCCTGCCGTAGCTCCCCAAACCCACCCGCGATGTCAGTGAGAGTGCACTGCTTGCTGTCAGAGGACCACACTTGTGCGCGGAGGGACTCGTCTGATGGTGGGTACCAGCGCATAAACGGTTTTGGTGTGGAGTGTGACCTAGAGTGAGGGATTATGGCCCGCGTGGTGGATTATGGAGTCGATAGTAGACTAGGGTGGAGCATTATGGCTCACGTGGTGGATTATGGCCCACTTGGTGAATTATGGCCCACATAGTGAATTATGGCCCACGTGGTGAATTATGGCCCACGTGGTGGATTATGGCCCACGTGGTGGATCATGGCCCACGTGGTGGATCATGGCCCACGTGGTGGATCATGGCCCACGTGGTAGATTATGGCCCACGTGGTGTATTATTAAACACTAAGTCTAGTATATTACCTGGGTGCAACCTATCGTCCTGCCGTAGCTCCCCAAACCCACCCGCGATGTCAGTGAGAGTGCACTGCTTGCTGTCAGAGGACCACACTTGTGCGCGGAGGGACTCGTCTGATGGTGGGTACCAGCGCATAAACGGTTTTGGTGTGGAGTGTGACCTAGAGTGAGGGATTATGGCCCGCGTGGTGGATTATGGAGTCGATAGTAGACTAGGGTGGAGCATTATGGCTCACGTGGTGGATTATGGCCCACTTGGTGAATTATGGCCCACATAGTGAATTATGGCCCACGTGGTGAATTATGGCCCACGTGGTGGATTATGGCCCACGTGGTGGATCATGGCCCACGTGGTGGATCATGGCCCACGTGGTGGATCATGGCCCACGTGGTAGATTATGGCCCACGTGGTGTATTATTAAACACTAAGTCTAGTATATTACCTGGGTGCAACCTATCGTCCTGCCGTAGCTCCCCAAACCCACCCGCGATGTCAGTGAGAGTGCACTGCTTGCTGTCAGAGGACCACACTTGTGCCCGGAGGGACTCGTCTGAAGGTGGGTACCAGCGCATACACGGTTTTGGAGTGGTGTGTTAATTAGGGTGAGCGATTATGGCCCGCGTGGTGGATTATGGAGTCGATAGTAGACTAGGGTGGAGCATTATGGCTCACGTGGTGAATTATGGCCCACGTGGTGGATTATGGCCCACGTGGCCGATCATGGCCCTCGTGGTGGATTATGGTCCGCGTGATGGATCATGGCCTTCGTGGTGGATTATGGGCCACGTGGCCGATCATGGCCCACGTGGTGGATTATGGCCCACGTGGTGGATTATGGCCCACGTGGTGTATTATTAAACACTAAGTCTAGTATATTACCTGGGTGCAACCTATCGTCCTGCCGTAGCTCCCCAAACCCACCCGCGATGTCAGTGAGAGTGCACTGCTTGCTGTCAGAGGACCACACTTGTGCGCGGAGGGACTCGTCTGAAGGTGGGTACCAGCGCATACACGGTTTTGGAGTGGAGTGTGAACTAGAGTGAGCGATTATGGCCCGCGTGGTGGATTATGGAGTCGATAGTAGACTAGGGTGGAGCATTATGGCTCAAGTGGTGGATTATGGCCCACATGGTGAATTATGGCCCACGTAGTGAATTATGGCCCACGTGGCCGATCATGGCCCTCGTGGTGGATTATGGTCCGCGTGATGGATCATGGCCCTCGTGGTGGATTATGGCCCACGTGGTGGACTATGGCTAAATACTATGTCTAGTCTAGTATATTACCTGGGTGCAACCTATCGTCCTGCCGTAGCTCCCCAAACCCACCCGCGATGTCAGTGAGAGTGCACTGCTTGCTGTCAGAGGACCACACTTGTGCGCGGAGGGACTCGTCTGATGGTGGGTACCAGCGCATAAACGGTTTTGGTGTGGAGTGTGACCTAGAGTGAGGGATTATGGCCCGCGTGGTGGATTATGGAGTCGATAGTAGACTAGGGTGGAGCATTATGGCTCAAGTGGTGGATTATGGCCCACATGGTGAATTATGGCCCACGTAGTGAATTATGGCCCACGTGGCCGATCATGGCCCTCGTGGTGGATTATGGTCCGCGTGATGGATCATGGCCCTCGTGGTGGATTATGGCCCACGTGGTGGACTATGGCTAAATACTATGTCTAGTCTAGTATATTACCTGGGTGCAACCTATCGTCCTGCCGTAGCTCCCCAAACCCACCCGCGATGTCAGTGAGAGTGCACTGCTTGCTGTCAGAGGACCACACTTGTGCGCGGAGGGACTCGTCTGATGGTGGGTACCAGGGCTTCGATGGTTTCTGTTTTGAAGACTTTGGAGTGGATGGTGGTTTTTCAGCAGGGGCTGTGAAAAAGAGATTTAGATAAATTAGATGTCTATTATATTTGGTGTTATTATGTAAGTATTAAGTAATTTAAGTTTTATAATGTAGATTATTTAGTATAGTAAGTTAAATTTGTTCAAGTTTAAAATAGATTATTTATTATAGTAAGTTTAATTTTGTTCAAGTTTAAACGAACGGCTCGCCAGCACACAGATGAGCCCTGAGAGCTATAAGGCCACATAGAGGTAGCATTGTTATTCACAAGCAGCATTAATTCTCTTTTCGTATACACGTGCTACTTGTATGCTACTAAGTGGCAGCTGCTGGAAACTAGCACGATTTTGTGCTACTACATAACATGTGTATTCCAACCTCTAGTATTAGCAGTGATATAATAGTGGTTCCTAGTTCGAACCCAAGACACGCATCTCTAATTCTTTGGTGCGTATTGTATAATTATCACTTGGTTCAGTGAAGAAAAATATAGGGTGTAAAAGTACCCTTAACGCAAACGAAGGGCACTTGTTCTCCCCACCGCTGCGATAATTTTTTTGTTCTAGACCATACCTGGGAACCTCCTAGTTACGGAGATATTGGGGGTCAAAAGTTCCAAATTTTTTACAGCTGTTTTTGTAAATACTAGTTTTTCAGGTTATAACTTTACTTAAATTACCTCCATGACCCGTTTACTATTCAAAGCATCCACTAGCACAATGTTTTAACAGTGCTACATTGAGTTTTACCGTAAAATGTGATTTTTGACCCAAAAAAAAATCATTTCCCAGCAAAATTTTTTACGTAGGGGTACTTAGTTTGATGTACAGAATGCTTGGTTGACGGCTGTGTGATGGGTTGATTTACACCCAGTATAGTGAGGAAACTTGCATGCCTAAGAGATATTTCTCGTAAAGCCAACACAGATTCCCAAGAACGGTATTAAAACTCTGACACGAGATTTCGCACCAACCACACGACGAAAAAAAAGTGTTCATGATAATGACTTACCCTCTTCCTCTTCAGCTATAGCAATTTTCTCCCTCCTCTCCCTCACTTTAGAACTGGAGTCATCGATACCCAGTTCATTCAGCTCAGCCAGCATTCGTTCTTCTCCATCGAACACGAAGTCGCGTTCGGAGATCTTGCGGCGAGGCTGAGATGATGGCGGGGAGGGGAATTTTGTGGCTGTAACGAGAAATATAAGTAGTTAGAGCGAGAGCAGCAAGCTCACGATTTGGGTGACACCGTCTTGGAGGTTCAGTGACCCGCGCTAGTGAACGAGCAAAGCGAGAAAACTTAAAGGTATTAAAGGAAAAGGATGTAACGATTCTCAGCCACCATACAAAAGAGAGGATAGGGTAGTTACCAAAAAAAAAAAATATTTGTCCACCAGATAGATTTCCAAATAATATTGTACACATATTTTTACTTTTTTCACGTAAACAAACAATGAAGACGATACAGTGCTTTGAAAACTCGTGTGACGTCATATTCTAAGGCATTAGTATGACATTTTTTACCGGTGAGTGACGTCACAACCCCCCACTCAAATCTTTGATGCGTTTTATCTTCGTCAATTTTCATTGATTTGATAAAACAAACTCGTATCCAATATCGATAATCTCACAGACGGACTAAATAGAATCATATTTTTTTAGTCAGGAAACATCCCTATATATTTTTTTTTTGGCGGGTGGAAAATCATCAAATACCCCCCTCCCGCTCTTGGGCAGAGCGATAGGGAGTGTCAGACTTCTACTGACTAAAAACCACCCATGTTCCTTCTTAGCCCTTCACGTCGAGGCCGCGGTATCTCTTGCGAACAACCCGCAGCCCCGACGGGAACATCCCTATACATGGTCGATATGCTGGAGTACTCACGATTTTTCCTTTCCTCCTTTCCAGGAGTCCCTCCGCTGGGTCCGTTGGGTCCAGCCAGCAGTTCTGCTAGTTCCTCCTCCAGCTCAGCAGCATCCAAGTCGTCTATATTGGTGCCGAGCGCTTTCTCCACTTCGCTGTATTGGTCCATTACCTGCGGAAGACGATGTTATGTTATATTTTTTACTAAGTACCAAAAGACGTACACATTGGACATGGGTCGCTGACTCGGCTTTACATGCCGTCGCGAAATATCGCAGGTACGCACATGAATAAAACATTTTTAAAACACTTTCCGGAGCTATTAGAGCTCGATTGGATTAAAAAATATTCTCTCCATACATTGCTCCTCCCTAATGTGTCCCTCTCTCATTTAGCTTGGACCTTAAACATAATAATAATTGAAGGTGTACTTACGTCTTTCAAATCATCCATAGTATCGTGAACAGCATCTTCTTCCATCCCATTGTCTTTGAGGTTACGTTTCATCGCGTCAGAGCTCGATCTGAAAAGAAAAACATTTATTAGTTGTTGTTACAGTAATATCATTCACATTGCTCGCAGAACGGATAGCCGATGGGGCCGGAAAGTTGTGGAGTGGCGACCGCGAACCAGTTGCGTTGGAAGGTCTCTCACTAGGTGGACCGTGCACCTGGTGAAGGTTGCGGGGATCCGCTGGATGCGAGACGCGCGGGACCGGTCAATGTGGCGACACTTAGGGGAGGCCTATGTTTAGAAAACCTTTAGCTTGGAACTTGAACACAATCATGATTAAGGTTTACTTACATCCCGTCGAGGCTGCGGGTTGTTCGCAAGGGATACCGCGGCCTCGACATGAAGGGCTAAGAAGGAACATGGGTGGTTTTTAGTCAGTAGAAGTCTGACACTCCCTCTCGCTCTGCCCAAGAGCGGGAGGGGTTATTTGATGATTTCCCACCCCCAAAAAAAAAAAA
Organism: Diarsia brunnea; assembly: GCA_949774965.1. Classification (NCBI taxonomy): domain Eukaryota; kingdom Metazoa; phylum Arthropoda; class Insecta; order Lepidoptera; family Noctuidae; genus Diarsia; species Diarsia brunnea. The sequence continues at coordinate 2,377,688 of OX459025.1, read as the reverse complement.
AAAAAGAGGAGGCCTATGTCCAGCAGTGGACGTCTTTCGGCTGAAATGATGATGATGACAGTAATGTCATCACGTCTGTTGTTCACGAAGGTAGGTGGTTAGTCAGTCTTCTTCCTTTGAGGTACACTCATCATCATGATCATCATCAGCCGGTACACGTCCACTGCTGAACAAAGGCCTCCCCCTAAAGGGGGGGTGGGTTGGTATTAGGGGATCGGACAAAAAAAATCTAATTAGTCTGTCAGATAGATTTCCAAAAAATATTGGACACGTATTTTTTCTTTTTTCACGTAAACAAACAATGAAGACGATACAGTGCTTTGAAAACTCGTGTGACGTCATATTCTAAGACATTAGTATGACATTTTTTACCGATGAGTGACGTCACGACTCAAATCTTTGACGCGTTTTATCTTTGCAAATTTTTATTGATTTGATGAAACAAAAAATACGTATGCAATATTTTTCGATAATCTAACAGACGGACTAATTAGAATCATATTTTTGTTATTATCCCTATTATTGCAGTGCATCGACTATGTTAGCACGCGCGCGTTGATTGTTTCCATGGCATGATGCGCGCCCCGTCGGGGCTGCGGGTTGTTCGCAAGAGATACCGCGGCCTCGACATGAAGGGCTAAGAAGGAGCATGGGTGGTTTTTAGTCAGTAGAAGTCTGACACTCCCTTTCGCTCTGCCCAAGAGTGGGGGGGGTTATTTGATGATTGGGGTGGGTCCCAATCATGCTCCTTCTTAGCCCCTCATGTCGAGGCCGCGGTATCTCTTGCGAACAACCCGCAGCCCCGACGGGATCTCACGCGGCCTGCGCTAACCTCCGCCAAGATGGGCCGCGTCATCAATCACGGCGCCAGGAGGGTCTGTGTACATACATCATACACAGACGTACGTACGTGCGTTTTACATGCGTGCTTTCATGTAAATAAACAGTGCAATAAGTACATGTAAGTATCAACGATCGCCACATTGACGTGTACATCTCTCATCTGTTGCAGCAACTGTCGCACGTTCTCTAACGCGTTGCTGCAACGGTCCAGACGTTGCAACAAGACATAAAACTTATAATAATAAGTACCTGTAAGTATCAACAATCGCCACATTGACGTGTACATCTCTCATCTGTTGCAGCAACTGTCGCACATTCTCTAACGCGTTGCTGCAACGGTCCAGACGTTGCAACAAGACATAAAACTAATAATAATAAATACCTGTAAGTATCAACAATCGCCACATTGACGTGTACATCCCTCATCTGTTGCAGCAACTGTCGCACGTTCTCTAGCGCGTTGCTGCAACGGTCCAGACGTTGCGACGTTTTGTGTTTGCGACGGAGATGGTTCTTAGCCTGGAAAATTGACAAAGATTTATTAGAAATTCATTCACGTTTCAATAAACTACGCGTAACATCACGCTTGTAATCCCCGAAGAGTTAGGCAGAGATACACCTTAAAGTACACACTGCATCACATCAAGCACGGAACGGTCGTGCACTTACTGCGGTACTCAGAGATATTTAATGATTACTTAAGCCGTCATGTCACACGTCTGAGGAGCTCGTGGCTTAATAAGAACTGCCACTCGGGGCGATCTTTAGGTAAAGCTGTGCTTGCCTAGGTCGGTCTGTGGATGGGTGACCGCCCAACATACTGAGTTTCCTCCGTGCCTCGGAAAGCACGTTAAGCTGTTGGTCCCGGCTGCCATATATAGATCTTTGGCAGTCGTTACAGGTAGTCAGTGACCTGAAATTCTGACATCCAGTCTTATCAAAGAGTATCGTATTATCTAGTAGGTATTAACTGGGTTGTGGAGATCAGATAGGCAGTCGCTCCATGTAAAATACTGGTACTCAGCTGCATCCGGTTAGACTGGAAGCCGACCCCAACATAGTTGGGAAAAGGCTAGGCAGATGATGACTTAAACCGTCATTTAGTAAAGATTTGACATACTTTTGTATGACAAAACTGTCAAAACCTTTACTAAGTGATGGTCTAAGTAATCTTTAAAGCTCTCTGAGTGCGGCAGTTAGTCTCGTACTTTGAATACAAAGATTTTTTTTGCCTGATGTTTATAGGATGTTCATGGTATGGTATGATGGAATGGTGTAGTGAACAACAATTTGTCCAAAATCGATTTCAAAGAAGGTGCGGTTTCCATAATTTCTACCCACTTAATAGAGTAGTTAACAAAAAAAAAACTAATTAGTCCGTCAGATAGATTACAAAAAAATATTGGACACGTATTTTGTCTTTCTTCACGTAAACAAACAATGAAGACGACACAGTGCTCTGAAAACTCGTGTGACGTCATATTCTAAGACATTAGTATGACAGTGTTTACCGGTGAGTGACGTCACAAGCCCCCACTCAAATCTTTGGCACATTTTATCTTCGTCAATTTTTATTGATTTGACAAAACAAAAAATACGTAAGTATCCAATATTTTTCGATAATCTAACAGACGGACTAATTAGAATCACAATTTCTTTTAGTCAGTAAACATTCCTATTTCATCCTGCTTTCCAAATGCTATGCTGTGACTGATACATGGAACTCATACTCTTCAAAAGCGAGCGTTGTCATGGAAACCGAACCTAATTTTGAAAGTACATATGAATTTTGTAAAAAAGTCACATTGGTACTTGCCAGGAAGTGGAGCTCGTGGCTTAATAAAAACTGCCACTCGGGTCGATCTTAAGGTAAAGCTGTGCTTGCCTAGGTCGGTCTGTGGTTAGGTGACCAACTGACCGCCCGACATACCGAGTTTCCTCCGTGCCTCGGAAAGCACGTTAAGCTGTTGGTCCCGGCTGCCATATATAGATCTTTGGCAGTCGTTACAGGTAGTCAGTGACCTGGAATTCTGACATCCAGTCTTACCAAAGGGTATGTATTACCGAGTATTAACTGGGTTGTGGAGGTCAGATAGGCAGTCGCTCCATGTAAAATACTGGTATTCAGCTGCATCCGGTTAGACTGGAAGCCGACCCCAACATAGTTGGGAAAAGGCTAGGCAGATGATGATGATGATGATGGTATTTGCCAGGAATCGAACCACTGAGCCATCAGGATATCCTCATTCCATAAAATGATAAGAAAGACCTGAAAGAATTTTATCTACAAAGGTATAGATAAAATTATTTTCTACTACAAATAAGCATGAAACCAAATGAATGCTTCGTTACCACCGGAGATGTGCGAGGCACCCGTCTGGGCTGCGGGTTGTTCGCAAGAGATACCGCGGCCTCGACATGAACGGCTAACAAGGAACATGGGTGATTTTTAGTCAGTAGAAGTCTGACACTCCCTTTCGCTCTGCCCAAGAGCGGGAGGGGTTATGTGATGATTTTTCACACGCCAAAAAAAAAGAAAAATTTGTGTGGTGAGGCGGAGCGACGCCATGCGGTGCGAGGATGTGTAGCGTGCCCGACTTAGAGCCTGCGCACACCACGTTTTTTAAACGCGCCGTCGACGCGCGTTTTGGGAACGCGCGTCGCCGGCGCGTTTTTATCCTGCAGAGCAGTTTGTTGTCGTTTGTATCGATACAAACGCGCGGCACCGGCGTGTAAATGTAAATGGCTTGTAAATGGGTGTACCTAAAAACGTCGGTAATTTTTCTTCTTCTTTTTTTTTAAAATTAATAACAAAGCGCATGTAATCAATGCTGTCTCGACCGACGCCATCTTGCTACTGTTGACGAGGTTCTGCTTAAAAACGCAAAATGCCAGCGCGTTTGTATCGCTACACACGCGCGTTTGCATCGCGTCTGTATCGCTACACACGCGCGTCTGTATTTATACAGTGTGTGCAAAGGTCTATAGGCTGCGTCTGACTTGCGTGCGTATCGCGTCTGTATCGCTACAAACGCGCGTCGACGGCGCGTTTAAAAAACGTGGTGTGCATAGGCCCTTAGATGCGAGCGAGGTGCGGTGTATCCCTACCCGCAGTTGCGTCTCTGTCGGTACTCGTTTGTGAGACTCAATGCACGTCTGTCCCTCGCAACACATCTTTCCCTTCTTATCGTGTGGGCCAGTAAGGTCTAACGACCCCACACACCCTAGTGTTAAAATTTCTAAACCGCCTCAAAGGCCTCTGACATCCCGTCGGGGCTGCGGGTTGTTCGCAAAGAGATACCGCGGCCTCGACGCAAGGGCTAAGAAGGAACATGGGTGGTTTTTAGTCAGTAGAAGTCAGACACTCCCTTTCGCTCTGCCCAAGAGTGGGAGGGGTTATTTGATGTTTTTCCACACGCCAAAAAAAAAAGGGCCTCTGACATAGTTTGACGACCGCCATTTGACGGCCGGGACCACCGGCTTATACGTGCCTTCCGAAGCACGGAATCATCTTTTTATCAGACAATCAGGTTATTCAAGTCTGCAATGTCCTAGCCAAACTGGAAACAACTTTACAAAGGTTTTTTTTTTTTTTTGGCGGGTGGAAAATCATCAAATAACCACATTCCCTTTCGCTCTGCCCAAGAGCGGGAGGGGTTATTTGATGATTTCTACTGACTAAAAACTACCCATGTTCCTTCTTAGCCCTTGCGCCGAGGCCGCGGTATCTCTTTCGAACAACCCGCAGCCCCGACGGGCGTCAACCCTTGCGGGCCCTCAATGTTGCTGACATCTCTTTGAGGCGCGCGTGGAACACGAACGCGCCGTCGACACGGCCTGTCGTCGTCATAAGACGGACAGACGGCGAGCTAGACCATTACTCACCGTCCACAGACCCGCCTCTACGGTGGCCGGAAGCCGTTACAAAGTATGCATCCCGTGGAAATCGATCCCACGACCACCGGATCACAAGGCAAACGCGTAAACCTTAGCCCGAACGAAGCTCCTAAACTCGAGTGTCAGACTTCTACCGACTAAAAACCACCCATGTTCCTTCTTAGCCCTTGCGCCGGGGCCGCGGTATCTCTTTCGAACAACCCGCAGCCCCGACGGGGTCTGTTTTCACCCTTAAGATTACCATCATAACACTGAAAAAGAAGAAAATATGAAGATTAAAAACACTCACTGCCAATTTATTCCCAACATTTAGAGCTGCTTTGGCATCGGCCTGTGCTGCAGCGACGTCCCTCGCCAGGCGTAGCCCTTCGCCCTCGAGTCGGGTCTCCGCACACATCAGCTTTACCAGGGCCTCATCGGTTTCTGTTACTGGAGACGCTTTCTTGTCGGGTTCGGCTGTAAGATTTAGGATTATGATTTATTTTCAAGACAATATTTTTTTTAGTATGCATCTGATACAAAACAGCCTAAAATACCAGGAGAAATTACTGACCGTCCATGTAAACAAACTGACACACGCCCTGAGTGAAGAAAACGCTCTTCATCATACCCGGCTAAAAAGAAGTGACATACTGAGCCTAAATAAAAGATATACCATTTGATAGCAAGAGAGTCGTGTGAAAAGCATTTTCATACAAGTATGGCTCTTGAGGAAAACATAAACTGAGAAATCAAACAAAGAAGTTTTTTATTGTTGGAATTTAGTTAATTTGGGCAAAGACTGGTGGAACTAGGACTGCGGGCAAGAGGATGATGACATAGAGCGCCTGTCTCTCTGACGTACACAGTACAGTCACTAGCTAAGACTGGTGTAACTAAGGTACCGTACAACATACCTAATTTCACAACGTCTCCCTTCTTCACAGCCTGACCCACAGACACCAGATAACCTAGCAGCAGTTCAAACGTCTCTCGTCCGTGACTCCACTCAGCATTCCGCATGAGTTCTTCGATGGTGCCCATACGTTCCACGCCAGGAGGGAAGTTTTGTAGGAGTTCTGTAGCTTGTTCCTGAAACATAAACATGGGTTTTTAATATAGATTTTATAAGGTACTAGCTGCTGCCAGTGGCTTCGCTCGCTACAACTCGAAAATTATCCCACGGGAAGATAAAATGGGGATAAAAACTATACTTTGTGTTAATCCAGGTTATAAACTATCTGTGTACCAAATTTTATGCAAATCCATTCAGTAGTTTTTGCGTGAAAGAGTAACAAACATCCATCCATCCATACTTACAAACTTTCGCGTCTATAATATTAGTACGAAGTAGGATTAAATAAAACTCACTTTAACAGCAGATTCCAACACAAACCGCTGCGTAGAATCAATGCTAGCCTTCGGCAGTCCATCATTGTCTAACGCCTGCCTGATCGGCATGAAAGAAGCAACAGCAGTCAGGGCGAAGGCTGCGGGTCTGAAGGCCAATCTGGCGCCCCATTTGACCCAGCCTTCGGGGCCGTTGTGGAGGATCTGCTGGTATTTGGAGAGAGGGCTAAGGTCACCGTTGCTGTGGAAAAGAGAGGATTATTGAAATTATTATGAGATTGTCTAAGTCTCAATAATCATCCAATGTTATGAACACCCAAACAGTTGCTCGCAGACTGAAAAGAAAGATTCCACAAGACCTTCTTTGAGAGGCACAAGATCCCGTCGGGGCTGCGGGTTGTTCGCAAGAGATACCGCGGCCTCGACATGAAGGGCTAAGAAGGAACATGGGTGGTTTTTAGTCAGTAGAAGTCTGACATTCCCTTTCGCTCTGCCCAAGAGCGGGAGGGGTTATTTGATGATTTCCCACACCCCCAAAAAAAAAAAAAGAGGCACAAGATAAAACGGAGCAGTCACTGGACGGCTTTCGTGCAAGCCCTTTAATTAAATACCATCGTACACATATTGCTGAATATCTGCAAGATTGATAGATTGCAATAAAGAAGTTAGATACAGGAGAAATTCCTAGTGTGGGGCAACGTTTTTTTAAAAAAAATAAAATAAAAAAATAACATAGATTGCAATAAAGCAGTTAATAATAAAAAAAAAGGATTGTCTAAGTGTCTAGCCTTTTTCCAACTATGTTAGCCCCTTCGCACATGGCGTCGTATCGTAAGCGTATCGTAGAACGCGCGTACGAATGAACACCTCATACGATACGCTGCAACACACTGCCTCGTGTGCGGACTTGTTTGAACATGTTCCTGCTCGTATTGCTCTCGTACTACGCGCGTTCTACGATACGCTTACGATACGACGCCGTGTGCGAAGGGGCTTAATTCATCTTCGAGTGTAAATGTGGTGAAAGAAAGAAAACATATTTATTTGGCACATACCACAAGTACACACAACAAAAAAACGGTGTTGTTCAATACTCAAACTTTATTGGCACAATTTATATTCATTAAAAAATAAGTAACATTGGATATCACAGCATAGTCCTTAGTAAGACTGGTTGTCAGACTTTTGGGACACTGTGGTTATCTGTTATGCCTGACAAAGATCCACAAATAACAGACGGACCAACAGCTTTAAGTGTTTATCGAGGAACAGAGGAAATGCGGTGTGTAATGGGTGGACACCGTCCTAACCACAGACCACCATAGGCAACCTGAGATTAATCTCTTCTCATTTTTTTATAGCCATTTTTCAGATAAAATATATATTTCTTTTTTACTGTTTTTTTTTCCTTTTGTATTTTATTCTGTGTACCCCTTGGCAAAGGCCTCCTCCAAAACTTTACAATCATCTCTCTCCCGCACCAGTCTGGTCCAGATTTTTCCGGCTGTTTTAACCACATCATCGTCCCATCTTCTGAATGGTTTCCCCTTTATATTTTTATAGGCAACCCAAGATTGATCCGAGCGGAACGTTATTAAGCCATAAGCTCATCTCTTCACTCTTGACATATCGTAATATTAATTTTATTCAAAACAGTTCATAATTTCAAAGTAACAGTAGCTCCGCACAAAAGAGATAAAAAAAAACTATAAAACAGGTTTTCAACCTTGACATATTAGCAATGTGTGTTATGTTAATACATTTTAATTTTACTTCTGGTCTCATTCTTCCTTATATATTTATTATATTTAACCAAGTGTTATAAATGTTACAGTTTTTTACAATGTCTAGATGGCTCCTTACAGCAGTGTGGAGTGTGTATCCCTTCATGCTATAGGGTCTATGGCAGGGAAGGGCAACCTTTATGGATCAACGTGCCATTTTTTCTAAAGCAAAGGAAAAATCAAACTGACGAACGAAACAGAATCATATTTTTTTTAGTCTACCCTATCGTGTTAGGCCAGTATTCTATTGAAGCTACATGGAGCAACTGCCTATTTGATCTTGACAAAACGGTAGTTAGGAAACACAAGAACCCCTGGATAAGACTTGACTTTTCAAGCTTCTAAATAACAAAATGAAACTAGACTCAAGATCAGCTGGGCTATTGCGTATCTTTTTAAATGTCAGTGGCTATCATAGTGTCCATCGATTAACTGTCATATGGTTCCATTTTGTACCAAACCATAACCATTTGACAGTTGATCGATGGACACAATAGCCGTGCAGAAATGTCAGTGGCTATCATAGTGTGCATCAATTCACTGTCAAATGGTTCCATTTTGTACCAAACCATATGACAGTTAGTTGATGGACACTATGATAGCCACTGACATTTAAAAAGATACCCAATAGCCTTGCAGACCTTTTAGAAACATCAATTACACAAGGCAGTCCCCCAAAATGCATGTACATTGCCTTTGCATATTTTAGCTCTGAAGAAATGGTGGAACAAACCGAATGGCTGAATTAAGAACTTCTTACCAAGCAGTTAAAAATAACATACTGTTCTCCTGAATCAATGTGTCCAGTGCTAAGAGCCTATTGCCATCAACTGAGCAGACACCCACACTTTCTGCTATTGAGAATTGCCTAACAGATGTAAATAGCACTGCAAAATACACATTAAGGTTTGATTATATGGTAGAGAACTTGTTATCACAGATATGAGGCATTTATACAAATAATTCATTTCTGTAGATGATAAATTTAAATGTTTTGTTTGATGTGAAAAATGCATGGCATTTTCTAATATTGTATAAAAGGTTAATATAGTACAAAAATAATGCAGTCACATTCACGATTGTTTGCGTCATTTATGAAAGGAACTAAGGCTTACAAGCTTCGTGAATTTGTAAAACAGTCATAATCATTAAAATTAATTATCATAAATTAAAAATTTCTTTCAACAGCCTTTGTTTACATAGAGCAACGGCCCTAAAAATACCGTGAAAATGCGGGAAAATCTATCAAAATCAGGGTTAGAAAAACACCATAGCCTGGAAAAGCTTAAAAAAATAAGACGCACCGAAACATTTCTTCAACAACGATGTCCATGCAGGCAGGGGTGCGACCTCTACGATTGAACGCCGTCTTCGCGTCCGCAGCAGACACTATAGGATCTTTTCTGCTCCTACACCACTGCCGCAGCATATCCGACCAAAACTTCATCTTCATATCCCAGGATTCTGGATTCGCTGCCTTTAGACGAAAAGGTGCGAACAGCGCGTTCATACGAACGTCGTCAGACCAGCACTGGGGGAGGTCAGCCTCCGGTATTCCACAACTTGGTAGACCCATTATTTATTAAAAAATCTATTTTGACGGTTAATTTTTGAGTTTTGTTGTTCTAAAACTGTGATTTTTGTGATTTAAAAATGGGTGACTTAAGCACACAATGGCGTGCGAAAAATTTTGACGTTTTGTGATACCAGAGCAATAAACCCAAGCCGAAGTAAAAAAATAACACAACGATTGCCATAATAAAATACCGTGAGGCCGTTTCATTCATATTCCATTAGTTTGTGTTTTATTAATTTATTCTTACTCCCACATTTCAAAGCTAAATTTTGAATAATTTAAATGTTACTCGTGGGTCATGAATTCATGATTTTTGTGCGTCTGTTTTTCGATTAACATGCAACACCAAAGAGAAACGTCAACAAATTCTTTTCGGACATTCCGCAATTTCGGGCTGTTTTTTATCTGTGTGTCTACGTTCGTGTAGCGTTCGTAGTGTATTGTGAAACGGTATTTTTCCCAATTTTCCACGTTGTTTTAGTAATAAATTGTTACAAGTGAACCAAGGACACATACTATTACTAACTGCCGGTAAGTTTTTGAACCAAACAACAACAAAGTTTATGATGAAAATCACTTCTCGATTTGGAACTCGCAACACAGAATTTCGAAGTATCATCTTTTTTATGCAAATTCCGCTACTGAAATGATGTTTCAGGCCTTAAATATTTCACTAACCGTTTTTTATGGGTGTATTACATCATGCCATAGAGCTAAAACATTATTTGTCACTATTATTTGTCCGGTAATCGTACTTGAAGTTGATAAACTGGTTTTGACCTGAGTACATACAATAATTACTTTATTTCTTTGCTCTGGCCCTTTATTTACTAAGCTATTTTAATACGCAATATAAAAACGTTGTTAGGATTAATGAATGTTACCTTGGTCAGTTGATAAATTCTTCCAATGTTTAGGTATAATAATTTTTATAGTTGACATAATTATTGTGAACTTTTTTATTTGACCTACATGAGTTGCATGTTCAAGCCGTTTTAAGGTATGTAGTGGTGCCAGCAGAATAATAGGCAATAATACTGGTGGGATTTTATTTTATCGGGTTAGACTGGAAGCCGACCCAAACTTGAGAATAAACTTGTAGATCAGCAGTATTAACTTATTAATTACTTTTTTGGGCATCATTATAATCGTTTAAATCATATTTATTAGTTTCTTCTGCCCATGTCTACTGCCTCCCTGGAATTTCTTGTAATAAATAATTTCAAAAAATTGTTAAATGGTTTTTAAAGCCAGGTTTAATTAAATAGTACAAAAAACCGATCATTTTCCGAAAAAACGTCAGAGCCCCATAAGCTACAAAGAAACAAATAATACAGAGTAATCTTTTAAATTTTATAAGTGACAAAATATTCAAAGAAAAAAAAAAAATTTTCAAATAAGTTTTTTTTTTCAAATAATAATATGTTCAAATTTTGATCCAAGCAAGACACACATTCTATTCTTATAATTTGCAAACAAGAATTCACACTTGTATGTCAAATTAACTGTGTCTACTTTAGCTCAGTATAAAAAAAAGTTTTTCTAACTAGAAATACTTAAATGTTGTTTGATAATGTCCACAACTCACATCTATTATCACACCGAGTTTAGAAAGAAACTTGAGAACGCCACACATATTATAAGTAGGTTTTTTTTTTTTTGGCTTGTTCAGTTGTGTTTTTATTTACTTAACAATACGGTTTTTTTTTTTTTTTTATCAGCCTATATTGTCCCACTGCTGGGCAAAAGCCTCCCCCATAGCCTTCCACTCTTCCCTCTGTGTGGTTTTCCCCGTCCAATTTGTCATAAACGCTTCTAGGTCGTCACGCCAGCGTTTTCTAGACCTCCCCCGGCGACGACGCCCGTCTTCTAGGGTATAGGGTATTTCACCAAAAAAATCTAATTACTCTGTCTGTTAGATTATCGAAAAATATTGGATACGTGTTTTTTGTTTTATCAAATTAATAAAAATTGACGAAAATAAAACGGGTCAAAGATCATGAATGGGGGGTTGTGACGTCACTCACCGGTAAAAAATGTCATACTAATGTCTCAGCATATGACGTAACGTCACAAAGTGACGACGAAAAAACAAAAAAAAAAAAACAAAAAAAAGCAAAAAAAATCTGGCCAAGTGCAAGTCAGACTTACACATGAAGGGTTCCCCCTACCATTGTAGTACATATTGAGAGATTTTCCATGTTATTTTAGCACCATAGACTTCTTATAGGTTTTCCTGTAATCTATAACTTTTGAACTAATATCTGTATTTTTTTTCTAAATTTTTGGCTCAGTAATTTCGGAGATAAGGGGGGGGGGGAATGGTCGGTATGTCGGGCGGTTACCTACGTAAACGTATCATGAAATTCATATGTAGTATTCTTGTTGAAAATTTTAAAACCAAGCCAGAAATTACATGTAATAAAACAAGAATCACGTAAATTGGATAAGTGGTTCTCGAATAACGTACCTAATAGACGGACAGACAGAGAGGGACTTGTGGCCGTACGAACAGTAGCACGAGTTAGCTTCGTTTGCCAAGGTCGACTCGTGGATGGGTGACCGTTAATTACATTTCGAGACCACTCCGTGTCTGAAGCAGGGACTGAAAGCGGTTAAAAATATACCGGTACCGGTTTAAAATAAAGGTTGAGCTATACCGGTACCTTTATGAATAAAGTTTGGGCTAAACCGTTATTTAACCCTTACACGATTTCGGTACCGAAATGCATGCGAGACGGGGTGCGGCGCGCGTGTGCGCGGTTGAAAACGTTAGAACTTGTGTATTTTGTAGTCCTTTATTTCGAGGCCGCAGTATCTCTTGCGAACAACCCGCAGCCCCAGGTATTACGCATCAACTGATCCTGCCGGGGCTGTGGGACTATTCAAAAAAGTTACCGCGGCCACTAAACACAAAGGGTTAAGAAGAAACATGAATGGTTTTTAGTCAGTAGAAGTCTGACACTCCCTTTCGCTCTGCCCAAGAGCGGGAGGGGTTATTTGATGATTTTCCACCCGCCAAAAAAAAAAATGCCCATACCTCGATTGTGGTCGTCAGATAGACAGTCTCAATTATCAATGTTCTACATCTGACTGCGAATATGAACAATCTGCACATCATATTTTATGGGAGTGTAGTTTTTGGCAGAATGAACGTAATATTATGTTCGATAGTGTACAGGTTACATCCGGAGTTATTTACTATACGGACCTTGTAGAAACTAGAACAAATTAAATATTGAAATCAAATCCTGCTGATATGGAGGGAAGTGGAAATTAAGTTTTTCTTACTCCTCCGCTATTCGTTTCTGATTTATTATTATTATTTATTTATTTATTTACCACTAATTATAGCAACATTACAGATTAGATCCAATGCGATGCTATAAGAAACAAAAAAAGGACAACATAAAAAAAAGTAGAAAAAAAAAAAAACAAGCTGATAAATTACGTTGCAGGATCCAAGACAGTTAAATCGTTTCTCTGGGACTTCGTCGGGCTTCATTGTCTCGGCGCTTTTCTTGTGGTCGCCACTGTTGATTCTGGCTTACAGGAGTTACAGTGGTTTGGGAATAGTGTGGCGGGCTTGTCCCATTCCAAAAAAAAATCTCATTCAGTTGGTTAGACTGGAAGCCGACGCCAACATAGTTGGGAAAAGTGTAGGCAGATGATACTGAGAATGACATTGCATTGAAATAATATTATGGTGTAATAGACATGACGTGATTTTTTATCTAAGCAGTCATTTTTCATATTATGTTAGATGTTATATCAAATATCTTATTATTGCATCATCTGCCGAGCCTTTTCCCAACTATGATGGAGTCGGCTTCCTGCCTAACTGATGTATACAGCGAAATAGATGGAAAGTAAACAAAACTGGCGAAATATGAGTAGACTATTTGGTACACCTCTGCCTAGCCCTTTGGGGCAGGGACTGAAAGCGGTTACGGTTAAAGGTTAAGATACCTCAAAAATATACCGGCACCGGTTTAAAATAAAGGTTGAGCTATACCGGTACCTTTATAAATAAAGGTTGGGCTAAACCGTTATTTAACCCTTACACGATTTCGGTACCGAAATGCATGCGAGACGGGGCGCGGCGCGCAGTCGTGTCCTTCCGATCGGAAATAAAAACCAATACTGAGTTATAATATAATTGTGTGCAACAATCGGCAAGTGAACGACAGACAGAGTGGCGAGGCGGTTCGTCAAAGAAAACCCCTATTTATTTAGGTTTACATACCGCTACCGATACATTTATAACGGTTACTGTACTTCTACCGAAATATACCGATATGCATTTCCAACCTCAAAATTCCGCTACCGAATAAAAATAACGGTATCGAAATATTTCGGTAACCCTTATTTAACGGTATGACGTCATACCGAAATTTAAAGGTACCGTAATTTTTGGGTAATTCAGTCTCTGCTTTGGGGATTACACGCGTCATATTATCATCATCATTCTCCTGCCCTTATCCCTATTCATTTGTGGTCGGCGCAGCATGTCTTCTTCCATACTTCTCTATTTCTCGTCATCTCAGCAGTCACCTCCTTTCTAGCCATATCATCCTTCACGCAGTCCATCCATCGTTTCTTTTTATTCAGTGGCCCGAAACTCTGACAACCAGTTGCCAGAATTTGCCACTGGATACCTGTAACGACAGCCAATGAACTATAGATGGCAGCCTGGACGACCGGTTTCTCTGGCTTCCGAGGCACGGAGGAAACTTGGTATGTAATGAGTCGTCAGGTCACCCATCTACGGACAAACCTGCGCCTAGGTTGGCACGTGGATACAGTACGTGGAGAGCACGGCTTAACCCAAAGAGAATTTCGAGCGGAAGTTATAATTAAGGCTGCTCTCTCGAAAAAGCTTAAAAAGAGCGTGCAGATGAAGCAGCTTTTCACCGGCACCTACAGAGAAATTACATCTGAGAAAAATTGTTAGGAATCTACATGATATGATACGTAATTTGGTTTAGCCATAATTTTTCTATCGGTATCACATAATAAGAAAAAAAATCCACTTAATCACCTCCAAATACTTGAGTTAAACCATTTTACTCCTTCATTTTTTTATCAAAACAATATATTAAAAATATCTACTGCTTTGCAATACAAAGGAAAATGATTTGGTGTTGTAACTTTTTAGAAACATGTATAATTTTAATTTTAATAAATTAAAAATGCGTCCGTTTAAAGTCCGTGTCTACGACCGAGAGGTGGTACTTAGCTCCGCCCAAACGCACAAGGTCATTGGCGTGAATACAAGCCTTAAGGCCTATATTCACGCCAATGACCTTGTGCATACAAACTACCCCTCTCGGTCGTAGATACGGACTTTAAACGGACGCATTTTTCATTTATTATAATTAAAATAATACATGTTTTTAAAAAGTAACAAAACGAAATTATTTTCCTTTGTATTTCAAAGCAGTAGATATTTTTTTTATATTATTTTGTTAAAAAATGATGGAGTAAAATCGTTCCATTCAACGATTTGGAGGTGATTTTGTGGATTTTTTTTCTTATTATGTGATACCGATACAAAAATTATGGCTAAACCAAATTACGTGTCATATCATGTAGATTACTAACAATTTACCTCAGATGTAATTTCTCTGTAAGTGCCGGTGAAAAACTGCTTCATCTACACGCTGTTTTTAAGCTTTTTCGAGAGAGGAGCCTTAAGCCACGAGCTAATTTCTTCTATTACGCGTCAATTCTTCAGACATCTCCTTTCTAGCCATATCATCCTTCACGCAGTCCATCCATCGTTTCTAACGTATTATATAATCAAATTGAAAATAAGAATGGATTTATAAACGCTGCCAGTTCTACTATCAACTGTACAGATAAGATTAAAACAATCAGCATTGATATCGGCTGACCCTAAATTAAAAATGATGTTAGTAATATCAATGCTTGTGTGCCGAACTGTAATCTAAAGTTATCTATATATATAAAAATGAAACCCGTTTTCCGTTGTCACGACTTGGCATGAAAACGGCTTGACCGATTTGGCTGATTTTTTTTTTTAATGTTCGTTGAAGTTCAAGGATGGTTCTTACGGCGAGAAAAATTCGAATAATGGCCGGAAAAGTCCTAAAAACAGCCCTTTTCTTTTTCCCATACAAACGTTTTCTAACTAAAACGTAAAATCAATTTGAGCTTTAATACCGTACCCATAAAGTTCAAGTGTTAGTGGAGAGGTTCCGGGAAGGCAAAACAATTGAGTGACGTTCAGTTGTTCAGTCAACGAATGACAACTTCAAACAGACCATACGACATTATCACAATAATCACAAATAATTACTGTTTCTTTCCCAATAGAAAAACGATTTTTCAAATGGTGTTTGCGTATAATATAAAAATTAATTGCTGTTCGTTAGTCTCGCTAAAACTCGAGAACGGCTGGACCGATTTGGCTAATTATAGTGTTGAATTATTCGTGGAAGTCCAGGGAAGGTTTTAAAGGAAAGAGGTAGGTAGGTAGGCAGGGTAGTAGGTAGAGTAGTAGGTAGGGTAGTAAGTAGGATAGTAGAGTAGGTAGGGTAGTCGGTAGAGTAGTAGGTAGGGTAGTAAGTAGGTAGGGTAGTAGGTAGGTCGGGTAGTAGGTAGGTAGGTAGGGTAGTAGGTAGGTAGGTAGGGTAGTAGGTAGGTAGGTAGGGTAGTAGGTAGGTAGGTAGGGTAGTAGGTAGGTAGGGTAGTAGGTAGGTAGGGTAGTCGGTAGGTAGGGTAGTAGGTAGGTAGGGTAGGAGGTAGTAGATAGGTAGGTAGTTGGTACACAGGCAGGTAGTAGGTAGGAAAAAGGGCATTGCAACGCATGCCGGGAACAGCTAGTTAAAAATAATTTAGCCCAGCCTTTTCAAGGCAAGACTGACAACCAGCCTTACTAATTTTATTATGAGCCTGATGGGACCCACTGCAGGGCAAAGGCCTACCTTCCGTCTTTCCATTTAACGCTGTCTATGGCTGTTTGGGTACAATCCTTTTGAAAAGAGTCCATCTCGTCCTCCTAGGCCTACCGCGACCTGACTTTGTTGTTAGGAACCCAATCTGAACCCACTTCGATCCAATTTTACCAGGGGTATGTATTACACTCAGTATTAACTGGGTTGTGGAGGTCAGATAGGCCAGTCGCTCCATGTAAAATACTGGATATTCAGCTGCATCCGGTAAGGCTGGAAGCCGATGGGACAAGGCTATGCAGATGATGAAGATCCAGACATAAACTTGTGTGCCTATTGGCCTTGTTCTGTTCTGTCTCCTGCTGATACGGAGGGAAGTGGAAATTATGTTTTTTCCTACTCCTCTGCTATTATTTTCTGATTAATTTCGTTGCGGGATCCAAGACAGTTTAATCGTTTCTCTGGGACTTCGTCGGGCTTCATTGTCTCGGCGCTTTTCTTGTGGTCGCCACTGTTGATTCTGGCTTACAGAAGTTACAGTGGTTTGGGAATAGTGTGGCGGGCTTGTCCCATATAAAAAAAGATGATGAAGATGCTTGCTGTAATCTTTTTATCGCAGGGGGCAATGAGTGTGTGATCAGATCCGTATGACAACAGAAATGCCATATCATCGCCACACCTCAACATTTATTATTAAACGTCTTATAAACGTAATCAATTGTCAAATCTCTTATCTGCAACTTGTGTGATGATCGATTGTGGCCATTTTGATCAAGTCATCACTACTGCTTACATGAGATTTTAACCTACCATCACCGGTAACACAATGAAGGAGCTCGTGGCTTAATAAGAACTGCCACTCAGGTCGATCTTTAGGTTAAGCTGTGCTTGCCTAGGTCGGTCTGTGGATGGGTGACCGCCCGACATACCGAGTTTCCTCCGTGCCTCGCAAAGCACGTTAAGCTGTTGGTCCCGGCTGCTATATATAGATCTTTGGCAGTCGTTACAGGTAGTCAGTGACCTGAAAGTCTGACATCCAGTCTTACCAAAGTATCGTATTACCTAGGATTAACTGGGTTGTGGAGGTCAGATAGACATTCGCTACGTGTAAAATACTGGTATTCAGCTGCATCCGGTTAGACTGGAAGCCGTCCCCAACATAGTTGGGAAAAGGCTAGGCAGATGATGATGATGCTGTAATTCCGTAATTTTGCGGTACATTATGAGTTATTTCATGTCTCATTATCAATATTCGCCACGCTACTTTGGCTTTGTTATCGCGGTAGGTGTGCGCGAATTCATAATCTGTTTCAGGTGTGGCCAAAAAAGTCAAAATCAAGTTGTTAATTGTAAAATGTAATCGCAATTTTTGCCTTATTTTTTTTTTGAAGGGTGGAAAATCATCAAATAACCCCTCCCGCTCTTGGGCAGAGCGGAAGGTAGTATCAGACTTCTACTGACTAAAAACCACCCATGTTCCTTCTTAGCCTTGCGCCGAGGCTGCGGTATCTGTTTCGAACAACCCGCAGCCCCGACGGGAGCAATTTTTGCCTGACTCGGGGATCGAACCCAGGATCTCGCGATCAGTCGCTCTATCTTCTTACTAATATTATGTTACTTATCACACTAATATTATAAAAGCGAAAGTTTGTAAGTGTGTATGTTTTTTACTCTTTCACGCAAAAACTACTGAACGGGTTTGGATATAACTTGGTACACAGATAGATTATAACCTGGATTAACATATAGGATAGTTTTTATCCCGATTTTATCTTCCCGTGGGATAATTTTCGAGTTGTAGCGGGTGAAGCCGCTGGCAACAGCTAGTTACTAATACGGATGACTGTAACTCTTTCACGCAAAAACTACTGAACAAATTTTGATGAAATTTAGAACACAGATAGTTTATCACCTGGATTAACACATAGGATACTTTTTATCCTGGTAGTATGATCCGTGGGACAATTATTAACCTCTACGCGGGCGAAACCGCAGGCATAAGCTAGTAAAAATATACTTAACAGGCAAAGCAAGGCGTAGTTTTTAGTTCAAACAACACTTGTATATTATTATCTTATCAAACTTTCAATCTCTTTTATTCTTGAACACACATGACGGTATTGTTATCAGTAAGCAAAGAATAACTAAGAAAATATTCAGATATGTCTTGTCTTTGCTTTTTTTAACCGACTTCCCAAAAAGGAGGAGGTTCTCAATTCGATGGGTGTTTTTTTTTTTTTTCTATGTATGTACACCGATTACACCGAGATTTGTGATCCGATTTACGTGATTCTTTTTTAGTTTGATGCGTAATAGTTGCCATTTTTGGTCCCATAAAAATTTGACATTGCTTGACCCAGTACTTTAAAAAAAAAAAAATGATGAGCTGATGATGGAAGGTACGGTTAGGAGTTGAAAGCAATAATAAGGGAATCTTGAAGGTTAAGGGTTAGGTTTCTTGGTTGAATGTTAAATGCATAGTAAATATTTGTATAGGACTACAACTAAACAATTATTGCACATATTTGGGTGAATTCTAGGCAGATGACGACTGCATTTAACAAACAAAAAAAAACTTTTTTGCAAAAAAAACAACTGACTTCAAAAACACCAAAAAGTGAAAAATAAACTTCAGAAGAAAAATCAGCTTCTGAAGTCGGTGACAAAAAAACGAAATCAAACAAACAAAATGTCACCGACTTCAGAAGCTGATTTTTCTTCTTCTCTTTCTGCCTAGAATTCACCCAAATAATTGTATATCAATCATTCCAAAACAAACTTTATAGTAATGATGAGAAAGAGTTGATTTTTCGTGGCACAGAGGAGGCATCACACCATGACAGCGTCATGCCATCTTCCGTCACGGCCAGGGAAATCAATCTCGAGACGAGATCGCTAAGTCGAGATCTTGAGGGATCAGAAATTCGATCTCGGCGACATGTTCGGCATTTTCGAGATCTCGAATGGATTTCAAAAAGTATTATTTTAATTAGATAACTGAAACATGATTGAAACTGCTTAGTAGTTGTTATTATGAAACGTGTAAGATACACTATGAATTATTGAAAAAAAGTCTTTGTTTAATATCTAATTTTTTACATAAGTTAATGAACTTAAAAATTGAGACCCGTAAGATCTCTTATAAAGAAAGTAAGTACCTTATTTAACAATAATAATGATAGTGAAATCAAAAATTGCTATTTCCAAAATCAGGAGTGATTAAACAAATAGTACAGTCTAACAAGCTAATAAGTATACAGCCAGCAAACTTGTATTTACTTTTAAAATTATACATATAAATTTAGAGAGTGATGTCAAACGATACATCGTTTGGCATCAGTTGCTTAGTGCGAAACACTTCATAAAATAAAATTGTAACCTATATTTTCAGTGTACTAGAATTATATAGATCTCTACCTGCATACTTATTAGCTTGTTCGACTGTACTTAGTTAGAGTGCTGTCAGATAAACAGCATCTTATGTCAGTCGCTATGTAAAACTGCATTTTATGTAAAACGGCATCTTAAGCCCCTTCGCACATGGCGTCGTATCGTAGGCGTATCGTAGAACGCGCGTAGTACGAGAGCAATACGAGCAGGAACATGTTCAAACAAGTCCGCACACGAGGCCGTGTTGCAGCGTATCGTATGAGGTGTTCATTGTCATTACGATAGTCGTAGCGTACTGGCGTAAAAAAGGAAGCGCCAAAAAATATATTTTATAATGAATACTGCAAAAGTTATAGAATTTGTGAGCCTAATCGAAACATTTCCTTGCCTATATAATCATTCATTAAGTGATTACTCGTTCGTACTACTTCACGTGCAGCAACAAACAATCTTTTCTTGTAATTATTTGCGATGTATGGAAGGATCCAATGAGCACGTCGCTTTCTACTTCTAACGAAATCAAATAACAAGAAATCCTCTTCGTCTGAAGTAAGTATGTAAAGTAAAGTAGTAGGTAAGATCATCAATAAATTCCCCAAACACATCTGGTACGCTTGACGCCATGATTCCAACTGAGATATTACAAAACGATACGTCTACGCGACGATTCGTTTGTAGAACACTCCGCGTCTCGTGCGCGTAGCGTAATTACGATACGCGCACGAGACAACTACGCCTACGACCCATGTGCGAAAAGCCTAAGTCAGTCGTATGCACTCCGACACTTTCTTTTGCCAGTCGTCAACACGCGTCATGCGTCGCTAACTACTGCCGCTCCATCTCTTCAATCTCGGCCGAGATCTCGACATTTTATGGTTCGAGATTGATCTCGAACAATGAGGCGAGATCTCGGGTGATCGGGATCTCGCGAGATCGAGATTGCATTCCCTAGTCACGGCACACGAGTCGGTTTTACTGTTTAGGCGCGCATAATATGATGTTTCACATCAAAAAGAAAGCAGAGCTGAAACTTATTTTTATTTTAGACTAACTAATATTGCTTCCGAGGGAAATACCACGATGCAAGCGCAGCAGCAAATACTTACGTCCCGTCGGGGCTGCGGGTTGTTCAAAAGAGATATCGCGGCCTCGGCGCAAGGGCTAAGAAGGAACATGGGTGGTTTTTAGTCAGTAGAAGTCTGACACTCCCTTCCGCTCTGCCCAAGACCGGGAGGGGTTATTTGATGATTTTCTACACTAAAAAAAAAATACTTAGGTCAGTCGTGACGTCATTTAGTATTTTAGTCAAGTGTAACTTTACAAGTAAATACCACATTAAAATTGACAAGTCTCGAGACTTTTTTATATTTATTTATTTATGAAAGGTAGCTTCACAGCTTACAGTAAAATAACTTAAAATTATTACAAAACAATACGCCAATTACGAAGTATACAAAAAAGTTAAACAAGGTAAGGTGGCCAAGAGTGACTCTAAATGTATTGTGTGTGCGTGTATGTGTGCGGGTGTTTGTGCGGTGTGGGTGTCTGTGAATGTGTGCGATGATATTGTGTATGTCTGTTTGTGACTAACTGCCTAGCTGACACTAGCATCAATTTCAACGATCATACTCTTCATTGGTCAGTCAACTCAACTATCGAACTATCGCAGTCCGCCATTTTATTCAGGTCTAACGAAAAAAAACAGATGAACTAACATGAAATTAAACTAACGTTTCCTCCAGTCATCATCAGCCTATAATGTTCCCACTGCAGGGACTCGGGCCTCCAATATTGAAACGAAATTCTTGAAAAAATTCATACATCACTTTTATTCTTCCCAATTATGGAGTGTAAATGTGATGTTGCCCCACAAACGAATGGCGCATTTGTTATATGTGTAATGGTTCAGATTTAAAGAGAAAATTGGTTGATTAGAGAATTAGTTTAATATTCGAGTACAGAGAATGTTCACACATGAAATCCAAAATCAACGACAACCTAGAGTACCTCATAGAGTATACACAACCATAGCTAATACTTTTTGCATAATACTTCACCTTCCCTTTTTAGACGAATACAATATACGTATCAAGTAAACTAAACTAATAACACTACAAATTTAACTTATTTAGCGGCGTGTCTTAGCGTGTCTTACCGGTCCTGTTTCTTGACGCTACTAGAAGTGCATAACTCGTCGCTAAATTTTAGGCTCACTCAATTAAAATAGGGTATTTCTCTAAAAAAATCTAATTAGTCTGTTAGATTATCGAAAAATATTGGATACGTGTTTTTTGTTTTATCAAATTAATAAAAATTTACGAAAATAAAACGTGTCAAAGATCATGAGTGGGGCTTGTGACGTCACTTTGTCGGTAAAAAAAGTACTAACCTTGTGACGTCACACGACTTTTCGAAGCACACTATCGTCTTCATCTTTTGTTTACGTAAAAAAAGAAAAAATATGTGTCCATTATTTTTTGAAAATCTATCTGACGGAATATAGTAACACAGTGGGTGCCTGAAGACGGCCGACGTAACCGAGGCAGACCCAAGAAACGCTGGCGTGACGATCTGGACTCATTCTCAACGGATTGGACGGAGAAGGCAGGTTGTAAAAAAACTTGGAAAGCAATGGGGGAGGCCTTTGCCTAGCAGTGGGACAGTGTAGGCTAAAGGAAAAAAAAAAAAATCTGACGGACTAATTAGAATTTTTTGGTGAAATACTCTATTGTGATTTATAAAACCATGGTTAGACCTGCTGTCGTGTATGGATCAGAATGTTGGGCCACAAAAGGGATAAATGAAAGGCAATTGCATGTGGCTGAGATGAGAATGCTAAGGGGGATGTGTGGTGTGACGCGAATGGATAAAATAAGGAATGAGTACATAAGAGGAAGTCTGAAAGTGGCGCCGGTAAATGAAAAGTTGTGCGGTAATCGATTGTCGTGGTATGGACATGTGATGCGAAGGAATGAAGAAAATGTTGTGAGAAAAATGTTGAGTATGAATGTAGATGGTTATAAGAGTAGAGGAAGACCAAAGAAACGATGGATGGACTGTGTGAAGGATGATATGGCTACAAAGGAGGTGACTGCTGACATGACGAGAAATAGAGAAGTATGGAAGAAGAAGACATGTTGCGCCGACCCCAAATAAATTGGGATAAGGGCAGGAGAATGATGATGATGATGACTCTATTGTGATCGACACGCCAACAAGATCATCTAATCTGCTGAGCCTTAACTCAACTATGTTGATACTAAAATAGCGATTTGTCATAGCACCTAAAAATGTTTGATTTGTCTCAAGTGCCTTTTAAATGGCCGCTAAAAATTACACCTCTGGTTACCGGTCATTGACAAGTCAAGAACTTTGTTCTGTATCTTAAGTGTCCGAAATTATATAGTAGGTACTAGCGGACGTCACGCGGTTTCACCCGCGTAGTTCCCGTTCCCGTGGGAAAACGGGTATAAAAAAATAGCCTATGTCACCCGGGGATAGTGTAGCTTCCCAACGGTGAAAGAATTTTTTAAATCGGTCCAGTAGTTTTTTAGTTTATTCATTACAAACATACACACAAAAATACGAATCTTTCCTCTTTTTAATATTAGTGTAGATTGTTTTTTTCAACGACCACAAAACGTAAGGTAAAATTAGCTTCGATGAGTCATCCTCTGTTAAGGCTTTTTCCCAACTATGTTGAGATCGGCTGCCAGTCTAACTACTACTAATACTAGTATTTTACATGGGGCGACTGCCTATCTGACCTCCACAACCCAGTTAGACTGGGCAATATGATAGACTAGGTGTTGCCAGCGGCTTCGCACGCTACAACTCAAAAATTATCCCACGGGAAGATAAAATCGGGATAAAAACTATCCTATGTGTTAATCCAGGTTATAAACTATCTGTGTACCAAATTGTATCCAAATCCGTTCAGTAGTTTTTGCGTGAAAGAGTAACAAACATACACACTCACAAACTTTTGCCTTTATAATATTAGTGTGATGTGATGAAGTGTGATATAGTGTGATACCCCTTTTTAAGAAGACTGGTCAGAATTTCAGGCCACTGCAGTGACTACTGGTTACGACTGTCAAATAATTACAACTAGAGGATTCGATCCCGGGATCCCGGTCATATTTTAGTCCCGAATTTTTCGGGATCTAATTTAATGAATCCCGGGATTTTCTGGATTGATACAACTTCATATTTGTGCAACAAATTGAGAAGTATTCTTGCAGATGAGACCATAGATGCGTTGTTATTCCTTAGATTTTATTTTCGTAGTTTAATGTTTCTGGTCAATTTAATTTTAAAATATAAGTAAGTACCTACTTATAAACATTGATCTCTTTTTTTATAGTTTATCTAAATAAGTAAGAAGTTTATTTTTACAAGTTTATAAGTAGAAACAAGCCAAAATAAAAAAAAAATTACTTAATAAATATTCTATGTCCTCACAAAACTAAAATATAAATAAAAAATTGATTTGGATATGTTTTGCTGTTTTTTGTTACCACTTTCCATTACCAATACAAGCCCGGGACCATCTCGGGATCCCGGGATTAACTGTAGATAATCCCGAAATCTCGTGATCAGAAAAATCGACCGGGATTGAATCCTCTAAATACAACTGACACCCGGGACCAACGACTTATCGTGCTTTCCGGGTCACGGACGAATATCGTCAGGTCGTCACCCATCCACAGACCAACCTAGGCAAGAGCTGCTTTACCTGAAGATTGATCCGAGCGTCTATTATTTGTGACTGTATTACGTTACTCCGATGTTCGAAATACCGATGTACGGTATACAGAAAGTTTGTGAGTCCGAATTACGTGAGTCAGAATGTACGCTATGACGAAGTACGGTATTCAGAATGTTCGTTACTCCGATGTACGTTACTCCGAAACTTTGCTACTACGAAGTACTGTACTCAGAATGTTCGTCACTCCGATGTACGTTACTCCGAAAGATTGGTACTACGAAGTACTGTATTCAGAATGTTCATTATCGCGAAGTACGGAACTTCGAAAGGAGATTCTGAGAGTTGTGCTTTGTGCCAAGAAGAATGTGCTAGAAACTCCATTACATGACTGTCGTATTTTTTTAATCTTTGTCTTGAATTGATAACATCTAAACGCACAAGGATACAATCAAATATAATCAAATATTATCAGTTTTGTATTGTCATTCGGTGATAGTACATCATTTGCTTCAACGGAAGTTATTATAATTTTAAATCTTGCCCTCTAAATCTTTTGGTTGTATTACGCGTCTATAAAGATTATCTTTTCGTTCATTTCATTCTTGTTTCAACCTTTTGGTGAAATATATACTTGTTCAGTATAAACTTTAAAGAAATATTAAGACAATAAAATTATCTAAAAAAATAAATGACGGTCTGTGTATAAGTGAAATAAAAATATAGCAAAAACATTTCGGACTTTCTACGTAAGTATTGCTTATTTCCTGTCGAGGCTGCGGGATGTCCGCAAGGGATACCGAGGCCTCGACATGAAGGGCGAAGAAGGAACATGGGTGGTTTTTAGTCAGTAGAAGTCTGACACTCCCTCTCGCTCTGCCCAAGAGCGGGAGGGGTTATTTGATGATTTCCCACCCCCCAAAAAAAAAAAAAAAAAAAGTATTGCTTATTTCCCGTCGGGGCTGCGGGTTGTTCGAAAGGGATATCGCGGCCTCGGCGCAAGGGCTAAGAAGGAACATGGGTGAATTTTAGTCAGTAGAAGTCTGACACTCCCTTCCGCTATACTCAGAGCGGGAGGACCCTTATATGATGATTTCCCACCCACCAAAAAAAAAAAAGTATTGCTTATTTGAGTATTATAATCAACTAGCTGAAACCCGCGGCTTCGCCCGCATGGTTGCGCCGGCTACCAGCTTTCTTTCTGTATACGGCCTTCTCCAGTAGTCCAGTACTAACTGGGTTGTGGAGGTCAGATTGTTCACAGCCCTCCGTGTTCCGGGGTCGCGATACCTCTTTCGAACAGTCCTGCAGCCCTAAGGGAGTTACAGGCTTGATGATATGTTATGACTATCTAAGTATCATCATCATTTCAGCCAAAAGACGTCCACTGGACATAGGCCTCCCCCAGGTGTCGCCACATTGACCGGTCCCTTGGGTCTCGCATCCAGCGGGTCCCCGCAACCTTCACCAGGTCATCGGTCCACCTAGTAGGAGCCCTTTTTTTTTTTTTTTGGAGGGGTGGGAAATCATCAAATAACCCCTCCCGCTCTTGGGCAGAGCGAAAGGTAGTGTCAGACTTCTACTGACAGGCGTTGGCCCTTGCGGGCCCCTTCCATGTTGCTGACATCTCTTTGAGGCGCGCGTGGAACACGAACGCGCCGTCGACACGGCCTGTCGTCGTCATAAGACGGACGGACGGCGAGCTTACCCATCACTCACCGTCCACAGGCCTGCGTCTACGGTGGCCGGAAGCCATCACGTGGCCCCCGACGCCCGGATCGCCTCCCGCGGCGGCTGCCCCCCCCCCCCCCCTTACCCTTAAGTATAATTTACAATTTTTTAATTTATTTATTAAAATATAAGTAAGTACCTACTTATAAACATTGATCTCTTTTTTTATAGTTTATCTAAATAAGTAAGAAGTTTATTTTTACAAGTTTATAAGTAGAAACAAGCCAAAATAAAAAAAAAATTACTTAATAAATATTCTATGTCCTCACAAAACTAAAATATAAATAAAAAATTGATTTGGATATGTTTTGCTGTTTTTTGTTACCACTTTCCATTACCAATACAAGCCCGGGACCATCTCGGGATCCCGGGATTAACTGTAGATAATCCCGAAATCTCGTGATCAGAAAAATCGACCGGGATTGAATCCTCTAAATACAACTGACACCCGGGACCAACGACTTATCGTGCTTTCCGGGTCACGGACGAATATCGTCAGGTCGTCACCCATCCACAGACCAACCTAGGCAAGAGCTGCTTTACCTGAAGATTGATCCGAGCGTCTATTATTTGTGACTGTATTACGTTACTCCGATGTTCGAAATACCGATGTACGGTATACAGAAAGTTTGTGAGTCCGAATTACGTGAGTCAGAATGTACGCTATGACGAAGTACGGTATTCAGAATGTTCGTTACTCCGATGTACGTTACTCCGAAACTTTGCTACTACGAAGTACTGTACTCAGAATGTTCGTCACTCCGATGTACGTTACTCCGAAAGATTGGTACTACGAAGTACTGTATTCAGAATGTTCATTATCGCGAAGTACGGAACTTCGAAAGGAGATTCTGAGAGTTGTGCTTTGTGCCAAGAAGAATGTGCTAGAAACTCCATTACATGACTGTCGTATTTTTTTAATCTTTGTCTTGAATTGATAACATCTAAACGCACAAGGATACAATCAAATATAATCAAATATTATCAGTTTTGTATTGTCATTCGGTGATAGTACATCATTTGCTTCAACGGAAGTTATTATAATTTTAAATCTTGCCCTCTAAATCTTTTGGTTGTATTACGCGTCTATAAAGATTATCTTTTCGTTCATTTCATTCTTGTTTCAACCTTTTGGTGAAATATATACTTGTTCAGTATAAACTTTAAAGAAATATTAAGACAATAAAATTATCTAAAAAAATAAATGACGGTCTGTGTATAAGTGAAATAAAAATATAGCAAAAACATTTCGGACTTTCTACGTAAGTATTGCTTATTTCCTGTCGAGGCTGCGGGATGTCCGCAAGGGATACCGAGGCCTCGACATGAAGGGCGAAGAAGGAACATGGGTGGTTTTTAGTCAGTAGAAGTCTGACACTCCCTCTCGCTCTGCCCAAGAGCGGGAGGGGTTATTTGATGATTTCCCACCCCCCAAAAAAAAAAAAAAAAAAGTATTGCTTATTTCCCGTCGGGGCTGCGGGTTGTTCGAAAGGGATATCGCGGCCTCGGCGCAAGGGCTAAGAAGGAACATGGGTGAATTTTAGTCAGTAGAAGTCTGACACTCCCTTCCGCTATACTCAGAGCGGGAGGACCCTTATATGATGATTTCCCACCCACCAAAAAAAAAAAAGTATTGCTTATTTGAGTATTATAATCAACTAGCTGAAACCCGCGGCTTCGCCCGCATGGTTGCGCCGGCTACCAGCTTTCTTTCTGTATACGGCCTTCTCCAGTAGTCCAGTACTAACTGGGTTGTGGAGGTCAGATTGTTCACAGCCCTCCGTGTTCCGGGGTCGCGATACCTCTTTCGAACAGTCCTGCAGCCCTAAGGGAGTTACAGGCTTGATGATATGTTATGACTATCTAAGTATCATCATCATTTCAGCCAAAAGACGTCCACTGGACATAGGCCTCCCCCAGGTGTCGCCACATTGACCGGTCCCTTGGGTCTCGCATCCAGCGGGTCCCCGCAACCTTCACCAGGTCATCGGTCCACCTAGTAGGAGCCCTTTTTTTTTTTTTTTGGAGGGGTGGGAAATCATCAAATAACCCCTCCCGCTCTTGGGCAGAGCGAAAGGTAGTGTCAGACTTCTACTGACAGGCGTTGGCCCTTGCGGGCCCCTTCCATGTTGCTGACATCTCTTTGAGGCGCGCGTGGAACACGAACGCGCCGTCGACACGGCCTGTCGTCGTCATAAGACGGACGGACGGCGAGCTTACCCATCACTCACCGTCCACAGGCCTGCGTCTACGGTGGCCGGAATCCATCACGTGGCCCCCGACGCCCGGATCGCCTCCCGCGGCGGCTGGGACGAGAGGTTCTCTCCCTCTCACGTTCCGCCACCTCCTTCGCTAGCATCACTGCTTCGCAGAAGGAGGCTACGGCGTCCCATTCCTCCTCGCCCCGGACCATGGCTTGCACCAGGGCCGCGGGGCTTGCAGTAGGAGCCCTTCCAACGCAAGGTCTTCCGGTTCGCGGTCGCCATCATCTAAGTATGCGTCTACATCAGTATTCTCTTCTTCCTCAGGTGCCTCACAGCATGGAAGCGGGTCGGTGACAGTGACAGTTCCCGTTTATATTTATGAATATTCGTTCGGGCTGCAGTGGTGAACTACACCCGGTATGGTGTTAGGTGAGTGGAATTAATATTTATATATTTTTTAAAACCTTTTATAAACTTTTATTTAACTTGCCGCGATAGATTTTTTTGTTATTTATTTCAGCAACAATTTTTACATCGTGTAAAAATTATCCAGCCCTTTATTCTGGGCCCATAACCTGAAGGGTTTCGGTAAATTAAACAATTATAAACCAATAACTTAATATATTTTATGATGTTTTGATGACAACAATGCAGTGCGTGCTAGCGGTGCGACACAACCACGAAACTTAGAAAATACATAGTTAGATGGCACTGCTCGCTTATTTCGTAACACCTTAAAATAAAAAAAAAAACAAATATAAAAAAAATTAAAAAATTGTAAATTATACTTAAGGGTAAGGGGGGGGGGGGGGGCAGCCGCCGCGGGAGGCGATCCGGGCGTCGGGGGCCACGTGATGGCTTCCGGCCACCGTAGACGCCGGCCTGTGGACGGTGAGTGATGGGTAAGCTCGCCGTCCGTCCGTCTTATGACGACGACAGGCCGTGTCGACGGCGCGTTCGTGTTCCACGCGCGCCTCAAAGAGATGTCAGCAACATGGAAGGGGCCCGCAAGGGCCGACGCCTGTCGAGGCTGCGGGTTGTTCGCAAGGGATACCGCGGCCTCGACATGAAGGTCTAAGAAGGAACATGGGTGGTTTTTAGTCAGTAGAAGTCTGACACTCCCTTTCGCTCTGCCCAAGAGCTGGAGGGGTTATTTGATGATTTCCCACCCCCCCAAAAAAAAAAAAAAAAGGGTAAGGGTTCTTCAGGGTAGCTCGCGAAATTCGTTTTTTTTTACGTTTTTTGCAATTTACCGGTCATACACCCTATGGTAAAGTCTTATTTTATTTAAAGTTCATATAACTTCCTTGAATGCCTTTTTCATCAAATAGTTACTCATAGTTACCAAGTTTCGAAATAGGGTACCTATTATAATTTTTTTTTTTTTTTAAAACGTTGCCCCACACTAGGAATTTCTCCTGCGTCGTGGGTGCGTTCACAAACATTTAAACTCACATACACAAATACCCAGACCCGAAACAACTATCCCCGCACGGAACAAATATTTGTATGGCCTACATACAAATATTTGTTCCGTGCGGAGATCGAACCCGCGACACGCAGCGCAGCAGTCCAATCGCTGAGCCACTGCGCCAACCGTGCCGTCATCTTGTGTTTATTGTGTACCTTGTTTTGGTTTTTTACTACGATGTAGAATTACATGTAGCATTAAGTACAAACCTCAGTGGTTTAAGGACGTATTTACAAATCTGACGAAAATAAGCAGTTTTTCGGTAGATTATGTGGCCAAATGAAACTAAACCAAGTGAAACCAATAATTCACACATATAGATTACTCTTTAATCTTCAATAACTATTACTTTTTATGCTAAAATGTTGGTTAATAATAATCAATAATCAAAATTAATATAATTGGTAACTCAGGGGGATCGGCATTGAGGGCTGAAATACAGGCTTTGCCTAGTTCGGCCTCAAATGCAAATACTTTTGTGTACTTTTAGTTTAGATTAAGCACTGTAACTGTAAAAAAATGTACATACTTATTGTGAATAAACATTATTATATTATTATTATTAATAATATTGTAAAAAAATATTTTCGGTGCCTCTCCGCACAACATTTGCGATATCGTGTTGACTTTGGGTACATTACTCTCTCTTTTATGACATTAATTTATCTATTTAAAAATATTTTATAGAACTAGATATGTTCAACTCAAATAATTATTATTAAAACTATCAAAATATTACAAGCAGAGCCTGAAAAAAAATAACAATCAAACCTAATTTTTCGGCATATTTATCGTTATTGCGTGGACCTTAAGCGCCTGACTTAAGGTTTATTTTAGTGGTCACGGTCATGATAAATTACGCAAAAATTTGAAATGCAAGACTTATTTAGCGCTCGACCATCGTCGTGGGTGGACTCTGTGTCGTTTTTTAGCTGGAACTCGTTTTGAAAAAGATAGCTCTACGAGCACAAAATATTTGTAGTAGTAAGACTCAAAAATTAAAATTGAACCGCGAGAATTCGTAAACGCGCCCTTAATAATGCTATTCTGTTTAAACAAATGTAATATATTGTTACAAGCTTTTTTTTTTTTTTTTTGGCGGTTGGAAAATCATCAAATAACCACTCCCGCTCTTGGGCAGAGCGAAAGGGAGTGTCACACTTCTACTGACTAAAAACCACCCATGTTCCTTCTTAACCCTTCATGTCGACCGCAGTCCTGACGGGAAGTTTTTACACCTTGGCTGGAGGTCCAGGTAGGAGGCCCTGGCACTCAAAACATCCACAGGATTGTCTGGTTAAGCAGGAGCCAGCCTCATAAGACCACCTGCAAGATGCCATGCGGAAAAAAAAACATCACAGTATAAACATATAGTAGTTCCACACGAAATACCTAGATGGCGTTGTAATAAACTTACAAACAAAAGCTAATCGATAAATAATTCAATTTACTTCGATAGTAAGGTGAAGTTTATCAGTTGTTAGTTCATGCAAACGTAACTAGATGGCGTTAGTAACAGATCTAAGCGAAAATAGGAGCAAAATAGGAAAAGCAGCACTGTCTTATTAAAGTTAAGCCTTTATTGTCCAACTGCAGTTTAAAGGCCGTCATTTCCTCCTTCCACTTTTTTTTAAATTTAATTTTTTTTTATTTGGAATGGGATTGCTCTTGACCTCAATCTTGCCCTAAGGGCAGAGATGAGGTCGACGATGGAACGAGCTTACCGAGAAGAAGCCTATTTACTCGCGACTTAAATAGATTGGGGTTATATGAACTCGGGAAAACCGACGCAGGCAGGGAGTTCCACTCCTTGGCTGTGCGCATAATAAAGGACTTTTCGCGATCTCGTGCGATTGTAGGTCAATCGCTTGAGGAAGAATCCAGTTTATCCCGTCATCTCCCTTTGGGTTTGCCACATTGTCGTTTCCTGCTTTTTGGTATCACTGAGTGATAATTTTTACCAATTTCTCCTTCACCAAAAAAATCTAATTAGTCCGTCTGTTACATTATCGAAAAATATGGATCATTCCCACTAGTTCTACTGCACAGTCCTACGATAGAACTAGTGGGATTTTTTTTCCCACTAGTTCTACGATTCAAGGTGGTACGAAATCGTATAATCTAAGGACGTTACAAAATCGTAAAACCAGCGGGACTCAAGTTTCTCATTCGTTCTTTCACACAGTTTAGGGTACAACTACGGCACAAACTACCACAAGTCAGGTACAAGTCAGGTATCTATTTAGTTTTCTGCAGCCTTTTTGTTTATAATAAAAAACAAAATATAAAAACAAATACCAGGAGAATAGAAGTAGCCAGGAGGTATAAAAAACATTTTTTTTGGAGATGAAAAATGCGTAGGACTGTGCAGTAGAACTAGTGGGAATTATCCAAAAATATTAGATGCATATTTATTGTTTTATCAAATCAATAAAAAATGACGAAGATAAAACGCGTCAAAGATTTGAGTGGGGGTTGTGACGTCACTCACCGGTAAAAAATGTCATACTAATGTCTTAGAATATGACGTCACACAAGTTTTCAAAGCACTATATCGTCTTCATTGTTTGTTTACTTGAAAAAAGAAAAAATACGTGTCCAATAATTTTTGGAAATCTATCTGACGGACTAATTAGATTTTTTTTGTTAGCTTTATCCTATAACACATCCTGTATCCTTTTTCGCAGTTTGCAACCCAAGACTGCTGAAGAATATATCCGCCTCTTTACGTCTTCTGTCGCGACTTGTGAGACTTTTTTTATTTATTTTATTTGCATAGATTACCCCTACTGCTTTCTATAGTAATTTGGTGTTAGATGTACTAGTCACAAACTAGGTATTTAAGGCTAGTATTCACGCCAATGACCTTGTGCATAGCTAACTACCCCGCTCGATCGTAGACACGGACTTTAAACGGACGCATTTTAATTTTTTATAATTAAAATAATAAATGTTTTTAAAAAGTAACAAAACCAAATTATTTCCCTTTGTATTGCAAAGCAGTAGATATTTTTTTGTATATTGTTTTGTTAAAAAATGAAGGAGTAAAATGGTTCAAATCAACGATTTGGAGGTGATTTTGTGGATTTTTTTTCTTATTATGTGATACCGATAGAAAAATTATGGCTAAACCAAATTACGTGTCATATCATGTAGAATACTAACAATTTTTCTCAGATGTAATTTCTCTGTAAGTGCCGGTGAAAAGCTGCTTCATCTGCACGCTGTTTTTAAGCTTTTTTGAGAGAGCACCCTTAATCTGAAAGTTGTATTCCTAGTGCCTGTATTGTATTAATTAGTTACACCTAAATATTGTCCGCCGGCCAGCTCTGACACCCGTATGGATCGTCTATAAATAGTCAAGTTAAAGTAGTTACTTGAATTAGTTTCAGTAATTACATAAGTAAACATTTATACGTAATAGAAATATCAAATTCAAAATTCAAATCATTGCTGCTGGATGCCTGCTATGGGACGTCACGAATGGTGCTCTATGTGCAGAGCAGAGTACCTACACTATGGCCGCCCTCGCCGCTTCCCTACTATCGATACATCGCATAGCTCGAGCTGCGCATCTGCCTCGCGCAGTTATTTTGCGGCGGCGCATCTTCATAGCACATCTTACCCGCACCGCTACATAGCTTAGTATCAGTGGAAATGGTCACATAGTTTCACATCATCATTCTCCTGCCCTTATCCCAATTTATTTGGGGTCGGCGCAACATGTCTTCTTCTTCCATACTTCTCTATTTCTCGTCATGTCAGCAGTCACCTCCTTTCTAGCCATATCATCCTTCACACAGTCCATCCATCGTTTCTTTGGTCTTCCTCTACTCTTATAGCCATCTACATTCATACTCAACATTTTTCTCACAACATTTTCTTCATTCCTTCGCATCACATGTCCATACCACGACAATCGATTACCACACAACTTTTCATTTACCGGCGCCACTTTCAGACTTCCTCTTATGTACTCATTCCTTATTTTATCCATTCGCGTCACACCACACATCCCCCTTAGCATTCTCATCTCAGCCACATGCAATTGCCTTTCATTTATCCCTTTTGTGGCCCAACATTCTGATCCATATACGACAGCAGGTCTAACCATGGTTTTATAAATCTTCCCCTTGAGTTTAAGGGGAATGCGGGAGTCGCAAATTGTTCCCGTGACCTGCCGCCATTTCATCCATCCAGTGCTAATTCTATGCTTTACACTACGATCTATTTCGCCATCGCTTTGCACGAGAGAACCGAGATACCGAAAGTCGGAGCAAGCAAAGGGTCACATAGTTTCACAGCTTATTATTATTATCCTCGCAGCATAGCTGCATAGTACATCTCTCGTGGAAAAGCAGCCTAAGGCCCGGTATCCACCAAAGCGGAGACGAGAGATGTGCGGAAATCGGCCAATCACATTAGTTAAAATTTACATCTGGTCTTTCGCCCTTCTTGTGATTGGTCGAATTTGGCACATCTCCTCTCCGCTCTGCACGTCTCCATTTTGGTGGATACCGGGCCTCAGTCTTTGGTTCCGGCTGTCACGTGTAAATCTTTGTCAGTCGTTACAGGTAGTCATTGGCCTGAAACTCTGATAAACAGTCTTTTCTAGAGGTGTCGTATAACTAACTGGGTTGTCAGTTGGAAGGTCAAATAGGCAGTCGTTCCATGTACAATCGGGTAGTTGACTGACTAAAAAAAATGATTCTGTTTAGTCCGTCTGTTAGATTATGGAAAAATATTGGATACGTGTTTTTTGTCTTATCAAATTAATAAAAATTGACGAAAATAAAACGTGTCAAACATCTTGAGTCACTCACGTACGTCACTTTCTAATAAAAAAATGTACTAAACTGTGACGTCGCGCGACTTTTCGAAGCACTCTATCGTCTTCATTTATTGTTTACGTGAAAAAATAAAAAAAACGTGTCCAATATTTTTTGTAAATCTATCAGACGGACTAATTAGATTTTTTTGTCAACTACCCTATAGTGGTACTCAGCTGTATCCGATTAGACTAGAAACCAACCTCAAAATAGTTTGGAAAAGACACAGATGATGAAGCTCCTCTTCCTCGGTCCAAGTTCACAAACATCCAACCATGGGAAACACGCGTGTATTACGTATGTTCACACATCCCCGATCAGCTGTACCATGCCAAACGATAAGATGATATACGCACAGATAATAAGGTCGAATGTCAAACAGACACGCATGTGTCATGCACGTGGTTATAAACGAGATCGAACTGGATATCTTAGTGTGGTACCACGTGTTATGGGTGTGAGTAGGGTAAGTGTTTGTCTGTCTGTGGCGTTGGATCTACGAAACGGGTAGCCTGGATATGATTTTTGGTTTTTTGGAAGAGGCAATTGAACTAAATTTCCTAACTGATAAGATAAAGATAAAGATGCATTTATTTGTATAAACATGTGTGACATGGTACATAGATATGCACTTAAAGATGGAAATAAAAAGTTTTGATGATTGCTGATCCAACATGTTTTGCCATATTCGGCGTACAAAATAGTTTATAATACCTACTTTAATAGAAATTACAAATTAAAAAACTATTAAATTACATTATTCAAAAAATTGCAATAGTCAAAATATATTATGATCATCCTAGCCTAGCCTTTTCCCAACTATGTTGGGGTCGGCTATCTGGATGAAGCTGAATACCAGTATTTTACATGGAGCGACTGCCTATCTGACCTCCACAACCCAGTTAGTACTCGGTAAAAAGATACCCTTTAGTAAGACTGGTTGTCTCCGCTATTATTTTCTGATCAATTTCGTGGCGGGATCCAAGACAGTTAATTCGTTTCTCTGGGACTTCGTCGAGCTTCATTGTCTTAGCGCTTTTGTGGTGGTCGCCACTGTTGATTCTTTCAGAGCAGTGGTTTGCGAATAGTGTGGCGGGCTTGTTTCAATCCGTCTGCTAATTTCCAACCATCTAACTCTCGCCTTAGATAAATATCTATTAATTAAGTCATTAAATACACCACGAGACCAATTAACTTTTACTAGCACTCTTCGGGTCAACGAATGGGATTATTTAATAGCTATGATAATCCTAATCCGGCCTAGCTTAGAGGACGAAAGAGCGTTAGCATCGTCATCAATCCGATTCATTCCTTGTTTTTTGCTCCGGGTTGAAAAGTCCTCAGATATGTCCTCCGCCTTACCCAGAGGAGGGATCTAGTAAGAAAAGAAAGAAAAAATATTTCTTTGTCGCAGAAACATGACGAGCATACAATAAGACAATAAAAAAGCAATAGATACACATACAACACATTGCAAATATTTAAAAAAAAATACAAGAAAGGAAAATATAACGTAAGTTGCACGTCGTGACTGCGACAAGCAGGTTACCACTCAGCATGGTGCTGTGCTATGGGGACCCACAGCACAGCGCTGGTTTTCAGTGGTCACCCGTGTAAAAAAACGTACGAGAGTCAAGACAGCATTAATATTAAGTACTAGTTGTTCCCGGCATGCGTTGCAATGCCTTTTTTTGTACCTACTTACCTACCTACTACGTCCTACCCTGTCTACCTACTACCTCCTACCCTATCTACCTACTACCCTACCTCCTACCCTATCTATCTACTACCCTACCTACCTACTACCCTACCTATCTACTACCCTACCTACCTACTACCCTACCTACCTACTACCCTACCTACCTACTACCCTACCTACCTACAAACCTACCTACCTACAAACCTACCTAACTACAAACCTACCTACCTACAAACCTACCTACCTACTACCCTACCTACCTACTACCCTACCTACCTACTACCCTAACTACCTACTACCTACCCTACCTACCTACCACCCTGCCTACTACTGTACCGACTACCCTACCTACCAACCATATCTACTCTACTATCCTACCTACTACTCTACCTACTACCCTGCCCATCTACCTACCACTTCCTCACCTTTTAAACCTTCCCTGGACTTCCACAAATATTTCAACACTAAAATTATCCAAATCGGTCCAGCCGTTCTCGAGTTTTAGCGAGACTAACGAACAGCAATTCATTTTTATATTTAGAGGTATATAAATAAGAAAATAAAATAAATGGTGCTTGAAATCTAGAGTACTAAAATTATTATGATCTGTCAAACTCTATTTATAATTATAAGCCTATGTTGTCCCACTGTAGGGCAAAGGCCTCCATTCCCTCCATCGACTTCCATTCGCGAGATCTAGTGCGATACTAGGCCAATCCTTTGAGAAGGAGTCCCAACACATCCCGCCATCTCCTTTTTTCCCAGAAATTTTTCGCCAGACTCTAATTGACTAAAAATCGCCCTGGTGTTTCCTTCCCACACTTGCACCAACGGTCATGGGAACTCCTGTCGAGGCTGCGGGTTGGCCGCAAGGGATACCGCGGCCTCGACATGAAGGGCGAAGAAGGAACATGGGTGGTTTTTAGTCAGTAGAAGTCTGACACTCCCTTTCGCTCTGCCCAAGAGCGGGAGGGGTTATTTGATGATTTCCCACCCCCCAAAAAAAAAAAAAAAAAAAGGATCACGGGAACTAGTGGGTCTTTCACGATCTTCGGCTACTGCCAGCCGGCGTCTGCGGGATTCCTCAAGCCCATGGAGATAGTGAGGTGTTTTATTTTTTTTGGCGGGTGGAAAATCATCAAGAAACCATCCCGCTCTTGGGCAGAGCGGTAGGTAGTGTCAGACTTCTACTGACTAAAACCACTTATGTTCCTTCTTAGCCCTTTGTGTCGAGGCAGCGGTATCTCTTTCGAACAACCCGCAGCCCCGACGGGGTCTGCCTAACCCTTTTTTTTTTTTTGGCGAGTGGAAAATCATCGAATAACCCCTCCCACTCTTGGGCAGAGTGGTAGGTAGTGTCAGGCTTCTACTGACTAAAAACCACTTATGTTCCTTCTTAGCCCTTTGTGTTGAAGCTGCGGTATCTCTTTCGAACAACCCGCAGCCCCGACGGGCTCTGCCTTACTCTAAGGGGATGTTATGTAATGTTAAAATATATTTTTATATGACCAAACGTGTTAAGATAATATGATCACATTGATTGAAGTGTTACACAACGGATAACTTTAGCAAACTAGGACAATGTCAACAACATGGCAACATGAATTATTTATAGCATTTTTTGCATAAAAAACGTAAATAAATAAATTAGAGATACGCGAACTTTGTTAGTAACGGCCGCATTCGAAGATTTCACTCAAGACTAATTCCCATACGATTGGCAGAACCCGCAGAGTTGCATTTGAGGAGCTCCACAACCCTGTCGGGGCTGCGGGTTGTTCGCACGAGATACCGCGGCCTCGACATGAAGGGCTAAGTAGGAACATGGGTGGTTTTTAGTCAGTAGAAGTCTGACACTCCCTTTCGCTCTGCCCAAGAGCGGGACGTCATTTGATGATTTTCCACCCACCATAAAAAAAAAAAAAAGGAGCTCCACAACCCTGTCGGGGCTGCGGGTTGTTCGCAAGAGATACCGCGGCCTCGACATGAAGGGCTAAGAAGGAACATGGGTAGTTTTTAGTCAGTAGAAGTCTGACACTCCTTTTCGCTCTGCCCAAGAGCGGGAGGGGATCTATCTAGGGAGGGGGCTATCATGTAGATTAGTAACAATTTTTCTTAGATGTAATTTCTCTGTAAGTGCCGGTGAAAAGCTGCTTCATCTGCACGCAGTTTTTGGAACGAAGTTCCTTATCGCGCGTTGTGAAAGGGGACTAGACGGAAAAAATTCTTACGAAAAGTTGTCACGACACTTTTTGCTATAGTAAGCTATTGTAATTGTAAGCTGTGCGGCGTCGCATGTTTCTCTGTCTGTCTCTCTCTCTCTTATAGAAAGCAAGCCAGATATTTTCATTTCTACATTTTTTTTTTTTTTTTTTTACATAATAAAAAATAATAACAATAACTTCGTTCCATCCGGGTGTTCCTTGACACCTCTCAAGTTTTTTAAGCTTTTTCGAGAGAGCAGCGCAGCTAACTTTAACCTGGAGATCGACCCAACTGGCTATTATTAAACAGGGTGTAAACGAACCCATCACACAGCCGTCAACCAAGCATTCTGTACATCAAACTAAGTACCCCTATGCAAAAATTTTTGCTGGGAAATGACTTTTTTTTGGGGTCAAAAATCACATTTTACGGTAAAACTCAAAGTAGCACTCTTAAAACATTGTGCTAGTAGATGCTTTGAATAGTAAACGGGTCATGGAGGTAATTTAAGTAAAGTTAAAACCTGAAATACTAGTATTTACAAAAACAGCTGTGAAAAATTTGGAACTTTGACCCCCAATATCTCCGTAACTAGGAGGTTCCCAGGTATGGTCTAGAACAAAAAAATGATCGCAGTGGTGGGGAGAACAAATGCCCTTCGTTTGCGTTAAGGGTACTTTTACACCCTATATAGCTATGAACTCTTGAACGACGTCTCTGAGTGCGACTGTTAAAAGTTTAGTGACCCCGGTGTTAAG
This sequence comes from Diarsia brunnea, assembly GCA_949774965.1. Taxonomy (NCBI): domain Eukaryota; kingdom Metazoa; phylum Arthropoda; class Insecta; order Lepidoptera; family Noctuidae; genus Diarsia; species Diarsia brunnea. The sequence continues at coordinate 2,338,347 of OX459025.1, read as the reverse complement.
GAAACTGGTAGCGAATTAATTGATTGCCTATGAGATGAAGATTTATCACTTATTATTTTTTTAACAAAATAATTATTTTTTCGCGATGATGTCACATTACGGAGTGGCTCGTGGCTCATTTCAATTAAACTTTAACAGCCTTGAAAGCATATGTCATGCCGAGGCCACAACATTAGCATACCTACATAATATCACGCCTGAAATTCCCGAAGGGATAGGCAAAGACGTACCTTTTTTTTTTTCATCTGCCTAGCCTTTTCCCAACCATGTCGGGGTCGGCTTCCAGTCTAACCGGATGCAGCTGAATACCAGTATTTTACATGGAGCGACTGCCTATCTGACCTCCACAACCCGGTTAATACTAGGTAAAACGGTACCCTTTGGTAAGACTGGATGTCAGACTTTCAGGTCACTGACTACCCGTAACGACTGCCAAAGATCTATATATGGCAGGCGGGACCAACAGCTTAACATGCTTTCCGAGGCACGGAGGAAACTCGGTATGTAATGGGCGGTCACCCATCCACAGACCAACCTAGGCAAGTGCAGCTTTACCTAACGATCGACCCTAGTGGCAGTTCTTATTAAGCCACGAGCTCCTCACCTTTTTTTTTTTTACGGGTGGAAAATCATCAAATAACCCCTCCCGCTCTTTGAGGCCGCGGTATCTCTTGCGAACAACCCGCAGCCCCGACGGGCGTCGGCCCTTGCGGGCTCCTTCCATGTGGCTGACATCTCTTTGAGGCGCGCGTGGAACACGAACGCGCCGTCGACACGGCCTGTCGTCGTCATAAGACGGACGGACGGCGAGCTAGCCCATCACTCACCGTCCACAGGCCCGCTCGCTCTCTCCCTTCAAGTGCCTCTCCAACTAGTGAAGGTTGGCAGTCAGCTCTGCATATCCGATTCGTTCTTATGCCAGTCTAAAAAATTCCGCGGTGCTCTTAACTCCCGTCCATTTCCGGATATTACCTACCACTTTGTCCATCATTACATGATTGCATTATCAACCGGGCACAAATCCAGGCTCCGTAAAATTTCTCAGTACCAGCGAAGGGTCTGGATTTTGCGCCTGGTTGATGGCAATAGGCTCGCCCCCTATTACAGAACTGTTTAAATTGTTAACAAAAAAACGTTGCCCCACACTAGGAATTTCTCCTGTATCGTGGGTGCGTTTACAAACATTTAAACTCACATACACAAATACCCAGACCCGAAACAACTATCTGTAGGTCATACAAATATTTGTTCCGTGCGGGGATCGAACCCGCGACACGCAGCGCAGCAGTCCAATCTCTCAACCACCGCGCCAACCGTGCCGTCGTAAATGTGAGTGTTGTATTAGATACTCCTCTGCTCTATCCTTCAGGGTTAGAGGCGTGATGTTATGTTGTGTTATAAGTGGGTGTGTCTCCGTACAACGCCATGTCATGTCTCTTTGATTATAACATTTATAACGTAATACCACACATATTATTGTTATTACGAAATTGGACAAAATATTTGCGCAGTAATCATAGCTCTAACGTGCATGTTAATTGATTTTATCAATGACATTGATAAGGCTGTCTCCTTCAAAACAATTACTGTGACGGTGGTCATGTCTGCTGATTTATTTCATCAGCTCTCAAAACGGTGAAGGAAAACATCGTGAGGAAACCGGAATGTCTTAGAACCAAAAAATTCGAAGACATGTAACTTCTACTAACCTGCACTGGGCCCGCGTGGTAGATTATATCCCATTCCCTCTCATAGACAGGAGTCCTGTGTCCCAACAGTGGGAATTAGGGGCTGATCATACTTCTACTGCTATTTCCCGGTCTTGGACAAAGGTCTCTCTTCAATACTTTCATTTTTCACGCTTCCGTGCAGCGGATCCCAGTTGTTGCCTTTACGATTTTCCTCTCAAAAAGACAGGTGGTACCACCACGGGTTTTCACCCAGTTTTGTTCTGTACGGTTTTCCGTGAGCACGTCCAGTCCAAAATCAATAAAAAATAAAAGCTTGTTAAATGGCAGTGTTTGTAGAAGAAATATCTGTGGGGAAAACTCATATCTTAAGGGTCCTCTCTCGAAAAAGCTTAAAAACAGTGTGCAGATGAAGCAGTTTTTCACCGGCACTTACAGAGAAATTACATCTGAGTAAAATTGTTAGTAATCTACATGATATGACACGTAATTTGGTTTAGCCATAATTTTTGTATCGATATCACATAATAAGAAAAAAAATCCACAAAATCACCTCCAAATCGTTGAATAAAACCATTTTACTCCTTCATTTTTTAACAAAATAATATTAAAAAAAAATCTACTGCTTTGAAATACAAAGGAAAATAATTTGGTTTTGTTACTTTTTAAAAACATGTATTATTTTAATTATAATAAATGAAGAATGCGTCCGTTTAAAGTCCGTATCTACGACCGAGAGGGGTAGTTTGTATGCACAAGGTCGTTGGCGTGAATACAAGCCTTAAGTTACAATTGTGCTCTTTGTATCCAAACATTAGATCATGACAATATTTATGCTGCTAAATATTGACAAATCGTCGACCTGGTGAGATCATAGAGCGATAATAACTGCTTAGTAACCAGCTGAGTATAGCTAAAGGGGTTCATGAGCAGCCGCCGCGGGAGACGCTCCGGGCGTCGCGGGACACGTGACGGCTCCCGGCCACCGTAGATGCGGGCCTGTGGACGGTGAGTAAAGGGCTAGCTCGCCGTCCGTCCGTCTTATGACGACGACAGGCCGTGCCGACGACGGCGCGTTCGTGTTCCACGCTCGCCTCAAAGAGATGTTAGCAACATGGAAGGGGCCCGCAGGCTGCGGGTTGTTCGCAAGAGATACCTACCGTGGCCTCGGCGCAAGGGCTAAGAAGGAACATGGGTGGTTTTTAGTCAGTAGAAGTTTGATACTCCCTTTCGCTCTGCCCAAGAGCGGGAGGGGCTATTTGATGATATTCCTGCTATTGCGGTTACTGGAATGTGGCGTCAAATACGCAGGACACATTCAGCTTCGGTTAGACTGGAAACCGACTCCAACATATTTGTAAAAAAGGCTGGGCTAACTATCATCAACTTCATTTTCTTGCCCTTTTTTTTTTTTTTTTTTTGGGGGGTGGGAAATCATCAAATAACCCCTCCCGCTATTGGGCAGAGCGGAAGGGAGTGTCAGACTTCTACTGACTAAAAACCACCCATGTTCCTTCTTCGCCCTTCATGTCGAGGCCGCGGTATCCCTTGCGGACAACCCGCAGCCTCGACAGGCGTCGGCCCTTGCGGGCCCCTTCCATGTTGCTGACATCTCTTTGAGGCGCGCGTGGAACACGAACGCGCCGTCGACACGGCCTGTCGTCGTCATAAGACGGACGGACGGCGAGCTTACCCATCACTCACCGTCCACAGGCCCGCGTCTACGGTGGCCGGAAGCCATCACGTGGCCCCCAACGCCCGGAGCGCCTCCCGCGGCGGCTAGGACGAGAGGTTCTCTCCCTCTCACGTTCCGCCACCTCCTTCGCTAGCATCACTGCTTCGCAGAAGGAGGCGACGGCGTCCCATTCCTCCTCGCCCCGGACCATGGCTTGCACCAGAGCCGGACGCGAGAGGTCGCCTTGTCCTAATTCAGTTGGGGTCGGCGCAGTATGTCTTCTTCTTCCATACTTCTCTATTACTCATCATCTCAGCAGTCACCTCCTTTCTAGCCATATCATCCTTCACACAGTTCATCCATCGTTTCTTTGGTCTTCCTCTACTCTTATACCCATCCACATTTAGAACATTATGACCAGCCTTTTCGTCGTCCCCACCGCTGGGACACAGCACAGCCATCTTCTCTATAATAGGGCGCGGACGCAGTGCAGGTTGGTAGTTGTCACATGTCTTCGAATATTCGGTTCTAGGACATGTCGGTTCCCTCACGATGTTTTCCTTCATTGGTTTATAGAAAACACTAATGTAAAAGTTCTCACGATATTTTGCAGTTTTTTTTTTCAGTTAATGACGTATACACAACGTATAACATAGACACAGTATGTCGTAGCAGACCATTACATAAAATTGTTGCTCAACCAACGTAATAGTTTAGCATTGAATTTTAAACGAATGCAAATGATATTTTTAGGGTAGACACTTCAATAAACGGGCCTCGGAAATGTGCTAATGTTGCTTGTTTGTTTATTATGAAGTTCATGGTAAAATACAATATACTTCGTTTTGGTTAGTCGCAGTCGGGCTATAGGGATTTATTATTGAGGAGCTCGTGGCTTAATAAGAACTGCCACTCGGGTCGATCTTTAAGTAAAGCTGTGCTTGCCTAGGTCGGTCTGCGGACGGGTGACCGCCCGACATACCGAGTTTCCTCCGTGCCTCGGAAAGCACGTTAAGCTGTTGGTCCCGGCTGCCAATAGATCTTTGGCAGTCGTTACAGGTAGTCAGTGACCTGAAATTGTGACATCCAGTCTTACCAAAGAATATCGTATTACCTAGTGGTAACTGGGTTGTGGAGGTCAGATAGGCAGTCGCTCCATGTAGAATACTGATATTCAGCTGCATCCGGTTAGACTGGAAGCCGACCCTAACATAGTTGGGAAAAGGCTAGGCAGATGATCTACACTATAATAATAATATTATAAAGAGGAAAGATTTGTTTGTTTGTTTGTAAGATTTGTTTGTATTAATATATACTTTTTTTAATAAAAATCCGGTGATGGTTGCGGAAAAAAAATATTCTAATGTATCCTAAAAAATGCCAATTCACGTATATCCACGCCTTAACACTGTGAACCGGGGCTTTAACCCAGGACCTCATGCACAGCAGTCACCCTAGCGAGCATTAGACCAACGAGACAGTTCCACATGGACAATCACTATCACTACATAGTATAAAACAAAGTCGCTTTCTCTGACCCTATATCCCTATGTATGCTTAAATCTTTAAAACTACGCAACGGATTTTGATGCGGTTTTTTTTAATAGATAGAGTGATTCAAGAGGAAGGTTTTAGTATATAATTTGACCAACATCCACGCGGGTGAAGCCGCGGGCATCAGCTAGTAATATTATAAAGAGGAAAGATTTGTTTGTATTAATATATACTTTTTTTAATAAAAATCCGGTGATTGTTGCGGAAAAAAATGATTCTAATGTATCCTAAAAAATGCCAATTCACGTATATCCACGCCTTAACACTGCATAAATCGGGGCTTTAACCCAGGACCTCATGCACAGCAGTCACCCTAGCGAGCATTAGACCAACGAGACAGTTCCACATGGACAATCACTATCACTACATAGTATAAAACAAAGTCGCTTTCTCTGTCCCTATATCCCTATGTATGCTTAAATCTTTAAAACTACGCAACGGATTTTGATGCGGTTTTTTTTAATAGATAGAGTGATTCAAGAGGAAGGTTTTAGTATATAATTTGACCGACATCCACGCGGGTGAAGCCGCGGGCATCAGCTAGTATATGATAAAAGATTCGACCTCCAAATCACGTTGCCAAGGTCATATCTTCATCTAAGCGTGGACTTGATGCATTCACGTGTTCTTTCTTATCGAGAGACTGTATCTATCTTTTAATTGGATTTATTAATTATAAGTTTATTACTGGAAACTCCGTAATAGGGTAGTTAACAAAAAAAACCTAATTAGTAAGTAAACTAATTAGTCCGTCAGATAGATTTCCAAAAAATATTGGACACGTATTTTTTCTTTTTTCACGTAAACAAACAATGAAGACGATACAGTGCTTTGAAAACTCGTGTGACGTCATATTCAAAAATTCTTTCACTTGGGAAGCTACACTATCCCCGGGTGACATAGGCTACTTTTTATCCCTGTATTCCCACGGGAACGGGAACTACGCGGGTGAAACCGCGTGACGTCCGCTAGTGATGTATAAAAGTTGACTAAGAAAAAACGCATCAAAGATTTGAGGGGGGTTGTGACGTCACTTACCGGTAAAAAATGTCATACTAATGTCTTAGAATATGACGTCACACGAGTTTTCAAAGCACTGTATCGTCTTCATTGTTCGTTTACGTGAAAAAAGAAAAAAATACGTGTCCAATATTTTTTGGAAATCTATCTGACGGACTAATTAGATTTTTTTTTGTTAACTACCCTATTGGCTATAAATTATACACATACCACAATTTATTACATATCTTTTAATATTTATTTTACTATAAAAGTCTGAGCTAACCTCGTAAAGAGCTGCCCTATGGCTCTTTTGGCTATAATTTGCGATAAATTATGACTTAATTTTAAACCAAGATCATTTTGAGACGCGTGCTGCATAATTATTACCTTCGTCATCTGCCTAGCCTTTTCTCAACAATGTTGGAGTTAGCCTCCAGTCTAAACGGATGCAGCTGAAAATTGCCCCGATTACATTGGAATTGGACTTCAAAACGTTGAAGGAAAACATCGTGAGGAAACCGGCATGTCTTAAAACCAAAAAATTCGAAGACATGTGACATCTGCCAACCCGTACTGGGCCCGCGTGGTGGATTATAGCCCACCCCTCTCCTAGAGAGGAGGCCTGAGTCCCTGCAGTGGGAACATTATAGGCTGATGATGATGACGTTGAACTTAAACATAACTCGCAAAATGTGAATGTAAAAAAGAAAATTGTATATTATATATGGAGTTTCAGGCCCATTATTTTTGACGCCAACACTCATTTGCCTATAGCCTGTTCTAAACGATGTTGGGACTTACCAGAGAATGGGCAGCAGCGTTCTCTGTGCCTTTGTAACAACAATCGTAGTACGATTGCCAACCCGCCTGCCAAGCATGGCGATTATGGCAAATCCCCCCCTCCTGGGGGAGGCCTTTGTCCAGCAGTGGACGTCTTATGGCTGAAATGATGATGATGATGTTGGAATCGGCTTCCAGTCCAACTGGATGCAGCTGAATACCAGTATTTTGCATGGAGTGACTGCCTATCTGGCCTTCACAACCCGTTTCTCTTAGTTTATACGTTTTTTGCCATAGCTGGAGGCCATACAGTCAACGACATCCACCACTGTTGTCCAGTTGAGCAGAAGCCAGGCTCATAGGCATGGTCTGAATTACCCAAAAATTACGGTACATTTAAATTTCGATATGATGTCATACCGTTAAATAAGGGTTACCGAAATATTTCGATACCGTTATTTATTTTCGGTAGCGGAATTTTGAGGTTGGAAATGCATACCGGTATATTTCGGTAGAAGTACCGTAACCGTTATAAATGTATCGGTAGCGGTACCTAAACCTTAATAAATAGGGGATTTCTTTGACGCACCGCCTCGCCACTCACACACACAACAAAGAGATAAGTAAAATAGTAGCAAACAAAATACACAAGTTCTATCGTTTCCGCGCCCCGTCTCTCATTCATTTCGGTACCGAAATCGTGTAAGGGTTAAATAACTGTTTAGCCCAACCTTTATTTATAAAGGTTGTATAACTCAACCTTTATTTTAAACAGGTACCGGTATATTTTTGAGGTAATTTAATCTTTAACCGTAACCGCTTTCAGTCCCTGCTTATAGGTTCTGCCGGGACTGCGAGTGGTTCGAAAGAAACACCGCGGCCCCGGGCACAAAGGGCTAAAAAGGAGCATGAGTGGTTTTTAGTCGGTAGAAGTCTGACACTCCCTTCCGGTTCGCCCAGAGAGGGAGGAGTCATTTGATGATTTCCGACCCTCCTAAAAAAAGCCTCATAGGTTGATCGGCGAGATGATGATGATTATTAAAAAAATACACTGCAATATCTACCCGGTCAAAATGTACAGAACAACTAATTTAAACAAAATTACCGATGAATAATTTGTAAGTGCAATTCGGAATGATGTAATAAATACGTGGTGACCGTTTGTTTGTCCTATACAGGGTGTAAAAGTACCCTTAACGCAAACGAAGGGCATTTGTTCTCCCCACCACTGCGGTCATTTTTTTGTTCTAGACCATACCTGGGAACCTCCTAGTTACGGAGATATTGGGGGTCAAAGTTCCAAATTTTTCACAGCTGTTTTTGTAAATACTAATATTTCAGGTTTTAACTTTACTTAAATTACCTCCATGACCCGTTTACTATTCAAAGCATCCACTAGCACAATGTTTTAAGAGTGCTACTTTGAGTTTTACCGTAAAATGTGATTTTAGACCCCAAAAAAAAATTCATTTCCCAGCAAAATTTTTTGCGTAGGGGTACTTGGTTTGATGTACAGAATGCTTGGTTATCGGATGCGTGAAGGGTTCGTTTACACCCTGTATAACCAAAGGTTCATTCATCGGCACCAAAAACAATAATCTAAGTAGAATATGTTCGCCAGCAATGTGTGAACAGTTTGCATACATCAAGACTTGAACTTGCGACCCTCGAGTGACGTCCTACCGGCGCTAACTGTAGCGTACATTAACGAAGTCTATTAAATGTATACGAGTAGTTATATACTGTTTAAAGTTAATTAATACAAGCACGATAATGAGGAATACCTGCTAAGGTCCACTCATAAATTACTCGGCTTTTTTTTTGGAGGTTAGGAAATCATCAAATGACTCCTCGTAGGAAGTGTCAGAATTTTAACGACTAAAAACCACCCATGTTTCTTCTTAGCCCATTGTGTCGGGGCCGAAGTATCATTCATCATTCATTTATGGGGTTTAGGTTTCCGCACTAACTGCCGCACTCGGAGAGCTTTAATGATTAATTAGGCCATCACTTAGTAAAGGTTTTGACAGTTTTGTCATACAAAAGTATATCAAATCTTTACTAAGTGACGGCTTAAGTAATCATTAAATATCTCTGAGTACCGCAGTTAGTCCTTGAAGTGGACCATTGTGCGGGAGCCATGTTGGCTGATTACTCCAAAGTCGAAGTATCCCTATCGAACAACCTGCAGCCTCGACGGAAAATTACTCTGTCTCTTTTTTGTTGAGGGAAGGCAAATCATCTAATAACCCCTCCCGCTCTTGGGCAGAGCGGAAGGGAGTGTCAGAATTCTAACGACTAAAAACCACCCATGTTCCTTCTTAGCCCTTTGTGTCGGGGCCGAGATATCTCTTTCGAACAACCCGCAGCCCCCACGGGAAATTACTCTGCCTGGAGTGTAAATGTGGTGCTGTTCCACAAACGATGGGTGACTTAACATCGTGCCCTGCGAGTCCTGCTGGTTGTTCACTACAGGAACTTATGGACGCTACCGAAAGCGCAAAACTAGTAGCTCAGTTACGAACCGATACAATTTAGATTACCAATATTGCCATCGGCACGCTAAAAATAGTAAATAGATCAAAATCAAAAGTAATTTATTCAAACTAGGCTGATACTGAGCACTTTTCGAACGTCAAAATTTACTTATTTACAAGAGACAGTCCCCCAAAACGCCCACCCTTCGACACTTCCTAGTGTTTTAGCTGGAAAGAAGAAGTGGCGGAACAAACTCCCCGGCATATCTCTCAAAACGGTGAAGAAAATTTTTTTTAAACCAAATTCTGACGAACAGTCTTACCAAGAGGTATCCTATCGCAAAGCTAACTGGGTTGTGGAGGTCAGATAGGCAGTCGCTCCATGTAAATTACTGGTATTTAGCTGCATCCCGTTACACTGGGATCCACCCAAACATAGTTGGGGAAATTACGAGGCATATGATGATTGTACTTCCTTCCATCTGATGATTAGGTTTCAAATACTATTGCACTGTACTCTTCATAGAGCGGAGACCTGGTGTCAAGCACTAAAAACATTATACCGCAAGCGTATCATCATCTGCCTAGCCTTTTCCCAACTATGTTAGGGTCGGCTTCCTGTCTAACCGGATGCAGCTGAATACCTGTATTTTACATGGAGCGACTGCCTATCTGACCTCCACAACCCAGTTAATACTAGGTAATACGGAAACTCTTTGGTAAGACTGGATGTCAGAATTTCAGGTCACTGACTACCTGTAACGACTGCCAAAGATCTAAATATGGCAGCCGGGACCAACAGGTTAACGTGCTTTCCGAGGCACGGAGGAAACGCGGTATGTCGGGCGGTCACCCATCCACAGACCGAACTAGGCAAGCGCAGTTTTACCTAAAGATCGACCCGAGTGGCAGTTCTTATTAAGCCACGAGCTCCACTACAAGCGTATTCAGTAGGCAAAATATAAATAGATCCATCATGCACACACTATGCATCGCACTGCACAATCCAATACCAGTTCACGATCAACCTCATAACTACATTGATAACCGCTTATCGACTCTTGCGCAGATTCCAAATACGAATTCTCGACACCGAATACCGCATTCAGTGCTCGACCGCCGCGCGAGTCGGACGTCCCGTGTCGATGTCTGGGACAGACTTTCGTATCGTAATCGAATGTTGGTGGATATTATTTTATTATTGTATTTTTTTAAATACTATTGTGGACTCGGTTATTAGAAGACTTTTGAGTGGTATCGCTAATTTGTGGGATTTAGACATAGAGGATGATTAACGTGTAAAATGTTGTGATTTATTAAAGGAACGTAAAGTTATTTATTTATTTATTCAATCTGTGATATTAGTGTTACTTGTAGCTGTGTTTAGTTTAAGTTTACAATGACGGAGCAAGCCGGAGTTATTACTATTCATCAAGTAAGTTTTACTGTTTTTTTTTAACCGACTTTCCAAAAAGGAGGCGGTTCTCAATTCGATGTATGACACATAACTTTTTACAGAGAAATCCGATTTGAAAAGTTTTTGGTTTGGTTTTAACCACTTTGATTTGACTGCACCGTTGGTCTAGATGTCGCGAGCGCCACTGCTGTGCATGAGGTTCTGGATTTGATGCCCAGGAAAGGCAAAGTGTTATTCGATTTTTCCATCAAGAATTTCTGAGTTGTGATCGGTTGATTTCAATAGGCCCTATTACTTTGGACTTAAACATAACTGGCGAAGTGTGTGTGTACTATTAAGGTCCAAATCTGCCGGACCTTTCGGGAAATACAGGCGTGTTGTTATGTTAGTAATCGATTTCTCAGAAACCACAAGCACGACGTACTTAACCTGTGTTCTAGATTCGATCTCTAGATCTTTTAGTGTTATCATCGATAAAAAAAACTTATAATAACGCAATGGAATAGTTTAGGTGCACTCCAGCCGACCCTTTTTCAAAAACGGAGCATGATACAATATACCAGTGTATACAGGGTGTAAATCAACCCATCACACAGCCGTCAACCAAGCATTCTGTACATCAAACTAAGTACCACTACGCAACAATTTAGCTGGGAAACGAATTTTCTTTTTAGGTCAAAAATCACATTTTACGGTAAAACTCAATGTAGCACTGTTAAAACATTGTGTTAGTGGATGCTTTAAATAATAAACGGGTCATGGAGGTAATTTAAGTAAAGTTATAACCTGAAAAACTAGTATTTACAAAAACAGCTGTGAAAAATTTGGAACTTTGACCCCCAATAGCTCCGCAACTAGGAGGTTCCCAGGTATGGTCTAGAACAAAAAAATGACCGCAGTGGTGGGGAGGACCCTTAACGCAAACGAAGGGCACTTGTTCTCCACAAGTGCCCTTCGTTTGCGTTAAGGGTACTTTTACACCCTATATACTTCTCAAAGTACATAACAAAACCAGTCGAACCCGGAAAACAAAATCCACTTAAGGCATTATTTGTATACACATTGTATTGACTATTGGAGACAAACAATTATAAAATAAAACAAATGACATAAACGTGACCATATAAGAAGCAGTATTGTCAGTAAAAGACGACGCAATCAGCTTGACCCTTGAGGTCGGTAATAACTTAAACTACTATCACTGTCCGTAGTGGCCATCTAGATAATTTATAATAATAAGAACGTGTAAGATATTATCTTACACGGCGGCTTCAAGTCTAAGCAAATGGAAGAAAGAAAAAATGTTTATTAGTCTCATACAGGACAGAACAAAATTATAAAAAATAACAATAAACCATAAAAAGTAAACATAAAAAAGTTAATTGAAAATACTGCGTCAATTAAAATATGTATAAGAGGCCCTGAACGAGGCCAAAAGACCCTGTCTCACCATGGTGCAGTAACATTTAAAACAAATGTCACAGCGCTGGTATTCTGATGGGGCCCGAAGTGACACTGGGCCCCATCAGAGTACGAATAAAACTTTTTCATAAAAATAATAAGGTGTATATTTAATCGAATAGACAAAAATAACTATGTAATGAATAACAAATACGAATTTAATTAATCAGAAAAAATATCGAGATCACAATGTTTGTATGCCATGAGTGTCAATGGCAATACTGACAAACAAACGGTCGTCGACCGATGCAAACGTATACAGGGTGTAAATCAACCCATCACACAGCCGTCAACCAAGCATTCTGTACATCAAACTAAGTACCCCTACGCAAAAATTTTTGCTGGGAAACGACTTTTTATTTTAGGGTCAAAAATCACTTTTTACGCTAAAACTCAATGTAGCACTCTTAAAACATCGTGCTAGTGGATGCTTTAAATAGGGGTATCATTTAAGCTATCACCAATTTAATTAGTTTTGTGTTTCTTAAATAATAGGGTTTGTCCTCAAAATAGTAGATCTGTCACCAAAATGTAGTCACCAAACATTGCAAAATCAGTTCCACAATAAATCACCTAAAATCCTGAGATATAAGGTCTAGTACCAAATAAATGTTTTTGTATGTATTATAATAGGTGTGTCCTAATAAGTATTTAAGCAAACTAATTTAAAGAGATCACCAATAAATCTTGTACTCCATGAAGCGCGCTCGCATATTAAATAACACTAATATCTTCTGTGATCTGTCCCCGAAGTGCCGGGCCTCCGCCGGCCTCCTTCGTCGGCCTACGGCCCGGTGCCCATGCCGCCCTGAAACACGTTGATAAAAAGGAGTCGCAGTCAGGGATCGATAATCGATTTATTTGGTGACAGATCTACCATTCTGAGCACAGAGCTATTATTTAAGTAACAAAACTGTTATTATAAGAACGAAGTTTATATTCATGTAATGCAATATAATTTTATTGGTTATCGATCTCTTATTTTACACATATATTAACATTAATTTGATAATTCATACCTGGGAACAATTTTTGTTTATCTGAGAACGAAAATATTTCGTGGCGATAGATCTATTTATTAGGTGATACAACTTGATGACAAATATAAATTTTGGTGATAGAAAATATAGTTCCCTTTAAATAGTAAACGAATCATGGAGCTAATTTCAGTAAAGTTATAAAATGAAAAACTAGTATTTACAAAAACAGCTGTGAAAATTTTCGAACTTTGACCCCCAATATCTCCGTAACTAGGGGGTTCCCAGTTATGGTCTAGAACAAAAAAATGATCGCAGTGGTAGGGAGAACAAATGACCTTCGTTTGCGTTAAGGGTACTTTTACACCCTATATCTAGGTATTGAAATGCAGCTGCATTTTAATACCTAGTTATTGCTACTTTACATGGAGCGACTGCCTTGTCTGTATATCACAGTTACTGACTGGCTAATACGATTGAAAGTTTGTTTTGAGACGGATGGTCAGACTTTGCTAAGTCCTTTATTATGCGCACAGCCAAGGAGTGGAACTCCCTGCCTGCGTCGGTTTTCCCGAGTTCATATAACCCCAATCTATTTAAGTCGCGAGTAAATAGGCTTCTTCTGGGTAAGCTCGTTCCATCGTCGACCTCATCTTTGCCCTTAGGGTAAGATTGAGGTCAAGAGCAAGCCCATTGCAAATAAAAAAAAAATAAAAAAAAAAATTCGGCCTGCTGGACTTCCTAGACCGACTGAAAAATAACTACAAACGGCAAACGAACTCAAAGGTTTTGATGTGCTTATGAAATTACTGAAGGATCTGCGTATGTAGTGAATAGTCACCAATAGGGATGTTTACTGACTACAAAAAATATGATTCTAATTAGTCCGTCTATTAGATTATCGAAAAATATTGGATACGTATTTTTTTGTTTTATCAAATCAATAAAAATTGACGAAGATAAAACGCGTCAAAGATTTGAGTGTGGGGTTGTGACGTCACTCACCGGTAAAACATGTCATGTCTTAGAATATGGCGTCACACGAGTTTTCAAAGCACTGTATCGTCTTCATTGTTTGTTTACGTGAAAAAAGAAAAAATACAAGTCCAATATTTTTTGGAAATCTATCTGGCGAACTAATTCGATTTTTTTAGTTAACTACCGTATTATACAATACACACATGAATCTTAAAAATCAGAGGAGTGTGTCTTGGGTATGAACTCGTGACACTATGGCTTGGCAGTTCGACTGTCACGATACTAAACTAGCACTGCATATGAAGCTGCACAAAATAAATTAATATTACTGTCTGATTATCACTAACATGACACATGATAGTCATCAGTCAATAATTTTGATAAATTGCCAATATATTGGCTACGTCCGCATATATTACTTACCTACATAGTTTTTACATATTGTCACATATTTGGGTATTAATAAGGTGGTCTTCTTAGCGTGTCGATGGCAAATTTCTATTCGAACAAATCGTTTTGGCCCAAAATTCAGCTATGCGGACTCCACTCGCTGATGCAGTCATAAGGTCGTCTGCGATGACGAGTTATAGAGGAGTATGAAATAACAATACATAATATTCCGACCACAAATCGCCAGTGTGTGCCAGACTTCTACTGACTAAAAACCACCCATGTTCCTTCTTAGCCCTTGCGCCGAGGCCGCGGTATCTCTTACCAACAACTCGCAGCCCCGACGGCAAACCAGCATGCCTGAAAGACATTTCTCGGCGGCATATAAGGCGGCATAAAAACTCCACCAAGGCCCCGGCACTAGACTAAGCACACGACAAAGATGGAAAGTGCAGTAGCCTTTCTTGCTACGTTACGTTTGACAAAATACCACTTAGACAGGGTGTAAATCAACCCATCACACAGCCGTCAACCAAGCATTCTGTACATCAAACTAAGTACCCTTACGCAAACATTTTTGATGGGAAACAACTTTTTTTTTGGGGTCAAATATCACATTTTACGGTCAAACTCAATGTAGCACTCTTAAAACATTGTGCTAGTGAATGATTTGAATAATAAACGGGTCATGGAGGTAATTTAAGTAAAGTTATAACCTGAAAAATTAGTATTTACAAAAACAGCTGTGAAAAATTTTGAACTTTGACCCCCAATATCTCCGTAGGTTCCCAGGTATGGTCTAGAACAAAAAAATGATCGCAGTGGTGGGGAGAACAAGTGCCTTTCGTTTGCGTTAAGGGTACTTTTACACCCTATATGCCTGAAGGATTGAGTAATAAGGAATGAGTACATAAGAGGAAGTCTGAAAGTGGCGCCGGTAAATGAAAAGTTGTGCGGTAATCGATTGTCGTGGTATGGACATGTGATGCGAAGGAATGAAGAAAATGTGAGAAAAATGTTGAGTATGAATGTAGATGGCTATAAGAGTAGAGGAAGACCAAAGAAACGATGGATGGACTGTGTGAAGGATGATATGGCTAGAAAGGAGGTGACTGCTGACATGACGAGAAATAGAGAAGTATGGAAGAAGAAGACATGTTGCGCCGACCCCAAATGAATTGGGATAAGGGCAGGAGAATGATGATGCCTGAAGGATTGCAGGCAGGGGCGTAGCTACCGCCGTATCTACCGTATCAATTATACGAGGCCCCCGGGTCACGGGGGCCCCCGACGTACGTAGGCAAAAATTTATAAAAACTCATTGTAAAAACTTCCCAAAAATTTTTTTATTTCAGAAATGACTAAAGTAAAAAAAAAACAATTTCTTTTTTTCCCGCGTAATAACTCAGTTTGCCGAAAAAAAGGCAAGGAGAGTGTATATCTAATTTGAATTGTTTGTAAAAAGTTTGGAAAAAGTGACAGATATTTATGATGAATAAATATTTCTTTTAATTTTATGCAAACATTTATTTTACTTTTGTGACAAACCTTTACCCTTCATAGGGCCCCCAAAGAATTTTTTATACGGGGCCGCGCCAGGGCACGCTACGCCACTGATTGCAGGTCCGGTCGGCCACTGTTTGTCATAATCATGTCTATAAAAACAAATAAGTAAGTATGTACTTATACAGTACTATGCCGAAGTTCAAAAGTATGTTTAAATCGAGCAAATATTAACCTTTATATTCCAATATGTGCGTAAGCAAAAACGTCATCCTATTCTAGCCAGACCTATATATAATACGGTATTTCCCCCTAGCCAGATATTTGCCCTTTACCTGGAACTCATAAAAAACCCAATGAGCAGAAAAATTGCGAAATAAATATAACTAACTGTTGACCGCGACATTCGTGAGCGTGAAATTATTATATAATGTTTACTTCCGTATTTGTATATGATTTTGTTAACAACTATCATCATTTTACTAACCTTATCCGAATTTATTTGTGGTCGGCACAGCATGTCTTCTTCTTCCATACTTCTCTGTTACTCGTCATGTCAGCAGTCACCTCCTTTCTAGCCATATCATCCTTCACACAGTCCATCCATCGTATCTTTGGTCTGATTTTGCTAATAATTTCAAGGATTTTTTTTTATTTTATTGGACGGAAGAATCCTAAACCTCTTTCTAAAACAAAGTAGCTAAATGACTCCTCATAACATAACTTTAGCTACCTGCCAGTAAAAGTCTCATCAAAATCCGTACAACCGTTTCTGAGATTAGCCAGAAAAAACAGACAGACATCATGAAATTGATGTTGGGTAAAGTTATTGGGTTTCTCCATCTGAAATTTCTAAGTCCAGTCGTAGTCCAGAGTGTTGATTTCTGCCTCGGGTGATGACAATAAGCTCGCCCTTTATAAAGGGTGTAAAAGTACCCTTAACGCAAACGAAGGGCATTTGTTCTCCCCACCACTGCGATCATTTTTTTGTTCTAGACCATACCTGGGAACCTCCTAGTTACCGAGATATTGGGGGTCAAAGTTCCAAATTTTTCACAGCTGTTTTTGTAAATACTAGTATTTCAGGTGTTAACTTTACTTAAATTACCTCTATGACCCGTTTACTATTCAAAGCATCCACTAGCACAATGTTTTAAGAGTGCTAATTTGAGTTTTACCGTAAAATGTGAACCCAAAAAAAAAGTCATTTCCCAGCAAAAATTTTTGCGTAGGGGTACTTGGTTTGATGTACAGAATGCTTGGTTGTCGGATGCGTGAAGGGTTCGTTTACACCCTGTATGTAACTGGCAACATGTCGGTATGTACTGTAGTTTCATATCTGACTAACCTTTTGAGAATTACAAGCGTAGTGTTAAGTTTATTCAAAATTCTTGCCGTTTTACGGTAAATAATGTGTCTTCCGGCTGTCATGGCCACGTCGACATTCACCTTGAAAATAATCATTAATTTATACATGTCACAGCTTCATTCTTAAAACTGTTTTATTTTTATGGCTCAATTAATGATGTGAAAACTCTGCCTCATTATCATTTGTTCTCATGGGCGAAGAATTTAAAGAGTTGGAAAAAAATGCTACCATTTGTTTTTCTAGAAACATCTCCTAATAGAGATGTTTCCTGACAAAAAATAAAAAATCTGTTTTGTCCGTCAGTTAGATATTCGAAAAATATTGGACACATATTTTTTCTTTTTTCACGTAAACAGAAAATGAAGACAATACAGTGCTTCGAAAACTCGTGTGACGCCATAGCGCGCGTGTACGTTTTTACCGGCGAGCGATGTCATAAGTTCGTTAGATTATCGAAAAATATTGGATACCTACATGTTTTTTATTTTATCAAATTAATAAAAAATTACGAAAATAAAACGTGTCAAAGATCATGAGGGCTTTTGACGTCACTTTGTGGGTAAAAAAAGTACTAACCTTGTGACGTCACACGACTTGACATGGCTTTTCGAAGCACTGTATCGTCTTCATTTTTTGTTTAAGTGAAAAAAGCAAAAATAAGTGTCCATTATTTTTTATGACTAATTATATTTTTTTTGGTGAAATACCTGATTGCTGTGATTCAAGCCTCTTATTTTATCGTAGTTATTTTTAGTTTAATTACTAAGTATTCTTATTTGTTATTATTGTACCTACACTTATTTCACATAATTATATAAGTTTTATGTTCGTTACATCACTATCTCAGGTTCAGTTGAAAACCAGTGTCGTCGGGCACCAGCCGCTCGGCTGTTTGTTGAACTGGTCCTATTTCGCATTGGCGAAGCGGTGAGATGCACACTCTCTTTAGGGTTCCGTTACCGAATGGTAAAAGCGGAACCCTTTTAGATTCGTCATGTCTGTGTCTGTTTAGTTTTTTTAAACGTTGACCCACACTAGGAATTTCTCCTGTTCGTGGGTGCGTTCACAAAAATTTAAACTCACATACACAAATACCCAGACCCGAAACAAGTATCTGTAGGCCATACAAATATTTGTACCGTCGTCAACTGCTTGAGCCACTGCACCAACCGTGCCGTCAAAAGTTTATTTACAATTTTTATTGTTTTTTGTGTGCACTTGTGGCATGTGCATTGTGTATGTGACTTTGAATGTTTGTAAACGCACCCACGATACAGGAGAAATTCCTAGTGTGGGGCAACGTTTTTTTAAAAAAAAAAAATGTTTTCTTTCTTTTTTTTTTCTTTATGACAGGCACTGGTCCGAAATTCAGCACGCCTACACGGGCATTGGCAGTCGTTACAGGTAGTCAGTGACCTGAAATTCTGACATCCAGTCTTACCAAAGAGTATCGTATTACCCAGTATTAACTGGGTTGTGGAGGTCAGATAGGCAGTCGCTCCATGTAAAATACTGGTATTCAGCTGCATCCGGTTAGACTGGAAGCCGACCCCAACATAGTTGGGAAAAGGCTAGGCAGATGATATACCCTTACCACGACAACCGATTTCCATAAAACTTTGCAGCTACCGGTTCCACTTTTAGACTGCTTCTATTCTTTGTATTATTATATTATTCATTTCTTTCTTTCTCGTTCCGTATGATGTCGGACGTAAAGAAAAGCACCATCCCATATCTTCCCGTGGTTGTCGTAAGAGGCGACTAAGGGACTTACCAGAGAATGGGCAGCAGCGTTCTCTGTGCCTTTGTAACAAACATACTGCGATCGCCAACCCGCCTGCCAAGCGTGGCGATTATGGCAAATCCTCCCCTTCTGGGGGAGGCCTATGTCCAGCAGTGGACGTCTTATGGCTGAAATGATGATGTATTCATTTCTTATTTTATCAATTCGCGTTACTAAACACATCTCCCTTAGGAATTGGTGTTCAATATCGTATTATTATCTTAAAAGGAAACCCGTTGACCTACCACCGTGTACCTTGATAAATATTATCTGTGTCACGGGTTTGTCACGATCTGAGGCAGACCGTTATTATGTCTGGTTACTGACGTCATCACGGCCTATCTACATCATAATTCTCTTGCCCTTATTCCAATTTACTTGGGGTACTACTCAGCGATTCTTCTCCACATTGAACAGTTTCACTGCCTAGTTCAAATCGAGAGGAGCTCGTGGCTTAGTAATAACCAGGGACTGAATTATCCAAAAATTACGGTACCTTTAAATTTCGGTATGACGTCATACCGTTAAATAAGGGTTACCGAAATATTTCGATACCGTTATTTTTTCGGTAGCGGAATTTTGAGGTTGGAAGTGCATACCGGTATATTTCAGTAGAAGTACCGTAACCGTTATAAATGTATCGGTAGCGGTACCTAAACCTTAATAAATAGGGGTTTTCTTTGACCCACCGCCACGCCACTCACACACGCAACAAAAAGATAAGTAAAAGAGTAGCAAACAAAATACACAAGTTCTAACGTTTTCCACCGCGCACGCATTTCGGTACCGAAATCGTGTAAGGGTAAATAACGGTTTAGCCCAACCTTTATTTATAAAGGTACCGGTATAGCTCAACCTTTATTTTACCCCGGTACCGGTATATTTTTAGGTATCTTAACCTTTAACCGTAACCGCTTTCAGTCCCTGGTAGTAACTGCTACTCGGGTCGAACTTTAGGTTAAGCCGGACTTGCTTAGGTTGGTCCGTGGATGGGTAACCGCCCATTACCTGCCGAGTTTCCTCCGTGCCTCGGGAAGCACGTTAAGCTGTTGGTCCCGGCTGCCATATATAGATTTTTGGCAGTTGTTACAGGTAGTCAGTGACCTGAAATTCTGACATTCAGTCTTACCAAAGAGTATCGTATTACCTAGTATTAACTGGGTTGTGGAGGTCAGATAGGCAGTCACTCTATGTAAAATACTGGTATTCAGCTTCATCTAGTTAGATTGCAAGACGACCCTGATGATGAAGGGCAGAAGAATGAACATGATGATATCTTTGATAGTCTTGTTCTTCATCGTGTGGTGAGTGCCTAACCGGGGGTGTCCAGAGTTTATACTGTACTTTCACAAGTTATTGTGACTGTGACTGTAGCTTAGGAGTGCAATGCGTCGTCCCGAGGGTTGCTGCGACGAGTTGCGCGTCGCCGGATGTCAGCCGCGGCGAGTGCTGTGGGTGCGGGGTGGCGGTGGGTGCGCGGGCCTCCGGGTCGCGGGGTGGCGGTTGTGCGTTGCGGCGTGCATTCGTTGTTCCGTGATTTGGAGTCTCGTGCATTCGTTGTTGCGGTGTGCGTCGCTGCGTGCTTTCGTGCTCGCAGTGTTCGTTGTTGCGGGCATTCGGCGGCGTGTGGTTCGGCGTGGTGGCTTTCGGGATGACGTATTGCACTCGTAGTTTAGTTTTATGAATTGTTCTTCTGACATTCAAAAGTACCTGTAATGGTTTAATTGAAATAAATGCTTTGACTTTGACTTTATATGCCACCCGTGGGTCACTGACTGGGCCGAAATATTTCTCAGGCATGCTCGTTCGTGGCATGTTCGTCGAGGCTGCGGGTTGTTGGAAAGAGACTGCTGCCTCGGCACAAAGGGTTAGAAGTCTGACACTCCCTACCGCACTGCCCAGAGCGGGAGGAGTCATTTGATGATTTCTTAGACCCAAAAAAAAGGCATGATGGTTTCCTCACGATGTTATTCTTCACCGAAGCAAGTGATTGTTAGTAGAGTAATAAACTTGGGGCATACGCCAGTGAATTGATATGGTACGCGGTAGCGGATGCTTCAAATGCTTGGCATGTCATAGCTGAAATTTCACCATTACGGTTTCCACTTACGCTATCGAACGTTACGTTTCGATCCATACGTAATCAACGATGCTTCTGTCTAGCGTAGATACTCGTGTTACTATGAAAGGCTATGCCAAACTAAGGCTACTGTTCCACCGTCAGGAATTAGCGTGAAGCGAGTAGAGGAAAACCGGCCAAATGGGAGTTGGACTCGCGCCCCGCGATCTCGGTATGAACTTGTAGATATTACTCAGTGACATGGACACTGGATTAGTGCCCGGTTCATGGTCTATTACTTCATCTGCCTAGCCTTTTCTTAACTATGTTGGGCATGCAGCTGAATACCAGTATTTTACATGGAGTGACTGCCTATCTGACCTCCACAAATCAGATAGTACTGGGTAATATGATACTCCTTCATAAAACTGGTTGTCAGACTTTTGGGCCACTGACTACCTGTAACGACTGACAAAGATGTACAAAGGCCGGCCGGGAGCAACTGCTTAACGTTCTTTCCGAGGGTCAGAGGAAGCTCAGTAGGTAACGGCTGGTCACCCATCCACAGCAAGCACGGTTTAACCTGAAGATAGACCCGAGTGTCCGCTTTTATTTTGCCACGAGTTCTTCGCTCTCTATTACTTGTCACTTAAATATAACTCTCAAAATGTAGCTGTACGGTAAATCTTGGAATTTCAGGCATGATGCTATGTAAAATCATCATCATCAGCCTATAATGTTCCCACTGCAGGGACTCAGGCCTCTCTAGGAGAGCGATGGGCTATAATCCACCACGTGGGCCCACTGCGGGTTGGCAGATGTCACATGTCTTCGAATTTTTGGTTCTAAGACATGCCGATTTCCTCACGATGTTTTCTTTCACCGTTTTGAGAGCAGCGCTGATGAAATAAATTACACAAAGTAATGTTTATGTTAAATAGTCGAATAGATTCTCGCTCTTCGTCAGCAGTGAGGTAGATTGTTCCCAACATGGCTCGCTCGAATACATTCTTGAGAATTTCTGTGACCATATCAATTGGCAGATGGCCTATTACATTTTATAGTTTTCAGCCATTGAAGACGTGAATGTATCCATTGTATTTACACTCTTAGACGACGTGGCATCATGTACAGTGTGTAAATGGATGAAGATCATTCTGTCCTTTTTTTTAAAGGTTGGGAACTCATCAAATGACTCCTCCCGCCCTGGGCGGAGCGGTAGGGAGTGTCAGACTTCTACTAACTGAAAACCACCCATGTTCTTTCTTAGCCCTTTGTGTCCAAGGCTGCGGTATCTGGTATCTATTTGGAAACTGTACCGTGTGAAAAGGAAAAGGCTTATTGTAAGGATCTCAAATATATATTTTTAATAATTTTAAAATAAACACTTTAAAGATATTTATCCCTCTTATCTCCGGAACTGCTGAGACTAAAACAAAAAAAAATACAGAAAATATTTTTTTCCTTATGCTTAATCTTATACTGACAATTTATTCTTTAAGAGTAGAGGAAGAAACGATGGATGGCGTGTGTGAAGGATGATATGGCTAGAAAGGAGGTGACTGCTGACATGACGAGTAATAGAGAATTTTGGAAAAAGAAGGCATGTTGCGCTGACCCAATAAAAAAAATTAAATAAGTATTTGTAGGAGAATGATGATGAGGAGCTCGTGGCTTAATAAGAACTGCCACTCGGGTCGATCTTTAGGTACCTAAAGCTGTGCTTGCCTAGGTCGGTCTGTGGATGGGTGGCCGCCCGATATACCGAGTTTCCTCCGTGCCTCGGAAAGCACGCTAAGATGTTGGTCCCGGCTGCCCTATATAGATCTTTGGTAGTCGTTACAGGTAGTCAGGGACCTGAAAGTCTGACAACCAGTCTTACCAAAGGGTATCGTTTTACCTAGTATTAACTGGGTTGTGGAGGTCAGATAGGCAGTCGCTCCATGTAAAATACTGGTATTCAGCTGCATCCGGTTAGACTGGAAGCCGACCCCAACATAGTTGAGAAAAGGCTAGGCAGATGATGATGATGATAATTTTTATCAAATTTTGGTTTTATTGTTTATTTGAAAGAAAAGATAAAAGAAAGAAAAAATATTTATTTGTCGCAGAAACATAACGAAAAAATACACATACAGCGCATAACAGATATTAAAAAATACAACAAGCAGGGATAATAAATAAAGATAGTTGCACGTCGTGACTGCGACAAGTAGGTTGCCACTCAGCATGATGCAACAAATGGACGCGCAGGAAAGACGGATTTGCCGTCTTCCCTGCCCGAGACGTGTAAATACTATTTCTTTATTTTCCAAATATGTTTACCTAAGTCTTTTCGTTTGCCTGTAAACTTATTATCGTTATAAAGTAGGGTAACTCAGATTATCAGGTGCGTTCTTACGATAATCTGATAAACCAGGAATTCTTGTAATCTGTACCGAGTTATCATTTTTACCTGAAAATGACGTAATTGCGCAATTTTGACCATTTTACAGGTAAAATTGTCGAAGTTAAAGAAGTGTTTTGATTTCGTAACACTAATTTTTCTCAAAAGGCTCTTTGATTCGCCGAAAACTACACCCTTTTTATCCGACTTTAAATAGGTGGTTGTGTGTTCCATCGGCATCATTTATTTTTCTTCTCGTCAAATATGTATACATAGAAAAAAAAATCATGTTTAAAAGGGACCGGATATTTTTTAACATCATCAGCCTATTAATGTTCCCACTGCTGGGACACAGGCCTCCTCTCTTTGAGAGGGAATGGGCTATAATCTACCCCACGGACCCATGTGCGGATTGGTAGATCTCACAAGTCTTCGAATTTTTTGGTTCTAAGACATGCCGGTTTCCTCACGATGTTTTCCTTCACCGTTTCACTTATGGCCAACGATTGGCCACTTATATCTTTACAAAGGTGAATCATCATCATTCTCTTGCCCTTATCCCAATTCATTTGTGGACGGCGCAGCATGTCTTCCTCTTCCATACTTCTCTGTTTCTCGTCATCTCATGAGACACCTCCTTATTTACCATATCATTTTTAACACAGTCCATCCATCGTTTCTTTGGTCTTTCTCTACTCGTCTCGTATATCCTTCCACATTCATATTTAAAACCTAAATAGAAAGGTAAATAGAATCATAACAAACGTTCGAAGTTCATCATCTGCCTAGCCTTTTCCCAACTATGTTGGGGTCGGCTTCCAGTCTAACCACACGCAGCTGAGTACCAGTATTTTACATGGAGCGACTGCCTATCTGACCTCCACAACCCAGTTAATATTAGGTAATACGATACTCTTTGATAAGACTGGATGTCAGAATTTCAGGTCACTGACTACCTGTAACAACTGCCAAAGATCTATATATGGCAGCCGGGACCAACAGCTTAACGTGCTTTCCAAGGCACGGAGGAAACTCGGTATGTCGGGCGGTCACCCATCCACAGACCGATCTAGGCAAGCACAGCTTTACTTAAAGATCGACCCGAGTTGCAGTTCTTATTAAGCCACGAGCACGTTCGAAGTTAATGTACGAAAAGATTTAGAATTAAATACCTTTGTTTGAAATGCGTTGTTGTTATTCATGAATAATTTAGTAGAAGGGTCATGAACTGGCCTCTTTTCTACCCAAACAAATAATTAGAATAGTACATTTTGATACAAGTGCGGAAAGTGTGTTATTGCATTCGAGGCGGATTGAACAGCCGAGCCGCATGGCGGGGGTGTTCATGGGGTCGAGAAATGCAATAACAAATGCCCACGTGTGTCAAACGACGTTTTTCAATACAGTTTCGAAGAAATTAACTAATAACGAGACTTATGTACATATTTTTGTCATCAATTTCTGTGAGACTATGATTACATTTGCTTTTTTTCTGCGGTTTGATTTCGCCAGATTGAAAGAAGCAAAGGTATGAAGCCGCTAAACAGCCTCATAGGAAAAATAGAAAATTCAAATATTTTTAATTAAGAACACAAATAAATGTTAATTGTTCATAAAAGTAAATAATTGTTTAAAATAATCATGTTTATTTATAGTATTCTTTTTACAAACACAATATATGTAATATTAAAAAAATATTTATGCTGTAAAGACGCAAATCAAAATGACGAAATTAAAAAAAAAACACTGCCGACTCTAATATAGACGGTGGTGATTTTTTTTTAAATGTCCTATGTTTTAATCGATTTGGACATAATAATTAAGGTATAGTTATCTGTGGTATTTTCTTTCCCGCCCTTGGTTGCGGAAAAATAAGATTACCGCACGCGTGCGAAATATGTTGCATTTCGAACCTAATCGTAGTGCAATAAGAGCTAGTTTTCGAGGAAGTGTATTGAAAATTGATTTTTCTTCGCCTGCACGAGGCATTGGAATTAAAGTACTTGACAAAAAATCTAATTAGTTCATCAGATAGATTTCTAAAAAATATTGGACACGTATTTTTTCTTTTTTCACGTAAACAAAAAATGAAGACGATACAGTGCTTCAAAAACTCGTGTGACGTCACATTTCAGTACATGTTTACCAGAAAGTGACGTCACAAGAACATGAGTGGGGTCATGATCTTTGACACGTTTTTTTTTTTCATAAATTTTTATTAATTTGATAAAACAGAAAACACGTATCCAATATTTTTCGATAATCTAACTGAGGGGCTAAACAGACCCGTCGGGGCTGCGGTTCCCGTCGGGGCTGCGGGTTGTTCGCAAGAGATACCGCGGCCTCGACATGAAGGGCTAAGAAGGAACATGGGTGGTTTTTAGTCAGTAGAAGTCTGACACTCCCTTTCGCTCTGCCCAAGAGCGAGACTTATTTGATGAGCTAAACAGAATCATATTTTTTTTTAGTCAGGAAACTTCCTTGATTTTGTTATTCTTGAACACATAACATTATATCACGCATGTAACTCCTGAAGTGTTAGACAGAGGTGAACAGTAAATACCACGTATAGGTAAAAAGGTCTACAACCCTGCTACTACAACAAATAAGTTATTTTCATTAATTTGCGTGACTGACACAAACCGTGCGAATTGATAAGCGGTCATTGAAACGAATAATTATTTCAAATATAAATAAAACAAGCGCGAGGTTCTTGATTGATATCGACGACCATTTTGGCCTTTATTAGTCTCTGTGGTGACATCTATATTGGCATTTAGGAACTACACTGTTTGTACACGTTTCTTACATCGCAATGTTGTAGTTTTTTTGAGCGACTTAAATAATATGTCAGTCGCTCAAAAATCCCGTCGGGGCTGCGGGTTGTTCGCAAGAGATACTGCGGCCTCGACATGAAGGGCTAGGAAGGAACATGGGTGGTTTTTTGTCAGTAGAAGTCTGACACTCCCTTTTGCTCTGCCCAAGAGCGAAAGGGAGGGAAGAGGGAGGGGGGGGGTTATTTGATGATTATCTAAAAAATATAAAAAAAAAAGTCGCTCAAAAATCTTTAATTTGAACTTGCATTATGTTATCGTTTTTCATCCATCTTCTTCACTGTCTAGTTTTGCGGTCCATACGGTATGCCAAGTCTAATCACAGACTTGTATATTTTCGTCCTGCTTCCTGAAAGAAAGAGACAAAAGAAAATCACTCTGGTGATTGGTTTACTTGAGTGAAGCTTTTCAAACAATGACGTGCCGTCATTGGTTGGGGCAGTGGCTCAAGCAGTTGACTGTTGCGCTACACGACGCGGGTCCGATCCCCGCACTGAACAAATATTTGTATGGCCTACAGATAGTTTACAGATAGTAGAAGGGCATTTGTTCTCCCCACCACTGCGATCATTTTTTTGTTCTAGACCATACCTGGGAACCCCCTAGTTACGGAGATATTGGGGCTCAAAGTTCCAAATTTTTCACAGCTGTTTTTGTAAATACTAAATTTTCAGGTTATAACTTTTTCCATGAGCCGTTTACAGCAAAAAAAATACGTAGAGGTACTTAATTTGATGTACAGAATGCTTGGTTGACGACTGTGTGATGGGTTGATTTACACCCTGTATTACTTCTTTTGTACTGCAGTATATTTTGCTATGTTAATTACACATAATTAATATGACCTAGACCTCTACCATAACAGTATCTATATATATCTATTGTCTGGTCTTGTTATATTAATAGGGTCGTTAGTGTAAATGTTGAATAACAGTGGGGCCAATACACTACCCTGAGGTAGTCCATTTTTTTGGGCCCGCCATCTACTATTATCATCAAGGTGGTGCACCTGAAATCGTCGGTTACTGAGCAGTTCTCGGAGAATTCGTATCAACTTGAAATCCTCTGTCAGATTAGTCGCTTTCTATATTAGCCGTTTTATGTTTACGGTGTCGTATGCTGCTGCCAAGTCCATAAATACCACTCCCATCACTTTTTTGGTTTTAAACCCGTCCTCGATATGTTGGGTGAGGTTAAGTATCTGCAGCAAGATTTTCCAGGGCTGAATCTAGTTTACGTTAATTACACATAATAAATATGACCTAGACCGCTCGTATAACAGTATAATACCCTGTCTACTGTTTAATCGTTCTTTATATTAATTAGGCTATAAACTACACGCGTATGGTGTAGTAAACATGGCGATACTTCACACCATACATTGTCAGTATAACTTGGCCTTTTTTTTTGGAGGCTGGCAAATCATCAAATGACTTGTCCCGCTTTGCAGGGCTATTGCGTATCTTTTTAAATGTCAGTGGCTATCATAGTGTCCATCGATTAACTGTCAAATGGTTCCATTTTGTACCAAACCATAACCATTTGACCGTTGATACGAAGATACGCAATAGCCCTGCTGGGCAGAGCCACCCATGTTCCTTCTTAGCTCTTCGTGTCGCCACGGTTTCTCTTTCGAACAACCCGCAGCCCCAATATAACATGGCCTCGCTTTGATAGATTTCTCATACAATGAGAGATCCGCATAAACTGGTTTTGTATAGCTTGATTGGCCGTCCGTCGTGCGTACCTAAAGAAGGCGATCTGCTACAATTATTTTACAAACTCCTGTTACTGTACTATTTGCTTCATACACGTTTATTTATATTTTCCGGGGTGGGTGAACCTGAGCTAACCCTTTACGAAGCTGTCATCCAAGTATTCTGTTCATTAATTTATGTAACTATGCAAAAAACCATACTTTTGGGGGTAAAAAATCACGGTTTACGAATGGTACAGCTCCCAAAAAAAATGTGCTGATGGATCATGAATGCATTGCATTTGCAGGGGTTTTAGAGCTGTTTAAAGTATAGTTATAACATTTAGAACTTGTATTTGAATAAAACTTTGACGTCCAATGTCTCTCGTAACATATCGCAGTGACGGGGACAACAAGTACCTATGAATGCAATATTATGTACTGTGTTGAGCAATGAATATTTGAATTTGAAGTATCTTTCAGCGTCGTTAAAGTTATTTTTACAACCATTTTTTGGGGAAGGCTGATCTGATAATGATGATTCACAGCAGTTTTGTAGCAAAATAGTATTAAATAAAATAACAGGTGTTTTAGCTATCTTTACGGCTTTATATAATAATACAAAAGATAATGCAGATATTTTAGATAGATATTATTTTATCATTACGCAATATCTCTTTTGACTATCTCTTGTAAAAATAACATTCAGTCATTTTCGGTACAACGATTAGAGAATTTAGGTGCACTAAAAGTGTTTAAAATAATACGTAAAAAATATAGGTTAATAGTTCATTTTGAAGGTCTGTCCGGACAGTAGTGCTTCATAGCTGGGCCCCGAGTCTGCTATTCAATAGTGTCAGAATGGTCTATCATTGATCTCATAATTGTTGATTTTGACAAGTTTGGTGTTGTCAAAATCAACAATTATGAGATCAATGATAGACCATTCTGACACTATTGAACTGGACGTTAAATTCATATATTAATGTTGTATGTCTGATTGTTACAGATGCGCTTGCACCGGTGTGAGGGGTGTCTTGCGGCGTGCGGCCGGCAGCGCCGCGCCACGCCGCTCAATACCTTACCACGGACAATAGCCAGGTATGTCATTTTTGTTTTTTTTTCATTCTGGTATACCTTCAAAAGGCAACTGGCTTTTGAGGAAAACACCGGAGAGTGTGCGCTGTGCGATTTCTACCGCACTAAAACCAACCCGGTTGTCATCTTCCGAACTATGGAGGAGTGTCTTCTCTTAAAAGTTTTGTCTGGAGGCTCCTGTGTGCAACGTTATGGCACATCCCCGGGGAGCCAGGTCAACCTACTGCTCATCATAATCGTTAAACCTTGTTTCATAGCCTTGCGTTTGACCGCAAATTGCCTCGACGATGCGGCATATGGGAAAAGAGGAGCTCGTGGCTTAATAAGAACTGCCACTCGGGTCGATCTTTAGGTAAAGCTGTGCTTACCTAGGTCGATCTGTGGATGGGTGACCGCCCGACATACCGAGTTTCCTCAGTGCCTCGGAAAGCACGTTAAGCTGTTGGTCCCGGCTGCCATACATAGATCTTTGGCAGTTGTTACAGGTAGTCAGTGACCTGAAATTCTGACATCCAGTCTTACCAAAGGGTATCGTATTACCTAGTATTAACTGGGTTGTGGAGGTCAGATAGGCAGTCGCTCCATGTAAAATACTGGTATTCAGCTGCATCCGGTTAGACTGGAAGCCGACCCTAACATAGTTGGGAAAAGGCTAGGTAGATGATGATGCGGCCTATGGAGCACGCTTGCCTAGAAGAATTTGATTCACTCTAGCATTGAAGAGATCCCGCGTATAATTATCGTGGAACAGGCAAAGACGGCTGTTTATCAGTAATAAAGGATGAACCAATTATTGTATTTTGAACTTAATCCCCGTATAATTAAAAGTGTATCCCTCAATAAAGCGCAGTTTCTCTATATTTCAGAACCAAACTATTAACCAAATCCAGAATCGCTCCATACACGCACAAAATGAGCAAAGAGAACTGCGCCAAGACTGGCCTGGACGCGCCTTCCACGCCGCCAGACAATGATGCACCTCGTGAGTATAACATGATAAACCTACCTACTAGCCAGACACCTTTACAATGCGGAGAAACCGTGATGCAGGCTTCTTAGACCCGGTTTCCACCAAAGCGGAGACGAGCAGAGCTGAGAGATGTGCCAAATTCGACCTTCACGGGATGGACGAAAGACCAGATGTAAATTTTAACTAGTGTGATTGGCCGATTTTCGCACATCTATCGTCTCCGCTCCTCTCCGATTTGTTGGAAACCGGGCCTTAGCGTGTCGACGGCAAATTTTCATAAAATAAGGCCCAAAATTCAGCTATACGAACTCCGGTCGCTGATGCAGTCAAGTGTGCATGTGTCAAGGCATGCAACGCAAGATAGAAGGTGGCACATTGTGAAGACACGCCGCATACGCGATTTCGCAACCGTTCTCTTAAGATCGATTCGCCATTGGACTGTCCGTCGACAGGATGATTGATTTATTTCCGTTTCCCCAGCAGATTCTTTCGTCTGTCGCTGAAACATTTTGCAGCTGAAAAGGGCTGTCGTCGAAAGTGACACATATGAATGGTTCTGTTGGTGAAATGTCCGTAGATGAAAGACTGCTGGGGAAACGGAAATAAATGAATCTTCCTGTCGACGAACAGTCTAATGGCGAATCGGTATTTGGAGAACGGTTGCGGAATCCGCGTACATGCGCTAATTCCGCAAAATTTGGTCACTTTTCGTTTTTTTTTCGCACAACGTCATTTTCTCAAAACGTCATTTTCGCTCATCGTCATTTTCTCAAAACATCACTTTCGCATAATATCACTTTCTCAAAACGATTTTGTTTTACGGTGACATTTTGCGAAAGTGACGTTCTGCGTCAAGACCGCCAAAAATACACTAATCTGACCGCTTTAATTGTTAAGATGGAAATGTTGAAAAGATCTAAGCTAAAGTGTCTAAATTAATGCCTAAATATTGTTGCACAGTTGGAAAACACAAAGGGAACAAAGGGAACAGCGCGAAAGACTGCGACGACGCACCTCCCACGCCGCCGGATAAAGATGCACCTCGTAAGTATACCTTAGTGTGCGTCCACTTAGAGGTCTGCTCCGCTTGGACGGGGCACCGCCGTGTCTTCGTAACGACGGCTGGCGGTAGCAACCTCCCGCGTCCGGCCCTGGTTCTACGGTCCGGAGCGAGAGGGAATGGGACTGCGTCACGTCCTTCTGCGAAGCAGACATGCTAGCGATGGAGGTGTGTGAGAAGGGGAGAACCTCCCGTTCCAGCTGCCGCGGGAGACGCTGTCGGGTGTCGGGTGCCACGTGGTGGCTTCCGGCCACCGTAGGTGCGGGCCTGTGGACGGTGGGTAATGGGCTTACCGTCCTTCCGTCTTATGACGACGATAGGCCGTGTTGACGGCTTACGAGTGTACCACGCCACGCCTTTAAGTGACGTCAGAAACATTGTAGGGACGCAAGGGCTGACGTCTGCCGGGGCTACGAGATGTTCGAAAGAGATACTGCGGTCCCGGAATGGGGTAGTTGACAAAAAAATCTAATTAGTCCGTCAGATAGATTTCCAAAAAATGAAGACGATAAAGTGTTTCGAAAACTCGTGTGACGTCACATCGCACTACATTTTTCACCACGTAGTGACGTCACCAGCCCCCACTCATGATCTTTGAGGCGTGTTACCTTCGTCAATTTTAATTTATTTGATAAAACAAAAAACACTTATCCAATATTTTTAAATAATCTAATTGACGGACTAAACAAAATCATATTTTTAGTCAGGAAACATCCCTATTTAAAGTACTAATAAGGAACATGGATGGGTTTTGAAACGTTACACTCTGTTCCTCATGGCCCTATAACTTTGGAAGTGTAAGAAGATTGAATACACGTGATTTTCAAACTCTCTTTCTCGCTCTCTCTCTCGCTACGTGATTTTCAAACTCTCTATCTCGCTCTCTCTATCTCGCTCTCTCTATCTCGCTCTCTCTCTCTCGCTCTCTCTCTCTCGCTCTCTCTCTCTCGCTCTCTCTCTCTCGCTCTCTCTCTCTCTCTCTCTCTCTCTCTCTCTCTCTCTCTCTCTCTCTCTCTCTCTCTCTTTGTCTCACACACACTCATACTTTCGCCCCCACTCACTCAGTATTACAGTCATTCCCTTATTTATATCAACAACCAGCCTTTAACGGCAACCTTTCTCCATATTTCCAGCAATGCCCTGGTTCGGCATGGACATCGGCGGCACCCTCACAAAGCTGGTCTACTTCGAGCCCCGTGAGACGAACCGTCGCGAAATTGACAAGGAGACCGAAGTCCTGAAGAACATCCGTCGGTACCTCACCAGGAACTCAGCCTATGGGAAGACTGGGAGACGGGATGTGCATCTGCAGGTAAAATATGACACAAACGCTGCTAGAACCGAAGCAAGCTGAATGTGGCAATGCTGACTGTAGAGAAGTCATAGAACTGGTGACCTTTTGGGCTGATCAAAGTGTAATTAAAGGATGGTGTGGATAGACAACGCAAGGTAAGAAGACCCAGGATTAGATCCAGCCCAAGGAAGTGGAAATTATGTTTTTCCTACTCCTCCGCTATTCTTTTCTTATTAGTTTTGTTGCGAGATCCAAGGCAGTTAATTAAATCGTTTGTTTGGGACTTCGTCGAGCTTCGTCTCGGCGCTCTTCAGCACGCGTAGTATGGTGATTCTATCTCTATTCTACCAAGAATAGACAAAGCTTTTTCCATACAATTTGACATGAAATTTTGCTACAATCTGTCATTTTGTCGATTCTTCCGTCGACAAAACCCGTTTCTACGGTGGCATGCTACGCGTGCTGGTGCGACCACCAGAAGAGTCACCACTGTTGATTCTGGTTTAGAATTCTGGCGGGCTTGTCCCAAAAAGGCCAGCAAAAATCGTCCACCTGAACGGTGAGCTTCGCAGGCTGCATGGTAACAGCTGGTTAGGAGGTTCCCTCGCCGCTTCAAGAGCGACGGGTGTTTGCTGGGTGGTGAGTAGAAAGTAGACCTGCAGGCATTGATATAAAAACTAAAGATACGGTCGCGGTCGTCCGAACATTTGCTCGACACGTTCGCCGTACAGAGAATTGGTGTAGTCTGCTCGTTAACGTAACCTTGTATAAGCAGCGTGGCATTTTCGAGGTTTATAGAACATAAATAAAGCTTTTAATAAAATTTACGACCGCACCCGAAGAGAGCCGATCGTGGACTAGTTCACTTCGGCTTAGGAAAGACCTTATTGGGACCACGTTTGTGGCGTCATTTTAACATGCCGTCCGCCCAGTCCTTACGCAGTAATATATAAGTCAATACCTGCAGGGCTATTACGTATCTTTTTAAATGTCAGTGGCTATCATAGTGTCAATCGATTAACTGTCAAATCGACGACGCGGTTGGCGCAGTGGCTGAGCGATTGGACTGCTGCGCTGCGTGTCGCAGGTTCGATTCACGCACGGAACAAATATTTGTATGACCTACAGATAGTTGTTTCGGGTCTGGGTATTTGTGTATGTGAGTTTAAATGTTTGTAAACGCACCCACGATACAGGAGAAATTCCTAGTGTGGGGCAACGTTTTTTTTAAAAAAAAAAAAAAAATGGTTATAGTTTGGTACAAAATGGAACCATTTGACAGTTAATCGATGGACACTATGATAGCCACTGACATTTAAAA
Organism: Diarsia brunnea; assembly: GCA_949774965.1. Taxonomy (NCBI): domain Eukaryota; kingdom Metazoa; phylum Arthropoda; class Insecta; order Lepidoptera; family Noctuidae; genus Diarsia; species Diarsia brunnea. The sequence continues at coordinate 2,304,575 of OX459025.1, read as the reverse complement.
AGGTACGCAATAGCCCTGCTGGATCGACCTAAATCGTCGTGTAATCTTTGTCCAGCAGTGGAACAGACAGGAGTTGAGCACTTGAAGCCAAATAGGCAGTCGCCAAAATACCTATCCAATAAAATTAAATCAAGTCATGACCCCTCCCGTCAGGACTGCGAGTTGTTTGTAAGATACCGCGGCCTCGACACAAAGGGCTGAGAAGAAACATGGGTGGTTTTTAGTCAGTAGAAGTCTGACACTCCCTACCGCTCTGACCAGAGCGGGAGGAGTCATGTCATGGTTTCCAAACTTCCAAAAAAAAAAGTTATGCCTCTAGAAACGTGCACGAGTCACCTGACAAAGTTTGGCACAAGGCAGATGCTGATACCATAATCCAACGCGTCTCCAGAGCCTTGCTAGCTTATTTTAAACCTTATATTCACACCATTTTCTCCCATTTTCAGATGGACAACGTAACAATCCGAGGTCGTCGCGGCACCCTGCACTTCATTCGGTTCCCGACATCAGAAGTGGGCGCGTTCCTACAGCTGGCGCGCTCCAAGGGGATGGCCGACCTCGTCAACACTATATACGCCACCGGCGGCGGTGCTTACAAGTTTGAGGAGGATTTTATTAAGGTAGGGTCTTGGGAAGACTTTGAAAAGGGAAATTTGCTCGAGTTTCCATCGTAGTTTGGTGATTTTGCCAGTAAACGGCTTCGGGAGGTCAAATAAGCAGTTAACTGGGAGACGACATTTAAACGAAGACCCAAAATAGCTGCCTCAGAATATAGGGTGTAAAAGTACCCTTAACGCAAACCAAGGGCACTTGTTCTCCCCACCACTGCGATATTTTTTTGTTCTAGACCAAACCTCCTAGTTACGGAGATATTGGGGGTCAAAGTTCCTAATTTTTAACTACTGTTTCTGTAAATACTAGTATTTCAGGTTATAACTTTAGTTAAATTACCTCCATGACCCGTTTATTATTCAAAGCATCCAATAGCACAATGTTTTAACAGTGCTACATTGAGTTTTACCGTAAAATGTGATTATTGACCCCAAAAAAAAAAATCGTTTCCCAGCAAAAAAATTTTGCGTAGGGGTACTTAGTTTGATGTACAGAATGCTTGGTTGACGGCTGTGTGATGGGTTGATTTACACCCTGTATAGTTTTAGTGACATCATATAATAATATTTTTAATAATTTTAAACTTTGTATGGTACCCTCGGTGCACGAATCCGACTCGCTCTTGGCCGGTTTTATACTAACGTATCCCCTCTGTTAAATTACAGGAAGTGAACATGCGGCTGTCAAAGATGGACGAGTTGGACGCGCTGATAGCGGGCGTGCTGTACGTGGACGACATGAACGCGCAGGAGTGCTACTACTGGGCGCCGCCCGACGAGGGGGCTCAGCCTACACATGTAAGTTTCCTTGAAAAATTAAATAAATAAATTAAAGAAATATCGATTTATTCAAACTTGGCTGATAATCAGCACTTTTCGAACGTCAAAAGGGAAATGCCCATCAGCCATATATAAAAATGCCTGAAATGAACAACAATGAAATATACGCCAAATTACACTACAAATCGTAGGGAACCCATAACAATTTCAATAATTATCAAAAAACTTGGTGGAAGCCAGTTTCAAACATTTTTCTAAAATATAGGTCAAGTCAAGGTTAAGGATTAATATGCAATAATTAAACAACAAAACAGCATTTAAATGTTTTAATCATCATTAAAAACTACTAAAATGTCGTCAAGAAACTCTGCAGGAGGATTAATATTGGATTGGTACCGGGCCCATGCTAAGTACCATATTATTGACATAGTATGGGCACAGGTACCAACTGTTCGCCGTCCTACTAGGCAGTTACAATAACGATGCTGTAAAGCCCTAATCCCAGATAAAGAATTGTTAACTATTATGTAAACAAAATATATTTTTTGAGAAATATGTCTGCTATGTATTTTTCCTCGCAGTAAAAAACAATTACCCGGAAGAGCTAAATCCTCAACCAATGCGTTATCCATTTCCCTGCATATCTCAATCGTATATATTCCATTAGCTCGTGTATGTTCGCCATAGTAAGAACGAGCCTGTTTTATTTGATATGTTCCACATGCCAACAAAACCATTTCGCTGTATGTCAGTTGTGGAAAATCAGCAACATTGTTATTATTTATATTAATGCTTTGGAATTGCGCTCTGCGGCGATTCAAATTATTTGTGATCACATAAGTAGCTAGTCTATTTTCTACATACATATTGTCATTTATTACTTGCAGTATATCAACAGCATCTGGCCTGTCAACTATTCTCCTATGAAATCTATTGATTAATGCTGCTGCCACAGAGAAATCTGTCATTAAATGTTTAGATGCCCTGTTAAAAAAATCTTGGCGAAATAATTTGAATTGCTGCTTGAAGATCCCATTTATGACTTCCACTACCCAGCGACAAATAGTAACTCTTCTGCTTTTATTGGCTTCCAGAGTGGATAACTGAAATTCATTTACTTGCAGTGTTGATGGCATGTGAACACTATAATTACAAGATTCCAAAAGTGGAATGGAATCCCTGAACCCTCTATCTAGAATGAACACATCATTATCCTGAAAATATTGCCTCATTGGCTTACTGGGTTCATCAAATTCACTGTTCATTATCTGGGCATCGGACGTTGTTGCAGGATATGGGCCTAACACATCGATAATATAGCCATCGGAGCAAACAAGCATGAATGGCTTCACAAGGTTTCTGTATTTGTGTAGAGAATATGTCTCTTTTTGGTACAAATAGTTGGAGCTTTTTTGGACATAGATATATGTTCCATCAATAATCACAACAGGCTTCCTTTCTCCATCGACTTCACCAAACAGACCATTTGGTAGAATAAGGTTTCTTTCTGCAATTTGTTCTCGTGTTACATGTCCAATTCCAAGGTTCATAGGAACAAAATCTTGATGCAGTTTTTCCCTTGCTTTAGCCATTAGACGTTCTAGTGTGCTTCTCGGTATTTGTAGAAGAGATGATATTCTTTCATCAGAATCTCCAGTTCTTAATTTCATCAGGTAAGCTCCAAGGGCAGTAGAAGCTCTATGCATTTGCGCCAATCGGGGGACCTCTCTCATTAGAGTACTAAAATTATTTCTACTCATTCCAAGAAAGTACCACATCAAATGTTCTTCCATCAAGTGTATGTTTTCGAAGTCCAAAGCACAACATTCGTAATTCACAAAAGATGCAAAGTCTTCGATGTGATCCACAGTGAACTCATGATTCATATCTTCCACAGCAGGGAGTTCATACCATAAGTCACTGTTTAAATGATGACTACATATTTTTGAATTTTTTGGTACATAATACTTCTAGTCCTTGAAGAGCCAAACCCTCAATGAAAGTGGTACCACATGTCTGTCTGTCATATTACATCCTGGATAGAAACAATGACTTTGAGTATCGACTGCTCTTCCATAATTAGGTAGTATGACGGATTGCATTTGAGGAACTTCATCATGTTGAGGTATATTCAAACTATCTGCCTGACTGGGTGCCTGACTTGGACTTGGTGAAAGAGGAGCAGGGGGTGAGGTAGCCCGATTGCATCGTTGCCAACAAGGGTGGCAGATCAAATCTGAAGAACGTAGCTGCAAGAAAAATAAAAAGTAAAAGTTAGTTTCGTTTTACTAAAACCTGTGGAGTTGAGTATGAAGCCCAGGGCACTCGTTCACTATGACCACTTAACAATTCCTTTCTTCGAACCCACATCAATTATTTCAGCTAATCACAACATCTGCTAAAAACGTATTAGCTATCTATGACACAATGAACAATACCACCTATGTATAAAAAGCACTCTGTGAAGGGTTTTTACAAGACATGATATTGATGTGGTTTGCGCGTGATAAGATATAAGCGGGGAATCATTCAGAATTGGGGCACAGGAATGGACAACTTATTATGTAAGCAGGGATCTTACCTGGCGTGGTTCGATTCTGCGTGCAACTACATTCCTTATGTGCCTCTCACGATCACTGTTATTTCTTAAGCCATGTGATCGTTGTCGTAGAACAGACTGTCCACAGCAAACGCACACTTGGTGGTGGCCTATTTGTCTATCTGGTCGACTGGTTCCTGGTGTCTCAGTGATAGTTTCAATTGCTAACCTTAGACATGCATCACAAACAACACTGTCTTGTTCAACCTGTGAGAAATAAGAAAAAAATAATGTACGAATTGTTTTATGCCAGTGCGTTCAATATAAACAGAACTAGGGAATCTCAATACTTACAGCTTGTGGTGTTATCCATGTCTGTATTAAACAACGTACTTGCTCATTTTGCATTGTTATGAGATTACGTCGCATCGTTGCAATATCGAGATAGCAATTAATACAGTGTACGTTTCTATTCATTTTTGAATGTACACGTCCAAAACAACAGCAGAGTCGTATTTAAAGCAGGTTCAAGTCCGTCGTCAAAAAGCCGAGTCGTCGTATAAGCGGGTCCAATCTAAGTCCGTGTTCAAAATGGGTAACGTGTGCAGAAGTAAAATCAAAATCCTTAAAAAATAGCCACAGTCGTCGTTATAATAATAATATCCTGAATTAATTCGAGTCACAAACGCAAAAGTCCGCTAAACCGTGAATCGATCAAATTCAAGTAATCGAAAAACCGAAAATGCATTCATTTCATGTCAAACTGTCAATAAGGCAAAGGACATGTGATGCATACAGTCTACGATACGTTTTATAATTAGTTTTTTATTTTAAGTAATTAATATTGACACACATTTATTATTTCAATTAGATTTACGGTATAAATAGGTCGAATTATACGAAATTAATAATTATTGTGCAATAATTCTACAGAATAGTTCGTTAATGATTATTTGACGATTCCCGCTTGGCTGAATGTCGATTACTCATGTCAAATAAACACTGACCGCCATTATAAATTAAGAATGTTATGACGGATATCAAAATAAATCTTTTTATTATTGTTATATTTTCACCCGAGGTATACAAACCTGAGAAATATTTCATTGACATATTTTATTCTGAATAGAATTATGGACTATTAGTAGTTTCTGTCCATTCCAGGCATTTTTTGGGCATTCCCCTTTACTTTACTTATTTACAAGTGACAGTCCCCCAAAACGACTCTTCGACACTTCCTAGTGTTTTTGCTGGAAAGAAGAAGTGGCGGAACAAACTCCCCAGCAACACATCTGTCTGTTTGGTTAGAAGAACCGGACTCGATACAATAGTAAGGTGTAAGTTGATATTACGATTGACTACAATCAATAATAAAAAAGTAAGTATATAATAATAATAAAACATAAAAAGAAATCAATTCAATTCATCAGAACCTCTTTTTTCTATAATTATGTTCCCCGGTTACTTGAAGATGGCTGGACCGATTTAGATTTTTTTGGAACGAAGTTCCTTATCGCGCGTTGTGAAAGGGGGCTAGACGGAAAAAATTCTTACGAAAAGTTGTCACGACACTTTTTGCTATAGTAAGCTATTGTAAGCTGTGCGGCGTCGCATGTTTCTCTGTCTGTCTCTCTCTCTCTTATAGAAAGCAAGCCAGATATTTTCATTTCTACATTTTTTTTTTTTTTTTTTTATAATAACAATAACTTCGTTCCATCCGGGTGTTCCTTGACACCTCTCAAGTTTTTTTTGTTTGAAATTGTATACTTCCCAGGTGGTCCCATGATCATCAAGTCAGGATCTGATGATGGAATCCTGGAGAAAGAGAGAGAACTCTTCAAGGCACACTTGAAGCGATTTGGGTTTTTTGGAAGAGTACTTTCTCAAAGTGGTCTCATTTTTGTGTGTTATTTTTGTTATGTTAATGTAATAACTATACGTTTCCCTCCCGTTTGACTGCCTCGTTGGTCTAGTGGTCGCAAGCGCGACTGCTGAGCATGAGGTCCTGGGTTCGATTCCCGGGTCGTGCAAAGTGTTATTGGCTTTTTCCATCAGGAATTTATCAGTAACAGCCACAGTCTGGATTTGAGCCCGGTTGATGGCAATAGGCTCGCCCCCTATTACATGGAACTTAAACATAACTGGCGAAATGTGGGTGTACTATTAGGTACACCTCTGCCTAACCCTTCGGGGATTACAGGCGTGATGTTATGTTATGTACTTTCTCAAAGTGGTCTCATTTTTGTGTGTTTTTTGTTATGTTATTGTATTAAGTATACGTTTCCCTCCCACAGCCGCCATACTCGGAAGCAGCTCTATCGCAGTACATCCGCAAGCCGTTCGACTTCTCGTCTCCCTACCCGTTCCTGCTGGTGAACATCGGTAGCGGAGTGTCCGTCTTGGTGGTCAATGCGCCTGATGACTACTACCGGGTCAGCGGGACTAGGTGAGAGCATGTACATCATTGTCCTAGCTACGTTGGGTTCGGCTCCCAGTCTGACCAGATGCAGCTGAAAGTCAGTGGTTCAATGGAGCGACTGCCTATCTGACCTTCCCCGTTAGTATTGGCCAATATGTTACCCTTTGGTAAGACTGGGTAATATGTTAGCCTTTGGTAAGACTGGGTAATATGTTAGGGTGTAAAAGTACCCTTAACGCAAACGAAGGGCACTTGTTCTCCCCACCACTGCGATCATTTTTTTGTTCTAGACCATACCTGGGAACCTCCTAGTTACGGAGATATTGGGGGTCAAAGTTCCAAATTTTTCACAGCTGTTTTTGTAAATACTAGTTTTTCAGGTTATTTTTTTACTTAAATTGCCTCCATGACCCGTTTACTATTCAAAGCATCCACTAGCACAATGTTTTAACAGTGCTACATTGAGTTATACCGTAAAATGTGATTTTTGATCCCACAAAAAAAAAATCGTTTCCCAGCAAAACATTTTGCGTAGGGGTTCTTAGTTTGCTGTACAGAATGCTTGGTTAACGGCTGTGTGATGGGTTGATTTACACCCTGTATACATCATTGTCCCAGCTACGTTTGATTCGGCTCCCAGTCTGACCAGATGCAGCTGAATGCCAGTATAAGTAGCATATACATCATCATCCTATGGTACATTACCTACGGTGCCGAGACGTGGACGCTCACAAAGGAGACTGTCTACCGAGTACGAGTGGCACAAAGGGCCATGGAGCGAGCCATGCTCGGCATAACCCTATTAGATCGAGTGCGTAACACCGAAATCCGCCCTCGGACGAAAGTCTACGATGTCGGGGACCGGGCGGTGCGCCTCAAGTGGACCTGGGCAGGACATCTGGCTAGACGCGGAGATGGCCGATGGAGCAAGGCTTTGACCGAGTGGTGGCCAAGGTTAGGCCATAGGAACCAGGGCCGTCCTAAAGCTCGTTGGGTTGACGACATCGTCAAAGTCGCGGGAAACACCTGGATGAGAGACGCACAGGATCGAGACATGTGGCGGAAGAAAGGGGAGGCCTATACCCAGCAGTGGGTGATTCCGGGCTGATATGATGATACATCATCATCTGCCTAGCCAGCACCCTAGCCACGACGATCGGCTCCCAAGTCCCAGTTCAACCAGATGCAGCTGAATGCCAGCTACATGGAGCTACTGCCTATCTGACTTCGCATCCTAATTAGTATCACTACATAGTATAAAACAAAGTCGCTTTCTCTGTCCCTATATCCCTATGTATGCTTAAATCTTTAAAACTACGCAACGGATTTTGAAGCGGTTTTTTTTAATAGATAGAGTGATTCAAGAGGAAGGTCTTAGTATATAATTTGACCGACATCCACGCGGGTGAAGCCGCGGGCATTAGCTAGTTGAGTTATATGACCAAATCTGTAAGTCTTACCCCTTGGTAAGACTGGCTATCAGACTTTTGAGCCACTGACTACCTGTTAGGACTGACATTATCTGCCTAGCCAGCACCCTAGATACAGCGATCGGCTCCTAGTCTAACCAGATGCAGGTGTCTCCGAACTGCTGGTGGCTAATGCACCTATACGACAGGTCCTATCATGGACTTGAATATTTTTCCATTCAACTTGAGGAGCATTCGTGAACTTTAACTAACAAATGTTTCTCTTTTTCTTCCACAGCCTCGGCGGCGGCACATTCCTCGGTCTATGCTGCTTGCTGACCGGCTGCAGCAGTTTCGAGGAAGCCATAGCCCTGGCTGCGTCAGGAGACAACACCACGGTCGACAAGCTGGTGAGGGACATCTACGGAGGAGACTACGCGAGGTTCGGTCTACCTGGAGATCTCGTGGCTAGCAGGTAAGACATAGGCCTCTCGCAAGGGTCGCCACGTTGACCGATCCCGTGCGTCCAAGGTTACGGCGGAAAAGTTGCGGCTAAAAAGAAGATGTAGTGATAAAAATTGAAATGTAGGTATGCTTATCAACCCGTCAGGGCTGCGGGTGTTCGCAAGAGATACCGCGGCCTCGACATGAAGGGCAAAGAAGAAACATGGGCGGTTTTTAGTCAATAGAAGTCTGACACTCCCTTTCGCTCTGCCCAAGAGCGGGAGGGGTTATTTGATGATTTCCCACCCCGCCAAAAAAAAAAAAAAAGGTAGGCATGTGTCGCCACGTTGACCGATCCCGTGCGTCGAAGGTTGGGGCCGATCCACGCAACCTTCACATCGGTTCACCTAGTGGGAGGCTGCACAATGCAAATTGTCGTTTCTTGCGATGCAAGTATGGTGTAACTCTGAATCCGCAACGTTTTCGTATGACTGAAAGGTTATACGAAAACCTGGTTTAAAAGAAGATGTAGTGATAAAAATTGGAGCTCGTGGCTTAATAAGAACTGCCACTCGGGTCGATCTTTAGGTAAAGCTGTGCTTGCCTAGGTCGGTCTGTGGATGGGTGACCGCCCGACATACCGAGTTTCCTCCGTGCCTCGGAAAGCACGTTAAGCTGTTGGTCCCGGCTGCCATATATAGAGCTTTGGCAGTTGTTACAGGTAGTCAGTGACCTGAAATTCTGACATCCAGTCTTACCAAAGAGTATCGTATTACCTAGTATTAACTGGGTTGTGGAGGTCAGATAGGCAGTCGCTCCATGTAAAATACTGGTACTCAGCTGCATCCGGTTAGACTGGAAGCCGACCCCAACATAGTTGGGAAAAGGCTAGGCAGATGATGATGTAGTGATAAAAATTGAAATGTAGGTATGCTTATCAACTAAATTGGAAGAATAGTTGGTTGTTGACTTGAACACAAGACAATGTTTGTTATTTATGTTCTTTCTCCAAAATTAGTTTACTGATATGTTATGTCTTTTTTATGTTTTTATTATCATATACTTTTTAATATTGATTGTAGTCAATCGTAATATTAACTTACACCTTACTATTGTATCGAGTCTGGTTCTTCTAACCAAACAGACAGATGTGTTGCTGGGGAGTTTGTTCCGCCACTTCTTCTTTCCAGCTAAAACACTAGGAAGTGTCGAAGGGTGGGCGTTTTGGGGATTGCCTCTTGTAAATAAGTAAAGTAAATTTTGACATTCGAAAAGTGCTGATTATCAGCCTAGTTTGAATAAATGACTTGATTTTGTATCATGCTTATAATCCCCCAACGGCTTAGGCAGAGGAGTCTTTAGTACACCCACATTTTGCTGTTGAAAGACGTATAAGAATTACTTTGAACGTAGATTTCCGTACGCTTAAATTTAGTTTCTCACTGCGGTACTCAGAAATATTTAATGATTACTTAAGCCGTTACTTAATAAAGATTTGACTTACTTTTGTATGACAAAACTGTCAAAACCTTTACTAAGTGGATGGCCTAAGTAATCATTAAAGCTCTCTGAGTGCGGCAGTTAAGCTTTTGACCGCCACGTCAATAACGACAATCCGTGTTCTCTACGCCAAGCGACAAATTCCTTCTTATTTTCGACGTGCCATGCCGTCCATGGCATCGTGAGCACGATTCGATTTGACGTCCATAGACGTCAAAAGACGTCAAAAGGTTAAATATGTCATTTAAATTTAGTTTCTCAGTAAGTGAATTATTATAAATTCTTGATGAGGAATATTAAATTTCTTAAATTATAGATACTTCCCTAATATTTAAAGAAGAAAAGTTTTGCTTTATCTATAGTGTAAATTGACCTATGAATGAGCATTATGAATAACTAGCTGTTGCCAGCGGCTTCGCCCGCTACAACTCGAAAATTATCCCACGGGAAGATAAAATCGGGATAAAAATGGCTATCCTATGTGTTAATCCAGGGTATAACCTATCTACATACCAAATTTCAACCAAATCGGTCCAGCCGTTTATGCGTGAAAGAGTAACAAACATCCACACATCCATTCTCACAAACTTTCACATTTATAATATTAGTAGGATAGTAGGATTAGATTGCTTTGTGCGTTTTTAAAATATAACTGACTTATTCAATCAAATGTTTGTTTACAGCTTCGGTCAGATGTGTTCAGCGGAACGTCGCGCGAAGGTGTCTCGCGCCGACCTGGCCCGCGCCACCGTGGTCACCATCACCAACAACATCGGCTCCATAGCCCGTCTGTGTGCCTCCAACGAGAACATTGAGAGGGTAAGCAGCACACAACTTTATTAGCTTTCTCCTGGAGCGGCGGTGGCCCAGCGGTAGCCGCCCTTTTTTTTTTGTGGTGGGTGGAAAATCATCAAATAACCCCTCCCGCTCTTGGGCAGAGCGAAAGGAAGTGTCAGACTTCTACTGACTAAAAACCACCCATGTTCCTTCTTAGCCCTTCATGTCGAGGCCGCGGTATCTCTTGCGAACCCGCAGCCCCGGACTTATGAACAGTAAGTCGTGGGTTCGAACCTTCGAACACAGGCAGGCGCTTACTTTGTATAATTTATTTCATCACCGCTGCTGTCAAAACATATGTAAACAAGCATGTGTGGCATGGCTCGGCTTCCAGTCTAACCGGATGCAGCTGAATACCAATATTTTACATGCAGCGACTGCCTATCTGACCTCCACAACCCAGTTAATACTAGGTAATACGATACTTTTTGGTAAGACTGGATGTCAGAATTTCAGGTCACTGACTACCTGTAACGACTGCCAAAGATCTATATATGGCAGCCGGGACCAACAGCTTAACGTGCTTTCCGAGGCACGGAGGAAACTCGGTATGTTGGGCGGTCACCCATCCACAGACCGACCGCGGTGGTATTGAATATTAATTTCTGTTCTCAGGTAGTATTCTGCGGCAACTTCTTGCGCGTGAACCCGCTATCAATGAAATTGTTATCTTACGCCATGTCGTACTGGTCGCGGGGGGCCCTCAAGGCGTTGTTTTTGGAGCACGAAGGGTAAGCAGACATGTTTACTTATTTTTAACACTAACTACGCTGATAACTTCGCGTAAGGATTTGATTTAAACTACCTAATTGGTCAAGGGGTAGAAAGCGCGCCTGGTCCAAGGTTCGATTCCCGAGTCGGGCATGGATAGAGTGGTTCTCGAGGAAGGTTTTAGTATACAGGGTAGTGCCGACAATACGACAATAAATGAAACCACTGGTAGTTCTAAAAGATAGTTTAAAAATGTTCATAGGAACATTTTTAAACTATCAAATAAATTTAATAATACTGGGTCCTAAGTTGTGAGCTGTTACACTTGATTCCAATACCTATTTAATTTGTTCTAGTTTCTACAAGGTCCGTATAGTAAATAACTCCGGATGTAACCTGTACACTATTCAACATTATATTACGTTCATTCTGCCAAAGACTACACTCCCATAAAATGTGATGTGTGCAGATTGTTCAAATTCATAATCAGATGTAGAATTAGTATAGTTATGTTATTTATTTATGAAAGGTAGCTTCACAGCTTACAGTAAAATAACTTAAAATGATTACAAAACAATACGCCAATTACGAAGTACACAAAAAAGTTAAACAAAGTAAGGTGGACAAGAGTGACTCTAAATGCAGGGGCGGATCCAGAATTTTTTTTTGGGGGGTGCACATGTAGTCTAGTCAACAAACGCTTTTTGGTAAAAAAAATTTACTCCACCTCCGAAAAATTTAAACTAGGTGAAAATTAGTTTCACTCATGTTTTTTCTGTTATTTTATTCATATAGTTTAACAACTCTGACTATTTGATTTGCCTATAAGTATGTACTGTGATGAAAACTCCATAACTGTCGGGGGGGCACGTGCCCCCGTGGCCCCCCCCTGGATCCGCCCTTGTCTAAATGTATTGTGTGTGCGTGTATGTGTGCGGGTGTTTGTGCGGTGTGGGTGTCTGTGAATGTGTGCGATAATATTGTGTATGTCTATTTGTGACTTACTGCCTAACTGACACTAGCAGGGGGTTGGAGCAACACGCGTTTGCTCCAGGATTGTAATTATCTCTTTTCTAAGACGGTTCCGTGTGGTATTGAAGGGGTCGAGTGAAGGGAATTTGTCATTATATAATGCGGGTAGACACAAAAAGGGCGACATCTTCAAATAATTGGTGGAGGCCGAAGGGACTGCTAACAGGGAGGTATGTCTGGTACGCCTGAGTGGGACGTTAAACTGAATTTTGCCGAGCAGTTGTGGACAGTCAAATTTATTATTAAGTAGGTCGTACAATAACACCATGTCATTTACTTTCTCTGCCAGAGTATTTAAGTTGTGGTGTTGCCAGTTATATCTGTATTGTCCTCCCGCAGCTACTTCGGCGCAGTGGGTTGCCTGCTGCACCTGGACAGCGCCAAGCACCCGCCGCGCCGCAAGCCCTCGCCCGCGCACAGCTGAACTGCACCGCCAACCCACACGGCTCTCATTGCGTTGCCGCCTCGCTGTTACTTCAAATGTGTGTGTTTTACTTTTTTTCTTTGGGACTTGCATTATACATCATCTGCCTAGCCTGGTTCGGGTCGGCATCACACGTCCGGGATGTTATTATGGACAGGATTAAAACACCCACATATAAATGACAACTGAGGCAAGTTTTATATTTAAATGATGATAAAATTATATTTATAATATTGTTTAGAGGAAGCTACGCACATTTTCGAGTCGGCATTTTCGGTTCGGTAGTATATTTTTGGGGATAGAAAGCCGACCCGAAGTAATTATTAGAAATAATTAGAATTTTACTCGGTTAATGGGGCAATAGTCTCGCTTACCACCTCTGACGGGCCCTTAGTTGATTAGAAGCGTGTTGTTACGTTATTTCATGTTGCCGAACGGCACAAACTGTTCGTCATCTACCATTGCGGCGTTTTGCCGCCCGACCATGCCGAACCGAACGTGTGCTTAGCACCCCTTAGTCGATATTGTTTTTAGAGATCGTTTTTCAGATAATAATATATGTTGTATTATATAATGTTATATGGTTGTTTATATATTTATGCAATGATTTGTATACAAATGACGGTAGAACGGTTTTATTTTTTACTTTTTGTTTACTTTTAACAGTTCGTTGGGTACCTATAACTTACTGCTAAGAAGTTCTATATGTTCAGGGCTTTCTTCTCTACCGTGTGGTTAGTGACTAACCTGGTCATCATCAACAGCCTATAATGTTCCCACTGCAGGGATTCACGCCTCCTCTCTAGGAGAGGGATGGGCTATAATCCACCACGCGGGCCCAGCACGGGTTGGTAGATGTCACATGTCTTCGAATTTTTATGTTCTAAGACATGCCGGTTTCCTCACGATGTTTTCCTTTACTAAAATAAGTTCCTACCATCCTATGTAGGGTGTAAAAGTACCCTTAGCGCAATCGAAAGGCACTTGTTCTTCCCACCACTGCGATAGTTATTTCCCAGCAAAAAAAATTGCGTAGGGGCACTTAGTTTGATGTACAGAATGCTTGGTTGACGGATGCGTGATGGGTTGATTTACACCCCGTATAGGAACTAGGTATCTTTCTCAATTACGTTCTTCATTCATTTATAATGTTCATTAAATCGTTTTACCGTCTCAAGCTCGTTTTGATAAATCTCTTCAATGTCATCTGCCTAGCCTTTTCCCAACTATGTTGGGGTCAGCTTCCAGTGTAACTAGATGCAGCTAAATACCAGTATTTTACATGGAGCGACTGCCTATCTGACCTCCACAACCCAGTTAATACTAGGTAATACGATACTCTTTGGTAAGACTGGATGTCAGAATTTCAGGTCACTGACTACCTGTAACGACTGCCAAAGATCTATGTAGGGCAGTCGGGACGAACGGCGTTTATCAAATTGAAGTGATTTATGAAAATCGGCCTTTAAATAGATGAAATATAACTATGCTATTTATAGAGAAATTGATCTAGTATTGTCAGCAATAATAATTATGATTGGGGAGTATATTTTGGGTAAAAATATGGAAAATATTAGCTTGTACACAGGCCTCCTATCTATGAGGACTCCTGGACCCCTGGGACTTCGTCGAGCTTCATTGTCTCGGCGCTTTTCTTGTGGTCGCCACTGTTGATTCTGGCGCACAGGAGTTACAGTGGTTTGGGAATAGTGTGGCGGGCTTGTCCATCCACTACGCGCGCCCAATGGGAGTTGGTAGATGTCACATGTCTTCGAGTTTTTTATTCTAGGACATGCCGTTTCCTTACGAAATTGTTTATTTGTTACCCAAGATATACTGACTCGATCTTGTTTTTATATATTATAATATTAAAATTAGACACCCGTATATGCAGCGTTTTTCCTAAATTTTTATAGAGCTATAAAAGTTTAATATCATTCCTGTTAAAATAGTGTTTTTTTTGACAACTGGTTTTTTTTTCAAAAAATGTTTTGCAAATACTTTTGTAATGTATAATTTCGTTTCTCCTGAGGTAGGAGTCTTAAGGCAACTGGACCCACTCGAACTGGACCCTCGGGATCAGTCAACTAAATCACAATCACAAATAAAAAATCACAATAGGGGATCGGACTGAGGCAAAAAATATGATTCTAATTAGTCCGTCAGTTAGATTATCGAAGAATATTAGATACGTGTTTTTTGTTTTATCAAATTAATAAAAATTGACGAAGATATAACGCGTCGAAGATCTACTTACATGTGCGTTTTCGAGGAGTTCACGAGTTTTCGAAGCACTGTATCGTTTTCATTTTTTGTTTATGTGAAAAAAAAAAATATATGTTCAATATTTTTTGGAAATCTATCTGACGGACTAATTAGTTTTTTTTTTGTCCGATCCCCTATTTAACTTGGCGGGGTCCAGTTGACTAAAGACTCAAATTCTTGATTTGTGGTCCTATTAACTCCTTTTAGCATTTATTAGTGATGACAACCTGTGCAGACCAAAATAGTTCTTATTGTAATTATATTAAAGCGAAAATTGAATGTTTTATTATATGATTTTTTTTTCTTTGAATAAAAATCATAAGATTTTAACGCTATGGCGTGAGAAAAATATCGTCCATACATTGTAAAGATATCTAAAAATATACATAACAGGCGAAATATGTTTGTATAGTCGAACAAGCTATTTCCTACATGCAGGGATGTTTACTGACTAAAAAAAATATGATTCTAATTAGTCCGTCTCATAGATTATCGAAAAATATTGGATACGTATTTTTTGTTTTATCATATCAATAAAAAATGGCGAAGATAAAGCGCGTTAAAGATTTGGGTGCGGGGTTGTGACGTCACTCACCGGTAAAAAATGACATACTAATGTCTTAGAATATGACGTCACACGAGTTTTCAAAGCACTGTATCGTCTTCATTGTTTGTTTACGTGAAAAAAGAAAAAATACGTGTCCAATATTTTTTGGAAATCTATCTGACGGACTAATTAGATTTTTTTTTGTTAACTACCCTATTCTAGTACACTGACAATATTGATTGCAATTTTGTTTTATAAAACGTTTAGCATTAGGCTGATGTCAAACGCTGTATTGTCTGACATCAGTCTCTAACTGCCGCACTCAGAGAGCTTTAATGATTACTTAGGCCATCACTTAGTAAAGGTTTTCATACAAAAGTATGTCAAATCTTTACTACGTGACTGCTTAAGTAATCATTAAATATCTCTGAGTACCGCAGTTAATGTATGTTTTTCTGCCGCACTCAGAGAGCTTTAATGATTACTTAGGCCATCACTTAGTAAAGGTTTTGACAGTTTTGTCATACAAAAGTATGTCAAATCTTTACTAAGTGACGGCTTAAGTAATCATTAAATATCTCTGAGTACCGCAGTTAATGTATGTTTTTCTGCCGTACTCAGAGAGCTTTAATGATTACTTAGGCCATCACTTCGTAAAGGTTTTGACAGTTTTGTCATACAAAAGTATGTCAAATCTTTACTAAGTTACGGATTAAGTAATCATTAAATATCTCTGAGTGCCGCAGTTAATGTATGTTTATGATGTTAAAAGTAAATGCAAGTTAGCTGGCTGTATAATTATTTAATAAATTGTTCGACCGAACTAGACATCTCTGCCTTCCTGTTTTCAGTGTAGAGGCGTGAAGCTAGGGTATACATAAAACTATGTAATGATTCCTCTAGCACAAAACTTTTTTTTTGCTGTTAGTTTAGTATTTTTGTTGACTTTTGCGTTAAACGCTTGGTTTTGCTAGTTGTAAAAATTATGTTATGAACGTTGAAACACTCGTAGATCAGAATTATCCAGTATACGTTTCCTTTTTTTCTGCCTTGTTGGTCTAGTGGACGCAACCTCAACTGCTGAACATGAGGTCCTGGGTTTGGCTCCCAGGTCGGCTAGTATTAATGAGTTTTTCCATCAGGAATTTCTTACTAGCAGCCACGGCAGATTTGTGCCCGGTTGATGGCAATAGGCTCGCCCCCTATTACATGGGACTTAAACATAACTGGCGAAATGTGGGTGTACTATTGGGTACATCTCTACCTTTCTTTACGGGCGTGATGTTAATATTATGTGGAACAAAATTCTGTTTACTAAAAAAAAATGGTTTAATAAAATATGTAATTGTTGTCTAAATAGCTGTGACAGTTAAAAATATTTTTTTTTTTTGTTTTTCATGTTAATCCAATATGGTGGCCAGGTATTTATTTATTTTGTTTTCAATGTTAAAATGTATATTATTTCGTGTTTAGCTTAGTAGGGGTGGGTTATATGATTTTGTTAGTTAGCGGGCAGACTCATACTTAAGACTTATTGCCGCACTCAGAGAGCTTTAATGATTACTTAGGCCATCACTTAGTAAAGGTTTTGACAGTTTTGTCATAGAAAAGTTTGTCAAATCTTTACTAAGTGACGGCTTAAGTAATCATTAAATATCTCTGAGTGCCGCAGTTAGACTCAACTTTAAAGTGTAAGCTCCGGGGTAACCCGCGAAATTCGAATTTTCTTACGTTTTTTTTGCAATTTGCCGAGCAGTGTCCGGTTGTATGTTAAATAAAATAGGATTCGCGACCGTAACAAATGTGACTTTACTAAGTAATAATGATTAAAATCACCAATACAACCCTCTCGGTTCATATCTTCCTTAAATGTCTTATATTCATCAAATAGTCACTCAATGGGATTCAATCAACTCAAGAGGATTATATTCATGATTTTAATAATAATTTTTATTTATTGTTTTTGCAAAGTTTTTCTGACAAACTAGTGATTGGAGTTTCCTTTTAGGTGTCTAACGCCTGTATTAGGAGACCCCACTCTTCCATATTCATTAACAAACTAGTTTTTTTTTAATGATTATATTTCTATAAATACATACGCACTTTGTGCGCGAATCATATTTTAATCAACATCAACAACAAATCCAAATTGCAAAAACGTGAATTTCGCGGGCTACCTTACAGCGTCCACTTTAAAGTCATCCGCCTACTCTTTTCTCAACTATTTCGAGGTCGGCTTCCAGTCTAACTTTTCAGTCTAATGACCTCAGGTCACTGACTACCTGTAACGACTGTCAAAGATTTTCAAATTTACCAACAGCTTAAAAACAGTACTTTCTGATGCACTGTAGGTCTCGGTTTAATGATCACCCATCCACGGGCCGACCCCGAAAATAGTGTTATCGGATTTTTGCATCAGGAGCAGATAATATCTGGTGAAATGTGGGTTTACTATTAGATACACCTCTGCTTAACCGTTCGGGGATTACAGGCGTGATGTTATGGTTTAAAATCATATGTTTGCCCTCTAATACTTATTTTGTGATACGCTCTTGAATTATTCGTGAACGAATAAAAACCCTGAATACAATAGGGGTAGTTTCCTATTTATTTTATAGTATACTAATATTACATCATTTATTTTGTGAATATATCTTTTATTGACGACAAAATTAAGGCGTGTGTCAGAAATATGTGGCAGTTTTGTATGTGACAGCTGGGGCCCTTATATTGCAGCTTTAAATTATAATATTATTCTATGATAATTCTGCTAAAGCTGCCGCTTTAGGTCCCCAGATTAATGTTCAATTTGATGGTCAGTATAACCCTTAAATATTGCCACACATTTTTGAAACACGCGGTATAGTAATTTTGCATTGAATTTGTGACCGTCACAGAAAGTTGTTTTAAGTGACGAATCTACTGTATTAAAAAAACCAGTACGACTAAATCATTTGTATCATGTATTTAATTTTATTTTTTCACTGATAAAAGTAAAGTTGCTCGAATGCGTCAATTAAGTCTGACGCAATTAAAGTCGCTTTAGCTTCGTCATGAATTTAATATAAGAGGTTTTCGCATATTAAATACGCTTTATTTTTAACGTTGAATTTGTTGTAAGTTATAGGCCAGAGAATCAGGGTTTTTTTTTATTCTGCGGTCTGATATAAACTTTTTAAGAAAGCTTTTTTTTCACAACATAATTTTCACTGATCGCAGTATTTTATGATTAATATTGAATTTTGTTTTTAACGTGCGTGGCGTAGAGACTATGTTAAGGGCTGATGAATATTTTTTATGACTAGAAATAAATATATGATATTATATGTTTTGAGTTTTTTTTTGTGCCAAAAATATCCCGTTTCCAGTTTTTTTTTTCTCAGACAGTAGTAACCTTCCTTACAGATACAAAAGTAAAAAAGAAGAATATTCTTTCTAGTCATACAAGAAACACCGATTTTTTTTTTTTTGGCGTGTGGGAAATCATCAAATAACCCCTCCCGCTCTGGGCAGACCGAAAGGAAGTGTCAGACTTCTACTGACTAAAAACCACCCATGTTCCTTCTTAGCCCTTTATGTCTAGGCCGCGGTATCTCTTGCGAACAACCGCAGCCCAACATACATTACACACACACATACATCGATACAAGTTTGGTGCACCTTGAAACTTTCTCATCATCTGCCGAGCCTTTTCCCAACTATATTGGGAGGGCTTCCAGTTTAACCGGCTGCAGCTGAATACCAGTATTTTACATGGAGTGCCTGCCTGTCTGACCTCCCAATACATTCGTAAGTTAGAAGATTTCTATTAACACAGGTATAAGTTCAAATTACTTTTCGAAGCACTGTGTCTGCTTCATCTTTTGTTTACGTGAAAAAAGAAAAAATACGTGTCCAATATTTTTTGAAAATCTATCTGACCGACTAATTAAGATTTTTTTGGTGAAATACCCGATTGATTAAGTAGGTAGGTATACCTACGTAAAGCATAATGCAACTATAAGGCATGACTGATGTAGGTTGTAATGTTCACCGATGTGTCCCTGTTGTCATGGCAACGACGGTAGGCACTAAAAATGCGGGTGTAGGTAAGTCATGTTGGCATTGACTTATATATTACTGCGTAAGGACTGGGCGGACCGCATGTAAAAATGACGCCTCGAACGTGGTCCTAAAACGGTATTTCCTAAGCCGAAGTGAACTAGTCCACGATCGGCTCTCTTCGGGTGCGGTCGTAAATTTTATTAAAAGCTTTATTTATGTTCTTTATACCTCGAAAATACCACGCCGCTTATACAAGGTTAGTTTAACGATCGAGCAGACTACACCGATTCTTTGTACGGCGAACGCGTCGAGCAAATGTTCGGACGACCGTATCTTTAGTTTTTATATCAATGCATGTTGGCAATTATTTTTTCTTTAATTTAACGGCATGCGTTCGGTTAATATTATGTTTTAGTTAATCAAAATCGTGAATTTTCAGTTACTTACCTACTTTCGAATCAAGTATTGAGTGTATGATTTACTAAAGTTATTATTAGGAAACATATTTTACCGTAAAAATGAAGAAACGTGGCATATTGGTCGCTCTTGTTATAATAGTTACAGGTAGGTCAAATCTTTTTCAACCTGTAAGAGTGGCGATAACTTAGAAAAGCTGCTGATAACAGGCTAGGTGGGTTGGAGAAGGTCCAGAGGCAGAAGTCTGTCAGACCTAGATATCTAAAATGGCCACTTCAGCAGATCACAATATGAATTGCGTTAGGAAAACAGATCTGTAGCTGATAGGTAGTGGTTGATTGTGAGAAAGAAGAAAAAACGAACTTTTAGTAAGATTAGAGACCATTAGAACGGAATGCGCGGGAGTTTGGTTTTAAGCCTGGAGTCTTCGCGCTGGTTTTTACCGACTGATCCTTCGATCTATTGCAATGGCGGCCGCAGCGGTAGGCGGGGTGAGGGGGTCGCGCATTGACCAATGAGAGCGCCCGTGTGCAGTCCGTTCTTGTTGGCCTTATGGTTTAATTTAAAAGTATAAATATTTTTTGTAATAAAAAACAAACTTAAAAATAAAAGGAATATAACATACATTGAAGGTACTTAGACATAAATAAATTTAGAAAGACGGGCGGACCACGACTTCGTCGCCAACAAGATCATAATAGGAAAATAATATGAATTGCGTTAAAATGGTCACAGACATCATCTGCCTAGCCTTTTCCCAACTTTGTTAGGGTCGGCTTCCAGTCTAACCGGATGCAGCTGAATACCAGTATTTTACATGGAGCGACTGCCTATCTGACCTCCACAACCCACTTAATACTAGGTAATACGATACCTCTTTGGTAAGACTGGATGTCAGAATTTCAGGTCACTGACTACCTGTAACGACTGCCAAAGATCTATATAGGGTGTAAAAGTACCCTTAACGCAAACGAAGGGCACTTGTTCTCCCCACCACTGCGATATTTTTTTTGGTTCTAGACCATACCTTGGAACCCCCTAGTTCCGGAGATATTGGGGGTCAAAGTTCCAAATATTTCACTGCTGTTTTTGTAAATACTAGTTTTTCAGTTTATAACTTTACTTAAATTAAATTACCTCCATGACTCGTTTACTATTCAAAGCATCCACTAGCACAATGTTTTAAGAGTGCTACATTAAGTTTTACCGTAAAATGTAATTTATTAACCCAAAAAAAAAGTTGTTTCCCAGCAAAAATATTTGCGTAGGAGTACTCAGTTTGATGTACAGAATGCTTGGTTGACGGCTGTGTGATGGGTTGATTTACACCCTGTATATGGCAGCCGGGACCACACGGACTAGCCTCACGGCCATCACCTTTTGGGGCGCGTTCAGGTAGTGGGCGGCCCGCTTTTTCAAAGCATTCGCCCACACCGGGGCCCCGTAAAGGGTCATGTACCGCACGATCCCCGCATAGAGCCTTAACGTGCTTTCCGAGGCACGGAGGAAACTCGGTATGTCGGGCGGTCACCCATCCACAGACCGACCTAGGCAAGCACAGCTTTACCTAAAGATCGACCCGAGTGGCAGTTCTTATTAAGCCACGAGCTCCTCATGGTCACAGACGCAGTTACTATGAATGAAAAAGAATGATCTATTTTACGCAATTCATATTAGGATTTACGCAATTCACATTAAACATCGACAACATC
Source organism: Diarsia brunnea (assembly GCA_949774965.1). NCBI lineage: Eukaryota > Metazoa > Arthropoda > Insecta > Lepidoptera > Noctuidae > Diarsia > Diarsia brunnea. Next base: position 2,282,884 of record OX459025.1, on the reverse strand, counting down.
AACAACAACAACAACAAACAACAACATCAACATCAACAGCAACAACAACAACAACATCAACAACAACATCATCATCAACATTTTTTTCGCATTATGATCTGCTAAAGTCGCCATTTTAGATCCACAGTTCCACTCCACCATAAACACCTCTGTATGCAATGCCAAACACGCTGCCAAAGACAGTGTGAGCTGGCGTAAGACAGTCCGGGAGAAACTGATCCAAAGAGGCCACGATCCTCAGCATTGAGGAAAAACGACGGAATGGAGAAGGATGTGCTGATACAGCATGTAAGGAGCTTGTGGCAAAATAATAACATTCGGTCGATCTTCAAGCTAAACCCCGATTGCCTAGGTTGGTCTTTGGATGGGTGACTAGGTACCTACTTAATACAATAGGTACCGACTTCCTTCCGTGGCTCGAAAAGCACGCTTAGCCGTAATAACTTCAGTTTATCCATGATCATGGTACGTACGGCGGGGCTCTGCCCAAGCAGGGCAGACCTCCACGGTGTGCTCCACCGTGTCCTCCGGCCGATCCTCACAATAATGACATCCGGGCGTTTCCTCCCGCTTGATTCGGTGCAGGTACCGCCCGAAACAACCATGTCCGGTGAGGACTTGCGTCAGACGGAAGGTAAGGGCGCCGTGGCGCCACTCCTCAAAGAGGCCGCCTCTATCGTGGCGTGCCCTGCACGAGGTTGCGACAGTCGCTCTCTCTATGTCGCCATGAGATCGCGCACCGGAAGCGGAGGTCTGTCCGCTGCGCAGCAATTTGCCGCGGCAATGGAGTGACCCCCGGTGTAGCGCCTCCGCGCGCCATTCATGCAGGCGCGCGAGGACTATCGCCTCCAGATCCCATGGCGGCAATCCGGCAAGGAGGTTCGCCGCCTCGCGGGAGATCGTACGGTACCCCCGGACTAGCCCTACGGCCATCACTTTTTGAAATATCGGTAGCTCAAAACAAAAAGTAAACATGTTACGTAAATCTCCCGTTTTCAGTATTTTGACCAGTAATAGTAGGTACTTCAACAAAATTATTATTTTCAGCCACGACAAGCAATGCGATTTCACGTAAAAGCAGACATTCAATCGCTTTAGAAAATTATTTGAACTCTTTACCAGAATCAAGACAAGACCAAGAGAACAGCCTTGCACAAGAGTTGGGAGCCTTAAACGAACACTACACTCTTCCCATTTTCATCATCACGTCCAATAATCAAGCAAAAAGAAATAGTAAAAGTCAAAAATATTTGAGAAATAGTGGAATACATGAGCCTAAACCTAGTCTTCGTTTTGTCGGACGTACGAATCGTAAATTTGAAAAAGCAAAATCTGATGTATGGGCCACAGCATTCAACGATGTATTAAATCATAAGATTTTATCTATATCTAAAGACAAATCATACATTCCTTATGAAAATGAATAAATTATAAATCACTTTTATTGTTTTTTATTCATTGATTACTGATTTCAAACTAAATTTCAATTAGACTATTACAAGCACTTTTGAATGCCAAAAAAGCCGAAGCTACAGTCACAGTCACAACCACAGAACAGATAAAAGTTTATCTGTTCTGTAGGCACAACGCATAAAAAATTGTGAAAGTACTGAAACTGCCCATTCCAAAGCGCATATCTCTATGGAAAAGAACGGGCAAGAAACTCCATGGACACTTTAAAATCAAAATATTGTAACAAAATTTTGGCTACATCATTTATGTTAAGATCGTAACCTCACCGAGGGAAGAGAGCCAAAAAATTGGTATTTGAAGAAACTACCTAGGTACCACTGCCGACAATATTAGAAGCAGACTCTTTAGAAACATTAGTACTATATAATGCTTATATCAAAATACCGCCCGCGACTATCTACCACGTACTTATTACACCATTCTGAATATCATCATCTGCCTAGCCTTTTCCCAACTACGTTGGGGTCGACTTCCGGTCTAACCGGATGCAGCTGAATACCAGTATTTTACATGCCTGTCTGACCTCCACAACCCAGTTATATAACTAGGTAATAAGTACTTGGTACGACTGGTTGTCAGACTTTCAGGCCACTGGATACCTGTTAAGACCGGTTTAAAGTGCTTTCGGAGGCAAGGAAACTAGTACATCATTCCGAACATTATTTCCAAACAAAAATTAACACCAGTTATTTAAGACTTCTTTATGTGAGGCTTCCCTCGCCTCGCCTCTTTTTGGGAAGCAGTGATGGAAGGGATGGAGGTGGTGGAACGTGCGAGGGAGAGAACCACTCATCCCAGCCGCCGCGGGTGATGCTTCGGGCGTCGGGGACCACGTGATGGCTTCCGGCCACTGTAGACGCGGGCCTGTGGACGGTGAGAGATGTCAGCAACATGGAAGGGGCAAGGGGCAACGCCTGCTGGGGCTTCGGGTTGTTCGAAAGAGATACCGCGGCCCCGGACACAAAGGGCTAAGAAGGAACATGGGTGATTTTTAGTCAGTAGAAGTCTGACACTCCCTTCCGCTTCGCCCAGAGCCGGAGGAGTCATTTGATGATTTCCCAACCTCCAAAAAATTAGGTATTGAATACGTGGTAACCATTTGTGCTTCGATATCCTTTCACTCTGTATGGGCTTTAATTAATTTTATTCGACAGCATAGTACAGTCGTTGCCCAGCATTACCTGATCCCTCGTATAAAGAAGAAGAGGGCAAGAGCTGTAAGAAGAGGGGTGAGGTAATGCTGGGCACTGACTGCACTAAGGTTATCAATATTGTTGGGAAAAGTCAAAGCAGATGATGACCCAGTAGTATATATGTTAGTGTTTGAAATCAAAGTACTTCATTCACTGAGCCATTCTGCCGTGCCAACCAAAAGTAAACTCCAGTTTTGCGCCAATTTAAGTTAAGTAAGTACATAAAAGGAATTTGAAGAACGCGATCTGTATATTCCTTTTAGCATTGACTTATATATTACTGCGTAAGGACTGGGTGGACGGCATGTTAAAATGATACCTCGAACGTGGTCCCAATATGGTCTTTCCTAAGCCGAAGTGAACTAGTCCACGATCGGCTGTCTTCGGGTGCGGTCGTAAATTTTATTAAAAGCTTTATTTATGTTCATTATACCTCGAAAATACCACGCCGCTTATACAAGGTTACATTAACGAGCAGACTACACCGATTCTCTGTATGGCGAACGCGTCGAGCAAATGTTCGGACGACCGTATCTTTAGTTTTTATATCAATGCCTTTTAGACAGTTTTTACGTATCTATGACGTAGTCGGTTTTATTACTAAGCCTAACTGCAATATCTAGGTCGTAACACTCGTAACTGAACAAAAATAAATCTTTAAATGCTTTTTTCTCGTAATCAGGTTTAACTTAGTTATTATACTTTTCGTTAGCACGGCAGCATTATGGTGGTGATACAAGCCCCAGTCGTAAATGACTGTACATTGGAGTGTAAATGTGGTGCTGTTCTTCAAACAATGGGGCTCTTAAATCCTGTCCTGCATGTCCTCTTGGTTGTTTACTACAGGAACTGATGGACGCTTTCGAAAGCACCAAACTAGCAGCTCAGTTCTGGAATGACAAAATTGAGATTAACACGCCAAGAATAAAAAAGATATTAAACATTTTCGATTGATTCAATTTCACGCCGTGACTTCCACGCAAATCTTTTTGATTACTTTTTTTGTTTATTTCCTTTAAAACAACTTTAAAAGAGACGGTCCAATCTTGTAAATATGATGATATTTTATTTATTTATTGTTTTTTGTACTTTTGTATCAGGTAAGGCATGAGATAATATTTTAATTTAATTATTATAAAATTTAAAAAATATTACTTTTCTATTTGATTCGGATTTTGTTACCAATTTCAAGGGTTTAATTTGTTTTGCATAAAGCCCTAATTTATTTTACTAAAATAAAAGTATTAGGTATATGTTAGGCCTTAGAACATCAGCTATCTGCCAGTGAAAGTCCCGTCAAAATCGGTTCAGTAACCAAAACAAACAGAAAGAAAAACATACAAAAAAAAACTGTATATAAAAAGCAAAGCTGACTGACTGAGGATCAACGCACAGGCCAAAACCCTTGGAGCTAGATATTTAAAATTTCGCACACGTATTCCTCTTATGACGTAGTCATCCACTTAGAAAGGATTTTCCAAAATTCAACCCCCAAGAGGGTGAAACAGGGGATGAAAGTTTGTATGGAAATACGACATAACACGCGGGCGAAGCTGCAGGCATCAGCTAATATTAATTAAATTATCGTTTCAGTGCTACCGTCAAAATCAGAAGCTCTATCGTTACCACGTTCCAACGCAAACTCCAGATGGATACAAAGTTACTTACATGCACCTTTAAAAATGAGAGTTGGTCCATTTATGAAAGAAAAATATGAAAACACAAATGTACGAAAATCTTCATTCAAATCAAATACAATTCCCGTTTATGTGTTAGTCAGTCAGGAACCAGCAGAAAGATTCCTAAAGGACAGCGCGCCGTTGTATGAAGACTTGTTCAATGAGAAAGGAATGATTTACATAACAGATCCAAAACCGAAGGCAACCAGAAATGAGCAGTCCATCCCTTCAAATTTGGATAACATTAATTTCAGAAGGTCTTCAGACGGACTTTCCAGAGAAGAAATTAATGATCTCAGAACTTTCGTGAATCAGGAACTTAATAAGCATCTTTTGGCTAAACAGAATGTGTCCAGGCGTTTGATTGAGAAGTTCGACAAAGAATACAATTTCAATGACTTGGTTTTGTGATTGCTTAAGTGCAGTGATAGTAATTTAAGTTTATGCCACAGGTTTCATGGTTGAGAAATTAGTCTTATTGAATTTGTGGTAATTTATTTGTAACTTTTACATAAATTGATCGCTTTTTATTAAGTTGGCTAACCTCTGTAGCTTTTCTATTCCCATAAAGCTTTTTTATATAAGCCTCAGTTTAGCCTATTGGGGTATTGAGTAAGTGATTTTTTATTGAAATTATAGCTGGAAACGACTTTTTTTTTGGGTCGTAAATCACAATTTACGGCAAAACTCAATGTAGCACTCTTGAAATATTGTGCTAGTGGATGCTTTGAATAGTAAATGGGTCATGGAGTTATTTAAGTAAAGTTATAACCTGACAAACTAGTATTTACCAAAACAGCTGTGAAAAATTTGGAACTTTGACCCCCTATATCTCCGTAACTGGAGGGTTCCCAAATATGGTCTAGAACAAAAAATATATCGAAGTGATGGGGAGAACAAGTGCCCTTCGGCTCCGTTAAGGGTACTTTTACACCCTTTATAGATTTATTTATTTTTATCAAAACCCTCGAAAATCGCATATCAGGAACATTAGACCTCCATCAACCTCCAGAACAGGCCGGATTCCGCCGTGGCCTTTCGACTACTGACAACCTCCAGTCTTTAAAACCAAATCATCGAAAAACACCAAGAGTTTATTTTACCGTTAAACCTCGCAATCGTGTATTACTCAAAAGCTTTCGACAGCTTAACACATAGGGCAATATTTTCTACACTCAACAAATATAAAATAGAATAGACATATATACATATTTTGCAAAAACTATACCACAACAGCACAGCAGCCATACGCTTAACCACCACCAGGCCAGCTTTTCCCATTCAGAGAGGAGTCAAGCAAGGCGACCCGCCATCTCCTGAACTCTTCACAGCTACGCTGAAAGAGATTTTCCAAGAAATAAACTCACACTGGCTGGATAAGGGAGTTGTCGTCGGCGGAAAGGGATTACCAATCTTCGTTTCGCCGTCGATATTGTCCTTTTTGCTCATTCAGCTAGGCCTTATGCTCGAACAGCTGAGTCACGCCAGTCTCCAAGACGGACTTTCAATGAATATGACAAAAACAAAAGTGATAACGAACCGAACAGCGCGTAGCATAGAAATTCGGGGTATGGTGATTGAATATGTCCATGAATACATTTACCTCGGCCAGATAGTATCTTTCCAGGCAAGACAAGATAAAGAAATTGCTCGACGCACCGAGAATGCCTGGAAGAGCTACTGGTCGATGAAACATTTAATAATGTGATCTCTACCTCTTTCACTTAAACGAAGGCTCATGGACATGTGCATTCTCCCCACCCTCACCTATGGAGAGCAAACATGGTCGCTTACAAAGCGTCAGAAGTCCGCACTTGGGGTCTGCCAACGAGCTATGGAGCGAAGTATACTGGATGTCAAACTTACGGACAGCATCAGAAATACCATACTTCGCTCCAAAACCCAAATAGCTGATGCTGGCTTAACAGCTGCTAGGTTAAAATGGAACTGGGCTGGGCACATCTACCGCATGTCGGAGGAGCAATGGGCAAAAATTATCACTCAGTGGATACCACAGAGCAGGAAACGACAACGAGGCAGGCCCAGAAGGAGATGGCGGGATGAGCTGGACTCTTTCTCTAAGGATTGGTCTATTATCGCACTGGATCGCAAAAAGGAGGGAAGGGAGGCCTTTGCCCTGCAGTGGAACACTGTAGGCTTATAATATTATTATGTTTTGAAATTTTCCTGCTCAAAGGCCAAAGGTTACCTGTGTCAAATGGATGGATAGGCGAATGGACGAACCGACGAGTGGTTGCTAGGTATTTTTGTTGACTCTGCGATCATTACATACAACAATGTAGGTAATTAAAAACCTTATTAGTTACCTTCTTAAATGCATGTAGGTATTCATTTCACACATGAGATTATAATTTGTCGAATTAAAACATTAATAGGATCCTATATTAATGATATAGCCTGGATTTGTTCAGTTTTCTAAATAATTATAACTTTTGGAAATGTGATCCCCGAAATGCTAGATTTAGGTGTAAATCGAACAAGCTAATAAGTATTAGTGATGTGCAATTCTGCTATAAATAATTAACATGTTATAGACCATTGAATATATTTTTACAACATGTTATTTTAAACGTTATCATTATAACATGTTGTAACAAAACTTGTCAGCAATCTGAACGCGGCGACCGACGTTATCATTTTGTTCGGCAACATGTTAAACATGCGCAATAATACGCAGTGAATATTATCTTGCAGTGGACTGTATACGAAATTACGAAAGAATAATAATATCGTTATTATTATATTAAGAACGAATTTATGTAATAATAGTTTTTAATTATCAATGAACTTTCCTTCATACTCTCCAGGCTTAGGACTGTCTACAACACAATTGATTAAAGTAACGTTGGGTCAGTTTTTGTTTTCTTTTTGTCAATGGGAATGACACTTAAATATCACGGGGGTTATACAGGGGGGGGGGGGTGAAATTTTGTCCAGTTTTTGCCTAGGACGCTCCATTTTCGAGATATTTCAATTTCATTTATATTTTTTTAAATGTTTAACGCCGCGCGCCGCTCGCTACGTTTTATTTTGTTATACTTACTATCCCGTTCTGGCCCTACTGTTAGCCGTTGAGCGTGTTGTTGAGTTAGATATTATAATTATAACACGTAGGCAGCGTCGGTATAACAAATGTTATTCGTTATGAACAATTAATATCTGCCACAAATCCAGACTCCATGACTGCCAGTATGAAATTCTCGATGGAAAAGCCCTGTGACACTTTGCTCGACCTTGGAATGAAACATAAGACCTCATACTCGACATCCACGCTTGGGACCGTCGAGGATCTTGGATCATTGAGACAGACATGAAAAAAACAAACGGACAAAAATCAGATTTTCTCAAGTAGGTACAATTAATACTATGAATTAGCTAAGGCCAAGGAGATGAATTTTTTGTGTATGCAAAACCGTCACTAATCATTTCTTGATTATTAAATTGACTTTATTAATTACTTTATTCGTACGAATTTCGAAACATGTCTTAGTTACTTCTCAAAAACCACATCAAAAAGTAATTTATTCATATTGAGCTGATCATCAGCACTGTAAGAACGTCAAAGATTACTTAAGGCAGTTCATCCAACACGCTCTCCGCCACTTCCTAGTGTTACAGCTGAGGAGACGTGGCGGAACAAGCTCCCCAGTGACAACACTTTAGTTCTATCGTGATTGATACGAACAGGTAAGTATATACGCAGTGAACGAAATATTTTCGTTCACTGTATATACGGCATAGTGGCCATTTCTCATGGCGTGCAAGTATTTTAGGTCCATACACAATTATTATTTTTGAATTAATGTTTTTTTAAATTTTAGAATTATTTATTAAATATCAGTTACCGTTAAACAAATTTCTTATTTTCACTTATTTACATTATCCGATGATTTATTATACGGGGTTTTTGGTGCATCGTGTGCCAAATTGAGATGGTCATGCTGCTGTCCTATATGTAGAAATGGGGTCTTTATTTAAATTATACAATAAAAAATCCACAGGGCATGAAAAGTGTTTAGCGGTCTGAAAGGATAGCAGATGAAGCAGCAACATGAAGGGCTAAGAAGGAACATGGGTGGTTTTTAGTCAGTAGAAGTCTGACACTCCCTTTCGCTCTGTCCAAGAGCGATGATTTTCCACCCACAAAAAATAAAGCATGTTATATTTAGTGAAATAATGTTTACAGCTATCGGTAGTTTAGAGATTAAATATCATCTACATGCGCCCTACCACATGACATGCCACAAGCTTACACCTATTTTATACATTTGTTGTTATTGTAGGTCTGCAAGTGCGTTTCTGGGTCCCTTCAACATTATTCTTCACAGAAAATCTCATCCTTACAAAAAACCAAATAAAAATGAAGGAAACAACAGCCATACTATTTTTTCTGGTAACCATCGCAGGTAATAAGATTTCTCATTCGATTGAAATGCTGTGGCGTTATGCGTTATATTAACTTGTAGTGGGTAATATAACGCATAACGCCAAAACATAACATGCTAGTTGTTCATAACGTAAAACGTTTTTATACCGACTTTGCTTACGCGTTATAATTACAAGTCACCAACACGCTTAACGGCGGGCGCGTTCATAGTGCGTCGGATGAACTCGGACTGCATTGGCAGTCGGCCCACGTCCTGATTTCTGTTATGATGATCTGTGCAAGTTAAGTAGGGACTTAGCGCAAGGTTCTGAGAAGCACGGTTGCGAATTATGGACTTTAAAATTCTGGTTAAAAAACAAAACTCAAGCGTCCTGGACAAAAAATCACCGAAATTTTATCCCTCTGTGTAATCCCCGTCCTACTTACATGATACTTCCATGACACCCATGTGATACTCCATCTCCCCTTATACGATCCATTGACCCAAAAGGTTAGTAATAACTTTTAATAATTTTTTTGTAGACAGTCTTAAGCCTGGAAAGTATGAAGTTCTATGAAGGGATCATTTAAAACGCTTCATAATATATTATTATATTCTTTGGAGTACAGTTTGCTACAACATAACCTACCTGCTTAGCGTGTTGCCATATAAAATGATAACGTCTCCGCGTTGAGATTGTCGCCGAGTTTTGTTACAGCGTGTTATAATTATAACGTTTAAAATAACACGTTATGTAAATATGTTCAATAGTCTATAACGCGTTTATAGTTTTTAGTGGAATTGAACATCACTAGTACCGATCCACCCTTACCGGAAACCTGCTTGTTTTTCAGTAGCTCCCTTAGCCTATAGACCCAATTTTTTTTAAAGGCTGTGTAATGCGTCAGCGACAGAGGGGAAGACTCCCTGGCCCACCTCCCAGCCCGCCACCTCCTTCTGCAACATTATAAAGCATCATGCTTTAGCTGTGACCGGGTGTTTAAAAGCAAATTCGGTCTGGCCAGCCATTTAAGGGCACACGCTAGGAAATAGCTTGTAAGGGTCGCCGTTACCGAAATCGGTAAGGAGGACTATATATAAAGTATCGTATACCAAGCTCAAATAAACATTATCTTTTCAGCTTCCCAGAACATGCCTGACAAGGATAACCCTACTCGTAGAATCACCAGAGTTGTTGATGCAGCTGTTAATGGTTTTGATAAATTTAGTAAATGGATCGCGTCTTTAATCGATGATGATAACAATAATAATAATAATGAAGAAATAAATGAAGACAATACTAATAAAATCGCTACGACGACAAGGTACAGGCATTTTGTTCTCATATTTCTATTTTTATTAGTATCTTGCAAGGGCGGATCAAGTGGGGGGGCACGGGGGCACGTGCCCCCCCAAGAGCGTTATAGAGTTCCCATCACAGTACATACTTACAAATCAAAAGTCGGTTACTTTGTTTGTTTTATCAACTTTTTTGCCACCAACTTCTGAAAGTGAAGTTTTGAAGTCGTTTGTTTTTTTATGCAAAAAGTATTTTTTTAACAGTTACTGTTGATAATTTTTGCCAGGCTGCCCCATGTGCCCCTGTGCCAGAAAAAAATCCTGGAGCCGCCCTTGCTATTTCAATATGTCCCTCGTTTAAACTAACATACTGTATAAAGTTTGAGAACCGTGAAAATAAAATTCTGTTTCTTTTTTTAGTGAAGGAACTACACCTGGAAGGTGGACTCAAATGTCGAGGTACACAGGCAGTTGATTTTCATTTCATTTTCTTGGTTTCATTTTATAGAGAGCCAGCACCCATTGTTACGAATGCGCTTCTAAAAAGTGCCCTTAAACGGAAAAGATAGTCTACTACCACACGCTATATTTATTTGTTACGACTTCTATGTATATAGGGTGTAAAAGTACCCTTAACGCAAACAAAGGGCATTTGTTCTCCCCACCACTGCGATCATTTTTTTGTTCTAGACCATACCTGGGAACCTCCTAGTTACGGAGATATTGGTAGTCAAAGTTCCAAATTTTTCACAGCTGTTTTTGTAAATACTAGTTTTTCAGGTTATAACTTTACTTAAATTACCTCCATGACTATTCAAAGCATCCACTAGCACAATGTTTTAAAAGTGCTACTTTGAGTTTTACCGTAAAATGTGATTTTTGACCCCAAAAAAAAATCATTTTCCAGCAAAAATTTTTGCGTAGGGGTAATTAGTTTGATGTACAGAATGCTTGGTTAACGGCTGTGTGATGGGTTGATTTATACCCTGTATAAAGTTTTGGAACCGTGAAAATAAAATTCTGTTTCTTTTTTTTAGTGAAGGAACCACCAGTTCAAGCCAGACAAGGCGGACTAGGACGAGAAGGTACACAGGCACTTGGTTTTCATTTCATTTTCTTGGTTTCATTTTATGGCGAGCCAGCACCCATTGTTACGAATGCCCTTCTAAACGGGGTCCCTTCTTTTTGCATAATATTCCTTTTCGTAATATTTGACATACCTACTTTGGCATAATTTGTTTTGACCATAATAATGATTTGCCATAAATATCTTTGGCATACAGTTTATGTTTTCATAACTATCTTGAAGACTAATTTATTTTGGCATTCATTTAATTCGCATAATGTTACTAGCCATAATGACTATTAGCACAATAGTATGTAGGCATAAAATTAATAGGAACAATGAAAACATATTTGAGTTATTTTCACGTATTTATTTTGAATTTTGCATGAAGCATATTATGATTAATTAAATAATAAATATTATGTAACTGCCATGCATTACAAATTTAAATAATTAAATAAATAGTCATGCAATAAAAAAATAATATTTATCCCTAAATTAAAGTTAGTTAATTTAGTTTGACGCAGTGGCTGATGCAATTGACTGCTGCTCTTCGTGTCGAGGTTTCGATCCCCACACGGATAAAATATTTGTATGGCCTACAGATAGTTGTTTCAGGTCTCGGTGTTTGAGTATGTGTGTTTAAATATTTGTAAACGCACCCACGATACAGCAGAAATTCTTAATGTCGGGCTTTATAAACAAGCACTCTTTAAAAATTCAATACGTTATGCTTCAATAGTTAGTCAAAAAAACGAATCGCTATAAAACCGACTCCACGTAGTCTTGTCTGCCCTACCCCGACAGTGTAATTTAAACCCGCATAGGCACGGAAGAGCAAGGCGGGCGACGATAAACTCGCACCTTGGACAGCACCAGAGCCATGACAGAAACCATGCCTGTTGCTTGTTGCATGCTGCATGCTTATTGCATGCTGCATGCTTATTGCATGCTACATGCTTGTTGCATGATGCATGCTTGTTGCGTGTCGCATGGTTGCTGCATCATTGCTGTATACTGTATGCTTACTGCATGTTGCATGCTTGCTGCTCGAGACATGATTGCTGCACGTTGTATGCTTCATACAGGGAATGGAACCAACATAATCATGTTCACAATCACTAATGTTCAAACTTCAAATAGTAGAAATGTGTATTAGTGTCTAACATTTTAGAAGTTAATTATTTATGCTTCTTTGTTATGCTGAAAAAAATGTTTGAATATCATTTTGCATGAAGAAATGTATGCATTAGAATGTTATGCATAATCATTATTATGATTAAAAAAATTATGCTTAAAAAATACGCGTAAGCTGTTATGTCAGGCCTATGTTGTCCCCTCATATCTAAAAACTAATGCTGTAAAATGAAAATATTGTTAGACCAAACCATTTTAAAAGAGTAACCATAGAATTTCTTGCCGGTTCTTCTCTATAGGACGGACCGTGCACCTTTTTTTCAACGTTTTACAAGTGCCCTTATAGGCCTTTGTGAAATAAAATCTTTGATTGCTTGATGCGTAAATAATGTTATGCGAAAATAAAATTAGGAGAAACAAAAGTAGGTATACCAAGTATAATTTTATGCAAATGTATAGAGAGCCCTTTTAAAAAGTGCCCTTTAACGGAAAGGACAGTGAAGTCTACAACTTTGATATTATATTTATATAAAGCTTGAGAATGTTGAAAATAAAATTTTAATTCCTCTTTTTTTAAAGAACTACCCGTTCGAGGCGGACAAGGCGGTTAAAGCGGACTAGAGCGGCGAGGTACACCCGTACACAGGCACTTGGTTTTCATTTCATTTTCTTAGTTTCATTTTATGGACAGCCAGGAACCATTGTTACGAATGCGCTTCTAAAAAGTACCCTGAAACGGAAAAGGCAGATAAGTCTACTACCAAACGCTATAATTATTATGATTATCTACTGTATACAAGGTGTAAAAGTACCCTTAACGCAAACTAAAGGTACTTGCTCTCCCCACCACTGCGAACATTTTTTTGTTCTAGACCATACCTGGGAACCTCCTAGTTACGAAGATATTGGGGGTCAAAGTTCCAAAATTTTTAACAGCTGTTTTTGTAAATACTAGTTCTTCAGGTTATAACTTTACTTAAATGACCTCCATAACCCGTTTACTAATCAAAGCATCCAATAGCACAATGTTTTAAGAGTGCTACATTGAGTTTTACCGTAAAATGTGATTATTGACCCCAAAAAAGAAAACCGTTTCCCAGCTAAATTTTTTGCGTAGGGGTACTTAGTTTGATGTACAGAATGCTTGGTTAACGGCTGTGTGATGGGTTGATTTACATTACACCCTGTATGAAGCTTGAGAAGCGTGAAAATAAAATCTTTATTTTTTATTTTTTAGGTGGTGCAAAACGTCTAATGTTGGTGAAACGTTTTGCTGTTATGGGACACGAAAAGAGTGCGAATTAGAATGATTAATTTTAATAAATGTACTTCAAAAGTCACCAAAAATTATTACCACTAACTTATTTCGTAATTATGATAAACTAACCTCTACGGGCCTCGTTGTTCGAAATAAAAAAAACATGATTTATGTAAAGAAAAAAAAATATTAAAAAGCCCTATGGATCTACTGAGAATGATCCTTTTATTTCAACCCCTGTCATACAGGCTGTCCTAGTTCAGGGGTTGTTTTGTAATGTATATTTAAGTGATAGAAATAAATTATTATTATTTCATGCTACACATTAGAGATTGACAATTTAAGAAAATAACAGATTTCACAGTGTCGCGGGTTAGATGGCACGGAACAAATATTGTTGTTTCGGGGAACTATCTAGTTGTTTCGGGTCTGGGTGTGTTTGTGTATATGAGTTTTATAAAAATGTTTGTAAACGCACCCACGATTCGGGAGAAATTCCTAGTGTGGGGCAAAGTTTTTTAAAATAAACTGTAGTCTCCACTAGTTTGAGAATAGTCATTATAAACGTTAAGAATTATTAAAAATCTTATTTCTTATGCACGTATTAATTTCACACAATGACATGAGATGATAATTTGTCGAATTAAAACATTAATAGGATCCTATATAATGATTTGGCCTGGCTTTGCAGTTTTCTATAATATTAAAACTATTTAGAATTATATCTCGGGAATGTTACGCTTTACAAGAGATTTGTGCCGAAACAAGTTATTTGCATTGAGACCTGCAGGGCTATTGCGTATCTTTTTAGATGCCAGTGGCTATCATAGTGTCCATCAATTAACTGTCAAATGGTTCCATTTTGTACCAAACCATAACTAAAGTCCATTTCACGAAAGAAGTCCCGCGGACAATTGTGGAACTAAATTTAACAGATCGGCCATGTTGTCGTTTGTCGATGTTATCAAGGTGCGTTTGTTGTGGTAGATATTTTGTGAGTTTATTATTGGATTAGTGCGTTATAAGGTTTATTTACGATGCCAAAAGTTGTGAAACAACATTATGTCGCGCGACATACAGCGCTGCGTCTGCGGGACTTCTTTCGTGAAATGGACTTTATTTGATAGTTAATCGATGGACACTATGATAGCCACTGACATTTAAAATGATACGCAATAGCCCTGCTGATTCTACCATGACGTCTTAAACCAGTAGATATTAAATACGTTATCTTATCCGTTTGCTGTTTTCCTCATCGCTGTCAATGTGGTGAAGCTGTCAACAGCCTCGGACACCATGGCCTGTCCTGCACCGAAGTGTGAGCCGTTTTGCGCGACACGCGAACATAAACGACATCATCCGACGAGCTCTTGTTACCGTCGGCGTCGCGACGGTTGTAAAAGACCGGACGGCATGTCCTTGTTTCCTTGGAAGAAGGGTAGGCCTTGAGTGTGGGACGCAACTTGCGTACTCTTGGGCCATCGCGTCTTCCAAGGTCTTCGTGTTGTGCTGGCGCTGCCGCTGCCGAAACTATATTTTCGAGCCGTTTGGGGTTGAAACTCTGGGGCCGTGGGGTCCTAGTGTCCACAGCCTTTTTAAGGAAATTTCTACACGCCTTGTTGACGCTTCCTCTGACCCAAGGGCTGGCTTTATCTTTGACCAGAGGCTAAGTGTTGCTATACAACGTGGCAACGCTGCGAATCTCTTGGGCACTTTACTTGCTGACAGCGTTGAGGAGCGGTTTTTCGATACCCTTATAGTATTAGTTGGTATTTAGTTTAGTTTGTATATTTTGTTGTTATGTATATTACAATTCCGGAATGTTAAGCTACTTCTGATGCTGACCGTACCTACTCAATTAATTTAGTACTATAAATTAGCTATGGCCAAGAACATTAATATCTTGTGTATGCAAAACCGTAACTAATCGCTTCTTGATTATAAAACAGACTTTATAAATTACTTATTCGTACGAATTTTGAAACATGTCTTAGTTACTTCTACAAAATCAAATAAAAAAGTAATTTATTCATATTGAGCTGATCATCAGCACCGTAAGAACTTCAAAGATTACTTAAGGCAGTTCATCCAACACGCTCTGCGCCACTTCCTAGTGTTACAGCTGAGGAGACGTGGCGGAACACTTTAGTTCTTTTGTGATTGATACAAACAGGTAACTATTCAAAGTCCGGTCAATTTAAACATCCAAGGTTACATTAATTCCCACCCAGCTGAAAATTGCTATGATTGTGTAAAACACCATTATAAATGAATTGTAATCTCTCATCGATCCGACACCTGGAAAAAAAAATACTCGAGGTCAGAGGTCACAAAATCGGGTTTTTCGAGATTTTCAGCAAAACGGTAAGTTTAATCATAAAATTACCCTAGACAAAAACTGTAGATCAGACAATTATCTATAAAAATGTGGAATCACTATTTTTTCTAAGAGCCATTGTTTTTGAGATATAACGATTCAAAGAGTTGAAAGAGTTGTAATCGACATAATTCAGAATTTAGTCAGAGTCACCATCAGTTCAATATACTAAAACTAAGCGATCTATAATGAAATATAAGAGTGTAACCGTGTGCAATAATTGTATTTAACCTTTAAAAATATTAATTATAGTACTTGTAAAAAAAATATATATCTACAGATCAGAAAGGAGTGGCAGAGAAAAGGGGAGGCCTATCTCCAGCTGTGGGTGATTCCAGGCTGAAATGATGATGATGATGATGTACTTGTAAGAAAATTGTAATATCAGGAAATTATTATTATTTATATTTAATGGTTTTTAAATTTGACACTATAGGTGTAGGTATACATGGTGTAAATCAACCCATCACACAGCCGTTAACCAAGCATTCTGTACATCAAACTAAGTACGCAATTTTTTTTACTGGGAAACGACTTTTTTATTTGGGGTCAAAAATCACATTTTACGTGAAAACTCAATGTAGCACTCTTAAAACATTGTGGTCGTGGATGCTTTGAATAATGAACGGCTCATGGACGTACTTTAAGTAAAGCTGTAACCTGAAAAACTAGTATTTACAAAAATAGCTGTGAAAAATTTGGAATTTTAACTCTTAATGTGTCTGTAACTAGGGGGTTCCCAGGTATGGTCTAGAACAAAAAAATTGTCGCAGTGGCGAGGAGAACAAGTGCCTTTCGTTTGCGTTTAGGGTACTTTTACACCCTATACATTAAATATCAATTCACTTATTTACATTTTCCGATGGTTTATTAAACGGGGTGTCGCTTCAGACCCCTAAACAGTTCTCATGCCCTATGGATATTTTTTCATTTTTTTTTCAAACTAGATGGCTAATGTCACTAATTTTGAATTTAAAAGCTCCAACTCTATATAATAATAATAATTTATTTAATTCAGACACTAATACAATTACAAATCAAAATTAAAAAAAATAACGATTATAAAAAATTACTATTAGTTTTATAATTTTTTCAACGAGAATCTCTACTGAGAACTTTTAAAAATACATAGCTCCAAAAAAGGAAAAAAAAAATTAAATTTGATATTTAGGAATTATCGCCATTGCAACATTCATGATATAGTAGGAAAACATTAACAATTAACTAATGCATAATTTATTAATAGGAAAATCGCGATAAATATTTTTAAACCGCATATTTATTATTGATCATTCATCTCTCCAGTAGACGCTTGAATTTTTTCCATAATAATTTTTGATATTTAATAAGTTAAAATAGTATTTGTTCGTGAAAAGTCAGAAATCTTCGAAGCTCATACAAACCTGAGTTACTTTCAACATTATGGGAAAGTTATGGTGCTACAGTTTCGGAAGTTAGACTATTTTATTACGAAATTTTCTCCTCTTTTCGAATCAAAATTCAAATTTGTAAAATGTCAAACTGTTTTAGATATGTATATTTGTAAAAAACTAAACCTCATTTTTGGTTTCAGTTATTTTTTTAAAAACGTTGCCCTGCACTAGGAATTTCTCCTGTATCGTGGGTGCGTTCATTAGCGTCTAATTGCTTATAAATTTTGCAATTTTTGCAAGCGGCTGTTGAATTTTTTACAAAACTACCTATAAGTTATTCCAAATCGATTTACACTAAAAAAAATTGAACCGAAAAGCACTTGTTGACAAGACTACCACATGACATGCCACATGCTTACCTATTCTACAGTACATATTTTGTTATTGTAGGTCTGCAAGTTCAATTCTGGGTCCCTTCAAGATCTATTTTTCACTGAGAATCTCGTCCTTACAAAAAATCTAATAAAAATGAAGAAAACAACAGTCATAATAATTTTACTGGTAACCATCGCAGGTAATAAGATTTCTTATTAAATTGAAGTGTTGTGCGGCGCGCGGCGGCGCGATGGGCAGACAGCAACGTTGCAACAAGAAAGTGGAGCTTAGCTCAAGTAAAAATAGAGCCCGATGCTCCGCAGTGGCGCTGTGAATGATTAGGATTTATTTATTTGTACATTAAATTCTTCCTTACATTTATAATTAAGGGTATACCGAATACTATAGTGCAGCCTTTAAATTAGCTTTTTTACAATATAAAACTATGAAAAACTTATAGAAAAACTAGTAGTGGGTATTTCATATTACGGCACGTTTGGGGCAGTGGCTGAGCGATTGGTCTGCTGCGCTACGTGTCGCGGGTTCGATCCCCGCACGGAACAAATATTTGTATGGCCTACAGATAGTTGTTTCGGGTCTGGGTGTGTTTGTGTAAGTCAGTTTAAATGTTTGTGAACGCACCCACGATACAGGAGAAATTCCTAGTGTGGGGCAACGTTTTTTTAAAAAGAAAAGAAAGAAAGATATTTGTTCTCCTGCGACGAATCGCGCCCCTGGCTAGAGGCCTTAAACTCAAGGCATCCACAGGGATTGGCCCGGTTAAGCAGAAGTTAGTCTCCTATACTGAACTGCGAGATGTCATTTCGAAAAAATAAAAAGCGTCGAATCGCGTCAGCGAGGCAATCTTCTTCTCCGACGCAGGTTGCCGCCTCATTCTGCGACAGTAAAAGTATCTTATACCTGGCTCAACTAAACAATATTATCTTTTCAGTTGCACAGAAGTCGCATGACAACCCTAATCGTAGAAACAGCAATAATGATGAAACATCTGTCAATGCTTTCGATCAATACAAGAAATGGATCAATTATAATTTTAAACAGAATAATCCCACGAACGTGGCCGACCAAGGTCAAGACAACACATTGAGAAGAACTGGCAAAGAAAACAGGTACACAGGCACTTGGTTCTCATTTCTTTTTCTTGGTTTTATTTATGGATAGCCAGGGGGTCCAAAATAGGCCTTGTGTCTGTGACCATTTTAAAATTCGTAAAATGGTCACAGACGCAGTTCATATTATTATTCAGCAGGGCTATTGCGTATCTTTTTAAATGTCAGTGGCTATCATAGTGTCCATCGATTAACTGTCAAATGGTTCCATTTTGTACCAAACCATGACCATTTGACAGTTAATCGATGGACACTATGATGTTAGCTTCATGCAGGTATTTTTGTATTTCTGATAACGTAGCTAGATTATTTGCAAATTCACTTTTAATTGGTTTCGGCAAGCACCGCCCCCCGCTTTTCGTGTTGCTAAAGTGGTCGGGACGTTTCGCGCATTGACATCTGTCAAAATTGGACGTAAGGGTGGTTAAAAATATACGCAATAGCCCTGCTGATCTGCTATAGTGACCATTTAAGACCTCCTGCACCCATTGTTTTGAATGAAAAAATAACTGGCCAAGTGCAAGTCGGACTTGTTCCGTACCATCGTAGTAGGGAAGCCCCCTTTTTGCGGCAACAGAAATACTAATTTTCTGATAAGTTTGTTTTTAATAGTGTTTGTATGAATAACAAAGTTTATTTGCGGTTATTAAATATGCTATATCCATTGACTTATATATCACTGCGTAATTTCTAGTTTTTATATCAATGGCTATAATATCTCAAACACTGCTGAAATGACTTTTTTTTTGGGTGACAAATTACATTCTAGGGTAAAACTTAATGTAGCACTTGTTAAAACATTGTGCTAGTGGATGTTTTGAATAGTAATCGGGTCATGGAGGTAATTTAAGTAAAGTTATAACCTGAAAACTAGTACCTGTTAAAAAAACAGCTGTGAAAAATTTGTAACTTTGACCCTCAATATCTCCGTAACTAGGGGTTCCCAGGTATGGTCTAGAACAAAAAAATTATCGCAGGTGGGGAGAACAAAACCTTTTATAAACGATAATAATATTTAAAGTCGATGTTTATCAGATACGGATCCCTACTGGATGACGTCGATTTTCAATATTCTGCAAATTCTGGAATGATTGCGCCTGTTGGACGAAAATTGCAGCGTCGACGTCGGTCCAGGAGCGCTGAGCCACGAGCCGTCGACGCGAACAGCAAATAATTAATGTAAATAGTTTTACCAAACAAAACTATTACAATTATGTTGGTGAAACCTATTCGATGTAAGAATTTCTTAATTGTAATCATTTTGTTTAAATTAAATTTGTGTTCAAATATCTTGTGTTTTTTTCGCTCCGTCTGCAGTTTACGTAACTTGTATCACATTAATGTTTAAAATATTTATTATTGGTGGTAAAATAATAAATTAATACAAGAACTAGCCGTCGAACACCTTCGTCCAGTATAGGATCGTGGTCAGCATAGGATACAGGGATACAGTCTCAGGGCCAAACCCAAAACATTAGATAATAGTACATTAAGGTACAAGTGTGTAATGTTGGTGATTACCGCTGAGGCGCCATTAAGACCCGAGCCGTTAGCCTCACCTAACGGCTTGGTAATCATGAATATACACGTGTATCATACGACGTTTTTCAACATACTCGTGGAAAAAAATATACTAAAAAAACATTTTATTTAGTAGATAAAAAGTTCTTAAGGAACATTTAGTAAATGTGCAGTTAGTAAAATTAGAATAAACTGTTTTTGATGGCACAGCGGTCTCGTCACATAGTTTATTTATTGAAATACTTTCATGTTGTATTGTTATCTGAGATGGTTCATTATTCGTGTAGCCAGGTAAAATCCAATCATTGAATATATTGGTGTTTCCCCAGTAGTAGGTACGCTATTATTCAAAATCACGAAGTTTTTTTTACCGAAATTCTTAGAAGCGATTTGTTTGTTTTCCGATATTCATATTATGTCCGACGAATCAAGTGCCCGACGAGAAGTCTGTCTGAAAAACGACATTCCGATTTCCAGTATTCCAAATAAACTGCTAGTATTTTGATTCTATATTAGGATATATTTAGGATATTAGTGACAGAAACGAATGGCTGCAAAACCGACTCCACGTTGTCTTGTCTGTCCTACCCCGAGAGTGTAATTTAATTTATCCGCATAGGCGTGGAGGGGCAAGGCGGGCCGCGAACTGAGGAGCAGGTGGCTTTAACGCCCGCCACCACGGCTAAGGTTGACCGGCTGAGTCGGCCAGCGAGCCGAAGCTGCGGTGGTGTTTGCTGCAAGCTTACTACTTGCTTGTTACATGGTTGCGGCATACCTGCGGCATTCTTTTGGCGTGATTGCGGTATGCTTTCTGCATGATTACGTCATACTTGCGTCTGGCTTGCGGCATGCTTGCGGGAAAGATAACGTATCTGTCATTAGATTTTTAATTCTACCTCCTCATACTAAACATAATAATTATTATTATAATAGGTTGGGGAAAAAGTTTCTTCGTATTTTTTAAGAAAATTCAAAACATTTTTTAATATAGTTTATTTACATTTAACTAAAGTATGTAGGTACCATTTTGTTCGATAACTTTTTGCCATCTTGTAGGTAGCGACATGATCCTATTGCTATAGAAATTTTGGGACTTCTGGTCAAAATACCGCGACAAGTGGTTTTGGCAGTCCTCTCGTGATGTTAACCTGACACTGCCTAAAGAATTCTGAAGAGACCGAAACAGGTGGAAATCTGAAGGTGCAAGGTCAGGACTATAAGGCGGATGCATTAACACCTCCCAGCCAAACTCTCTTAATTTTTGCTGAGTGGCTAAAGATGTGTGAGGTAGAGCCCTTCTGTTGATTAATACCGGCCGCTTTCTCTCAACTTCTTGCTTTAATCTCATCAGTTCAAAATCGATGGTCCTGCCTGGTGGTAACAGCTCATAATGAATAATGCCCTTCCAATCCCACCACACACACAGCATCACCTTGTTGCGAGTTAACCCGGGTTTCGCCACAGTCTGTGAAGCCTGAACGGCCTTTGACCACGACCTTTTTCGCACGTTCTTGTCGTACGTGATCCACTTTTCTGACGAGCTATTCGGTTTTACAAGGCGTTCCTATTAATTCGGAATTTTAATTAATCGGTACTTTAATAATCGGAATTCGTACTTTTGATGTTTCGAATTATCATTTAGTCGGAATTTTTGTTATTCGATAACTCGGAATTTTGAGAATAGTCATTATAAACGTTAGGAATATTTTAATTTCTGAATTACAAAAATAAGATGAATGATAAATCGGAGTTGTCAAATTAGGAATTTTGAATCATTCGGAATTATGAAAATCGGTAATTTGAATTGTGAATGTCGCAATAAAGTTTTTCGTATTATTGCAGTGTACCCGTCTATGAGAACACTCGGTCCACTAGAACGTCTAACAACTTTGGTTTATTTGATGGCAGTTATAAGGGTCTTTCGCCCAAGTGTGTGACGAAGTACATAGTTTTGTTTATTTTTGTTACGAAACTTCCCTATTACGCACCCCGCGTCTTACACCTCAACGTTTCTTAGAGCTGTAAATACTAAGCATGTAACAACACTAGTTGCTTAGACCCTATTATAGGTTATTGGCGAGGGAACATACTACCTGATAAAGTAATAAAAACGAAAAAAGAATGTTGGCACTTACACCCTTTTTTATTTCTAGTATTTACTTAGTTAAGTACATTTATTAAAATGAATTCTACAATACTACTAATAACATCAATTTTATGAAATTTCTTTTATTACTTAAATAGTGTTACTTTTACGATTTTAATCCGCAAGCTTTTGGTGTCCCATAACAACAAAACGATTCACGAGCATAAAATATTCGGATACAGTCCCAGTGAAAAAGGTCTGTATGCCTCGTCGTTGCAGTCCACCTGATAGGGATTAAAAGAAAAAAGATTTTATTTTCACGATTCATAATCCAAAGCTATAAACAGATAATCATATGAAATATAACAATATGTGGTAGTAGACTTTTCTCTCCTTTCTGTTTTAGGGCACTTTTTAGAAGCGCATTCGTAACAATGAGTGCTGGCTCTCCATAAAATTAAAGCAACAAAATAAAATAAAAATCAAGTGCCTGTGTACCTCTTCGTCGTAGTCCACCAGGGATTTCGTTTACTAAAAAAGGAAAAAAAAGATTTTATTTCACGGTTCCCAAGATATGTTATTGTGAGAATGGACTGTATTTATTAAAACTATTAAAGAAAGGCGCTTTTTGAAATGGTAGTAATTTTTACTGACTTTCTTAAGCTAGAACAAAACCAAATCTCTTTTTTAATATTATATACAGATAATCATATGAAAAATAACATTTGTGGCAGTAAATCTTTCCGTCCTTTCCGTTTTAGTGCACTTTTTAGAAGCGCATACGTAACAATGGGTGCTGGCTCTTCATAAATGAAAGCAAGAAAATGAAAAGAAAATCAAGTGTCAGTACCTCGTCATCGGAGTCCACCTTGTACGGAGAGTTGGTTTTCTAAAAAAAGGAACTAGATTTTATTTTCACGGTTCCCAAGCTTTACGTTGATAAATCATATGAAAGGGTACATACTACACTACAATAATACGAAAAACTTTATTCCGAACTCCACAAATCCGACTTTCAAAAAACCGATTTTCATGATTCCGATCGATTCAAAATTTGTAACAACTCTGATTTATCATTCATGTTATTTTTATATTTCCGAAATTTCAATATTCCTAACTTCTATAATTACTATTCTCGAAATGCACAGTTTCAATTGATCGACTAACAAAAATTCTTAGACTTAATGATTATTCGAAACATCAAAAATACGAATTCCGATGATTACAGTACCGATTAATTAAAATTTCGAAATAATTGATACGATTGTAAAACTGAATAGCACAAAATTTGCTCGACAGAGAGTAGTAAAATATTATATTTATTATGAGGAGGTAGAATTAAAAATCTAATGACAGAAGCATTATTTTACACATAATTGCATGGTTAACGTGAGCATGCCGTAAGCATACCGCAAGCATGCCGCAAGCATACCGCAAGTATACCGAAAGCATGCAGTAAACATGCATCAAGCATACGGCAAGCATCCAGCAAGCATGCAGGAGGCATAGTTTCTGCCACGGCTCCGACGCTGCGGGACTCCGGCGGTCACACGCGAGCTTATCGTCGCAGATGGTTTTAACGCTCACCACCGCAGCTTTGGCTTGCTGGCCGGCTCCACTGGCCAACCTAGCCGCGACAGCGGGCGATAAATGCACCTGCTTCTCAGCTCGCGGCACGCCTTGCCCCTCCGCGCCTACGCGGACATAAATTACACTCTTGGGGTAGGGGGCAGACAAGACTCCGTGGAGTCGGTATTGCAGCGATTCGTTTCTGTCACTAATATCCTATATCTAGAAACCTAATTTTAGCAGTTTATTCGAAGTACTGGAAATCGGAATGTCGTTTTCCGGACAGACATCTTATCGAGCACTTGATTCTTTGAATATTTGAAAATCGGAAAACAAACAAATGGCATTAATGACTTTCGGTAAAATAAACTTCGCTTTATGACTTTCGCAGTTTTGAATATCGGAATATTGAAATTCGGAATAAAATAAATCGGAGTATTTGAGTTTTTCTCATTTGAAATATAGCATGTGGTTGTAGACTTCTATGTCCTTTCCGTTATAGGGCGCTTGTGGCGACAGCGACTTCTATTGCAACACATGCGAACTAAATTGGCAAATCCTACATCGCGCTATCAACTTTATCCGCGACATTAGCGTATATAGAAAATCCCGACTTACATATGTCGGGCAGTTAGCCGACCAGACTCAACACCCGTCTGGTCTAAGGATCCTCCCTTTTCTATGGGGAATGAGGAACTTAACACCCTGTTCCTCACTACCCCCCAAAACTTTTTAGAAGCGCATTCGTAACTATGGTTGATGGCTCTTCATAAAATGAAACCAACAAAATTAAATGAAAATCAAGTGTCTACCTACCTTTTCGTCGTAGTCCACCAAGGATTTCGTTCACTAAAAAAAGAAAAAAGATTTTATTTTCACGGTGCCCAAGCTTTACACAGATATTTTTTTTTTAATTGGAACAAGCCCGCCACACTATTCCCAAACCACTGTAACTCCTGTAAGCCAGAATCAACATTATACAGATATATGAAATACTGAAATATAATCTACTCTAATATTATAAAGAGGAAATATTTGTTTGTTTATTTGTAACGAATAGGCTCCGAAACTACTGAACCGATTTCAAAAAATCTTCCACTGTTGGGAAGCTACACTATCCCCGAGTGACATAGGCTACTTTTTGTCCCTGTTTTCTCACGGGAACGGGAAATACGCGGGTGAAACCGCGTGACGTCCGCTAGTATGAAATATAACATGTGGCAGTAAACTTTTCCGTGCTTTCCGTTTTAGGGCACTATTTAGAAGCGCATAAAATGTTTGTGTACCTCGTCCACTCGATCGATTCACCGGATTCACTAGATTCATTGACATCTACATCAACAATTTTTCCTCTTTTATTTGTTTGTATTTTAATGCCAACAATTCTTTTCAATTTTTGAGTTGGGTTGTCAGGCAAGTTCTGGGACGCTGAAAAGATTATGTCCAGTTACTGTTGAGCTCGGTATACGAAACTATTAATGTTGCAGAAGGAGGTGGTGGACTGGGAGGTGGGTTAAGGAGTCTTCCTCACTTACGCTGACGCATTTTAAAAAGCAACTACATACCTACATACTTATACTTTTTACTCTTACTTACCTACTCTCATCATTTAACTAGCCTTTTCCCAACTACATTGGGGTCGGCTTCCAGTCTAACCGGATGCAGCTGAATACCAGTATTTTACATGGAGCGACTGCCTATCTGACCTCCACAACCCAGTTAATACTAGGTAATACTATACTCTTTGGTAAGACTGGATGTCAGAATTTCAGGTCACTGACTACCTGTAACGACTGCCAAAGATCTATATATGGCAGCCGGGACCAACAGCTTAACGTGCTTTCCGATGCACGGAGGAAACTCGGTATGTAGGGCGGTCACCCGTCCACAGACCGACCTAGGCAAGCACAGCTTTACCTAAAGATCGACCCGAGTGGCAGTTCTTATTAAGCCACGAGCTCCCATTTACTCTTACTTACTCTACTACATACTTATTCTTACCTACTTCTTTATTAGCTGAATTATGACCATCATCTTTTTCAAGAGAAAAAGAAACTCATGATCTTCGGATGTTAGGTCTTCCTAACCATGTCTTCTTTCATACAGTACATCCATAGTTTCTTTGTTCTTTCCCTACTTTGATTGCCATCCCTTCATATCGTCATCATCATCATCATTCGCAGCCCGACTTCAAGAACTGCTGAGCATTAGTGCTGAGCATTAGACCTCTCAACAATGTCGTCTGCCCATCGCGCCGCCGCACAACACTTCAATTTAAGGCTTATATTCACGCTAATGACTTTGTGCATAGCTAACTACCCCTCTCGGTCGTAGACACGGGACTTTAAACGGACGCATTTTTAATTTATTATATTTAAAATAATACATGTTTTTAAAAAGTAACAAAACCAAATTATTTTCCTTTGTATTGCAAAGCAGTAGGTATTTTTTTATATTGTTTTGTTAAAAAATGAAGGACTAAAATGGTTCAACTCAACGATTTGGAGGTGTTTTTTTTGGATTTTTTTTCTTATTATGTGATACCGATAGAAAAATTATGGCTAAACCAAATTACGTGTCATATCATGTAGATTACTAACAATTTTTCTCAGATGTAATTTCTCTGTAAGTACCGGTGTAAAACCGCTTCATCTGCACGCTGTTTTTAAGCTTTTTCGAGAGAGCAGCCTTAATGAGAAATCTTATTACCTGCGATGGTTACCAGAAAAAATATTATGACAGTTGTTTTCTCCATTTTTATTGAATTTTTTTAAAGCATGAGATTTTCTGTGAAGAACGAACTTGCTGACCTACAACAACAAAATGTACTGTAGAATTAAATAGGTAGCATACTTAAAAAACAAGCTTTACTACAGATACGTAATAAACATTATTTTACTAAATATCACACAGACACACGTTGACTGACTGTAAAAAATATGATTCTGTTTAGTCCGTCCTTAGATTATCGAAAAATATTAGATGCATGTTTTTGTTTTATCAAATTAATAAAAATTGACGAAACTAAAACGTGTCAAAGATCGTGGTGACGTCAATTTCTGATAAAAAATGTACCAAACTGTGACGTCGCGCGACTTTTCGAAACACTGTTGCTTTCATTTTTACGTAAAAAAGAAAAAATACGTGTCCAATATTTTTTGGAAATCTATTTGACGGACTAATTAGATTTTTTTGTCAACTACCCTATTGTGTATGTAGGTACCTAAAATATTTCCACGCCATGAGAAATGGCCACTATGGCGTACATACTTACCTGTTCGTATCAATCACGATAGAGCTTGTTCCGCCACGTCTCCTCAGCTGTAACACTAGGAAGTGGCGCAGAGCGTGTTGAATGGACTGCCTTAAGTAATCTTTGACGTTCTTACAGTGCTGATGATCAGCTCAATATGAATAAATTACTTTTTGATGTGATTTTGTAGAAGTAACCAAGACGTGTTTCGACGAATGAAGTAATTAATAAAGTCTGTTTTATAATCAAGAAATAATTAGTAACGGTTGGCGTACACAAGAAATTAATGTTCTTGGCCTTTATTTTTTTTTATGGTGGGTGGAAAATTATCAAATAACCCCTCCCGCTCTTGGGCAGAGCGGAAGGGAGTGTCAGACTTCTACTGACTAAAAACCACCCATGTTCCTTCTTAGCCCTTCATGTCGAGGCCGCGGTATCTCTTGCGAACAACCCGCAGCCCCGACGGGCAATGTTCTTGGCCTTTTTTTTTTTTTTTGGGGGGTGGGAAATCATCAAATAACCCCTCCCGCTCTTGGGCAGAGCGAAAGGGAGTGTCAAACTTCTACTGACTAAAAACCACCCATGTTCCTTCTTCACCCTTCATGTCGAGGCCTCGGTATCTCTTGCGAACAACCCGCAGCCCCGACGGGCAATGTTCTTGGCCTTTTTTTTTTTTTTTGGGGGGTGGGAAATCATCAAATAACCCCTCCCGCTCTTGGGCAGAGCGAAAGGGAGTGTCAGACTTCTACTGATTTAATTTTAATGATACAAAACGAGGTGGCACACGACTTGTCGCTACCGTGGTCCGAGGGGAAGGGAACAAAACAAACGAGTACATCTTCTGTACGTTACGCCTTAATATTTATTCATCACTAATCTGTGGTTAATAAATTAACTGTTGATTACGTAGGTATACTTCAAAACGGCGGAACGAGATTTAAAAAAAAATATTTAATGCATAAATTCATGTTTTAATTTCATAGTCATAATTAGTTAAATAAAAAAAATTGTAGGGTTTCTGGCATGCCTTTTGCCAATTAAATAAACTAAACACACAGGTATGCAAGCCCGAGGAAAATTATCTGAATTATTTTTCACTTAGTTTCATGTCACCGATCTCGGGTTGGAACTTCGATTCCAAGACTCGAACCTCTGATTTTTTGGATTCATGTGCGTATTATGTAAATTTTATCACTTGCTTCGGTGTAGAATAACATCGTGAGGAAATCAGCAAGCCTATTTTTCAGTTTTTTTTTAATGGGACATCATTAGTCCCCTCCACCTCTGGGCGGAGCGGAACAGATTGTCAGACTTCTACTGACAAAAATCCACACTTAGCCCTTTGTGTTTCGAGGTCGCAGTATCCACAAAATAACAATACTAACATACATACCTATTTTTTTGCAGATTAATGTTTCCGTTGCTCTGCAAGTTTGTTTCTGGGTCCGTTCAAGATACATTTTACAACAATGAAGAAACTGTTATTCATGTTTTGTCTAGTAACTATTGCAGGTAATTATGATTTCTCATTCAGTATAAAGCAAGCCGTGGTGTGATTATAGCGATTGCCTCGTGAATATGCGACTGTCGTCACGTTCATTGTATTTGCCGAACTGGATGTCCTGGGTTGAATTCTCGGGTCGGGCAGACAGTGCGATTGGGTTTTTCCATGAATAACTTCTCAATAGTAGTGCCTCGGAGCGAAGGTTAAGTAGTTGGCCCTGATCTCTCTTTGGTTGTGTCGGATTGGCATTCTCTTGGGATATGAGATTTGTAATTATACACGACACACATTTTGAAATTTTGGAATTATAAAAATAGGATAAATCGGAGTTTGTATATTAGGAATTTGGAACCATTCGGAATTATGAAATTTGCATATGAAATATGCGACAGATGGAATAGAAAATTATGGTGTGCTGTGCCCAAGAAACTGGCAGCAATGACACGTTTCATAGCAATACTTAGTCTCAAGTAAACAATAAATTTTCAGCAATCGGAGAACCAAACAATCCCAGACGACAAAATAACAACAAAGATCTTCAAAAATACAATAAGTGGATCGATTATCTTTTAAATAATGGTGTACCAGTCCACTACGACCTTGACGACCACAAGACCACAACACCACATAAAGGTTTTGTGAAAATAAGCTTGGCTAGACCGTTAAGTACAGAGACTACAGCGGTACCTGAGCAGACTACTCTTAGCGACGACTATTACTACGATGATACGTCAGAGGAAGAAAAGACCACCACTAAAAAGCGTAGGACCAGGAGACGTAAAACTACTCGGGCACCCACTACTACTGCGGCACCTACAGACTCAAACATAATCAGCGAAGCAGCATCAACAATAACAAACTTCATGGAGACAATGGCGAATAAAGTCGTAGAAAAAATACCAGATGTAATCGTCGATACGATTACGAATACAGCAGTTAACACGATTCCAGAAATCATCGAGACGGTTAAAAATTCCAAACCAGTACAAATAATAACGGAAACCGTCGGGAAGGTTAAAAATTTCGCACCAGTTAAAGCAGTATCGAAATTCATCGGGACGTTTAAGAAATTCGTACCTGTCAAAGTTTTCAGGGTTTGGCCGTGGAAATGGGGATAAAGGTCTTACTATTGCATAGTAAGTTAGTAACTATATTGTGTTGTATTTCTTACCTCAAATAACTTTCCGAAGTCGGTCACTTTGTTTCTTTCATTGACTTTTTTGCTACCGACTTCCGAACGTACAGTTATTTTTTACTTTTTTAGTGTTTTTTCAGTCTTTTTTTGCCAAAGGTTTTTTTTATTTCAACCTTTTTAGTAGTGGTAGACTACACGAATTCATGTCTTGAATCAATTTAATATTATAACTGAAAGTTAGTTCATCATAATATCATGCACTCAGTTGAAAGATCGGTTGGAGGTTCATTTATTTGCATTGAAAAAGCATTAAGTCCGCCTATGTACACATTAAGCTATTTCCAGTATAAGCTGGTCTCGCATTGTATAGGATATCCGTACAGTGCGAGATCAGCGTAAACTGGAAATGTATAGCTTGATGTGTAGCTCTTGTGCATAAATATAAATGATAAATTAGTAATTTCAGATGTCTTTTAAAAATGTTTTTTTTAGCCTGCACTGTCCCACTGCTGGGCAAATTCCTCCCAGTTCTTTTATTATGAGTTATTTGCTCTGTGTTATTTAGTTATTTCTCTCTCTCTCTCTGTTAATTCTCTCTCTCTCTCTCTCTCAATCACACACATGAGATTGGTCTGCGGAATTTTGTGATTCCACTGATATCTACAGCAATTTTGTTGTGTTTAATATCGAAGAACACAACAAACCACAGAAAAACTAAAGTCTAGCTTCTTGTAGTTTCCTGTTAAAATGTTTGGCAAATTATGTTTGTAAAAAATTATTTATTAAGACTTCATGCAGAAAAGTTGTACATAGGCGAATTACGAAGGCTGAAGCCGGAGAATACAAAGAAAACCAATTACTTTTAACTAGTTTAATAAAAATTAAATAACAGTGATTGCTTAAGGCTAGATTTAAGTAAAAAATGGTCGATGGTTGTACCAAGAATGGCGGAACTGTCAGGCGGTGTCGCGATTCGGTTCCGCGTGTATGGAGATGCTGCGTCAACGTTCGTGTGAGTAGTTGCTGCGATGCAAATTATTGGGGTCAAATAGTTAGCGGTCCGAGTGTTGTACCGAAATCGTAATATCGGCGTTTCCGTCGTTACACCGTCATTTATTTATTTATTTTATTTTATTTATTTATCTATCAACTTACTCGTACATCTATTATTACAGGGCAACCCCAATGCGATAAATGCGCCTTAATTACTTAATCCTAACTTAATTGCTACTTATAACTAATAACAGATAAAGCATTCCTTGTGAATTCACTCAGAGAACAACAGAATAAGTCCGTCTCACTGGCTATGAGATTGAGCGTTCGGAGAGCACGTGTCAGGGGCACATGTAACACCTCCCCCCGTAGAACAGCAACTATTTGTTAACAGCTGGTAAAAATGTTGATGTAAGATGACTGGAGTCCATCTTTATTTCTGCTGGAGGAATATTCCTTCTTGGTTCCACTTGAGCATATAATGTCCTGAGCTCCATCCGTTTCTATGGGTGTAGAGTAAACCTTTTTAGTTTTATTTCTTAACCAGTGTTATGTATGCTAGAGCAACGGTTAGTATATACCTACCTGCACTTACTAGTACTATTACTAGTAAGTGCAGGTAGGTATATACTAACCGAGTTTGGCAATTCTTCGGGCTATATCTATGATATAGCCCGAAGAATTGCCAAACTTAAGTGGTAGTGGGCAGGGCACATTGCTCGCAGAACGGATGGCCGATGGGGCCGGAAAGTTCTGGAGTGGCGACCGCGAACCGGAAGACGTTGCGTTGGAAGGCCTCCCACTAGGTGGACCGATGACCTGGTGAGGGTTGCGGGGATCCGCTGGATGCGAGATGCACGGGACCGGTCAATGTGGCGACACTTAGGAGAGGCCTATGTCCAGCAGTGGACGTCTTTCGGCTGAAATGATGATGATGATGATACAGGTATGGTGGTATGATAAATGTTTTCATCGGATAACTTGTCAAGTTTTACTGAGGGCTGCACCGAAACTTTCTTGTAACATTCATGAAGGTTCTCGAGATTTATTGAATTGAGCTGTACTAATGGTTCTGCAGTTTTTGATATAGTGTTCTGGTCCAGTGATGTCCGGATTTTGAGAACGTGTCCCTTGATTCGGTTGTCAATGTTGGCGATGGTGAATTCTGTAGTTTTTATCATACAGTCTTACGGTATCGTAGCCAGGTAATTTCCTTGAAGTGTTCTGAACTGTTCCTCTCCACAGAACATCTGTACTTTAGCTGGAGTTGAGATGATTAGTGTGTAGTGTTTTTCATCGAGTTGCTCTAGCTAGGGCCTGCTGAAAGCATTTATCATACCACCATACCTGTATACCTATTTGAATTGAATTTTGTACAAAGGCGTATTTTATACAAAGAATAAATATAATTATCAAAAGAAGCAAATCATAATTGTTTTAACAGCTCCTAATAGATACCGGACTGTTTGTATTTCGTGCGACAGAGATAACGCTCTACGAAGCCTCTTGTCTCTTTCCAAAGGTCGATGTGCAATATTTATCGCCGGGTACTGTACCTGTCTTGCTGTAATGTGTCACGCTGAACAGTCGTCTGCTTAATCTGCCTTAACTTTCTATATTGGGTCACCAAGATACAGGCACCAGGATACATTGCCTAGTTTGGGGCCCGGGGCTACTTCTTCTGATGTACTATCTAAATATAATGCTCTTTGTAATTGTTTTCTTCTATGCATGTTCTAACTTATGTGTGTCAATAAATTGATTTATTATTATTATTATACAGTGTAAACTCTTTATAACGTTATCCTTTATAACAATAAACTCCCTGTAACGTTGAAGTGAGCCCAACTTGGTTGGTTTGCGTTAAAACCCACATATTGAAACACTCTTTATAACGATACGCCATTCTCTATTACGAAGAAATGTGTTCATATTTGTAGACAGTAAATATTTATTATCGGTATTATTGTTTATGTTATGTTATCAGGTAACAAAAGACTTTGAAGCTCCGAAACATCCGAGGTCGGTCTAGCTTTTGTTATCCTTAATTGCCTTGAACACGTGCAGTAAGACGCATTGTTTTCTCGGAAGTGATGGTCTTCGACCAAGCATACTGGGTTTTGGCAATTTGGTTGTTTTTTTGTTCACTCCATATAACGATAACTCTCTATAACGACAAAAATGCTCAGTCCCTTGAGTTTCGTTATAAAGAGTTTACACTGTAATATGATCCTAACTTTTTTTTTTTGTGGGGTGGGAAATCATCAAATAACCCCTCCTGCTCTGGGCAGAGTGGAAGGGAGTGTTAGACTTCTACTGACTAAAACCACTCATGTTCCTTCTTAGCCCTTGTGCCGAGGCCGCGGTATCTCTTTCGAACAAGCCCCGTAGGGCTTCGGCCCTTGCGAGCCCCTCCCGCGGTGGCTGGGATGTGAGGTTCTCTCCCTCTTACGTACCACCACCTCCTTCGCTAGCATCACTGCCTCGCAGAAGCAGGCGATGGCGTCCCATTCCATCTCGCCCCGGACCATGGCTTGCACCAAGCCCAGACGCGAGAGGTCGTCGACGCCGATCACCGCTAGTCCTCCACGGTGTGCTCCACCGTGATATGATCCTAACTTTAAAATGTTATAATACTCCCCAATGATAATGAGACACAAATAATCCACTAAAGCGGATTATGATCCGTAATAATTTTGAATTTGCGACCGAATAAATATGGCCGAAACTATTCAGTAGGCTTGGATTCCGTCGTTGCACCGTTATAAAACACTTTTGTTGCTATTTCAATGGGCTTTGTAACAAGTGTAGTAGTAGTCACCCATTCTTCCGACGACGATGACGATGACGAGGAGGACGAGAAACCTTCGTTGTTGCAGCCGTTGTGAGTAGCACTTAACTGTCTAACCACGCTTAGTTTGACCAAACCTTTATTTAGCGTCGTGGTCTTGTGGTCGTAGTGGACTGGTACACCATTTTTTAAAAGATGTTCGATCCACTAATTGTATTTTTTAAGCAGTTCGTTGTCATTTTGTCTGCTGGGATTATTTGGTTCTCCGATTGCTGAAAATATATTGTTGTAACATTAACGAAAACCTTCATTCAGTCGCAAATATGAATATCAAAATTCCGATTTTCATAATTCCGAATAGTTAAAAATGTAACAACTCCGATTTATCATTCATCCTATTTTTATAATTCCGAAATTTTAATATTCCTATCGTGACTATTAATATATAATGACTATTCTCATAGCCCGAGGGGACGGCAATCCGACACTTAAATATTTATTTTAAATAGAATGGCCGAAGCCAATTACACTATTTAAACATTATGATTTATTTAACACAGTCATGCAATCTTCTTACAAAAATTAAATCAAACACATTCTGTCAGTTTTACCTATGAGGCGCAGGACCAACGACTTTTCGTTTATTCGAAGGCGTTACTACTGAGAAATTATTAATGGAAATACCCAATTGTACTCTTTGCCGACAGGACATCCACTATGCTCAGCAGTCACACTTGCCACCACGAGACCATCGGGCAGTCAAACACAGTCGTCAGTTCAGCGAATACAAGGAACGCGACGTCAGTCGCATAATTACGACGCAATCGCTATAATTAGATTGCGGCTTCTCTTAAACTAAATGGGAAATCATAATTACCTGCAATAGTTACTAGACAAAACATGAATGATATTTTCTTCATTCTTGTAAAACGTATCTTGAACGGACCCAGAAACAAACTTGCGAAGCAACGGAAACATTAATCTGCAAAAAAATGGTATGTATGTTAGTTAGTTCCTAAGACATGTATAGTTTTTGAATCGATTATATTTTGAACAAAGTCAGTTTAATTTCATCTTAATTTCTCTTACCAATACTTTTATTTTTTGCTAAAATGTTGTCATCTTGTTTGGCTAAACAAATAAATCCTAGTGAAACGAAATTGGGGTTTACTATACCGTCGAGAAATATCTCTGGCATTCTGATATCCCGTCGGGGTCGCGAGGTTTTCTTCCTAGAAACGTAATACAAAAATTAAGCAAAAATCCATTCCCGAGGTTTTCACTCATGGGTGGTTTTTAGTCAGTAGAAGTCTGACACTCTCTACCGCTCCGCTCAGAGCGGCAGGAGTCATTTGATAATTGCCCACCCTCCAAAAAAACGACATGTTGATATCCTTACGGCCTCCTTCACCGAAGCAAGTTATAAAATTTACACAATACGCACATGAAATGATCAGTCAGAGGTCTTGGGTTCGAAGCTTGAAACCGAAATCTGTGACTTGAAATAAAAATGTTAAATAATTTTATTTAAGTACTAACTTGTGTGGCAAGTTTATGCAATTGCCAAAAGGAATTTTGTTAGTAGGCAATATTAATCTTTTAATTCGACTAATTAGAAAGTACAA
Organism: Diarsia brunnea; assembly: GCA_949774965.1. Taxonomy (NCBI): domain Eukaryota; kingdom Metazoa; phylum Arthropoda; class Insecta; order Lepidoptera; family Noctuidae; genus Diarsia; species Diarsia brunnea. The sequence goes on along the minus strand of OX459025.1, from coordinate 2,247,659 downwards.
CCATAAAATTAAATCATGACTTGAAGAAAATTAAACAAGTGCGTGTCAGACCACGCACAATGTAGGGTTCCTTAGTTGCCCATCAAAATATGCGGACTTATTAAACTGATAAGCTTCCTGCCCACCTCCCTCCGCACGTTGATTTTTATTGTAATACTAACACAAACTTACATCTACTGTTTTGAAATCTGTGCTCCCATACATAATGTTGAGGAAAATATGTTTAGTAAGTACATTTTATAAGTTTGTCGACTTTTACTCATAAACTTGTAAAGCCTACTTGGCTGTGATGACTTTCCTTTTAATTTCGTTAAAATTAAATATACTACAACCGTGTTTTTTTTTCACCCGCTCAAATATAACCGTTTAGCTGGAAGAGGTGGCACACTTGAGTCTATCAAAAAATTTGCATATTAAAGCTTAATATTTTACAACCAAATACCTTGATAGAAAAAGTAACCAAACAAATACGCCATGTTTTTTAAGGACATACCCAACGATATCGAACACAATGGGCTCCACGTGAAATAAAAAACATCACCCCCCCCCCCCATTTAAGTGTACTGGAGATACCCTAAAAAATATTTTCGAGATTTTATTTTACCACTTTGTCAACGTATAACTTATCTGTATTTTCATTTTAAATTACAGCTTTCTAGTACTAAGCGTCTTTGAGCTATAGTGTGGACAGACGGATGGACAGACAGACGGGCGAAACAACCAAAGGGTTCCATATTGGCTACGGAATCCTGAAAAAAAGAATTTTAATTTCATTATTGATCGATTAACCACAGATTTGTATTTTTAAATTGTATGTTATTATGGAAAAACCAGCTAAGTGCGTTTCGTGGATAATGTAGGGTAACGTAAGTTCCCATTAAAATATGCGCGTTTGCCTCTGAACGTTGATTTTTATTGTAAATATGTAAAAAAAAACTGTGTTTCCACACATTATGTTCAGGAAAATAAAGGGTGTAAAAGTACCTACCCTTAAAACCGAAAGGTTCTTCCCGTACCGTCGGGGCTGTGCGTTGTTCGAAAGAGATACCGCGACCACAGCACAAGGGCTAAGAAGGAACGTGGGTGGTTTTTAGTCAGTAGAAGTCTGACACTCCCCTACCGCTCTGCCCAGAGCGAGAGGAGTCATTTGATGATTTCCCCCCCCCACCAAAAAAAAGGTTCTCCCAGGTTTTTTTTTTGTTCTGGACCATTCCTAAGAAACTTCTAGATACGGAGATATTGGATATCAAAGTTCCGAATTTTTCACAAGGTTTTTTTTTAAATATCAGTTTTTTATTTACATCCAAACATCAATTAGCACAATGCTTTGAGAAAAGTATTATTCTGTTAATAAATTAAAAAATTAAAATTAAGACATTTTCCGGTGTCTCGGTTCACTCGTGCAAAGCGATTTCGAAACAGACCGTAGTGTTAAGTAGTTTACTGGTATGGATTGGAATGTTGGACCACGAGAAGGATGAATGAAAGGCATTTACATGTGGCTGACATGAAAATGCTTAGGGGGATGTGCGGTGTTACACGAATGAATGAATGAAAAAACGTACGAAAATTCGATTTTCGCAGGGTACCTTGTCGCATCAACCTTAATGTATGAACTAGCTGTGCCCACGGCTTCGCTAGCGTGAGTATTGGAACTTAATATAAATGGCTGTCGATGATTGCTATTAAGTTCCCCTACAGACTTTGTCACGTGTCTCTATCTCAACTGAGTGTAAAGCCAGAGATACACATGCTACTAGAAAAGCATGCTTGTTTGCTACTAGATAGTATGCTCATTTCTACCATGATTTCAGAGTGTTTACATTTGTTCTAAAGCACAGACCTCAAAATCATACTTTTTACGAGCATACTTCTTTTTAGCACGTCTGAGTGACATTATCATAAGCCGCGTCCCCACAGGAGCCACGCGGCCGTGCCTCGTGAGTGTGGACGTGAGCGAGGCCTGAGCCGCGCGCTCTAATAGGAACATTTAGCTGCAACCCCACTTAGGCCACGCGGCTCCGTGAGGTCGAGCCGCGAGCCTAACAGGAACGTTTCAGGTGACGTAAATGGGGACGCGGTTTTACAGTTTTTATTGGATACACTGACAGAAAACAACAAAAAGTTAAAAAAAAACATATAAAATAGTAAAACCAAAGAATATAAAAAAAAACAAATAATTAAAAAAATTAAAAAACACCTGCCTGTAAAGAATTGTTCCACCGAACTGTCCCCCGACTGCAATAAAAGTTTTAGATTTCAGTTTTCCATTTTCGAATACATTTACGGGACCTTGCTCCCATTCATCGCTGAATTCCTTTGACTTGTTTTTTATTTTTTAGTTTACTTTTTGTCATGGCAGGCGTGTTTTTTAATTTTTTTAATTATTTGTTTTTTATTTCATATCTTTTAGTGATATATCGGTATTTTTTTGCCATGTTTCTAGTAAATTGATTCACACATACTGACTTTTCATACAAACTTAAAAACCATTTAGGTGCCGTCGTGGATGGATTTGGGAGTTGTAACCTAGCCAGTTTTATTTCTTTCATTACAGAGAATCTATTGATATGTAGCTTATTCGTATCGAATCCCGGGTTTAAAATGTCACCATATCATTTGTTAAGTAGTATTACTAGAAAACACTAGATATTGAATACTACTGTGGTATATTTTTGTAATCTACTTAATAAGTTCTAGACGATGATTATATTTTTCATTGAAATTACAATAAAAACAAATTAAAAGTTATTTTTATTTCTATACCATGGCCACCCTATTATGTTTTTTGATATTTTCTCTAGCCTATGTTACCCGGGATGACGTAACGAATCTAACGATACCACATACAACAAAATCGGTTCAGGCGTTTAGAAGTTATGGTGGAATAAAGAAACTCACAAACAAACATACATACATACATACATACATACATACATGAACGCTAAAAACATAACACTCTTTTTTTGGGGCAGTCGTGTAAAAAGAGGTTTTGTGCTAGTTAGCACGAAAAATAGATCGGTTTGCGATTAGGTAGCATGCTTATTCACAAGCATGCTCTTTTCGTATACATGTGCTACTTGTATGCTCCTAAGTGACAGCTGCTCGAACCTAGCATGATTTTATGCTACTACGTAGCATGTGTATTTAAGGTTTTATTTGTGACCTCTGCGTTTCACTTGACTCTAAACTATGCCTAGACTCGCTTATTAATAAAATTGTCAGCCAATCTTTCCAGATATTTTATTTAATCATGCGGTTCTCCCTTGACTTTAAGAGAACTTCGTCATATTTATGCTTCGGATCATAAATCTCAGCGTAATCGGTGTAGTCTCAGGGTGTAGTATATACATGAAAAAATACCAATCAAATTGAGAACCTTCGTCTTTCTAAAGTCGGTTAAAATTTAAAGGGTAGGATATCAGATTATTTGTTTAGCCAAATAAGATTGTAACATTTTCGCAAAAAATAAAAGTATTATTGAGACGAATTAATAAATTGTACACTCGCCGACTCGAGCCGCCACGTCTAAAATAACTTTACTTTCAGAAGTCGGTGGCAAGAAAGTCAATGAAAGAAACAAAGTAACCGACTTCCGAAAGTTATTTGAAATAAAAAAAACAACACCAGATACACACAACATAGTATGTAATAGTAAAACCTTTATCCCCAATTCCACCAATGTGATATGTTGTTTATTACTTTGTTAAAACTATACTTAACCTTTTCTGCTACTTTGTTTACTATTTCTTTAATAACATTAGGCTTTTTAGTAGTAGTGGTTTTCTGAGCGGTTGTAGTAGACCGAGTCGTTGTGGTAGACATTGTAGTCGTCCTTCCTTTTGTAGTGGTGTCATCGTCGTTGTAATGATTGTCCGGAGTTGTCTGCTCAGGTACCGTTGCAGTAGTAATGTCATCGTCATAGTAATATTCGTCCGGAATAGTCTGTTCAGGTACTGTTTCAGGACTGTCCTCGTCGTCATAATAATAGTCGTCTGTAGTAGCATTTAACGGTCTACCCAAGCTTATTTTGATAAAACCTATAAGTGGCATTGTGGGCTTGTGGTCGTAGTGGTCGCTTAGGTCGTTGTGGACTGGTACACCGTTTTTTACAAGATAATCGATCCACTTATTGTATTTTTCAATATCTTTGTTGTCGTTTTGTTTTCTGGGATTGTTTGACTCTCCGATAGCTGAAAACATGTTGTTGTAAATACGAAAACCTTCATTCAATCCGTCGCAAATATAAATATGAAAATACCGATTAATACAGCAATCGGTGCTGGAAATATATTGTTTACGTGAGACCAAGTATTGCTATGGAACGTGGCCCTGCTGCCAGGCTCTTAGGCACGGGTCCACAACATAAATATTAAAAGCTTCATTCCGTCCATCGTCGCAAATACGAATTTCAAAATACTGATTTTCATAATTCCGTTCGCGACGACAGCTTTCCTTAAACTGAATGAGAAATCCTACTTACCTGCAATAGTTACTAGACAAAACATGAATAATATTTTCTTCATTGTTGTAAAATGTATCTTGAAGGGACTCAGAAATAAACTTGCAGAGCAACGGAAACATTAATCTGCAAACAAATAGGTATATATGCATGTTAGTGTCTCATTTTTGTTAATTTAAAGCCTATTTCATGAATGATGATCATGATGACACGGAACTGTAGTTATCTGTCTTGAATTTAAATCCCTGTCAGCCCCCCCCCCCCCCTGGGTCCGCCCTTTTTTTTATGGTGGGTGGAAAATCATCAAATAACCCCTCCCGCTCTTGGGCAGAGCGGAAGGGAGTGTCAGACTTCTACTGACTAAAAACCACCCATGTTCCTTCTTAGCCCTTCATGCCGAGGCCGCGGTATCTCTTGCGAACAAACCGCAGCCCCGACGGGCATCCGCCCTTGATTATGTGGAGGAGGTGAAAGGAGTTGGTGGTGTTGTGCTGTGATTTGTGCCTACCTCCATAGGAAAAAGGCGTAAGTTTATTTATTCCGCCTGTAAACCATCCAGGGTTATTGTATTTACTTACGTGCTTACCTGTGAGTTCAGTCTGTACAATTGGTAAAAGGCACGCAATATATAATATCTAATGCGACTAATTATAACTTAAACCATGAAATTAAAACATGTCTTAAAGGATTTTTAAAACAAAATAGATTTTTAATTTAATTACGATATTGTGAAGTACGGATACGTAATTTACTTATAATTATCTTTAAGGCGATGAGACTCGCCTCGTGCAAAACTCAGAAAGGCCAAAAACACGTGTGTGCGGGGAGCCCCCCCTTTGACACCTAAGTAGGTACTTAAATTATTTGATATGATGGTAACTACTCTAAAGTCCATTTCACGAAAGAAGTCCCGCGGACAATTGTGGAACTAAATGCCATGTTGTCGTTTGTCGATGTTATCGAGGTGCGTTTGTTGTGGTAGATATTTTGTGAGTTTATTATTGGATTAGTCCGTTATAAGGTTTATTTACGATGGCAAAAGTTGTGACACAACATTATGTCGCGCGACATATAGCGCTGCGTCTGCGGGACTTCTTTCGTGAAATGGACTTTACCTGCCTATAAAATGACTTAAAAATAAAGGAGGTTATCAATTCCAACCTTATATTTTTTTCTTATTTCCAGAAACCACCATACAATGGCGAAATAAAAAAAAGTGTTCGAAAACTAGTCATCATGAATTTCATCAATCAATAATAACAAATTCATAAAATAGAACTTGTCGCCTGGCCAGTACCTACTAATAAGTAGTTCATCATCATCATCAGCCCATAATGTTTCCACTGCTGCGACACAGGGCTTACATGTCTTTAAAGCCGCCATCTTTGATTTTGACCCCATATTCGTATATAATTTTCGCACATGAGATAAGTTTGAAGGCAAGGATATACATGAATTTTTCACCTCGTTAGATTTTGCGATTTAGCCTCTGTTGCCTCGGATGGATTGCTGAACGAGAACTTCAACTTTTACGAACTATAAAAAACAGTAGTTATAACCAATATTATGTTGCGCTTTAATTGCAATTCATTTACAGCTTTAGTCAAAAAAGAAATTCTAAACCTGTGCAAATATTCCGACAGACTGTCAATACCACGAGACTAAACTCTTAATTTATCAATCACATAACACGGAATTAATACAAGGCCTAACGTACAGAAGATGCACTTGTTTGTTTCCTATTTTTTATGAACTCGTGCGTCCAAGTGGGTTCTATGTCTAAGACCATAGGAAGAATGCGAGGGGCCTTTTTTGTGACAGCATCATGAAATTGTGCACTAGAGTCAGCAGTCGATGACTGGTTGGCATGCAGTTTGTTAAAGCTGTTGCTAGTCTGGATAGGCTCCAATTGGCTTAGTTCGGCTTGACGCGCAATTCTTTTGAGAATTTTCCCTTCACTGGTTTTAATAGGACCTTCGAGGGGGCGTTTGCCAAGAGAGTTGGAGCGTATCAGAAAACGATCCATTTTAACAACTCTTTAGCGAGTATTTTCCCATCGCTAGTGTCGATGCGAAATAAGTGGGTGGGGAGTATAGATAAGACTTACGAACGATGCAAGCGCACGCGCCGAACTGACAGCATTAAAGCCACTCTGTGCAAGTCGATACGTTTCATCCTTACTGTTCCGAGGAAAGTACAAGTACTGTATCATCCGCATAAAGAATATCGTCCATAAGAAAAGGCGCGGTCCAAGGATTCTGCCCTGGGGCACCCTGTAAACAATTGGTATCTTAGAACTAGTGTGCGGCCCTATTTTTACACGTTGGGTTCTTTCGCTGAAATGGCTCTGGAATAGCGTCAACTGAGTGCCTCTAATTCCCATATTCTCTAACTTTTTTAACAGGATTGGGATCGAAACCATGTCGAATGCCTTTGCCAGATCCAGGAATAGAGCACCATATTTTTGGTTTTTACCAAGCTTCCGTAATGTGCCCAGGTGTAACCAGGTGATGTAATTCATCAGCCGCCGACGGAAACCAAATTGGTTATTTGAGAGGAGTTTACGAGATTCTAGATGCTGGTAAAACTGTAATTTTAATTATTTAAAACGAGGTGTCACACAACTGTTCACTACGGTCCAAGGAGAAGGGTAGAAAATAAACGAGTACATCTTCTGTACGTTAGGCCTAAATATTTATTCATTACTAATCTGTGGTTAATGGATTAACGATAACTATAATTTAATTACGCGTACTTCAAAACAGCGGAACGACATTAAAAATCTTATTTTTTGAATCCTTAAATTAATGTTTTAATTTCATGGGCACAATAATAATTAGTCAAATTAAAGATTAATATTCCCGGCATGCCTTTTGCCAATTGAATAAACTAAACACATAGGTAAGCAAGCCCATTGAAAAAAGGTGTGAGTTCGTGTATGTAATTATCTAAATTATTTTCCATTCCGTCCGTCCGTATTTGATCACTTGCTATGGTGTAGGATAACATCGTGAGGAAATCAGCAAGCCTTTTGTTTTCTATTTGTTGGTTAATGGGTCATCATTTGTGGGCCCTCAAGCTCTGGGCGGAGCGGAACGGAGTGTCAGACTTCTGACTAACTAAAATCCATCCATGTTCCTTCTTAGCCCTCTGTGTTCCACAAAGAGCATTACACTCTGATAATTTATCTAATGAAATTGATGAGCGCAATATTATCGAACAACTGTTTGTATCCAACATAGCAATTGCTCAAAGTGTTACACAACAATATAACCCCGAACCGTTATGATGAAGGGCCTAAAAGGGATTTAAATTCAAGTCAGATAACTACAGTTCCGTGTCATCATGATCATCATCACGATATAGGCTTTTTAACAAAAAAAAGATACCAGCTTACATACCCATTTTTTCCAGATGTTTCCATTCCTCTGCAAGTTTGTTTCTGAGTCCCATCACGAAACATTTGACAACAATGAAGAAAATATTATTCATGTTTTGTCTAGTAACTATTGCAGGTAATTATGATTTCTCATTCAGTTTAAGGAAAGCCGCGATCTAATTGTAGCGATTGCCTCGCGAATATGCGACTGTCGACTGATGACTGTGTGTGACTGCCCCAATGGTCACGTGGTCGCAAGTGGAACTGCTGAGCATACTGGATGTCCTGGGTTGGTTTTCCGGGTCGTGCAAAGAGTGGGATTGGGTTTTTCTATTAATCATTTTTCCTTGTTACCTTGGGATATGAGAATAGTAATTATACACGATAGGAATATTGAAATTTCGGAATTATAAAAATAGGATGAATGATAAATAGGGATTTGGTTTCATTTGGATATATGAAATTTGCGACGAACTGAATAAAAATTTTCGTATTTATTTTGTGCACCGGTGCCCAAGAGACTGACAGCAGGGCCACGTTGCGAAGCAATACTTAATCTCAAGTAAACAATATTTTTTCAGCAATCGGAGAGTCAGACAATGCCAGACGACGAAATGACCACAAACATCAGCTAAGAACTGAGCAGATTACTCCTAAAAAAACAAACATAGTAAGCAGAGCAGTATTAAAAATATCAGAAATCATTGAAGTGATAAAAAATTCTACACCAGTAAAAATAATATCAGAATTCATCGAGACGGTTAAAAAATCCACACTAGTAAAAAAAATATCAAAATTTTTCGAGACGGTTAAAAAATCCTTACCAGAAAACAAAATGTCAGAATTCATCGAGATGGTTAAAAATTCCACACCAGCAAAAAAAGTATCAGAATTCATCGAGACGGTTAAAAAATCCACACCAAAAAAAATCATAACAAAACTCATCGGGACGGTTCAAAATTCCAAACTATTAAAAAAAATATTAGAAATCATCGAGGCGGTTAAAAATCCCACACTAGTAAAAAAAATATCAGAATTCATCGAGACGGTTAAAAATTCCGTACCAGTAGCAAAAATATCAGAATTCATCGGGACGGTTAAAAATTCCACACCAGTAATAAAAATAGAAGAATTCATGGAGACGGTTAAACATTTTAAACCCGAAAAAGAAGTATCAATAATCATCGAGATTATTAAACATTCCACACTAGTAAAAAAAATATCAGAACTTATTGAGACGGTTAAAAATTCCACACCAGTAAAAAAAGTATCAGAAGTCATAGAGATGGTTGAAAATTCCCCACCAAAAAAAAGTAGCAGAATTCATCGAGACGGTTAAAAATTCCGTACCAGTAGCAAAAATATCAGAATTCATCGGGACGGTTAAAAATTCCACACCAGTAATAAAAATAGAAGAATTCATGGAGACGGTTAAACATTTTAAACCCGAAAAAGAAGTATCAATAATCATCGAGATTATTAAACATTCCACACTAGTAAAAAAAATATCAGAACTTATTGAGACGGTTAAAAATTCCACACCAGTAAAAAAAGTATCAGAAGTCATAGAGATGGTTGAAAATTCCCCACCAAAAAAAAGTAGCAGAATTCATCGAGACGCTTAAAAATTCCACACCAGTAAAACTAATAACAGAAATCATCAGGATGGTTCAGAATATCTTCTTTTTTTTTCGGGTGGAAAATCATCAAATAATAAAACCCGCTCTTCGGCAGAGCGAAAGGGAGTGTCAGACTTCTTCTGACTAAAACCCACCCATGTTCCTTCTTAGCCCTTCACGTCGAGGTCGCCGTATCTCTTGCGAACAACCCGCAGCCCCGACGGGGTTCAGAATGTCTTGAACGTAAAAAAATTATCACGAATGTTTTCAAATGGTGGCCGTGGAAGTGGAGATAAATTATTACATAAATTAGTTTTACTATTACATTTACTATGTTGTGTGTATCTGGTGTTGTTTTTCTTACCTCAAATATCTTTCGGAAGTCGATCACTTTGTTTCTTTCATTGAATTTTTTGCCACCGACTTCCGAAAGTAAATGCCTTTCATTCATCCTTTTTGTGGCCCAACATTCCGATCCATACTAGACAGTAGGTCTAACTATTGTTTTATAAATCTTCCCCTTTAGTTTTAGCGGAATGCGGGAGACGCAGATTGTTCCCGTGACCTGCCGCCATTTCATCCATCCCGTGTTAATTCTGTGCTTAAGGCTTGTATTCACGCCAATAACCTTGTGCATTTGGGCGGAGCTAACTAGCCCTCTCGGTCGTAGACACAGACTTTAAACGGACGCATTTTAAATTTATTATAATTAAAATTATACATGTTTTTAAAAAGTAACAAAACCAAATCATTTTGCTTTGTATTGCAGAGCAGTAGATTTTTTTTATATTGTTTTGATAAAAAATGAACGACTAAAATGGTTCAACTCAACGATTTGGAGGTGATTTTGTGGATTTTTTGTCTTATTATGTGATACCGACAGAAAAATTATAGCCAAACCAAATTACGTATCATATCATGTAGATTACCAACAATTTTATCATATGTAATTTCTCTGTAAGTGCCGGTGAAAAGCTGGTTTCATCTGCACGCTGTTTTTAAGCTTTTTCGAGAGAGCAGCCTTAACACTTGGCGGTCTATTTCGAAATCACTTTGTACGAGTGAATCGAGATACCGGAAAATTTCATAATTATAGAAAGTTCTTTAGATTTATTAACATAATAGTAGAGGAAGAACAAAGAAACGATGGATGGATTATGTTAAGAATACTTTTTCTCTAGTGTGTGCTAGTGGATGCTTTGAATAGAAAATTAAAAACCGGCCAAGTCTTGTGCAGCCGGACCACGCACAATGTAGGGTTCCGTAGTTGCCCATCAAAATAATATGTGAATTTACTAAACTGATTAACCACCCTGCCTACCTGCCTCCGAACGATGATTTTTATTGTAAAAGTAAAACAAACTTACATTTGCAGTTTTGAGACTTGCATATACATAGGAAAATGTTACATACAAGTACATTAATTTATAAGTTGGTCGACTATTACTCGTAAACTTGTAAAGCCTACTTAGCTACATTCACCCTAAGTAACATAGACTACTTCTTATTCTTATATTCCCACGAGAACGGGAACTACACGGGTGAAATCAACGAGATCCGCGAGATCAACGTTCAGAGGCAAATCGCATATTTTAATACCCGTTGACCGTCCGCTAACATTGCTTGAATGTCTTATGATCCACCGTGTGCTCATAACGACACTCGGGGGGGAACCTACGGTAGGTACCCTACATTGTGCCCGCCGCCCGACACGCACTTAGCCGGTTTTTCTAAATAACATACAATTTAAAAATACAAATCTGTGATTAATTGATTTACGAAAACTATAAGCTAATTGCGTAAGTACTTCAAAATATCGTAATGGAATTAAGTCTTTTTTTTTAGGGTTGCGTAGTCAACAAGGAACCCTCTGTTTATTTCACCATGTCCGTCTGTCTGTCTGTCCGTCCGGCTGTCTACACTATAACACAAAGACGCTTAATAAAAGAAAGCTGTAATTTGGAATAAATATACAGATGAGTTACGTTGACAAAGTGGTAAAATAAAATCTCGAAAATATTTTTTCAACACACTTGCTCATAAAGTGGCTCTAATTTCACCGCAATTAGGCACATAATGACACCTGTAATCAAACTGTGAATTTTTCATTACCATTATTCACAAGTGAATTATAGGTTTTTTTTTAAATTTTATTGGTTGAGTTGCTTTGTTCTTAAAAGATTTTGTTCAATACTACAAATAAATGAATGTACCTATTGCTTGCTCTTTACATGCAACTTCGAATTTAAATAGATAATTTCAACTTGTTTAAACGTTTTTAATAAATAAAACTTTTGTTTTCTCTGTAATAAAAAAAAACTTTGAATTCCCCATTTTGTACGTGGCTGCAACGCTATCCGCGAAAATTTAAAAAAAAAACTTAATCTTCTAGTCTATAGCCGATCACCATTGTTAGATGCGCGCGCAAGAAAACTTATTAATTGAAATAGATAATTTCAACTTGTATATACGTTTTTAATAAATAAAACTTTTGTTTTCTCTGTAATAAAAAAAACTTTGAATTCTTCATTTTGTACGTGGCTAAAACGCTATACGCAAAAACCAAAAAAAGAAACCTCATTCTTTTAGTCTATGGCCGATCGCCATTGTTAGATGCGCGCCCAGAAAAACTGATTAATTTTTCCCGCCATGGCGAAATTTTTTTCACAACTCGTTTTAACTGTTGAAAATGATTTTTTTGTGTTATTTTCTTCACAAGTATGTTGAAAAACGTCGTATGATACACGTGTGTATTGATGATTACCGCCCTCGGCTCTCTTAAGACCCTCACCTGACGGCTCGGGTCTCAATGGCGCCTCAGCGGTAATCACCAACGTTACACACTTATACCATAATGTACTATTAGGGTATTGCGAGCCCATTATGTGGGATATCGTTAGATAGGTCTTAAAAAATATGGCGTGTTTGTTTGGCTACTTTTTCGATTAAGGTATTTGTTTGTAAAATATTATTATAATTTAAAAAAAACACGGTCGTAGTGTATTTACCGAAATTAAAAGGAAAACTTTCACAGCTAAGCAGACTTTACAAGTTTACGAGTAATAGTCGACAAACTTATAAAATGTACTTACTACTTACGAAACATTTTTTCCTGAACATTATGTATACAATAAAAATAATCGTTCGGAGGCAGGTGGGCTGAATCAGTTTAATAAGTCCGTATATTTTGATGGACAACTAAGGAACCCTACATTGTGCGTTGTCCAACACGCACTTGTTTAATTTTCTTCAAGTAATATTTTAATTTCATGGTTGTAGTTATAATTAGTCGAATTAAAAGATTAATTTTGCCTCCTAAATAATATGCCTTTTGCCAATTGCATAAACTTGCCACACATGTAAGTACTTAAATAAAATTATTTAACATTTTTATTTCAAGTCACAGATCTGGGTTTCAAGTTTCGAACTCAAGACCCGTGACCTCTGACTGATGATTTCATGTGCGTATTGTGTACACTTGCTTCGGTGAATGAGAACACCGTGAGGATATAATAATAATAATAATTTATTTTCTTTAACAAGAATTTTACTACATCTAGTGTTTGAAGTGACCTTATAGACAAAAAATGCCAGTGTTAGGTCACTTCGCTCTTCTGAAGCTTAAAGTTACGTGGTGTAAGAGAAAACATTTAAAAGTTATTCTACAAAAAGAAAATATAAAATAAATAATATATGCCAAATTTTGAAATAACATGGTCAAGAATAATTTACAAAAGCAAAATTTGTAATTTAGAAGCTAATAATATTAACTTAATTTACATTTATTTAGAAAACGGCACGGTTCGCGCAGTGGCTCAAGCAATGGACTGCTGCGCTGCGTGTCGCGGGTTCGATCCCCGCACGGAACAAATATTTGTATGACCTACAGAAATAGTTGTTCCGGGTCTGGGTATTTGTGTATGTGAGTTTAAATGTTTGTGAACGCACCCACAATACAGAAGAAATTCCTAGTGTGGGGCAACGTTTTTTTTAAATAAAAAGAAAAACAACGTGCCTTTTTTTTTGGAGGGAAGGAAAATGACTCCTCCCGCTCTGGGCAGAGCGGTAGGGAAAGTCAGAATTCTACTGACTAAAAAAAACCCATGTTCCTTATTAGCCCTTTGTCGAGGTTGCGGTATCTCTCCGGACAAGACTGCAGCCCCGACGGGATATCAGCATGACCGAGAGATATTTCTTGACGGTGCGGTAGCCCCAATTTCATTTTACTGGGATTTATTTGTTTAGCCAAACAAGATTACAACATTTTAGCAAAGTATTTATAAAGTACCTAGTAAAATAAGAAAGAATCACGGTGTTGAAATTTACAAACAGCCTGATAATTTATATACATTTAACAATTTTATTTCATCGTTTTATATATTTTATTGCGCATGCTGTAATATCGCTTCACTATATTATCATGCTAATAACTCATTATAATGATAATTTTATTATATTAATCTTAACTTATTATAAATATTCATATAATAGGATGTAAAAGTACACATAACGCTAACGAAGGGCACTTGTTCTCCCCACCACTGCGTCAATTTTTTTGTTCTAGAAATCTAGACCATACCTGGGAACCGACACATACGGTACATACGGAGATATTGAGGTTTAAAGTTCCAAATTTTTCACAGCTGTTTTTGTAAATACTAGGTTTTCAGGTTATAACTTTACTTAAATTACCTCCATGACCCGTTTACAATTAAAAACATCCACTAGCAAAATGTTTTAACAGTGCTACATTGAGTTTTGCCGAAAAATGTGATATTTGACCCAAAAAAAGTCGTTTCCCAGCAAACATTTTTGCGTAGGGGTACTTAGTTTGATGTAGGTACAGAATGCTTGGTTGACGGCTGTGTGATGGGTTGATTTACACCCTGTATTACATTACTTATTGTTATTCTTTATTTCCTATTAATTATATTATATTTATAGCTTTAATCATTATTTAACATACTTATATAATCTACTTCAATATAATGTACACCTACACTACTTATAATTATTGTGAAATTTACTAACTTTACTCAAAATATAATCGATTCAAGAAGTATACCTACATGTCTTACTAACTAACATACATACCTATTTTCTTGCAGATTAATGTTCCCGTTGCTTCGCAAGTTTGTTTCTGGGACCCCTTCTAGATAGATTTTACAACAATGAAGAAAACATTATTCATGTTTTGTCTAATAACTATTGCAGGTAATTATGATTTGTCATTCAGTTTAAAGAAAGCCGCAATCTAATTATAGCGATTTCGTCGCGATTATGCGACTGACGTCGCGTTCATTGTATTCGCTGAACTGACGACTGTGTTTGACTGTCCCGATGGTCTCGTGGTGGCAAGTGCGACTGCTGAACATAGTGGATGTCCTGGGTTGAATGCCCGGGTTGGGCAAAGAGTACAATTGGGTATTTCCATTAATAATTTCTCAGTAGTAGTCCTGCGCCTGATCTCTCTTTGGTCGTGTCGGATTTTTGATGATTTTTGTGAGAAGATTGCATGACTATGTTAAATAAATCATAATGTATAGTGTAATTGGCTTCGGCCATTCTATGTTAATAAATATTTAAATGTCAGATTGCCGTCCCCTCGCGCTATGAGAATAGTAATTATACACGATAGGAATATTAAAATATCGGAATTATAAAAATAGGTTGAATGATAAATCGGAATTTTGAAATTCGTATTTGCGACGGACTGAATGAAGGTTTTTGTATATACAACAATATATTTTCAGCAATCGGAGAACCAAACAATCCCAGAACACAAAATGACAACAAATATCTTGAAAAATACAATAAGTGGATCGATTATCTTTTAAAAAATGGTGTACCAGTACACAACGACCACAAGACCACAACGCCAAATAAAGGTTTGGTCAAACTAAGCGTGGTTAGACCGTTCAACGACCACCAGACCACAACGCCACATAAAGGTTTGGTCAAACTAAGTGTGGTTAGACCGTTCAACGACCACAAGACCACAACGCCACATAAAGGTGTTGTCAAAATATGTTTCGGTAGACCGGTAAGAGCTACTACAGAGGGCTACCACTACCACGAGCAGGTCAGACCTGTTACAGTACCTGAGCAAACTTTTCCGGACGAATGCTACTACGACCAGGACCCCACACCCAATGAGTACTCCTACGAAGATTTGACGCCGGAAGAAGTGACGACTACTGCTAGTCCTTGTAAACCTTTTCATATTTGTAGCATTATTACGAAGCCCATTGAAATAACAACAAACGCAGTAACAGGAGCATTAACAACAACAAGAAATATAATATCATACACTGCAAAGACTATATCGAATGCCATCACGAGTGTATGCGATTGGTTTGGCTGGCGATAAAGATTTTGCTATTACATATTATTTTCTGTGTATTTGGTGTTGTTTCTTTTTACCTCAAACAACTTTCGGAAGTCGGTAACTTCGTTTATTTCAGGGACTTTTTTTTCCATCGACTTCCGAAATGACTACTACAAAAAGTTCAGAGCAGAAGCGATATTCTCTCTCTCTCTTGTAGGAAACATTTTAGTAGACAATTTTATTGACTACAATTTTGCTCGAAACTAATTTTGTGAACTCACTATTAAAGAGCAAAATGCGAAATACTGATATTTTTACCTTTGTTCTTTTTTTTATTGGAGGGTGGAAAATCATCAAATTTCAATGACTCTTCCTGCTCTGGGCGGAGCGGTAGGGAGTGTCAGACTTCTACTGACCAAAAACCACCCATGTGCCTTCTTAACCCTTTGTCCGAGGCCGCGGTATCTCTTTCGGTATCGCTTTCCCTGCAATGTTGCTGACATCTCTTTGAGACGCGCGTGGAACACGAACGCGTTGTCTGGAGGATTGGTTGGAATATTCGGCCCATCATTACGATATCTTTTTGCTTCAAGACAATACAATACCTGAGAAACCACTGGTTCTGGAGATATTGAGGTCAAAGTATCATTTTTATTTTCTTCTTTTTTCCCTATTGAAACTCCAAGACATATTGCAATTTTTTACAGTACCCGGCGATAAATATTGCACATCGACCTTTGGAAAGAGACAATCGGCTAATTTCGGCTTCGTAGAGCGTTATCTCTGTCGCACGAAATACAAACAGTCCGGTATCTATTAGGAGCTGTTAAAACAATTATGATTTGCTTCTTTTGATAATTCTTTTTATTATTTGTATTATATACCTACACCAGTTTCAAACAGTCGATCATCATCTGCCTAGCCTTTTCCCAACTATGTTGGTGTCGGCTTCCAGTCTAACCGGATGCAGCTGAGTACCAGTATTTTACATGGAGCGACTGTTTATCTGACCTCCACAACCCAGTTAATACTAGGTAATACGATACTCTTTAGTAAGACTGGATGTCAGAATTTCAGGTCACTGACTACCTGTAACGACTGCCAAAGCTCTATATATGGCAGCCGGGACCAACAGCTTAACGTGCTTTTCGAGGCACGGAGGAAACTCAGTATGTTGGGCGGTCACCCATCCACAGACCGACCTAGGCAAGCACAGCTTTACCTAAATATCGACCCGAGTGGCAGTTCTTATTAAGCCACGAGTTTCAAACAGTCGATGTGCAATATTAAATATTGCACATCAACTGTTTTGAAGGTTCCCAGGTACAGTACCCGGCGATAAATTTTATAGCCGGGTACTGTACCTAGGACCCTTCTAGTTACGGAGATATATGAGGTCGAAGTACCAAATTTTTACAGGTTTTTTTATACTAGTTTTTCAGGTATTTTACTTAAATTGCCTCCATGACCTGCAGGGCTATTACGTATCTTTTTAAATGTCAGTGGCTATCATAGTGTCCATCGATTAACTGTCAAATGGTTCCATTTTGTACCAAACCATAACCAAGAGATACCGCGGCCTCGACATAAAGAGCTAAGAAGGAACATGGGTGGTTTTTAGTTAGTAGAAGTCTGACACTCCCTGTCGCTCTGCCTTTGTGACATGCGGATGGACATGCAGACAAGCCGACATACCGAATGGCAAAAAACGGAACCCTTGTAAGGTTCCGTTTTTTGCCATTCGGTTACGAAACCCTAAAAAAGCTAAGCTGATGATTTACCCGTGGTACGTTTGTTGGTTCTGCGGTCACTACGCCACAATGTAAGTAATTAAAAATCTTATTTCTTGATTTCCTAAAATCCATGTTTTAATTTCGCACATGAGGTTATTATAATCTGTCGAATTAACACATGAATAGGATCCTATATTAATAATTCGGGCAACCCTGGCAGGCACTGGCCCTAGTGGGTTCCGTCTAGTTTGCTGACAACAATTTTACGAATATTAACGCAATTCATATAATTTTCCTATTATGATAAATTTTCCTAAATGGTCACAGACGCAGTTACTACCTATTGTGAAAGATCCATTTGACGCTTTTTAACGCAATTCATAAATTATGATCTGCTAATGTGGCCATTTTAGACGCCCAGGAATCGCCCGCGACTTCAACGTAATAGGGATGTTTACTGACTAAAAAAAATATGATTCTAATTAGTCCGTCTGTTAGATTATCGAAAAATATTAGATACGTACCCTATTCTTGTCTATTATAGAACAAAAATGTACCTAGTGTATTTTGTATAGTAGGTAACTAAATCGTGCTTATGACGTCATAGTACGTAGTCAAATAATGATACGCTTGGTTTTCATACGAATCGTGATACTTGCGTTATCTAGGTATTTACATATATTTTATACTGTGATAGGGCTGCAAGCGACAATGACACCTGTCAATTTGCTTCATCATTTTTTTTTCAGCCATAAGACGTCCACTGCTGGTCATAGACCTCCCCCTGGAGGGGGGGATTTGCCATAATCGCCACGCTTGGCAGGCGGGTTGGCGATCGCAGTATGGTTGTTACGAAGGCACAGAGTACCCTGCTGCCCATTATCTGGTAAGTCCCTTAGTCGCCTCTTACGACACCCACGGGAAGATATGGGATGATGCTATTCTTTACGTCCGACACCATACGGAACAATTAAAAAAGTCAATTTGCTTAACTTTTAATAATTATGATAAAACAGACATAAATAATAATATGATAATTACAAATAGGTATTTTCATACAGGAGGTAAACAATCCATCACCATTTTTAACATTTCAGTCTTTGAAATGTATTCATAAATTATAATAAAAACGATTACAGTTCGTCCAGTCTACCGTGATAAGTAAACAAAACTGGTCAAGCGCGAGTCGGACTCGCATATGAAGGGTTCCGTACCAAAACGGCAAAAAAATCATTGTTGGGAGTTCACTCTTAAATATTTATTTGATTTTGTTTTTAGTATTTGTTGTTTATAGCGGCAACAGAAATATATAATTTGTGAAATTTTCAACTGTCTAGCTATCGCGGTTCTTGAGATACAGCCTGGTGACAGACAGACGGACAGACAGCGAAGGGAATAGGGTCTCGTTTTTACCCTTTGGGTACGGAACCCTAACAAACGGTTAAACACGGAGACACATCAAGGTATACAAAACTAGTATAACCAAACAGACCTCGCTTTGTAAATAATATTATAATATACACATTTTCAACAAATTCACTAGTATATTCAGTGTCCAGTATTATCTGACCCCTCTTCTTACATTATGTATTTGTGGGGGACAATTGTGATCTTCTGTATACGAGCGGTCAGATAAAACTGGGCACTGACCGTATATATTATTTGTCTAGGTTAACAAAATTAGCTGCCCATAGCTTCTAACAAAATTAAAGTTATACTTTAATGAATATATATTTGTGCCCGGTTGATGGCAATAGGCTCGACCCTATCACATGGGACTTTAACATAACTGGGGAAATGTGTGTACAACTAGGTACATATCTGCCAAGCCCTCCGGGGTCCACAAGGATGATGTTGTGTATAACTTTAGTAACATATTTTTATATTATTACGTAGTTTTGGTGATTTTTCTAAAAACAAATACAAATATATATAATTTGTGTCTAGTAAATAGAAAATATATATCTTTTTATAGAAAAACTATAAAATATTGTCGATATTTTTGGTAAATAATCTATTACTTTCTTAGTATGCTTCAGAAACTTAACGATATACAAAGAACTCTTGTGCACTCATTAAAATCTATCGATGTAGGTAAAACTTGGTCTGTCAGACAGCGAATTTACGATTATTATTTTAAAAGATTTTTTTTTGTCATGTACGTGAATAAATTTAAAAAAAAGTCAGCCTGAACAAAATATTTATAAAAATTAATTGCGTATACAATATTTAAAAAGGTCCAGCTTACAAAAAATATATAATATAATCGTCACTTGTTAACAAAAATTTAACATTTTTATTTTATTTTCCAAAAATATAGACATCATTTGCAACTTGTGTGTAGCTAGTGGCAAAACTAGCTCACTACCGACTTACTAATATCTATTCTTTTCACAGATATAGATTAAACTAGATAACGTAAGAGCACCTACTTCACGTGCCCGGTTTAAGTAATGTATACTTAACGAGGTTACTGTTTGTTTAAAACAACAACTTTAAACAACGTTACAATCATCAGTCAACATTTAAAGATAGTCATAGTAGTACAAACCTAGTCTATTTTGTATATTAACTAGTTTATATAGTAATTTGTGTGTATTGTAACATGTTTGTATAGTAACTAGTTTGTATAGTAACTTGTGTGTATTGTAACTTGTTTCTATAGTACTTGTTGTTATTGTAACTTGTTTGTATAGTAACTACATTGTAAAGTAACTACTTTGTATAGTAACTTGTGTGTATTATAACTTCTTTGTATAGTAACTAACAAAATGTTGCTTATGACGTCATAGTCAGTAGTCAAAAAAGTCACGCTAGGTTTTTCATACGGCTCGTGATACTTGCATTATCTAGATATATCTATATCTGTGATTATTTTACTATTACAAACTTGGTAAAATAAAGGGCATCGGTATAACCAAAATCTACCATTTTGTATTACAAGGAACTTTCAATTCAAGCGATATTTGCAAGCAAAAGTAACTTTACAACAAAAAAAAACCCAGTAGCATGAAAATTGCCTCTATGTCGTCCAACTTTTTTTTCATTTTTGTCGTCTACCAGGGACTGAAAGCGGTTACGGTTAAAGGTACCGGTAAGGTATACCTCAAAAATATACCGGTACCGGTTTAGAATAAAGGTTGAGCTATACCGGTACCTTTATAAATAAAGGTTGGGCTAAACCGTTATTTAACCCTTACACGATTTCGGTACGCATTTCGATGCATGCGAAACGAGGCGCGGCGCGGGTGTGCGCGGTGGAAAACGTTAGAACTTGCGTATTTTGTATATTTTGTTTGCTACTCTTTTACTTATCTCTTTGTTGTGTGTTTGAGTGGCGAGGAGGTGCGTTAAAGAAAACCCCTATTTATTAAGGGTTAGGTACACTACCGATACATTTATAACGGTTACGGTACTCCTACCGAAATATACCGGTATGCATTTCTAACCTCAAGATTCCGCTACCGAAAAAAATAACGGTATCGAAATATTTCGGTAACCCTTATTTAACGGTATGACGTTATACCGAAATTTAAAGGTACCGTACTTTTTGGGTAATTCAGTCCCTGGTCTACTTCTACACAGGCAACTTTTTGGCAACTGTTGTTCGGCAACAGCTGCCTGAAGTAGTGAACTATCTATTTTTATTCCAATACCTATAATTTGCATTTAATAGCTCTGATACCCCACTTGTGCCGCGTGGTGGGTTACAGCCCACTTTATCTTACAGAGAGGTCTGTGTCCCAGCTGTGGGAACAATATAGGAGATGGTATTTAATTGCTTCGTATAATACCCAGGATTGGGTAATCAATGTTGCCAGTTGACAAAATCTTTGCTCACACAGACTTGCTGCAAAAGTCGCTTAAATGAAAGCGTCCATAGACTATAAAACTCTCTACATCAACTTCTAGCATCGTTGATTGTCTCTGGGACCCTGATTTCTAGACCATTCATGTCTTTGGTGACGGTTATCTGGCAACCTAGGCGGGAGGTGTCAGTTAGACTGTATGCTAGGTCTAACATATCTCTTTCTTCATCGCAGGCCTCTTCGGGTAATCTGGAGAAATAAAGAAAGAATATAATAGTATTAGGAAGATTTATAAAAATAATTTTACAATAAAATAAACTTATTGCATAAAAAAACCGAATTCCAAAAAAATATCACTAAAACTAGTCTAAAATAACTTAATTAAGTCGGTGACGTGATTGTTTTGCCATCAACTTCCGAAAGTCAGCCATTTTTATTTTACCCCCTTTAGTTGTAACCCGCATTAATTATTTTCATGAACCAATTTTACAGAAATGTCAACACAGGCCAAGAAGAGAAAAACCAAAGTACTGAACAAATATTTATGAAATGACTTGGGACCAATCAGAGAGTATATCCTTTCTCTTTTTTTTTTGTTTCTTCTCAGCAAGTCTTTTTATTTGATACCCATATCATGGCAGTGCATAAAAAATAACTAGTCCGCCATCTTTGGAAGTCCGCCATATTGGATTTAGATTGACGACCCTTGTATGCAAAATTTCAGTTTTTTTTTGGTCTCACCTATTCTAATTTTAATGTTATTCATTTAATATAGGAGAGCAGCGGTGGCGGCCTCGATTTACGAACAGATAAGTTGTGGGTTCGAAGTAGTTCGAACCCAGGCAGGCGCATTACTTTTTGTAATTTATTTCATCACCACTGCTCTCTAACCGGTGAAGGAAAACATCGTGAGGAAACCAGCATGTCTTAGAATTAAAAAAATCGAAAACATGTGACATCTACCAACCCGCGCTGTGCCCGCGTGGTGAATTATAGCCCATCCCTCTCCTAGAGAGGAGGCCTGAGTGCAGTGGGAACATTATAGGCTGATGATGATTAATTTATTTATAGCAGGTACGCAAAATTTCAGTTTTTTGGTCCCCTATTCTAATTTTAATGTTATTCATTTATTTATAGCAGGCATAGCCCATCCATACGTAGTATAAAATTAGAATCACATTAAACAGATGTACAAATAAATTATACCCATCCAAATGCATACCAAAACTTTCCTCCGCATTGTGATGCGGATGCCCATACCACGACAACTGATTACCTCACTCACAACTATTCAATCACCGGTGCCAATTTCAGACTTCCTTTTATGTACTCATCTTTATATAATATATAATTCTACTGTATGTCACTGAACTCCTCCTAAACGGTTGGACAGATTTGGATGAAACTTTCTGTGGATATTTCAATGGGTTCTTGGATGGTTTGAAAACACAATTGGACCCAGTTTATTATATTTTCTATTTGCGTAACGGTGCCCAGAAATAGTGACACAGAGCTGACACACAGAACTGCATAGCTATTGACAAACAATCGAATCGAAGTCGAATCGAACTTGACACTTTTTCGAGTATTTTTGGATCGAACGATTGGCAAATGCTATTCACAGATTCGATCGACATGGTAGTACATAAACACTTAATAAATTTAAGAATAATTTTATGTAGTCAACAAATTATCTTTAATGAGTTTTTTTTATGCCTTTTATAGTTTCTTGTCAGCTTATTTTATAGTTTTTAATACACACACACATACATAGTTTGTTTACTCTTATAATCAAAAATATCCTGAACTACCTACATTTAAAAATGTAATTTTAATTTTAAATGTATATGCAACGACTAGTACAAAATGGCGTCGTAATTCTGATTGGATTGCACTACCGATAGCAAATAGCTGTCGGCAGGATTGATATCTTCATCTTAAATGACAATCGAATCTATTACTCGGTATCGGTTTTGTGAATAGCGATTTTCGATAGTACGATGGATCGATTGGTCACGACGGACAATCGAGTGGTTGTGAATAGCTATGCTGAGCTACTATATAGTTTGACGCTTTCGGTAGCGTGCATCAGTTCCTGGGGTGAACAACCAACAGGACACGCAGGATACGATATTAAGTGCCCCATTGTTTGTGGAACAGCACCACATTCACACTCTGTCTTGAATTAAACTTACCTATCAAAATCCTCAGGTTTCAGTACAACATGGCAGGTGGAGCAGGTCAGGGTGCCTTCACAGGCGCCGTATCCTTCAATATTCAGGTCGTTGTTCACAACCACGTCGAGTAGCGAGTCGCCAACCTTAGCTTGTGTTTCCAGACGTTTGCCGTCGTGCAGAACGAATGTTATTTTTATTCTGTAACAACATAACATTACATTACGCCTATAATAATAATAATCATTTTATTTCAGGCAACTAAGGCCCATAGGTAAAATACACACAATAATAACAAACTAATACATATAAAACAGTAAACCATAACTAAACACGTAACGTCGGCGTCGTGTTTCGCTGCGAGGTGTCGCGTAACCGTCCTCGAAAACGACGGAAAACGACACCTTTCGGCCAAAAGTCCTCCTTCAAACAGGTCTGGAGATGTTGGGTTGGAACACGTATCACGAATGACTTAAAGTTGATTTTGTGGCGCGATTCCAACCTTTCGACCCTCAGAGTCCAGTTGGTCTTCACTTTCAGGTACTGCACCACTTCCTCAATCTTTGTGGAGTGATGCAGACGCGAAATGTACAGCTGCGCCGTAGGTACAGCAGGGCGCAGCAGCATGTTGGGTCCAGTCAGGTCAGGTCTATAATCCTCTTGGTTAGGCAGAGGTGTGCGTACTAGTCCACACAGATTTCGCCAGTTATGTTTAAGTCCCATGTAATAGGGGGCAAGCCTATTGCCATCAAACGGGCACAAATCTAGACTCCGTGGCTGCTACTGAGAAACTTCTGATGGAAAAACCTAATAACACTTTACCCCAGGGACTGAATTACCCAAAAATTACGGTACCTATAAATTTCGGTATGACGTCATACCGTTAAATAAGGGTTACCGAAATATTTCGATACCGTTATTTTTTTAAGTAGCGGAATTTTGAGGTTGGAAATGCATACCGGTATGTTTCGGTAGAAGTACCGTAACCGTTATAAATGTATCGGTAGCGGTACCTAAACCTTAATAAATAGGGGTTTTCTTTGACGCACCCGCCTCGCCACTCACACACACAACAAAGAGATAAGTAAAAGAGTAGCAAACAAAATGTACAAAATACACAAGTTCTAACGTTTTCCATCGCGCACACGCGCGCCGCGCCCCGTCTCGCATGCATTTCGGTACCTACCGAAATCGTGTAAGGGTTAAATAACGGTTTAGCCCAACCTTTATTTATAAAGGTACCGGTATAGCTCAATCTTTATTTTAAACCGGTACCGGTATATTTTTAAGGTACCTTAACTTTTAACCGTAACCGCTTTCAGTCCCTGCTTTACCCGCCCTGGAATCAAACCCAGAACCTCATGCAGAGTAGTCGCGCTTGCAACAACAAGGCAGTCCTAATCTATAGAGTCATAAACTCAAATCATCCGCAGTTTCAATTGATTTAACCTTACGATGATACACTCAAAGTCCAGCATTACCTGAACTAAAGAAGAAGAGGGCAATTGGTGTGCGAAGAGGAGTCAGCTAATGCTGGTCACTGACTGTACGAATCAGCAATTCAGTGGTCAAGGTTAGACGACAATTGCCATAATGTTTTGGTCAGAATTGACTTGATATGGGTATCAGTAACCGGGCTGTGAAGGCCAGATAGGCAATTCCTTTATGTGATAATTATTACATCACGTTTGTAATCCGCTACCTTTCGAGGATTCCGACGTAGAGGAAGACAAAAGAAACGACGGAAAGAAAGGAGTGCAGTACCACTGCACTGTGCTTCGAAAACTCGTATGATCACTCGTACATGTCAGTACATTTTTTACCTACAGCTACAAGTAACGTCAAAAGCCGTGGGGCTGTCTCGCGGTTGTTCATGGATCTTTGACGCGTTGTATCTTCGTATTTTTTTATTAATTTGATAAAACAAGAAACACGTATCCAATCTTTGGGTCACCAAGATACAGGCTGTGCCTAGTTTGGGGGCCACGGCTACTTCTACTAATGTGCTGTTCTATCAATGCTCGTTCTTATTGTTTTCTTCTATGTTACATGTTTCTCTAACTTGTGTGTCAATAAATTGATTTATTTATTATTATTATTTTTCGATAATCTACCTGACGGACTAAACAGAATCATATTTTTTTGAGTCAGTCCAATCCCCTACTGAGTTTATTGACTTGAAACTCAAAGTTAAACTTTGAGTTTATTTAATTTAAAAAATAAACATAATGATGTAGATTCAAGTGTTTTAAATATCAATTAATAATATATAACATAATAATATAACATTTATTTCTCCCACAAAGTACAAAACTACAATACAGAGGTGTAACAATATTATTGGAGGTACAGAGATTTGTGGGAGTCAGGAATCCAAACTAGGATACCCTGTGCTATGGACTCCTGGCCCTCCTCGCCGAGATTGAATTATCAAATTTATCACAATTGGAGAACATCAATTAGAAATATATTAACGAATTTTCTAATCATGACAATTTGCCTCATTGGTGTAGTGGTCGCAACCTTGACTGCTGAGTATGAGCTCCAGGGTTAAATTCCCGGCTCGAAAAAAGTGTCATTGGGGTTTTCCGTCCGGAATTACTCTGTAGCAGCCACGCTGCCACGGAGTCTAGCTTTGTGGCCCAATTGATGGCAAATACTGCCGTCCTATCATCACTAGAAAGCCGTTAACTGACAAATGGTCAATTTTTACTTTTTGATACAGATTGATAGAGTTCAAAATTCTCTATCTTTCTGTCTAAAAAACACTTCTTGAATATGAATAGAATATATATGATGATTCCAGCTCTTGAAAGCGTCTAACCCACACTTATTTGCTAAATATACGTCAAAATAAATTAATTTGACAATTATTTTTTGGTATTTTACTTAACTACAAATAAGTTATCTGATTTTTTAGAAACATAGATTCGCGCATTTTTCGCCATTATCTCGGAAACTACTTTTTGCATTTAACTGCTTTCTAGTTAAAGGACGGCAGAATAGGTTCACCCCCTATGAATTGAAACTTAACACAACTAGCAAAACACCTATTTATTTTATCTCCCATTGAAATTATCTGTAATAGGTAATGTACGTATCCACACAAGGTCACGATAACTTTGTTTTTTTTTTTACACAAGTTATTTTTGTCAATCATTATAGTATGATTAGATACGAATGACTAAAATAATAGTTTTTTATCTACTTATGACATCTGTCAGTCCAGTGGAAAATCAGCATTGGGTTCTAGCTTGTTCTTCTCCGTAGAGATCTACGGTTTGGAATGGACAACTACAGTATATTCACAGTTATTATGCTGTGTGAGTAAAATAAAGCATTTATTTGAAGTAGGCCAATTATAGGCACTATTGAATAGGGGATTGGACTGACTCAAAAAAATATGATTCTGTTTAAAAATATTTGATACGTGTTTTTTGTTTTATCAAATTAATAAAAATTGACGAAGATAAAACGCGTCAAAGATCATGAGTGGGGGGTTGTGACGTCATTTGTAGGTCAAAAATGTACTGACATGTGGCGTCACACGAGTTTTCGAAGCACTGTATCGTCTTCATTCTTTGTTTAGGTGAAAAAATAAAAAATATGTGTTCAATATTTTTTGGAAATCTATCTGACGGACTAATTAGATTTTATTTTGTCCAATCTCCTATCATCGAAAAAAATACAACAATGAAATGTAGTGCCTGTAAATGGCCTACTTAAAATAAATGCTTTATTTTGATTTTGGTGCTACTTATTTATATAGCTTGTAACGAGTCTTTTAAGCCTGTTACATACTATTGAATTCTTTGCTTTGATTTGTAGGCTCTAATGGTGGTGTTGCCTTATGAAAATTCATTTTTTGGTTGACTTGGATTCGTGAAGTGGTCACACTGAGTTTTATTTTCGATGCTGTCAAATTGACTTTGACAACTCTTGCTTTTCGACCTACAGCCTTGAATCAATGGAGTGATTTTTGAGCGCTCCAATAAAATCTCAAAATATAACTTGAGATGGGCGGCATCTAGTCCCTAATTATGTGGTAGCCGATTGCCCTTGTCATGATCCTAATTGGATAGCCTTTATTTTTTAAGGTAAGCGAATTCTTTGTGATTTCGGTCCGTTCCGCGTTGTCATGGCTATTTTGATAGCAGACGCTAATAGTTTCCGATATTTAATTGTTTCAGGATCTTTTAACTTCATTTTATAATTATTTGCTTGGATTCATTCATCTACTGATGACCACATTTTAATTTTTGGAAGAAACGGTGAGTTTAATTGTATTTGTCCGTAACCAGTTCGGCGTCGATCGCCATTTTTTATCCGCTAACGATTATTCATGTTTGTTTTCAGCCACAAGGCGTTTTTTTTCCATATTACTTAAATTTTTGAACGCACGCCCCTACCAAAATGCATATATCTTGGACCGCCGTTGGCAATCTCGGCGAATATCACCAAGATGCTCTTGGATAATCCATCAGGTTCCTAATTTAGTCGACGGAGTTTGGTATGGTTTATGATACATAACTTCAATTTATTTTAAAAAAGTGCAATAATGACAGGTCTTAGAATAACAGCGATGTCATCTTAATTTTACACATTAGAGCTGTTAGCTTTAGAATTAGAAAGGAATTTTCAAACCAGCAGCCTTCGGGTAATAAAGTCGTTCTTACTTTTCATGATTGATTTTTATTGATGCCTTCCCGCTTGAAGATTAAAAGTCTCAAGCTCCCGCAGGTAAGTCTATCCTTGGCATAGTTTTGTGTGTACTCCAGGCGCCCGAATTTTCACTTTTACTTATTTTTATTTGGAGCACACCACACAGTTTAATTTCATTCATCTCACTCTCTTCTCATCTCACACACACTCTTTTTTTTTATTATTACAAGCTGAACAGATTGAAAAGATGGCTATAAGAGTAGAGGAAGACCAAAGAAACGATGGATGGACTGTGTGAAGGATGATATGGCTAGAAAGGAGGTGACTGCTGACATGACGAGAAATAGAGAAGTATGGAAGAAGAAGACATGTTGCGCCGACCACAAATAAATTGGGATAAGGGCAGGAGAATGATGATGAACAGATTGAAAAGGTATCTTTATAGATTCATCCTGTTTGTCTGTCTGTACTATGAATAATTTATAATTGATATGGTTTAGGTCAGGGATGGTGAACCTTTATGGATCAATGTGCCATTTTTTCTAAAGCAATGTTTATTGAGACCTTGCACGTCCCATTCTTAGTCTTTATTGGCAGACAATCAAACTAAATATTTTCTATTAAAAACTCTTCATTTACTACCAAAAAGAAAAAACTTGACCATCATCATAAATGTTTCAATTCTACGCGTTATTCATGTCTGAAAATAATTACTCGTAGGGTTTATGGAGGAAAATATGGTTATAAATTCGGTGGTGTGCCTAAAATATTGTTTAACGTGCCATCAAAGTCACGCGTGCCATTCATCCCTGGTATAGGTAATTAATTGTTACCGAGAAGCCACAGACTTTTATAATATTACTTGGAAATCTAATTCTTGTTTATCATGACTGGTGTCGGAGATTTTATGTCAGCTAAGGACAGGGGCCTATTTTAATTTCAGTAATTAAAATAGAAATTAAAAATGGTTTTTTGACCAGGTCATATATTAGTAAGCAGGTAAATGGTAAATAGAAAAGTATGTACTTTTGAATGATTATCAAAGATAATAAAGTAGTATTAAATCAGACAGTGAGGCCCAAAATGGGCTGTAAACCTCAACAAAGCGTTCGAATTTGAGGGTTTTTTTTATGCAGGGTTGTAACTGTGGCTGAAATTATTTTTTTTTCTTCAAAGCTTCTAAAACCTAAGAAACTTTACGTGTTGTTGGTTTATAACCACGATGTTTTACTTACTTTTCGTCTTTTAATGCCAATTCTGTGGTCGACAATGGTGCTATGCTTCTCCGATTCACGAAACTCGTCGATCCACCGCTGTTCTTCAACGAACAGCGTAGATTTCTTGCGGACAAATTTTTCACAAAATTCCGTAACATTTTGTCTTATTTCTAAGCCACAGGACTGTTTAAAAATGCTGAATCACTGCCCGTTACACCACCGTATATTAAGTAATCTAGCGAGATAGCGTCTCGAAGATTATGATAATAAAAATATGATAATTTCACGATATATTCTTGACCTTACAAATTTTAGGTTACACAAGATACGTTCCGTTTGTGACATTGAATTGTATTGTAAGAAATATACAAAATGAATTGATGTTTTAGCCAGCTGTCATCATTTAGTTGATTAAAGTTTCATATTAAATATATATTACGGACTATATTTCTTTATCTTCAAAAATTATCAGGGAAACTATAAATGGTTATATAGTTTTTATTGTCTTCTGAATATTTATATTTATTTTATATTTCCTATTTACAATTTTGCTGAGTGTAATGAAAAACCAAACACCTGACGTTTTCGTTTTGACGTTGGCTTTACGTTTAGTTTATGCTGCTTATTAATTTAATTCAGAATGTGTGAAGCCCATATTATAGTATGGCACAAAACAAAAGGAAGTGTGTGATGAGATGATGATGAGTAATTGAAAAGTATGAAGTAGGCATGCTCCTAATGAATTGGAATAAGGGCCATGGAAGGGCATAATAAAACATTTAATTCATCAGATTTCTTTAAAACTTGTTCAGCTAACGCTAAACTTGATATTTTCAAAGCCTTATTATAGTACTAAAGTAGCTCTTTTTAAAACATCATGGCTTTTCTCCAAATAACAAAACGTGGCTGACAAGAGTTCATGTGCCTGACTCGACAAAAAAAAATCAAACAAGCTGAGTTCCATTGACACCCCTGAGAAAGTTACGCATTAGATTTAAATGTTGTTACTCAACTCATTCCTATAAAACAAAAGGAAAATTGGCAGTAAATATGTTATTTCAAAAGTTGTAAAAAAAATTCCAAGAACCAAGATCAATCATTGAATTTATGACTAATCGCGGGATTTAAATCGATTTATGTCGTGGACTGTCACGCAGGACATTTTTTTATCGCGTATCTGGAACGCTACTTTCGCACAACTGTCAAAATTGCCATCAGTTCGTACATGAAAAGTCAAAATATTCGAGATTATCCCATTTTCCGTAGTTTCTCGGATTCCAAATCTAATTGCACGTAATACTTTAATTTCCAAAATATTTAGAACATAATCAATAATGTCGGACCGGCTAAAGAGTACGGGTCCAGCTAATGAAGAAGTAATAGATGATTTAACAAAAGACTTACAAACTTCGTTAAAAACGAATGAATCTGTTGAAGAATTTGTCATAAGCCCTGGTACAAGTGCCGAGGACTTCCCTAAGGCTGGCGGAGACGCCGCAAACGCTAGTGGTATGTTGTTTTATGTAATTTTATTAGATCTTGACTAGGGCGTAGTCTAATGAGATGGTAATTTCAATGCCAATAGTTTTCTAATTAGGCTCTCATTAATGTTTAAATCATGCTGACATGGCCACACTCCTTCCGCTTACTGTCATCCGTTGTAAAAGATAATATAGTTTATGAAAAAATAAATATATTTTAATATTTTATTACTTTTATATTGTAAATGTGAGGACCATGTGGGTCTTTCTTTAGTTTTATCGTATGTCCGGCAGTTTGAGTACTATAAGAGACCCACCCAAATGTCCTTTCTTTGGTATTGTTCGTCGTGATGTTGAGCTCCTTAAGTTACAAGTCGAGCTCCACGATAAATGTCAAATGCTTGCACTGACTGGACGGGTCTACTCAAATCTGTGTGGTGCTTTCTTCAAAAGACCATCTCAGACACTGATCTGCATAGTCTTCATGTGTGTATAACAAGTTTATGTCTGGACCTTAAGACTACGACCTCTGAGTTTGTTTCGGATGTTTCTTCTCGGAGTAGTCAGGTACGAAACACCGACCCCATCTAGTTAAAAAAAAAAGTGACTTGTAAAAGTGTTTGTAAAAACCTATTTGCAAAATAAACATCATTTATCATTTAGTTAGATAAGTGGATAGAAAAATAGTAAAGTATACACATCATTAAAATAACATATAGGTATGTATAAAGTAGTGGGAATATTATTTACTAGCTGTTGCCAGCGGCTTCGCCCGCTACAACTCGAAAATTATCCCACGGGAAGAGAAAATCGGGATAAAAAGTAGCCTATATGTTAATCCAGGGTATAACCTATCTACATACCAAATTTCAACCAAATCGGTCCAGCCGTTTATGCGTGAAAGAGTAACAAACATCCACACATCCATTCTCACAAACTTTCACATTTATAATATTAGTAGGATGATGGGTGCTCTTATCGCTAAACAATAATATTATCTCTTTTTGTTCCCTGTTTAGTTTTTGTTTTTTTATTTTTTTTTGTCGTGTGTACTTGTGGTACCTAAGTACCAAATAAATATGTTTTCTTTCTTTCTTTTAAACGTAATCTTTTCATCATTCTCCGGCTCTTATTACAATTTTTTTGGGGTTCGCTCAGCATGTCTACTTCTATAAGCCCCTATTACTTATCATTTCATCAGACATGTCCTTTTGTGTCATATCATCCCTGTTCTTCGGTCTTCCTCTAGTCAACCCATCCATTTGAACTCTAAACATTTTCCTTATTCCTCCGCATCACATGCCCATGATAACCAAATAATTTAATTGCTTCACATCAGGCTAGTTGCGGATAAATACAAGCCTATCACTACATATTATAAAAAAAAGCTGAAACTCAAAAACTGCTGCACCGATTTTCATGCTGTTATCACCAATGGATAGAGTGGTTCTTGATCTACGTGGATGAAGCCGTGGGCATCGGCTAGTCTTCTATAATATAAAAATGAATCGCTCAATGTGTTGGTAAGCGCATAACTCAACAACGCCTGGACCAATTTGGCCAATTCTTTTCTTTAAATGTTCGTTGAAGTTCAAGGATGGTTTTTACGGCGAGAAAAATTCGAATAATGGCCGGAAAAGCCCTAAAAACAGCCCTTTTCTTTTTCCCATACAAACGATTCGTAATAATACTTAAAAGTCAATTTGAACTTTAATACCGTACCATAAAGTTCAAGTGTTACTGGAGAGGTTCCGGGAAGGCAAAACAATTGAGTGACAACTTCAAACAGACCATACGTCATAATCATAATGTCAATAATTTACAACGTAGTCGGGAGGTAGGTACAAAAAAGGGCATTGCAACGCGTACCGGGAACAGCTAGTTTAGTATAAAAAAGAGTAGAGCATGAACTTATGTATGTACGTAAAATTTCAAAAAATTGTTCAATCCAATTTTTTACTTTCCAGAAACACCAACACATTCCACGTCCACCGAAGATCAAGATTTAGACAAAGATTATGCAGAGAAGGATACGGGAGCCAAAGATGACAGCGATTCGGATATTGATGAAGAGTCTCTGAAGGATGCTGAAGTAGACCTCACCGATGATCAGAAAGAGGAACGGAAGATCATAGCTGAGGAGTTGAAGAAAACTGGGAATGACGCTTTTAAAGTGGAGGAGTTTGAACGGAGTATTG
The DNA here is from genome assembly GCA_949774965.1 of Diarsia brunnea. Taxonomy (NCBI): domain Eukaryota; kingdom Metazoa; phylum Arthropoda; class Insecta; order Lepidoptera; family Noctuidae; genus Diarsia; species Diarsia brunnea. The sequence continues at coordinate 2,214,597 of OX459025.1, read as the reverse complement.
AGAAATATACTGAAGGTATGTTGGTATTATACTAATATAATATGGATTATGGAGTCTGAAATAAACACATTTTATTTATTTTTTTTTTTTTTTTTTTTTTTATTTTTTTTTTTTTTTATTATTTTTTTTTTTTATTATTTTTTTTTTTTATTATTTTTTTTTTTATTATTCTTTTTGTCGCTTTTTTTTTTTGATCTAATATATTTTACACATGTCATGTCAATTGTAATATCGCTTCTGATTTACCCAAAGGATTACGAAGAGGTTTACCGAGAAAGTGTGGGTATACCTACTATGGTGTCATAATGTTGTTTCAGTGTTATAGGGAGCTTAATGCTATTAACCCAGCTGCTACTGAGAATTCCTATTCCTGTCCCAGAAAAACCCAATAATGGTGAGGTGAAATAATCACCTCGCAAAGGCCTGCAATATCTAACAATAACATGACTCCTCTAATCCTCGAAAGGGTTTGGCAGAATTGTACCTAATAGTACACCCACATTTCACTGTCATGTTTAAGTCCCAATACTTAATAGGGGACAAGCGAATTGCCATCAACCTGGTACAAATCGAGGCTCCATGGCTGCTATTGCGAAATCCACAATAACAACAATTTGCCCAAAATAGGAATCAAACCCAAACCCTCATGCACAGCAGTCGCGCCTGCAGCCACTAGACCAACAAGGCAATCATCTTAAAAAATTAACTTATTAATTAATTAAATTTTCCAGCTCTTCGGACATGCCCTCTACAATTCTCGCAGCAGCGCTCTATATTGTACTGCAATAGAAGTGCAGCTAAGATGAAACTGCTGAAGTATGCGCAAGCTGCTAAAGACTGCACTAAATCTATTGAGCTGGATGACACATACCTTAAGGCTTATATAAGGTGAGGTGGACTTTGTCATACTTACTGCCGTGTTAAGCACAATTTTTTTTTTTTTTTTTTTTCCATTTAACATCTTGCGATCGGCTTGATCAGCCCTTAACAGATTTGTTGTGGGAGTTTATTGACATGAGAGAGCTGTTCCTCCATTGAGAAAACTGTCTCTTATTCTTATTAGTGAACAAAGTCCCATATATGTTGTCTTTTGAGCCTCCTCACATTTATTGGTTCACATAATGCTGTGGCTAGGGTGTTAGTATGAGCTTTTATGCGTTCTTTGTATGCCTTTGCTCGGTGTTCTACTTCCTCCTTAACTGTTTTCATTTCTGTGTATTTGTGCAATTCACTCATTTTGATAAATAGAGGTGCATTGGTTATAGTTTTGAGAGCTTTATTCTGAAACCGCTGCAAGATTTCCACATTAGAGGTTTTTGCTGATCCCCATAGCTCAATGCCATATGTCCAAACAGGTTTGATTATGGTTTTATAGATGAGTAACTTATTCTCCATTGTCGTATGCGATTTTCTGCCTATGAGCCAGTTTAGGTTTCTAAGCCGTATGTTTAACTCATCACGTTTTTTATGGATGTGAGTTTTCCATGTTTGTTTCCTATCAAGATGCATACCCAAATATTTTGCTGAGTCTTGATGAGGTAGAGTGTTGTTCCCGAGTTTAACCGTCGGGCAGTTGTCTTTCCTCAAAGTAAAAGTGACATGCACTGACTTGTTGGGACTGGCTTTGATGCGCCATTTTTCCATCCATTTGCTAACTTTGTTTAGATGACTCTGTAGAATGAATGACGCACAAAATCAAAACATTTTTTTCAAGTAGGCCAGTTACAGGCACTTTTAAATAGTCGAACAAATCACTACATAGTATAAAACAAAGTCGCTTTCTCTGTCCCTATATCCCTATGTATGCTTAAATCTTTAAAACTACGCAACGGATTTTAAAGCGGTTTTTAATAGATAGAGTGATTCAAGAGGAAGGTTTTAGTATATAATTTGACCGACATCCACGCGGGTGAAACCGCGGGCATCAGCTAGTAAGATAAATTGAAAGAGGGAAGGGAACTCTTTGTCCTGCATGACACATCAGGCCCTTATTATCATGGGGTTTGGGTTTCCGCACTTAGTCCTTGAAGTGGACCATTGTGCGTGGGCCATGTTGGCCGATTACTCCAACCAGCCCACCTCCCTCCAGAAGCAGATCAGACTTCCCGGTCTCCTCAGGGCATCCGCAAGGGATCTTGGTGTTCCTAGGGTCTCCTCACGAATCTTGGTAACGCCTGTGCACTCAAGGAGCACATGCGCCACCGTTTCCTCCGCCTCCATGCATGCTCTGCACAGGGGACTGTCTGTGATTCCTAGGGTGTGGAGGTGTTTATTCAGTGAACAGTGTCCAGTGATGGTCCCCGCCACCAGGCGTAGGCTATCTCTGTCCAGGCGCAGAAGGTGCCTGGTCAGCTTTATATCCAGGGTGGCATAGCTTCCTTAGATTGCCTACATCCTGGTGTCGAGGTCCACCACCTCTCCGCTTGTATTCGAGTGTGATCTTTTAACCAGCTTCTCAGCTGCTTGAAAGGAATGGGCACATGGGTTCGGGTCCGTAGGGTTTTGTGCTGGATCCTCTTCTGGCAAGTTCTTCAGCCGCATCGCGTTTGCCATATCAGGCCCATAATTATAATTTATTTAGGATCTCCAACAAAGGATATACACAGACCATGTTAAATACATAAGGGATGGCAAAAGTATCAAGTAAGTGTACTCCTTCACTTACAGGAGACCATAGCATGCACAATGAAATATAAATCTGAGGAGTTAACAGGGCTATTCCGTTCCAATTAAAAATTATTATAATAAAATTCGAAAATTAATTAAAAAAAAAAAAATTAAAATCAAAACTCAAAGTAACAATTAAAGTCAGAAACGATCAAAGAATGTCAAAAAATTAAAGTCAAAGTCAATAATAAAAATAAAAGTAATAAAAAATAATAATGTCAAAAAAAAATTAAAAACTATAAATTAATGTCAAAAATTGCAATTATTGCAATTACAATTGCAATTAATAACGTACAATTATTATAATAATCTAAAATCTTTTACTTTTTTCAGGAGAGCACAGTCATACGAGGCTACAGAGAAATTTGATGAATCCTTAGCTGATTATAAGAAAATTTTAGAACTGGACCCGTCACACAAGGAAGCTAAAATAGCTTTGATTCGTTTACCTCCACTTATAGAAGAAAAGAACGAGAAATTGAAGACAGAAATGTTTGGAAAACTGAAGGATTTGGGCAACATGATACTTAAACCATTTGGCTTGTCGACGGAAAATTTTCAAATGGAACAAGACCCTGACACGAAAGGATACAAGATTAATTTCAAGCAATAAAAGCATGTTTAAGAGAAATTGTGATATTATTATTATACTAGCTGACCCACACAACTTCGTCTGCGTCACATAATATTGCTTATAACCTTTCTCGATAATTCAACTATCCAATATATTAAATTGAGTTAAATCGTACTCGTAACAAACAAAAAATCTTACCTTTCCTCTTTATAATACCTATTAGTTTAGATTGGCTTCGATTATATTATTAAAGTGACATTTACTATAGATATCTCTTACTGTTTAATATACAGTAACACCTTGTACTTGTAAACATTATGGTGCAGTAAATATTTTGAATTTCTCCGGAGCCCCCAGAGGCCAGAATCCCCACGCACCTACCGCACCGGACCGAATGACTGCCACTCGCTAATTATTTTGTCGCCCGTATATTTTTACATTGCGATATCTTCTAGGATATTTGTTTAAACTGTATAGAGTAAAAGGCACAAATATTCTATATTAAATTTCCGTGCTAACAAACACATTTATATAGATATAGATTAATACCATATGGGTTAAATAAGCTTCGCAAAATACCATTATTTTTAAACTAACATTTAATTATTAAAAAATGGTTACAGTGAGTCAATCTTAAAAGATAAACATATGCTATCGCGGACTTTTTTTTAGAACTTTTAAAGAGGAACAATTCCTTCATACATGATATTTACGTAACTTAAACTGTTTTCGCAGCGCACGCAACGGAAGCTCTCAAAAAGGAATATCTTTTCCCGTTTTTGCAACATTTTTCATTTATGCTCCGCTCCTATTGATTGTAGCGTGATGTTATATAGCCTAAAGCCTTCCTCGATAAATGGACTATCCAACACTAAAAGAATTTTTCAATTCTAACCAGTAGTTCCAGAGTTTACCCTGTTCAAACAAACAAACAAACAAACAAACTCTTCAGCTTTATAATATTAGTATAGATTTATGCATACTTTCTTGGTGTTTTAATTTTACTAGCTACGCTCTCCGGCTTCGCTCGGGTGCAACGTAGATCATCATTTCATCCGAAAGACGTCCACTGCTAGTCGCCATGTCGCCACATTTGTCTCTTCTAAATACAGATTACTCAGCAATCTAGCTAGAAGAGCAGTGATTCATCCAGCTGTTGGTTGTACCTAAACATGTATAATTATTATTAATGCATGCTTTGTAAATTCCTCATGTTAGTACATGAGGAATTTACAAAGTAATTTACAATTTTTTGTTTTATGAACCTAAATAAATTATTATACATGACCGGTCCCGTGCGTCTCGCATCCAGCGCATCCCCGCAACCTTCACCAGGTCATCGGTCCACATAGTGAGAGACTGCCTTCCAACGCAGTGTCTTCTGGTTCGCGGTCGCCACTCCAGAACTTTCCGGCCCCATCGGCCATCCGTTCTGCGAACATTGTGCCCTGCCCACTGCCACTAAAGTCTGGCAATTCTTCGGGCTCAACGTTATATTATCATCATAATTTCAGCCATAAGACTGCTGGACATAGGCGGAGGCCTATGTCCAGCAGTCATTATGACAAACCCCCCTTCTGGGGGAGCCCAGAAGGGGGGTTTGTCATAATCGCCACGTTTGGCAGGCGGGTTGGCGATCCCAGTATGGTTGTTACGAAGGCACAGAGAACGCTGCTGCCCATTCTCTGGTAAGTCGCTTAGTCGCCTCTTACGACACCCACGGGAAGATATGAGATGGTGCTATTCTTTACGTCCGACACCATACGGAACATTATATTACGTTATATTATACTTACTACAAAATATAAAACCTTCCTCTTGAATCACTCTATTGCTGAAAACTGGAGGGGAGCGGGACTACATAGTAACAGACGTAATCAATCTTCAGGTTAAGCCGCGCTTGCCTAGGTGAGTCTCTGGATGGGTGACCACCCATTATATAATAATATAGAGATCCCTCCGTGCCTTGAAAATATTGAAAAACGGGTTAACCTTTTGACCACCACAGACGTCTATGGACATCAAATTAAAACGTGCTTTTTTTTTTTTTTTCTTTTTTGGGGGTGGGAAATCATCAAATAACCCCTCCCGCTCTTGGGCAGAGCGAAAGGGAGTGTCAGACTTCTACTGACTAAAAACCACCCATGTTCCTTCTTCGCCCTTCATGTCGAGGCCGCGGTATCCCTTGCGGACAACCCGCAGCCTCGACTGCTCACGGCGCTTTGGACGGGGCATGGCACGTCGAAAATTACACGTTTTTACAGTTCAAAATAAACATGATTCAACAATATGTTTGTAGTGTTTTATTTTTCCTAAAATAATTCCATAAACATTAGGTATTATTACACAAAGTTAGATAAAAATAGGGATGTTAACTGACAAAAAAAATATGATTCTAATTAGTCCGTCTGTTAGATTATCGAACAATATTGGATACGTATTTTTTGTTTTATCAAATCAATAAAAATTGAGGATGTTATAACGCGTCAAAGATTTGAGTGTGGGGTTGGATTTTTTTAGTTAACTACCCTATTAGCCACTCTGTATTGGGAAAAGATCACAATTAAGAACGTCATGCAAAATGTATCATTTGGCGTGCAAATCCACGTCACCGACGTGAAGAGACGTCAGCTAGTGATGGGAAAGGAAATCAAATCACGATAAAAGCTTTATAAAAACCTTTTATAATATTCACATGAGGACTATGTAGATCCCGTCGGCTCTGCGGGTTGTTCGAAAGAGATACAATGCGGCCTCGACACAAAGGCTTAAGAAGGAACATGGGTGGTTTTTAGTCAGTAGGAGTCTGACACTCCCTACCGCGGAAAGAGTCATTTGATGATTTCCCACCCCCCAAAAAAAAAGCTTTACACGCCGACTTTATGAGTCTATGTAGGACAGAAGCAATTCCGGCGAACTACCATGGCTTTTACGATTCAGATACTTGTTTCGATGGTTCTGAAGACCATGTAGATGTAGGTACATGATGATTACGATGATGATCAGCAGGGCTATTGCGTATCTTTTTAAATGTCAGTGGCTACCATAGTGTCCATCGATTAACTGTCAAATGGTTCCATTTTGTACCAAATTATAACCATTTGACAGTTAATCGATGGACACTATGTTATCCACTGACATTTAGAAAGATACGCAATAGCCCTACAGGAAGACTGATTTTCATTAATGTTTACTGTGTTTATTTTTAACTAGCTGATGCCCGCGGCTTCACCCGCGTGGATGTTGTTAAAATTACATACTAAAACCTTCCTCTTGAATCACTCTATCTATTAAAAAAAACCGCTTCAAAATCCGTTGCGTAGTTTTAAAGATTTTAGCATACATAGGGATATAGGGACAGAGAAAGCGACTTTGTTTTATACTATGTAGTGATACACTAATAGTTGGTTACTTTAATATTGTTTTATTAAATACCCTAGAATAAAAGTTCACGGTTTTATTACCGAATAATGCATGTCCAATATTAACGAGAATAAAATTGTAATGGATTATGTTTTCCGTATATTTGGCCTACATTATTCGTTTAATATTATTGTAATGCACTATAGCAATACTAACAGTATTTTAAAAGTAACGAGAATAAAATGATAAGTGTATATTAAATTAGTCAATTAAGACAGCAGTCCTAACCACTAACTTCCAGTCCAGCTACTAACTTTTTAAATTTTAAATATCTTCAGTTTGGTTAACCTAATTAAAACTATTTTGAAACATTTTCTAAGGTTCAAAAATTAGCAACCACTGAGATTTTTTTTGATCTCTCTACGTCTATTGCTTGGCAAGTTATAGTCAAAAATCTTTTTTTTATTTTTCCTGAAAAGTTGTGTTCTTGCAGTTATCATTTTATTCTCCGGGGACGACGAGATGGTCTTTTGAAGAAAGCTTAATTAACCATATTTAATTGCTATAATACAACTCACTCATAACTTCAGTTTGCCTCAGTGAATGAAGCCTGATAAAAGCATCATATTCTCATCCTATCTCGGTGCTGCAAAGGTACATCGACATTGCAGGTAATCAATCAAACGGGGGCGGTGGGGTGTGGAGGGGGTGGGGGGTGGAAAGGGAGGGAGGAAGCAACAGGGTAAGGCTGCCTACTCACGAACACGTGGCATGTACAAAAACTCACGTTTTTTGCACATCAAGGGAAATCTTTTTTCTGTTATTGCTGTTAAGATGATAACTATGTTAAGTAACTAATATTAATAGTTTAAGGGTTCTAAGAGGTTACTTTTAGTAGATTGGATGTTGAACTGGAATCCTCTACCAAACGGTTCCTAATCGAATCTTGTGTTATTCATCTCTGAAAATAATTACTTGTAGGCATAGATGAAAATATGGTTAAAAATTTGGTGGTGTGCCTAAAATAATAATATTGTGTAACGTGCCATCAATGGCCCGCGTGCCATCAATGGCCCGCGTGCCACTGGTTTGCGATCCCTGGTATAAGGCATAAACTAGAGGCATTATGATTATGAGGTACATTTCTGCTGGTATTATGTTATAAAAGAGCCACAATACACTTTGGTGTAGTATACAGAATGAAAAGGGCACCGATGCACAAAGGGTTACCACGTAGCCGGAAACCCTTAAAAAAATCAGCTGAGTCCCATAAAAGTAAAACCTACACGGTCAAAATGTATCAAAACACCGCGAATGGCTACCTTTATGGGCGGAGCTTCCATGGCACAGGCCGCGACACGCAGTCGCAAAGCATCCCCGTCCCGCCACCCCTGATTTATTGACCCATCAACCCCGCATCAAGCCCTGGACCAGTCTCGATCCTACCGCTGTACTAAGCGCACGCAACTTTCCTGTAAAAACCCGTGAGTTTCTTGAGGAAAATGAGTGCCCAGTCTTCTGAGATGGCCGATCCGATCTTCGACGAACAGACCCACCAGAGTTTCACTCTGCGTGGAGGCCGGCTGCATGAGAAGCCTCAATACATCAACTTCCTCAAAGCTTTTGTGAGGAAGGACATCGCTTCCATTGAAGATTTCGTCGCTACGAAGTCTTATGATGAAATTGAGGAGGCAATTGAGCTGCTGAACCATCTGATAATCCAGTCGCCTTTCTGCGTTAATCGCCCACGGAACGTTCCGCAGTCTGCTATCTTCACAGCGCATTTGACCCACACGCCTAAGACTGGCTGGTCCAAGCTGTAGACCTTCGTGGAGAAAACCCTGACAGAAATAGATTTAGAAGCTAAGAAACCTCATTAGAAGCAAGCCAACATCAGTCAAGGTAACAACCAGAAGAAGATCCCAGAATGCAATGTCAGTCGTCAAGAAAAACAAGGCGGGCAAGAGTAACCATCATGAAAATTGCTGTCAGAAAAGTTAAGACCTTCAGGGCATCTCTGAAATTCAGAAGAAAGAGGATTCAGGTACGTGAGACGATTTTAAGCAAGCTGAACCACGGAGCGGTTTGGCTGCTATGAGCTGAGGACGACGACGGTGCCGGGCGCTCCCATGCATCCAGTCGCATAGACAACCATGAAAGTTATGAGGGTATAGAAAAATAATTTATGGCATAATGTTCATTTTCAAGTTTTGACAGCGCCGATTCCAGCCAGCATTACAACTGCTCCAAGTTTTACCATCAGAACTGTCAAAAATGACAGCTGTCAAAAATTTGCTAGTGAGCGGTAGTCTAAGATTAAATAACATCATAAGTATTAAAACTATTTCTGTCAGGATTCACCAATGAAGAAGCGTCACCGATTTAGTTTCGTCAGCATTATAAAGTAATTTAAAGTTGGTATTTATGTTGTAGAAACCATTTTGTCAACGGTGACGAATTATCTCTGAGTTGCATTCAAAATACCTTAGGTATTTCGCTTCGTCGTAACTTTAAATTTAAAATCATGTAATCAATATCAATATTAACTACTTATTGTAAAACTGTGTTAACATTTGGGACATTACACCGGAAAAAAGCAAAACATAACAAATCACGCCTGTAATTAACTTAGCAGGGGTGCAGCTGGGGTACGAGGGGTGGTGGTGGGGGTTGGGGTAGTCAAGGGGGGTTAAGGGTGGGTGGGAATGGGCGGGGTGTTGGACAGTACCAACCTGGGGCTAGTAAGATACCCGAATAGCCACGTTTTGGAAGCGGTTCAGACATTTCCCGGGACGCATAGGTATAGAAGCAGCGTGTTTACTTATACGCGTGGACGGAGAGTGGAATTTCACGATTTTTCTCCTGATAAACCAACCAGTAGAATTGACTTATTAAAATATTAAACCGGGATGGGCGTAGGTACCGGGACGTTTGACAGCTCTACCGGAGTCAGCCATATTGTTTTTCCACGATTTCACAAATGTTTACTAACAGCGCCATCTATGGAAACGGAGGAGTACTGATAACGACTGTTTGTGATTTCGTCACACGTATTTGTCCCAAATGAGAACACAGCTAGAAACTTTCATCAATTCTATGTGTTAGTATGTAAGATTTATTTTTCAATGAGTTGTCATAATACTGTTACTGTCATTTTTGTATAATTCTCGCGTAAAGCACTTTTTAAAGAAGAGCCCTTCGTTTCAACTTCAAATAAGGCACAAACTAGGTGGACAATTTGACGTTCATCTAAGCCAAAATGTCAGACGCTCAAAGAGAATCGTAAATTTATCTAAAACAATGTTTTTTTGAAAGGCCTATTTGAAATTTCTATTTTGGGAGAGTACTTAAGTAAAGGAGGGATCATACTCGCAAAGTAAGGATAGGAATCCGGTAAAGCGGACACCAGTAGATACGACCACTCGCAGAAGAAACTCAACACACGAGTAGTGTTGTTTTAATCTCGCTTAAGATTAATTACTAAAGTAAGATTAATTGAATACTAATCTTAAATATCATGATCACATTTGTAAGGTTTTTCACCTTTGAAAACTTTATCAATGTAATTATTTGACCATTCATATTAGGGAAGTTGAGAATGTTCAAATAAATACATTTTAAAAATAAAGCTTTTTAACTAAAACTACGCATTTCCGTTAATTTTATTGGTTAGTTTTTGCATGTCTCTTCTCCATAATTATAAAATCCATTCCTTTTAGAACATAGGAATGGATTTTAAAATTGACCAACCGAGTGGAGACAAGTGGAACAGAGGGGAGATATTTTAAGATCCATTCTCTTCCCTCTGACCATCAAGGGAATGGATCTGAATATCTTCCACCAAGAAAAAATACTGGAACTGTGAAACTACAAATATAATAAGACATATCAGCTCTCTGTCTTCATTAAGCCAATTGCTATTCAAAACTTTTGCGAATATGATCCATAAAATTGGAAATATTCCAGTATTAAGGTGTGATAAAAAAACGACTGAAATTTCGGAAGACAGGTGTCAAAAACCTTTTTTAACGAGTCTAAAATGACTTTAAAATAAATGTAATTGGAATTAAAACGTGTTGCTCAGAATGTTCTGAGATCCTCCCTTGAGGTAATTGACTAATTTTAAGTATGGCAACACATTGACTAGTTGCTTGCTCTTTTAACCGGTTCCTAAAACTAACAAACCAACATACAGTAGACCTACAGTTCTTTCGCAATTATTTGACATCCGGAAACCAACACTAACTTTAAACTTACGTGAATAGGGTTTCAATATTATTTTTCCGGGCTCGTTAATGACGGCAACTTGAAACCAACAAAAATAACGATCACTTTTCTTTATTTGCAAGTTATTAAAACCCAGTGCCAGACTCTAAAAAAACTGTAAAAGTACTGTACACTAGCGTCGATACATTGATTTCACAGTTATTTCGAGTTGTAGTTTCTATCACTGTCAAAATCGAAGTGACAGTTATTCAGTACACAAACACCAACCTATGTGTGCAGTCGGGAAATCACAGAACTAATGTGTGTCGTGACATTTATTTTACAAGCTGTGCTACCATGAACTGCCATGACGTTGCTGTCAAGAAGCTGTCATTGACGAATCTGTCAAAGTGACATTGACGTTTATTCTCGTCACAATACAGTTGCTGTTGGATTCCGGTTGTCTAAGGCAACTTAATTGTGTTATAACTGGGCCGCGTACACGCGTGTAGGTGAAATTGAACTCAGATACCGAGCATCGTTACCATGAGATAGCATCTAGTCAATGTGCGTCCAACTAAGTCGATTCCTCGAAATTTACTCGACTCGACTAAACTTCGACCTTGTTTACGTTATAATAAAGTATGGACCAATAAATTATTTGGTAATTTAAACTCAACTTCAGAAGCATAAAGTTGGATGTACAAAACTGCCGTGTTTGTACATCTGACCTTATGCTTCTAATGTCGAGTATACTCATTGCTACAAATCAATACATGAGTATTAAATGTAAAATTCAATTAATACTCATATATAAGGTCATGATCACATTTGTAAGGTTTTTCACCACTGAAACATTTTACACATTAACTTATTTGACCATTCATATTATTGAAGTTATGAATGTTCAAATAAATACATTTGAAAAATGATTTCTTGTGTCTTTTCACTAGAACTACGCTGACATGTAACAAGCCGAGTGTTAGAAATCCGACGAGGTGGGTTACTGTTCAACAGACATTTTGCCATAATCACCACGCTTGGCAGGCGGGTTGGCGATAGCAGTATGGTTGTTACGAAGGCACAGAGAACGCTGCTGCCCATTCTCTGGTAAGTCCCTTAGTCGCCTTACGACACCCACGGGAACATATGAGATGGTGCTATTCTTTACGTCCGACACCATACGGGCATATTTTATATAATTACTTAAAATATCCTATTGGTCCTTATTTTAGTATAATGAAATTATCGAGAAACGGCCTCGAAAGAGGACATATTTTGACAATTTTAATTTGCGGTTGGCTTCTTTTTGAGTCGATGAGTTTTAAATATTGTAAGTCTTGTACAGGCAGTACCTACCAAAGTTTTCAATGTAATACATAGTTTGATACCAAAGACATAGGCATAGACAATATCAGAAAGGTATAGACTTTAGACCATCTAACGACCACAATCATCATCGGTCCGTAATTGCGAAAAATCAATCAGTTCTATCATAATTATATTTGAAACTAATAGATCTTCAAATGTAACCGTACCTATATTTGAAGGTCTACTAACTTATATTTTTTCAAGATTAGAATTGTTATCCACTTACCACCAAAACCCAATAGGGTTTAATAAGTGATACATGTCAAAGTCAGTAATTTTGTTGTTTTGTTTTTATAAACGTCTAATTGCCGCACTCAGAGACGTTTAATGATTACTTAAGTCATCACTTAGTAGATTTCGACACTTAACTGCCGCACTCAGAGAGGTTTAATGATTACTTAAGCCATCACTTAGTAATGACTTTGACAGTTTCGTGAAGGTGGCTGTCAAATCTTTACTAACGAACGGCTTTAGTAATCATTAAATATCTCTGAGTACGTCAGTGAAAGTGAAGGTTTTGTATGTCAAATCTTTACTAAATGACGGCTTAAGTGATCATTAAATATCTCTGAGTACCGCAGTATGAGTTGTGGGTCTTCTACAGAAATCTTCTGTCAGTTTCTCAATACTATATTTAATCTCTGCAGGATTAAAAATGGTATATAGAGATTAGCAGAGGATATGTATGAGAAAAGCTCTGAACCCTCTTCTGATGTTGGAAAAAACAAATCACATAATTGACGATTTTGGTTGGTCACGAGTACTTTTGGGTCTTGGTAGTAAGTTGTCGATTTTGTTTGCTTTCTCGTCTACAGAAAGTCTATTAAGCAAATAACAACATAACATAACATTTATTTATTTACAGGCTACTTTGGCCCATAGATAAATACCTTACAGACTAACATACCTACATATGATATAATACAGCTTGGCAATGTCTTGGTTATCAACCTAATACATGACACTTAAACAATATGGAAAAGGGTGTAATACACCCCTTAGCTGCCTGTCTGCCTACCGTAGGAAATAACAACCGTGATGTAAAATAAAGGGAGGAAAGTGTGATGTCAAAATTTTTGTAAAAAAAATTGTAATTTTAAATTACTTCATAATGTACTGTTTATAACGGTAACCGACAGAGGTTACATTTTTGTGTATAAAATCTTGTATTTGCGTTCGACAACTTCATGTATGACAATCTCTAATAAATATCTTGGTGTCATTTGTTGTGTTTTATTTTTTCATTTAATAATGAAACACACACACACACACACCACACACAGCCACGCAAGTGTCGTCTTGTCAAGTATACATCTACACTAATATTATAAAGAGGAAAGATTTGTTTGTTTGTGACGAATAAGCTCCGAAACTACAAGACCGATTTCAAAAATTCTTTCACCGTTAGGAAGCTACACTATCCCCGAGTGACATAGGCTGCTTTTTATCCCTGTATTCCCACGGGAACGGGAACTACGCGGGTGAAACCGCGTGACGTCCGCTAGTTTCCAGTATAAGCTGACCTCGTTCTTTTTTTGCGACAAGCCCGCCACACAATTCCCAAACCACTGCAACTCGTGTGCGCCAGAATCAACAGTGGCGACCACCAGAAAAGCGCCGCGACAATGAAGCTCGACGGAGTCCCAGGCAAACAAGTTAACTGTCTTGGATCCCGCAACGAAATTAATCGGAAAATAATAGTGGAGGATTAGGAAAAACATAATTAGAGAAGTAGGAAAAACATAATTAGATACTCAGAGATATTTAATGATTACTTAAGCCTTCACTTAGTAAAGATTTGACGAACAAAACCTTCACTAAACTGGCAAAACCTTTACTAAGTGATGGCTTAAGTAATTATTAAACGTCTCTGAGTGCGGCAGTTAGTCATACTTTGTTGCCCTGGCTTTGTATGAGCTTCCAGTACAATGTGAGATCAGGGTATACTGGTTTTGAATACCTTGATTTCGTGAAGAGAGTCACACTACAGAGTTGGTGAGAAAGGCCCAGCAAGTGCCCAAGTATTCTTGGGTTCGATTCCCATGTCGGAACATAAGATATATAATGTATGTACTGTCGACAAAATCAAATGCTACTATCGACAAAAGCAAGTGCTACTGTCGACAAAAGCCACTGGTGCAGTATTCAAGGAATATATTCACACACACAAGACGACACTTCAAGTACACATTTCCAGTATAAACGGACCTCAGTTTTATGGGACAAACCCGCCACACTCTTTCCAAACCACTGCAACTCTTGTGCACCACTGACAATAGGCAAGTGCTACTGTCGACAAAAACAAGTGCTACTGTCGACAAAATCAACTGCTGCAGTATTCGACACACCGATTGCTTTTCACCAGTAAGGAGAAAGTTTTTAGGTCCTTAGAAGAAGAAGCCCTGCTCTCGCAACCTCTGCGGTACCGCACCGAGTGGTCCTAACATGCTGCTCCGCCCTGCTGTGCCTACGACGCAGCTGTATATTTCACGTCTGCATCACTCCACGATGATTGAGGCAGTCGTGCAGTATCTGAAAGTGAAGACCAACTGGACTCTGACTCTATGCTGTATACCGAACGAGTTAACGACCAATGAAATCGCGCCATTAGTAAAGGTTTGACATTCTTTTGTATGACAAAACTGTCAAAACCTTTACTAAGTGATGGCCTAAGTAATCATTAAATTTCTCTGAGAGCGGCAGTTACAGAGGAGGCTTGAGTCCCTGCAGTGGGAACATTAACTGATGATGGTGATGAGATGAAGGGCCAATACCAGGTCCAATCTTTTTCTTTAAATCAAGGACTCTTGCAACTGCGGTACTCAGAGATATTTAATTATTACTTAAGCCGTCACTACTTACTGCCGCGCTCAGAGAGCTTTAATGATTACTTAGGCCATCACTAAGTAAAGGTTTTGACAGTTTTGTCATACAAAAGTATGTCAAATCTTTACTAAGTGACGGCTTAAGTAATCATTAAATATCTCTGAGTACCGCAGTTAGTAAAGATTTAACATAGGTACTTTTGTATGACAAAACTGTCAAAACCTTTACTAAGTGATGGCCTAAGCAATCATTAATTAAACCTCTCTGAGTGCGGCAGTGAAGGTAATATTATTTTAATTTATGTTAGTGTCAGAAAGAGGTGCAACATAATTATACTTCATGTATCGCTCCAAGGGTTCCGTAGCTGAATGGCAAAAAACAGAACCCTTACAGATTCGTCAAGTCTGTCTGTCCGTCCGTACGTCACAGCCACATTATTCGGAAACTATTAAGACTCGTGGCTTAATAAGAACGACCCGAGTGGCAACTCGGGTCGTCAGGTAAAGCTGTGCTAGCCTACGTCGTTCTGTGGATGGGTGACCGCCCGACATACCGAGTTTCCTCCGTGCCTCGGAAAGCACGTTAAGCTGTTGGTCCCAGCTGCCATATATAGATCTTTGGCAATCATTACAGGTAGTCAGTGACCTGAAATTCTGACATCCAGTCTTACCAAAGAGTATCGTATTACCCAGTATTAACTGGGTTGTAGAGGTCAGATAGGCAGTCGCTCCATGTAAAATACTGGTATTCAGCTGCATCCGGTTAGACTGGAAGCCGACCTAACATAGCTGGGAAAAGGCTAGGCAGATGATGATATTAAGACTGAACAGTTGAAACTTGGTAGGTGGAAGTAATAGAGAACCTCCTCCTTTTTGGAAGTCGGTAAAAAAGTAGAAAAATCTAAACAGTCGGCAAAGAACGAAAGTCGATAAACGCCGCCGATCAGCAGATAGACTTTAGTAGAATATAAAGGTACTGCACTAGCAATTATAGGATACATGGTGTGGCAAAATCAGTGGCGTGACAAACGAGAAAAAAAATCCTGTTTGTCATACTAGTGTGATAATCTGTGACTACGAGTCGGCAACGGATAATCTGGTGTGACTACGAGTCAGCAACGAATAATCTGGTGTGACTACGAGTTGGCAACGGATAATCTGGTGTGACTACGAGTCGGCAACGGATAATCTGGTGTGACTACGACTCGGCAACGGATAATCTGGTGTGACTACGAGTCGGTAACGGATAATCTGTTGTGACTACGAGTCGGCAACGGATAATCTGTTGTGACTACGAGTCGGCAACAGATGTATTCTGTAATGTGCGTGTGAACTGAGGGACCAAACTGGGAATACGCGAAATAAAAATCCTAAGATTTAGTAGAAGACTTAATTAATAAATTAACTTAATTACAAATTCCCCGGATTTGTTCTACAATTGTTTTAAGTCTTTTACTAAATCTTAGGATTTTCATTTCGCGTTTTCCCAGTTTGGTCCCTCAGTTCACACGCACATATTCTGTAAACCACTATACGATTTTTATAAAGAAATTCACTGCCGCACTCAGAGAGCTTTAATGGTTACTTAGGCCATCACTTAGTAAAGGTCTTGACAGTTTTGTCATACAAAAGTATGTCAAATCTTTACTAAGTGACGGCTTAAGTAATGATTAAATATCTCTGAGTACCGCAGTAAGAGACTTTCCCACATTTAAGTTAGATTGGACCACACGCCACACACATTAAGTTAAATAGTATTTGGATAGATTTTCTGTACAATAAGAGATGCACATGTAGATTTGTATAGCTTGACTGGTCGCGTAGAAATCAAACAACTAATCAAAATATGTCAAAAATATATATATTTTTGTATAAAATGACTTCACTTTCACAATTTCACAAAAAACTAGTAGATTTGGGCGAATTACCAACGAGACAACACCTGAAACAACAAAAATCTGCGTTAGATCAGCCTGACAACAAAAAGACAAAAGGGGTGTTAAAGTTATACCGCGGCCTCGACATGAAGGGCTAAGAAGGAACATGGGTGGTTTTTAGTCAGTAGAAGTCTGACACTCCCTTTCGCTCTGCCCAAGAGCGGGAGGGGTTATTTGATGATTTACCACACCCCTAAAAAAAAAAAGGGGTGTAAAAGTTCGTAACGGCGATCGGCGGCGGCAACCTCTCGCGTCCGGGCCTAGTGCAAGCCATGGTCCGGGGCGAGATGGAATGGGACGCCGTCGCCTCCTTCTGCGAAGCAGTGATGCTAGCGAGGGAGGTGGCGGAACGTGAGAGGGAGAGAACCTCTCGTCCCAGCCGCCGCGGGAGCCGCTCCGGGAATCGGGGGCCACTTGACGGCTTCCGGCCACCGTAGATGCGGGCTGGACGGTGAGTAATGGGCTAGCTCGCCGTCCGTCCGTCTTATGACGAAGACAGGCCGTGTCGACGCGCGTTCGTGTTCCACGCGCGCCTCAAAGAGATGTCAGCAACATGGAAGGGGCATGCAAGGGCCGACGCCCGTCGGGGCTGCGGGTTGTTCGCAAGAGATACCGTGGCCTCGACATAAAGGGCTAAGAAGGAACATGGGTGGTTTTTAGTCAGTAGAAGTCTGACACTCCCTTGCGCTCTGCCCAAGAGCGGGAGGGGTTATTTGATGATTTTCCACCCGCCAAAAAAAAAAAACTAAAAAAGAGTACGTTTACACCCCCACACAACCACTTGCACCTTTCAAGATTTACTCGAATCAAATGACGGCACGGTTGGTGCAGTGGCTGAGCGATTGGACGGCTGCGCTCGGTGTTGCGGGTTCGATCCCCGCACGGAACAAATTAAATGAATGATTTGTAGGTATGGCCTACAGATAGTTGTTAGTCTGGGTATTTGTGTATGTGAGTTTAAATGTCTGTTAATGCACCCACGATACAGGTGAAATTCCTAGTGTAGGGAAAAGTTTTATAAAAAAAAAATATTCGAGGAAATGAAGAGTTGAAGAATATTGTTAGAATAGTCAAACGTCAAAATTTACTTTACTTATTTACAAGTGACAGTCCCCCAAAACGCCCACCCTTCGACACTTCCTAGTGTTTTTGCTGGAAAGAAGAAGTGGCGGAACAAACTCCCCAGCAACACATCTGTCTGTTAGGTTAGTAGAACCAGACTCGATACAATAGAAAAGTGTAATAACACAAATAAATATTAATCTATACTAATATTATAAAGCTGAAGAGTTTGTTTGTTTGTTTGTTTGATTGTTTGTTTGAACGGGGTAAACTCTGGAACTACTGGTTGGAATTAAAAAAATCTTTTAATGTTGGATAGTCCATTTATCGAGGAAGGCTTTAGGCTATATAACATCACGCTACGATCAAAAGGAGCGGAGCATCCATAAAAAATGTTGCAAAAACGGGAAAAGATATTTCTTTTTGAGAGCTTCCGTTGCGTGCGCTGCGAAAACGGTTTAAGTTACGTTACTATCATGTATGAAGGAATTGTTCCTCTTTAAAAGTTCTAAATAAAAGTCCGCGACAGCATATGTTTATCTTTTAAGATTGACTCACTGTAACCATTTTTTAATAATTAAATGTTGGGTTAAAAATAATGATATTTTGCGAAGCTTATTTAACCCATATGGTATTAATCTATATCTATATAAATGTGTTTGTTAGCACGGAAATTTAATATAGAATATTTGTGCCTTTTACTCTATACAGTTTAAACAAATATCTTAGAAGATATCGCAATGTAAAAATATACGGGCGACAAAATAATTAAGCGCGTGGCAGTCATTCGGTCCGGTGCGGTAGGTACAGTCGCGGTCTTTTCCGCCTGCCCAGTTAAAAATTTTTTCGCATAAATCATGCGTAGGCGCCAAACCCCGCCCCCTCAAAGTTTAGGCCTATTAGAGAAGCGTCAACGTATTTAGTTGCAATCTGCACTGCGCAGCTTAGTGACGTATCCTCTGTACACCTTTTGCGAATTTTACGGACGAACTTTGGCGCGCTTACCGGACCTTTTGAACATTGTAGTCTAGTCGACAAAAAAAATGTTTTTTTTCACTGAACACACCATAATTTTTTCAAATTAAAAAAAAAATCAATACCTTAAATAAATTAATTAATGTGCCGTACTCGCTTTTGACGCCACGCGCGCATCCTAAAAATGTCACGCGCAGACCTATTTTCAGCGTTAAATTAAAATTATAAATAATGGAGATAGAGTTCCGGGAGTTAGGAGTTTTTTATTGGAAATTTCCTCCTCTTTCAGAATTTTTTTTTGAAATTTCTTAAATATTAATAGTTTATTAAATATTGGCAAAAAACGAAATGCCATTTTCTTTTCATCTTTAATTGTTTATAACTTTTGCAATTTTTTATGTGCTAATACACGCTTTTGGCACATTTTTCTAGACGTCATTCCGGATCCAATGAGCTATCGCACATAATTTTAAGAGCAGTATCTCTATTTTGTACCATTTTCAACTTGTCGACTTTTAAATTTTTAACGTGATTCATATTATGTTCTCCAAAAGCGGCTATTTTAGGCCCGCTGGCTAGATCAACGTTTCACCCCCCTAAAGCCCCATTATTTCAAATTTTATCGAAATCGTTAAAGCCGATTTAGAGAACACGCTTACAATTGCCTGTTAAATAGCATAGATTTCATAAGATTCTTAAAATAAATTTAAAATTACTCACAGAAATCATTGAGTTTTTAATTTACAATTACCAAACCAACACACACGCACCATTAATAACGAAAGTCAAATTCAGTTTAAGTTTTTTTTCAAATAATGGCAGTTTGAAAATAACAATAACTCTCGTTCGGCGTGCGTCGGACTCGTCAGTGCGGTGGAACGGTATTGTATTTCATTCATTATTTCTATACAAAGGCGGGGCGGAGCTAGAGAGCGCTTCATGTTGTAAGTGCAAGCAAATATGAGCTTAGTGGTGGTCAGGCGGGAGTGTCCACGATAGTACGTGGGGATTCTGGCCACTGGGGGCTCCGGAGAAATTCAAATTCAAAATATTTACTGCACCTTAATGTTTACAAATACAAGGTGTTACTGTATATTAAACAGTAAGAGATACCTTTAGTAATTGTTACTTTAATATAAATCTTTTATTTTAATATAATCGAAGCCAATCTAAACCAATAGGTATTATAAAGAGGAAAGGTAAGATTTTTTGTTTGTTACGAGTACGATTTTACTCAATTTAATTATGTTGGATAGTCGATTTATCGAGAAAGGTTATAAGCTATATTATGTGACGCAGACGAAGTTGTGTGGGTCAGCTAGTTTATTAATAAAAGTAAAATTAAATATTGTGTTACGCGAATGGACAAAATAAGGAACGAGTACATAAGAGGAAGTCTGAAAGTGGCGCCGGTGACTGAAAAATTGTGTGGAAATCGATTGTCGTGGTATATGTGATGCGGAGGAATGAGGAAAATGTTGTGAGAAAGGTATTAAATATGAATGTGGAAGGATATACGAGTAGAGGAAGACCAAAGAAACGATGGATGGACTGTGTTAAAAATGATATGGTAAAAAAGGAGGTGTCTCATGAGATGACGAGAAACAGAGAAGTATGGAAGAGGAAGACATGCTGCGCCGACCCCAAATGAATTGGGATAAGGGCAAGAGAATGATGATGATTTACTTTAAATACCTAATCATGTCTATTTGGGAACACAATTAAAAGATTCAAGGAGCTCGTGGCTTAATAAGAACTGCCACTCAGGTCGATCTTTAGGTAAAGTTGTGCTTGCCTAGGTCGGTCTCTGGATGGGTGACCGCCCGACATACCGAGTTTCCTCCGTGCCTCGGAAAGCACGTTAAGCTGTTGGTCCCGGCTGCGATATATAGATCTTTGGCAGTCGTTACATGTAGTCAGTAAACCTGAAAGTCTGACAACCAGTCTTACCAAAGGGTATCGTATTACCCAGTATTAACTGGGTTGTGGAGGTCAGATCGGCAGTCGCTTCATGTAAAATACTGGTATTCAGCTGCATCCGGTTAGACTGGAAGCCGACCCTAACATAGTTGGGAAAAGGCTAGGCAGATGATGAAAACATATTTAAGTACGCCGTACTTCAACCACGTGTCTCTTTGGACATTGGCAGACATTTAAAAAAAGCAGTCATTGTCGACTATCGATTTCTCTGTGTATTTATGTGATTAATACATTTAATCTTGAACCTAAGCGTAGTGCTATAAGAGCCAGTTTTCAACAGGAAGTCTATTAAAAATAAGTTAACAAAACTCTCATCGTCGGCGGTGAACCAGCCCTCGTATTCACAGCTTCGATTCGATTTCTAATCGACTTATTTTGGAAAGTTTGTCTATCTCGTTCGCTTTCTTTATGAAAGCGAGCGAGACAGACAAACTTTCCGAATCGAAATCGAGTCGAAGCGTTTGTAAATACCCCCCCGCAAAAGCAAAACTGTTGCGCTACACCCCCCGTATTTTTCTCTCTGTAAATCATTCAGCGACCAACGTAACTAGAGCGAGTAAGATTGATAGTTTTCAGCTTGTAATGGTTCATTTTACAGCGGTTCTACTTACTCGCTCTAGCAAAGGACTTGTCTGTATGAGAGAAGGAGATAGAGCTATCAATCGATATGTCTGGCTCCCCCCGAACATATGATTGTTAGCGTTGCTCGGTAATGAGCTGTTTTGATAGATGGATGGATGGACTGTGTTAATGATATGGCGAGAAATCAGGTGTCTGATGAGATTACAAGTAATAGAGAATATGGAACAAGGAGACATGGCGCGCGACCCTAAAAAGAAAAAAGTAGTTAACAAAAAAATCTAATTAATCCGTCAGATAGATTACCAAAAAATATTGGACACGTATTTTTTCTTTTTTCACGAAAACAAACAATGAAGACGATACAGTGCTTTGAAAACTCGTGTGACGTCAATAATTTTCGATAATCTAACAGACGGACTAATTTGAATCATATTTTTTTTGTCATGAAACATCCTTATTGGGATAAGGGCAAGAGAATGATGAGGACTTTCACTTTATTTACCGCATTTATGGCCCTACCACACGCACAAGCTTCACCACAGCTTTGCCTGCGCAATTTGGTTTGTACTCGGTACATCGTGCTTGCTTGTAACATGTGCAGTACATCTGCCTAGCCTTTTCCCAACTATGTTGGGGTCGGCTTTCAGTCTAACCGGATGCAGCTGAATACCTGTATTTTACATGGAGCGACTGCCTATCTGACCTCCACAACCCAGTTAATACCAGGTAATACGATACTCTTTGGTAAGACTGGATGTCAGAATTTCAGGTCACTGACTACCTGTAACGACTGCCAAAGATCTATTTATGGCAGCCGGGACCAACAGCTTAACGTGCTTTCCGAGGCACGGATGAATCTCGGTATGTCGGGCGGTCACCCAGCCACAGACCGACCTAGGCAAGTAACATGTGCGGTACATCGTAGGTAATACAGTTTTACCAACCACACGCATGAGGTAGTAAAGCTTATGCGTGTGGCAGGCCCATTAGTCTCCTTTCAACCTTTCTCCTTTGATTTAATTTGCTCTAAATCCACCGCCTCTAAAACGTGATCAGCTGTACACGTGCAGTACAAACATAATATTATTCTCTGAACTGGAGACCCCACACCACCCCTGTAATACCCCAACACCCCACAGATGACATGCGCACATTGAGAGCATAAACATACCTATATTATAGCTAAGTTCGCAATAGCGTTTGCAGTCAAAATCAATACGGGAATGATCCAGGGCGTATAAAATATCGCATAGACGGACTGGAAAACCACGTGTCTCTCGGTTCGAAATTTCATGACATAACATCACGCCTGTAATCCCCGAAGGGTTAAGCAGAGGTGTAGGTAACAGGTTCACCCGCATTTCGTTAGTAAAGTTTTTTTTCACGTCCCATGTAATAAGGGGTGGGCGGGCCTGTTGCCATCAAATGTGCACAAATCTTTCTCTATATTTAACTATAACAGAGAAATTGGTATATTTTTTACATAACATAACATCACGCCTGTAATCCCCGAAGGGTTAGGCAGAGGTGTACCTAATAGTACACCCACATTTCGCCAGTTATGTTTGAGTCCCATGTAATAGGGGGCGAGCCCATTCCCATCAACCGGGCACAAATCCAGACTCTGTAGCTGTTACTGATAGATTCCTGATGGAAAAAGCCAATAACACTTTGCCCGACCCGGGAATCGAACCCAGGACCTCATGCTCAGCAGTCGCGCTTGCGACCACTAGACCAACGAGGCAGTTGTATATGCAGGATGCGTTAACACCTTTGTACAGGATGTAAACGAATTCATCACGAACTCGTCAACCAAGCAACCAACATCAAACTAAGTACCCTACGCAAAAATTATTGCTTAAACAATAGTAAACTGGTCGTGGAGGTAATTTAAGTAAAGTTATAACCTGAAAAACTAGTATTTACAAAAAAACAGCTGTGAAAAATTTGGAACTTTGACCCCCAATATCTCCGTAACTAGGAGGTTCCCAGGTATGGTCTAGAACAAAAAAACTGGCCAAGTGCAAGTCGGACTTGTACATGAAGGGTTCCGTAACATTGTAGTAGATATTGAGAGATTTGCCATGTTATTTGAGCACCATACTTCTTATTATAAAATATAGGGTGTAAAAGTACCCTTAACGCAAACGAAAGGCACTTGTTCTCCCCACCATTACAATAATTTTTTTTTTCTAGACCATACCTGGGAACCCCCTAGTTACGGAGATATTGGGGGTCAAAGTTCCAAATTTTTCACAGCTGTTTTTGTAAATACTAGTTTTTCAGGTTATAACTTTACGTAAATTAGCTCCATGACCCATTTACTATTCAAAGCATCCACTAGCACAATGTTTTAAGAGTGCTACTTTGAGTTTTACCGTAAAATGTGATTTTTGACCCCAAAAAAAAAAGTCGTTTCCCAGCAAAAATTTATGCGCAAGGGTACTTTAGTTTGATGTACAGAATGCTTGGTTGACGGCTGTGTGATGGGTTGATTTACACCCTGTAAGGTCTTCCTGTAATCTATAAGTGTTGAATTAATTTCTGTAATTTTTTTCAATTTTTTTTTCAAATCCTTTTGCGGTACGGAACCCAAAAATGATTGCAGTGATTGGGAGAACAAGTGCCTTTTGGCTTCGTTTACAGCATTTTCACACCCTGTATTGATTCCTAGAATTTGTGTATTTTACTTACCGACTATAAAGTTCAGTTAGTATCATGACCCACACGACCAGGATCTTCTGATGCGGTAACGCCGATCGCAGCGTCTACATCGCTTGAAGGACCCACAGCGTGACCGGCAACGCCAAAGGTAGCTGGCAAACAAAAGGTGAAGCTTATTCTCAAGTAATAAACACCATTCGCATTTTCTTTGACCTTAGTCATTGATTCAATATAAAAACTAAAGATACGGTCGTCCGAACATTTGCTCGACGCGTTCGCCATACAGAGAATCGGTGTAGTCTGTTCGTTAACGTAACCTTGTATAAGCGGCGTGGTATTGTCGAGGTATAATGAACATAAATAAAGCTTTTAATAAAATTTACGACCGCACCCGAAGAGAGCAGATCGTGGACTAGTTCACTTCGGCTTAGGAAAGACCATATTGGGACCACGTTTGAGGCGTCATTTTAACATGCCGTCCGCCCAGTCCTTACGCAGTAATATATAAGTCCCTTAAGTACCTTAGTACTCTAGAAATTGCTCCTGTATCGTGATTGCGTTTACAAACATAATTTAAATTCGCATACAAAAACAGCCAGACCCGGAACCATTACCGTTGTAGATCTTACAAATGTTTGTTCCGTGCGGGGATCGCACTCACGATCCGCAGTGCAGTAGCCAATCGCTCAGCCACTGAGCCAACCATGCCGTCATCGATGCGGAGCAATGAGTAAATTGGACGTAAGCATAAATTTATATATCTATCTATATCTACCACTCTAGTATTATAAAGAGGAAAGATTTGTTTGTTTGTTTGTAAGGAATAGGCTCCGAAACTACTGGACCGATTTCAAAAATTCTTTCACCGTTGGGAAGCTACACTATCCGCGGGTGACATAGGCTACTTTTTATCCCTGTATTCCCACGGGAACGGGAACTACGCGGGTGAAACCGCGTGACGTCCGCTATCTATACATATATCTATACATATAATAAATCTGTAGAAAAATCATTTTTGTACATCGAAAATATTAAAAAAAAAATTGTCAGGGTAATAAAGTATAACCAACAGAACACATTTCCAGCATTTTTGGAATTTTTGTCTGTTTGTCTGTTTATCTGTTTGTCTGTTTGTCTGTTTCGATGACTAAGCATCACGTCAAATTTACGAAACGAATGTAGGTAACTTTTATACATAAATGTTGTGCGTAACTTGGGCTATTACTTAGTCTTTGTTTCATCGTAATCGGTGCTCTCTATCAAAAGATATATGCATTTAGGTATAGTTTTCAAGAAGAACTTATACATTATAGTCAAGAATGAGACAAGCAACGACATCTATTGAACGAATATGGTACTTATTAATAAATGCCTTCACAAGATAACTTTAAATAAGTTATATCGTTGTATCGTTGTATCGATAGCAAAAGGTACGTAGATATTAGTCTAAATGACGCTGCTTTCAAAATCTACATAGCCTAAACCCTATAGTGTGTTTGATCGCTCATTTTTAGCAGTTTATCTTCGTCTTCGACAGATGGCGTTATTCATTTGATGTTATTTTCTGAACCGCGGTGTTATTAAATAAACACATGTTTCGTGAATAGTCAAAAAATAAAGATTTACCAATTATACAGTATAAAAATACTATTTTTTTTAAACTAAATTAAAATTAAATAAAACCCACGACATATTTTTTTTGTACCGTGTGGGAATCGAACCTGCGACACGCAGTGCTACTGTTAATCGTCCAGCCAGTGCGCCAAACATGTCTTTATATAGATGTGGTGTGTTGTTAGCCCTATGTGTCGAGGCCGCGGTATTTCTTTCGAACAACCCGCAGCCCCGACGGGCGTCGCTCCTTGGGAGCCCCTTCAATGTTGCTGACATCCCTTTGAGACGCGCGTGGATGGAACACGAATGTGCCTCCATCGTCATAGGACGGATCACGAACGATTAACTAGCCCGTTACTCACCGTTCACAGGCCCGCGCCTACGGTGGCCGGAAGCCATTACGTGGCCCCCGATGCCCGGAGCATCTCCCGCGGCGGCTGGGAAGAGGGGTTGTGTCCCTCTTACGTTCCGCCACCTCTTTCGCTAGCATTACGGCTTCGCAGAAGGAGGTGACGGCGTTCCATTTCAGATTCGATGTCCCAGATTCGGTACAGGTACCTCTCGAAACAGCCTCTAATCCCCCCTTTTTTTGTGGTTCGTAAATTATAAAATGACGAATCCCGCTCTGGGCGGAGCGGAAGAAAGTGTCAGACTTCTACTGACTAAAAACCACCCACGTTTCTTCTTAGCCCTTTGTGTTTCGGGGCCGTGGTATCTCTTGCGGACAACCGTCAGCCCCGGCAGACGACGGCAACAACAATTAAGGGGCCCCAAAGGACATTGTTGCTGACATATCTTTGAGGCGCGCGTGGAACACGAACGCGCCAACGACAGTCCCGGTCGACTATAATGTACCTGTTTCAAATTTATTCAAGATTCATTCGGCCGTTCTGACGTGGTTGATTAACAAACACCCATCCATCTAAACTTTAGTATTAGACATGTACTTTGCATTACCCTCTTCTTATTTTCTACAGCGGCAGTAAGTTAACGCAGGGCAATGATTTAATGTACTTTTATCTAAGCGACGCATTTTAGTTTCTGACAAGCACGCGAACGAAGTCGCGGGCACAGCTAGTAATATATAAAAGGCAATGCTGACTGACTGAGGATCAACGGACTGGTTAAACCTAAAATTTCGCACACGAGTATTTCTCTTATAACGTAGGCATCCAGTAAGGAAAGATTTTTCAAAACTCAACCCCCATCAAGGGGGTGAAAAGGGGATGAAAGTTTGTATGGAAAATCGACGTTTTTTTCCTTGGATATCTTTGGTTAGACGTACTGAACGCTACCTCTGTCTTATTTGTTCATCTACACTCGCGAGCAACCAAATCGACTCAAGCCTAGACGGCGCACATATACATTGATTTTCCTAAAACGATAAATGGTAATTACAAAAGTGATATGTCATTCGAAAGCTGAAGAATTAGGCTTTCAATTAACATCAATACCTTAAAAAAAACTAAGCGCTGATTTAATGACACATTGGCATGGCAGTGACAGGAGAGGCCGAGTCTACAGGCGTCCGGGAGAACGATTTGCCCAATGTTGTTTCGCTGAAACAGTGGCATATGGCGGCGGTTCCTGCATGATGTGGGCTGGTATCTCTTTAGAGGGAAAAACCGAACTTGTTTTCGTGCCTGGGGGCGGCCGAGGAGGCGGGCTAATAGCTGATCGGTACATCACCGACATTCTACTGGATCATGTTGTGCCCTACGCAGGGTTTGTCGGTGAAGACTTCGTGTTAATGCACGACAATGCCCGCTGCCACACGGCACGAGTCACTCGACAGTTTCTGCAAGAGGTCGAATTACGCACGATGGACTGGCCTGCGCTCAGTCCTGACATGAATCCCATCGAGCACTTATGGGACGAGCTTAAAAGAAGAGTTCGGGCCAGAAATCCAGTCCCTTCAAGCGTAGACGAGCTAAAGACAGCATTATTAGAGGAGTGGGACGGCATTCCTCAAGAAAATGTCAAAAAATTTATAAGGTCCATGAAAAACAGACTGCGGGATGTAATTAGGGCTAGAGGGGGCAATACGAAATACTGATTTAAATAAAATAATTTTATTTTTAATTTTTTTTGTTTAATTTGTCAAATACGAGACACATACCCTTTTTCCTAAATTCCCGTTTTTCCTACTCTTGCATTCAGACATCATTTATTTCAAAAATGATGGATGGATTTCAATGATAATGATATCAAATTAAAGCTGACATCTTAAGCTTTCGAATGACATATCATTTTAATAATTTCCATTCATGATTTTAGTTGTATCAATGTATGTGTGCGCCGACAAGGCTTGAGTCGATTTGGTTGCTCGCGAGTGTATTTCAATGAGATCTTTATAATTATAGTCACAAGCTCCTTCTATGAAGAACTTTATTTCTCTACCGTGTGGTTAGTTCCGTAACCTGGAGTTACGAGTTTTTATGCCACTTATGGGCTACTAGCTAAGACAATACCGTTACAAGTACCGTGGACGTCCGCGGGAACGACCCCTGCTGCGTGCCCTACTCCTCCTTCTGGGGCATCTTCGCGGCCTGCAGCAAGGTTGGCGAACCTTGTGGCGCCGGTCGCACCGCCGACACCTCTTGAATCTACCACTTTTGCTGCGACACCGGCTGGCAAAAGAATCGGTCTTTTTTAAAGCGTTTGTCGAAGCTTAGGCCCGGTATCCACTAAAGCGGAGACAAGCAGAGCGGATAGGAGATGTGCCAAATTTGAAACCAATCACAGGAAGGCGAAAGACCAGATGTAAATTTTTACTAATGTGATTGGCCGATTTCCGCACATCTCCTCTCGTCTCCGCTCCTCTCCGCTTTGGTGGTTAACCGGGCCTTTTTTTCTTTTTTCTTGGCGGGTGGAAAATCGGGACGGGATACTTCGCTATACTCCTCATCTTAGCAGTCACCTCGTTCAAGCCATATCATCCTTCACACAGATTGGTGGACCTAAATACAAGGTGGAAACGGACCCTAAACGAAGCTAAAAGCCAAGTGGCTTTTAGCTTCGTTTTCCTCGTCTATGTGATGTTTTTTTTGTACTAGACTATGCCTGGGGACCTTCTAGTTACAAACATATTGGGGGTCACAGTTTCGAGTTTTTCACAAGTTTAACCATGTAAGTGTGGCCATGTCATCAGTCAATAATGTTCCCACTGCTGGGACAGCAATGGGAACATTAGAGTGGGTTCCCCACACGGGGCCAGTGCGGGTTGGTAGATGTCACATGTCTTTGAATGTTTGGTCCAAGGACATAGGCGGTCCCGTCGGGGCTGCGGGTTGTTCGAAAGAGATACCGCGGCCTCGACACAAAGGGCTAATGGCTAGGAACATGAGTGGTTTTTAGTCAGTAGAAGTCTGACACTCCCTTTTGCTCTGCCCAAGAGCGGGCAGAGCAAAAGGGAGTGTTTAAATTTAATAAAAGACTATAACGTTATGGCAACATTGTTTTTGTCGTGATGAAAGTTTTGAGCCTCCTTGGACTTAGTGGTCGTAAGCGCGACTGCTGTGCATGAGGACCTTGCTGCGATTCCCAGTTTGGGCAAAATGTTATTGGATTAACGACTACTTAAATGATAGAATAGTTGATCGCTCCTCTGAGCGGGAGGGGTTATTTGATGATTTCCCACGCCCGCAAAAAAAAAAGGACATGACGCTTTTTTTTGGAAAAGTAAAAAAAAAATTACAACATAGTGCAATAATTCAGTAACCTATTATTGAGCAGTATATGTACATTGTTACAAATTTTGTAACATTTCAGGTACTTACAATGGTTGTTAACAATACCGAACTGAATCACCCTGTTTCCCGTACTAGTATAATAATGTATTACGGTGAAACAGGTTTCCTCACGATGTTTTCCTTTTACCGTTTTGAGTGATAGAAGGTGTTTATAAACCATTCAAAAAGTATGAAAATTATAGTCTAGGTACAGGTAAATTGAAACAATAAAGGGTGTAAAAGTACCCTTAACGCAAACAAAGGGCATTTGTTCTCCCCACCACTGAGATCATTTTTTTGTTCTAGACCATACCTGGGAACCTCCTAGTTGCGGAGATATTGGGGGTCAAAGTTCCAAATTTTTCACAGCTGTTTTTGTAAATACTAGTAATTCAGGTTTTAACTTTACTTAAATTACCTCCATGACCCGTTTACTATTCAAAGCATCCACTAGCACAATGTTTTAAGAGTGCTACTTTGAGTTTTACCGTAAAATGTGATTTTTGACCCCAAAAAAAAAAGTCATTTCCCAGCAAATTTTTTTGCGTAGGGGTACTTGGTTTGATGTACAGAATGCTTGGTTGTCGGATGCGTGAAGGGTTCGTTTACAGCCTGTATAGTATAGGTATAAGCATCTAGGAACTACTTACGTCTTGCACATTCTGAAACAAAAAAATAAAACCACATTAGTTAGGCAGGCCTGTGCCCGTCTGTGGGCCAACATGGGCTGATATAACAAGACTGCTGGACAGGAGCGGATCCAGGGTTTCTTTTCGGAGGGGGCACAAATAAATGTAGTCTAGTCAACAATTTTTTTAATTTTTTCTGTTATATTGCTTTGTTCAATTCGATTTGGCTAATAAGTATGTACTGTGATGGAAACTCCGTAACCGTCTGGGGGGGGCACGTGCCCCCGTGCCCCCCCCCCCCCCTGGATCCGCCCTTGCTGCTGGACATGAGGGCCTGGGTCCGAGTCGGTAAAAGTGTTATTAAGATTTTCAATAGGAGCCATGGAGTCTGGATTTGTGCTCGATTGATGGTCTTTTGACAGATTAGTCTTGACCGAATCTTGTATCTTCGGGCCACTACATGTACTATGCGAGCCAACTAAGAATAGCGCTGTCAAGACGCCATTTTGTTCAGCAAAACTCGCGAACTTCATTACCAAGGCGTACGGTGTGCAGAAAAATCAATGAAGAAATTATACTCAATTTAATTATTTAATGTTCACTTTTATGGTGTTTCTAATCAATTTTCCGTCAAATTAGTTATATATACATGAGTAGATAGGATAAGAGATATGAAAAAAAGCATGTTAATAAAAATATTTCTGCGTTCTAGGTCCTAGAGTTTGGGCTAGGCGTTGATGAGTCAGTCAGGACCTTTGTTTCTATTTATTTAATATTTTACATTTTTTTATTATTTGTGTCTTATTATTACACTCACCTCCGTCTTCGACGACATCGTGCCATGTTTTTCCTGAAAAAAGAACAGGTTTGCAATCACAGACAAAATCTTCACTAATATTATAAAGAGGAAAGATTTGTTTGTTTGTAACGAATAGGCTCCGAAACTACTGGACCGATTTCAAAAATTCTTTCACCGTTGGGAAGCTACACTATCCGCGGGTGACATAGGCTACTTTTTATCCGTGTATTCCCACGGGAACGGGAACTTGAAACCGTGTGACGTCCGCTAGTGTTAAGTAAAGCGAGTTTTGCACCACATTCAGGAGCAGCGGAAGTCGCATCTGATTCACTGCTCCGCAACGCAATGGTGCGAGGGAACCCATCAGGGCTGCGGGTTGTTCGCAACAGATACCGCGGCCTCGACATGAAGAGCTAAGAAGGAACATGGGTGGTTTTTAGTCAGTAGAAGTCTGACACTACCTTTCGCTCTGTCCCCAAAGCGGGAGGGGTTATTTGATGATTTTCCTCCCGCCCAAAAATAAAAGGTTGCGAGGGAACACCGGTGTGGTTCTAGTCAGTTCGAGTCTGACAGACCTCTTTTTACCCGACTACGGCAAAGCCAAAGGAGGGGTTATTTATTTTAGTGTGTGAGAATTCATCAAATGACTCCTCCCGCTCTGGGCAGAGTGGTAGGGAGTGTCAGACTTCTACTGAATTAAAACCACCCATGTTCCTTCTTAGCCCTTTGTGTCGAGGCCGCGGTATCTCTCGAACAACCCGCAGCCCCGACGAGACAGACCTCTCACTCTCTCCATTGAAGATCCTCTTTGAGAAAAAAGATGATTCAATAGGTTGCTCCAGGGTTACAGGTAGTAACAACCGGAATTAACAACTAGGTACCTACAGGTTTATCCCAGTTTTATACGTCCCTTTGTGCATATTGGTCTAGTTTTAATCTGCCTCCTGCTGGAAATTGTGCTTTACCTACTCCTCCCGTTATTCTTTTCTGATTCATTTCGTTGCGGGATCTAACTGCGGTACTCAGAGATATTTAATGATTACTTAAGCCTTCACTTATTAAAGATTTGACATACTTTTGTATGACAAAACTGTCAAAACCTTTACTAACTGATGGGCTAAGTAATCATTCAAGCTCTCTGAGTGCGGCAGTAAGACAGTTAAATTGTTTCTCTGGGACTTCGTCGAGCTCCATTGCCTCGGCGCTTATCTGGTTGTTGCCGCTGTTATTTCTGGATTTGGGGTCAAAGTATTCGAGCACACATCGATCCCCTACTGTATTTAAGAAACTAACCTTTCAGATAGGTCGGTGTGCTTGAGTTTTTGCTATCCTAGTACCGAAGAGTCGAGAGGGGCTTCGTCGCACCCAGGGCGACAATAGTCCTAGTGCCGGCACTGGAACTAAACCCCGCTGGCACTCCGCCCCTTCAGAAGGAACCGAATGGTCACCTTGTAAGAAAACAAAAGTTAGTGTTATTTGGATGGAAAGAGATGATAGATAGAGAGTTACCAGCTGCCACGGCTTATTTGAATTATTATTTTATTTTTGAATCGTCATTTTTTACTTTACTGTGGATAATTTTATTGTGCACATCTTGCTAGATCATTCTCACATAATATACTATCTCAACATTAATGATTTAACCAAGGTTTTGTAATAATATTCTGATTTAAAAGAGTATCCATGGAGTTTCTTGCCCGTTCTTCTCCATAGAGATCTACGTTAGGAAATGGGCAATTACAGTACACTCACAGTTATTATGCCTTGTGACTGGGACTGTAGTATTTGTTGTAAAGAATTCATTGACATTGACCCCTTAGTGTGGGAAAAGCAGGCACAAATCGGGCTGAGTGGAGAAGTCGTGTTTGGGGCTTTGAATAAAGAAGAAGGTCGCAGCTAGATCAAAAGCCCGATGACCTTAAAGCTAGACCACCTACAGCTATACCCTATAATGTCGTCAATGGTGTTCTGACATGTCCGCTTTGTGCTCGTAGTTTTTCGGCCAAAGCTGGATATGCTAGCCACTTATGAGCACACGGAAGAGCAGCACAACAAAGCTCTTGACAATCAAGCCATCGAATGAAGTCGCTGTGGCCGAAATCGGCTAGATGGCATCATCATCATTTGTTCGACTATTCAAAAGGCCTACTTGAAATAAATGTTTTGATTTTGATTTTAGAGTTATTAAATGATGACTAGTACAAGTTTGCAAGAAGAAGGAGAGTTGCTGCGTGGACCCGAAATTAACGTGGCTCAAAAGTCTACGTAACTCAAAAGATACCCGTCGATGTTCCAAGCGCTCTGCCGCATCTATTTACGTGCGTTTTATTGGTGTTCCCAAGCTCATCCGTACCCAATCGACTAGTCGGAGGTTTTAATAGGCTTCTTTCTGGTCAGCTCGTTCCATCGTCGACCTCATCTCTGTACTCCGGACAAGTTTGGGGTCAAAAGGAGGCTCTTTAAATGTTAAAAATAGACATGCTGCCATGCAGTCTGTATGCCGGACAAACTTTCGGTCAAAATAGCAGGAAACTGGTGTCGTTATGTACACAGTTAACCGGGGGTAGCGGCTGCATGGCCACGAAGGACATGGCGGGCCGAACAGCAGAACTGAAAGGAGGACGCGCCGGTTTGCGAGAAATGGAAAAAGAGGAGTGAGCTATTTGGTCAGGAGTAGAAGTCAGAGGCTATTAAATGCATCCGATCCACCAGCACAAACTTTTGAGTGCGTTACATTAATTCAAAAAACGTGGTTTTTCATTCTAAAAAAAAATGCTTTCCATTCATATTTTTAGCATTTATAGAATTATTCTTGGTTGATGACATCGCAAAGGGTTCGTTTACACGTTTACATTGAATTTCCTCCTTGTTCATGTTGCGCAGCTTGAAATCCAAATAGCTAGAGAAAATAAACTCAAAAAATTAATTTTTTGACTTTTTGTCTTGATTTTAATTTTTTGTATTAATTTTTTAAATTTATATTTTTTAATTTAGTGTACTGGATCTCTGTTAACTTAGATTTAAATTTCATTGTGCATGCTGCGGTCTCCTGTAAGTGAAGGAGTACACTTACGTGATACTTTGTCGTCCACTAGCATTAAGCATGATCTCTAAATATTGTTTATTGGAGGATCCTATATAAATAAATAAATAAGACAAGTAGAAATCCGTTCCGGAAACAGGTACGCTCGGCTTAGTTTAAATAAAAGGTAAATAAATACAGGGTGTAAATCTACCCATCATACACCCGTCAACCAAGCATTCTGTACCTACATCAAACTAAGTATCCCTGTGCAAAAATTTTTGCTGGGAAACGACTTTTTTTTTGGGTCAAAAATCACATTTTACGGTAAAACTCAATGTAGCACTGTTAAAACATAGTGCTAGTGGATGCTTTGAATAGTCAACGGGTCATGGAGGTAATTTAAGTAAAGTTAAAACCTGAAATACTAGTATTTGCAAAAACAGATGTGAAAAATTTGGAACTTTGACCCCCAATATCTCCGTAACTAGGAGGTTCCCAGGTATGGTCTAGAACAAAAAAATGATCGCAGTGGTGGGGAGAACCAGTGCCCTTCGTTTGCGTTAAGGGTACTTTACACCCTATATTTATTAGCTTGTTCTTGTACCATCCGCTGCCTAACCTTTTCCCAACTATATTGGAGTCAGCTTCCAGTCCATCCAGATACACCTGAATACGTACCAGTGATGTACAGACGCTATTAATACATCAATAAAATTGAGACTCTATTGAAGACGTTTGACAATTTCAGGTAGCCTGTTGTGGTAGCGTCTGTAACATGAAACGACAGCCCAATGTGACGTCTACGCTGTACTTTAGAACTGCCTTGCCTTAGTGGTCGCAAGCGCGACCGCTGAGCATGAGGTCCTGGGTTCGAATCCCGGTTCGGGCAAAGTGTTATTGAGTTGTTCTACCAGCAATTTCTCACTAGCAGTTACGGACTCTGGATTTGTGCCCAGCTGATTGTAATAGGCTCGGCCCCTATTACATGGGGTCCTCTGCCTAACCCTTCGGGGATTACAGGCGTGATGTTATGTTATGTATAAAATTATTTGAGAGTCCGAATTGACGGCCGAACATAGCCAATTTTACAGCTTCGAAAACTTACCGACTCTAGTCCAAAGTCCTGAATTTTCTCATCTGGTACAACGAATTTTTTCACAACAACAATTTCATTTCACACTGAAAAATTTGTAGAAAAATTTACTTAGCCTACTTTTTTAAAACCAACATAGAAAAATGTCTAAAAACAATACTGTGACACGTTCATTCTAATTTTGAATGCTCTAGTTGTACCTTATTCTTCTTTGAGCTGTCAAAGTGATTTGTTTAAAAGAGGTAGAATATTGAAATGTTCATTGACCGAGTAGGCGATATACCGTCCGGGAAGACGACAGAATTATTCGTTTTACGATCTGGAATTTCTCAGAAGTAGCCACGGAATCCGGATTTGTGTCCGTTTGATGGCAAATAGCAATGGTAATATTTCAAGAAACTTAAAACATTGCGTACCTAGGTACTGGCGAAGTGTGGGTCAACCTACTATTAGGTACATCTCTCTCTGCCTAACCCTTTTACTGATGACGGCAATATACGTGCCACCATCTAATAGGCGTATTAATTCCAGAAGTTTATTCCATTCTTATACTGGAATCGTTACTAATATGTAGTTGAATGTACATCACTATATTAAAAAAAAAAACAGTGGTGCCAACCATATGCAAAAAAAAATTTGACACTTGGTAAAAAAAAGTTCCCGCTTTTCGTGACTTTTATTTTACTGAAATTTTATTTTACTGCTACACTTGGATCCTTCTGCTGGTAAAAGGGCTAACTCTTCGGGGATTAGAGGCGTGATGATACGTTATGTTATTCACAGCATCATCATCTGCCTAGCCTTTTCCCAACTATGTTGGGGTCGGCTTCCAGTCTAACCAGATGCAGCTGAATACCAGTATTTTACATGGAGCGACTGCCTATCTGACCTCCACAACCCAGTTAATACAGGTAATACGATACTCTTTGGTAAGACTGGATGTCAGAATTTCAGGTCACTGACTACCTGTAACGACTGCCAAAGATCTATATAATATGGCAGCCGGGACCAACAGCTTAACGTGCTTTCCGAGGCACGGAGGAAACTCGGTATGTCGGGCGGTCACCCATCCACAGACCGACCTAGGCAAGCACAGCTTTACCTAAAGATCGACCCGAGTGGCAGTTCTTGTTAAGCCACGAGCTCCTCATGTTATTCACAGCAGTTTACGCAAATTATAAGTTTCATTCATATTCTACACGTGCAGCCTTTGGACCAGTTTTACGCAGAGGACATACAGCGACCGGCGTGTCCAATATAATAACGCGTTTAGGATACTGTTGGGGCTGTCGTGGTGTTGTAGTGCGTCCACTATGTTTGCGGAGGCGCGCACAGATGATTTTTACGCGATCGTTAGAAAAAGGACCGCCTCCATGTTGGGTCGGCTACGCACCGCCACCAACGGTCTTCTGAGCGTGTTCTCAGATCGGTAGGACTCCCCTCTGTTGCGTCATTGGGTAAAGATCCATTCCATCTGATTTTTATATATTTTTTCCTTTTGCCTTATTACTAACCCTAGTCATTAAGTTATTTTGTTGTTACTAACACTAAGGACACTTGTCTGAAATGAACAGTTTTGAATTTGAATATCACTCGAGTCACTTTTCTGCTGAAGTAACGTACACTCCCGGTTGTGATCAGTCACGCTTAGCACGCTTCACATTTCAAATCGTGTCATGTCTTTTAGGCTGGTTCGATACCTCAGGATCACTGTCCATGGAGGCGTAGCTTCATAGACACTTCAAAATACGTCAACAGCTTGAGCAGCCTAGCGTACTGAACCCTGTCCAGCAGGGCTATTGCGTATCTTTTTAAATATCAGTGGGTATCATAGTGTCTATCGATTAACTGTCACATGGTTATGGTTTGGTACAAAATGGAACCATTTGACAGTTAATCGATGGACACTATTGGACACTATGATAGCCACTGACATTTAAAAAGATACGCAATAGCCCTGCTGCAGGGCTATTGTGTGTTTTTTTGAATGACAGTGGCTATCATAGTGTCTATCGATTAACTGTCAAATGGTTATGGTTTGGTACAAAATGGAATCATTTGACAGTTATTCGATGGACACTATGATAGCCACTGATATTTAAAAAGATACGCTATAGCGAAGCAGGAGGCGTATCTATTACAATTAGTATATTTTTTACCGGACTGCAAGGAAAGGGTTATATTTTTGAATAATTTGTGACAATGCCGACGGACGACGAAGCGGATATTTTTGTAATATTACTAAGTAAACTCGAACGAGCCGAAGACGACAATTATGTTGGACGTATTCATATAGGTATAAAAAAGATCAAGTAGTTTGTTCGTCACGGCCTATCCCGCCATTTTTAACCGACTTCACAAAGAGTAAGTTCTCAATTGAGTGGTTTTTGGAACGAAGTTCCTTATCGCGCGTTGTGAAAGGGGGCTAGACGGAAAAAATTCTTACGAAAAGTTGTCACGACACTTTTTGCTATAGTAAGCTATTGTAAGCTGTGCGGCGTCGCATGTTTCTCTGTCTGTCTCTCTCTCTCTTATAGAAAGCAAGCCAGATTATTTTATCTATACTATACTAATTAATATTATAAAGCTGAAGAGTTTGTTTGTTTGTTTGTTTGTTTGTTTGTTTGTTTGAACGCGGTAAACTCTGGGACTACTGGTTGGAATAGAGAAACTCTTTTTGTGTTGGATAGTCCATTTATCGAGGAAGGCTTTAGGCTATATAACATCACGCTACGACTAATAGGAGCGGAGCATAAATGAAAAATGTTGCAAAAACGGGAAAAGATATTCCTTTTTGAGAGCTTCCGTTGCGTGCGCTGCGAAAACGGTTTAAGTTACGCAAATATCATGTATCAAGGAATTGTTCCTCTTTAAAAGTTCAAAAAAAAAGTCCGCGACAGCATATGTCTATCTTTTAAGATTGACTCACTGTAACCATTTTTTACTATTAAAATGTTAGGTTAAAAAGAATGATATTTTGCGAAGCTTATTTAACCCATATGGTATTAATCTATATCTAAATAAATGTGTTTATTAGCACAGAAATTTAATATAGAATATTTGTGCCCTTTACTCTATACAGTTTAAACAAATATCTTAGAAGATATCGCAATGTAAAAATATCCGCGCGACAAAATAATTACACGTGCGGCAGTCATTCGGTCCGGTGCGGTGGGGATTCTGGCCTCCGGGGACTCCGGAGAAATTCAAATTCAAAATATTTACTGTTTACAAGGTACAAGGTGTTACTGTATATTTAACAGTAAGAGATACCTATAGTAATTCACACTTTAATATAATCTAAACTAATATTATAAAGAGGAAAGATTCGATTTTTTATTTGTTACGATTTAACTTAATTTATGTTGACATTATTTGTTATAAGCTATATTATGTGACGCAGACGAAGTTGCATGGGTCAGCTAGTTACATAATAAAAAATAATAACAATAACTTCGTTCCATCCGGGTGTTCCTTGACACCTCTCAAGTTTTTTTTTTTAAGTAAAAGTGTGTACTTTCCAATTGGTCCCTATTAGAGAAATTTCATTAAAATCGATTTAGTAGTATGACTTCCAACACGACGTCGCGTTGCGCGTCGCATAAAGCGGCCTTTGCTGAAAATACTAAAACAGTCTAAACAAACTTTACTTTCAGAAGTCGGTGGCCAAAAAATTCAATGAAAAAAAAACAAAGTCAGTGACCTCCAAGTTATTTTAGACTTTTTTTGGAAGTCGGTTGATACAAACATATATACACGTGGTTTCGCTTGATGTACGCCCCGGTGCGGCGACGTATGACATGTGGTGCGGTTTCGTAAGCGTCAGGAAGCCTGCAAGTAGTGACGTACAAAATATGCGACGTTGCCGCTCCGTCGACAGGGTTTCAAGCACGTGGTTTTGCTTGATGTAGGTACCTTCTACGCCCCGGTGCGCGGTGCGGCGACGTCTGACATAAGGTACGGCAAGCGTCTTGTCATAAAGGTGCAAAAATGACTTTTTCAAGTTCCTGCACCTTTATGAACTTGGAGGCTTTGTATTGATGATTTTGATTATATTTATGTAATTACATACGTCTTGCAGCCGCAATTTATATTTTAATGAACATACTAACTAGCACTGGCCTGCAAATTGCAAAAAACGTAAGAATATTTGAATTTTGCGGGGTGGTTGGAGCATTCACCTTAAGGCCTGCAAGTAGTGACGTAAGTGCGACGTTGCCGCTCCGTCGACAGGGTTTCATAGTTTTGTATGTGAGTACGTGTATGACGATCACGCGTCGATTGTGGCGTCTATGAAGCTACACCTCCGTAGACAGTGACAAGTGTCACTGTCTACGGAGGTGTACTCACTACCAGTCTATCTTTTTTCTCAACAACATCAAAAGGGTAGTTGACAAAAAAATCTAACAAGTCTGTCAGATAGATTTCCAAAAAATATTGAAAGCATCGTTTTTCTTTTACGTAAACAAAAAATGAAGAGTGCTTCGAAAAGTCGCGCGACGTCACAGTTTGGTCCGTTTTTACCAAAGTATCCAATACTTTACGATAATGAAACAGACGCTAGACGGACTAAACAGAATCATGTTTTTTTTTTAAGTCAGGAAACATTCCCTTTCCGGCTATTCATTTGAGGCAATATCTAAAAATACCAAATCTCCTATCCTTTTCTGTCACTCAGAACCGTCACTTGCTAGAGCGAGAAAAAGAGCGTGCTATCGATCGTATCGTCGATGCTGCCTCGTGCTTTATCGCTCTGGCGAATGACAGTTCAACCCTTTTTTTTTGGGTGGTGGGGAATCATCAAAAAACCCCTCACGCTCTTGTGCAGAGCGGAAGGGAGTGACAGACTTCTACTGACTAAAAACCACCCATGTTCCTTCTTAGCCCTTGTGCCGAGGCCGCGGTATCTCTTTCGAACAACCCGCAGCCCCGACGAGACCCGCAGCACCGACGGGAACCCCCCCTTAATCTTTTATTTTTTTTGTTTTTTATATATAAATCGTAAAGAGGTTCACACAATACATCTACCTACCAAGTTTCAACTGTGTGGTCTTAATAGTTTCCGAATAATGTGTCTGTGACATACGGACGGACAGATACACAGACATGGCAAATCTTTATGGGTTCCGTTTCTTGCCGTTCGCTACGGAACTCTACGGTACGATGTAAGTACTGCCATCTATCGGATGTTTCAAAAAACAAAACACTGTTTGTAATTTTTACTAGATGGCAGTTAAACCAAAACTAATGAAATGCCGATGACATAGACGACTCACAACTGAATAAAAATAACGGTTTTATTTTGACATTGACAGTGACACAGTGTTGCCAGATGACCGTCTCGCGTTTTCCCCGAACCATCCCAATTTTTTTAAATGTTATGGTGTCCTACTCTTAACCTTTTCACCGCCAGCGTACACAGAACGCGATGCCTCGCCTAGCGCCAAGCTATACATCTATAACGAAATGTATAGTAAAAAGTAGTGATGAGGGTAGCGTCATATCGATGAATGAGAATTATACACATTAAGTTATGTTTTATTTATAATTTTACGGATATAAATAAAAACTGATTAAATATTTCAATATTTGTTTTATTTCACAGTATCCATATTAAGAAAAAACAATATAAATTATAAGAATCAAAGAAACAAATACATAACTCAATTAGAGCCATAAGAAATGAGGTACATCTCTAATTGTTTCATGACGTCATTCTTTGACTTCATTTCAAGTCCTTGGCGCTCAGAACACTTTAAATTAAATTCTGATTAGGGATGTGGCCTATGGTCTTTTTTCTATGTTTGTCTACTCCCGTGTTTTTTAACTACTTCTGTCAACATTTTTTACCGTAGGTATCTAAGCGGCAGAATAGCAATAAAAGCCTGGCCGGGCGCGATCAGGCAAGTGAGAAAGCGGGCCGTATGACCACAGCATAATACCTACACACACACACACCATGTGATGATGTGTGTAGGTACAACCGTACAAGCACAAGATATCTGAGCCATTATTTTTTATTTTTCATTCAGAATTGAATCTCACAAATAGGTACCTACCTACAATGTAATCATTTGAGTAAACGTTATTATTATTATCAAGTTGAACATACCTCAGAATCATCGTCTTCTGGTGCAACATTCTCCACAAAATACTCCGAGTCCGATTCTTATATCCTTGTAGAATGCTTAAAAGCTCATCCGTATCCAGTTCTTCGTTCATGTCATTAACTTACATATTTCTTTACATATTAACAAATATTGCTGCAGACTGCACTATGACAAAGTGGCCTTGACAGCCATACGTTTATGACGTCACAGAACGTCTTCTATAATAGTCCGTGGCGCCCGGGGTACTGACAACCAATTATTTTGTAGAGATGGGAATATAATTATCGATAAGGATTGCCAACAACTATTTAATTCCGGTTCGGCACATATCCGACGGACTTCCCTCCGGACGTTCCGTGCGAGCGGTTTGAACTTTTTTCGCTGCTGTTTTTAATTACGATTGTCGTGTTTCGCGTTCGAATTGCGGCTCGTGATTGATTTCCAATTCTGTGATTTAGTGTTGAGTGCTCGTGTAGTAAGTTTTTCTAGCATTTTATCATCGGTTTTATTGGTAATAAGTTAATTTCGTTAACATTCGGTAAGTACATTTATATTTTTGGGTGTGTGGGTACCTCGTCATAAATTTGTTCTCTGTTATTTCTTGTACTGTTTACGATCTAATTACGTTTTAGTTTGAATTCCGTAATTTATAATATGTTGACCACAAACGACGAACCCCCGGACCGCGGGAAAGAAACAATGCGCCGGAATAATAAAACACCCACACCCGGTAATTCTAAACGTTTGTTCAGTGAAATGTCTCCGACGTACATTTCGCCCGACGATAGATCAAAACGGCTTCAAACATCCAATTCCATTGAAAAGTCTTCGCCGTTATTAAGTGCCAGTCCAACTGCGAGCCATGACGACTATTACGATTTAGTTTCTCAGGCGTCTGCATATTTAACTAAAATTAACGAACTTGTTAATGACCAAGGTTCCCGCATTAATGTTGCAAATAAATCAGCCATCATGGACATGACTCAGCGCATAACATCAATCGTTTCTTTGTTAGCCATAAAATCATCCTCCAATGAAACGAAATTAGCCAATACGGAACGCGAAT
Source organism: Diarsia brunnea (assembly GCA_949774965.1). NCBI lineage: Eukaryota > Metazoa > Arthropoda > Insecta > Lepidoptera > Noctuidae > Diarsia > Diarsia brunnea. The sequence continues at coordinate 2,172,324 of OX459025.1, read as the reverse complement.
TGGATAAAATGAAATCAAATACCAATATCAATACAAGTAACTGTAACAAAGTTTCGTATGCGGATTCCTTAAAACTTCGACTACCTAAAACTAAACCTGCGCCGGTTGTCGACTCGCGCGCACCCGTACCCTGTGTCGTGGCTTACCCCACCGCTGAGCGATTAGCTGATTACGCATCCTCCTCTGCTACTAAGCAAGCACTCATGAAGGTGATCAAGCCCAGTGACGACGGGTTTCAAATTGTAGGTGTTAAAAAAACCGCAAAATCTGGCGTGGTATTACGTGTCGCTAATGACAGCCAAATTAAGAAATTACAATCGGTCGACGCTATTAGGTCCGCCGGCTTGCGACTTGAAAAACCAAAAGGCCGACAGCCTCGTATACTAGTTAAGGACGTGCCATCCTCAATGGAAGACAATGCTTTTTTGCACGCACTATACCGTCAGAATATTCAAGACGAGCTGCCAATAAAAGAAGATGATTTTATTAAATCCACTAAAATTTATCGTCGGCGTTCTTTAGATAACGGTCGCAAGTGGATAGGCGTTGAAATCGAGTCCACCGTGCGTAAACATTTGGTATCCACTAAGGAAAAAATATTTATTGATTGGGCGACTTGCCGGTTCAATGACGACGTTGATATAGTCCGTTGTCTACATTGTCAACAGTTCGGTCACGTTAAGAAATACTGCGTTAACAAGTCACCTACCTGTGCAAATTGCTCCGAAGCACATGAAACAAACAACTGCCCGCATAAGGACAATTTAAATTTTATACCAACTTGCGTGGCGTGTAAACGTTTTAAAAAACCATTTGACCATCGTTGTGGGTCACCAGAGTGTACAACCTACAAAGTTAAGCTCGAACAGTTAATCCTCAACACAAACTACTAAAACAATGGATAGTTTAAACATAGGACAATTAAATCTCCACAACGACAGAGTAGCGACTTCTGAACTGGACAAATTAATTATCGATTACAGCTTAGACATAGTGCTTGTGCAAGAACAATATCAAAACGCGCGCTTACGTCATAAAGTAGTTCAGCTGGATTCAAAATCACGAGCCGGAATTTACGTGGCGCGTTCTTCTAACTTTACAGTAACGTCTTTGCGTAACCTCATGACGCCGCACTGTGCCGTTGCGGAAGTCTCCTCGGCTTTCTATAAAGTTTACGTTGTGAGCTGTTACTTTCAATATTCAGACCCTGTTGGTCCTCACATACATAACCTCCGTCATGTCTTGCGGTCACTCGCGGGCTGTAAAGTTATCGTTGGCGCGGATGTTAACGCATCCTCGTCTCTGTGGTATGGCAAGGTTCGGTCTACGGATTCCGACCGACGTTCTGCTGTTGAAGATTTCATTGCTGAAATGAACCTATCAATTCATAATACCCCAGATGCACCACCTACCTTTTGCAGCCAAATGGGCGAATCTTGTATTGACGTCACACTTTCTAGTGCAGACGTTCGTTTGGATAGGTGGCGTGTCCTACCGGATGCGTCATGTAGCGATCATCGGCTTATCGTGTACGAATTTGTTCCGACGGTTACTCAAGGTCCGTCACATATCATTGGTAACTTTAGGTATAAAAGTAAAGGCGCGAATTGGGAATTCTTTAGCTTGCTTTTTGCGTCAAACATCAAAGACTTCACTCGAGACGGGCTGTCAGCTGAAGAAAGTGCTGAAATTATGTCAGACGCCTTCACTTACTGTGCTGACATCGCCATTGGTCGCGGATCTATGACCAATATCCGTAGATGTGATTGGTGGTGTGACTACTTAAACGAACAACGTAAAAGTTATCGCCGTGCGCGTAGAAATTTAAATAAGCTTAAAAAACGAAAGGTCACCGGAGACCCACTTACCTCTGCTTTAAATGCGTTTAGAGTTGCCAAGTCCCGCTACAGAGCATCGGTAGAAAAATCTAAAGGTAATTTACTGCGGAAAATAGTAGAAAAATTAGATAAAGAAGGTCCGTGGTCTCCTTTGTATCACGAGTTCAAAGCAAATCGATCAGTTGATCTTGCGTTCGTCGAAAACATTAAAGTAAACAACAAACACACCACCGGTATTGAGGAGACAACCGAAGTTCTATTAAATACTTTGATACCTGATGATTTGCCTGATAATGACAATGCCTACCATCAGCAGATCAGGGCGTGGGCGGCTGTTCCACCTGAATCACCAGCGTCAGACCTTCCATCCATTGACGAATTCATTAAAGTTGTCAGGAAACTTCCACTTAACAAATCGTCAGGTGAAGATAAAATATCTAATCGGATGATAATAGAAGCATGTAAAACAGCGGCCGACGCAATTTTAAGTGTTTACAACCGTTGTATTGCAGAAGGCGTTTTTCCTCGTATATGGCGACGCGGCTTTATACGAATAATTCCGAAAAGTGGCGACAAGCCACCGGACGACCCTAAGTCTTACCGCCCTATAACACTACTACCATCTTTGGGGAAACTCCTGGAGCGTCTTATCGTTCCACGTTTACTACCAGGCGGATCGAAATTTCACAACAACCAATTCGGTTTTACCGTGGGAAAATCTACCGTAGATGCGGCACTTTCTGTCAGGAAAATTGTCAATACATCCGAACATAAGTATGTAGTTGGGATATTTCTAGATATTTCTGGGGCTTTTGATAACGCATGGTGGCCGATGCTACTCCTTAAACTGAAAATTCGTGGTTGCCCTAAAAACATATACAATCTTGTTTACTCGTATTTCTTAAATGGTTCCGCGAAACTAAAACTCGGACATCATTCTATGTCAAAGTCCCTTACCATGGGATGTCCTCAGGGTTCGGTTATGGGTCCGTATGTATGGAACGTAGGCTTCGATGACTTCCTCGCGATTCCACTTCCATGCGGGTGTTCATTAACCGGTTACGCGGATGACGGCCTGCTGCTCATTCAGTCAAGTACTCGGGCTGGACTCGAAAATTTGGCAGATACTTGCCTAAAATTAATATCGCAGTGGGGCGATCGTAACCGTCTGACGTTTGCACCACACAAAACTTATCAACTTCTTTTAAAAGGTAATCTTAAATCATGGCCTAGTATTAAATTTAATAACGTCCCCGTGAAAAAGAAGGAGTCCGTGTGCTACCTTGGGTTTGTCTTAGAGAGGAATTTTTCATTTATTGAACACATAAAAACCGTCGGTGAAAAAGCTAAAAAAAACTTTTATGCCTTAACGAGAATATCCAAATCTACGTGGGGTTTGTCATTTTTAACTTTAAAGACGATCTATGGGGCTACTTACTTGGGGTGTATGTGCTACGGGGCACCAGTTTGGGCCGATAGGGCCTCCATAGGAGCGGTACGACGTAAATTGCTTCAAAGCCAGCGGTTGGCCTTAATTTTCTTGTGTAAAGCGTATAGGACGGTTAGTACTGAAGCCTTACCGGTTCTGGCAGGGGTACTTCCAGTCGATCTTGAAGTGCAGCGTCGTGCTTCAATGTACTACTGCGCACGAGAGACCGCAGACGCAGACTTTTTAACGCAACGCGACCGTGCAAAAATAGCTAGATTACTTAAGCCACAGGCTGACGTCTGGGAGGAACTTTTGTCCGAATGGCAATGTAGGTGGGATAATTCCATCAAAGGCCGACACCTCCATCAGTTCTTTCCATCCGTTCGTGAGCGGCTGGCCAGGACATGGCTGGAGGTGGATCACTGTGTTGCCCAATTTCTCACAGGTCATGGTAACTTTAAGAGTAAATTATTTTCCTTCAAGCTTGTTGACTCGCCTTTTTGTCAATGTTCTACATCTGACTGCGAATTTGAACAATCTGCACATCACATTTTATGGGAGTGTAGTCTTTGGCAGAATGAACGTAATATTATGTTAAATAGTGTACGGGTTACATCCGGAGTTATTTACTATACGGACCTTGTAGAAACTAGAATAAATTTCCGTGCGTTCAAGCATTTTTGTCATACCTATTATTGGAATCAAATATAACAGCTCACAACTTAGGACCCAGTAATATTAATGACAATCCGTGGTGCTAGGCAACTGGGCCTATCCCAGTTGTATACGTCCCTGTATGCCTATTGGCCTTGTTCTGTTCTGTCTCCTGCTGATATGGAGGGAAGTGGAAATTATGTTTTTCCTACTCCTCCGCTATTCTTTTCTGATTAATTTCGTTGCGGGATCCAAGACAGTTAAATCGTTTCCCTGGGACTTCGTCGAGCTTCATTGTCTCGGCGCTTTTCTTGTGGTCGCCACTGTTGATTCTGGCTAACAGGAGTTACAGTGGTTTGGGAATAGTGTGGCGGGCTTGTCCCATTTATATATCCGACGGTCGAAATTCATCTAGTTTCCCTTTGTTATAAAGTAGTTATCTTAGTTCATATTTTACTGACCTCAAATTGTTTTCGATAATAATATTTCTAAATATTTCAACGGGTGAAATCAAACAGTTTTAACTTTCGCGTCACATCACTGGCCGACTACATATAAAGTCCTTGGCGTTCTGGGGATATTAAAAATGTTCGGAGTTTTTGTTTTTGCCAATTTTAAGACAATTAAGGGCTTCTTTTGTGTGGGAAAATAAAAAAAACAGGGTATTAGACAGTGCTTTTAAATAATAAAATGAAAAAAAGCCTGTAAAATACAGTAAATTTATTTTTATAACATAGTTAAAATGAAGAGCTTCTAATGAAGTCGTGGCGCTGGTGGCACGAAAATCTGGAACTTCTATTGATGTCCGTGGCGGTGAAAAGGGTCAATCTTGTTCGTGAAGTCGACGATGCTATGAGATAGTCCAAAAGAAGTATATTCGTTAAATAGATTAGGTGAATGAACTTGGCAGAGAATTCCCCCAATATTGTGAGTAAAAAGGCTCACAAAATGGCATTTCTTTTAAATTAATGAAATATAAAATGCTAAGCTGTTTTAACAAAAGCTTCAATGTGAATAGCTATTTTGTTTCTGAATTATAAAGCTAGGCCTAGGAGCCCGCTCCCAAATTGCAATTTTTTAAGAATCCTTTCCACAACTGCGTCAGAAAAAGGCAATGACAAAATTCCTAAAGTTAATAATTTTGCTGAGCCCAATATTTTCCTTCCACCTAATTACACAAAAATACTATTCCCCCATTATCTTTAAACACCCCCTGAATAAAGGCGATTCCCCCAAATCTGACAACACTGCTTTGACAGAATTTGAGCAGGGTTGCCAAATGATTATTTCATGGCAGCACAGAAGTAGAAATGGCGATAAAACGTTTCTTTTGACGCATACGAGCAAAGTCATACAAAAGATGAAAATAATAATGCAAAATATTTCCAGTTTAAGTTCGCGGCTCGGGCGCTAGAGCGCCCGAGCCGCGAACAATCGCTATTATTTATTTGTTGTTATAGAATAACAACAAATAAATAATAAAAAGAGGTAAACCCTAATTATAAATGCGAAAGTAAGTTTGTTTGTTACTTTTTCACGCAGCAGCTACTGAACCGATCATTTAGATACAGGGTAACGAAAAACTACTGAATTTCGGAGGAACATTTAGTAGCTTAATTTGTTGCATTTTAACCGTACTATGGCGTCCTGCAAGGAATACGTTGAGTTGCCAGTAACCCTGTATATGGGTGAATTTCAACAAGAGATTTTTATGTATCATTTCGGTGGGATTTTTTTATTTCAATGCAATCTATATATTTTTAGTGACAAATAATACTTTAGTCTATTTTATAACATTGTGCGTGAGTGGACATCAAATATTATCAAAACTTACATAAATATTTAAGGATAAAGTTTTAAGAGTCCACTGAAATTAAAAGTGTCCACCGAAATGATAAAAATTACCACCGAAATGATAAATCCACCGAAATGATACAGCTAAGAACAACCGTGCCCCCAGCCAGGGTTCCGTACTTTGTTAGGTTTGATTTCCACAAATTTTAGATAAACACTGAGACAGGACAGTACACAGTTTTTTTAATATCATCATTAATATACAGATATTACAGTTAGTATTATTACATATATCATTCTTTGAGGTTACAATAACCTCAAAGAATGATATTAATGTAATGTAATGTTTATTATGATATGAATGAATAGTTTCTTTACTTTTATAACCTTTGGTAATTTTTGTGGTTGTTGTTGTGTGAAAATGTTGGAAAACTTTATCGTAAATGCTGGTAACCTTAAATAAATATTTTTGCTTGTTTATGTACTAATACTAATTTACTTGATATATTTTCAAAAGAATCAACGTATCGCGATTAGAAAGCTTAAAGTTTCTGATTAATATGATGGTTGCATTTGTAAGTTATGCCATTAATAGTAATACCTAATGTCTACCTATTGCACTAAGAGAAAAATGCTAGGTATAATTTAGTTAAATTGGTAACGAGAGGAGAATAGTGTTTCTACAGGTATATCAGTAAAACTTCTAAAATTAAATCAACTCTTATATTTTTAAAATACAATAAATGAATAAGAAACATTATAAAAATATCTTAGTAGTAATAGCTTAGTACTTTTAATCCTTTTACATAAACGTATGAAACATAACAGAAACCTGAGATTGAGATGACTTTATTCTTAAATTACTACAACAATAGAGAAACGTACATATCTAAATAGAACAAAAACTAACTACATAGATATATGTATATATTATATATCTTAAGCACAAATATTACACAACAAATACACCTAAATAATCTAATCGACACTGTAGGTAAAAGTAGGTACATTACAAAACTATGACTTTGTATTTGACACCAGGATCTCTAAAACTTTATGTTTTTATCATTTCGGAGATACTTTTAATTCCGGTGGACTGTAATTGGTATAACAGTCCACCGAATCCACTGAAATGATAACACTGAGATGATAAAATAGAGGTTAGTTCTACATTTAACTCCGAAAAAAAATTATTTAAAAAATATGAACACTACTCAAACAAAACAGTACTTACTGCGAATTTAATACACAATTTTGAAACAAATTAAACAAATCTAGCACGAGTTATAACAGCCACCGAAATGAAACTATTTTTGTCCCCATATTACTGAAATGATAAACTTACTTTTTTGGCGGGAAACCGCAAGACGTTGGGACCGGTGCGTTCGCGCCGAGAGCTTAAGCCGGACTGATCCGGAGTGAGAAAAGGTGAAAGGGGCGTAACAACGCAATGTTGATGTGGCTATTCTACTAAAACTTACTGTCCTCTGAAATGATAACTTTTTTCCAGACAAAAGTTGACTGCCTGTCAAATCCATGAGAAAGAAGATAAACAAACAAAAATTGTTTTATTTGATCGAATATATTATAATTTAATGATAACAAAATCAATTTAAATCCATATTACGAATGTATTTGCAGGAGAAGGTATGTTATGAGCGGAATTGGGTTCAGGACAGGTCACCGTGATGATAAAATAACACTTTGTAATTTTTTTTTTGGGTATATTAGAGGGTAGATACCAATGATTTTTTTTGCCAAGGTAGAGAAATACTTACGTTGTTGAGAAAAAATATATAAAATTAATAATCAGCACATTGCACTACCGTTCTCAGGTTTGCCGTGTATTTTTTTGCTTGGGCAATTCACCCATATAGGGTGTAAAAGTACCCTTAACGCAAACGAAGGGCACTTGTTCCCCCCGCTACTGCGATCATTATTTTGTTCTAGACCATACCTGGGAACCTCTTGGTTACGGAGATATTGGGGGTCAAAGTTCCAAATTTTTCACAGCTGCAAATTTATTCGTTTTTCAGGTTATTACTTTACTTAAATGACCTCCATGACCCGTTTACTATTCAAAGCATCCAATAGTACAATGTTTTAAGAGTGCTACATTGAGTTTTACCGTAAAATGTGATTTTTGACCCCAAAAAAAAAAACGTTTCCCAGCAACAATTTTTGCGTAGGGGTACTTAGTTTGATGTACAGAATGCTTGGTTAACGGCTGTGTGATGGGTTGATTTACACCCTGTATACTTGTGACCCTCCCCGGCTTTGCACGTGTGCAACGTAGATACTATAATAAAACCTTCCTCTTGAATCATTCTATCTTTTGCTGAAAACTGCATTAAACTGGCCTCGACATGAAGGGCTAAGAAGGAGCATGAGTGGTTTTTAGTCAGTAGAAGTCTGACACTCCCTTTCGCTCTGCCCAGAGCTTTAGGGTTATTTGATGATTTCCCACCCCCCAAAAAAAAGGGGTTAAAAGGGGAGCATAAAAAGATTACTTTTAGTCGCGATAACCGTGGGTGTACCTAGTAATAAAGATTCCACGCGAACAAAGTCGCGGCAAACAGCTAGTAAAACCGCCATTCGAGTCTCCCCAAATCCGTCAAACAAAGGGGTTTGAACTTTTTTGTATTTTATGACGAGAAATGATATGGCTTGTGAAGATGTACCTTTTTGTCGAAAATTATATAAAATCGAAAGCTTCGAATTATGTGGCGTTAAAGATGTTAGCACAAACATTTACATTTTCTGCTGTTATAGAAATCCTGTTGATCACAACTATGATACATTTTTGGCTAAATTGGAACAATTACTAGAACACTTCTTCAGCAAGAAGTGCAATAAATGTGGAGATTTCAACATCGACTTACTTAAAAACGACAAAAAGGCTTTAAATTTCTTAACATTACTGACATCTTATAATTTTAGACCTCTTTTTAACGAAGTGACGTATAAACGAAATAACGCACAATCATGTTTGGATAACTTTTTGACGAATCTACCGGAGAATTTTATCAATGAACAGTTTGTTGACCACAATTGCTTGGCGGACGGACATGCAGCGTTATTATGTGGATTAAAAACTGACAAATTAATGACAAATGGTGATCAAGATTTTTTAAATATAGAAATTAGGAAATTCGAAAAATTTTAGACAAAGTATACAAAATATTAACTGGACAGAAGAAGGTTTAAATGGATTCCTAAAAAAACTTGGACAAATCTTTCGCAGTAGTTTTAAAAAAAAGAAACGAAAAGTAAATTCTAAAAAGTTTCGTAAATCACCCTGGACTAGGACTACTAACCTAACCTAACCCAACAAAAGGAATAAAGGTATCTAGCAAAATGAAGCGATTCATACTTCAAAATAGAAGTAAGATGACTTGCATGGAGAATATGGGGATTTATATAGCAACTTACATTAAAATATACAGACAAGTCTTAAAAAAAGCCAGACGTATATCGGTTAGGGCAGAACTTGAGAAGGCAAATGATTCTTCAAAAGCTATATGGGGAGTTATAAATAGACATAGAAACATTAAATCGAAACGTGAAAGTAATAAGGACCTTTTCTTAAAAATAAAAAACAAAATTATATCAAACCCCCAGGAAATAGTTGATATCTTCTCGAACACCTTCGACAAAGCCGACTTTGTTGGGGAGTTTCATACTTTTGAGCAAGCCCTAATCACCTTGAAAGATAGCGTTAGTAGAGTGAGTGTAGAAATGTCCTGCGAGCCAGTGACTGCATATGAAATAAAAAAAATTGTCGATGCTATGGCCAACAAGAAATCGGTCGGTCATGATGACATCCCAATACAGATTTTTAAAAAGAATATTGACTTATTGGCAAAACCTTTGGAGCATCTTATAAATAAGTGTATAAATGAGAGTGTGTTTCCGGAACAGCTCAAATTAGCAAGAGTGCTACCAATATACAAAAAAGGGTCCAAATTAGATCCCAATAACTACAGACCAATTTCTCTCTTACCAATCATTTCAAAAATTTTTGAGAAAATACTTAAAACAAGACTTCTTAGGCATTTAAATCGCAATAAAATTCTTAATTACAGACAATTTGGTTACCAGAAAAATGTGGGAACAAATGACGCAGTTAATGCATTAATGGACGCAGTAGTTAACGGAATTAATAATAAATTGAAGGTTATTGGGTTATTCCTTGACCTAAGCTCAGCTTTTGACACAGTAAATCACAAGTTACTTTTGGCAAAAATGGAGCATTATGGTGTAAGAGGATCAGTTTTAAACTTATTTAAATCTTACTTAGATAATAGGAAGCAATATGTAGAAATAAAAGTGGAAGAAGAAAAATGTCAGAAAACTTTCAAATCAGGACTAAAACAAATAAGGCAAGGAGTTCCACAAGGTTCAATATTAGGACCAATCTTCTTTATCTTGTTCATTAATGATTTGATTAACTACATCTTAAAACACACTACTGATACTGAACTCGTTCTTTTTGCTGACGATACAAATGCCATTATAACCGCAGAAGATCTGGAAACTCTTAGTAGTAAGGTAAATAATGTTCTGGCTCTTTTTCATTCTTGGTTCACCGTTAATAACCTCATCTTAAACACAAATAAAACGAACGTTATGTTATTTCGAACAACGACGAGAAAAAAGGATTCAATTGATATTACCTTGAATAATAATAGAATAATATTAGTAGACAACGTGAAATTTCTAGGTATATATATTGATGAAAGCCTAAATTGGAAAAAGGAAGTATCAGCCATAGAAAGTTCAATTGGTTCGGCTTGCTATGCTCTTAGAAGCCTTCGAGATGAGATCACTATCGAACGATTAAAAATAGTATATTACTCGCTTGTTGAATCGAAACTCAGGTACAGTATTGCTCTATGGGGAGGTAGCTATGCGTACAATCTAAACACAGCCTTTATAATACAAAAAAGAGCTATAAGAACTATGGTAAGAATTCCGCAGTGGGTATCATGTAGAGATTACTTTAAACAACTACAGATTTTAACAGTCCCTTGCTTGTACATTTTGGTCGTACTAACAGACCTTATGAAAAAACTGCGGGATAACGAGACACTTGAGGACAGAATTAGACGAGAAGCTACTAGACGTAAGGACTTACAATATACGATACAACCGCATTTGAAAGTAGTCAGTCATGCTGCATGCTATCAATCAATTAAACTTTTCAATAAACTACCCGTAGAATTAAAGACAATCTATAATATAAATCAGTTTAAGGACCAGCTAAAGTCATTTCTAATAGAAAAATGCTATTATACACTTGATGAGTTTCTCAGGGATGACAATTTCTAGATGGTGTACCACCTTTTTGACATAATCTGTAATTTATTGTTTATTGACATGTGTATGACATTAACATTATTTTTGTTTTTTTATTATTAATATGATTTTAGTTTTGTTGACATGCTTCTTAAATTTTTATTATTAATATGATTTTAGTTTTGTTGGCATGGTTCTTGATTTTTTATTAATAATATGGTTTTAAATAACTTTTATTGACATAATTTTTGATTTTTTCATATTGACATTTGTGTGTATGAAATTAACATGTTTTTTATTTATTTCTTATTAATGTAGTATAACTGTAACTCTCATTCACTAGATTTTAGAATTTTTTTATTAATTAGCTTTTACTTTTATAGACATGATTGTTGAATTTGTTATTTATATGGTTTAACACCTATTGACATAATTTTTTTTTTTTTATTTATAAGATTTACGATGGATTGATATGATTTAATGTTTTATTAGTTTTTGTTTTCACATATTTTTTATTGAAAGTGGTTTTTTTTATTTTTATTTCCGTGTTGTGTTAGTTTTAATGAAATTTCGATACAATGTAAAAATTGTTTGTGAAATAAATGATATGATATGAATATGTATGGAAGCTGGCATATCGACCCACCGCCATTTTGTTTTTTTTTTAGATATAACGGCCCAAGATGAAATTGGTATGTATGGGTAGGTAGAGGACACCTAGACAAACAAAAAATGTCAATTAACATGGTACCCCAAAGTGTCACGTTATCGAGATATTTGAAGGTATAAATCGACATGAGTACAATCGACATGAAAAATATACCTTTTACGTGTCTATAGGCGTTGATTATTATTATTACTGTTTATTGAAAGAGAGTAGGTACATTACATACTACTAGGAGCACGAGAAAACTATTCTTTGACATAACATAGCGTTTCATTGCAACGCGAAGCAATTTGAATCAACCTGGGAACGATTAGATACAATTTAACGTCTATACACGTAATAAGTCTATTTTTAATGATTGTCGTTGTACTCGTTTGTCGATCTTTATCTTCAAATATCTCGGTAACGTGACACTTTGGGGTACCGTGTTACTGAAATTGTTTTGTTCGTCTAATGTCCTCTTCATCATCCCTACATATCATTTTCATAGTGGGCCGCGATTTTGAAAAAAAAAACAAAATGGCGAACACGTTGATATGCCACATCGATTCTATCTCCTTTTAGCACGTCTTCAATAGTCTAGAGGTCATATTCCTTCATGACATAGGTATTTTATTCTACGTTTGCATGGAGATTCAGAGCCCAGCGTTACTCGCCCCCTCTTCTCCCACCACTTCTTTATACGAGGGCTCAGGTAATGCTGGACACGAACTGTTCTAAAGTAAAATAGCTTATCAGTGTGATAAGATTCGAGTTGGTATTGATCAGACCCGTGTTTGCTTAAGGTTCTTTATTTAAGTAGTGATATCATGTTGTTGCTATCTGACAGGCGATAGGGAAGCTACAGAAGTATAGGTTAGTGAACTATGGTAATGGTACCTTATCAGGCTACTTACTACAATAGAGATGTTTTCTGACTAAAATAAATATTATTCTAATTAGTCCGTCTGTTACATTATTAAAAAATATTAATAATAAGTTTTATCAAATCAATAAAAATTGACGAAGTTAAAACGTGTCAAAGATTTGAGTGAGACCCCTCACTCAAATCTTTGACGCGTGACGTCACTTTCTGGTAAAAAATGTCATGCAATATGACGTCACACGAGTTTTCAAAGCATTGTATCGTCTTTATTGGATGTTTACGTGAAAAAATAATATTTTTTGGAAATCTATCTGACTTTTTTGTTAACTACTCTATTCATTAGCCCTTTTTTTTTGGAGTATGGGAAATCATCAAATGACTCCGGCCGCTCTGAGCGGAGCGGAACGAAGTGTCAGACGTCTACTAACTAAAAACCACCCATGTTACTTCTTAGCCCTTTGTCTCCGAGTCCGCGGTATTTCTTTCGGACAACCCGCAGGGATTCGTTAGCCCTCATCACATGCCCATACCAAGACAGTCGATTCTTTGAAGCTGCGAAACAGCCATAAACCTTTCAGCATGATACTTCTGTATATTTCTTGCAGAATGTCAACGGATACGTTATTTACTTCATACAGCTCACTATATTCTAAAGCAGACTTTGATAAAACCATACTATTTTGAACCTTATCTCCTCGACTTTGAAATCATGATCGCTATCGGAACTTCAAACTCCTTCTAATATGTTATTCTCAGAAGATAATTCTATTTTCTTTGACTTTTCCTTGTTCGAAGGAAATTCGGTTGTTTCATTCACTATTTTTAGATTTAAGTTCCGGTTTTTGTAACAGAATTCTTCTTGAAATGTGGAAAAAATATTCATCTGTCACAGAGACATCCTCTTCTTCAATTGAGCCCTAATTACTGAGGATTGTGGTTCAGTGAGGACCCCTCTAAATGGACATTCTGCCTCTATCGACTCCCATTCAAAGTTGCCATCACTACCTGCTGAAATTTTCTTGAGGACATAGGTTCTTTAACTTAGTCGGACCATCGTGTTGGTGAGCGGCCTCGTATACCTCGCCTTCGGTATTATTAACAATGACCAGCTTTTTAAAGCTGCTATCACTCTTTTGCATTATGTGACAGAAATAGGTCAATATACGCTGGACGCATCATCATCTACCGAGCCTTTTTCTAAACTATGTTGGGGTTGGCTTCCATTCTAACCGAATGCAGCTGAATAGCAGTATTTTACATGGAGCGACTGCCTATCTGACCTCCACAACCCAGTTAATACTTACTACTTAGTACTCTTTGGTAAGAATGGATGTCAGAATTTCAGGTCACTGACTACCTGTACCGACTGCCAAAGATCTTTAGATGGGAGCCGGAACCAACAGCTTAACGTGCTTTCCGAGGCACGGAGGAAACTCGGTATGTCGGTCGGTCACCCATCCACAGACCGACCTAGGCAAGCACAGCTTTACGTAAAGATTTTATTAAGCCATGAGCTCCTCTCCTGCACTGAAGTGTTCTACTGAACTGTAGACAGTAGAGTCTTGATATCATGTTGGGAAAGGATAGACACATTCGTGCATTTGGCTGAGACATCAAAAATCTTTTATCTCTCATCATCTGCGTAGCCTTTTCTGAACCATATTGGGGTCGGCTTCCAGTCTAACCGGGTGCAGTTAAATACCACTCTTTCAGTGATAGCTAATTGAAGTGATCATTGGACTGCCATGTCATAGGTCTTTTTTTTACTGACTAAAAACCACCCATGTTCCTTCTTAGCCCTTGTGCCGAGACCGCTGTATCTCTTTCGAACAACCCGCAGCCCCGACGGGCGTTGACCCTTGCGGGGCCCTTCCATGTTGCTGACATCTCTTTGAGGCGCGCATGGAACACGAACGCGATGTCGACACTGCCTTTCGTCGTCATAAGACGGACGGATGGCGAGCTAGCCCATTACTCACCGTCTACGGTGGCCGGAAGCCATCACGTGGCCCCCGACGCCCGGAGCGTCTCCCGCGGCGGCTGGGACGAGGGGTTCTCTCCCTCTCACGCTCCGCCACCTCCTTCGCTAGCATCACTGCTTTGCAGAAGGAGGCGACGACGTCCCACTCCCTCTCGCCCCGGACCATGGCTTGCACCAGCTCCAATAATCTGACACCTAGTTAGACACTAACCACACAATAAAAAAGAAGGACAGATATCATTGTGATACCAATAATAGCATACGTCATATGAAGTCATATCCTATTAGTGTTAAACTGAGTTCCGGAACATTGTACTCAATAATATGACAAACCAATGTAATATCCAATTTCCACTAACTGCATGATGTTGTCTTTCATGTTTTTGTATTGACTCATAATAGTTTCTTATGAAAATGATTGATATTCTATTTAACAAGCGATACGGATGTCAACTTTAAGGTATCTACTACGACGCTGCAAGAAGCCACCCTCTGCGTGATACCGAGAGTCATCATCATGCATTAGCCTTGCCTTTTCCCAACTGTTGGGGTCAGCTTCCAGTCTAATCGGATGCAGTTGTAGTATTTTACATGAATCCACTCCACTAGCTATCTGACCTCCACAATCCAGTTAGTACTGGGTTGTACGATAAGATTGGTTTTCAGAAATTTGGGTTTGCTTTTACACCATTGGCAGAAAATCCCAAAACAGCATAAAACAAAGAATTCTCAAACAACAGGAACAGGAATTCTTATAATGTGGGTTAATATTGCGAAATCGAACAATACTTTTATGACTAATCCAATGTATGTTGAAGTCAAACCTGAATGACATTCTACACCAAACTAAAAATTTACACGAAAAACTTTATCACCGTCTTCAAAAAAGCTCTGTAATAAGTCCAAATAATCCCATAAAATTGATACCGTAGCAAAAAAAACGTCAAGGCCAAAAGGCCTAACACGATACCCAGCGGGACGCCGCGCTCGCGGCGCCGTTTAAAATCGCTCGACGCATCGTTATCAGTTTATCAGCTATTATATCACCTACCTTTACGGTGAATTTCGAAACTGATAAGATATGATCACCTATAGGTACTCTAGTCATACATTTTAAACGAGATTAGCCATTGAGGGCAACCGAGTCGAACGCTACGGTAAAGTCGAGAGCGTCGGGACTTGGAAAATTGAAGTAGGATTTATTCCTACAGTGTTGTGAAGTGCCAAAATGGGTTTTAAGGACGTTTTTCTATTTGCGTGTGTGATTGGGGCGGTGACAGCACAAACCTGTGAGTATTACATAATTATTTTTAAAGGTATCAAATGTACAGATAAGGCTACAAAAAATGGCGGCGTATTGAAAATCGATACTGGTATTTGTTCAATTGATTTATTGAAAGAGTCTAAACTATTTTTTGGTAATAAAAATTACATTCTCTCTAGAAATGTTAGATATGTGTTTTTATAACCTTCACGGTAGGAATGTAAAATGGGTTAGGCAGTGAAGTATTATTATCACTAGGCCATAGCTCACCGGTGATAAAATCAACTACTGCATGATAAGAGGCGACCTTATCGTAATGTAACGGATGCAAATCTTGGGCAGTTACTTAGATTTTCATGTTGAGTACCCTTCTTATTCGATACGAGATTATTAATGAGAATATGCATTTTTAAATTCACAAGCTCGCCCCTACACAATTCCCAAACCACTGTAATTCCTGTAAGCCAGAATCAACAGCGGCGATCACAAGAAAAGCGCCGAGACAATGAAGCCCGACGAAGTCCCAGAGAAACGAATTAACTGTCTTGGATCCCGCAACGATATTAATCAGAAAAGAATAGCGGAGGAGTAGGAAAAACATAATTAAGAGTATGCATTTATCTTGGGTTGTGGAGGTCAGATAGGCAGTCACTCCATGTAAAATACTGGTACCTATTCAGCTGGTTAGACTGGAAGCCGACCCCAACATGATTGGGAAAAGGCAGATGATGATGATGATGCACGTATCTTGGTGTTCCTATCAGTTATAACAAAAACTCTGTAAATAAACCGTTAGTGCATGAAAACATGTTTTTGTTTAAGTAAATTTTTCCTAAGTATGTATTTTCATAATATGAAAGAGAAAGGATTAAATGATAGTGTGACGGCTGAACGAGGAAAATGGAATAAAACGCGTGTTACGCTGACTCCAAACAACACTGGACAAGGGTAGAAAGTCAGATATAGTTTAATTTTCTGTGAAAGATGATGAAATGGCGAATGACAGGCAAAGAAAAGATGAAAGTACTGTGTGAAGAATGATATGAGTGTAAAGAGGGTTAACGCTAGCGTGACGGTTGACACAAAAAAAAAAAATAGAAAACGTGTTTCGCCATTCCCAATATTTAATGTGGGGTAAAAGCAAGAAAAATAATGATGATTAATAGCAAAAATTCACGGAAGCATCTGATTTTGGTATGAAGTCTGTTTTCGGCCATGTGGTTGTATAAAATGAGTGAACCACGCCCTTCACTTCGCCGTTTGTAAAATCTGACTCATGTGAATGAACCTGCCAACCATTGCTCGATAGTGTGATAACAAAGTGTATTGAGTTGTTCAGTAACGGTCATAAAGGTCTGAAAGCAGTAATGCTTAGTCAGACTATATTATTCCAACTGTTGGGATTGGAAGTGGACCTTTATCTCAGTGTGGTAGTTGTCACAATATCATCATCGACCTAACCTTTTCCCAAGTATGTTGAGATCGGCTTCCAGTCTAACCGGATGCAGCTGAACACCAGTTTTTTATATAGAGCGATTGCCTATCTGAGCTGCGTGTTGTTACAATATAGACATGACGGTTTCTGTACTGTTTAGAGAGCAGTGGTGATGAAAATTCAGTACACAAAATAAAGCGAAGAAACAATTACTGTTCGATGTAGAATACTAGCATTCAGCAGTATTTAGTTAGACAGGAAATCTGTGAAGTCGGTACAGAACTTCAAATAGGTCGACTGAACTTTGTAGGCCACAAATAAATTAATATAAACTTAAATTCTAATCAAATCTTACAACTTCCACGTCGGACTGACAAACGAATCTATTAATACAAGTTATTGAATTATTGAAAAGTTATAGGTAGAATTACTTTTTAATACAAGTTATAGAAAAGGACGCGGGAGATTAAATTAGGCTGTCACGAGCAGAAAGTACGGTATAAAAGACATTCAGTGATTACCTTTCACACAGTACCATTCAAAATTGTTAATAGGGGATCGGACTGAGTCAAAAAAATATGATTCTAATAAGTCCGTCAGTTAGATTAACGAAAAATATTTTATACGTGTTTTTTGTTTAATCAAATTAATAAAAATTGACGAATATAAAACGCGTCAAAGATCATGAGTGGGGGGGTGTGACGTCATTTGTAGGTAATAAATGTACTGACATGTGACGTTTTCGAGGAGTTCACGAGTTCGCAGCACTGTATCGTCTTCATTTTTTGTTTATGTGAAAAAAGAAAAAATATGTGTTCAATATTTTTTGGAAATCTATCTGACGGACAAATATTTTTTTTTTGTCCGACAGCATATCCTTTAATGCACTAAGCAACTGATAATGATGAGACTCAAAACAGTTTAACACTTGTAGTAACAGTTAAATGATATTATCATTTCCTGATTGATAACAAGGTCTTAGTCAAGTGTCATACAATTGAAGTGGCAGTTACAGTTATTTCGACAAGGTACTCCCACAGAAGCCCAGGGTTGTCGACATGGGCTGCGGGTTGTTCGCAAGAGATACCGCGGCCTCGACATGAAGGGCTAAGAAGAAACATAGGTGGTTTTTAGTCAGTAGAAGTCTGACACGCCCTTTCGCTCTGCCCAAGAGCGGGAGGGGTTATTTGATGATTTTCCACCCACCAAAAAAAAAAACTTGAGAGGTGTCAAGGAACACCCGGATGGAACGAAGTTATTGTTATTATTTTTTATTATGTAAAAAAAAAAAAAAGTTGTAGAAATGAAAATATCTGGCTTGCTTTCTATAAGAGAGAGAGAGACAGACAGAGAAACATGCGACGCCGCACAGCTTACAATAGCTTACTATAGCAAAAAGTGTCGTGACAACTTTTCGTAAGAATTTTTTCCGTCTAGCCCCCTTTCACAACGCGCGATAAGGAACTTCGTTCCAAAAATCAAAATGGCGAAAAAATGGTTGTCGAAAGTAGTCGAGGTAGCTCACAGAATAAGTAAACTGAAGTAGCAATGAACAAGAACAGCGTATTTATT
This sequence comes from Diarsia brunnea, assembly GCA_949774965.1. Lineage (NCBI taxonomy): Eukaryota > Metazoa > Arthropoda > Insecta > Lepidoptera > Noctuidae > Diarsia > Diarsia brunnea. Next base: position 2,153,527 of record OX459025.1, on the reverse strand, counting down.
TTTCTTCTTCTTCTCGAATCGATAACAAAAGTTTTGTCCGTCCGTGTCGGTTTTGTTTGTTTTTGTAACTGACCTCTGCGGTTCGTGTCAATCTTTAGGTTAAGCCACGCTTGCCTAGGATGGTTTGTGGATTGTGATCACTCATTACATACCGAGATTCCTCCGTGCCTCGGAAAGCACGTGAAGCTGTTGATCCCGGCTGCAATATATAGATCTTTAGCAGTCGTTACAGGTAGTCAGTGACCTGAAAGTCTGACAACCAGTCTAACCAAAAAGTATCTTATTACACAATATTAACTGGGTTGAGGACGTCAGATAGGCAGTCGCTCCCTGTAAAATGCTGATATTAAACTGCATTCAGTTAGACTGGAAGCCGACCCCAACGTAATTGAGAAAAGGCAAGTTTACAAAATGAATTGTCACTTTATGAATTGTAATTTGAATAATTATATTACTCGCCGTACGTAAAATACACGCTTTAGACGTGGTGTTGCGGACACCAGCCCGTTATACAATAAAATAATCTCGAAAAGAAATATGTAGATACGATGACCAGCTTGAAAATGAGAAACCCGCACTGAGCTGAGGTGGTGATTAGGTCTTCACTTCTTCCTACAGTAATCATTGGGTGCATCGGGTGACTGATGCGATTCCGAAAATTCTTTAACCAATGGGTTAGACCCGGTATCCACCAAAGCGGAGACGAGCAGAGCGAAGAGGAGATGTGCCAAATTCGATCAATCACAGGAAGGGCGAAAGACCAGATGTAAATTGGATAGAACCGATGTGGCATATCAACCTGCCCGCCATTTTGATTTTTTTTCGAAATCGCGGCCCACGATGAAAGTTGTATGTATATATAGAGAACAAATAAACGAACAAAAATTTCCAGTGACACGGTACCCCAAAGTGTCACGTTACCGAGATATTTGAAGGTAACGATCGACAAATGAGTACAACAACAATCATTAAAAATAGACTTATTACGTGTATAGGCGTTAAATTGTATCCAAATAATCGTTCCCAGGTTGTTTCTTATTATATCTGAAACGTGAAATGTTATGTCAAAGAATAGTTTTCTCGTGCTCCTAGTAGTAAATAATGTACCTACTCTCTTTCATTAAACAGTAATAATAATAATCATCGCCTTTGGACACGTAAAAGGTCTTTTTTAATGATTGTTGTTGTACTCATTTGTCGATCGTTACCTTCAAATATCTCGGTATACAATGACCACATTCATTGTACTCATACGTCCATCTTTACGTCACACTTTGGGGTAACATGTTCCATGGCATTTTTTGTTCGTCTAAGTTTTCCCTACCCACACAACAATTTCATCGTGGGCCGTGATTTTCTAAAAAAAACTTGAGAGGTGTCAAGGGACACCCGGATAGAACGAAGTTCCTTTTGATTAATTAGTGAAGTAATTGTAATTTTTTTTTTTTTTAAGTTTTAATAATATTTATTTTCATCATCATCTACCTAGCCTTTTCCCGACTATGTTGGGGTTGGCTTAATAATATTAATAATATTTATTTTATTATTAACAAATATAATGTACCTAATACAAACTTAATCAGTAGGAAAAAAAAATCTATAGCAAAAAGTGTCGTTACAACTTTTGGTAGGACGGAAAAAAATAATTTTCCGTCTAGCCCCCTTTCGCAACGCGCGATAAGGAACTTCGTTCCAAAAATCAAAATGGCGATGGGTCGATATGCCAGCTTCCATTCAAAAAAGTTCAAACCCCTTTAAACTAATGTAATTAGCCGATTTCTGCACATCTCTCGTATCCGCTCCTCTTCGCTTTGATGGATATCGGGCCTGTAGCCACATTATATCCGAGTGACATAGGCTATAATATGTGATAATAATAATTTAATAGGGATGTCTCCTGACTAAGAATATGATTCTGTTTAGTCCGTCTGTTAGATTATAAAAATCCGTTGCGTTGTTTTAAAGATTTAAGCATACATAGGGACGGACAGACAGCGACAGCGACTTTGTTTTATACTTAGTGAAGTGATGATGTAGGCTAGGCTAGGCATCTTCGTAGCATCCAAATCGATTTTGTTATGTTTTTGGGAAAATTGTTCAGTTAAATCGTGGTTATTCCATAACAAAACCATTGCAAGAAGCCTATTTACATTATTTTGGATTACCGGTGTTAAATCGAGATAAAAATTGGGTTAATCATGTCATTGTGATTTGCAGTAATTGTAGATTGGTCCTCAGCTCCTGGTATTCAAGTAAAAATTGATCACTGAAATTTTGGTAAACCAATGATATCGAAAGAGACAACTAACCACGTAACCGATTTGACGACAGACGACATTTGTCTTTGTGTTGTAACTTTTGGTTTTACCTCATAAAATAAAGATGTAGGTATAAAATATGCAGACGTTCCATCAGTGACTCATTCAGAGGATTTACCAGTTCCCACAGCACCCGGCTGAACTGAACGACTGTCGTTAAAAAAAAATTGCCAAAAAAAAGTGACAATTACAAAGAGATTGTTGAATGTGAACGAAGCAAAAGGAGTATGTAAGGATCGTAGCAAGTGGCGTTCTGTGGTTTCTACCTACCCCCATGGGTAAAGGGAGTGAGTTTATGTATGGGTATATGTGTATTGTTAAAAATATATTGCAAAATTATGAGCCATAGAATAAATATGTCACAAAAATCATTTTTTGCATTCCTATTTAGATTTTTTCCAGAAAATCTTGGTAGTGTGAGTGTTGAACACGGTGAGCGTTTTAATTTTAACCAAGATTTAAAATCATTTGAACATAATTATCAAGGTTTTTAGGACCAAAATATATTAGGTGACTATTGTTGGCCAGTTGTGAGGAATACAGATGAAGATATTAATAAAAAAGAACAAAAATTACCCATTTTATCCGTCTATCGTTTATTTAGATGTAGTTTTTTGTAAAACTGACCATGACGTGCCGGATTTTTTAAAATATATTTTCCGAGATGTAGATACCCCAAGTAACGTAATATATACACACATCAAAAGTGTCTAGGGATCAAGCATTTTTATGCGGATTTCTTGAGATTGAGATGTGGCTTTGTAATAAATTTATGATTTTATAAATTTATATGGATCCTTTTTGGTGCATTTCATAATTTGAATCAGGAACTGTGAATCAAATTCGAGTAAAAGATGAAAATCAGCTGTCAATATTTGCCCTATAAAAACATACAACGCATTGAAGACATTATTAGTGCTACTGTTTCCCTACTACTGATTAAAACCAACGTTATTATGGAGCGGCGACGTCATTTAAGCAGGGAAGAAATGCTCAGAGCCGTGGGAATGATAGAAGCTGGTTCCCGGCAACGTACTGTGGCTTTAGCTCTGAATACAAGTCAGAGTGTTATCAGTCGACTTTGGACACGTTACCGAAGCACTGGTACCGTGGCTGAGCGCCATGGAGGACGGTATCGCTGCACCACACGGAGACAAGACCGATACATTCAAATCTTAACTCGAAGAGCTCCAACAATAACCGCCATGATGTTAGCCGTGAGGCTTCATCACTCTTCAGGGAACTTAATTAGCGACCAAACAGTCAGAAACCGCTTGCATGAAGTGAACCTTCATTCCCGAAGACCGCTACGGGTACCACCTATAGCAATGCACAATCGTAGGATTCGATATCAATGGGCTCTTGAACACAGAAATTGGGCAGAAGAACAATGGCGTTTCGTGTGCTTTTCTGATGAGTCTCGTTTTGGTATGAGACCGGATACAAGACGTATACGACACTGGAGAACCCCTGGACGCCAACAGCGATTAAAATCCTGCCAGGAAGTCCATCCTTATAGTGGTGGAACCATCATATATGGGCGGGTATTTGGATCGGCGGAAGAACTGAGTTGATTTGGATCAGAGGCAACTTCAAATTTATGCTGAGACGATTGTATCAGACGTCATCGTTCCTCTACAAGTGCAAATCGGTCCCTTATTTCAGTTAATGCATGATAATGCACGACCGCACACCGCAACAGTTGTAAGACAGACTCTCGCCGCAGCTAACATCAATGTCCTGCCCTGGCCTGCTCAGTCGCCAGACTTGAACCCGATTGAGCATGCATGGGATATGCTACAGAGAAGAGCTCTGCCGAATATGGAGGGTATCCAGTCGCAAGAAGACCTTTTTTTGTTGTTGCAACGAACATGGGCGGCCATTCCACAGCGTGATTTGGATGAACTCATTTTGAGTATGCCAAACCGATGTTCTTGTGTTGTTAGTGTTCGCGGTAGAAACACGGATTATTAATTGTTTAAGTTACCCAATAAAATTTTAAAGAAAAGTTATTTCAGTCTTTTTTTCGAACTTTAATGTTAGTGGTTCAAATGTCAAAAATCCCTTTATTAGGAAAATGGCAAATTTCTTTATTAATGCAAAGGTGACTTGGTTTATCGTTACTGTGACAAACGAAAACACTTTATTTGATGAATCCTTAAAGAAAATTTTAATTAATATCAATCAGGAGAAAAGTTATTGCAAAAATATATGTTGATCCCTAGACACTTTTGATGTGTGTATATTCCATTTCATAAGCAAAACTTATGTAAACTAGTGAATTTTTGGAAATCTATCTGACGGACTAATTAGATTTTTTTTGTCAACTATTCATTGTAACATAGCTCATAGTGTAAATAACAATTTAACTTATAACTATAAACTAAATTATACACAAATCATCATCATCAGCCTTTAATGTTCCCACTGCAGGGAAGGCCAGGCCTCCTCTCTAGGAGAGGGATGGGCTATAATCCACCACGCGGGCCCAGTGCGGGTTGATAGATGTCACATAGTCTTCGAATTTTTTGGTTCTAAGACATGTTTCCTCACGATGTTTTCCTTCATCGTTTTGAGAGCAATTTTGATCAATGTAATTAACATAATAATGGAGCACACCGTTACTATGCCGAGGGTCCAGCAGAAATGCGATCGGTTATTAAAACGGTCCTATAACATAATTTAAACAAAAGTAAAAACGCTGAGAAAACCTTTCCTTAACCTCCTCAAGAGGACATAATTATATCTCTACTAATATTATAAATGTGAACGTAAGTTTGTTTGTTACGCTTACACGCAAAAACTACTTAACCGATCATCACGAAACTTTGTACACATTATATTCTTGAAGGTATTAGAAGTAACATAATTATAATACTCTTTCTGAAAAAAAAAGATAAAAAAATTCGACGCGAATGAAGTCGCGGGCAACAGCTAGTTACATTATATAATATATCTAGAGGGTTGCATGTGAAAATAACGAAACTTTTGCGTAAATAACCAAAGACTTAAATAAATATTTGTAACCAAATACTAGTATTAGTTTTACTTATAACTGATTATTTTACAAATTATTCTTTACATTTTTTATTGTGGTATAGGCATGTGATGTTGAGAAATGAGGAAAATGTCATGCGGAAAAATTTGAATATGAATGTGGAATTGTGGATAAAGCCATTGCGGGCAACCGAGTCGAACGCTACAGTAAAATCGATAGCGGCTAGACTTGGAAAATTAAAGTAAGATTTATTCATACAGTGTTTGTGAAGGGCCAAAATGGGTTATAAGTACATTTTTCTATTTGCGAGTGTGGTTGGGGCGCTATCAACAGAAACTGTTTGTGAGTATTATATAAATACCTTTTAAAGGGATAAAATTTCATGGATATTTTAAGGCTTTAAAATGGTGGCACATTCTATCTTAATCGTCATCAGCCTATAATGTTCCCACTGCAGGGACTCAGGCCTCCTCTCTAGGAGAGGGATGGGCTATAATCCACCACGCGGGATCAGTGCGGATTGGTACATGTCACATGTCTTCGAATTTTTTGGTTCTAAGACATTTTTCCTCACGATGTTTTCCTTCACCGTTTTGAGAGCAGTGGTGAAGAAATAAATTACACAAAGTAAAGCGCCAGACTGGGTTCGAATCCACGACTCACTGTTCGTAAGTCCTATTTCCTACTAATATTATAAATGCGAAAGTTTGTAAGGGTGTATGGATGGATGAATGGATGGATGTTTGTTACTCTTTCACGCAAAAACTCCTGAACGGATGTAGATGAAATTTAGAACACAGATAGCTTATAACCTGGATTAACACAAAGGATACTTCTTATCCCGAAAGTATGATCCCGTGGGACAATTATCGAACTCCACACGGGCGAAGCCACTGGCACAAGCTAGTGGTTAGATATAGGAATCAACCGTCAGTTAATCCAGTAGCGGTGACTTCCACCGAGTGTGGGGTAGATCATCGTCATCATCAGCCTATAATGTTCCCACTGCTGGGACACTGGCCTCCTCTCTAGGAGAGGGATGGGCTATAATCCACCACGCGGGCCCAGTGCGGGTTGGTAGATGTCTGTGATATTTGCCAAATCTTGCAAGTGATTTTTTTCACGAATCACCATCATCATATCAGCCTGGAATCACCCACTGCTGAGTATAGGGCTCCCCTTTTTTCCGTCACACTTCCCGGTTCTGTTCGTATCTCATCCACGTGTTTCCGGCGACTTTGACGTTATCGTCAACCCAACGAGCTTAAGGTCGGCTCTGGTTTCTTTGGCCTAACCTTGGGCACCACTCGGTCAAAGCTGCTCCATCGGCCATTTCCGCGTCATAAATATTATTTTGCCATCTAACTAAGCTGAAAAAAACAAGTAGCAGTGGGTGGGTGGTAGAACCAATGGTAGACGTATTTTTGAGAGGAAACCGCGAATTGGCAAGCGTAAGGATTTTCACCGGAATAATTATGAATATTCACGTTAACTGTCATCCTTTTAATTATCCCCTTTAATTAACTTATTTATTTATTTAAACACACACACACTATCATTACGGGCTAACCTAATACAACAGTGTAGTTATAGTTAAACTTTACAAAATGAGACTTACAATTAACAATCAAGACTAAATGTTAACAACCTAAACATCAATAAGAAACATAATACTTAACAATCTAGACTAAATTTACAAAATACGGCCCAATGTGAATATTAATAAAACCATAGGTAGACCATAAAAACATCACTTCTCTAAATGTGCGTACCTTTTAGTGACCCTCTATGACCGTATCTTAATTTTTAGATTTTTGCGTTAATTCCATATCATTCTGAAGGTGCGATACATTTGTAAGTGAATTTAGGCTCTTCACTTTTTGAAGTCATCATCATCATCATTTCAGCCGAAAGACGTCCACTGCTGGACATAGGCCTCCCCTAAGTGTCGCCACATTGACCGGTCCCGTGTGTCTCGCATCCAGCGGATCCCCGCAACTTTCATCAGGTCATCGGTCCACCTGTTGGGCGTTCCCACGCAACGTTTTCCGGTTCGCGGTCGCCACTCCAGAACTTTTCGGCCCCATCGGCCATCAATTTTGCGAACAATGTGCCCTGCCCATTGTCACTTAAGTCTGGCAATTCTTTGGGCTACGTCGGTAATCTTGGTTCTCATGCGGATGTCTTCATTTCTGATTCGATCACGCAATTTAGGCTCCGAACTTTTTGAAGTAAAATAATGCAATCCATGCGTACCCTGAAAATTCATTTTACGCAAAAAAACTAGAAGAAATATTGAATTTCGAGGGCGATATTGAAGTATTGATGACAGAAAGAATACCACCGACACTGAATTAATTGGTATAGGGATATGAGGTCCAAGGTTCGATTTCAGGGTCGGGCAAAGTGCTATTAGGTTTTTCATCAGAATATTTTCAGTAGCAGCCTATACTATTGCCATCAACCGTGCGTACATCTAGCAGGGCTATTGTGTATCTTTTTAAATGTCAGTGGCTATCATAGTGTCCATCGATACACTGTCAAATGGTTCCATTTTGTACCAAACTGACAGTTAAGCGATGGACACTATTATAGCCACTGACATTTAAAAAGATACGCAATAGCCCTGCTGAGCTGCTATTAAGAAATTCCTGATAGAAAAATCAAAAGTCATTTATTCAAACTAGGCTGATAATCAGCACTTTTCGAACGTCAAAATTTACTTTACAAGAGACAGTCCCCCAAAACGACACTTCCTAGTGTTTTAGCTGGAAAGAAGAAGTGACGGAACAAACTCCCCAGCAACACATCTGTCTGTTAGGTTAGTTAGAAGAACCAGACTCGATTCAATAGTAAGGTGTAGATTTAGTACAGACACAAATCAATAATAAAAAAAGTGTATAATAATAAACAATGTGAAAAAACAATTAAAAGAATACATAACATAACAGTAAACTAATTTTGGAGAGAGAACATGATTGTTGACGACGCATAAAAACCTCTTTTGTAACGCTTTAGTATTTACTATTTTATACATTGATATAAAAACTAAAGATACGGTCGTCCGAACATTTGCTCGACGCGTTCGCCATACAGAGAATCGGTGTAGTCTGCTCGTTAACGTAACCTTGTATAAGCGGCGTGGTATTTTCGAGGTATAAAGAACATAAATAAAGCTTTAAATAAAATTCACCGAAGAGAGCCGATCGTGGACTAGTTCACTTCGCCTTAGGAAAGACCTTATTGGGACCACGTTTGTGGCGTCATTTTAACATGCCGTCCGCCCAGTCCTTACGCAGTACCTAATATATAAGTCAATGATTTTATATGTTTTTTTTATCGTCATGTCACCTTTTTCCTTTTGTTTTTGTCTGTCATTGTGTGTCCCAATAAAATTCTGCTAGATTTTCGGTCTATTTTTCTTGGTTGTGCTCAAAAGTAATCCAACGTCCACAATAAATAACAAACATTGTCTTGTGTTCAACTCAGCGACCAACTATTCTTATCATTTAAGTAGTCTTTAATCCAATAACATTTTGCCCAAACTGAGAATCGCAGCAAGGTCCTCATGCACAGCAGTCGCGCTTACGACCACTAAGTCCAAGGAGGCTTACAACTTTCATCACGACAAAAACAATGTTGCCATAACGTTATAAAGTCTTTTTTTATTTTTTTGGCGGGTGGAAAATCATCAAATAACCCCTCCCGTTCTTGGGCAGACCAAAAGGGAGTGTCAGACTTCTAATAACTAAAAACCAGCCATGTTCCTGGTTAGCCCTTGCGCCGAGGCCGCGGTATCTCTTGAACAACCCGCAGCCCAGACGGGCGTCGGCGCTTGCGGGCCCCTTCCGTGTTGCTGACATCTCTTTGAGGTGCGCGTGGAACACGAACGCGCCTATGTTATAAAGCCTCAGATATCAATCGCCTATGTACAGTACAATCTCAAATCAACCCATTTACCAGTTGACACAAAGCTAATCTTTTTATCTACGTGTAATAAATTCGTATCAAGGCCGTACAATGTACGTTTAGAGCTAGACATAACATGTCACTCATATTTTTTTCCAAAGGGTACAAGTGCAGACAGTTTCTATTTCGGGTCTCGTACCACACTCGGGTCCATCTTTAGGATAATCATGGTGTTCATTAGGGTCATGGGGGTGTGTGTGGGGCTCATGAGTACATACCATAGCATAGACACACACACACACCCATACACAGCATAGTTACGCTGTGTAGTACATTGTGCATTAAATGAATAATCAACGCTTGCCTAGGTTCCACTAGCTTGGTCTGTGACCGCCCATTACATGCATACCGAGTTTCCTCCGTCCCTCGGAAAGCACGTTAAGCTGTTGGTTCCGGCTGCAATATAGATCTTTGGCAGTCGGTATAGGTAGTCAGTGACCTGAAAGTCTGGCAAACAGTCTTACCAAAGAATATCGTACTAGGCAGTATTAACTGGGTTGTGGAGGTCAAATAGGCAATTTCTCCATGTAAAATACTGGTATTCAGCTGCATCCAGTTATACTGGAAGCTGACCCCAAGATAGTTGGGAAAAAGCGAAATTCACCGACATGGTATTACCTACATGGATCTTACAACTTTTTACGGTAGAAGAACTGTGTAAATCTATACTAATATTATAAAGCTGAAGAGTTTGTTTGTTTGAACGCGGTAAACTCAAGGACTACTGGTTGGAATAGAAAAAATCTTTTTGTGTTGGATAGTCCATTTATCGAGAAAGGCTTTAGGCTATATAACATCACGCTGCGACTAATAGGAGCGAAGCATAAATGAATAATGTTGCAAAAACGGGAAATATATTCCTTTTTGAGAGCTTCCGTTGCGTGCGCTGCAAAAACGGTATAAGTTACGCAAATACCATGTATGAAAGAATTGTTCCTCTTTAAAAGTTCTAAAAAAAAGTCCGCGACAGCATATGTCTATCTTTTAAGATTGACTCACTGTAACCATTTTTTACTATTAAAATGTTAGGTTAAAAAGAATGATATTTTGCGAAGCTTATTTAACCCATATGGTATTAATCTATATCTAAATAAATGTGTTTGTTAGCACAGAAATTTAATATAGAATATTTGTGCCCTTTACTCTATACAGTTTAAACAAATATCTTAGAAGATATCGCAATGTAAAAATATCCGCGCGACAAAATAATTAAGCGCGCGGCAGTCATTCGGTCCGGTGCGGTAGGTTAGTGGGGATTCTGGCTTCCGGGGACTCCGGAGAAATTCATATTCAAAATATTTACTGCACCATAATGTTTACAAGGTGTTACTGTATATTTAACAGTAAGAGATACCAATAGTAATTCACACTTTAATATAATCTAAACTAATATTATAAAGAGGAAAGATACGATTTTTTGTTTGTTACGATTTAACTCAATTTATGTTGACATTTTGTTATAAGCTATATTATGTGACGCAGACGAAGTTGCATGGGTCAGCTAGTAATATTATAAAGCTGAAGAGTTTGTTTGTTTGAACGCGGTAAACTCAGGGACTACTGGTTGGAATAGAAAAAATCTTTTTGTGTTGGATAGTCCATTTGTCGAGGAAGGCTTTAGGCTATATAACATCACGCTGCGACCAATAGGAGCGGAGCATAAATGAAAAATGTTGCAAAAACGGGAAATATATTTCTTTTTGAGACCTTCCGTTGCGTGCGCTGCGAAAACGGTATAAGTTACGCAAATATGCTCTTTAAAAGTTCTAAAAAAAAGTCCGCGGCAGCATATGTCTATCTTTTAACATTGACTCACTGTAACCATTTTTTACTATTAAAATGTTAGGTAAAAAAGAATGATATTTTGCGAAGCTTATTTAACCCCTATGGTATTAATCTATATCTAAATAAATGTGTTTGTAAGCACGAAAATTTAATAGAGAATATTTGTGCCCTTTACTCTATACAGTTTAAACAAATATCTTAGAAGATATCGCAATGTAAAAATATCCGCGCGACAAAATAATTACGCGCGCGGCAGTCATTCGGTCCGGTGCGGTAGGTTAGTGGGGACTCTGGCCTCCGGGGGCTCCGAAGAATTTCAAATTCAAAATATTTACTGCACCATAATGTTTACAAGTACAAGGTGTTACTGTATATTTAACAGTAAGAGATACCTAAAATAATTGTCACTTTAATAATATAATCGAAGCCAATCTAAACTAAAAGGTATTGTAAAGAGGATAGGTGAGAATTTTGTTTGTTAAGAGTACGATTTATCTTTTAATAATATGTTGGATAGTCGATTTATCGAGAAAGGTTATGAGCTATATTAAGTGACGCAGATGAAGTTGCGTGGGTCAGCTAGTTAGCGATAAAAGTTATCCGTGGTACTAGGCAACTGGGTTTAACCCAGTTGTATCTATGCGACCTTTTGTGGTGCCTATTAGCTTTGTTCTGTTCTTTTTCCTGCTGATATGGAGAGAAGTGGGAATTATGTTGTTTTACCTACTCCTCCGCTATTAATTTCTGATTAATTTCGTTACGGGATTCAAAACAGTTAAATCGTTTATCTGGGACTTCGTCGGGCTTCATTGTCTCGGCGCTTTTCTTGTGGTCGCTACTGTTGATTCTGGCTTACAGGAGTTACTGTGATTTGGGAGTAGTGTGGCGGGTTTGTCACAATAACTAAAAAAACCTGCCAAGTGCGAGTCGGACTCGCGAACCGAGGGTTCCGTAAAAACAAAGTATAAAATTATTAAAAATATTTTATTGTTTGATGTAAGTAACTAAAAATTTACGGTTTTCGCAATTTTTCATATAAGTGTACTATAAGACGTTGCTTCGTACCAAATTTCAAGATTCTGAATTAACGGGAAGTAACCTGGTTTTTGATTCCCTTGCGAGTGTCGAAAAATTTTCGGTATAAACGGCTGTATCTTATGATTGCGTTGGCTTAGACGTTCGATTTTTTCACAGTTTTAAGGGACAGTAGATTTAAATATTTGATATAAATTTCAGCTTGATACCTCCATGGGTTCCCGAGAAAAAGGGTCTTTACAGACAGACAGACAGACGGACGGACAACAAAGTGATCCTATAGGGTTCCGTTTTTTCCGTTCGAGGTACGGGAAACTTTTTTTTTTTTTTTGGCGGGTGGAAAATCATCAAATAACCCCTCCCGCTCTTGGGCAGAGCGAAAGGGAATGTCAGACTTCTACTGACTAAAAACCACCCATGTTCCTTCTTAGCCCTTCGTGTCGAGGTTGCGGTGTCTCTTGCGAACAACCCGCAGCCCCGACGGGAGGTACGGGACCCTAAAAAGAAGTTAGGTTAGTCGTCAGAAAAAAGGGACCAGAATCTCGAAGAAACAGTTAGTAACGCAAGACAAAATATATGTTCTTAGTCATCGACGCGCCCATGTCTTATCATACATCTACAATAACATAAACCATTAAATCACTCGACAACAGCGTGATAAGGTATACTAATACGAAACATGTATTTTAGGTTTTACCATTGATATAAAAACTAAAGATACGGTCGTCCGAACATTTGCTCGACGCGTTCGCTATACAGAGAATCGGTGTAGTCTGCCCGTTAATGTAACCTTGTATAAGCGGCGTGGTATTTTCGAGGTATAAAGAACGTAAATAAAGCTTTTAATAAAATTTACGACCGCACCCGAAGAGAGCCGATCGTGGACTAGTTCACTTTGGCTTAGGAAAGACCATATTGGGACCACGTTTGAGGCGTCATTTTAACATGCCGTCCGCCCAGTCCTTACGCAGTAATATATAAGTCAATGGGTTTTACATAACATGACGTCAGTCAACCAAAAATAGGCGAAGGTAGAATTAAAAGCAGACTGTACCTATTTCAAGGTTATAATATATTACTAGCTGATGCCCGCGACTTCGTTCCCGGTAACTTTGATGGGTGACTAAAAAAATGTTTGGTGTGGACAACCCTTAATACTTAGGGGTATGAAAAATAGATGTTGGCCGATTCTCATAGATACCGGATAAGCACAAAAATATTCATCAAAATCGGTCAAGCCGTTTCGGAGGAGTATGGCAACGAAAACTGTGACACGAGAATTTTATATATTAGATATTAGGTTTTCAACAATGGTCGAAATTTAAAGTATATTAAACCTAACCAGTGAACGAAAACGGAAAATTAAAATAAATACCTAATGGCTTTTTATGCCATAAGGAAACCCTGAACCACAAATTCATGTGATAGGTACCTACCAATCTAATTGAATTATATAAATTCTGCTGACGCGAATATTTTTCTGTAATGTGTTTAGTTTAAAATAATAGAGTTTAAGTTAATTAAAATGTTTTGTCGTTATGTAGTGTTACCTATACAGGGTGTAAATCAACCCAACACACACCCGTCAACCAAGCATTCTGTACATCAAACTAAGTACCCCAACGCAAAAATTTTTGCTGGGAAACGACTTTTTTTTTTTGGGTCAAAAATCACATTTTACGGTAAAACTTAATGTAACACTGTTAAAACACTGTGCTAGTGTATGCTTTGAATAGTAAACGGGTCGTGGAGGTATTTTAAGTAAAGTTAAAACCTGAAAAACTAGTATTTACAAAAACAGCTGTGTAAAATTTGGAACTTTGACCCCCAATATCTCCGTAACTAGGAGGTTCCCAGGTATAGTCTAGAACAAAAAATTATCGCAGTGGTCGGGAGAACAAGTGCCCGTCGTTTGCGTTAAGGGTACTTTTACACCCTATAATTATGATGTAGGTAGGTAGGTATTGAACAAAAAACTTCCGTCCTAAATATAGCATACTGTCTAAGCGACTACAACCTTTGATACAGGATTATCCTAGTACAGGCATTATTTTAACTTAATTTACCTATATTTTTAGTACATATTGTATTTTTTCCTTTTAGGATTCTGAATAAAGATTTATTATTAATTTATTTCAATTTTCATTAGACGTCACGTTTTCATTTGCGTAATTCTCAATATTTCGGTCAGACAACGCTTGGGTAATATTACCAATGTAATCTAGAGATTATAAGGAAGAAATCATTAAAGTCCATTTCACGAAAGAAGTCCCGCAGACGCAGCGCTGTATTAAAATTATCTGCCAATTAAATATTACATTATTATTATAATTATTATTGTAATTAATAATTATTAATTAATATTATTATAATAATAATTAACAATTAATTAATATTTATTATTACCAATTAAATTAGAATTACCAATTTAGTTCCACAATTGTCCGCGGGACTTCTTTCGTGAAATGGACTCTATAATTGTTTCATTACTTAACGCTAAAATAGGGTAGTTGACAAAAAAAATCTAAATAGTCCGTCAGATAGATTTCCAAAAAATATTGGACACATATTTTTTATCTTTTCACGTGAACAAAAAATGAAGACGATACAGTCTTTCGAAAACTCGTGTGACGTCACATTGCAGTACATTTTTACCGGCCAGTGACGTCAAAAGCTCCCACTCTTAATCTTTGACGCGTTCTATCTTCGTCAATTTCTATTAATTAAATAAAACGATAAACACGTACCTATCCAATATTTTTCGATAATGTAACTAACGGACTAAACATTTTTTTTTTTTTGTTAGGATAAATCCCTTTTATGTGGCACGCGTGACATTGGTTACATTTTTGTTTTGTTTTCAGACCGAGTATGCCAATCCTCCGGCAACCCTAACGTGTGCTCCATCCTCAGCAGAGACGACAGCCAAGTCACATGCTCTAATGTGATTTCTAGGTAAATATTATGCTATACAGTATCCACTATTGGCAGAGCTAATAGGTTGATAATACAATTTACTAACTATATGACCGGCTCACACAACACCGCCAAGGTACGCTTCACCATTTAACTTCCCGCCATTCGTGATGACTGACAGCTGTCATTAGTGACAGCTACCTGACTACTTGTGACTGTGAGACAGTGTTTCAATATCTATTAAATAGATACATCACACAGAGTAAAAGGGACAGCCCTCTTCAAACCGACAGGGTCCATTCAGCGCCATAATCATATCCGATTTGTGCTCGTATTTTTTCGGCAAAAGTTGGATCTAGCCACTTGAGAGCATGACAGAGTAGCACATAAAAGGTCTTGACAACTATCGTAGAAAGCCATCGAATGCAGTCTCTTTGGCCAAAATCGGCTAGATGGCATTGAATCATCATCATTCTGAATTTCAATGTTATTCATTTATTATTTCTTCTATTCAATGTTATTCATTTATTATTTCTTCTTTTCAATGTAAAATTACGTTCTCTGTACGCAACGCTCCCTTTATGTCATTAATACAGTTAAATTCTCTAGGACTTCGTCTAGTTTCATTGTCTCAGCCCTTTTCTGGTGGTTGCCACTGCTGATTCTGGTTTTTAGGAGTCTTTCACCATTAGAAAGCTACATCTTTATCTACGTCTCGCGGGTGAAGTGTTACTCCCAAATAAAAACATAAACCCGGCCTTTATCTCCTCCCTAGCTTAAATTTTGCCCGCGGCTTCGCCCGCGTGAGAATGTTCTTTTTCCATACAAACTTTATCCCCCTATTTCACCAGTTTGGGGGTTGAATTTTAAGAAATCTTTTCTTATTTGATGCCTACGTCATAAGAGGAATACGTGTGCGAAATTTTAAGTTTCTAGCCCTAAGAATTTGGCCTGTGCGTTGATCCTCAGTCAGTCAGCTTTGCCTTTTACTAATTCACTCTTTCCGTCTCCAGGATCGACTGCGCCCTTAGACTAGTGAATGGCCAGGCTGACATAGGCTACTTCAATGAAGAGGAGACCCTGCTGTTAACACAACAGCAGCCTGATGCCCACAGAGTCATTGCTACTGTCAGAGATGTCGAAAGACTAGGTGAGTAGATCCCCCTTTTTGGAGCTTCGTTGGAGCTGACAACAATTTTTTCAAAAAATATTCGTTGAGAGTACAGACTGACTTATTTTTTAAATGTTTTTTTAATATTATTTTATCACATTTTTTTTTACTTAGCTTATTGTCCCACTGCTGGGCAGGCCTAAAGTTTTCACCAAATTTCGTGGAAAAAAAATGTTTTTGTAAAAGATACAATTAAAAAACCAAAAACATGGTTATTTGAAATTTTCACATTCATTTTCAGGTTATATGAAAAAAGTGGAAATTCAAAGTTATAGATCTTTTTATTATCTACAACTTTGCCGTTTGACTTTTTTCCATAGGACTTGTAGTTTTACCGGAAATCGAGATAAACCATTTTTTACCCTTAAAAACCCCGCCACCCCCGACTTTAGATCGCCCGTTAATTATTTTTCCTTTATTTTTTGTTATATTCTCTTCCTTTTCCAATGGGTTTCATCCTACTATAATTTTGTTTGGTTTAAAAATATCTACCCTTGTCTATTATCTAAATAATATACCCTGCTACAATCGCGTTCTATTTCTCCCCATCGGGGCTGCGGGTTGTTCGCAAGAGATACCGCGGCCTCGACATAAAGGGCTAAGAAGGAACATGGGTGGTTTTTAGTCAGTAGAAGTCTGACACTCCCTTTCGCTCTGCCCAAGAGCGGGGGGGTTATTTGATGGTTTTCCACCCGCCCAAAAAAAAAAAGGTTCTATTTCTCTCTTCTCGCCGCTTTTCAATCATGATTAAAAATATTTTCTCAGTAAAAGGATAAAATGGCAGAAATACATTTCATTCAAAGTGTTGACCGTGTCCCTCATATTTTGTAAGAACCGGGTTACTTGATTTTTAAAAATGATAGATACAACTATGATTTTTTTGTTCTCCAGGTCCATTTGCATTCGAATCAGTAGCTGTGGTACCAGCAAACCACACGAATGGACTTGAGGGTCTACGAGGAGGAGTATACTGCCACCCTGGTCTCGATGCTGGAGAAGTCAGGTGGTCTCCGAGAGTGCTGAAGAGCTTGGAGGAATTGGTAAGTTTTAACAAGCTTCTCTTTCAGTTTACAGTCATGAGGTCCAATCTCAGCGCTCATGGACGCAGATTCCTAGGGAGTATTGAGTTATCATCAAAGTACCATTTTTAGAGACGGAATGTTTAAGCCCCGTTTAAGTTTAATACAGTGGTAGGTGGTTCTCGGTTCACTCTTGCAAAGCGACGGTGAAATAGACCGTAGTGTTAGCACAGAATTAACACGGGATGGATGAAATGGCGGCAGGTCACGGGAACAATCTGCGACTCCCGCTTTCCCCTTAAACTAAAGGGGAAGATTTATAAAACAATGGTTAGACCTGCTGTCTTGTATGGATCAGAATGTTGGGCCACAAAAGGGATGAATGAAAGGCATTTGCATGTGGCTGAGATGAGAATGCTTAGGGGGATGTGCGGTATTACGCGAATGGATAAAATAAGGAATGAGTACATAAGAGGAAGTCTGAAAGTGGCGCCGGTGACTGAAAAGTTGTGTGGAAATCGGTTGTCGTGGTATGGGCATGTGATGCGGAGGAATGAGGAAAATGTTGTGAGGAAGGTTTTAAATATGAATGTGGAAGGATACACGAGTAGAGGAAGACCAAAGAAACGATGGATGGACTGTGTTAAAAATGATATGGTAAAAAAGGAGGTGTCTCATGAGATAACGAGAAACAGAGAAGTATGGAAGAGAAAGACATGCTGCGCCGACCCCAAATGAATTGGGATAAGGGCAAGAGAATGATGATGATGACAGTGGTAGGTGGTAGTCAGTGGCCCTTAAATCTGACAACCAGTCTTACCAAGCGGTATCGTATTACCAAGTACTAAATGAGTTGTGGAGATCAGATAGAAAGTCGCTCCATGTAAAATATTAGTTTTGAGCTGTATTCGGTTCGACTGGAAGCCGATCCAAACAGAGTTGGGAATAGGCTAGGCAGATGATGTATCCTTTTTTTTATTTTTTTTATTAGCCTGCGCTGTCCCACTGCTGGGCAAAGGCCTCCCCAAATTCCTTCCAAGAGTTCTTTTCCTGTGCCGCCTCGAACCAGCCCTCGTAATACAAGCCTAGATCGTCACGCCATCTCTTTCTTGGCAGACAAAATATCCTAGAATCAAAAAATCATACGAAATGCTACATCCATGCACCAGCCCACACTCTTCACACAGAGACGAGACCTATGTCCCAGCAGTGGGAACACTATAAACTGATGATGTTTACGGTATGGTTATTTCCCCACAGGCCGCCCGCACCGACCGTTGCCCAAATGTGGACACTAATGGCAAAACTGCTGAAGAGGTGGAAGTGGAAAACCTGAACGGATTCTTCGGATCAGCCTGCAGACCTGGCACATGGAGTAACAATGCCACGGTTGATGCTGCTCTAAGTAAGTTGATATTCACGAATCTCCCCATAGATGACCGCAGATGATGTTGGGCTCCTTCAGTTTTAAGTCAAGCTCCACGATAACTGACAAATGCCCCTGTCCAGTCAGTGTAAACTGACCGTCAGAATGCCAAGTCTCAAGAGGTCTCAAGTTCGAACGCAAAACAAGCACCTATGACGTGTCGGATTCATGTGCATATTGTACAATAAAATTATCAATTACTTCGGTGAAGGAAAACTTCTCGGTTCATCGTAGACCTCATCCATCAGGCGCGAACGAAGTCAAGAGCAGGCCTACTATGCAGCCCGTCGGGGCTGCGGGTTGTTCGCAGATACCGCGGCCTCGACATGAAGGGCTAAGAAGGAACATGGGTGGTTTTTAGTCAGTAGAAGTCTGACACTCCCTTTCGCTCTGCCCAAGAGCGGGAGGGGTTATTTGATGATTTCCCACCCCCCCAAAAAAAAAAAAAAAGCCCTATTGCAATAACAAAACAAAAAGAATTTAACGAAAAGAAAAATAGAAATGTTGCATCTTTAGCAAAAATAGCCAAACCAGTGTTGACGTTGCCTGCCACTGAGCCTAGATTTGAACTAGATCAGAAGTAGTGAGGTGACTTATCTATAAAACAATTGAACTAACAAATTCCTTGTCTTCCAGAATCCCGCTTCCCCTCTCTTTGCAATCGTTGCGGTCCCGATTCCAGCTGCTCTAGTTACACCATCAACATGGGAGTTGCAGTCACTGGTGTGAGGAATGAGAACCGTCACATTCAAGCCCTGGAGTGTTTGAGGACCAATGTCAACGTTACCACAGCGGTGGCGTATGTCGCTTGGCAGCATGTCAGGGAATTCTTTAATGTGAGTATTGATTTGGCTCTTTTGTCAACTGATCCCACTAAGGTGGGACCCGTGGGTCCATTTGACTTTATGCATTTTTGAATTGGTCAACTGGACCCGGTGTCAAAATTTATGATTTGTAGGGCGTTTGGGGTTTCGCGTTGGGGGGGGGGGAGGTTGTATAGTATTGTGCTTACATTTGTCCGCTTTTTACATCTAGAATTCATGATCCTGTGACGTTTTTCAATACTAGTCTCACGTTTATTGTGATATGAGTCCTCTTAACAGGAATATCAATAATTCTGTATTTACTCTCGTTTTTTATATAATATACGAGATCGCAAGCGGAAGAACATTCATTTTCATCATTAGTCATCATAATTCATGACAAAAATACTTTTCTTTTTATTTTTTCTCCGAAAGTGTATTGAAGAACGTCGCGCGTTGTTTGATACACACGGGCGTTTATTACTACAATTATCGGCTTTTTGGAGGGTAGGAAATCATCAAGTGACTCCTCCCGGTCTGGGCAGAGTGTTAGGGAGTGTCAGACTTCTACTGACTAAAAACCACCCATGTTCTTTCATAGCCCTTTGTGTCGAGGCCTTGGTATCTATTTTGAATAACGCGCAGCCCTCCTTAACACTAACAGTTGTGAATTCCGCCTCAAATGCAATAAGAAAGTTTTCCCACTTTTATCACAAAATGTACTATTCAAAATCAAAATCAAAAGTCATTTATTCAAACTAGGCTGATAATCAGCACTTTTCGAACGTCAAAATTTACTTTACTTTACTTTACTTTACTCATTTACAAGTGACAGTCCCCCAAAACGCCCACCCTTCGACACTTCCTAGTGTTTTTTGCTGGAAAGAAGAAGTGGCGGAACAAACTCCCCAGCAACACATCTATTATATTCTCGGCCGACCCCAGCCTTGTTGAGAATAGGCTAAGCAGATGATGATGAAATTCTAAAAATCTTGACATTACAGATCCGCAATCCAGTAGACGCCCCTAACTTCGCGGTGCTGTGCCCCGATGGTACTCTAGCTGCTCTGACAACTCAAGTCCTGGCGAATGCCACCTCACCCTGTGCCTTTGTCAGACAACCGTGGGGAGCTATCGTCGCTTCCACGTAAGTATATCAAACTATTATTTTATATTTATCATAACAAAAGGAATAATTTCAAGACCTTTTATTTGCATTATTTACAAAGTACAATTTACACATTTTTAATAATAAAATATGTCCAAGTATCAAAAAGGAGAAATAAAACTAAGTACAAGGCGTCAAAAATTCAAAAGGTATTTAAGCATAATGCTGCTGAGCCATAGAAATAGGGCCTTTTGGCCTTGCATAGGACCAATTTCGTTTATTTTATTTTTTATGTTTAGTTTCTATATATATGTCGCCGCGAGAGTGTCTATCTGCTGGGATCACTAGTCAATCTAATTAATAATTAGCTTATAATAATAGCTTGGCTTAGTTTTTCTTATAATAATTGATGAACCTGCCATCTCTGAGATATTTGTACAATTATTACGAGGGTCGATATTGAAAGACAGGAGCGACAGTGCCATCTGTTAGCTTTTGTGTTTCAATATACTTTTATTTTATTGTTAATTTTGCGTTTTTTGTTCTGTCCTGTGCGCAACTAATAAATACGATTTCTTTCTTTCTTTGTACTAAGTTGCATTATAACAATATTCTTATTTATAAGGATGTCCATCGAGTTTCTTCCACTTTCTTCTCCAAAGATATCTACGGTTTGGAATAGGCAACCACAATATTACACGTGACCTTTGACCTCGAATAATTACTTTTCCAGGTGTCGGATCGATGGGGACTTTTTACATTTAATTGATAATGATGTTTTGAACAATCCTAGCAATTTTCAGCTGGGTGGGAATTATTAGTGTTCCCTTACTCCTATTTTTTGGTCTAATTCGACCGGACTTATGTTTCCTTCGACAATTCAAAAGTGCCTATAACTGGGTCACTGAAAACGGGATATTTACCATGTATACTTTTTGTTTCGAGTTCCCGATATTTTGGCGCTGTTACAAGCACCATAATCACGGAGAAACTGAAGTTATTACGGGAATCTTTCTTGTTCGGTTTTTGATTAAATTTTTCTCCACAGCGCCAACGCACAACCCCTCCTGACCGCTCTCCGCACCTGGTGGCCGGCCGGCGCGAACCCCAACACCAACACTTGGCATTCCACCCTGTTCACCGTCCTCGCTGGTACTGGTGGTGACAACGCTAGGGTCATCTTCCAGGATGCTCCTATCTCCATACAAAACTACACCTCGCCAAGTAAGTGTTAGAAAATAATGTATTTGAGAGGCTCGTGGATAAATACAAACAGGTACAGTACCCGGCGATAAATATTGCACATCGACCTTTGGAAAGAGACAATCGGCTAATTTCGGCTTCGTAGAGCGTTATCCCTGTATGTCGCACGAAATACAATCAGTCCGGTATCTATTAGGAGCTGTTAAAAGAATTATGATTTGCTTCTTTTGATAATTATTTTTATTCTTTGTATAAAATACTAGCTGTTGCCAGCGGCTTCGCCCGCTACAACTCGAAAATTATCCCACGGGAAGATAAAATCGGGATAAAAACTATCCTATGTGTTAATCCAGGTTATAAACTATCTGTGTACCAAATTTTATCCAAATCCGTTCAGAAGTTTTTGCGTGAAAGAGTAACAAACATCCACACATCCATTCTCACAAACTTTCACATTTATAATATTAGTAGGATAGTAGGATATAGTAGGATAACTCTTTCCAAAGGTCGATGTGCAATATTTATAGCCGGGTACTGTACAAGGGTCAATAATGGTAGGTTAAGCAACACTTGCCGAGGTCAATCCATAGATGGGTGACCATTATATAGAGAGGCTGCGTCGTGCTTCTGAAAGCACTTTAAGTCGTTGGTTACGGCAATCATAACATAGCGCCTGAAATCTCCGAAGGGTTAGGCGGAGGTGTATATCTCCTCACCCCCATAGAAAAGGGAGGATCCTCCGACCAGACGGGTGTTGAGTCTAGTGGGCTAACTGCCCGATATTATGTAAGTTGGGATTTTCTATAAACGCTAATGTCGCAGATTACTTTCATAGCGCGATGTAGGATTCGTCAATTAGTTCGCATGTGTTGCGATAGATGCCGCTGTCGCTTCATGTACCCATTAATACACAACCCACATTTCGCTAGTTATTTTTACCCGGCGAAGACCAAAAGGAGGGTTATGTGTTTCACGTGTGTGTATGTTTGTACGTATGTACGTTTCTTTGTTCCCTCATAACTAGTAATTATTTCCCATGTATTTAATAGGGGGCGACGCTATTGCCATTAACTGGGCACAAATCCCGTCTCCGTGGCTGCTAATGAAATATCTTTTTCCAAAAACCTTATAACACTTTGCCCGACCGCGGGATCAAACACAGGACCGCATGCTCAACAGTCGTCCATGCGTTCACTCGACCAACGAGGCAATTCTTCATATAAAAAAAGAATATTACAAATCGACGTTATGAGGTAAAAACATTATAAAAACACAAAAAAATACAACCGATTTGAGGATCTCCTCCTTTTTGAAGATTGTTAAAAAGGTAAGGCAGATGACAATAATGACTTCTGTCGAGGCTTGCGGGTTGTTCGAAAGAGGTACCGCGGCCTCAGCACAAAGGGCTAAGAAAGAACATGGGTGGGTTGTAGCCAGTAGAAGTCTGACACTCCCTACCGCTCCGCCCAGAGCAGGAGGAGTCAGATGATTCCCGACCCACCAAAAACAAAAAACACTAATGACTCTAACCTCACTTTTCTCTCCACAGTCCGCACAATCACACCAGCAGCTTCCACCACCTCCTGCCTACCAGCTCGCCGTTGGTGCACCATCTCCACAGCAGAACAGCTGAAGTGCGACTGGGCGAGAGCTGCAGCCTACACCCTGGGCATCCAGCCTACGCTCTCCTGCCAGCAGAGGAACACCGTGATTGACTGTCTGTCGGACACTAGGGATGACCAAGCTGATTTTATTTCTATTCCATCGAACTATGGATATTTGGCTAGACAGTAAGTTTTTTTTAGATTCATCTGTAACACTAACTATAAATAATAGGGTACATAATTCACCAAAAAAATCTAATTAGTCCGTCAGATAGATAGATTTCCAACAAACATACAAAAAAACAATTGATAACCTCCTCCTTTTCGGAAGTCGGTTAAAAAAGTAATGGACACATATTTTTTCTTTTTCGTAAACAAAAGATGAAGACGATGCAGTGCTTCGAAAAGTTGTGTGACGTCACAGATATAGTACGTTTTTTACCCAGAAAGTAACGTCACAAGCCCCCACTTTCTTTGACACGTTTTATTTTCGTCAATTTTTATTAATTTCAGAAAAATAAAAAACACGTTTCCAACAGACAGACTAATAATTAGATTTTTTTGGTGAAAAACTTTATTATCTAAGAAATCTATGAAGTTGGTTTTAATATTATTCATACACGTTTAGTTTCGACGACAATGCATGGTAAGCTAAGTGAAAAGTGATGTCATTCTAAATCCAATATGGCGGCTCTTAAAGATGGCGACATTACGCCAGTTAAGTTTAACTCCCATATAACAAGGGATGAGTGTATTGCCATTAACTGTGCACAAATGTAGACTTTGTGACAGATACTGCGAAATTCCAGATGGAAAAACCTAATAACAATTAACCCAATTCAGAAACCTAGAATTTAATGCTCAACGACCACTAGCTCAACGAAGAAGTTAGTTCTATTGTTTAGTAATTAAACCGACTTCTATTTAAATAGCATTTAGAAAGAAAAGAAAGAAAGACAAAATATTTATTTGTCGCAGTAACATAACGAGCATACTATGCAAGCCAACTAAGAATAGCGCTGTCAAGACGCCATTTTGTTCAGCAAAACTCGCGAACTTCATTCCAAAGCGTACGGTGTGCAGAAAAATCAATGAAGAAATTATATTCAGTTTAATTATTTAATGTTCACCTTTTTGGTATTTCTAATCAATGTTACGTCAAATTAGTTATACATGAGTAGGATATGAAAAAAAGCATGTTGATAAAAATATTACACCATTTTTTTCACTTTCAAAGTACTTGTGCACATTAAAACGATTTCTCGTGCTCTAGGATGGAGCACCGCACCTCTCTTCGAACTCATATTGAGTTGAAAATTTATTTTTGGAATTCAAGAAATAATATTTTATAAAAATGAACATATATTATAATGGTAATTAAATCTATGATTCAAAAAACATAACATTTCATTTCTTATTCGCATTTCTTTTTTTTTTGCTGGCAGTACTTATCTGTCAGATAAGTACTGCCAGCAAAAAAAGAGTACTGCTACCGTGTGAAGTTGGTGAAAGCGCGATCCTATTCTTATTTGGCTAGCATAGTACGAAGAGACAAGCAGGAAAAAAACAATACACATACAACGCATAACTCCAATCGCAAATCGCCAATTTGTCTCCTCCAATCGCGTTTTGTCCACTAGATTCACGAGGCAGTTCAAAATGATATTAATTTCTGTCTTCGAAGATCTTCAAAACCTCCTCTCATCAACTCTCCATCTTCCCCAGACACTTCAAGCTGACTCCCGTGAAGCTCGTACAGAACTCACCAGATGACGCGTCCAGGATAGCTGCTTTTGTGAAGGAATCCTCTGTCACTGCCACCAACATCACCCGCTTTGAGAATCTCAGGGATAGGGTCGCATGCTTCCCTGAATTTGGCGGTCTTGGTGAGTTTTAGTTAAAGGTTTATAATTTCTGGATTTTAACACAGAAGATAGGCTGTCGCTTTATGCAAAATACTGGTATTCTGTTGCATCCGATACGACTGAAGCCAACCGCATATTTTAATTAGACCATTACATAACAGGCCCTTTTGAATGTCAGAAAAACAAAAAAGTTAAGCTGCAGTCGCAGTCACAAGGCATTAATAACTAGTGTAAGTCCTGTAGTTGCCCATTCCAAAGCGTAGATCTCTAAGAAAAGGTTGAGCATGTAACTTCATGGACACTCTTTTAAAAACTGGCCAAGTGCAAGTCCGGTTCCGTACCATCGTAGTAGGGAAGGCCCCTTTAATTTGTATTATTTCTTGTTAGAGCGGCAACAGAAAAACATATTTTGTGATAAGTTTGTTTTTCATAGTGTTTGTATGAATGACAAAGTTATATGTGCGGTTTTTTAAATGTGCTATATCTCAAAAACTATTCACTATATATTGTTCAAACCAACTTTGGTTGAAAGTTTTTATTGTGATCTACAGCATATATTTATTTTAGATTTTTCATTTTCTTAGTTTAAAAGTAAGAGGGGGGACACACATTTTACCACTTTGGAAGTGTATATCTTTCAAACGATTGACTTGGAGAAAAAATGGTTTTAGGAGGTTTTTGCCACGGAACCCTAAAAAGGAGATCCATGAAAAATACTGGTATTCAGTTGTATTCTGGTTACACTAAAAACTAACCTGAACTAAACGAAAATAATGCACAAAGTAATGCGCCTGCCTCGGTTCTACTTCTAACCCATGACTTACTGCTCGTAAGGCGGGGCCGTCAACACTGGGCCACCGGTGCTCTTGCCAACTTTATTGGCTGATTATTATTATTCTATTGTACTACCGATGTTCTAAAAACAATGTCCCTTTCCACAGCCTACATGTCTTTCGTCCGCGCTGGTCAAGAACGCGGAATCCTCTCTTCATCAGAGTGCGACTATGCCCGCACTGTCGGAGAATTCTTCAGTGGAGCCTGCGCTCCTGGAGCCATTGATGCGTCCCACGCTCTGTCTGAGTCTGTAAGTATTAAAGAGCAACATAATCATCAGTTAAGGGGCTAATGGCTGCTTAATAATAGCCATAAGAGTCGATCGAAGGTCTATGGTCCATGGTCCATGGCTGCAGTTGACCATCCATTACCAACAGACGCCAAACGAGCCTCGGAAAGTACGTTTAGTCTTCCACTTGTAGATCTATGGAAATAGTCAGCCCGTATAGTTCGAAAGTCTAGACAAACATGGTTCTCGTGCTTATATTTTTAGCCAGCTAGTTGAAAGTCCCATGTTGTAGGCTAGAAGTGACATAAACCGGGTACAAATCAAGATTCCCGAATATATTTTAGCAAAACCACTAACTGTAGCTAACTTCACAGAATACACAAACATCAATGCCGGTAAAAGTACGACGAAACAGAACACGGGCAAGTACCTATGTGTGTGGGTGTGTCATTTGCATTGTAGTTTTTGGACCTGCAGTCCATTACCCGAAACTAATCATTTGAAATCTGGTCGCAATGTCTCATGGCTGTACAAAGAAGTTTTGGCGCGAGGTGACAACGGTTAAACTAATTCCGCCATCTTATTTATCTGTCACAGTCATTGCAAGCGCAAAAAATAATTATTCTAGTTTTTCTGTACACATTTTGACAGATTGAGATTAGTTTAGGGATGGGAATTACATCTTGGCTGTCACAGACTGACAGCGATGAAGAAGTGTTTTTTTAGGATTATTTCAGACCATTAATTTTACCCTCATATGTTCTGACTGGACCTCACGGGACAGAAAAAACAGTGTTTCGATCTGTTACGTGCTGCAGGGTTACCTATTGTGTATCTTTTTTAATGTCTGTGGCTATCATGGTGTCCATCGATTAACTGTCAAATGGTTCCATTTTGTACCAAACCATAACCATTTGGCAGTTAATCGATGGACACTATGATAGCCACTGACATAAAGATACGCAATAGCCCTGCCGGACCTCTAGAGTTGTTTTCATCCTCCGGTCCTGTTTCTCGATTCATTTGGCTGGTGCTACATATATTTTGCTTCAATACATCTCTGTTGTAATTATTTATTATTCTCTCACACAATCCATCTCCGACCTGTTCTTCATTTTTACTACTACTCATCCATATTCGAGTTTGAAATCACTAACAAACAATGGGTAAGCGTGGTGATCAATGCCCGTTCGAGGGCTCGTGAAGTTTTTTCCTGAGTGATTTGATAATTATAATTCGTAACTAACAATCAAAATTATTTAATCCACTGCTAACATTTTTACACGTGGAAATCATAAAGGGGTCTTCCAAAGCAGTGTAAGGATCTGTTGGCACAAGGCACTCCTAGCAATGTCAATTGAGTTCCAAATTATCCCACACTGCTAGTTTAAATAAGATGAAATTAATGATGGTTTTCACTTTTACAGAGCTTCAATGCGTCAGTGCTGTGTTCCGCTTGCAAACCTGTCACCGTTATTGGAAACGTAAATGAAAGTAAGTACTCCTTATGATTTGTAAATATTTGGTAGTAAGTAATATATAGTTACAAAAAAAAACACGTTTTGGAGTGACGTCATTTTGTTTTTTCTATTCTTCTCAGCAAACCATTTAATTTGATATCCTTATCATGGGAATGCATACAAATTAGTAGTCCGCCATCTTTGGGAGTCCGCCATATTGGATTTAGAAAGACGTCCCTAACCTAACGATACATTATCATCCAAACTTAACTAACATGTATGGAAAATTTCAGCTCAATTGGAAACTGGGAAGTGTGTTCTTCTCTATCTTACGTTTTTTGCAATTTGCCGGTCAGTGTCAAGTCGTATGTTAAATAAAACAGGTTTCGCGACGATTAAAATCACCAATACAACCGTCTTAGTTCATATAAGTCTCAAGAATGCCTTTTTCATCAAATGGTCACTCAAGAGACTTGTATGATCTGAAGAAAATTCGAATTTCGCGGGCTACCTTATCGCATTCACCGGTACCCGAAACTGTCAAATTTTGCCAATCGACCTTGAACCTTATGGTTGAACGATAAACTTAAAAATCTATTAGAAAGATTTTGACAGACTGTAGTAGCATGATGTGCTAGCGTCTACCTGCCTGTAAAGGTACGGTGCCCCCCGCATGTGGTCTCTTCCACCGCGTTCGGAAACGCTTTTGTAGCAGTTCGTTCATTTTCGGCGTCGGCTAAAACTTGGGTGATTTTGGCTGAAGC
The DNA here is from genome assembly GCA_949774965.1 of Diarsia brunnea. Taxonomy (NCBI): domain Eukaryota; kingdom Metazoa; phylum Arthropoda; class Insecta; order Lepidoptera; family Noctuidae; genus Diarsia; species Diarsia brunnea. The sequence goes on along the minus strand of OX459025.1, from coordinate 2,125,020 downwards.
CGAACGTGTTTTATTGGTCAAAGGTGGCAATAGCCGACACCGAAGCTCCAGTGGGAAACTAATCATCTTCCAGCCTTCATGGTACTTCATCATCATGGGGTTTGGGTTTCCGCACTTAGTCCCTGAAGTGGATCATTGTGCGTGAGCCATGTTGGCCGATTACTCTAACCCTGTGCTCTATCCTTATGGTACTTAAAGTCATAACAAATCAAAAAAAGGGTTGTTTATAGATGACACTTCCATGATTAAATATACGTAACAACGAAATTAATTTTAATTACGATTTTACGATAGATTTTTCTTTTATTAACATACCTATGTTAAACTTTTTCATTAATTCCTGAACTACTCCGTAGATATAACTGCTTGAGCACAATTTGTTAGTTACATTTATAAAATAACATAACATTTTATATTAAAGAGCCAAAAAAGTCGGGTACCCAAAACCTTTTTCTAAGAACGATGAACTAGATAATGTCATCAAATTGAAAAGTATAACTGTGACGTAGCGCCCGGAGCAACACGTTTTTTTTTATTCCATTGTTCTCGGTCAAACTTCGTTCGGAAACTAATCAATTATTTTCTTCTTTTCCCAGCAACCTGCTCCTACGACTACAACACTAACAAATACTTCGGCAACAATGGCTCTCTGTCGTGTCTCACTGACCCCAACACTGATGTAGCCTTCTTGAACACCAGGAATATTTCTTGTAAGTCATGAAAAACTTCTACCCTTATTTATTTTAGACTGAGAAATTAGAACTACCGCGTTGGTCTGATAATCGCAAACGCTACATGGTCACACATGCCATGGCCGCAAGTTCGATGGCCAGGTCGGGCAAAGTATATTGGATTTTTCCTTCAGGAATTCCTGTGCCTAGAGTCTGGATTTATAACTTTTTTTGTGGCATACCCCCACTACTCCCAAATTGCCACAACTGCTGAAAGCCAGAATCAATAGTCACGATCACCAGTGCAGCTCCGAAACAATGAAGATCCTCAAAGTCCCAGAGTAACAATTTAACTGTCTCGGATCCCGCAACGAAATTAATCAGAATAGAACAGAGGAGTCGGAGAAGTAGTAGCATTTGCGACCCCTGGAACAATGAGGCAATCTATTGCTCACTTCACTAGTTCAGTACAGCCCACAGCGGTCCGCTACTCATCTGTGTGTTACTAACTAAAACTTTACTTTTCCAGCTTACCTGACCCAACTGGGTCTCGTAGGAACCCAGTTCAGAGCCCTGTGCCGTAACAACTCTCTGGCTGCCAGTGCCGGCTTTGCCATCGACGATGGATGTCTTCTGGCCTACGTGGTTGATGCCGAGGTCGTTACAAGAAGGTAGGTCCAAAGTTTTTGTGTGTGGCAACTGGCAACTAAATCAGCTAACTAGTACTCAAGATTTTTAGAATAGTATCCATGGAGTTTCTTGTCTCTTCTTCTCTATAGAGATCTAATTTCTGCATTGCTATTCACAAACAACCGAATCGAATATATCGTATGTCTATCTTTTGTTGGCATTACGAGTGCGAGTGAGATAGATAAATACGATATATTCGATTCGGTTTTGATTCGATTGTTTGTGAATAGTTATGCAGGACTGATTCTTTCTACTACTTAAAACTTTCTATGGTTTAATTCAAAAACCTAAATTCAAATTCAAAACATTTATTTCAGACTTTTGGGTCCATAGAGCCAATGTGATTATTTTTCCCGTTTTTTTCACAAGCTCACTTTTTTTCTTTTTTTTTCAGAAACGATCCTTTGTACAACAGCCTGAACACCCTGTTCGACACTCTGGACTACTACTTCGGTTACAATGCCGCAAACGCCCACCAATTGATCAACCTAGAAATCTTCTCTCCTCTCAACGGAGTAAGCAACTTACTCTTCAAAGATTCCACCATTGGCATTACGGAACCGACTGCAGTTTCTACCCACGAGCCAGCAAGGAACTATATTGAACTTTTCAGACATCTGCAAGCCTGCACAGGAACTGCTCCTCCAATTCCTGGCCTTGCAAACCGCAGCTTCTATTCAGTGGTCACTTTATTAACCATGGCTTTGATGACTAAATTCGTCGTATATTAGGCCATATTTTCGTGTGCGTTTCCGAACGCACTTTTTAGTTTTTAAGGTTTTGACAGTTGTTTTGGCGGGAAACGTTTTGATTGGTTGTTGTTTTTTTTACGTGGAATGTTTCGTTTCACGCTCAAATCAGCCAAAATATTGTAATGAGTGTATTTTATTTTGTAATGTTAGAGTTTCAGTTGAATTAGTAAAGGAATACAATTTTAATTAATGAATTTATTTTTATACTATCGCATTTACCAGTAAGTATTGGAATACCTACAAAGTTAATTAAGTTTGAAAAATATTTGAATGATGCTTAAAATGTAAAAATTCGTAAGCTAGGCGTAAGAACAACTTTTTATTATTACTTATTTTATTACCTATGTATTTTCATATAATATTTTGTAGTTTAGTTAACCCCATATTTCCTAATATTATGTATGAACAAGCACAGTAGGTAGTTACTAAACTTATTTTAGAATAAACGCTTATGTGTTACCAATGTAATTTCGTTTGTATTTTTGTGAATAAAATTAAACATTTTTATAAAATAACAACTTGTTTTATTTCGAACTTCCTATCCAGATTGCATCACACCCACATAACATAACATCACGCCTGTAATCCCCGTAGGGTTAGGGCTCGTTTACGCAGACGCGGGGCGTCGCGCGGCGCGTGCAGAAGGCTCGTCTCGAGCTTTTTTTTTCATTTACTGAGGCGCGTAGACCGCAACGAATGCTGCATTTTAAATTAACGAGCGAAAAATCGCTTCTCGTAAAATCGACGTTTGTAATCGTTAACGTTTTCATACATCGCCATGTGTTTGATTTATAAACGCACAACGCGCCGCGTGACGCCCCGCGTGTCCGTAAATGAGGCCTTAGTATTTCGCCAGTTGTGTTTAGGTTCCATGTAATAGGGGGCGAGGGCTACCGGGCACAAATTCAGACTTCGTGCTGGCTACTGAAAGAAATTCGTGATAGAAAAATCCAGCACAACACTTCACCCGAGATTCGAAACCCAGGACCTCGTGCTCGTCAAATGCGCTTGCAACCACTCTACCTATGTGTCGGTTACTTCCTGTGTAAATCTAGCTGTGTTTGGGTGTTTGAAGTTTATTTTGCAAGCTGGAAAATCAAGTCATTTATTCAAACTAGGCTCATAATCAGCACTTTTCGAACGTCAAAATTTACTTTACTTATTTACAAGAGACAGTCCCCCAAAACGCCCACCCTTCGACACTTCCTAGTGTTTTAGCTGGAAAGAAGAAGTGGCGGAACAAACTCTCTAGCAACACATCTGTCTGTTAGGTTAGAAGAAAGCAAAGCTAGGAGATGGTATTAAATAAAACTACAAAATAAATGTACCTTCCATTGGTTTATTTCATACAATATTTATAAAATACGCCTCTAGTAGTAATAAGTTACATTGTAATGTGCTACGATTTGATATTAAAAGAGCTTTAGCGATCGCCATGTTTGCGTCTAGACTTTGCATCAACTACAGGCCTTTTTTTTGGGGGGTGTAAAATCATCAAATGAAAGGGAGTGTCAGACTTCTACTGACTAAAAACCACCCATGTTCCTTCTTAGCCCTTCATGTCGAGGCCGCGGTATCTCTTGCGAACAACCCGCAGCCCCGACAGGTCAACTACAGGCCTTTTACTGATATATAAGTGGTCTTGACGCAATTTGTCACTACACAAAGTCACCGTGAAAAATTTGGTCACTTTCACATAATGTCAGTTTCGGACATTGATATAAAAACTAAAGATACGGTCGTCCGAACATTTGCTCGACGCGTTCGCCATACAGAGAATCGGTGTAGTCTGCTCGTTAACGTAACCTTGTATAAGCGGCGTGGTATTTTCGAGGTATAAAGAACATAAATAAAGCTTTTAATAAAATTTACGACCGCACCCGAAGAAAGCCGATCGTGGACTAGTTCACTTCGGCTTAGGAAAGACCGTTTTGGGACCACGTTCGAGGCGTCATTTTAACATGCCGTACGCTCAGTCCTTACGCAGTAATATATAAGTCAATGCTTTCGGATCAATAAAATGGCTTGCATGACATTCTGCGAAAGTGGCATTATGCGACAGTGACGTTTTGATAAAATGCCGTTGTGCGGAAATGTCGTTTTGCGAAATTGACTAAGTTTCGCGGTAATATTTTGCGAAAGTGACATTCTGCGTCAAGACCCTTAACGCCTTTAGCATTGAGGTCGTTATTACGTAGCTTCTCAGCTTCTCATTAATTTAGATTATAGTGATTTTTATTCAGTATGAATAACGTAGCTTTTGATCGTAACCTTGAAAGGCCTGTAGTTCCCGAGGTTCTAATAGACTGTGGAAGCTCTGAAACGTCAAAATCCGCCATTTTGTGACGTCACACTTCCACAATCTATACGAACGCACGGTGTAAACATAACGTAAATACGCCGACCATTTAATTAAAAAAACCGTAAACGAATTGAGAACCTCCTCCTTTTTGGGAAGTCGGTTAAAAATACTATTATCCCATATCATTTTAGTTATTGTTTTATAACAAGTACAATCACTTTCATACGTAGACATAAATTAGTTCTTAAAGTAACATAACATCACGCGTGTTATCCCAGGAGGCTGCGGGTGTTCGCAAGAGATACCGCAGCCTCGACATGAAGGGCTAAGAAGGAACATGGGTGGTTTTTAGTCAGTAGAAGTCTGACACTTCCTTCCGCTCTGCCCAAGAGCGGGAGGGGTTATTTGATGATTTTCCACCCACCATAAAAAAAAAGGGTTAAGCAGGAAATACCTAATAGTATACCTACAATTCACAAATTACATTTAAGTCCCATGTAATAGGGAGCGAGCCTATTGCTATCAACCGGGCACAAATCCAGACTACGTCTGTTACTAAGACATTTCAGATGGAAAAACACCTTTTTTATTATGTTTTGGTGGGTGGAAAATCATCAAATAACCCCTCCCGCTCTTAGGCAGAGCGAAAGGGACTGTCAGACTTCTACTGACTAAAAACCACCCATGTTCCTTTTTAGCCCTTGCGCCGAGGCCGCGGTATCTCTTTCGAACAACCCGCAGTCCCGATGGGATGGAAAAACCCCTTAATTAAAGAATTACATATGAAACAGAGTATTTTGAATGTTAAAATCGACGTATTTACGTAACGTTGTTCCCGCTCGTTCGTGTTAGGGTCTCTAAACCAATCTATGCGCTCTTGACGTAAAACCATGAAAGTTAAACATGACTTGTCCGTTTTCACAGACACTAGACGCCGCCTATACTGTTCGCGTTAAATAACTGTGCCCCTCTGAAGCTGGCTACGAGTGGCTCAAAATTACGAACAAAACTGCAACTGCGCATGCGCGAGTCATTGCATGGGGGCGGGCATTATGGCGGCGCGATTAATTAATTTAATTTTTATTTATTTAATTTAATTTATTAATTAATTTTCTACGTGACTGCACTTGCTCGATCTTTGCAAATGGCTAACTTCAGAGGGGCAAAGTTATTTGACGTGAACTATACAGGGAGACGGTTTAGCCACTTGCATCCTTCAAGGTTTCAGAAAAAAAAATTGATACCACCCGCCACATTATTCCCTGACCATTGCGGGTCGTGTGCTCCAGAATCAACAGTGGCGACCAACAGTGCAGCGCCGAGACAATGAAGTGACACGAAGTCCCAGAGAAACTATTTAACCGTCTTGCTGCCGCACTCAGAGACATTTAATGATTACTTAAGCCGTCACTTAGTAAAGATTTGACGATACAAAACCTTCACTAAACTGTCAAAATCTTTAGAAACTGTGGTACTCAGAGATATTTAATGATTACTTAAGCCGTCACTAAGTAAAGATTTGACATACTTTTGTATGACAAAACTGTCAAAACCTTTACTAAGTTATGGCCTAAGTAATCATTAAAGCTCTCTGAGTGCGGCAGTAAGTGATGCCTTTAATGTTAACTAGGAAAAAATAGCGGAGGAGTAGGAAAAACATAATTTTCACACTCTCCATATAATCCAGATTACATTATATCCGGATTACGCGCTTTCTTTGAGAAAGTTGTGTTTAAACTAACCTTCTTGAACAATGCATGTGACTATACTTTAATGGTCAGAGGCAACGCGTGGGGTCAGTGAAAACGAGCATTAACTAGACTAAAAATTAAATAATAAAGAAAAACCACTAACAACACAACCTCCATACATTTAATTATAACTAATATATTTACATTCTTATAATAATAGCCTAATTTTGATAGATTTTAGTTCATAAAAAAATTGGTTGCCTGTAAAGTCGGTATACGGGCGAAAGTTTTACGTGACAACGAAAATAGAAGCGCAAGACATGAACCGGTGTGTATGCCTATCTCTCTCACTCTCTCTCTCTGGACGCGTGCCTCTCACTCGCTCTCGTTGTGAGCGCATAACGTGAGCGGAGCGTAACGCAGTTTCTTGAAGTGTCACCCGGCAAACCAATTTATAAGACGTTGTCACGTCAAAAAAAACTTTTATATTTCATACTAATGTCGTATCCGAGATTTTGCAACAGTAATAAGTGTAAATTGATTTTTGAGTCAAAAGTTCATTTCGTATGGTGCCGACAATACGACAATAAATGAAACCACTGGTAGTTCTAGTTCATAGGAACATTATTAAACTATCAAATAAATCCTAACACCGTCGTGGTGCCGACGATACGACAATGAACTACCTAAATATCTTTACCAAATTCGTTTGTTACATTTTATTTCCACACGTTAATCGGTGCAAATTAACCTAAGGTTAGTAAACCAATATTTGTTTGTAAATTGTAATGTATTTCGTTTACAGTTTTATGCTACTTACTGCGGTACTCAGAGATATTTAATGATTACTTAAGCCGTCACTTAGTAAATATTTGACATACTTTTGTATGACAAAACTGTCAAAACCTTTACTAAGTGATGACCTAAGTAATCATTAAAGCTCTCTGAGTGCGGCGATTAGTTTTATTGTTTTTTTATTTATTTTGGTGTTAAGATTTATTTGATAGTTAAATAATGTTCCTATGAACTAGAACTACCAGTGGTTTCATTAATTATTGTCGTAATGTCGGCACAGTACAGTAATATACAGGGTGATATTCTACAAAAGTAATATCTAAACATTACCTGCTGAGCCTTTTCCCAATTTAGTTAGGGTCGGCTTCCAGTCTAACCGGATGCAGCTGAATACCAGTATTTTACACGGAGCGACTGCCTATCTGACCTCCACAACCCAGTTAGTACTTGGGTTTTTTTTGGTGGGTGTAAAATCATCGAATAACCCCCTCCCGCTCTTGGGCAGAGCAAAAGGGAGTGTCAGACTTCTACTGACTAAAAACCACCCATGTTCCTTCTTAGCCTTTCATGTCGAGGCCGCGGTATCTCTTGCGAACAACCCGCAGCCCCGACGGGTAATACGATTCCCTGTGGTAAGACTGGTTGTCACACTTTCGGCTTACTGACTACCTGTACCGACTATCAAAATAAATACAAATGACACTACTAATATTATAAACGCGAACGTTTGTAAGTATGTGTGGATGTTAGCTACTCTTTCACGCAAAAACTACTGAACGGATTTGGATAAAATTTGGTCTACAAATAGTTTATAACCTGATTTAACACATAGGCAAGTTTTTATTCCGATTTTATCTTCCCGTGGGATAATCTTCGAGTTGTAGCGGGCGAAGCCGCTGGCAACAGCTAGTCACTACATAGTATAAAACAAAGTCGCTTTCTCTGTCCCTATATCTCTATGTATGCTTAAATCTTTAAAACTACGCAACGGATTTTGAAGCGTTTTTTTTTAATAGATAGAGGGATTCAAGAGGAAGGTTTTAGTATATAATTTGACCGACATCCACGCGGGTGAAGCCGCGGGCATCAGCTAGTTTCGTAATAAAGTTAATTTATTTTATTTTTGGTCGAGGCATTCTAGTCTAAAATGTACTGGTATTACAGTGTCACAAGTTAAATTTTTAATTCAGCGTCTCATTCAGTTAGTGAGTCTTTCCCATATATCCCTCATATTACCCAGTGTCTGGCCTACCTCACCTTCACCACGAAGGTGAGGTAGGCCAGTCGCTCTATGAAAAATACTGGTATATTCAGCTAGATCCGGTTAGACTGGCAGCCGACCTCAACATAGTTGGGAAATGGCTAGGCAGCAAGTTTCACTAAAGAACGAAACATACTAAAGGTTGGGCCATCACTGACACGGCTACGTGTATACAATATAACGACGCTAAACCCGCTCCCGTCCCGCTAACCCGCGCGGATTGTCGTGACGTGGGACGGGCTCCACGCTCTCCGTATGATATCTTCCATTGTATATGAAACTAGCTGACCCGCGCAACTTCGTCAGCACCGCCTAAGAGAGTGGTTTAAAGAATAATCCCGTTTTTGCAACATTTTTCATTTATGCTTCCCTCCTATTGGTCGTAGCGTGATGTTATATAGCCTATAACCTTTCTCGATAAATGGACTATCCAATACAAAAGTATTTTTTCAATTCCAACCAGTAGTTCCTGAGATTAGCGCGTTCAAACAAACTCTTCAGGTTTATAATATAAGTATAGATTCCACACGCCGTACTCCCGACCCGACCCGTCCCGACTAATGAGTGTTAGACGCCATTCCCTCCCATTTCCGGTTAGTGATGTAAAGTATGGTGCGGAGTGAGTACAGCGCCCCCCGTGGGCAACACGGAGGTGATGACGGGCGCGGCGCCGCTCACTCCGGCCAAGCTGCCAACGTTGCCTGCACCGCCGCCGCAGAATATCACCTGGAAATACAGTTACTATGATTATACTCGAGTAAAAGAACACATAGGAGCTCTAAATCATCATCATTTCAAACGAACGACGTCCACTGCTGGACGTAGGGGTCCCACAAGTGTCGCTGCATTGGCCAGTCTCGCATCCAGCGGATACACGCAACGCAACGTGGCGACGTTGCGTTGCGCGCAACTTGCGTCGGGCGCAGTTCGCGGTCGCCACTTCACAACTTTCAGACCCCATCGGCCATCCGTTCTGCGAGCAATGTGCCCTGCCCACTGACACTTAAGTTTGGCAATTCTTCGGGCTAAGTCGGTAACCTTGGTTCTCTTGCAGAGTTTTCTTGCGGGATCGCATTAAAAAGACCTTTCTGATCCCGTAAGGAAACTCCGAACATAATACTCTCCTTTTCCCTTTGAGCTTTAGGCTCATTGTGAGCGACCATGTTTCGGTACTTCATATTTACATGGACTGCGGAAAAAACCAAGCTCCAGCATAGCTATTCACAAACAATAGAATCGAAGTCGAATCGATCGTGACACTTTTTCGAGTATGAGATTTTCGGATCGATCGATTAGCAAATGCTATTCACAGATTCTATCGACATGGTAGAACATCAACACTCGTGCAAAAAAAAATTATAGCCAATAAATTATCTAGAATGAGTATTTGTATAAGTTCTACTATAGATTGTACTGAATATCCGTCGAGTAACTAAGTATATAGGGTGTAAAGGTACCCTTAACGCAAACGAAGGGCACTTGTTCTCCCCACCACTGCGATAATTTTTTTGTTCTAAACCATACCTGGGAACCTCCTAGTTACGGAGATATTGGGGGTCAAAGTTCCAAATTTGTCACAGCTGTTTTTGCAAATACTAGTTTTTCAGGTTATAACTTTACTTAAATCACCTCCATGACCCGTTTACTATTCAAAGCATCCACTAGCACAATGTTTTAACAGTGCTACATTGAGTTCTACCGTAAAATGTGATTTTTGACCCAAAAAAAAAAGTCGTTTCCCAACAAATTTTTTTGCGTAGGGGTACTTAGTTTGATGTACAGAATGCTTGGTTGACGGTTGTGTGATGGGTTGATTTACACCCTGTATAATTAAAAACAATTTCAAAATTATTTAAATTTTAAATGGATACGCAACGACTCTTTCTTATGGTATAGTACAAAATGGCGTCGTAATTCTGATTGGATTGCAAAAAGCAGTCGGCAGGATTGATATTATCTTCATCTCGAATCATAATCGAAGCTTCGGTTTTGTGAATAGCGATTTTCGATAGTACAATGGTTCGATTGGATACGACGGACAATCGAGTGGTTTTGAATAGCTGTAAAGCAGGTCGCTACTGAGAAATTCTTGCCCGAGGGCCACGAAATGCGACGCTCCAAGTGAATTCGGCTTGTGCTGCAAGCGTGAGCGTAGAGCGTCAAAAACAAATGTATGTCTATGATCTGCAAAGCCACAAGATGTAGCGAATTGACGCCACAAGCGTAGCGTTATTAAGGGTCCTCTCTCGAAAAAGCTTAAAAACAGCGTGCAGATGAAGCGGTTTTTCACCGGCACTTACAGAGAAATTACATCTGAGAATTTTTTTTAGTAATCTACATAATATGACACGTAATTTGGTTTAGCCACAATTTCTGTATCGGTATCACATAATAAGAAAAAAAATCCACAAAATCACCTCCAAATCGTTGAATGGAACCATTTTACTCCTTCATTTTTTAACAAAATAATATAAAAAAAATATCTACTGCTTTGAAATACAAAGGAAAATAATTTGGCTTTGTTACTTTTTAAAAATATGTATTATTTTAATTATAATAAATGAAAAACGCGTCCGTTTAGAGTCCGTATCTACGACCGAGAGAGGTAGTTTGTATGCACAAGGTCATTGGCGTGAATACAAGCCTTAACGTGGCCGAGACGCTTTTTTTTGACGCTCGACGCTAACAGCACAAGGCGAATTCGCTTGGAGCGTCGCATTTCCTAGCCCTCGGTTCACGAATCAAAACCAAGGTTTGCATCCCGTTGGGGCCGAGGGTTGTTCGCAAGAGATACCGCGGCCTCGACATGAAGGGCTAAGAAGGAACATGGGTGGTTTTTAATCAGTAGAAGTCTGACACTCAATTTCGCTCTGCCCAAGAGCGGGAGGGGTTATTTGATGATTTTCCACCCACCCAAAAAAAAATGGTTCCCTTGCATAAAAAGCAGGGCCTAATCTGGTGTACATGACGAAGCTTATGAAGTATATGAGTAACGGATATGAAGCTTACCTGTGAGACGGGCGTGGCGGGTTGTCCGGGTGTCGCTAATACATACTGCTGTTGCCTGACGCCGCCTACCTGGAACAGAGTATTATATCAATATTTCTTATCGATATGTATATAGGGTGTAAAAGTACCCTTAACGCAAACGAAGGTCACTTGTTCTCCCCACCACTGCGATCATTTTTTTGTTCTAGACCATACCTGGGAACCTCCTAGTTACGGAGATATTGGGGGTCAAAGTTCCAAGTTTTTCACAGCTGTTTTTGTAAATACTAGTTTTTCAGGTTTTAACTTTACTTAACCTTTCGTATATCGATATATATATGAACGTAGATCTACGCGAGACACAATGGCTTTTTAATTGTGTCTCATTACACGGCATACGAAAGGTTAAATTACCTCCATGACCCGTTTACTATTCAAAGCATCCACTAGCACAATGTTTTAAGAGTGCTACTTTGAGTTTTACCGAAAAATGAGATTTTTGACCCCAAAAAAGTCATTTCCCAGCAAAAATTTTTGCGTAGGGGTACTTAGATTGACCTACAGAATGCTTGGTTGACGGGTGTGTGATGGGTTGATTTACACCCTGTATGTCGGATTGGCAAGATTAAAATCGGTAACCTACTTTAGGCCAACAATGCGCGTCGTAATTTAGCATAATAAAACAACATGACTAACGAATTTAAATATAGTGTGGCGACAGCGACATCTATCGCTACACATGCAAACTAATCTGGCAGATCCTACATCGTGCTATCAACTTTATCCGCGACATAAGCGTATATAGAAAATCCCGACTTACATATGTCGGGCAGTTAGCCCACCAGACACAACACCCGTCTGGTCGGAGGATCCTCCCTTTTCTGTGGGAGATGAAGTACTTTACACCCTGTTCCTCATACCCCCCAAAACGGTAACAACAATCGTGTACGGTGGAGGTTTCGGCAGACGTCGGCCCTTGCGGACAAATTGCATGTTGCTGACATCTCTTTGAGGTGCGCGTGGAACACGAACGCGCCGTCGAAACAGCAAATAGATACACTACAGTATGTTATGTTTTCAACATCGGACAAGCATACTGATATATTTAAACTAGTAACACCTTATCGCAAATGTTACGCACCTGATGTACTTGTTGCGGTTGTTGCTGTATGGTCTGTCGATGTTGCTCCTCTGTCTCCACAACCACTTGTTCCATGAATGAGGCGTTACCTGGTGGGATATAATCAGTTATTAGTTGTATAATAAGAACATTATTTATCAGTTTGTAAGTTTTATATTGAATCTGTTTTGTGAATTTTTAAGGATTTTTTGCCAAATAAACACAATTTTCTTTCTTTCTTTCAGTTTTAGATTATACGTTAAAATAAAAAAGTATGCATTTTTTTAAACATAAAATCGTAGGAGTGAGCGAAGCGAGCTCGGGATTTTATGTGTATGAATAATTTATTTGCTAAAAATATAGGTTTCCCTATATTCGGCATTTCAGCTATACAAATATTTAGATTGTACCAAGACCCCACCGACTCCAAAAGATTTAGGATAAGAGAAAGAGAATGAAGATGATAATTACGACTAACCTCCATTATTTGTAGTACTTGAGTTGAGACTCTCGCATCCAAATAAACAATGTTGCACCGTCCAACGAGGCTCGAACGGGATGTGTGTTTTCACCTGAAAATAATAAAAACCGTTTATGACGGCACGATTAGCGCAGTGGCTGAGCGATTGGATTGCTGCGCTACGTGTCGCGGGTTCGATCCCCTCACGGAACAAATATTTGTATGGCCTACAGATGATTTCCCACACACAAAAAAAAAAGCCTTTTTTTTATGGTGTGTGGAAAATCATCAAATAACCCCTCCCTCTCTTGAGCAGAGCGGAAGGGAGTGTCAGACTTCTACTGACTAAAAACTAACCATGTTCCTTCTTAGTCCTTCATGTCGAGGCAGTCAAGGGCCTCTGACACGGTTTGGCGGCCGGGACCACCGGCTTATACGTGCCTTCCGAAACACGGAATCATCTTTTTATCAGACAATCAGGTGATTCAAGCCTGCAATGTCCTGGAAACAACTTTAACAAAGTATGCTTCCCATGGGAATCGAACCCACGATTAACGGGTCACAAGGCAAATACCTAAACTACTCGACCACGGAGGCATTTCATGATCCCCGACGGGGCTGCGGGTTGTTCGCAAGAGATACCGCGGCCTCGACATGAAGGGCTAAGAAGGAACATGGGTGGTTTTTAGTCAGTAGAAGTCTGACACTTCCTTTCGCTCTGCCCAAGAGCGGGAGGGGTTATTTGATGATTTCCCCCCCCCCATAAAAAAAAGGCATTTCATGATGATAATGTTACCTTGAGTTCAGTAGTTAGCATGAGTATATGTCTGCAGGGAAGCCGGAACACTTTGCTGAACAAGCACGAACATTCTTGAGTCGATGTGCCGTATTTACAAATGGCGGCGCTGCTGTGTTTTCTGAAAGAAATATTAAAATTATGATTATACATGTCGCCGCGAGAGTGTCTATCTGCTGGGATCATTAGGCAATCTAATTAATAACCAGCTTATAATAATAGCTTAGCTTAGTTTTTTATAATCATTAATGAACCTGCCATCTCTGAGATATTTGTACAGTAATTATTACGGGATCGATATTGAAAGACATGAGCGACAGTGCCATCTGTTAGCTTTTGTGTTAACTACTACAGAGATGGTTTGTAATTGAATGGTCGAGCTCGAATAATGATTTATTAAACAGAGGTCTTTAACTAGAACTATAGTTAAAATTAAGATAAGCTAATTGATTATGAATATTGGGATTTTAATGATTGCTCACTTGAAATTAGGCTGTATAAGAGACGTCATTGCACATTGTTGTGAAGATGGCGGCGAATACGATTTTAATGATCAATAACTCAATTTATAATCTGAAACCACGACTAAATCAGTTTCTTTATGTAATTATAAACTAAAAAGTCATAAGATTATTTTGTAGAGCAATTTATTAGTAGAAAACCTGTTCTTTGTATTAAATCCTTTAATTAGCCGGAAATGGTGTAAGTAACATTCTGTTGTAAAAAGTAATGAACCTATTAATTAGACATTAACTTAATAACACCTTCGCATTAATATTGGTATTGTTTTATTGTTAAATAATTATTACAATCAATTGTGAACTATTTTAGTATTGTTTATTAGTTTTAACTGATTAAAAGTAATTAATAACAATACTGAGTACGTGGTACTTCCGCTAGACGGACTAGACAAGTAGACACGCGTGTGACGAAAGATGCACATTATCTCGCGTTTAGCAAATAATGTAAATGAAAGTGGTTTTTGATGTGATTAACATTAATTAGTGCAAACGAGAATTGTAACATGATTTAAATGGAGTTTCTTCAACCCATTCTTCTCCATAGTAACAATGATTCATGTGAATGGGTCTCAACCCCTGAAAAGTTTATAAGTGCCTGTAAATGGACTATTGTAAATAAACGTTTGGTGTTTGAGTCAAGTATTGTGTGTGATTTCAACTACCCATATACCCATCTACCACGAAGAGGAATCTAAGGCGAAGACAATATGGCGGAGGCCATTGATGTTTAGGAGCAGCGTTCTCTAAGTGGTTTTCCCGCCGTAACATCAGAAGAAAGGGATTTTATCTGCGCTTTGCTCATGAATATGCGCCGGAACATCCAAAAAAATGACATACAGGAAAATATTGAACTGAAGACTATGACGTCTAAGATTTGGCTGTATTTTCATCCTAGTGGTTGACAGATACCAACATGATAAATAAGGCTTATTTCAACTTGAACACACATGACCCAGTCAGACAATAAGTTGACACATGGGAAAACAAACAATGAAGTTTTATGTGACAGAAAACTTCATAGTCCAATCAAAATGACAAACATACAGTACAGCACAGAATGACCGAAGCAGCAAAATAAAAGAAACATGAACACTTGGAAAGCATATCAATAAAAATGAACCTACGGGATGAAACATCAAACCCGGGAAGTATTTTATTTTATTCATTTTAGTAACTGTAGTGCAGTTAACAATATTTTAACTTATCACATTACACACTGGCTAGGTCAATGCCACCTTAAATTGACACCTGTGGGATTAAAATATTAAGACATCTTTAATCACATAAGGAGTGTTAAGGTCATTACCCGTTCAAAGTTATAAAAATATAAATAAATAGGTAAACAATTGATCAACAATAAACATTATTTTAATGGGAAAACGCAATGATAACATCATACTATTTCCCATTATAGCATATGAGTTGGATTCAATGCACATGTTTTACATTAGTAATGCTTTGTTATGTAACTGGTACTTATGTGTGTTTTATAACAAAACAATTAACGAAACATCAACGTTGTTCAACAAATTGTGACAATGAAATTCAGTGCGATAATTCAACAGAAAGCAAAGCTTTAAAGAAGTTAAATTGTGAACGTTTCACTAGTACAGTAACACAACCAATAGTGTTTTTAAAGTAGTTTTAATCAGATTAACTTTCCCATCTTAGTTTAATTACCATCTAAGTATGATAACTATTTAAAAACAATTGATTACCAAATTTTCATTACTAATTTAAACATTTAGTCAGACTACTTTGAGGGCCTAGTAGTAATGCACCATACAATTAAAGCGTGTGGGCCTGGATTCAATTCCAGAGTCTAACAATGTTGTTGAGTTTCTCCATCAGGAATTTCTCAGTAGCAGTCCAGACAATAATATTAATGGCAAACAGTCTTGCCCTTTAACCCTTCGAGGATGTGGAGGGGTCATTCTGACCCTGTCAATTTTTAATCGTGTGTAGTTTTATATTCTGCGATCGAAGAGTTTTGAACGTCACAATAGCTATTGCTAAGGGACCGGCGCGCGCGCCCTGCACCCCTGTTCAGTTGGCCGCCGCCTGCGACGGGAGCAACACGTGCGTGCAGTCAAATAGGGTAAATATGACCCCGCGACAACCGCGATGTAACATTTTTATGTAAGGTTTCAATTATATTTTTTACTTAATATTATTATAATTTTAGGTTTTTTCGTACACAATGAATAGCCAGGAGCTTGAGGATGATCGCATACGTCTTGTTTTAATGCAGTCTGACAGTGAAGATGACTTCTTGTTATCCATTCTGCCAGGGTTGTGCTGCAATCACAGACAATAATGATTTGTAATTCATAATTTGATGATAAGACTGTAAGTGCAACTAATTGACCTCTACGAACGAGTATGTACCAAATTAATAGTTAATCATCTAAGAAGTTAGTTATTTTTTGTTGTTTTTAGTGTAAGTTTAGAAAGTTTATGCAAAAGTTGATTATTTTGTAGTACTTTGTTAAAAGTGATTTAATTATATTATTTTGTACTCTTATCTGCGTTTTATTTCGATAAAACCGTAAAAATAACATGTAATATAAATAATATTGATTAATATTTGGTACATTTATATAAATTTAGGTATTTTAAACCCAATTATATACAGGGTCAATAAGACCCTCCACAACCTCCACGTTACTATTTTCACCACATCCTCGCCGGGTTAACAAGAGCCTTAAGCATTACTGGCAAAGTGATGATGTACACTTCTGCCTAACCCTTCTGGGATAGCAGGTGTGATGTTTACATAACATCTTTTCTTGTTCTATTATTTACCTGCATGACTTTTACATTCCAGATTCGAGGCAATTATCTTATAAAAGAGGAAATGATAGTAGAGCAAATTCACTACAAATATAAACAACATCAAGTACTACAGCCTGGTGAACAAATGACCGTGTCGCCGGCTATGAAGCTAACAAATGAGAAACAGCATGAGGACAGCCAACCCAGAATGACTGTTTCAGTGTTTACACACCATAAGTTAACATAAAAGGTGAGAAGTTTTCAAACTACTTCAAACACTTCACTACTGATATCAAACAGTGTTACATTAAAAGGCTCAATACAATCGCCAATCAACCAACCTACCTACATGATGCTCATGTGTGATGAGTATCAGGTATTCCGATTTCATTATTTTAATGTTTTTGCAATCCTGCCAGTTGTAAGCAACAACTATTAACAAAAACAAAGTATTAGTACTAACAGTAACTAATGAAGTATAAAATAATAATACTCACAAAAAGCTAATGGTATCCGTGGAGGAAACAACTAGCGCAATAAGTAATACTCACAATGAATCACACAAATAATCTATCAGCAGCCGTGGAGGCAGCTGGTAAAGAACCAACACAACAAATTATCTATCAACAGCCGTGTAGGCACTTGATAATGAACCCACACAACAAATGATCTATCAGAAGCCGTGGAGGTGACTGATAATGAACAAACACAACAAATGATCTATCAGCAGCCGTGGAGGGAACTGATAAAATAATACTCTCATGTTATCCTGCTGGGTCCACGGCGTATTAAACGCCCAGAGCCTGGTTCCTTATATCCTGTCAAATCAAAGACTTCGTGCCTGTCACGGAGCAATGGTCCTAAACTCCTTATCCTTTAATCCTGTCAAATCAAAGACTTTGTGTCTATCACAGAGCGGTGTTCCTGATCCTATCCTTTTATCCTGTCAAATCCAAGACTTTGTGTCTATCACAGAGCATTACCTTCCCGTGAGAATGAACAAATAAAAACATACTACTCACACTACATTTACCAAATATAAATCACAATGTCTAAAGCTATCAATAATTTTATTTAAAACAAATCTAGTAGACAGTAGACCTATTATACAAGGTTGCAAAGTCAAGTCATAGTAAGCAACAATATTATCTGTTTGCTGAAAAAGCAAACAGCTTATCAAACAATATCAATAAATTCAACTAATGTCGTTGATAATTTTGCCAACAATGTTCTATTTAGCTAGTAGCTTATCAAACAATATTCTATTCAGCTAGTAGCTGATCAAACAACATCAATAAATTCAATTAATGTTGTTGAATAGTGTTGCCAACAATATTCTATTTAGCTAGTAGCTAATCAAACAATATTCTATTTAGCTAGTAGCTAATCAAACAATATTTTATTCAACTAGTAGCTGATCAAACAATATCAATAAATTAAATTAATGTTGTTGATAATTTTGCCAACAATATTCTATTTAGCTAGTAGCAATCAAACAATATTCTATTCAGCTAGTAGCTGATCAAACAACATCAATAAATTCAATTAATGTTGTTGAATAATTTTGCCAACAATATTCTATTAAGCTAGTAGCTAATCAATCAATATTCTATTCAGCTAGTAGCTGATCAAACTATCAATGAATTCAATTAATGCTGTTGAATAATTTTGCCAACAAAATTCTTGTGAGCTAGAAGTTGATCAAACAATATCAATAAACTCAATTCAATTAATGTAATTGAATCATTCAGGCAATAATTGTTTTATTAAGCTAACAGCTTAGCATCTAATAACTTGAATAAAAATTCCAAACAGCTATAAATGTCTGTAACTGTGCATGTGTGTCTAGCAAGGTGATACAAAAATGCATTGAATGTCAGATCTATTACAAGGTTTCTATGTTGAATAAACCAATGAATGAATGTTACTAAATCCTACAATTGAATAAACATTGTAGGATAATAAAAGCAACAATAATCCGCCGACAAAATTTATCTCCACTATTTCAGATAACAACCATGAGACTACACTTAGGACAACGGACGGACGAGCGGACGGCAACGGCAAGTGCAGAGCGCGCACCGCCGATCAGAATGGCCGTGTCGCCGCGAGAGTGTCTATCTGCTGGGATCATTAGGCAATCTAATTAATAACCAGCTTATAATAATAGCTTAGCTTAGTTTTTTATAATCATTAATGAACCTGCCATCTCTGAGATATTTGTACAGTAATTATTACGGGATCGATATTGAAAGACATGAGCGACAGTGCCATCTGTTAGCTTTTGTGTTAACTACTACAGAGATGGTTTGTAATTGAATGGTCGAGCTCGAATAATGATTTATTAAACAGAGGTCTTTAACTAGAACTATAGTTAAAATTAAGATAAGCTAATTGATTATGAATATTGGGATTTTAATGATTGCTCACTTGAAATTAGGCTGTATAAGAGACGTCATTGCACATTGTTGTGAAGATGGCGGCGAATACGATTTTAATGATCAATAACTCAATTTATAATCTGAAACCACGACTAAATCAGTTTCTTTATGTAATTATAAACTAAAAAGTCATAAGATTATTTTGTAGAGCAATTTATTAGTAGAAAACCTGTTCTTTGTATTAAATCCTTTAATTAGCCGGAAATGGTGTAAGTAACATTCTGTTGTAAAAAGTAATGAACCTATTAATTAGACATTAACTTAATAACACCTTCGCATTAATATTGGTATTGTTTTATTGTTAAATAATTATTACAATCAATTGTGAACTATTTTAGTATTGTTTATTAGTTTTAACTGATTAAAAGTAATTAATAACAATACTGAGTACGTGGTACTTCCGCTAGACGGACTAGACAAGTAGACACGCGTGTGACGAAAGATGCACATTATCTCGCGTTTAGCAAATAATGTAAATGAAAGTGGTTTTTGATGTGATTAACATTAATTAGTGCAAACGAGAATTGTAACATGATTTAAATGGAGTTTCTTCAACCCATTCTTCTCCATAGTAACAATGATTCATGTGAATGGGTCTCAACCCCTGAAAAGTTTATAAGTGCCTGTAAATGGACTATTGTAAATAAACGTTTGGTGTTTGAGTCAAGTATTGTGTGTGATTTCAACTACCCATATACCCATCTACCACGAAGAGGAATCTAAGGCGAAGACAATATGGCGGAGGCCATTGATGTTTAGGAGCAGCGTTCTCTAAGTGGTTTTCCCGCCGTAACATACATTATACTAGCGGACCTGGCAGACGTCGTCCTGTCCGGACAGCAGCGCCACCTACCGGGTCAATTGTGAATCTAAACCATTCTCGAATCCACTGGAACACACAAATTCTATCTTCTTCTATAATATAAAAATGAATCGCTAAATGTGTTGGTAAGCGCAAATCTCGAGAACGGCTGAACCGATTTCGCTAATTCTGTTTTTAGAATATTTCTTGAAGTACGAGGATGGTTCTTACGGAGAGAAAAATATTAAAAATTGCCTGAAAAGGTCTAAAAACAACACTTTTCTATAATCCTATACAAACGATTCGTAATAAAACTTAAAAGTCAATTTGAACTTTAATACCATACCATAAAGTTCAAGTGTTAGCGGAGAGGTTCCGGGAAGGCAAAACAATTCAGTGACGTTAGTGTGTCAACTTCAAACAGACCATACGTCATAATGTCAATAATATACAACGTAGTAGGTATGTAGGTACAAAAAATGGCATTACAAGGCGGGAACAGCTAGTAGAAATGATATATACAAAGATTAGCTGTTGAACGCGAACTTTGTACGCGTGAAATTTTTATAAATTCTTACTTACCTACCTATTTGAATCGAATTTTTCAACAGTTTTGGATTCGTTTTTCTAAAATAAAAGTAGCCCAAGGCTTATAACAACAGCTATCTGCCAGTAAAATCCCGCCTACAAAAAGTTTTTGTCACTTTTGTCTGTCTATATGTTTGTTCCGGCTAATCTCCGAAACGGCTGGACCGATTTTGACGGGACTTTTACGAACAAATAGCTGATGTTATAAGGTCTAACATAGGCTTTTATTAAACTAACTCCCACTTTTGGGCAAAGGGCTCCCCTCGTTCCTTTTCCCTGTGTTGCGCCTGAGTCCTAACACAGCTTGACATAAAGGACAGGGACCTTAGGGAAGGGCTGTCTCGTTAATTGGCGAGGAGGCCCATCTTTATATATTTAATTCTACTGTACGTGTGTATGTCATTGAACTCCTAAACGGTTGGACCGATTTGGATGAAACTTTCTGGAGATATTTCAATGGGTTTTTGAAAACACAATTGGACCCGGTAGGTGGCACTGCTGTCCGGGCAGGACCACGTCTGCCAGATCTGCTAGTTTAATATATTTTTAAAACCGCGCCTTGACTTGAAGATCGACCCATGCACCCACGATTTTGTAAAGGTTACAAAATAGATTGATCAAATCAACCGATTAGT
Source organism: Diarsia brunnea (assembly GCA_949774965.1). Lineage (NCBI taxonomy): Eukaryota > Metazoa > Arthropoda > Insecta > Lepidoptera > Noctuidae > Diarsia > Diarsia brunnea. The sequence continues at coordinate 2,103,732 of OX459025.1, read as the reverse complement.
ACCCCACCCACATTTCGCCAGTAATGTTTAAGTCCCATGTAATAGGGAACAAGCCTATTGCCATCAACCGGGCACAAATAAATACTCCGTGTCTGCTACTGATACATTCCTGATGGAAAAAGCCAATAATCGAACCCAGGACCTCATGCTCAGCAGTCGCGCTTGCAACCACTAGACTAACACACTAATAGTAACAATATATCGATCTCACCTGCCAGCTCTGTCGTCAAGACACTTCTGCGCGAGTTTCGTCTGGTGAGACATCAGATTGTAAGCGTACTGTGTTATCGTGTCCGTCGGAGACTGCTTCAGGGTTTCTGTGTCCTGAAATTAGTAAATAATAATGTTAAGGCTTGTGAGGAGGCGGAGCTCGTGGCTTAATAAGAACTTGCCTAGGTCGGTCTGTGGATGGGTAACCACCCGACATACCGAGTTTCCTCCGTGCCTCGGAAAGCACGTTAAGCTGTTGGTCCCGGCTGCCATATATAGATCTTTGGCAGTCGTTACAGGTAGTCAGTGACCTGAAATTCTGACATCCAGTCTTACCAAAGAGTGTCGTATTACTTAGTATTAACTGGGTTGTGGAGGTCAGATAGGCAGTCGCTCCATGTAAAATACTGGTATTCAGCTGCATACGGTTAGACTGGAAGCCGACCCTAACATAGTTGGGAAAAGGCTAGGCAGAGATGAGGCACTTTTGACGAAGTTACAGTCACAAGGCATAATAACTTGTGAAAGTACTGTAGTTGCCCATTCCAAAGCGTAGATCTCTATGGAGAAGAATGGACAAGAAACTCCATGGACATTTAAATCAGAAGTGACAGTATAAGTTTAATACTATTATATTAAAGGGTGCAAAAGTACCCTTAACGCAAACGAAGGGCACTTGTTCTCCTGTCGAGGCTGCGGGTTGTTCGCAAGGGATACCGCGGCCTCGACATGAAGGGCGAAGAAGGAACATGGGTGGTTTTTATTCAGTAGAAGTCTGACCCTCCCTTTCGCTCTGCCCAAGAGCGGGAGGGGTTATTTGATGATTTCCCACCCCCAAAAAAAAAAAAAAAAAAGGGCACTTGTTCTCCCCACCACTGCGATATTTTTTTTGTTCTAGACCAAACCTGGGAACCTCCTAGTTACGGAGTTATTGGGGGTCAAAGTTCCAAATTTTTCACAGCTGTTTTTGTAAATACTAGTTTTTCAGGTTATAACTTTACTTAAATTACCTCTTTAACCCGTTTACTATTCAAAGCATCCACTAGCACAATGTTTTAACAGTGCTAGATTGAGTTTTATCGTAAAAAGTGATTTTTGACCCCAAAAAAAAAGTCGTATCCCAACAAAATTTTTTGCGTAGGGGTACTTAGTTTGATGTACAGAATGCTTGGTTGACGGCTGTGTGATGGTTTTATTTACACCCTGTATATGTAGACCACAGTATCAGTATCTTTCTTCTTCGTGTCGACGATTCTCAATCTTTTTGTTTTTTATTAAATTAAATTTCTGTCGACCAGAACTCAGCCACATTGACGGCGTCGGTAGTTACTTCATACAGGTCTATTAAAGTGCACGTGGAGATGCACAAAGAGCAAGTCAGGAGGTAGGCCATCCTTTCAACGGTAAAGTAAATTTCTAAGATTTTTTTTTATTTTAAACGGGTTTGTCATATAACCAAAAAATTGAAAGACATGTGACATCGGCTGTGGTTTGTTCGCAAGAGATACCGCGGCCTCGACATGAAGGGCTAAGAAGGAACATGGGTGGTTTTTAGTCAGTAGAAGTCTGACACTCCCTTTCGCTCTGCCCAAGAGCGGGAGGGGTTATTTGATGATTTCCCACCCCCAAAAAAAAAAAAAAAGGAAGTAGGCCATGGTTTGGGAAGAACCTCTACAGATTTGTCGAAACCCCACCGGAACAAGTTGTACATGCAGCCACCTGGTTTCCCCGTCGGGGCTGCGGGTAGTTTGAAAGAGATACTGCGGCCCCGGAGACAAAGGGCTAAGAAGGAACATGGGTGGTTTTTAGTCAGTAGAAGTCTGACACTCCCTGCCGCTCTGTCCAGAGCGGGAGGAGTCATTATGAGTGTCCACCAAAACAAAGCCACCTGGCTTCGAAGTCGGTTTAAAGTCTTCGAGGTGGGCAAGGCAGTTGGTGACCAACGGGGAGCTCTTTTGCAGGCTCTTGGTGATGATAATGCTATGGTGTACTTACTCGTAACCTGCTAAGTGCGAAGGTCCTCCGGTCGTTCTCCAGCTGATTGGCAACGTTGAAGAAGATGGACACGAACTCGTCCAGTTGCAGCTGGTTGCGGAGTAGGTTCTGGAACTTTGTTACTAGACGTTCTAGACCCTGGAACATGAGAAAAATAAGGAGTTAACAACGGTGTAAATTAAGGCATAACTATTTCTATAATTAGGAGATTTTTTTTTGTATAATTTGTCTTCAACCACGTGGATGTCGGTCAAATCTTTTTTTTTTTTTTTAAAAACGTTGCCCCACACTAGGAATTTCTACAGTATCGTGGGTGCGTTTACAAATATTTAAACTCACATACACAAATACCCAGACCCGAAACAACTACCGTTCTATCCATTGGTGAACCGCATGAAAACCTACGGCATAGATAGTGTTCACGCGCCTACGCCGTGCCCACCATGCGCAGCACAGCTGAGCACCGCACGCGGGGGGGGAGCACTCACAGCATCGACAGCGCGCCTGGCTGGACGCCTTCACTACATAGTATAAAACAAAGTCGCTTTTTCTGTCCCTATATCCCTATGTATGCTTAAATCTTTAAAACTACGCAACGGATTTTGAAGCGGTTTTTTTTTTTAAATACTGGATACGTATTTTTTGTTTTATCAAATATATAAACTTTACGATAAAACGCGTCAACGATTTGAGTGAGTGACGTCACAACCGGGGGTTGTGACGTCAAAAATCTAATTAGCCCGTCAGATAGATTTCCAAAAAATATTGGACACGTATTTTTTCTTTTTTCACGTAAACAAACAATGAAGAGGATACAGTGCTTTGAAAACTCGTGTGACGTCATATTCTAAGACATTGTATGACATTTTTTACCGGTGAGTGACGTCACGACCCCCACTCAAATATTTAATCCGTTTTATCTTCGTCAGTTTTTATTGATTTGATAAAACAAAATATAGGGTGTAAAAGTACCCTTAACGCAAACGAAAGGTACTTGTTCTCCCCACCACTGCGATCATTTTTTTGTTCTAGACCATACCTGGGAACCGCCTAGTTACGGAGATATTGGGGGTCAAAGTTTCAAATTTTTCACAGCTGTTTTTGCAAATACTAGTTTTTCAGGTTATAATAACTTTACCTAAATTACCTCCATGACCCGTTTACTATTCAAAGCATCCACTAGCACAATGTTTTAACAGTGCTTACATTGAGTTTTACCTTAAAATGTGATTTTTGACCCAAAAAAAAGTCGTTTCGTCGTCTGGGCAACGACTTTTTTTTGGGTCAAAAATCACATTTTTAATGTACTAAACCTTGTGCAGTATATTAGTGTAGTTATCAGCCTCAAGCCAGGAATCAAACTTGGGAAGGGCTCCGGTGGGCCGCATCAGTGTATCCCACAGACCGAGCGTGCCCGCGCCCGTGCCGATGATGCCGCGTTTTAGAACCTGAGGGTAAACAGAAGCATTAACCTTTCGTATCGGAACGTAGATCTACACGAGACACAATGGCTTTTTAATTGTGTTTAATTACACGGCATACGAAAGGTTAAGTAAAGTAATATTTATTTGTTTAAACATGGTGTACAGTTCGATCAAATTATCTTGACAGGGCTGCAGGGCTATTGCATATCTTTTTAAATGTCAGTGGCTATCATAGTGTCCATCGATTAACTGTCAAATAGTTATGGTTTGGTACAAGTGGAACCATTTGACAGTTAATTGATGGACACTATGATAGCCACTGGCATCTAAAAAGATACGCAATGGCCCTGCTGAACATAGGCCCTGCGAACTTTTACGCATGTACACTCGTGAAGAAAAATGTTATTGCCAGATAAACAAGTATACGATCAGAAAATATCGAATACAGTGAAAAATATAAATAAAATAAATATCAAAACACTTTTAGACGTAAATTGTAACAAAATAACCTATTATTAAATTTCAATTCGACCGACCTTTCGATAACGGATTTTTTGTCACAAACGAAGGTATTATTGCATATTTGACGAAATAAGTGCAACACTTGCAAATAACAAAATAAAATTAACTTAACACTAAACCTTCTACTTTACTAAAGTCTTGCACCGTGCGGCTAGTTCTACGAGAGACAGCCAAGTGTCAATATCTACCTGTAAGAGATAGCTAAGTGTCAATATCTACCTGTAAGAGACAGCTAAGTGTCAATATCTACCTGTAAGAGACAGCTAAGTGTCAATATCTACCTGTAAGAGACAGCTAAGTGTCAATATCTACCTGTAAGAGACAGCTAAGTGTCAATATCTACCTGTAAGAGATAGCTAAGTGTCAATATCTACCTGTAAGAGACAGCTAAGTGTCAATATCTACCTGTAAGAGACACCTAAGTGCCAATATCTACCTGTAACTGCGTAATAGTATGATCTCCCCTCAGGAACGCTAGCGCGTAAGTCTTGCACCGTGCGGCGAGTTCCGCGAGCGCCGGGATGTTGTCTCCGCGCCTTGTGGCGTCCAGGCACAGGCGCGCGCTGGCCAGCGACGCCTGCCACACGGAGCACGTCACGTGGGCTAAAGGGAAGGCCGTGCGGACTGTCTGGTGGGGGGAAAGTAATTACTTTTACACAGATTTTGCATACTTACTACAGAGATTACAATATTCAGGAATATTAACGAGGGAACACGTTGTGGCATTAAATCCGCCTATGTACCACGTTTGTGTTTAAATAAATAAATAACACGGTGGTGTGATTCTTCATACAAATATTTGTATTTCCTTATTTTCTTTCTGAATGCCTCTAGACTAGAGCAATCATCTATAGAAATAAACAAATTCTATTTGTAATATTAAAATAACAGCATTCACTAATGCATAATAGAAAGTAGGTAAATACGGAACTTTAACGAAAACACTTTTTCTCTCTCAAATCTCCGAAACAGCTAGACCGATTATGACGGGACTTTCACTGTCAAATAGTTTGTTATTAAGAGTAATTTAGGTTACTTTTATTTTAGAAGAAAAATTGGTTTTCGTGCAAAAAAAACCCAAATAAAACCCTTGAAATTGTTTTTGATTGATTATAAAGAAAATGTATAGATTAGAGAATAGGGATATTTCATAAGTAAAAAATACGAAAATAAAACGTGTCAAAGATCATGAGTGGGGGCTTGTGACGTCAGTTTCTAATAACATATGTACCAAACTGTGACGTCACTCGAGTTTTCGAAGCACTGTATCGTCTTAATTTTTTGATTACGCGAAAAAAGGAAAAAAATGTGCCCAATATTTTTTGAAAATTTATCTAATGGACTAATTAGATATTTTTTCCTATTAGTGGATCTTACCTGTTGAGATTTTGTGGGATCACAGACCACGCATCTAACTTGCCTCCACGCAGGATTACAGGATTTGAAGGTCTCCAACAACCATGTTAGATCTTCACCAATTAGAGTTGAAATACCTGGAGAAGACAAAAATAAATTATATTTATTTTTCGACTGCCTCGTTGGTCTAGAGGTCGCAAGCGCAACTGCTGAGCAAGAGGTCCTGGGTTCGATTCCCGGGTCGGGCAAAGTGTTATTGGCTTTTTCCATTAGGAATTTATCAGTAACAGCCACGGAGTCTGGATTTGTGCCCGGTTGATGGCAATAGGCTCGCCCCCTATTACATGGGACTTAAACATAACTGGCGAAATGTGGGTGTACTATTAGGTACTCCTCTGCCTAACCCTTGGGGGATTACAGGCGTGATGTTATGTGTTATTTTTCGCTATTTTAGTCACGGAATCTATAATGTGGGATGTCATAATATGAAGCGATTTCTTGAAAACAATATCATTTGTTATATATTTTAAGCCATTGCATGTCTAGTTTATAGACACAATTGAAAAGTTGTTTCATGTACATACAGGGTGTAAATCAACCCATCACACAGCCGTCAACCAAGCATTCTGTACATCAAACTAAGTACCCCTACGCAAAATAATTAGCTGAGAAACGACTTTTTGTTGGGGTCAAAAATCACATTTTAAGGTAAAACTCAATGTAGCACTGTTAAAACATTGTGCTAGTGGAAGCTTTGAATAGTAAACGGGTCATGGAGATAATTTAAGTAAAGTTATAACCTGAAAAACTAGTGTTTACAAAAGCAGCTGTGAAAAATTTGGAACTTTGACCCCAATATCTCGGTAACTAGGAAGTTCCCAGGTATGGTCTACAACCGAAAAATGACCGCAGTGGTGGGGAGAACAAGTGCCTTTCATTTGCGTTAAGGGTAGTTTTACACCCCTTATGCTGTAGTTTTGACACGCGAGAGGTTAAATATCGAGAACTCGGAAATAAAAAGTAAACATGGTAAATATCCCGTTTTCAGTGTTTATCAAAAAAAAAAGTCATTTATTCAAACTGGGCTGATAATCACCACTTTTCGAACGTCAAAATTTACTTTACTTATTTACAAGTGACAGTCCCCCAAAACGCCCACCCTTCGACACTTCCTAGTGTTTTTGCTGGAAAGAAGAAGTGGCGGAACAAACTCCCCAGCAACACATCTGTCTGTTTGGTTAGAAGAACCAGACTCGATACAATAGTAAGGTGTTTATGGCCATGTCAGCCGAAAAACTTAAAACCAATCTCATCCTTGTAATGACTTTTTTTAGGTAGTTATACAGGTTGGTGCCGACCATACGACAATAAATGAAACCACTGGTAGTTCTAGTTCATAGGAACATTATTAAACTATCAAATAAATCATAACAGCAAAATAAAAATTTTGAAAAAAAAAACGATAAAACTAAGTATCATAAAACTGTAAACGAAATACATACATTACAATTTATAAACAAATATTGGTTTACTAACCTTAGGAATAATTTGCACCGATATACGTATGAAAATACAATGTAACAAACGAATTTGGCAAAGATATTTAGGTAGTTCATTGTCGTATCGTCGGCACTGCGACGGTGTTAGGATTTATTTGATAGTTTAATAATGTTCCTATGAACTAGAACTACCAGTGGTTTCATTTATTGTCGTATTGTCGGCACCTTCCTGTATAAAAAAGACAAGGTTTTCACTTACCCGCACTAACAATCACAGATTTCCCGTTCCCATCTTCAGCCAAGAACAGCGTCACATTATGTTTGAGAGCTGGTGTGCCACTGCCTCCCACTGTCGGTATTGTGCTGTTGAACTCTATGCCTGTAACAATAAGGTGGGGTTTAGTGTGTTTGTATTTGAGGAGCTCGTGGCTTAATAAGAACTGCCACTCAGGCCGATCTTTAGGTAAAGCTGTGCTTGCCTAGATCGGTCTGTGGATGGGTGACCGCCCGACATACTGAGTTTCCCCCGTGCCTTGAAAAGCACGTTAAGCTGTTGGTCCCGGCTGCCATATATAAATCTTTGGCAGTCGTTACAGGTAGTCAGTGATCTGAAACTCTGACATCCAGTCTTACCAAAGAGTATCGTGTTACCTAGTATTAACTGGGTTGTGGTGGTCAGATAAGCAGTCGCTCCATGTAAAATACTGGTATTCAGCTGCATCCGGTTAGACTGGAAGCCGACCCTAACATAGTTGGGAAAAGGCTAGGGAGATGATGAATATTGTTTTATTAGGGACAACATAGGATCCATTTTTGTTAGTAATTGATTTATACACTAGGATTAGTAACAAATTTTATAGTATACACATTTAGTGACTCATGTACTTTTTTTTTTTTATGGTGGGTGGAAAATCATCAAATAACCCCTCCCGCTCTTGGGCAGAGCGAAAGGGAGTGTCAGACTTCTACTGACTAAAAACCACCCATGTTCCTTCTTAGCCCTTCATGTCGAGGCCGCGGTATCTCTTGCGAACAACCCGCAGCCCGCAACTCATGTACTTACGAGGCATTTCATGAGGACAATGATTCCGCATGAGATGCCTTCGCACAGGACCTCTCGTGTCCTCAGCCACGACTTTCAGGATGCTGTTGTCACTCCCCCGAATCCTCCTCACAAGCGATGCCACCTTTTTCCTGATGATGGCATGGAAACCATCTGTCCCCAATTGGGCAATCATCCCCGAGGCAGTGCAGAAACGAGGGAGTTTCAACATCATCCTGATAACATCAACAATAATCACACGAGAAAGAAGAATCTGCTTAACTGTAAGACAAATGATGATCTTATTACCTCTCTGTCTGTACAGCTCGCGTCAAATAACTGTGCCCCTCTGAAGTTGGCTACGAGTGGCTCAAAATTACGAACAAAACTGCAACTGCGCCATGCGCGAGTCATGGGGGCGGGCATTATGGCGGCGCGATTTTGTCTGTCGCTCCTTTACGTTCCATGCATGCTTGCGTCAAGCTTGCTCCGTACCATAGACATTCGATGCCACAAGTGTTGCATTATTCTACGTATTGTTTTTGTTTTTTGTTATTAGTCGTTTTTGTTTTGTTATCTTATTTCTTGTTGACATTCACATTGTTTTCTTTCTTCTTTCTTTCAACTCACCTGAGTTCAAAACTATGTTATCTTTTAAAAATATGTATTTATTTTGTTCAAATAATTTTCTACGTGACTGCACTTGCGCGATCTTTGCAAATGGCTAACTTCAGAGGGGCAAAGTTATTTGACGCGAACTATACAGAAGAGTGAAGAGTTGACAGAATAACGTACCTGTCTCAATACATAAAAACTGCGGCACTGCGTTGAAAGCCAGCTGCATGCTCGGTGTAGTCAGGTACACGCACTGAATGCATCCCGATGGGGAGTGAAGGAGTTTTACACCTGCATCTGTAATAGAAATAGTTTGGTTAGTATTTGCTTTCATGGATAACAAGTATAAATTAAAAAATTAAAAAACCCCCGACTCAATTATTTTTTCGAACCTTATTTAACCCATATGGCATTACTTAACTTATTTGCCGTGTCTATTAATTTGTATTGATTTTGTGCTATATTTTTTCTGATGGATATTGTAATGTGCAATTCTATTGAAATGTATTCCTATTTATTGATGAACTCAGTTGTTTTTGTGCTGTGATTTACCTATTTAATTTAATTCAATTTAGTTGTTGTTCAATTTATTTGTATCCCAAATGTAGTGTATATTATTAATTTATTGATTGTTATTAATTTTGTTTTTCAATCTATGTTTTAATTTTATCTTTAGTATATTGTAATGGTAATGTGTTCTTATTTATTGATGAACTCAGTTTTGTAATTTTTATAAAGTGTTATTAATGCATTATTACTAAATAATTTATATAACCACAAATAGTGCATGTGGTGTTAACCTATTATTAATTGTTGCACTTATAAATGTACCTCTTGTAATAATAAAAAAAAAAAAGGGTGTGTGAGATGAGAGTGAGATGAATGAAATTAAACTGTGTGGTGTGCTCCAAATAAAAATAAGTAAAAGTGAAAATTCGGGCGCCTGGAGTACACACAAAACTATGCCAAGGATAGACTTACCTGCGGGAGCTTGAGACTTTTAATCTTCAAGCGGGAAGGCATCAATAAAAATCAATCATGAAAAGTAAGAACGACTTTATTACCCGAAGGCTGCTGGTTTGAAAATTCCTTTCTAATTCTAAAGCTAACAGCTCTAATGTGTAAAATTAAGATGACATCGCTGTTATTCTAAGACCTGTCATTATTGCACTTTTTAAAATAAATTGAAGTTATGTTTATAAACCATACCAAACTCCGTCGACTAAATTAGGAACCTGATGGATTATCCAAGAGCATCTTGGTGATATTCGCCGAGATTGCCAACGGCGGTCCAAGATTTTGCATTTTGGTAGGGGCGTGCGTTCAAAAATTTAAGTAATATGGAAAAAAAAAACGCCTTGTGGCGTTTCTTCCAAAAATCAAAATGTGGTCATCAGTAGATGAATTAATCCAAGCAAATAATTATCAAATGAAGATAAGAGATCCTTAAAAAATAAAGGCTATCCAATTAGGATCATGACAAGGGCAATCGGCTACCACATAATTAGGGACTAGATGCCGCCCATCTCAAGTTATATTTTGAGATTTTATTGGAGCGCTCAAAAATCACTCCATTGATTCAAGGCTGTAGGTCGAAAAGCAAGAAATGTCAAAGTCAATTTGACAGCATCGAAAATAAAAATCAGTGTGACCACTTCACGAATCCAAGTCAACCAAAAATGAATTTTCATAAGGCAACACCAACCAGAGCCTACAAATCAAAGCAAAGAATTCAATAGTATGTAACAGGCTTAAAAGACTCGTTACATTACATCCCTCCCCGAAAATAAAAGAAAGGAACTTTCTTTTATTAGAAAGAAATCTTCAACACAATAGACCAGTCTTAACAACTTTCTAATTCCCAAAAAAAAGAAAAGAATCATAAAAGATTCGAAGTGTAAATGAATTCTGAACATGTCAAACGACAAGGTCTCAAGAATTTAATAAAAGTAAAAACATGCAAATGACAAAAAGTCAAAAATGAAATCTGTGAAAAACAGAAAAAAATATAAGTTATAAAAACTAGTTAAATGAAACGAAGAGAGAAATCTCTTAGCGCTTCTAAACTCCAAAACAGTGCAGTTAGGCACTATAGCCACTGACTACAAATTTCAAACGAATTCGAACAAATTACCAATACAAACTACAATTTTTAGTGCAGTTAGGCACCATCGCCACTGACTAAAAATTTCAAACCACTTGGAACAGTACAACTTTGAGTGCAGTTAGGCACTATCGCCACTGACTACTATGTCAACTGCTTCCAACTCTACCATCTCTATGAGTGCAGTTAGGCTCTATTGCCACTGACTAACTCCGTATCCAACAATCCAAAAAAATTTTAAACACCAAACAAGTTTTTTAAATAAAGCTGAAAGGCCTTATTTAAAATATTGTTACAGGCACAACCTGCAATGAAACAAAGGAAAGCGTATTGTGATCGGCTCATCACCACCGAATTCCCGAGCACAATAGCTGTAAAAGAATGTTGCTGTGACTGGCTCAACACTACCAATCTCCCAAACACAGACAAACACAAAAAATCATTGAGATCTCCAATGAGAAATCTCAATAACGAAAAGGCGAAAGCCAAAGTTTCACAATGCGATCGGCACATCACCACCGAACTTCCGAACGCAAAGAAAAAAGAATGACGAAAGTCAAAAAAAAATCCCGCATTGTGATTGGAACAACAATGTCCAACACAATGGAAAAAGGAAAAAATATGGCCGGAGCCGAAATCCCACATCGTGATCGGCACAACACCACCGACTTTCCGAGCACAATGGAAAAAAGAGTCGAAATCAAGGTCAAAAGTTACACCAAGATTCAAAAAATAATAAGGCATTTTGTAACAAAGGTTACAGAATGACCCTATAAAAGGTAACCTTAAAAAAATAAGATCTTATACAATCCAACAAAAACGAACAAAACATAAAATAAGATCCTTCGGTGTGAAAAACATTTAGTGTGGAAAAAAATTGTATTTAATTAACAAAAATGGCCTAAGTTTTATTTTTAGAATGTTAAGAATTCAAATTCAATAAATTTATAAGAAGTTACCTAACATACATCTTTCAAACTGCTGATAACCTATCATCCATCCCCTCGTACATCACACTATCAAAAGCAGCCTTCAAACAGAATTTATCAAAATCAAGACTAACACTTGGAAACCAAATTAAAATTTAATAATATCTTTAACATGATAACGTCCCACTGAACCTTTATTTAAATCTTTCAAAACATAAACGTTATCCGAAACCTTTTCAGTTATTTTACACTTTACAAACTTAGGTGCAAGCTTAGCTGAAAAATATGCTGGAGCATGAGATTGAACAAAACTTCTTCTCCACACCATATCACCCACACCAAAAGAAATGACTTTCCGACCTTTATTATAATAAGCGGCATTTCGCTTATACCCCTTTAACAAGTAAGCTTGAACTTTAACAAAAATATCACTAAGTGAATTAAGAGAAACTGCATAAGCATTCCTATTTGAAATTTCTAGTTGAGATAAGTTATCAACAGAACTACTAAAGTGATGTAATGACGCATCAAGAATAAGCTCCCTACCAAACATCAGAAAGTTAGGAGTAAACTCAGTAGCAAGGTTTACACTATTATTTAAAGCTAATTGAACATTGGGCAAAAAACTTGACCAAGTTCTATGATCATCTTTAACAAAACACGATATGCAGGTTTCGACCGTTTTATTATATCTCTCAACAGGGTTATTTTGAGGTGTATACAAAGTATTATAAAATATTTTGGTTATATTAAAACCTTTCAAAAAATCTACAAAATGTTTTGAAGTAAATTGAGTTCCATTGTCACAAACTACTATTTTTGGACAACCAAATTTGAGAAATATTTCTTTTTCAAAATGTTTACAAATTACTCTAGTGGTAGCATTGATCATTGGAAAGAACCAGCAATATTTAGTAAAAACGTCTACAACCGAAAGTATGTATCTATGACCAGAATAAGTTTTAGGTAGAATTCCTATGATATCAACTGAGAGCATAAGCATCAACAGCAGTACAGGTATCGACATCACCCGAATCCTGAAGCGGCGGAAACTGAACTCCCTTGTCCATGACTAACAAACAGCAAGGCGAATAGCAAACGAAAAGCAAAAACTAAATTTCAAAAAGTTAAAAGTTTGAAAATAAATTCTCAAGTTTGAGGTTAAGTATTGAAGTCAATGTGGTATTCCCATGAAAAATTACTAAGTTAATTTTATCGTTTTAAAAGTGCAATAATCACTTACAAGCAGCTTAAATCTAGATAAATTAAATGTACAATATTGTACTTACAATTAGATTAAATTATTTTCTTTAAAAGTTAAACTTAGTTTTTTAAAATAACTTTACTGTTGAGAACAACAAAACACGGTCAATGCTATACATTTCTGTTGGTTTTGCTAAGAAAAAAACATGTTATTAAAACAAACAGGTCAATAAACAAAATTATCAATAAGTAAACACCAAATATTGTTTACAAATATTCACCAAATTAGGTTAAGTACCTACTACTTATGAGTCAAAAATTAAAATAAACACAAAGTTATTGAAGTAACAATGTAGAACAAACTAATGCAAACAATAGACTCATAAGTTAATTAATAATTGTGCAATAATGACAGTATATAGGTACCAGACAAACCTACTTCAAGTCCCTGTTCGGGCGCCAATTGTAATAATAAAAAAAAAAAAGGGTGTGTGAGATGAGAGTGAGATGAATGAAATTAAACTGTGTGGTGTGCTCCAAATAAAAATAAGTAAAAGTGAAAATTCGGGCGCCTGGAGTACACACAAAACTATGCCAAGGATAGACTTACCTGCGGGAGCTTGAGACTTTTAATCTTCAAGCGGGAAGGCATCAATAAAAATCAATCATGAAAAGTAAGAACGACTTTATTACCCGAAGGCTGCTGGTTTGAAAATTCCTTTCTTTTATTTTCGGGGAGGGATGTAATGTAACGAGTCTTTTAAGCCTGTTACATACTATTGAATTCTTTGCTTTGATTTGTAGGCTCTGGTTGGTGTTGCCTTATGAAAATTCATTTTTTGTTGACTTGGATTCGTGAAGTGGTCACACTGATTTTTATTTTCGATGCTGTCAAATTGACTTTGACATTTCTTGCTTTTCGACCTACAGCCTTGAATCAATGGAGTGATTTTTGAGCGCTCCAATAAAATCTCAAAATATAACTTGAGATGGGCGGCATCTAGTCCCTGTTCGGGCGCCAATTGTAATAATAAAAAAAAAAAAGGGTGTGTGAGATGAGAGTGAGATGAATGAAATTAAACTGTGTGGTGTGCTCCAAATAAAAATAAGTAAAAGTGAAAATTCGGGCGCCTGGAGTACACACAAAACTATGCCAAGGATAGACTTACCTGCGGGAGCTTGAGACTTTTAATCTTCAAGCGGGAAGGCATCAATAAAAATCAATCATGAAAAGTAAGAACGACTTTATTACCCGAAGGCTGCTGGTTTGAAAATTCCTTTCTAATTCTAAAGCTAACAGCTCTAATGTGTAAAATTAAGATGACATCGCTGTTATTCTAAGACCTGTCATTATTGCACTTTTTAAAATAAATTGAAGTTATGTTTATAAACCATACCAAACTCCGTCGACTAAATTAGGAACCTGATGGATTATCCAAGAGCATCTTGGTGATATTCGCCGAGATTGCCAACGGCGGTCCAAGATTTTGCATTTTGGTAGGGGCGTGCGTTCAAAAATTTAAGTAATATGGAAAAAAAAAACGCCTTGTGGCGTTTCTTCCAAAAATCAAAATGTGGTCATCAGTAGATGAATTAATCCAAGCAAATAATTATCAAATGAAGATAAGAGATCCTTAAAAAATAAAGGCTATCCAATTAGGATCATGACAAGGGCAATCGGCTACCACATAATTAGGGACTAGATGCCGCCCATCTCAAGTTATATTTTGAGATTTTATTGGAGCGCTCAAAAATCACTCCATTGATTCAAGGCTGTAGGTCGAAAAGCAAGAAATGTCAAAGTCAATTTGACAGCATCGAAAATAAAAATCAGTGTGACCACTTCACGAATCCAAGTCAACCAAAAATGAATTTTCATAAGGCAACACCAACCAGAGCCTACAAATCAAAGCAAAGAATTCAATAGTATGTAACAGGCTTAAAAGACTCGTTACACTCTAACCAATGTTTTATAAATTGTATTGTGCAAACAATTGCTGGTTAACCAAATAAATAAATAAAAATAATCTGCAATGCCCGAATGCCCGATTATGCAATGCCCGAAATTCGGTCACGAGGGCCATTTTATTGCCTGATAATGGCTATTATGCGCCTTGATTGGCTAAATTTCTGTAAGGAGTTTAGCTCGAGTGTCATTTTTCTAAAAGAATGACACACCACACTCACACCACACCACACCACACTCACACCACACCACACCACACTCACGCAGCCACCCCCCATTACACACATACTCACACATTCATGTTCATAGCTAATAGCTAATACAGGTCTTCTCGGATTTATTAACACAGACAAATAAAGGTTTTAAAAAGGAAGGTAAGTAAGGGAAGGAAGGGAGGTTGAAATTGAAAAGAGTATGTTAAGGTGGTTCGGTCATGTGGAAAGGATGAATGAAAGTCGATTAACAAAAGGTATTTACAAGGCAGATGTGAGTGGTAATGCCGGGAGGGGACGCCCTAGAAAGACATACACTGATCTTATTGGTGCCGTTCTTCTGAAAGGACAGGTGCGTAGTACTCGTATCCGGCGTGCGTGTATGACCAGATGTATGAATGTGGACAAAGCAAAAGGAGTATGCAAGGATCGTAGCAAGTGGCGTTCTGTGGTTTCTGCCTACCCCCATGGGAAAAGGGCGTGAGTTTATGTATGTGTGTATGTGTAAATAAAGGTTTATTTAGTACACCAAGTTACAGTAGAACACTGACTCCTAAGTTACAGGGTCCCCCTAGTTTAGGATGCAGGGTTTTCACTATCTGCGCAGCCTTTTTATAAAAACCAACGTACCTGTGTGTAAATTTCATTGCATTGTAAACAAAGGTGTTTTGTATCAATAAACTTATTTTATTTTTTTTACTTACCATAGTTCAACTGCAGCTTCCTAACCACAAAGTCGTACTTCTGATTGAGCCAGCGCACAGCACCAGTTCCTGTCGCCACCAGCTGATCTTCATTCGTCACCACTTGGGTTGGAGAGCTAGAAATAATATGGGTATGTATGTCTATTTGACACTCATATTTATACACATTGGGCAAAATTCAATACAATTTAATAATAAGATAATGAGTTCCACTGATTCCCAGTCAAAGATAAATGAAGACAATGATGTTTATTTTTGTTACCCTGTGCTGTCCCACAGCTGGGCAAAGGCCTCCTCCATTCCTTCTAAGTGGTTTTTTTCTGTGCCACCTCGAACCCGTGTGGCCAGATCGTCACCACCTCCTCCTATGCAGTTTTGTCTGACCAATTTGTCACAAACACTTTTATATTGTTTCGTACCTGACTACGAACCTGACCTGACCTACTCTGAGAAGAAGAAACAGCCAAGACCAACCCAGGTCATACTGCAGTACTCAGAGATATTTAATGATTACTTAAGCCGTCACTAAGTAAAGATTTGACATATTTTTGTATGACTAATCTGTCAAAACCTTTACTAAGTGACGGCCTAAGTAATCATTAAAGCTCTCTGAGTGCGGCAGTTAGTCTCTTTTGATGTGAAGGCGACAAAGCAGCCCGCGAAATTCAATTTTTCTTATGTATTTTGGAATTTCCCGGCCAGTGTCAAGTCGTATGACGTAGTCGTACAACGTGACACTGACCGGCAAATTTTTATTGAAGATAAAAAAAAAAAACAAAAAGTTGGAGGTAGAAGAATAAAATCTCCGGAAATATGGAATGTCATCCGCGGTTTTCATGCACTATTTTCGGTCGAAATCCAGTGATTTACGCACGAATAACACTATCACATGTTCCACAGGTATTTATCTTTACTTTGGTAGTGTTTTTAGTTCACAATATCATGGATTAGTCACAAAAACTGCAAATTCTTTGGGAGCACTTTTGCTTCCTATCAGTTTTTTTTTTGACGTGACAACGTCTTATAAATTGGTTTGCCGGGTGACACTTCAAGAAACTGCGTTACGCTCCGCTCACGTTATGCGCTCACAATGAGAGCGAGTGAGAGGCACGCGTCCAGAGCGAGAGAGAGAGAGTGAGAGAGATAGGCATACACACCGGTTCATGTCTTGCGCTTCTATTTTCGTTGTCACGTAAAACTTTCGCCCGTATACCGACTTTACAGGCAACCAATTTTTTTTTTTTTTTTTAAAACTTTGCCCCACACTACGAATTTTTCCTGTATCATGGGTGCGTTCACAAACATTTAAACTCACATACACAACCAAACACCCAGACCCGAAACAATTATCTGTGGATCATACAAATATTTGTTTCGTGCGGGGATCGAACCCGCGACACGCAGCGCAACAGTCCAATTGCTATTTTGAAGAAATAACCACACGGATTTGAGTGAACCTGTCCAGTTAAATCCATACCTTTCCGTGGTGTCTGCAGGTGGATTCTCAATGATAGCTACTTCGTACTCTTGCTGGCCATCCACCTGAGTTCCGCTGCTTATCTCAAACTGTTGATATGTGTTCTGTTGCTCTTCTACTTGTTGCTGAAATTAGAAAATATAAGGAGTTTTAATATTTGTAAGCAGAAACAAAGATGTTTCATAATAATTGTACAACTTAAATTCTGGAAAAACTGTTTGTATTAATAAAATTAGTGCCGGAGTGTGTGTATGACCAGGTGTATGTGCGTAGATAAGGCAAAAGATATAACTGATCTGTTTGTTCCGGCAACCATAATGGATCTTTTTTTTTTTTTTGGCATGTGGAAAATCATCGAATTTTAATAATCCCTCCCACTCTTGGGCAGAGCGAAAGGGAGTGTCAAACTTCTACTGACTAAAAACCACCCATGTTCCTTCTTAGCCCTTCATGTTGAGGCCGCGGTATCTCTTGCGAACAACCCGTGGCCCCAACGGGACCATAATAGATCTTTGGCAGTCATTACAGGTAGTCAGTGGCCTGAAAGTCTGACAACCAGTCTTGACAAAGGGTATTGTTTTACCATATTCAATTTTATTTATTTACATAGATTATATAATATTATGGTATGAGTCTAAAAACCATACGCAGAGGAAACAACATGCAAGTTTCATCTCTTGTATGTACGTGTGAGTAAAGGTCCTCTTAAAATTGGTTCATCAATTTTTAAGATTTTTTTTTACTATCACAGGCTATATTTTATAAGCATTCACTGAAAACTTGTTACTATGAATTTAAGGAAACTTTGTTTATTTGTTTGTAAAGATTTGTTCTTTGTCTCCACACAGACCATTCCGGCTTAATTCAAAGGAAATTCGCCCCTAAAACGACCCACGGACCAGGGGCGTCAGTGGGTCGTCTTAGGGGCGGATATGAGGTCAAATTAAAGACAAAATTAAACCAAACTCACCGTGGTCACTTCAGTGTTACTCTGCACAAAGTTAGCACTGTCTTCCTCTGGTTCTCCCTTCACGTCATAGATTGTCTCTGCCATCACAATTCTTCCAGAAGAATCCATGGTCCACATCCCGCCGAATGCGAAGTTTGAAGGGTTTCCGCTTTGTTCATAAAGGATGACTGTGTTTGGACCCAACTGAACGGGCTCCCCTTTCATGTTTACAAAGACAGGCTGTTCGAAGTTCCCCTCGACCAGCTGCCCCGTGTGTACAATCTGCTGTCCTTGTTCCACAGGCACTTCCACAACTTGATTCACGACTTCAACTTTTTCTTTCTCTTCATTTTTACGATTCACCATTATTTTTTGTTTCTTCTCACTGTCACCGGTATCGTCACTTTTGCGTTTGATCACAGTTTTCTTTTTGCTTTTCTTGTCCATTTTTACACTTTGTTTCTTAATTTTTACACTAAAACGAACGATTTAACGCTAAATATTGTGGTCGATTTTCGGTCAAACCGCCTCGCCCATACAACATTTTTAACTTATTTAAACTAGAGGAAGCTTATTTTTCGCTCAAATTAGATTCTGAGATAAGTAATGACGTCGCCTACGGTAAATAAACAAGATATTTAATTGTTTTGTAAGCAGTTAGCTAAGATTATTTTAAAATTATGCCAGTGCGAAAAGGACAACTCAGAGAGACGCCATTTTTAAATGGATGAAAATTCTTTTCTCTTTCTTGCAGTCGTAGCATCCCTTTCCCCCGACTTTGTTTCGTTCGGAAACTATCTTTTCAACATACAAGTTTTAAAATACAAAACAGTTTTTTGGTCAAATTAGTCTATTGACAAAACTGCCATTGTATGTAACAATACAGCCCTAACAGTTGGCTTGAGAATTCGAGTTTTTTTTTATTATAAACGTTTAAAACTTTTGAAAATTATTGTAAATGAACTCTGGAACTGGAACGCACAAAAAGTCAAAAGTTCAAAACCATCGTGACTTTGGTAAACGTCAAAATAATTACGGATTCTTTCTTTCTGTGATTTTTTATAATTGAAAACAATAACCTTCGGGGTTAATTACAACAATTTTATGTGCGATAAGGTCATACAAAACCAGTTTACATGCTTATTCTTAGTACATTCGCAATTCTACTTCAAGTGGCCTTTATAGTGTCTATGTCATTGCTATCTATGAACATACTCCGGTATTTTTACGGTAGTGCTAAAACGATGGCTTTATTCGCTCCTGCATTGTTCGTTAACCACGGAGGAGGCCCTCTACCTCTCCTCGGAGACAAAGAGCACGCAGGACTCACAAATTTCCTACGGGACGGCGTTCAAAAACATCTGAATTTGAAAGAGGTCAAAGCCATAATATTAGTGACTGCACATTGGGAAGAAAATGTGGTAACAATATCTTCGGCAAAACATCACGATTTATACTTCGATTACTACGGTTTCCCGCCCGAATCTTACAAGTACAAGTACGACGCGTCTGGAGACCCCGCACTAGCCGAACGGATACACGAAACGCTGAAAAACGCGGGAATAAAATCAAAATTGGATTCGAAAAGAGGTTGGGACCATGGAGTTTTTGTTCCTATGATGTTAATAAATCCTTCAGCCAGTGTTCCTATAGTACAGATCTCTGTGCTTTCAAACCAAGATCCGGAACAACATTATAAGCTTGGACAAGCATTATATGAGTTCAGGAAAGAAGGCATAGCTATTTTGGGCTCTGGAATGTCCTATCACAACATGAGAGAATTTATGACGAACAGACACCAATCCGAAGTAGTGAACAAAGAATTTGATGAATATTTGAACAAAGTTTGTACTGCAGAGAGTGAGGAAGTTCGGAAAGAAGGCCTGATTAACTGGAGGCAACAGAAAGGGGCTACGGAAGCTCATCCGATGAGGGCTGCGGAACATTTTATGCCATTGATAGTGATTGCGGGTGCCGGTGGCTCGAAGCCTGGTGAACGGATCTTTAATTGGGATTTGAGTGGCACATTCAAACTTAGTGCTTTTGTATGGAAAGGCAAATAATTATGTTGGTTTGTGACGTTTTCTCATTCTTCTTCAACATTAGCTGACTAAGCCTCCGACACAGTGGGAAAAACTATGATGGGTTGTGTTCCAGTTTAACCGGATGCAGCAGAATACCAGTATTTTACATGGAGCAATTGATCTGATCTCCATAACCCACTGATTGGGTATATCTGGTACCTGGGGTGTTTATGTAATCAAAATCAAAAGTCATTTATTCAAACTAGGCTGATAATCAGCACTTTTTGAACGTCTAAATTTACTTCACTTATTCACAAGAGATAGTCCCCCAAAACGCCCACCCTTCGACACTTCCTAATGTTTTAGCTGGAAAGAAGAAGTGGCGTAACAAACTCCCCAGCTACACATCTGTCTGTTTGGTTAGAAGAATAATGATTATCAAATTAATAATGAAATCAAAGTCATGATAATAAAGCAATTTTATGCATTTTCCTTTAGAACAATGACTAGAATGGCAAGTCATCATTTTAATGCATCATTCGTGATAAGTTGAAAACCGGGCCCATTACGTTTAAAAAAAAAGTGACTTGTGAAAGTGTTTGTAAATACAAATTTACAAAAGAAAAACATTTATCATCATTTAACTCTGTATGTAAACAAGTGGCGTCAAATCCACAGACCAACCAAGGAAGTGAGGGTTAACCTGATGATCGACTCAAAGGGTCAATCAAACGTATTATTTAGTGAAGTACCATTTATGCCAAATAGTTAATAAAATGATCAAATCTTTGGTGTATGAACCAAGGCAATGCTTCAAAAGAGAAAACATTCATGCTATAAGTTGCAATATATCATTCGGAATGGGAGTGGTATTTACAATCTAGAAGAATTTTGAACTAAATACGCTTCAAAATCTATTTGACGGACTAATTCGATTTTTTTTTTGTCGTCTACCCTACTTCTGGGCAAACAAAATAAAAAAATTGTCATGACAGCGATACGAAGAAGAAGAAGATCATCAAAATTAAAATCTATGGGATTGCTACAAGGGTTACGCAATGTTGTGAACACCTAGGTAATAAGATACTTATTTTATTTATTTTTAATAAGTATATTTAATTTTGATAACAATCTTGTGAAGGTAATATTTTACTAATAAACACTAACTTACTGCCACACTCAGAGAGCTTTAATGATTACTTAGGCCTTCACTTAGTAAACGTTTTGACAGTTTTGTCATACAAAAGTATGTCAAACATTTACTAAGTGACGGCATAAGTAATCATTAAATAACTCTGAGTACGGCAGTTAATCTGTTAAGCAATTAATGCTTTTTGCAAGTACAGTCGAACAAGGTATTTGGCATACACTCAGCTAATTTGTATTTGCTTTTATGATTACACAGATATTAAGAGACTGTTGTCAAACGATGACTTCATCAGTCTCTAAATACAAAATGCTTTTTAAAACAAAATTGCAATCAATATTGTCAGTGTACTAGAATTATTCATATTTCTTCGTGTCTACCGAATACCTTGTTCAATCAAATAATATTTTATACAATTCCTATGATTGACTGTAAAATCTTTGCACTTTAACATTTTTTTTTCGAATATCTTTTTTTTGTACTTATTAATTTATTTTAATTATGCTGTCCTATTCACAAATCACAATGTTTGTATGAAGCAAGGCCTGCCATTCTCCCGGCAGTTTTTTTTTTTATTTTTAAAATAGCGGCCATGTATAAAATCTGTATTAATTAAGTTTTAAATGTCGCAAAATCTTTGAAAGCGCCATGTTTCCGAGGTTTAAGCTATCGAAGTTGTGCTTAGAGCAAATATTGCAACTTTAACACATTCGAGTCTATTTCATGGAGCGCATGTGCCATCCCACCAACATACATGCATACATATTGCAAGTTAACTCACTAGGTGGGTTCCCGGTTCTGAAGGTGTTAATGGCTTACATCTCGGAAATTAATGGCTTTATCACGTAATCATCTAAAGTTTCATCATCATCATTATCAGCCTATAATGTTCCCACTGCAGGGACACAGCCCTCCTCTCTAGGAGAGGGATGGGCTATAATCCACCACGCGGGCCCAGTGCGGGTTGGTAGATGTCACATGTCTTCTAATTTTTTGGTTCTAAGACATGCCGGTTTCCTCCCGATGTTTTCCTGCACCGTTTTGAGAGCAGTGGTGATGAAATAAATTACACAAAGTAATGCGCCTGCCTGAATTCGAACCCACGACTTACTGTTCGTAAGTCGGGGCCGCCAGCACTGGGCCACCACTGCTCTATTCTATTATCTAAAGTTTAGATGATTACATTCAATTTCCTACAAACTATTTTTTAACAAGAATGTTTACTTGTAGCGCCGTCATCTGTACAGCAGTTTTTTTTTTCTCATAGAAGTATTTACATGCTAAAGGGACCATTGTAATTAATATTCATTTTAGCTTTAAGAGTTGCTTATTTGTAAGTAAATTGTATAAAGAAAATTCTAAAGCTATATGGTTTTTTTATTTTTATTGTACCTTGAACTACTCGAAAGCATTCGATAACATATCGCACTCTGCCATCTTTAAGCTCTTAGCAATCAAAATGTAGAATCTACCCATATTATACGTCTTTTACAAAATATCTATACCAGTAGTACATCCGCTTTAAAACTAGAACGGATAGGCCCACAATTCAGAATCCTAAAGGGATTCAAACAGGGCGATCTGCTGTCTCCAAAGCTATTCAGCAGTATCCTCAAAGAAGTCATAAGAACGTTAGCGGCCGCCTGGGATGAGAGAAGTGTCTGTCTCCATGAGGCGAGGCCTACGATTCGCTGATAACATTGTTTTTTTCTTCATCAGCTGTGGAACTGGAAAAAATGCTTAAGAACTCGGCGAAGTTACTTGGGTAGGTATGTTTTAATGTTGCAGAATATCGTCTATTACCCTAATTTGTTATACCCAGTCAATCAAGCATTAAAATTATCTCAGTCGATAAGCCTTTAGATCAATCAATAGAAGTCGGACATTTTTGTACTAGGTACTTAGTAACCGAAGTATGAACTATAGTTCATGCTTCGGTTACGAAGTTACTAGACAGGCGTGTGTTACGTATTTATCTGAGTAATAGCCATTAGATAAACAGGTACCTACGTAACACACGCCTGAAACCCCCGAAAGGATTAGGCAGACCTACGAAAAAAAATAAAAAAATAAAAAATAAATAAAAAAAAAAATATTTATTGTTTAATTTGTGTATGCCCAATGGGTAGTTTTTTGAGATACATTTTATAACCTTACTGTAAGACCACACATCACCAAAAAACATGCAAATAAATACTTTGACTTTTTGACTTTGACTTTACGTCATGTAGGTACAGTCGAACAAGCTATTGAGTACTTAATTATGCAGAAACTATAGGTACACTGACAATATTGATTGCAATTTTGTTTTATAAAGCGTTTAACAATAAGCGACTGATTTCAAACGCTGTATCGTTTGACATCAGTCTTTAACTGCGGTACTCAGAGATGTTTAATGATTACTTAAGCCGTTACTGAGTATAGGTTTGACATACTTTTGTATGAAAAAAATTGTCAAAACCTTTACAGTGATGGCCTAAGTAATCATTAAAGCTCTCTGAGTACGGCAGTAAGTGTATCTGTGTAATCTTAAAAGTACATGCAAGTTATATAGCTGGCTGTACAGGTACTTACTTATAACTTGTTTCGACCGTACCTACACTCACATTTCCCGTGTTTGAGTCACATGTAACTCAGGACAAGCCTATTGCTATCAACTGGGAAATGCTTGATAGATAAACCTCTAATAACCCGGGAATCGAACCTAGGATCTCATGCTCAGGAAGAGACATTCTGAATACTAGGGCAACGAGGCAGTACATTAGAGTAGGTAGGTACTCCACCAATTATATCTGCACCTATTTACCTACATGCACTTTTATAACACAATCACCAGAATGCATCTTGGGGGAGAGAACCTCTCGACCCAGCCGCCGCGGGAGGCGCTCCGGGCGTCGGGGGCCACGTGATGGCTTCCGGCCACCGTAGACTCGGGCCTGTGGACGGTGAGTGATGGGCTAGCTCGCCGTCCGTCCGTCTTATGACGACGACAGGCCGTGTCGACCGGCGCGTTCGTGTTCCACGCGCCCCTCAAAGAGATGCCGAGAGCAAGGGCCGACGCCCGTCGGGGCTGTGGGTTATTCGCAAGAGATACCGCGGCCTCGACATGAAGGGCTAAGAACGAACATGGGTGGTTTTTAGTCAGTAGAAGTCTGACAGTCCTTTTCGCTCTGCCCAAGAGCGGAAGGGGTTATTTGATGATTTTCCACCCGCCAAAACCAAAAAAAATTAGCAAGTGTCCAAATAATAACATTGCTTGAGCCGATCTTTAGGGTAAGCTGGGTTTGCCCAAGTTGGTCCCGTGGATGATGGGTCACCGTCGCCGCCGCATAGCTGCATCCGGTAAACCTGGAAGCTGACTCCAACAAAGTTGGGAAAAGGCAACTTGAAACTTTTTTGTCTGCCATCTGCTAGGCAAACGATTTAAATAAATACGTAAAAAAAGTGCATCAGTTCTTTATGAGTTTTTATCATTATTATATAATGAACGGGTCAAAGTGCGCTTGCAATGTAAACTTGGTGGTAAACAAATGATTGGTACGGTTTGTGTTGTTTTGTTTATCGAGGTCGGGGACTCGACCGGTCATTGTGTTATCTAGACCGCAGGCAGAGTAATTATTTATGTACCTACCTATATTTAAATAATGAGGTTTTGTATGTTTGTTGCATAGGTACCTACAGTCACGACTCCACGAGCACCAACAATATCAACACACGAAGCAACTTTTTAAAGTGTTTTTCTCTTCTTGTGTTCGAAAATAGCCATACTATTACGAAATAGGTCGAATCGGTCTAATCTTAAAAGTAGAATCCGTTATTTTATTTCCCAAGAAAATAACTTTTGAATTTTGCTAAGTGTATATATTTATGCTCAAGATTGTACATCTACCCGTCGGGGCTGCGGGTTGTTCGCAAGAAATACCGCGGCCTCGACATAAAGGGCTAAGTAGGAACATAGGTGGTTTAAGTCAGTAGAAGTCTGACACTCCCTTTCGCTCTGCCCAAGAGCGGGAGGGGTTCTTTGATGACTTTTCACCCGCCAAAAAAAAAAAAACTACATCTAGGTAGGCAGGTAGGTAGGTACTCTTACCTAAGATCTCCTATGTTGGTATGTTAGCTAGCTACTAGATATATATGCAACTATCTTTATATTATCACTGCTTGTTGTATTTTTTTAATATCTGTTATGCTTTGTATGTGTATTTTTTTTGTATGCTCGTTATGTTTCTGCGACAAATAAATATTTTTTCTTTCTTTCTTTCTTTCATATACATTTGTGCCAGTTAAGGAAAGTACCAATCAATCAGTGGTGAGTAGTAGGTAGTGTTAGTGTTATATTAGTAGTAGGTACTTACAGTAGTCCCTGCAAAGCAAAGCCGAATGACAAATCCTATCTTGTATAATTGTATTCTATCGCGAGGGCTTATGTAGGATGACATTACATATTTACATATTTATTTACGCATTTAATGATATAAACGCGCCCAGTCATATCGCAACGTAAACTCATTTTATCATAATGAAATTAATCTTTATTTCAACCTTTTTACTGTCAACTTTCATAGCACATTCGAAAATGGCGGACGTATATTTCGCGCCATCCGTGTTTTTAAATCATGGCGGCGGGCCGTATCCCGTTTTACGTGAAAAATATAACGTGGAAATTGGAGATTCGTTGAAAAATGTGTCGAATTATGTTGAATTGGACCGTTTGAAGGGGATTGTGATTGTGACTGCTCATCGGGAAGAAGATGTAGTGACTATTTCGTCTGGTGAACGACATCCGTTGCTATATGATTATTATAACTTTCCTCCGGAGAGTTATGAGTTTAAATATGATGCACCAGGTACTTACTAATATTGTGTATAATTATTCTGTTATGTTTAACAATATTGTTTAACGTAGTTACCTAATATTGTTAGAGTTGCGTCTCGAAACCCAAGGTAGATAAATGATAATGATGATACGGAAGGATTAAAATCGAGATAATGTACCTTTAGCAAACTTTGTGATAATTTTAATAATATTTACGCATTCATTTTTAGCTGTCTCTTACTGTTGGTAACAACAGGCATTCGATGTGCCACCGAGTTTTGCTCATGTGAAAGTACTTAGAGAAAACGAATTTTCCCAGTTAAGAGCTAGATCGATTTTTTGCCCGCGTAACCGTTATATTGCAAAATAATTTCGAACCGTTTTCGATAACGAGAATAAAATGTTTGCTCTTTTTGAATAACTAGGTACCTACGATAAATTTTAATGTCTTCGTGATTAAATATTGCCCTGCAAGCTGGAAATCAAGTATTTCGGGAATCTACTTTACCAGCACGGTTTTCAACGTAAATATTAAGCGACAATTTATGAGGACGCACAGTTTACGTTTGGGTTTCTTTTTCAGGCGATCCAGTTTTGGCGGCAAGAATACACGAAGCATTCAAAAACGCGGGAATCAAGTCTGCTTTAGATGACAAAAGAGGGTGGGACCACGGAGTCTTTATACCAATGATGTTGATAAATCCGAAAGCAGATATCCCAATTGTCCAAATATCCATACTACAAAATCAAAATGCAGCCCAACATTACGACATTGGAAAAGTTTTGTACGAATTTCGAAAAGAAGGCATCGCCATTTTTGGTTCGGGGTTGTCATATCATAATATGCTTGAGTTTAAAAAATCCCGACTAGAAATGGAAAAAGTAATTGCTAACGATGACTTTGATCATTTTTTGAATGATGTTTGTACTGGAGATCAAGAGAATCGTAAAAAGATAATATTTTGGGATCAACAGAAAGGAGGTTTGGAAAGTCATCCGCTAGGAGAGGCTGATCATTTAATGCCATTGATTGTAAATGCGGGTGCGGGTGGAACGCGCCCGGGCAAGAAAATGTTCGAATCAGTATTTTTGGGGAAATTCAAATTGAGTGGATTTATGTGGGATGGACAATAATACTGTTTGACATAAAACTGAAAAAAAATATTTACTTACGTTATGTTACGTTATTCCGTATTACATATTATTATGTTTAATAATAGAAGCGTTTTACCTACCAATAAAACGCATATTAATTTACTTACCTTATTCGAAGCTTATTTAATTTGAGATAGGCACTACGTTTCCCGCCATCTATATCCGTCTCTTTCTTTGTGTATCTGTCTTTTTCTAACCCCACCACCTGGCAGAATGGGGGCACACTGAGTGGGCCGCCATAATTTTGCCTCATTGAGTCGAAAATCACCAGGCAGACTTAAAACATAAGCTTCGAATAAGGTAAGTAAATTAATATGCGTTTTATTGGTAGGTAAAACGCTTCTATTAATTTGACTTGACCGTTATTCGAAGCTTATTTAATTTGAGACCTGTTTGTTATCGCCTGGTGGTGGTGACACGGACGCCAATGTGAATGACTTGTAAGTAAAATAAGATATTACTGGTTATATTGACACAGTTTGAATGAAATGAATGCATCTTGGATTTTTCCTTTTTATTAAAGAAAAAAATATAAAAAATACTTATTTATGTTAGCATAATTTTCAACTTATAATTGATTAATCACAATGTCAGAATCAACATTATAGAATAACATTACTCAACCGGATTAAATAACATGGTTATAGAGGTACTTGAAGATGAGGGTAGAACTGTCCGTTTATAGAATTTACAAAAAGTATTTTGGGACTTCCAATTTCCTCTTGCGAGAATATCCTCTAACGGGAAATTATCTATCCAGTTTTTTGAGGCAACGGCAGGGCGGAAACTCCCAGGTGTTGCAGTTATACACGCATCTTTAAGTAGAGTCCTAATCCACCCTGATATGATTGTCTTTGAAGCGGCTTTTGCTTCACCTCTTGTAGAAATGAACAGGTTATGGATCTTAGCCAAATCTCTGCGAATTTTCAACAATTCAATTGTTCTATTAATCCAATAAACTGGATCCAAATTATTACTATCTAGATTAGTAGACAATTTCCAACCCGATTGCCTGTGATCCGAAGAATCAGTCTTCGAACCAAAAACAGGCCACAAGGTGATAGAGTTATTGCTTTGAATACAATGCTCCGAATCAGTTCTTAATAAAGTCAAATCGTGAATTCTTCGACCTGAGCATAAGAGTAATAGTGTTGCAGTGTGTCTTTGCACTTGGAAAATATTGTCGCGTGTAAAATTATAACTATTTAGGTATGCAGCTAGGCTATCTATGTTCCAAATTGGTGGTTTAGATTTAACTGGTTTCTCTAACGCGATGGATTTTAAAACTTGTTTTACTAAAATATGAGAACTAATTTGGCCAGCCATGTCTGGATTGCAAAGAGTGGCAATCACAGATTTGTGCAACAGAATCGTATTATATGATAAATTATGAACCAGGTGAAGGTCCGACAGGAATCTGGCCACTTCTCTACCGCTAGGATCGTGAGGATTTATTTGATGTTGCTCAGACCAGATTAACCATTTTTTCCAAGCAACACCATAAGTCTTTAGTGTGGAAGGCCGCCAAGACTTCTTCAATAGTTTTATTTGGTCATCGTTCCAATCTTTTAGGGGCTCTGCCCACCCCCACATTTCCATACCTCGAGAATCATGTCCTGTGTTTTCGGAGGTGGGAGTCCTGTCGACACGTCTATTAAGACTTGGTCGAGATTCCGAAGTGTGAATGGGGCTGCTAACGCCCGGGCCTTCAGATCTGCCCGCCAATACACTCGATCCCAATGCGGAACTACTAGCAAATATATCCCGTGAGCACTGTTCAAATGGGATAGCACTTTGGGAATCAAGTAGGGCGGCGGGAAAATCCACGCCAGTTGAAAATTCCACTGTCGGGAGAACGCATCGTGAAACAACGCTTGCTGATCGTTCAGATCCAGGGATGCATAATTCACTACGACGTGTGCTCGACTGGAGGCAAAGAGGTCTATCAGGGGGATGCCCCATTTGGCGAACACTTTCTCTGTGGCTCTGGTCAAGAGATGCCATTCCGGATTGACCCGAAGTCTTGACAAATGATCCGCATGACCGTTGTACATCCCGGGAATATGATAAATATTCACGTGAATTTGGTATTCTTCCAGAATCTGAAAAACTTGGTATGTTAGATCCATCAGTGGTGTGGATCTCGTGCCCCCTTCGTGTCGGAGATATGCGATAACAGTTTTGTTGTCGCACTGAATTAGTACTGTACTCCGGAGCAGGAGCTGACAATGATCTTGTAATACCTTTAGGATGGCGAGCATTTCTTTCTGGTTGCAGTGTAACTGTTTTTCGTGATCTGCCCACAACCCTGTCAATGACAGATTGTCTAATCGAGCTCCCCATGCTATATCGGAGGCATCGGTTGTTAGGTAATGGGTTGGTGGGGGTACATGAATGGCTGAAGGGCGTTTGCAGTTCTGAAGCCACCATATTATATTGTCCCTGGCTTGGATAGGAATTAGATGCCATCTCTGGTCTGATCTCAACATTTTGTTGAGGAGGTCCAATAAAGCCCGATAATTGAGTCGGCCCCTTGGTACGGTAAAACTCGCAAAATTCAGAAGTCCAACCAGACTCTGAACCTCTTTGAGCATTGTATATTCCTTGTCTAGCATTTGAGACAGCTTGACAATCAGCGACGTCAGCTTCTCCTTGGGGAGTTGCTTCTGATTTGTCCAGGCATTCCACTGAACGCCCAGATACGCCAATGCTTTTGATGGAGTCAACACAGACTTCTCGTAATTTATGATCCAGCCCAGCGTCTCGAGAGTCTGGATGACAATATTTACATGTTCCTTTAGACTTTCCTGACGTTGATGAGCAATCAGAAAGTCGTCCAGATACACCAGTATTCGTATTCCTCGTTTTCTGAGCATTTGTGTAATCCAATTCGTCACTGATGCGAAAGTCTTGGGTGCAGTACTTAGACCAAAGGGTAAACATGTCATTTCCAATAGCTCCTTTCGATAGACTAGGCGTAGGAATCTTCTGTGGCTGCGAGCAACTCGAACGTGAAAGTACGCTTGCGAGAGATCTATTTTGCACAGCCAGTCTTTTTGTTGTAGGAAGTCTGGTACACGAGAAACGTTCACAATTTTGAATTTTGTCGTTATGACGTATTGATTGAGGGCCCTCAGGTTGAAAATGGGGCGAGCAGAGCCGTCGCTTTTGAGAACTAGAAACATTGATGAGAGGAAACTTGGAGACAGATGTGCTCGTTCGAGGACCCCTTGATCCTTCATTTTGTTGATGACGGTGGTCATCTCTACTGAGCAAGGAACTATCATACCTTTTTTTATGTTGTCTGGATGGATCATTGGAGGCCTTTGACGAAAGGGTATGCGATACCCCGATATCATCCTGAGAATTACGTTTGGAGCTCCAAATTGTTCCCACTGAGTTAAAAAATTTGCGAGACGGCCTGCTTTGAACTGCATCATGTCAAAATTTTCGACGTTTGACGTCTCTATTGTTGTTGTTGGGCGGAGACGATGCTCGTTTCTGCCCAGATTTGGACTGATTTCGGTCCTTGGGGTGATTTCTCGAAGAACCTCGTCCACGAAAAAGCCCCCGATTATTCGGTGCGCCCGAATGAGACCCATGTCCATGATATTGCGAGTTGTAACCACCCTGCGGGGGTGGTGCAGTTTGACAGCAGCCTTGCACATAGCCATGCCCATGTTGACAACCCTGCGAGGGTCTTTTTCGGTTTGCGTGCTCCTGCGAGGAGACGCTAGTTTTGTATGTCTCTACCTGCGAGGTAGAGTTGTTAGACTTTTTTAACGGCCAAAAACATTTTCGCACTCCACCCGCTTTTTCTAATGCGGCTGTAAATTTTTCTGCGTTGAATAGGCTTGTGCATGTAGGAGGAATCTTCCTAAGCGTAGATTTCACTAATGGCTCCTTTACCTGTTTAATTACACAGTCTCGGCGCATTTGCAATATCTCTGCGCGATGGCCACAAACAAGCTGTAACAAATCTGAGGAGGTGGTTTGAAAATCACCGCAATTTATAAGTTCTGTTAACTTATTATTAATAACCTCATAATCTGGGCATAAATCTTTAGACCACTGGGCAAAATCAAGCAGTACCTTCTGAAGAGACTCCTTCTGCTTTAAAATGCACATTGTTAAGGCAGCAAAGGCTTTATCAGCGTAAATCAAATGGCGGGGACACTGGAAGGCTGCAACTTCTTCATTTATCTCAATATCCGTAAAACCCGGTTTTTGATTATACGCTTTTTGAGTTTCCGAATATCTGATTTCGTTCCAATTACTAGTATCCCAATGTTGAAGATCACATAGCAGTTTTAAATGGAGTTCAGAACTCCTGGGCATAGAAGGTTCTTTCAATTTAGTTTGAGTATTAAAAATAACTTCATTAGGTGCGTCGATATTTGACGCGTTATCACCTAATTCTTCGTAAAGATTACGACTAACACCAGAATTTATAGACATGGAATCGTTATAGTAGTGATCACTAGTTTGAACTTGACGTTCATTATCACGAGCATACAAAGATTTACGAAGATCACGTACCTCCTTTGATAATTTTCGATACTCCTGTTTCGAATACCTTTGTTTTCTTCCCCTCCTCTTTTTTCCATGATGACTCCGTCGACGCTTATGGGAACTTGATGAATACGAAGATGAAGAACTGCTCTGGGAACTATTACTGCTTGAACTTGAGCTCCTAGACCGTAACTTACGCTGAATACCAGATGGTCCTGGTAATGGTTCGGTCACTTCATTTTGTGCATAATTATTACTATCAGCCATTGTGTAGTTTTGAGGGTGTTTTTATTGGCACCCCAATAACACTGTTAAGCACCACACGTAAGACACAAAAATAATTACACTTGTTATGAAATATTAATATACCTACTTATTATTTTAAAATAAAATTTGAAAACTGTGGTAACGTTATTGTTAACACAACCGTACACGGCGGGAAACAAGACGCCAATGAGGCAAAATTATGGCGGCCCACTCAGTGTGCCCCCATTCTGCCAGGTGGTGGGGTTAGAAAAAGACAGATACACAAAGAAAGAGACGGATATAGATGGCGGGAAACGTAGTGCCTATCTCAAATTAAATAAGCTTCGAATAACGGTCAAGTCAAATTAATACATAGATTTCTTTAAATACTTAGTTTAAAACAAAGTCGCTAAATTGGAACTGTCAGTTGCCACGGTAAACATCGGCTCCGTAACAAAAATAATTAAAAAATAGTAATAGTAATATATTTTATAATTTAAACTTAAAATATCGTCAAGTGATAAGTAAGTCACGACATATAGTGTTAGTGACATGAAAATAGTTCATGTTTACGTGAAGAAATAAAGAAAAACATTTAGTGGAATAACAACAGAACCAGTGAAGTTTTCGGAAATATAAATATACATAAACATTGATAAAGTAGTGCAATTGATTTGATTTTCTGTGAAAACAAGTGAGTGAATTTTTAAATATTGTACAAAGGCAATCCGTTGGAAGACACATCACCTGGTTCCTTTGTTCCGAAAAATGACCTTTGAACTGCTAACCGATTGACATTTTCTACAACAAAGTTCACCACTTCAACTGAACGTCTATTTCACTCAATCGCATAGTTGACAACTGGCGTAAAGGATACGGCTACCGCTTCTCGTACAAAGTGATGCGAGTTCAAACCCCAGTGGAGACAACATCACTTTTCGTAAATTCTAAAATTCATATTTGGAATTTAAAGAAATATTAATTTTATGTAACAAGAGTCCGTGCGCTTGAGAAACCTCATCATGTCATCGAATACTTCAAAATCTCATTCCAAGATGGCAGCACAAGTAACATGCCATAAATGCAAGAAATTAGTAAACATAAAAAGTACTGTTTTGTGTTCTGCCTGTAATAATAGGTATGAGTTGGATTGCGATGGTTACCCCGAACAAACGTATCGCCTCAAAGATGCGGAAGCAAAAAAAAAGTGGAGATGTAAGGTGTGCATAAGAAGTAAAAAATACGCTAATACCGACTGTACAACCAATATTACCTTGAGGAAAAAACCAACTTCATTACAAACACCCTCACCAGCCGAACAACTTCCAAGTCCTAAGGAAGTGTTGAAACGTCGATCTTCGGTTCAAAATACTACTGATTTACCTGATTCCCTGTACTGACAGATTGCGAGACATCTTTTGAATCATATACTCCAAATAAATTGTCAATGAGTGTTGACGGTACTGTGTCTGACTTAGTATTAGCCTCAGAAATGAAAGAGTTAATTGCTCAGCTCACATTAAAACTCGAAAGTACTGAAAATGAACTTGGAAATATATTATTAGAGAACACCGAGCTACATAAGCAAATATATAAGTTTTAACTACAGAAAATAAAACATTAAAAACTTTATGCCAGTCGCCATCCTTATTTACAACTCCGGGTAAAAACTCTAAGAAAAAGAGACAATCTCTGGCCAACCAACACAACATAATTTCTGCACCTTCTCCTTTACCGTCATCCAGTTTGTATGACGAAACCAATAACTTCGTGGATGTGTCCTCCTTGGAACAAGAAATTCTAACCCAACAGCAGCAATTAGAGGCTGCACAGCTGGAGATAGCGGCCCTCACGAACCGTATTGAAGTTTTAATGCAAAGTAATTGCAAGGTCTGTGAACCTGCCATTCGTCAAGAACTGAAGCGGGATACTGTAAACGTAGCGAGCGCTCAGACATGTGCTGTCGCAAACGTGCAAAATATGGTTCCCCAAAGGAAGATATTTATATTCGGTACTCAGCGGTGTGTTGGGCTTTCAGCAGCCATCTTACACTCAAGAGCTGGTACACAGTATGAAAAATACAGACTCGCCGCGGAAACAAAACCTAATGCGCCTTGCAATGAAATAATAGCAAACTGCATAAATACTAAATTGACACCTGAAGACAAAGTGATAATATGCGTAGGCGAAAACGATCACAACCCAAACCTGGTGATGTCTCAATTGCAGATTATCTTCAATAAATTCTCAAATAATAATATTATTGTATTAAATGTCATCAATAACGTGTACCTCAATGTCCGTAAGTTAAATTATTGTATAAAAAAAACATGTAATATGTATAAAAAGTGCCACTTTGTAAATCAAACATCCACTGAACTATCTGAGGTTTGTAAGTCCATAAATTACCTCATAGACTGTTGTGATTATAATGATAGCTATTTAAATCCTAGTGAAATTCGTAAAAGAATGAGTAACAATTCAAGTTTTAAGTTAAAGGTTTCTACAAATGAACCCAAAAAAGGGACAATTCCCTACTACTTTAGTCGTACTAAAAACACAACGCCATATGAATATGGTTCCTCTTTGCAACACAATCCGAAGGGTCAAATAGGAACTATACCGTATTACTTTCCTGTGCTAAATAAGCGTGACTCATTTTTTCGTATCTCAACCCAACAAAACACACAACTTTAGAATATTCCATCAAAATATTGCCAGCTTATTATCTAAACAAGAACTTCTGGAAATTACTATGCAGGAGTTAAAAGAAGGAAGGAATGACCCAGATGTAATATGCCTGTCTGAAACTTTTGTAAAAAAAGGCTGTGAAAACTATGTGAAAATATTCAACTATAAAATGGCTGCTAACTTCTGTAGAGAAAACCGAAGAGGGGGCACTTGTATATTAGTGAAAAAAGGTTTATCTTATAAAGAGTTAACATTCGTGAAAAACTATGCAACTCAAAACACGTTTGAAGCTTGCGGCTTAGAAGTTACAAGTAATAAATTAGTAGTTATATGTGTTTACAGAACACCGCAATCTGATCCGAATCAGTTTTTAATAAAATTGCAAAATCTTTTACATGACTTGTTAAAAAAATACAAAACTAAAATGAATTTAGTCGTAGCCGGTGATTTTAACATAAATACACTGAAACAAGGTAATATCACAAATGGATTGCAAGACCTGTCCAACAATTATAATTTAAAAATCCACATCAATGTTCCTACTCGCAAGTTGACGTGTATTGACCATATCTTGAGCAATATTGAAAATGCAACTGCCACTGTACTACCCCTGCATCTTTCTGATCATGATACAGCACAAATGTTAAGCTTCCCAACTAAACAGAAACCACAGAAATCAACAATATATTACATTCATAAAAGAGACTATAACATAGACAACATCCGGAAATTTAAGGAGTGCTTGCAAAATCTTTCTTGGTCCGAACTTTACTTAAAGACTGACACAAACTCCGCATTCGATGATTTTCATGAACTGGTGTGTCTATTTTATGAACTCTGTTTCCCCAAATTAAGAGTGAAAGTCAATAGCAATAGGAAAGACTCACAAAAGTGGATAAGTAAAGGTTTGAGACAAAGTTGCATAACTAAAAGGAAACTACGGTATCGGTATTACAAAAATAAAAATGTAAATAATAAAATTAAATATAACAACTACTCTAGTCTGCTAAAGAAATGTATTTATAATTCAAAAAAGAATGCAAATATAAAATATATTAACAATCATGACAATAAATGTAAAGCCACATGGAATGTCATTAAAAATGAAATAAATAATAACAACCTCAAAGACAACATAGAATGTATAAAACTAAATGATAATATAATTACAGACCCTGTTCAAATAGCCAATAAATTCAATGACCATTTTGTTAATTTAGCGCATGTACAAGGGGCAAAAAGTGCACATAAAAACGTATACAAAAATACTTGTGTCAACACTATGTTCCTCAGACCAATGCTGGTAAACGAGGTACGACAGGAAATAATGTCTCTGTCTAACACCTCGTCTGAGGGCTATGATGAAATGAATACAAAAATCATAAAAGCTTGTTGTAATGAACTAACTGGTATTCTTACTCATTTAATAAACATGTCATTTTCCCAGGGAACCTTTCCTGAGAAATTGAAACTGTCCTTAATAAAGCCTTTATTCAAGAAGGGAGAAAAATGTGACATCAATAATTACCGACCCATAACTTTAATACCTATCTTATCGAAAATTTATGAGAAATGTATGTACAAAAGATTAATAAACTTCTGCAACAAATTTCAAATTATAAGCGACCAGCAGTTCGGATTCCAAAAGAACAAATCCACGTCCTTGGCTATTTTCTCTCTTATGCAGGCTATACTTTCAAATATTAATAATAATTATATGACTACTGGCCTTTTCTTTGATCTATCTAAAGCGTTCGATCTGGTGTCACACGATATATTGCTACAAAAGTTAGAAGCTATTGGAATTAGAGGACCGGTACTCCAGTGGCTATCGTCCTATTTAAGTAACAGAACACAACGTGTCATCATTTATAAAAAAAATGAAAAAAATGACCTAATATCCTACTCGTCGGAATGTAAACATAATAAATTTGGTGTTCCACAAGGAAGCGTACTGGGTCCTATATTATTCCTCATTTACATAAATGACATCATAAAAATAACAAATCATAAATGCATATTATTTGCCGACGACATATCTATAATAGTGACATCTAACAAAAAACATAATACCATTCTGGATCATGAGCTTGACATTAATAACACAATTGACAAATTACTGCAGTGGCTTGACATTAACAATTTAAAAATTAATTTAGATAAATCTGTTTATATTCAATTTAATCAATCTAATAATCATAAAAATGACATTAAACTTAATATTAATAAACTCAAGAAAGTAACGCATACAAGATTTCTAGGTGTATTCGTTGACAAGGACATTAATTGGAAAGAGCACATAGACAATGTTAGTGCTAAAATCAATAAATTTGTATACGCACTTAAACAAGTCAAAAATGTAACTAACATAAAAACTGCTGTAATATCATACCGCGCATATGTCGAATCGGTACTACGGTATGGGCTTGTTATGTGGGGTAATAGCACTGACTTCCAAAGAGCATTCATCGCTCAAAAAAAGTGTATGAGATCAATTTGTGGACTTAAACCTGACGACTCATGTCGACCAATATTTGCGAAGCTTGGTTTGTTACCGTTACCGTCCCTTTACATTTACGAAATATGCATGTTTGTAATGAAAAATAAACAATTATTTAAGACTGCTAATGATGTAAATCCTCGTAACAGACGAGATCCTTATAATTTAGTGTTGAATGATCTGCCTAGGCAAGCTAAATACAATAAGAACTGCCTGGCAATGTGTGTGCGCATTTATAATAAAATACCGAGGCATTTTAAAACATTAAATACAAAATTGTTTAAAACTAGATTTCATAAATGGTTACTTGAAAATTGTTTTTATAGTTTAAAAGAATTTATAGATAAAAAGATGTGATTTTCTTAATAGCTCATTGTTGATGCCTACCTTGTTATACCTTTTTCTCTAACTTTAAAATTTTTGCATGCTTGGTCTTATCCTAGCTAAACATGTTTGTTCCATATAAGATTGTATTTAACACCTTTGTATACCATGTTTTACGCAAATAAATATATTATTATTATTATTCCCTTTATTTATTTCTAAACAAACTTTATACATTTTTAAATATTTCTTACTAGCGACCCGCCCCGGCTTCGCACGGGTGCAATGCTGATACTAAATTAAATACACTACAGAAAAACTATGAACGTTGTATATAAAAACATAGCGGCCCGCTCCGACTTTGCACGGGCATAAAATATATATGCCTATGTCACTCAATGAAAACATGATTAAAATCGATCCAGTATTTTTGATTCATTCATTACTGCCCTTGGCCTGCATGCATTAAATTTGGAGTAAAACAATTCCTCTTTCCCTATACTTACTATGAAGATTTCTTGCTATCTTTGGAATATCTAAATTCATACAATTTTTATTACATTACACATTTTTACTTATTTACTTTTTACATTTTTACCTAGGTATTTATTTTATTTTTACAACAATTAATATATTACAGGATGTCTTTATACACAACGTTCACAGCTTTCTTGTCATTAGACAATACAAACATGTTTTCTCTTGAGGTTACTCTTGAAAGAGCGACATACAGTTGGCCATGTGAAAAACAGTCAACGCTCAAATCTAAGCCTGCAACGTTGAAGGTTTGACCTTGCGATTTATTAATGGTCATTGCAAAAGATGTCTTTACCGGAAACTGTAAACGTTTAAATTGGAAGGGTAAATCCGATGGTATCAGAGGGATTCGGGGAATCAATACACCGACCGGTACCGCCCGCCGCAAACGCAAATTTTAAATTTGTAATATCTCCGAAAATATTTGTTTAATTTACATGCTGTAAGGAACCATATTGATCTATATTAATTGCACACTGTATTTAAGGTACTTAATTCGATAAGGATTAATGTCGTATTGCTTAAAATAGCTTCGTAAATAAGCCATTTTTTCACGTAAAAAGTAAACAATAAAAATGGTTAATGTGGGTTATCCCTAAAATATAAACATATACCATCGCGGACTTTTTTGTAGACCTTTTTATGGTGTACAATACTGTAGTACATTAATTTGATCTAACTCGTAGGGTTTAGGCAGCGTTTTTGCTAAATTGCTAAATAAGCCCAAAAAAATAGGTTAATTTACGACATCACGTTAGAAACCTCTAAAATTAGCAATGTTGCCTTAGTATATGATGCATGTATTATACATATAAACCTTCCTCTTGAATCACTCTATCTATTGGAAAAAACCGCATCAAAATCTGTTGCGTAGTTTTAAAGATTTAAGCGCACATAGGGATATAGGGACAGAAAAGGCGACTTTGTTTTATACTATGTAGTGATAAAAACAATAAAACAAACATTTAAAAATATAAAAAATTGTAGCCCACCGGTATCGGGAACAGGGTCCAAGCTACCGGCGGTCAGGGCTCCAAAGAAAGGAACCTCCTAACGATACGAGCCGTGTCCAGGAGTACCGCTTTCTGCATCAAGCCCTTGATCCAGCCGCCTAACGAGAGCCTCCTCAGGTGTTGGTCGAGGCTCTTGGCAATTAAGCCATTGGCTGTAACGACTATCGGCACAATGATCGCTGAGTCCACATCCCACATGTCGACAACCTCGCGAGCCAAGTCAAGATATTTGATTTGCTTATCTTTCTCGGCTTTCACGAGGTTCTCGTCATGCGGGACGGTTATGTCAACAATCATTGCGCGCCGCTCTGATCGATCCACCACCACTATATCAGGCTTATTAGCTATAATAGTCCTGTCAGTGATGATGGATTGATCCCAGTACAGTGTGATACTGCCATTTTCGAGAACTGGGTCGGGCACATACCTGTAGTACGGCACTTCCGATTCCACAAGATTGTATTTTAGAGCAAGTTGCTGATGGATAATCCTGGCTACAAGGTTGTGTCTATGCAAGTATTCTCCGTTAGCCAGACGAGAACACCCGGAGATAATGTGACGGATTGATTCGCCCGGACGGTGGCATGCCCGACATATGTCAACCGTACCGTCCTTCACAATAAATCTCCGGTAGTTATTCGTCATCATAACTTCATCCATAATTGCACAGACAAAACCTTCGGTTTCTCCGAAGAGTTCCCCTGAACGTAGCCAGGCTACGGACGCCAAGAAGTCTACATCAGGCCCGTGTAGGGCCCGGAAAAAGCGTCCGTGAAGCTCTTTACTCTGCCATACCTCCATGCGTTCATTAGTGTCAAGCACTACAGGTTTGCGCCAGTTCTCTTTAGCCAAGGAGAGCGGGGTAAGGCCCTTGTCCACCGCGACAACATCCCGATGCATCCCCACGTCGGCTTCCAGGAAATATTCCCTGAGACTGCATATCTCACGATTGTGGAGAGTCTTAGTATTTAAAAAACCTCGACCTCCACACTTCCGTGGGATATACAGTCTCATAACCGAAGAACGTGGGTGATGCATTCGATATGTCGTCAACAATGTACGGACCCGCCTATCCAGGGCGTCTAGCTCTGTTTGAGTCCATTTGAGTATGCCGAAAGAGTACATCAAAACCGGCATGACCCAACCGTTGAAGGCACGCACCTTATTTCCGCCTGATAAAAGACTATTAAATACTTTTCTCAGGCGGCCAAAGAAACGCTCCCTCAACGATTGTTTCATGTCAGCAACATTGATGCCCAGCGCTTCCGACATACCCAAATACTTATAGGTTTCGGTTGCTGAGAGGGATCTAAGATTTATGGAATCCGTAAGCTGGGTTCCCACAGATTCCACAATCTCCCCTCGCTTGACATGCATGACCGCACATTTGTCCACACCGAATTCCATCCTGATGGCGCTACTGAAAGCTTCAGTGACCTTCAGTAGCTCCATCAGTTGCAAATCGTTGGGGGCAAAGAGTTTCAGGTCATCCATGTAAAGGAGGTGAGATATAACTTGACCACCTCTCTTTAACCGATAGCCTAGACCTGAATCCTCCAGCAGCGTGCTAAGAGGATTCAAGGCTAAGCAGAACCAAAGTGGACTCAAACTGTCGCCCTGAAATATACCTCGCTCTATCCTTATCGGCTCGCTATTCCTCTGGATCTGCCGACATCCTGGATAGCGAAGGACTGTCCTCCATTGCCCCATACACGACATCAGGAAGGTGCGCAGGGTTGCATCAATTTTATATAACTCTAGCACCCTCATGAGCCATGTATGTGGCACCGAGTCATAGGCCTTCTTATAGTCTATCCAACATGTCGACAGATCCTTTCGGGAACGGCGAACCTGTTGGCTAATGGCCATATCAATGAGGAGTAGCTCCTTAGTACCACGGGACCCGTTCCTACATCCATTTTGAGAAGCGGACATAACAGAATTTTCGCTAATATGTTTGGTAATTTTAGCTCTCAAAATGGAGGTAAGAACTTTATAGACCGTTGGAAGACACGTAATCGGTCTATAATTTTTGGGTTCCGCAGTACTACCTGATTTATGGAGCAGGTGGGTTATTCCAGTCGTCAGGAACTCTGGTAACGACCCTGACTCTAAGGTTGACTGGAATAGGGCT
Organism: Diarsia brunnea; assembly: GCA_949774965.1. Classification (NCBI taxonomy): domain Eukaryota; kingdom Metazoa; phylum Arthropoda; class Insecta; order Lepidoptera; family Noctuidae; genus Diarsia; species Diarsia brunnea. The sequence goes on along the minus strand of OX459025.1, from coordinate 2,062,426 downwards.
GCCAAGCAAGCATGCGATCTTGAGAACCATTTAATCCAGAAGTTGTGCAGTCCGTCCGGCCCTGGTGATTTCCAATTAGGCAACGGACGAACTGCACAACCTACATCTTGGGGGCTGATCGTAATTGCCCCCATTTCTGTTATTGGTTCGCACGCTCGCTCGACGTCCCGAGTCCATTCACCCTCGGTATGACTGACAGGCACCGACCAGATGTTGCGCCAAAATGAACACATGGCGCTATCATCCGGTAGGCACGCGTCAGCCACACCTTGGTCCGGTCGCTCCCATGCTCTGTAAACCCACCTTTCATCGCTTTGGAAGGTGCGATTTAGAGTGTACCTTTCCACCCGACGCTTATACCTACGAATACGGTTTGCCCATGCATACACTTTCTGCTTCCAGAAGTCGATGCGCTCCGTGATACGAGACATATAGTCTCGAGGACTAATATCAGTCCCCGCAAATGCCCGTCTCACAAAGCGCATCACTCGAGGGCGATTGTTGCCCTCCCGGAAGCAGATTAGTTTGCCGATGAGCGCTCTGGCCCCAGCAATGCGTCGTTCAATCCTGCACTGCCAAGCCGGTACGGCTGGTTTCGGTCGAGTAGCTTTGTCATCCGAAAATTTGACATGAGCTACACGACATGCCGTTACAGCCGCGCAATACAGGATTGAATGAGCATCACTGAGGGTTTCGCAGTTATCAAAATAACTTGACAACTGCGAATCCAGAACAGCCACCAGCGCCCTATTTCTGTTATGCATGGGCAAACGAGGTAAGCGTGGTCTAAGTTCGGGCGTCATGAACCGATACTCTCGGATCGCACCCTCCAAAGTACTCCTCATCTCCTCACTGCACCGGGTACTTACATCAGTAACCATGTCACCACTCACGTCGTTTTCGCGAGTATGTGTTGTGGTAGACTGTGGTGGCACCACAGCCTGCGACGGCGTAGTAATGACATGGTTACTCTGTATTTCAGTCCGCAAGCGATCAAGTACGGTGTCATCCAACATATGATTACGCTGGATGACTCGCACCTGATCCGACAGTCGTTGTGCCGATACGTTGACAGCCGGCTCAAGCACCTGAAACAGAGAAAGCATCCGAACACGGTACGCGGTCAGGTTGTTTCCTCCCTCTGTAGCCCCATAGTATGAGCGCATGACATTTTCATTAATGGATTGCGTCCATCGCATGCGCTGCACACTTCCGCCGGGAGCTGGGACCCTATCAGAAGCCGGTGGGCCTCGAGGTCATTATATGTACGCTAAGATCTTTTAAACTACGCAACGGTTTAATGTTTTCAGCATTATACAGGGTGTAAATCAACCCATCACACCCGTCAACCAAGCATTCTGTACATCAATCTAAGTACCCCTACGCAACAATTTTTGCTGGGAAATGACTTTTTTTTTTGGGGTCAAAAATCACATTTTACGCTAAAACTCAAAGTAGCACTCTTAAAACATTGTGCTAGTGGATGCTTTGAATAGTAAACGGGTCATGGAGGTAATTTAAGTAAAGTTAAAACCTGAAATACTAGTATTTACATAAACAGCTGTGAAAAATTTTACGTAACTAGGAGGTTCCCAGGTATGGTCTAGAACAAAAAAATGATCGCAGTGGTGGGGAGAACAAGTGCCCTTCGTTTGCGTTAAGGGTACTTTTACACCCTATATAGGGTGCTTTTCACAGCTGTTTTTCAGGTTCTATCTTTACTTAAATTACCTCCATGACCCGTTTACTATTCAAAGAGTCCACTAGCACAATGTTTTAAGAGTAAGTAAGTAGTAACATTGAGTTTAACCGAAAAACGTGATTTTTGACCCCAAAAAAAAAGTCGTTTTCCAGCCAAAATTTTTGTGTAGAGGTACTTAGTTTGATGTACAGAATGCTTAGTTGACGGCTGTGTGATGGGTTGATTTACACCTTGTATTATCTGTGACCTTGTATAGATTCAAGAGGAACGTTTAGATATACCAACACCGGGCGAAGTTGGTGCGTGTCGGCTAGTAAATCATAGAAGCCGTTGGCGTGTGATTTTTTTTCCACTACATAAGGTTCGAGTCCCATCCAGCAGCAACAAATAAATCAAATCAATAAATAATCTTTCTTTATTTTTTTGCTGATGTAACATATTTAGGCTGATTAAGTTAGTACATTATATTATTATTCACGTATAATGCAGTTTTTATTTTAGTAAGTAAGTCGGTAGGTAGGTACCAGCTTAAATAATTTTACATTACTATTGTATTAAATTTTTTATTTATTTTTTGTGCTTTTTCCTGACTGTTCATGAAAACCAGTATTTTACACGAAAATACTGCCTATCTGTTGGTTTGTAACTCAGTTGGTACCTAAGTACCTACTGGTATATTATATGATACCCCTTGGTAGTAGGGCTGTTTGCATTGACTTATATATTACTGCGTAAGGACTGGACGGACCGCATGTTAAAATGACGCCTCGAACTTGGTCCTAAAACGGTCTTTCCTAAGCCGAAGTGAACTAGTCCACGATCGGCTCTCTTAGGGTGCGGTCGTAAATTTTATTAAAAGCTTTATTTCCACAAATGACAGCTGGGCTTAACTTGCTTTCTGAGACACAGAGGAAACTCCGTATGTGGAGATGGTAGGCTATCTACGGAACGACTTTCGCTAGTAGATACTGCTTATCCTTAAAGATTCAACCCGTCCTGTAGCTGATAATACTTAGCCCCCTCCTCCCCCCCTCCTCCTCTTTAGCCTCCTTTGGTCCTCTTTTTTTCGGTATCATATTCATCATCAGCCTATTGCAATCCACTGCTGGATATAGGCCTCTTTAATCTTGCGCCACTCAACTCGATTTTCGGCAACTCTCATCCAGTTGTTACCAGCCACTCTGCGAAGATCATCGCTCCACCGAGCCTGAGGGCGTCCCAGGGTATCATATATTACAATGTAATAATATTTGTACCTACCTAATCTACAGACGCTAGCAGATTAAGCTACCCTTGACTTAAATTTTCCCGAACGACCTTGAATCTAATTCTTTAGCGATAAAATTGAAAATCTGAAAATAAGAATTTTGACAGATTGTAGACACTATCTAGCTAACACTACTTTTTTTTTGGGCGGTTGGAAAATCATCAAATAACCCCTCCCGCTCTTGGGCAGAGCGAAAGGGAGTGTCAGACTTCTACTGACTAAAAACCACCCATGTTCCTTCTTAGCCCTTCATGTCGAGGCCGCGGTATCTCTTGCGAACAACCCGCAGCCCCGACGGGAGCTATAACACTACTCGGTTTCAAAGCAGGTTTTGTAATAAAAAATTGTTCGATATTAGGTACTCGTTACAAACAAGTTATTGAAGAGTACCTAAGGAATATTTTATAGAATAATCTTCTGAAACATTAAAAATAATAGCTGGAGTTCTGCAGGGTTATTGCGTATCTTTTTAAATGTCAGTGGCTATCACAGTGTCCATCAATTAACTGTCAAATGGTTATGGTTTGGTACAAAATTGAATCATTTAACAGTTAATCGATGGACACTATGATAGCCACTGACATTTAAAAAGATACGCAATAGCCCTGTACATAAAATAAAGTCCATTTCACGAAAGAAGTCCCGCGGACAATTGTGGAACTAAATTTAACAGATCGGCCATGTTGTCGTTTGTCGATGTTATCAAGGTGCGTTTGTTGTGGTAGATATTTTGTGAGTTTATTATTGGATTAGTGCGTTTTAAGGTTTATTTACGATGCCAAAAGTTGTGAAACAACATTATGTCGTGCGACATACAGCGCTGCGTCTGCGGGACTTCTTTCGTGAAATGGACTTTAATATAAAAACAGAAATGCTATGCTACTTCTGTAGCTGACCGTACCTACACAAAGGACGCTTGAAATGCACTTGTAATCTAAACTTGGTAGGTAAACAAAATGATAATAATATGGTTCATTTTATCTTGAATTGACTGATTAATGTGTTATCGAATTACGAATTCAGTATAGTTATTTATAGCATACAGTCGTTACATGTAGTCAGTGACCTGAAAGTCTGACATCTAGTCTTACCAAAGGGTATCGTATTACCTAGTATTAACTGGGTTGTGGAGGTCAGATAGGCAGTCGCTCCTTGTAAAATACTGGTATTCAGCTGAATCCAGTTAGACTGGAAGCCGATCCCAACATAGTTGGGAAAAGGCTAGGCAGATGATGATATGTATAGCAAACTGTATAGAATATAATACAACATTACCACTGAAAACAGGATATTTACGATATTGTTTACTAAGTATTTAATTTTGTCTTATATTGCGCTTTTTGTATTTTTTTTATAAACTGTAATAAATGTAAGTAGATTCCTATGGTAATAAATTGAGCAACTTTATGACAATTACTTGCATGCCACTATCACTTCACTATCACTACTCGTATATGGTATAAAACAAAGTCGCTGTCGCTGTCTGTCCGTCCCTATGTATGCTTAAATCTTTAAAACTACGCAACGGATTTTGAAACGGTTTTTTTTAATAAGTAGACTGATTCAAGAGGAAGGTTTTAGTATATAATTTGATCGAAATCCAAGCGGGCGAAGCCGCGGATCAGCTAGTTAATAATATAATAATAAGTACTTGCATAGTCGATGACACGTACTATCTTACTTGTTTGTAGGTCCTGACCGCAAATGTAGGATGACTGTACAAAAAATTACCTTGTATTTTGACGCATTTAATGATAAAGTGCCCAGTCATATCACAACGCGTTAACTAATATTAGTATGTTGAGAGTCATCTTTATTTCAACCTTATTACTGTCAACAACACGTTTGAATATGGCGGACGTGTATTTCGCGCCATCCGTGTTTTTAAATCATGGCGCCGGACCGTATCCCGTTTTACGTGAAAAATATAACGTGGAAATTGGAGATTCGTTGAAAAATGTGTCGAATTATGTTGAATTGGACCGTTTGAAGGGGATTGTGATTGTGACTGCTCACCGGGAAGAAGATGTAGTGACTATTTCGTCTGGAGAACGACATCCGTTGTTATTTGATTATTATAATTTTCCTCCAGAGAGTTATGAGTTTGAATACAATGCTCCAGGTATGTTGTATTCCTATTTACTTGCCTATTTATCTTGTAATAAAGTATTTTGAGAACGTAGGCTGGAAGCCGACTCCAACATAATTGGGCAAGGATGCCCAACTGTAGAGACAGTCAATATGAGAAAAGATTTATTTTTGCTTTACTTTTAACGATTGTCTGGCAGTTTGAGTACCTACTATAAGCAAGCCACCCAAATGTCCTTTCTTTGGTACCCTATTGTTCGTCATGACGTTGAGCTCCTTGAGTTGTGTTGTGAACTTATAAGTCGAGCTCCACGATAACTAAAATACTATTAATAATGATAAATAAACTAGACAAAAGCTTGCAATGACTGGACGGGTCCACTACTCCACTCGAATCTGTGCCTTCTTCAAAAGACCATCTCAGACACTAATCTGCATAGTCTTTATGTGTGTATAGTCTGGACCTTAAAAGAGGCTATGCCCTCTGAGTTTGTTTCGGATGTTTCTTCTCAGATTAGTCAGGTACGAAACACCGGCCCTATCTAGTTTTTAAAAAGTGAGCTGTAAAATTGTTTGCAAAAACCTATTTAAGTTTCAAAATAAACATCATACATCACTTGTGCACTTGCCCGTAGATGGAACCACATCACTTTCTGCGGTTCATCTTTGCCAAAAGATGAGTGAATGATTGATTTATTTTGCAGGTGATCCAGTTTTGGCGGGAAGAATACACGAAGCTTTCAAAAACGCGGGAATCAAATCAGTTTTAGACGACGAAAGAGGCTGGGACCACGGAGTATTTATACCAATGATGTTGATAAACCCGAAAGCAGACATCCCAATCATACAAATATCTATTTTAAACAACCAAAATGCGGCCCAGCATTACGACATTGGAAAAGTATTGTACGAATTTCGAAAAGAAGGCATAGCCATCTTTGGTTCTGGGTCGTCATATCATAATACGCGTCCCAGGCTAGACATTGAAAAAGAAATAGCTAACGAGGACTTTGATAAGTTTTTGAATGACGTCTGTACTGGAAACGAAGATAATCGTAAAAATATAACATTTTGGGATCAACAGAAAGGAGGTTTTGACAGCCATCCTATAGGAGAGGCAGACCATCTAATGCCATTGATTGTAAATGCAGGTGCGGGTGGAACGCGCCCGGGAAAGAAAGTCTTTGAATCTGTATTTATGGGCAAATTCAAATTGAGCGGGTTTATGTGGGATGGCAAATAATAAAATGTAATGTTGCTTAGAGTTTGCGTGTTTATTATTACGAAATACTTATATTGTAGCCCATTCTTTCTCCCAGATAAGATGCCTGAGCTGCAGCAGTGAAGCATCCTAGGCTGACCGCCATTGATATAAAAACTAAAGATACGGTCGTCCGAACGATTTCCTTTGTCTGGTCCCGTCTATTCTATCGCTCGTAAATATTTTAGTCATTATTAAAAGCTTGTTCTTATTTTAGTAGATAAGTAAGTAAATAATATATCAAATAATAAATTACATTGATTATACTGTAAAAACTTTAAGTTAATTTTGTGTATTTTTTCAACATTGTTACATATAGGGTGTAAAAGTACCCTTAACGCAAACGAAAGGCACTTGTTCTCCCCACCACTGCGATCACTTTTTTGTTCTAGAGCATACCTGGGAACCTCCTAGTTACGGAGATATTGGGGGTCAAAGTTCCAAATTTTTCACAGCTGTTTTTGTAAATACTAGTTTTTCAGGTTTTAACTTTACTTAAATTACCTCCATGACCCATTTACTATTCAAAGCATCAACTAGCACAATGTTTTAACAGTGCTACATTGAGTTTTACCGTAAAATGTGATTTTTGACCCAAAAAAAAGTCGTGTCGCAGCAAAAATTTTTGCGTAGGGGTACTTAGTTTGATGTACAGAATGTTTGGTTGACGGTTGTGTGATGGGTTGATTTACACCCTGTATAACCACAAACAGACAATGCCCGGACGTTGTGGCATTTTAGTGGTCAGATAGGCAGTCGGACCTTATCCTGTGTGGTTAGAATGTGAACCACAATACTTAATAATAATATATTTGCGTGTGAAACACCCAATGAAATACATTATTTTTCATTTCGCTAATCACTGCATTATAAATTCACAATTAAAATTATCAACAATTACTAATGGATTTTCCATGTTAAGTATTCGTGACACGCTTGAGTAATATTATTACAATAACTAATGCATATTGCATTATATTCAACTGTTTCATTTCAGTTGATATTGGATTCTCGTATCTCTAGGGCAGTATTTAATTAGGTACTAAACATTCTAAATACATAATTTCTTTTAGGTTAGGTGCAGTTTTGCATTCAAGTCTTCCAAAATTCATAAAAGACATACTTACATAAAAATATTTCGGTGAATACCCATTTAAACACAAAATGAAGGTCGATATTACGCTAATATGACAAACTGAAGCTCGTCGTCACTCTAGTGCGACAAAGTAGTGTAGTGTGTGTGGGCGTGTGTGTTGTGTGTGTGTGTTGTATGTGTGTGTGTGTTCCGAACTTCCGAAGTGTGATACTGGCTCCAGACATGACTTATACAAACACTTTTCAACCAACATACACCACAGACTATTCAATATATGCAGAAGAGAAACCGTCGTTCATCACTAGATGCGTTACCTCTGTGGGGAAGTCTGTTGTCAAGGGCGGGAGGGACTTCTGCAAGGAAACCAGTATCCATGGGTTCAATCATATCGCTGCACCACGACGACATTGGGTTGAACGGTAAGACCTCTTTTCGTCAATTATCACTCCAAATTGTCTCAGTGTCCTTAGACATTGTTCTGCAGGGCTATTGCGTATCTTTTTAAATGTCAGTGGCTATTATAGTGTCCATCGGTTAACTGTCAAATGGTTCCATTTTGTACCAAACTGACAGTTAATCGATGGACACTATGATAGCCACTGACATTTAAAAAGATCCGCAATAGCCCTGCTGCTTGTCCCTAACTCCCTACCACTAAAATTTGAAGAATTGAGGTTACCAAATTTTTAACATTGTTTTGTAATGATTTTGTAGTGGTACGGTCAGCAGCAAAAGTAGCTTAACACTACTTAAAGTTACAAAACAGGTTTTTTAATAAAAACTTATTAGATATTACTCGTTAGTAACAAATTTTTGAAAAGTAAGGAATATAAAAGAATAATGTTCTGAAACATTAAAAATAACAGCTAGAGTCCTGTACATCAAGTAATTAAAATAGCGAAATGTTAAGCTACTTCTGATGCTGACCGTACCACAAAAAATACTTCAACATGATCACATAAGATACGAATGACAAACTAAAGACAAAGATCTAAATCGCGCAGTTCAAGTTATCTGCGAGTTGAAAACACAGAAAAACCCGACATCAAATGTAGGGCAGTAGCCCACGAGATGACGAGACATACAACACCTGTCTGGTCGGAGGCTGGTCTATTTTCTGTCGGACATGAAAAAGTTTACACCCTGTTCTCTCGAGCTAGCTGGATCAAACGAACAAACTCTCGTCTAATAGTCTGGATTAAAGAGCTGGAAGTCTGTAACGTTACATTTAACAGGGGGAGCCTGATAAATGTAAGGCCACAATAAGCACTTTCCTACCTAGGAGGAGAGCACAGTAGTAGGTATAAATTGGGGGTTCTGGATCACTTGCTCTCGCGTCGCTCGAGCGCGTGATCCAGAACTCCCCAATTTATACCTACTATCATGATGGGAGTTCTGGATCATTGTACTATCATTAACTAATCGATGTCTTTTTATCCACGGCGGTTTTTAACTGATGAGCGAATGTTGCTACCGGTACGTTGTATTTTCGACATAGTATTTTCCTTTCACAGCATTTAAATAAAAGCAATCAGGAAAGTTTTGAACATGCTGCAACCAAGGATCATCGTAAATCTCCCAATCTTCTATAACACCTCCACATGAGAAACAAGCTGCTTTATCATTTACACCATTTCCACAATAAAAAAATCCTGCGTCAGCCATTTCCATCACTAATCTTCTCCTCGAATCAACCGTTGCCCAATAATGATTAAATGATAATTCGCGCATTTTATACGTGTTATACATGTCATAGCGCGGATTGTATTTATTTTGCGACATGTTCTGTTTACTTATTTTCTACTTCTTACTGTAGATAATTATAAAAGCATAATGGGGTTGTAAAGTTGTTGCTATCAACTTATATAGATTAACATTTATGGGTTTGGGAGGGATAAGAAAAATTAAACAAGGAATTATTTATATCAAAATTTTATTATCTATACACCATCTATTTAAACATAAAACATTTTTTAAAGCACATACTGAATCATGATAAATACAACTATACAAATCATGACAATCTTCATATTTTTTGTACAAGCTTATCAAACTAGGACAATATTTATCTTCTAAATTATTTACATTATTATTATTTGAAATATCTTTTAACCATAATACTTTTTCTATACCTTTGGTGTAAACACATTTATCTTTTAAAATATTTTCAATCAAATTCTGATAATTTACGTAAGACACAAATCCTTCATCCCAGTATATCTTCCTATTGCATTCAATCCAAGTAACTTGACGTTTTTCTGCCTCCGTCAAACCGCGAAATGGAAATGGGGGCTTAATTAAAAACACCTGAATTTTATTATTACATAATATAGAAATTTCTTTAATGATAAATAAATTTGATTCTGTTTTGAACCCTTGAACATCTACAATGGCAGTCATGATAACCTGCGCACTATGTTACTCAAAGGTTTGTATTCCACAAGTCGATCGTTAATAATTAAACAATAACCAGTTGTGTTGTCTGGTATTGGTGCTGAACATTCAATCTCCAAGCGCACATCGACGGGACCTTTTTTTAAACTATCGTTTTGCCTTGAACAGTCTATAATAAAGAGAGGAGCCTTCTCCTTGAAACCGGTTAAGTCAAGCAAGGGGTCTGCAGGACAGTTGTAATATGACTGACGAAATTTCACATACATTTCATATAATATACTGTATTTGTTCTCGGAAAAATTTAAGCATAGAGGCTCGTAAGGATAATATTGTGAATTCAAAAACAAAGTTACGTTAGTAACCCCACAGTGATCGAAAAGAGAACTGTCTTTCGTTTTACTATTTTTTCTACTGGTTTGCAAGCAAAATATTACATACCGAGGTTTCTCTAATTGTGAGGCAGTCTTAACAGACCAGCAATGTTTTGTAGTTTTAGGGAGCAAAGGATACTCGTATAAATCCCAATTTCTAAAGGCTATCTGAATAGATTTATCTCTTTCTAAATGTTTAAGTAGTGTCAGTCGTTCCCGATCTGATACTTTTATATGCGGCACCCGCCATTGCACTTTTTGCATATCTATTTGAAAATGCGCAACATCGTCAGTTAATATAAAACTGTTTAAGTTAGAGTTACTTCTATTCAGAATAAGTTCATGTTTACAATTTATTACAATTTTATTGTAATCCTCAGCAAATCCTAAAATCTTATTAAGAGGAACAATAGCACTAAAATAACCATCGCTTTTAAATCCAACCATGTTCCAACCCCACAAGGCAGCGACTTTATTTTCTCCATCATTCATTGAAACGTATGACTTTATTGTTGATGTTATTCCAGAATTTTTAATTCGATCTATTTCTATACCATTTATTTCGTATCTGATATCTTGAAACAAAAACATAACAGGGTTGTTACTGAACGTAATAGTTTTCTTAATAGGATTTCCATCTTTACCGAAGAACCTTGCTTGCCCTTCGACGTAAATTGAGCTGGCTGATGGCAACACATAAACGTCTTGCTGGTGTATGGGAATTCTGATTTCATCGTTTTCTCGAAAGCTGTTGTTGTAGGGATTGTACGAATGGACTTCATAACTTTCAATCGAAGTATCGAAGTGTGGTAATTCAGTAATCTGTAGCATATTCATACTTTTAAACCTAGGGCTTTAAGAAAATCTTTATTTGCTTTAGTTAAATTTATAACTTTTTTCTTACGTCTTTGCACCTTAGTGGTTGTATAAGAAATAGGACGCTTTTTGTTAACTACAGGGTTTTTATAATATAATATCATTTTATTTTTCTTATATGAAGGCGTAGTTCAATATTTTTGTGTTCTTCTCTAAAGTTAATACAGAACCCAAATTGATCAACTATCTTAATAGATATCGATGTAATAGTATTTTTGTTCACTGGAAAGTAAATAAGGTTTTGCGGTATTTCTATGATTTGCTGACCTGTAGCAGCATTAGATACAAATTCATGAATTATATGAGTTGGTAACCCGTTAGAGTATGAGCCGTGTATAAGATCGCATTCGATTCTGATCACCGGAATAATGTCGTGATTAATACGCACATTTGGTATTGAATTTAATACTGAAAAGTATAACAAACCACACTCATATTGACCAGATAAATACAGAGGTGGTTGAAAAAATGTATCCAATTCTGATTTATTTCCAGAGATGGTTACCGTTATAGACATGCTAGTAGACTGAACACTTTTAGGAGATCCTGATCATTTTATTCCTGGACTACACCAAAAATTATTTAAAAAATGTAAACATAGGTGTCCGCAATTGTAAGGGTGATCGCGCTGTATATTATCAAAATTATAGTGTACTTTAGCACCGATGTATTTTATAAACTCCTTTGGTGGTTTAAGATTTCCATAACTATCAAAATATTCAATATAATCATTGTTTTTTGCATAGGCTACCCAATGAGAACCTGGATTTTTAGAACTATCTAAATTAACAACTCCACACTCTTTTTTAAAAGGTTTTTTAGGGAGCTCATCTCTCATAAATACACCTCGAAAATAAGGAATATTATTTCCATACTTCAAAATGTCAAAGTTAGTTAAGGCTCGTTTGGGTAGCCGATATCTTAGTTTTTTTCTTTTGATATAAAGATTCCAAGCCCATGTTTATGCGGTTTAAGGTGTAAACCTTTTCCAATGCAAAGAGCTTCCATTTTTTCATTGTGTCTCTTCGATTCAGTCAATTGCTTTTTAGCTATCTTGAATTCATTTATAGTTTTGGCAATACCAGCTGCACCGCCTGCTAATGCTCCCACCGCCGATAATCCAGCAAAAATAGGAATCAAAGGTAATACACCACCACTTTTCGGTATTGGAATAACCCGAGGAAGTTTAATGGATGAATCGTCAGCTAATTCTCTGGCGGCCGCCATAGCTAATTCTATCGCCACTTTTTTGCATTTTGGCTTTAATTTTTTAAAGCGTCTTTTCGTTTTACTAACAATATTTTTAAATTTATTTTTTAACCCTTTTCCCGATGTAACTTTCCGAGAGCGCTTTTTGTTGCATATTTTTATGCCACAGCCAGTTTTAATTTTGGCAGACATTGCCTTGCTTACTAAACGTGCCATGATTTTTTCGCATACACTCGCATCCGAGGCAACTGCTCGCTCTTTTGCCCTTTTTAACAAAATTAAATCAGCTTTGTGACGATCCTTTAAGTTTGATGATTTGTGATAGGCAATATCGTGTTCTTTGCAATATTCGTCTAATTTATTAATACCTTTATCTCTATTTGCAAGCCTTTTAATTAATTTTGTACCAGGGCCGCAATAATTGTATCCGGGTAAGTGTAATTCAAATGGTAAATTGTTTATAAGCCAATTGAGAAGACTACTCTCTCCAATACACATCATAAGACTAATAAAACTGAATCGAGCGCTATAATAAATACTTACACACTTCATCAATCAAATGACTAACTTCTGAGTTAATTTTTTTTTATTTATAATACTATATTCGATTTATCAATCCAACTGTTTTCAGCAGAAGACAAACCCAGCCATTTTACTAAAACCCTGTTTCCTTTTCTTTTAAGAACTTTCTCGACTAGATAAACATTATGATGTTTTGTCTTTTGAAGCTCTTGCGCATAAAATGCCCCTAAAATAGGCTGACCTCTGATTGTATCTTCAATTAAGTAGGTGATAGGAGTTGTATTTTGTATTTTTCTAATTTTAAATATTTCCGTTGACCAGTTAGGGGTATATCCTTTTTCAAATGTTCCTTTGTACTTACTGATACGTACATAATCATCTACTTTAAACTTGCTTCTTATACTATCATTTTTTACCAACCTTAAGTATCTTTCTAATATTCGTTGTTTATTACTGTTATCCACGTTAGCGGGGATTTCATCAATTGTCCGATGGTAAGTGTGATTGTATTTGTAAATAACGTCATTAAGGGTATTATCTACCCAATTATAGTTGCCTTTTAAACTAAATTCCTTATAAAGTTTAGATTTCAATGTTCTGATAAATCGTTCAACTATCGAAGCTTTTTTTGTTGAGAATGTTGAATAGTGATTAATTTGATTTGACTTCATAAGCTTTTGGAATTTATTATTATAAAATTCTGTCCCATTATCTGTTTGCAGATTTTTAGGAACACGTCCTTTAACTAGGAAAATTTTGAAACAGTTACACACATCATCTTTGGTTTTAGTTTTCAGAGGAAAGGCCCAAGCGTACTTTGAAAATGTATCAATAACAGCAAGAATAAATCTACAATTTTTATTTTCTTTTGAAATTGATAGCATATCAATTAAATCTGCTTGCCACAGGTCGTCTATATCTTTCAAAATAACATGTCTTCGAGGAAAGTTTACCCTTACATTTTTATGAATTTCGTTTACCACATCGGCTTTGCTCATGTTCAGAATTTAGTACATTTGTCTTGAATTCATGTATAATACTGAATGTAAAGCATATTGTTACGACTATTTATTCTTGAATTATGCCGGCTTCTTTTAATTCTTCAATTATTGATAAAATTTCATTATCATGGTTCGTATTGCCAGCATCTCTTGAAGCTACTAATAATTTCAATCTCTCGACTAATTCGTTAGGATCATCCCAATATACCAAGTCGGTGTTGTTTTTGTATTTTTTTAGCGTTGGCAAGTTTCCACCAAGTTTAGTGTGAGAAAGTTTATCATCGTTTGACGATTCAGAAAATAGGGGTTTAATTATTTTACAATATTTTATACCTTTGTCACCTCTTATTTGACCTTTAGGATTAAAATCTCTTTTATGCGCATTTGTATAATGTAACATATCTTTATAGACAATTTTATCTTCGCTCGATATTACCTTTAAATCAGGTTTTCTTCGAAGTAAAAGTTCTTTTAGACCAGTTGTTAAATTGTAAGCTTTGTCGCCAATTTTGATCAAAATGATAGTATCGTTATTCAAACTATCAATTTTAGAAAATGATACCGCTGAGTTACCCATCATTAATGTTTTGTTTTCACTTCTAATTCCAAATGGTATACTAACACCATCATAAATACCAAAGATATCATCACCCTCTAACGACATTTCTAAATGATCTATAGATTCCTTTTTATCATTTTCTTCAATGAATTGGGCCGAATTTAGATTTGCATCGTAATAGTCATCGATCTTTGTAGATGAACTAGTATTATTTTCATCGGATTCGATTCCTTCAGAGTTATTTAGAGTTGTATTTTCAATTTGATTCATTTTTTCTTTAGATCTATTGGAATCAACTAGAGTTTTTAGAGGATCTGTGACAGGTTTTAGCATTTTATCAAGTGACAAGTTCATTGTATGTTCCTGATTTTTCATTTGTTTTATTTTGTTCTTTATGGAGTCGACAGACTTCACTAATTCCATTTTAATATTTGTCTCCATCTTTCAATAAAAATAACAACTGTATTCAGCTAAGAAAGAAATAATACTAACGGCATTCATGCATGTAATTCATATTTAAGTATGAACCTTCATTCAAAGTTTAAAAAAATATCAAAATTCTGTCTATACCTTCCATTGTTTAATGGTGACTCTTTGTTAATAAGAAGAAAGTTAAAAGGGTTACTCCAAACAGATTTACAAATGTTTTTAAACTGATGCCATAGTAGATCAGAATTTACATGTTCTTCATAGATATGCTTTAAGTTCACATCATCTTGTTTAAATATTATAAGAAAGTTGGCATTATCGCGTAACAACTGTTTCGGAATTTTTGAGTAGGTTTGCGATAAGTAAAAGCAATCAATTTGCTTATGTCTACCCATACAGAAATAATTCCGGATGTTTATTTGATTTTCACACACGACATCATCAAATATAAACACAGAATTTGGTAAAGCTTCACTCGGAGATATGACATCTTTATCGTCATTGAACTCATTGAATTTTATCTGAGGTACTCTTCTTATTACTTCTCGTAAAAAACAATATTTTGGCTGAAAATTAGTCTTCGAGTAAAGGTAAAGGTTTTGAAATTTGAGCCCATTTTCATGCAATAACAAACTGATCACAACGTTTGTTTTACCGCAATTAGAGGGACCGCAAATAATACAACGAATCGTATTTGGCAACAAAGCACTATGTCTAATCTCTTGAGGAGACTCGCCAAAATGTATATTCTTAACGTTTAGTGATATGGGTTGTTTGATCAACTTCATCTTGTCAATTAATTTAATTATTACCTAACATATACATATATAGTTCATTTTGCACTATCTTTAGACTTGTCACTACAGGAACGGTTCTAGTCTCATCTTGTTTACACATCGCGTGCCAAATAACTTATGTATGCACCTATCATAAAATAAGCGATCACTTCGCAGGCGTTCTTTGCATTAGCAGGTCATTTTGTTTACGATTTTATATTTTCAAGGTAAGTTTTTTTTTTTTAATTTGTTAAATTAATTATTTAAAGTAATAGTAATAATTAAGTATTGCATCTTTTTTTTTGTTATGCAGAATCATGTCACACTCGCCATCTTACAGCCCCGTCGACCCGCAACATTTAAGGGTATGTAATTTTTAGGATTATCTTAAATCAAACATTAAATCCATAGTTAATGCTGTTTAGTTATAATATTCTTGGTATTCTTTCAGAATTTGATAGACGACTCAGACCCAGTTACCAATCCATTTTATTATGCTCAAGATAGGGAGACTTGGTACTCTGAAGTAGCAGCAAAGGCCTGTGAGGAGAGTCGGATAAATAAACAAAAGGAACAAACTTTAAAGAAAAAAAACAAGTCAAAGTCTCTGCAAAATACATCTTATATCATGAAGAGAGATACAGGACGCATTCGTCACATAGTCAAAATTATAATACATGATTTGGATGATAACAGTGAAATAAACTGCAGTGATCCCGATAGTGCAAGTGTAAATGTGCAATATTTAGTAAGAAGTGACTATGATGATATCATGCAAGAGACTGAACATTTAGTTGGTAAGATAGTTAAAAAATTAAGTGTACCTAATTCTTTGTAAGTCTTGACAATTAGAAACTTAATGAGAAACTCCTATCAGCCTAATTATTGAAAGAGCATTATAATATAACTATTATTAATAAATCCTTAATATGAACTATTTGTAGTTTGATTTCTATTCCCAGTTTATATAAAATAAAAAAAGGCATAAGCTAGTTATGACAAGCTTAGTCTTAGATATAAAAGTAATATTTCGGAAAGGAAGAAAAAAAAAAAAAACAAATAAATATTGATTGTATATTTATTAATTTTATGTAGTTACATTCATTTATTACATATTTTTTTATTCGATTATACACTTATTACACATTTAATTCAATTGTTATTAGCTTTTGTAACTTACAACATAGTTTCAGCTCAGTAGAACAAATAGAATAACCCTACAAGTACTAAAGTATTGAACTATAATGTCCCCAAGGTAAAGTGTGAAAATTACGTTCAATTCTCTGCCTTTTATCGTCATCACTATTAAGGATGAGCTTATTTAATTTTTGTGTAAATACTTGATGATTTTTAGATCTTATAACATACATATCATCTCGCAGGTTATCATTAAACATTAATGCCCTTTTATATTTTTCAATATCCAATTTTTTCGTTATCGGCTTTGTTACTCCCTTTGCTTTCTTTATAGTTTTTTTTTCAGTGCGTACACAATACAACTTAGCTCGTAAACCTACAAATTCTGAAATAATCTCTCCACCCAATTCGTCTTTGAAATAGCCGGGCATTTTCATGTTGGTTTTAGGTAACCCATATATATTGTTATCCTCAAAATTGCTTGTGTCAAAATAACGAATATTGTTTTTCATATCCTCATAAAAATCATCAGTTTTTACAAAATAAAGTAAACTGTCAGTATCAGTATAACATAAAATTACATTATTTCCATACATTTGCTTAATTACAGAATAATGAAAATGATATAAATGTGTTTTAGAAATTTCAAGAATAGAAAATCCGATATAAATAGGACGATCTAATATAACTTTTGTCTTATTTAATTGAATAGCTACTAAATTTTCGGATATAATTGACAAGTCTTTAAAATGCGGTGCACTAATATACCTTTCAGCGCCATACAATTTGTTGGTTGTATTTAACTTATCTTTCCATAATTTTACGAGCCTTACATCAACTTGTTTCCGCTTGTTTTCAATTGTTTTTCCAAAAATAGAATTGTTTTGTTTCTTAAAAAAATCTTTTTCAAAATCCGATTTAGCTTTTTGCCTAAGAGAAGTATTTAATAAAATGTATGGTTCTAAAAACTTATCTTGATAGAATGATAATATTCTATATATTTTTAACAATATTAAACCATTTTTTAAGCACTCTTGTAAATGTATATAATGGATAACAAAACGATGTTTGCTGTGTAAATTTGCAATTAATTTTTTACATTTGTTTTGCATAGGAGAATATTTTTCGGCAGCAAATGGCAGATCCGAATGAGCATTATGAATGTTAGGTGGGTAATATAAATCTACCTCTAAAATGTATCCTATATCATCGTTTTTGTCAACATCATTTATATTGAAGTTATTTATTTCATTATCATTAAGAAATCGGAAGTTACGCATTGGAAGTTTCTGCATCATTGCAAAGCCGTATAAATTCACACAGTCCAGATAAATAAGGTATGTGCTTGCCTTGTCCTTATTATACGATGATTGATATTTGTTATTAGCTTTGGCATATCTTAATGAGCATTGGGCAAGACCTCCTCGAATTCCATTTTCTAACATTTGGTACATTTCTACATCAGATATTAAATCAAGCTCTACTTTAGTATACATTAGCATAGCATCCCAACTTAACGATGGTGATGAAACATAATAGCATGGGTCTAAATTATAATAAAGTAAACTCATTTCTCGAAACTTTTCGAAAATATCGCATAATAACAGCACATCACATTTTAAATAAAGGTCTGTATACTCTCCTAAATTTTTTATTTTAAAAGTTTGCCATACTTTTAAAGCGTGCTGATAATTTTCAGCTGAAATATTTTCTCCCGTTAGTTTATTGAAAAATTTTGACTGTTCTGGCAGTTGGGTTTCATCATATTTTTCCCATTTGTCTACATAATCATAACAATATACGCCTTTTCTACACGCTAAATTAAATAAACGATCCTGATTAAAAAACAAGCGCATGTGTTGAAAATCTTATTACCAATTTATCTAAACTAGTACTTAAAAAGTTAAACGAATCAATAAATTTCATCTGAACTATATTTTTATTATCAATAGGCATGATTTTAGTGAACGATATGTACTTTTCTTTCGATTTCGGAATTAAAGTTATTTTGCCAATTATATCCGACAGCTCTTTTATAAATAAATGAGAATCATATCCAGATAGATTGTGAAAAACTATAGGTATGAACTGGCATTGTTTCAAATTTAAATTACAAGCATTGTGGGCAGGACCTCTATATTTACCTGTAAAATGATCATGATCTTTAACTTTTATATCATTTTGTGCAAACTTGGTTTTACATATGTGGCAGAATTGAACTTTTTTGAATGATTTTAACTCATCAGAAGTAAGAGGTAGCATTGGTACTTTATTTTGTAAAATTTTATACAGCCTTTTTATGTCATTTGTAATGGTTTTAACAAATTTTTGTGCGCAGTTTGGACCTCTATAACTAACAAAACCATTTAATTCAGGTTTAGATTTGCAACAAATGTAATAAGCATACGACGATGCTTGATGTGACTGTACAGATTCAGTAAAAAGTGATTTATTTTTGTCTGAGTAATTGCAAAGCAAACTTTCAAAATCTCCATATATAACAATTGGAATTCTTTGGGTTTTTTCAAAGTTTGAAAATTTTAATTTGCTATGTTCATCAGGCAAAACTGTTTTTATTCTACTACAATTGTGATTTAATAATTTATCTTCATTGTCATAATACAAAAAACACTCATCACACAAAAATACTTTAGATTTATGTTTGGTTAATTGTCTATGCACAAGGCGACTAAAGTTTTTTATTAAACAAAAATGGGCTTTATCGTCTTTCGTTATGTACAACAAATTGACATGTGTAAGCTTTCGTTTGCGTGTCAAATATAGAGGACCCGTTACATGATTATTAGCTTCAAGACCATACACATTCACACTTATAGAAGGATTATTTTTCTCAAAGATTTTAATATCATCGAAACTTGGTGGAAAAGACATATCATTTATGTTTAAAAGCAACGTATAGTGTGGGTACGATTGCATTCTATTAGCATTTAGTCTTTTTGGGAACATATGGGCAATAATACACCACAAAAAACAATGATTGTCATTGTTGCGTATATTCAAACATGACTTTGTGTTTTTTATAACCTTAGGCAATTCTAAGTATGTTCCAGCTCTTAAAGGATTGTACTTATTTATGTTTATTTCCAAATGGTTTATACAAACAATAGTCCAGCCAGATTCGGCAAGTTCAAACTCTAAACATTTAGATATTAAGTTTTCAGAGCATTTAAAATACATGTTATAAATATTTGTATTCGGAACTGCTATCATATATTTGGTATTGAAAGATTTCATAGAGCTTTCATTATTTTTTGGCAAAACATATGACACAAATAATTCAAAATTGACTTTAATTGCTTTATGTTTTTGAATCATAAGATTGATAATATCACATACAGATTTGGAAATTTGATTTAAAAACGTTTCTGGAGTTATTGTTACTTCACTAGATTTAGGTGGATTCACTTTGTAACTTATGATTCTATTTTTAAACGCTGTAGCAATAATTTGAATATTTTCGAATTCGGAGCAGAGCAATCGATTAGATTTATGAATATTTGTTCTACTGTGTGCTGATAATTTTGAAACATAAATATTACAGTCTTTACAAAAAAACATGTTTAAAATTTATCTTAAAAAAAAAAACTATTTTTTCAGAATTTCTTATTTTGTGTTTTTTTAAAATTTCTCAGTTTTTAATTTCAGAATTTCTTATTTAGGGTTTTTTAAAATTTTTCAAGTTTCAATTTCGAAATTTCTTATTTCAGGTTTTTTTAAACTTCTCAGTTTTTATTTTCAGAATTTCTTATTTCGTGTTTTCAAATTTCGAAGTTTTTAATTTCATAGTTCGAGCCTCTGAAAAAGTACATGTAAAATAAAAGTTTCAATTTCGAAATTTCTTATTTCAGGTTTTTAAACTTTTCAGTTTTTAATTTCAGAATTTCTTATTTTGTGTTTTTTTTCAAATTTCGAAGTTTCGAAGTTTCGAAGTTTCAAATTTCATAGTTCGAGACTGAAAAAAGTACATGTAAAATATAAACTTCTCAGTTTTTAATTTCAGAATTTCTTATTTCGTGTTTTTCAAATTTCGAAGTTTCGAAGTTTCGAAGTTTCAAATTTCAGAGTTCGAGCCTCTGAAAAAAGTACATGTAAAATATAAACTTCTCAGTTTTTAATTTCAGAATTTCTTATTTCGTGTTTTCAAATTTCGAAGTTTCATAGTTTCGAAGTTTCGAAGTTTCAAATTTCATAGTTCGAGCCTCTGAAAAAAGTACATGTAAAATATAAACTTCTCAGTTTTTTTAATTTCAGAATTTCTTATTTCGTGTTTTTCAAATTTCAAAGTTTCGAAGTTTCAAATTTCATAGTTCGAGCCTCTGAAAGAGTACATGTAAAATAATTATTTTTAATCCAAAAAAATACTCTCACATTTCTTTGTATAGATTATTATAAAATATTTCAGTTTGTTTACTACTTATAAAAAAAAAAAGATTAAACAGACTTATATTAAAGTTATTAGCAAATTACAAAAACTTGCACAAAAGAAGTGTGGTTACAAAAACTGAATAAAATGAAATTTAATTTAAGAAGGTTTACTGTATAGAATAGGCTGAATTTCTATAAATTCAGCTTTTCCAGTATTCACAAGGTGTGTTAAAGCCTTCCACACAACATTATCTTTATCAGTTGATAATTTTAACGTTGCAAGCGATTGTTTCCAACGCTCGTTTGGAGCAAGTTTTTCCACTTCGTTCGTGTTATAAACTTTTAATTCAAAATAATATTTTCCAACCCTGCCCGGGTCTGATTGGTAGGTATAGCCATCAGCGACTCGTTGAGTGAAGCAGTTCTTCAGAGTGGCAGCACGGATCAGCGGTCGAGATGATTCATCCTGAAATACATAAGATATCTAGTTTTAATTAAAAATAATAAGCGCGAGAGCAAGTAATTAAAAACAAATTTAAAATAAGGGTTTGACGCAGTATGTGCACAACGCAAAATGTGCACTTCTCAAAAATGAGCACTTATTAAAATGAGCACTACCGACAAACGACTAAAAACGTTTCTATAAATGTTGCCTATGCAAATTTCGAGACTTTTACATTGTTTTATCTACCGTTACCATTACTATAAATAATCTAAGTATTAGAAAAGTCTATTTAAACTTATGTCTGCAAAAATAAGTATACTGATAGTTTATGAATGTTTTATAATGAAATGAAAATTTGATATGTTTATAAAAAAAAATCTTACCTCAGAATCTGAAACGATGGTATTTCGTTTTCTTTTTGGAACCGGTGTTGTAACAACTGGTGGGGTGTCGCTATCTGACGATTCTGAAGCGAAAGGGTTTTTAGAAACCAAAGCCTTCTTCTTCTGAGTCACTTTTGTAGCTCTCTTCACAGGTTTTTTTTTATTTTGAGCCGCCGAGGGCTTTTCTTTTGTTGCTCGAGACGTTGAAGGCTCGATGTCCTCTTCTTCAAACCAAAAAGGATTATTCATCGACTGAGCCCTGAAAACATTATTAAAAATGCAATAAATATTTTTGTTACCAAAGTTCGTAGCAACATGAAACAACAGCACCCGTATTCTTCAAAGGCTAGGTAGAGGTATACTGTTCGCCCCCGTTGTGAAATCTCATCGAATAGGGAATAATATATTTACAGTATCAGAAAAATAAAATACTTTGAATAACTTAGGAATCGAACCCCAGGTCTTATGTTTATTGCATGATATAGCAACGAAGCAAGAGTTATTACGTTTGTAATAAAAATATTAATATGAAACAACAAATACAGTACAAGTACCAACCTATAATAGTTTTTGAAATATTAAACGAATAAAATACATATTATCTAAACTTAATTAATTTCAGTCGTAAAACAATTAACTATTACAGTCGTATATATTGCTGAAAAAAAAAATGAATAAATAAAATAGAATACTCACATACTTTGTTTCAACTGCAACACTTATGAACAACCACAAACAAATTTAAACTCACTGTCCAGTGAAATGCACTTCAGCACAACAATGTCAAGATGTAAGGAATGATATCTTAGATGCTTATTTTATAGACGTAAATCCTAAAGCCTTAGTCATAAGTGAGTTTACAACAATAATTACTTCGAAATTTTATTTAAAACAATACTTGTTATTAGAATTTCATCTCTAACACCTGAGCACTTAAAGTAGATTTTATTTTATTCATTTCTCGTACTGAAATCGCAATGTGAATGCATCCGAATACTCTAGTTAAGGAAAGTGTTTTCACAGCACTTTATCCTTATTAGAGTTTTTGGAGGCGACTTGAGACGAACATCGTAAAAGGAATGAGGTGTCCATTAACTCTGGCGGAATACATACAAACATATAAGAAACCAATAAAATGAGGTCTCTGGTAGTTATTTGTCATGTATAAAGAAACGCTACCTTATTCTACGACTGGCTTCGACTGGCCTGTTGGTCTAGTGGTTCACCCTAACTGCTATGCCGGAGGTCGTGGGTTCGATTCCCACCCAGGACAAATGTTTGTGTGATGAGCACGATCATTTGTTCTGTGTCTGGGTGTAATTTATCTATAATATGTATGTATTTAGAAATATATAAGTATGTTTATCAGTTGTCTAGTACCCAAAACACAAGCTCTGCTTAGCTTGGGACTAGATGGCGTTGTGTGATAGTTGTGGAATATTATTATATATTATTATTATTCTTTAAACTCTCAAGTCGTAAAGGCTGTGTTAGATATAGCTATCCTGCTCATTTTTAATATTAATGGAAAGAGATTGCAAGAGCGTTGGGAAATTAAACATTCAGAATTTAGTGTAATTACAAAAAGTATAAGCTCCGCCATCTATGACACATCGGATGAACTAAAAACCTCAAATCCTACATCTCACAAGCAAAGTTTTCCGCGTCGTAAGACTATAAAAGAACCATCTGGTCGTCATAAAAAATGTGTTTATATCAATATGCTCACAAGCTTGCATGAGCGGATCCTGGTTGATCCAGAGGACCAAGGCGGTCAGATAGGCTAATATGATTACATTAATTTATGATTACGTATAAGATTTCAATTTCTCTTTTTTTTTCCCCCCACTACTGGCACAAAGGCTTCTCTCACAGAGAACAGTGGTGGTGAAATAATTCACACAAAGTAAAGCGCTAGCCTAGGTTCGAACCCACGACCTGCAACTTGTAAGTCGCAATCGTTACCACTAGGCCACCACTGTTCCCGCTATAACTCTCAAATATGTTTATCTAATGTTATTTTACGAAGCGTCTTGCCGCCACACTGTCTACTCGCGATCGCCGTTTCGTTGTTTCGTAAGCAATATGAACTATAAGCTTGTAAAAATTAGATCTATTTTAGAACAACTGGAACAATTGAAGTCCAAAGCAAAAGGTCTTATCTATAATTTTTTGTTGCACTGGAATTAGAAAATTGCTGTGTTACATTATGTTTGTAGTCCCAAAAAAAAAAACTTAATAAATTAAATATTAAGTTTGTTGACATCATTTCACATTGCTGATGAATACATTTATTGGATGCAATATGCTGCTAACGTTTTGTTATTAATGTTTTTATTTGAACGCGACGTACTTTTACACACGGCTTTGCACACCAAGTTATAATTTCCAGTAAACAGTCCTTAACTTCTCATTAACGGAAAAAAAGCCTAATACATTATGTGTGCCAGGTGCACCACATCGTTTCGATTCAACGCGGTGCAGTTATCGACCCATGATATTGTTGTTTATAAATTACACGCGATAATTTTGCTCCACTGTAGTTCGACGCCGCGCCAGTGATCGAAACACATTATTCAATCATTCAGCTGTATCGTAGACCGAATCACAGATCACGATGGTACACGACGGTATAAATTGAGGAGTTCTGGGTCATCCGTTCGAGCGAACTGCCGTGAACTGTTGAGGCAATTACAACGAACCGGTAGCAACATTCGCTCATCAGTTAAAAAACCGCCGTGGATAAAAAAGACATCGATTAGTTAATAGTACAATGATCTAGAACTCCCATCATGATAGTAGGTATAAATTGGGGAGTTCTAGATCACTTGCTCGAGCGACGCGAGAGCAAGTTTATAAACAACATGATATTGTTGTTTATAAATTACACGCGATAATTTTGCTCCACTGTAGTTCGACGCCGCGCCAGTGATCGAAACACATTATTCAATCATTCAGCTGTATCGTAGACCGAATCACAGATCACGATGGTACACGACGGTATAAATTGAGGAGTTCTGGGTCATCCGTTCGAGCGAACTGCCGTGAACTGTTGAGGCAATTACAACGAACCGGTAGCAACATTCGCTCATCAGTTAAAAAACCGCCGTGGATAAAAAAGACATCGATTAGTTAATAGTACAATGATCTAGAACTCCCATCATGATAGTAGGTATAAATTGGGGAGTTCTAGATCACTTGCTCGAGCGACGCGAGAGCAAGTGATCCAGAACCCCCAATTTATACCTACTCACAGTTTAAGAGAAAAAGGGAAAAGGTAAACAGTTATTTAATTTTAAGACTATAAAATACAAGTAAACCTATCAAGCCCTACCTACTGAATGCTGGAGAATTCTTATTAAAATAATATACAAAAAATTAGGGAAACCGGGGTGAAGGTCCTTAGATACGAAGAGTCCAGGGGGTTTCTTAGATGGAAAGCCTCAAGTCAGGCCTTCCCGTCCTTGAGCTCGCAAAGGGGCCGGTTGTAGCCTGCAGTTAATCTTCAGCTTCCATCAGACGCAGAAGAGGCGCGAGGATCAAGGAAACGTCCCTCCGGCTGTAGCAGTAGCCGGCGGACGTCAGGAGTGCCGAAGAGGAGGATCGAGGAGGAGGGCCGAGGAACGTCACTCGGGCACTTTTCTTCACGACGCAGACCACCGTAATGAAGATATTTTAAATTCAAATTCAAATTCGTTTATTTAGCTTACAACAGAAAACTGACAGGATTAACAGTGGGTCCCAAACTAGGCACAGCCTGTATCTTGGTGACCCAGACACTACACAGAGTTAGCATGCTCATAGTTCTGCTAGCGCAAGCGAAATATCTAACATTAATTAGGTTTCAGGAATAATAATAATAAAAAAAAAACACATTGAAAATAACTTAAATTGACAAACAAAACGTGATTACAAGTAGAAAAAATAAAATGAAAGTCAAATCATAATAATTCATAACATTAGGAGATAACATTGAGATATAAACAAAAAAAAAAAAGAAAGGAATCATAATTGTATACAAACAAAACAGTTGCAGTGAGTAGGTGTGGGGGTGTAGGGTGTGTGGGGTTGTGGGGTGTGTGCGTGTGTATGAGTGATTGTGAGAGTGTGTATGTATTGCATCTTAGTGTGGCTATAGGGTATTAACTTCAGCTGCATAGTAAATCTTCTGTTTCCTTATAAGTCCTGGCCAGCAACCAGTCTTTGAGTTTAATTTTGGCCTCAGAGTAGTTGTTGGGTACACAGAAGGTTTTGCTAATAGCGTTAAATACTCTTATAGGGAAGTACGACGAAAGTCGGGCTGCGAAGAGAGTTTTTGTTTTTGGGAGGGGGATTCTTTCCGCGATCTTCCTACCTCTCTTACTGTAACTAGAGCGATTTTTGTTGACTTTTATGAGGTTTAAAAGTGACCCTAAGACAAACAGTTGACGTACGCGTAAGACCCCGGCCTCCTTATACAATTCGTCCGTGGAAAAACGACGCGGCCTTCCCAAGAGTACTTTGAGGACGGCCCTCTGAGCGCGTTCCAACTCTAGCATGCACGACTTGCCAGCGCTACCCCAGATAACGACACAGTATTGCAGAACAGACTGGCACAGTGAGATGTAAACTTGCATACAGATGTGTCTTGGAGCACTGGCTCGTAAGAGTTTAGCGACGTAAATGAATTTACGAGTCTTTTTTGCGAGTGTCCGAATGTGTGCTTTGAAGTTCAGGTTCTGATCAATAATGACGCCTAAATATTTCGTGGTTTCTACTCTGTCAATAGTGCTGCAGTCACAGTCGGTGGCGGATTCGGTTGTTGCTGCTGAGACACTGCACTTGTTGCCATGTATTTTAAGTGAGTTAATATTTGGCCTACTTGATTGAGTGACATGAAAGGTTAATAGGTTTGTTTTGCTGAAGTTTAGAGTTAATAGATTTTGTTCCAGCCATGTCCTTATTACCTTCATCCCCTTTTCAGCTGCATCCATTGCCTCTCCCCAAGTAGCACCGTTAAAAATTATAGCAGTGTCATCTGCATAGCAAATAACTTCAGACTGCGCCATGTCGAGCCTCATAATATCGTCCATGTACAAAGTGAAAAGTGTAGGTCCCAATATACTGCCCTGAGGCACGCCAAAGACCACCGGAAGGCTCCCGCTGAGAATATCTCCAATTTTGACACGCTGATATCGATCAGACAGATAACTGCTAAACCAATCCAAGGAAAGGCCTCTGACACCAAAGGATTCGAGCTTTCCTAGCAGTATAGGAATTGATACTGTGTCGAAGGCTTTGGCAAGGTCCAGGAAAACACCAACTGACCGATGGCCCCTTTCAATGTTTGAGGTAATGATGCTAGTTAAGAGACTCACAGCTTGCTCAGTAGACTTCCCTCGTCGAAAGCCAAACTGCCTATCCGAGAGTAAAGAGTTTTTGTCCAGAAAACTAACAAGGCGCTTGTTTACTAGTTTTTCGAGTATTTTCGACGTCACGCAGAGCAATGAAATTGGCCTGTAATTATCTGGCACATCTTTGGTACCACTTTTGTGTATGGGCGTAACAACAGCGGTTTTCCAGCAAGTGGGAACGACTCCAGTTTCCATGCTCAGATTGCATATGTGTTTTAAGGGTTCCAGTATATGTATCTTTATTTGTTTAAGGAGCTGAGGGCGAAATTTGTCGAGACCTGGGGCGCTGTCGTCTTTGAGGGCATCTATGATGTCACTTATTTCTTGATTGTTAGTGGGACTTAGGAACAGTGAGTCTTTAGGTGGGTTTTTACCTTCACCAACGAGGCATCGCTCGACTCCCGTGTGCTGCCGCTTCTTTAAGATATTGGTTGCAAGGTTCTGGCCAACTGACACAAAAAATTCGTTGCACTTATCAATAGTGATGTTGTTGTTTCCTTTATGACTTAACAGTTCTTGATTGCTACTGGTTCGTTTTGGGACTTGACATATTTCTTTTATGGTCCGCCAGAGCCTTTTTGGTACATTGCTGTTTTTTTCTAGTTCTTTCCTGTCGTGATCAGCTTTACGTTGCCGCAGGATGAGGTTGCAGTAGTTTCTGTACCTTGAGTAGACAATTTTAAGTATATCGTTTTTCGGTTGCTGGTTTGTTTGAGCATGAAGGAAGTCTCGGTGGCGGATGCACCTAAGAAGACCCGGCGTAATCCAGGGCTTTAGGCTAAGTTTTGAGCGACTGATTTTGATTTGGGAGGTGTGTTTATTAATAATATCTGTCAGGGTCTTGTTAAAAAGAAGTACTGCTTCGTCAGTTTGAGTTTTGGAGGTAACATCCGTCCAGTCTAGCTGGCTCAGTTCCTTTATCACCATGGAGTAGTCGGTTTTAAGTTTGAATCTGTTCCTGTTTTTGGTATTGGGATTCGAATAGTTGATACCCAGCAACACTATGTGGTGATCTGTTATTGAGGCCTCACAAACGATACCCAGAGCAGTAGTGCCTTTGAGTTTAATGTAGCCATGGTCTAGACATGCTTTTCCCCGAGTTGGGTGAGTGATGGCTGGCAGTAAACCATGTTCAGCCATCAGACACTGATAAGCCGTATGTGCGGCATTCGGTGAGTCATTAAGTAAGTCTATGTTGATGTCGCCTGTCACAATCACAGATGATTCTCTTTTTAGTTTGTCTAAGGAGTCGTCCAGTGAGTTTAAAAAGCGTTCCGTGTTGGCAAAGGAAGGTGAGCGGTATATACCGAGGATAGTTGCTTTATTCTGCAGTTTAATCTGCAGACAGTTGGCGTCGTCAAATTCTGGCTCGGAGACCGAGGCAGTCCAGAGTTCCCTGACGTAAGCAGTAACCCCGCCACTTTTGTTAATGATTTTGGTGGTATGGTAGCTTTTATATCCGGGCAATTGAAAAATAACGGATTTTTCGTTTAACCAACACTCTGTTAAAATAATAAGATCAGGTTGAAAATCAAGACGGCTTAAAGATGCCTGAAGGCTGAGGAAGTTTCTTTGCAAGCTCCTGATATTAGTAGTTAATACCCTGAAGTTATGTTCCAGAAGTAGATTCCCGCACAACTCTAATTTTTCGACGGTGCAGCATGATATGCTCAGTGTTTCGTCTATTTCAATTAAAAGGTCAGTCTTATCCGTTATCAAAGATAGTATTTAGAGCAAGGACTGACAGGGAAAAATTTAAAGCTGCAATTTTGCGTGGAGTTGTTAGTAAGGGGAAGTGCGAGAAGGGAAGAGAATGATTGGTTTTGAAACAGATTCCTATTTTGATGCAAATTCGAGAAGGTCCGGTGTATGTGTGACGTGGTTTTGTTTGATTGTGAGATGAGAAGAAGTATTTCCGACACAGTTTGTTGTGTTGGCGTGTAATGAGTATAATATAAACTATGATTTCATGTAAAACTGGGACTGCAGGGTTACAAGAGGACAAAGGTAAACATAAAATTAAAATAACTTTACTCAATTGATGTATCCTGTATACAAGAACCCGTTTGCGTATCGAGAAAAAGATCGAGTTCCTTACTACTTTTAATAGTGATGGCCGGTTGTCCTTCAGCCTTGCGAATGAGTATGCGGCCGTTGTTGGTCCAGCAGTATTTGTGACCCGTGCTATGTACGCGGGCTCGAGCCTCACGAAACAAAATGCGATTCTCCTTTGTTAGATGCTCGTTGACGAAGATCTTCCGAACAGGTCCCTGGATGTCAAAATCCTTGGAGGAAAGATTACGCCTAGTTTTTGATGCCCTTAGCAGCTCGTCTCTCTTAGCCTTTCTAAGTAGTCTTACGATAATTGGCCTTGGAAATTTCGTAATTGAGTCGGGCACAGGTTTTTTTCTTCATATATTATATATTATATATATTATATTGCTCAAAAAACTAGTAAGCTTCGTAGCTGAGATGTTTTTCGTACCGAGCCCTGGCGTAGACTGATTCTGACGACCCGGTTCCCAGTCATGCGAACATTTTGAAATTAGAAGCTTTTGTTCTAGAACATTAAAAATAAAATCAATTTATAACGATGTACAATGAGGTATCAATTACTTATACAACCTACTTCTAACTCCAGCAGCGAATTAAAAATAAAAACCCATATAGAAAACACAAACATTACAAGTCTTGGGAAGAATCACATAATCGACCATTCCAACATGAATGATTTAACAAAGCTTTTTAAAAAAATTCTGATTTAAAAGAATGTCCATGGAGTTTCTTGCCCGTTCTTTTCCATAGAGATCTAGGTTTGGGAATGGGCAACAATTCAAAAGTAGTAACTGGCCTACTTCAAATAAATGCTTTGATTTTGAAGCCTTTGTCCAGCCGTTAGATGATGTAGCCTATCCGCAACAGTATTTTAATTTTCTAGGATCCTATGGGTAGCAGCCACAGCCCTAGCCGCGTGGGGAGCAGTGGACGTATCTCTGGGCCAGCTGCAACGCTACAACGAGTCTCCTACAGTCGTGACGCTGGAGAAAGACTTCCGATCATGGCGGTTCAGTGTGCCAGCTATTACTATGTGTTATAAGGTTCGTTTGTCTATTATTTAGGATATCTGAATGCCTTGGTCTAGGGGTCGCAAGCCCAAAGCCGGGTCGGCCAAAAAACTTACATTAGGTTAGTTGGAAAGTTGGCGGTATGATACCCCCGTACCTCGGAAAGTGAGGTAAGCCGGTGGATCTGCGACTGATCTCTCTCCGCGAGTGTCAGATAACCGTCCCACCGGACTATGAGATTAAAGGAACAGAGTGCACCTGTAGGTATCTCCTGGCAAATGTCCGCTTAAAATTGGCTGCCGTGACCTAAGACAGACAGTAGGACAGCAGGGCTATTTCGTATCTTTTTAAATGTCAGTAACTATCATAGTGTCCATCGATTAACTGTCAAATGATTAAATTTTGTACCAAACCATAACCATTTGACAGTTAAGCGATGGACACTATGATAGCCACTGACATTTAAAAAGATACGCAATAGCCCTGCAAATAGGAATTTATATAAACACTAACTGATGCCCGCGGCTTCACCCGCATCAAATTATACACTAAAACTTTCCTCGAGAACCACTCTATCCATTGGTGAAAACAGCATGAAAATCGGTGCAGTAGTTTTTGAGTTTATCGCGAACAGACAGACAGACGCGGTGGAGGACTTTGTTTTTTAATATGTAGTGATGATAGTGACAGATCACTATCATCACTACATATTAAAAACTGCCCGTTGGTGTAGTGGCAAGCGCGACACACCACACACGTGGTGTCTGGGTTCGATATCCCTGTCAGGAAAAGCGTTATTAAGTTTTCCATCAGAAATTTCTCAATAGCAACCACAGAGTGTACGTTTGTGATCGGTTGATGGCAATATGGTGTTAAATTTGTGTATGGTGTCGGACGTAAAGAATAGCACCATCCCATATCTTCCCGTGGGTGTCGTAAGAGGCGACTAAGGAACTTACCAGAGAATGGGCAGCAGCGTTCTCTGTGCCTTCGTAACAACCATACTGCGATCGCCAACCCGCCTGCCAAGTGTGGCGATTTTGACAAATCCCCCCTTCTGGAGGAGGGCTATGTCCAGCAGTGGACGTCTTATGGCTGAAATGATGATGATGATGGTAATGGGCTTGCTTATTATATGAGACTTAAACATAACTGGCGAAATGTGGGTGGTGTACTAATCGTTACGACAATTCTGAAAGAGTGTGTATGAAGTTTCTTGTCCATTCTTCTCCATGAGATCTACGATTTTGGAATGGGCAACTACAGTCCATACACAATAGGGATGTTTACTGACTAAAAAAAATATGATTCTAATTAGTCCGTCTGTTAGATTATCGAAAAATATTGGATACGTATTTTTTGTTTTATCAAATCAATAAAAAATTACGAAGATAAATCGCGTCAAAGATTTGAGTGGGGGGTTGTGACGTCACTCACCGGTAAAAAATGTCATACTAATGTCTTAGAATATGACGTCACACGAGTTTTTAAAGCACTGTATCGTCTTCATTGTTTGTTTATGTGAAAAAAGAAAAAATACGTGTCCAATATTTTTTGAAAATCTATCTGACGGACTAATTAGATTTTTTTTGTTAACTACCCTATTATGCCTGTGGCTAGATAGTGTAAGTAGCTTATTTTTATACGACTGCGGCGAGGCCCAAATGGAGGAATTAACTATGCAAAAGTGCTATGGGTCTATTTGAATTAAACGCTATTAGTTTGTGTTTGACATCAGTTTTTACTAAGGGTGAGGCCAAAGGAGCGTAATTTTGTAAGTCGTGAGTCGCAGAATTTCGGTCGCAGAAATTCTGCTGCATTAGGTTTCATAAAAAATCTTAGGAGCTCGTGGCTCACCTAGGTCGGTCTGTGGATGGGTGACCGCCCGATATACCGAGTTTCCTCCGTGCCTCAGAAAGTACATTAAGCTGTTGGTCCCGGCTGCCATATATAGATCTTTGGCAGTCGTTACAGGTATTCTGACGTCCAGTCTTACCAAAGAGTATCGTATTACCTAGTATTAACTGGGTTTTGGAGGTCAGATAGGCAGTCGCTTCATGTAAAATACTGGTATTCAGCTGCATCCGGTTAGACTGGAAGCCGACCCTGACATAGTTGGAAAAAGGCTAGGCAGATGATGATGAAAAAAAGTCCTATTTGATTCACACGGCGACGCAAAATGAGTTCTTCTGCGCTCGTCTGGATCCCAATAGAATTTCTGCCGGGCAGAATTTCTGCGACACACAAATTTACGCTCATTTGGCCTCACCCTAACTATACTCTTGGCCTACATCTTGTTTCCTTTTTTTTCTTTCTTTTCTATCCAACACCCCCAGAAACGACTCGACAAAGCCAAACTCCCGTCCGTCATCAAGAAATACTTCAACATCGACCCTTCTGACTCCGAGTATGCTTACTACGCGCGTCTAGTGGAAGCTATCACTGACTCCGACCTGTTCCATCTCGAGAGGTTCCAGGAGTTCAGCGACTTGAAGAGGAAAGTGGACATGTTTGGCATTGCTGTTGATGTGAGTAGATTTGGCACCTTATCGATGTTGAATCAAAGAGTCACCTGTGGAGATTTCTATACTGCCATTTATGTGTGCGGTGCATATATTGACAAGACTCTTATATTATAAGAGCTAGCAGGGCATACAACTTATGGATTCCGGCCACCGATGGCAAGTAATGGCTAGCTCACCGTCTTATGACGATGACAGACCGTGTCGATGCCGACGGCGCGTTCGTGTTCCACGCGCGCCTCAAAGAGATGTCTGTAACATTGCCCGCAAGGTCTGACGCCTGTCGGGGCTGCGGATTCTTCGAAAGAGATACCGTGGCCCCGGACACAAAGGGCTAAGAAGGAACAGCGGTTATCAGTCAGTAGAAGTCTGACACTGCCATCCGCTCCGCCCAGAGCGGGAGTAGTCATTTGATGATTTCCCACCGTCCACAAAAAAAATGCTAATTATCCTGTCTCAATTAGCTCTAAGCACTTATGGTCTTCCACAGTCAATGCCGGAATCAGACCTCAAGACCAGATCGTCAGAAGAAGCTGTCTACAAATGGATCCCAGTGATGACGGAGGCCGGTGCCTGTTACGTCACCAATTCTCTCGCGTTAGGGGACGTGGCAATCGCGTGAGTTCATTATCAATTTAAGAATTATTTAAATTGACAGCTCGGTTGGCGCAGTGGCTGAGCGATTGGACTGCTGCGCTACATGTCGCGGGTTCGATCCCCGCACGGAACAAATATTTGTATGGCCTACAGATGACTGTATTACGTTACTCCGAAGTTCAAAATACCGATGTACGGTATACAGAAAGTTTGTGAGTCCGAATTACGTGAGTCAGAATGTACGCTATGACGAAGTACGTTATTCAGAATGTTCGTTACTCCGATGTACGTTACTCCGAAAGTTTGCTACTGTACTACAAAGTATTGTATTCAGAATGTTCATTATCGCGAAGTATGGAACTCCGAAAGTTTGCTATGACCCTATGACCAATTACTCGATAATAATTGAGAATATTCCTCATTGAGGTTCTGAGAGAGTGTTTCGAATTAGTCAAGTATTATAAACTAGCTGACCCATGCAACTTCGTCTGCGTCACATAATATAGCTTATACCAAATAATGTCAACATAAATTGAGTTAAATCGTAACAAACAAAAAATCGTATCTTTCCTCTTTATAATATTAGTTTAGATTATATTAAAGTGTGAATTACTATTGGTATCTCTTACTGTTAAATATACAGTAACACCTTGTAAATATTATGGTGCAGTAAATATTTTGAATATGAATTTCTCCGGAGTCCCCGGAGGCCAGAATCCCCACTAACCTACCGCACCGGACCGAATGACTGCCGCGCGCTTAATTATTTTGTCGCGCGAATATTTTTACATTGCAATATCTTCTAAGATATTTGTTTAAACTGTATAGAGTAAAGGGCACAAATATTCTATATTAAATTTCTGTGCTAACAAACACATTTATTTAGATATAGATTAATACCATATGGGTTAAATAAGCTTCGCAAAATATCATTATTTTTAACCTAACATTTTAATAGTAAAAAATGGTTACAGTGAGTCAATCTTAAAAGATAGACATATGCTGTCGCGGACTTTTTTTTAGAACTTTTAAAGAGGAACAATTCTTTCATACATGGTATTTGCGTAACTTAAACCGTTTTCGCAGCGCACGCAACGGAAGCTCTCAAAAAGGAATATCATTTCCCGTTTTTGCAACATTGTTCATTTATGCTCCGCTCCTATTGGTCGTAGCGTGATGTTATATAGCCTAAAGCCTTCCTCGATAAATGGACTATCCGACACAAAAAGAGTTTTTCTATTCCAACCAGTAGTCCCAGAGTTTACCGCGTTCAAACAAACAAACAAACAAACAAACAAACTCTTCAGCTTTATAATATTAGTATAGATGATGGTTATTTACAAATAGGTTTTACAAGTAATTTTTTTTTAAATTACATTATTATTATTATTTTAGATTCCCCCCTCGGATGTGGTCTGTCTTAGATTACATAAACCAACAATACAGAATTCAATTCAAAATTGGCACAACCGTTGAAACTTAACTTAACCGAATAAGAACTGCCACTCGGGTCGATCTTTAGGTAAAGCTGTGCTTGCCTAGGTCGGTCTGTGGATGGGTGACCGCCCGACATACCGAGTTTCCTCCGTGCCTCGGAAAGCACGTCGTTAAGCTGTTGGTCCCGGCTGCCATATATATAGATCTTTGGCAGTCGTTACAGGTAGTCAGTGACCTGAAATTCTAACCTCGAGTCTTACCAAAGAATATCGTATTACCTCGTATTAACTGGGTTGTGGAGGTCAGATAGGCAGTCGCTCCATGTAAAATACTGGTATTCAGCTGCATCCGGTTAGACTGGAAGCCGACCCCAACATAGTTGGGAAAAGGCTAGGCAGATGATGATTTGTTGCGCAAGCGTTACTCACTAATCCGTTTGTGGACCTCAAGTAGTGCACTCCTAATTCTGAACCAATTTGAGAGTTAATAACTACATATTTAACAGATTTATTGCTTTTTGTTTTAGGTCTGTAAACCGGAATGACACAGTGCGTTGGCCAGAGACATGTAAATACTCTTCTCTGAGTTGCTATATCATCGTGGATATTTCAGATAATGCTGATGTAAGTAATTTTCTAGCGCGACAGCTGAGCATGAGGTTCTGGGTACGATTCCCGGGTCGGGCAAAGTGTTAATGAGTTTGCCATCACGAATTTATCAGTAGCAGCCACGGAGTCTGGATTTGTGCTTGGTTGATGGCAATAGGCTCGCCCCATATTACGTGGGACTTAAACATAACTGGTAAAATGTGGATGTGCTATTTAGTACACCTCTGCCTAACCCTTCGGGGATTACAGACGGACAGCGAAGTCTTAGTAATAGGGTCCCGTTTTTAGGGTTCCGTAGTCAACTAGGAACCCTTATAGTTTCGCCATGTCTGTCTGTCTGTCCGTCCTCGCTTAATCTCTGTGACCGTTAGCACTAGAAAGCTGAAATTTGGGACCAATATGTGTATCAATCACGCCGACAAAGTGCTAAAATAAAAATTGGAAAAAAATGTTTTATTAGGGTAGCCCCCCTATATGTAAAGTGGGAAGTGTTTTTTTTTTTAATTTTAACCCTAATGTGTGATATATTGTTGGAAAGGTATTTAAAAATGAATAGGGGTTTACTAAAATCATTTTTTGATAATGTCAATAATTTCGGAAATAATCGCTCCAAAAGTAAAAAACAAAGCGTCCCCCCCCCTCTAACTTTTGAACCATAAGTTTAGAAAATACGAAAAAAATCTGAAAAGTAGAACTTTATAAGGACTTTCTAGGAAAATTATTTTGAACTTGGATGGAAACAACAGATGGAAACTGCAGTTAACCAATATAATTTGGTCCCTGAATCGTATGAGCGCCTATACAATCCAGAGGTCAATGTTCATTTGCCCGTATTTTTTTTTTAACTTCGTTTACATAATATTTTATTATCCTGAACGTATCTTTTTTCAAACAAAAAAATAATTATTAAATCTGCTGGATCGCGAACATAATGGATAGTATGGATACCCACCTTTAAACTCATAAGTGGGAACACTTATTGTGACGGACGGGAAACTACGGAACCCTACACTGAGCGTGGCCCGACACGCTCTTGGCCGGTTTTTTAATCTGTTTTCATGTATTCCTTGCAGTTTTACGTTCACTCGCCATACGACGTAATGGATCTCACGCACACGCCATCAGAAGTCTTCCTAACCCTCGTCAGGATCACAGAAATGAGCGTCATGGAGTCCCGATGTGGTCGAGGAGTTAAGGAGCTGACTCCGACGAGACGAGGGTGCTCGTATACTGATGAACCGGCTTTAAGTGGGAGAAAGGTGGGTACTTACTGAGAAATTAAGAGAATATTAAACGGTAATATATTCGAAGGAAGATAATTGAAGTGCCTGTTTGTAATTTAAAAATAACAGCTTTTATTGAAGGCATATGAGAGTAGGTACGGTCAGCATCAGAAGTAGATTAACACTACTCAAAGTTACAAAGCAGGTTTTTTAACAAAAACTTGTTAGAAATTGCTCGTTGCTAACAAGGTATTGAAAAGTAATGAATATTTTAAAGAATAATCTTCTGAAATATTAAAAATAATAGCTGAAGTCCTGTACATTAAATAATTAAAATTCCAAAATGTTAAGCTACTTCTGTTGCTGAGCGTACCTATACGGTACTTAACAAAAAACATTTATTTTTAATTTTGGGGTTATGTTTGTTCCGGCTAGTTTTCGGCTGGACCGATTGGCATAGCTGATGTTATAAGGAGTTACTTAGGCTGTATCGTTGGTCAAGTGGTTGCTAGTGCGACTGCTAAACGCAGGATTCTTGGTTCGATTACTTACCAGGTCGTGCAAAGTGTTATTGAATTTTTCCAACAAGAATTTTTCAATAATAATCCCGGAGTCTTTGAATTTGATTCTAGTTTTTTTTTTAATTGGGACAAGTCCGCCACACTATTCCCAAACCACTGTAACTTCTGTTAGCCAGAATCAACAGTGGCGACCACAAGAAAAGCGCCGAGACAATGAAGCTCGACGAAGTCCCAGAGAAAATTTAACTGTCTTGGATCCGGCAACGAAATTAATCAGAAAAGAATAGCGGAGGTGTAGGAAAAACTTGTTTTTTCTGGTTGATGGAAACAGGCTCGCCCCTTATTATATGAATGTAACACGATGCCATATTTAAAAATGAAAGATGTGTTTAATCTTATCTTCTCCATAGAGATCTACGTTTTGGAATTAGCAACTACCAGTACCTACAATCACATACACCACCCTCCACACACACACACCCACACACACACCTACCACCCACACACATTCACCTACTTGTCGCAGTCACGACGTGCAACTATCTTTATATTATCCCTGCTTGTTGTATTTTTTAATATCTGTTATGCGTTGTATGTGTATTTTTTTTCCTGGGTGTCTCTTTGTATGCTCGTTATGTTTCTGCGACAAATAAATATATTTTTTCTTTCTTTCTTTCTTTTCTATATTATGCATTGTGACTGGGACAGTAACTTCTTTTCTATTTTCACATTTCAATTCAAAAGTCCCTGTAACTGGCTACTTGAAATTAATGCTTCGATCGATTGATTGATAAAGATGTGTATAAAGGTGATTGTTACTTTTATTCAGGTACACAGCACGAATACATGTCGCCTAGCGTGCAGAAGTAAGTTAGCAAAAGAGTTATGTGGCTGCGTGCCCTTCTACTACTTCTATGAAGGTAACTACTTCATCTTCTTTTGTAACCTCAACATCTGCCTAGCTTTTCCCAACTATGTTAGGATCATTCCAGGCTAACGGAATGCAGCTAAATACCAGTATTATACATAGAGTGACTGCTTATCTGACCTCCACAACCCAGTTAGTGCAAGATTTTTTTTTGGGGACAAGCTCGCCACACTATTCTTAAACCACTGTGACTCTTGAAAGCCAGAATCAACAGTTGCGACCACCAGAAAAGCACTTGGACAATGAAGCTCTACGAAGTCCCAGAGAAACAATTTAACTGTCTTGGATACTGCAACGAGATTTATGAGAGAAGATAGCGGAGTAATAGGAAAAACATAAGTAAAAGTACTGGGTAATACAATACCCATAGGTAAGAGTTAAGACTTTCGGGTCACTGACTAAGCTGTCAACGGTCTACAAATATCAGCCTGGACCTATGCTTATCTAATGCACTTTCCGAGGCATGGAGGAAACTCTGTATGTAATTTGTGGCTTGATCTGAAATGTACATAAACAAATTATATATATATGCCACGAGTTCCTCTAAAGCTATCTCTAAATACGTTTTTTTTTTTTAAGGTGGGTGGAAAATTATCAAAAATTATCCCGCTCTTGGGTAGAGCGAAAGGGAGTCTCCGACTTCTACTGACTAAAAACCACCCATGTTCCTTCTTAGCCCGTCATGTCGAGGCCGCGGTATCTCTTGCGAACACCCGCAGCCCCGACGAGCGTCGGCCCTTGCCGTGTCGACGGCGCGCGTGGAACACGAACGCGCCGTCGACATGGCCTTTCGTCGTCATGAGACGGACGGACGGCGAGCTTACCCATCACTCACCGTCCACAGGCCCGCGTCTACGGTGGTCGGAAGCCATCACGTGGCCCCCGACGCCCGGAGCGCCTCCCGCGGCGGCTGGGACGAGAGGTTCTCTCCCTCTCACGTTCCGCTTCCTCCTTCGCTAGCATCAGTGCTTCGCAGTAGGAGGCGACGGCGTCCCATTCCTCCTCGCCCCGGACCATGGCTTGCACCAGGGCCGGACTTGCACCAGGGCCGGGTCTCTAAATACGTCTTACATCGAACTACATTTTGCCAATTTTTTTCAGAGGGTCCACAATGCACTGCTGCAGGCATGTCATGCCTAGCTAAATACAAACACAAGTTAACCAACAATAACGGACAGAAGTGCCCCTGTGCACCGCAGTGTATCGACAGCAATTACAAGGAGATATCCACTGCTAATCAGATCTGGTGAGTCTTAATTCCTATTAGATGGGTGTAATGGTTGTTGGGCAGGCTTCAAGCTTCAATAAAAGACTTAATAATTAAACGCCGTGCATTCAGCGTGCGGAAGTATGGCGGCAAGAGAGCGACCACAGACTATATTTAATTATATTTTTACTAGCTGATGCCCGCGGCTTCACCCGCGTGGATGTCGGTCAAATTATATACTAAAACCTTCCTCTTGAATCACTCTATCTATTAAAAAAAACCGCTTCAAAATACGTTGCATAGTTTTAAAGATTTAAGCATACATAGGGATATAGGGACAGAGAAAGCGACTTTGTTTTATACTATGTAGTGAAGTACTTTTGGATACACGTATCAGTGGGTAGATCAATCTTTGTGATCAGCAAGTGTGAGAGGTACATCCAGTACCACTTAAGCTACAACAGTTTTCATTATTTTACGTATTTGTTATGATACTCGTAGATTCCTTGGAGTTTACTCTTCATCTCAGCGTGTCGATCATGACAATCTATATTTTATAATGAGTTGGCCAGTACTTAGGCTTTTGTAAAAGCGCACTTGTATGACGTAAATACGTGGATTTTTTTTATAAAAAAATCAATTTTCCTTTGTTATGGTTTAAAAAACGAAGGTAGTTACCCTATTTAAATTTATAAACTTCATCCAGGGATCGTCACCCATTCAATCTGCATGGCTCCGTCAAGTTCACAGTCCAAGCGCCGAGGACTAGGTACACAAGGGAGATTGTATTCCACTTTCAGGATCTAGTTGGTAAGTAGACGAAACTGGTAATTCTTCTAATTCTCGATGATGAAATCTAAATTAAGACATTTGAGAGAGCAAAAAATGTGATAATATTTTTGGCCTTGCTAGTCCCAATTGGGCGCCAAAAAGCTTATTTTTTATTTCTAAAAGCTTTGCCTCTCACTAGGCATTTTTCCTATATCGTGGGTGCGTTTACAAACATTTAAACGCACGTGTGATAATTCAACCCGAGACACGCAGCGAACAGCCAACCACTCAGCCATTGCTAAAACAATACTGCCTAATGGCGCCCAACAGACTCCACGAAATATCAGTTAGGTTGGGCGCCATTAACATTATTGGCGCCCAGGTGGGACATTGAAATGTTAGTTGGGCGTCATTTTAAAAGTAAGCATGAATATTTTCGGGGTATATAGAGGGTACAAATTACTGCAACGGTATTGTAAACATACGAGTATGGTTCAGTTAAGTGTTTGTCAATTCGCTCAAAATAGATTATAAAGTATAAATTATTCCCATAGTATCATTTGGTGGAGCAGCCGGTCTCTTCCTCGGCGCAAGTTTCATTAGTTTCGTAGAGATCCTGTATTTTTGGATGGCCAGACTCTTTGGGACTATCGTCAAAGGGAAGACGGAAGTGCACAAAACTATTTGCCAGACTACACCGGTAATTAGGGTAAGAGAGGAATCATTTCAGCCATAAGACGTCCACTGCTGGACATAGGCCTCCCCCAGAAGGAGGGTATTTGCCATAATCGCCACGCCTGACAGGCGGCTTGACGGTCGCAGTATGGTTGTTACGAAGGCACAGAGAACGCTGCTGCCCATTCTCTGGTAAGTCCTCCCCGCCCGCCTCTTACGACACCCACGGGAAGATATGGGATGGTGCTATTCTTTACGTCCGACACCATGCGGAACTATACGGAAGAGAAAAATAATGAAAACAAAAATCGAATAAAGTCATCATTCACCTGCCCTTATGCCAATTCATTATGCAGCGGTGGCCCAGTGGTGGCGGCACCGACTTACGAGCAGTAACTCGTGGGTTCGAAACCAGGCAGGCGCATTACTTTGTGTAATTTATTTTATCGCCACTGCTCTCAAAACGGTGAATGAAAACACCACCGTGAGGAAACCGACATGTCTTAGAACCAAAAAATCGAAGGCATGTAACTTCTACCAACCCTCAGTACCTGAAGTGGGAACATTATAGGCTGATGATGAATTTATACGTTTGAGATACAAATTCAACTTTCAAGTTTTTTAATTCAAGTTTAACTGCCGCACTCCTCCGAGTGCGGCAGTTGAGTATGGCCTAAGTAATCATTAAAGCTCTCTAGCTTTAATGATTACTTAGGCCATCACTTAGCAAAGGTTTTGACAGTTTTGTCATACAAAAGTATGTCAAACCTTTATTAAGTGACGGCTTAAGTAATCATTAAATATCTATTTAAAGTGGCGCATTGGGTAGTTTGCCATTAGCCATTACACATAGGTCAATTCGATTAAAACTTTTCACATTTACTTTTTTCAGGTTAAAGACGTTGCTCCATCGCACGAAACGCTGCAAATCAAACATTTGACGGCCATACTTGATGGGCAGAAGAAATACGATACTATGCCTGGATATACTTACTGAAAAAAAAACACTTCGCGATTGAATCTTATTGTACTGTGCTTTGA
This sequence comes from Diarsia brunnea, assembly GCA_949774965.1. Classification (NCBI taxonomy): domain Eukaryota; kingdom Metazoa; phylum Arthropoda; class Insecta; order Lepidoptera; family Noctuidae; genus Diarsia; species Diarsia brunnea. The sequence continues at coordinate 2,020,536 of OX459025.1, read as the reverse complement.
ATTTATTTATTTTACTTAGTATTCCCAACATAGTTGGGAAAAGGCTAGGCAGATGATGACTTAGTATTATCATCTGCGTAGTCTTTTAGCAACTGTGTTGAAGTTGGCTTCCAGTTGAATTGGCTGCAGCTGAAAACCACTATTTTGTTTGGAGTGACTGCCTGTCTAACCTCAAGTTCAAGTGATAATTTCAATTTATGTGATGTTTTGCTACCGCTGATCTTAAACATTTATAGGTAATGAGTATTTTAATTGACTACATTTTAAAAGCTACTTATAAAAATAATTAAAACTATTCTTTAACAAAAAAGGACTTGTTTATTTAAAAAAATCCATCCATCAATATATATCTTAGTCACTTGCGTTTCAAGCCTATTGCCATCAACTAGGCACAAATCCAGGTTCCAAAGCTGCTACTGAGAAATTCCTAATAAAAACACCCAAAACCACTAGGAGGAATAGAAACACCGTATGGAGCTGAATACCAGTATTTTACATGGAGCGACTGCCTATCTGACATCCACAACCCAGTTAATACTAGGTAATACGATACCCATTGGTAAGACTGGTTGTCAGACTTTCAGGTCACTGACTACCTGTAATGACTGCCAAAGATCTATATGTAGGGGTACTTAGATTGATGTACAGAATGCTTGGTTGACGGCTGTGTGATGGGTTGATTTACACCCTGTATAGCAGCCGGGACCTACTACTTAACGTGCTATCCGAGGCAAGGAGAATACTCGGTATGTAATGGGCAGTCACCCATCCACAGACCAACCTAGACAAGCGCCACTTAACTTAAAGATCGACCCGAGTGCCAGTTATTATTAAGTTGTGGGTAAAAGCGAGTATTGTTAAAGCTATCGATTTCAATTTGACCCAATTATTAGTTGGCACGTTCGCGTGTTCCGTGGGGCAGGTAATGCAGCAAGTCGTGGGAACCAGGACACGGGGGTGGCAACATAAGGGGGTGAAATACTGGTAAAAGTTTTGTCGAAAGTAAAACTTTTATAACCGTGTCTTTGGTGGAGTTGAGTTGTGATTACTTTTTAAATGCAGTTGGGAAAACTGAAATAGTATTTGGGTTTGTAATAATAATATATAATAACACGTTTATTTCGGATAACACAATCCATAGGCATAGTTACAAAGAATAGAATAGTCAGCTCATAGACAGATACAAAATTCAACACAATACAAAAATTAAATTAAAAGCATAAAACATTCACAAAATAATACATCACACAATAAAATTGAAGATTAATAATAATAATGTAGAGAAATTTAAATTGTCAATACGAATTATCATTATGTCAAAAAGTCAATCAAATTAGAGATTATTTAAATAAAATACATAACAAATCGAAACAAAAACATGTCAATATTGTCCGGTGGATATACACATCCATTTATTTTGGATCGGACAGTCAGTGCGGGAAGCAATCATCCTGAGGATGCCATTGCTGCTGTCTCTCACTCGTCGTAATAATGAAGCAACCCTTTTCCGAATTATCGCTGGATAGCCATCCGTTCGAGCTTCAGCAAACATAAGCGACGCACTGCAATAGGGAGGCAGCCGCAACAGCATCCTAAAGATGTTGTTATATTGTTTGTAATGTCCGAGTGATTTTTTTGCGTCAGGAACTTTCTATTTATCCGTAAATATTTGGTCAAAAATTCCACTTATTCACAAGTTGTTGTGTTGTGTGTTTTGTTTATTTCTTATTCCTGTTTGTCTTTTCTACACACTGTGTCTTCAAGTCTCATCCAACTTTCCTCTCGCAGATCTGCTGGAAGAAATTTCTTATTTATTTTATTTATTTATTATTACATTTAGTACAGCTTAAGCCATTTATACTAAATTAAGTAATCCTTTTACTCGGTCTTCTCGCAGAACCACAAACATTCTTATGAAATAAGCAGTACCTTTGTGCTCTTCTATTTTTTTTATGTTTTTATCCTTTTTTTTGTATTTTGTTTGTACATAAATAAATAAATAAGTTTTTTTTTTCATTACTTGTTTTTAATTCCATAACGTCACCATTAAACCCTCACGACTGATGTACTATTCAACGAATCCACCACCACAATGATTTGAGTGTACCGTATGTGAGCCGTGTTACCGTAAAACGTGATTTTACACAAAATGCTGCGTGAAGGGTCCGTATACACCCCGTCGGGGCTGCAGGTTGTTCGAAAGAGATACCGCGGCCTCGGCACAAAGGCTCTCCCTTCCACTCTGCCCAAGAGTGGGAGGGGTTATTTGATGATACCCCACACCCCAAAAAAAATGGGTACTTTTACACCTAGTATTTTTCAAAGAATATAATTCTAAAATTTTTTGAAATGGACACTTGAACAAGATTTTCTGGCAAAATTATTGAAGAAAACCCTTGTTTTGAGACTACACTTGGAAACCAGGTTTATAAAAAAACATCGGATTAAAAGTAGAAACTTTTTATTGGGCTTAATACAAATGCAGACAGATGTATGAAAGTCACTGAGCAAGCGATGTTAAAATAAATCACTGAATAAAATTATGTACAATAAATACAATTTTTCTTCTCTCACATAATATATAAGACATTATTTACAAAAACGTTTCCTGTGGGGTAGCAATTTGGTACGCATCATGCTACGGCGTAGCACTTTGCAACGCATCATGCTACGGCGTAGCACTTTACTACATGACATTCTATTGCGTAGCACGTTGCTACAAGCAAAGTCAAAATTCAATTGCTTGAGCTACGGAGATACCGTTAATTACAGTTATTTTTAAAATGATATTATTAATATATTACGCTGCTTAAAATTAGGTACTTACTACGTAAGTGATAACTATTAAAACTTATCTATTTGCATTAAAAAGTGTATTTACAAAAGTCTCTATTGATAGTAAGTTACATTCTTAAACATAACATCGGTTGACTGGTAGAGAATCCTTGTGGCATTAAATCCGCCTATGTACCACTTTTGTGAATGAAGTTTAAATAAATAAAATAACATCACGCATTATCAACGCAGTACAGCTATTTTAATTTATTTGTACTTTAAACTTATGTTTCTACCCAACCCAGCCACTAAATTCGTCCAACCACGTGTTGCGCCCACTCCACCCAACCCAACCATAAATGTCACTAGCCTACCCAGCCCAGCCCATTAGCTTGTCTCTGGACTGGTCACTATAGTGTCCTACCCAGGGCGTCTAAAACGGCCACTTTAGCAGGTCATAATGGTGGTAATGGTGGTGGATGGTTTAGGAAAATAGATCATAAAATAGGTAAATAATGTAAATAGGGTAGTTAACAAAAAAAATCTAATTAGTCCGTCAGATAGATTTCCAAAAAATATTGGACACGTATTTTTTCATTTTTCACGTAAACAAACAATGAAGACGATACAGTGCTTTGAAAACTCGTGTCACGTCATATTCTAAGACATTAGTATGACATTTTTACCAGTGAGTGACGTCACAACCCACTCCAACTCAAATCTTTGACGCGTTTTATCGTCGTCAATTTTTATTGATTTAATAAAACAAAAAATACGTATCCAACATTTTTCGATAATCTAACAGACGGATATTGCGTTAAAATTCGTGAAATGGTCACAGACGTAGTTACTATTATGAAAGGTTCATCTGCACTAATATTATAAAGAGGAAAGATTTGTTTGTTTGTTTGTAACGAATAGACTCCGAAACTACTAGACCTATTTCAAAAATTCTTTCACCGTTGGGAAGCTACACTATCCCCAAGTGACATAAGCTACTTTTTATCCCTGTATTCAAACGGGAACGGGAACTACGCGGGTGAAACCACGTGGTTTCCCACGTGACGTCCGATTGTTTTCTATAAAGTTCACTTATCAACCCAGCCGATCCTAGCCCTCCCCACAACCAGCATGATAACGTCTTCGCTAGATGGCTCCACTGTCGGCGTGACGCGGCTGCTCCAACCAGGTCGCACTCTTGGAGGCTCGGGGGCCTCTGGTGGATCTGGTGGTGGAGGACGTGGAGAGCGTGGTGTTGCTGAAAGAATCAAAAACATTCATTAAAACATTAACTACTAGCTGATGGCTTTGGATTCGTCCGCGTTGATTTCGGTTATCGCAACCTAAATAATAATTTCACCGCCCCCTTTCAACCCCTTTTTTTTTGGCGGGTGGAAAATCATCACGCGCTCCTTTTCACCGGCTTCACAAAGTTCATAATTCATTCGTAGGGCTTGGTATAACATTTTATAACAAACTGCCATCTTCTTTTTTAGACTTGCCATTTAATGCATTTAAAGCCAAAGTGAAATCTAATCTTTGTTCAAAAGCTTACTATTCCATTAACGACTACTTATGTATAGTTGCTGTTAATAATTGTTGTTTACGTAAGTGGATGAAATGAAACCTACTCATTTATTAAAAAGTAACTATTGTGCAGTAACTGCACGTCTTATGTTCAGAGGCTGTTACAAACTTGAAATTTCAAATTTTATGATATACCCACACTATTTTTATAATTATAATAATCCGCCATTCAGGGGACCGGCACTGTCCCTCCTTAACACAGGCTAAATGTTAGCCTATCTAGGAGAACAGTACTCCACCCATTTTTATTGTATAATTGGACCTAAAAATGTATTATAGTGTCCATCGATTAGCTGTCAAATGGATAACCATTCCATTCCATTCGGTTTTTCCGTTTATTCGGTTCCATTTTGTACCAAACCATAAGGTTCAGCACAAAATGGAACCATTTGACAGTTAATCGATGGACACTATGATAGCCACTGACTTTTAAAAAGATACGCAATAGCCCAGGATATCTGGGCAATTTTATTTTTATTTTATTAATTAATGCAAGTGTTGTTCATTACACAGTTCCGCCGAAAAATCAAAATGTTATTGGCACTTGAGAGCAGACTAAAATTTCAAATCTGTTTAAAAAATTAAAGGAAAATAATTTATGGACAAATGATCGAAGAACTTACCGCTCACGCGCCTCAGCGAACGCTAGCTGTAAGAGCGGGACGCATGACACGATCGTCGTACGAAAGAGCAGGACGACAATACAACGTGCAGCACGGCTAAAGATGTATATATTGGCAGCTGGTAGCGATCTAACCAGCTTACTATGGACGCGTGGCAGTCCTGAAAAAAAGAAAATAAATGTTACTAGCACTAGTTTATGAGTTCTTTATATTGAAATAAAGGAATAGTAACCGTAATTTTTTTTAAATATCCGGAGAAAATTTTCTAGTCCACAATCATCATCTGCCTAGCCTTTTCCCAACTATGTTAGGGTCGGCTTCCAGTCTAACCGGATGCAGTTGAATACCAGTATTTTACATGGAGCGACTGCCTATCTGACCTCCACAACCCAGTTAATACTAGGAATTTATACGATACTCTTTGGTAAGACTGGATGTCAGAATTTCAGGTCACTGACTACCTGTAACGACTGCCAAAGATCTATATATGGCAGCCGGGACCAACAGCTTAACGTGCTTTCCGAGGCACGGAGGTAACTCGATATGTCGGACGGTCACCCATCCACAGACCGACCAAGGCAAGCACAGCTTTACCTGAAGATCGACCCGAGTGGCAGTTCTTATTAAGCCACGAGAATTTCTAGTCCACAATATTACTTTCAGTAGTATGTCATGTATGTTGTATATTAAATCCGATTTCATTTACGAATTTTACCTTCTTAAACACCTGAGATGATGTACAGTTGTCAGGGTATGCGTCAGCGCCGCAGCAAGACCACGGAGGCTTCTTCGTTTCTGGTATTGAAGTGCTGTGGCAAACATAAATAATGCAGCTGAGTATTAAGTATTTTACATGGAGCGGAAAATTCATTTGAAATCAAATCCATTTATTTGCCAGAATTTAGCTTTACAGAGTTTGATCTTAAAACTAATAATGGTTAATATTGGGTAATATACGATACCTCTTGGTAAGACGTTGTTATAGTTTCGGCCCGTCTGTCAAATATCTTCAAATGACAGCTGGTACCAATGGCCTAGCGTGATTTTCGAGAGCCAGAGGGAACTTGGCAAGGGGGATCCAGGATCGTTTTTGGGGGACATGTAGTCTAGTCAACAAGTGCTTTTTGGTTATCTTTACTTTAACTGTTTAAGAAATATTTGCAGAAAACCAAACCCCATTTTTTTGTTTCATTTATTGTTTATAACTTTTGCAATTTTTGCAAGCGGTTCTTGGAAAATACCTACACGCTATTCCGAATCGAATGACACCTCGTTCATATTTTTCGGAGGCGGAGAAAAAAAATTGAGTCAAAAAGCACTCGTTGACTAGACTATATGTGCCCTGCTCCAGAAAAAATCCTATTCTAGCCATAAACACGCAAGAGTTACACTCATGTTCTTTCTGATAATGTGTTCATATATTTTAACAACTCTTGATAATTTGATTTGCCTATAAGTATATACTGTGATGGAATCTCCATAACCGTCTGGGGGGGAACGTGCCCCCGTGATCCCCCTCCCCCTGTATCCGCCCTTGGACCTCGGCATGTAATGACTGGTCAACCATCCACGGACGAACATAGACAAGCGCGGCTGAACCAAAAGATTGACCCGAGTGGTTGTTATAGTTAGCTAACAAACTCCGAGGGACACATCTAACCTTTGCCACATCTACTCCACCGGTATCGGAAACAGGGTCCAAGCTACCGGGTCATGGCTCCAGAGAGAGGAACCTTCCAACAATACGAGCCGTGTCCAGGAGTACCGCCTTCTGTATCGAGCCCTTGTTCCAGATGCCTAACGAGGGTCTCCTCAAGTTTTGGTCGAGGCTCTTGGCAATTAAGCTATTGGCTGAAACGACTATCGGCACAATGATCAATGATTTCACATACCACATGTTGACAACCTTTGCCCGTAAGGAGTTGTGTTACCGAACAGGAGGATAAATACTTACTTATGTTCACAGCATTGAAAAGCCAGTCTCATAGCGTGGGTCCACTGCCCATCATCTTGTAGACCTTTCTGTAAAAAAATATATAGGTATCATAAGTGTATGAAAATAGCTAAAAACGACGATTGGTTTTTTATACTGCGTTCCCATTCAGATCTAAACCTATTCATTCTGCTTTAACATAAAAAACACACAACGTTTGTTTTTATTTCATGGGGCTCATTTAATCCTACTCAGAATGTATTAATTTTTGACACCTAGCCAGCCAAGGTCATGGTAAGGATGAAAGCAAGAAATATAGACACTTTACTTACTTAACCTAACTTACCTACCTAACCTGACTTACCTACCTAACCTAACTTACTAACCTAACCTAACTTACTAACCTAACTTACTAACCTAACCTAACTTATCTACCTAACCTAACTTACCTACCTAACCTAACTTACCTACCTAACCTAACTTACTAACCTAACCTAACTCACTAACCTAGCCTAACTTACCTACCTAACCTAACTTACTAACCTAACCTAACTTACTAACTTAACCTAACCTAACTTACTTACCTAACCTAACCTAACTTCCTAACCTAACTTACCTACCTAACCTAACCTAACTTACTAACCTAACCTAACTTACCTACCTAACCTAACTTACTAACCTAACCTAACTCACTAACCTAACCTTACTTACCTACCTAACCTAACTTACTAACCTAACCTAACCTAACTTACTTACCTAACCTAACCTAACTTCCTAACCTAACTTACCTACCTAACCTAACTTACTAACCTAACCTAACTTACTTACCTAACCTTTTTTTTTTTTTTTTTTTTTGGGTGGAAAATCCTCATGGATGTCCCCCGCCCCTAAGGGGCAGGGGGGTCTGTCAGACTCGTACTGACTAAAAACCACCCGTGTCCTTCACTCTCCTACGTCGGGGGTCACGGGAACAGAAGATACTTCCGCGACCCCCGGCTGGAGCCTGGCCTTGCGGCCTCGCCTCAGAAGGGCGCGTGCGGACACGCCGCGCGCCCGCCACCTCGGGTTCGGGTATCCCGAACCCATTCAGGGGGGCCGGAAGAGAGCGCTATCCGCCCTCCGCCTGCGCCCAGTGCGTCTGCTGCGGGCCGGGTGCGGGGAGTTGACCTCCCGCTCCCTTTCCGCAGCCTCCTTCTGCGAGACGACTGCTTCACAGAAGGACACCACCGCGTCCCAGGACTCGACGCTGCCGACCATCTTCTCGACCACGGCCGGCAGCGACAAGTCACTGCCTACTCCAGAGACGAGGGCACGGCGCGGTTCCTCCCAAGCGGCACACTCTGCCACTGTGTGCCGCGCCGTGTCCTCCAGACAGTCGACGCAGTGGTGACACCGGGCGTCCGGCTCCCTGTTTATGCGACACAGGTACTTCCCAAAGCAACCATGCCCGGTAAGCACCTGTGTCACCCGAAACGACAGGGAGCCGTGCCTCCTCTCAACTTACTTACCTAACCTAACCTAACTTCCTAACCTAACTTACCTACCTAACCTAACTTACTAACCCAACCTTTTTTTTATTTTTCTTCGTCTTTTGGAGTCGATGACTAGGTTTTGTCCGATCAGTGTATAGCAATTTGGACAGCTCTCAAGTCTTTGAGCGTGCAGTTAAAATTGTGCAAGACGGGCACGAGAGGAGATGTGGCATATCCTGTGTTGGGACACCACACTCACTTTCTGTCTGAGATGGATCGATATATATACCCCATCTGGCCAAATAGGCTCGGCAGCGGGCAACTTGAGCACGCAGTCTGTTCAAGGACTTCCATATCGGCCACTGCAGTTCGTTACCAGGAGGTAGTTTTTCTGCCGGTGCAATGAAGTGTGGAGGTGGTGGATGTTTGTTTCTCCACTATGTACTTCATCCGAAGAGGTGGTGTGATTGAGAAAGCTTTTTTGGCTCTTCAAACGGGTTCGTGCCATTCGTGGTGCTAGATATCCATTCAAGGGTCGGCCTTTTTCCTGTTTGCCTTTCTCAATGCGAGTTGCTATTTCCCGACGCACAACTGGAGGCATTTCCAGCAGGACCATTGACAGCAAGTCTTTTTCTGGATGCTTTTAAGCATATTAATATAAATGACTGCTGGCTGGAAGGTGGAGACGGGGTCCATGCAAAACCCCCCAGGATTCTTTGAGCAATAAAACAAAGATTTTTACCTCGACCAGATTGCTTGAGAAGTAGTAGAGCAGCGCGCATTCCAGAAGTAGAAGCAGTAGCACTAGCGCAGAGTACTGGAACAGAATATATGAAATGAGTTAAGAATAGGGTAGTTAATTAAAAAAATCTAATTAGTCCGTCAGATAGATTTCCAAAAAATATTGGACACGTATTTTTTTCTTTTTTCACGCAAACAAACAATGAAGACGATACAGTGCTTTGAAAACTCGTGAGACGTCATATTCTAAGACATTAGTATGACATTTTCTACCGATGAGTGACGTCACGACTCCCCACTCAATTCTTTGACACGTTTTATCTTCGTCAATTTTTATTGATTTGATAAAACAAAAAATATGTATCCAATATTTTTCGATAATCTAACAGACGGACTAATTAGAATCATATTTTTTTTAGTCAGTAAACATCCCTATTGAGACAGCGCCAGAATAAATGCCAGGATATTTTTGTATACTTTTGGGTACAGTTCTGCCTAGCCCTTCGCGGATTGCAGCCGTAATGCCAGGCCGGACTCCGTGGCTGCTACTGAGAAATTCCTGATGGAAAAACACAACACTATCGACCCCGTCGGGGCTGCGGGTTGTTCGCAAGAGATACCGCGGCCTCGACATGAAGTGCTCAGAAGGAACAGTTTAAGTCAGTAGAAGTCTGACACTCCCTTTCGCGCTGCCCAAGAGCGGGAGGGATTATTTGATGATTTTCCACCCGCCAAAAAGAAAAGGCGTTACAGGTACGACAAAAAAGACCACAAGTAGTAATTAACAGCAATCAAAATTGCATTATGCAGTCAAATACTTAGATTTTGAAGTCACCTTGAAGCTCAAACGAATAAAAATTGTGTCACACGCGCATCAAAAGAATCGATAGATACCAATACACGAACAACCACCCTATTTGTGTAACATTGACCCAGATTTCAATATTATGACAGTACATATTGTGTGAGTGATCGAAGGGCGAGTATTAAATCTGACAGGTACTATAATCTGTATATTTGTCCACGTGTAGGGTGTTTAAACAACCTGTATAAATTCGTGGCTGATAGCCTTGACCACTAAAAGCTATAAATATTTATTTTTTGTCTGAGGAGCCCTTTGCTTAAAAATAACAATCATTTGAAACAATCTTCAGGATAAGACCCGCTTCCCTTGGCTGTTCCGTAAATGAGAGACCACTCATTACATACCAAGTTTCCTCCGTACCACGGAAAGCAAGATAAGCCATTGGTCCGGGCTACAAGCCGCCACACTATTCCCAAACCACTGTAACTCCTGTAAGCCAGAATCAACAGTGGTAACCACAAGAAAAACGCCGAGACAATGCTCGACGAAGTCCCAGAGAAACGATTTAACTGTCTTGGATCCCGCAACGAAATTAATCAGAAAAGAATAGCGGGAGGAATAGGAAAAACATAATTTCCTTCCCTCCATATCAGCGGGAGACAGAACAGAACAAGGCCATTAGGCACACAGGGATGTATATAACTGGAATGAGCCCAGTTGCCTAGCACCACGGATGTTATTGTCGTTAATATTACTGGGTCCTAAGTTGTTCAGCAGTTGTATCAGATAGTCAGTGGCCAGAAAGTCTGATCATCTTCATCATCATTTCAGTCTGGAAACCGTTGGGTATAGGTCTCCCCTTTTCTCTGCCAATCGTTCGTCTAACAATCGTTCGTCCGTTCTTAGCGTCCTGGCGTTGTAACACGCCAGGTTCAGGGTCGTTGGGATGTGACAGCAGGGCCACATCCAGAGATTCTTAGCACCCTCTGCCTGCCGTTACCAGAGCCGCTGTCGGAACTGGAATAACGGGGCTGCTGGGAACTGAGGGCCGGGGCTTTTCGGCAGTGTTCATAATAAAAGGGGGGGTTTGGCCATAAAACGCCACGCTGGCCAGTGCGTCTTGGCGATTTTTCGTCATATCCTCGTTCGTCTGTCAGCAGGGGTACCACGTGCAGGTAAGGTTTGACTTGGGCGACTAGATGTTATGCCACCCCAATATCCCCAAAAGTCTGATAGCCAGTATACTCACTGTGTTGTGGAGGTCATGTAGGCAGTCACTCCACCACTACATATTATAAAATTAAGTCCTTCGCCACGTCTGTCTGTCTGTTTGCGTTAAACTCAAAAACGGTTGCGCCGATTTTCATGCTGTGTTCACCAATGGATAGAGTGGTTCTCGAGGAAGGTTTTACTTTTTGCAAAGTTTCGACATCCACACGGGCGAAGCCGCGGGCATCAGCTAATGTTAAATATGATCACTTGGTTTGGTGAAGGAAAACATCGTGAGGAAAACCAGTATGCCTGAGAGAAATTGAAAAGCCAAGTCCAGAGAGGGCCATGGGCGGCATCAAGACTCTGACACACTTTGGTAAGCCTTAAGCTAGCTCTTGCAAAATATGTTTTTATGGTTTTTCGTGGAATGCTAAATAATCCACAAATATTGGAATCGTTGGGATTGCTCGTTCCAAACAGGAGGCTACGGTTGGGACCGAGAGAGGGGATTTTTAAAATTCCAGCATCCCGTACAAACTTATTAAAGTTTGCGCCAGTGATTCGTGCAATGAGAACACTGAATAGTGTGTCTCGGTGTTTGGACGTATTTTCTTGTCCTTTGGCGGAATTCCAGAGGGTGACACTTAGTATGTTGTCCACTGTGTAACTTGTATTTCTACCCAGACCCGTTACTTGGGACTGGACTATTAGTCATTTATGACTACTTTTGTTAGCTTGGGTCTTACCTGTTAAAACAAATGTATGTGTTAATGAGTAAATAAATAAATAAATACCATACTCCTAGGTAAGGTTCATGACTAACCATAAACAACAAGAATGGGGATCTGGTGATGGCGCCATAGAACCCCATGAAACAGACGAAGAAGAGGAAGACGGCGATGCCTGTCAGAGCGATTCCCACTTGAAGAGTCAGCGTGTCGTGTAGTAGAGCCTGTGAACAAGGAACATAATAATATTTTCATTCGTAAATCTGGTAAAGTTAAAATACAAGTTATAAACAGACCTATTCATGAAGCTATCTGTGTGGTAGTCGTGGTAATTTTTGTTTGGTTTCTCGTTTTTTGAATTATTTGTATGTAAGTATTATAATATATATTAGTTTATTTAATTTCATCTTAATATACAGGGTGTAAATCAACCCATCACACAGCCGTTAACCAAGCATTCTGTACATCAAACTAAGTACCCCTACGCAAAAATTTTTGCTGGGAAACGATTTTTTATTTGGGGTCAAAAATCACATTTTACGGTAGAACTCAATGTAGCACTCTTAAAACATTGTGCTACTGGATGCTTTAAATAGTAAACGGGTCATGGAGGTAATTTAAGTAAAGTTATAACCTGAAAAACTAGTATTTACGAAAACAGCTGTGAAAAATTTGGAACTTTGACCCCCAATATCTCCGTAACTAGGGGGTTCCCAGGTATGGTTTAGAACAAAAAAATGATCGCAGTGGTGGGGAGAACAAGTGCCCTTCGTTTGCGTTAAGGGTACTTTTACACCCTATACATATATTATGTTGCGAGAGCAACATCTATCGCAACACATTCGAACTAAATTGGCAAATCCTACGTCGCGCTATCAAAGTTATCCGCGACATTAGCCTATATAGAAAATTCCGACTTACATATGTCGGCCAGTTAGCCCACCAGACACAACACCCGTCTGGTCGGAAGATCCTCCCTTTTCTATGGGGGATGAGGAACTTTACACCCTGTTCCTCATACCCCCCAAACATACACAAACTCACACCCTTTTCCCATGGGGGTAGGCAGAAACCACAGAACGCCACTTGCTACGATCGCGATCCTTACATACTCCTTTTGCCTCGTCCACATTCATACATCATTCATACACGCACGACCGTTACGAGTATTACGCACCTGTCCTTTCTGAAGAACGGCACCACTAAGATCAGTGTATGTCTTTCTAGGGCGTCCCCTCCCGGCGTTGCCACTCACATCTGCCTTGTTAATCTACAAACCTTTTGTTAATCGACTTTCATTCATCCTCTCCACATGACCAAACCACATCTTCTTTTAAACCGCAACGTTCTCTACGACGATTCTTTTTTGTGAGTGTAAAATCACGTTTTACGGTAAAACTCAATGTGGCGCCTAACAACATTGTAATGACGGATGCTTGTAATAATAAAACCTTAAAAAGGTGTACTTATAAAAACTTGTGAAAAAGATGCGAATTTAACTCCTTATATTCAACTCAACTCAAAGCATTTATTTTAATTAAACCATAACAGGCACTTTTGAATGTCAGAAGGACAATTCATAAAACAAAACTAAACTACGAGTGCAATACGTCATCCCGAAAGCCACCACGCCGAGCCACACGCCGCCGAATGTCCGTAACAACGAACTCTGCGAGCACGAAAGGACGCAGCGACGCACACCGCAACAACGAATGCACGAGACTCCAAACCACGGAACAACAAATGGACCCCGCAACGAACTACCACGGCACTCGCCCCCGCGCGCTCCCGCTGCACCCACAGCACTCGCCGCCGCAGACATCCAGCGACGCGCAACTCGACGCAGCAATCCCCGGGACGACGTATTGCACTCCTAAGTTACAGTCACAGTCATAATAACTTGTGAAAGTACTATAGTTTTATTCCCGCAACTAGAAGTTTCCAGGGAATGGTCTAGAACTCTGGAACAAAAAAAATATCGCAAGACGGGAGAAACCTTTGTTTCTTTTACCTTCCTCAAGGATATTTTTGACATTGGGTATGTGGGAAAACGAAACAATGAAGTACAGAACATGTTGAGTTCACTTGCATAAACCACACACATAACGTTAGACTACAATACTGCCGGTACCTACAATGACATAATTACCACAGCGTGGTTGTCGGTGACCCGGTCACGTTGGTGCCACGCCGTGACATGCACTTCCATTGAATTTCACTGAAGCTTCGGTTATAAATAACTTTACTGATAGACAAGTAAAGTATGCTAATGGTCTTGTAACAGGAGAGAGGACTCGTTTTGTGGTCATAAAGTACAGATTTAGGTCATAAAGCTTCAACTGCTTTTAATCTTTTTAATATTTTGTTAATTTAAAAGAAGTAGATTCTAAGTCCTTTTTTTATGGGAAATCATCAGATGACTCCTCCCGCTGGGGAGGGTGAGACTTCTACTGACTAAAAACCACCCATGTTCCTTCTTAGCTCTTTGTGTCGAGGCCAGGGCATCTCTTCCGAACAACCCGCAGCAGATTCTAAGTCCTTAAATATCGTTTCAAAAATCAACATGACTTCGTTAGACTGATACGATTCTTGAACCCTCACTGACTCAAACTTGGTTGGGCTTGCGAAGTTGCAATAAACATAATATAAGCATAATCAGCGTTTAACATTTCCCACTTCTGATATACAGACCTTGAGAAATAGCCGTTATTCACCAAGCGGGCTCAAAGTTGGTGTGGAATTGTGGATATCTTCGAAATCATGGCATGGTCCGGCCGAGCCCCCGTTGTGTGAAAATCACATGTAATACAGGGTGTAAATCAACCCTTCACACAGCCGTCAACCAAGCATTCTGTACATCAAACTAAGTGCCCCTGCGCAAAAAGTTTTGCTGGGAAACGACTTTTTTTTGGGATCAAAAATCACATTTTACGGTAAAACTCAAAGTCATTGTGCTAGTGGATGCTTTGAATAGTAAACGGGTCACGGAGGTAATTTTAGTAAAGATATAACCTGAAAACCTAGTATTTACAAAAACAGCTGTGAAAAATTTGGAACTTTGACCCCTAATATCTCCGTAACTAGGGGCTTCCCAGGTATAGTCTAGAACAAAAAAATGATCGCAGTGGTGGGGAGAACAAATGCCTTTCGTTTGCGTTAAGGGTACTTTTACACCCTATATATCATGCGTCAGTCAATAAACATTATTTACAAGGCTTACGCTAACTCAAAATCACATGCATTGTCTAACCCTTTCGCTGGCCCACATAAGTTTTTGCCCAGTTACTGTCCAAATCACTCTACTACGACTATCAGGTAATATTGCGGACCGGGTGTGTGTGTCATGTGTGTGGGTATGTGTGTGTAGTATGAATTATTACACGACTGCCCCAAAAAAAGAGTGTTATGTTTTTTTACACGACTGCCCCAAAAAAAAGAGTGTTATGTTTTTAGCGTTCATGTATGTATGTATGTATGTATGTATGTTTGTTTGTGAGTTTCTTTATTCCACCATAACTTCTAAACGCCTGAACCGATTTTGATGTATGTGGTATCGTTAGATTCATTGCGTCACCCCGGTCATGGCAGCCGTGTTTTTTATTTTTTTTTATTATTTGTTTTTTATTTGCTAAGAAAAGATCGGTAAGATCACATCGACCCTGGGTACGATTGGCGCGTTTTTGCCAGGCATCCTCAAAATAGCCAAAGGTTGACCAGCGAGAATTCATACAGAAAAAAAAACAACAAAAACTCAAATTCAAATTCATTTATTTCATGAACCCTGGTACATAAACATAAGTTGTTACAATAAATAAGAGCCGTGCTGTGTCCCGCCAAAAGGCATACAAAAGATCAAAGATTTTTTAAACATTAGAAATTCAAAGTAAGTAGTTTAGATCACAATAATTATAAATCACTAGCTGTGCCCGGCATGCGTTGCAATGTACCTACCTACTACCTACCTACTACCTACCTACTACCTACCTACTACCTACCTACTACCTACCTACTACCTACCTACTACCTACCTACTACCTACCTACTACCTACCTACTACCTACCTACTACCTACCTACTACCTACCTACTACCTACCTACTACCTACCTACTACCTACCTACTACCTACCTACTACCTACCTACTACCTACCTACTACCTACCTACTACCTACCTACTACCTACCTACTACCTACCTACTACCTACCTACTACCTACCTACTACCTACCTACTACCTACCTACTACCTACCTACTACCTACCTACTACCTACCTACTACCTACCTACTACCTACCTACTACCTACCTACTACCTACCTACTACCTACCTACTACCTACCTACTACCTACCTACTACCTACCTACTACCTACCTACTACCTACCTACTACCTACCTACTACCTACCTACTACCTACCTACTACCTACCTACTACCTACCTACTACCTACCTACTACCTACCTACTACCTACCTACTACCTACCTACTACCTACCTACTACCTACCTACTACCTACCTACTACCTACCTACTACCTACCTACTACCTACCTACTACCTACCTACTACCTCCCTACTACCTACCTACTACCTACCTACTACCTACCTACTACCTACCTACTACCTACCTACTACCTACCTACTACCTACCTACTACCTACCTACTACCTACCTACTACCTACCTACTACCTACCTACTACCTACCTACTACCTACCTACTACCTACCTACTACCTACCTACTACCTACCTACTACCTACCTACTACCTACCTACTACCTACCTACTACCTACCTACTACCTACCTACTACCTACCTACTACCTACCTACTACCTACCTACTACCTACCTACTACCTACCTACTACTGCTTGCTATAAACCTCACGTAGCCCGAGACCTTTCCAACGAATGCAAAACCGTGGAAATCGGTTCGTGCGTTCTGGAGTTATAGCGTCAGGAAGGAAAAAACGACTTACATTTATATAGTAGATGTCATAATTACATAAAATTGTTCATAAAATGTCACAAAGAACACAAAAATAAAAATAATAATGTCACAAATTCATAAAACAATTATCACAATAAAAAAACAGATTCGATTAAATAAAATTAAGGAATTGTCATTTAGATATTCGTCAACAGAATAGTACACTTTGTTATTTAGCAGATTGAACAATTTTCTTTTAAATTCGTTTATGTTTGTGCTTGAGATAACCTGGCCTGATAACTTATTATATAGTTTTTGAGCCATTGCTTATAATAATACTAATAATTGTTTTATTTGGGACAACATATGATCCAATTTTGTTAGTCTTCTTCTTAGCGTGTCGATGGCAAATTTCTATACGATCAAATCGTTTTGGCCCAAAATTCAGCTATGCGGACTCCACTCGCTGATGCTGTCATAAGGTCGTCAAGTGTGCAGGTGTCAGGACATGCAGCGCAAGATGGAAGGTGGGACATTATCTGTGGAGATACGCCGCATACACACTTGAGGTCTGAGCCGTCAATGAACCCCCATCTGAAGAGATTGTCTTTGCTACGGCCGACCTAAGACTTATACACTAGGATTAGTAACACATTTTATGGAGTACACATTTAGTGAGTCATGTACTTACGAGGCATTTCCTGAGGATAATGATTCCGCAAGAGATGCCTCAGCACAGGAGCTCTCGTGTCCTCAGCCACGACTTTCAGGATGCTGTTGTCACTCCCCCGAATCCTCCTCACAAGCGATGCCACCTTTTTTCTAATGATAGCATGGAAACCATCTGTCCCCGTTTGGGCAAACATCCTTTATTAGCTTTCCTATAAAATTTTGTTTTGGTTGCTAACACTTGTAACTTTTTCTTTTTATTCCGTTTACTTTCAACAAAATTATATAAATTCATGTTGTGTTTTATAAAAATACAGGCTTTATAAATATAGAGTGAACTCCGCTTCTAATCACAATTGCATTATCCACCCCATACCTGCCCCAAAAAACTTTTCCATAGTCCTCACCGCCCCACTGCCGCCGGGTATTGTCAGTAATTACCCAATGACCTGGATATCACTGATACTGATCGTTCCGTGCATGCTATTAGTCGCATTGTGTATCAATTACTAAATATATTATATTCACGATGGTTAGAGTATTATAGTGGACAGAAATGGACGCAATAGATAACGGAATAAAAATATTACTAGTCTCTATTGTTTATGGTAGGTACACTAGGTACGTGAGGATTTATTCAGGAAATGACCCACTTGCCTACTAGACTAATAGATGTCGATTCAACTGCACATTCAAGGAAGTCTTCATTCATCATAAATAAATAGATAAGTCATCAGCATTGACTTATATATTACTGCGTAAGGACTGGGCGGACGGCATGTTAAAATGACGCCTCAAACGTGGTCCCAATATGGTCTTTCCTAAGCCGAAGTGAACTAGTCCACGATCGGCTCTCTTCGGGTGCGGTCGTAAATTTTATGTAATTTTATGTTTTTGTGTTGTTTTTTGTGTAAGCTTTATGTATGTTCTTTATACCTCGAAAATACCACGCCGCTTATACAAGGTTAGGTTAACGAGCAGACTACACCGATTCTCTGTATGGCGAACGCGTCAAGCAAATTTTCGGACAACCGTATCTTTAGTTTTTATATCAATGGTCATCAGCCAATAATTTTCCAACTGCAGGGACTCAGGCCTCCTCTCTAGGAGAGGGATGGGCTATAATCCACCACGGGGGCCCAGTGCGGGTTGGTAGACGTAACATGTCTGAATTTTTTGGTTTTAAGACAAGGTTTCTCACGATGTTTTCCTTCGCCGTTTTGAGAGCAGCGGTGATGAAATAAATTACACAAAGTAATGCGCCTGCCTGGGTTGGACCCACGGCTTACTGTTCATAAGTCGGGGCCGCCACGACTGGGGCCACCGCTGCTCACAGGTCCTCATTATTAACACCAGTTGTTTGAGTTTCTTGCCGGTTCTTCTCCAACCAACCCGATCCGTGTACATTTTCTCGATGTTTTATAAATGCCCATATAACCACTTCCATTTCGGATCACTGACTACTTCTAACAAAACTGTCAAAGATCTTGAAATGACAGCAGAAACTCGGTATGTTATGGGTGGTCACCCATTCACTGACCAACCAAGGCAAGCTCGGCTTTACATAAAGATCAACCCGAGCTGCTATTATTTATTTATTATTTAGCCACTATACCTTCTCTACACACTTTGCCCGAACTGTTTTCAAAAATATGAAACAAAGTACTTCACCGCGTCTGTCTGTCTGTTTGCGATAAACTCAAAAACTACTGCACCGATTTTCATGCTGTTTTCAACAATGGATAGAGTGGTTCTCGAGGAAGGTTTTAGTGTATAATTTGACCGACATCCACGCGGGCGAAGACGCGGGCATCAGCTAGTTGAAGATAAAAATAGTGCCTAGGTATATCATTTTCTATTATCATCGGCCTAGTTATGCCTTGCGTTCTGCCAACTAATATATAATTCATACAGAACACCGCCATGCTTGTGTCCTAGTTAGTTAGTTTAGTTTAACTGGGCTTTTGTCCGCACTTAGCCTCTTGATTGGGCCATTGTGCGTGTCGTTCAAAGAATACCTACTCCAACCAACATAGGTCGTCCCAGAATTTTAGCAGCCTTCCCAGACTGCTGCAGGCTTCTGGGAGAGTTAATGGGGATCGTAGAGTTTGTGCCCGGTGATCTGCCACGCTCCTGCACTCTAGGAGTACGTGCCTTGGCGTTTCTTCCGCCTCCATGCATCCTCTGCACAGTGGGCTGTCTGTTACACCTATGTTATGTAGATGTTTGTTTAAGGAACAGTGACCCGTTAAAATTCCTATGATTTTACGGATTTTGTCCCTTTTAAGTTTGATGAGATTGCGAGTAAACTTCATTGATGCCGCCGGAACTGCATCTTTTGTTTGCCTGCATCCTTCACTGTTTCTCCATTCGGTGAGGTGTTTTTCTGTGGTTCTTAAACGCAGCCATGATTTTATTTGGGCCTGAGGTATGGGCAGTAGTGGTTCCGGTCCAAATACTGTATCCCCTGAGCCTCTCTTGGCCAGCTCATCCGCTGCGTCGTTACCCAGCGAGTTGCTGTGTCCTTTAATCCATTGCAGGGTTACACTGTTCGTGGTTGCAATGGATTGGAGTGCATTGTGGCATTCCAGTATTAGGACAGAAGTAATTGTGTTGTTTTTTAGGGCTTGAAGCACCGATGCACTGTCGGAGATGATCTTTATTTTAAAATCTCTGACGTCTCTGGCTGCAACTGCTTGTGCCGCTCTGGTGATACCGATACATTCGGCTTGGAATATTGTGTTTAATTTATCTAGGGTATTTGATATAGAGATGTTGAGATCATTCGAGAAGACGCCGGCTCCTGTACCATATGAGGTCTTGGACCCGTCCGTATATATCCTAACTTCATTGATGCCAGAGCTATCTTCTGCTTCCGCAGTGAGTTGGATGTCGTAACTTCTATCGAACACATGTTGACATAAAGCTTTATCCATGGGCGCCTCAAGGAGTGGTATTTCCTTCAGAATCCCCTGCAAAACTTTTGAGTGTGTTGTTTCTGTATTTACTTTCCATAGTCCGTTTGATCTTAGTCTTAAGGCGGTTGCCTGAGCGTCCTCCTTTATGACCAGATCCAGAGGTCTTAAATTCAAAAGATACTCTAACGCTGCTGATGGAGTTGTTCTCATGCATCCAGTAGCTGCTACACTCGCTAAGCGTTGCAGACTCTGGAGTTTCGTTTTCACAGTGATCAGCTGAGTTCTGGGCCACCATACAACTGATCCGTAGGTAATAGAAGGTCTAATGACTGACGTGTATAGCCAGAGTGTAATCTTTGGGTTAAGACCCCATCTCTTACCAACTAGTCTTCTACACTGATTAAAAGCTATACAGGCCTTCTTTGTTTTAGCCTCTAAGTGACTCGCCCAGTTCAATTTGTTATCAAGAATTATGCCCAGATATTTCACTTGCGTTGATAGGGAGAGTCTGGTGTTGAAAAGCTTTGGTAGTTCTAATTCTGGTAACTTCCTTTTGTTGGTAAAAAGGATAAGTTCTGTTTTCTTGGGATTTACTGAAAGTTCGTGTTCTTCACACCAATCTTCTACTATCTGCAGTGCAGAGCGCATCACTTTGCACAGCATATCTTCAGCATTCCCGTTTATCAGTATAGCAAGGTCGTCTGCATAACCAATAGTAGTGTATCCTCTGTCATTCAGTTTCTTTATGAGGCTGTCCACTACTATGTTCCAGAGAAGTGGAGATAGAACGCCTCCTTGGGGACATCCTCTTACTACCTTGGCTCTTGTGGTAGTATTCCCCACTATCCGAACCGCCCTTTTGCTAACTAATTTAGTGATCCAGTTTTTTATAACCGGTTTTACATGCTTGTGTCCTATCACGACAGTAATGTTATTTGAACATGCTATTTTTATGAGTGAATTGATTGCTTTAGTGAATGACTTTGTATGGATTTAGAGATTATTTAGTGAGCTAGCTTTTGAAGTGCCATTATTATTCTCTTTATTCCCTATTTATTATTAAATTCTAACTTATATATGATTTTAATTTTTGAATTGGAGACATTTTTATATTTTACATTTTGACATTGACTTTTTATATTTTGACTTGAGTATCTATTTATTTTATTAATTGAATTTTATTTTGTTGTTTTTAATTGCAATAGTAAGTAGTGTGTTATGTGTATAGCCGATAATTGTATTGCTCCGAATATTTTGCTTAAGTACCTAACATTATTTTTAAGTATTACTACTAACCAAATTATGGATCAATGTTGTCTGGGTTAAATAAATTGTTATTATTAATTTTCTTTGCATACTAAATAACATTTTTAAATATTTCTTAAAATTAGATATTTTAAAAAACTTTTAAAAATATTAAAAAATAGTAGTCCGCCGGTGTCGGGAGCAGGGTCCAAGCTACCGGTGGTTAGGGCTCCAGAGACAGGAACCTCCTCGCAATACGGGCCGTATCGAGAAGTACTGCCTTCTGAATCAGGCTCTTGATCCAACCACCAAGCGAAAGTTTAAAGTACCATTATTATTATAATACTATAGAGACATACATGGCGGCACGGTTGGCGGTGACTGAGCGATTGGACTGCTGCGCTGAGTGTCGCGGGTTCGATTCCGCACGGAACAAATATTTGTATGGCCTACAAATAGTTGTTTCGGGTCTGGGTGTGTTTGTGACTTTAAATGTTTGTAAACGCACCCACGATACAGGAGAAATTCCTAGTGTGGGGTAACCCACACTAGGAATTTCTCCTGTTTCGTTTATAAATATTGAAAAAAAAAAAAGTATGAGAAGAAGTAGGTTTAAATCTACCATTGGCACTCGTGAATTGTAGCAATTTAAAAAAAAATACATGAACTAAAACCTTTTCACCATGGAGGTAAACTTTTTTATTTTTTTTTTAAATGTAACCCAGCAGTCAGCACATAGCACAGCCAAGTACCCGAAACAGTCAAATTATCCCAACCAACCTTGAACCGTGAATTGGCCTTTTTTAGGAACATTAGAACCTTTTTTTTCCGCAACCATCACCGGATTTTTTCTCAACAAAATATATATTAATCTACACAATCTAGAACATGTCCTCTTCGTTTCAAAAAAAATAAAAGTTTAATTTAAACATCATAAATAAATATGCAAAGTAGCCTCTGTTTTTGTAACTAACTACCATTTTTCTCCTAAACTATCAATCATAGGATCTTTTTATTGCCATCAATATGTATTACTTAAATAAAGTTATGCCGAGGGGGGACCTTCAGCTTATTTTTGACGTAATAGGGTAGTTAACTAAAAGAATCTAATTAGTCCGTCAGATAGATTTCCAAAAAAATATTGGACACGTATTTTTCCTTTTAACACGTAAACAAACAATGAAGACGATGCAGAGCTTTGAAAACTCGTGTGACGACATATTCTAAGACATTAGTATGACATTTTTTACCGTTGAATGACGTCACGACCCCTCGACTCAAATCTTTGACGCGTTTTATCTTCGTAAATTTTTATAATTTGATAAAACAAAAAATACGTGTCCAATATCTTTTGATAATCTAACAGACGGACTAATTAGAATCATATTTATTTTAGTTAGTAAACATCCCTTTTGCTACTCGCAAATCGCAAATATGTAGCTACTATACCCCTCTGGCGCCCAATAAATCGAGTGCGGGAGGGTGAATTGTCAGTGGCGTATTATATCCAGCTCCCGTGTGTAGGAGCTTGAATTTTTATAGTAGTTTCAATTTTTTACCTTCAAAGTTGAGCTTCCAGAAGCGTCAATAACAGTAGAAATAGTTGTGGGAGATGAAATTATCCATAAACCAAATGCCGTCGTCAACAAGCAGACCACCTGAAAATAAATAACTTTTTTAAATCATCATTGTAACATTTACATAGCTCTCCTGATTCTGGAAGTCCTGAGTATTAATTTAATAATAATAATAATCAATAATAACCCTGTTCCCAATGCCGGTGGGCTACTACTTTTTATATTTTTAAATGTTTTTTATATCTTTTTTTTTAAGAAATATTTAAAAATGTATTTAGTATAAGGAAAGAAAATGAATAAAGGAAATAATAATCAATTTATTTTCTGGCATCAAGGCCCATAGATGAACCTTACAGACTAATGTAAATATATATGATAAAATACAATTTGTGTTAGTTCTTGAGGAGGAGCTCGTGGCTTAATAAGAACTGCCACTCGGGTCGATCTTTAGATAAAGTTGTGCTTGCCTAGGTCGGTCTGTGGATGGGTGACCGCCCGACATACTGAGTTTCCTCCGTGCCTCGGAAAGCACGTTAAGCTGTTGGTCCCGGCTGCCATATATAGAGCTTTGGCAGTCGTAACAGGACTTACAGGTAGTCAGTGACCTGAAATTCTGACATCCAGTCTCACCAAAGAGTATCGTATTACCTAGTATTAACTGGGTTGTGGAGGTCAGATAGGCAGTCGCTCCATGTAAAATACTGGTACTCAGCTGCATCCGGTTAGACTGGAAGCCGACCCCAACATAGTTGGGAAAAGGCTAGGCAGATGATGACAATTTGTGTTAGTTAATAGAGCCTTAAAACTATGTTAGTAACTTCACTAGCGCACTAAGTCACTGCGCGCTCTTGTGGCACTTGCCCGCGTAAGCGACGGAACACCACTCCCTGCGGCCAAAAGTCCTGTTCCAAGACGAGATGTAAACATGTTGGTATTCGCACCACGAACGCCCTAAAGTTGACGTTGGGGCGCAACTCAAGTAACTTAATTTAGAGGGGTATAAGAGTACCCCTCGAAAGGGGGGGTAAGAAACGATGGATGGACTGTGTAAAGGATGATATGGCTAGAAAGGAGGTGTCTGATGAGACAACCAGTAATAGAGAAGTATGGAAGAAGAAGACATGCTGCGCCGCCACTAAATAAATTGCGATAAGGGCATGAGAATTATGATGATATTTCTTCAATTTTATAAAGTCCCCATGTAATAAGTGGCAAGTAATTTAAACTCGCTAGATATTCACAGGCTGCTACCGAGCCGACGGGGCTGCGGGTCCGTCGAAAGAGGTACCGCGGCCTCGACTCATCATCTGCCTAGCCTTTTCCCAACTATGTTGGGGTTAGCTTCCAGTCTAACCGGATGCAGCTGAATATTTACATGGAGCGACTGCCTATCTGACATCCACAACCCAGATAATACTAGGTTATATGATACTCTTTGGTAAAACTGGATGTAAGAATTTCTTCTTGTTAGCTAACATGCTAAGAAGAAGAAGAAGCTATTGTTGTTTGCTGTGTGTGTTGTGCTGTGCTGTGTTTACTTTCATATGCACTAAACTATATGAAAGTTTACATGGTCCAAGGGACATCCCTCCGCAAACTGACAGGGTGTCAGCTCCGTATTATCAGTTTTGTTTCACTTTCTTCCTTTATTTCAATGTAAAATTACGTTTTCCGAAGCCAAAACTCCATTTATGTAAATAGTACTAAAATCAAAAGCGAGCTGTCCCTTACACTCTGTTTATAAGGTACTAATAACAAAAAATAACAATTTTTTGTATGTTACTTTTCCGGCTAATCTCCGTAATGGCTGGACCATTGGACTAATTTCGACGGGACTTTTAGAGGCAGGTTTGTTTTATTTATTCCGTACAAAACAAAATTGAGACTCAAAACTGGCCAAGTGCAAGTCGGACTTGCACATGAAGGGTTCCGTACTATTGTAGTACTTAGATATTGAGAGATTTTCCATGTTATTTTAGCACCATTGACTTCTTATAGGTTTTCCTGTAATCAATAAGTGTTGAACTAATTTCAGTATTTTTTTCAAAATTTTAGGCTCAGTAGTTTCGGAGAGAAGGGGGGGGGAATGGTCAGACAGACAGACACACGAGTGTTCCTATAAGGATTCCGTATTTCCTTTTGAGGTACGCAACCCTACAAATTTTTATCAATATCCGATTCCAATAGGGAAATTATATTTGTATAATAACAATTAAAACGCGGATACGACAGTCACGCCTAATCCAACAGTAATGTTAGTCCTACCTAACTAAACCAACGGCCATCCTTAAAACTCTGTGAAGGACACATCAATTTCTTAGTCCACTTTACGTTTGAAGGTCAAGTTTAGTGTTTCGGTCAGTCAAACCGAGGCTTCAATCAAGGTCAGGCGTTGGCAATGACATTCAGGGTCTGAGGAACGTGATTACCTTCGGGAAATTGTAAAAATTTAGTATACACGGTGTAGTTAAGTAACTACACAGGGCCATCATGCGACTGAGAATCCTTTTGCCAAGGACACTCGAGAGCAATTACATAGAAAGGTGGAACAAAAACTAATAAAAATAAATATTTGCACACCATATGTAATGGTAGAATGTAAAGGAGCCATTATAGTTCTATGACCAAACTCTGTTTAAACCTACATTCTGGCAAATAAACAGATTTGATTTGATTTTAAGGTGGTCGAATTTCCCGTCGGGGCTGCGGGTGCCGTCGGGGCTGCGGGTTGTTCTCAAGAGATACCGCGGGCTCGACTTGAAGGACTAAGAAGGAACACGGGTGTTTTTAGTCAGTAGAAGCCTGACACTCCCTTTCGCTCTGCCCAAGAGCGGGAGGGGTTATTTGATGATTTTCCACCCGCCCAAAAAAAAAAAAGGTGGTCGAATTTGGCTGCGGGTTGTTCGCAAGAGATACCGCGGGCTCGACTTGAAGGGCTAAGAAGGAACACGGGTGGTTTTTAGTCAGTAGAAGTCTGACACTCCCTTTCGCTCTGCCCAAGAGCGGGAGGGGTTATTTGATGATTTTACACCCGCCCAAAAAAAAAAAAGGTGGTCGAATTTGGCTGCGGGTTGTTCGCAAGAGATACCGCGGCCCCGACATGAAGGGCTAAGAAGGAACATGGGTGGATTTAGTCAGTAGAAGTCTGACACTCCCTTTCGCTCTGCCCAAGAGTGGGAGGGGTTATTTGATGATTTTCCACACGCAAAAAAAAAAAAGTTGGTCGAATTTTCTTGGGATTTTTAGTGACTTCCTATAGGCGTAATATGGCGATTCTATCTCTATTCTACCAAGAATAAACAAAGCTTTTTCCATACAATTTGACATTAAATTTTGCTACAATCTGTCGATTCTTCCGTCGACAAAACCCGTTTCTACGGTGGCATGCTAGGCGGGCTAGAGGTGTGTAGA
Organism: Diarsia brunnea; assembly: GCA_949774965.1. Lineage (NCBI taxonomy): Eukaryota > Metazoa > Arthropoda > Insecta > Lepidoptera > Noctuidae > Diarsia > Diarsia brunnea. The sequence goes on along the minus strand of OX459025.1, from coordinate 1,993,919 downwards.
AGAAAAGTATAATACACACATCAAAAGTGTCTAGGGATCAAGCATTTTTATGCGGATTTCTTGAGATTGAGATGTGGCTTTGTAATAAATTTATGATTTTATAAATTTATATGGATCCTTTTTGGTGCATTTCATAATTTGAATCAGGAACTGTGAATGAAATTCGAGTAAAAGATGAAAATCAGCTGTCAATATTTTCCCTATAAAAACATACAACGCATTGAAGACATTATTAGTGCTACTGTTTCCCTACTACTGATTAAAACCAACGTTATTATGGAGCGGCGACGTCATTTAAGCAGGGAAGAAATGCTCAGAGCCGTGGGAATGATTCCCGGCAACGTACTGTGGCTTTAGCTTTGAATACAAGTCAGAGTGTTATCAGTCGACTTTGGACACGTTACCGAAGCACTGGTACCGTGGCTGAGCGCCATGGAGGACGGTATCGCTGCACCACACCGAGACAAGACCGATACATTCAAATCTTAACTCGAAGAGCTCCAACAATAACCGCCATGATGTTAGCCGTGAGGCTTCATCACTCTTCAGGGAACTTAATTAGCGACCAAACAGTCAGAAACCGCTTGCATGAAGTGAACCTTCATTCCCGAAGACCGCTACGGGTACCACCTATAGCAATGCACAATCGTAGGATTCGATATCAATGGGCTCTTGAACACAGAAATTGGGCAGAAGAACAATGGCGTTTCGTGTGCTTTTCTGATGAGTCTCGTTTTGGTATGAGACCGGATACAAGACGTATACGACACTGGAGAACCCCTGGACGCCAACAGCGATTAAAATCCTGCCAGGAAGTCCATCCTTATAGTGGTGGAACCATCATGGTATGGGCGGGTATTTGGATCGGCGGAAGAACTGAGTTGATTTGGATCAGAGGCAACCTCAACGCTCAAATTTATGCTGAGACGATTGTATCAGACGTCATCGTTCCTCTACAAGTGCAAATCGGTCCCTTATTTCAGTTAATGCATGATAATGCACGACCGCACACCGCAAGAGTTGTAAGACAGACTCTCGCCGCAGCTAACATCAATGTCCTGTCCTGGCCTGCTCAGTCGCCAGACTTGAAAACGATTGAGCATGCATGGGATATGCTACAGAGAAGAGCTCTGCCGAATATGGAGGGTATCCAGTCGCAAGAAGACCTTTTTTTGTTGTTGCAACGAACATGGGCGGCCATTCCACAGCGTGATTTGGATGAACTCATTTTGAGTATGCCAAACCGATGTTCTTGTGTTGTTAGTGTTCGCGGTAGAAACACGGATTATTAATTGTTTAAGTTACCCAATAAAATTTTAAAGAAAACTGTTATTTCAGTCTTTTTTTCGAACTTTAATGTTAGTGGTTCAAATGTCAAAAACCCTTTATTAGGAAAATGGCAAATTTCTTTATTAATGCAAAAGTGACTTGGTTTATCGTTACTGTGACAAACGAAAACACTTTATTTGATGAATCCTTAAAGAAAATTTTAATTAATATCAATCAGGAGAAAAGTTATTGCAAAAATATATGTTGATCCCTAGACACTTTTGATGTGTGTATTTTTTATTTTACTTTTTTCTTCTCTTCTTCTTACGCCTATTGCCATCAACTGGGCACAAATCCAGACTCCGTGGCTGCTATATAAAAACCCAATAATATTAAATGACAAACTTACCATGACAATGAAGTTGACGATCCACAATATCCACGCAGCAACTTTTGAAGTTTTAGTGGTAGTCTTGTCCATTTTATAACTGAAAACATTTAATGAAATAAATCTCACTTTAAAACTAAACTAGCTGATGCCCGCGGCTTCACCCGCGTGGATGTCGGTCAAATTATATACTAAAACCTTCCTCTTGAATCACTCTATCTGTTAAAAAAATCCGCTTCAAAATCCGTTGCGTAGTTTTAAAGATTTAAGCATACATAGGGATATAGGGACAGAGAAAGCGACTTTGTTTTATACTATGTAACTAGTAACTATGTAGTGATGATAATGGTTGTAAAATAACCTTAACAAATCAAATCAAATCAAATAATTTATTCGCATAAAATGGGTAAATAGATGATACATAATGCATTACATAATACAACAAAAAAGATCCTCATATTAACCATTTCTGGTATGCAAAATTTAAAACTTAAAAAAAGCTGAAAGACATTATTGTTCGGCGGGGGCCCCGTCATTACGATCATTTATTTTTTGTTCTGGACCGTACATAACAACCTCCTCCTAGTTACGGAGATATTGAGGCGAAAGTTACAACTTTTTAACAAGGTTTTTTCAAGGTTGGAAGCTAACTTTAAATACCTCCATAACCGCTTACTATTTAATGCATTTGTTTTGAGTTGTACAGTAAACCGAAAATTTTTTTAAATGTAAAAATGTAATTTTCCAGCAACAAACCAGCAGCCGCGTAGTGTGGATGTGAAAAAAATCCCGGTCGATGGCAAAACACTCGCCTCCTATTAATGGGACTTAAACATACTGGCGATAAGTGCATTTTCTGTTACTTACACCTCTGCCTAACCGTTCGGGGATTAAATGCGTGATATAATAATAATTATAAATACGGCCAATGGCCTTATAACCAAGAGCATGGACGGTCATCTTTCAAAGCTTTCGCTTGGCAGTTGGATCAAGGGCCTGATTCAGAAGGCAGTACTCCTCGATACGGCCCGCATTGTGAGGAGGTTCCTCTCTCTGGAGCCCTAACCACCGGTAGCTTGGACCCTGCTCCCGTCACCGGTGGACGACTAATTTTTATACTTTTATTTGTTTTTTTATGAGTTTTGTATGAAATATTTAAAAATGTAAATTGTATGTAACAAAATAAATAAAGGACATAATAATAATTTATTAAATTCAGATTACTGTGATTATGTTATCTCTACCACCTATTACAATAAGTGTATACCTCCAGTAATTCACTAATAGCAGTAATATCTATATCAAGTGAGTTTAACCTAAATCCTTAGCTTTTATAATACTATTTAGACATCAAAATATCATTAGGAAAACTGGGACACCGTGACGTTTATTATAATTTGTTTTGAACTATTGTATTAAAGTAATTTTCCTCTATAAACTTGAAGTACCTATTTCCGTTTCAGCACCAATTTTTGGGCACCAATGGTATTCCCTATTTGGTGCTCAATGCATAGGTGCCCAAAATATACGTGTTCAAACGGGAATACAATAACAAGTCTAGTTTTTAATTCAACATCATCATCAGCCTAAAAAGTTCCCACTGCAGGGACTCAGGCCTCCTCTTTAGAGAGGGGTGGGCTATAATCCACCACGCGGGCCCAGTGCGGGTTGGTAGATGTCACATATCTTCGATTTTTTTGGTTCTAAGAGATGCCGGTTTCCTTCACCGTTTTGAGAGCAGTGGTGATGAAATAAATTACACAAAGTAATGCGACTGCCTGGGTTCGAACCCACGACTTACTGTTCGTAAGTCGGGGCCGCAACCACTGGGCCACCATTGCTCACTGTTTTTTAATTGCTTTCGACAAAATAACAAGGTAATTTATATTTTTTATTATTGGGACAAGCCCGCCACTTTATTCCCAAACCACTGCAACTCCTGTGCGCCAGAATCAACAGTGGCAACCACCAGAAAAGCCACCGAGACACAATTTCCAGACAAACAATTGAACTGGCTTGGATCCCGCAACGACTTTAATTAGAAAAGATTAGCGGAGGAGTTGGAAAAACATAATTTCCACTTTTTCCGTACATGACGGACGGGAGCGAAGCCGCGAGCAAAGCTACTTTAAAAAACAAAATGAAAATCGGTTCATGCGTTCGGGAGCTACGATGCCACACTCACACACATACAGACACGTCAAACTTATAACGTTTTTGCGTCGGGGGTTAAAACCATTGTGAGTGCTTTTGTTCTAAATATAAAGCCATAAAATAAACCACACAGTCTGTAAAGCTAATTTAAATGGACCATTGCTACACCATTTTTTTTTTTGGGTGGGTGAATATTCACCAAATAACCTGTCCCGCTCTTGGGCAGAGCGAACGTGAGTGTCAGACTTCTACTGACTAGAAACCACCCATGTTCCTTCTTAGCCTTTGCGCCGAGGCCACGGTATCTCTTGCGAACAACCCGCAGCCCCGACGGGACGTCACACGACTTGAGACGACTTTTCGAAGCACTGTATTGCTACACCTCTATTCCCCCTCAAAGAAACCACCCTGACGTTAATTTTAAACAGAGTTGAGTGACCCCTAGTAACGGGAATACACAATTGAATTAAATATTAGCCAGGCCGCAGTTCCCAAGGGGCGACTGTAGTAAGTCAATTATTAATTGTCAATTACCTGTATTATCCGTACAGTTGGACATTTCTATGTATCGGTTTTTACTCGTATACTCGTATTTATCGTGCAGGAGCTAGTGGGTCTTTGGAGGGTATGAGGAACAGGGTGTAAAGTTGCTCATCCGCCATAGAAAAGGGAGGATCTTCCGACCAGACGGGTGTTGTGTCTGGTGGGCTAACTGCCCGACATACGAGTATTATGTAAGTTGATAGCGCGATGTAGGATTTGCCAATTTATTATTTACTAGCTGTGCCCGCGACTTCGTTCGCGTGCTTGTCGGAAACTAAAATGCGTCGCTTAGATAAAAGTACATTCATTGCCCTGCGTTAACTTACTAACTCTGTAGAAAATAAGAAGAGAGTAATGCAAAGTACTGACTATGTCTAATACTAAGGTTTAGATGGATGGGTGTTTGTTAATCAACCACGTCAGAACGGCCAAATGGATCTTGAAGAAATTTGAAACAGGTACATTATAGTCGTTGGCGCGTTCGTCGCGTCTGCCGGGGCTGAGGGTTGTCCGCAAGAGATACCACGGCCCGGAAACACAAAGGGCTAAGAAGGAACGTGGGTGGTTTTTATTCAGTAGAAGTCTGACACTTTCTTCCGCTCCGCCCAGAGCGGGATGAGTCATTTGATAATTTATATAGACGAACCACAAAGAAAAAGGGGGATTAGAGGCTGTTTCGAGAGGTACCTGTACCGAATCTGTGACATCGAATCTGCACCTCCTTCTGCGAAGAAGTAATGCTAGCAAAAGAGGTGGCGGAACGTAAGAGGGAGACAACCTCTCGTCCCAGCCGCCGCGGGAGACGCTCCGGGCATCGGGGGCCACGTGATGGCTTCCGGCCACCGTAGGCGCGGGCCTGTGGACGGTGAGTAAAAAAAAAAATAACGGACGGTGAGTAACGGGCTAGTTAATCGTTCGTCCGTCCTATGATGATGGAGGCGCGTTCGTGTTCCACGCGCGTCTCAAAGAGATGTCAGCAACATTGAAGGGGCCTCCAAGGACCGACGCCCGTTGGGGCTGCGGGCTGTTCGAAAGAGATACCGCGGGTCCGCGGCCTCGACACATAGGGCTAACAACACACCACATCTATATGACGACATGGTTGGCGCAATGGCTGCATGGACGATTAACAGTAGCACTGCGTGTCGCAGGTTCGATTCCCACACGGTACATAAAAAAATATGTCGTGGGTTTTATCTAATTTTAATTTAGTTTAAAAAAAAATAGTATTTTAATACTGTGTAATTGGTAAATTTTTATTTGTTGACTATTCACGAAACATAATGTGTGTATGTTTACTATCATCGCGGTTCAGAAAATGACATCAAATGAATAACGCCATCTGTCGAAGGCGAAGATAAACTGCTAAAAAAGAGCGATCAAACAATAAAAGGTTTAGGCTATGTAGATTTTGAAAGCAACGTCATTTAGACTAATATCTACGTACCTTTTACTATCATAACATTTTTAAAGTTATCTTGTGAAGGCATTTAGTAATAAGTACCATATTCGTTCAATAGATGTCGTTGCTTGTCTCATTCTTGACCATAACGATAAGTTCTTCTTGAAAACTATAAATTCATATATCTTTTGATAGAGAGCACCGATTACGATGAAACAAAGACTAAGTAATAGCCCAAGTTACGCACAATATTTATGTATAAAAGTTACCTACATTCGTTTCGTAAATTTGACGTGATGCTTAGTCATCGAAACAGACAAACAGACAAACAGACAAAAATTCCAAAAATGCTGGAAATGTGTTCTGTTGGTTATACTTTAATACCCTGACAATTTTTTTTTAAAATATTTTCGATGTACAAAAAAGATTTTTCTACAGATTTATTATATGTATAGATATAGATAGATATAGATAGATATAGATATAGATATAGAAGAATAGATTAGGTGATTTATTGTGGAACTGATTTTGCATTGTTTGGTGACTACATTTTGGTGACAGATCTACTATTTTGAGGACAAACCCTATTATTTAAGAAACACAAAACTAATTAAATTGGTGATAGCTTAAATGATACCCTTACTTTTACAATCGCGACTACAGAGTCACATAAAGTCCTGGGTTCAATTTCCGGGTTTGGTTTTTAAATTGTAAATTAGTTTTCTCCATCAGAGTTCACCCATCCACGAATCAACTTAGGTGAGCACAGACATCGGGCTTCAAAGATGAACAAAATTGCTTTTTTTTTTGTTTAGCTGCTCGGCAGTTTGCTGAACTGGATTGGCGCTGCCGTGAAACACACAATATTATCTCTTTTTGTTCACTGTTTAGTTTCTGTTTTTTTATATTTTTTTGTTGTGTGTACCTATGTGCCAGATAATTTATATGTTTTCGTTCTTAATTTTCTTTCTTTTAAAATTTTGACCATAGTTCACTCCACTACGAGAAGGAATGTGAATAATGTGAAATATTACTTCTTAAACTATTATTTTCGCGCTCATTGAGGCAAAACTAAATCTTGATACGACTTATCGTCAGACTGGTTTTGAATTTTCGATTTTATCTACTTAAAACATATTGAAATTTCTCAGTAGCAGCCACTTCATTTTTTTTGGCTGGTGGAAAATCATCAAATAACCCCTCCCGCTCTTGGGCAGAGCGAAAGGGAGTGCCAGACTTCTACTGACTAAAAACCACCCATGTTCCTTCTTAGCCCTTGCGCCGTGGCCGGTATCTCTTTCGAACAACCCGCAGACCCCTCGGGCATTTGTGCCCGATTTAAACATAACTAATGAAATGTGGGTGTATTATTCGGTATTCTTCTGTCTTACGTTTTGGGGATTACAGGCGTGATGTCATGTAATATTATGTTTAGCAGAAAAGTGGAAGAGATTGCTTCGTTAGTCTAGCAGGTGTCTAAACATGAGGATCTGGGTTTGATTCCAAAGTCAGGCATTGTTGTTGGTTAGGTATTTCATATCATACATAAACTCACTCCCTTTTCCCATGAGGATAGGCAGAAACCACAGAACGCCAAAAATTAGGGACAGAATGTTCAAAACCACCTAGAGACCTCAAATATTAACCAAATTAAACCATTTTTGCACAGAAATGTTTGAAATTAAAGACACTCACGACTTTTATAAAATGCTTATGAATTGAATATATTTTTTTTTTTATATTATGACTGATTTTATATTATATACTGATTTTATAAATTATGTTACACATCGGAAGCGTATATTTGCATTTCCATACAAGTGCTAGTTGAAATGCGTGACTGAAAGGGTTAAAGAACAGGGTAAAACTCGCTTTACCTTGGTTTGAGTGGGTTATGAAGTTTTAGATTTAAGGAATATTAGAAATCTGGCTTCGTCAGTTTCTTTAGAATTTAATTACAAACATTTCTGTCCAAAAATTGTCTCATTTGGTTTATTTTTGCGATCTCTAGGTGGTTTTGAACAAAAAATTGGCTCTATCCCCAATGTGCGCTACCTGCTACGATCCTTACTATTCGTTACTCCAAAAGCATGTTTTTTAGTCGTCCGGAGTCAAGAATTGTGCCAGGTTGATTGTAAAGACTCTTGCTCTATCATACGGGGCGTGAACATGACCTACATTTCTGCCTAGCCTTTCGAATATTTCAAGCGTGGTGTTAAATGATAGAATGGACTCCAAGAGAAAATATTGGAGAATTAACTACTAACCACAAGATGTTCAAAATCCCGCCAAAATGTAAAGTTTAACAAATAAAAATAGTTTTGTTGCTATCACTTATTAAAATTAAGCAAACAAATTAAAAATGGACATACCTTGTCAAATATATTCAGCTTTATTTCTTATTTCAATCACTATTTTAATAAATACATCTTCAAAAACTATTTTACGTAAAATATTGTTCGTAAATTTTCACGAAAAGTAACGCGCGCTAACCCCACCGCGGACGGAGTGGTACTGACGCCTGAAAAGCTGAATTATGTACACGTTGCTGAAATCAGCGAGGGTGGCGGTATGTAGCAGTTCTTGAAAATAATAATAACCGATGTATACTGCAGTCTCTATTTTAGATTGATTATGGGTAATTGAGTTTACCGTATGGTGTCGGACGTAAAGAATAGCACCATCCCATACCTTCCCGTGGGTGTTGTAAGAGGCGACTAAGGGACTTACCAGAGAATGGGCAGCAGCGTTCTCTGTGCCTTCGTAACAACCATACTGCGATCGCCAACCCGCCTGCCAAGCGTGGCGATTATGGCAAATCCCCCCCCCCTTCTGGGGGAGGCCTATGTACAGCAGTGGACGTCTTATGGCTGAAATGACGATGATGAATTGAGTTTGATAAATCGTCTAACAATCAGTCTTACATTGTGTTATCCAGTACTAACTGGGTTGTAGAGGTTGCAGTCATCATTTCAGCCCGGAATCACCCACTGCTGGGTATAGGCCTCCCCTTTTCTCTCCCACTCCTTTCTGATCTGTGCGTCCCTCATCCATCCGCTTCCCGCGCTCCTGGCAATATCGTCGACCCAACGCGCTTTTGGACGGCCCTGGTTTCTCTGGCCGAACCTGGGCCACCATTCGTTCTGAATCTTACTCCATGCTCCATCGGCCATCTCCGCGTCTAGCCAGATGTCCTGCCCAACTCCACTTCAGGTGTATCGCCCTGTCCCCGACGTCGAACACTTTCGTACGACGACGGATTTCAGTGTTGCGCACTCAGTCTAGTAGGGTTATGCCGAGCATAGCTCGGAGGTTGCAGTCATCATCTGCCTAGCCTTTTCCCAACTATGTTAGGGTCGGCTTCCAGTCTAACCAGATTCAGCTGAATACCAGTATGTATTTTACATGGAGCGACTGCCTATCTGACCTCCACAACCCAGTTAATACTAGGTACCTAATACGATATTCTTTGGTAAGACTGGATGTCAGAATTTCAGGTCACTGACTACCTGTAACGACTGCCAAAGATATATATATATGGCAGCCGGGACCAACAGCTTAACGTGCTTTCCGAGGCACGGAGGAAACTCGGTATGTCGGGCGGTCACCCATCCACAGACCGACCTAGGTGAGCACAGCTTTACCTAAAGATCGACCCGATTGGCAGTTCTTATTTAAGCCACGAGCTCCTCGGAGCTCGGAGGTTGCAGTCGCTCCATGTACAATACTGATACTCGTATTCAGCTGCATCCTTAGACTGGGAGCCGACCCGCGACCCCAACATATTTGAGAAAAGGCTAGGAGATGATGATGTTATCTAACATACTTAATAGTTGACTGCCTCATTTGTCTTGTGGTCGCAAGCGCGACTGCTGAGCATGAGATCCTGGGTTCGAATCCCGGGTCGGGCAAAGTGTTATTGGCTTTTTCCATCAGGAATTTATCAGTAATAGCCACGAAGTCTGGATTTGTGCCCGGTTGATGGCAATAGGCTCGCCCCCTTTTACATGGGACTAAAACATAAATGGCTTGTGGGTGTGCTATTAGGTACACCTCTGCCTAAATCCTTTGGGGATTACAGGCGTGATGTGATGTTCATTGGTACTTCGGTATACGGTATTCCTGTCCTCATATCTATTTCATAGGTTTAATCCTTATAGGCGTTATTATAGTCTAGTCAACAAGTTGAAAATGGTACAAAATAGAGATACTGCTCTTAAAATTATGTGCGATAGCTCATTGGATCCGGAATGACGTCGTAAAACATTTTCGCTCCGTGGAGCCTTTCTTACATACATACTTAACAAGATCGTGCCATAAAAGTTAAAAAAATATTTATACTTTGTTTATAACAATTTTTTTACTTAAACAACATTACTTGGATTTTTAAGTTTTTGTTTTGAAATTTTTTACGACCATTATTTAAACATTTTTTTTCACTTACAATTAAGACGGTAGTTCGAGAAAATTTCGTTAGTTAACAATTGTTTAACTTGTTGAAAAATTAACTTTAAGTAAAATTTCCAACGGGAATAAATTAATTATAGTGTTCAGAACACACCATAATTTTTTCAAATTTAAAAAAAAATATTCAATACCTTAAATAAATTAATTAATGTGCCGTACTCGCTTTTGACGCCACGCGCGCATCCTAAAAATGTCACGCGCAGACCTATTTTCAGTGTTAAATTAAAATTATAAATAATGGAGATAGAGTTCCGGGAGTTAGGAGTTTTTTATTGGAAATTTCCTCCTCTTTCAGAATCTTTTTTTGAAATTTCTTAAATATTAATAGTTTATTAATATTGGCAAAAAACGAAATGCAATATTCTTTTCATCTTTAATTGTTTATAACTTTTGCAATTTTTTATGTGCTAATACACGCTTTTGGCACATTTTTCTAGACGTCATTCCGGATCCAATGAGCTATCGCACATAATTTTAAGAGCAGTATCTCTATTTTGTACCATTTTCAACTTGTCGACTAGACTATTAGGTACTGTCTCCTGCTGATATGGAGGGAAGTGGAAATTATGTTTTTCCTACTCCTCCGCTATTATTTTCTGATTAATTTCGTTGCGGGATCCAAGACAGTTAAATCGTTTCTCTGGGACTTCGTCGGGCCTCATTGTCTCGGCGCTATTCTTGTGGTCGCCACTGTTGATTCTGGCTTACAGGATTTTCAGTGGAGTCTGACACTCCCTTTCGCTCTGCCCAAGAGCGGGAGGGGTTATTTAATGATTTCCACCCCCCAAAAAAAAAAAAGGCTCTGCAGTGGTTGGCAATACTATAAGGACTTAGCTATGTTCGTCCAGCATGTTTAGCATCGCCGTGGAAGCTACTTTTTTTGCTGAGTGAAAAATTCGACGAACCAGCAAAGACCCATAGAGAAACTGTGTTCATCCAGTTACATTATAGGTACCTACACCAGGAAGTCCAGGAACATTATAGGAGGATAAAACATGGTCATACAATTAGTTTTAGCAATAAAACAACATATCGCTATTCAAAATTACTTTATTTGCAGTAGTGTGGTACCACGCCGTTACTCGGCTTACACGAACATTTAACATTCTGTAAGCATTCTTATCAATCTCACTAGATAGTAACCCACAACCTTAGCCGTCCCAAAATCCAAGCAAGCAAAGTACAACACACAAAATATTACCAAATTGGTAGATTAATTCTTAAATTGGCAACACAGGCACTTTGCTGTCATTAAACATTAATGGTGGGAGCGCTGTATTAAAAATGTAATGCACGGATTAAATTCGGGGATTCTCTATTTTATTATTGCTCGGATTTCAATTATTTGTTACAAATAATTTTATGTAATTATTGTGAAAACACATAAATTTTACTTACATTACGAGTCATATACTTTTGTACGTAACATTTACTTCACATAGTCAAAATCATTTTGTAAAATTGGATCTTTCCACAATGATAACCTTAGAACTTGGGGGATTACCATGACGTCTTGAAGCAGTATTTTTTAATGTCACTCCAGTGTGGGACAGAGACGGAGCTATAAAGGACATCTGGAACCATCTCTTTTTCACTCTGGAATAAGATTAAAAGACGTCATAGTAGGCCACCTTTTTCTATATTTGATTTAACCTTTTCCAAAAGGTCTTGTTTAAGACAGACGGACGTTGTTGCAGTAAGTGCATTAGCAGTTTTCACCTAAGATTAGTGCAGTCAATAGCACATCAGTGGTGTCATTTGAACTAGAAAAACCACCCTTACTGACGTTAACGCTCTATCACGGGCAATAATACCACTGGTATGCGATTGGCAATTCTATAGGTTTCTGTGGACCATTTTTTTACATTACAAACTAAAATAAAAACAATGAAATTCAGATTCAAAACTATAATAAAATACACAATATTAATAAATTCATATATCTTGGTGTTCAACGCTTCTGCGTAGAGGTAGTTAAATGTATTGCACGCAGTTTTCCCGCTATTGTCTATATTCTAAATATTAATACAAATCTCTTTGTCGAACATTTTTAGAATCTAAATTGCGGTTCGAAAGGAAGGCTAGTTACTTGTACAGTCACCAGTAGATCAAGCTACTACCATCTGTCAAATTTATTTTATAGATTTCCAACTTTGTATCGCTATAGCATTAGGTTCAAAGTTGATTGAGAAAATATAACAGTTTCGGGCTGCTTGATTTGCTGGCGACTGTATCTGAGTTAAAGTATTTGAAAAGTATATTTGAGTTGGATTTAGAGATGAGCTTGAGTAATATATCTTTGAAATTAAAACAGTATCAAAATCAGTCTAGACCACAGAGGTTTTGTGGCAGATTTTATGAAAATAACGTTTTATATTCATCATGGGGTATCGTATGACCGAATAACTGTGGTATAGAGAAAATAGTTGGAATTGGGCTTGGCAAATGATGAGTTTTTTCAAGACTGCACATAATCATACATGACAAATACTGGTAAATATAATGAGGCTTTAGTTATAATACATTGATTAACAACAGATTCAGAAGAGAATACTATAGTGTTTCTATACCTCTATCGTTTTTAGGAATTTTGTCAACTCACACTAGACTTTTCAACGGTTTTTTGTGTATTTCAAATACTTCAACTCTTTTAGCATTAGGAGGCTCACATTTCACAACACTAAGGTTTTTACAACATTCAGCAATCACGAACACACTGAGCATACAATACAGTGCCCGCTACAGCGCTATTAAGGGATACAGTGGGTTTTACACAAACGTTATAGATTATCATACCGACGATGTACGAGCGTGTTTACAGGTAGACGAATTTTACATTTGTTAAACATAATCACTTACAATATTGTAAATGTAAATTTTTAACTCATGACACAGTCACTAACATTAATATTAACAACTGTAACGGGATATTTATAATTTTTACTATTTGTTTAGAGTTTCCGATATTCCGGTGCTGTAGTTAATCAACTGTGCTTGCAACACCGAAATATCAGAAACTGGAAACAATTAGTAAACATGATTAATATCCTGTTACAATTGTTAATATTAATATTGTTAATTCACATCACGTTTGCTCTTGTGACTCAACTCCAGCAAACATATTGCACTCCCACGACGAGATTTATTTTCTGTAAACACGCTATACAATATGATAAGGGCTTTAAAACACAGCACGTATGGTTAACCAGGGAAATTTGCTCTACATCAATTTGTAAATTGGAAAGTTAAGCCTAAAAGTTTTAAGCAGTTTAATAGTTTAAGCACAAGAAATAAAAGTTTTTCTGATTTTTTAACAAGTACTTTGTAAATTTATATATTTTCTTGCTCTATGAGTAAATTTCAGGCAGTTTTTTTGTAAAAATATATAAATGTTTAATATTTACGTTTGTTCATAGATTTTTATCTCAGTGCTTACTTTGCCATTATTAATTAAGATTTACTGGAACTATAATTTTTAGAATATTGGTATTCAGCTGCATCTGGTTAGACTGGAAGACGACCTCAACATAGTTGGGAAAAGCAAGGTGGATTTGATGTGATATTCTTTTAGGTATTTGCAAAGTGAACTAACAAACGAATCCTCCTCCTCCATCTGTAATATAGCTGTCTTATGCGGGGCACGTAATGCTTTCCTGCGCACACTACCGTCTTTATTCATAATTTTATAATCTCCCTTTACATTTTTGTAAATTTAATTTGTCGTATAGAAAAGTTATTGCAAAGAGACGCCATCTCTCGGCGCCGAACGCGTGCCTACTCACAAACGTTAATTTTAGATATAATATTTATGTTTATTTAATACAGCGTGGTTTACTAACAACGTTGGCGTTTTATTAAAATCACTCTTTTTATCAACAGATTGAAACAATGTTTATTTAAGCTATAACTAAGAAAAATACTTAAGTCATCTATATCAGCCGACTGTTTGAAAACACAGCGAGTAGGATTTAGCGTGTAAAGAGGGATATTTTAAATCCTAGCTGGCTAAACCTAAGACACACTCGGATAAAGTAAGAACACATGACACGTGATAAGTAAACCACACGTTCTACACACAATCGGACACTTTTACAATAATTAATCATGCAAAAATACTTTTATAATATTCACTATGTATGTATATAATATATTGTACATACACGGGCTATGTACATGCTGCTACACTACATAATATATTGGACTGGTGTATACAGAAGCGATGGCAAAGTGACGCTCGAACGATAAATAGTAGTTTTTTTTACGTTTCGAGCTGGTAACACTAATATTTGGCAAGTTTTTTTTTTCAATAATGAAATGGAAAAAATATCTTTTTTTACAATACATTCGACTTTATACAATTTTACAAAAGCGTAACGGAACAACAATTAGAATTTATAGGTACACTTTTTTTTATAATCTACATAATTTTAGTGTTAGGACGTCGCAATTGACTTTCACGTATGGAACGATACATTTTTGGAAACCTCGTCCGCGTAAAATAATGACGTTTCCTAAGACAATTTAATATCGAAACATTGCTTTTGTTGATCTATAATTAATCCTTTTAATACTAACTACACTCTAAAACATATGAAATAGTTGGTCCACAACACGTGTTAGTGGAACAGCAGCTTAAATTGCAAATGGCGTCGTCATAAACGTCATTATTACCGGACATTTTGTTTTATATAATTTCATATAGACATTTTTGTGAAATAATACTTTACACAGTACAAATCCGAAAGTCTAGGCACAGACTATAATTTATATTCGACTTTTTTAATAATAAGAGAGCAGTTTGTCTGATTCCCATTTCGTCGGAAAGAAAAAAAAATGGCACCAATAAGGGGTGAGTCTCAATAGATCTTTTTTATTTGGACATTTTTTTTATAAATTCGTTTTGCGAGGATATTAAAGCGTTTTAGTGAAATGGGAGTCAGACAGAGTTACTTTGCATTATATTAATTCCTATGAACGAAGGGAAGGACAGTGATATGTTGCTATTTCACACAGTGCTTCTAAAAAACTTCCACAACATACTACTTATAATTAAATTGTCAACCGATTCGTATAATAAAGCGTTTATCCTCACATCCATATATTTGCCCGTTTTCACACAAAGCGAAATCGAAATGAATGCCGAAATAAATAGGCTCCGTTGGTTTTTAAATCCTCACCTCAGTGCTACCAGTTTAAATTCCAACAGCGGAGAATATTACGGCATTACGGCATCCATTTTAGCGTCATTCAGTGTTTTACTTAGTTTTGAATACATTTCGAGTTGAAGCACACGTTAGGATTGTAAGGCTTTAACTCTTAGCTTTAATCTGAGCAAAAAGTGTTTATAAGCTCGATTTTAACTAAATTATTTGTTTATAAGTTTCAGAGGTCGATATAGCTTTGCGCGACACCATCCTAAAAAATCGATTGCTTTACTAGATTATGAAAACTTTAAGATTCGCCAAAGTATTTTAAAACTGTTACTTATTCTGATTGGCTGATGCATTGGTGCGTTGTATTATTAAGTCCAGTGGAATGTCTAAATGCCAACAATACGGCAAGCCCATAAGGCAAGCAGGCTGTTCAGCAACCCTTACATCATGAAAGATATGGGTTTATAAGGGCAACCCAATCTTTTGGACCTGTATTGTAGGACCCCCGCGCTAATTTTAGGACGAATTTCGCCAATGAATGATGACGTCAAAATTATAGTGATACTTTTGGACTGCACCTAAGAGAGGTGAAAATTCCACAACAGTGATGCCGTTACCAACTTATGAACAGCGAGATTCATTGGTGCAATTCATTCTCATTAAGTATCCCAAGACTGGCAGGTAAAAAGACAGCTTACTACAAAAATCATAAGTTAAATGCGTAAAAAACCCAAGGAAAGTAAAAAATAAATAAAAGAACAAAAAATACATTAGCAGTGCATTTAATAAAATAAAACGACTGAGCACATCAAGGCGGACTGAGACGCCGCCGAGACGTCGCTGACGCATGACAGTTAAAACGGGGTTGCCATAAGATAAAAATTAAACTTAAATGGTAGAAAAATGTTACATTACATAATTAAACAAGTATACACTCAAACAATATTATTTCAGTTGCTACAACCCCGTTTCTTTTAGTTGTCTATGTACAGTTGCGTCTCGGTCGATCATCAGTATTTACATGTCTATGTATGTATTACAATGCTTTGGTAAAATGGCTGGCGGACGTCCGCGGTCACGGAACGCACCCCTCACCACGGAACGTGACAATTTTGCAAATAGCAACACCTGTCAATGCCACTATGACATATGTCAAGGTCACCTTGATATCACTGACAGCTGTCACTTCATAAAAAAGATGGAAAACGGATTTTCTAGTTTCAAAAAAATAATAATTGTATCTTGTAACTGTCAGATATGACAGCTGTCAACACATGCAAGCTTGGTAAGGTCAAGCGGTGAAAACTGTTATAAATCGAAGGATTACAGACAAATAATAATAAAAAGTAGTAATAAACGAGTTATAAATATAAAAAATAAAGATTATACATATTGAGCAACGAAAATGTGGACCGACAGTGTTCTATGATTAATAAGTTTAAAAATTAAGTGTTAGAGAGAGATAGCTCACACATAGCGGCACCCTTTCTAACAAACTCATGAATAGTGGTAATTTATAAGTATTTTGCATATTTTTACTTACAAAACGACAGCTAAATTAAAGTGTACAGTTACAACAATAATATGTATAGTATACACTTGACAAAGTTTAAACGCGAATTTCATCTTTGATTGCAACTGTAAGATATGACCTACTTAATGATAAATCATTTTAGTAGGTGAAAGTTGCTTCTAAACGTTACCAAGTGTATACATTTTGGTGCTGTTGACTGTACCTACTGTTATATGTTGAACGTTCGGCACAGAGCCAAGAGTTCAAAATCCAACAGCGCGTTTTTATAGTCGCTTAAATTAGTAAAAACGGACAAGTCTTGTCCGAGTTGTAAACTTAATACACCATTACCTAGTAATACCAGAAATCTTAATCTTTCAGTATGTCTTGCTTTACTCAACTTATAACAAAAGCATGCCTATTATAATTGTTATTTAATATTCCTAAATATTTTTATTTAAGACTGTCGGCCCTTCAGTTAATAAACATGAAACATAACCAGAAAGATACAAATAAAACCAGGCTAGTGGACAAAACGCGACACGATTATGGAAGAAGCCTTACAACGACACAAGCAACAGTGGCGCCACAGTTGCCCAACAACCACGCTACTCTTTGGTTGGCTAAAAGTTGTGTAACATTGAGAGAAGACACAGTTACCAATAAATTCGTACAATTTCGTGTTTCTCAACTGTAGACCAACTGAAACTTGCACTTATATATACTTTGTATCTGTAACCCAACCAAAAGTAGCGCAATTTTTAGCAAAACAAAAAGTTGGGCAACATTTGCGCAACTTTTCGTGGCGCCACCGTTCTAGTGCGCTATGCCTTAACATATAGAAAAAATGCACGTTAAAAATTAACACTAACGAAACTAAATTAAACAGATAATAGTATAGTATTAAACTAAGTAAATGTAGAAGGGCGAGGATAGGGCAGCAGAAATTAAGGTATTTTAAAAACATATAATAGATTCTTGATAATGTTATGTTGAAAATATTTATTGTTCACCAAATTGATATACTAAATCAATATGGCATTTCATACAAAAAGAGTTAAAATCTTATAAGTTACAACATTGTAACTCTTCTTACTTTGATTGGATATTTACCATATTTACGATTTGTTTGAGATCTCGATATTTCGGTGTCGTTCCATTAGTGTTAAGTGTGTAGTTACAATGTTATTTTTTTGTACAATTTAGGTTTTCAATTTGTTAAACAATAAATATCCTCAAGTCAACATTACATTTCATAGTGGCTATAAAAAATCGAAAATCTTAATTTCATAAAAAAAAAATTGGTATAAATGGTATTCAGGACATTTCTTTTTTGGTATTCGTTATAATCATTTTGTTATTAGTTTCCTAAATCTGCCTCTAGCCTCGTTTTTACATACACAAGTACATTATATTTATTTAACTCGTGCACTTTGAACTACAATAAACTCTTCGATAGATACAGTAAAACTCCATATTAAACAGATACCATCATATCAGGATACTTGAAACTGTCTTAATTTCCCAAAACAACCTTAAACCTAACGCTTTAGTGATAAGGTTGAAAATCGATTGAAGGAATTTAATAGATTGTAGTAGCTTTTATGTACTAGCGTCTGTACAGTTCTACCAGAAAAAGATAGTGCTTCGACAATTATCATTTATATCTAGTCTCTCAGTCATCACTCGAGTCGAAATATTTCGAAGCGTAAACCTATTACGGTGTAACTGCTCTCAGATTTTTCGTTTTTGCATTATATCTCAAATGTTTTCGAAGTGCATACTTTTTCCAGTGTAACTGCTCTGAATTTTATTTTGTCGCTACAATCCACAATTTAAGCGATACTTCTTTCACATTAAGACAAATATATATAATGTACTCGTGTTTGTATATAACAGGTGTAAAATAACTACGGAAGCGAGCATACATGGCACACAACGACGGACGGATCGACTTTACAATAGTTCTGTTAAAAAAACAACAAGTCGTTACATTTCACAAGCGCTGCAATTTGAACCTTATGCCAATGACACAAGTGTCACGTTAGACGCGTTCATGACTTGCAATTGCTTTAGTTAATGATAATAATTATAGTCGCAGAGACATGGCTTCCAATTTTGGCAAGTTATAGTTTCTCATCCCCCATAGAAAAGGGAGGATCCTCTGACCTTATGGGTGTTGTTTCTGGTCAGCTACTGTCTGACAGTTGTTTCCGAGTTCCCGTTAATATAAGGCAGTGTAGATATCACCTAATATAAGTAACTTTACAAAATAGGATACCAGCTCTTAGACTATCAAAAATATTTACTTATTCTCAGTAATCCGTACGTCGCTCTCATATAACATATAAAATTACGAGTAATTATTGCATTTCAACTATAAACAAGTATATTACAAGAGATATGTAAACGATAATGGTACAATTTCGAAGGCTGACCGCAGCGGCAGTGCTGTCGACCGCAGCGACACAATTTTTTATGTAACTCTAAGAATGTTACCGTAAATTGTGACATTGCCGCCTTATGTTGCGGCTGGGCGGTAACTACAGCCGACATATCAGTAGTGTTGTCACTTATAGAACCACAAAAACTTTTCTACTTTGTTAGAAAAATATCTTTTACGAACACTATCATGCTATTGTGGTCGCCTGTAACGCCACTGCTGCTACCTACGTTCGCTTTCGTACCTTAAGGGTGTGGACAAAACTTTTAAACAATTATTGCGTTTGAGATTTAGAATTTTCACCTCGAAACCAAAAAATAAACTTAACAAAAATTGCACACTAGTATAATAAATTGAAAATCGTACGAAAACACACAAGCATTCACAACAATATGGTATGTTTATTTAAAAAAAAAACTAGTTATATTAACAACAAATTATAATTTCAATGGAACAAAATTATTGAAGTTGGGTAAGGCACAAGTCCCATTGCTGGCGAGAAGCGGCTAGCTTTCGACTGTTATTCGAGAAGCGTACAAAAGATTTGTTCCCGTGTGTTTCTTGCCCGTCTATGGACATCTTTGAAATGACCAAAATCAATTTTTGGTTTTTGACTTATTAAAAGTGCCTGTAACTGGTTTATTTTACTATTACGATTATAAATGTGAAAGTTTGTGCGAATGAATGAATGTTTGTTACTCTTTCACGCAAAAACTACTGAACGAATTTAAATCCTATTTGGCAATCAGATAGTTTATAACCTGGATGAATACATGGGATACTTTTCAACCCGGTAATACGATACTTTATGGCAATAACCGAACACCACGCAGGCAAACCCGCAGGAATAAGCTAGTCTGAAACTCGCTTCTCGCTAGCAGTGGAACCCCTACCTAAAGAAACTACTTTATTGTTCAATAATGTTAGTATGGAATAATATTTGAGTTAGTGTCTTGCAAATTCTTGAAAAACCTTACATGGAATGAACAACCAACAAATTACGCTACCTCGTTTTTAATTGGGGGCAATAATCTTGCAAAGAATATAAGGTCCCATTAAAATAGATGGACAAATTTTAACACAGCGTTCAGTATATCCAGGCAAAAAAAACACTGATTAAGTAATTTTATTTTGACTTAAAATTGGCAACATTTTTCGTGAATACTCCTTACCTGATTATTTTCTTTTAAGTATGTAATGCGGTTTTCTTTTTTTTTACTGTTGTCCTATATTTTGCTGGTCCGAATGATTTCTAAAAGTTTTTTTCATCTATTTTAATGGGACTTTATATAACATCGCGTCTGAATTTGGCAATCTAACGAGCTTATAGGAATTTACCAAAATCATTTGCAAAATTACAACGTTACCCAAAAAACGTAAGTACATTCTGTTAATAACAAATTTGGCTAGCAACACTAATAAAATATCGCGGCGATGTTCCGATACGAATATATACTTGATACTAAGAGGCTTGTCTACGGATCTCCACGGATTAAAGTGTTAATTCATTTAAAGTTAGCAAAATAAGCAGATGAGAATTATTATAAAATCTCTGTGAAATAACTTTGTGTAAATAAACTCATTTATACAACACGTTTTCTTTAATAATTGTATATTGAAAACGTTATAAATTTGACAAAACTAACCGCTAATTGCACGCTGGTACTTTGTTATAAAAAAAACTTTAAAAATTCATGTTACACAATTCAAAATCAATATCAAATATAGACAGACAACGTGTCTGCTACTGCGAAACGAATTATTCTAAATCATTATTTAATTACTTAAAGCCCACAATTATAAATATTCGTATCGGAATAAACGACGCATACAAGCACGGCACACTCACACAAGCCTAGAGAAGCATCGTGCTGACACTAGAGCGAATACGAAACAATACGACACTGCATAAATATTTTGAATAATAAAAAAAATAAGTTTTTCCTTAGAAAGAAGATTTTTTGTTTCTCTTTCGAAGAAATTACTTAGGATACGGTATTAGGAGCCTGTTTCCATAAGGTGTTTATTATTGTTCATTAGAAAATATAACATCACGCATTTAATCCCCGAAGGGTTAGGCAGAGGTGTACCTAATAGTACACCCACATTTCGCCAGTTATGTTTAAGGGGGCAGGCCTATTGCCATCAACCGGGCACAAATTTAGATTCCGTGACAGCTACTGAGAAAATCGATAAAAATTGCATACGTTATAACTACATGACTAATTGAGTAGAATGGATCTTTCGAAATCGGAATATGTAGATCAGTAATCGTTACAAAACAAACTTTATTCTAATGGGAAAAGGTAGAAATTACGTGGCACTGAAGAGGCATCGCACTGTCACGGCTTACGAGTCACTTTTACTGCCTAGGCGCCCATATGGAAGTTACACCTCAAAAAATATTGAACAAAGGTTGATACCTAAAGCTGCGTCTACGCTAGGCAAGCCCATTACGAACCGAGCACGAGCCGAACATAATTCGTCTAGTGTGGACCGACTTACAAGCCTCGAACGAGCGCGCTGCGAGCATTTCGTTCGTACTCGGCTGTGCTCCGTCAATTGTCGGTTTTTTGGCGAACACAAAAGGATTTTACTACGTTCGAGGACAGTGATCTTTGTAGGTTCGTTGTACGTCCACACTTTTTTTTTTTGGCGGGGGGAAAATCATCAAATAACCCCTCCCGCTCTTGGGCAGAGCGAAAGGGAGTGTCAGACTTCTACTGACTAAAAACCACCCATGTTCCTTTTTAGCCCTTTGTTCCGAGGCCGCGGTATCTCTTGCGAACAACCCGCAGCCCCGACGGGCATGTACGTCCACACTTACGCCGCGAACGACGAAGCCGAGAACGCTCCGCTCGTGTTCGGCTCGCCTAGCGTAGACGCAGCTTAAAACTATAGATATTATGTTGTATGTTATACTAAAAGCCGACAATGATACAAAATCATATCCTTATGGAAATGGCTCAAAAACACATCTTTTAAACTCACACGCCAGATTGATCAATCACCTCATAATTAAATGGAAGACATATACAGAACCGTTCACTCCTATTATAATATGTATTTCTATTTAGTTGCCAGATTTCGTAAACAAATATAGTCCTCCTGACCGGTTTTGGTCACGGAGGCCAATTTCAACGGAGATCTTCTAACCAAACAGACAGATGTGTTGCTGGGGAGTTTGTTCCGCCACTTCTTCTTTCCAGCTAAAACACTAGGAAGTGTCGAAGGGTGGGCGTTTTGGGGGACTGTCACTTGTAAATAAGTAAAGTAAATTTTGACGTTCGAAAAGTGCTGATTATCAGCCTAGTTTGAATAAATGACTTTTGATTTTGATTAGCGCACGGCGCGGGAGATATCAGTGCACAAGGTGTGTGCACAGACACAGATGCACTCTCTGTTCATCTCATAGGAAGATGGAAAGGCAATCTGCTACGAACAGGAGAGAGATAAGGCGCAGAACCACTTTGAAATAGGAATGTTTACTGACTAAAAAAAATATGATTCTAATTAGTCCGTCTGTTAAATTATCGAAAAATATTGGATACGTATTTTTTTGTTTTATCAAATCAATAAAAATTGACGAAGATAAAACGTGTCAAAGATTTGAGTGGGGGCTTGACGTCATTCACCGGTAAAAAAAGTCATACTAACTTCTTAACTTATGACGTCACACGAGTTTTCAAAGCACTGTATCGTCTTCATTGTTTGTTTACGTGCAGAAAGAAAAAATATATGTCCAATATTTTTTTGAAATCTATCTGACGGGACTAATTAGTTTTTTTTTTTGTCAACTACCTTATTCCAATCGTGTGGTAAATTTAATAAAATTCAATTTGTAACTAAAAGCACAGTAGAGCACTGCCAAACAAATACTAACATTGCAGAAACAAAAATTAAGTCGAAAACAAATAGAATATTGAAATTATTGTGCTAAAGTTCACAAAATCGGACAACTAACTAAAAATATATTATATTTATACAGTGTCGTATTGTACGCGGAAATATCAACGAAAAAGCATTAAATTAATAATAATTGCGAAGTCAAAATCAACAATTCATTGTGTCTAGATTTTCCTTCTGCGATGTGATTGTGAAATAAAGAATTTTCAAAATCGGTCTACAATCGACGGACATATCGGTGTACATATTTAAAAAAAAATACCAATCGAATTGAGAACCTTCTCATTTTTGGGAAGTCGGTTAAAAAGGGTTTGATTGTCACGCCTTCCTTGGCTGAACGGAATTGGATAAAATTTGGCATTCGGGTAGACCATGGCATTCCTTGAGATAATTACCGAATACTAAGATTTCATTGATAGTCACATTTGAAAAAATCTCTTTTAGAATATAGTGCGTACATCACAGAAGGACAGTATTCGAGCTAAAATGTATTATATTTAGTTAGTAATAAAGTAGCATATTGCTCTCTCTTCTTCAACCTGTCACCACCCAATGCTGAGTGTAGGTCTCTCCTAATGCACGCCATTCTTCCCGGTTTTGCGCTTTTCCCAACTATGTTGGGGACGGCTTCCAGTCTAACCGGATGCAGCTGAATACCAGTATTTTACATGGAGCGACTGCCTATCTGACCTCCACAACCCAGTTATTACTAGGTAATACGATACTCTTTGGTAAGACTGGTTGTCAGACTTTCAGGTCACTGACTACCTGTAACGACTGCCAAAGATCTATATATGGCAGCCGGGACCAACAGCTTAACGTGCTTTTCGAGGCACCGAGGAGACCACGTTTGAGGCGTCATTTTAACATGCCGTCCGCCCAGTCCTTACGCAGTAATATATAAGTTAATGCAGAAAATCCATATCTACACTAATATTATAAAGAGAAAAGAATTGTTTGTTTGTAACGAATAAGCTCCGAAACTACTGGACCGATTTCAAAAATTCTTTCACAGTTGGGAAGCTACACTATCCGCGGGTGACATAGGCTAATTTCTATCCCTGTATTCCTACGGGAACGGGAACTACGCGGGTGAAACCGCGTGACGTCCGCTAGTTTTTTTTATAAAAAAAAAATGAAAACTTCATAGTTTTTTTTAATGACGAACTACACAGAGCACAAACACCTCAAACTCACACACCAGCGTCTCAGAAAAACATGAAAAAAGACAAAAAACAAAAAAAAAACAAGAAGCTTAAAAAATATTTACCTAACGTCACTCACACATGCCCCACATACAATAAAGAAACACGCGTTAAAATTACCTATATTTAATTTTAATATATACAGGCACTGACAATCGTTCAAATGCCGTAAATTAAGGACTAAAACGAACAAACTATAATATGTGTTTTTTTTTTATCAATTATTATATGTATACGTCGCGGTTAGAAAGTTTCTACCACACGGTAACTAAAGTATTAACGCTTTGGGAATAGTGCTTAGGCTTTTTTTGAACATGCTGTAGGTTTAATTTCATTGTGGAGCTTGTATAATTATTATGGTTACGTCGGCTGAAAATAGGTTTAATTTCATTGTGGAGGGAAAACAACAGCCTGTATAATTATTTGGACTGAAAAACAACAGCCTGTATAACGATTATGGTTATACAGACTGAAAAACAACACCCTGTATATTAGTGTTATACATGGTGAAAGAAAACACCCTGTTAGCATCATATAGGGTGAAGAGCTTCACCCTGTATATCACTATTATACAAGACTAACTGCGGTACTCAGAGATATTTAATGATTACTTAAGCCGTCACTTAGTAAAGATTTGACATACTTTTGTATGACAAAACTGTTAAAACCTTTACTTAGTGCTGGCCTAAGTAATCATTAAAGCTCTCTGAGTGCGGCAGAAAGTCTTAGTAACACATAATATAACATCTCGCCAGTTGTTTAAGTCCCATGTAATAGGGAGAGCCTTTTGCCATCAACAGGGCACAAATCCAGACTCCGTGGCTGCTACTGAGAAATTCCTGACACAAAAAACCCGATAACATTTTGCCCGAGCCGGTAATCGAACCTACGACCTCACGCTCAGCAGTCGCTCGCGACCACTAGACCCAACTAAGTCCAAAAACCTGAGTACCATTCACAAAAAAAGCATTTAAGGGGTTCAAAGACGAATTTCTTGTTAGTACACTACATATACTTCGAAGACCAAATTCTGTCATCACACAAATATAATAATGTATTAGAGTACTTAGATTTAGACACTATAATATAGTGTCTGACACACACAACACAACTTAATTTAACACACTCTGACTTTCAACTTTTGGTAATTTTTTTTACCCGACTTGGCAAAAAAAGATGGGTTATGTTGAGCCGTAGTGTAACGCGAAATTGAAGTGACATTGATAAAATTATTGTTAATAATCTTTTTAGTGATTATTTTCTTTCTATTGTAATAAAAAATATAAAAAAAATATTTAAAGTGACTTACCGATGTAACTTCTATATCGTGTCTTCCTACGGTCTTTTAAACACAGATATACATTTTACATCCATTTTATATGTTATTTACATAACATAACATCACGCCTGTAATCCCCGTAGAGTTAGGCAGAGGTGTAGCCATTAGTACGGACAGCAACAGAAGTAGCTTAACATTTCAAAATTTTAATTATTTGATGTACAGTACAATCGAATTTCACGGGGTACCTTAAACGATAAATTTTTTTAGAGGTTGGGAAATCATCAAATTACTCCTCCCGCTCTGGGCAGAGCGGTAGGGAGTGTCAGACTTCTACTGACTAAAAACCACCCATGTTCCTTCTTAGTCCTTTGTGCCGAGGCCGCGGTATCTCTTACGAACAACCCGCAGCCCCGACGGGGGTTGAAGGATTCACATTACGTAGTGTTAATATACTTTTGTTGCTGACTCTACACTCACATTTCGCCAGTTTTTTTTTTATATGTTATTTATACCTCAGAAAACAATATTTATTTCTATTTATCTTCACTCACTGTTTATTACAATCGACATAGTACCCAGGGTGTGATATTAAACACCAGTTGAACGACACATAAGTGTGTGTGTGTGCGACGGTTGTGTGTGTGTGTGCGTGTGTGAAGTCACTCGGTGTTGTTGAAGTACTCGGACGCGTTGCCGCGGCATATTGGACATGTTCGGTTTGACTGGAACAAAGAGAAAGATTGTGTTAGTGATCTTGAATGTAGTGACATAACCTTTTTGAACGTGAAAGTCACATAAAAAAGTCCCCAAAAACGCTAACTCTTCTCACCACTAGCATTTCTGTTCTCACGAGACACACACCAAAATCAAAAGTCATTTATTCAAACTAGGCTGATAATCAGCACTTTTCGAACGTCAAAATTTACTTTACTTTACTTATTTACAAGTGACAGTCCCCCAAAACGCCCACCCTTCGACACTTCCTAGTGTTTTAGCTGGAAAGAAGAAGTGGCGGAACAAACTCCCCAGCAACACATCTGTCTGTTTGGTTAGAAGAACTCCTCTTGATTTTTTAGATTCATGCTTTATAATACTTGCTTCAGTGAAGGAAAACATCGTGAGGAAACCAGTATGCCTTTTTTTTCCGGGTGGAAATTCATCAAATAACCCCTCCCGCTCTTGGGCAGAGCGAAAGGGAGTGTCAGACTTCTACTGACTAAAAACCACCCATGTTCTTTCTTAGCCCTTCATGTCGAGGCCGTGGTATCTCTTGCGGACAACCCGCAGCCCCTCTCCATTGCCTTTTAGGGACTTTAAAAGTTTAAACCTTTTGACAACACATAACATAACATAACATCACGCCTGTAATCCCCGAAGGGTTAGGCAGAGGTGTACCTAATAGTACACCTACATTACGCCAGTTATGTTTAGGTCAAATGTAATAGGGGGCGAGCCCATTGCCATCAACCGGGCACAAATCCAGACTCCGTAGCTGTTACTGATAACTTTCTGATGGAAAAACCCAATAACACTTTGCCCGACCCGGGAATCGAACCCAAAACCTCATGCTCAGCAGTCGCACTTACGACCACTAGACCAACGAGGCAGTCAACTTTTTGACAAACAAACACAAAAATAATAGAAGACACTCACCCTCAGCCATTTGTCGACACACTTAGCATGAAACTCATGCGCACAAGGCAGGACCCTCAGAGTCTGCCTCGCCTCAAACTCACACATACAGACCACGCAACTGGTCTGCTGTCCCCTGTGCGTGGCGCTCGCGAACTTGTAGCTCGGCAGGGCGTCTATCTCATGTCGCGCCAGCCCCCGGGGCTTCGCCTCTCCTAGACGTTCGGCTAGGGAGAGTAGGGCTTCGTAGTTTTCGGGCTCTGTGGTGTCGGCGCCGTCTTCTCCCGTGCTTGTGCGAGCTTCGGCGTAGGGAGAGAGAGGGAACATTGCGAGGAGGTTTAGGAACACCTGTGGAAGAGAGATATATAAGGTTTAGTAAGGACGCTAAGTCGAGTATGGGTCTATGCGGGTCTTGCGTTGTGTGGAGGTTAGAAAGATTGCGAGGCCAGGTTATACTGGGGGCCTCAAAGGATCACTTTAGCGGAGACGTCTATACATCTAAACAAATATAAATGAAATGAAAGTGTCTGTTTGTAATTTCAAAATAACTACTTGTTTACTGAATGCTTATGGAAGTATATAGTTTTTTTTAATGTTTGTCTGTTTGTTCCGGCTAATCTCCGAAACAGTTGGGCCGATTTTAACGGGACTTTTACTGGTAGATAGCTGATGTTATAAGGTTAAACTCAAGCAACTTATATTGTAGAAAAATAGGTCTCCTTGAAAAAAAAATTACTATTCAGCCGCGTGAAATTATAAAAAAATATTACTTTACTATTATAATTTATTTGACTCGGATTTTGTTAACAATTTTTAAAATTTTTTTTTCATGAGACTCTCAAAAGTATATAAAAATGCAAAAAGTATGTCAAGTTATTTTTTGTAAGCATTCGGTAAAATACTGTTATTTTGATATTATAAACAGACACTTTTATGTTTTTATTTGTATAGATTATAAAAACACAACAGCCCGATTACCTGACCCTTGACAAAACTCTTCTAAGCGGGAAAATCGATCTTAATACCATCAGTATTAAGTTCGGTTTCCCAGCACACAAATGCACTAATTCTATTAGCATTTTCATTCTTTGGGAGATGCACAATATTGTTTAGATGGGAACAACAAAAAAAAACATGAAGACACACTACCCTATAATAAAATATTTATTTATTGTTGTTATTTATCCATGCAATAGGGTAGTTAACAAAAAAAATCTAATTAGTCCGTCAGATAGATTTCCAAAAAATATTGGACACGTATCTTTTCTTTTTTCACGTAAACAAACAATGCAGACGATACAGTGCTTTGAAAACTCGTGTGACGTCATATTCTAAGACATTAGTATGACATTTTTTACCGGTGAGTGACGTCACGACCCCCACTCAAATCTTTGACGCGTTTTATCTTCGTCAATTTTTATTAATTTGATTAAACAAAAAATACGTATCCAATATTTTTCGATAATCTAACAGACGGACTAATTAGAATCATATTTTTTTTTTAGTCAGGAAACATCCCTATTGATTTGAATATATTTGAAACCCTTTACTGCAGTGTCTGGTATTTGTGTCTTAAGAATGCATAATTATGCTCTTCAGATTTAGAGAAAAAAACGAGCATTGATCAGCACAGTCTAAAATCGTTGGCTACCAATGAAGTTGCAAGTGCAAGTTTTAGACCGTTTTCAGTTGAGTCGCTTTAAATTCATATTGTTTAGGTACTTAGTTACTGAGCTGCGC
Source organism: Diarsia brunnea (assembly GCA_949774965.1). NCBI lineage: Eukaryota > Metazoa > Arthropoda > Insecta > Lepidoptera > Noctuidae > Diarsia > Diarsia brunnea. Next base: position 1,964,822 of record OX459025.1, on the reverse strand, counting down.
TGAGCGTTTGCCTATCTGACCTCCACAACCAATTTTAGTACCGGGTAATACGATACCCCCTTGCCAAGACTTGTTGTCAGACTTTCGGGTCAAAGATGTAGAAATGACAGCGAAGACCAACAGTTTGACGTGCTTTCCGAGGCACGGAGGAAGCTCGGCATAATAGACGGTCATCCATCTATTGACCAACCTTCAATACTAAATCATGAGCTATTCTCTAGTTCGAGAGAAGACAGTTCACTACCGAAGAAAGGACTTTCAAACGGGGTTTGAACTTTTTTGTATGGAAGCTGGCATATCCACCCACCGCCATTTTGATTTTTTTTCGAAATCGCGGCCCTCGATGAAATTGGTTGTATGGGTAGAGGACACCTAGATGAACAAAAACTGTCATGTAATATGGTACCCTAAATTGTCACGTTATCGATATATTTGAAAGTAAAGATCGACATATGACTACAATGACCACATTAAAAATATACCTTTTACGTGTCTATAGGCGTTGATTATTATTATTACTGTTTATTGAAAGAGAGTAGGTACATTACATACTACTAGGAGCACGAGAAAACTATTCTTTGACATAACATAGCGTTTCATTGCGTTGCGAAGCGATTTTCTCGTGCGTATAATTTTAATCTATCTGGGAACGATTATTTGGATATCATTTAGCGCCTATACACGTAATAAGTCTATTTTTACCCGACTGCAAGGGCAGGGTAATGTTTTTAATGATTGTCGTTGTACTCATTTGTCGATCTTTACCTTCAAATATCTCGGTAACGTGACACTTTGGGGTACCGTGTTAGTGGACATTTTTTGTTCGTCTAAATGTCCTCTATACATACATACCACTTTCATCATGGGCTGCGATTTCAAAAAAAAATCAAAATGGCGGGCAGGTTGATATGCCACATCGGTTCTATCCCCTTTAATATTAATAATATTAAGCCGACACCCATATAAGGATCACATCACCATCATAATCAATTATCATCATCATTTTGGAACTTACTTCTCGAAATCCGATAGAGTTGAAATGTTGCACAGTCGTCGCGTAATTCTGATGAAAATACAATAATATTTCTTTGGAATTAAAATTTCTTAAGAAGAAAAAGGAGTGCACGATCACAGAAAATATATACAGGAAAATCAAAACCATTGATCTTGTCACAATCATAATAATAGAATTTTAAAGTTTTCTTTTTTTGAGACATAACACTATTCCCAAACCACTGTACTATGCGAGTCAACTAAGAATAGCGCTGTCAAGACGCCATTTTGTTCAGCAAAACTCGCGAACTTCATTACCAAAGCGTACGGTGTGCAGAAAAATCAATGAAGAAATTATACTCAGTTTAATTATTTAATGTTCACTATTTTGGTATTTTTAATCAATTTTACGTCAAATTAGTTATACATGAGTATGATATGAAAAAAAGAATGTTAATAAAAATATTACACGATTTTTTTTTCACTTTCAAAGTACTTGTGCAGATTAAAACGATTTCTCATGCTCTAGGATGGAGCACCGCACCTCTCTTTGAACTCATATAGAGTTGAGAATTAATTTATGGAATTCAAGAAATAATATTTTCTATGATTAAAAAAACATAACATTTCTTATTCGCATTTCTTTTTTTGCTGGCGGTACTTATATGTCAGATAAGTACTGCTACCGTGTGAAGTTGGTGAAAGCGCGATCCTATTCTTAGTTGGCTAGCATAGTAACCTTTGATAGCCAGAATCAACAGTGGCGACCACCAGAAAAGCGTCTAGACCACAGATATTGATATACCGCAAGTGCACCTACTTCGCATGCTCGGACAAGGTAGCCCGCGAAATTCGGTTTTTATTCTACGTTTCCACGAATGCTGGTTTCTCCGAGTTCATATAACCCCAATGTATTTAAGTCGCGAGTAAATAGGCTTCTTCTGGGTAAGCTCGTTCCATCGTCGACCTCATCTCTGCCCTTAGGGCAAGATTGAGGTCAAGAGCAAGCCCATTCCAAATAAAAAAAAATAAAAAAATGCCTTTTTCATCAAATAGTCACTCAAGAGACTTAGATGAACTGAGACGGTTGTATTGGTGATTTTAATAATTATTACTCAGTAAATAGACATTTGTTACTGCCACGAATCCTATTTTATTTAACATACGACTTGACACTAATAGGCAAATAGGGTAGTTAACAAAAAAAAATCTAATTAGTCCGTCAGATAGATTTCCAAAAAATATTGAACACATATTTTTTCTTATTTCACATAAACAAAAAATGAAGACTATACAGTGCTTCGAAAACTCGTGAACTCCTCGAAAACGTCACATGTCAGTACATTTTTGACCTACAAATGACGTCACAACCCCCCACTCTTGATCTTTGACGCGTTTTATCTTCGTCAATTTTTATTAATTTGATAAAACAAAAAACACATATCCAATATTTTTGATTTCGAATTAGAATCATATTCTTTATTTTGTATAGTAACTAAAGCTACTAAGCTTATGACGTCATAGTACGTAGTCAAATAATGACTCGCTTGGTTTTCATACGGATCGTGATACATGCGTTATCTAGGTATATCTGTGGCGTAAGGTAAGTCCCAGAGAAACAATTTAACTGTCTTGGATCCTACTCCCACTTCTCCTTTTTCCTACTCCTCCGCTATTATTTTCTGATTAATTTCGTTGCGGGATCCAATACAGTTAAATCGTTTCTCTGGGACTTCGTCGAGCTTCATTGTCTCGGCGCTTTTCTTGTGGTCGTCACTGTTGATTCTGGCTTACAGGAGTTACAGTGGTTTGGGAATAGTATGGCGGGCTTGTCTTGGATCCCACAACGAAATTAATCAGAAAAGAATAGGAAAAACGTAATTTCCACATCACATATATCAAGGTTATTACAATGATTATAAAATACAATGCCTAACAATTAAAACAATAAGCCTAAACGACCTTACAGACACAAAAGCAACATTATAATGCGACAGTAGTCAATAAACACGGAATGACAAGCAAATGGAGTTATAACCATCACCAAAACATGTTTTAAACCCGCAAAGCTTTAAACGAGAGCTAAAGTTAGGAAAAGCTTATAACAGGGAACTATTAATACGGTATCTTCTTTACATTGTAGTATAAAACAATGTCGCTCCCACTGTTTATACGCTGAGATCTTATAAACTACTCAACGAATTTTAATGCAGTTTTCTGCAATGATTTAAGAGGGAGGTTTTAGTGTCTTCTTTGGAAGCTGGGACGGGTCGCTAATATTATATATATATTGGTGACTAGCTGTTGCCCGCGACTTTCGTATGCATTTTTTTGTTTATTCAAAATTTATTATTTATTAAATTAATAATAATATTTTTTTTTTATTCAGAAAAGAAACACATTTTCGGTTCACAAAAACAATTTTCCAAATAAAAATGAACATAACAGTTAAAAGAGTATCGTTGGTGCCTGTACTAATAAAAAATCATTGTATCACAGACATCAGACTATTAAATTGTTTTTTTTTTTTGTTTGTTTATAAAAACGTTGCCCCACACTAGGATTTTCTCCTGTATCGTGGGTGCGTTCACAAACATATAAAGTCACATACACAAATACCCAGACCCGAAACAACTATCTGCAGGCCATACAAATATTTGTTCCGTGCGGGGATCGAACCCGCGACACGTAGCGCAGTAGTCCAATCGCTTAGCCATTGCGCCAACCGTGCCGTCTGGATTTGGACTACTCATGACCTCAATCTTGTCATTAAGACTGAGATGAGGTTGACGATAGAGCGAGCTTACCCAAAAGAAACCTAATAACACGCGACATAAATAGATTGGGGTAAAAATTTATATTAAAAAATGCCTACACGACCTCACAAACACAAAAGCAACATTATAATGCGACAGTAGTCAATAAACACGGAATGACAAGCAAATGGAGTTACAACCATCACCAAAACATGTTTTGAACCCGCAAAGCTTTAAACGAGAGCTAAAGTTAGGAAAAGCTTATAACAGGGAACTATTAATGAACAGGCATCGTCTGAGACCATTATAGACCTCAACCATCGCTTTTCAGCAGGCATGATCGAGGACAAGAGACCATTTTGTAATAAACCAAATGCCAACTGATATATTGGAATTGAATTTTGTTAACAATTTCAAAGGTTTTTCATTTTGATTTGCATGGAACCCTAAGTCATCATCATCTGCCTAGCCTTTTCCCAAATATGTTAGGGTCGGCTTCCAGTCTAACCGGATGCAGCTGAATACCAGTATTTTAGATGGAGCGACTGCCTATCTGACCTCCACAACCCAGTTAATACTAGGTAATACGGATACTCTTTAGTAAAACTGGATGGATGGAACCCTAAGTATTTTTCTAAAATAAGCAAAAGCCATACTACATAAACCATCAGCTATTTGACACTAAAAGTGAAGTGATTCATCCGTTTCGGAGATTAGCCGTAACAAACAGATAAACAAACAAACATTTTAAAGAGTCTCCTTTTTTTAAATTTCTTATTTATGTTTGTTGTTGTAAGAACCGTATATACTTTCATATGCATTCAGCAAAAAGCTATTATTTAAAAAAATCCAAACGTTACTTCAATTTTGTATAGTTAGATCCCTGCTTAAAAGCTCTCCCCAGCTATTAATCGCCGTAAAATGGCGTAGTTCAGAGTTCCTACCTGATGGGATATGACCCTTGTGGAATGTGACAACATGCCTTGGAGGAGCGGCTCTGCAGTTGCCGACTGGAAACACAACTCAACGTTTTACTAACCATCTTAAAAACACACAGATATCAAGTCTTTCTAGACTCGAAACAACACAATTACAAGAATTTCTAGAAAGAAAATCATTGATATAATAAAAACTAAAGATACGGTCGTCCGAACATTTGCTCGACGCGTTCGCCATACAGAGAATCGGTGTAGTCTGCTCGTTAACGTAACCTTGTATAAGCGGCGTGGTATTTTCGAGGTATAAAGAACATAAATAAAGCTTTTAATAAAATTTACGACCGCACCCGAAGAGAGCCGATCGTGGACTAGTTCACTTCGGCTTAGGAAAGACCGTTTTAGGACCAAGTTCGCGGCGTCATTGTAACATGCGGTCCGAGGAGTTCTTACGCAGTAATATATAAGTCAATGAAGAAAATATATATATTTGGCACATGCCAGAAGTCCGCAGCAAACAAAGAGGCAGTCAAACAAGGAGTTTGTCGTCTGATTAATACGACTATGTGTGTACAAAAGAGAGCTGCAAATACTTGAAAGTCAAAAAGTTAGTTACTTTGAATTGTTGGTAAACCTTGGCCATATCAAAAGGATTCTACGGGAATAAAAACAGGGGAGCCTAATTTAAAAGAGGCTATTGAAGAGTTTTTTAACACAGACTTTTTTTTATTAAATAAATTTATTTAATTTACAAATGACTTTTAGTTTCTATCATGAGTGTACACAATTTAAAAATGACATTTTGCTAAATAGATGTTCTGCAATACAGACCATCTGATAGTTGAACGTTTTGCTACATGGACATTTTGCTAAGTAGACTTACTGCTCATTAGACGTTTCGCGTTGTTGGACATTTAGCTACTTAGACTTTCTGATCAGAAGGTTTACTAACTTACAGCTAAATTAGATAAATTGTGAGTATTATAATAAGTAGTTGGAACTGAGTTGCCATGGCCGACCTGAAGTCTTAAATAGATTCCGGACCCAGATTCATCGCAGCAAAAAAAAGACGTGTGGCACTCGGAGACTGCCGCGGTAAAGCTATTGCATAGCATTTTTTATCAACTTATGCAATACAACCAATGTCACCTAAAGGCGGGTTGCTGAACTAAAGAGACAAGCGTGATATTTCAAAAAGTCATTAAAAATCCTGGTATTTATCGATAGATGGAAAAACTAACAAGTATCACCGCTGTGCCGGTCGGAGTGGGGGGTGTTAGGTTTTTTTCGTTACGGAATTTCTGGATTCGGTCCCCACGCTCAAGGCCCGCGATAGAAGCTATGCAAGAGCTTAAAAACCTGCTAAAGTGGAGATTCATTGATGACTTTGTCCTCCTGTGTTTACCTATTACAAGAACTGATGGACGCTACCGAAAGCGCCAAACTAGTAGCACCGTTGTGAGCCGATACCATTAAGATTGCCATCGACACGTTAAGAAGTGTATTTACCTGGTAAGTGGGCGGGGGAGGCGGCAGAGACAGCGGTTGTGCGACGTGCAGCTGTGCCTGCACGTGTGCCGGTAGCGCCGCGCCCACCAGCCCTCCGCCACCCTGCGGAGTTACAGATATAAGGTTAGCATTTTAGCAACATACATTGGACATGAATATATAGACATATGTACAGTATGTTAGTTTAAACGTGGTACATATTGAAACCCGCATGCATGGGGCAAGGCATGTCTATACTAATAAAAATATGAACAAAAAAAAAACACTGATTGAACAACCCGTTCACGTCACACCAATTAGCGATGGGCGATTGTGAATGACATTATTCGAATAATTCGATTGTACAAGTCATTCAAATTATTCGAATAACTTTACAATTCATTCGAATTTGAAAACGAATGAATTTTACTAGTTCTTATATTCGAATATCCGGAACTTTATCTAAAAGTAAACTCTATGCTCTGATAAAAAATACTCAATTTCGTGTGTCAAATTGAATCATTAAACAATCGAATTCAGAATGAGTGAACTAGCGGTTCAGAACCGCTAGTTTGCTACGAATATCAATTCAAAGTAGACTTTATTGTCTGTATAAACAGCCCAATTTTGTATAGCACGGCTAAAGCAAATGAATAAACTAGTATTCATTCGAATATGAAGCGAATGAAAAGTAAATAATAATGTATTGCGTTGTCTCGTTCCTTCCGATTCAAATTTCATTATTACTAGTTCTTATATTCGAATATCCGTAACTTTATCTAAAAGTAAATTCTATGCTTTGACAAAAAATGCTCAATTTTGTGTGGCAAATTGAATCATTAAACCATCGAATTCAGAATGAATGAACTAGCGGTTCTCAAATTAGTTACTAGTTGCTACGAATATCAATTCAAAGTAGACTTTATTGTATGTATAAACAGCCCAATGTTGTATAGCACGGCTAAAGCAAATGAATGAACTAGTAGTTTCATTCGAATTTGAGAACTAGCGATCGATTGTTTTTGCATTCGATTGTTAATATTAGTACTATCAAACCATTCGAATGTTGGAATCAGTAACAATCGCCCATCTTTAACACCAATGTACTGAACACAGACACTACTGTAGCACTCACTTTAGCAACAAGGATGAAGATACAGTAAAACAATTAGAAAAACTTCCACTTGTGTATTATTATCAATATGGGGTAACAAAACATGAGTGACCTTATTAAAGGCCGGAGAATCATAACATCGCGATTCAAAATCGTGACGTAATTTAACAAAGCCATCTATTGGCACAAATTAACACTAATATTATGACTTTGCTCAAACACTGATAAATAACAGACAGAACCATACCAAATATTTTTGAAAAGTCTCGCAACTCTTTTTTTTTTTTTTTTTGCGGGGGTGGGAAATCATCAAATAACCCCTCCCGCTCTTGGGCAGAGCGAAAGGGAGTGTCAGACTTAAAGCGCCTTATTACAAAAGGTAATTGGTACCTGGTTTAACTTAGACTTGGTTTATCTCGCATGACGTCTCACTTCAATAGTATTCAAAAGAAAGTGACAGCATGCAAGATAAACCAAGTCTAAGTTAAACCAGGTACCAATTACCTTTTGTAATAAGGCGGCTACTGACTAAAAACCATCCATGCTCCTTCTTAGCCCTTCATGTCGAGGCCGCGGTATCTGCGAACAACCCGCAGCCCCGACGGGCGTCGGCCCTCGCAACCCTGCACTTATCATAGAGCATGTGCGCGGGTTAATGACTAGGTATAATCCATTTTCCCTTCATATTTTAAAACAGGCGTAGGATAATGGCGAAAAAGAAACGTCTAACAAAGTGAGATCTGGAGAGTTTGCGTGGCACAATTCATCATCTGCCTAGCCATTTCCCAACTATGTTAGGGTCAGCTTCCAATCTAACCGGATGCAGCTAAATACCAGTATTTTACATGGAGCGACTGCCTGTCTGACCTCCACAACCCAGTTAATACTAGGTAATACGATACTCTTTGGTAAGACTGGATGTCAGAATTTCAGGTCACTGACTACCTGTAACGACTGCCAAAGATCTATATATGGCAGCCGGGACCAACAGCTTAACGTGCTTTCCGAGGCACGGAGGAAACTCAGTATGTTGGGCGGTCACCCATCCACAGACGGACCTAGGCAAGCACAGCTTTACCTAAAGATCGGCCCGAGTGGCAGTTCTTATTAAGCCACGAGCTCCTCTTAAAATCTTACTACTGTTATACATAAATGCGAAAGTTTATGACGATAGATGGATATAACATTCTTTCATTCAACTCTCAAATGTAAATCTTGCTAGCATACATCCTACGCAAAAACTCCTGAACGAGTTTGGATGAAATTTAGCACACAGATAGTTTATAACCTGGATTAACACATAGGATACTTTTTATCCCGGTAGTATGATCCCGTGGGACAACGAACTCTGCACGGGCGAAGCCACAGGAAAGAGTTAGTCTTATCTAGTTGAACAGTACCTGTGTGTGTATATGGTGTATAGGATGGTGCGGCCAGCGCGCCGCGTGTCGCACGTACGGACGCGCACGCGACCCGCCCCCCACCACGCCCACTCCCACGCCTCCGCCCACGCCCACGCCCACACCGCCGCCGCTGCGACGCTGAGGAAACAACGGGGTCAACTTAAGACATACAGTCAAGCCCTAGGGTCACGATAAACCTGTAGCAGTACTATAAAAAATACTACAGCGCGAGCGCCATCTAAGACAAAAATAAATTAAGTCTAGTTTTATTGGTTGTTGTACTCATACGTCGATCTTTCTCTTCAAATATTGTTTGTTTTTTAAACATTGCCCCACACTAGGAATTTCTCCTGTATCGTGGGTGCGTTTACAAACATATAAAATCACATACACAAATACCTAGACCCGAAACAAATATCTCCAGGCCATACAAATATTTGTTCCGTGCGGGGATCGAACCCGCGACACGCAGCGCAACAGTCTAATCGCTTAGCCACTGCGCCAACCGTGCCGTCAATATCTCGATAACGTGACACTTTGGGGTACCGTGTTTCTTGACACTTTTTGTTCGTCTATTTGTCTTACCCATATACAGGGTGTTAATTAATCCATCACACAGCCGTCAACCAAGCATTCTGTACATCAAACTAAGTACCCCTACGGGAAACGCCTTTTTTTGGGTCAAAAATCACATTTTACGCTAAAACTCATTGTAGCACAGTTTAAACATTGTGCTAGTGGATGCTTTGAATAGTAAACGGGTCGTGGAGGTAATTTATGTGAAGTTATAACCTGAAAAACTAGTATTTACAAAAACAGCTGTGAACAATTTGGAACTTTGACCCCCTATATCTCCGTAACTAGGAGGTTCCCAGGTATGGTCTAGAACAAAAAATTGATCGCAGTGGTGGGGAGAACAAGTGCCCTTCGTTTGCGTTAAGGCTACTTTTACACCCTATATAAAACAATGGTACTCACGTGGTGATGGTGCGAGAGTGCATGTCTCGCGTGGTGCGGCGCCATCAGCTCCAGTGGGGCTCCACGCGCCTGAGGACAAAAACCAACATGAGTGTTCATATTTCAAAACGTTGTTCCCTCATACCTAAGTACTAATGCTGTAACATGAAAATATTGTAAAACCAAATGATTTAAAAAGAGCAACCATGTAGTTTCTTAACTGCTCCATAGGAAACCCGAACCGTGCACCTTTTCTCGTCGATTTTTTAAATATTTTAAATTATGGAGATAATTGGATTTCATACGAGCCGAATCCCGAGTAGCTGCACAAATCTATGTACGGGACCTTTGGTCGACAGTAGGTAGGGTCTAGAACAGGGATGACGAACCAAAGGCACGCGTGGCATTGATGGCACGTTACACATTATTTCACACATCGTACAATTAATATTTCGTTACATCTCTCGCCTGCATTACACCACTGAGGTAGAGGATATCGAGGAGTACGTGCGCCAGAGACTGAAGTACTCGCCAGGAGTTCAGCTGCTGGATTCGCGCCGCAACGTGAATTTCAAAGCGTTTGTGGTGCGCATACCGACGTGCTATCTCCGATCGGTGATGGAAGAAAGTTTTTGGCCGCAGGATGTGGTGTTCCGTCGCTTCCGCGGACAAATCGCACTAAGTATCGTGCAAGTGAAGTGAAGTGATACTAACATAGTTTTTAGTTATTTATACTAACACAAATGTTATTAGTATGTATATTTAGGTTAAGGTATTTGTCTATGGGTCTTTGTTACCTGAAAATAAATGTATTCCATTCTATTCTATTTTAGGTACACCACCGAATTTTTAACCATATTTTCATATTTATATGCTTACGAGTAATTATTTTCAGATTCATAATAATTTATGTATTTATTGTTTCAGAGATGAATAACATAAGAATCGATCACAAACTCTTTCGTAGAAGAGTCCTGTTCAACATGCAATCTTTTAAAAGTAACCTCTTATAACGACTTTACTTTACATAAAAGTTACTTAACATCTAATCTGTAACAACAGAAGTTTCACTAATGTTACATCAATTAGATTTACACGTAGAACTGAAACAATTATTATGATACTAGCTGAAGCACGCAACTTCGTCCGCGTCACATAATATAGCTTATAACCTTTCTCGATAAATCGACTATCCAACATATTAAATTGAGTTAAATTGTACTCGTAACAAACAAAAAGTCTTACCTTTCCTCTTTATAATACCTACTAGCTGACCCACGCAACTTCGTCTGCAAAACATAATATAGCTTATAACCTTTCTAGATAAATCGACTATCCAACTTATTAAATTGAGCTATATCGTACTCGTAACAAACAAAAAATCTTACCTTTCCTCTATAAAATACCTATTAGTTTAGATTGAATTCGATTATATTATTAAAGTAACAATTACTATAGGTATCTCTTACTGTTTAATTTACAGTAACACCTTTTACTTGTAAACATTATGGTGCAGTAAATATTTTGAATTTGAATTTTTCCGGAGCCCCCAGAGGCCAGAATCCCCACGTACCTACCACACCGGACCGAATGACTGCCACGCGCTAATTATTTTGTCGCCCGTATATTTTTACATTGCGATATTTTTTTTTTTTTTTTATTTTTTTTTTAATAAAACGTTGCCCCAGACTAGGATATCTTCTAAGATATTTGTTTAAACTGTATAGAGTAAAAGGCACAAATATTCTATATTAAATTTCCGTGCTAGCAAACACATTTATTTAGATATAGATTAATACCATATGGGTTAAATAAGCTTCGCAAAATATAATTCTTTTTAACCTAACATTTTAATATAAAAAAATGGTTACAGTGAGTCAATCGTAAAAGATAAACATATGCTGTCGCGAACTTTTTTTTAGAACTTTTAAAGAGGAACAATTCCTTCATACATGATATTTACGTAACTTAAACCGTTTTCGCAGCGCACGCAACGGAAGCTCTCAAAAAGGAATAACGATTCCCGTTTTTGCAACATTTTTCATTTATGCTCCGCTCCTATTAATCGTAGCGTGATGTTATATAGCCTAAAGCCTTCCTCGATAAATGGACTATCCAACACTAAAAGATTTTTTTAATTCCAACCAGTAGTTCCAGAGTTTACCCCGTTCAAACAAACAAACAAACTCTTCAGCTTTATAATATTAGTATAGATTAGTTAGATTGGCTTCGATTATATGATTAAAGTAACAATTACTATAGGTATCTCTTACTGTTTAATATACAACTCCTTGTACTTGTAAACATTATGGTGCAGTAAATATTTTGAATTTGAATTTCTCCGGAGCCCCCAGAGCCCAGAATCCCCACGTACCTACCGCACCGGACCGAATGACTGCCACGCGCTTAATTATTTTGTAGCCCGTATATTTTTACATTGCGATATCTTCTAAGATATTTGTTTAAACTTTATAGAGAAAAGGCACATTTATTCTATATTAAATTTCCGTGCTAACAATCACATTTATTTTGATATAGATTAATACCATATGGGTTAAATAAGCTTCGCAAAATATCATTATTTTTAATCTAACATTTTAATATTATAAAATGGTTACACTGAGTCAATCTTAAAAGATGAACATATGCTATCACGGACTTTTTTTTAGAACTTTTAAAGAGGAACAATCCCTTCATACATGGTATTTACGTAACTAAAACTGTTTTCGCAGCGCACGCAACGGAATCTCTCAAAAAGGAATATCTTTTCCCGTTTTTGCAACATTTTTCATTTATGCTCCGCTCCTGTTGATCGTAGCGTGATGTTATATAGCCTAAAGCCTTCCTCGATAAATGGACTATCCAACACTAAAAGAATTTTTCAATTCCAACCAGTAGTTCCAGAGTTTACCCCGTTCAAACAAACAAACAATCAATCAAACAAACAAACAAACTCTTCAGCTTTATAATATTAGTATAGATTTATTTTTTTATAAAACGTTTCGTTTCGTTCGTTTTTTTAGAAAAAATGGCACGTTGATCCATAAAGGTTCGCCATCCCTGGTCTAGAACATTAGACAAATATATTATTTAAGCGTTGCTTACCTCAGTGGCGAGCAACAGCGGCGCGTGGTGTAGATCAGTGGCAGGTTGCAGTGGAGACAGCGTGCCTTCACCACCGCCCACCATCTCCAGGCGACCGCCTTCTGCGCGCTGTGGGCCAAAAAGAAGCTTAAGTGAAAATAATCACGCACGGGACCGGTCAATGTTTATTTATTTATTTACCACTCATTATAACAACATTTGTGCTTGTCTAGGTCGGTCCGTGGATGGGTGACCGCTTGATATACCGAGTTTCCTCAGTGTCTCTCAAAGCACGTTAAGCTGTTGATTCCGGCTGCCATATATAGATCTTTGGCAGTCGTTACAGATAGTAAGTGACCTGAAAGTCTGACATCCAGTCTTACTAAGGGGTATCATATTCCCGTCGGGGCTGCGGGTTGTTCGAAAGAGATACCGCGGCCTCGGCGCAAGGGCTAAGAAGGAACATGGAAGGTTTTTAGTCAGTAGAAGTCTTACACTCCCTTCCGCTCTGCCCAAGAGCGGGAGGGGTTTTTTGATGATTTCCCCCCTAAAAGGTATCAGGTATCATATTATCTACCCAGTATTAACTGGGTTGTGGAGGTCCGATAGGCAATCGCTCCATGTAAAATACTGGTATTCAGCTGCATCCGTTAGGACTAGAACCCCAAACATAGTTGGGAAGAGGTCAGGGAGATGATGGTTAAGGTTCAAGGTTGATTTTGAAAAGTTTAAGGTAGAATTGTTTCGATCCTTAACATAGCATTATCAGCCTATAATGTTCCCACTGCTAGGACACCGGCTATGAGATGGCTTCCTCCATATGAGCGGAGAGAGATAAAGAGAATCACTGAGGACAGACGACGGGAGACCACACCCGTGTGTCTATGGCGAGAGTGGGAAGAATATCATCTGGCTAGCCTTCTAACAATTATGTTGGGGTCGGCTTCCAGTCTAACACACTCTAGAAATTAGCAAAATCAATAAAGCGCAGGATTACAATTAGCGTCACCTTGTTTTTGTAGAATTTGCATGAGAAAACCTCATCATTATCATCAGCCTATAGTGTTCCCACTGCAGGGACTCAGGCCTCCTCTCTAGGAGAGGGATAGGCTATAATCCACCACACGGGCCCAGTGAGGGTTGGTAGATGTCACATATCCTCGAATTTCGATCCTTACTTAGTTAGAAATCCTTCAAGAAATATAAAAATAAAATAATAAACACGGTACAAACCTGAGAATTAGCAATATAGTGTGTATGCGGATGCGGCGGCGAGGCGAAGGGCCCTCTTGGCGGCGGCGGCGGGGCGAAGCTCCCGTGGTACTGCAGGCCCGCGTACACGCCGCCCATCTGACGGTGACGTCACGTCAGCAAGGGGTGGGGGTGGGGGGGAAATACTGAGCGGGAGGGGCACGCAATGACAACGGGGCTATGTAGATGGTCTTCACTATTATATAACGGATATTAAAGTATTTGTCAATGGCATTAGTCCTAGTATCTTAGGTGTTTACAAGGTGTAAGGGGGCTGCGGGTTGTTTGCAAGAGATACTGCGGCCTTGACATGAAGGGCTAAGAAGGAACATGGGTGGTTTTTAGTCAGTATAAGTCTGACGCTTCCTTTTGCTCTGCTCAAGAGCGGGAGGGGATTTATTTGATGATTTCCCACCCCAAAAACCTCTCCGCAGACTGATGCGGTGCATTCAGTATATCATACTAATATGACCGGTATTGTTATTTTAGGAACGTTATGAGGAATACAATCAATTTGATTTATTTGATTTTCTCATGCGTAATGTTTCGTTACCGCAGCAAAACGCATGTAGCGAACGGCAAGCGTGACGGCTAGTTCGATACTTCGATGAACTCTGTTTCAGACAGGAAGTGAACAGCTAATTGTAGTTTGGAAAACCAGTTTAACTTTTTTTTTTAATTAAAATGTCATTGCGTGTGAACCTCCCGATCTGTAATCCACCTTAAATTGTTAAAAGATTGAATGTAACATGAATATTTATAACCATAATTAAACAAATTCAACGACATTTTCTTTCTCTCGTATCAATACCTAAAAAAATGCCAGAAATCGACATTTCATTTACGCCAATCGTAATTTTAATGGCTTTAAATGAGAGAAGTTTAAAGGTAACTTCGATAAACCAGATTTATAATGTTAATCCAGAGTTTTTTTTTTCTATATTCGTGTTACATTCAATCAAAAGGTATTTCGAAACGATTACCTCCCGAACTGATGTGAAAAAATGGACGAAAATTATATTTAGAAAAAATCTGTTTACTAAAGTAAAATACTCAAAAGGACAATGCCAAAAGTTTAACTACCGAGTTCAATACATGATTCAAAAAAGGATTGGAGTTGTCCGATTCTTATTTATTTATTTATGGACAACCAAACGAAGCATAGGTACACCAAAAATACAGATGTTTAAAGTATTCATTTTATCTGTATGCCGTGTGAGCACAAGTCATCTATATATAGCTACGTATAACGACGACTCGAAGGCGGGTTGTGGGCACACAAACGAATTATTGTTCGACCCATATGCTGGGTCCTTGACACCGAAAGTGTTAAAGTGCTCATAATATTTTGAATTTCTCTAGTGTCGCCTTAATTAATTCCTATTGACATGTAAATAATTATTTATTGAAACTTAAATAATTTGGCGGTATTTTAGTTAATTTAGAGTATTTTAGAGGAATCTGTTAAATAATTGATTTTTACTGAATGTCCATGTTTTTCAGTCATCAATTCCGGATATAATCGTCCATTTAAAAATGATAGAGGAGCCCAAAGTACCAGGGAACAAGAAACAGCGGCTGGTATAAACGTAAAGCATAAAGGTTCTCTACTCGTCCTATCGAGATACATACATAATAATCACACATGTGTCGAAACTATGAGATAATATTAAAAATTAAGTGCCAGAGAACTATTCACATTTTTATATATAAAAAAAATTATAATAAAAAAGAATACAGCATGTATCAGGGGTTCTAAAATGGCCGTTTTTAACAGAATCATAATGAGATTAAAATATAAAACACGTTACAAATCTTAAAATGGTTATATTCATGATTAGCTTAGCCCAATGGATTTTTTGGGAAATTTCGAAACGCCTTGTTGACGACTCTTCTTGTGACCCGAGGGCTGGCTTTTTCCTTGGCCAGAGGCTAAGTTAGTTAGTATAAAACGTGGTAATGCTGCCTGCCAGCTGACAGCGTTGAGAACGAGTTTTATGATTTTACAGTTTGTTGTTAGTTAGGTTATACATTTTATTGATAAATTTAATATTACACCTAATTATATTCTTTATATAAACATTTTAAGAATTTCAACGTGATTTATATTGTAATTCTATTATAATTCTGCTAAAGCGGAAATTTTGGACCCCCAGAAAGATGTGACCATATTTAATGGTGTATCACAGCCTTAAACATAAGTTCACTTTTCTGACACGTGCTGTATAAAAAAATATATTTAAAAAATAATTAAAAATATTTAAGAAAGTGTTATTTTTAAGGGTACAGCTACGCTACGGTGGGCTATAACTGAACTATTATGATTCCATACATAAATAGTTGGCAATATATAAGAAAAAAAATTAAAAAAATATATTATAAAAATATAAATATATAAGAACGAGAGAAAATCTTATTGCTGCTAATATCTCTGAACACAAAATACCTCTCTAAACGCCATTTACAAGTGTTAATTTAATCGTTGACATTAAAAAGAGCATATTTTAGGAAACAGCCAAGTTCTAATAAACAAAGCGACCAGCCAAATATTTTTTTTAAATTTATTCTCTACGAAATACCAAAGCTTGAGTTGCTAGCGGCAAAAATCTTAAATAAACAGTGTGGCAATACTGTCGACGGTTTCACCCCGTGTGAGCCACGGCTAGGGTTACCATTAATTCGGAAATGTCCCAAATTTTTAGGGCCCCATACGGACTTTATCCAGTCATGTCATTTGTCTGGACTTTTCGACTTGAAATGGGTTTTAGAAAAAGTTTCTTACTTCTTGAGATCATCATCTGACCGTCATCTGTACGGAATGTTACGGAATTTCTCGTACTTTCTTGAAAATACCCGTAATTTTTTAGGTAATTCCCGTACTTTCTTGGAAATTCTCGTAATTTTTTTTTTTAAATTTCCGTACCTTTTCTTAAAAAAAGTTACTTTTTTAAAAACTCTTACCACGGCTAAGGGAGGACCAGGCTGCCACACATGGGGTGAAATCCGAAGACAGAAGTATTTAAACTCCAAAAATTAAACACGACAAACACATACACAGGGTACCCAAAAGTGAGAAAAGTCGTTGCATGCGGTACACGGAATAGTAAATTTAAAAGTGGCGGGGGTTAGTTGTTGAAAAAAAAATATTTGGGAAGGTCGTTTGGACCGAGGGAGTATGGTGAGCCCCTCACTTCATTGGTAATGTCCCATTCTGCCCTGCTAATTTATCCCAGCAATGGTCAAAATTATAACTTTGCTGCCCACTTTGCGCCAGTAATAGTTTTTGGTAGAACGAAATGAACTAATGTTGATAGTGTTGATGTGAATTTGACGCACCATTTTTTAATATTTAGTACAGACATAGCGTAATCGCCCGGTGGGACAAGTTTATGGGACACTTTGTCCTATTATGACAAAACGGTGGGGCAGAATGTACCAATCCCTTCAGAGGTGGGGGACTCGTTGACTAGACATGTGTTATGTAGCGGCTAGACCTTGCAGTACGTATGTACAGGTATGAGCTTGGGGTTGTACCACCATCATACCACCTGCATTACTATAATCTTCAGTAAAAAAAAGAGATGGAGCTATACAGGGTGTATAGCGCTATCTCTTTCCCCCCACTAAGATTGAAATAAAACTGGTGTAGGAGGTAGTAGGTCCCCTGAGTGCATGCGCACCGAGTGAAGTCATGCGCGCTAAGGGTGTAGCTCACACTGACGTGTTAACTTACGACAATGCAGAGTGTGTATTGAATATTGAGACAAATTCATTGATCAAACTATTTTGAAATCTATCATGGTCTACGCATAGCAAGTCTTGCTACGCGTAAAACTACGGCGTAGGTCTGTGCTACGAACTTTTTTGTATGATATCTGTCTTAACATCCAAAATCCACCTCGTTTACAATGTTTACCGTAACCGTAACATACCCCACATTAAAACACATAATAAATTAAATCATTCTTATATTAATAAGTGATCATTCGAAGCCTCGTATTCATAGAAAACAAAAACTAACAAAACATTGTTAAAAATGTTGCTGCAGCATGTTAGGCAACTTTTATACACCATTAATACGTGGTTTTTGAGACAAAATATAATTAACACGCACTAATCATTATTTTCTGTATTTCTATCCTTTTCTATCATTCAAAAGTGCCATTAACTTAAGCGAGAAAACTACAAAGCGTATGAGTGCGAATGTTTGCGAGCACCTTTCTCGCTCTAACCAATGACAACTCTAAGTGATGGAAAGAGACACACATACAGCTTTTATCCGATTCGTGCGTGCAAATTTAAACTTTATCTGCATGTGTTAAAGCCTGTTTTTCGCTACACCCGTGTTAGGAATAGCGTGTGGTCTTACTTCGGCGCTGTTATTGTGTGTTTTAAAAAAATATTAAGTAACATTTGGGAGTGTGGCATGAATTAAAACATCGAGATTTTAATGTAAGTTAGAGAGTTTTTGATGACGAAGTGCGGTAAGGACGGGTCTGTAAAAACTATTATAGACTTTTTAAGATTGAAAATCACAGATGGTTAAAATGATAATATTTTTTTTGTGATATTTTGTATAATCCTGTAAAATTAACTAAAATATTCTTTGTTATCTCTTTCTTTATCGAAATAATTGTTCTACGAAACCGTCCCTACAGCATAACCCCGTCAAAACACCTACATAATCAAGCACTGTGCACGCCTATGTATTAAAAGTGTTGCACACCGTCTAACAGGCACCACCACCTTGCTATCTTGTAAAGGAGAATACACAATAGCAGTAAGACTACTATTAAGTATTTTACTTTAGCAGCGACCTCGCGATACGTGACTTTGAATACACGTGATTACTTTGAACCATAGGATTAAGTAAACGTCATATTAACTAGTATAATTTTCCCAATATAAAAACAGCCTGTATAATTATTGAAAATAAAAAACATCCTGTATAATTACTAAGCATCACATAAGAAGTCATATATATACAGGGTGTAAGAAAGAAAATTTATCAATTAAAAACAATATTTTAAACTAATAATAAAACACTTTTAGATTAGTACTGCAGTAAATCAATTTAGTCAAAAAGTTGAAGTTAACACCTCTGTCAAGTTAAAAATAACTTTTTTTGTATGCCCTAAATTGTCAAGTCATCTATAGCTACGTATAGCGACGACTCGGAGACGGGTTGTGAGCACACAAACAAATTGTTGTTCGACCCATATGCTGGGTGCTAGGGCACCGAAAGTGTATGACCCCTTCCATTAGACCCAGAGGTCTATTTGTGTGCTTTGTTTAAATATAAGAAACTTGTAATTTTTAAATAAATAAATAATAATTCCCTCCTAATCACATGTACCATAAGTCGCGTACCGTTCGTAGGTCCAAAGCGGCGTCACTAACAAGTGCCTTGGCCGTGTCACGCCATTCACATCACATCGCACTATTAGAGCAGACACGCCCACCAAACAAACACTTGATTTTTTATTTATTTATTTCTAATTTAAATTATAGAACATTTTAGCTGTTTTTTATTTAAGAAGTTGTGTTCATTAGGCGATAAATGACTGGTATTTCCAGAAAAAAAGAAATTAAAAACTCTTTTTACTCGAACCATTCAGCTAAATCGCGTTTAGTTACATGACTTTTAAATACGTTTAGTTATTTTTATTGAAATTATCACCATAAACTTGATGTAGTACTGACAAAAAAAAAACTGTTAATGTAAGTTATACCTCCATAATTTCGATCAATAAAATGCAGCCAGTAAAAGTGTTTAAACTACAAAGCCTGAAATAATTTTAATAAAATAATTATTTTATATATATCTTCAAGGTTTTCTACATTAATTCCTATAAAAGACTGTTCATTTGAGGACAAAATGTACAATTTGACAGAAAAAAATTCAACCTATTAATTTGGCTGTTATTTTTAAGGGTTCTAATGTGACCACAATATTCAAAAAATCGCCTAATGTTACACAACTTAAGCTACTTACCGATGATCGCATTTCTTATGACAAATTCCAATGCCTAAAAAAATTGCGAGCATTTGTAGGCAGCCTTAAATAAAAATTTAAAGACTTACACAAAAACCACTATAGATCACATATTGTTCAAGAAATTGATTGTTTTTAGCATTAACGACAATGTATGCCGAACTAAACGAATTGCAGGGAACAGTGGGTCTAAAATGGCCAATTTGAATCACGTTAAAGTTCTTAAAAAATTATCACAGGCGCATTTAATATGAATTTTCACTTCGTTACCATTTTATGTTTTTTTTGCCATTTTAGACACCCACAAGTTTTTTTTTCAGAATCCCTTTTTTTGCTTTTTTTTATACCAAAGACAACCAATAACTTCTAGTGTCTAAAACGCAAGTGTCAAGCCAGAGTAAGAATAAAATTGTTATAATAAAAAAGTGTGAAAGCGTCAAGTGTGTGTCGTGTGAGCGCGTCATAATACAGGCTTACTATTAACTTCAAGAAAAAGTTTTTTATCAATGGTAAGCCATTAAACGATAGTTAGTACCGCACCCGCGCTATTTCGCTCAGACGATGCCCTGACTACCCTCAAATCTATATTTTGAATTGGCCGTTATTTCATCGTAAAAATATGGTATTCAGCTACATCTGGTTAGACTAAAATCAATGCCAATATTTTGCCAGTAATCCACTCCCATTTGGCGAGCCTTTTGCCAAAAAAGCAGGCATACATTCTGATAGATTTACCGATTAACAACCCTAAGGCCTCAGTAGCATATATAAATATTTTTATCAAGGTCTTGTCAGGGCATCGTCCGGTACATAGAAAAGGTTCTTACAAAGAGTCCCGAAGGCTATAGTTAAGTCTAAGCGGCACGATACAAGCCACTAACGCTGGCTAGCTCCCTAGAACACTGGACCATCTGGGCATGCATATGTGCTGACACATGTACAGTTGTCGTGGTGTCCGACTGGGAACATCCTGTATACGCCACTCAAGGAGATTAATTTTGTAAAACCCTGTATACTAAATGACGCTTGATGATGTAAAATTGATCGAATTTAACGATTTTGTACATTTTACTTGACGGTCTAACTAAATCAATCAGTAAAATATGAAAACTATAAGTGTGACCACAGGTTAAATCAATATTTGAGATATTTTTTATAAAGAAGACATTAGTCAGGAGCTTTAAATGAGAGACATAGAAGATTTTTTGTAAGTACTTCATTTTCCGACTAGAATATTTTAAAAACAAAATCCACTTTCGGTTAAAATGCCAACTTCCGATGTTTGTGTTGGTAAATAAGTCAATTCTGCATACACAAAGACAAGTTGGTAAAGTTAAAACCACTCGTTAACCTGATTCTTCTGAGATATTTTTGGTAAATGTTAGAGGGTAGTTAACAAAAAACACAAGTGGCGACAACAGGGTATCCCTTACTACGACGGACAGACGTAACATCGAGAGAGTAGTAACATACTATTGTCAAACCAAGCGCGGTGGATTCGAATGCTTACACTTATAGTTTGGTGCTGCTGGGACGCTGTATAGATTACACTGACTTGGGTATTAAGATAGATATCTAGATGCGAGATAAATATAGTATTTTTAGATGTCCGAATGTGTGATCAATGGAGTGGATTTTGAGGCGGTTTGTTATAAACATGGGATTCCAGCGTCAAACAAAATTTGAATTCTGTTTTCACTAAATACATTTTAAAAAGTGAGACTGTGAGAAGCTCTGGGTCTTTTTCAAGCGATGATCATCGTCAGCTATCTCTTTTAAGTCAAAATCCCTTAAATAGTGACCAAACTCCACATTTGCTGAATTTATTATAATCAGCTTCCATTTAGTCATATGCATAGTTGAATTTATTTATTTTCCTTTTGATGAAATAATTTTATTTCTCTGTAAAGGAGTTTCTCAGACACACAAATCAACAACATTTACTACAAATATAAAAGCCAGTGCAAATCTAACCAGCCTCACAGCAGCATAATTATAGAAAGTATTTATATAATGAACACTATGGTAAGAGTAGTAACAAGACGAGCGCATCGTCAAGCTGACGGACCAACAACCTGAAGCTTAGAAATAGTACCAAACCATTGACACGGAACTAACACACACAAACACACTGGATGTTGAAGACAAATGATACGTGGGGATATGATGACACTTAAGAAAGTTGAGTTGAGAAACTAGGGTTCAAAAGCATTTGACCTGAAATACTAAGACTTGATTTAGGAGAATGTAGGAGATAAGCACAAGAAAAGCCTAAACCCAGCAGTGGGTGAATTCAGGCTGTGAATGATAGACAAACATTTTAAAGTCACATACATGGCAAAGCAAGTGGTCATAAGGAAGTTAGATAGGAAAGCTGAAAAGAATCTTTGTACATAGATTCTTGGCCATTTGTAAGAGTATCATAAAACAAACGTTTTACCAGAAAGAAGCCTCGAGTGCAAAACTATGAAATGAGCAAAATAGGGTCTTCCATTAGCAGTAACAATTACTTTATAAAAGCTTGGAGAAAAGACAAGAGTTCATTTCCTTGTCTCTGATCGCTATATTTTTTTTTAAACATAGTGTGTGTGTATATGTCAATCCACGTGACATCACTAAAGATACAGTGGTAAAGCGGGGCTGGCAGCCACGGCGCCATCACAGGGACCATCACGCAGCGGAACGGAGACAACTCGTGCCCAAGACGACTATACCAACGATACATCACAAACACAGAAGGCAAAACCATTTAAAAAACTAATAAAAAAACTAGCCGGCAAAATTCGAAGCAACACATCAAATAATAAACGTTAAATTATAACCACTAATTAAGACAACAGTAAAGAAAGAACGTAAAACAAAGACGTTTTTTGAAAATTTGCGTGATAGGAGTTGGATTTAGGTTTCTATCAGATACAGGTTACATGAAAAACTGATTGGCAAATTATTGCAAACATTAAAAATCTAATTATTACACTTAGGAGACACAGAAATGGCTTTTATTCGAGCTGAAAACGTAATTAAACATTGACAAAGCCTCTATGATGTGATACAACGTTGGTATACCTGAACGATATGCTAATGTACTGTGTTAGGAACATGCACGCGTCCAAAAGTTACGACGGTAAGAAACGTGGAAACCAACTCCGATACGATTTGAATTATTTACAATACATTTAGAGGGTAGTTTTAGAAAAATATTTTGACTGGAAATGCGGGTAGGACTTAGTATTTTTTTAACCCCTTCAACTATCCGAATTTGTTTAGACTTTATGGATGCAAGCTGTGATTTGTTGCTCTTTATTTAATATAATATTAGTTTCATACAAGCAAAGTTATTAACAGTAAGCTGTGTGACTTACAATAGCATTCACATAAGATTTATTTATTTAATACTTCAAGCACACATGTACAGATTAATCATGAACATGAGTTTATATTTCTAGATGATTTTCATACAATTTGATGAACTTAGACACAATTCTCAAGCAAGTGAAGTAGCCGTGTTAACGTTAGCCTAAAATTGTTTAAAGTAGAGCATTTTTTCAGTTGAAGGGATTAAACCAGACACCAGACACGAATCAATTCATTAAATAGCAGACAGAGAACAATAAAAAGCTGATTTCATCCAAAAACAAGCGTCATATCGTATCGGAGCCACCAAAAACCCTGTACCAAAACTCAAGGTTCCGTCAAACGGTTCAAGAGAAATTGTAGACTCGCCTCCAGACATTGACAGACACTGGACTAAAGTATTTTGCTCCATGCTTGTTTTAGAGCATCGTTATCGTTGAAATTATTTTTTCAACACGATGCCTTTTCCAATGCCACTCAAAAGAGTGGACACTGTCTCTTGCAACACAGTTTTGAATACCTCATGAGTCAGAGAATCCCATGATCTATTGTACAGACGATAGCACATCAAATTACCCGAAACTGTAAAATTTTTCCAATCAACCTTGAACTTACTGCATTAGCAATAAAGTTGAAAACTATAAAATTTAACTGAATGAAGTAAGAATGATATAGCAAGAAAGGAGGTGTCTCATGAGATGATGAAAAACAGAGAGGTATGGAAGAGGAATACATGCTGCGCCGACCCCAAATGAATTGGGATAAGGGCAAGAGAATGATGATGGTAGCTTGATGAAAAAAGTGATGGATACTAAAGTTGATGGATGGAGAGGGAGAGGAGTTGTGTTAGGAATTTCATATCAAAAAGAGAAAGGACTAAATGCTGCCGTGACGTCTGACAGAAAATAATGGAAGAAGAAATCGTGCCGACCCGAAGTAAAATGGGAAAAAGGCAAGATGATGATGATGATGTTGTAGTAGTTTGATGTGCTAGCGTCTGTATATCTTATTTTATGTCAATAAAGTTTTGTTTTTTGAAGAACCATGTCTGCCAGTATCCAGTTTTGGAGGCAAATCCACAATTTCTCCGCAACCAACATTGACGGATCCTTTCAGCGCAATATTAGAGCAGTTCCTGCTATTTCGGGTGTATACCTGGTAGCGCAGGTGTGGCAGAGAGGGCAACACGGCGGCGCCCCACAGCTCGGGCGCTGGGACTGCGCCCGCCGGTACCTAGGTACGTGTCGCCACCCTCAGCATGGGGGCGAGGGAACCGGGCGGACGTGGTGATGTCGTTATGTGAGGGTTACAGAGCGAAAGTTTTGGATGGATGGATGTTTCCGTTTCGACTAAGAATTGAGATGCTTGTTTCCACTACATTTTAAAGTAATTTAATTGCGCCCTGGTGAAGGTTGCGGGTATCTGCTGGATGTGAGACGCACGAGACCAGTCAAGAAGGCGAGACTTAAGCCTTTGTCCAGCCGTGTATGTCATTCAGCTGAAATGACAATGATAATGACTGCTCCCTGTGTCCCAAGTCAGAATCCATCCGCATTCATCAATCATTTGATGTCATAATTTTTTTTTTTACATTCAATTGTTCAATTTGTTCTGATCTCGGAGACTAGATTAATCAAGATGAGAATCAGACTTTTCTGAATGTCTAAATTAAGTAAGACTGTCCCGAAAATTGTCCGGGCTTCGCCATTTACTAGATTCGATTGTAACTGAGAAGAAGTGGCGGAACCCCGGTATTTTAGAAAAACTTTAAAAGGGCATAGTTTGACTTTAAGAAAAATGGTCAAAGAGAAAACAAGCTCTCAATCTTCAAATCTTCACTAAAGTTCAACAAATGATTGACTACTGCACTGTAACGCTCAAATAACGACGCCATTTTGAATTACTTCACAAAAAACGTGCCGCTCGGTTCGATCGCCGTATCGTAACTTAACTTAGCTTAATACTAACATAACATAATAATAATTGATTACACAATAAATCCTGACCGATTACGAGTGTGCCTATATTTTTATTTAAATACCTAGATCTTCCATTATATTATATGCTATGCCCAGATAAGACAATTAACATAGAACTTATCAATCGATAAAATAGACGTGAATTTTGAGGGTTGCTAGACTCATATTCGGTTCGGCACAGCCGGACGGCAAAATCATGTAGTTTTAAAAAGAAGCCGAACCAAACTTATGTTTTCAGCGACGATAACTACCGAATGAAGATTGCTGATCGACGCAAGCCGAATGTGTGTTGGTAATTACTTCGGGTCGGTTTAATTGTTCATAAAATTCTGCCGAACCGAATGTGCCGACCCGAACTACATGTGTAGCGTCACTCATGTTTTTGATGTCAAACTCTGTGAAGTAACGCCTGACATACAGTAGCCAGAACATCGAATTTTAGAAGAAAATGTTCGTATTTCAATGCAAGAGTCTTCTAAATCTCGATGCATTATCGTCCGAGTATTGTGAAATAAAAAAAAATGCCTATAAATTGAAATTTCGATATTGTATTGTTCTGTAGATATAGGTCAAAGTTTGTTGTATGTTTTGTTTTAAAAATATTTGTGTGTAATTTACGATATTGGCCCAAAAATTTGTGTTTGGGCACAAATGTTTGACCAAAATTGTAGAGGTGTAATATTATGTTGAGATGTTTGTCATAAGTGTGTGTAAAAATAAAATAAAAATGTCGTGTAACGCTAGCTCCTCCTTATTATTTGTCCTACCTATACATATGCTCGGTTGGAATATTTTCTTATATTTTAAATTATTTGGTAACTGAAATAAATTGCATGATTAAATTGTTTTATTTTTTATTGGGACACGCCACGAATACATTGCTAATACTTCACGAATGAGATGAAAATATTATCAGAGATGTTTGTGGACTTTAGAAGCAGAGAGTATGGTATTTTTTTTTACTCACTTCTCGGTCTTTACAGTATTTATGTAGTTTTATTCCCTAAGCTCTTTCAATAAATAAAATAACAGTAAGTCCTTCTACCCAATAATGAGACCTAATACAGGCTAACAAGAAATCATAATTTCTCGAAAAACCGAGACATTAATTTGTACTTTAGAATTTATAATTAAAAATATTCATGTAGGCCAAGTTTATTGCAGCGTCAGAGGCGCTATTCACCCCCTTAAAAGTTTCAAATTATTTGTTATTTCATCACAAATCATCCCATCCTTTCATCTCTATACAAAAATATCCAGTTTTCGTGGTCGTGTCCCCCTACTACCCGTACGCAATCCCGGGTCATACCTGCGAGCGCTGCGCGTGGTCGCGCTGTGCGTGCGCGTGCGCGTGCCAGCCCACGCCGCCCAGCGCGCCCAGCCGGTGCGTGCCGCGCACTGACATCTGCAACCAGCCACGTGGAGGTCAACACACAGATAGGAAACTAAGCTTTACCGCGACAGTCTCCGAGCGCCACACGTCTTTTATTTTTTTTTCTTCTCTCTCCTTATTTTCTTTCTT
The DNA here is from genome assembly GCA_949774965.1 of Diarsia brunnea. Taxonomy (NCBI): domain Eukaryota; kingdom Metazoa; phylum Arthropoda; class Insecta; order Lepidoptera; family Noctuidae; genus Diarsia; species Diarsia brunnea. The sequence goes on along the minus strand of OX459025.1, from coordinate 1,937,991 downwards.
CTTTTTGATTTCTATCTTACCTGGTTAATATCCAACAGCAAGGGCGTATGATGTGGATGAGCGTGATGCGTGTGATGCGTATGATGCGCCGGGTGAGCCGGATGAGCCGGGTGAGCCGGGTGTGGCGGGTGTGCCGGGTGCGAGGGGTGCGTGTGCGGGTCTAGGAGACGCTCGGTCCAGGGGCCGGCGCCGTTGTTCACGTAGCGTACTCGCCGTCTGTTGGGAAGAAAAACGTTACTGTATTAACGAGAACTTTACATAATGGCTGAAAGGCTTGCAAGACTTGTTCTCCATTGTCCCACATGATCATTGTTTTGTTCTGGATTATACCTGGGAACCTTCTAGTTACGGAGATATTGGGGATCAAACTTACAACGTTTTTTTTACAAGCTTTTAGTTTAATTCATCAGCAAAATGTTTTGAATCCTACCGTACAACGTAATATTTAAAGCTAAATGAAAATTTCGATTCCCTGCAATAATATTTAAAGCTAAATAAAATTTCGATTCCCTGCAATAATATTTAAAGCTAAATAAAAATTCGATTCCCTGCAATAATATTTAAAGCTAAATAAAAATTCGATCCCTTGCAATAATATTTAAAGCTAAATAAAAATTCGATTACCTGCAATAATATTTAAAGCTAAATAAAAATTCGATTCCCTGCAATAATATTTAAAGCTAAATAAAAATTCGATCCCTTGCAATAATATTTAAAGCTAAATAAAAATTCGATTCCCTGCAATAATAATTGCGTCGAGTTACTTAACTTGAAGTTCAGAATGTTTGTTTGGCGGTTTCGTGAAAGGTCCGTTTACAGCTTGTATGAGGCTTAATAAGAACTGCCACTCGGGTCGATCTTTAGGTAAAGCTGTGCTTGCCTAGGTCGATCTATGGATAGGTGACCGCCCGACATTTCGAGTTTCCTCCGTGCCTCGGAAAGCACGTTAAGCTGTTAGTCCCGGCTGTCATATATAGATCTTTGGCAGTCGTTACAGGTAGTCAGTGACCTGAAATTCTGACATCCAGTCTTACCAAAGAGTATCGTATTACCTAGTATTAACTGGGTTGTGGAGGTCAGATAGGGAGTCGCTCCATGTAAAATACTGGTATTCAGCTGCATCCGGTTAGACTGGAAGCCGACCCCAACATGGTTGGGAAAAGGCTAGGCAGATGATTATTGAGGTGATTCCCCAAAATATGGCCTGCCTTCGTCTTCAGAAAGTTTTATCTGATAAATTACTGCAATTAGTAATACTTACGGTGGCTGATAGTGGTGTCGTGGCGTGCGACGTTCGACTGCTGGTGCAGACACTGATACATTACTCTCTCCTGGAATTTCAAACAGCATACTATTAGGGCGGGTGCTTTCTCGCATTCTAGATTATACGATTTCTTAACATGGAAAGATTTCATAGGTCTCTCTTCAAGAAACTCCAAGGTTGGGACTAAAGTTTTTTTTTTTTAAACGTTGCGCCACACTAGGAATTTCTCCGGAAGTCATTTATTTAAACTAGGCTGATAATCAGCACTTTTCGAACGTCAAAATTTACTTTACTTATTTACAAGTGACAGTTCCCCAAAACGCCCATCCTTCGACACTTCCTAGTGTTTTTGCTGGAAAGAAGAAGTGGCGGAACAAACTCACCAGCAACACATCTGTCTGTTAGTTAGAAGAACCAGACTCGATACAATAGAAAGGTGTAAGTTAAATTAAGATTTACTTCAGACACAAATCAATAATAAAAAAGGTATAAAATAATAAACAATGTAAAAAAAATATTGATAAAATACATAACATGTCGGTAAACTAATTTTGGAGAAAGAACATAAATAACAAACATTGTCTTGTGTTCAACTCAGCGACCAACTATTCTTATCATTTAAGTAGTCGTTAATGGAATACTGCCAGTTAAAATGAAGATGTAACTTGGTTACCTGACGACAAATGCCTAGATATGCGCCTCCGTTTCCTGCTGGGGCTGTCTCCTGCTTTAGAGGAGAGTTCGCCGTCCGAAGACCCGGCGCCGCTGACCATGGACTCTACTACAGAGCCCTCGAGGGGATTCGTATCCTGTACAAAAGGGAAAATTAATATTAGACATCAAAATTATGTTATGAGAATTTTGTATACTACAATTTGAAATAGCACAAGAGCTTATTGAGAAATATTTCTACATGATTATTAAGGACAGGTGCGTAGTACTCGTAACCACCGTGCGTGTATGACCAGATGTATGAATGTGGACGAGGCAAAAGGAGAATGTAAGAGCAAGTGGCGTTCTGTGCTTTCTGCCTACCCTCATGGGAAAAGGGCGTGAGTTTATGTATGTTTGTATGTATTATTAACAATAAAAACGGGATATTTACCACGTTAATAATTGTTTTGAGTTCCCGATATTTCGGCGCTGTTACAAGCACAATGATCACGGTTAAACTTAAGTTATTGCGGGTGGATGTATATGAGAAGAAGAAAAATCACGGATTTTCATGTTCTTAACCGAGTAAATAAATCGTTTTCGGTGTTAATGACCATGTAATGTTTCATCAATTGGCCTCAATCGGGCCGGGAGTCCGACAAAGAGCTTTACCCAGGGGGTATCGTGTTACCCAGTGGATTGTGGAGCTCAGTTAGGCAGTCGCTCCATGTAAAATACTGGAATTCAGCTAGACTGGAATACCGACCCCGTTACAGTTGGGAAAAGGGTAAGCAGATTTTGATGCCGCCCGAATTATGCCGACACGAACATGTTCGCAAGTTGCCATCAAGAGCAGCGGTGGCCCCGTCTGACGAACAGTGAGTCGTGGGTTCGAACCCAGTCAGACGCATTACTTTGTGTAATTTATTTCATCAGCACTGCTCTCAAAACGTTGAAGGAAAACATCATGTCTTAGAACCAAAAAAAATCGAAGACATGTGACATCTGCCAACCCGTACTGGGCCCACGCTGGATTATAGCCCATCCATCTCCTAGAGAGGAGGCCTGAGTCCCTGCAGTGGGAACATTATAGGCTGATGATGACCCCTCACCAAGTCTCTCAAACCTTGACACAACTTAAAAAAACACAATTATTTCCTCGTGTCAAAAACTTGTCCCTTTTTGCCTTGATTTCATAAACCAATCACTGATTTAACATAACTATAAAGGGTGTAAAAGTACCCTTAACGCAAACGAAGGGCACTTGTTCCCGCCACCACTGCGATAATTTTTTTGTTCTAGACCATACCTGGGAACCCCCTAGTTACTGAGATATTGGGGGTCAAAGTTCCATATTTTTCACAGCTGTTTTTGTAAATACTAGTTTTTCAGGTTATAACTTTACTTAAATTACCTCCATGACCCGTTTACTATTCAAAGCATCCACTGGCACAATGTTTTAAGAATGCTACATTGAGTTTTACCGTAAAATGTGATTTTTGAACAAAAAAAGAAAAATCGTTTCCCAGCAAAAATTTTTGCGTAGGGGTACTTAGTTTGATGTACAGAATGCTTGGTTGACGGCTGTGTGATGGGTTGATTTACACCCTGTATACCTTTCGTGTTTGCCTGAAATACGTTCACGAAAGCTATGATTGAGTCTTTTCTACTACATTTGTATTAAGAGTAGGTACTTGGTAGGAATATCTGGATAACTTACCATGTGATGATGATGCATTACGTGGGGTGGGTCTGCAGAAGGCCCCGCTCCACCGGGACTGACGCGCATCTCTGTAACATTACAACAAACATGACATATTAATACTATGTACTAAATGAAAGTAAAATCAACAGTTCTACTTACCTACATGATTCCCTTCCTTTGTGAACCTAGTATGCTATATGAGGGTGAAGAATGAATTCAGCACTCGGGTCCGTAGTCCGTATAAAAGTCTGCCCGTTAGAAGCCTATTAAACTTTGCCGATCGATTCAATGTAATAAGGACGTTTACTGACTAAAAAACAATATGATTCTAATTAGTCCATCTGTTAGATTATCGAAAAATATTGGATACGTATTTTTTGTTTTATCAAATCAATAAAAATCGACGAAGATAAAACGCGTGAAAGATTTGAGTGGGGGTCGTGACGTCAATCACCGGTTAAAAATGTCATAGAATAAGACGTCACACGAGTTTTCAAAGCACAGTATCGTCTTCATTGTTTGTTTACGTAAAAAAAGAAAAAATACGTGTCTAATATTTTTTGGAAATCTATCTGACGGACTAATTAGATTCTTTTAGTTAACTACCCTATTCCGGGTCGAAAAATCTCTCCCTTCAGGTGAATGCTCCAACTAGCCCGCGAAATTCAATTTTTTTTACTTTTTTTGCAATTTGCAGGTCATCAAAATCATCAATACAAGCCTCCAAGTTCATAAAGGTGCAAAAATGACTTTTTCAAGTTCCTGCACCTTTATGAACTTGGAGGCTTGTATTGATGATTTTGATGATTATATTTCTGTAAGTACATACGTCTTACAGCCGCAATTAATATTTTAATCAACATACAAACTAACACTGACCTGCAAATTGCAAAAAACGTAAGAAATTTTGAATTTCGCGGGGTGGTTGGAGCATTCACCTTAAGAAATATTCATTTATCATTTACCTGCCTTATTTCAATATATGTACTTGTGGTCGGTTCAAAATGTGTTCTTCTTCAATACTTCTCAATTACTCGTCATCTCAGCTGTCACCTTCTTTCTAGCCATATTATTATGATCCTTCCATTGATGTAAAAACTAAAGATACGGCCGTCCGAACATTTGCTCGACGCGTTCGCCATACAGAGAATCGGTGTAGTCTGCTCGTTAACGTAACCTTGTATAAGCGGCGTGGTATTTTCGAGGTATAAAGAACATAAATAAAGCTTTTAATAAAATTTACGACCGCACCCGAAGAGAGCCGATCGTGGACTTCACTTCGGCTTAGGAAAGACCATGTTGGGACCACGTTCGAGGCGTCATTTTGACATGCCGTCCGCCCAGTCCTTACGCAGTAATATATAAGTCAATGGATTCTTCACATAGTCTCACTAGGAAGTGTCGAAGGGTGGGCGTTTTGGGGGACTGTCACTTGTAAATAAGTAAAGTAAATTTTGACGTTCGAAAAGTCCTGATTATCAGCCTAGTTTGAATAAATGACTTTTGATTTTGATTTTAGTCCATTCATCGTTTATTTGGTCTTCATATTATTATCTTGTAGCCGTCTATATTAAAATCTTTCTCACTACATTTTCCTCATTTCTCGACATCACAATGGTATGTGGTTTATACCACGACAACCGATTACTACACAACTTTTCATATCATGTTCTCATTACTTACTTTTATCCATTCGCAGCATTCTCAACTTAGCCAGTCTTTCATTCATCCCTTTTGAATTCCTTAATAAGTATTATTGTCATTATTTTTGTTTTATAAGCGATACAAGAACTCAACCAACCAACCATAAAGCTCTGGAATGCGCAACCCTCTGGTATTAAAAAAAGCAGAAAGCAAGTTGGCTTTCAAAAGGAAAGTTCGGAAATACTTTTTGAAATCGGACTGAATTGCTCTCAATCAAGTCACTAGTCTTAGTAGGTAATTAATATAAGGTTTCTCGTTTTTTTTTTTACTGAATGTATTAAAATATCTATTAGTTTATTTAATTCTATCTGTATATATATGTACTGGTATGCACCTGTTTATGTATTATGTTTACAAAATGGTTTTATCCTTATTATTATTATTTTTTTTGTACTCTACCACAGTGCTGTCCTATTTGACCAAAAGGTTGACTGGTAGAGAATGCCTTGTGGCATTAAGTCCGCCTATGTACCGCTTTTGTACATGAAGTTTAAATAAATAAGTAAATAACCACCTATTTAGCAAAAAATAATCATGACAGTTTGAATGATTTCTGACAAGGCCCCCGCCAGGTGTTTTATAAGTATTAAGTACCTGTGCGGCGTCTCTCAGAGGGTCCAGCGGTCCGACGCTCAGCGCGACGAGATCCGCCTGCTCCACCGCCTTTGGACAAACAAAGGTACAAGTCAGATATTGCTCCAGATTCAACACACAATGGGAATGTTTCCATTTTGATTAAAACAGGACGCGTTGGTTGTAGTCATCTAAAGACAGCTTAGGTTAACATTAGATACATTTCCAAATACAAGTCTTCTCAAGGGGTATCGACTATGAGGGAGAGAACTTCTCGTCCCAGCCGCCGCGGGAGGCGCTCCGTGCGTCGGGGGCCACGTGATGGCTTCCGGCCACCGTAGACGCGCCTGTGGACGGTGAGTGATGGGCTAGCTCGCCGTCCGTCCGTTTTATGACGATACTCGCGGCTTAGAATGCTGTTCTAGATGCATATGCTGCTGATGTTGCTAGTGAGGGCCATGTGGCTGATGCTGCTGATGCGGAAGATGGTGGCACACGTCGCGCTTGACAGGCGCGGGGTGAAGGGGAGGCCGCCACGCATGCCTCTTTGGGACTGGTGATGCTAGCGGGGTCAGACAGACACTTCTAAAGTATACGTACCTATACTTGGTGGCCTAGATTGCTGGTCATGGTGCTTATTGTGCTGGTACACCGCCCTCCTGATGGTGCTGATGCGGAGCGTGTTACTGACGCAATTGTAGTATCCCTCAGATGCAGTAAGAGACTCCGAAAGCATACAAACCTACACTAAGAGGCCTGGAATGCTGTTCATGGTGCATATGCTGTTGGTTCGGGAGATGTGGCTGATGCTCTCGATCCCGCACATCCTGCACATCTTTGGGACTGCTGATGCTAGCAGGGTTCGTTGTGGCATCCCTCAGATGGCGACAGACACTTCTAAAGTATACGTACCAATACTTAGCCTAGGGAACTGCTCATGGTGTATATGCTAGTGAGGGTGCCATCTAGCCGATTTCGGCCACAGCGACTGCATTCGATGGTTTTCTGGGATAGTTGTCATGGAAAAGATTAGGCAGATGATGACATACCTATACTAAGCGGCCTAGAATGCTGTTCATGATGCATATGCTGCTGATGCTGTTGATGTGGGCCATGTGGCTGATGCTGCTGATGTGGGTGATGGTGGCGCACGTCGCGCTTGACCGGCGCGGGGGCCGGGGGAGGGGAGGCTGCCACGCATGCCTCTTTGGGACTGCCGGCGCTGCTACCATCACTGTAACAAAGAGATTTTGGAGTTAGTTTTGTTTTTGATAATAACACACAGTTTCTTCTTGGAGGTCATTTAATTGTAAATTGTTTGCTTATGACGTCACTACCCGAGAAACTACCGGAGTAAGTTTTCTCCTTTTATCCGGGTATTTTCTTTACTTGTTTTCAAAAAACGAGTACACACATCGAATTTAATCTCGAAACCAAATATTACCCGCACTGATCGGACGGATTGTTGATTTAAGTTAGTGTTCATAAAATATTGTTTTAAAAATATTTCAGTAACTAGCTCTTCTTTTCTCACACACGACAAAGCTAACCAAGTTTTCTTAGTTAGCGTGCAAGTGTGTGACGTCACGTAGTCTTACAACACGAGAGCGGCTCGTTGACAATGTTCTTTGTGTGGTTTAGATTAACTAAAGCCTTCATGCATACATAAACTCACGGCTTTTTTAATAGGGGTAAGCAGAAACGACAGAACACTGCTACCATTTTTTATTTATTTGGTGGTTGGAAAATCATCGAATAACCCCTTTTTTATGGTGGGTGGAAAATCATCAAATAACCCCTCCCGCTCTTGGGCAGAGCGGAAGGGAGTGTCAGACTTCTACTGACTAAAAACCACCCATGTTCCTTCTTAGCCCTTCATGTCGAGGCCGCGGTATCTCTTGCGAACAACCCGCAGCCCCGACGGGATCGAATAACCCCTCCCGCTCTTGAGCAGAGCGAAAGGGAGTACCAGAGTTCTACTGACTAAAAACCACCGCGGTATCTCTTGCGAACAACCCGCAGCCCCGACGGGACTGCTACCATTCTCACAAGCTCATTTTCGCTTCGTCAACGTTAATTCACTGACTTCATTATGGTGTGGTTAATTCCTTTTTTTTTGTTTAATTGGTGGGAAATCATCAAATGACTCCTCCCGCTCTTGGGCAGAGCGAAAGGGAGTGTCTGACTTCTACTGACTAAAACCCACCCATGTTCCTTCTCAGCCCTTTGTGTCGAGGCTATGAGGCCCCGACGGGTGTGGTTAGTCCCTAAATTAGTGTCAGAGTTTCTATGCCGCTCATGGGGTTCTGGCTTGGCTTTCCATGCCGTCGAAAAATATCTCTCATGCTGGTTTCCAAACGCATGTGACTAAAAAAGTGATGAACATAAATATTGATGGATGGAGAGGGAGAAGGAAAGCCAAAGAAAAGATGGATGGATTGTGTGAGGAATGATATGAATGAGAAAGGAATAAATGCCACCTTGACGTGTAACAGGGAAGAATGGAAGAAGAAAACGTGTTGCGCCGACCCCAAATAGAATGGGATAAGGGCAGGAAGATGATGCTAGTTTCCTCACGATGTTTTCCTTCACCAAAGCAAGTAATAAGTGAGTCTGGATTTGTGCGCGGTTCACGGCACGGCAAAAGTCTCTCTCTCCATTACATGAGACTTAAACGTGACTGCCAAAAAGTAGGTATACTACTAGGTACAGATCTGTCAACCCTTCGGGGATTACAGGCGTGATGTTATGTTATGCATGACGTCACGCAGTCTTTCGACTTAGCTGCCGTTTGTTGCCAATGCGCTTTGTGTTGTTAAGGTCAATACACGAGATTAACTTCAGCTGTACATAGAACTGGACAAAGACTGTGATACCGGTTGATAAAGATAGTCTCTAGGTTATATCGCAACGTATAATGCATAAATTTCGCCCCTGTATTTATTTCAATTAGACCATTACAGGCCATATTCCGTTACAAGTGTTAACAATAATGTTAGTGACCGAACATGTCAATTTAAAAACTTATAATTCATCATCATCTGCCTAGCCTTTTCCCAACTATGTTGGGGTCGGCTTCCAGTCTAGCCAGATGCAGCTGAATAACATTTACATGGAGCGACTGCCTATCTGACCTCCACAACCCGGTTAATACAGGGTAATACGATATCCTTTGGTAGACTATATGAGTAGAGGAAGACCAAAGAAACGATGGATGGACTGTGTGAAGGTTGACATGGCTAGAAAGGAGGTGACTGCTGAGATGACGAGAAATAGAGAAGTATGGAAGACGAAGACATGCTGTGCCGACCACAAATATATTGGGATAAGGGCAGGAGAATTATGATGGTCAGATTCCAAGTCACCGACTCCCGGTAACGATTGCCAAAGATGCCTCCACTATTATACCAAAAGAAAATTCCATCCGCGGCGACTAAAACAAAGAACCGCTCATGACGCTGTGATTACGTCACACCCACCGAAGCATGCGACGTGCGATATGAAGGCTAACATCCACACGTGCTGGTCTGAGCTACTCGCTTGCGCAACTATGCACTGTGAATACGGAACATATTGTGGAGTTTATCTATGTCACGTCTTGGTTTTGACGTGTTTAGTGTTTACGGCTTTTCTCCACGCGTTTTTAAGGGTTCCGTAGCCGAATGGCAAAAAACGGAACCCTTGTAGATTCATCACGTCTGAACGTCTCTCCGTCCGTATGTCAAAGCCACTTTATTCGGAAACTATTCAGACAGCACTTAAGGCTTGTATTCACCCCAGAGCTACCGCGGCCTCGACATGAAGGGCTAAGAAGGAACATGGGTGGTTTTTAGTCAGTAGAAGTCTGACACTCTCTTTCGCTCTGCCCAAGAACGGGAGGGGTTATTTGATGATTTCCCACCCCAAAAAAAAAAAGGCTTATATTCACGCCAATGACCTTGTGCATTTGGGCGGAGCTAACTACCCCTCTCGGTCGTAGACACGGACTTTAGACGGACGCATTTTTAATTTATTATAATAAAATTATACATGTTTTTAAAAAGTAACAAAACCAAATTATTTTCCTTTATATTGCATGCACAGCAGTAGATATTTCTCTTTATATTTTTTCGATTTGGACGTGATTTTATGGTTTTTTTTTTTCTTATTATGTGATACCGATAGAAAAATTATGGCTTGGTTTAGCCATAATTTTACGTGTCATATCATGTAGAATACTAACAAATTTTCTCAGATGTAATTTATCTGTAAGTGCCGGTGAAAAGCTGCTTCATCTGCACGTTGTTTTTAAGCTTTTTCGAGAGAGCAGCCTTAAGACAGTTGAAACTTAGTTGGTAGATGTATTGCTGGGGAGTTTGTTCCGCCACTTCTTCTTTAAAAAACACTAGGAAGTGTCGAAGAGTGGGCGTTTTGGGGGACTGTCACTTGTAAATAAGTAAAGTAAATTTTGACGTTCGAAAAGTGCTGATTATCAGCCTAGTTTGAATAAATGACTTTTGATTTTGATTTATTCTGTGAACCGCTTTACGATTTTGTATTTTTTTTATGGGACAATATTTCTAAACATACATTTCGCAAAGGGTGATGCCATTGCCATCAACGGGACACAAATCCAGACTCCGTGGCCGCTACTGAGAAATGCCTGATGGAAATATCCTAAAACACCTTGTCCGACATGGGAATTGAACCTAGTACCTCATACTCAGCAGTCGCGCTTGCGACCACTAGACCAACGAGGCAGTCTAGTTTTCTTGTAGGATAAGATGATGGCTATAGGCTAGCCCCATATTACACTGAACGATTGGTTTTTGAGTTTTAATAGGGATGTTTCCTGACTAAAAAAATATGATTCTAATTAGTCCGTCTGTTAAATTATCGAAAAATATTGGATACGTATTTTTTGTTTTATCAAATCAATAAAAATTGACGAAGATAAAACGCATCAAAGATTTGAGTGGGGGTTGTGACGTCACTCACCAGTCAAAAATGTCATATTAATGTCTTAGAACATGACGTCACACGAGTTTTCAAAGCACTGTATCGTCTTCATTGTTTGTTTACGTGAAAAAAGAAAAAATACGGGTCCAATATTTTTTGGAAATCTATCTGACGGACTAATTAGATTTTTTTTGATAACTACTCTATTACTTAAACTAATAAAACCAGTTTGTTTTGAGACTTAATAGTCTTTTCAGCAACAAAAAACCGTCATTTTTATAGGCGTCTTCACAAAAAAAAAAAACTAATTCAAAATATATAATTAATTATACCAATAAAACAGGAGGTCATCTAACAATTACAATGTTAACTTCGACATTGGAGACCCTAGATTTCGTATCAAGTTCCAAGATCACGTGGATAACTATTATTATTATGTCTTGTCTAAGTTTAGAATTAATTACTATTTATAATTAATCCCTCAGGGTATACAATATAAAATAATTTTGGAATTTATAGTATTTAAGACCTTGAATGTTAAATCTCACAATATTTTTTGTAGTCTTTGAAGGCGGCATTCGTATTGACCTTTTTTTTTTTGGCTGGTGGAAAATCATCAAATAACCCCTCCCGCTCTTGGGCAGAGCGGAAAAGAGTGTCAGACTTCTACTGACTAAAAACCACCTATGTTCCTTCTTAGCCTTTCATGTCGAGGCCGCGGTATCTCTTGCGAACAACCCGCAGCCCCGACGGGAGTCTAAGACCTTGAATGAAAATCAAATTTTTATGGACTTCGAAGTATTGCCCAACCATTCGGCTTGATCTAAGACCCGGTTTCCACCAAAACGGAGAAAAAATGTGCCAAATTCGACCAATCACAGAAATGACGAAAGACCAGATGTCAATTTTAACTAATGTGATTGGTCGATTTCCGCATATCTCCTCTCGTCTGCGCTCCTCTCCGCTTTAGTGGAAAGCGGGCCTAACAGGGCGTCTCAGAGGGAACGAAAATGTGACAATTTAATGCAAGGATGTGCGCAAATCGCAAATTATAGGGTTTCTTAGTTTCGAAGGTCTGAGAACTGCCATAAATGCATGCAATCCTATCGGTATGCGTAATGAATTGTCATTACGCAAAACCGATAGGCTCGCCCCTATTAAATGGCACTTAATCAAAACTGGCAAAATGCGGGTGTAATAATAGGTACACCTATGCCTAACCCTTTGGGAATGGCAGGCGTGATGTTATGTTATTCGGGGCTGCGGGTTGTTCGAAGAGATACCGCAGCCCCGAACACTAAGGGCTAAGAAGGAACATGGGTGTTTTTAGTTAGTTAGAAGTCTGACACTGTGGATCGGTCGGTCGGTCTGTGGATGGGTGACCGCCCGACATACCGAGTTTCCTCCGTGCCTCGGAAAGCACGTTAAGCTGTTGGCTGCCATATATAGATCTTTGGCAGTCGTTACAGGTAGTCAGTGATCTGAAATTCTGACATCCAGTCTTACCAAAGAGTATCGTATTACCTAGTATTAACTGGGTTGTGGAGGTCAGATAGGCAGTCGCTCCATGTAAAATACTGGTATTCAGCTGCATCCGGTTAGACTGGAAGCCGACCCCAACATAGTTGGGAAAAGGCTAGGCAAATGATGAGAAGTCTGACACTGGGATTCCGCTTCGCCCAGAGCGGGACGAGTCATTTGATGATTTCTCACACGCCGTAAAAAAAAAGAAAAAAAAAGAAATGAAGAGAAATGTTATGTTATATTTTTGGAGTCTTTTTTTTCAAGTATCTGCCCGGAAAATGTCTCTTTGTCACTGTCACGGTCGGGAACAAAATTGAATAAATGTTTGAATCAAAGTAGCCGATGAGAGTCACATCAAAAACTTGTAGATTTTGCTCCCATTTTCAAGATTTGAAACTCTCGTCAGTTTCTTACATTTTTTGTGCAACCCACCTAGTTTAGCTTCGGTACGTACGCCAGGTAATGTAGCATGCTAGGCAGGCAAGTCAAGTTAGGTCGAGGTGCTCAGTTCGAGTCGGCTTTCACTGCACTTTCCATTGCGCCACGTTACCCGGCCCAGCTGCATTGGTGTTACGTAAAATAAACGTGATAACTGTGATAAGAAAAAAAATTAAAAAAACTTTTTGCAAAAATAAAAAGTCCGTTTTTTTTTCATCTTACCATGTCATTTGGAGTCGGCGCTACACGCTATCGTTTTATTCCTTTTTCGTTCACTCCTCACACACTCCATCCATTTTTTCATTGATCTTCCTCTCCCCCTCCATTCATTCACACGTCGATTTTTTTTTTTACAAAACGTTTTTTATCTTATTTTTTTAGCTGTAGTACACCACACTAACTCTTGTCATGAATCAATTTTACATTGCAGCAAGGAGTTATTAAAGATCATCATGTCTACATAGCCCAAAAAAAAAACGAAGTACTGAATCAATTTTCATGAAATTTCTATAGAACCCGTTGGAGAGTAGGTTTTATCCTTTCACACAATTTTTTTTTTCTTCAAATCGGTTCTTAAACTAATAAACGATAGACATCATGGGCATGGCATGTCTCTGCTCTCATCTACATCATCTGCCTAGCCTTTTCCCAACTATGTTGGGGTCGGCTTCCAGTCTAACCAGATGCAGCTGTGCTTTCAAAATCAAAATCAAAAGTCATTTATTCAAACTAGGCTGATATTCAGCACTTTTCGAACGTCAAAATTTACTTTATTTATTTACAAGTGACAGTCCCCCAAAACGCCCACCGACGCTTCCTAGTGTTTTTGCTGGAAAGAAGATCTGTTCTGTGGTTTGGTTAGAAGAACCAGATTCGATACAATAGTAAGGTGTAAGTTGATATTACGATTAACTACAGACACAAATCAATGATAAAAATAACCGACTTCAAAAACACAAAAACGTGAAAAACACAAAAACGAAAAACATAAAAACGAAAAATACAAAAAAGTGAAAAAAAATGATAATAAATTTGTGTTTTTCACTTTTTTGTGTTTTTGAAGTCGGTTTTTTTTTATCATTGATTTGTGTCTGTTTCAATGTTTTTCGTTTTTGTGTTTTTCAGTTTTAAAAATCAGTTCATTAATGACGGAGATATGCGATAATAAAAAATAAAAAAAACATACAGACGAATTGATAACCTCTTCCTTTTTGGGAGTCGGTTAAAAAGTATATAATAATAAACATTCAAGATTTCGACTACGGTTGTTCATGAGCTCTGTTGGTGCCAAGATAATATCAATAGTTACTCGCGTTACATTCCTGTACGCAAATTGTCAATACTGACTGTGTATGAGATCCCTAGAATCTTTATGCGATAACAATTTGTTCAGTTTTTTTTAAATTTATTTTTCGTAAGCAAATCATTATGGTCCCCTACGTCTGAGATTATAAAGCAGTGACATCCGGCCTCCGGCATACGACTTGTTATTTTAAGTCCTCCATTCTTTCTCGTGTGGTTAGTGTCCTAGTGTCAGGAGGTTTTATGCCATGTCATCATCATCATCATCATCAGCCTATAATGTTCCACTGCAAATCAAATCAAATCAAAAGTCATTTATTCGAACTAGGCTGATAATCAGCACTTTTCGAACGTCAAAATTTACTTTTTTACAAGTGACAGTCCCCCAAAACGCCCACCCTTCGACACTTCCTAGTGTAGTGCAGGGACTCAGGCCTCCTCTCTAGGGGAGGGATGGGCTATGATCCACCACGCGGGCCCAGTGCGGATTGGTAGATGTCACATGTCTTCGATTTTTTTGGTTCTAAGACATGCCGTTTTCCTCACGATGTTTTCCTTCACCGTTTTTGAGAGCAGTGGTGATGAAATAAATTACACAAAGTAATGCGCTTGACTGGGTTCGAACCCACGGCTCACTGTTCGTAAGTCGGGGCCGCTACCACGAAGCCACCACTACTCTCATACATATTAATGTACGTAGATATAATGATAGGTCTGGCAGTCTGACCTCCGCGTGGCCAAGGTCACGCCTTGTGCCCGAAACGCACCGTCACTCTTGAGGCTCGTTCACACTACTTCACACGCGAATGCAATTCGGCTTTAAAGTACATGCTATACATAAACTGATGCCCTTTTCTCATGGAGGTAGGCAGAAACCCCAGAACGCCACCTGCTTCGATTCTGACATACTCCTTTTGCCTCGTTCACATGTATATCTGGTCGTACACGCACTTTACGATTTCAGTTCTAGAACAATCTGTTATCTTAGTATGTTATCTTCTTAAGTTTCTATGTATGACTTGCATAGCCCGGAATCAAAGTAACTGGAAGTCATGCATGAGTAGCCGTCGGGGCTGCGGGTTGTTCGCAAGGACATGAAGGGCTAAGAAGGAACATGGGTGGTTTTTAGTCAGTAGAAGTCTGCCACTCCCTTTTGCTCTGCCCAAGAGCGGGGGGGGTTATTTGATGATTTTCCACCCACCAGTGTGTTCAGACAACGCGGCAACGGTGTGAAATATTTACATACCACTCCGAGCCCTATTTTGAACCCCTATCGACTTAGCTGTTTATAAGGGCAGTAACTACCCAGAGGCGTCAGCAAATCGTGAGAAAAGTTTTGATTATGATTGTGGATGGCTGTAATGGGCCTACCACACGCACAGGCTTCACCACAGTCTTGCCTGCGCGATTGCACGGTGCACACGGTACATCGCGCGTGTGGTTGGTAAAACAGTTTAACATCCACACGCGCGATGTACCGTGTGCACAGTGTAATAGCGCAGGCAAGACTGTGGTGAAGCCTGTGCGTGTGGTAAGCCTATAAGACGAAAGAGGCAAATAATCGATGGACGGATTGGGTGAAGGATTGGCTTGAAAGGAGGTGACTGCTGAGATGACGAGTAATGGAGAAGTATGGAAGACTAGCTGTTGCCCGCTACCTTCTATTGCGTGAAATTATTATAAAATATTACTTTTTTATTTCTTTATCCAAGGATCGTAGCAGGTGGTGTTTTGTGGTTTCTGCCCCATGGTTAAAAATGCGTGAGTTTATAATGGGGGTAAAAATACCAAAGGCGACTTGTTCGCCTCGTCATTACGATATTTTTTCTGTTCTGGGAACCTTCTAGTTACGGAGATATTGGACAAACTTCCAAAATCTTCAAAGAATGTACTAGTTTTTAAGGTTATATATAAGTATAACATCACTGTAAGTACCTCCATGACTCGTTTACTATTGAATACAATGTTTTGTGTGAGTTACATTGAGCGTAAAAAGTGATTTTTCACCCCCAAAAAAGTCTCAAAACATGACACAACTCTACTTTTTAACCGACTCACAAAAAGGAGGAGGTTCTCCATTCGTGTGTATGTATTTCTCAATACTTTAGTCCTGTCAAAAACTTGGCCCGTATTCTCTTAAGTCTGGTTTCTGCCTTGATTACATAAACCCGACACTGGTTTAACATAACTGTGAACCGTTCGCTTTTGCCCGAATTACGTTCACGAAAGTTGTTTTTTCAAGCACTGAGCGAACTCGTTCTTCCTTTTTTTTTTTGTTAAAGGGTCGTTTCTTATTGGAATTACTTTCCAAACCGCAATTTATGTAAGACTAGCTGTTGCCAGCGGCTTCGCCCGCTACAACTCGAAAATTATCCCACGGGAAGATAAAATCGGGATAAAAACTATCCTATGTGTCAATCCCGGTTATAAAGTATCTGTGTACCAAATTTTATCCAAATCCGTTCAGTAGTTTTTGCGTGAAAGAGTAACAAACATCCACACATCCATTCTCACAAACTTTCACATTTAAAATATTAGTAGGATTGCGAGCGGGTGTACTGGTCCTATTTGGCGCAGCCGTGAGATGCACACACTGTTTCAGTTTAGTTTTTTAGTTTATTTTTATAGTTTGTTGTGTGCACTTGTGGCATGTGCTAAATAAATAAATTTTCTTTCTTTTTCTAAGTGTCTCAAACACTTGGTTTTTCGAAAGTCTGATGCTGTCAACCTGGTTTTTAAAATATTAGTTTGAAATTGGGCTAGTAACTGGAGACTGTGTAGTCAAATACGGCGGAAACCCGATTTGTAATGGGTGGTCACCCATACTTGGCAAACGCGGCTTTATCTGAAGATTGATCCAAGAGTCTGTTATTACCGTGTGAAGTTGGCAGAAAGCGCGATCCTATTCATAGTTGGCTTGCATACATTGACTTATTATTACTGCGTAAGGACTGGGCGGACGGCATGTTAAAATGACGCCTCAAACGTGGTCCCAAAACGGTCTTTCCTAAGCCGAAGTGAACTAGTCCACGATCGGCTCTCTTCGGGTGCGGTCGTAAATTTTATTAAAAGCTTTATTTATGTTCTTTATACCTCGAAAATAGCACGCCGCTTATACAAGGTTACGTTAACGAGCAGACTACACCGATTCTCTGTATGGCGAACGCGTCGAGCAAATGTTCGGACGACCATATCTTTAGTTTTTATATCAATGTATCTTCTTAAGTTTTTGTTTATGACTTGCATGGCCCTGAAACAAAGTAACTGGAAGTCATGCATGAGTCCCCGTCGGGGCTGCGGGTTGTTCGCAAGAGATACCGCGGCCTCGACATGAAGGGCTAAGAAGGAACATGGGTGGTTTTTAGTCAGTAGAAGTCTGACACTCCCTCTCGCTCTGCCCAAGAGCGGGAGGGGTTATTTGATGATTTCCCACACCCCAAAAAAAAAAGGGTCTGTTATTATATCTAGCCACGAGCTCCTCACTTCTTAGGGTTGCAAGCTTCAAGTAATCATCATCAGCCAATAATATTCCCACCACGCGGGCCCAGTGCGCGGCTGCGGGTTGGTAGATGTCACACGTCTTCGAATTTTGTAGTTCTAAGACATGGATACATAATGTGTTTTCTCACGATGTTTTCCTTCACCGTTTTGAGAGCAGTGGTGATGAAATAAATTACACAAGGTAATGCGCCTGGGTTCGAACCTACGATTTATTGTTCGTAAGTCGGGGCCGCCACTGCGTAGTCAAAAAATCAAAATCAAAAGTCATTTATTCAAACTCGGCTGACAATCAGCACTTTTCGAACGTCAAAATTTACTTTACTAATTTACAAGTGACAGTCCCCCAAAACGCCCACCCTTCGACACTTCCTAGTGTTTTTGCTGGAAAGAAGAAGTGGCGGAACAAACTCCCCAGCAACACATCTGTCTGTTTGGTTAGAAGAACCAGACTCGATACAATAGTAAGGTGTAAGTTAATATTACGATTGACTACAATCAATAATAAAAAGTATATAATAATAAATATAGTTTTAAAGCAAGGCGTCAGCAGGTACCCAGCTGTACCCAAGTCACAACCTGGTATACGAAAGTCCCCACGTTTCTTATTCCGTACAAAAACAGACAAAAAGAAAAACTCTGCTGTTTAGTTCGCAACGCCACGTGTAGCTCCATCTCACTCCCACCTTCCCATCCACCCTAGGAGAGAAAGAGACAGCGAGCACCAACGAATTTCGTATTTATGTCAAACTTTTGTCAACGACCGCAAACTCCAGTCACCGGAAAATGAACTTTATTTCTTGTGACACAAAACAATTTTTTGCTTAAACACCCACAGACAATAAAGTATGATTTTTCATTATTAACACTGCGATTATCATAAGAACGCCTTCTTATTGTCTATGAAATATGGTTCAAATTGCAATGGCTATTTTTTATGCGAAACGCCATCGTTCGTACTTTGTTCAGTGGTTTAACATGCGAATTGCTACTTTATGTTTAAAGAAATAGGGGTGATGGGGGTTTTGGGTAAACCTGAGTTCCCGAAATCATGCGGGGTCGTCGACCGCCCCTTTCTCAGCCTCTCTGTGAACTATTTGAGGGTTGCGCGTTCTCAAAAGGCCACGGTTGGAGTTTCTCGAAACTATTTGGTATGAAATGATGCTTCCTTTGGCTCGTGGCTTAATAAGAACTGCCACTCGGGTCGATCTTTAGGTAAAGCTGTGCTTGCCTAGGTCGGTCTGTGGATGGGTGACCGCCCGACATACCGAGTTTCCTCCGTGCCTCGGAAAGCACGTTAAGCTGTTGGTCCCGGCTGCCATATATAGATCTTTGGCAGTCGTTACAGGTAGTCAGTGACCTGAAATTCTGACATTCAGTCTTACCAAAGAGTATCGTATTACCTAGTGTTAACTGGGTTGTGGAGGTCAGATAGGCAGTCGCTCCATGTAAAATACTGGTACTCAGCTGCATCCGGTTAGACTGGAAGCCGACCCCAACATAGTTGGGAAAAGGCTAGGTAGATGATGATGATGCTTCCTTTGGCGTAACACTGTTTTGAAGGTTTGTGTTTTGGTTAGGAGTTAGTTTGAAGATATTGTAGAAAATATTCTTCCTGAGATGTTCTTCTTTGATTACAAAAAAGGGCTTAAATTGGCCGCATATTTATATCATCATCATTCTCCTGCCCTTATCCCAATTTATTAGGGGTCGGCGCAACATGTCTTCTTCTTCCATACTTCTCTATTTCTCGTCATGTCAGCAGTCACCTCCTTTCTAGCCATATCATCCTTCACACAGTCCATCCATCGTTTCTTTGGTCTTCCTCTACTCTTATAGCCATCTACATTCATACTCAACATTTTTCTCACAACATTTTCTTCATTCCTTCGCCTCACATGTCCATACCACGACAATCGATTACCGCACAACTTTTCATTTACCGGCGCCACTTTCAGACTTCCTCTTATGTACTCATTCCTTATTTTATCCATCCGCATATTTATAATAGTTTAATAATAACTGGCAAATAACAAACCACAAACATAAAATCGAAATTTACATTTGTATTTTGTATGTCTGATTTATGTAACAATAAAACTGTATATAATATCAGTATGTATATATATAACTAGCTGACCCATGCAACTTCGTCTGCGTCACATAATATAGCTTATAACAAAATGTCAACATAAATTGAGTTAAATCGTAACAAACAAAAAATCGTATCTTTCCTCTTTATAATATTAGTTTAGATTATATTAAAGTGTGAATTACTATTGGTATCTCTTACTGTTAAATATACAGTAACACCTTGTAAACATTATGGTGCAGTAAATATTTTGAATATGAATTTCTCCGGAGTCCCCGGAGGCCAGAATCCCCACTAACCTACCGCACCGGACCGAATGACTGCCGCGCGCTTAATTATTTTGTCGCGCGGATATTTTTACATTGCGATATCTTCTAAGATATTTGTTTAAACTGTATAGAGTAAAGGGCACAAATATTCTATATTAAATTTCTGTGCTAACAAACACATTTATTTAGATATAGATTAATACCATATGGGTTAAATAAGCTTCGCAAAATATCATTCTTTTTAACCTAACATTTTAATAGTAAAAAATGGTTACAGTGAGTCAATCTTAAAAGATAGACATATGCTGTCGCGGACTTTTTTTTAGAACTTTTAAAGAGGAACAATTCTTTCGTACATGGTATTTGCGTAACTTAAACCGTTTTCGCAGCGCACGCAACGGAAGCTCTCAAAAAGGAATATCTTTTCCCGTTTTTGCAACATTTTTCATTTATGCTCCGCTCCTATTGGTCGTAGCGTGATGTTATATAGCCTAAAGCCTTCCTCGATAAA
Organism: Diarsia brunnea; assembly: GCA_949774965.1. Lineage (NCBI taxonomy): Eukaryota > Metazoa > Arthropoda > Insecta > Lepidoptera > Noctuidae > Diarsia > Diarsia brunnea. Next base: position 1,917,519 of record OX459025.1, on the reverse strand, counting down.
TGGACTATCCGACACAAAAAGAGTTTTTCTATTCCAACCAGTAGTCCCAGAGTTTACCGCGTTCAAACAAACAAACAAACAAACAAACAAACTCTTCAGCTTTATAATATTAGTATATAGTATATATAATATATATTTACCAAACAATTAATATTGCATTTCCTGCTCCTATGTTAAATGCATGTTGTGGCAGCCTTTAATTATTTTATAGTAGTATTTTTAGTGTATGCTTTGTTGGTTGTCCTTAAATAAATTAACATTCAGGGCGCCACATAAAGCTACACATAACCATTATAACCTGACCTCACATTGTATCCGCTCTCCCTACAACGGGAGATCAGCTTAACTTGGTTTTGCATAACTTGATTTGTCCTCAGAAATACTAAAGCTACAACTCTACGAAACCCTTCGAGGCAACAGCCGTGACGTTTGCCTTAATGCCATCGATAATGTCGAAGACTCGAAGCAGCCCGACTACTTACGAAATCGCTATCTTTAAAACTGGTTTGGCACGAACCACTGAATGTTTTTTTCCCAAATAAATACTTCCTTTGTGGATCGGTCGATTGAAAACATTGAGAGGAATATTGGACTTTGCTGTTTGATGAAGCCGTCATCATCATCATCATCATCATCATCAGCCTATAATGTTCCCACTGCAGGGACTCAGGCCTCCTCTCTAGGAGAGGGATGGGCTATAATCCACCACGCGGGCCCAGTGCGGGTTGGTAGATGTCACATGTCTTCGAATTTTTTGGTTCTAAGATATGACGGTTTCCTCACGATGTTTTCCTTCACCGTTTTGAGAGCAGTGGTGATGAAATAAATTACACAAAGTAATATAAACGATAAACGTAGCGATGCTGTTCCGTTTAGTCCTTGCTATTTTTTTTCTGTGAATGTCAACACGCAGTTTATCCTAGAAGGCTGTCGTCAGCTTAACCGTGCTATCCTGTAGGTGCCGCGAATGTGACGAATTGACGGCACGGTTGGCGCAGTGGCTCGAGCAATTGACTGCTGCGCTACGTGTCGCGGGTTAGATCCCCGCACGGAACAAATATTTGTATGACCTACTGAAGTTGTTTGGGGTCTGGGTATTTGTGTATGTGAGTTTATACAGGGTGTAAATCAACCCATCACACAGCCGTCAACTAAGCATTCTGTACATCAAACTAAGTACCCCTACGCAAACATTTTTGCTGGGAAACGACTTTTTTTTTTGGGTCAAAAATCACATTTTACGGTATAACTCAATGTAGCGCTATTAAAACATTGTGCTAGTGAATGCTTTGAATAGTAAACGGGTCATGGAGGTAATTTAAGTAAAGTTATAACCTGAAAAACTAGTATTTACAAAAACTATTCTGATCTGATTCTAATCTCCGTAACTAGGAGGTTCCCAGGTATGGTCTAGAACAAAAAATGTTCGCAGTGGTGGGAAGAACGAGTGCCCTTCGTTTGCGTTAAGGGTACCTTTACATCCTATATGTTTGTGAACGCACCCACGATACAGGAGAAATTCCTAGTGCGGGGCAAAGTTTAAAAAAAAATGTTCTCCAGGCCTCCAGCCAAAGCAATTCATTCCCAACACGTGTGCGCTTCGGTTCAAAATCCTTGATAAAAAAAACAAACGAACGTCGAACTATGACGGAATCTGCTACCTGAATGACCTTCAGACTGAAAAGGTTGCTTTTGTGTCAATACTTTCTGCGTCTATATTGATATTTCGTTTTTGTGGTTAATAATAGATTATTTGCGATACTTAAACGTAGACTGTAGGCAAATCATAATATTCGTAATCAAAATTAAGGTTAACCTACGTGCACCCCATTGGGTGGGACATCATTAAGTAACCCCTCCCGCTCTGGGCAGAGCGTAAGGGAGTGTCAGACTTCTACTGACTAAAAACCACCCATGTTCCTTCTTAGCCCTTTGTGTCGAGGCTCATTCATTACTCACCGTCCACAGGCCCGCGTCTACGGTGGCCGGAAGCCATCACGTGGCCCCCTACGCTTGGAGCGTCTCCCACGGCAGCTGGGACGACTGGTTCTCTGCCTCTCACGTTTCGCCACCTCCTTCGCTAGCATCACTGCTTCGCAGAAGGAGGTGACGGCGTCCCATTCCATCTCGCCCCAGACCATGGCCATCTGCCTAACCTCTTCCCAACTATGTTGGCGTCCGCTTTCAGTCTAACTGGATGAAGCTGAATACCAGTATTTTACAAGGAGCGACTGCCTCTGACGTCAATATCCATAATAAACAATAAATAAATAAATGTGTTGGCCTTTTAACAGTAGACACGCGTTCGTTATCAACGGCTAAGTATTATTATAAACAGTATTCGATTAGGTCATTAACATTTTTATTTTGAAGATTAATAAACAAGGAAGTCTGACGATGACTGGATTGATTAATTTAATATTTTTGTTGATAAACTTTGTATTTGCGAAGCCGAGTCTAAATCTAATGTAATAAAGAGGTACAGTTTTTGAGTTTGTGTTTATAGGGTATATCTCTGGATCTACTGAATAGATTTTGAAAATTCTTTCAATAATGGGACGGTGTATTATCCCCGAGTGTCATAGGTTATATTTAAAACGTTCCCGTGGAATAATTTTCGACCAAAGCAAGAGCGAAGACACGACGTGCAACTATCTTTATATTATCCCTGCTTGTTGTATTTTTTAATATCTGTTATCTGTATGTGTATTTTTTTCCTGTATGTCTCTTTGTATGCTCGTTATGTTTCTGCGACAAATTAATATTTTTTCTTTCTTTCTTTCAAGGGAAAAACTGTTGACAAACTTTGCAATGGTGAAGCGAAGTCTAGATTAATAATTAATTTATTAATGCCGATATGCATGCCCGTTTAATGGTAATAGGATCGCATAGGGGTCGGCATCAGCTGCCTTGCTCGCACCACCTGTGGGACCACTGTGTTTGTTCCGCCATTCCTTATATGGGTAGAACACCCACGTCTCTCCAGGTGGTACGTCGCGAGGCTATTGCCATCAACCGGATACCGATAAACCCAATAAAAATTCGCCCGACCAGGGAATCGAAATATGGACCTCAGGCCCTGCAGTCGCGATTGCGACCACTAGACCAACGAGGCAGCCAAAATAACTTCCTCAACTTTAAAGTACGTCCATTGCATCCTACATACAGTTCTGTCCGTCTTACTACCTTTATGTGTGGTAGCAATACTAAGTTCTAATTTCATGCAATAGGGATGATTACTGACTAAAAAAAATATGATTCTAATTAGTCCGTCTGTTAGATTATCGAAAAATATTGGATACGTATTTTTTGTTTTATCAAATCAATAAAAATTGACGAAGATAAAACGCGTCAAAGATTTGAGTGGGGGGTTGTGACGTCACCACTCACCGGTAAAAAATGTCATACTAATGTCCCAGAATACGACGTCAAACGAGTTTTCAAAGCACTGTATCGTCTTCATTGTTTGTTTACGTGAAAAAAGAAAAAATACTTGTCCAATATTTTGTGGAAATCTATCTGACTGACTTAATCATTTTTTTTGTTAACTACCCTATTCTTGCCATACAAGAGAAGATCCATAAATAAAGGTATCATCCATAGTCGCGTGCCATACACACAGTCATGTCTGTTATCGCCCGCTCCGATACCGGGCTGTGCTATGTACTTCACGCCGTATGTTATCAGGAAACACGCGTGCGATATAGAAATAGCTAGGTTCTGGTTGTTATATGCAGGGTGTAAATTAACCCATCACACAGCCGTCAACCAAGCATTCTGAACATCAAACTAAGTACCCCTATGCAAAAATGTTTGCTGTTAAACGACTTTTTTTTTTGGTCAAAAATCACATTTTACGGTAAAACTCAATGTAATAATAAACGGGTCATGGAGGTAATTTAAGTGAAGTTATAACCTGAAAAACTAGTATTTACAAAAACAGACAGCTGTGAAAAATTTGGAACTTTGACCCCCAATATCTCCGTAACTAGGAGGAACCTCCTAGTTACGGAGATATTGTAGTACCAGGTACGCTCTAGAACAAAAAAATTATCGCAATGGTGGGGAGAACAAGTGCCCTTCGTTTGTGTTAAGGGTACTTTTACACCCTATATACGTCGTTGATAGTCGAGGCCAGTATAGTGTGGTATACTGTCCATGAAGGCAGATGTGAGTGAAAACGCCGGGAGGGGACACCCTAGAAAGACATACACCGACTTTATTGGTGAGGTTCTTCAGAAAGGACAGCTGCGTAGTACTCGCGCAACCGGCGTGCGTGTATGGAACGTGGTCGAGGCAAAATAAGTATGTTGTTAGAATTGCATTAACACATGTAAGGATCGTAGCAGATAGATACCGCGGCCTCGACATGAAGGTCTAAGAAGGAACATGGGTGGTTTTTAGTCAGTAGAAGTCTGACACTCCCTTTCGTTCAGCCCAAGGAGCGGGAGGGGTTATTTGATGATTTTCCACTCGCCCAAAAAAAAAAAAAGGATCGTAGCAGATGGTGGTTCTGCGGTTTATGCCTACCTCCCTCCCTGGAAAAACTTAGAAATAATTGGAACTTTGACCTCCAGTATCTCCGTAACTAGAGGTTCCAAAAAAAAGTAATTGCATTGACGAAGAGATTAAGTGTCTTTCAGCGTCGTTTAGAGTATTTTGACACTCATTTTTGAATTAATTAATTAATTTTAATTGAAATAAGGGATATGTTATAGCGAAACACGAGACTAGATCCAGTATCTTCGTTCTAGGCGAATAGATAACGCTGTCTTAGTATGGTTATCAGAAACACGAGTGTGATATACCGATAGCTAGAGACACACGCACACACACACAATAACACACACTCAAACTTAATATGCGTCTTAGGTCTAGCACAAACGTGTATCGTATACAGGGTTACGGGTAACTCGACGTATTCCATACAGGACGCCATAGTAGGGTTAAAACCATTGATATAAAAACTAAAGATACGGTCGTCCGAACATTTGCTCGACGCGTTTGCCATACAGAGAATTGGTGTAGTCTGCTCGTTAACGTAACCTTGTATAAGCGGCGTGGCATTTTCGAGGTATAAAGAACGTAAATAAAGCTTTTAATAAAATTTACGGCCACACCCGAAGAGAGCCGATCGTGGACTAGTTCACTTCGGCTTAGGAAAGACCTTATTGGGACCACGTTTGTGGCGTCATTTTAACATGCCATCCGCCCAGTCCTTACGCAGTAATATATAAGTCAATGGTTAAAACGCATCAAATTCAGCCGTTAAAATTTAATGTTCCTCCGAACTCAGGTGTTTTGAGTTAGTTCGATTTTTCTCATCATCATCATCAGCGTATAATGTTCCCACTGCAGGGACTCAGGCCTCCTCTCTAGGAGAGGGATGGGCTATAATCCACAACGCAAGCCCAGTGCGGGTTGGTAGATGTCACATATCTTCGAATTCTTTGGTTCTAAGACACGTTTCCTTACGATGTTTTCCTTCACCGTTTTGAGAGCAATGGTGATGAAATAAATTACACAAAGTAATGCGCCTGTCTGGGTTCGAACCCACGACCTACTGTTTGTAAGTCGGGTCCGACACCACTGGACCACCGCTGCTCTCTAGATTTTTCAACTGTAGCAAATACAAGTTTCACGCAGACACATCACCGCGTGTACAATCTGTTCTGTTATAATTGCACACAACACGATGATAGCGTGTTAATTAATTAGAAACTGAACGTTTTTACAGTTTCACTACAAATTGGACACTTGTGCTGATACAATGTTAAAACAATTACAATGTACAGATGCCAGCATATCAAACTACCACAATCTTGTCAAAGGGGAATGCCAGGCCGCCGTAGTGATTTAGGCCCTGAGTGCCCACATGTAAGACCGAGTGCTAATATTAGTATACACCACAAATAATTTATTGACAAAAGAAACTTATTGAAAAAAGTCAGAGTTTCCAAATTATAAGGTTTTTTATTTTTTAATGTGCCGTACACAAGTGTTAAGAAGTTATTGAAAACTCTTCTTACCTAGCTTAATTATTATAGCATATTATAGTATTTAATATTTTAGATAGTTGAAAATAAAACACCATATTACTAGTCAACATTTTATTCATCAAATGTATCATCAGTCATCATACACTAATAACACATCGTCCAAAAAATAGCTTTTGACACTTCTATTGTCAACTGACAAGTTTTAGTGTTGCCATTACATAAAAAAGTATCGATCGGTGCATTGTAGATCATTGAATTTATTATAATATGTATTCTATGCCGATTGTAAATCGCTATTATGGTTTATGATTATATTTAAATGAAACTGTGATTTTCTATTTACATAAAAAAACATAATTCCACTTTATTCAGTACAGCCACAGATACAGAATGAGACATAGATAATATCAAAATCGTAGGTAAGGTTCACAGGTAATAGACGTGAGCTTGACTTTTTAACTTTTTATCATAATAGTTACTTTTATTTATTTTTTAATGTTTCCAACTTCTATTGCATCGTGAATAACAGAGTTAATTACGTAAAATTTACATAAGTTTTTTTAATAAAACAAATAACGTGGGCAGTCTTGGGCCTAAAATCGGCATTGCCCTTTCTTTATTAACCGACTTTTAAAAGGAAGAGGTTCTCAATTTGTCGGATCTTTTTTTTTATGTATGTTTCCCGATTACTCGAAGATGGCTGGACCGATTTCGATTTTTTTTTGTTTTATTTGAAAGGGTATACTTCTCAGGTGGTCCCATGATCATCAAGTCAGGATTCAGATCCTGACTCCATGGCATATATCGTATGACTGGGACATGGGAGCTCCCTCCACTGATGGAGGGAGCTCCCATGTCAGACTTCTACTAACCAAAACCCACCCATGTTCCTTATTAGCCCTTTTTGAACTTTTGTTTGAACAGTGCTCCCGCAGCCCCGGCAGACGACAGTCTTTGCCCTTTCTTTTTTTTTTAGGCCGTGAAATCATCAAATAACCCCTCCCGCTCTTGGGCAGTGCGAAAGGGAGTGTCTGACTTCTACTGACTAAAAACCACCCATGTTCCTTCTTAGCCCTTGTGCCGAGGCCGATAACATTGGATTATTTAAAGTTATGTTGGCATAGGAGGGTCGCAAAACCGTTCCCTATGTGCTAGTGTCTGTTCAGTAGCTATTTAAAGAGAGGCTCGAGGTGGAGCTCATGTATTAATAATAACAGCCGCTCGGCTCGATGTTTAGGGTAAGCCGTGTTTGTCTGATACTGAATTCCCTCTGTGCCTCGGAAAGCACGTTAAGCTGTTCGACCCGGGTGCCATATCGGGTAGTCAGTGATCTGAAAGTCTGACAACCAGTCTTACCAAAGGCTATCATATTACCTAGTATTAACTGAGTTGTGGAGGTCAGATAGGCAGTAGCTCCATGTAAAATACTGGTATTCATCAGCATCGGGTTAGACTGGAAGCCGACCCCAACATAGTTGGGAAAAGGCTAGGCAGATGATGAGTTTAAACGATAATGATGATCAATGGGTGCCAGCCAGCTGATGAAAGAGAAAGTAGTTCTAGGATTCTAAAAAAAGCTATAATTTACTTTCGTTTTAGTTTTTGCTGATATTATAAAACTGAAAGTTCTTGAAGCGTCATTTAACGAAGCCGTCTCAAATAAAAAATGTTAACGTTCGTTTTCGACCAACACCGTGTGTTTAATTAGGTAATTTAGGCGTTGCCTAATGTTAGTTTAAGCGAGGTTTGATTATGAAGAAATCATTTTTACATTTATGTCTGTCCGTGTCTGTTTCTTCCAGCTAATCTCTGAAACGGCTAGATACCGATTTTCACGGGACTTTTAAAAGATAGCTGGAGATATAATAAGGAGTAACTTATTCACTGTCACCGGAGGGCGTCCAAGAGCTGGCAAGAGAAGTGTGGGTCGTCCGGCGGCAAGATGGGCAGACGACATAGTTGCAATCGGGGGCAAAACCTGGATGAGGCTTGCACAGGACCGTGGAGATTGGCACAAGAAAAGAGAGGCCTATTCCCAGCAGTGGGTGTGGGTGATGATGAACTTATGGGAATAAAGATGATAGGATGCAGATCTATCCCCATGTAGTAATAATACACTCCGTTAGAATACTGCACAGTTTATAATTCACAGGCACAGGTTGTTGGTAATTCTAATTAGTTACAGGTACACAATTTACAGTAGCGAGACATCCATAGTTATATACGATAAAATAGCAGAGCTCATCAACAGAAACCTTCTCTCTACGAGCATGGCGGCAGTGTTGCCATCTCGAGTGGCACAAACTTATTCAACTTTTATTTTACCAAAAACGATTAGGATACCGAGCCAATAAACAAAAACTAATAATAATAATAATCTTTATTGACATAAAAGTAAGTTACATTATTGTATGGAAACCCTGACTTCTGCGCTAGGTTGTAACCTGTGTTACAGGAATTAGTGTCTTCTCCCAATAGTTTTACACAGATATTATGCAATAAAGATTTAAACAATTTTACATTATACAATATCTGCTTGAAGCGTATGGGTGGGGGGTGTATGCATGTGTGTGTATGCGTGTGTGTGGTGTATAAAAAATGAAAAAAAATACCACCACCATGATGCCATAATCCGATTCAAATACACGGAACCAAAAATGTTCATAATAATTTCACGTAACGAAGGTCGCGGGCAACCGCTAGTCAACATTACAATCAAGTCGAACCAGGGGCGTAGCTACCGCCGTATAAATTATACTGGGCCCCGGGTCACGGTGGGCCCTGACGTGCGTAAGCAAAAATTAATAAAAATTTGCCAATTTTTTTTTATTTCACTAATGACAAAAGTCAAAAAAAGCAATTTCTTTTATTAAAGCGTGCGTTCTAAAGTCATCATCAGCTCTAAATGATTTAATTAATCAGTTTGTCGAAAACAAGGCAAGGAGAGTGTAGGTATATTTAATTTGAATTGTCTGTTGGAAAAAGTGACAAATAATTATGATGAACTAGCTGTACCCGCATGCGTTGCTATGCCCTTTTTCCTACACACTACCTGCCTACTTACCAACTATCTACCCTACCTACTACCCTACCTACTACCTTACCTACTACCCTACCTAGTATCCTATGTCCTTCTCCTGGTTCTTAGCTACCTCCCTACCAATTTTTAGCCAAATCGGTTCAGCCGTTCTTGAGTTAAAAATAGTGTAACTAACACGACTTTCTTTTATATACATATATAGATAAATATTTCTTTTAATTTTATGCAAACATTTTTTTTTTGAGAAATCTTTATCTTCCGTCATACATAAGGGACCCCGAACAAATTTATACGGGGCCCCCGCCCCGCCAAGGCACGCTACGCCACTGAGTTGAACCAAGCCATCTATCAACAAATGTCTTGCAATACAATGCGACCTTCAAGTAACGACCTTCTCGAGTTCTTGATCCACTCGTTGTACTCTGTTTCACGCTCTTACCTACTAACTTGGAGCCATTTGTTTCAAGTTCATTCCAAGACCAAGTTATGAAGGAGGCGTGGCTTCCTTTTCGCACCTTCTTTGTCGCTATGGCTTATTAGCCTATTCGTTTTTAACCGACTTCCCAAAAAGGAGAAGGTTCTCAATTCGATTGGTATGTTTTTTTTTTTTGTTCCATGTATGTACACCGATTACGCCAAGATTTATAATCCGATTTACGTGATTCTTTTTTAAATAAAAAAATAAATAGCCTTTGTTTACAAAACGCGGGATATACTAACTCATCATTCTTAGGGGATCGGATAAAAAAAAACTAATTAATCCGTCAGATAGATTTCCAAAAAATATTTTTTCTTTTTTCACTTAAGATAAAAGTAAAGACGATACAGTGCTTCGAAAACTCGTGAACTCCTCGAAAATGTTTTACCTACAAATGACGTCACAACCCCCCCTACTCATGATCTTTGACGCGTTTTATCTTCGTCAATTTTTATTAATTTGATAAAACAAAAAACACGTATCCAATATTTTTCGATAATCTAACTGGCGGACTAATTAGAATCATATTTTCAGTACGATCCCCTTTTCATTTAATTAGTGGTCGGCGCAGCATGTCTTCTTCTTCCATACTTCTCTATTACTCGTCATGTCAGCAGTCACCTCCTTTCTAGCCATATCATCCTTCACACAGTCCATCCATCGTTTCTTTGGTCTTCCTCTACTCTTATAAGCCATCTACATTCATACTCAACATTTTTCTCACTACATTTTCCTCATTTCTTCGCATCACATAACTCTCCATACCACGAAAATCGATTAACCACACAACTTTTAAGTAAATGGCCAAAATAGAATGAACGAAAAAAAACCTCAACGACTAGATTAATGCCGCCTTATGGGCTGTGATGCTTACCGACGTACGCCAGCTTCGATGCAATATGGCGTAAGTATCTGCATCGCTACTTCGCATGCTGCGAGGCAGTCCCAACACTATCCTGCAATCGATAGCCACCCCTTCAGATATCCCGTTAGTGTGTGCGCTAACTAAACAATGAGTGGTCACTGTGGTCACCTTTCCACAGACCAACCTCGACAAGCGCGGCTTAACCTGAAGACGACCTATCTGAGTTGTCTTTATAGGTCAATATCCTTTAGAAAACTCGACATTGCAGCGTACCAGACAGTGTAAACATCAAGATTACAATACCATCCTTCTTTATACATTGCAACAAAGAAACATACATCCTAACCATACATGATGATGACGTCACGTCTACAGATTCACAACAACGCGACAAGTAACATTCCCGAGTTCGAAAACTAAATATAAACTCAACAGTCAACACGAAGTTGTGTGACGTGTGTACTAGACTACAGACGGCTTTATACATGTGTGTTGTGTATACAAATCTATTGGTGTACGTGTGTGTGTAAGTTTACAAACAGAACACACACGTGCGAGCGTCGCGTGTTGTTATTATACACGTGTGCACACTACTTTATGTGTTACGTCAGTGTATCGGCTGCATGCGTTGTTGCCTTGCGTTTTTAAAAAGTTGAGAGTTGTAACTATGGAACGTGTGGATGTTGTCGGCGGGAATACAAGATGGCGTATTGAAATTGGTGTTGCACATTGTATTGCGCTTGTTGTTAAATGGAGTTGGTAGAAGTAGTGCGCACAGATTCGGTTTAAAGATATTTATTGATCAAAGAACAAATTACAGTCCATTTAAAGAGAAACTTAACTAAATTTATAAGTTGTGGTTTACATTGTTCATCCAAAACATCCAAAAAACTGAACACCATAGAGATTAGACGGAGAGAAGAGAGAGAGTTAAAATGAAATAGATATTTTACCAGTTATGTTGAAGCTCTTTGGATTAGAGGACGACTGGTGCTGCTAATTAAAGATTAAACCACATCTATTAGTACGGAATCGCCTACCTCCTATTTGCCTCCTATCCTATCCACCAATTAGAAAATATATGAAAAACATCATAATGTGCCTATAAAATTTGAGGGTTGCCCTCGATTTCCCTGGGATCCCATCATCAGATCCCGATTTGGTGACAATGGGACCACCTCCGGAGTATATCTTTTCGAACAAAAAAAGAATTTCAAAAATCGGATTGAGAACCTCCTCCTTTTTGGAAGTCGGTTGAAAAAAACTGACTTTCGAATTCGGCCAAGAAGAAAAAGCTGATGTTGAGTGAGCGAAACCAATACGCCCCGTCTATGAATACCAGCACACGAAACATGTCAATATGAATCACAAGAGCCAAACAGTAAATTTATAATACCGGCCCCCGCCTACACGACAAACAGTTGCTATTTAGCCAACTGCCAATCAGTAATTACTTCATCACGTAACTATGTACACACGGCCACCGGCCACACATCATCACCATTATGAGCCATAAGACGTCCACTGCTGGACAAAGGCGACGCATCAAGCTATCCATGTCCAATATCACATGGACTAACTTTTCAAAGATTTCCCGTTCACTCAAGAGTCTCAGATCCAGCCTGTCCCTTTGCTGTTTTCCCCCAGCGACGCCGTCAGCGGAGGCTCGTACCTCACATGGGGTGTACCCTTTTTTTTTTTTGGGGGGGTGGGAAATCATCAAATAACCCCTCCCGCTCTTGGGCAGATCGAAAGGGAGTGCCAGACTTCTACTGACTAAAAACCACCCATGTTCCTTCTTAGCTCTTCATGTCGAGGCCGCGGTATCTCTTGCGAACAACCCGCAGCCCCGACGGGATGGGGTGTACCCCAAGCATGTAGTTGCTCATTTCGCCCTGGCAGGAAGCCTCACTCTCAAAGGACAGTCAAGATAGTACGGTTAAGAAGTCGAAAACCTCCTAGATTGGACTTACAGATGCCAAAGTATTGCTGCGGAGTTTGTTGCGACTTCCACCACTTCTTCTTTCCAGCAAAAACACTAGGAAGTGTCGAAGGATGGCGTTTTGAGGGACTGTCTCTTGTAAATAAGTAAAGTAAATTTTGACGTTCGAAAAGTGCTGATTATCAGCCTAGTTTGAATAAATGACTTTTGATTTATGAAGAGAGTTCTGCTTATACTGGTTTTGTAATAGCTTGTTTTTACGTCGTGCGTACTAAGACTTCCACGTGTTAAGATAAAGCACGTCCAAAGATCTATGTAGGTACACATCCAAACTATTACATACAATACTGTTCTATTAGTGACGTCAGGCCACATAACAAAATTGTGTATATTTCTTTGCCTACGTTGTGTTGAGTATTAATCATCGTCATCTGCCTAGCCTTTTCCCAACTATGTTGGGGTCGGCTTCCAGTCTAACCGGATGCAGCTGAGTACCAGTATTTTACATGGAGCGACTGCCTATCTGACCTCCACAACCCAGTTAATACAAGGTAATACGATACTCTTTGGTAAGACTGGATGTCAGAATTTCAGGTCACTGACTACCTGTAACGACTGCCAAAGATCTATATATAGCAGCCGGGACCAACAGCTTAACGTGCTTTCCGAGGCACGGAGGAAACTCGGTATGTCGGGCGGTCACCCATCCACAGACCGACCTAGGCAAGCACAGCTTTACCTAAAGATCGACCCTAGTGGCAGTTCTTATTAAGCCACGAGCTTCTCAGTTAATACTAGGTAATACGATACTCTTTGGTAAGACTGGATGTCAGAATTTCAGGTCACTGACTACCTGTAACGACTGCCAAAGATCTATATATAGCAGCCGGGACCAACAGCTTAACGTGCTTTCCGAGGCACGGAGGAAACTCGGTATGTCGGGCGGTCACCCATCCACAGACCGACCTAGGCAAGCACAGCTTTACCTAAAGATCGACCCGAGTGGCAGTTCTTATTAAGCCACGAGCTTCTCAGTTAATACTAGGTAATACGATACTCTTTGGTAAGACTGGGTGTCAGAATTTCAGGTCACTGACTACCTGTAACGACTGCCAAAGATCTATATATGTGTTGAGTATGAATGTAGCTAGCAAAAAGAGTAGAGGAATGCCAAAAAGAAACGATTTCGATTATCGTGCTTTCCGAGGCACGGAGAAAACTAGGTTTGTTACAATGTCAGCCATCCACAGACCGACCTTCGCTAGCACGGCTTAACATCGAAAATCGACCCGACGTTAATATTTAGCCACGAGTTATGTATTTTAAAACGACGAGTCCATTTAAGTACTTCTAGTGAAAGTTCAGTTCAAAATCCATTGTGTTGTTTACAAGCAGGTACAGGAAAAGCGTTTGGTAGCCAGAGAGGGAAGAACAGCTGATGAATGAATGTCGCTCCATTCTTCTCTAGCGCTTTCCCGCCATAAACTCCCCTTCCTACTGAAAGTAGCAACCTCTGAAGAGTAAATAAAGTTTCAAATTTGTTTCAGAAACAAGGTTCTGAAACAAATTCTATTTTGCTAACCACTGAACGTTTTCTGACACAAAACACAGTAATTCCGATCAGATCTGTGACTAACGGAGGCTGTAAGTAGGCCGCGGTATTTCTCAATTCCTTAAGTGGTCTGCCAGTGACCCGACCATGACCGGGCTGCGAGGACAATACTAGACACGATCACTTGCTTAGTCAGGCGTAGTGCATACTTCGAGGGAAGGAGGTAGCTACGGCATACAGCTAGGTTTATATGGAAATAACTGACTGTATGACTGTGGTAGTGGTTGTATTGGAGCAAGGATACATTTCTTTGGAGCCCCTTCTTCTTCCTATCGTGTGGGCAGTAAGGTCTAACGACCCCACGACCCCACACACCCTAGTGTCAGAGTTTCTGATCCGCCTCAAGGGCCTTTGACATGAAAACAACAGAACACGACCTCCAGGTCCTGCAATATATTCTAAAACATACGCAGCGCTGAAAGTATTATTTTTACCTGCCTTTAGAACCTGGTACCTGACAAACGGCCGCCGGGCCAAACTAGCATGTATGCGTTCACTCAAAGTACATATTAACTCTACGTCATCATCATCAGCCTATAATGTTCCCACTGCAGGGACTCAGGCCTCCTCTCTAGGAGAGGGATGGGCTATAATCTACCACGCGGGCCCAGTGCGGTTTGGTAAATGTCACATGTCTTCGAATTTGTTCTTTCTAAGACATGGCGGTTTCCTCACGATGTTTTCCTTCACCGTTTTGTGAGCAGCGGTGATGATATAAATTACACAAAGTAATACGCCTGCCTGGGTTCGAAACCATGATTTACTGTTCGTAAGTCGGGGCCGCCACCGCTGCACCACATTTTATTTCTGCGAAAAATAAGTAATGTTTGGGATCTTGCTCCATTACTAATGGCCAGGTTTTGAACTACGGTCTATCAAAGACACATTACCACCTCAGTTCATTAATTGAAGTCTATCAATGGTGTAACATAATTCATAAGATCTTTCGGGCCGTGCATATAAACACTATAGCTGCTGCGGATTTGTGTCAGCAGAAGTGTTACAAGGTTGTCGTCACCGCGCCGCCTACGAAACTTGCCTTTGTGTACCGTATTCTATAGTCTATACCATTGTTTGTAATTATGGAAGCTTAATCAATGTTTATGGTGGGTGAGAAGAGGAGCCCATTCATTTTCGTTGTCTGCCGAAATGGGTGTTTGAAAAATGATAGCGGTGGATTTTATGTTTGCAACGTTTAGTTTCTACAAATATCATAGGCAGAGGGGCTGCGGGTTGTTCGCAAGAGATACCGCGGCCTCGGCGCAAGGGCTAAGAAGGAACATGGGTGGTTTTTAGTCAGTAGAAGTCTGACACTCCCTTTCGCTTTGCCCAGAGCGGGAGGGGTTATTTGATGATTTCCCACACGCCCCAAAAAAAAAAAGGTACCCTGGTAGTATACCCACAATTCGCCAGTTATGAATAAAGTCCCATGTAATAGGGGGCTAGCCTATAGCCATCAACCGAGCACAAATCTAGACTCCAGGACCGCTACTCCAATAACACTTTGCCCGACCCAGATATCGAACCCAGAACCTCATGCTCGCCAGTGGCGCTTGGAACCTCAAGATCACATGATCAGAAATATCAAGTAGATTTGATTAGGAAGGAGGTACCCAAAATTTAAAGGGCACTATGGCTATTATGGCTAAGCATTGAAGTGCACAAAATACACATCGATCTTTAATAAAAGCTCACCACACCCTCACCTTCTTCCAAAACGCGACAACCAATTTTACAGCATAGAAAATAGATAGGATAGGATAGATAGGAAATCATCAAATGACTCCTCCCGTTCTGGGAGAAGCAGAAGGAAGTGTCACCGACGAAAACCCAACCGTGTTCCTCCAAATGCCCTTTGCGTTCCAAGGCCGCAGTGTCTCGAACAAATTCCGCAACCCTGGCAATTTTACAGCTGTACCGTAAAACAATGCTCGTCAAGACCTCATCCTTTGCCAAACAACAAAATCGCAAAAACCTTGCAAAAAGCACGACCATGACTCAGGCGAGTAAATTTGCATTGATACAAAAACTACGCTTTCTTTTTCCGCGTTGCGCGGACCGTGTCGGTTTTCGGCTCGACAAAATGGAGGCTGCGTTAACAATGGTTCGGTTTTGGCTGCTTTGTTGGGTGTTTCCTAATTATGAGTTAAAGTGGGGCAGTTGTGGTTAAAGATAATTTTGTAGGACGGCAAGTTGGGACAATGCTGTCAAAGAGGTATTATTGAAGTTACCGCGTACGGTCACGGCGGCCAATCTTAGCGGAGATTAGCCATTTTCGCGGGAGACATTTTAGTGCACAAATGTGTACACAACAGACACAGATGCACTCTCTGTTTCTTAACTACCATAGTCCGATGGAACGGCAATCCGGCACGACTGGAAAAAGATCAAGCCAAGGAGGTCCGCGGAAAGCACGTTAAGCAGGTGCTTAACGTGCTTTCCGCGGCAAAGGGCCATGATACGTGGAACACAGCTAAAAATGAGATAAGTGTGGATTTTGATATATTTCAAGCTTGGTTCGATTATAATCCTGCTTTTTTATAAGAGGAATAGGGCTCTGGTGATGCAGGATTATTCATATCATAGGCTACTTTATTACAATAACAAACCCTTCCCAAAAACATAGTTTGACTGGCAGTACTGTAACAAAGACCACCATATCGGTCCTCAAGACAACATTAAGGTCGAGACCAGGCCTGTTTAATACCACAAAAAACCACCGATGTCGCCAACACCGCCAAATGAGGAAACGACGTTTATCAAGACGCATTATCAACTCATTACGAAATACCGCGACGGAGGGGGCGTCCCGGAAGTTGATAGTGAGTAGACCTTACTTTGTGAGGCTGATAAAAACAAAAGGCTCTTGCCATGCAATCAAGATGGTGGTGATAAGGTGGTTAATTAGTTGAGTGACGTCAGGTGCCAGGTTATCTTGAGAAAGAGCCTTGGTGTGGAGAATACTGAGCTAATTGGTAGATCAGCAAGGTCAAGGAGCGTTGGTTTAATGAATTTGGCAGATGTGGGTATCAAGTCTTTTATCTACGAAGTGTATGACGTGTGTGTCTGGTGTGTGTGTGTAAGTGTGTGTGAAGTGTGTGTGTGGTGTTCTTAATTTTAGCAGTTACGTTAAAGCGAAAACGCGCATGAAAGATGCAAGATTTACTGCGGTACTCAGAGATATTTAATGATTACTTAAGCCGTCACTTAGCAAAGATTTGACATACTTTTGTATGACAAAACTGTCAAAACCTTTACTTAGTGATGGCCTAAGTAATCATTAAAGCTCTCTGAGTGCGGCAGTTAGTGTATGACCGATGGGTGTACTTAATTTTGGCAGTAATGTTAAAGTGAAAACGCGCATGAAAGATGCAAGGTTAAGCAGTACCAGATTGATGAAGTATGCACTCAAAACGCTTAGAAAGTACATTAATTTAAATTATATAGATATATTTTCTTGACTTGTAGTTGTGTGTTCGAACCCAGACAAGCATGTTTAAAATACTTCGTCACGACTACTCTCAAAACGTTGAAGAAAATCCTCGTAGAGAAACTGCCATGAAGCTGGCATTAGTTCTCAGAGAACCAAAAATATGTCTCATAGAAAGGAGGAAACGGCATGTCTTAGAACAAAAAAAATCGAAGACATGTGGTGGATTATAGCCCATCCCTCTCCTAGAGAGGAGGCCTGAGTCCCAGCCCGTTGGAACGTTATAAGGCGAGAGAACTGGCAGATGGCCCACCTTATATTAAACTGCAACCTTCGCACATAAGTGACGTACAAGTAGGAGTGTCCTATGCGTCACTGCATTGCGTCCGCCACCCGAAGACAACGTTTTAAACGGCTAGGGCTTCGTTTACGGACACATAGTGATGAAACCGGAACAGGGTGTTGAAGTTTGGCGACAGAAATGTGTAAGTGGGTATTTCCTCAGTTAAATCATTTTAAATTGAACTACTTTAATTGCCTCCACGATTAGTAAAGGTTACATAAGAATAAATTTGCAGAGAGAAACTCTCCTCAATTTGAAGAAAGAAACTTGGATAAAATAAGGAACGGGTATATTTTTTTTTTTGGCAGGTGGAAAATTATCAAATAACCCCTCCCGCTCTTGGGCAGAGCAGAAGGGAGTGTCATACTTCTACTGACTAAAAAACACCCATGTTTCTTCTTAGCTTTTTATGTCGAGGCCGCGGTATCTCTTGCGATCAACCCGCAGCCCCAACGGGCGTCGGCCCTTGCGGGCCCCTTCCATGTTGCTGACATCTCTTTGAGGCGCGCGTGGAACACGAACGCGCCATCGACACGGCCTGTCGTCGTCACAGGTCGGACGGACGGCGAGCTAGCCCATTACTCACCGTCCACAGGCCCGGAGTAGATAATGCCTTGACGTCTAACAGGAGACTGGATGATGAAAACGTATTGCGCCGACCCCAAGATGAAGGGTAGAAAGGTGATGATGAAGACAGAAACTTCTTAGTATCTCTTCCAGAAGAATCTCAGAGGAGCTCGTGGCTTAATAAGAACTGCCACTCAGGTCGATCTTTAGGTAAAGCTGTGCTTGCCTAGGTCGGTCTGTGGATGGGTGACCGCCCGACATACCGAGTTTCCTCCGTACCTCGGAAAGCACGTTAAGCTGTTGGTCCCGGCTGCCATATATAGATATCTTTGGCAGTCGTTATAGGTAGTCAGTGCCTTGAAATTCTGGCATCCAGTCTTACCGAAGAGTATCGTATTACCTAGTATTAACTGGGTTGTGGAGGTCAGATAGGCAGTCGCTCCATGTAAAATACTGGTATTCAGCTGCATCCGGTTAGACTGGAAGCCGACCCTAGCAAAGTTGGGAAAAGACTAGGCAGATGATGATGAAGAAGAATCTTTCATACTTTACACTTGCTAGATAAGACCACCGCCCGGACGGAACGAATATGAAATCGGTGAAACCGTCCACAAACATCGTAAAATTACTAAACTAGCCGATTGAATACTAATTAATACAGCTATCGGTTCATAATGAGGCGCCGGACTTGGCGTTAAGCGTTAGGTAACCTTACTGTAACCTATTATGTTAGGTTTCGAATCACGTCTTGCGTAGTTTTCGCTGTTAACAACTAAGGCCTCGTTTACGGACACGCGGGGCGTCGCGCGCCGCGTTGTGCGTTTTTAATTCAAACACATGGCGATGTATGAAAACGTTAACGATTTCAAACGTCATTTTACGAGAAGCGATTTTTCAGGCGTTAGTTTAAAGTGCACCGTTCGTTGCGGTGAACGCGCCTCTCAGTAAATAAATAAAAAAGATCGAGACGAGCCTTCAACAGTCTCCGTAAACGAGCCCTAAGCCTGCGCATAACTTTGAAATACTGTGAAGTATGTATTAGGAGCTCGTTGTTACAACAATCAATGCAAGCAGCGCTTGCCTAAGCGAACCGGAAGATGCTGCGTTGGAAGGCCTCCCAATAGGTGGACCGATGACCTGGTGAAGGTTGAAGGGATCAGTTGGATGCGAGACGCACAGGACAGGTCAATGTGGCGACACTTGGGGGAGGTCTATATCCAGCAATGGACGTCTTTCGGCTGAAATGGTGATGATGCCTAGGTTGGCCTGTGGATGGGTGACTAACTATTGCATAAAGAGTTTCCTGAGAGCCTCGGAAAGCACTTTAAGCCGTTAGATCCTGGATGCCATTAGTAGATCTTTGGCAGTCGTTACAGGTAGTCAGTGGTCTGAAAGTTTGAGTTCCAGTCTAACCTAAGGGGTATCGTATTCCTTATCATATGCTTCAGATTTTCGAAATTATATTGGTGTCGGCAAAAGTTTTTTCTCTCTTTTTCTCTCTGTTCGTTCCTGCTAATCTCCGAAACGGCTGAAACGATTTTGTCGGGACTTTTAATAACAGCTGATATTACAAGGAGTCACTTGGTTTTATTACTCGACTCCAGCAAAGTTCGAAAGGAGGGTTATTTGAGAAAAAGGATTAGGATGCCCGGCAAAAAATACCCGTGAAATTATTAACAAAACTCGATTCAAATAGAGAACTTTAGGGAAGTAATTTTTTTTTAAATAATTTTATGCGGATGAAGGTCGCTGGCAACAGCTACTAAACATTTAATTTGCCTGCAATTTACAAGTCTCAAATTAAAGACGTTATTGAAGCTCTATAAATTCCCAGAGTTCAAGGAAATACGGTTGACAATAGGCGCTGGTTTCGCGAATTTATAGATAAGCTGGGTAACTGGCTTTGTGCCAATCTGATGTTAGGCGAAAACCTATGCCAATACTATACAGGAAACGGCTTTTTAGTAGCTAGAACGTGGCTAGATTACCATTGGTAAAACTGTGAGAAGTGAAGTTTCAAAGCCTTGTTTTTGGAGGGTAGGTAATCATCAAATGACTCCTCCCGCTCTGGGCAGAGCAGTAGGGAGTTTCAGACTTCTACTGACTAAAAACCACCCATGTTCTTTCTTAGCCCTTCAGCCGCGGTATCTCTTTGAAACAACCCGCCTCAAAAGGCAAAGCCTCATGTACAATCGAAGCCTATATGGTTTTACCACCATTCTTCTCTCGTATCGACAAGATCTATTGCGAAGACCTATGTTGGGGAATACGTAAAGTATTCCACCTTGAAAACCGGCCATACACTACAATAGGGATGTTTACTGACGTAAAAAAATATGATTCTAATTAGTCCGTCTATTAGATTATCGAAAAATATTGGATACGTATTTTTTGTTTTATCAAATCAATAAAAATTGACAAAGATGAAACGCGTCAAAGATTTGAGTAGGGAGTCGTGACGTCACTCACCGGTAAAAAATGTCATACTAATGTCTTAGAATATGACGTCACACGAGTATTCAAAGCACTGTATCGTCTTCATTGTTTGTTTACGTGAAATAAGAAAAAATACGTGTCCAATATTTTTTGGAAATTTATCTGACGGACCAATTAGATTTTTTTTGTTAACTACCCCATTTGATTAGTGATGCTCTAGTGCTGTGACCTTCGGACTGACAAGTCACAGGTCTCGAGTTACCCAAACGCACTTGTGATTTGTTTAATTATCACTTGCTTCGGTGAATGAAAACATCGTAAAGAAACCAGCTTGCCATGGCAAATCACACGATGAATAAGAAGACAACAATTCGATAATGACTCTGTACATTACTTGACATGACAATCCAGTACAACTCCAAAGAACAAAATCTAAAAACAAGGTTTTATTCGTACGACTTCGCTCGGTCTGGCTCAGTAGCGTTAAAACTCGAGAGTATAGTGACGTGACCATGCAGTGCCATCGTAAATCAAAATGAAGAAGTCCCACATGTGCTGGGAAATGAACGGAGTAATTTTCTTTAAAGAATATGGCTTCGTATAAACTATTTTGTTGGTGCGTTAAGTACCTCTTTGAAATGGTGCCTCCTCCCATGTGTGGATGGTGACCACTGAGGTGGTTTTAGTGTGGTAGAAATCCCACATTCCCCGGTCTTAACCCCAAAAACCTTTTCAAGGTTTGCCCAAAACAAAGAAAAAATGTAAGCTAAGTAAAAGACGGTATGACGGAAGAAGGATGTTCCAAATGCACGTTACTGGCACACAGGCACAAGCTATAGACTTCCAATATAACATGGCCACGCTCTGTGTAGATTTTTCGTGCAATGAGAGATCCGCATAAACTGGTTTTGTATAGTTTTGTTTGGTCACGAAGACCAATATAAAACAACCGATTGCATACGATTCCGAAGCCGACCCCAAAATAGTTTGGAAAAGGCAGTTGATGAAAACACTTTCTACTTCCACTCTCCATTTGAAGTTAAAAACGCAACGGCTCGGATTCAAATTTCACGACTTGGGCATCAATGAACATTAGGGTAGTTAACAAAAAAAAATCTAATTAGTCCGTCAGATAGATTTTCAAAAAATATTGGACAATTTTTTTTTTCACGTAAACAAACAATGAAGACCATACAGTGCTTTGAAAACTCGTGTGACATCATATTCTAAGACATTAGTATAACATTTTTTACCGGTGACGTCACAACCCCCCACTCAAATCTTTGACGCGTTTTATCTTCCTCAATTTTTATTGATTTGGTAAAACAAAAAATACGTATTCAATATTTTTCGATAATCTAACAGACGGACCAATTAGAATCATATTTTTTTTAGTCAGTAAACATTCCATTTTTTCGAGATCGACGTTAACCTTCTGCTATTCCACGTAATACAGCAAGTTTCTCAAGCGCTACCGCTGCATTGTTCTCACAAGCAAGCGCCGCGGCCTTGTGAGCGCTTCCGCGGTACGACGTCATAGCAAGACTCGACGCCTCTTTTACGTTTTATATTACCTTTAGAGTTCTTCTTGAGGAGCTAGGCTAGATAATAAGACGCGCTTGGTTAGCTTGGTTTGTGGAGGAAACTTGGTATATAATCGGTGGTCACCCGTTCATAAAGGTGCAGGAACTTGAAAAAGTCATTTTTGCACCTTTATGAACTTGGAGGCTTATATTGATGACTAGCGACCCGCCCCGGCTTCGCACGGGTGCAATGCTGATAGTAAATTAAATATACTACAGAAAAACTATGAACGTTGTATATAAAAACATAGCGGCCCGCTCCGACTTTGCACGGGCATAAAATATATATGCCTATGCCACTCAATGAAAACATGATTAAAATCGATCCAGTTTTTTTGATTCATTCATTACTGCCCTTGGCCTGCACGCATTAAATTTGGAGTAAAACAATTCCTCTTTCCCTATACTTACTATGAAGATTTCCTGCTATCTTTGGAATATCTAAATTCATACAATTTTTATTACATTACACATTTTTACTTATTTACTTTTTACATTTTTAGGTATTTATTTTATTTTTACAACAATTAATATATTACAGGATGTCTTTATACACAACGTTCACAGCTTTCTTGTCATTAGACAATACAAACATGTTTTCTCTTGAGGTTACTCTTGAAAGAGCGACATACAGTTGGCCATGTGAAAAACAGTCAACGCTCAAATCTAAGCCTGCAACGTTGAAGGTTTGACCTTGCGATTTATTAATGGTCATTGCAAAAGATGTCTTTACCGGAAACTGTAAACGTTTAAATTGGAAGGGTAAATCCGATGGTATCAGAGGGATTCGGGGAATCAATACACCGACCGGTACCGCCCGCCGCAAACGCAAATTTTAAATTTGTAATATCTCCGAAAATATTTGTTTAATTTACATGCTGTAAAGAACCATATTGATCTATATTAATTGCACACTGTATTTAAGGTACTTAATTCGATAAGGATTAATGTCGTATTACTTAAAATAGCTTCGTAAATAAGCCATTTTTTCACGTAAAAAGTAAACAATAAAAATGGTTAATGTGGGTTATCCCTAAAATATAAACATATACCATCGCGGACTTTTTTGTAGACCTTTTTATGGTGTACAATACTGTAGTACATTAATTTGATCTAACTCGTAGGGTTTAGGCAGCGTTTTTGCTAAATTGCTAAATAAGCCCAAAAAAATAGGTTAATTTACGACATCACGTTAGAAACCTCTAAAATTAGCAATGTTGCCTTAGTATATGATGCATGTATTATACATATAAACCTTCCTCTTGAATCACTCTATCTATTGGAAAAAACCGCATCAAAATCCGTTGCGTAGTTTTAAAGATTTAAGCGCACATAGGGATATAGGGACAGAAAAGGCGACTTTGTTTTATACTATGTAGTGATTTTGATGATTATATTTCTGTAACTACATACGTCTTACAGCCGCAATTCATATTTTAATCAACATACAAACTAGCACTGGCCTGCAAATTGCAAAAAACGTAAGAATATTTGAATTTCGCGGGGTGGTTGGAGCATTCACCTTAATATGCATTCAGTATGAAACTGTTATTTTGAAATTAAAAACAGACACTTCAATTTATTCGCATAGTTGCTATCGGCCTGTAATTCTGGAAAAAGTTCTTTTCACACGGAAACAAAAATGAATACATCATCACTACTCACTACATAGTATAAAACAAAGTCGCTTTTTCTGTCCCTATATCCCTATGTATGCTTAAATCTTTAAAACTACGCAACGGGTTTTTGAAGCTGTTTTTTTAATAGATAGAGTGATTCAAGAGGAAGGTTTTAGTATATAATTGGAGCAACATCCACGCGGGTGAAGCCGCGGGCATCAGCTAGTATATTATAAGAGGAAGTCTGAAAGTGGCACCGGTGTCTGAAAAGTTCTGTAGTAATCGCTTGTGGTATGGGCATGTGATGCGGGGAATGAGCAAAATTTGGTTGGGAAATTTTTCAGTATGAATGTGGATTATAAGAGTAGAGGAAGACCAAAGAAACGATGGATGCACTGTGTAAAGGATGATAAAGCAAGAAAGGATGTGTCTGATGAGATATGTAGAAGTATGGAAGAAGAAGACGTGCTGCGCCGACCCCAAATTAATTGGGATAAGGGGGAGACAATGATGCTTGGAAGCATCTCATCTAGCTTGCTTCTAAGAACCAAATATTCGAAGACATGCGACATCTACCAACCCGCACTGGGCCCGAGTGGTAGATTATAGGAAGTGTCGAAGGGTGGACGTTTTGGGGGACTGTCTCTTGTAATTAAGTGTAAATTTTGACGTTCGAAAAGTGCTGATTATCAGCCTAGTTTGAATAAATGACTTTCGATTTTGATTTTATAGCCCATTCTCTCTCATAGAGTGAGAGATAAGGCCTGGAGTCCCAGCAGTGGGAACATTATAGGCTGAATGCTATAGCTAGTGTGTCCGTCGTATCTAGTGTTTGTTATAACATAACACTAAACGTAGTATACTTTATGTAGACCGTTTCCTTCCTGCACGCTCACACAATGGGATAAAAGCACAGAAGTCTTATTCTGAACGCGGTGACTCGATTGCGAATTGCTGGAAATCGAGATAAGTGCAGATGGCAGAGAGGTGTCAAACGAGGGGCGGGGGGGGGGGCAAACCATGCTATATTTACAATCGTGCCCAAGGAATGGGGATGCATTACGCTTCAGCGAATAGCGATACACGGTGGTAAATGCAAATATTGCTAGGGAGTTTGTTGCGCCACGTCTTCTCCGCGAATAATTTGCTGCATATTGGTCTAACACAAATTGTGTAAAGAAGAAGAATTTAAAACACTAAGAAGTTGTTGAGGGTGGCTGATAATGAGATGCCAAAAAACATACCAATCGAATTGAGAACCTCCTTTTTGGAAAGTCGGTTAAAAAAACTGGTTTGTTGTGAGATCAACTTCCACTTTGCTGAATAGTGTAATACATAGTTATTTTAACCATGGCATAAGCATTGCAAAATTGTGGTGACAATGGAAGCACAGAACTCCTAATATTTGTACAAAGGGATCCGCTTTACCTGCATCCTGCCAAAGATTTTTTGTGAGGTCTTATTTGCGACGAGCAAAAAATCTACGAAGCTTGAGCATTTTTTGTCCGTCATCATTCAATAGGTCCATATAGACCACAAAAAAAGATTATCAATACGAAAAGAAAGTCGACAAAAAAACCAAAAGTAGAAAGACCAGTCTAGGTTTTAAAAGAAGATTTTTTTATTGCCGAATGGGTCTACCTCGATCACGCTTAATGGAAAGCGGTGTATGAGGTCTACGACCAAACGAGCGTGCCCACTGCTGTGTTGTGTCCCACTACTGGGACATTCTGGCCTTCTCATTATGTCGGAATGGGCTGTAATCCATCACGCGGACCCAGTACGAGTCGATAGACGTCATATATCTTATTGGTTTTGGTTTAAGACATGTTTCCTCACTCTGTTTTCTTTCACCGTTTTTACAGCAGTTGCCAAATTCTGAGGATCATGATGGGTATTCCAAGAGTTTTATTAAGAAATGGACCTTCTGTCCCAGTTTCCACGGGTCATATGCTAATGGAGCAACGACCACGTCCAGCGGTTTAATTTTAGCGAGATAACACGACTGAAAACAAAACAAATGTGTACTCTGCACTGCATCACACAACACATATTGATGCATAGCATTGAGGGTTGGTACACGCTTATTTGAATTACATTGCCGACCCGAAGCAATAGGGTAGTTGACAAAAAAAAATCTAATTAGTCCGTCAGATAGTTTTCAAAAACACATTGGACACGTTTTTCTTTTTCACGTAAACAAAAAATGAAGACGATACAGTCCTTCGAAAACTGAATGACGTCACATTGCAGTACATTTTTACCGGCCAATGACATCTTTGACGCGTTTAATCTTCGTCAATTTTTATTAATTTGTTAAACAAAACTCACGTATCCAATATTTTTACTTAGGCAGATATGTGCACTTTGGGACACTCACATTTCGCTAGTTATGATTAAGTCCCATGTAATAGTTGGCGAGCCTATTGCCATAAACCAGACACAAATTCAGGACACTTTATTTTTTGGAGGTTTGCAACAAAGAACTCCTACCGCTCTGGGCAGAGCGGTAGGGAGTGTCACACTTCTACCGACTTAAAACTACCCATGTTCCTTCTTAGCCCTTTGTGTGTGGCCACGGTATCTCTTTCGAACAGCCCGCAGCCCCGAAAGGCAGATTAAAATACACCTGGCACGATGAAAGTGCGTGGTATACCACTTATCTCGTTGCTCGTCCGTTCAGGGACTGCGGATATTGTGATTTGTTATAATATAACGCTCACGCAACAACGCCATTTAATTCCGTGCGCAAGCCATGTATCAGCGTGATTGTATTCAGCCAGGCCTCTGGGGATTTATACTCTTGTGGTAGGACATAAACTATGTGCAGTTTGTGTTGTATTTGCGAGTTCTGTTTGGGTCAGTATGGTAAGGCACAACCAGGCGATAAAATCGAGAAATTATCAGATACTAGCTGATGCCCGCGGCTTCACCCGCGTGGATGTCGGTCAAATTATATACTTAAACCTTCCTCTTGAATCACTCTATCTATTAAACAAAAACAGCTTCTAAATCCGTTGCGTAGTTTTAAAGATTTAAGCATACATAGGGACGGACAGACGGCGACAGCGACTTTGTTATATACTATGTAGTGATGATGTAGTGAAGTGACGATAATAACATGTTATCGGGGGCAAGCCTAATGCCAACAACCGATCACAAATTCAGACTTTTTGGCTATTACTGAGAAATTCCTGATATACTCGTAAAACTCAATAATACTTAGATTTACTTTAAATTAAAAGTGTTTAGAAACTAGAAGACAACTCTCTAGCACGCGTAGTATGGCGATTCTATCTCTATTCTACCAAGAATAGACAAAGCTTTTTCCATACAATTTGACATTAAATTTTGCTACAATCTGTCATTTTGTCGATTCTTCCGTTGACAAAACCCGTTTCTACGGTAGTTATGCTACGCGTGCTGGACAGGGATGGCGGGCGAACCTTTATGGATCAAAGTGCCATTTTTTCTAAAGCAACGTTTGTTGAGACCTTGCACGTGCCATCTTATAATATTGCTTATTGCATTGGTAGATAATTAAACTAAATATTTTCAACTATAAAATTCTCTTTAATTACTACCAAAAAAGAAAAAAAATTACCTATATCGTAATAAATGTTTCAGTTCTACGTGTAATTCAAATTTAAGTAACATTAATGTAACTTCTGTTGTTGCTGATTTGATGATAAGTAACTTATATGTGTAGTATAAGAGGTTACTTTTAATAGATTGCATGTTGAACAGCAGGGATATTACGTATCTTTTTAAATGTCAGTAGCTATCATAGTGTCCATCAATGAACTGTCAAATGGTTCCATTTTGTACCAAACCATAACCATTTGACAGATAATCGATGGACACTATTATAGCCACTGACATTTAAAAAGATACGCAATAACCCTGCTGGACTCCTTTACCAAACGGTTTCTAATCGAATCTTGATATGATGTTAAATTTTTATTGTGCTACTGTTTGATTGTCTTAAATAAATAAATAAAATAATTACTCGTAGGCATTGATATAAAAACTAAAGATACGGTCGTCCGAACATTTGCTCGACGCGTTCGCCATACAAGAATCGGTGTAGTCTGCTTGTTAATGTAACCTTGTATAAGCGGCGTGGTATTTTCGAGGTTTATAGAACATAAATAAAGCTTTTAATAAAATTTACGACCGCACCCGAAGAGAGCCAATCGTGGACTAGTTCACTTCGGCTTAGGAAAGACCATATTGGGACTACGTTCGAGGCGTCATTTTAACATGCCGTCCGCCCAGTCCTTACGCAGTAATATATAAGTCAATGCTCGTAGGCATAGATGAAAATATGGTTTAAAATTCGGTGGTGCGCCTAAAATATTGTGTAACGTGCCATTAATGGTACACGTGCCACTGGTTCGCCATCTCTGCTCTAGGAGCCTAAACCATTCCTGCCAGGGTTTCGGAATTTGTTCGAAAGAGTTACCGCGGCCCTGGAACGCAAAGGGCATGAGAAGGAACACGGATAAGTTTAAGTCAGACACTCCCTCCTGCTCCACCCAAAGCGGGAGGAGTCATTTGATGATTTCCAAACACAAATAACCCTTTCCTTGCAGTCCGGTAAAAAGGAGCATAAACCATTGAATTTTTATTTTATTTTTTCCGGGTGGAAAATCATCAAATAACCCCTCCCGCTCTTGGGCAGAGCGAAAGGGAGTGTCAGACTTCTACTGACTAAAAACCACATAGTTCCTTCTTAGCCCTTCTTCTTGCGAACAACCCGCAGCCCCGACGGGGAAACCATTGAACCTAGAGGGACGTTTATTTTCAAATGTCATGTTACAAGAATTAAACATTACGATCGAATCTTTCGGTTCATTCTTTGCGTGGAGTTTATATTTCTTGCCGCGTACACTTCCTGTTTAAACAGTTGTTAACCTTTTTAAATCAGTAAATATTCGTTTATCGGAAGGCCTTATTCGAAAACTGTCTGTGGGCTGATGATAGCAAGCGCAGATGTTAAGTTTGGAGTCCTAGTAAACATTCCGGTGGATGAACAACTTTTTTAGCGATGATTTCCCGGCTGGTCCTCCATGGAAAACCAAATAAAATTCCTATTCTAGTACTTGTCTATAATAAAATAGTTAACTGTGGTGGTTAGTTGGTTACTTGGAATACATATCTGGCGAAAAAAAAAAAAGTGCCTGAATACGAGAGTCGCGGCTATGTCTAGGCACGCCGAGGAAACGCTAGCGTTAATCTGGGCTGTTCTTAAACTAGCGGGTGAAGTTGAAACATGAGGTTTAGCTTTGCCGAACAGTAGGGCATGGCTACCAAAAAATACACGTCTCTCAAATCTGACTAACTTTTTTTTATGTTATCATCATCTGCCTCGCCTTTTCCCAACTATGTTGGGGTCGGCTTCCATTCTAACCGTATGAAGCTGAATACCAGCATTTTACATGGAGCGACTGCCTATCTAACCACACCCCAGTTACTACCAGATAATACAACACCTCTTCGTAAAACTGGTTGTCAAATATTCGGGCCACTAACTACCTGTAACGACTGTCAAACATCCTCAAATGCCAGCCTTTGTGTAATACAAGCTGGCATGTTATCCGAAAAACGCTAACAAAGCGTTTATTCATAATAAAAGAACTGCCGACCTTAACGACTCGAACTCAGGTAATCGGCACGTTTATACGATTCAAGGTTTACTTACACGAGTATTTGATACGCGTGTCGAGAACCGAGAATATCTATGCGAGATTGGCTTGGTTATTGTTGATCTCAAGCATGAGGAAAATCACTTTCCGGTGATTTTCCTCATGTACTGTGATATGTGACAATCCCCTCTAAGGAGGAGGGAGTGTTTTATCTTGCAATGTTTATTTGGTTTTATTAAAGTCGAGTTAACTAACTATGTACATTAATTAAAAACTAATAAATAAACTAACAACAAGTAGCCTTTAGTGTGGGACGCAACATGAGTCGATACTCTTGCGCCATCACATCTTCCAACTTCATCGTGCTGCGCAGGTGGTGCCGCTGCGGCTGCAGAGAACCTCAAACGGCGTAAATATAGTAACCTTTGTGGAAACTATATTTTCGAGCCGTTTGGGGTTGAAACTCTGGGGAAATTTCAAAACGCTTAGTTGACGCTTCTCGTGACCCAAGGGCTGGCTTTTATCTTGGCCAGAGGCAGTGTTGCCATACAACGTGGCAATGCCGCCAGTCTTTTGGGCACATTACCGGCTGACAGCGTTGAGGAGCAGTTTTTTGATGCCCTTTTATAGTTTCTTGTTAGTTTATTTATTAGTTTTTATTTGGTTAGGTGAACGATTTCCATGTTTGCGTGGTACCTTCCATTGACAGATCGCGTTAGAAACACCATCCTGCGTTCCATAACTCAGGTAGCAGATGTCGGAGCACAAACAGCTAAGCTGAAGAGGGAGTGGGCTGGCCATGTAGGGCGAATGCAACCTGAGAGATGGGTAAAGATTCAGGCAGACCGCGGCGAAGGTGGTGTGACGAAATCATATTGTCTGTGGGGTGAACATGGCCAGATATCGTACCTAGAGACCTTAAGGGCGAGGCCCCATTAGTGCGTTGCGTCGCGTCGTCGCAACGGAACAACGCATTGTATGCGTAAAAAATATATGGAAAACGACGCAGCGACGACGCAACGCACTAATGGGGCCTCGCTCTTACCCAGTAGTGGAAAACTTTAATTGAAGTTGGCATGCAAACCGATTTTCGGGTCAAACAGCTTGCAAATAAACATTTAAGTTTTCACGGTTAATTATCCACCACTTAATTTATTTGCTTGCTAATTTTGTCATGTTAACTTTGAAGAGGTGCTGAAGTCTATGATAGGGATGTTAACTGACTAAAAAAAATATTATTCTAATTAGTCCGTCTGTTAGATTATCGAAAAATATTGGATACGTATTTTTTGTTTTATCAAATCAATAAAAATTGACGAAGATAAACGCGCCAAAGATTTGAGTAGGGTTGTGACGTCACTCTCCGGTAAAAATGTGATACTAATGTCTTAGAATATGACATCAAACGAGTTTTCAAAGCACTGCATCGTCTTCATTGTTTGTTTACGTGAAAAAAGAAAAAATACGTGTCCAATATTTTTTGGTAATCTATCTGACAGACTAATTAGATTTTTTTTGTTAACTACCCTATTGGGCGACGTTGCCACTGTTACGGTAGCGCCTTCAGACAAGCTTTACTCGTATAATAAAAACGCCAATAACGATAACTTGGATTGTTTTCGAGGTTACCAAGACCCGGCAGCGAGACTACATAATTGATGCGTGACCCCAAGGCGTGCCGGCCGAAACTACGCCAACCAATGTTTTACATTAAATAATAAATTATTTTGAGAATCTGATTAATTAATGCCGACTGAATGCCGAGGATTTTTTGATCTTGGGTGTTAAAGTTTATCGACTGGTTTTAAAGGTTCTTTTTTATGCAAACTAGGCTTGTGATTATGTACATACTAGCTGATGCCCGCGGCTTCACCCGCGTGGATGTCGGTCAAATTATATACTAAAACCTTCCTCTTGAATCACTCTATTTATTAAAAACCGCTTCAATATCTGTTGCGTAGTTTTAAAGATTTAAGCATACATAGGGACGGACAGATAGTTACAGCGACTTTGTTTTATACTATGTAGCGAAAAGCACCGGTGGCCCAGTGGTGAAAAGATGGCTCAATATTCTCCATAACAACGTTTTCAATATTTATGAAATTTTTTGGAAATCTATCTGACGGACTTATTATATTTTTTTAGTTAACTACCCTATTGGGTTGTGGTCAAGTGAGTCATATAGAAAGGCAGTCGTTCCATGTAAAATACCTTTTACCGATTAGATCGAAAACCGACTTCAACATAGTTGGGAAAAGGACTGGCAGATGATGAGACAAGGAGACGCTAGTACCAAGCAAGTTTGTTTACTTGTCCGTTGACAAAACAATGAACATACTCGCGTAGTATTTAAAACGATAACACAGCAGAGATTTGTAACACACGCCGAGTACAACAATCATTGTGTTTGTTGACCTCGGATAGATAAAGTTGTTGGAGAAATGTAAACTACGTTCAATGTTGCCAGTAACTTAGTATTTTTACCCGACTGCAAGGGAAGGGTAATGTTTAGGTTTAGGGGAAGGGTGATGGCTTCCGGCCACCGTAGACGCAGGCCTGTGGACGGTGAGTGATGGGCTAGCTCGCTGTCCGTCCGTTTCATGACGACAGGCCGTGTCGACGGCGCGTTCTTGTTCCACGTCAGCAATATGGAAGGGGGCCCCTTCCATATTGCTGACGTGGAGCAAGGGCCGACGCCCGTCGGGGCTGCGGGTTGTTCGCAAAAGATACCGCGGCCTCGACATAAAGGGCTACGAAGGAACATGGGTGGTTTTTAGTCAGTAGAAGTCTGACACTCCCTTTCGCTCTGCCAGTGGGAGGGGTTATTTGACGATTCCCCCCGCCCCCCCATAAAAAAAGGGTAATGTTGTTTAGCAGTAATAAATAATAATCCATTTATTTCAGAAACACTGTCCATATGCATACACGCGAAAACAAAATAATAATTAAAAGAATACAATACAAAACACATTAATAACAATTTCACATTAACAAAATGGTAAACATTTACAAAAATATATTAAAAGTCATAAAAAGATTAACATTACACAAAGATTAAAATACACATAAAAATTTAAAATACAAACAATATTAAAATACACAATGTCACGTTAGTCTAAATTTAGGTCCGGATCCGGAATGCTCAACAATAAATAAAATAATAATAGTCTAGTTGTGTTACCGTCGGACTGCCATGTCATGGGACTCCAGTACGAATCCAAGACACGCACTTCTGATTTTTTGAATTCATGTGCGTACTGCGTATTGTACAATTATCAATGTCTTCGGTGAGGAAATCAGTATGTACCTTTTTTTTTGAGGGTGGCAAATCATGAAATGACTCCTCCCGCTCGTGGCGGAGCGGAAGGGAGTGTTAGACTTCTACTGACTAAAACCACCCATGTTTCTTCTTAGCCCTTTGTGTTTGGGGCCGCGGTATCTCTTTCGGACAACCTGCAGCCCCGACATCAGCATATTTTTTTTTTGGCGGCTGGAAAATCATCAAATAACCCCTCCCGCTCTTGGGCAGAGCGGAAGGGAGTGGCAGACTTCTACTGACTAAAAACCACCCATGTTCCTTCTTAGCCCTTGCGCCGAGGCCGCGGTATCTCTTGCTAACAACCCGCAGCCCCGACAGGAAATCAGCATGCCTAAGAGACATTTTTCGAGGGCATATAAAGCAAAGTCAGAGGCCTGCAGTAACTACACTAAATAGAAAGTATTTTAGCTGGGAAGTAGATGTAATCGAAATCAAAATATTTATTTCAAAGGCCAGTTACAGGCACTTTTAAATAGTCGAACAAATCTATACTTCTATACTAATATTATAAAGAAGTAAAGTTTGTGTGTTTGTATATTTGTTAAATTGTAAGGGGTAATCTCGGGATCTACTGAACCGATTTTAAAAATTCTTGCACCGTTGCCGTTGGGAAGCTACACTATCCCCGGGTGACATAGGCTTTTTATCTCTGTATTCCCACGGGAACGGGAACTACGCGGGTGAAACCGCGTGACGTCAGCTAGTACTAAATAAACTAAGCTACAGTCCCAGTCACAAGGCATAATAACTGTGAGTGTACTGTAGTTGCCCATTCCAAAGCGTTGGTCTCATGAGAAGAACTCCATGGACACTCTTTTAAATCATAATATTGTTACAAAACTTTAGTTACATCATTCATGTTGAGATGGTATATTATGTGAGAACGACGTAGCAAGATGTGCATGATAAGTGTCCACAGTAAAGTCAAAAAACGACGATTCAAAGATAAAATAATAATTCAAACAAGCCGTGGCAGCTAAGAGGTGACCAGTCACAACTGACAGCACCCGTTCACGAGCATGACGCATGGATCAACATTACTACATAGTATAAAACAAAGTCGCTTTCTCTGACCCTATATCCCTATGTATGCTTAAATCTTTAAAACTACGCAACGGATTTTGATGCGGTTTTTTTTAATAGATAGAATGATTCAAGAGGAAGGTTTTAGTACATAATTTGACCGACATCCACGCGGGTGAAGCCGCGGGCATCGGCTAGTAATAAATAGAACAAAATCCCCAGCACCACAGTTCAAGCTATAGAAATGATGTTCGGATGCGGATGATTTCTTAATTTCCGGGCTGAAAATTATCCTATTTCCTTCTGCAGATGCCAAGTACTTAAGCCAAGATGGGTGACCTTTTCGTAACAACTTTAATAATTGAAGATATCTCCGTGCATTTGAGATTCAGCTCTTATGAGCGGTGTATCTGAATTCTAAATAATTCATGCAGTATTTATACATTACATAACATCACGCCTGTAATCCGCGAAGGGTTAGGCAGAGGTTTACCTAATAGAACACTCACATTTCGATAGTTTTGTTTAAGTCCCATGTAATAAGGGACGAGCCGGGGACAAATCTAGACGCCATAGCTGCTACGTACTGAGACATTCCTAATAGAAAAACTAATTAACACTTTGCCGGAGCTCGTGGCTTAATAAGAACTGCCACTCGGGTCGATCTTTAGGTAAAGCTGTGCTTGCCTAGGTCGGTCTGTGGATGGGTGCCCGCCCGACATATCGAGTTTTCTCCGTGCCTCGGAAATCACGTTAAGTTGTAGGTCCCGGCTGCCATATTTAGATCTTTGGCAGTCGTTACAGGTAGTGAGTGACCTGTAAGTCTGACAACCAGTCTTACCAAAGGGTATCGTATAGCGTAGTATTAACTGGGTTGTGGAGGTCAGATAGGCAGTCGCTCCATGTAAAATACTGGTATTCAGCTGCATCCGGTTAGACTGGAAGCCGACCCTAACATAGTTAGGAAAAGGCTAGGTAGATGATGACTTTGCCGGACCTGAGAATCGAAGTCAGGACTTAATGTACAACAGTAGTTCTTACAACCACTAAACCAACGTGGCAGTCGAGGTCTCTTTTTACACAAGGTCTAAATCGTTTAGCAGTCTAGTAAGTTTTTTCACGGGTGACCACTGAAAACCAGCGCTGTGCTGTGGGTGCCCATAGCACAGCACCATGCTGAGTGGCAACCTACTTGCCGCAGTCACGACGTGCAACTAAATTTTTATTATCCCTGCTTGTTGTATTTTTAAATATCAAATGCGTTGTATGTGTATTTTTTTCCTGTATGTCTCTTTGTATGCTCGTTATGTTTCTGCGACAAATAAATATTTTTTATTTCTTTCTTGCGTTCTATCAACTTATATCTATTAACGTGTTTGAAACCGATTTTATTCCCTCAAGAGACAATTTTCCAGAGGTCCGACCTTCAGAATAAACTTCGGGAGGTCAAAATTCAAGACAGTCCCGTTTTGATTTCGAATGCAGTGTCGACCTTGGTAAACTACCAAGGTCCAAAGTTATATCTGCGCTCGAAGTTCGCTATAGCTCCATGGCAAACTTTGAGCGCAGATTCCTCTTAGCGTGTCTTAAATGATGAATGGTTTTATAATGGGACTCCGGGTATTGCTGAAGGCGTTGTCAGAAGAAAGAATAATTATGACACATGAGGAGCTCAATAAGCTGTTGGTCCCGGCTGCTATATATAGATCTTTGGCAGACATTACAGGTAGTCAGTGACCTGAAATTCTGACATCCAGTCTTACCAAAGAGTATCGTATTACCTAGTATTAACTGGGTTGTGGAGGTCAGGCAGTCGCTCCATGTAAAATACTGGTATTCAGCTGCAGGTTAGACTGGAAGCCGACCCTAACATAGTTGGGAAAAGGCTAGGCAGATGATGAGGAGCTCGTTTTCGGCGAAACACCGAGATCATTTAAATGAGAACAAAGGGATACAAAATAACTGGAGAAATGTGCGTTCATGTGAGTGATGGTAACATAATAATCATTTTTATTCTTTGTATAAAATAAAACTCTTTTCAAAGGTCGATGTGCAATATTCATCGCCGGGTACTGTACACATCTGCCCGACTCTTCAACGATTCCAGGCGTGTAAAACTCCTAAAGATCAGATACGAAAGCCTAAAATATTTAGACCCTATTGTGCCAACCTCTATATTGTTCAACCTCCATACAAATTTCTATAGCAGGCAGGTAAGCAGCGCGCAGACTTTTTGTCCTCACGGCTGGCATTTTTTGTCCCGAACT
Source organism: Diarsia brunnea (assembly GCA_949774965.1). Lineage (NCBI taxonomy): Eukaryota > Metazoa > Arthropoda > Insecta > Lepidoptera > Noctuidae > Diarsia > Diarsia brunnea. Next base: position 1,881,348 of record OX459025.1, on the reverse strand, counting down.
TATTGCTTAGCGAATTTCAACCTTATCGTAGTGGTGGGAGTCTTTGTTGAAATATCCATACAATGAGAGTGAGGGTCGTCCTTTTATGCTGCGATATAGCTTTATATCTTGAGATGTCTGCAAGGGATATTGCCATAACTGGTATCCTTGTGGAGAGTTTTTTTTAAATAAGAAGTCTTACTTTTAAGTCAAGTTATTTCAAGCACTGCTTATTTTATTTTATATACTTACCTAATATTGAAGCTGTCTTGGCTTTCGTGCGTGTTTTCACGGGTGACCACTGAAAACCAGCGCTGTGCTGTGGGTGCCCATAGCACAGCATCATGCTGAGTGGCAACCTACTTGTCGCAGTCACGACTTGCAACTATTTTTGTATTATCCCTGCTTGTTGTACTTTTTAATATCTGTTATGCGTTGTATGCATTGATATAAAAACTAAAGATACGGTCGTCCGAACATTTGCTCGACGCGTTCGCCATACAGAGAATCGCTGTAGTCTGTTCGGAGTGGGAGGGGTTATTTGATGATTTCCCACCCCCCAAAAAAAAACAAAGGCATACTGGTTTCCTAGCGATGTTTTCCTTCATCGAACCTAGTAATAATTATACAATACGCACATTACATACGCCTAGGATTCGAACAACAGTCCAACGGACGACTATCTAATATCTAACTAACAAGGCATGTTAAATTAAACTAAAGCTTATCGAAAACCACATTATTTTAGTTTTTCCTCCGACTTCCTTATTTGGTTGTCTCCACTCCAAAAAGGAGGTAATCCAGGGTTTATTTCGGAGAAAAACCCCAAACCAAAATTGTCAATTTTATCTTTTTCCCCATTAAATTTTATCTGTTACTAGCTGACGCCAGCGGCTTCACCCGCGTGGATGTCGGTCAAATTATATACTAAAACCTTCCTCTTGAATCACTCTATCTATTAAAAAAAAACCGCTTCAAAATCCGTTGCGTAGTTTTAAAGATTTAAGCATACATAGGGACGGACAGACAGCGACTTTGTTTTATACTATGTAGTGATAATGATACAAGGAATTTGATTAGGAAAATGGCGTGAGGAATGTTATAAGTATGAATGTGGAGGGCTATAAGAGTAGAGGAAGACCAAAGAAACGATGGATGGACTGTGTGAAGGATGATATGGCTAGAAAGGAGGTGTCTGCTGAGATAACGAGTAATAGAGAAATATGGAAGAAGAAGACATGCTGCGCCGACCACAAATAAATTTGGAATAAGGGTAGGAAAATTATGGTGCCATTTCTAAACAAATGGATGCGCATTGTTCTGGGCGCTCACTGATTGGTTTGATTTTTAATGTTTAATTTTATTTTGATTTAATGTTTTATTTATTTTCGACTTTATTTTGGTTTATATTTTAATTGAATTGTAATTTTATTTTATTTATTGTTGTGTGCAAACTTTATGGATGGGATAATCTGAAATAAATGAATTAATAATTTCTGTGGCGGGGATTTTACTTTATTTTAATTAATAATAATAAAGCCCATTTATTTCCAATCTAAAACAAATTATATCATTAAGTAGGTACATGCATTTTTATTTTCTTAAATGTAAAAAGTTTTTCATTAAATAAAATTGATTCTCGATAAATAATATTGTAAAAAATTAAAAAATATACGTAACAGTTTTACATTAGATAAAATTGATTCTTTTAGTTATAATAAATTAAAACTAAAAATCAATAAAACGTAAAAGTTTTCAGTTAAATAAAATTCATTTATTTTAATTAGGAAGTTTAATAACACAAAATTAAATTATGTATCCTTGTGCCGGTTTCCGGGAAACGTGTGGCAGAGGTGGAAACACCAATGTAACAGTAACAGTAGCAACATTTATCTCGCCCGTATTCCCCCAAGGGCTAAGCAGAGGGACCCTCATTTCGCCAGTAACGTTAAATCCTACGTGATAGATGGCGAGATTTATTTTGCCAAGAACCATTTTCTTTTTGTACTTGAATGAAATTGATCGCAGGAAATTGTTGGTGAATTCATGATTCAAAACAGGAGGTTTTCAATTTGTTTGTATTTTTGTTAAGAGGCTTTTTGAGCCAAAAAGAACGTTCATTTATTTACTAAAACTTTATGGCATATTGAGTTCGATACCTCTTTCCATCCACTTTTCGATATCTAGACATTTCGGTACCTAATAGATAACCCTTTTTCATTTTTTATTATTATTACATATTTGCTGCATATTTTTATTTTTCCGTATGGTGTCGGACGTAAAGAATAGCATCCCATATCTTCTAGTGGGTGTCGTAAGAGGCGACTAAGGGACTTACCAGAGAATGGGCAGCAGCGTTCTCTGTGCCTTCGTAACAACCATACTGCGATCGCCAACCCGCCTGCCAAGCGTGGCGATTATGGGAAATCCCCCCCTTCTGGGGGAGGCCTATGTCCAGTAATGGACGTCTTATGGCTGAAATGATGATTTTATTTTTGTTTAACTAACTGTTTTTCATTGTAACGGCTGACAATACCCCAAGAAGGAACCACTGGCTCTGAAGATACAGGCTTTGCCTAATTTCGGAGTCAGGGATACTAATACATATTTTGCCAAATTTAAGCCCTAGCTACAGTACCCAATTAAACCAAAAATTGTAACCCAATGTCCAATTTCCTATTTTAAATCACTAGATGAACACCTTAGAATAAGACAAAAATTGTAATAAGGATTGTGAATAAAACATTATTATTATTATTTATTATTAGTTTTTGGAAAAAAACTGTAGGCTGATGGCTTATCCCATTCGGGCGACAGGCTAAATACAGAAAAGTACCTATAAGGAGTACAGGAAATCAGTCTGGACAAAATAGCACACATAAAGGGCGCATGTGTGCGTATTCGAGGGTGTTCGAGTGCGTGTGCGCAGGTAGAGCGACCGACCTTTGGGTTCAACGCACTGCCGCCCTAAAATACACACGGATGTCGCCACGAGGCCGGGGGGAGGGCGGGAGGGGGGGGGGGTAGACTGTACACAAAGTAAGCACAGGTGGCGTGTGTGTGCTCAACCATATTTTTTTGCACCAGGATGTTTCAGGGGACGGATGAATAGGTACCCTGAGGGTTCTTTGAAAGTCCCTGGAGCATAGAAATTTTGTTGTTGGGAAATATGGAACCCAGATGCGGTTAACAATTTGGCTTAGCTTGTGTGTGATTTTGTGAACAGCCATTTTAATCATGTAATTTGGACAATTTGGTAGATTTAGGCAGTCCAAGTTAAATGTTGGCGATGTCGCCAGATGCTTTACAGGGCCAACATTAACAAAGATTGCTCTACCATGAGGTTTGAAATGCGACAGTTATATCACAAAATGCATCATCCGCTTAGCCCTGTCTGATGGAGGATCGATCCAGTCAGTTTTAGGTATTAGATAATCTGGCCATGGCTGTATCCTGACCTCCATAGCATAATTACTGAGCAAAATCGATAGTCATCCTATAAGTGGTGACAATATTAATGTAGAGTGGGACACACCTTGGATAGTCAGCTGCTACTTTGCGGAGTGGGTAACATTTTTAACCGACTTCAAAAAAGGAGGAGGTTATATGTTCGTGTGTATGTATTTTTTTTTTTTTTTTTATGTATGTTACCTGATTTCTCCTCCATTTGTGAACCGTTTATCAAAATTCTTTTTTTATTTGAAAGAGTATACTCCTGAGGTGGTCCCATTTAAATTTGGTGAAGATCTGATCCTGATCTTCGGAGATATACAATAGAACTCTTCAAAAGTAGACGGCAAATCTGTCGTGATTGCTGCAATCGCTTGGATGTTTATTGTTTATACAACATCATGACGTAACATCACGCCTGTATGATCTGAGGGGGTACGCAGATGTGTACACCCAGATTTGGACAGTATTATGTAATGTTCCATTTATTGGGGATAAATAAAATCTATTATTTGTTTGGGAACAACTAAAAATGGAAAAATAAAAAACTTTTTTGCAAAAAATAAAACCGACTTCAAAAACACAAAAAAGTGAAAAATAAACTTCACAAGAAAAAGCAGCTTCTGAAGTCGGTGGCAAAGAAAACGAAATCAAACAAACAAAATGTCACCGACTTCAGAAGCTGCTTTTTCTTGTGAAGTTTATTTTTCACTTTTTTGTGTTTTTGAAGTCGGTTTTTATGATAGGACTGTTCATTAGTTAGTTTTCTCTCCGTAGCAAGAAAATATCGTGTTTTCTCTTTGCGCATCTTCAAAAATGGCCCCTGATTTGGAACTAGAGGAAGGGCTGGTAGGAGACGTATCATCGAAACAAACAAACGGAAAAATTTGGTTCACAGATTTTTTTTTTTTTTCCAAGTCACTGGTGGAAACATTGTTTGGGAGCCAGGGGACCTAACTCTGTAGTATGTTGTAATGTAGGAAATCTGTAAAAAATGTCATTGTATCGAAAATAAAGTTTATTATAAATATTTCTACATCACAAGTAATCAAAGACTAAGATGGTGAACACAGGGTGATCAATAAAATGGTTTCACAGGAGACACAAATTCTGGCCTTTTGCAATCATAATTTTAAACTCACTAACATTATGATTATCACCAACGCGGCAGTGCCCAAATATCCCATTTTCAGTTATTATGATAATGTTAGAATGTATAATATGTTGCCCCTTTGGTAAATGGGGCCAGAATCAAACGTAACCTTCTGTCATCAACGATTTCCACACGACAGCTGCGGCCCCATAGTTCGTTCTCGCTCAAATTCAGTCCTTTTCGGGTACACACTGTTCCTTTTATGGTTAACCACAAAAACGGGGCCTGAGTCAATGAGGGCGTATCGATATTTACTTTTCTATGAAGTATGCGATGCGACCACAGATAATAGACATACCTAGATAACGCAAGTATCACGATTCACGATCCGTATGAAAACCAAGCGCGCCATTTTTACCCGACTGCGACGAAGCCCAAAAGGAGGGTTATTTGACTACCTACACTACTATGACGTCTTAACTCTTACTAAAACCTTCCTCGAGAACCACTCGTATCTATTGGTGAAAACAGCATGAAAATCGGAGCAGTAGTTTTTGAGTTTATCGCGAACAGACGTACAGATGCGACGGAGGACTTTGTAATATGTAGTGATAGATATATACAAACAAGTTACTATAAGTACACAATAGACTACGATTGTGTTCTTAAAATGACTAGAATTAAGTTCTTGAGTTGTAACGGTGTTACGTTATTTAGCTTGCTGCGACAGTAACCTCATCATCTGCCTAGCCTTTTCCCAACTATGTTGGGGTCGGCTTCCAGTCTAACCGGATGCAGCTGAGTACCAGTATTTTACATGGAGCGACTGCCTATCTGACCTCCACAACCCAGTTAATACTAGGTAATACGATACTCTTCGGTAAGACTGGATGTCAGAGTTTCAGGTCACTGAGTACCTGTAACGACTGCCAAAGCTCTATATATGGCAGCCGGGACCAACAGCTTAACGTGCTTTCCGAGGCACGGAGGAAACTCAGTATTTCGGGGGGTCACCCATCCACAGACCGACCTAGACAAGCACAGCTTTATCTAAAGATCGACCCGAGTGGCAGTTCTTATTAAGCCACGGTAACCTCATTAAGTATAAAATACTTAAGCCGAAATATTGATGGACAGAGAGGGAGAGGAAGACCAAGATAACGATGGATGGATTGTGTGAGGAATGATATTCATGAAAGAAAAAGGAGTAAATGATACGTGACGGTTAACAGATGAGAACAGAAGCAAAAACGACCCCAAGTAACATGGGACAAGGACAGGACTTATACCCGGTTTCTACCAAAGCGGAGAGGAGCGGCGACGACAGGGAGGAGATGTGCGGAAATCGGCCAATAACATTAGTTAAAATTTACATCTGGTCTTTCGGCCTTCCTGTGATAGGCGGAGCGGAGACGAGCTGTACCGCGATTGACCAATCACATGGCTTGAAATAAAAGAGATGTGGATTTCAAGCCATGTGATTGGTGAATCGCGGCACAGCTCGTCTCCGCTCCGCTTTGGTGGAACCGCAGCCTAAGCCAGGCACGTGAAGTAGGTGCTCTTGACTTATATAGGTATACACCTATGTCTGTGGATGCGACATAGTTAATACTTATCTCTTTGATAAAGAGTTGTCTATTCCTAACGGTTGGTATCACAGTTACTAGAACGTTGATTACCGTATATAATGTTGTGAGTATTGGACGGAAACGTCGTTTAGGTTGTGAAGTTAGCTGGAATGAGTTGAAAGAGGGGTCTTTTAAAGCAGGGACTGAATTACCCAAAAATTACGGTACCTACCTTTAAATTTCGGTATGACGTCATACCGTTAAATAAGGGTTACCGAAATATTGCGATACCGTTATTTTTTTCGGTAGCGGAATTTTGAGGTTGGAAATGGATACCGGTATAGTTCGGTAGAGGTACTGTAACCGTTATAAATGTATCGATAGCGGTACCTAAACCTTAATAAATAGGGGTTTTCACTCACACACTCAACAAATAACTATGTAAAAGACTAGCAAACAAAATGTACAAAATACACACATGTTCTAACGTTTTCCACCGCGCACAAGAGCGCCGCGCCCCGTCTCGCTTGCATTTCGGTACCGAAATCGTGTAAGGGTTAAATAACGGTCCGTCGGTGCTGCGGGTTGTTCGCAAGAGATACCGCGGCCTCGACATGAAGGGCTAAGAAGGAACATGGGCGGTTTATAGTCAGTAGAAGTCTGACACTCCCTTTCGCTCTGCCCAGAGCGGGAGGGGTTATTTGAAGATTTCCCACGCCCCAAAAAAAAAAAGGGTTAAATAACGGTTTATCCCAACCTTTATTTATAAAGGTATCGGTATACTTCAACATTTATTTTAAACCGGTACCGGTATATTTTTGAGGTACCTTAACCTTTAACCGTAACCGCTTTCAGTCCCTGGTTTAAACCGAAATTAATTACCAAAAAAATCTTTTAGGATTTCTTCAACATTTTTATCTACAAATTCGTTGTACACGAGTCTAGCCGCGGTCGATGGCCGCTTCCGTCTACGTACAGGGTCACCTCCGTAACTCCGGCACAATAGTTTATACCTATGTTATTTACATACGTCTAGAGGACGCGTGGTGCCAGCCAAGGGTGATCAACCTTCAATGACGGGCGGTGACTGCTGGTAAAAGTTTAGATGAAGAAGGTTACAACGTTTCTAGATCTGGGACGATCCTGAAGTAGTAAGACTTTAACATAACAACACGCCTGTAATTCCCGAAGTGTTAGGTAGAGGTCTAACTAATAGTGCAATTTATTTAGGGATCATCAAATGAGAAGGAAGCGCCCGTTATAACATTGTTTAACATGTTCATTGCTCGTGGCTTAATATTAACTGCTACTCTAGTCGATCTTTAGGTTAAGCCGCGCTTGTTGGTCTGTGGATGGGTGACCGCCCATTACATACCGACTTTCCTCCTTGCCTCGGATAGCACGTAAAGCTGTTGGTCCTGGCTGCTATACAGGTAGTCAGTGACCTGAAAGTCTGACAACCTGTCTTACCAATGGGTATTGTATTACCTAGTATTAACTGGGTTGTGGAGATCAGATAGGCAGTCGCTCCATGTAAAATACTGGTATTCAGCTGCATCCAGTTAGACTGGGAGCCGACCCCAGCAGAGTTGGGAGAAGACTAGGCAGATGATGATGAACATGTTCATTGCCAAACCAAAATGATGAACTAACTTAAATGCCCAAAATAAAAATCTGCTATTTCCCTTCCATAGTGGCCAAAACACATACCAGAACGCATACACTGCGGCCACTATTTTATGACTCGTACATAATTTGTAAGGCACCATCACATAGTAACAGTAATTATTTAGTAACCGTTAACTTAAATTAAATGCATGAAAAATGTGGCATAATAAAAGTTTTTTTTTCATTTATTACAGTAGTCATGTACAAGATAAAATCTTGCAAGAGTATCTCGTAAATACTTTAAAGTGATTGTCTAACTTTGTGCAACACCGCCAAGTCATCAAATACATTACCGTTTGCAATACTCCATGACAGGCATGTGGGCTGACTGCGTAGCGTAGATAATCATTAATCTATGATTCATTCAAGGGTTAGGCAGAGATGTAGATATTAATACATGTAACGAGTCTTTTAAGCCTGTTACATACTATTGAATTCTTTGCTTTGATTTGTAGGCTCTGGTTGGTGTTGCCTTATGAAAATTCATTTTTGGTTGACTTGGATTCGTGAAGTGGTCACACTGATTTTTATTTTCGATGCTGTCAAATTGACTTTGACATTTCTTGCTTTTCGACCTACAGCCTTGAATCAATGGAGTGATTTTTGAGCGCTCCAATAAAATCTCAAAATATAACTTGAGATGGGCGGCATCTAGTCCCTAATTATGTGGTAGCCGATTGCCCTTGTCATGATCCTAATTGGATAGCCTTTATTTTTTAAGGTAAGCGAATTCTTTGTGATTTCGGTCCGTTCCGCGTTGTCATGGCTATTTTGATAGCAGACGCTAATAGTTTCCGATATTTAATTGTTTCAGGATCTTTTAACTTCATTTTATAATTATTTGCTTGGATTCATTCATCTACTGATGACCACATTTTGATTTTTGGAAGAAACGGTGAGTTTAATTGTTTTGGCTCGTAACCACGACTCCTGCGTCGAATCGCCATTTTTTATCCGCTAACGATTATTCATGTTTGTTTTCAGCCACAAGGCGTTTTTTTTTCCATATTACTTAAATTTTTGAACGCACCCCTACCAAAATGCATATATCTTGGACCGCCGTTGGCAATCTCGGCGAATATCACCAAGATGCTCTTGGATAATCCATCAGGTTCCTAATTTAGTCGACGGAGTTTGGTATGGTTTATGATACATAACTTCAATTTATTTTAAAAAGGTGCAATAATGACAGGTCTTAGAATAACAGCGATGTCATCTTAATTTTACACATTAGAGCTGTTAGCTTTAGAATTAGAAAGGAATTTTCAAACCAGCAGCCTTCGGGTAATAAAGTCGTTCTTACTTTTCATGATTGATTTTTATTGATGCCTTCCCGCTTGAAGATTAAAAGTCTCAAGCTCCCGCAGGTAAGTCTATCCTTGGCATAGTTTTGTGTGTACTCCAGGCGCCCGAATTTTCACTTTTACTTATTTTTATTTGGAGCACACCACACAGTTTAATTTCATTCATCTCACTCTCTTCTCACACACTTTTTTTTATTATTACAATTGTCGCTCAGCGAACAGGGACTTGAAGTAGGTTTGTCTGGTACCTATATACTGTCATTATTGCACAATTATTAATTAACTTATGAGTCTATTGTTTGCATTAGTTTGTTCTACATTGTTACTTTAATAACTTTGTGTTTATTTTAATTTTTGACTCATAAGTAGTACTTAACCTAATTTGGTGAATCTTTGTAAACAAGATTTGGTGTTTACTTATTGATAATTTTGTTTATTGACCTGTTTGTTTTAATAACATGTTTTTTTCTTAGCAAAACCAACAGAAATGTATAGCATTGACCGTGTTTTGTTGTTCTCAACAGTAAAGTTATTTTAAAAACTAAGTTTAACTTTTAAAGAAAATAATTTAATCTAATTGTAAGTACAATATTGTACATTTAATTTATCTAGATTTAAGCTGCTTGTAAGTGATTATTGCACTTTTAAACCGATAAAATTAGCTTAGTAATTTTTCATGGCAATACCACATTGACTTCAATACTTAACCTCAAACTTGAGAATTTATTTTCAAACTTTTAACTTTTTGAAATTTAGTTTTTGCTTTTCGTTTGCTATTCGCCTTGCTGTTTGTTAGTCATGGACAAGGGAGTTCAGTTTCCGCCGCTTCAGGATTCGGGTGATGTCGATACCTGTACTGCTGTTGATGCTTATGCTCTCAGTTGATATCATAGGAATTCTACCTAAAACTTATTCTGGTCATAGATACATACTTTCGGTTGTAGGTTTGTGTACGTTTTTACTAAATATTGCTGGTTCTTTCCAATGATCAATGCTACCACTAGAGTAATTTGTAAACATTTTGAAAAAGAAATATTTCTCAAATTTGGTTGTCCAAAAATAGTAGTTTGTGACAATGGAACTCAATTTACTTCAAAACATTTTGTAGATTTTTTGAAAGGTTTTAATATAACCAAAATATTTTATAATACTTTGTATACACCTCAAAATAACCCTGTTGAGAGATATAATAAAACGGTCGAAACCTGCATATCGTGTTTTGTTAAAGATGATCATAGAACTTGGTCAAGTTTTTTGCCCAATGTTCAATTAGCTTTAAATAATAGTGTAAACCTTGCTACTGAGTTTACTCCTAACTTTCTGATGTTTGGTAGGGAGCTTATTCTTGATGCGTCATTACATCACTTTAGTAGTTCTGTTGATAACTTATCTCAACTAGAAATTTCAAATAGGAATGCTTATGCAGTTTCTCTTAATTCACTTAGTGATATTTTTGTTAAAGTTCAAGCTTACTTGTTAAAGGGGTATAAGCGAAATGCCGCTTATTATAATAAAGGTCGGAAAGTCATTTCTTTTGGTGTGGGTGATATGGTGTGGAGAAGAAGTTTTGATCAATCTCATGCTCCTGCATATTTTTCAGCTAAGCTTGCACCTAAGTTTGTAAAGTGTAAAATAACTGAAAAGGTTTCGGATAACGTTTATGTTTTGAAAGATTTAAATAAAGGTTCAGTGGGACGTTATCATGTTAAAGATATTATTAAATTTTAATTTGGTTTCCAAGTGTTAGTCTTGATTTTGATAAATTCTGTTTGAAGGTCGCTTTTGACAGTGTGATGTACGAGGGGATGGATGATAGGTTATCAGCGATTTGAAAGATGTATGTTAGGTAACTTCTTATAAATTTATTGAATTTGAATTCTTAACATTCTAAAAATAAAACTTAGGCCATTTTTGTTAATTAAATACAATTTTTTTCCACACTAAATGTTTTTCACACCAGAGGATCTTATTTTATGTTTAGTTCGTTTTTTGTTGGATTGTATAAGATCTTATTTTTTTAAGGGTAACCTTTTACCTGTTTACATTTTATTAGGATCTTATATAACCCTACACTTCAGGTTATTTTTACCTTGAGATCAAAAACTTGAACTCAATTTCAAGTTTTTGTAATCTTTTTTTTCATAGTTTGAAATCATTCTATTTTCTCTTCGTCATAAATAGTAATCGATTTTTAAATCTATTTTGTGCTGTTCATTGACAGAATTGTTTCTCATTTTTACTAGAGTTTCATTCTCTTTAATGATCGGATTTGACTTTGTTAGTAACGCGTTCATCCTGGACTTTACTTTTTAGGGTCATTCTGTAACCTTTGTTACAAAATGCCTTATTATTTTTTGAATCTTGGTGTAACTTTTGACCTTGATTTCGACTCTTTTTTCCATTGTGCTCGGAAAGTCGGTGGTGTTGTGCCGATCACGATGTGGGATTTCGGCTCCGGCCATATTTTTTCCTTTTTCCATTGTGTTGGACATTGTTGTTCCAATCACAATGCGGGATTTTTTTTGACTTTCGTCATTCTTTTTCTTTGCGTTCGGAAGTTCGGTGGTGATGTGCCGATCGCATTGTGAAACCTTGGCTTTCGCCTTTTCGTTATTGAGATTTCTCATTGGAGATCTCAATGATTTTTTGTGTTTGTCTGTGTTTGGGAGATTGGTAGTGTTGAGCCAGTCACAGCAACATTCTTTTACAGCTATTGTGCTCGGGAATTCGGTGGTGATGAGCCGATCACAGTACGCTTTCCTTTGTTTCGTTGCAGGTTGTGCCTGTAACAATATTTTAAATAAGGTCTTTCAGCTTTATTTAAAAACTTTTGTTTGGAGTTTCAAATTTTTTTTTGGATTGTTGGATACGGAGTTAGTCAGTGGCAATAGAGCCTAACTGCACTCATAGAGATGGTAGAGTTGGAAGCAGTTGACATAGTAGTCAGTGGCGATAGTGCCTAACTGCACTCAAAGTTGTACTGATCCAAGTGGTTTGAAATTTTTAGTCAGTGGCGATGGTGCCTAACTGCACTAAAAATTGTAGTTTGTATTGGTAAATTGTTCGAATTCGTTTGAAATTTTTAGTCAGTGGCTATAGTGCCTAACTGCACTGTTTTGGAGTTTAGAAGCGCTAAGAGATTTCTCTCTTCGTTTCATTTAACGAGCTTTTATAACTTATAATTTTTTCTGTTTTTCACATATTTCATTTTTGACTTTTTGTCATTTGCATGTTTTTACTTTTATTAAATTCTTGAGACCTTGTCGTTTGACATTTTCAGAATTCATTTACACTTTGAATCTTTTATGATTCTTTTCTTTTTTTGGGAATTAGAAAGTTGTTAAGACTGGTCTATTGTGTTGAAGATTTCTTTCTAATAAAAGAAAGTTCCTTTCTTTTATTTTCGGGGAGGGATGTAATGTAACGAGTCTTTTAAGCCTGTTACATACTATTGAATTCTTTGCTTTGATTTGTAGGCTCTGGTTGGTGTTGCCTTATGAAAATTCATTTTTGGTTGACTTGGATTCGTGAAGTGGTCACACTGATTTTTATTTTCGATGCTGTCAAATTGACTTTGACATTTCTTGCTTTTCGACCTACAGCCTTGAATCAATGGAGTGATTTTTGAGCGCTCCAATAAAATCTCAAAATATAACTTGAGATGGGCGGCATCTAGTCCCTAATTATGTGGTAGCCGATTGCCCTTGTCATGATCCTAATTGGATAGCCTTTATTTTTTAAGGTAAGCGAATTCTTTGTGATTTCGGTCCGTTCCGCGTTGTCATGGCTATTTTGATAGCAGACGCTAATAGTTTCCGATATTTAATTGTTTCAGGATCTTTTAACTTCATTTTATAATTATTTGCTTGGATTCATTCATCTACTGATGACCACATTTTGATTTTTGGAAGAAACGGTGAGTTTAATTGTTTTGGCTCGTAACCACGACTCCTGCGTCGAATCGCCATTTTTTATCCGCTAACGATTATTCATGTTTGTTTTCAGCCACAAGGCGTTTTTTTTTTTCCATATTACTTAAATTTTTGAACGCACCCCTACCAAAATGCATATATCTTGGACCGCCGTTGGCAATCTCGGCGAATATCACCAAGATGCTCTTGGATAATCCATCAGGTTCCTAATTTAGTCGACGGAGTTTGGTATGGTTTATGATACATAACTTCAATTTATTTTAAAAAGGTGCAATAATGACAGGTCTTAGAATAACAGCGATGTCATCTTAATTTTACACATTAGAGCTGTTAGCTTTAGAATTAGAAAGGAATTTTCAAACCAGCAGCCTTCGGGTAATAAAGTCGTTCTTACTTTTCATGATTGATTTTTATTGATGCCTTCCCGCTTGAAGATTAAAAGTCTCAAGCTCCCGCAGGTAAGTCTATCCTTGGCATAGTTTTGTGTGTACTCCAGGCGCCCGAATTTTCACTTTTACTTATTTTTATTTGGAGCACACCACACAGTTTAATTTCATTCATCTCACTCTCTTCTCACACACTTTTTTTTTATTATTACATACACCCACATTTCACCACTCACGATGTAGTCCATGAAGTGCAAAACCATCAACTTTGCACAAATGAAGGCTTGGTCACTCCTGACATCGTTCCAACGGAAAAACCCAATTATGCTTTGCCGGACCTGAGAGTCTAACCCAATATCTCATACTCAGCAGTAGTGCCTGCCAATACCAACCAGTTAGGTCACAAGAAGAGTTTGCCCAAACTAGAGCAACAATTCAAATTAATTTATGAAATGTAATATAACTAGCTGATGCCCGTGGCTTCACCCACGTGGATGTCGGTCAAATAATATACTAAAACTTCCTCTTGAATCACTCTATCTATTAAAAAAAACCGCTTCAAAATTCGTTGCGTAGTGTAATAATAAAAAAAAAGGAGTGTGTGTGTGGGAGATGAATTAAATTAAACTGTGTGGTGTGCTCCAAATAAAAATAAGTAAAAGTGAAAATTCGGGCGCCTGGAGTACACACAAAACTATGCCAAGGATAGACTTACCTGCGGGAGCTTGAGACTTTTAATCTTCAAGCGGGAAGGCATCAATAAAAATCAATCATGAAAAGTAAGAACGACTTTATTACCCGAAGGCTGCTGGTTTGAAAATTCCTTTCTAATTCTAAAGCTAACAGCTCTAATGTGTAAAATTAAGATGACATCGCTGTTATTCTAAGACCTGTCATTATTGCACTTTTTTAAAATAAATTGAAGTTATATATCATAAACCATACCAAACTCCGTCGACTAAATTAGGAACCTGATGGATTATCCAAGAGCATCTTGGTGATATTCGCCGAGATTGCCAACGGCGGTCCAAGATATATGCATTTTGGTAGGGGCGTGCGTTCAAAAATTTAAGTAATATGGAAAAAAAACGCCTTGTGGCTGAAAACAAACATGAATAATCGTTAGCGGATAAAAAATGGCGATTGATTTAGAAATCGATGCACAAATCGTTACGAGCAATATACAATTAAACTCACCGTTTCTTCCAAAAATCAAAATGTGGTCATCAGTAGATGAATGAATCCAAGCAAATAATTATAAAATGAAGCCAAAAGATCCTGAAACAATTAAATATCGGAAACTATTAGTGTCTGCTATCAAAATAGCCATGACAACGCGGAACGGACCGAAATCACAAAGAATTCGCTTACCTTAAAAAATAAAGGCTATCCAATTAGGATCATGACAAGGGCAATCGGCTACCACATAATTAGGGACTAGATGCCGCCCATCTCAAGTTATATTTTGAGATTTTAATGGAGCGCTCAAAATTCACGCCATTAGGTCCAAGCTATAGGTCGAAAAGCAACAGATGTCAAAGTCAATTTGACAGCATCGAAAATAAAACTCAGTGTGACCACTTCACGAATCCAAGTCAACAAAAAATGAATTTTCATAAGGCAACACCAACCAGAGCCTACAAATCAAAGCAAAGAATTCAATAGTATGTAACAGGCTTAAAAGACTCGTTACATTACATCCCTCCCCGAAAATAAAAGAAAGGAACTTTCTTTTATTAGAAAGAAATCTTCAACACAATAGACCAGTCTTAACAACTTTCTAAATCCAAAAAAAGAAAAGAATCATAAAAGATTCGAAGTGTAAATGAATTCTGAACATGTCAAACGACAAGGTCTCAAGAATTTAATAAAAGTAAAAACATGCAAATGACAAAAAGTCAAAAATGAAATCTGTGAAAAACAGAAAAAAATATAAGTTATAAAAACTAGTTAAATGAAACGAAGAGAGAAATCTCTTAGCGCTTCTAAACTCCAAAACAGTGCAGTTAGGCACCATCGCCACTGACTACAAATTTCAAACGAATTCGAACAATTTACCAATACAAACTACAATTTTTAGTGCAGTTAGGCACCATCGCCACTGACTAAAAATTTCAAACCACTTGGAACAGTACAACTTTGAGTGCAGTTAGGCACTATCGCCACTGACTACTATGTCAACTGCTTCCAACTCTACCATCTCTATGAGTGCAGTTAGGCTCTATTGCCACTGACTAACTCCGTATCCAACAATCCAAAAAAATTTGAAACTCCAAACAAAAGTTTTTAAATAAAGCTGAAAGACCTTATTTAAAATATTGTTACAGGCACAACCTGCAACGAAACAAAGGAAAGCGTACTGTGATCGGCTCATCACCACCGAATTCCCGAGCACAATAGCTGTAAAAGAATGTTGCTGTGACTGGCTCAACACTACCAATCTCCCAAACACAGACAAACACAAAAAATCATTGAGATCTCCAATGAGAAATCTCAATAACGAAAAGGCGAAAGCCAAAGTTTCACAATGCGATCGGCACATCACCACCGAACTTCCGAACGCAAAGAAAAAAGAATGACGAAAGTCAAAAAAAAAAATCCCGCATTGTGATTGGAACAACAATGTCCAACACAATGGAAAAAGGAAAAAATATGGCCGGGGCCAAAATCCCACATCGTGATCGGCACAACACCACCGACTTTCCGAGCACAATGGAAAAAAGAGTCGAAATCAAGGTCAAAAGTTACACCAAGATTCAAAAAATAATAAGGCATTTTGTAACAAAGGTTGCAGAATGACCCTAAAAAGTAAAGTCCAGGATGAACGCGTTACTAACAAAGTCAAATCCGATCATTAAAGAGAATGAAACTCTAGTAAAAATGAGAAACAATTCTGTCAATGAACAGCACAAACTAGATTTAAAAATCGATTACTATTTATGACGAAGAGAAAATAGAATGATTTCAAACTATGAAAAAAGAAGAATACAAAAACTTGAAATTGAGTTCAAGTTTTTGATCTCAAGGTAAAAATAACTTGAAGTGTAGGGTTACATAAGATCTTAATAAAATGTAAACAGGTAAAAGGTTACCCTTAAAAAATAAGAACTTATACAATCTAACAAAAACGAACAAAACATAAAATAAGATCCTTCGGTGTGAAAAACATTTAGTGTGGAAAAAAATTGTATTTAATTAACAAAAATGGCCTAAGTTTTATTTTTAGAATGTTAAGAATTCAAATTCAATAAATTTATAAGAAGTTACCTAACATACATCTTTCAAATCACCGATAACCTATCATCCATCCACACGTACATCACACTGTCAAAAGTGACCTTCAAACAGAATTTATCAAAATCAAGACTAACACTTGGAAACCAAATTAAAATTTAATAATATCTTTAACATGATAACGTCCCACTGAACCTTTATTTAAATCTTTCAAAACATAAACGTTATCCGAAACCTTTTCAGTTATTTTACACTTTACAAACTTAGGTGCAAGCTTAGCTGAAAAATATGCTGGAGCATGAGATTGAACAAAACTTCTTCTCCACACCATATCACCCACACCAAAAGAAATGACTTTCCGACCTTTATTATAATAAGCGGCATTTCGCTTATACCCCTTTAACAAGTAAGCTTGAACTTTAACAAAAATATCACTAAGTGAATTAAGAGAAACTGCATAAGCATTCCTATTTGAAATTTCTAGTTGAGATAAGTTATCAACAGAACTACTAAAGTGATGTAATGACGCATCAAGAATAAGCTCCCTACCAAACATCAGAAAGTTAGGAGTAAACTCAGTAGCAAGGTTTACACTATTATTTAAAGCTAATTGAACATTGGGCAAAAAACTTGACCAAGTTCTATGATCATCTTTAACAAAACACGATATGCAGGTTTCGACCGTTTTATTATATCTCTCAACAGGGTTATTTTGAGGTGTATACAAAGTATTATAAAATATTTTGGTTATATTAAAACCTTTCAAAAAATCTACAAAATGTTTTGAAGTAAATTGAGTTCCATTGTCACAAACTACTATTTTTGGACAACCAAATTTGAGAAATATTTCTTTTTCAAAATGTTTACAAATTACTCTAGTGGTAGCATTGATCATTGGAAAGAACCAGCAATATTTAGTAAAAACGTCTACAACCGAAAGTATGTATCTATGACCAGAATAAGTTTTAGGTAGAATTCCTATGATATCAACTGAGAGCATAAGCATGGGACGATCAACCTTTTTAGGATTAATCATAATACCAAAAGGTGGAGATGTAGTATGTTTATAAGCTTTACAGGTATCGCAAGACAAAATGTATTGATGAATATCATTAAACATTCCCTTCCAAAAATAATGTTGTTTTAATTTCTTTAAAGTTTTATGTATTCCTAAGTGTCCAGAATTCACATCATCGTGATTTGATCTAATAGTATCTAAAATATGCTCTTTGGGTATAACAATCTTCCAGTCTAAAAGACTGTGAGGATTATATTTATTTCTACAAAATTTATATAAAGTATTATTTTCAACTCTAAAATTCTTATACTTTCTAGGAGATTTTTGACAATGGATAAATATTTTTCTATACCAAGGGTCAGTAATTTCATCGTCAGGTAAGACTAAACTGTCCTGAGCGTTTATAGCGGCGACTTCTATGCGAGATAAAGCATCTGGAACTAAATGTAATGAACCTTTTTTATGAATAATATTGAATGTAAATTGAGAAATTCTAGCAGCCCAACGAGCCAAACGTCCACTAGGATTACTGAGACCTAAAAGCCATTTCAAACAAGCGTGGTCAGTGACAACTGCAAACTTCATTCCTTCAATATAAGGTCTAAAATGTTCTATGGAATCTAAAATAGCTAATAATTCACGTTCAGTGGTACTGTAATTTCTTTCACATTTATTAAGTGACCTAGAATAAAAAGCAATGGGATGTTGATCTCCCTTGTCCATGACTAACAAACAGCAAGGCGAATAGCAAACGAAAAGCAAAAACTAAATTTCAAAAAGTTAAAAGTTTGAAAATAAATTCTCAAGTTTGAGGTTAAGTATTGAAATCAATGTGGTATTCCCATCAAAAATTACTAAGTTAATTTTATCGTTTTAAAAGTGCAATAATCACTTACAAGCAGCTTAAATCTAGATAAATTAAATGTACAATATTGTACTTACAATTAGATTAAATTATTTTCTTTAAAAGTTAAACTTAGTTTTTAAAATAACTTTACTGTTGAGAACAACAAAACACGGTCAATGCTATACATTTCTGTTGGTTTTGCTAAGAAAAAAACATGTTATTAAAACAAACAGGTCAATAAACAAAATTATCAATAAGTAAACACCAAACATTGTTTACAAAGATTCGCCAAATTAGGTTAAGTACTACTTATGAGTCAAAAATTAAAATAAACACAAAGTTATTGAAGTAACAATGTAGAACAAACTAATGCAAACAATAGACTCATAAGTTATTTAATAATTGTGCAATAATGACAGTATATAGGTACCAGACAAACCTACTTCAAGTCCCTGTTCGCTGAGCGACAATTGTAATAATAAAAAAAAAAGGAGTGTGTGTGTGGGAGATGAATTAAATTAAACTGTGTGGTGTGCTCCAAATAAAAATAAGTAAAAGTGAAAATTCGGGCGCCTGGAGTACACACAAAACTATGCCAAGGATAGACTTACCTGCGGGAGCTTGAGACTTTTAATCTTCAAGCGGGAAGGCATCAATAAAAATCAATCATGAAAAGTAAGAACGACTTTATTACCCGAAGGCTGCTGGTTTGAAAATTCCTTTCTAATTCTAAAGCTAACAGCTCTAATGTGTAAAATTAAGATGACATCGCTGTTATTCTAAGACCTGTCATTATTGCACTTTTTTTAAAATAAATTGAAGTTATATATCATAAACCATACCAAACTCCGTCGACTAAATTAGGAACCTGATGGATTATCCAAGAGCATCTTGGTGATATTCGCCGAGATTGCCAACGGCGGTCCAAGATATATGCATTTTGGTAGGGGCGTGCGTTCAAAAATTTAAGTAATATGGAAAAAAAACGCCTTGTGGCTGAAAACAAACATGAATAATCGTTAGCGGATAAAAAATGGCGATTGATTTAGAAATCGATGCACAAATCGTTACGAGCAATATACAATTAAACTCACCGTTTCTTCCAAAAATCAAAATGTGGTCATCAGTAGATGAATGAATCCAAGCAAATAATTATAAAATGAAGCCAAAAGATCCTGAAACAATTAAATATCGGAAACTATTAGTGTCTGCTATCAAAATAGCCATGACAACGCGGAACGGACCGAAATCACAAAGAATTCGCTTACCTTAAAAAATAAAGGCTATCCAATTAGGATCATGACAAGGGCAATCGGCTACCACATAATTAGGGACTAGATGCCGCCCATCTCAAGTTATATTTTGAGATTTTAATGGAGCGCTCAAAATTCACGCCATTAGGTCCAAGCTATAGGTCGAAAAGCAACAGATGTCAAAGTCAATTTGACAGCATCGAAAATAAAACTCAGTGTGACCACTTCACGAATCCAAGTCAACAAAAAATGAATTTTCATAAGGCAACACCAACCAGAGCCTACAAATCAAAGCAAAGAATTCAATAGTATGTAACAGGCTTAAAAGACTCGTTACAGTAGTTTTAAAGATTTAAGCATACATAGGGATATAGGGACAGAGAAAGCGACTTTGGTTTATACTATGTAGTGATGATGGGAATATAATAATGCCTAGCCATTAATACATCACTGCTTACTCCGTGATAGGCATGTGGGCTGACAGTGAAGAGCAGATAATCATTTATCTATGACGATTAATTGCTAGCTTAGTTAATGATATTGTGAAATTTTTGTATTGTTTACTAATGCGTCGGTGGAGTTCGATATTAAATTAATCTTAATTTTTTTTTTAGGTAAATCGAAGTAACGGACAAACAAAATAGTTTGCATTTTATTAGTTTGAGTGAAACCGTAGGCGAAACCTTCTAGTTGATATTTGCTAAAAAGATTACTTGGAATTTTTACGATAAAAGAGATCTTCGCAACTTATCTTTTCTAGCAAATATTCGTGACTAGTTTGGCTTAAAATATGGACGATATCACCTTTTCTTTGAAATTCATGAAAGTAAATCTCTATGTAGGACTTGACAGTTAACCAACTGTGTTTAGAGTAGTCATGCAGCCAACATTATAAAGTGTTGGTGTAAATATATTTATTTACTCCATGCCTTCACGGAAATTATCTTATATATAGGAGTCTCAGAATGTGTTAACATACGTAATTATTAAATAAATACATGATGCTTACGGATGTTTCAGAAATGTTGAATAAAACTTTTGTTAGTGTCCATTCCCATGACTTTAAAATAACTTACATTTATGGTAAAGTAGTGAATTCTGAATTTGCGGAAACAAGTAACTATTCCATTCATTTTGATACGAGTCATGCATATTTATGTTTTAGAGAACATAATATATTTAATATAGTGGAATTCTAGATTGCTATCAAAATACTTAAATACATTCACAGTCCCCTTGAGATTTTTTTTTATAGTAATCTTTAATTTGCACATACTGTATCCTGTGTTGAGTCATTTAATTAAATAGAAATATATTAACTGAACAGTATATTCTGGGAAAACATACTGCTACAACTTTTTAGAATATTATTATCAACTATAGGAAATCCCAACACGTAAATTGTTTAAAAGGATAACACTGTGGAACTACAACTATCGATTTTGAATAAGTTCCAACTATTTCCCGAAGTTCTGTAACACGCTGCAGTATCTGCATACATTCAGCAAAAAGTCCAAATACACGGTAGAAACAGTTTTCTGTACTTCTATTGTCATTTTAATGGAAAACGAGCCTTTAAAAAGTTTACGTCACGGTCGAAGTTACGTAAACCAACAAGATTCGCTGGTGTGTACAAAATACCACGCGTATTGACGGACGTGGGACTATCAATATAGACTGCAGTAGCGAAGTGCATTCGTCACAAATGATAAACAAGAAATTACAGGCATGGATGGATGGAACGTGTCTCTTGTCAAATTCTCGGCTGGGAAATTTGGAAAGTATAAGTACCTATAGTTCTGTTCGTAGTCCCAGTAGTCCTTGTAACGCGGGTGCCAACGCGGGCCCCCGCGCGAATAGGGTCTCCGTGAGCCCCCTTGGCTCATATCCTCTGCGCCATAGCACCTTGTTTTATTGATCCGCGCCGACACTACGGAGCCGCGTGCTCCGCTACGCGTCACAAACACGAAACAACACAACACTGACACACTGCACTGCGACACTTTTACAAAGCACGGAAATTATTATTTTCTAAATTAATTTTAGGACTCCACGGAGCCCTACGCTCTTGTTTTGGAACCTACTGCAACGACGCGAAGCTCGCGCGGACTGAGCTCACGCAAGCGCACGGAATCTTTATGTGAGCAGCGCTGCCTAGTGGGCGCACCACGCACTAAATTTAAAAACGACCGCGAATTTTTGCATTTTTTGGAAAATTATTTTTAGTTGCAAAATGGCTTTTAAAAAGTATATGACACTGCTATATATAAGTATTTAACGACAAACAATAACTTTCTGAGCTAAAATACAGTTCAAAGCACGGTAAGGATTAACAGTTCACTCAGTATTGATTTTATATTAGTGGCACACATGTATCGCACTCGAGTTCTTCGCAAGCTAATAATAAAATGTCCTTTATGTACGAGAACAACGGGCGTGTTATCGCGCACTTAAAATGGTTCGTCACCGTTCACATAATTAATGTGAATCAGGCTTGGTGATCTCGCCTCGGTCGTCACGCACTGGCACAAATGACAATCTCGCAAAACGCGTACTACTAACACAAAGCAGTTTTTCGCTAACGAAAAAGAACGTAGGGACGATAAAAACCAGACAGTTTCAAGAAAAAAGCCGAGATAATGTAACGCTATGCGCCCAGTCCGGACGACCGATACGTAAGCCTCATTAAAAAAAGTTTACACAACTCGTGCCTCTGCAACTTTATAGCGCTGTATTCAGCAAAACCGTTTCAATACTTGCTAGACAGTGATCATCGTAAAGCGCTACAGCGCTGCCAACACCAAAGACCCCGCCCATTGTTATTATAATGCAGCCAACATGACGCACATAGTGCAGTGTGAAGTTAGCCACGAGTAGGCCACGTGTTGGCATCTCTTTTCCGCCAATGGGAGCGAGTGAGTTGGTGTTATTCGGGTGCTGTTTGGGGCGCGGCGTGCGTGTTTCGTTCGCGATGGCGCCTATGTCCCATGCAGCGATGCTATTTTTGTGATGACACAACAGCAAGACCAACTTTCACTTAATTTCGTCTTATTTTGCAACAGAAGCGGAATGGTTGCTGGTATAATGGGCACAGCTATTAAACTTACGGTAGTTTTCTTATATTTTGTCAACGAACGTGCATTTTTACGGAGAACGGGAGATTTCCCAGAGGGTTCCAGATACGTAAAATATTAATGGCCATATAAATATGCTTTGGACAAAAGAAACAATGGATGAACTGTTTGCAGGATGATATGGCTAGAAAGGAGGTGACTGCTGAAGTGACGAGTAAAAGAGAAGTGTAGAAAAAGAACATGTTGCGCTGGCCCCAAATAAATTGAGATATCCGCAGGAGAATGATTATGTTATAGGCCACGAATAAAAATATCCTCTTTCTAAAATATTCGAACAGCCAGGCATCTTTTTGAACGACAAAATGGCGCTAATGAGTTCCTCATTCGCTTCGTATAGTTTTATCTAAATCGGTCGCGCTACCTAATTACTCGTTCGTTTGAAAACGATAACTAAAGTTATATATAAATGTAGTTTATATACTCTTCGGAGATAACAGAACCGGGGCGATACGACACTGCGTGGTGTCGTTTGACATGGCTTAGGTAGGTACTTAATTTGGGGACATACTTACGGGTTGAATACAGAACCTCCTTATTAAAAGTTGGTTCAAAGCAGTGCCTACCTAAAAGTTCAACAACGTCTTACCAAAGGGAAAACATCAACCCAGAACTAACTGGGTTGTGTTTGGGAAAAGGTTAGGCAGATGCTGCGGGTTGTTCGGAAGAGATATCGCGGTATCGAGAAAAATGGCTAAGAAGGAACATGGGTGGTTTTTAGTCAGTAGAAGTCTGATACTTCCTACCGCTCGCTCTGCCCAGAGCGGGAGGAGTCATTTGATGATTTCTCACCCTCCAAAAATAAAGGACTCTACTGCACTTCCTCTTTAAGTGATATTATCCCATGATCAAGTTTGGTCACCACTCACCACGTATTTTTACGTCGTAAGAGCGGACGGAACGGCATGGTTAACAACATATATCATTACGCCGTATCCCCGAAGGGTTAGTTTGGGAGTGTTAACATTAGTACACCCACATATCGGTCGAATGTACCTATTAGGGGGCGAGCCTACTACCAGGGACCGAGTTACCCAAAAATTACCGGTAACGGTACCTTTAAATTTCGGTATGACGTCTTACCGTTAAATAAGGGTTACCGAAATATTTCGCTGATGATGATGATGCTGGTTTCCTTGTGATTTCTTCATCGAAGCAAGTGATAATATTCAATACGCACATGAATCCGAAAAATGAGAGGTGGGGGGGGGTGGGGGGTGGGGGTTGATGGGGTGGTCTTGGGTTCGAAATTAAGACATGACTTGGCAGTCTGACGTGTAATTAATGAAACAACAATTTTTGTATAAAATTCGTATATTATACAATAATATGTACAAAGGAAGTATTTTTTGGCTGTTAATAACCTTACTAATAATGAAAACCAGTTATTTTTCGAGCATAATGAATTAAACATAAATATACACACATCAAAAGTGTCTAGGGATCAAGCATTTTTATGCGGATTTCTTGAGATTGAGATGTGGCTTTGTAATAAATTTATGATTTTATAAATTTATATGGATCCTTTTTGGTGCATTTCATAATTTGAATCAGGAACTGTGAATCAAAATCGAGTAAAAGATGAAAATCAGCTGTCAATATTTTCCCTATAAAAACATACAACGCATTGAAGACATTATTAGTGCTACTGTTTCCCTACTACTGATTAAAACCAACGTTATTATGGAGCGGCGACGTCATTTAAGCAGGGAAGAAATGCTCAGAGCCGTGGGAATGATAGAAGCTGGTTCCCGGCAACGTACTGTGGCTTTAGCTCTGAATACAAGTCAGAGTGTTATCAGTCGACTTAGGACACGTTACCGAAGCACTGGTACCGTGGCTGAGCGCCATGGAGGACGGTATCGCTGCACCACACGGAGACAAGATCGATACATTCAAATCTTAACTCGAAGAGCTCCAACAATAACCGCCATGATGTTAGCCGTGAGGCTTCATCACTCTTCAGGGAACTTAATTAGCGACCAAACAGTCAGAAACCGCTTGCATGAAGTGAACCTTCATTCCCGAAGACCGCTACGGGTACCACCTATAGCAATGCACAATCGTAGGATTCGATATCAATGGGCTCTTGAACACAGAAATTGGGCAGAAGAACAATGGCGTTTCGTGTGCTTTTCTGATGAGTCTCGTTTTGGTATGAGACCGGATACAAGACGTATACGACACTGGAGAACCCCTGGACGCCAACAGCGATTAAAATCCTGCCAGGAAGTCCATCCTTATAGTGGTGGAACCATCATGGTATGGGCGGGTATTTGGATCGGCGGAAGAACTGAGTTGATTTGGATCAGAGGCAACCTCAACGCTCAAATTTATGCTGAGACGATTGTATCAGACGTCATCGTTCCTCTACAAGTGCAAATCGGTCCCTTATTTCAGTTAATGCATGATAATGCACGACCGCACACCGCAAGAGTTGTAAGACAGACTCTCGCCGCAGCTAACATCAATGTCCTGCCCTGGCCTGCTCAGTCGCCAGACTTGAACCCGATTGAGCATGCATGGGATATGCTACAGAGAAGAGCTCTGCCGAATATGGAGGGTATCCAGTCGCAAGAAGACCTTTTTTTGTTGTTGCAACGAACATGGGCGGCCATTCCACAGCGTGATTTGGATGAACTCATTTTGAGTATGCCAAACCGATGTTCTTGTGTTGTTAGTGTTCGCGGTAGAAACACGGATTATTAATTGTTTAAGTTACCCAATAAAATTTTAAAGAAAACTGTTATTTCAGTCTTTTTTTCGAACTTTAATGTTAGTGGTTCAAATGTCAAAAATCCCTTTATTAGGAAAATGGCAAATTTCTTTATTAATGCAAAGGTGACTTGGTTTATCGTTACTGTGACAAACGAAAACACTTTATTTGATGAATCCTTAAAGAAAATTTTAATTAATATCAATCAGGAGAAAAGTTATTGCAAAAATATATGTTGATCCCTAGACACTTTTGATGTGTGTATATAGGGTGTAAAAGAACTCATAACGCAAACGAAGGGTACTTGTTCTTCCCACCACTGCGATAATTTTTTTGTTTTAGACCATACCTGGAAACCTAATTACGGAGATATTTGGGGGTCAAAGTTCCAAATTTTTCACAGCTGTTTTTGTAAATACTGGTTTTTCAGGTTATAACTTTACTTAAATTACCTCCATGACCCGATTACTATTCAAAGCATCCAACTAGCATTATGTTTTAACAGTGCTACATTGAGTTTTACCGTAAAATGTGATTTTTGACCCAAATAATAAAAGTCGTTTCCCAGCAATTTTTTTTGCGTAGGGGTACTTATGATAATATGATAATGATTATGATCCTTTCTACATAATATTTTTTCTTTATAATATCTATAAATCTTGGTCACCCTACTTCTAACTTGGATTATAGCATTTATGTGCCATAGGTCGTGAAGTCCAAACATTACAGCTTTATGCATAGTGTCTACATTTTCTTCGAAATCGTATTAGTGATTAGCAAAAAGAATGGTATCTCTACTAAGTTTCGTTTAAGAGAACTACGTGGCCGCGCGGTCCTCCGCGTTTCAACCGCGCGGCCATAACTTCTAAGTACTGTAGGTCGTGAATTACAAACATTAGGCCTTTATTTATACTATCTACATTTTCTTCGAAATCGTATCAGTGGTTAACAAAAAGAATGGAACCTCTACTAAGCTCCGTTTGATAGAACTCCGTGGCCGCGCGGTCCTCCACGTTTCAACCGCGCGGCCATGGTTAAACCTTTATAACTTTCTGAATATTATATCTACGAATTTGCGGTTTGCACTGTTAGTGTTCTACAAATTCCTTCGTAATGTTGACGTAGTCGTTTTAATTCTACGACAATGTGGCCGAGCAATCGAAACGGACACCTTAGTTTGATGTACAGAATGCTTGGTTGACTGTGTGATGGGTTGATTTAAACCCTGTATAGTATAATAAATGAAACAACAATATTTGTATAAAATTCGTATATTATACAATATTATGTACAAGGAAGTATTTTTGGCTGTAAATAACCTTACTAATAATGATAACCAGTTATTTTTCGAGCATAATGTTGTTATTGTGTATGTGAGTTTAAATGTTTGTAAACCACCCACGATACAGGAGAAATACCTAGTGTGAAAAGAATTAAACATAATTATATGAACTTTTTCTACCATTTATTGGAAGATGGAAGAAGTCGAAGAACCAGTCTAACCAAGGGGTATCGTATTACCCAATACTAACTGGCTATATACAAAACTAATAGATGACATACGAATTAGCATGTAATATCAATAAAATCGTCACCATTAATTATAACTCTTTTAAAATTGAAATATTCATATATAAAAGTTCTGCATGCAGTAGAATTCCGATATATATATTACCAGGGGTATTCCGGATAATCGATTTCTAAGTAAAAACAAAAAACAATATAAATAACTTTTTATTATAGATAGTGTTTCATATACGTCATTTAGACAATAGGTTAGAAAAATACGGTAATTAGAGCCGTGAACAATGAGTCCGGATAATCGGATATCCAGATAATCGAGGTTCGGATAATCGGGATTCTACTGTACATGGTTGTTCTTGATTTTTTATTAGTATATTAGGGCAGGATATGGTCATATACTTTTTGGGGGTGGGAAATCATCAAATAACCCCTCCCGCTCTTGGGCAGGCGAAAGGGAGTGTCATAATTCTACTGACTAAAAACCACCCATGTTCCTTCTTAGCCCTTCATGTCGAGGCCGCGGTATCCCTTGCGAACAACCCGCAGCCTCGACAGGCGTCGGCCCTTGTGGGCCCCTTCCATGTTGCTGACATACAACATGACATATGGTCATATACTTATGGTTTTCATTTTTAGTAAAATCATTAAAAACCTTATAATTATTATATCTAGCGTGGTTGTTTAGCCCTATATGGTCCAGCAAGTGATCATACATTCCTTTTGGTCCTTCGAGCCGGATTTGAACCAACGACCTCGCTGTTTTCACTATTCGCCGAAAATACAAGCTGTCGTTTCGCATCCTCGTCAAATAGGTATGTTTCCTGACAAAAACAATATGATTCTATGTAGTCCGTCTGTTAGATTATCGAAAAATATTGGATACGTATTTTTTGTTTTATCAAATCAATAAAAATTGGTGAAGATTAAATCGCGTCAAAGATTTGAGATTGTGACGTCACTCGCCGGACCGCCGCCGCCAAAAAATGTCATACTACTGTCTTACAATATGACGTCACACGAGCTTTCAAAGCACTGTATCGTCTTCATTGTTTGTTTACGTGCAAAAAGAAAAAATACGTGTCCAATATTTTTTGAAAATCTATCTGACGGACTAATGGGTTTTTTTTTGTCAACTATTCTATTCAAGAAGGTAACTATACTAATCATTTTCAACCCGAATCGATGATAAAAAAATAAAATAGGTAGGTAATTTTGAACTTATAAACGAAAAGTGGTAAGTGTGAAGCACCCGAGTTAAAATGCGGCACGTCTGACCCTCGCCCTGTAACGGCGTGGGGTTGGTTATATTGAAATACTGTTAATTTCTTAACAACAAAACAACATTGATCATTTATTTAATAAATAGGGGATCGAACTGACTCGAAAAAATATTATTCTGTTTAGTCCGTTTGTTAGATTATCGAAAAATATTGGATACGTGTTTTTTGTTTTATCAAATTAATAATAGTTGACAAACATAAAACGCGTCAAAAATCATGAGTGAGGGGCTTGTGACGTCTGTCGAGGCTGCGGGTTGTCCGCAAGGGATACCGAGGCCTCGACATGAAGGGCGAAGAAGGAACATGGGTGGTTTTTAGTCAGTAGAAGTCTGACACTCCCTTTCGCTCTGCCCAAGAGCGGGAGGGGTTATTTGATGATTTCCCACCCCCCAAAAAAAAACAAAAGGGGCTTGTGACGTCACTTGTAGATTAAAAATGTACTGATATGTGACGTCACACGAATTTTCGAAGCACTGTATCGTCTTAATTTATTGTTTACGGAAAAAATAAAAAAATAAGTATTCAATATTTTTTGGAAATCTATCTGACGGACTAATTAGTTTTTTTTTGTCCGATCCCTATTGTTTTTTTAGACTAGCTACTGTAATTTGACGAGGATGCAAAATTGCATAGCATTACACGACATAGTATGAAAACGTAGAACGTGCGACGTCGTTTCACGAGGTTGCCCGATGTTACCCGATGTTTCACGAAGTCAGCTACAGGGCGTAGTCGTTTGGATCGTAGAGTTCTGATAGCATCCGGTACATGTAGGATGGAGAACTGCCTCCTCTGAAACAAGGAAAA
This sequence comes from Diarsia brunnea, assembly GCA_949774965.1. Taxonomy (NCBI): domain Eukaryota; kingdom Metazoa; phylum Arthropoda; class Insecta; order Lepidoptera; family Noctuidae; genus Diarsia; species Diarsia brunnea. The sequence continues at coordinate 1,852,158 of OX459025.1, read as the reverse complement.
AATGGTATTTAAGCATATGCACTACAATTCAATTCTAACCAAACAGACAGATGTGTTGCTGGAGAGTTTGTTCCGCCACTTCTTCTTTCCAGCAAAAACACTAGGAAGTGTCGAAGGGTGGGCGTTTTGGGGGACTGTCACTTGTAAATAAGTAAAGTAAATTTTGACGTTCGAAAAGTGCTGATTATCAGCCTAGTTTGAATAAATGAGTTTTGATTTTGATTTTGAATTCCCCATACATGGAACTGAAACTTACAAAAAATCTTTTTTCATCAAACCTATTAGTGTGGGATGTCCATAGACAGGTCTTTAAAAATGACATTGAGGTTCCTAAAACCATTTTTTCTCACAGTTAATCGTTTGTAAGATAGACACCTCCAAAGTGAAAAAATGAGTGTCCCGCCCTCTAACTTTTAAACTAACTTTTTAGACAGTGAAAAATCTAAAAAAAATATATGCTGTAGATCACAATGAAAACTTTCAACCAAAATCGAACGATATTTAATGAATAGTTGTTGAGACATAGCACATTTAAAAAACCGCAAATATAATTTTGTCATTCATACAGACACTATGAAAAACAAACTTATCACAAAATATGTTTTTCTGTTGCCGTTTGCCCTACTACGATAGTACGGAACCCTTCATGTGCAAGTCCGACTCGCACTTGACCAGTTTTTTTTATATCACTCTGGGATTATATTCTTCTATACGTAAAAGTTCTTGAATATGTGGTCTATGTGAAATAAAATGCTTCGAGTTCAAATGATTATTATGAAAGTAAAACGGTACTTGATAACTGAAAATTAAATTTGTTGTTGTCAATCTGTTTGTTCCGGTTAATCTCCGAAACGGCTGAACCTAATTTGACGGGATTTCTACGATTGTTGTTGGCGCTTTCTTCTTTAAAATAATTTTAACTGAGCGATTTAGGATGTTAATTCTTCATTATTGTCATAGATGGCGCTGTAGTACTTTTTGTATTATATTGCTGTCACTACAGCAATATAATACTTTTTGAGTGGAAACCACGAATCAGCAAGCGTAAGGAGGGCTTCAGAATCGGTGGGGCGACGATCTACGCAAGGTGGCTGGTAGCAACTGGATGATGGCCTATATCCAGTAGTGGATTGCTGTACGCTGATGATGATGATGAGTAGTTTTTGTAGTGCGGCTACAAAGATACTTACAGATTGGTGATGAACAAGGTGATGTAGTCGGGCGGTGCGAAGTCGTACATTGGAGCATAGACATGCATGTTGTCGTTCTAGCTAGTTCAACAGTATGTATGAGGTGATGATGATACTTACAGATTGGTGATGAACAAGGTGATGTGGCCCAGAGTCGTACATTGGAGCATAGACATGCATGTTGTCGTTCTAGCTAGTACAACAGTATGTAAGAGGTGATGATGATGATACTTACAGATTGGTGATGAACAAGGTGATGTGGTCCGGCGGCGCGAAGTCGTACATTGGAGCATAGACATGCATGTTGTCGTTCTAGCTAGTTCAACAGTACGTATGAGGTGATGATGATGATACTTACAAATTGGTGATGAACAAGGTGATGTGGTCCGGCGGCGCGAAGTCGTACATTGGAGCATAGACATGCATGTTGTCGTTCTAGCTAGTTCAACATTATGTATGAGATGATGATGATACTTACAGATTGGTGATGAACAAGGTGATGTGGTCGGGCGGCGCGAAGTCGTACATTGGAGCGTAGACATGCATGTTGTCATTCGCTATCTCATGGCGTCTGGGGAAAGAAGAGAGAAGATTCAATTCAATTCAATTATTTATTGCATATCACATGTGTTTTACTCGTGGCTTAATAAGAACTGCCACTCGGCTCGATCTTTAGGTAAAGCTGTGCTTGCCTAGGTCGGTCTGTGGATGGGTGACCGCCCGACATACCGAGATTCCTCCGTGCCTCGGAAAGCACGTTAAGCTGTTGGTCCCGACTGCCATACATAGATATTTGGCAGTCGTTACAGGTAGTCAGTGACCTGAAATTCTGACATCCAGTCTTACCAAAGAGAATCGTATTACCTAGTATTAACTGGGTTGTGGAGGTCAGATAGGCAGTCGCTCCATGTAAAATACTGGTATTCAGCTGCATCCGGTTAGACTGGAAGCCGACCCCAACATAGTTGGGAAAAGGCTAGGCAGATGATGATGTGTTTTACAAGATCTTCTTATTTTCTTGCATGTGTACTGTTTCCTGTGCTACCCTTTTTTTTTTTAATTTGTGGGGTGGGAAATCATCAAATAACCCCTCCCGCTCTTGGGCAGAGCGAAAGGGAGTGTCAGACTTCTACTGATTAAAAACCACCCATGTTCCTTCTTAGCCCATTATGTCGAGGCCGCGGTATCTCTTGCGAACAACCCGCAGCCAGCGCAAGAGCGGTAGCGGGGGTTATTTGATGATTTACCGCCTGCCAAAAAAAAAAGGTTAGTAAACCAATATTTGTTTGTAAATTGTATTGTTATTATTATTATGAGCCTATACTGTCCCACTGCAGGGCAAAGGCCTCCCTTCCCTCCTTCCACTTTTTGCGATCCAGTGCGACAGTAGACCAATCCTTAGAGAAAGAGTCCAGCTCATCCCGCCATCTCCTTTTGGGCCTGCCGCGTTGTCGTTTCTTGCTTTGTGGTATCCACTGAGTGGTAACTTTTGCCCATTGCTCCTCCGACATGCGGCAGATGTGACCAGCCCAGTTCCATTTTAACCTAGCAGCTGTTAGGCCAGCATCAGCTATTTGGGTTTTGGAGCGAAGTATGGTGTTTCTGATGCTGTCCGTAAGTTTGACACCCAGTATACTTCGCTCCATAGCTCGTTGACAGACCCCAAGTGCGGACTTCTGACGCTTTGTAAGCGACCATGTTTGCGCTCCACAGGTAAGGGAGGGGAGAATGCACATGTCCATGAGTTTTCGTTTATGTGAAAGAGGGAGAGATCCCTTCATTAAATGTTTCATCGACCAGTAGCTCTTCCAGGCATTCTCGGTGCGTCGAGCAATTTCTTTATCTTGTCTTGCCTGGAAAGAGACGATCTGGCCGAGGTATATGTATTCATGGACATGTTCAATCACCACACCCCCAATTTCTATGTTACGCGCTGTGCTGTTCGTCATCACTTTTGTTTTAGTCATATTCATCAAAAGTCCGACTTGGAGACTGGAGTGGCTCAGCTGTTCGAGCATAAGACCTAGCTCAGCTGCTGAGGCAGAAAAAAGGACAATGTCGTCGGCGAAACGAAGATTAGTTAATCTCTTTCCGCCGACGACAACACCTTTATCCAGCCAGTGTGGGTTTATTTCTTGGAAAACCTCTTCCAGCGTGGCTGTAAAGAGTTTAGGAGATAGCGGGTCGCCTTGCTTGACTCCTCTCTGAATGGAAAAAGCTGGCCCGGTGGTGGTTAAGCGTATGGCTGCTGTGCTCTTGTGGTATAGCTTTTGCAAAAGATGTATGCAAAAACTAATAACTCGAACTAATAACTTCACACCACACTAAGCCATCTTTGGGCTCGGAAAAGCATTTCCTAGAGGTCTGGATGGAACAGTCGGCATCAGTGCAGGATGGCGACTCAGGGCGATGGCGGATGAACGTCACGTACGTTAACGGCGGCGCCCAAAGACCCAGTCTGGTGGTCTACTGCGCACCCATCAACCCGCATTAGACAAGCGTGGTGGGTTAATTAAAATTGTATTGTATTTCGTTTAAAGTTTTATGCTGTTTAGTTTTTTTTTCTAATCGTTTATTTCGGTGTCAGCATTTATTTGATAGTTTAAAAATGTTCCTATGAACTAAAACTACCTGTAGTTTCATTTATTGTCATTGGCACCACTCTGTATGTATCCTAGCTGTAAGTTTTCTTAAGAAATAAAATAAGTGACAAGAACTTACTCGTAAGGCAAGGCAGTGTAGGGAGCTGCGTATGCGTTGAAATGGCTGACGTCGTGTACCGGGGACAGCTTGTATAGCGGCGCCAGGGCTAGTACCTGTAGACGATGAAAAATGTGTTTTATTATCAGTCTGTGATCCCGAAGTATTAGGTACATCATCATTTCAGCTATAAGACGTCCACTGCTGGACATAGGCCTCCCCCAGAAGGAATGATTTGCCATAATCGCCACGCTTGGCAGGCGGGTTGGCGATCGCAGTATGGTTGTTACGAAGGCACAGAGAACGCTGCTGCCCATTCTCTGGTAAGTCCCTTAGTCGCCTCTTACGACACCCACGGGAAGATATGGGATGGATTCTTTACGTCCGACACCATATGGAACTTAGTCGACAACATACGGTTAGGTACAGGTGTACCCCCCGTCGGGGCTGTGGGTCGTCGAAAGAGATACCGCGGCCTCGGCGCAAGGGCTAAGAAGGAACATGGGTGGTTTTTAGTCAGTAGAAGTCTGACACTCCCTTTTGATGATTTTCCACCCGCCAAAAAAAATAAAAAAGGCACATGTGTACCTAATAGTGTATACCCACAATAGTGTAGTTGACTGACTAAAAAAATATGATTCTGTTTAGTACATCTGTTAGATTATAAAAAAATATTGGATACGTATTTTATGTTTTATCGAATTAATAAAAATTGACAAAAATAAAACGTATCAAAGATCGTGAGTGGGGGCTGGTGGACGTCACTTTCTGGTAAAAAAAATGTACCAAACTGTGACGTCGCGCGACTTATCGAAGCACTGTATTGTCTTCATTTATTGTCTTACGTGAAAAAAGAAAAAATACGTGTCCAATTTTCTTTTTTCACGTAAACAAACAATGCAGACGATACAGTGCTTTGAAAACTCGTGTGACGTCATATTCTAAAACATTAGTATGACATTTTTTACCGGTGAGTGACGTCACAACCAACTCAAATCTTTGACGCGTTTTATCTTCGTCAATTTTTATTGATTTGATAAAACAAAAAATACGTATCTAATATTTTTCGATAATCTAACAGACGGACTAATTAGAATCATATTTTTTTAAGTCGGTAAACATCCCTATTTCAGACACCCTGGTTGCTACTATTACTGGAATAGCCAAATAACACTTTGCCTGACCCGTGGATTTAATCCAGGACCTCATGCTCCACACTGCACACAAAGAGCGACGCCTGTCAGGGTTGCGGGTTGTTCGTAAGAGATACCGCGGCCTCGCCACAAAGGGCTAAGAAGGAACATGGGTGGTTTTTAGTCAGTAGAAGTCTGACACTCCTTTAAACTCCGCCCAGAGTGGGAGGAGTAATTTGATGATTTCTCAAGCTCAAAAAAAAAAAAATACTGTTTGCTAACCAAAAACTTTCAAATGACCAAATTCTAATTTTATTTTTTATGACCAAGCGAGCTTTTTTCCACACTTTTTCGGTTTTTAGTGTGGAAAAAAGCTCGCGAGTGATAACAGCGCCGAAATATCGGGAACTCGAAACAATCAGTAAACATGGTAAATATCCCGTTTTCAGTATAAATAATAATTCCGAAATGTTACGCTACTTCTGATGCTGACCGTACAATGTAGCGTACTCACCGGCACACAGTAATGTCTGGCTGCTTGCGTGACAGCGTGTAGACCCGACTCGGCCAACACGGCGCCGCCTCCCATTGCCGCTTTCACGCTTATTACGACCTGCAAACATTCGGCATACGATAAATAAACATTTATTCACCACTCATTATAGCAACATTACAGATTAGATCCAATGTAATATATAATATCCTGACAATCCAACATGTCGGATTGTCAGGATTTAGACCTTTAGGCAGGGTACACATTGGTGAAACGTACCCTGAAACAAATTCCCTTGTGGTTGTGTTACATTTCATGTTGCACTGCATAAGGCTGGACGGTTCATTCGTGTTTACATTTCACGTAACGTAACATCAATATGTACCTGGCATTAGACTCGTAAATCATGTGGGCAGAACAGAAGATGGGTTTCGTGAAACTTAAGTTTAATTAAAGGGGATACAACCGATGTGGCATATCAACCTGCTCGCCATTTTGATTTTTTTTCGAAATCGCGGCCCACGATGAAAGTGGTATGTATAGATAGAGGACATATACAAGAACAAAAAATGTCCACTAACACGGTACCCCAAAGTGTCACGTTACCGAGATATTTGAAGGTAAGATCGACAAATGAGTACAACGAAAATCATTAAATATGTTTAAAAATAGACTTATTACGTGTATAGGTGTTAAATTGTATCCAAATAATAGTTCCCAGGTTGATTATTATTATACGCACGAGAAAATCGCTTCGTATCGCAATCAAACGCTATGTTATGTCAAAGAATAGTTTTCTCGTGCTCCTAGTAGTATGTAATGTACCTACTCTCTTTCAATAAACAGTAATCATAATAATTAACGCTTATAGACACGTAAAAGGTCTATTTTTATGTGGTCATTGTACTCATATGTCGATCTTTACCTTCAAATATCTCGATAACGTGACACTTTGGGGTACCATGTTAGTGACATTTTTTGTTCGTCTAGGTGTCCTCTACCCATACATATCAATTTCATAGTGGGCCGCGATTTCGTAAAAAAAATTAAAATGGCGGTGGGGCGATATGCCAGCTTCCATACAAAACAGTTCAAAACCCTTTTTTTTTTGGGCGGGTGGCAAATCATCAAATAACCCTTCCCGCTCTTGGGCAGAGCGAAAGGGAGTGTCAGACTTCTACTGACTAAAAACCTCCCATGTTCCTTCTTAGCCCTTCATGTCAAGGCCGCGGAATCTCTTGTGAACAACCCGCAGCCCCGACAGGGTGCCTTTCGGCTTTGCTTCGAAAAAAGTGGACGGTGTAAATTACACCCAATACTTATGTCAGGTCTTCCTGTGAATACAAGCGAGTTATACATACCTTGTTAACTCGAGACATGACGGCATAGATAGACGCTGAGCTGATCACTGTCACAGGAACACCGGCCGCGCTGAGGCGATTGGCCATCGCGTGAGTCTGGAAATATAACAAATAATAAGTAGTACATCACACATGTAACCATTGAAGCGTTAGGCAGAGGTGTACCTAATTGCACACCCACATTTCACCAGTTTTAAGGCTCAAAATCAAGTCATTTATTCAAATTATGCTGATAATCAGCACTTTTCGAACATCAAAATTTACTTTACTTATTTACAAGTGACAGTCCCCCAAAACGCCCACCCTTCGACACTTCCTAGTGTTTTTTGCTGGAAAGAAGAAGTGGCGGAACAAACTCCCCAGCAACACATCTGTCTGTTTGGTTAGAAGAACCAGACTCGATACAATAGAAAGCTGTAAGTTAGCTCATATACTGTTCGCGTCAAATAACGGTACCCCTCTGAAGTTGGCTACGAGTGCCGCAGCAGTCAAAATTACGAAACAAAAAGTCAAAAATTATACAACATTTATACAAAACTATGTTATCTTTTAAAAATATGTATTGATTTTGTTCATTTAATTTTCTACGTGACTGTCCTGCACTTGCGCGATCTTTGCAAATGGCTAACTTCAGAGGGGCAAAGTTATTTGACGCGAACTATAATAGAGGACGAGTCTATTTCCATCAAAAGGTAAAAATCCAGACTCTGTGGGGTCTACTGTGAATAGGGGATCGGACTGAGTCAAAAAAATATGATTCTAATTATTCCGACAGTTAGATTATCGAAAAATATTGGATACGTGTTTTTATTTTTATCAAATTAATAAAAATTTACGAAGATAAAACGCGTCAAAGTTCATGAGTGGGGGATTGTGACGTCATTTGTAGGTCAAAAATGTACTGACATGTGACGTTTCCGAGGAGTTCACGAGTTTTCGAAGCACTGTATCGTCTTCATTTTTTGTTTATGTGAAAAAAGAAAAAATATGTGTTCAATATTTTTTGGAAATCTATCTGACGGAGTAATTAGTTTTTTTTTGCCCGACCCGGGACCTGCACAGCAGTCGTGTTTGCGAACACTCGAGAACAAGGTATTTTATAAAAATATAATACTATATTTTGATATAAGTAGGGATTTTTTTATTGCATTCAAAGCTGAATTCACACCCGAGCCGCAGTCGAGGATGTTATGGAGCTGAGAACAGCAGTAACAAATGTACCAAAAAATCTGCCACAGCAGTGCTCGGCAGGTAGAACTCACCTCAGTCTGCTGTGCTCCCTCAGCCAATATCAGCTTGTACTTCCTGTGAGCTGCCGCTCTGAGGAACCGCTCCGTGATGGCACTGGAGCCATATGTCAGTATTGTATAACGTCATTTGATTTACGTGGGCATTTTTTACTGAATTCGGGAGATCTCGGCTCGGGTGTTAATCCCACCTTGAATGCAATAACAAACCACACTTGTATCAAAATGTAAAATGTTCTGTTATTTACTTTCTTTGTTTAAATTATTGCATTCAATGCGGAATTCCTATCCAAGCCGCAGGCGAAAACTGGAGTTAATAAATCCTACGTAAATCTGCTGAGAACTGCTCCCAGCAGGTATAACTGCCAGCTACTTCCGCCAGCTCCACCTTCTCACCTCAGTCTGCTGTGCTCCCTCAGCCAATATCAGCTTGTACTTCCTGTGAGCTGCCGCTCTGAGGAACCGCTCCGTGATGGCACTGGAGCCGTATGTCAGGATCAGCTCATCACCATTCACGTGTTCCTTAGCTTGGCTGCATATGCTTGATATGCTAGATTCTAACTCGCCGCGTAGCTGTGGAAGATGATGAATAAATATGAGGTTGTGGGCAGGAATTTTTGAAATATAAAATCACGATACAATATGTGTACAACCAGGATCCTTTTGTTGTATTTTTGCGACCAAAATCGAAAAGGGGTTTGGACTTTTTTGTATGGAAGCTGGCATATCGACCCACCGGCATTTTGATTTTTTCTAGAAATCTCGGCCCACGATAAAATTGGTATGTATGGGTAGAGGACACCTAGACGAACAAACAATGACATGTAACATGGTACCCAAAAGTGTCACGTTATCGAGATATTTGAAGGTAATAATCGACAGATGAGTACAATGACCACATAAAAAATAGACCTTATGTGTCTATTGGCGTTTGAATAACCCTCTGCTTCGTGAGGGTTAGGGGTGGTGGTGTTCCGACTCAAAAGTAAGACATTTTTGAATTTACTAAATATTTAATCCACATGTAGTGCTTACAGTGGTTTGCTTGAAAGTGACTCACAGACTTCTTGTTTCTAATATTTATACCATCGGCGGAAAATCTCTACACCGCGATTCAGAAAACCGTCATAAACCGATCATCGCCATCTAGTTACAAATGTATAAAGTAATATAAATTTGACACATGACAATAAACCTTTTTTTGTTCTTAAGCGGTTCAACAGCGTTGATTATTATTATTACTGTTTATTGAAAGAGAGTAGGTACATTACATACTACTAGGAGCACGAGAAAACTATTTATTGACATAACGTAGCGTTTCATTGCGATGCGAAGCGATTTTCTCGTGCGCATAATAATAATCAACCTGTACACGTAATAAGTCTATTTTTAATGATTGTCGTTGTACTCATTTGTCGATCTGTACCTCCAAATATCTCGGTAACGTGACACTTTGGGGTATCATGTTGTTGTCATTTTTTTTCAATCTATATGTACTCTATCCATACATACCACTTTCATCGTGGGCCGACATTTCGAAAAAAAAAACAAAATGGCGGGCAGGTTGATATGCCACATCGGTTCTATCCCCTTTTACAATTATAATTTTTTACCAATAGCAATAGCCCTACTGGGCAGTCCGAAAGGGAGTGTCAGACTTCTACTGACTGAAAAACCACCCATGTTCCTTCTTAGCCCTTGTGAGGTCGCGGTATCTCTTTCGAAAAACCCGCAGCTCCGACGGGAACAACGCGCTGCCCCGACGGGACTTTGATTACCCTTGTTTTGTATAAATTAGAAGCATTATTTAATTTTTTTGACTACGCAAAAGAGTCTATTTAAAATAAATAAATAAATTAATTTAAAAATTGGACAGTCCCTTTCTTTGACAGAGGCACTGTTTCGCTGGGCCTGTGGACGGTGAGTGATGGGCTAGCTCGCCGTCCGTCCGTCTTATGACGACGACAGGCCGTGTCGACGGCGCGTTCGTGTTCCACGCGCGCCTCAAAGAGATGTCAGCAACATGGAAGGGGCCCGCAGGGGGCCGACGCCCGTCGGGGCTGCGGGTTGTTCGCAAGAGATACCGCGGCTTCGACATGAAGGGCTAAGAAGGAACAAAGGACTAAAAACCACCCGGTTTTTAGTCAGTAGAAGTCTGACATTCCCTTTCGCTCTGCCCAAGAGCGGGAGGAGTTATTTGATGATTTTCCACAAGCCAAAAAAAAAAAACAAAAAGCACTGTTTCGCGAAGCCATGGAGTTGCTGTCGAAATTGTGGCATTCCCAAGAGCTCCACAACGATACTTACCTCTGCTATATGGTCTCTCAATGGTTCTCTAAGGTCTTGCTGCGCGGAGCCAAGTGTAGCCCTTCGAGCTCCAGCTGCTAGCACCAAGCGCTGTAGACTTTCTCCTGAGGCCTCCACACTCTGTAATGAATTAGTTTTGATTTAAGAAAGGCCATAAAATGCATGTTGATAAAGAATATGGACGAAGGATTTGCAAACTCTTTTTTTTTTAACAAAACTTCAAGCTTTGTAATCCTCGAAAGTTTAGACAGAGGTACCTGCGTCGTAGGGCATAGCTTTTCAGACCCTCAATGGTTTCTATTACCAAGGTTAACCCGATACTGCCATAAAATTAGTAAATTTTGAGCACGCCACGTGTAATGGGCGGTTACCCATCTATAAACCATCCATATCCAACCTAGGTAAGAGCGAGGGCACACGATGCGTTGCGGCGGCGGTGGGGCGCCGGAGCGGTGTCGCTGCGTCGTCTTACATAGAAATATCTGTGTGATGTCACACGATGCGCTCCGGCGCCGCACCGGACTTGCAACCACCAAGACGAGGCGGGGAGGGGTGAATGCGTTGCGACGTCGGAGCGGCACCGCTCAGTTGTTACTTCTTAAGTAACAACGTCACGTAACAAAGTTACTGTCCAACGCTGCTACGGCGCCGCTGCGACATAATAACGTTACGGCGCCGCACCGCTCGTGTGCCCACTGAATGCCGGGGCACACGATGCGTTGCGGCGCCGCACCGCAAAGATTTCGACGAATCGCCTTCAATTTCACTGGTCGTGTGCCCGCCGATTCGTCGAAATCTTTGCGGTGCGGCGCCGCAACGCATCGTGTGCCCCGGCACTGACACGGTGAAATCTTTGCGGTGCGGCGCCGCAACGCATCGTGTGCCCCCGCTCTAAGCGTCGCATATCCGGAAGAGCTCGTGCCTTTATAATAACTGCCACTCGGGGGTCGATCTTCAGGTTAAGCCACGCTTGCCTGCTTTAGATATGGATGGGTGACCGGCCATTACCGAGTTTCCTCCGTGCCTCGGGAAACACGTTAAGCTGTTGATTCCGGCTGCCATATATAGATCTTTGGCAGTCGTTACAGGTAGTCAGTGACCTGAAATTCTGACATCCAGTCTTATTACCTAGTAGTATTAACTGGGTTGTGGAGGTCAGATAGGCAGTCGCTCCATGTAAAATACTGGTATTCAGCTGCATCCGGTTAGACTGGAAGCCGACCCCAACATAGTTGGGAAAAGGCTAGGCAGATGATGAGGTAGTACATATTTTTATGCGCCATATAACTCGCCAGCAATTCGAATCAGAGCTTTAATAATTGTATGCTTGGCCTACTTAAAACAACCATATCCACATTACCTGGTTAGCATGAGCTCTGTTCTCATCCCGGATGGCTCTGAGAATTCGTCGCACCACATTGGCAGCCACCAGCTCGTGTGGTAACGCGTAGAGGACGCGACGACCCGCCGCACGCACTGCGCCGCATAGCTCGCTGTGAGTTGGGTACAATTTATGTTCTAATGAGCTTTAGACCTTGTAAACCCAAAATAAAAGCTAGCTAGAAAAATTGTCTGTAAAGGGCCATGTTTAATTTCGAATAGTTTTTGGAATTCTAAAAAAGGAGATCTTCTAAAATTGACACTTGACAAGGATTTGTGTGATCCACAAGTGGCAAAAATTTCAACCAAAGTAAACAATTCTGACTTTTGATTATTTTTTTGCAAAATTGAGGTTTTAAGCTACCCCTACTTCCGCCTCCCAATATCACGTGTTTTTTTTTATTAATGAAAAGGTCAGATAGTTTAAGAATTTGTTAAAATAAATTAACAAATCGCTTGCTCAGGATTTTTAGACAAAAAATCTCATCTCTTTTTCTCTTCTCTTCTTCTTCTTCTTCTTTTCTTCTTCTTCTCTTCTTTCCTATGTCTTTAATTCATAATTGATGTTACTAGCTATGATACAGTACCCGGCAATAAATATTGCACATCGACCTTTGGAAAGAGACAATCGGCTAATTTCGGCTTCGTAGAGCGTTATCTCTGTCGCACGAAATACAAACAGTCCGGTATCTATTAGGAGCTGTTAAAACAATTATGATTTGCTTCTTTTCAAACTCAAACTCAAATAATTCTTTGTATTAAATGAAAGGTTGACGTGCAATATTTATAGCCGGGTACTGTAATTGTGTTAACTGATACTTACAAGGCTGTTGCATTCTGTGAGTCACTGATGATAGTCTCTAATAATGTGACCATTGCCAGAGCAACGTTGTTGGAGCCTCGTAGTTTCCTGCAAACAAAAAACATAATAAATTGACTGTCATCATAATCTGCCTAGCAAACTGTCTCCGTGGTTGTGGGTTAGATTACCACGGGAAGCATACTTTGTAAAGTTCTTTCCAGTTTGGTTAGGACATTGCAGGCTTGAATCACTTGATTGTCTGATAAAAGATGATTCCGTGCTTCGGAAGGCACGTATACGCTGGTGGTCTCGACCGCCAAATGGCGTTGTCAAACCATGTCAGAGGCCCTTGAGGCGGTTTGGAAACTCTGACACTAGGGTGCGTGGGGTTTTTAGACGTTACTGGCCACATGATAAGAAGATCTGCCTAGCCTTTTCTCAACTATGTTGGGGTTGGCTTTTAGTCTAATCAAATGCAGCTGAATATTTGTATTTATTTAACATGGAGTCACTGCCTATGTGACTTCCAAAACTTCGTTTTCGTGTGGTTAGTGGCTAGCGTGGTGTGATAGTTATTTTATGCTGTCCAAGAGCCTCTGACTTTTTTTTTTCTGGGTGGTAAATCATCAAATAACCTCTCCCGCTCTTGGGCAGAGCGAAAGGGAGTGTCAGACTTCTACTGACTAAAAACCACCCATGTTCCTTTATAGCCCTTCATGTCGAGACCGCGGTATCTCTTGCGAACAACCCGCAGCCTCAACGGGACGAGCCTCTGACTTGGCTTTACATTTCATTAGCAAAGTCTGTTCCAAGTATTACCTGACCCCTAATATAGGCAAAGTGGTGGGAGAAGAGGTGTCAGGTAATACTGGGCACAGATTGTATTGACAATGTTATTTACGCGGAATTGGAATATCAACGACAATATCTATTGTTCTGGAGTTACATTCCTAATCCAATAGGGAAAAAACTATTGATTCAAATGTGAGGTAAAAGACACTTTACAAGGTGGTTTGCAGCAGCTGGACGACAGTTGCAGAGAATCAAGTTGAACAGACTGAGATTGGAGAGTCCTATATCTAGCAGTGGACTGTAAAGGGCTGATGATAATGGAAATATATTTTTTGTGTGTTTTGAGTATTCAATGTAAAAAGTAAGAATACATTTTCGACAGTAAATTTCAAAATTTTCGAATGGAGCGCCTGTAGTTTTGAATATAGCACGTTTTAGGAATCTTATTGACATACTGCATTTATGAATTCTGATGCAATACTTAATGAGTTTTATGGGACATCATATTTTCGATGTTTATGACTTGAACACAGCTCAATTTAATATCTTAGGTGATATAAACTAATCTAGAGATATAAAGAATACGTTTTTCTTACAGGAAATATGATTTTAACAAGCACAATAGCAATAAAAATGAAAAAATAAGCTAACGTACCCATTTTTGATGTCAGACACGAATTTTCCAATTAAATCTAGGAATTTGTCGTCTAATTCCTTCACTGGACCTTCAGTAAGAGACATTTTGATTAACTATATAATTTAATTATTATTTGTCTACATAAAATAAATGAATTCATACGGTCAAAATAACAAAAAAATCGCTAATTTGACAACATAACCTCACTCTAAAAAAGTTAATGACGTTTTCAAAGTTTTCAAACTTCATTCTGAAATACGTTTCATTTCACATGATTTCAGTTTCACATATTTAACTAACTCTTTTTTTTTAATTTGTTGCGTGGGAGTTAATCAGCAGATGTATTACGTATTTGATGTTTGGTTGATGGCAAAATATAATTGGAATCAAGCGTACTTTGGGATCAAAAATTAATAATTAATTTAATTTAATTTTATTATAATTAATTTGACTTACCCTTCGATCAAAAACATCCCATGTTGTTATGTAGTAAACATCAGTTCACTAAACTTTTATTTCAATATAATCATGATGATATGTTACATGCTGGTCCACAGCTTTTGTTATCACATATAAGACAAAGGTGGTGGATAATAGGTGGTAGGAATCTAGCTAAGAAGGTTGTGCATCAGTGTGTCAGGTGTTGTCGAATGAAGGCTAAGTCCATACAGCCTATATTGGGTAATCTACCCAGTGAACGTTTCCATTCAGGTTTTCCATTTATTAAATGTGGCGTTGATTACGCAGGGCCTATGTATGTTTTAAATAAAAAGGGTTAAGGGTTAAGGGTGGGGTTCTAGGTTAGACAAATGCTACCTGTGTTTATTCGTTTGTTTATCAACACGAGCATTACACTTGGAACTTGTGACGTCACTATCATCAGAAGGTTATCTATTGACTTTAAAAAGATTTATTTCCCGTAGAGGAAAACCTTCCCTCATTTATTCTGATCATGGTAGAAACTTTGTAGGTGCTGGTACTTTGAATTTTCTGATTTTTTACAAAACAGCTGTCAAGGTATTATTGATTACGCTTCGAACAATCAAATAGAATTTAAATTTATTCCTCCTTACGCACCTCACTTTGGCGGTTTGTGGGAAGCTGGAGTCAAGTCCTGCAAGCACCATATAACTCGCGTAATAGGGAAGGCACATTTAACTTATGAGGAGTTCAACACGGTTTTAGTACAAATAGAGGCGGTCCTGAACTCCCGCCCTATGCATCCAATGTCCGTAGACCCTGACGACCTTACGCCCCTGACGCCGGGTCACTTCCTCATCGGCCGGCCTCTGACGGCTCCTGCAGGCGCAGACATCACCGCGAGGCCTTCACACGCTATAACCCGCTACCAGCGTGTCGAACAGCTCAGGCAGCACTTTTAGAAGCGCTGGGCCACGGACTACATCTCCGAACTTCAAAGACGTATCAAATGGAAGGAGAATCAGGTGCACCCCTCAAATGGCGACTAGGACGAATCCTGCTGACGTACCCTGGACGTGACAAGGTCTCCAGAGTTGCCCGTATCAAGACAGCAACTGGGGTCGTCGAGAGGGCCTTTTCGAAGGTCTGCCCTCTCCCAATATCCTCAGCGTTGCCAGAAGATGGAGACAATTCAGCCACAGTTGAGAGCAATGGCTCTCAAGGGGGCCCAGTATGTTAACGCAGCGCCATCTTTTAGCACATGAAGACACATCTACAGACGAGCTTCTGTTACGTCACCGCTACTCCGGTAGATGGCGCAACTTTCCTTCAGAATCTTCCAATTATTGTTTTTGTAGTTTCTTAATCTGTGACTCTAGTAAAAGATTTTTTATCTATGTAACAAAATTCTGCATATTCATTATACACCTTTACTTCACAACGAGAAGATCATATCTTTTATTTCTTCGCCTCCGACAAATACCCAGCTGATCTCCGCCCTGCTGCACTAAAGCTGCTCCAAGTCTTCAAGGCAATATATGGCCTCCGCCACGCTGCGCGACGAGACTACCAAACCATAACAGACGGTATTCCCACTAAATACACACATCAAAAGTGTCTAGGGATCAAGCATTTTTATGCGGATTTCTTGAGATTGAGATGTGGCTTTGTAATAAATTTATGATTTTATAAATTTATATGGATCCTTTTTGGTGCATTTCATAATTTGAATCAGGAACTGTGAATCAAATTCGAGTAAAAGATGAAAATCAGCTGTCAATATTTTCCCTATAAAAACATACAACGCATTGAAGACATTATTAGTGCTACTGTTTCCCTACTACTGATTAAAACCAACGTTATTATGGAGCGGCGACGTCATTTAAGCAGGGAAGAAATGCTCAGAGCCGTGGGAATGATAGAAGCTGGTTCCCGGCAACGTACTGTGGCTTTAGCTCTGAATACAAGTCAGAGTGTTATCAGTCGACTTTGGACACGTTACCGAAGCACTGGTACCGTGGCTGAGCGCCATGGAGGACGGTATCGCTGCACCACACGGAGACAAGACCGATACATTCAAATCTTAACTCGAAGAGCTCCAACAATAACCGCCATGATGTTAGCCGTGAGGCTTCATCACTCTTCAGGGAACTTAATTAGCGACCAAACAGTCAGAAACCGCTTGCATGAAGTGAACCTTCATTCCCGAAGACCGCTACGGGTACCACCTATAGCAATGCACAATCGTAGGATTCGATATCAATGGGCTCTTGAACACAGAAATTGGGCAGAAGAACAATGGCGTTTCGTGTGCTTTTCTGATGAGTCTCGTTTTGGTATGAGACCGGATACAAGACGTATACGACACTGGAGAACCCCTGGACGCCAACAGCGATTAAAATCCTGCCAGGAAGTCCATCCTTATAGTGGTGGAACCATCATGGTATGGGCGGGTATTTGGATCGGCGGAAGAACTGAGTTGATTTGGATCAGAGGCAACCTCAACGCTCAAATTTATGCTGAGACGATTGTATCAGACGTCATCGTTCCTCTACAAGTGCAAATCGGTCCCTTATTTCAGTTAATGCATGATAATGCACGACCGCACACCGCAAGAGTTGTAAGACAGACTCTCGCCGCAGCTAACATCAATGTCCTGCCCTGGCCTGCTCAGTCGCCAGACTTGAACCCGATTGAGCATGCATGGGATATGCTACAGAGAAGAGCTCTGCCGAATATGGAGGGTATCCAGTCGCAAGAAGACCTTTTTTTGTTGTTGCAACGAACATGGGCGGCCATTCCACAGCGTGATTTGGATGAACTCATTTTGAGTATGCCAAACCGATGTTCTTGTGTTGTTAGTGTTCGCGGTAGAAACACGGATTATTAATTGTTTAAGTTACCCAATAAAATTTTAAAGAAAACTGTTATTTCAGTCTTTTTTTCGAACTTTAATGTTAGTGGTTCAAATGTCAAAAATCCCTTTATTAGGAAAATGGCAAATTTCTTTATTAATGCAAAGGTGACTTGGTTTATCGTTACTGTGACAAACGAAAACACTTTATTTGATGAATCCTTAAAGAAAATTTTAATTAATATCAATCAGGAGAAAAGTTATTGCAAAAATATATGTTGATCCCTAGACACTTTTGATGTGTGTATTTTAAACGATCCAGGGATTTTGTGGTTCCACTAATAAGCCACCTAGCTAACTTATGTTTCAAAACTGGTATTTTCCCGAAAGACTTAAAGCGATCAGTGGTTACTCCTGTGCATAAGGGTGGGGACGTGAACCATGTTAACAACTATCGTTCCATATCTGTTCTGTCAGCGGTTTCAAAAATTTTAGAAAAATTAATTAATAAACGACTAATAAGCTATTTACATAAATACAATATTCTATCTGACGCACAATATGGGTTTAGACAAGGACGTTCAACTCAAGATGCTATTTCGGCTTTGACATCAGAAATTGTGGATAGAGTAGATAGGGGTTAAAAATGCCTCAGTCTTCTTAGATCTGAAAAAAGCGTTTGACACCGTTTCCGTCCCGATCCTACTGCGCAGGTTAGAAAACATAGGTATAAGAGGCACGGCTCTCGCCCTGTTCGAAAGTTATCTCAAAGGTAGACAGCAAATGATAAAAATAGGTGGCTTGTGTAGTGTCGAAGGGGACGTCTACTACGGAGTCCCACAGGGGAGCGTTTTGGGACCGCCAATGTTTTTAATTTACATAAACAGCCTTTGCAATATGCAGATCAATGGAGGGAAAATATTCTCATACGCAGACGACACTGCGATTGTTTTTTCGGGAAGTTCATGGAGACATGTGAAAAACATCGCTGAACAGGGCCTGATTAAAATAGCTGACTGGCTAAGAGCAAACCTCTTAACCCTAAATACCATCAAAACTAATTTTATTTGTTTTTCCCCAAGCCAAAGATCACAGCCTGGAACTGACTTTGACATTATTATTCACTGTTGTCAAAATAATTCCCTCTTTAACTGCGGCTCCCAGAATATAAAAAAGGTCAGATCCATAAAATATCTGGGTATAATTGTTGACCAAAGACTATCATCTATTAACTCTAACTCCCCCGACAGTAAGAGCTGCTTACTTAATTGCTATTTTTAGTTTTAATTTAAATTGTATTTCACTTTACTTAGTTTTTCATGTTAGCTTCATTATTTTTATTTCATTGTTAAGATACCACCTAAGGGAAGAGAGACAGCCCCGACCAAGTACTATTGTAACTTACTGGGGTTGCCTCAGTTTATGTATGACACAGTGTTATGAGATGAAATAAATATTTTTGTATTTTGTATATTCATTGGTGCACTATGTTGGGGTCGGCTACCAGTGTAACTGGATGCAGGTGAACACCAGTATGTTACATGAAGCTATCTAGGTATATATACAGGGTGGTGCCGACCATACGACAATAAATGAAACCACTGGTTGTTCTAGTTCACAGGAACATTATTAAACTATCAAATAAATCTTAACAGCAAAATTAAAAAAACAATAAAACTAAGTAGCATAAAACTGTAAACGAAATACATTACAATTTACAAACAAATATTGGTTTAGCAACCTTAGGAATAATTTGCACCGATATACGTATGGAAATACAATGTAACAAACGAATTTGGCAAAGACATTTAGGTAATTTATTGTCGTATCGTCGGCACCACGACGGTGTAAGGATTTATTTGATAATTTAAAAATGTTCCTATGAACTAGAACTACCAGTGGTTTCATTTATTGTCGTATTGTCGGCACCACCCTGTATATATAACTGCCTATCTGATATCCACAGCTCAGTTAGTACTAGGTACTACGATACACGTTAGCTTGGTTGTCAGACTTTCGGCCCCTGACTATCTGTCCCGGCTTTGAAACATCTACAAAATGACAACTGGGACCTATTACGGCTTAATTAAACGGTACGGTTTTGAGTGCAGTGTTGTGTGTGCATGTGGCCCATAATCATAATCATCCTGCCTGCACGCTTAGTATGGCGATTCTATCTTTCTACCAAGAATAGACAAAGCTTTTTCCATACAATTTGACATGAAATTTTGCTACAATCTGTCATTCTGTCGATTCTTCCGTCGACAAAACCCGTTTCTACGGTGGCATGCTACGCGTGCTGGTTCCGTGTGACTTGGGAACAGCGAAACCATGTTTGTTTTCTTCAATTCTCGTCTTTCAATCGTCACGAGCGTTTCTTTTAGTCTTTCTCCATCTATCCATACAGAATTTGGTCAGTGAGTTTAAAAAGATAAAAATGTCTATTATAAAAATGTATTGTCACCGGAACCAAAGATGTGTGCAAAATTTCGGTTTGATCGGTTGCTGGGCGTCTAAAATAGCCACTTTATCATAATAGAATCATAATAGGATCATAATAGGATCATAATAGGATCATAATAGGATCATAATAGGATTATAATAGGATCATAATAGGATCATAATGGAATCATAATAGGATCATAATAGAATCATAATAGAATCATAATAGAATCATAATAGAATCATAATAGAATCGTAATGGGATCATAATAGGTTGTACAGAATGTTTGATGGATGGCTTCGTAAGATAAAAAAATGAAACTTCCATATTTTTTTCCCATCGGATATTTAGATATCCTCATCTAATTTATTAGCATCAAAATCTAACAATTATTTATTAATCAATATTATCACTAAGTCACCTCCTAGTCGAATTCTTAAAAATATAAAACAGAAACTTAATATTATATTAAGTAATACATTTGTAGCTATTACAATTATTTTAAATTAGTAGTTTAAGACCTTAAAAATGTTGAAGATTAACCTCTCCTTATGAAACGACATATCTATGAAAGTAACACATACTTCACACCTATTATTTCTGAAGGGCAAGGCAGAGGTGTACCCTAATAGTGCATTCATAATTTCGCCAATTATATTTTAGTTCCATCAGCTGCGAGCCTATTGCCATCAACCGGCCACAAATCCAGACTCTGAAGCTGCTAGTGAGAAACTCCTGAAGCAACACCTTTCCTCAACCTGGGAATCCAACCGACCTCATGTTCAGCATATGCTTGCTCCCTATTACGTGAAATAAAACATAACTGGTGAAATATGAGTATACAAAAAAGTACACTTCTGCCTAACCCTTCGGGAATTACAGGCGCGATGTTATGACACAGTAAGGCTAGATCTTATATTGCAAAATTACATGTTACTGTTACTGGTAACCGTTTTTTGTATCTTTTGTCTATCTCTACTAGACGTCCGTTCTGTTTTCTTCACATTTTTAAAGTCTTGAATATTTTCTGAGATAGATAGTGTGGTTATATCATGATTACTATTTACTTTAAATAAATAAATAAATATTTATTCGTTACAAATGAACATGTTATATTTTAATCTCGACTACGGATGAAACAACAAAATATATAATACTTTTCTAATATTTTTTGGAAACACTACATCGGATTTGCATTACACATTCCAAAAAAAACTCGACAAAAAATTACCATTATAGTAGAAAACTAACAAAAAAGCTACCATTTCAATTCTAGCAACACTACTTCATCCGCAGTCGTTGATAACGGTTTTATTTAAAATCTAATCTTTATATTGAAACGCTACGGTATCGATTTTTCGTTGTTTTTCGATTTAATACGATTCCTTTTGTTTTCGTCTAGCTATTTCAGCGCTGGCCTCTTGGATTGCCTCCCAAAGTTTAGCTTCAGATAAGATTTGTCGAGATAGTTCTTCGATAGCAGTTTCTGAATCCAGGATTGAGCCGAAAGTGTCTTCATCAACGTACTGAAATTAAGATAAAAAATGGCTTAAAATTATTTATTTCATTTTAGGAAAGCTTACAGACTAATAACTATAATAATAGCACTAATATATATCTAAATTGCTAATAACAATCCTCCACAGGTAACTTATAATTTGTTAGACTCTTTTTCTAAGCGTGTCGATGGCAATCTAACTCGTGTTGGCCCAGAATTGATCTACTAGTTCGGCGCTTTCGGTAGCGTCCATCAGTTCCTGTAGCTAAGAAGAAGAAGAATTTGTTATGCTGTCGCTGTCGGTCTATAAAGAAGCTCTCGGATAAATAATAACAGTCGGCCGGATCAATGTTCAAGACAGGGACTACGGTTAAAGATTAAGATACCTCAAAAATATACCGGTACCGGTTTAAAATAAAGGTTGAGCTATACCGGTACTGGTTTAAAATAAAGGTTGAGCTATACAGGTACTGGTTTAAAATAAAGGTTGAGCTATATCGGTACCTTTATAAATAAAGGTTGGGCTAAACCGTTATTTAACCCTTACACGATTTCGGTACCGACATGCATGCGAGACGGGGCGCGGCGCACGTGTGCGCGGTGGAAAACGTTAGAACTTGTGTATTTTGTACAATTCGTTTGCTACTTTTTTACTTATCTCTTTGTTGCGTGTGTGAGTGGCGAGGCGGTGCGTCAAAGAAAACTGCTATTTATTAAGGTTTAGATACCGCTATCGATACATTTATAACGGTTACGGTACTTCGGTTCGGTTCGGTATTTACCGGTATGCATTTCCAACCTCAAAATTCCGCTACCGAAAAAAATAACGGTATCGAAATTCGGTAACACTTATTTAACGGTATGACGTCATACCGAAATTTAAAGGTACCGGAATTTTTGGGTAATTCAGTCCCTGGTTGAAGATTAAGAAGCACTTGCTATGGCCATTTTATTGCACGGGTAGCCAACCACTATCTATTACATTTGAAAAGAGTTACGGTAGTGTTTCTTGTTCATTCTTCTACACACGAAATTACCTTCGCGAATGGGCATCTAGGTTTAATTATATTTCCGTGTAAAGTGTTATACAGGGTGGTGCCGACAATACGACAATAAATGAAACCACTGGTAGTTCTAGTTCATAGAAACCTCTTTAAACTATCAAATAAACCATAACTCCGTCGTGGTACCGACGATACGACAATAACCTACCTAAATGTCTTTGCCAAATTCGTTTGTTACATTTTATTTCCACACGTTAATCGGTGCAAATTATTCCTTAGGTAAGTAAACCAATATTTGCTTGTAAATTGTAATGTATTTCGTTTACAGTTTAATGCTACTTAGTTTTTTTTTTTTTTTTGGTTTTAAGAT
Organism: Diarsia brunnea; assembly: GCA_949774965.1. Lineage (NCBI taxonomy): Eukaryota > Metazoa > Arthropoda > Insecta > Lepidoptera > Noctuidae > Diarsia > Diarsia brunnea. The sequence goes on along the minus strand of OX459025.1, from coordinate 1,829,527 downwards.
TTATTTGATCGTATAATAATGTTCCTATGAACTAGAACTACCAGTGGTTTCATTTATTGTCGTATTGTCGGCATGATATTTGAAATATAAATATTTTATTTGATGCTAGTATTTAGCCAAGAGCATGCAAGTAATAGGAAGTCCTACTGATCTTTCGTTCACGGCGGCCAATCATAGCGGATATTAGCTACCGGCGCGGGAGATATGATAGCGCACACGAGTGAGCGCAAGCATAGGTGTACTCTCTGTAATTTTACTCTCGTAGCCACCACAGACGGCTATCCATGACGGCCGGGGTGTCCTAAGGGGCAGAGCCAACGGCTACTACTGAGAAACTAATCATCATCATCATCATCATTTCAGCCATAAAACGTCCACTGCTGGACATAAGCCTGCATGCGTAGTATGACTACTGTAGAAACGGGTTTTGTCGACGGAAGAATCGACAAAATGACAGATTGTAGCAAAATTTCATGTCAAATTGTATGGAAAAAGCTTTGTCTATTCTTGGTAGAATAGAGATAGAATCGCCATACTACGCGTGGGAGATTTGCCATAATCGCCACGCTTGACAGGCGGGTTGGCGATCGCAGTATGGTTGTTACGAAGGCACAGAGAACGCTACTGCCCATTCTCTGGTAAGTCCCTTAGTCGCGTCTTACGACACCCACGGGAAGATATGGGATGGTGCTATTCTTTACGTCCATACGGGCGAAAAACTAATAGAAAAATCCAAAAACAGTTTTTCCCGATTTTTTTAGCGACCACAAGACCAACTGCATGGTTATAGTTGAAAGTAAGAAATATATGACGGTTTACCTGTTTCTGCCTCAATAATTCTTGAGATGGCATTCCGGGCGCTTGCTGGGACCTCTTACGACCGCAACCTGAAATTAAGACAAAAAACCAATCATTACTATGTGAAGATTGTAGGCGGCGTTCTGTACTATTAGCAACCCCCGTGGATAACAATATGCAGATGAACTATGCTAAAACTAGCTATTGCCAGCGGCTTCGCCCGCTACAACTTGAAATTTATCCCACGGGAAGATAAAATCGGGATAAAAACTATCCTATGTGTTAATCCAGGTTATAAACTATCCGTGTACCAAATTTTATCCAAATCCGTTCAGTAGTTTTTGCGTGAAAAAGTAACAAACATTCACACTCATGAACTTTCGCCTTTATAATATTAGTATGATGTGAGCACATTATATACTATCACACTATATATATATATCTAGTGTGATAGTATGCCGTTGATTCTTGTGGCATAAAAATACATTTAGGTTACGTTGGGTGTGTGTAAATTATTTTATCTTCAACGTTAAAATCGCGTCAAAAACAGCAGTTCCGTACGTTTTCACGAATGATGCGAACATAATTGCAGGGAATGATCCCGTCGGGGCTGCTGGTTGTTCGAAAGAGTTGGCGGCCTCGACACAAAGGGATAAGAAGGAACATGGGTGGTTTTTAGTCGGTAGAAGTCTGACACTCCACCCTGAGTGGGAGGAGTCATTTGATGATTCAAAAAAAAAAAAAATAGGCATCAGCTTTTTTTTTAGATTCAGCTTTGGTACCATAGTAAAAGTTGTTCATAATAATGAATATATTATGAGACTTCTACTGACTAAAAACGACCCATGTTCCTTCTTAGCCCTTGTGCCGAGGCCGCGGTATCTCTTTCGAACCTGCAGCCACCAAAACCACCATAAATATCTATGCAAAATAAATCTGATGTGTTTTTGGTTCGTAATAATATCAAAATAACAGTTTTATTACTGAAATGCATACGAAATATAAAGAGTAAAAGTACCCTGTAAAAGGCTGGCACAATATTTTAAGAGTGCTATATTGAGTTTTACCGTAATAAAATGTAATTTATCACCCCAAAAACAAGTCAATTCCCAGCAAAAATTTTCCCATAGAGGTACTTAGTTTGATGTACATAATGTTTGATTGAGGGCTTCATGAAGTTCGTTTACACCCTGTATGTATTCTAGCTAATCTCCGAAACGGCTGGACAGATTTTTCGTTCCACGATACATTATACAAGGCGAAGCAGTGGACAAAAGGTTGTATTTGATACGTACCGGTGAAAGCGTTGCAGAATGGCCTCTTTTTAGGAGACATGATAATTTCTTCAGATAGCCGACCGTCAAAGTTACGCGGAATCTAGAATAAGGAAGAACAACACAGTTATGGATAATTATTTTTTATTACTTTTTAATAATTAAAGTATTACAAGAAAGTGAAAAAACACAGTAATAATAGTGCCTCCAGGCGTACAAGTAGACACAGGAAACAATCTTGCAAGCTTAGATCTTCATAAGATTTAAGTAAATTCTTCGCGGATTAATATCTTCCAAAAAAATCGAATTCAATTTACAGTTGGTCAACATATCGCTGAAATACATGTATGCAAAACAAAGTTTTATAACTTACTGTTTTGACATGATCACATGACTATTACAATTTAATTTTACTTTTCTCTTTTTATTGACTTTGATTTATATTGCTATTATTATTAATTAATTTGTATTATGTCATTCTTTAATAATTATTTTTCTAATGTTCAGGATTATTTAATTTAACTATTTTGAGCCTTGATTTATTTTCTACCAAAAAACATTTGTACGCTCTCGGGCATAACACAGCGCACTCATTATTACCTACATATTACCACCATTATTGTACCTATGTTAAACGAATGAATAAATGACTTATGACTTATAAGGCGGTTAAAAATAACTAAAATAAAGCAAATTCTCACCGTGGCAGTGTAGCAACATTGCAAGTACAAGAGAGCGACCACGACGCACAGAGACACGCGGGAGACAGACATGGCGGCGAGATTTGATAACTGCACAACAATGGCCGACCTGTTGACAATCAATTAATGTCATTATAAAGATTAAAGGTTCCTGGAATGTCGAGTAAGCCTGGGAATTGTGAAGACAGAAAAAAGAGGATTTTAGTCCAGTTTTGATCTGGTCTGTAGGGCTATTGCGTATCTTTTTAAATGTCAGTGGCTATCATAGTGTCCATCGATTAACTGTCAATTGGTTTGGTTCAAAATGGAACCTACGCTTTTCGTAGACAGGGGCTACGCTTTTCGTAGACCATGGCTACGCTTTTCCTAGTCCATTGCTAAGCTCTTCGTAGACTGTAGCTAGGCTTATCGTAGAGTGCAGCGCTACACTTTTCGTAGACAGTGCTACAGTTTTCGTAAATGGTGCTACGCTTCTCGTAGACCGTGTTACGAATTTTAGATTCGGTCTCTGTAGCTACGCTTCTTGTACATACTACGAGTTTCGTAGACCGTGGCTACTATTTTCATAAACCATGGCTAAGGTTTTCGTAGACTCTGAATACACTTTTCGTAGACAGCTGCTACGCTTTTGGTAGATGGTGCTACGAGTTTCGTAGACAGCTGCTACGCTTTTCGTAGATGGTGCTACGAGTTTCGTAGACAGTGGCTACAATGCGTGCAGTGATGACAACTGCTACGTTATTCGTAGCGGCTACGATAAGTCTGTATTACAGTATAACTTAGTAATTAATTCCCTGTGTAAAACTTATAGATCACGTTTAGTTGATGCTACAATAACTAACAACATTTACTGCCGCACTCAGAGAGCTTTAATGATTACTTAGGCCATCACTTAGTAAAGGTTTTGACAGTTTTGTCATACAAAAGTATGTCAAATCTTTACTAATTGACGGCTTAAGTAATCATTAAATATCTCTGAGTACCGCAGTTAGTGGTTAAAAGATAAATGTTATTACACCCTCAATACATAATACATAATACATGCAGAATACATGTTAGATCGCGGAGAGGGAAACATAAATCAATATTAAAACGTATAATTTATTGGTGTTCAAATTAATAGTTAGTTAACATAATCAATTGCAATTATTTGTAAGTTTATTCTTATTATTCTTAATCTGACATTTTATTAAATTTTATCCTAATTATCTGACATATAACTTTGACATCAATTAATTAATTAATTTGTTGCTTTCCGTGCTTGATCTGGTGTTTTGTTGTTGCGGATTATTATTATTATTTCTTGTTTATAATGTAATTAGATATTTGCACACCATATGTAATGGTAGAATGTAATGGAGCAATTATAGTTTTAAAACCAAACTCTGTTTATTTGCCAGAATGTAGGTTTACATTCTGGCAAATAAACGGATTTGATTTGAGTTGATTTGATTTATACACCTTTTCGAGTAGTATGGGTCATACTGTAATCAACTTAATTTTCACTGAGATTTTTTTTTTTACTAAATGGTCCTGCTCTTGACCTCAATAAAGCCTGGTGGAAAGGGATGGATCCGGTGGTAAAAGGGTGATGAAGTGGATGAGTGATGGTGGTGAAGTGGTGAGATAAAATTAATATACACGTACAAGGTAGGTAAAATAAAGATTATGTACACTAAAGAACGACACGAACATAAAATAAAAAGAGACGTAGTCAGACTTCCCGTTGGGGCTGCGGGTTATTCGGAAGAGATACCGCGGTCTCGACACAAATTGCTAAGAAGGAACATGGGTGTAGTAGTAGAAGTCTGACACTCCCTACCACTCTGCCCAGAGCGGGAGGAGTCAATTTTGATGATTTCCCACCCATTAAAAAAAAAATATTGTCAGACTAAGTCAGTGGTGTACTGCTAATACTAAACTTTAGAAAGTAATACAAGCGTACTATTTTTTTGAATTATTGGAATATATATATATATATATATATATATAAATTAATATTATAAGGTAGAAAAAATGCAAAACATTTTTATATTTTATCCAAATACATATAAGAAAGAATGATAATTAACTATTTTAGTCTCGCACCTGAGAAAACAAAAGAAATGATTTAAAAAAGAAGAAAACTATACTTAATATATAAAATATAAGTTGATATACCTAATAAAAAATATAATATATGAGGAGCTCGTGGCTTAATAAGAACTGCCACTCGGGTCAATCTTTAGGTAAAGCTGTGCTTGCCTAGGTCGATCTGTGGATAGGTGACCGCCCGACATACCGAGTTTCCTCCGTGCATCGGAAAGCACGTTAAGCTGTTGGTCCCGGCTGCCATATAAAGATCTTTGGCAGTCGTTACAGGTAGTCAGTGACCTGAAATTCTGACATCCAGTCTTACCAAAGAGTATCGTATTACCTAGTATTAACTGTGTTGAGGATGTCAGATAGGCAGTCGCTCCATATAAAATACTGGTATTCAGCTGAATCCGGTTAGACTGGAAGCCGACCCTAACATAGTTGGGAAAAGGTTAGGCAGATGATGATGATAATAAAAAATATATACTGTACGAGGTCCTAAAGCCCATATGCGTATGACGCTGTAAGCCAGTAAAATTTTAATAATATTCAAAGTCAAAGTCAAAGTATTTATTTCAATTAAACCATTACCAGGTACTTTTGAATGTCAGAAGAACAATTCATAAAACTAAACTACGAGTGCAATACGTCATACGTATTCTAAAGTTTATAAAGTTTCCGTGAGATATTTTCCAACATCTACGCAATGAACAAGTACTAGTCTAAAATATAAACGTAAATGCACAGTTTTTATAACATTATTCTTCCTCCTTCGCGTTAATTAATAGTATTTATAGTGGTGTCGTTAAAAGAAAGCTTATTACAGAAACTTGTCGCGCTGCCGGCGAGGAGACGACTATAGTCATCATCATCATATCAGCCCGGAATCACCCACTGCTGGGTATAGGCCTCTCCTTTCTTCCGCCACATGTCTCGATCCTGTGCGTCTCTCATCCAGGTGTTTCCCGCGACTTTGACGATGTCGTCAACCCAACGAGCTTTAGGACGGCCCTGGTTCCTATGGCCTAACCTTGGCCACCACTCGGTCAAAGCCTTGCTCCATCGGCCATCTCCGCGTCTAGCCAGATGTCCTGCCCAGGTCCACTTGAGGCGCACCGCCCGGTCCCCGACATCGTAGACTTTCGTCCGACGGCGGATTTCGGTGTTACGCACTCGATCTAATAGGGTTATGCCGAGCATGGCTCGCTCCATGGCCCTTTGTGCCACTCGTACTCGATGGACAGTCTCCTTAGTGAGCGTCCACGTCTCGGCACCGTAGGTAATTGTTGGTAGAACACATTGATTAAAAAGGCGAGTTTTTAGGCACTGAGGGATCTTTTTGGACCGAAAAATATGTTCTAGTTTACCAAAAGCCGCCCAGCCGAGTTGTATTCTTCTAGAAGTCTCCTTAGTTGAATGCTCCTTGTCAAAAGACAAAACATGTCCAAGATAAACATAATGGTCAACCATCTCCAGACGCTCGTTTCCAACTGTAACGGCTGAGACAGAGTCGTCCAGAATGCCTGACATCACCTTCGTCTTGGACATGTTCATTCTTAGGCCAACTTGTAGGGAAACATCAAAGAGTTGTTTCAGCATGCATTGGAGGTCTTGCAGGGATTCGGCAAACAACACGAGGTCATCCGCAAACCGAAGGTGCGACAAGTAGACACCATTTATCTTTACACCGCTTTGGTCCCATTTCAGTGTTTTCATCACGTCTTCCAGGGCAGCAGTGAAAAGTTTGGGCGAAATGGTATCTCCTTGTCGCACTCCCCTTTTGATTGAAATTGGTGCGGTGAGTTCATGTAGTCTGACCTGCATTGTTGCCGCATCGTACAACTGTTTAAGAACATCGACATACCGAGTGTCGATCTGGCAGCGATGGAGAGCGTTAAACACGGCCCAGTGCTCGACACTGTCGAATGCCTTCTCGTAATCGACGAAAGCCAAACACAAAGGCCGGTTGTATTCTGCACTCTTTTCCATCATCTGCTTTACGGTATGGATTTGATCAATCGTGGAGAAACCCCTTCGGAAACCGGCTTGTTCAACGGGCTGGCAGTCGTCTAGTTGGTGGGTGAGCCGATTACATATGATTTTGGCAAACAGTTTATAAATATGAGAAAGGAGAGATATAGGACGGTAGTTGCCAAGGTTTGAATGGTCTCCTTTCTTATGGAGTAAAGTGACTGTCGCATTCTTCCAGGCATCTGGTGACTTGGCACTAAAGAGGACACCATTGAAAAGCTCTACGAGAACTTGTAGTACGGGTTGACCACCAGCACGCAGTAATTCAACCGTGATACCGTCCTCACCAGGTGTTCTGTCACTCTGCATTTGGGACAGCGCCTTTTCCACCTCGCAGAACAAGATATTCGGCAGACTTTCAGAGCCTATGTGATCTTTGGGTGGAGCTCTAGGGTCGTTACCTGATGACGTCGGTTCTGCAGACTTTGAAGCATAAAGCTCTTCGTAAAATCTCTCAACAATGCTTAATAATTGGTTACGATTTGTGACAATCTGACCGTCTTTAGATCTTAGTTTAAGAATTTGCTGTAAACCTGTATTTATTTTCTTCCGAAAGACTTTCGGTCCTCTATGTTGTTCTAATGTATCTTTAATAATGTTTGTGTTATGTTTGCGAGTGTCTCTTTTAATGGATTTACTTATTTGTCGATTAATTTCTTCCATCGCTCTCTGATTTTGTACGGTGTGTTGTTGCATGGATCTTCTTTGTTCCATAAGAGATAAGGTTGCAGGCGTAAGTTTACCTTCCTTTTTGCGCACTTTTCCAAGGTGTTTTTGGGTTGTTTCAGTTATGGCCTTGCATAACAAATCGTTGAGCTGATTGGCGTCTAGGTTAGATTCCTCCAGTCCCTGAAATCGGTTAGTCAATTCCAAGGTATAATGTTCTTGGAATGAGAATATTTCCTGTTTCTCGTACTTAGGACTCGATCTTCGTATCATCTTTGATCGTTCCTTCTTTAGATCGAACCTATACTCCGCTCTGACTAGACGATGATCGCTTCCGGTCTTAAAGCGAGTGAGGACAGAGACATCTTTGACAACATGTTTGTGTGAGCTTATAATGTAGTCTACCTCGTTTTTAGTCTTTCCGTCTGGGCTTGCCCAAGTCCATTTTCTCGAGAGTCTCTTTCTAAAGAATGAATTCATGGCGTACATATTCTTTTGCTCAAGAAAATTTACTAGTCTTTGCCCTCTTCTGTTACGCAGACCAAGGCCAAACTTACCCACAGAACTTTCATTCGTGAGCGGCTGGCCAACTCGTGCAATAAAATCTCCCATAATGGTGTAAAAATGTGATGGTGTATCGGTAAGGGCCTTTTCGATATCTTCATAGACAGTGTCTACCTCTTCATCCGGATGTTGAGAAGTGGGGGCGTACACTTGAACGATTTTAAGGGAGTATCGATCATTCAGTTTCAAGATAACAAAACAAACTCTTGGTGAGATGCTTTTGATATCTTGAACTGATGAGGCTATCGTTTTATTAATTAAGAATCCTACGCCACCGTATGAGGAATCTTCGTGACCTCTGAAGAAGAAAAGGTGACCTGACTGTAGCTTTAAAAGCTCTTCACCTTTTCGGCGTACCTCTGATAGGCCTATGAGATCCCACCTAATAGAGTCGGTCTCAACCTGAAATTCTAATAATCGTTCGTCCGTTCTTAGCGTCCTGGCGTTGTAACACGCCAGGGTCAGGGTCATCGGGGTGTGACAGCTGGGCGACATCCAGAGATTCTTAGCACCCTCTGCCCCGCCGTTACCAGAGCCGCTGTCGGAACTTGGAATAGCGGGGCTGCTGGGAACTGAGGGCCGGGGCTTTTTGGCAGTGTTCATATTTGAAAGGGGGGTGTATGGCCTTAAAACGCCACGCTGGCCAGTGCGTCTTGGCGAGTTTTCGTCATATCCTCGTTCGTCTGTCAGCAGGGGTACCACGTGCAGGTGAGGTTTGACTTGGGTAGCTGGATGTTATGCTACCCCATTTCCCCCTATAGTAGAACTGCTACTAACTGCGACTATAGTAGAACTGCTTTAACTAGGCAAGTAAGTGTGAACTTGTATCAAAACACGCAAAGGAAATTGTCCAGTTTAAAAAAAAAATATGCTAATAGGGTAGTAAACTAAAAAAATCTAATTAGTCCGTCAGATATATTTCCAAAAAATATTGGACACGTATTTTTTCTTTTTTCTCGTAAACAAACAATGAAGACGATACAGTGCTTTAAAACGTGTGACGTCATATTCTACGACATTAGTATGACATTTTTTACCGGTGAGTGACGTCACGGCCCCCCACTCAAATCTTTGACGCGTTTTATCTTCGTCAATTTTTATTGATTTGACAAAACAAAAACTACGTATCCAATATTTTTCGATAATCTAACAGACGGACTAATTAGAATCATATTTTTTTTAGTCAGTAAACATCTCTATTGCAAAACCGTTTCGAGGAATATAAGGTCTCAAATCTCTCTCTCTGCTCTCAAAACGGTGAAGGAACACATCGTGAGGAAACCGGCATGTCTTAAAACCAAAAAAATCGAAGACATGTGACATCTACCAACCCGAACTGGGCCCGCGTGGTGGATTATAGCCCATCCCTCTCCTAGAGAGGAGGCCGAGTCCCTGCAGTGGGAACATTTTTTTATTTTATTTTTTTTAAAAAACGTTGTCCCACACTAGGAATTTATCCTGTATCGTGGGTGCGTTCACAAACATTTAAACTCACATACACAACCAAACACCCAGACCCGAAACAATTATCTGTAGATCATACAAATATTTGTTCCGTGCGGGGATCGAACCCGCGACACGCAGCACAGCAGTCCAATTGCTCAGCCACTGCGCCAACCGTGTCGTCAATTATAGGCTGATGATGAAGGTCTCTAATCTAAGCTACACAGCTTCACAGATTTATTAAGAGATGTCAAAGTAATCTGTTATTGCATGTGGAAGACTTACTTTGACAAAAGATCTGTGGAGAAGGGTATATGGTACAGAACAATTCAGTCGGAACCGCCACGGATTCCTTGGTTCTCTGAAGTACAGATCAACAGACAACTGTTAGTGATGGGAATGCGTTTGCGATCTGGGCACATTCCATTAAATGCGTTCGGGCATCTGATGAAGATTATTGACACCCCAAATTGTCTGATTTGCAACATGAGGGAAGATGCCTACCACGCTCTGGTGGAGAGTGCTCGGGTTGGAGCAGAACGGAGAATGATAGAAACTGAAGCGAGAGTTAGTTTAAGGGATGTTGGAATATGTAATTCCATATTGTCTAAACCTACGTCCAAATTTGCTGTTAAGTTATATAAGTTAATTGTAAAACTAATTAAGTTAAGATCCTAGTTATTATTTAGAATATATTTTTTATGTAAAACTACGAGGCTGACATAATCGCGTCGCGATTAAAGCCTTTTCCAAAATAAAGATTAAAAAAAAAAATCTAAGCTACAGTCATCACCTGCCTAGCACTTTCCTAAATATGTTGGGGTTGGCTTCCAGTAATATCCAGATGTACCTAAATACTAGTATTTTACATGTAGTGACTGCTTAACTGACCTCCACAACCCAGTTAATAATAGGTTATACGATACTCTTTGGTAAGACTGGATGTCAGAATTTCAGGTCACTGACTACCTGTAACGACTGCCAAAGATCTATGTAGGGCAGCCGGGACCAACAGCTTAACGTGCTTTCCGATGCACGGAGGAAACTAACAATAAACAATAACACAAACAATCAAAACTTTATTATTGTTGTACAATAAAATTTTCAAAAAAAACGTTGCCCCACACTAGGAATTTCTCCTGTATCGTGGGTGCGTTCACAAAAAGTCACATACACAAATACCTGACCTAATTAATATGTTTAATCAGGATATTATATATCCACAGCTATTTATAGTATAGCTGGGACACTATGAAGGAATGGGCCTTTAATTTATTTTTTTAAATTTATTTTTCAATTTGTTTTGTCCTGTGTGATACAATAAATACTTTTTCTATCTTTCTTTTTAATCCACCACGAGGGCCCACCGGGTTGGTAGATGTCACATGTCTTCGAATTTTTGGTTCTAGGACATGCCGGTTTCCTCAAGATGTTTTTCTTCACCATTTTTAAGAGCTGCGGTGATGTAATAAATTACACAAAATAATGCGCCTGCCTAGGTTCGGACCCACGACTTACTGCTCGTAAATCGGGGCCGCTACCACGGGGCCACGTCTGCTCTCCGATGCATATAACGTTGCAGCATTTTAATTGCACTTCTTGAGAACTGAGTCTACAATAAACACAGCGGGATCACAGACGTCGCCGCGGGGCGTTGAAAGTGGAAAATCTTGTAGTTTTAATTTTAAATTGAAAAGCAAAACACTTAAGTTGTAAAAAGAGGTTATGTCGTTTTAAATAACTGGAAAGTGGTATGTACTAAAAGTTCTATTTCAACTTAACATAACATCAAGCCATTGACTTATATATTACTGCGTAAGGACTGGGCGGACGGCATGTTAAAATGACGCCTCAAACGTGGTCCCAATATGGTCTTTCCTAAGCCGAAGTGAACTAGTCCACGATCGGCTCTCTTCGGGTGCGGTCGTAAATTTTATTAAAAGCTTTATTTATGATCTTTATACCTCGAAAATACCACGCCGCTTATACAAGGTTACATTAACGAGCAGACTACACCGATTCTCTGTATGGCGAACGCGTCGAGCAAATGTTCGGACGACCGTATCTTTAGTTTTTATATCAATGGTCATCAGCCAATAATTTTCCAACTGCAGGGACTCAGGCCTCCTCTCTAGGAGAGGGCTGGGCTAAAATCCACCACGCGGGCCCAGTGCGGTTTGGTAGACGTAACATGTCTTTGAATTTTTTGGTTTTAAGACAAGGTTTCTCACGATGTTTTCCTTCGCCGTTTTGGGAGCGGCGGTGATGAAATAAATTACACAAAGTAATGCGCCTGCCTGGGTTGGACCCACGACTTACTGTTCATAAGTCGGGCCGGGGGAGTAAAATATATGAACGCAACACCGTACAAGACAAGGACGATTTAGTGGGAACGTCAAACATACCTATCATCCTTCAGGATGAAGTAGTGAATGCTATAAATAGTCAAAAGAGCGACAAAGCACCAGGACCTGATGGTATAAACAACGAAATTCTAAAAGAAAGCAAAGAAGTTATAGCACCAGTCCTCACTGACATGTTTAACGAGATATTAAGCTCCGAAATTATCCCACAGCAATGGACAGAATCCAACATTATTCTTCTTTATAAAAAAGGAGATAAATACGACATCGGAAACTACCGCCCTATTAGTCTTATGTACAACATGTAATAAGATATTTGCCAAAATAATATTAAATCGGATTGAAAAAATATTAGATGAACACCAACCCATTGAGCAGGCAGGTTTTCGTAAGACCTACTCAGTGATCGATCATATTCATGTAGTACGCCAAGTTATGGCGAAGTATAAAGAATACCAGTGCACCTACTACATCGCATTTATCGATTATAGTAAAGCATTCGATTCCTTATTCCATGAAAAGATATGGGAGGCATTAAAAGATCAAGGAATCGAACACAAATACATCCGCTTGATAAAAAACGTATACAGCCAGAGTACTGCGAGAATCCAATTGGAAAATAAAGGTAAACCTTTTAGAGTGGGCAAAGGCGTACGACAAGGAGATCCCCTGTCACCAAAACTATTCTCGGCGGTGCTAGAATCAATATTCAGAGGTCTTAATTGGGAAAATCTCGGGATCAATGTAGACGGTGCCTTATTAACGCATTTGAGGTTCGCAGATGATCTTGTGTTATTCGCTAAAACCCCAGAGGACATAACAAAAATGATAAATGAACTGGCAACGGAAAGTGAGAAGGTAGGATTAAAACTGAACCCGGAAAAAACAAGAGTAATGACAAACGGAGTAAGAACCACTATAAATTTAGGAAACGACCAAATTGATTATACAGATGAATATATCTACCTGGGACAGCTAATAACACCTGATAATCCGATGCGCAAAGAAGTAGAAAGAAGAATAATCAATGGCTGGAGGAGATACTGGGGTTTGAAAGAGATCATGAAAGATAAGAATCTCCATATGAATGTAAAAAGCAAACTATTTAACACCTGCATCCTACCAGTTCTCATGTACGGCAGCCAAACATGGACCTTATCACAATACACCACTAGTAAACTTGCAACCTGCCAATAGGCAATGGAAAGGAGCATGATGAATGTTAAGAAGTCAGACCGACTGAGAAACCGTGTGATAAGAAGCAAAACAAAGGTTACAGACATTACGTTCAAAATTAGAAGGCTTAAATTGCGATGGGCAGGGCACATGATAAGAGGAACAGACAAATGGAGCAAAATTGTGACACGTTGGTATCCTAGAGAAGGTAAAAGGAAAAGAGGTAGACCACAAAAAAGATGGGACGATGACATAAGACAAGTGGCAGGCGTTACATGGAACAGAGTGGCTCAAGAAAGATATGAGTGGAAAAGATTGGAGGAGGCCTTTGCCGACTGGCAAACAGATCTACAAAGAATCAGTAAAGTTAAAAAATAAGAATAGATTAAGATTTAGATTTAAGTTTTTTCATGTATTTTTCTTTCACACTGATCTGAATAAAAGGCTATATTATTATTATTTCCTTTATTCATTTTCTTTCCCTATACTAAATACATTTTTAAATATTTCTTTAAAAAAAAGATATAAAAAACATTTAAAAATATAAAAAGTAGTAGCCCACCGGCATTGGGAACAGGGTCCGAGCTACCGGTGGTCAGGGCTCTTGAGAGAGGAACTTCCTGACAATGCGCGCCGTGTCCAGAAGTACTGCCTTCTGGATCAAGCCCTTGATCCAGCTACCAAGCGAGAGCCTCCTTAGATGTTCGTCGAGGCTCTTGGCTATTAAGCCATTGGCAGACACGACTATCGGCACAATGATTGCTGTATTCACATGCCACATGTCGACAACCTCGCGAGCCAGATCTAGATACTTGAATTGCTTATCTTTCTCTGCTTTCACGAGGTTCTCGTCATGCGGGACCGTTATATCAACAATCATTGCGCGACGCTCCGATCGATCTATCACCACAATGTCAGGCTTATTGGCAACAATAGTCCTGTCAGTGACGATAGGTCGATCCCAATACAATGAAATATTACCATTTTCGAGAACTGGGTCGGGCGCATACTTATAGTATGGCACCTCTGTTTCCACAAGGTTGTATTTCAAAGCAAGTTGCTGGTGGATAATCCTGGCAACAAGGTTGTGTCTATGCAAGTATTCTCCGTTAGCCAGACGAGAACATCCAGAAATAATGTGTCGGATCGATTCTCCAGGACGGTGGCATGCCCGACATATGTCAACCGTGCCATCCTTCACAATGTATTTCCGGTAGTTGTTCGTCATCATAACTTCGTCCATTATTGCACAGACAAAACCTTCGGTTTCCCCGAAAAGGTCGCCGAAACGCAGCCAGGATACGGACGCTAAGAAATCTACATCGGTTCCATGTAAGGCCCGGTAAAAGCGTCCGTGCAGCTCCTTGCTCTGCCATACCTCCCTGCGGTCATTAGTGTCTAATACTCTAGGTTTGCGCCAGTTCTCGTTAGCCAAAGAGAGCGGGGTAAGGCCCTTGTCCACTGAGACCACATCTCGGTGCATCCCCACGTTGGCTTCTAGGAAGTATTCCCTGAGACTGCATACCTCACGGTTGTGTAGGGTCTTAGTATTTAAGAAACCACGACCCCCACACTTCCGCGGGATATACAGTCTCATCACCGACGACCGTGGGTGATGCATCCGATTTGCGGTCAATAGTGAGCGGACCCTCCTATCCAGGGCATCAAGTTCTGTCTGAGTCCATTTGAGTATGCCGAAAGAATACATCAAAACCGGCATGACCCAACTGTTGAAGGCGCGCACCTTGTTTCCGCCTGACAAAAGACTGCTCAGGACCTTGTTCAGGCGGCCAAAGAAGCGCTCCCTCAACGATTGTTTCATGACGGCAATATTGATACCTAATGCTTCCGACATACCCAAATACTTGTAGGTTTCTGTTGACGAGAGGGATCTAAGTAGTATGGAATCCGAGAGTTGAGTTCTCACGGATTCCATAATCTCCCCTCGCTTCACATGCAAGACTGCACATTTGTCCACACCAAATTCCATTCTGATGCCACTACTGAAAATTTCTGTTACCTTCAGTAGCTTCATCAGTTGCAAATTGTTGGGGGCAAAGAGTTTCAGATCATCCATGTAAAGAAGGTGAGATATAACCTGACCACCTCTCCTCAACCGATAGCCTAGACCTGAACCCTCCAGCAGTGTGCTAAGAGGGTTCAAGGCTAGACAAAACCACAACGGACTCAGACTATCACCCTGGAATATACCACGCTCGATCCTTATCGGTTCACTGTTCCCTCCGATCTGTCGACATCCTGGATAGCGAAGGACCGTTCTCCAGTTCCTCATACATGACATCAGGAAGGTACACAGAGTTGCATCTACTTTGTACAATGCCAGCACCCTCATGAGCCATGTATGAGGCACCGAGTCATAGGCCTTCTTATAATCTATCCAACATGTAGACAAATCCTTTCGGGAGCGGCGAACCTGTTGGCTAATGGTCATATCAATGAGGAGCAGCTCCTTAGTACCACGGGACCCGTTCCTACATCCATTCTGAGAGGCAGACATGATAGAGTTATACAAGGTTACGTTAACGAGCAGTCTACACTGATTCTCTGTATGGCGAACGCGTCGACCGTATCTTTAGTTTTTATATCAATGCATCAAGCATATAATTCCCGAAGCGTTAGGCAGCGGAGTACTTAATAGTACACCAATACTTCACCACTTATGTTGTACGTGCCATGTAACACGGGGTGAGCCTGTTGTCAACAACCGGGCACAAATTCAGACTTCGTGGCTGCTAATGAGAAATTCTTAATGGAAAAACTCAAATACTTTGGCTTTGTTTTGATTAGCTCCAGAAACCCTGTAATATTCAGTACATTTCTCAGTACAATGTTTAAACGCTGACTAAAAACCGTGATTTATCGCACAAAAAAGTCGTTTCCCAGAAAAAAAATTGTGCATAAAGGTGTGATGTACAGAATATTGACAGTTTCGTGAAGGGTTTGTTTACATTCCCGTCGGGGCTGCGGGTCCCGTCGGGGCTGCGGATCCCGTCGGGGATGCGGGTTGTTCGAAAGAGATACCGCGGCCTCGGCGCAAGGGCTAAGAAGGAACATGGGTGGTTTTTAGTCAGTAGAAGTCTGATACTCCCTTCCGCTCTGCCCAAGAGCGGGAGGGGTTATTTGATGATTTTCCAACCCCAAAAAAAAGGGTTTGTTTACATCTATACTTCTATACTAATATTATAAAGAGGAAAGATTTGTATTTTTGTTATAATGAATAAACTTAAAAACTACTGGACCGATTTGAAAAATTATTTCACCGTTGGGAAGCTACACTATCCGCGGGTGACATAGGCTACTTTTTATCCCTTTATTCCCACGGGATCGGAAACTACGCGGGTGAAATTGCGTGACGTCCGCTAGTTCTGTATAAATACATTAACTCGGTTTTCGTCGCTTATTCGGAAAAAAACTTCAGCTTAACTATCGTTCACAAACTCAATTAAACAGTTCCCAAACTAACTAAGCATACTTACTAAATTGTTTAGTGACAATTAACTTGAACCAATTAAATATTTACAAGTCGTTAATAAGTTTTTATTTCATTTGTCTTGAAGCTAGCGAGAAATTGGGCCCAAGTTTACTTTGGTAAATAAACCTTAACTTTTAAGAGGTGGGTGTAACAAAATTCGGCCTTTTATTCTTCTTTATTAGGGTTCCGTACCTTTTTTTTTTTTTGGGGGGTGGGAAATCATCAAGTAACCCCTCCCGCTCTTGGGCAGAGCGAAAGGGAGTGTCAGACTTCTACTGACTAAAAACCACCCATGTTCCTTCTTAGCCTTTCATGTCGAGGCCGCGGTATCTCTTGCGAACAACCCGCAGCCCCGACGGGATGGTTAGTACCTAAGCTGGTGTCAGAGTTCTTATCCCATCCAGGGACCTCTGACTTGGCTTTACATGCCGTCGTGAAATATCTCTCAACCACACTGGTTTTCTCACGATGTTTTCCTCCACCAAAGCATGTGAAAAATTACAATGTACATGAATTCTAAAATCAGAAGTATACAGAGTGTAAATCAACCCATCACACAGCCGTCAACTAAGCATTCTGTACATCAAACTAAGTACCTCTACGCAAAAATTTTTGCTGGGAAACGACTTTTTTTTGGGTCAAAAATCACATTTTACGGGAAAACTCAATGTAGCACTATTAAAACATTGTGCTAGTGGATGCTTTGAATAGTAAACGAATCATGGAGGTAATTTAAGTAAAGTTATAACCTGAAAAACTAGTATTTACAAAAACAGCTGTGAAAAATTCGGAACTTTGACCCCCAATATCTCCGTAACTAGGAGGTTCCCAGGTATGGTTTAGAACAAAAAAAATGATCGCAGTGTGGGGAGAACAAGTGCCCTTCGTTTGCGTTAAGGGTACTTTTACACCCTATATGTCTTGGGTTTGAACTTGAGACCAATAATGACTTGGCAGGCCGAAGGTAACACTACTGACTATGGATAAGGTAAAAACCTGAACATGAAGGATTCCGTACAATGCTGCGGGTTGTTCGCAAGAGATAGCGCGGTCTCGACATAGAGGGCTACGTAAGGAACATAAGGAGCATGAGTGGTTTTTAGTCAGTAGAAGTCTGACACTCCCTTTCGCTCTGCCCAAGAGCGGGAGGGGTTATTCGATGAATTTCCACCCGCCAAAAAAAAAACAAATGGTTCCGTACCGTCGTAGTAATGAAGCCCCCTTTAATTTGTATTATTTCTTGTTAAAGCGGAAACAGAAAAACATATTTTATGATAAGTTTGTTTTTCATAATGTTTGTATGAATGACAAAGTTATTTTTGCGGTTTTGTAAATGTGCTATATCTCAAAAACTATTTACTATATATTGTTCAAACCAATTTTAGTCGAAAGTTTTCATTGCGATCCACAGAATATATTTTGATTAGATTTTTCACTCAAGTTTTTTTTTGTTTCAGTTCCATGGAGACCTTTATTTATATAATAAAATAAAATCGTAAAGCGGTTCACAGAAAACCTACCAAGTTTCAACCTGCCTTAGTAGATTCCGAATAAAGAGGCTGTGACATATGGATGGACAGACTGACGGACAGATGGACGGCCATTCGGCTATGGAACCCTAAAAATGAGTCAAAATCAAAAATATTTATTTCAAGTAAGCCAGTTACAGGCACTTTTGAATAGTCGAACAAATACTAAATAAACTAAGCTACAGTCCCAGTCACAAGGTATAATAACTGTGAGGGTACTGTAGTTGCCCATTCCAAAGCGTTGGTCTCATGAGAAGAACGGCAAGAAACTCCATGGACACTCTTTTTAACCGACTTCAAAAAAGGAGGAGGTTATATGTTCGTGTGTATGTATTTTTTTTATTTTTTTTTTATGTATGTTACCTGATTTCTCCTCCATTTGTGAACCGATTCTCAAAATTCTTTTTTTATTTGAAAGAGTATACTCCTGAGGTGGTCCCATTTAAATTTGGTGAAGATCTGATCCTGATCTTCGGAGATATACAATAGAACTCTTCAAAAATAGACGGCAAATCTGTCGTGATTGCTGCAATCGCTTGGATGTTTATTGTTTATACAACATCATGACGTAACATCACGCCTGTATGATCTGAGGGGGTACGCAGATGTGTACACCCAGATTTGGACAGTAAGATATTATGTAATGTTCCATTTATTGGGGATAAATTAAACCTATTATTTGTTTGGGAACAACTAAAAATGGAAAAATAAAAAACTTTTTTGCAAAAAATAAAACCGACTTCAAAAGCACCAAAAAGTGAAAAACACAAAAAAGTGAAATATAAACTTCACAAGAAAAAGCAGCTTCTGAAGTCGGTGGCAAAGAAAACGAAATCAAACAAACAAAATGTCACCGACTTCAGAAGCTGCTTTTTCTTGTGAAGTTTATTTTTCACTTTTTTGTGCTTTTCACTTTTTGGTGTTTTTGAAGTCGGTTTTATTTTTTGCAAAAAAGTTTTAAATCATAATATTGTTACAAAACTTTGGTTACATCATTCATGTTGATATGGTATATTATGTGAGAACGATGTAGCAAGATGTGCACGATAAGTGTTCACAGTAAAGTCAAAAACGACGATTCAAAGATAAAATAATAATTTAAAGAAGCCGTGGCAGCCAAGAGGTGACCAGTCACAACTGACAGCACGCGTTCACGAGTATGACGCATTATGGATCAGCACCATTCCTCTCGAGTACAAGACGAAGTCTTAAAGTAATGCGAAGAAATGAGGAAAATGTCGTGAGGAAAGTTTTGAATATAAATATGCAAGGCTTTAAGAGTAGTGAAATACTAAGGAAACGATGGACGGACTGTGTGAAGGGTGACATGGCTTATAAGGAGGTGGTGTGGTGGAGGTGTGGTGGTGGATTTTTTGCAAACTATTTTAGAATTTTAAAATGTGTTTGTTTATATTTTCGAGCGTATGGCACTCGTGGGCAGCAGCTGAAAATCAGCGTCAGGTGGTGCACATTGTGTTGCCATCTGGCATTATGCTGAGCTGAGGCCCTTTTGGCATTATTAATTTGAATTATATTGAATTTGTTTTGTTAATTTTTAAGGATTGTTTGGCAAATAAACACAATTTTCTTTCTTTCTTTCTTTAGGTGTCTGCTGACATGACGATTAATAGAGAAGTATGGAAGAAGAAGACATGCTGCGCCGACCCAAAACAATTGGAATAACGGCAGGAAAATGATGATGAACATCAAGGGAACAATTGCCACTTACTACTATTACATAACGCCCCCAAATTATTAGAGGGTGTGCTGCAATCGCGAGTTTACTACTATTGTCCTAATAAAAATAATGAAATTCGTCATGGGTGTATTTTCGTGTGTTAAAACGCTAACTTCGCTTTTATTAATAGAGTTCTGGATAAATGCACTCATTGCCAATATTTTGTTTTTTTTAATCGGCGATTTAACTCTGCCTAGCCTTTTCCCAACTATTTATTTATTTTATTTTTAATAAAACGTTGCCCCACACTAGGAATTTCTCCTGTATCGTGGGTGCGTTCACAAACATATAAAGTCACATACACAAATACCCAGACCCGAAACAACTATCTGCAGGTCATACAAATATTTGTTCCGTGCGGGGATCGAAC
Organism: Diarsia brunnea; assembly: GCA_949774965.1. NCBI lineage: Eukaryota > Metazoa > Arthropoda > Insecta > Lepidoptera > Noctuidae > Diarsia > Diarsia brunnea. The sequence continues at coordinate 1,809,305 of OX459025.1, read as the reverse complement.
CCGCGACACGCAGCGCGGCAGTCCAATCGCTTAGCCACTGCGCCAACCGTGCCGTCAAACTATGTTGGGGTCGGCTTCCAGTGTAACAGAATGCAGCTGAATACCAGTATTTTATACAGAGCGACTGCCTATCTGACCTCCACAACCCAGGTAGTTCTGGGTAATACGATACCCTTTGGTAAGACTGGTTGTCAGACTTTCAGGTCACTGACTACCTGTAACGACTGCCAAAGATCTACTAATGTCAGCCGGGACCAAAGGTTTAACGTGGTTTCTTAGGCACGGAAGAAACTCGGTATGTAATGGGTGGTCACCCATCCACCGACCAACCTTAGCAAGCGCGGCTTAGGTTATTAATCCGAGCGTTATGTTATTATCTAGCTACGAACTCCTTCTATGTAGATTGGTGACTCACGGTTGCTTCTCAGTTCATCTTTGCCAACATTTTATAATATATGTATTAGACAAAATATTCACCTGTACACTAAAAACAGTGATATTCACAACTTTAACACTAGCATAAACTACGCGCTCCTTTTCACCGGCTTCACAAAGTTCATAATTTATTCGTAGGGCTCGGTATAACATTTTATAACAAACTGCCTTCTTCTTTTCTAGACTTGCCATTCAATGCGTTTAAAGCCAAAGTAAAATCTAATTTTTGTTTAAAAGCTTACTTACTTAGTTTATTAACGACTACTTAAATGATAAGAATAGTTGGTCGCTGAGTTGAGCACAAGACAATGTTTGTTATTTATGTTCTTTCTCCAAAATTAGTTTACTGATATGTCATGTTTTTTTTTTATCTTTTTATTATATACTTTTTTATTATTGATTTGTGTCTGTAGTCAATCGCAATATTAACTTACACCTTACTATTGTATCAAGTCTGGTTCTTCTAACCAAACAGACAGATGTGTTACTGGGGAATTTGTTCCGCTACTTCTTCTTTCTACCAAAAACACTAGGAAGTGTCGAAGGGTGGGCGTTTTTACACGACTGCCCCAAAAAAAAAGAGTGTTATGTTTTTAGCGTTCATGTATGTATGTATGTATGTATGTTTGTTTGTGAGTTTCTTTATTCCACCATAACTTCTAAACGCCTGAACCGATTTTGATGTATGTGGTATCGTTAGATTCATTGCGTCACCCCAGGTAACATAGGTTAGATAAAATATCAAAAAACATAATAGGGTGGCCATGGTTTAGAAATAAAAAGAACTTTTAATTTTTTTTTATTGAAATTTCAATGAAAAATATAATCATCGTCTAGAACTTATTAAGTAGATTACAAAAATATACCACAGTAGTATTCAATATCTATTGTTTACTAGTAATACTACTCAACAAATGATATAGTGACATTTTAAACCCGGGATCCGATACGAATAAGCTACATATCAATAGATTCTCTGTAATGAAAGAAATAAAACTGGCTAGGTTACAACTCCCAAATCCATCTACGACGGCACCTAAATGGTTTTTAAGTTTGTATGAAAAGTCAGTATGCGTGAATCAATTTACTTGAAACATGGCAAAAATATTAATTTAAAGAAATAATAATATTTGCAATAATAGAATTTTCAAAATCACCCCTTAAAGGGTAGAAAAAGAAGATCAGGGTAGATTTTGGTATGGACAAATCTGACTGCGAGATTCAACTTGAAATTCATTACTAACACAAATGAATAAATCATAACGTGTGTTATAAAACAATAGTTTAAAAAAACCGTGCGAGTTGAACCCACGCACCAAGGGATCTGTAAAAGTTTTTTGGTACCTACTATACTTAAAACTGTTTGGCACTACACTTGAATTTCTTAGAATGTTAACAAAATATTCAAAGTTCTTATCATTGTATGTAAATTGCATGTATTGTATATATTAAATTCAGCGTAAATTGTTTACAAATAGATACCTACATGAAATGAAAAATGTTTGTAGGTATAAATTACGCAATTAAGTCATTCAGATCATTTCACACGCTCCTGAGGAACAGGGTGTTGATTGACGGATAGGCATACGGACAGACAGACGGAAAACAAAATGTACATATTATTAGGGTTCCGATTTTGCCGACCGGAATCCTGAGAAATGACAAAAAACACATTTTCCCCCTTCTGGGGGAGGCCTATGTCCAACAGTGGACGTCTTATGGCTTAAATGATTGGTTATAGGTCAAAATACCGATATATCACTAAAAGATATGAAATAAAAAATAAATAATTAAAAAAATTAAAAAACACGCCTGCCATGACAAAAAGTACCTAAACTAAAAAATAAAAAAACAAGTCAAACGAATTCAGCGATGAATGGGAGCAAGGTCCCGTAAATGTATTCGAAAATGGAAAACTGAAAACTAAAACTTTTATTGCAGTAAAGAATTGTTCCACCGAACTGTCCCCCGACTGCAATAAAAGTTTTAGTTTTCAGTTTTCCATTTTCGAATACATTTACGGGACCTTGCTCCCATTCATCGCTGAATTCGTTTGACTTGTTTTTTTATTTTTTAGTTTAGGTACTTTTTGTCATGGCAGGCGTGTTTTTTTAATTTATTTGTTAACTAGCTGTTCCCGGCATGCGTTGCAATGCCCTTTTTCCTACCTACTACCTGCCTGTGTACCAACTACCTACCTACCTACTACCTCCTACCCTACCTACCTACTACCCTACCTACCTACTACCCTACCTACCTACCTACCTACCTACTACCCTACCTACCTACCTACTACCCGACCTACCTACTACCCTACCTACTTACTACCCTACCTACTACTCTACCGACTACCCTACCTACTCTACTATCCTACTTACTACCCTACCTACTACTCTACCTACTACTCTACCTACTACCCTGCCTACCTACCTACCACTTTCTCACCTTTAAAACCTTCCCTGGACTTCCACAAATAATTCAACACTATAATTAGCCAAATCGGTCCAGCCGTTCTCGAGTTTTAGCGAGACTAACGAACAGCAATTAATTTTTATATTATACGCAAACACCATTTGAAAAATCGTTTTTCTATTGGGAAAGAAACAGTAATTATTTGTGATAATTGTGATAATGTCGTATGGTCGGTTTGAAGTTGTCATTCGTTGACTGAACAACTGAACGTCACTCAATTGTTTTGCCTTCCCGGAACCTCTCCACTAACACTTGAACTTTATGGGTACGGTATTAAAGCTCAAATTGATTTTACGTTTTAGTTAGAAAACGCTTGTATGGGAAAAAGAAAAGGGCTGTTTTTAGGGCTTTTCCGGCCATTATTCGAATTTTTCTCGCCGTAAGAACCATCCTTGAACTTCAACGAACATTTAAAAAAAAAAATCAGCCAAATCGGTCAAGCCGTTTTCATGCCAAGTCGTGACAACGGAAAACGGGTTTCATTTTTATATATATACTAGCTGTTCCCGGCATGCGTTGCAATGCCCTTTTTCCTACCTACTACCTGCCTGTGTACCAACTACCTACCTACCTACTACCTCCCTACTACCCTACCTACCTACTACCCTACCTACCTACTACCCTACCTACCTACTACCCTACCTACCTACTACCGTACCTACCTACCTACCTACTACCCTACCTACCTACTACCCTACCTACCTACTACCCTACCTACCTACCTACTACCCTACCTACCTACTACCCGACTTACCTACTACCCTACCTACTACTCTACCGACTACCCTACCTACTCTACTATCCTACTTACTACCCTACCTACTACCCTGCCTACCTACCTTCCACTTTCTCACCTTTTAAACCTTCCCTGGACTTCCACGAATAATTCAACACTATAATTAGCCAAATCGGTCCAGCCGTTCTCGAGTTAACTAACGAACAGCTATTCATTTTTATATAATATAGCTGTACCCCGCGTGCGTTGCAATGCCCTTTTACCTGCCTACGTACCAACTACCTACCACCTACCTATTACCTACCAACCTACATACTACTAATTTCTCACCTTCTCTGGACTGCCACAAATGTTTCAAAACCAAAATTAGACAAATCGGTCTAGCCGTTCTCTAGTTTTAGCGCGACTAACTAACAGCAATTAATTTTTATATTATACGCAAACACCATTTGAAAAATCATTTTTCTATTGGGAAAGAAACAGTAATTATTTGTGATTATTGTGATAATGTCGTATGGTCTGTTTGAAGTTGTCATTCGTTGACTGAACAACTGAACGTCACTCAATTGTTTTGCCTTCCCGGAACCTCTCCACTAACACTTGAACTTTATAGTACGGTATTAAAGCTCAAATTGATTTGACGTTTTAGTTAGAAAACGTTTGTATGGGAAAAAGAAAAGGGCTGTTTTTAGGGCTTTTCCGGCCATTATTCGAATTTTTCTCGCCGTAAAAACCATCCTTGAACTTCAACGAACATTTAAAAAAAAAAATCAGCCAAATCGGTCAAGCCGTTTTCATGCCAAGTCGTGACAACGAAAAACGGGTTTCATTTTTATATATATAGATAGATAGATTTACTTACCCTCTTTTACTTGTTAGGGGTAAGTAACACGACAGGGACTGTCACTTGTAAATAAGTAAGGTAAATTTTGACGTTCGAAAAGTGCTGATAATCAGCCTAGTTTGAATAAATGACTTTTGATTTTGATTTTGAGACCTATCAACATCATCATCATCATCATTTCAGTCAAAAGACGTCCAGTGCTGGACATAGGCCTCCGCCAAGTGTCACCACATTACCCGGTCCCGAGCGTCTCACATCCAGCGGATACCGCAACCTTCACCAGGGGGTATAAAATGGCCAATTTAGCAGATCATTAAAGGAAAATATTATGAATTGCATTAAAAGTCATAGATACAGTTGTATTATGAATGGTCCATTTAACGAATTTCAAAAGCAATTCATAGTTATTGTTATCCCAGTATGGTCAAAATCAAAAGTCATTTATGCAAACTTGGCTGATAATAAGCAATTTTCGAAAATCATAATTTATTTACAAGAGACAGTCCCCCAAAACGCCCACCCTTCGACACTTCCTAGTGTTTTAGCTGGGAAGAAGAAGTGGCGGAACAAACTCCCCAGCATGGTAAGGTATGTAGGTCCACCAATTGGGAAGCCTTCCAACGCAATGCCTTCAAACCAACGTAACAAACCAATCATTTTTTAATTTATTTTCAGAGCTACCTAACAACGTAATTCTCTTTTACTTATGAACTTTTCTCAGTGTGTTCAACTATTATTTTTCAATCAAGCGCTCGTGTACTTTTAATTTGCAAACCTCATTTCTGTTGACAATTCATAATGAAAACGTTGTCTTTTTCAAGACGACGCCACAAGACGTGGGCAAACTCTTTGCGTTCTCTGGCATATTTATACTTAGACTAGCTTTTGCACGCGGTTTCGCCCGCGTGTATGTCGGAAATTTCAAAAATGACGATTTTCCATACAAACTTTCATCCCCTACTTAACTCCCTAGGGGTCGAATTTGGGGCTGCGGGTTGTTCGCAAGAGTTACCGCGGCCTCGACATGAAGGGCTAAGAAGGAACATGGGTGGATTTTAGTCAGTAGAAGTCTGACACTCCATTTCGCTCTGCCCAAAAGCGGGAGGGGTTATTTGATGATTTTCCACCCGACAAAAAAAAATAAAGGGAAAAAAAAAACCTTATTCCTTGTCTACATTATAAAGGGAATAACTGTGCAAAATTTCAGCTTTCTAGGTCCAATGGTTTGGGCTGGGCGTTGATGATTCAGTCAGTCAGGTCTTCTCTCTTTATTTACATAGATAACGCAAGAGCATCTACTTCGCGTGCCAGTTTTAGAATCGTTATACAGGGTGTAAATCAACCCATCACACACCCGTCCACCAAGCATTCTGTACATCAAACTAAATACCCCTACGCAAAAAAATTTGCTGGGAAACTTTTTTTTTTGGGTCAAAAATCACATTTTATAGTAAAACTCAATGTAGCACTGTTAAAACATTGTGCTAGTAGATTATTTGAATAGTAAACGGGTCATGGAGGTAATTTAAGTAAAGTAATACCCTGAAAAACTAGTATTTACAAAAACAGCTGTGAAAAATTTGGAACTTTGACCCCCAATGTCTCCGTAACTAGGAGGTTCCCAGGTATGGTCTAGAACAAAAAAAAATATCGCAGTGGTGGACAGAACAAGTACCCTTCGTTTGCGTTAAGGATACTTTTACACTCTATATGTATCTCTGAAACGGTGGTTCTTAGCAAAACAAGAACTAAAAACGTTATATGGATGTTGCTGGAAGCCGCTGACAACTAGTTGTCAGCGGCTTCGCCCGCTACAACTCGAAAATTATCCTACGGACAATCGGAATAAAAACTATCCTATGTGTTCATCCAGATTATAAACTATCTGTGTACCAAATTTTTATCCAAATCCGTTCAGTAGTAACGTAAAAGTAACAAACATCCATACTTACAAACTTTCGCATTTATATTAAGTATTATTAAGTAGGAAGTAGGATAATACGATGTACAATTTTTGCCTGACACGACTAAACTAAGTGTTTTGTTGAGAAAAGGGGCTCATTATTGAGATAGAAAATATTAACCCCAAGACAATGGACTTGGAATTAATATTTTCCAGTTACGGGATGAACTTTTAGCACTCATTTACAACAGTGTTCCGAACATTTTTAAATATCAATTGTTAAGGCCAATTATTTTGTGCAGGTATTTTATTTCATAACCCCTGTATTGCCACCTTTTCTGAAACCAGCTTGCAAAACTAAACTAGTCAGAGGTCCATAAGCGTATTATTAAAACTCTGGACACCAGGTTAGCACTTAACCACACGGTGAAGAAGTAAATTTTTAGTACGTTACTCTACGCACTATCACAAAGACAAAGTGCAACGCCTTTGTTAGAATACTTTGTCTCAGAAACTTAATAATAACCTTTCTTACCCGTTATTCTTAAACAGTATTATACCCATTCTGTCGGCAGCCTCGAAGCGGTGGGCGCTTTGTTTTTTAATTACTAACCGCCGTACAGTCAGCAACACCACAAAGTGTACAATTAAAGTCCATTTCACTAAAGAAGTCCCGCGGACAATTGTGGAACTAAATTTAACAGATCGGCCATGTTGTCGTTTGTCGATGTTATCAAGGTGCGTTTGTTGTGGTAGATATTTTGTGAGTTTATTATTGGATAAGTGCGTTATAAGGTTTATTTACGATGCCAAAAGTTGTGAAACAACATTATGTCGCGCAGCGCTGCGTCTGCGGGACTTCTTTCGTGAAATGGATTTTAACAACGTTTAGAAGCAACTTTCGTCCACTGTATCGATTGCGTTTTCATGTTACTTAAAGAAACTAATATTTTGGTACCCATCTATACTAATATTATAAAGCTGAAGATTTATTTGTTTGTTTGAACGCGCTAATCTTAGAAACTACTGGTACGAATTGAAAAATCGTTTAGTGTTGGAAAGCCCATTTCTCGAGAAAGGCTATAGACTATCCTGTCGAGGCTGCGGGTTGTTCGCAAGGGATACCGCGGCCGCGACATGAAGGGCTAAGAAGGAACATGGGTGGTTTTTAGTCAGTAGAAGTCTGACACTCCCTTTCGCTCTGCCCAAGAGCGGGAGGGGTTATTTGATGATTTCCCACCCCCCCAAAAAAAAAAAAAAGGCTATAGACTATGTATATACATCACACTGTGGCAAAAAAGAGTGAAACATCAATGAAACATGTTACAAAATGGGAAAAATTCAGCTACTTTAGAATTGTATTAATATAGGTGCCCACGATCTACTCGCTCTCTCTTTGATGTGACACAGACAAAGTTGCTGGGGAGTTTGTTCCGCCACTTCTTCTTTCCAGCAAAAAACACTAGGAAGTGTTGAAGGGTGGGCGTTTTGGGGGACTGTCACTTGTAAATGAGTAAAGTAAAGTAAATTTTGACGTTCGAAAAGTGCTGATTATCAGCCTAGTTTGAATAAATGACTTTTGATTTTGATTTTGTTGCGCGGGTCAGCAAGTGTTATCATAAAATAGGTCATATTTTAAATTTACAATCGTTATTACACGAGAAATTCGCGTATAAACATTCATCATCATCATCAGCCTATAATGTTCCCACTACAGGGACTCAGGCCTCCTCTCTAGGAGAGGGATGGGCTATAATCCACCACGCGTGCCCAGTGCGGATTGGCAGATGTCACATGTTTTCGAATATTTTGGTTCTAACGGTACGCGTACACTAAAACCGATTCGTCCGTTTTCGGGCGTCATCGGACGGCGTCGGTAGTAGCAGTGTATGCGCTCTCTTCCATTTACTTACGTTTTATTTGATCGGCCCATGACGCCCGAGCATACTTCGGCCGATGACGGATTCGGTGTACGCGTACCGTTAGACATGCCGGTTTCCTCACGACGTTTTCCTTCACCGTTTTGAGAGCAGTGGTGATGAAATAACTTACACAAAGTAATTTGCCTGCCTGGACTCGAACCCACGACTCACTGTTCGTAAGTCGGGGCCGCAACCACTGGGCCACCACTGCTAAGTGTATATTCATATTATTGCTCATGACTTAAGCCGTGTCCTAAATAAAACTACCAGTCGCGTAAATGTACGATCGCCGTGAAATCAGAAAGCGCCTTTTGTCGGCCCCGGTCTTACTGCGGTACTCAGAGATATTTAATGATTATTTAAGCTGGCACTAAGTAAAGATTTGACATACTTTTGTATGACAAAACTGTCAAAACCTTTACTAAGTGATGGCCTAAGTAATCATTAACGCTTTCTGAGTGCGGCAGTTTGCCTCTCACATAAAAATGAATTCTTCAAATCAGTTCATACATGACAGCGAGTTATGAGGTAACAACTATTGGCCAATAGCCCAACAGCCACAACACCCGTCTGGTCAGCGGATTTTCCCTTTTCTATGGGGAATGAAGAACTTTATAACTATGTTATTCATGCCCCAATAATTATTGATTTTGTTTCGGAGTCTAATTTTAATATTGTTTGTGTAGCTATTTAAATTTTGACATTGGTTTTAATTTTTGATTTAAATTTTGACATTGATTTAAATTTTGATTTTAATAATGTTGATTATGATTTTATTTATTTTTTTTTAATTTTAATATTGATTTTTAGTTTGTTATTGAGGTAAATAGTTTTGTTTTTCATTGTGAGAATTTTATCAATTATGGATTCTGATATCTGAAATAAAGAATTATTATAAGATTTTTGCTATTTTAAAGTTAAGGTGATCTTTTTTTCGTGAAAATACGGTTGCTGTTGTATTGTAAAGTTGTATGAGCTTAAATTCATGGACGAGAACCATTGACAGTAATTAGTAGTTTCTCATTAAACATCGCTGTGAAAGGTTCATTGTACTATTGTTTTTAACTCATACCACGGTTTGCATTTAAAGCTTACTACTATTATGAATAAGAAAGTTTGTTAGGATGTTCGTTAATCCTTTACGCCAAAATTACTAATCGGCACTTAGATATAGTTTATAGAGTTATAGACTGGATTAACACATTTATTACTTTTTATCTCAGTACGCGGGTGAACGCGTTGGCATAAGCTACTTACACATTTAGACCCTTAACGTAAGCCGAAAGTCACTGACTGCCGCACTCAGAGAACTTTAATGATTACTTAGACGTCACTTAGTAAAGATTTAACATAATCTTTGCGAGCGTTCGCCATACAGACAATCGGTGTAGTCTGCTCGTTAACGTAACCTTGTATAAGCGGCGTGGTATTTTCGACGTATAAAGAACATCAATAAAGCTTATAGTAAAATTTACGACCGCACCCGAAGAGAGCCGATCGTGGACTAGTTCACTTCAGCTTAGGAAAGACCGTTTTAGGACCAAGTTTGTGGCGTCATTGTAACATGCGGTCCGCCCAGTCCTTCCTTACGCAGTAATATTATATATAAGTCAATGTTTCTTCACGATGTTTTCCTTCACCGAAGCAAGTGATAATTATACAATACGCACATTATTTATTATTATTTATTTATTTATTTAAAAAATTACAAGTTTCTTATATTTTAACAAAGCACACAATTAGACCTCTGGGGTCTGTCTTAGCATGCCATGGCCTGAGATTTGATCAACGCGCTATTATCAGTTAGGTTATAATCGAGTTTAATCTTTTAGCTTACGCTTTACGTTTTTACTATTCATTGAGTCTCTGATGTCTACAGGTATTTGGTTCAGTAAGTTGGGTATTGTAAAGGAAGCGGTACGCCTGCCATAAAAGTTATTTTTGCGTAGCACTTGAAATGATTTTGATTTAGCTTGTCGCGTATTCACGTCATATTTGACTGGAATTTGAATATCGCTGTTATTAAAATGTTCTAAGAGGAACAGATACTCAGCGCGCGCTAGAACAGGTAGTACCTTGCAGTGTTTAAATAACCCTGTGTGTGTGTGTGTTATTAAAAACAGAGATGCGTGTCTTGGGTTCGAACTTCCGACCTATGACTTGGCATTCCGACGGCGACACCAGTAGGCTATCGCAGCCTAGGCAGGATTTAAACCACGTCCGTAGGTTTTTTATTCGGGTTTCATAAAGTAATTTCCATAAACGACTGTCATTAAGCGTGAGCTACGCAATTAGTGAGCGCGTTACAATGGTAGCCATTTTTAAGACGGGATTATTCATAAAGAGCCGGTTAAAGTGAAAGGGCATTGTTATGTGTTTTGAACAGGGTGTAAGATATAATAATAATAAATCATTTTATTTCGAACAACTAAGATATCCATAAATTGTTAGTAACAGGTTTGCACTTAAACACTATTGTTAGTAACTTAACTAAACACGAGTTAATTAGAAGACCACTCACATTGACAATGAAATACTAAGTTATTAATCATCTCACAAATTGCCTTATTATGGTGGAGGAAGAATCAGAGGCTAACACCTTCAGGATGCTTATTCTGCTCAGGAGTGAGGCCGTTTTCTTGCGAATGGATATAGTCCTCTCCTGTCGGGGCTGCGGGTTGTTCGAAAGAGACACCGCGGCTCCGGTGAGTAACGTCACAAGCCCCCACTCAAATCTTTAACGCGATTTATCTTCGTAAATTTTTATTGGTTTGATAAAACAAAAAATACGTATTCAATATTTTTCGATAATCTAACAGAAGGACTAATTAGAATCATATTTTTTTAGTTAGGAAAGACCCCTATTGAACCTAGGACTCTAAATCAAAGGAGGCGATATAATATAATAACATAACATCACGCCTTGTAATCCTCGAAAGGTTAGGCAGAGATGTACCTAACAATACACCCACATTTCGCCAGTTATGTTTAAGTCCCATGTAATAGGGGGCGAGCCTATTGGCATCAACCGGGCACAATCCCGTCTCCGTGGCTGCTATAGAGAAATTTCTAATGCAAAACCCAACCGATCGATTCGATATCGATGTTTATTGCAAAAACCTACATTCTAAGCAAATAGCCTTTTCCCAACCATGTTGGGGTCGGCTTCCAGTCTAACCGGGTGCAGCTGAATACCAGTATTTTACATGGGGCGACTGCCTATCTGACCTCCACAACCCAGTTAATACTAGATAATACGATACTCTTTGGTAAGACTGGATGTCAGATTTTCAGGTCACTGAGTACCTGTAACGACTCCCAAAGATCTATATATGGCAGCCGGGACCAACAGCTTAACGTGCTTTCCGAGGCACGGAGGAAACTCGGTATGTATTGGGCGATCACCCATCCACAGACCAACCTATGCAAGCGCAGCTTAACCCAAAGATCGACCCGAGTGGTAGTTCTTATTAAGCCACGAGCTCCTCACTGGATAAACGAATATTCTATTCTATTAATTCAAAAGAATAATAAATGTAATTTTTAATGCACGAACCGGTACGTGGCGTTACTGCCTGTTCTTGCGCTAACACATCATCATCTGCCTAGCCTTTTGCAAACTATGTTAGGGTCGGCTTCCAGTCTAACGTGATGCAGTTGTACACAAGTATTTTACGGGGCACGACTAATATGAATGCCTATCTGCCCTCCACAATTTGCACCAATACTAAGGACACCGAATATTGCTTAAACATGAAAATATCGTAAATTGTTCGAATTTCAACTCTCGGCGGAAAATCTAAAACTGTTCTTTTTTATTAGCGGCACGGACTATAATAAGAATTCAAGTTTATTTTACTATTCCACTACTAGAAAGATATTAAACAAATAAATATGAAATTAACATTAACCCATAAAACAGATTTTTATCAAGAGAATAAATATATTCTCGATCTAAAACATCACATTTTAAAATTAAGAATTGTTACTTCTATTCTACGAGTTACTAGAAAATAAACACAACTAGCCATGTCGAATTGTCTACCCTTATAAAAAAATTCAATCAAGAGAATAAATATTTAAAACTATATTGAAAGTTATTTTTATTTGAAATCATTTAAGACCCATTTTATATTTTTTTAAATCGAACATACAAAAAACCAACTTTGTTCAAGAGAATATAAATATTTTCCCAATCTAATCAACTGAATAAATAAATTCCCTCAACCAAACACATTATTAAATAAACTAATTTTCCACACCCTACAAAACACAATTTAACCAACACGATCAATATTTTCCCTTTTAAAATTAATAAATTGAATTATTCTATAAAGGGTATGTCTAAATTATATATTGTTCACTTACCTACGAACTTGTGGCTACTGAATGCAGCGTAGGGCGAGACCAAGGCTTATATACAGCTGGACTGTAGGGGCGCGCGGGAATAAGGAGAATAATGGAGTCGATGTTGCTGGTTTAATATTTTTATATTTTTTTTTTGTTTGGCAAAAAATATGCTGTTGTTTGATAAAAGTTGTGTTTAAGGTAAATTGGATTTAATACATATTATGTACTAACTAATAAATATTCCTAGCATTTAACCCACGATATCGACCACAAAATTTGTGATAGCTTAACTAATTGGCAGGATTTTACATTTTCATAATCGACCTACATAGAGACAAACAAATACCTACCTTTTTATTATAATATTAGTATAGATTCCAATTAAAAACTTTTGAAAATATATCGATAATGTGTAAACTGTGGTTACCTGTAATTGAGTGTACGTTACAGGACCATTTGTATTCTGTGGTAGTATGACATTTGATTTATGATTGAATTGTAATGTAACTCGTTGGTAATCCAAATAAATAAATACCAACAACAAACTATAAAAGGATATTAAAAAAACTCCACTTCAACGTTGTCAGCTGGTTACTATGAAAACCGTATCGAAGTTTGAAAGACTGACTGCGTGGTCACACAGACCAAACACAATAAGCGTGTATATATGTCCGTACTTGTATAGATTCTCAAATATTTGTCTGAACAGAGAACTGACTATAATATTAATAACATTCTCTTTTATTAAACAGTTCTGTCTTCAAAAACTTTTTTTTGCAAAAATATTTTTAGTTCTAACCGTCTCCACGCCACTCTTGCTCCACTCCAGACCTCCCATTGTTATAACGCAGCATTTCCCATTTCCACCAAACTGCTAGGTTTTGTACATGCTCCAGTAATAATAATCAATTGCAGTAAGGTCTACTTATCGTAAAAATAAACCTTGTAGGCGAAACTCATCATCATCTGCCTAGCCTTTTCCCAACTATGTTGGGGTCGGCTTCCAGTCTAAACGAATGCAGCTGATGTCGTGTTACTTACCCCTAACAAGTAAAAAAAAAAGGGTAAGTAATTTAACAATTAAATTTAATAAAAAGGGGTAGAAAATACAAAGATATCTATAAAACACGGACCTACCTATCTCACGCTCTACAAAAGGTAATATTGGAGGAAGTTTTAAAATTCAGTAGGTACTTGTAAAGACGTCAAGTCAAGGTAACTTCCAGTCAGCTCTGCAGAAAGGCGAGAAGAACTGCTCCCAGGACAGGTCAATCCTGCAGCCAGGCGAGCAGATCACGTGCGAGTCTTTAAGGGAGGCCCGGAGATTACGTAGGAGGTAGACGTGACTCCAGTGCTTCGTGACGGCGGCGCGGCGTTGGCTCATTTAGAGAGACCAGATGACTTCGCGTCGCGATACTTCTTCTTCAGAAGTCAGATGTAAACTTTTGTAGACGCGATGATTCTTCTTCACTGAATACCGGTATTTTACATGGAGCGACTATATAACTTAGAGAAGTATGTGGCTAAGTTATAATACCTCACATGTCAGTACATTTTTTACCTACAAATGACGTCATGACTCATGATCTTTGACGCGTTTTATCTTCCCCAATTTTGATTAATTTGATAAAATAAAAAACACGTATCCAATATTTTTCGATAATCTAACTGACGGACTAATTAGAATCATATTTTTTTGACTCAGTCCGATCCCCTATTTAATTATAGACCGGTATCCGTGTTCCCAGTTTTAGCAAGGAGTTTGAAAAAGTGATGCTTAATCAAATGCTCAATCATTTAATACTAACCCCGTGGTAAGACTATCTGTTAGCTAAATAGTATCAAATGATCCACAAAATATGTTTCGATCAGTGTCTACTCATCCATATTCCAATCTTAGTCGTGAAGGTCACATAACAAAATGACAAGACAGTTTGATATATCAGATTCACTTAGTTCTCGTCAAAAAATCTATGACACAAAATAGAGAAATGAGCTGTTTAATAAGTAGTGTGTTTGTTATATGATGAAATGTGTGCACTATTTATTATACAGAATTTATTCAATATATCATCACGCCTGTAATCCATAAGGGTAAGGTAGAGGCGTACCTTTGGTACAGCCACAATAAACCAATTATGTTTGCCATGTAATAGCGCACGTGGCTAGATAATAACCCCTTTTTTTTTTTTTTGGGGGGTGGGAAATCATCAAATAACCCCTTCCGCTCTTGGGTAGAGCGAAAGGGAGTGTCAGACTTCTACTGACTAAAAACCACCCATGTTCCTTCTTAGCCCTTCATGTCGAGGCTAAGAATATAATAACCGCCGTTCAGATCAATCTTCAGGTTAAGCCACATTTGCCTAGATCGGTCCTTGGATGGGTTACCGAGTTTCCTTCGTGCCTTGGAAAGTACGGTAAGCAGTTGATTCCTGGTGTCATTAAAATTTGTAGACCTTTTACAGTCGGCAGGTAGTCAGTGGTAAATCATTTCGACAACCAGTCATGCCAAGGGCTGTCGTATTATTCAGCACTGAGTGGGTTATGGAGGTCAGATAGGCAGTCGCTGTACTTCCACCACAGAGAAACCCCCCCCCATCCATTAGCACGTCACATTCCTAACTTAAGGCTTGTATTCAAGCCGTGTCGACGGCGCGTTCGTGTTCCACGCGCGCCTCAAAGAGATGTCAGCAACATGGAAGGGGCCCGCAAGGGCCGACGCCTGTCGAGGCTGCGGGTTGTTCGCAAGGGATACCGCGGCCTCGACATGAAGGGCTAAGAAGGAACATGGGTGGTTTTTAGTCAGTAGAAGTCTGACACTCCCTTTCGCTCTGCCCAAGAGCGGGAGGGGTTATTTGATGATTTCCCACCCCAAAAAAAAAAAAAAAAAGGCTTGTATTCACGCCAATGACCTTGAGCATAGCTAACAACCCCTCTCGGTCGTCGTAGACACGGACTTTAAACGGACGCATTTTTTATTTATTATAATTAAATTTTTTTTATTATTTTCCTTTGTATTGCAAAGCAGTAGATATTTTTTTATATTGTTTTGTTAAAAAATGAAGGAATAAAATGGTTTAAATCAACGATTTGGAGGGTTTTTTTTTTCTTATTATGTGATACCGATAGAAAAATTATGGCTAAACCAAATTACGTGTCATATCATGTAGAATACTAACAATTTTTCTCAGATGTAATTTCTCTGTAAGTACCGGTGAAAAGCTGCTTCATCTGCACGCTGTTTTTAAGCTTTTTTCGAGAGAGCAGCCTTAAAACGTGATATTTCACTCAAAAAATGTCGTTTCTTAGCAATAGTATTTGCATAGGGTTACTTATTTGGATGTACAGAATACTTGGATGCTTCGTGAAGGTTACGTTTGCCCGTCGGAGCTGCGGGTTGTTCGCAAGAGATACCGCACCCTCGACATGAAGGGCTAAGAAGGAACGTGGGTGCGGGGATCGAACCCGCGACACGCAGCGCAGCAGTCCAATCGCTTAGCCACTGCGCCAACCGTGTCGTCAAAACACTGTAACTAAACTGCTGTGTACGTCAGTGTACACTGTAACTAAAGTGCTGTGTACTCAGCTGCACCCGGTTAGACTGGAAGCCGACCCCAACATAGTTGGGAAAAGGCTAGGCAGAAGATGATGACACTGCAACTATACTATTTTTCTAAGAGAAGAGTCTAAATAAAGCTAAGTAAGTAAAAACAAACTAAGACAATCAAATCGTTCGTCCTTTAGTTTAGTTTTAAACTGCTATCTTTGTAAGTTACTACTTTTAATAGTTTTGTTTGTTCAAGAGTTTTCTTTAACATTTTGTTAGATTTTCTTAGGAGAATAAACAAACCTTGATTTTCCCGACATTCTTTTCGGTTTAAAGAAACTTTATTCCCAATAAAGACATAAGTCACTTGAGAAGAATACTAAAAATATAGATTACAATAAGTTCGTGATCAGTATTACAACTTAATAGTTACCCATCCAATGCATTCATTTGTCCAGAAGAGATCGATCCGCAATTATGTGCTGGCTAAGTTGAGTTTTGAATGCATTGAAAAAGTGTACATTTCTTATACAGTAGGACGGTAATTTGTTATAAAGCTGTGCTACTTCAAAAGTTAGCAGCTGTGCTTTGCAATTCATTATATCTCCTGAAACAAGACACACAAGTCATTACAAATTGGTATCCATTGAGTAAAAAGAGAAGGAAGGGTAGACCACTTAAGAGATGGAGCGACGACTTAAAAGAAACAGCAGGAAACTTGTGGCTAAGATTGGCGAAAGACAGAGTCAGCTGGAACAGTTTGGAGGAGGCTTTCACCGCAAAAGGCGGCCCTTACACCTAACAGTACTAATCTCATTTTAAGTACAAATACTAACATTACTAACTAATTAATAAATAAGTACAGAACATATAAAACTAAATGTAAGGGATAAAATAAATGGCCACGTGATGGCTTCCGGCCACCGTAGACGCGGGCCTGTGGACGGTGAGTGATGGGTAAGCTCGCCGTCCGTCCGTCTTATGACGACGACAGGCCGTGTCGACGGCGCGTTCATGTTCCACGCGCGCCTCAAAGAGATGTCAGCAACATGGAAGGGGCCCGCAAGGGCCAACGCCTGTCGAGGCTGCGGGTTGTTCGCAAGGGATACCGCGGCCTCGACATGAAGGGCTAAGAAGGAACATGGGTGGTTTTTAGTCAGTAGAAGTCTGACACTCCCTTTCGCTCTGCCCAAGAGCGGGAGGGGTTATTTGATGATTTCCCACGCCCCAAAAAAAAAAAAGGGATAAAATAAAGCTTAATAAATAAATAAATAAAATACCTCCTGAAAGCCAGAGTTACCAGTGGAAACCACCAGAAAAGCGGTATCATAATTCTCCTGCTGTAACCCAAATTTATTTCAGGTCGGCGCAGCATGTCTTCTTCCTCCATACTTCTCTATCACTCATCATATCCGACACCTCCTTTCTAGCCATATCGTCCTTCACACAGTACATTCATCATTTCTTTGGTCTTCATCTTTTCTTAGACCCATCCACATTCATACTAGAAACTGACGTCGTTTTCGTGATTATGGACCCACCCCCGCCTGTGATGCTGTGATGTTTTAAATCAGCCCTTTTTTTTTTCTTTTTCGGTGCGTGGAAAATCGTCAAATAACCCCTCCCGCTCTTGAGCAGAGCGAAAGGGAGTGTCAGACTTCTATTGACTAAAAACCACCCATGTTCCTTCTTAGCCCTTCATGTCGAAGCCGCGGTATCTCTTGCGAACAACCCACAGCCCCGACGGGCGTTGGCCCTTCCATGTTGCTGGCATCTTTTTGAGGCGCGCGTGGAACGCGCCGTCGACACGGCCTGTCGTCGTCATAAGACGGACGGACGGCGAGCTAGCCCATCGCTCACCGTGCCCAGGCCCGCGTCTACGGTGGCCGGAAGCCATCACGTGGCCCCCGCCGCCCGGAGCGCCTCCCGCGGCGGCTGGGACGAGAGGCTTTTAAATCAGCCCTTAAATAAACTATTTCACTCAGATCCAGTATATTTCCTGGCTTTCCTCCCCAGTGACGCCCTAAACCGAGGCTCTTAAGGTATGACGCGTTGGCTGGAGGTTTTACTTAAATTAATTAACTTTCCTTGCTTTACTTTACTTTAATCTTATCTGGTTTGTGAGATGCCATCATCACCATTTCAGCCAAAAGATGTCCACAGTTGGACATAAGCCTCCCCTGAGTGTTGCTACATTGACCGGTCCCGTGAGTTTCGCATCATCACTTCACCAGGTCATCGGTTCAGCTAGTGGGAGGTCTTCCAACGTAACGTGTTACGGTTCGCGGTAGCCACTCCACTTCGGCCTCATCGGCCATACGTTCTGCTAGAAATGTGCCCTGCCCACTGCCACTTATATTTGGCGATTCTTCGGGCTACGTCCAGAAGCCATGACGAAAGAAAATAATATACAAAACATCAGCATTTCTTAGTCAAAGTCTATTTTAAGAAATAACTTTATAAAAATCGTGTAGGCGTACTCAAGCTGTATTACCTTCAAACCTGTAACCCAATGAGGGTAGTCAGAGTTCAAAGAAACCACAGAAATGTATTAAAACAAATAAAATGAAATACTCGTGAATAAGTTTGAGAAACTCGTATCATATTGCAAGATATTGCGTATCATTTATTTTTGTTATTGAAAGGAAGTTTTTGGTCTAGTGGACGCAAGCGAGACTGCTGAGCTTGTGACCTGGATTTGATTCCAGGGTCTGGAAAAGTGTTATTGGGTGTTTCAACAGGAATTTCTCAGTAGCAGCCACGGAGTTTGCGTACCCAGGATCTGAGAATAGGCTCGGCCTCATAAGGTAGGTGATAAGTCCAAGCCTAATCCAGGTGATCTAGGCCACTTATGGGTTTCTAGCAGGAGCACAATGAAACACGTCCGAACAGTATAAAGTATTTATTACGGCAACGTAATGGCGGTAGGGTGGTAAAACTATGATACTGAGATATGTGCACCTACCGCCTTATACCCATACATCACACCCTCTTACTTAAATAAGACTTAGGTCTAAGAAATTAACTTAACAAATAACACTTTGAATAGGCAGGCCCTTATGTCAAGACTAACCTGTACCTATAACACATTTAATCTATGTCTATTCCAAAACGCTTAACTGGCCTACGGACTCGCCTGGAACGGCCTTCCGGGGAGGCAGAATCTGTATTTAAACTTATAACCCTTTTAACGAAGTTACACACAGGTTGACACAAATAAAAAAATATGCTCGTACACAGATTAACCATTAACTCGTAAGCATCACTTCCTATCACTGTAATCAACGTAGACACTTTTATTGCTTCCTTGATGTCGTTCGCTATAAAATATTGTTCCAACCGTTCTACGTATGACTTCCAACTGTCCTTGGTGACGTCAAACGGCCCGATCTTGCCCACTGACATTTTTCGCACTGTTTATACGCGAAATACTGCTGCACTACGCGAAACGATGCACCACCTCGTCGCGAATGATAAGTCCAAGCCTAATCCAGGTGATCTAGGCCACTTATGGGTTTCTAGCAGGAGCACAATAAAACACGTCCGAACAGTATAAAATATTTATTGCGGCAACGTAATGGCGGTAGGGTGGTAAAACTATGATACTGAGATATGTGCACCTACCGCCTTATACCCATACATCACAGTAGGTACAGTCGAAAGCTTTTCCGCCTGCCCAGTTAAATTTTTTTTCGCATAAATCATGCGTAGGCGCCAAACCCCGCCCCCTCAAAGTTTAGGCCTATTAGAGAAGCGTCAACGTAATTAGTTGCAATCTGCACCAGGGTGCTCAATCTTAGTACAAAAAACTGGGGACAAAATGGGGTACAATGATACTAAATCACGAAGTATGTGTAGTCGCTGTACTGAATGAGTTTAAGTGAGTTTTTTTAATTTTGTCGGATTATAATCGCTCAATGTATACCAAATACAAATAAGAGATGGCAGCTCTATAGCTCCGGTAGCTCATTACAAATATTTTAAACTGACTTATTGTTTATTTTAACCAAAGAATAGCATCATTATCATAAATTTGAATTGCATTAAACTCACAGAATTATTTGCACTAACGTACATTGGGGTGTTGGTAGAGTATTCTTGATGGTTTTAATTACTAATAAACTGGTAACCCTAATACAAATGTCTGCAAAAATCTGACGCGTGCGCCGGTTTTGTTTACTTTTTTAATCTTTCTGTGTTATTTTGTGTATTTGTTGTTGTTGAGTGAAAACTCCTCCGGCAAATCCCTACCTGTGACCAGAAAGGATTTGTGAGTGATTGTGTCACAACCGTCACAACTGAGATAGGACTCCAGTGTTGTGATAACTGCAACAAAATTGTAATTTTCGAAATATGTATCCACTCCTCCAGCCATACAAAAAATACCATACAATGTTAAAACTTTAATTTGATAATAAAAACATGATTTCCTAAATTGTATTTCATTTATCAATCCTTGAAATCAACTCTTTAAAGTACTAATAAAAATAAATATACCTGCATAGCTATATGTAGGTATCCATCCACCCTTACCAACGGTGTAGTTCCAAATAGAAATATCAGATGGCGCTAGTTTCTTCACGAACGCAAGTGACCCTGTTTCACAGCACAAGATTGGTCTCTATTTCAATATAGTCTAATGTACTCTGTGATCTGCACTGCGCAGCTTAGTGACGTATCCTCTGTACACCTTTTGCGAATTTTACGGACGAACTTTGGCGCGCTTCCCGGACCTTTTGAACATTGACCATTGTTCTGCTTACCTGACCTTTGATTGACTAAACGTTAACCTGTGCAGTAATATTGGACTCCTGAGAACCTGTGCTAGAACATTTTGTGCATAATGTCTTCCAGAAATCTCATACAAGAAGAACGAAATGAAATTATAATTTTGCATGGACAAGGATTTAACATCAGTCAAATCGCTGAGCTGAGTCCCAAAATAAAAAAAAAACAATATGAATCACATTAAAATGTTTAAATTCTTAAAATGGACTTTATTGTCATAAACATAAAGTCCATTTTAAGAATTTTAAATTTAGAATGTCATTCATATTATGTTCTGCAAAAGCGGCCATTTTAGGCCCGATGGCTAGATCAACGTTTCACCGCCCTAAAGCCCCATTATTTCAAATTTTATCGAAATCGTTTAAGCCGATTTAGAGAACACGCTTACAATTGCCTGTTAAATAGCATGGTATTTTATAAGATTCTTATAATACATTTAAAATTACTCACAGAAATCATTGAGTTTTTAATTTACAATTACCAAACCAACACACACGCACCATTAGTAACGAAAGTCAAATTCAGTTAAAGTTTTTTTTCTAATAATCGCAGTTTCAAAATAACAATAACTCTCGTTCGGCGTGCGTCGGTCTCGTCAGTGCGGTGGAACGGTATTGTATTTCATTCATTATTTCTATACAAAGGCAAAGCTAGAGAGCGCTTCATGTTGTAAGTGCAAGCAAATATGAGCTTAGTAGTGGTCAGGCGGGAGTGCCCACGATAGTACGTCTTACGTGATGTTTTTTTTCAAAATATTTTATTTTTCATTAACATACATAGAGACTTGCCAGAGCTCGCACGAAGCAGGATTTTTTTTCTAA
Organism: Diarsia brunnea; assembly: GCA_949774965.1. Taxonomy (NCBI): domain Eukaryota; kingdom Metazoa; phylum Arthropoda; class Insecta; order Lepidoptera; family Noctuidae; genus Diarsia; species Diarsia brunnea. The sequence continues at coordinate 1,787,487 of OX459025.1, read as the reverse complement.
AAAAAAACGTTGCCCCACAGTAGGGTTTTCTCCTGTATCGTGGGTGCGTTTACAAACATTTAAACTCACATACACAAACACCAAGACCCGTAACAACTATCTGTAGGCCGTACAAATATTTGTTCCGTGCGGGGATCGAACCCGACACGCAGTGCAGCAGTCGAATCGGTCCGCCACTGCACCAAACGTGTCGTCCGTTCTAGAATTTGTGCTAGTGCTCGCGCTAGTGCCCGCGAATCAATGCTCGCGACAACGCTTGAAGCAAGAGCTCACACCAATATGACCACTGCTGTTTGCACCAGCGTGTGCTACATTGATTTCGTCAGAGCTCTTGCCTTTACTAGTTCACACCAGTGCTCGTGCTATTGCTCACCCTTTATAATAATATAATAATATCAGCCATTTGTGTCCCACTGCAGGGCAAAGGCCTCCCTTTCCTCTTTCCTCTTATCCCTATCCAGTGCTCCGGTTTGCCAATCTCTGCGAAAAGAATCCAGTTCGTCCCGCCATCTCCTTCTGGGCCTGCCGCGCTTTCGTTTGCTGCTGTTTGGGACCCATTGCGTGGTTGCTTTAATAACTCACGCTTTAATAACTCAATTTTTTATTCAAGTAACATAACTCAGTGTTAGTAACAATTACCCTTAGGTATCTATGTTATTAAACTAAATTAAACACAAATGAAAACAAAACATAATAATGGGACACGTCGTTATTACGTATAAGAAACAGAGCCCGCAGAAATTTTGCAATTTTTTTAAATTCATACCTTTTAGAATTGCACTCGCATTCCGGACACTAAGCTTAAATTCCAAGCATGTCCGATAAGTAAACTTACTTATTATACTTGTATGTTTGTAATACGACCGAGTATTAATTTAATATAGTACCCACGTAAGTTTGATATACCATCAGTGTGTAGATTTCAAATTCAAATATAAACTTGTATAAAGAACTCGGGAGTATCAGCGTCGTATTGAAATGGAAAATGCTGGAGTGTTTATTTAAATTTTCTATCCACCGTTGCGTTGGAGACGGAATAAAACATGGAAAGCATTTCTGTTTGCACTGAGTTTGAATTTCGTAAAACACTGCATATGTTTATATAATCTTTATTACATACATACATAAAAAAAGATTTTTATTTCCAGTTTGTACAAGTTAACTCAAATAATGTTTTATCTACTTTTATACTTAAGTAATTAACAAAAGAAAATAATAGGGATGTTTACTGACTTAAAAATATATGATTCTAATTAGTCCGTCTGTTAGATTATCGAAAAATATTGGATACGTATTTTTTGTTTAATCAAATCATTAAAAATTGACGAAAATAAAACGCGTCAAAGATTTGAGTCGTGACGTCACTCACCGGTAAAGAATGTCATACTAATGTCTTATAATATGACGTCACACGAGTTTTCAAAGCACTGCATCGTCTTCATTGTTTGTTTACGTGAAGAAAGAAAAAATACGTGTCCAATATTTTTTGGAAATCTATCTGACGGACTAATTAAATTGTTTAGTTAACTACCATATTGTGTTCAACAACCTAAATAGGTAGCAGTTAGCAAACATATTGATTCTCATTAGGCGGTCATCTGCGAAAATTTTTGAGGCATTTTCAAACGAATGCTATCATTTTATTTAATTCGACAATGGTTTTGATGTCTAAATACTAAAAAAAATGAAATTCAGCTCAGAATTTTAACTTTTCTAATAGGGTAGTTACCCTATTAGAAAAGTTAAAATTCTATGTAACTTAAATCTTCTTAATATAGACCTAATTATTACTAATATTACAAACATATTTTTAAATTGTTAGGCATCATTCCACTGGAACCCCCCTCAGATAAAGGCCTCCTCCAAAGCTTACCATTTTTCCCGGTCTTGGGCTATTTGCTGCCATTGTGGACCAGCAATTTTTTTTAATATCGTCGTCCCATCTAGTGAACATATATACATACTTATATACTAATGCCCGAAACGCCATCTGCTTATCTTATTAACAGACTTCAATAAAAGGAGGTGGTACTCAATTGGGTTGTCTTTTGTCTGTGTTGATTACCTCATACCTCCGCCATTTATGAACTGAGTAGCTGATGCCCGCGGCTTCGCCCGTGTGAATGTCGGTCAAATTATATATTGAAACCTTCATCGAGAACCACTCCATCTATTGGTGAAAACAGCATGGAAATCGGTGCAGTAGTTTTTGAGTTTATCGCGAACAGACAGACGTGGCGAAAGACTTTGTTTTATAATATGTAGAGATTAGTTTTTTTTGAGAAAGCATAGCCCTTCGATTTGTTCCATAGAAAAATATTATATGTCATCAATAGTGGTTCAGTAGTTTGGTCCTTTATTTTTCATGACCTATGCTGACATCAATGTAGAATTAATTTATGACAACAATTAGTATGGTGTACCACTAAAAAGGATAAATAAAAAATCATTTTGCAAAAAAAAAATACCGACATCTTAAACTTTTCTCTAACATGTTGGTCCTTCAAACCGGATTCTAAGCCGTAAGCTATATATCTACCCCGTTGGGGCTGCGGGTTGTTCGATAGAGATACCGCGGGCTTGGCACAAGGGCTAAGAAGGAACATGGGTGATTTTTAGTCAGTAGGAGTCTGACACTCCCTACCGCTCTGTCCAGAGCGGGAGGAGTTATTTGATGACTTCCCACGCCAAAAAAATAAACGCTTTATACAGGATGTAAATCAACTCATCACACAGCCGTCAACCAAGCATTGTGTACATCAAACTAAACTTTTTTTTTTGAGGTCAAAAATCACATTTTACGGTAAAACTCAATGTTGCACTCTTAAAATATTGTGGTTGTGAATGCTTTGAATAGTAAACGGGTCATGAAGGTAATTTAAGTAAATGTATATAACCTGAAAAACTAGTATTTACAAAAAAACAGCTGTGAAAAATTTGGAACTTTGACCCCCAATATCTCCGTAACTAGGGGGTTCCCAGGTATTGTTTAAAAAAAAAATGATCGCAGTGGTGGGGAGAACAAGTGCCCTTCGTTTGCGTTAAGTGTACTTTTACACCCTATATATACGGTCGATCTAGCCATTTTATCTTTCACAATATCGGTCTATCTTATGTTTCTTACCCGACTCTTTATGCACTAATAAATAAAACTCTCTAATGTACTAGATTCTTTCTTATAATATAATCACATATTTTTCCTCCTCAGTTGATTAAAAACGTCTTTTGCAGCAACCGCAGATTTTTCTAGTTGTTCCTAATAGAATTTTTTGCTCATAGCGAAGGATCTTTTAGTTTTTATTATAATTTAGCAATTTCATTTTAAAGTAGTTTTTAATACAATCATCTGCCTAGCCTTTTCCCAACTATGTTAGGGTCGGTTTCCAGTCTAACCGGATGCAGCTGAATACCAGTATTTTACATGGAGCGACTGCCTATCTGACCTCCACAACCCAGTTAATACTAGGTAACACGATACTCTTTGGTAAGACTGGATGTCAGAATTTCAGGTCACTGACTACCTGTAACGACTGCCAAAGATCTATATATGGCAGCCGGGACCAACAGCTTAACGTGCTTTCCGAGGCACGGAGGAAACTCGGTATATCGGGCGGTCACCCATCCACAGACCGACCTAGGCAAGCTCAGCTTTACCTAAAGATCGACCCGAGCGGCAGTTCTTATTAAGCCCCGAGCTAGTTTTTAATACAATGAATGTGCTTGTTTTTGAAGAACCTTGAACTATTTATTCGGGCGACGGGACCCGCAGCCCCAACCGGTCTAAACTGACCCTTAAATGTAACATAGCATCACGCCTGTAATCCCTGAAGGGTTAGGCAGAGGTGTACTAGTATTACACCCTCATTTCGCCAGTTATAAAGGATGTAAAAGTACCCTTAACGCAAACGAAGGGCACTTGTTTTCCCCACCACTGCGATCGTTTGTTTGTTCTAGACCATACCTGGGAACCCCCTAGTTACGGAGATATTGGGGGTCAAAGTTCCAAATTTTTCACAGCTGTTTTTGTAAATACTAGTTTTTCAGGTTATAACTTTACTTAAATTACCTCGATGAATCGTTTACGATTCAAAGCATCCACTAGCACAATGTTTTAAGAGTGCTACATTGAGTTTTACCGTAAAATGTGTTTTTGACCTCAAAAAAAAAGTGGTTTCCCAGCAAATTTTTTTACGTTGGTGTACTTAGTTTCATGTACAGAATGCTTGGTTGACGGCTGTGTGATGGGTTGATTTACACCCTGTATGTAAGTTCCATGTAATAGGGGGCGAGCCTACTGCAATCAACCAGGCCCAAATCCAGACTACATGGCTGCAACCGAGAAATTCTTGATGAAAAAACTCAATAACACTTTGCCCGACCCGGTAATCAAACCCGAGACCTTACACTCAGCAGTCGCACCTGCAACTTTCATTTTTATAACTTCCTTTACTTTCCTTATCGGACAAAAAAAAACTAATTAGTCCGTCAGAGAGATTTCCAAAAAATATTGAACACATATTTTTTCTTTTTTCACATAAACAAAAAATGAAGACGATACAGTGCTTCGAAAACTCGTGAACTCCTCGAAAACGTCACATGTCATTACATTTTTTACCTACAAATGACGTCACAACCCCCACTCACGATCTTTGACGCGTTTTATCTTCGTCAATTTTTATTAATTTGATAAACCAAAAACACGTATCCAATATTTTTCGATAATCTAACTGACGGACTAATTAGAATCATATTTTTTTTGACTTAGTCCGATCCCCTATTACCTATTTTTGCATCCCAAGTATACTCCATGTCAATATAATACAGTAATCAATTTCGCATAACGCTAAGAGCTTTATGGCAAGTTATATCGCGTACAACATTTTTACATTAAGTTAATATGCTCTAAATAGCCTGCAGCACTTAAGTTGCACTATTAGTATTGCAATCAAGTTTAAGTACCTATACGTGGTTTAAGACGGTGACGTCAAGTGTTGCTATGAATTCAGTAAATGATTCTACGTTTACGATAACAACGACACGTTTGGCGCAGTGGCGGAGCGATTCGACTGCTGCGCTGCGTGTCGCGGTTTCGATCTCCGCACGGAACAAATATTGTATGGCCTACAGATAGTTGTTTCGGGTCTAGGTATTTGTGTATGTGAGTTTAAATGTTTGTAAACGCACCCACGATACAGGAGAAATTCCTAGGTGGGGCAACGTTTAAAAAAGAAAATAGGATCATAATGGGATCATAATAAGATCATAATAGGATCCTAATGGGATTATAATAAGATCATAACAGGATCATAATGGGATCATAATAGGTGACGTCATAAGATGGTGACGTCAAGTGTAGCCATGAATTCAGTAAATGATTCTACGTTTACGATAACATCATGAGTGTTATCCCCGAAGAGTTAGGCAGTACTATTTTTTTTTATTTATTCCAACAGCTTACCGTGCTTCCGAGGCACGGAGGAAACCAGGTATGTAAGGGAAGGCAAGTACGGCTTAACCTAAATATCAACCCGAGAATTATTCTACTTATTATGTGAATGTAGGATACATTACAGATTCTAAACGAGTAAAATCCCCAGAAGGGGGTCTATAAACACAAATTATTAAGTATCGCTCGAGTTCAACGCAAGACAACAATCTATACCTTATTTTTTTTTTTTATTATGGTGGGTGGAAAATCATCAAATGACCCCTCCCGCTCTTGGGCAGAGCGAAAGGGAGTGTCAGACTTCTATTGACTAAAAACCACCCATGTTCCTTCTTAGCCCTTCATGTCGAGGCCACGGTATCTGCGAACAACCCGCAGCCTCGACAGGAACAATCTATACCTCACGAGAAATTCGTGTTTGAACTTTGCCAAGAGTATACATATTATAGCCCACTCCTTCTCATAGAGCGGAGGCTTGAGTCCCAGCAGTGGGAACATTATAGGCTGATGATAATGATTGCACAGAATGCTTGGTGGATGGCTTTGGAAGATAAAAAAATGAAACTTCCATATTTTTTTTCCATCGGATATTTAGATATCCTCATCTAATTTATTAGCATCAAAATCTAACAGTTATTTATTAATCAATATTCCTAGTCCTAGTCGAATTCTTAAAAATACAAAACAGAAACTTAATATTATATTAAGAGATACATTAACCATCATAATTATTTTAAATTAGTAGTTTAAGACCTTAACCCTCCCCCCTCTGATCCAAAATATTTTTTTGAAACACTACATCAGATTTACATACTACATTCCAAAAAAAATCGACAAAAAATTACCATTTTGGTAGAAAACGAACACAAAAGCTACCATTTAATTCTAGCAACACTACTTCACCCGCAGTCGTTGTTATCGGTTATATTTAAAATCTAATCTTTATTTTGAAACACTACGGTATCGAGTTTTCGTTGTTTTTCGATTTAGTACGATTCCTTTTGTTTCCGTCTGGCGATTTCAGCGCTCACCTCTTGGATTGCCTCCCAAAGTTTAGCTTCAGATAAGATTTGTCGAGATAGATCTTCGATAGTAGTTTCTGAGTCCAGGATTGATCCGAAAGTGTCTTCATCAACGTACTGAAATTAAGATAAAAAACATGGCTTAATTTTGTTAGACTGTCGGTTTATAAAGAAGCTCGTGGATAATTAATATTAGGGTTTACTGACTTAAAAAAATATGATTCTAATCAGCCGTCTGTTAGATTATCGAAAAATATTGGATACGTGTTTTTTGTTTTGTCAAATTAATAAAAAATTACGAAAATAAAATGTGTCAAAGATCCTTCTGACGTCGGTTTCTGGTTAAAAAATGTACCAAACTGTGACGTCACTTTCTGGTAAAGATTGTACCAACTGTGACGTCACACGACTTTTCTAAGCACTGTACTCGTCTTCATTTTTTGTTTACGTGAAAAAAGAAAAAATACGTGTTCAATATTTTTTGGAAATCAGTCTGACGGACAAATTATTTTTTTTTTTGTTAACTACCCTATTGCCAATTGGGTCGATCTTTAAGTTTAAGCAACGCTTGTCAAGGTCAATTCGTGGATGTTTGACAATCCACTAAAAATTGAAAGATTAACGATAGAGTTTCGTGTCCATTCTCCTACATACAAAACTACCTTCTCGAAATCTAGATTTAATTCAGTGTAAAGTGTTATAGGCTAAATGAAATATAAATATTTTATTTGAAGTTATAATTTAGCCAGGAGCTAAGACATATGAAAGTAATAATAAGTTTTCCTGAACTTTTCAGATTGAGATGAGATTAGCCACCGGCGCGGGAAGTACACAAGAATTTGTGTAGGCGCATGTGCGCTCTTTTATCTCATAGGCCGATGGGATGATAATCCGACACGACCGGCGAGAGATCTGTAGGGCTATTGCGTATCTTTTTAAATGTCAGTGGCTATCATAGTGTCCATCGATTAACTGTCAAATGGTTCCATTTTGTACCCAAACCATAACCATTTGTCAGTTAATCGATGGACACTATGATAGCCACTGACATTTAAAAAGATACGCAATAGCCCTGCTGGTGCAAGACCAACGGCATAAAGTCCAGCAATCGCTAGTGACACTAATCACTATATGGAACTCCGAACTTGATTAAATTATTTAGTTAAATGTATAAAGCGCCGCAACGTGAATTTCAAAGCGTTTGTCAAAATCAAAAATCAAAATCAAAACTCATTTATTCAAACTAGGCTGATAATCAGCACTTTTCGAACGTCAAAATTTACTTTACTTTACTTATTTACAAGTGACAGTCCCCCAAACCGCCCACCCTTCGACACTTCCTAGTGTTTTTGCTGGAAAGAAGAAGTGGCGGAACAAACTCTCCAGCAACACATCTGTCTGTTTGGTTAGAAGAACCAGACTCGATACAATACTATGGTGTAAGTTAATATAACGATTGACTACAATCAATAATAAAAGGTATATAATAATAAAACATAAAAAAGACATAACATATTATATCAGTAAACTAATTTAGGAGAAAGAACATAAATAACAAACATTGTCTTGTGTTCAACTCAACGACCAGCTATTCTTATCATTTAAGTAGTCGTTAATGGAATAACGTTTGTGGTGCGCATACCAATGTGCTATCTCCAATCGGTGATGGAAGAAAGTTTTTGGCCGTAAGATGTGGTGTTCCGTCGCTTCCGCGGACTAATTCCACAAGATCGCACTAAGTATCGTGCAAGTGAAGTGAAGTGATACTAACATAGTTTTTAGTTATTTTTACTAACACAAATGTTATTAGTATGTATGTATATTTAGGTTAAGGTATTTGTCTATGGGTCTTTGTTACCTGAAAATAAATACACACATCAAAAGTGTCTAGGGATCAAGCATTTTTATGCGGATTTCTTGAGATTGAGATGTGGCTTTGTAATAAATTTATGATTTTATAAATTTATATGGATCCTTTTTGGTGCATTTCATAATTTGAATCAGGAACTGTGAATCAAATTCGAGTAAAAGATGAAAATCAGCTGTCAATATTTTCCCTATAAAAACATACAACGCATTGAAGACATTATTAGTGCTACTGTTTCCCTACTACTGATTAAAACCAACGTTATTATGGAGCGGCGACGTCATTTAAGCAGGGAAGAAATGCTCAGAGCCGTGGGAATGATAGAAGCTGGTTCCCGGCAACGTACTGTGGCTTTAGCTCTGAATACAAGTCAGAGTGTTATCAGTCGACTTTGGACACGTTACCGAAGCACTGGTACCGTGGCTGAGCGCCATGGAGGACGGTATCGCTGCACCACACGGAGACAAGACCGATACATTCAAATCTTAACTCGAAGAGCTCCAACAATAACCGCCATGATGTTAGCCGTGAGGCTTCATCACTCTTCAGGGAACTTAATTAGCGACCAAACAGTCAGAAACCGCTTGCATGAAGTGAACCTTCATTCCCGAAGACCGCTACGGGTACCACCTATAGCAATGCACAATCGTAGGATTCGATATCAATGGGCTCTTGAACACAGAAATTGGGCAGAAGAACAATGGCGTATCGTGTGCTTTTCTGATGAGTCTCGTTTTGGTATGAGTCCGGATACAAGACGTATACGACACTGGAGAACCCCTGGACGCCAACAGCGATTAAAATCCTGCCAGGAAGTCCATCCTTATAGTGGTGGAACCATCATGGTATGGGCGGGTATTTGGATCGGCGGAAGAACTGAGTTGATTTGGATCAGAGGCAACCTCAACGCTCAAATTTATGCTGAGACGATTGTATCAGACGTCATCGTTCCTCTACAAGTGCAAATCGGTCCCTTATTTCAGTTAATGCATGATAATGCACGACCGCACACCGCAAGACTTGTAAGACAGACTCTCGCCGCAGCTAACATCAATGTCCTGCCCTGACCTGCTCAGTCGCCAGACTTGAACCCGATTGAGCATGCATGGGATATGCTACAGAGAAGAGCTCTGCCGAATATGGAGGGTATCCAGTCGCAAGAAGACCTTTTTTTGTTGTTGCAACGAACATGGGCGGCCATTCCACAGCGTGATTTGGATGAACTCATTTTGAGTATGCCAAACCGATGTTCTTGTGTTGTTAGTGTTCGCGGTAGAAACACGGATTATTAATTGTTTAAGTTACCCAATAAAATTTTAAAGAAAACTGTTATTTCAGTCTTTTTTTCGAACTTTAATGTTAGTGGTTCAAATGTCAAAAATCCCTTTATTAGGAAAATGGCAAATTTCTTTATTAATGCAAAGGTGACTTGGTTTATCGTTACTGTGACAAACGAAAACACTTTATTTGATGAATCCTTAAAGAAAATTTTAATTAATATCAATCAGGAGAAAAGTTATTGCAAAAATATATGTTGATCCCTAGACACTTTTGATGTGTGTATATTCTATTCTATTCTATAAAGACAGAGCCCTGACACCCATAACACAAGTTTAATCTTAGCTTGGGTGCCAGAGGTTTAAACTCAGTGGAATTATTACAATTTTGAAATTTATACATATAGTTTGCTATTTATACATGTAGTGCTCTCTAAAAACTCTCCGAGAGTACTACTATATAGGGTGCTACTATACAAGGTGTAAATCAACCCATCACACAGCCGTCAACCAAGCATTCTGTACATCAAACTAAGTACCCCTACGCAACAATTTTTGCTGGGGAACTATTTTTTTTTTTGGGTCAAAATTCACTTTTTATGCTAAAACTCAATGTAGCACTCTTATAACATGGTGCTAGTGGATGCTTTGAATAGTAAACGAGTCATGGAGCTCATTTAAGTAAAGTTAGAAAATGAAAAACTAGAAATTACAAAAACAGCTGTAAAAAATTTGGAATTTGACCCCCAATATCTCCGTAACTAAGGGGTTCCCAGGTATGGTCTAGAACAAAAAAAATATCGCAGTGGTGGGGAAAACAAGTGCCCTTCGTTTGCGTTAAGGGTACTTTTACACCCTATATAGGGTGTAAAAGTACCCTTGCAAACGCAAACGCACACGCAAACGAAGGGCACTTGTTTTCTTCATTTTCTTGTTCTAGACCATACCTGGGAACCTCCCAGTTACGGAGATATTGGGGGTCAAAGTTCCAAATTTTTCACAGCTGTTTTTGTAAACACTAGTTTTTCAGGTTATAACATTACTTAAACTACCTCCATGACCCGTTTACTATTCAAAGCATCCACAAGCACAATGTTTTAACAGTGCTACATTGAGTTTTACCGTAAAATGGGATTTTTAACCCAAAAAAAAAAAGTCGTTTCCCAGAAAAAATATTGCGTAGGGGTACTTAGTTTGTTGTACAGAATGCTTGGTTGACGGTTGTGTGATGGGTTGATTTACACCCTGTATACTGACGATTTTCTAATGGAAAAACCCAATAGCAGTTTTTGCCCACTAGGCCTACGGGTCATGTTCTCGTAGCGGCGATCGGCGGCGACCTCTCGCATCCGGCCCTGGTGCAAGCCCTGGTCCGGGGCGAGGAGGAATGGGACGCCGTCACCTCCTTCTGCGAAGCAGTGATGCAAGCGAAGGAGGTGGCGGAACGTGAGAGGGAGAGAACCTCTCGTCCCAGCCGCCGCGGGAGGCGCTCCGGGCGTCGGGGGCCACGTGATGGCTTCCGGCCACCGTAGACGCGGGCCTGTGGACGGTGAGTGATGGGCTAGCTCGCTGTCCGTCCGTCTTATGACGACGACGACGACACGCGCGCCTCAAAGAGATGTCAGCAACATGGAAGGAGCCCCCGCAAGGGCCGACGACCGTCGGGGCTGCGGGTTGTTCGCAAGAGATACCGCGGCCTCGACATGAAGGGCGAAGAAGGAACATGGGTGGTTTTTAGTCAGTAGAAGTCTGACACTCCCTTTCGCTCTGCCCAGAGCGGGAGGGGTTATTTGATGATTTACCAACCCCCCAAAAAAAAAAAAGGCCTACGGGTCAGTTGAAAGTAAGTAAATATTGTAAGTAATACCTGTTTCTCCCTCAATAATTCTTGAGATGGCATTCCAGGTGCTTGCTGGGACCTCTTACGACCGCAACCTGAAATTAAGGCCAAGACCCAGTTAGGAGTATGCGAGGATCATAGTGGGCGGCGTAGGTGGCGGCGGCATGCTGAGATAGAAATTCCTAGTGTGGGGCAACGTTTATCTTAAAAAAAAAAGACGTGTGGCACTCGGAGACTGTCGCGGTAAAGCTATTGCATAGCATTTTTTATCAACTTATGCAATTATTATTATTTATTTATTTTATTAATGCAGTATTTTTTTTCCTTTGTTTTTATTTTCTTTGATATTAATTCAAGTTACACTGATTACGGTAGTTTTCCAATACAACTAATGCCACCTAAACGCGGGTTGCTGAACTAAAGAGACAAGCGTGATATTTCAAAAAGTCAATAAAAGTTCTGGTATTTATCGATAGATGGAAAAACTAAAAAGTATCACCGCTGTGCCGGTCGGAGTGGGGGGTGTTAGGTTTTTTTCGTTACGGAATTTCTGGATTCGGTCCCCACGCTCAAGGCCCGCGATAGAAGCTATGCAATAGCTTAAAAAAAAAACATTTCTATACAAAATAATTCTGAAGTGTCTGTTAGTTATATCAAAATAACAGTTCTTTACAGAATGCGCACGAATTATATGTGTTCCACCAAATGTCCGAAACGGCCGGATTTCTCATTGTTCGTTCGTACAGTCAGCACCAGAAATAGATTAACACTAATCAAAGTTTAGAAAGCATGTTTTAAAAAAAACTTGTTAGTTATTACTCGTTACTAACAAGTTATTTAAGAGTAAAGAATAATCTTCTGAAACATTAAAAATAGTAACTAAAGTTCTGTACATAAAATAATTCTAATTAGCTGGTGACCGTAGCATTATAGCGGGCTAGTTCGCGGGCAAAAGCGTGTATTTGACACGTACCGCTGAAAGAGTTGCAAAATTGCCTCTTCTTAGGAGACATGTTCATTTCTTCAGATAGCCGACCGTCAAAGTTACGTGGAATCTAGAAAAAGAAAACAAAACAGTTTAGGATCAAATTGGGTTAGCTAGTGTTACATAAACACTATTTATAAAAAAAATCCGTCGTGGGACGCCCCGGCAGATTTGTTGAAACATCTTTGTTAATATAAGAATAAAAAAAACACAACAAAATATAGAGTAAACGTATTACATTAAAGTATTTTCTTTTATCGGTACATCTATCGATCAAATCTGCATACGACCGGACTACATCACTAATTGAGTAGCGTGGAACATTCGAAAACTGAATATGTGGATCAACACTCGTTCCAAAACTAATAGGAAAAGGTTGATTTTACATCATCTTTCATCACAATTCACAGCATATGGGTCTGTCTAGGCGCGCATATAGACGTTTCGCGTCAAAAAACACTTCTTCTTAGCGTGTCGATGGCAAATTTCTATACGATCAAATCGTTTTGGCCCAAAATTCAGTTATTCGGACTACACTCGCTGATGCAGTCATAAGGTCGTCAAGTGTGCAGGTGTCAGCGCATGCAGCGCAAGATGGAAGGTGGGACATTATCTGTGGAGATACGCCGCATACACACTTGATCCTGTCGGGGCTGCGGGTTGTTCACAAGAGATACCGCGGCGTCGACATGAAGGGCTAAGAAGGAACATGGGTGGTTTTTAGTCAGTAGAAGTCTGACACTCCCTTTCGCTCTGCCCAAGAGCGGGAGGGGTTATTCGATGACTTTCCACGCACCAAAAAAAAACAACACCACACTAAAATGTAAAAAAAAAAAATAACTTGTGCTTGTGTTGTACTGTGTGTGCAGCAACCGATGACTACCTTTCTCCTATTTAAATAGATCTTCAACATATTAAGACAGGACCACTGTGGCCTAATATTCTTCCAAACATAAAGAATTATCGAAATCAGTTTACAGTTGGCAATGATATCTCTGAAAATCATACATACAAAAGTTTTGAAAGTCGGTTTAAAATAAAGCAAATTCTTACCGTGGCAGTGTAGCAACATTGCAAGTACAAGAGAGCAACCACGACGCATAGAAACACGCGGGAGACAGACATGGTGACGAGATTTGACAACTGCAAAACAATGGCCGACCTGTCAACAATTATGAGATTAATGATAGACCATTCTGACACTATTGAATAGCAGACTCGGGGCCCTGTTGACAAGCAATTAATGTCATATGTTATAAAGATTAAAGGTTCCTGGAATGACGAGCAAGAGGTCCTGGGAATAGGGGATCGGACAAAAAAAATCCAATTATTCTGTCAGAAAGATTTACTTAAAATAGTGGACACGTTATTTTTCTTTTTTCACTTAAACAAAAAATGAAGACAGTGATACAGTGCTTCGAAAACTCGATGTTACATTTTTGATTGGAAAGTGACGTCACAAGCCCTCCACTCATGATCTTTGACGCGTTTCTGGTCAGTCTATCACCTTTCCAAAGACGCTACGCTAACTACGCATTTCGTAGGCGGCAGCTACGCTTTTCGTAGACAGTGGCTACGCATTTATTTATTTACTAGCTGTACCCGCATGCGTTGCTACACCCATTTTCCTACACACTACCTGCCTACTTACCAACTATCTACCCTACCTACTACCCTACCCACTACCCTACCTACTACCCTACCTACTACCCTACCTACTACCCTACCTACTACTACCCTATGTCCTTCTCCTGGTTCTTAGCCACCTCCCTACCAATTTTCAGCTAAATCGGTTCAGCCGTTCTTGAGTTATAAATAGTGTAACTAACTCGACTTTCTTTTGTATATATAGAAGATTATTTTATTTTGCAAATAGATTTTTACAAACACTTTTACAAGTCACTTTTTTTTAAACAAGATGGCCGGTGTTTCGTACCTGACTACTCCGAGAAGAAACATCCGAAACAAACTCAGAGGTCATAGTCTCTTTTAAGGTCCAGACATAAACTTGTTATACACACATGAAGACTATGCAGATCAGTGTCAGATGGTCTTTTGAAGAAAGCACCACACAGATTTGAGTGGACCCGTCCAGTCAGTGTAAGCATTTGTCATTTATTTATTTATGTACACACAAAATACAAAAAAAGGAAAAAAAAACATAAAAAATAAAAGCGCACAAAGGTAGGGTAGGGTAGGTAGGTAGGTATTTCGTAGATGGGTCAAAGGTTTTCGTAGACAGTGCTACGTTTTTCGTAGACCACGCTACGCATTTCGTAGATGGGTCTACAATTTTCGTAGCAGGTGCTACGGTTTCCGTAGAGCGCAGCTACAGTTTTCGTAGACTGTGCTACGCTTTCGTAAACAGAGCTACACTTTTCGTTCGCACACGTGCCCAGTGCGGGTTGGTATGTCACATGTCTTCGAATTTTTAGTTCTATAGTTATGATATACCGGTTTCCTCACGATGTTTTTCTTCACCGTTTTGAGAGCAGTGGTGATGAAATAAATTACACAAAGTAATGCGCCTGCCTGGGTCGAACCCACGACTTCCTGTTCGTAAGTCGGGGCCACAACCACTGGGCCACCACTGCTATCACAGTATCATTATCTGCCTAGCCTTTTGCAAACTATGTTAGGGTCGGCTTCCAGTCTAACGTGATGCAGTTGTACACAAGTATTTTACGGGGTACGACTAATATGAATGCCTATCTGCCCTCCACAATTTGCACCAACAATAGGAACACCAAATATGTTTGCTTAAATATGAAAATATCGTAAATTGTTGGAATTTCAACTCTCGGCGGAAAATCTAAAACTGCTATTTTTTATTAGCGCCGTCAGCGAAGCTGTAAGAACCGCTGCGGCAAGGCTTCTGTGGAGCCCAACGTAAAACTGCGCGCCGCGAAGCCGAACACCCCGGTGTACATCTCTCGCCTGCATTACACCACTCAAGTAGAGGAAATCGAGGAGTACGTGCGCCAGAAACTGAAGTACACGCCAAGAGTTCAGCTGCTGGATTCGCGCCGCAACGTGAATTTCATTAGCGTTTGTGGTGCGCATACCAACGTGATCTCCAATCGGTGATGGAAGAAAGTTTTTGGACGCAGGATGTGGTGTTCCGTCGCTTCCGCGGACATATTCCAAAAGATCGCACTAAGTATCGTGCAATTGAAGTGAAGTGATACTAATCTATGTTACTAATACAAATAACATGCATGCGCGCAACCGAGCGAGCGTACGGACGTGTTACGTATCGTGTGTGTCACTAAATTACAAAATCTTACATTTTACTATCGGAAGTTTTAAATGGAGACGAAGTGTAGCGGCTGTGATGCCGTTGTTACTGATTCACTGTTTATGGAGTGTTCGCGAGTCAAATGTAAGAAGAAATTCCATCTCATTTGCCTGGCTTTAACGACGGAAAAGTTTGAAGCTTTCACGCCGGAATACAGGAGTCTGTGGAAATGTCCTGAGTGCACATGCACAATGCCGAAAAGGGGTAATACAGACACACCGGTTCGAGGAACTACAGTCGCCAGCAAAACTTTTTCACCGAGCAGCAATGTAAACACCGCCGAGAGAGGTAGTCGTCGCAATACAAGTGAAGTGATTGATACGGAGTGCCTACTTCTAGACGAGATACGGGAGTTTCGATGGGAAGTGAAGTCTCATTTGGAGGAGCAGCGGAAAGAATATACTTTATTGCAAAAAAGATTCATCGATACGGAAGCAGACTTAAAAGAATTAAAACAAATGTTGAGGGTAGTACAGCAAAAGGCAAGTAAAGTTGAACAACTAGAAGCAAGAATTAAAACGCTAATGGAAAGGAATGAAAGCCTAGAAGCCAGTCTAAAGAAAAGTCAGGCAAGGGAGCCAAATCAGATTGAGCAAGGCTCAAAAAACTTGACACCGACTTTTGCAAACGCCCTCAAAAAGCAGGTAGTTGGTAATAAAGTTCAAGTGAAGGAATTTGTGGCCACGAAAGTGGCGAAAGTAGTATCGAGTGGGGAACAGAAGCCAGAAGTAAATAGTGAGAGGTTTGCGAATGATATTATCGTGGAAAAGGAAGAACCGGAAAAAGAAGGAATTTGGACTTCTGTAGCACGGAAAAAACCCAGGCACTGGAACATTGACGTAAAAAAAGGCGGAAACACAACTGCAATCGACATACAAGGAACGGAAAAGAAGAAATACTTACACATATGGCGTTTGCAAAAACAAACAACAGTGGAAAGTGTAGAAAAATATGTTAAGAAAATGTATGAAGAAGAGGAAGTACCAATTAAAGTTGAAAAACTAAAGCATAGAACTGAAAGGGATTATGCTTCCTTTATCATCGGAGTTCCGGAGAGTAAATATGAGAAGTTATGTCAGCCTGAAAGCTGGGCAGTGAACATTGAATTTGCGGAATGGGTGTGGTTTCGTAGAACAATCAGCAGCCCCGGAAACCGTGAGTAACTCCGTTGAAATTTTTTATCAAAACGTGCGCGGGCTTCGAACAAAGCTAGAGGAATGTTATGTAAATATTTCAACGGCAAATGCAGACTTGTTCGCCATCACGGAAACGGGCTGCAATGACTCCATCCATGATGCAGAAATATGTCCACCTGGGTTTACTATATTGCGGTGTGACCGAGCGGATGGGCGAAAGCAAGGCGGCGCGTGTCTCGTGGCCTCACCGCGTTTTGAGTTTCGGCGAGTGTCACTACCCGATGACGTCAACGCTGACGATCATGTGTTCGAACTTGTTTGTGCTACTGTTTACCTAAATAACAGATTTATGTTTTTACTTTGTGTCGTCTATATTCCGCCTAGTAGTAATGATACTGAATACATGTTACTATTTAGTATCATTGAAAAATTTTGTAATAAGTACAGGGATATATTGGTTCTAGGTGACTTTAACTTGTATTCATGTTCTGTAGCCATAAATAATTATTATGAATACTTTTGTAGTTTTTGTGAATTCACTCAGAGTAACGCAGTGCTAAATTGTAATGGGCGTTATTTGGATTTGGTGTTGAGTACACTGGCGAACGGAGGGAGTGTGAGTGTGCGCGCGGCGGAGGCGCCGCTTGTACCGGTGGACGCGTATCACCCGCCGCTCGAGATCTCGGTTAGTACACACACGCGCCTGCGCCGGCTCCCCGGCTCAGCAGGCTCGGCTACACCTGACGGTAACGCATGTGCACCGGACGGGTGGAACTTTAATAAAGCAGACTTTCTGACATTGTATTCGTTAATTGCAGCCGTAGACTGGACGCCGTTGTATGAAATGGACTTAGAAGTAGGTTTAGATTATTTTTATTATATTATTAATTCTATTATCGATGACTGTGTACCCAAAAAAAAGCGAAGTCGTGGAAACTCAAGGTACATTTACCCTGAGTGGTACACTGTTGAAATAATTCGCGACATAAGGTTGAAGGCTTCGCTGCATAAACAATATAAGGCAAGCGGATCGAGGGCCGATTACGAAGCTTTTGCTCGGTGTCGATCCAACATTAAAAACATGTTAGTTGTGGCACAGGAACAATATCGGAACCGTCTTCAAGGACAAATGCTGAATGATCCTAAATCCTTTTGGAATTATGCCAAGTCTAGAAGGGGTAGGAGAAGCCCGCAAGCGATCTTGAAAGACGGGGTGGCATTATCAGGGCAAAGGTCTGTAGAGGAGTTTGCGGCCTATTTTTATTCAGTTTATAGAGAAGAGCGACCGGAGTTGGATGTAGAAGCGGCTATAGCCAGTGCAGGTAGTGGAAATGGAGCGGCGCGGGTGCATTTGGACCAGTTACAGTTAGGAGATGTGAGTCGTGCGCTTCTAGATCTTAAGCCGAAACGGTCCGCGGGGCCTGACGGCATTCCGCCTTACATATTCAGGGATTGTCGAGTAGCGCTGTCTAGGCCGCTGCTTTATATATATAACAAATGCCTCAAAGCTGCCGTGTTTCCGGAGAGGTGGAAAGTGACCCGTGTTGTTCCGGTTCCGAAAGCAGGGTCAGCAGAATCGGTGGATGGGTACAGACCAGTTGCGGTATTGTCGACGCCAGCGAAAGTATTGGAAACCGCTATTCATAAAAGCATTTATCTTCAGGTTAGCGCACAGCTGTCAGACGCTCAGCATGGGTTTCGACCGGGAAGAAGTACCACCAGTAATCTTCTCTGCCACATGGCTAATCTGGTACCAACGGTGGATAGTGGGGGGCAGACTGATGCTGCTTACTTTGACTTCAGAAAAGCATTCGACATAGTCGATAATGACATGTTGCTTAGAAAGTTTGCAAGTGTTGGTTTCACCCCTCACTCTCTCCAGTTTTTTGCCAGTTATTTGAGGGAAAGGCAGCAATATGTGGAATATGCGGGACACGTGTCAGATCCATATTTCACCAGGTCTGGGGTAAGTCAAGGTAGTAACCTTGGCCCTTTGGGCTTTCTTTTGGTGGTAAACGACCTACCAGAAGTAGTCCGGGATGCTTCTTGCCTGTTGTTTGCCGACGACCTCAAATTGTCCCTCACAATAAAGAGTAAAGATGACTGTGTCCGGCTACAAAAGGACATTGATAGGGTAGTGAGATGGAGCAAAGAAAATCTATTGGAGTTTAATAGCTCCAAGTGTGTGACCATCACGTTTTCTCGCGCACACAAGCCCATCTTACATACCTACTCTATTGACGGGGTGCCTATGGAACGGGTCACGGAAGTCAAAGACTTGGGAGTACGCTTTAACACCGTTTTGACTTTTCGTGATCACATCATGCGTAGCTGTAAAAGAGCGTATAGAAATTTAGGTTTCATGCTTCGTACAGTGCGAGGGTTCACGAATGTGAAGGCCATTGTAGCATTGTATAATGCATTGGTGAGGAGCCAGTTAGAATGTAATGCAGTCATCTGGGCTCCGCATGAAGCTAAATATAGTCTCATGCTGGAGAGAGTACAAAATAAATTTATTAGATATTTGTATAAACGGTATTATGGGGTCTATCCCTTTTACCCGTTAATGTATCCCACTTTATTTATTTTAGGTATGGTAGGATACAATGAGCTAAGGGTTAGGAGGGAGCTTGCACTCGCCTCATATATATTTAAATTATTGAGAGGAAAGGTGTACAATGCTCTTATTTTAGGCCAAGTAAGTCTGTGTGTTCCGGACAGGTACGTGTGGCGACGACGACAACCACGACTGCTAGTGGAGCCGCGGTCTCGGACCAACCTTTTACAGGAGGCGCCCCTGACGCGTGCACTCCGAACGCTCAATCTCATAGCCAGTGAGACGGACTTATTCTGTTGTTCTCTGAGTGAATTCACAAGGAATGCTTTATTTGTTATTAGTTATAAGTAGCAATTAAGTTAGGATTAAGTTATTAAGGCGCATTTATCGCATTGGGGTTGCCCTGTAATGATAGATGTAAGGTGATAGATAAATAAATAAATAAACATTTGTGTTAGTATAAATAATTAAAAAACTATTTTTTTAGTTATTTATACTAACACAAATGTTATTAGTATGTATTTTTAGGTTAAGGTATTTGTCTATGGGTCTTGGTTACCTGAAAATAAATGTATTCTATTCTATAATAAGAATTCAAGTTTATTTTACTACCACCCACTACTAGAAAAATAATAAACAAATAAGTATAAAATCAACACCATAAAACAGATTTTAATCAAGAGAATAAATATATTCTCGATCTAAAACATAATATATTAAATAAAAACACGTGTGGCACTAGGAGACTGACGCGGTAAAGCTATAGCATTTTTTTATCAACTTATGCAATTATAATTATTTATTTATTTTATTAATGCAGTATTTTTTTTCCTTTGTTTTTTTTTCTTTGATATTAATTCAAGTTACACTTTGAGCGTGGTGACCGATAAACAAACATTTTTTTTTCTTTTATTAAATAAAAGAGGGTTAGGTTTTTTTCGCTACGGAATTTCTGGATTCGGTCCCCACGCTCAAGGCCCGCGATAGAAGCTATGCAATAGCTTAAAAATTGTTACATCTATTCTACGAGTTACTACAAAAATAACATCCAGTCATGTCTACCCTGTATAAAAAAATTTAAAACTTCTTATCTATCTTATCTTATCTATATTGAAAGTTATTTTTATTAACCGACTTCCCAAAAAGGAGGAGGTTCTCAATTCGTCTGTATGTTTTTTTTGGATGTTTATTATAATTCATAATTAATTAATTTATTGTTTGTTACAGGTAAACATAAGATCTTACAAATAGTGTTGTTTGTATCACTGTAACATACCCATGGGGTGTACAATATTTATATTATTTAACAGTATGTCAATATTATTGGTTAAGTTAAAATTTATATTACTTACACATTCATTATTATACAATTAATTGAGGATATACAAAGACATGCACGTTTACAAGTCAAGAAAAAATGGTTAAAAAATGGTTATCGCATTATTATCTCCGTCATTAATGAACCGATTTTCAAAATTATTTTTGTGTTCAAAAAGGTATACTGCCGAGGTGGTCCCATTGTCACTAAATCAGGATCTAATGATGGGATCCCAAGGAAATCGAGGGCAACCCTCAAATTTTATAGGCACATATGATGTTTTTCATATAGTTTCTAAACCTGTTCAAGTATTTGCGTGTGGTCATCATAATATAATGTGGATTCACTGATGATGCTGGAAGGTACAACTCCTCAACGGTAAGAAGTTGAAAGAAAATTCTTTCTTATTTATACTCACTTATGGAGCGATAATTGTATTCTTTTAGGGTATCAGGTTGACCCGAGGTGGTCCCATTGTCACCAAGTCAGGATCTGATGATAGGATCCCAGGGAAATCAAGGCAACCCTCAAATTGTATAGGCATGTATCACGTGTTTCGTACTTTTTCCAAAGTTTTTTAAGTATTTGCATCTAGCAGCCATCACTTCATGTTGATGAGTTGATGATGGAAGGTATAACTCCTCAACGGTTAGGAGTTGGAGCATAATTCTTTAGTAAAATATTATGGGGACGTACTCGTATATATGGTTGTATTCTTTTAGGTTCTCTAGGTGAGCTGATTATGGAAGGTACTACTCCTAAACGGTTAGGAGTTAAAAGCAATAATAAGGAAATCTTGAAGGTTAAGGGTTAGGGTTCTTGGTTGAATGTTAAATGTATAATAAATATTTGTATAGGATATTACAACTAAAAATTGCAAAATAAAAAAACCTTTTTTGCAAAAAAAAACCCACTTCAAAAACACAAAAAAGGGAAAAACACAAAAACGAAAAAGTGAAAAATAAAGAAAAAGCAGCTTCTGAAGTCGGTGGCAAAAAAAAACGAAATCAAACAAACAAAATATCACCGACTTCAGAAGCTGCTTTTTCTTGTGATAAATTTAATTATTCTATAAAGGCTATGTCTAAATTATATATTGTTCACTTACCTACGAAGCTGTGGCTACTGAATGCAGCGTAGGGCGAGACCAAGGCTTATATACAGCTGGACTGTAGGGGCGCGCGGGAATAGGGCCGGCAATGGAGTCGATGTTGCTGGTTTAATATTTTTATTAATGTTTTTTGTTTGGATATTACAATTTGTCTATATGTTAAATTGGATTTAATATACAGGGTGTAAACGAACCCTTCACGCATCCGTCAACCAAGCATTCTGTACATCAAACTAAGTACCCCGACGCAAACATTTTTGCTGGGAAATGACTTTTTTTTATGGGGTCAAAAATCACATTTTATGGTAAAACGCAAAGTAGCACTCTTAAAACATTGTGCTAGTGGATGCTTTTAATAGTAAACGGGTCATGGAGGTAATTTAAGTAAAGTTAAAACCTGAAATACTAGTATTTACAAAAACAGCTGTGAAAAATTTGGAACTTTGACCCCCAATATCTCCGTAACTAGGAGGTTCCCAGGTATGGTCTAGAACAAAAAAATGATCGCAGTGGTAAGGAGAACAAATGCCTTTCGTTTGCGTTAAGGGTACTTTTACACCCTTTATGTCATCATCATTTTCTGCCCTTATCCCATGTCACTTGGGGTCGGCGCAACACGTTTTTTTCTTCCATTCTGCCCTGTCAGTCGTCACGTCATCATTTATTCCTTTTTCCTTCATATATTTATTTATTTAATATTAATTATAGCAACATTACGGAATCATTCAATACGATGCCATAAAACACAAAAAAAAAGAACAAATAATTTAAAAGTAAAATTAAATTAAACTACACCTATATCTACAAATGTACTAACTATGAATATTACTAGCATTTAAACCACAACTTCGACCACAAAAATTGTGATAGCTTAACTAATTGGCATAATATAATTTATAGCCTTTCTTTTTGACAGGTGGAAAATCATCGAATAACCCCCTGCCGCTCTTGGGCAGAGCAAAAGGGAGTGTCAGACTTCTACTGACTAAAAACCACCCATTTTCCTTCTTAGCCCTTTATGTCGAGGCCGCGGTATCTCTTGCGAACAACCCGCAGCCCCGACGGGATAATTTATAGCCTATAGCAACAAACAACACAAATAAATAGTGACTATGAATAATGCATCTCTCAGTGAATATTGTTTTAAATTAGATAATTATTTTCAATGATTACATTTTCATAATCGACCGATCGATCGAACATTATTCTGAAGCGATCTCATAGCCAACATGATCTGCTACGCTTTCTGTTACGATTTCGTAGCAAACATGAGTTGAAGTGCTATAATTAGTTTGTAAATGAAACTGATACTTTGGTTGTGGGTTCTGTCTGTCTTTTGTAGAACTCTGACAGTCGTAACAGGTAGTCAGTTGCCTGAAAATCTAACAACCCTTAAAATTAAATGATAAGAATAGCTGGTCGTTGAGTTGAACACAAGACAATGTTTGTAATTTATGTTCTTTCTCCAAAATTAGTTTACTGATAATATGTTATGTCTTTTTTATCTTTTATTATTGATTGTAATCAATCGTAATATTAACTTACACCATAGTATTGTATCGAGTCTGGTTCTTCTAACCAAACAGACAGATGTGTTGCTGGAGAGTTTGTTCCGCCACTTCTTCTTTCCAGCAAAAACACTAGGAAGTGTCGAAGGGTGGGCGTTTTGGGGGACTGTCACTTGTAAATAAGTAAAGTAAAGTAAATTTTGACGTTCGAAAAGTGCTGATTATCAGCCTAGTATGAATAAATGAGATTTGATTTGATTACTCTTATAACTGGGTTGTGGAACTCAGATAGGCAGTCGCTTCATGTAAAATACTGGTATTCAGCTGCATGTGGTGGTACTGGAAGCCGACCCTAACATAGTTAAAACATTGCTAGGCCGATGTGTATTTGCAGAACTTGTATTTGCGGTACTCAGAGATATTTAATGATTACTTAAGCCGTCACTTAGTAATAAATAATAAACTTTTACGTGTATGAGAATTGAGGGCCCATTTTGAACGAAGATTTACAAAGTAGAACAGTGTTTTGCGATAATATCTTGTTTTCACAAATTTTGTTCGGCATTAGGTAAGATTTGGGTATAAAGACTTTTTCTGTAGTGTACATAGTTTTTCAGGTACAGGCGGGCCCTCAATCCTCTATGTGAGAACTGAGGGCCCAACTTTACAGTCAATAACTCGCTTATATGACTTTCACAAAATCTGATTCCAACTTTCACAATTGTTGGGGAATGTTCACTAAAGCACATTTTTACAGAGTTTTAACAAACGGGCCCTCAGACCACACGCACATAAGATTTGACATACTTTTGTATGACAAAACTGTCAAAACCTTTACTAAGTGATGGCCTAAGTAATCATTACAACTTTCTGAGTGCGGCAGTAAATCATTCCAGTATTTCGTAGACACCTTTGGTTTTGGTGACAATACATTTTCATGACAGACATCACATGATCCAGCAGCCAGGATTGCCTCCTGACGAGAGAACTCCTCAACGTTAATAGCACGTATACAAAAGTTTGTATACGCGTCAAATACACACATACATACATAAACTTACGCCTTTTTCCCATGGGGTAGGCAGAAACTACAGAACACCACCTGCTACGATCCCTAGATACTCCTTTTGCCTCATCCACATTCATACATCTGGTCATACACGCACGCCGGTTGTGAGTATTATGCACCTGTCCTTTCTGAAGAACGGCACCAATAAGATCAGTGTATGTCTTTCTAGGGTGTCACCTCCTGGCGTTGCCTCTGACATCTGCCTTGTAAATAACTCAATACTCTTCTACAACTCTACTATAAAAAAACGTTGCCCCACACTAGGAATTTCTCCTGTATCGTGGGTGCGTTCACAAACATTTAAACTCACATACACAAATACTCAGACCAGGAACAATTATCTGTAGGTCATACAAATATTTACTCCGTGCGGGGATCGAACCCGCGAGACGCAGCGCAGCAGTCCATTGCTTGAGCCACTGCGCCAACCGTGCCGTCGACTATACTTCGATGTGATAGATAAACCAAACTGTTGTCTTTTCTTTTAATAAAACGTTGTTTAATTAAAAAACAATTTATTAATGCACTTGTTTCTTTATTATCCTACTAGCTGACGTCACGCGGTTTCACCCGCGTAGTTCCCGTTCCCGTGGGAATACAGAGACAAAAAGTAGCCTATGTCACCCGGGGATAGTGTAGCTTCCCAACGGTGCAATAATTTTTAAAATCGGTTCAGTAGATCCCGAGATTACCCCTTACAATTTAACAAACACACAAACTTTACTTCTTTATAATATTAGTATAGATACAGAAAGTAAGAAAATACTACTATCACTATTATATTATGACTTATGACTATTTGGATTTCACTTGGCATGTAAGTTATAATAAAAATAATAAAAAAAAGGAGGAGCTCGTGGCTTAATAAGAACTGCCACTCGGGTCGATCTTTAGGTAAAGCTGTGCTTGCCTAGGTCGGTCTGTGGATGGGTGACCGCCCGACATACCGAGTTTCCTCCGTGCCTCGGAAAGCACGTTAAGCTGTTGATCCCGGCTGCCAAATATAGATCTTTGGCAGTCGTTACAGGTAGTCAGTGACCTGAAAGTCTGACAACCAGTCTTACCAAAGGGTATCGTATTACCTAGTATTAACTGGGTTGCGGAGGTCTCTCCATGTAAAATACTGGTACTCAGCTGCATCTGGTTAGACTGGAAGCCGACCCCAACGTAGTTGGGAAAAGGTTAGGCAGATGATGATGTAAGTTAATAATAGGGTATTTGACAAAAAAACATCTAATTACTCCGTCAGATAGATTTCCAAAAAAATATTGAATACATTTTTTTTTCACGTTAAATAAAAAATCAAGACGATTCATTGCTTCGCAAAAGTCGTGTGACATCACAATGCAGTACATTTTTACCGGGCAGTTACTTCAAAAGCCCCCACTCATGATCTTTGACGCGTTTTATGTTCATCAATTTTTATTAATTTGATAAAACAAAAAACACGTATCCAATATTTTTCGATAATCAAACTGACGGACTAAACAGATTTTTATTTTTTTTGTCAGGAAACATCCCTATTCATAGTGTTTTGTATTAACACAAAATTTCATGTTTATATGTATATATTCAACACAATATAAATTGTTTAGTGAATAAATGAAATTAATGAATATTTTATTCGCTCTAATCGGTGCCAATACCTATGTTCCGACTATTGATGTTACGGAGCTTCGACTACGTTTCCGATAGGTCGGAACTTCCGATTGATATTACACCTCCGGTTCCAACTTCAGTTCCAACACTTTTAAAACGGTGGTGGCGGACGCGGTCAACGTGTACGAACATGTTTATGCATACATTTTATTTTACTAGGCCCGCCCTTCTTAACGCATCTCTCTTCTGCCACCATCTCGGGGTCCACCTCCGATTCCGGTTTCGACTCCAGCCAACAAAATTTAAAAACTCCGATTCCGACTTAACATAACATCACGCCTGTAATCCCCGAAGGGTTAGGCAGAGGTGTACCTAAAAGTACACCCACATTACGCCAGTTATGTTTAGGTCCCATGTAATAGGGGGCGAGCCCATTGCCATCAACCGGGCACAAATCCAGACTCCGTAGCTGTTACTGATAAATTCCTGATGGAAAAAGCCAATAACACTTTGCCCGACCCGGGAATCGAACCCAGGACCTCATGCTCAGCATTCGCGCTTGCGACCAGTAGACCAACGAGGCAGTCAAAAATTTAAAAACTCCGATTCCGACTTCTGTTTCGATAAACCCACCTCCGTTACATCCCTAGTATCAATACCGATGTTCCGACTTGTTTGTTTACTGTTTAAGCATTACGTTCCAAGTTGATTGGAAAATATTTGACAGTTCCGGGTCGTGGCGCCTGAAAAAATTACACAGGTTTGCAATGCAACGTTTTTTTTTTTTTTTTAAAAGAAATAAAATATTTGGTTTTTCTCTCTGATATCTGAGTGACGTTTCTTAAAGATTACGAGAAAAATAATAAAAAAAATCTATTACGTCAGGATGATTTAATATTGAATATTTAACATTTTACTTAAAAATGTCTGAGCGCCTACATTGTAAAAGCTATAAAAGTACGTCATTAAATTATTTCAGCCAATTCTTTTTTGCATGTAATTAGTTTGACCGGACAAAACTATCAATTCTAGTCAATAATCGTCGCGACATAGAAGTTAAAGAGTCTATGGTTCATAAATCTATGGTTTCTCAATGACCTACTGTGATGATGATGGGATTATCTGATAATTAGCTTATTCGTATTCGTACAAGTGACATCTTTTAGATATTCCTTATAGTCGACAAAAACATTCTAATTTTCTGGAATAAAAGGTCGCTTTTCGTCCTTCATCTCGTTTAGTAGAAGTTGTAGTCTATGGTTAAATTCGCCGAAGAACCAGGGTCACCGTCATAGCTCTCAGAATATGTAAGTTCTAGTGGCAATGGCCTGGTGAAGGTTGCGGGGATCCGCTGGATGCTAGACGCACGGGACCGGTCAATGTGGCGACACTTAGGGGAGGCCTATGTCCAGCAGTGGACGTCTTTCGGATGAAATGATGATGATGAGTGGCAATGGGCAGGCCACATCGCTGTAAGAAAGGTTCTCGAGTGGCGACCACGAACCGGAAGACGCAGTGTTGGTAGGCCTCCCACCAGGTGGACCGACGACATCGTGAGAGTCGCGGGCAACCGGCGGATGCAAGCGGGAGGTTGCCGTTCTTTATGGTGTTCTATCATCATCTGCCTAGCCTTTTCCCAACTATGTTAGGGTCGGCTTCCAGTCTAACACATGTATTTTACATGAAGCGACTGCCTCCACAACCCAGTTAATACTAGGTAATACGATACCCTTTGGTAAGACTGGTTGTCAGACTTTCAGGTTTACTGACTACCTGTAACGACTGCCAAAGATTTATATATGGCAGTCGGGACCAACAGCTTAACGTGCTTTCCGAGGCACGGAGGAAACTCGGTATGTCGGGCGGTTACCCATCCACAGACCGCCCTAGGCAAGCACAGCTTTTACCTAAAGCAGCCGAGTGGCAGTTCTTATTAAGCCACGAGCTCCTCGTTATGGTGTTCTATGAGGAAGGCATTTATTAAACAGTGGTCGTCTTCGGGCTGATGATGATGATGACATAAAAGTTGTGAGTGAATAGTTCATCTGTCATATATCTTATCCTCATCCGTGTCATACTGAGCATTAATAAGACAACTGAGAGATTTCTTGTCCGTCATATCCGGTTCTTTCAATAACTTCGGCTGACTCTGGCTGTGGAGGCTTGCCTCTGAGTTTTCGGTATCTGGGTCTATGGTCACCCGTTCTATGGTGACTTTTATGTTGTTCAGTAGGTTCGCTTTGTCTGAAACAAGTTATTTAAATATAGTTAGTAAAGATTTCGTTTAGAATTGTAGATTGTCTGGCTGTTTGATTGTCCGTCTGGTCCAGTGGCCGCAAGCGCGATTGCTGAGCATGAGGTTCTGGGTTTGATTCCCCGGTCGGGAAAATTGTTATTGGGTTTTTTCATCACGAATTTCTCAGTAGCAGCCACTGAATCTGGTCCCTATTCCATGGGACTGAAACATAACTGGTATAATGTGGGTGAACTATTAGGTACACCTCTGCCTAACCCTTTAGGAATTACAGGCGTGATGTTATATTATCAGCGACCACACCCCTGTACACCCAACACCCATCGAGTCCAAAATGAGGCAGCCAAGAATCTGCTAAACATCATCTGCCTAGCCTTTTCCCAACTATGTTAGGGTCGGCTTCCAGTCTAACCAGATTCAGCTGAATACCAGTTTTTTATATGGAGCGACTGTCTATCTGACCTCCACAACCCAGTTAATACTAGATAATACGATACCCTTTGGTAAGACTGGATGTCAGAATTTCAGGTCACTGACTACCTGTAACGACTGCCAAAGATCTATATATGGCAGCCGGGACCAACAGCTTAACGTGCTTTCCGAGGCACGGAGGAAACTCGGTATGTCGGGCGGTCACCCATCCACAGACCGACCTAGGCAAGCACAGCTTTACCTAAAGATCGACCCGAGTGGTAGTTCTTATTAAGCCACGAGCTCCTCAAGATAATAATAAGCCAAGAATCTGCTAATAAAATAAATAAATAGCTGTCAAAAATACAGATATGATGTTTTTCTGTTTTTTGGCTTTTTTTTTGAGGTTCTTTACAAAGGACAGGTGCATAGTACTCGCAACCGGCGTGCGTGTATGACCAGATGTGTGAATGTGGACGAGGCAAAAGGAGTATGTAAGGATCGTAGCAGCTGGCGTTCTGTGGTTTCTGCCCACCCCCATTGGAAAAGAACGTGAGTTTATGTATGTACACAGCAGTCCAGTCAACGTACCAGGCAAACAGCTATTGGGACAAGGACATATCGAGGAGACATCTGGGCTGGTGATACGAATATTAGCGTACGAATGCTTCATCACTATGTTTTCCTTGTCACAGCCACATTTGCCGCAGGAGCCCTTCATCTTCACCACCTCTTTTGTTGAATATATACCTGGGAAAAGTGAAGGCTTGTGAAGACCTCGAACATAGTTTAGGTTCATCTGCCGACAGCATGACACTGAGAAATACTTTAGTACATAACTGTCAGATTATGGATTATGGTTTGGAGTCTGGACTCCGTCCGCGATTTTCGGGACAAGCCCGCAACCCTACCAACTGGAACTCAACTCCTGAATGCCAGAATTAACAGTGGCGACATACCACCAGAAAGCTCTTCTGAGACGATGAAGCTTGACAAAGACCTTAATAAATAATTTAACTGTCTTGGAAAGAGTAAAGTTATATTTGGCGGAGACGGTCAATAGTATGGTCGCTAAATCAAGCGTGGCGGAGACGGTCAATAGTATGGTCGCTAAATCAAGCGTGGCGGAGACGGTCAATAGTATGGTCGCTAAATCAAGCGTGGCGGAGACGGTCAATAGTATGGTCACTAAATCAAGCGTGGCGGAGACGGTCAATAGTATGGTCACTAAATCAAGCGTGGCGGAGACGGTCAATAGTATGGTCACTAAATCAAGCGTGGCGGAGACGGTCAATAGTATGGTCACTAAATCAAGCGTGGCGGAGACGGTCAATAGTATGGTCATTAAATCAAGCGTGGCGGAGACGGTCAATAGTATGGTCACTAAATCA
This sequence comes from Diarsia brunnea, assembly GCA_949774965.1. Lineage (NCBI taxonomy): Eukaryota > Metazoa > Arthropoda > Insecta > Lepidoptera > Noctuidae > Diarsia > Diarsia brunnea. The sequence goes on along the minus strand of OX459025.1, from coordinate 1,757,398 downwards.
AGCGTGGCGGAGACGGTCAATAGTATGGTCATTAAATCAAGCGTGGCGGAGACGGTCAATAGTATGGTCACTAAATCAAGCGTGGCGGAGACGGTCAATAGTATGGTCACTAAATCAAGCGTGGCGGAGACGGTCAATAGTATGGCGGCACGTGACCCGAGTGTTAGCAGCACCTTCCGACCGTCCTAGAGAACGGAACCTCCAGGCCTAGGAACTGTACTACGTTTCGTTTGGCTATAAATTATTATTGTGGTTATTGTGTTCAGTTGTAATTGCAAGTACTTTGTTAGTGTAATAAAAACAGTGTTTTGCACCCTGTGAGTTTTCATTGCACGAAACCTATGTTCCGCCCACATAATGCTCGAGTCTAACTGAATAAATCCTGACGATGCGACATAATAGAAAAGTTTGCGCCAGTGATTCGTGCAATGAGAACACTGAATAGTGTGTCTCGGTGTTTGGACGTATTTTCTTGTTCTTTGGCGGAATTCCAGAGGGTGACACTTAGTATGTTGTCCACTGTGTAACTTGTATTTCTACCCAGACCCGTTACTTGGGACTGGACTATTAGTATTTTATGACTACTTTTGTTAACTTGGGTCTTACCTGTTAAAACAAATGTATGTGTTAATGAGTAAATAAATAAATAATATATTGTTAATTTAAATGCCAAAAATGTTCAATTGTTGACCGTTTACGTTATGAAACGTATAAAATATTATGCATTGAATAGTATATGAGTCATGGAATTATTTAAACTAAAACAAAATTAAAACTTGAAAATTTTAGAACTCTGACCTCCAATATCTCCGAAACTATGTAGAAGAAAATAAGACCGCGCGAATTTAGTAAAGGTTTCGTATGTCAAATCTTTACTAAGTGCCGGCTTAAGTGATCGCTAAACATCTCTGAGCGCGGCAATTAGTCTGTATCCAAGCATTGGGTACATTTAAAGCTGTAAATAAGTTATTTTTATTACCTCTTTCATCTTTGTTAAAAACCACAGGAATATCAAGGCCTGCTTTTCCAACTGCAGTTTTCTGGCCTCTTCTTCCACCGGCAGGTGCCGTTCTTCCTCTCGCAATATTGGCACCTCTTCTGCCACTCCCGTGTTTTTCCACTCGCCTTCTGCCAGCTGTCCCAGCTGTCGCTATTGGCATATCCACGCCCCTCCTTTCAGAGACAGGAATAACGGCGTGGGTTCCACCGACGGTCTTTCTTTTCATGCCAGGTTTGATGGAAGCCAAAGCCTTAAAAAAAACAGAAAATGCGGTTGTGGCGACAACGGCATCTATAGCAACACATGCTAACTAAAATGACAAATCCTACATCGCGCTATCTGTAATAACTTTATCCACGACATTAGCCTATATAGAAAATTCCGACTTACATATGTCGGGCAGTTAGCCCACCAGAGACAACACCCGTCTGGTCGGAGGATCCTCCCTTTTCTATGGGGGATTGGGACAAGCCCGCCACACTATTCCCAAACCACTGTAACTTCTGTAAGACAGAATCAACAGTGGCGACCACAAGAAAAGCGCCGAGACAATGAAGCCCGACGAAGTCCCAGAGAAACGATTAAACTGTCTTGGATCCCGCAACGAAATTAATCAGAAAATAATAGCAGAGGAGTAGGAAAAAACATAATTTCCACTTGCCTCCGTATCAGCAGGAGACAGAACAGAACAAGGCCAATAGGCACACAGGGACGTATACAACTGGGATAAGCCCAGTTGCCTAGCACCACGGATATTATTGTCATTAATATTACTGGGTCCTAAGTTGTGAGCTGTTATATTTGATTCCAATAATAGGTATGACAAAAATGCTTGAACGCACGGAAATTTGTTCTAGTTTCTACAAGGTCCGTATAGTAAATAACTCCGGATGTAACCTGTACATTATCCAACATAATATTACGTTCATTCTGCCAAAGACTACACTCCCATAAAATATGATGTGCGGATTGTTCATTTTCGCAGTCAGATGTAGAACATTGACAAAAAGGCGAGGCAACAAGCTTGAAGGAAAATAATTTACTCTTAAAGTTACCATGACCTGTGAGAAATTGGGCAAAAAAAAAAATGGGAAATTGGGAATTTTTGGGATGAGGAACTTTACACCCTGTTCCTCATACCCCCCCAAACGGTTATTTGGCACATGCCACCAGTTAAAACCAAGGTTACCGACGTAGCCCGAAGAATTGTCAAATTTAAGTGGTAGTGGGTAAGGCACATTGCTCGCAGAACGGATGGCCGATAGGGCCGAAAAGTTCTGGAGTGGCGACCGTGACCCGGAAGACGTTGCGTTGGAAGGCCTCCCACTAGGTGGACCGATGACCTGGTGAAGGTTGCAGGAATATGGATGCGACACGCACGATTGGTCACGTTGGGGACACTTGGGGAAGGCTATGTCCAGCAGTGAACGTCTTTCAACTGAGATGATGATAATTTTTTTTTGTTGAAAGCATTGCCCCACACAAGGAATTTCTCCTGTATCGTGGGTGCGTTTAGCGTTTTTTCTCAGAGGCAGGAACTTTACTTCAATATATTAAAGACAGAAGAGTCGACTAAATATGAACAAATCATAAAACTATTGGATGATTATTTTGAGCCGAAACAAAACGAAATTATAAGTACTTATAGCTTTCATAAACGAAATCAGGTAGAAGGGGAAAGCTTCGATTTGTTCTACACTGAAATAAGAAAATTGGTAAAAAAATGCAATTTCAAAGAACAAGAAGAAAGAATGATCAGAGACCGTATTGTATTAGGTGTTCAAGATCACAAATTACAAAGAATTTTTATAGAAATAAACAACCTAACACTACAAACAGCAGTGGACATGTGCAGGGCTTCAGGATTGTCAAATATTCACAGTAAGATGATGCACCAGCAGACAACGGTGGTTGACAAGGGCGGATCCAGGGGGGGGGCACGGGGGCACGTGCCCCTCCAGATGGTTAAGGAGTTTCCATCACAGTACATACTTATTAGCGAAATCGGATTATCAGAGCAATATAACAGAAAAATAGGATAAATATTTTTCTGGGGGCACATGAAGTCTAGTCAACAAGTGCTTTTTGGAAAAAAAAACTCCGCATCCGAAACATATGAATATTAAAAATTTAACCAATAAGCTCTTGTTGACTAGACTACATGTGCCCCTCCCGAAATGAAATCCTGGATCCGCCCCGGCCTGGTGGTTGGTATTGTCTGGAGCACAGTAGCTACTGATGTTCAACAGTCAGCGGATAATAAAGCTAAGTATGCTTCTAGCAAGGACTCTACAGATTCTTACAATTGTAAAAAATGTGGAACACGGCACGGGCCAAGAAATTGTCCAGATTTTGGAAAGATTTGCTCCAATTATCAAAAACCTAACCATTTTAAAAAAGGGTGTAAATTTATTAGAGAAATTAATGTGCTTAACAGTGATAATACTGGGGAAGCAAATAATAATGTGCACAATTTGTGACTAGTAAAAGTGTGTCATAATATTGGTTCTCATAGTAACATTAGAAATTAGAGGAGCTCGTGGCTTAATAAGAACTGCCACTCGGGTCGATCTTTAGGTAAAGCTGTGCTCACCTAGGTCGGTCTGTGGATGTGTAACCGCCCGACATACCGAGTTTCCTCCGTGCCTCGGAAAGCACGTTAAGCTGTTGGTCCCGGCTGCCATATATAGATCTTTGGCAGTCGGTACAGGTAGTCAGTGACCTGAAATTCTGACATCCAGTCTTACCAAAGAGTATCGTATTGCCTAGTATTAACTGGGTTGTGGAGGTCAGATAGGCAGTCGCTCCATGTAAAATACTGGTATTCAGCTGAATCTGGTTAGACTGGAAGCCGACCCTAACATAGTTGGGAAAAGGCTAGGCAGATGAGTAACATTAGAAATAATGAGTGGATTCTAACATTAAGAGTAGAAAAGAGAGAGAGTTCTTATAGTTTTTCCGGTAATCTATAAGTGTTGAACTAATGACTGTATTTTTTTTTTAATTTTAGGCTCCGTTGTTTCGGTTATAAGGGGGGGGGGGGATTGTCGGACAGACAGACACACGAGTGATACAGTAACGGTTCGGTTTTTTCCTTTTGAGATACGGAACCCTAGAAAATGGGATAAGGGCAAGAGAATGATTATAAAAACTTCATTACGCAGAAACCTTTTTAATGGAAGCGCTAATGCTTTTCCTTTCTGCACCGGCTAGTAGAGAACAGATACATTCATCGACTGGACCTGTCCCTTCTTGCATCTTCTTGGCTGACTCTTCGTCCAATTTCTTGATTTGAGCGTAATCCATTTTGTTGTTTCGTTCAATGCTTTTAAAATTTGCTCTGTAGTTTTTGCTGTTGGAGTATAGTAGGATAAATTATGAAGCTAGCGCTTTTTCCATCTGAAATAAAGTCAAAAGTCTAAGTCAAAGCATTTATTTCAATTAAACCATTACTGGTACTTTTGAATGTCAGAAGAACAATTCATAAAACTAAACTACGAGTGCAATACGTCATCCCGAAAGCCACCACGCCGAACCACACGCCGCCGAATGCCCGCAACAACGAACACTGCGAGCACGAAAGCACGCAGCGACGCACACCGCAACAACGAATACACGAGACTCCAAATCATGGAACAACGAATGCACGTCGCAACGCGCAACCGCCACCCCGCGGTTCGGAGCCCCGCGCACCCACAGCCACGGCACGCGCCGCCGCGCGCCCCCGCACCCACAGCACTCGCCGCCGCAGACATCCGGCGACGCGCAACTCGACGCAGCAACCCCCGGGACGACGCATTGCACTCCTAAGCTACAGTCACAGTCACAAGGCATAATAACTTGTGAAAGAACTGTAGTTGCCCATTCCCTAGCGTCCTAAATGTATCAGTAGAAGCCATGAAGGCTTTACATGGCGTTACATGGGACTCGAACATAACTGGCGAAATGTGGGTGAACTAATGGGTACAGCTCTGCCTAACCCTTTGGGGATTACAGGCGTGATGTTATGTTATGTTTTTAAGTAGCTGATCAAACTGAGGAAGGATCAAAGACACGAATGTGCTTGTCGATTGTTTTGAGAGGTAAAAGGGCCTGCGAGGAATTTGATAGATAGGTATTTGTTTTTTTTTTTTAAAAAACCCTTGCACCACACTAGGAATTTCTCCTGTATCGTGGGTGCGTTCACAAACATGTAAAGTCACATACACAAATACCCAGACCCGAAACAACTATCTGCCGGTCATACAAATATTTGTTCCGTGCGGGGATCGAACCCGCGACACGCAGCGCAGTAGTCCAATCGCTGAGCCACTGCGCCAACCGTGCCGTCTGAAGAAACTGTTGCCGTCGCGTAGAGCCTCTTTTTTTTGGGGATGGGAAATCATCAAATTACTCCTCCGGTAGGGAGTGTTAGACTTCTACTGACTAAAACCCACTCATGTTCCTTCTTAGCCCTTGTGCCGAGGCCGCGGTATCTCTTTCAAACAACCCGCAACCCCAACGGATCCCCGACGGGATCCGCAGCTCCGAAGGGGTCGCGTAGAGCCTGCCCCGTAGATAGGAATAGGGACAGTTAGGTACGTATATCTATAGCTTACTTACATTATTTTCTGTTTAAAATATGCAACATTTATATTTCAAATATAGCTTGTGTATTGAAGTGTCGGCAATCATTATTTTGTGCTGTTTCTCTGCTATTGTATTTTTTACCATGTTTATTACCTGTGAAACTTAATGTCATGAAATTACTTACATATGTCTACCTACATTAAAATGACTAATCATCTGCGTATCTTCACCTAAAGTCCATTTCACGAAAGAAGTCCCGCAAACGCAGCGCTGTATGTCCCGCGACATAATGTTGTTTCACAACTTTTGGCATCGTAAATAAATCTTATAACGCACTAATCCAATAATAAACACAAAATATCTACCACAACAAACGCACCTTGATAACATCGACAAACGACAACATGGCCGATCTGTTAAATTTAGTTCCACAATTGTCCGCGGGACTTCTTTCGTGAAATGGACTTTACATTAAAATGACTAATCATCTGCGTATCTTCACCTAACTAACCATCATAACGTCGTGAAATATCTCTCAGACTTGCTGTTTTCCCTCAGCGAAGCAAGTGATAATAATCAAGATTCATTAAGGACATGAAACCGAAAAAACAGAACTGCGTGTTTTGGATTCGAACTTGAAACCGCGGCGGATCGGCGGTCACACCACTGGAATATCACTGCTTACTAACGGGATAAAAGTATCCTTAGACATGTTAATTCAGGTTGTAAATCATTTGTAGGTGTGCCCCAAACATTCAACCTGTTTAGTAATTTCGCTGAAAGCATTGATATAAAAACTAAAGATACGGTCGTCCGAACATTTGCTCGACGCGTTCGCCATACAGATAATCGGTGTAGTCTGCTCGTTAACGTAACCTTGTATAAGCGGCGTGGTATTTTCGAGGTATAAAGAACATAATTAAATAAAGATTTTAATAAAATTTACGACCGCACCCGAAGAGAGCCGATCGTGGACTAGTTCACTTCGGCTTAGGAAAGACCATATTGGGACCACGTTCGAGGCGTCATTTTAACATGCCGTCCGGCCAGTCCTTACGCAGTAATATATAAGTCAATGGCTGAAAGAGTAACAGACATCCATCTATTCTAAGATGATAAAAACCATATAAAATACCTTGTGGACGACGCAAATTTAATTAGAATTGAATACTGAACAAATATGATACTAAGTCATTTGGTTTTGTTGCTAACTGGGCATATTTTTAAAGGTTTTCTAGAAATAATATTGTGAATGACTTTTGAAAGATGTTGCAGCAAGTTTTGAAGTTTATGAAGTGACAGCAGATAGAAGAATATGAGAGAAAGATACTTTATCAGCTATGTCCGGTTTCTGTCAATATTCGTAAGGTACACGAAAGAGTTTTAATAACAAACAAAATATGTTTAACGTGTTGGACCTACCCTAAGTTACATGGGACAATTGCAAGATAATTATAATAAAGAAGCATTTATAGGATCATATCATCATCATCTGCCTAGCCTTTTCCCAACAATGTTGGGGTCGGCTTCCAGTCTAACCGGATGCAGCTGAATACCAGTATTTTAGATGGAGCGACTGCCTATCTGACCTCCACAACCCAGTTAATACTAGGTAATACGATACTCTTTGGTAAGACTGGATGTCAGAATTTCAGGTCACTGACTACCTGTAACGACTGCCAAAGATCTATATATGGCAGCCGGGACCAACAGCTTAACGTGCTTTCCGAGGCACGGAGGAAACTCAGTATGTCGGGCGGTCACCCATCCACAGACCGACCTAGGCAAGCACAGCTTTACCTTAAGATCAACCCGAGTGGCAGTTCTTATTAAGCCACGAGCTCCTCTTATTTATAGGATCATAATGAGATCATAATAGGATCATAATGGGGTCATAATAGGATCATAAAATGTTCCTCCTTATGTTATTTGCGTTCTAGGGCCGTGGTGACTCTTTCGGACAATTTTCGCAACCCTATTCCCACAAACTATGCTGCCATCTCTATGAGGAACGCGAAGAGCACAACACGCTGTCACGCTGCTTCTCTGGATTTGTTTGAGCATCATCATCATTTCAGCTAAACGACGTCCACTACTGGACATAGACCGTCTATCTTGCCACATTGACCGGTACAGTGCGATCGCATCGCGCGGATCCCCGCAACCTTCACCAGATCATCGCTCCACCTAGTAGGAGACTTTCCAACGCATATGTATGTAATTTTCCAAACGATGGGGCACTGAATAAAGTGTACTGCCTGTTCCATTAGTTGCTCGTTATTAAAGGAGCTGTTAACACGCTTATGAAAGTACCAAGCCTTGTAAACTGAATTAATTTAACATCCACTGCTAAGTTTAAATTATTCATTTATATTTGCATGCCGCGTGAGCACAAGTCATCTATCCGACGACTCGGAGACGGGTTGTGGACACACAGACAATTTGTTGTTGGACCCATATGCTGGGTGCTTGTCAAAGTGTTAAATTGTCATCTACACGTTAAGAAAAGAGAGTGAAAATAATAACAAGCAATTACAAGCAAACTTTATTGATCCTTATTATTACACAACATTAATATAATATTATAAAAGAAAAATAAATAAAGTAACAAGTTGTTATCCACACTTGCCTGAGTTACATTCTTGAGAGTTGAGAGTTAACAAACAAATTTTATTTAAAAACAGGCAAAAGTTTTAAAGAAGATTTTAATTTGGAAAACTAGTAAGGGACACATCACGCTTGTACAATTTCAAGCACTAATATTTATACAGGGTGTAAATCTACCCATCACACAGCCGTCAACCAAGCATTCTGTACATCAAACTAAGTACCCCTACGCAAAAATTTTTGCTGGGAAACCAATTTTTTTTTCGAGGTCAAAAATCACATTTTACGGTAAAACTCAAAGTAGCACTCTTAAAACATTGTGCTAGTGGATGCTTTGAATAGTAAACGGGACATGGAGGTAATTTAAGTAAAGTTATAACCTGAAAAACTAGTATTTACAAAAACAGCTGTGAAAAATTTGGAACTTTGACCCCCAATAACTCCGTAACTAGGGGATTCCCAGGTATGGTCCAGAACAAAAAAAATATCGCAGTGGTGGGGAGAACAAGTGCCCTTCGTTTGCGTTAAGGGTACTTTTACACCCTATATAATAAAAGTAAACTAAAGGTCCATACTTAAATAATTTACTAAAATGTATATGGCAACATTAACAAAAAACAACTCCCACCTTTGTACCACTCTTGTACATGAAGTTTAAATTAAATAAACAAATAAAAAAAAAATACAACCATTTTGTCATAAGCATACGATTAATGTTTACATGTATTTATTATGTTAAATATGCAGTCTACGTTTAAGTTTACATTTTAGAGTTTTCAACTTTTTAAGCGCCAGTCGGGTATAGTCGACAAATGTAATCGAGCCCAACACACCACCGTCGGCTGTAGCCGACAAGAAACCGTTTTTTTTTTACTTTGTAACTGCTGTTAAATACAAAATAGTGTCAAAAAAATAATGATATTTAATTTTCAAAAATATGGGACGCAAAGCAATGATTAATTGGTTATCGAAAAAATGATGAAATATTTTTTGGACGTATTTGTGGCTTGGCGTGAGAGACGTCGATGCGTTTACGCTCTGGCGTTCAAAAGGTTAAATTTAATAGTATTAATTTCGATTCGGTGTCGAATCAACTACGGTCCTTTTGCTGGACTATTGATTAATTATTATGCTATTACGAGTATGATAAATTAATACTAAGTGAATTACATTATAATAAATAAATACTATAGTACAGATATCACAAAAAAAGAATATGCCTCGTCTATCATATATACTTTTTCTGAATGAACTGTATATACAGTACTTTTAGTACCAATCACTACTAAAATATTCTAAAGTACTATTAAAATGTAGAGTCACGAGCACTTACATGTGCACACGTAGCAACTTTAAAGCTTACATAGCGATGGACTCGCTAGTCGGGTTCTGGGCATGAACAAGCCAGTAATCTACAGCTACATATAACGAGGACTCGGATGCGGGTTGTGGGCACACGAACGAATTTTTGTTCGACCCGTATGTTAGACACTGAAAGTGTTATAAAGTGGTTTTCACTAATTATATTGATTGCAATTTTATGTTGCAGTAAGCATAGTATTTTGGCCCGCATACTATTTTGAAATAGAGCTCAAAGTTGCAATCAATATTGACGAAATTGCTTCTGAATTTTGTTGAGCATTTATGAGTGTTCGTGACTACACACGTACTCGGGAATAAATACGCCACATCGTGCATTAGAAAGCGACGGCACACAGGCATGACAGACAGAGACAACGATTATATTAACGGCCAGTGTGTACTAGTACCTATGTGTAAGTTGTGTCACAATATATGTTTGTGTGTGTCAATTTGGAAAGTCATATATATTTCCAATTATGGTTATTTTTTTTATATTGAAATTATATACGTCTTTTATACTGACATGGTTACTTAAATTATTATCAACACTGAAATAAACATGGTAAATATCCCGTTTTCAGTGTAAATGATAATTATTTTTATGACTAAAGAGTAAAATATGTCTACTGGTTAATTTTATGAATTACATCCTTAATATAAACAACAGATATAAAAATAAAATATAGATAATAAATAAGGCATTTGACAGTTTTCTTTTAGATTGCACGAAATAAATAAGTAAAATTTGAGCAAACATAAAAAAATGCGAATTGTAAAATCACACTATCGCTTAGTCCGACCCGGGAGTCAAAACGAGGACGGCCAAACGTCAAAATTCAATACGTTCATGTATATTTTATTATATTATATAGGCAAATACCATATTTTGTTTTATTAGACTAGGTCAGATAAAAAGTTGTCATTAAAATTTCACAGTAATTATAAATAAAAAAACAACATATATACACGCAAGTGTAAATTATGCAGAAATAAATATACATTGATATTATTAAGGATTAAAACTAGGTACCGAAACTTCACGTTCATGACGGCTATTGATATTAAACCCTTTTTTTTACTATGGGACAAGCCCGCCACACTATTCCCAAACCACTGTAACTCCTGTAAGCCAGAATCAACAGTGGCGACCACAAGAAAAGCGCCGAGACAATGAAGCCCGACGAAGTCCCAGAGAAACGATTTAACTGTCTTGGATCCCGCAACGAAATTAATCAAAAAAGAATAGCGGTGGAGTAGGAAAAACATAATTTCCACTTCACTTAAAACCCTTACAAAATAAATGATTTTGAAAACTGGTCATCAACAGCCCACACCAGTCCACTGCTGGTCATGGCACTCTCTAATCCCATACTAATCGATTTGATTCCCAGCAACTCACACCACAAAAAATATTTCTGGGAAACGATTTTTTAAATCGGTTTGACGGTAGAACTCAAACACAGTCAAATCATGAAAAGTATGGAGATCGTGGTGGTATTTAAAGTGCACTTATCGTAACTCGATTCCCAGCAATTCACATCACAAAAATTATTGCTGGGAAACGACTTTTTTGAAAAATCCCGTTTTACGGTAGGACTCAAACAGTAAAAACATGAATAGTATGGAGATCGTGGTGGCATTTAAAGTGCACTTATAATATTAAAAACTTGCGAATAAGTTGGAATTTTGAACCCCCAATATCTCCGTAACTAAAAAGTTCCCACTAACCACACACGAGAAAGATAGGCCGTTTTGAAAAAAATAAGCTTTTAAACATATTCATTCTGAGAAGTTTTGTTAACAAATTGGTTATGGTCGGTCAAAGATCATCATAAATGACGTGGCCGTGGTTTATAGAGAACTTGAAGAAAAAAATCGAATTAGTCCGTCAGGAAGATTTCAAAAATATTGGACAATTGTTTCTTTTTTCACGTAAATAAAAAATAAAGACGATACAGTGCTTCGAAAACTCGTGTGACGTCAGATTTCAGTACATTTTTTATTGAAAAGTGACGTGACAAGCCCCCACTCCGCATCTTTGACGCGTTTTATCTTCGTCAATTTTCATTAATTTGATAAAACATTAAACACGTATCCAATATTTATCGATAATCGAACTGACGGACTAAACAGAATCATATTTTTTTTGTCAGAAAATATCACTATTCCTTATCTTACCATGGAGGTCCAGCTATTAACAAAATAGAAACGAACATTATTTATTTGGAAAAAAACACTATTTAATTTTTTTAATTTTCAAAGGAGCATGCAAATTTTGGTCCCACCCTCCAATAACTGCATGAAAATCGTTAGAAAGTTATTTTTGAACTGAACACGCTCTCTAACATCACGCCTGTAATCCCCGAGTGGTAAGGCAGAGGAGTACCCATTAGTACATCCACTAATTGGGTAGATAACTAAAAAAATCTAATTAGTCCGTCAGACAGATTTCCAAAAATATTGGATACGTATTTTTTCTTTTTTCACGTAAACAAACAATGAAGACGTGCTTTGAAAACTCGTGAGACGTCATATTCTAAGACATTAGTATGACATTTTTACCGGTGAGTGACGTGACAACCCCCCACTCAAATCTTTGACGCGTTTTATCTTCGCCAATTTTAATGATTTGATAAAAATAAAATACGTATCCAATATTTTTCGATGATCTAACAGACGGACTAATTAGAATCATATTTTGACGTGACAACGTCTTATAAATTGGTTTGCCGGGTGACACTTCAAGAAACTGCGTTACGCTCCGCTCACGTTATGCGCTCACAATGAGAGCGAGTGAGAGGCACGCGTCCAGAGCGAGAGAGAGAGAGTGAGAGAGATAGGCATACACACCGGTTCATGTCTTGCGCTTCTATTTTCGTTGTCACGTAAAACTTTCGCCCGTATACCGACTTTACAGGCAACCAATTTTTTAATTTATTATATTTTGTAGTCAGTTATCATCCCTATTATGGTTAAAATTCTTGCCGTATCAAATGACATCGAAGAAATTAAAATTAAATTAAAAACTATATGAATGTTTTATAGTTTACATTGCGAGCCCTTTCGTGGTATATTGATGAAAGGAGACGGGTGTGGATAAAGATGGCGGCGGCATTTGAACTCGACAAGGTCCGTGATTTGTGTTGGCTGGAACAAAGAGAAGATTGATTAACAATGATATAAAAACTAAAGATACGGTCGTCCGAACATTTGCTCGACGCGTTCGCCATACAGAGAATCAGTGTAGTCTGCTCGTTAATGTAACTGTAGCGGCGTGGTATTTTCGAGGTATAAAGAACATAAATAAAGCTTTTAATAAAATTTACGACCGCACCCGAAGAGAACCGATCGTGGACTAGTTCACTTCGGCTTAGGAAAGAACATATTGGGACCACGTTCGAGGCGTCATTTTAACATGCCGTCCGCCCAGTCCTTACGCAGTAATATATAAGTCAATGTTGATTAAATAACTTGTAATATTACGTTTGTTTTCGAATCGATTGTCGTGGTACGGACATGTGATGATGTGATGCGAAGGAAGGAAGAAAATGTTGTGAGAAAAATGTTGAATATGAATGTGGATGGCTATAAGAGTAGAGGAAGACCAAAGAAACGATGGATGGACTGTGTGAAGGATGATATGGCTAGAAAGGAGGTGACTGCTGACATGACGAGAAATAGAGAAGTATGGAAGAAGAAGACATGTTGCGCCGACCACGAATATATTGGGATAAGGGCAGAAGAATGATGATTATGTTTGTTTTCTGTTAAAGGGTTTTGTAGAAATGTATTTAAAAAGCATCCGAATTTCTAAGTTAGGTAAAAGCTATTGCCGTCTAAAGGAAATATGAACAAACACAAATCCCTCCACCTCTCGGACGGGTAAGTAAAAGGCGGACACTTTTCAGGCAAATTAAATAAAAAATTTAAATAATTATTTTTTATTTCTGTTACAATTTTGTATAGAGAGAAGTATCAATAGCCAATAGATATTTTTCGAATCCCGGAGTTTCAGTTAGAATCACGGGGAATGTCGTTATTAACATCAACGTTTTCTTGAAATTAGTATTATAACTCTGTTAGCTTAGATATAAATTTTATTGTGCACTAGCGGACGTCACGCGGTTTCACCCGCGTAGTTCCCGTTCCCGTGGGAATACAGGGATAAAAAGTATCCTATGTCACCCGGGGATAGTGTAGCTTCCCAACGGATAAAGAATTTTTGAAATCGGTTCAGTAGTTTCAGAGCCTATTCGTTACAAACAAACAAATCTTTCCTGTTTATAATATTAGTGTAGATGTTGTGGCCGTCTTTAAGTGAAATGGTACACCTATGTGACACTATTTTCGGCCATTATTTATGTCTATAGAACGCATCAGAGCAGAGTCGTCACGCAGTGGGTGCCAGAAGACGGACGTCGTCGCCGAGAGGCCTAGAAAACTGTGGCGTGACGACGTAGAGGTTTTTGTGCGAGATGGGCCGGAGAAAGCCGTACGGAGAAAAGAGTGGAAGAACGGGAGAGGGAGAAGAGTGGAAGACCATGGGAGAGGCTTTAGCCCAGCAGTGTGACAATACAGGCTAATAAAAAGAAATCATGATCTGTGTACATCCTTTGTTGGAGATCATAAATCTATAATATAAAAATGAATCGCTCAATGTGTTGGTAAGCGCATAACTCAACAACGCCTGAACCAATTTGGCCAATTCTTTTTTTAAATGTTCGTTGAAGTTCAAGGATGGTTTTTACGAGAAAAATTCGAATAATGGCCAGAAAAGCTCTAAAAACAGCCCTTTTCTTTTTCCTATACAAACATTTTCTAACTAAAACGTAAAGTCAATTTGAGCTTTATTGCTACTGTATAAAGTTCAAGTGTTAGCGGAGAGGTTCCGGGAAGGCAAAACAATTCAGTGACGTTAGTGTGTCAACTTCAAACAGACCATACGTCATAATGTCAATAATATACAACGTAGTAGGTAGTAGATAGGTATGTAGGTACAAAAATGGCATTACAACGCATGCCGGGAACAGCTTGTAAATAAATAAAAACGTTTGCAGTCATGAAATAGTTCTACCTACTCCGATCTATACTAATATTATAAAGCTGAAGAGTTTGTTTGTTTGTTTGAACGCGGTAAACTCTGGAATTACTGGTTGGAATTGAAAAATGCTTTTAGTGTTGGATACTCCATTTATCGAGGAAGGCTTTAGGCTATATAACATCACGCTACGATCAAAAGGAGCGGAGCATACATGAAAAATGTTGCAAAAACGGGAAAAGAGCCTTTTTGAGAGCTTCCGGTGCGTGCGCTGCGAAAACGGTTTAAGTTACGTAAATATCATGTCAGTAAGAGATACCTATTGTAATAATAAAAAAAAAGGGTGAGATGAGAGTGAGATGAATGAAATTAAACTGTGTGGTGTGCTCCAAATAAAAATAAGTAAAAGTGAAAATTCGGGCGCCTGGAGTACACACAAAACTATGCCAAGGATAGACTTACCTGCGGGAGCTTGAGACTTTTAATCTTCAAGCGGGAAGGTATCAATAAAAATCGATCATGAAAAGTAAGAACGACTTTATTACCCGAAGGCTGCTGGTTTGAAAATTCCTTTCTAATTCTAAAGCTAACAGCTCTAATGTGTAAAATTAAGATGACATCGCTGTTATTCTAAGACCTGTCATTATTGCACTTTTTTAAAATAAATTGAAGTTATGTATCATAAACCATACCAAACTCCGTCGACTAAATTAGGAACCTGATGGATTATCCAAGAGCATCTTGGTGATATTCGCCGAGATTGCCAACGGCGGTCCAAGATATATGCATTTTGGTAGGCGTGCGTTCAAAAATTTAAGTAATATGGAAAAAAAACGCCTTGTGGCTGAAAACAAACATGAATAATCGTTAGCGGATAAAAAATGGCGATCGATTTAGAAATCGTTGCAGAAATCGTTACGAGCAATATGCAATTAAACTCACCGTTTCTTCCAAAAATCAAAATGTGGTCATCAGTAGATGAATGAATCCAAGCAAATAATTATAAAATGAAGTTAAAAGATCCTGAAACAATTAAATATCGGAAACTATTAGCGTCTGCTATCAAAATAGCCATGACAACGCGGAACGGACCGAAATCACAAAGAATTCGCTTACCTTAAAAAATAAAGGCTATCCAATTAGGATCATGACAAGGGCAATCGGCTACCACATAATTAGGGACTAGATGCCGCCCATCTCAAGTTATATTTTGAGATTTTATTGGAGCGCTCAAAAATCACTCCATTGATTCAAGGCTGTAGGTCGAAAAGCAAGAGATGTCAAAGTCAATTTGACAGCATCGAAAATAAAACTCAGTGTGACCACTTCACGAATCCAAGTCAACCAAAAAATGAATTTTCATAAGGCAACACCACCATTAGAGCCTACAAATCAAAGCAAAGAATTCAATAGTATGTAACAGGCTTAAAAGACTCGTTACACTATAGTAATTGTTACTCTAATAATATAATCGAAGCCAATTTAAACTAATAGGTATTATAAAGAGGAAAGGTAAGATTTTTGTTTGTTACGAGTACGATTTAACTCAATTTATTATGTTGGATAGTCGATTTATCGAGAAAGGCTATATTATGTGACGCGGACGAAGTTGCGTGGGTCAGCTAGTCATTGATAAAGATGCTTACCTTCCTCCCCTTATTCACATCATCAACAGGAGGAACCTCTTCAGCCGTTCCTTTTTCCTCACCCTCCTTTTTCTCAGTAATGTATCCCGCGCCGCCCTCGGCCGTCGATACAACGTACACTGACAGCTTCCGACGCTCGGGGGAATCCATGGCTATGTGTTTCTAGAATTTTATAAGCAGAAGTTGTATATTAACAAAATTAAAATATTTTATGTACCCTAATTATTTTAAAATAAAAGTAGCCTATGTTAAGACCTTGTAATTAGCTTTCTGCCAGTAAAAGTCCTGTCAAAGTCGGTCCAGCTGTTTCGGAGTTTAGCCAAAATTAAAATATTTTGACATTTCAAAGAGACACTTCAATTTTATTTATTTGTATGTATATATTACTCGTCTTGTCATCAGACACCCTTTCTTGCCATATTACTTACTTTTATTATAGAATAAGGGTTCCATATAACCCGTCGGGGCTGCGGGTTGTTCGCAAGAGATACCGCGGCCTCGACATGAAGGGCTAAGCGCCCATTCTCTGGTAAGTCCCTTAGTCGCCTCTTACGACACAGTCGGAAAGATATGGGATGGTGCTATTCTTTACGTTCGACACCATATGGAACCAACCAGCCATCTACATTAACATTTTCCTCATTGTTTTTTACACTACATAACATCACGCCTGTAATCCCCGAAGGGTTAGGCCGAGGTGTACCTAAGAGTACAGCTGCTACAGTACTTTCACAAGTTATTATGCCTTGCAACTGTGAGTGCAGCTTCGTTTTATTTATTTTTACTGACATTCAAAAGTTCCTATCATATCATCATTCTCCTGCCCTTATCCCAATTTATTTGTGGTCGGCGCAACATGTCTTCTTCTTCCATACTTCTCTATTTCTCGTCATGTCAGCAGTAACCTCCTTTCTAGCTATGTCTTCCTTCACACAGTCCATCCATCGTTTCTTTGGTCTTCCTCTACTCTTATAGCCATCTACATTCATACTCAACATTTTTCTCACAACATTTTCTTCATTCCTTCGCATCACATGTCCATACCACGACAATCGATTACCGCACAACTTTTCATTTACCGGCGCCACTTTCAGACTTCCTCTTATGTACTCATTCCTTATTTTATCCATTCGCGTCACACCACACATCCCCCTTAGCATTCTCATCTCAGCCACATGCAATTGCCTTTCATTTATCCCTTTTGTGGCCCAACATTCTGATCGAAAAGTTCCTATCAAATATAATAAATACAAATAAATTCTTCTAGTTTCTGTTACACCCTGTGTAATGGGGGTCGAGCCTTTTGCCACACATTTTTTTTTTTTTGGCTGGTGGAAAATCATCCAATAACCCCTCCCGCTCTTGGGCAGAGCGAAAGGGAGTGTCGGACTTCTACTGACTAAAAACCACCCATGTTCCTCCTTAGCCCTTCATGGCGAGGCCGCGGTATCTCTTGCGAACAACCCGCAGCCATTGCCACACACCTTACACAAAAAAATAATACACTACACTACTATCACTATCACTACATAGTATTAAACAAAGTCGCTTTCTCTGTCCCTATATCCCTATGTATGCTTAAATCTTATAACTACGCAACGGATTTTGATGCGGTTTTTTTTAATAGATAGAGTGATTTAAGAGGAAGGTTTTAGTATATAATTTGATCGACTTTCACGCGGGTGAAGCCGCGGGCATCAGCTAGTCTATATATATAAAAATGAAACCCGTTTTCCGTTGTCACGACTTGGCATGAAAACGGCTTGACCGATTTGGCTGATTTTTTTTTTTAAATGTTCGTTGAAGTTCAAGGATGGTTCTTACGGCGAGAAAAATTCGAATAATGGACGGAAAAGCCCTAAAAACAGCCCTTTTCTTTTTCCCATACAAACGTTTTCTAACTAAAACGTAAAATCAATTTGAGCTTTAATACCGTACCTATAAAGTTCAAGTGTTAGTGGAGAGGTTCCGGGAAGGCAAAACAATTGAGTGACGTTCAGTTGTTCAGTCAACGAATGACAACTTCAAACAGACCATACGACATTATCACAATAATCACAAATAATTACTGTTTCTTTCCCAATAGAAAAACGATTTTTCAAATGCTGTTTGCGTATAATATAAAAATTAATTGCTGTTAGTTAGTCGCGCTAAACTAGAGAACGGCTAGACCGATTTGTCTAATTTTGGTTTTGAAACATTTGTGGCAGTCCAGAGAAGGTGAGAAATTAGTAGTATGTAGGTAGGTAGGTAGGTAATATGCAGGTGGTAGGTAGTTGGTACGTAGGCAGGTAAAAGGGCATTGCAACGCACGCGGGGTACAGCTATATTATATAAAAATGAATAGCTGTTCGTTAGTCTCGCTAAAACTCGAGAACGGCTGGACCGATTTGGCTAATTATAGTGTTGAATTATTCGTGGAAGTCCAGGGAAGGTTTAAAAGGTGAGAAAGTGGTAGGTAGGAAGCAGGGTAGTAGGTAGAGTAGTAGGCAGGGTAGTAAGTAGGATAGTAGAGTAGGTAGGGTAGTCGGTAGAGTAGTAGGTAGGGTAGTAGGTAGGTAGGGTAGTAGGTAGGTAGGTAGGGTAGTAGGTAGGTAGGTAGGGTAGTAGGTAGGTAGGTAGGGTAGTAGGTAGGTAGGTAGGGTAGTAGGTAGGTAGGGTAGGAGGTAGTAGGTAGGTAGGTAGTAGGTAGGTAGGGTAGGAGGTAGTAGGTAGGTAGGTAGTTGGTACACAGGCAGGTAGTAGGTAGGAAAAAGGGCATTGCAACGCATGCCGGGAACAGCTAGTCTATCTATCTATATATATAAAAATGAAACCCGTTTTTCGTTGTCACGACTTGGCATGAAAACGGCTTGACCGATTTGGCTGATTTTTTTTTTTTAAATGTTTGTTGAAGTTCAAGGATGGTTTTTACGGCGAGAAAAATTCAAATAATGGCCGGAAAAGCCCTAAAAACAGCCCTTTTCTTTTTCTCATACAAACGTTTTCTAACTAAAACGTCAAATCAATTTGAGCTTTAATACCGCACTATAAAGTTCAAGTGTTAGTGGAGAGGTTCCGGGAAGGCAAAACAATTGAGTGACGTTCAGTTGTTCAGTCAACGAATGACAACTTCAAACAGACCATACGACATTTAATTGCTGTTAGTTAGTCGCGCTAAAACTAGAGAACGGCTAGACCGATTTGTCTAATTTTGGTTTTAGACAAATCGGTCCCAGAGAAGGTGAGAAATTAGTAGTATGTAGGTAGTTGGTACGTAGGCAGGTAAAAGGGCATTGCAACGCACGCGGGGTACAGCTATATTATATAAAAATGAATAGCTGTTCGTTAGTCTCGCTAAAATTCGAGAACGGCTGGACCGATTTGGCTAATTATAGTGTTGAATTGTTCGTGGAAGTCCAGGGAAGGTTTAAAAGGTGAGAAAGTGGTAGGTAGGTAGGCAGGGTAGTAGGTAGAGTAGTAGGTAGGGTAGTAAGTAGGATAGTAGAGTAGGTAGGGTAGTCGGTAGAGTAGTACGAGTAGGTAGGGTAGTCGGTAGAGTAGTACGAGTAGGTAGGGTAGTAGGTAGGTCGGGTAGTAGGTAGGTAGGGTAGTAGGTAGGTAGGTAGGGTAGTAGGTAGGTAGGTAGGGTAGTAGGTAGGTAGGTAGGGTAGTAGGTAGGTAGGTAGGGTAGTAGGTAGGTAGGTAGGGTAGTAGGTAGGTAGGGTAATAGGTAGGTAGGGTAGTAGGTAGGTAGGGTAGTAGGTAGGTAGGTAGTTGGTACACAGGCAGGTAGTAGGTAGGAAAAAGGGCATTGCAACGCATGCCGGGAACAGCTAGTCTATATATATAAAAATGAAACCCGTTTTTCGTTGTCACGACTTGGCATGAAAACGGCTTGACCGATTTGGCTGTTTTTTTTTTTTAAATGTTCGTTGAAGTTCAAGGATGGTTTTTACGGCGAGAAAAATTCGAATAATGGCCGGAAAAGCCCTAAAAACAGCCCTTTTCTTTTTCCCATACAAACGTTTTCTAACTAAAACGTAAAATCAATTTGAGCTTTAATACCGTACCCATAAAGTTCAAGTGTTAGTGGAGAGGTTCCGGGAAGGCAAAACAATTGAGTGACGTTCAGTTGTTCAGTCAACGAATGACAACTTCAAACAGACCATACGACATTATCACAATAATCACAAATAATTACTGTTTCTTTCCCAATAGAAAAACGATTTTTCAAATGGTGTTTGCGTATAATATAAAAATTAATTGCTGTTAGTTAGTCGCGCTAAAACTAGAGAACGGCTAGACCGATTTGTCTAATTTTGGTTTTGAAACATTTGTGGCAGTCCAGAGAAGGTGAGAAATTAGTAGTATGTAGGTAGGTAGGTAATAGGTAGGTGGTAGGTAGTTGGTACGTAGGCAGGTAAAAGGGCATTGCAACGCACGCGGGGTACAGCTATCTATATATATAAAAATGAAACCCGTTTTCCGTTGTCACGACTTGGCATGAAAACGGCTTGACCGATTTGGCTAATTTTTTTTTTTAAATGTTCGTTGAAGTTCAAGGATGGTTTTTACGGCGAGAAAAATTCGAATAATGGCCGGAAAAGCCCTAAAAACAGCCCTTTTCTTTTTCCCATACAAACGTTTTCTAACTAAAACGTCAAATCAATTTGAGCTTTAATACCGTACTATAAAGTTCAAGTGTTAGTGGAGAGGTTCCGGGAAGGCAAAACAATTGAGTGACGTTCAGTTGTTCAGTCAACGAATGACAACTTCAAACAGATCATACGACATTATCACAATAATCACAAATAATTACTGTTTCTTTCCCAATAGAAAAATGATTTTTCAAATGGTGATTGCGTATAATATAAAAATTAATTGCTGTTAGTTAGTCGCGCTAAAACTAGAGAACGGCTAGACCGATTTGTCTAATTTTGGTTTTGAAACATTTGTGGCAGTCCAGAGAAGGTGAGAAATTAGTAGTATGTAGGTAGGTAGGTAATAGGTAGGTAAAAGGGCATTGCAACGCACGCGGGGTACAGCTATATTATATAAAAATGAATAGCTGTTCGTTAGTCTCGCTAAAACTCGAGAACGGCTGGACCGATTTGGCTAATTATAGTGTTGAATTATTCGTGGAAGTCCAAGGAAGGTTTAAAAGGTGAGAAAGTGGTAGGTAGGTAGGTAGGCAGGGTAGTAGGTAGAGTAGTAGGTAGGGTAGTAAGTAGAGTAGGTAGGGTAGTCAGTAGAGTAGTAGGTAGGGTAGTAGGTAGGGTAGTCAGTAGAGTAGTAGGTAGGGTAGTAGGTAGGTAGGGTAGTAGGTAGGTAGGGTAGTAGGTAGGTAGAGTAGTAGGTAGGTAGGTAGTTGGTACACAGGCAGGTAGTAGGTAGGAAAAAGGGCATTGCAACGCATGTCGGGAACAGCTAGTCTATCTATATATATAAAAATGAAACCCGTTTTTCGTTGTCACGACTTGGCATGAAAACGGCTTGACCGATTTGGCTGATTTTTTTTTTTAAATGTTTGTTGAAGTTCAAGGATGGTTTTTACGGCGAGAAAAATTCAAATAATGGCCGGAAAAGCCCTAAAAACAGCCCTTTTCTTTTTCCCATACAAACGTTTTCTAACTAAAACGTCAAATCAATTTGAGCTTTAATACCGCACTATAAAGTTCAAGTGTTAGTGGAGAGGTTCCGGGAAGGCAAAACAATTGAGTGACGTTCAGTTGTTCAGTCAACGAATGACAACTTCAAACAGACCATACGACATTATCACAATAATAATTACTGTTTCTTTCCCAATAGAAAAATGATTTTTCAAATGGTGTTTGCGTACAATATAAAAATTAATTGCTGTTAGTTAGTCGCGCTAAAACTAGAGAACGGCTAGACCGATTTGTCTAATTTTGGTTTTAGACAAATCGGTCCCAGAGAAGGTGAGAAATTAGTAGTATGTAGGTAGTTGGTACGTAGGCAGGTAAAAGGGCATTGCAACGCACGCGGGGTACAGCTATATTATATAAAAATGAATAGCTGTTCGTTAGTCTCGCTAAAACTCGAGAACGGCTGGACCGATTTGGCTAATTATAGTGTTGAATTATTCGTGGAAGTCCAGGGAAGGTTTAAAAGGTGAGAAAGTGGTAGGTAGGTAGGCAGGGTAGTAGGTAGAGTAGTAGGTAGGGTAGTAAGTAGGATAGTAGAGTAGGTAGGGTAGTCGGTAGAGTAGTACGAGTAGGTAGGGTAGTCGGTAGAGTAGTACGAGTAGGTAGGGTAGTAGGTAGGTCGGGTAGTAGGTAGGTAGGGTAGTAGGTAGGTAGGTAGGGTAGTAGGTAGGTAGGTAGGGTAGTAGGTAGGTAGGTAGGGTAGTAGGTAGGTAGGTAGGGTAGTAGGTAGGTAGGTAGGGTAGTAGGTAGGTAGGGTAATAGGTAGGTAGGGTAGTAGGTAGGTAGGGTAGTAGGTAGGTAGGGTAGGAGGTAGTAGGTAGGTAGGTAGTTGGTACACAGGCAGGTAGTAGGTAGGAAAAAGGGCATTGCAACGCATGCCGGGAACAGCTAGTCTTCTATCTTCTATATATATAAAAATGAAACCCGTTTTTCGTTGTCACGACTTGGCATGAAAACGGCTTGACCGATTTGGCTGTTTTTTTTTTTTAAATGTTCGTTGAAGTTCAAGGATGGTTTTTACGGCGAGAAAAATTCGAATAATGGCCGGAAAAGCCCTAAAAACAGCCCTTTTCTTTTTCCCATACAAACGTTTTCTAACTAAAACGTAAAATCAATTTGAGCTTTAATACCGTACCCATAAAGTTCAAGTGTAAGTGGAGAGGTTCCGGGAAGGCAAAACAATTGAGTGACGTTCAGTTGTTCAGTCAACGAATGACAACTTCAAACAGACCATACGACATTATCACAATAATCACAAATAATTACTGTTTCTTTCCCAATAGAAAAACGATTTTTCAAATGGTGTTTGCGTATAATATAAAAATTAATTGCTGTTAGTTAGTCGCGCTAAAACTAGAGAACGGCTAGACCGATTTGTCTAATTTTGGTTTTGAAACATTTGTGGCAGTCCAGAGAAGGTGAGAAATTAGTAGTATGTAGGTAGGTAGGTAATAGGTAGGTGGTAGGTAGTTGGTACGTAGGCAGGTAAAAGGGCATTGCAACGCACGCGGGGTACAGCTATATTATATAAAAATGAATAGCTGTTCGTTAGTCTCGCTAAAACTCGAGAACGGCTGGACCGATTTGGCTAATTATAGTGTTGAATTATTCGTGGAAGTCCAGGGAAGGTTTAAATGGTGAGAAAGTGGTAGGTAGGTAGGCAGGGTAGTAGGTAGAGTAGTAGGTAGGGTAGTAAGTAGGATAGTAGAGTAGGTAGGGTAGTCGGTAGAGTAGTAAGTAGGTAGGGTAGTAGGTAGGTCGGGTAGTAGGTAGGTAGGGTAGTAGGTAGAGTAGTAGGTAGGGTAGTAAGTAGGATAGTAGAGTAGGTAGGGTAGTCGGTAGAGTAGTAGGTAGGGTAGTAAGTAGGTAGGGTAGTAGGTAGGTAGGGTAGGAGGTAGTAGGTAGGTAGGTAGTTGGTACACAGGCAGGTAGTAGGTAGAAAAAAGGGCATTGCAACGCATGCCGGGAACAGCTAGTATATAATATATTTGGACTGGACTCAACAGATTGGACTAGTAATGTGTCTGGTGGCAATATTGCCACTGCCGGCAATATTGCCAATTTTGCCGATCAAATAACACCAATATATTTTATTATTACTGCAGGTTTAATCATCGTTTAGTTAAATCGATTTTCAAAATTGTTTCTGTCTTTGAAAGAGTATACTCCCGAGGTGGTCCCATTGTCACCAAGTCAGGATCTGATGATGGGATCCTTGAGAAATCGAGGCAACCGTCAAATTGTATAGGCACTGATTACGTTTTCCATATATATTCTGAAGCTGTTCAAGTATTTGCAGCTGATAATCTTAATATCATGTACCTGCACACTTGACGACCTTATGACTGCATCAGTGAGTGGAGTCCGCATAGCTGAATTTTGGGCCAAAACGATTTGATCGTATAGAAATTTGCCATCGACACGCTAAGAAGAATATCATGTAGATGCGCTGATGATGGAAAGTGCAACTCCTCAACGGTTGAAAGATAATTTCTTCAAAATTATACGCACTTATGGACCGATAGTCGTATTGTTTTAGGCTATTAGGTTAAAAAAAAGGAGGTTCTAAATTCGTCGGAATGTTGTATTTTTACACACAGCGTAGTTCGTACCTTATAAAACTGAATGAGCTCGTCCTTGGTGATGGCGTTGAGCTGCTCCACCTCAACCTTCGGCCTGTCAAAGTTGTACACCTGTAACGAGGATGCTGATTTTAAAACTATACTTGCTGGAGAGACTTGGTAATGAAGAAATCATCATCTGCCTAGCCTTTTCCCAACTATGTTGGGGTCGGCTTCCAGTCTAACCGGATGCAGCTGAATACCAGTATTTTACATGGAGCGACTGCCTATCTGACCTCCACAACCCAGTTAATACTAGGTAATACGATACTCTTTGGTAAGACTGGATGTCAGAATTTCAGGTCACTGACTACCTGTAACGACTGCCAAAGATCTATATATGGCAGCCGGGACCAACAGCTTAACGTGCTTTCCGAGGCACGGAGGAAACTCGGTATGCCGGGTGGTCACCTATCCACAGACCGACCTAGGCAAGCACAGCTTTACCTAAAGATCGACCCGAGTGGCAGTTCTTATTAAGCCACGAGCTCCTCGAGCACGATTAATGAAGGTATGAAGGGTTTAAAAGTACCCTTAACGAGACCGTGAGGCACGTATTCTCCCCACCACTGCAATCATTTTTTTGTTCTAGACCATACCTGGGAACCCCCTAGTTACGGAGATATTGGGGGTCAAAGTTTCAAATATTTCACATCTGTTATTTTTTAAAACTACTTTTTAAGTTTACTGTTTTTCTTAAATTACATCCATGACCCGTTTACTATTCAAAGCATCCACTAGCACAATGTTTTAAGAGTGCTTAATATGTTTGTATGCATGCTAATTGCTAAAAAACAAAAAAGTTTTTAACTGTGGCGACAGCGACATCTATCGCAACACATGCGAACTAATTAGTTAATCCTACATCGCGCTATCAACTTTATCCGCGACATTAGCCTATTTAGAAAATCCCGACTTACATATGTCGGGCAGTTAGCCCACCAGACACAACACCCGTCTGGTCGGAGGATCCTCCCTTTTCTATGGGGGATGAGGAACTTTACACCCTGTTCCCTCATACCCCCCAAATAACGACAGCCGGTTGTTACCAGAGCTGAGGGAATCAGTTTCTTTTTTCCACACTGTCTTCATTGTTTCGCAAACTAAAATAAGTTGATCATCAACCCATCACACAGCCGTCAACCATGCATTCTGTACATCAAACTAAGTACCCCTACGCAAAAATTATTGCTGGAAAACGACTTTTTTTTTTGGGGTCAAAAATCACATTTTACGGTAAAACTCAATGTAGCAATGTTAAAACATTGTGCTAGTGGATGATTTGAATAGTAAACGGGTCATGGAGGTAATTTAAGTAAAATTATAACCTGAAAAACTAGTATTTACGAAAAACAGCTGTGAAAAATTTGGAACTTTGACCCCCAATATCTCCGTAACTAGGAGGTTCCCAGGTATGGTCTAGAACAAAAAAAATATCGCAATGGTGGGGAGAACAAGTGCCCTTCGCTTGCGTTAAGGGTACTTTTACACCCTATGAACGAAGCCGTCAAATTGAACTTTGTGTGTAGACAATAAAGTTCTTTTTCCGAAAGGTCATATGCGATTACCTGTGATGTGATCTCGCTCCATATCTGTGAAGCCCTGCTGGACATACGCTTGGGTTTCTCCAACTTCTGCGCGGCTAAAGCAGCTCTGTATTTTACAAACTCCGCGTCTGACATTTTCTCCAAGTATTCCTGTGGAATAATACAATGGTTAGACATGCTGGCATGTGAGGTGTAGTCGGATATTCGGATGCATATATACCTAAAGTTAATTTTTGGTTATGAAATTATCGAAGCGGCTTCTTAAAACATATTGTAAGTAAGTGCATTCCATAATATTAGCAAACACCTTTTTTTTTTTTTTGGGGGGTAAGAAATCATCAAATAACCCCTCCCGCTCTTGGGCAGAGCGAAAGGGAGTGTCAGACTTCTACTGACTAAAAACCACCCATGTTCCTTCTTAGCCATTCATGTCGAGGCCGCGGTATCCCTTGCGAACAACCCGCAGCCTCGACAGGAACAACCCGCAGCCTCGATAGGATTAGCAAACACCTTAAACTAAGTAAATATTCCTAAACCTGATTTGATTCTATAGTAAAAAAACTAAATTTGTCGATTCCGAATTCCCGGAATTTTTTCGATGCAAAAGTTCATTCCATAATAGCCAACACCTACACTTTGGGTAAATATGCATCCGAATATCCGATCTTTACTTATGACGAAGACAGCGAAAATGTTCATGATTCTAAGTCAACGGGAAGTAATCTTACATTTTGATTCCCTTGAGAATGTCGAAATATACGTTTTTTGCGGCAAAAACGGCCGTATCTTTTTATATGTTAACTTAGAACTTTAATTTATTTATTTTAATGACGGCGGTTGACGCAGTGGCTCAAGCAGTTGACTCCTGCGCTATGTGTCGCGGATTCGATCCCCGCACGGAACAAATATTTGTATGGCCTACAGATAGTTGTTTCGGGTCTGGGTGTTTGGTTTGTTTAGGTGAGTTTAAATGTTTGTGAACGCGCCCACGATACAGGAGAAATTCCTAGTGTGGAGTTTTTTTTAAACTTTAAAAAAAAAAGAAAAAGGAATAAAAGAGTTTTCGCAGATTCAAGGGACTGTAAAACTGAGTATATGGTTTTAATTTCAACTCAATACCTCCACGCGTTCCCGAAATAACGGTTCTTGACAGCAGACGGACCGACAAACGCACAACAAAGTGATCCTACAAAGCAAGAATCTTAAAACTTAGGATGAGCCCTACTAGCCATAATAGAAAGTATAAATTTACAAAAAAAAAGTCACGAAAAAGGCGCTTCTATGTTATATCAAAATCAAAAGTCATTTATTCAAACTAGGCTGATAATTAATCAGCACTTTTCGAACGTCAAAATTTACTTTACTTTACTTATTTACAAGTGACAGTCCCCCAAAGCGCCCACCCTTCGACACTTCCTAGTGTTTTTGCTGGAAAGAAGAAGTGGCGGAACAAACTCCCCAGCAAGACATCTGTCTGTTTGGTTAGAAGAACCAGACTCGATACAATAGTAAGGTGTAAGTTAATATTACGATTGACTACAGACACAAATCAATAATAAAAAATTATAAAACATAAAAAAGACATAACATATCAGTAAACTAATTTTGGAGAAAGAACATAAATAACAAACATTGTCTTGTGTTCAACTCAGCGACCAGCTATTCTTATCATTTAAGTAGTCGTCAATAGATATGTGTGTAATCCACGAATACTGAAACGTCACTCAAAAGGGAAATGCCCAATTTTGGCCATGAAACGCCCAACAATTTGCTTTTGTTAAAAAAAAACATCTTTTTTTATGGTTATTA
Source organism: Diarsia brunnea (assembly GCA_949774965.1). Taxonomy (NCBI): domain Eukaryota; kingdom Metazoa; phylum Arthropoda; class Insecta; order Lepidoptera; family Noctuidae; genus Diarsia; species Diarsia brunnea. Next base: position 1,729,551 of record OX459025.1, on the reverse strand, counting down.
ATCACGATACTCATTTATCCAAACAAGATTGCGACATTTTTGCACAAAAAAAAAGTACTGTAACTGATTTAAATCCGTAATTCCTTAGTTTGTGACAACATAAAAAGTGTTGCCAATTACTAGTCAAGTTAAAAAAGAATCGATTCCCTTTTTTTATCGATTTTTATGGTGTCATTATTAGAATGCTAATAATTTTTCGATAATTATTATGATGTTATGATAATTAAACAAGCGAATACAATTTAAATAAATAAAAGAAAATATATTTTACAAGGCGTGCAGAACTTAAAGCACCTCAAAGATTATTTTTTATTTAGGAAATTCAAATTCAAATAAAAAAACGATATTGATTTATCGATTTTATGTCTGTTAAGTGGCAACATCGAATCTGTCAGCTAGGCTCCTGTCATGTGAAATGAAATCACAACTAAATAATCCAAATCGAATTCGTTTGCCTTTGTATTATTTTGTTTGTTTTCCTGCGGATTTGTTATCTAAGCAACGAGTAAGCTTTCTAAATGGACTCCGACAATTCTTCTCACCCTACTGACCGACAAATGATGAATAAGATCATAAAAAACTTATTGTTAAAAAACTGTATAATGTGAAAATAAAAACCATTATATCTTAAAAATCCGGACTTTTTTTAAACCAATTCCTTAACCATTTCATTCTTTTAATTGCATATTAACATTTCCATATGCTTTTATATGTGTGCACCCATGGCCGAAGTGTCTATGAACGGTGGGCATTCCCCTTTAAGGGCTGCTTAACATTTGAGCAGCTCCTAAACTTTAGATTTCGTATGGTCAAACGTCACTTTTGAGTATCTGTTAAATATAAGTGCTACTTAAATTTTGAGTGACGTTTCAGTATTCGGGGGTAAGACTTACCAAAGACCCTTGTAGGAAGTTCTCTATCCTCTGCTCCAAGTATTCGGGATGCCTGTCGCTCTGTACGATCACACGGAACCCTTGAGTGCCGTTGGAGCGGCGGAGACCACTGAACACTATGTACCCTAACTGCTCCTGTTGGCGGTGACAAAAATAAAACATTAACCTTTTTTGCTTCCTTACATCTAAAAACTCTTAGAGTAATGCGGATGGGAAGTCATCAAATGATGGCTGCGGGTTGTTCGCAAGAGATACAGCGGCCTCGACATGAAGGGCTAAGAAGGAACATGTGTGGTTTTCAGTCAGTAGAAGTCTGACACTCCCTTTCGCTCTGCCCAAGAGCGGGAGGGGTTATTTGATGATTTTCCACCAGCCGAAAAAAAAAGAAAAGGGATCATTTCATCCGGGGCTGCGGGTTGTCCGAAAGAGATACAGCGGGCCCGGAATACAAAGGTCTAAGTAGGAACATGGGTAGGTTTTAGTCAGTACAAGTCTGACACTCCCTTACGGTCTACCCACCACGGCAGGGGTCACTTGATGATTCCCCCCCTACACAAAAAAGGGCGTCATTGAGAGGGGGGGCAGCCAGGAACACGCTGGGTCGAATAATTATTAGTTGGGGATATTGTTGGGCATCGTTTGTTCCTAATTCCAGCAAATATACCTTAGTCCTGAGCATGCTGAAGCAGGGCTCCGCCAAGGTATGAGCTAACAGCTCAAGAACCACGTTACACTTGGGGGAAAACGGTATATTGGTGTCTTTCGTGACCTGGCCAAGGCATTTGACACAGTTTCAATCCAAATGCTTTTAAAAAACACAGACTGCCTTGGCGTGAGGGGTATTGCACGGGACTGGTTTAGAAGCTACTTGATGGACAGACAGCAGTATGTTGTGATCGGAGATACTGTCAGCGAACACCTTCCAGTCACTTTTGGGGTGCCACAGGGCAGTGTTCTGGGGCCGCCATTATTCACCGTGTACATGGATGACATATTGAGGTTAGCCATTCCACGATCAAAGCTGTTTTTTAATTCCAGCAGACATACCTTAGTCCTGAGCGTGCTGAAGCAGGGCTCGTACAAGGTATGAGCTAGCAGCTCAAGAACTACGTTGTTCTTGCACTCCCTCACTCCACACGCGTAGTATATACATGTGCAGGAAGAGCGATGGACTTCGTTTGTTACTTCACGGACATGCCATGCGCCTGGTGAGAAAAATAAAGGTTTAATTTAGAAACTTGTACAACTTTTACAGTAAATCTTATATAGGGACATCCTAATAAAAAAGGTACCTCAGGACATAACTGAGGTCAAAAGTGACCGCCTTTTGTATTAAAAACTTAACTAGTATTTTTATAATATTTTCAAGCTGTCAACCCTAGGTCCCTAGCCATATAAATAGTAGTGTAAATCAACCCATCACACAGCCGTCAACCAAGCATTCTGTACATCCAACTAAGTACCCCTACGCAAAAAATTTTGCTGGGAAACGACTTATTTTTAGGGCCAAAAATCACATTTTACGGTAAAACTCAAAGTAGCACTCTTAAAACATTGTGCTAGTGGATGCTTTGAATAGTAAACGGGTCATGGAGGTAATTTAAGTAAAGTTACAACCTGAAAAACTAGTATTTACAAAAAACAGCTGTCAAAAATTTGGAACTTTGACCCCCAATATCTCCGTAACCCAGGTATGTTCCCAGGTATGGTCTAGAACAAAAAAATGATCGCAGTGGTGGAGAGATCAAGTGCCCATCGTTTGCGTTGAGGGTACTTTTACACCCTTTATAAATCTTACCTTTTTCGTACTTTATGGATCAGAGTGCTGGGCTTTGAAAAAGATGGATGAAAAACGATTGCATGTAGCGGAGATGAGAATGTTGAGATGGATGTGCGGAGTGACAAGAATGGATAAAGTGAGGAATGAGAAACAAACGTGTTGCGCCGACCTCAAATAGAATGGGATAAGGGCAGGAAGATGATGATGATAAATCTTACCTTTTTCGATTTCAATTTCTCGATGTAACAGCAGCTGTTGGGAACATAACGGTGTCGCGTCCTTTGGCAATCTGTAACACAACAAAACACTTATTATTACAATATAAAAGTCAGTTATGTTAAAGTCCCATGTAATCGGGGGCGAGCCTATTGCCATCAACCGGGCGCTAATCCAGGCTCCGTGGCTGCTACTGAGAAATTCCTGATAGAAAAACCAAATAAAACTTTGCTCGACCTGGGAAATATGCTGGCGTCTGTACCGTTTCCTTCGCCGTTTTGAGAGCCTCCATTTACACCGTGTATAAACAAAAATACCTATCTAAATATTACAAGATCATAGTCATAGTCATTTATTTCATTACAAAATACATTGTGTAGAAAAAAAATACTTAAAATTAGATTTATATAAGATAGTCATAAAAAATATAAAAATAAACTCATTTCAAACAATTTTTTTTTTTTTTTAAACTTTGCCCCACACTAGGAATTTCTCCTGTATCGTGGGTGCGTTCACAAACATATAAAGTCACATACACAAATACCCAGACCCGAAACAACTATCTGCAGGCCATACAAATATTTGTTCCGTGCGGGGATCGAACCCGCGACACGCAGCGCAGCAGCCCAATCGCTTAGCCACTGCGCCAACCGTGCCGTCAATTAGATTATAGTGTTAACTTATATGAAAAAAAAAAAAAAAATTAAAAAGACGAAACTAAATAAATATCACAAATAATAAATAGGTACATTTGTCAACATTTTTCCATACTGAACTCTTCTATACTGTAGTAGCCCTTCCTCAATAAATATCTCCTTAATTTGTTTTTAAATAAATTTACACTGGTCATGTTTTTAAATTCTATTGGCAACTTGTTGTATAACCACACAGATTGGTATCTGGGACTTTGTTGAACCACTTTCAATTTTGGTTGAATTGTGTGGTAGGGTAAGTCCTTCCTACGAGTACCATCCCTCGCCAGTCTTTGCTCTTCAGTTTCGTATTTTTGCAAATTCTTAACAAAGTTGGTTAGCAATACAAGAATATAGAGACAAGGCACTGTTAGAATTTTTAGTCTTAGGAAGTGTTCCTTGCACGATTCTATCTGTCTCATGCGAAGCATTGTCCTTAAAGCTCTCTTTTGAATAACAAATGCTGGCTGGATATTATATTTGTTTGTTTGTTGTTCTTTGTTTGTTGTTTGTTTGTTTGTTGTTGTTTGTTTGTTGTTTGTTGTTGTTTGTTTGTTGTTTTTTTGTTTTTGTAAATTTGAAGCTATTGCCCCAAAACTCAATGCTATATCTAAGCCTAGACTTTACCAAAGCGAAATACACCCTCCTAAGTTAAGGTGAAGTTAGTACTTCCCTCAGGGTTCTGATTGCATAGCATGCCGAGCTAACAGAATTTGTTATAGACAATATCTCAACCTTCCAATTTAATAATGCGTCAATACGGCAAGGTTAGCGCAGTGGCTAAGCGATTGGACTGCTGCGCTGCGTGTCGCGGGTTCGATCCCCGCACGGAACAAATATTTGTATGGCCTACAGATAGTTGTTTCGGGTCTGGGTGTGTTTGTGTATGTGAGTTTAAATGTTTGTAAGCGCACCCACGATACAGGAGAAATTCCTAGTGTGGGGCAACGTTTAAAAAAAATATATAAACACCTAGGAATTTGACATTATCAACTACGTCGACTTTGTTACCACAAGAAACCACCTCGGTCTACTCACTTCTGCTCAACAGACTCGGCGATCTCCAGCGCCCTCTGTCGGTTAAGGTTGCCGTACATGAACCCCTCGATGTGCACCTTGCGTATCATACGGGCTGCGAAGTCGTTTAACTTTTCCGGTGTCATTTCTAGAAAAAAAAATGGTATGTTTTGTAGATTATTGCGATATTGCATTACTGTTAAACCAGTACGAATTTAGATTAATTAAGGTGCATTTATTATTTATGGTAGACGTAAGTATCTCTACTAATATTATAAATGTGAATGTAAGTTTGTTTGTTACACTTTCACGCGAAAATCGAAAACCGATCATCATGAAACTTTGTACATCATCATCTGCCTAGCCTTTTTCCAACTATGTTAGGGTCGGCTTCCAGTCTAACCGGATGCATCTAAATACCAGTATTTTACATGGAGCGACTGCCTATCTGACCTCCACAACCCAGTTAATACTAGGTAATACGATACTCTTTGGTAAGACTGGATGTCAGAATTTCAGGTCACTGACTACCTGTAACGACTGCCAAAAATCTATATATGGCAGCCGGGACCAACAGTTAAACGTGTTTTCCGATGCACGGAGGAAACTCGGTATGTCGGGCGGTCACCCATCCACAGACCGACCTAGGCAAGCACAGCTTTACCTAAAGATCGATCCGAGTGGCAGTTCTTATTAAGCCACGAGCTCCTCTTCTTGAAAATAAAGATAAAAAAGTATTTACCATCAGCCACCTCCAACAGCTGACACCTAGTCCAGACCAGGTCAGATAGACATAACGCCTGCTGGTATACACCGTGCTGGAAAACAAATAGATTTTAACACCACACAGTCTAGCCTTTGCAAGCTATGTTGAAATCGGCTTCCAGTCTAACCTGTCTGCAGTCTTCCAGTCTGCTGAATAACAGTAATTTTCAGAATTGTTTTTTATATTTTTGCTTTGACATAACTGTTGTTTTTTTGCTTCCACAACTTATTTTTAAGAATAGCGGGTACGTTTGGGTACACTATATAAATACAAAAAATTTTATTCCGTCAGTCAGAAATACGAATTTCGATTTCAATTATTTCGAATGGTACAAAATTTCTCACATCGTGCATTACTTCATTACTTAGAGAAAAAGAATCCGGCTCGAAGGACCACGACATAGCGGACTGATCTTTGATCACCACTGATGGAGTCTACCAACGCCCATGGCATTTTGCTTTGTAGAATATTGACGAAAATAAAACGTGTCAAAAATCCTTCTGACGTCGGTTTCTGGTAAAAAATGTACCAAACTGTGACGTCACTTTCAGGTAAAAAATGTACCAAACTGTGACGTCACACGACTTTTCGAAGCACTGTGTCGTCTTCATTTTTTGTTTACGTCAAAAAAGAAAAAATACGTGTCTAATATTTTTTGGTAATCTATCTGACGGACTAATTACATTTCCTTTGTCAACTACCCTACTGAAAAATATATAAAAATTCATACCTGATATGGTTGCTCAGCATCAAAGTTCCGTATAGCCCTGATATGATTTTCCTTCATGATATGGAACCGTTTGGGGTCAGCAGTGAAGTCTACCATGTGCTCCATGATCTTGTCAAGCAGAACTCGTTGCTTATCGTCGTAGCCGTCGATAGTTATCTGATTAATCTAACGTGTTTATATACAAGAATAAAACACTCCATTTTGATAACTTACTCGATGGCATTGGAACAAAAAAAAATAGTTTTTCACAATATGGCCTTTTTTTTTTTGACGGGTGGAAAATCATCAAATAACCCCTCCCGCTCTTGGGCAGAGCGAAAGGGAGTGTCAGACTTCTACTGACTAAAAACCACCCATGTTTCTTCTTAACCCTTGATGTCGAGGCCGCGGTATCTCTTGCGAACAACCCGCAGCCCCGACGGGACAATATGGCCCTCAAAATTCGTTTTTTTGCGAATTTTTGGAGCCCCAAATCCGTTTAGTTCAGAGGGGTTCGAACCCAGGCAGGCACCTTACTTCGTGTAATTTAATTAATTGAAGAGGAAAGAATTGTACTTTTGTATGTAACGTTTAAACTTAAAAACTACTGGACCGATTTGAAAAATTCTTTCACCATTGGGAAGCTACACTATCCCCGGGTGACATAGGCTACTTTTTATCCCTGTATTCCCACGGGAACGGGAACTACGCGAGTGAAACCGCGTGACGTTCGCTAGTAATTAAATAAAAGAATAGCGGACGCGTAGGATAAAACATAATTTCCACACACAAGACAAGCATATTACCACGCACGAAGTTTCAAGAAAATAAATCTTTACTAATTTAGTACCTACATCTAGTACATAGTATAAAACAAAGTCGCTGTCGCTGTCTGTCCGTCCCTATGTATGCTTAAATCTTTAAAACTACGCAACGGATTTTGAAGCGATTTCTTTTTCTATTAAAAGAAATCGCTTCAAAATCTGTTGTGTAGTTTTAAAGATTTAAGCATACATAGGGACATAGGGACAGAGAAAGCGACTTTGTTTTATACTATGTAGTGATTTATCTCCAGGAATGAGTTAGGTAAATGGTTATACAGGGTGTAAATCAACCCATCACACAGCCGTTAACCAAGCATTCTGTACATCAAACTAAGTACCCCTACGCAAAAATTTTTGCTGGGAAACGATTTTTTTTTTTGGGGTCAAAAATCACATTTTACGGTAAAACTCAATGTAGCACTCTTAAAACATTATGCTATTGGATTCTTTGAATAGTGAACGGGTCATAGAGGTAATTTAAGTAAAAATATAATCTGAAAAACTAGTCTTTACAAAAACAGCTGTGAAAAATTTGGATCTTTGACCCCCAATATCTCCGTAACTAGGAGGTTCCCAGGTATGGTCTAGAACAAAAAAATGATCGCAGTGGTGGGGAGAACAAATGCCCTTCGTTTGCGTTAAGGGTACTTTTACACCCTATATATGCGTGTAGCCACACATAATATACTTTTATTTAACAAAGCTGTTTTATTTACAAGCTCACACACCTATCCCTTTAAGAAAACAACCTCAAAATCTACTTACGCTGATTCCGTACTTAGCATTCCCAACGCTCCACCGTAGCCCCGCCAGTTCTGCAGCATATGCGAACTGCTGCAGACTGTCCCTGAGGAGTAGCACCCACACGGAGGTCAGGTTACAACTCAGAGGATCCATGTAGGCTAGGGGGCTGGTGGAGAAAGAGATAACATTAGAGAAAGAAAGAGTATGGGACAAGCCCGCCACACTATTCCCAAACCACTGTAACTCCTGTTAGCCAGAATCAACAGTGGCGACCACAAGAAAAGCGCCGAGACAATGAAGCTCGACGAAGTCCCAGGGAAACGATTTAACTGTCTTGGATCCCGCAACGAAATTAATCAGAAAAAAATAGCGGAGGAGTAGGAAAAACATAATTTCCACTTCCCTCCATATCAGCAGGAGACAGAACAGAACAAGGCCAATAGGCACACAGGGACGTATACAACTGGGATAGGCCCAGTTGCCTAGCACCACGGATTGTCATTAATATTACTGGGTCCTAAGTTGTGAGCTGTTATATTTGATTCCAATAATAGGTATGACAAAAATGCTTGAACAAAAGAAAGAGTATAGACAATGATTATAGAAATACAGAAGTAGTCCAGAATCATCCACCACGCACCGCTGGGTATAGGCCTACCAGTGCCGAGGCGTGCCTATAAGCCCATTCCCACCGGCTTCCCTTTTGAAAATTAAGCAAAAAAAAAAGAAGAAGCAGCCACAGAGTTTGGATTTGTGCCCGGTTGATGGCAATAGGCTCTGACGAAATTCAAATATTCTTACGTTTACGAGTTGGTAAAGTAAAGTAATATTTATTTGTTTAAACATGGTGTACATGATACATTGCATGCAGGATAATAACGAGATACAGAAAAGTTTGACATGTTCAGCTACAAATCGCTGCATACAAATCGGTAGGAAGGGATGGTGCGTGGTGCAGGTGGTGGTGGTGAAATTAAAGAAATGATTTACCTGACTAAATCGAAGGTCATGACCGCTTTGGGCAGGAGAAACTCGTTGTCTTTCTTGAACCATAGCCTCATTAATGGGGTGTCCTGAAAATATATAGATTTCATTAAACCTGTTATCCCCAATCGTATCAGCAGAATGGCCAGACTTAATGCTACAGCATTAACTTCAAGATTTATTAGGAAATTTTTACAGTCTCGGGTACATTGATGTTCTCATTAATTATTTTTCATAGTAAAGGTAAGAATAACAATTTTTTTTTTATCGCGGCGCACGATGTAAGTGGTATGTATGGATAGAGGACATATAGACGAACAAAAAATGTCCAGTAACACGGTACCCCAAAGTGTCACGTTACAGAGATATTTGAAGGTAAAGATCGACAAATGAGTACAACGACGATCATTGAAAATAGGCTTAATGCGTGTATAGGCGTTAAATTGTATCCAAATAATCGTTCCCAGGTTGATTATATAATAAAATTATGCGCACGAGAAAATCGCTTCGCATCAATGAAACGCTATGTTATGTCAAAGAATAGTTTTCTCGCGCTCCTAGTAGTATGTAATGTACCTAATCTCTTTCAATTAACAGTAATAATAATAATCAACGCCTATAAACACGTAAAAGGTCGATTTTTTATGTGGTCATTGTACTCATATGTCGATATTTACCTTCAAATATCTCTGTAACGTGACACTTTAGGGTACCATGTTACATGACATTTTATGTTCGTCTAGGTGTCCTCTACACATACACACCACCTTCATCGAGGGCCGTCATTTCTAAAAAAAAAACAAAATGGCGGTGGGTCGATATGCCAGCTTCCATACAAAAAATTTCAAACCCCTTTGGCAACGAGTTTGGCACTTTTAGTAGCCTCCATCAGCTCCTGTGATGTGCAGGTAACAGGACAGGCTGGAGACGATATCAAGTGCCCCATACAGGGTGTAAATCAACCCATCACACAGCCGTCAACCAAGCATTCTGTACATCAAACTAAGTACCCCTACGCAAAAATTTTTGCTGGGAAACGACTTTTTTTATTGGGTCAAAAATCACATTTTACGGTAAAACTCAATGTAGCACTGTTAAAACATTGTGCTAGTGGATGCTTTGAATAGTAAAAGGGCCATGTAGGTAATTTAATTAAAGATAAAACCTGAAAAACTAGTATTTACAAAAACAGCTGTGAAAAATTTGGAACTTTGACCCCCATTATCTCCGTAACTAGGAGGTTCCCAGGTATGGTCTTGAACAAAAAAATGATCGCAGTGGTGGGGAGAATAAGTGCCCTTCGTTTGCGTTAAGGGTACTTTTACACCCTATATTTTATGGGGCAAGACATTTACACTGCAGGGCAGAGTCATCTATGAATCTCTACCTGAACAGGTTTTCCTTGCTTCGATCAAGTGCAAGCCCATTCCAAATAAAATAAATAAAAATTTAGAGACTTCCAGGTCAGCCATGGTAACTCGTGTCCAGGTGGAAGATTTTCGGCAAGTAGCACAAATGGGTGGGGTAAGGAAACTCTATCTCGCCACAGCTTAAGTCTTTACTTAGTATTGTCTTCCTTATAAGTTTCGTGGGCAGAGAATAGTGTGGCGGACTTGTCCAATTAAAACTTACACTCGGTTCCAAAAATTACGGGTCAGTCACAAAAATTGAAATACCTCCAGAACTGTAAAAGTTAGATCAATGAAATAAAAAACAGAATAAAGACTTTTTAGTTGCGCTTCTAATAGCATATTATTTAAACTGGTTGATGAAAAAAACTTCATTAGAAAAACAAAATTTTAAAAAATGACTATTTTTAAAAACAAAATTTTTGTTTCATGTCATTATGGATGCTTTCCATTTCTATTCTGTCACAAAAAAAAATATCGTGAACGTCTTCCACGTGCATAATTATTATTCTGTGAGGTGAAGCATGGCAGTCACGCTAGAGGAATGTACCAGAATCCTAACTTTTTTGGAACTTGGGCGGAGCCAGCGTGAAACAGCCAGAAACACTGGTGTATCTTTGTCGACTGTTCAGCGGGTATTCCAGCGGTACCAAGAGACCGGATCACACCTTAGAAGACCAAGATGCACAACGGCCAGGGAATACAGACAACTGGTGGCTACAATGCTCCAAAATCGTTTTCAAACTGCTGTTGGTGATCTTATAAGGGTTCCGTTTTAGGACCTTTTGAGGTACGGAACCCTCTCCCGGAGGAGCTCGTGGCTTAATAAGAACTGCCACTCAGGTCGATCTTTAGGTAAAGTTGTGCTCACCTAGGTCGGTCTGTGGATGGGTGACCGCCCGACATACCGAGTTTCCTCCGTGCCTCGGAAAGCACGTTAAGCTGTTGGTCCCGGCTGTCATATATAGATCTTTGGCAGTCGTTACAGGTAGTCAGTGACCTGAAATTCTGACATCCAGTCTTAACAAAGAGTATCGTATTACCTAGTATTAACTGGGTTGTGGAGGTCAGATAGGCAGTCGCTCCATATAAAATACTGGTATTCAGCTGAATCTGGTTAGACTGGAAGCCGACCCTTACATAGTTGGGAAAAGGCTAGGCAGATGATGAGGTACGGAACCCTAATAATGATGATGATGTGTTTCTTACCTTGATAATAATGGGTGCTGTAGAATCTGCGGTACTGTCCTCTCCCTTCTCCAAGCCAAGCTTGTTGGGTATGAACTCGTTCACAGGCGGTAGGTGCAGCTCAGCGTTTGGTTGGACCGCCTTCCACTCCTGAAATGAGGAGTAGCTTTTTGTAATACCGCTGTTTATTGTATTTTGGGTCATTTCGTTTTAAATTAAAGCAATTGGGTACTTGACAAAAAAAATTATGAGAACACGGCGGGACTCCGCCCAAGCGGGGCAGACCTTCACGGTGTGTTCCACCGTATCCTCCGGCCGATCCTCGCAATGGTAGCTTCCGGGCGTTCTCTCGCCCCTGATTCGGTGCAGGTACCTCCCGAAACAACCGTGTCCGGTGAGTACCTGCGTCAGACGGAAGGAGAGGGCGCCGTGGCGCCTCTCCAGCCACTCCTCAAAGAGGGGACTTTTTTTTTTTGGGGGTGGAAAATAATCAAATAACCCCACCCGCTCTTGGGCAGGGCAAAAGGGAGTGTCAGACTTCTACTGACTAAAAACCACCCATGTTCCTTCTTAGTCCTTTGTGTCGAGGCCGCGGTATCTCTTGCGAACAACCCGCAGCCCCGACGGGCGTGTCACAAGCCCCCTCAACTCAAGATCTTGGACACGTTTTATTTTCTTCAATTTTTATTAATTTGATAAAACAAAAAACACGTATCCAATATTTTTCGATAATCTAACTGACGGAACAGAATCATTTTTTTTTTTAGTCAAGAAAGTACTCAATTTAAATCATTTTAATTAATTTGTTTTTCCTTTTAACTGAACTGGACTGCTGACATTAAGTCTTAGGTTAACATTACGCCTATAATCCCCGAAGGCTTAGGCAGAGGTCTCATACACATACACCCAAATTCTACCAGTTACCTCCAATGAGCACCAGTAGCCCAGTGCCGGCGGCCCCGACTTACAAACAGTAAGTCGTGCGTTCGAACCCAGATAGGCTCATTACTTTGTGTAATTTATTTCATCACCATTGCTCTCAAAAACGGTGAAGGAAAACATCGTGAGGAAACCGGCATGTCATAGAACCAAAAATTCGAAGACTTGTGACATCTACCAATCCGCAATGGGCTCGCGTGGTATATTATAGCCCATCTTTCTCCTAGAGAGAAAGCCTGTGTCCCTGCAGTGGGAACACTATAGGCTGATGATGATGATGATGATGACTTGACATCAACCGGACATAAATTCAGACTCAATGGTTGCTACTTAGAAATTCCTGATGGAAAAAGCCAATAACACTTTGCCCGACCCGGGCATCGAACCAAGGACCTCATGCTCAGCAGTCGCGCTTGCGACCACTAGACCAACGAGGCACTTACCTGAATTAAAGAATCTTCTATATCCTCCTGTAGATATTTCGTCCCGTACCAAGGCTCCGTCATAGTGCATTTGTCTTTGAAACATCTGTAAAAGATAAATATTATATGAACACCATTGACTTATATATTACAGCGTAAGGACTGGGCGGACGGCATATTAAAATGACGCCTCGAACGTGGTCCCAAAATGGTCTTTCCTAAGCCGAAGTGAACTAGTCCACGATCGGCACTCTTCGGGTGCGCTCGTAAATTTTATTAAAAGCTTTATTTACGTTCTTTATACCTCGAAAATACCACGCCGCTTATACAAGGTGACGTTAACGAGCAGACTACACCGATTCTCTGTATGGCGAACGCGTCCAGCAAATGTTCGGACGACCGTATCTTTAGTTTTTATATCAATGATGAACACATAAAAAATTCATGATTTTATCCGTTGGAGATTTTTATACAGGACTAGTTTATGGCCGCGATTTCGCCATTGTTGAGTTCGATAACAGGGGATCGGACTGAGTCAAAAAAATATGAAGAATCATATTTTCGGCTAATAATATAATTATAATTGGACTACTGCGCTACGTGTCGCGGGTTCGATCCCCGCACGGAACAAATATTTGTATGGCCTGCAGATAGTTGTTTCGGGTCTGGGTATTTGTGTATGTGACTTTATATGTTTGTGAACGCACCCACGATACAGGAGAAAATCCTAGTGTGGGGCAACGTTTTTCAAAAAAAATAAATAATAATAATAAATAAATAATTATTTTTATTGACTAATTAGAAAATTAGTCCGTCAGTTAGATTATCAAAAAATATTGGATATGTGTTTTTTGTTTTATCAAATTAATAAAAATTGACGAAGATAAAACGCGTCAAAGATCACGAGTGGGGGGTTGTGACGTCATTTGTAGGTAAAAAATGTACTGACATGTGACGTTTTCGAGGAGTTCACGAGTTTTCGAAGCACTGTATCGTCTTAATTTTTTGTTTAGGTGAAAATAGAAAAAATATGTGTTCAATATTTTTTGTAAATCTATCTGACAGACTAATAGTTTTTTTTTTGTCCGATCCCCTATTGTCCCACGAAATCATACTACCTGGATAAAAAGTATCGCAATCCAACAATTTGTTACGATTGTTACTTTTCACACGAAAACTACTTAACGGATTGGGATGAAATTTAGCACACATTTATGGTTTATAAATTGGATTAACACATAGGATACTTTTTATACGTTATAGGTATGTTTATTGCGTTTTTTTTATGTCTTTTTGTATGGACGTCATATATTATATCTGCAATAAATAAATACATTTTCTTTCTTTATACGTAGTTCCCAGGTCCCTCTCATAGAGGGAGCATGCCTGGAGTCCCAGTGGTGAATACATTAAAGGCCGATTATGCTGTATAGGGTGTAAAAGTACCCTTAACGCAAACGAAGGGCACATGTTCTCCCCACCACTGCGATCATTTTTTTGTTCTAGACCATACCTGGGAACCCCCTAGTTACGGAGATATTGGGGGTCAAAGTTCCAAATTTTTCACAGCTGTTTTTGTAAATACTAGTTTTTCAGGTTAAAACTTTACTTAAATTACCTCCAGGACCCGTTTACTATTTAAAGCATCCACTAGCACAATGTTTTAACAGTGCTACATTGAGTTACCGTAACATGTGATTTTTGACCCAAAAAAAAAAGTGGTTTCCCAGCAAAAATTTTTACGTAGGGGTACTTAGTTTGATGTACAGAATGCTTTGTTGACGGCTGTGTGATGGGTTGATTTACACCCCGTAAGTATACGTGCTTAGTTTCCTCCGTGCCTCGGAAAGCACGTTAAGCTGTTGGTCCCGGCTGCCATATATAGAGCTTTGGCAGTCGTTACAGGTAGTCAGTGACCTGAAATTCTGACATCCAGTCTTACCAAAGAGGTATCGTATTACCTAGTATTAACTGGGTTGTGGAGGTCAGATAGGCAGTCGCTCATGTAAAATACAGGTATTCAGCTGCATCCGGTTAAACTGGAAGCCGACCCCAACATAGTTGGGAAAAGGCTAGGCAGATCATACGTACTTAGCCACGATGCCAACGCGCACATTCTCAGGTGTAAGTAGCTCCAGCAGTGACTCGATCAGCTCCGGCTTCCATTCCGTCACGATATAGTACGCGCACAGTACGTCTTCTATGGGGAACTCCTGCAAAAATTATAATATTGTAATATGTTTTGGAAAAACTCTCATTTGAAACAAAAAAAAAACAACCGACTTCAAAAACACCAAAAAGTGAAAAATAAACTTCAGAAGAAAAATCAGCTTCTGAAGTCGGTGACATTTGTTTGTTTGATTTCGTTTTTTTTGCCACCGACTTCAGAAGCTGATTTTTCTTTTGCAGGCCCGCGTGGTGAATTATAGCCCATCCCTCTCCTAGAGAGGAGGCCTGAGTCCCTGCAGTGGGAACATTATAGGCTGATGATGATAGACACGTAAAAGGTCTATTTTTTATGTTGTCATTGTACTCGTATGACGATCTTTACCTTCAAATATCTCGACAACGTGACACTTTGGGGTACCGTGTTACTGACATTTTTTGTTCGTGTAAATGTCCTCTATCCATGTACAGGGTGTCAAACAAACTCATCACACAGCCGTCAACCAAGCATTCTGTACATCAAACTAAGTACCCCTACGCAAAAATGTTTGCAGTGAAACGATTTTTTTTTTTGGGTCAAAATTCACATTTCACGGTAAAACTCAATGTAGCACTTAAAAAATTGTGCAAAAAATGATCACAGTGGTGGGGAAAACAAGTGCCCTTCGTTTGCGTTAAGGGTACTTTTACATCCTATATACCGCTTTCATCGTGGGCCGCGATTTCGGAAAAAAATCAAAATGGCGGGCAGCTTGATATGCCACATCGGTTCTATCGCCTTTCAAACACATGTGACACTAACAACCCGCACTGGGCTGGCGTGGTCTATTATAGCCCGTCCCTCTCCTAGAGAGGAGGCCTGAGTCCCTGCAGTGGGAACATTAATAGGCTCATAGGCTTGTGGCGACAGCGACATCTATCGCAACACATGCGAACTAATTTGGCAAATCCTACATCGCGCTATCAACTTTATCCGCGACATTAGCCTATTTAGAAAATCCCGACTTACATAATTATGTCGGGCAGTTAGCCCACCAGACACAACACCCGTCTGGTCGGAGGATCCTCCCTTTTCTATGGGGGATGAGGAACTTTACACTCTGTTTCTCATTACCCCCCAAAGGATAATGATGATGACTTACCTGCAGTAAGTGCACGTGCCCCGTGACCATTCCTCTGGCTTCCTGCGTGTCCTTGAACCTGAAGTCCATCGCCATCAGGTCCTTCTGTTCGTCCCACACCCAACGCTGCGGACCTTCAGCCTTCAGCATTGCTATGTACTGTGGAAAACAAACAAAATCAAAATCGGTTCATCCGTTCGGGAGCTACGATGCCACAGACAGACACACACAGACACGTCCAACTTATAACACCCCCGCCGTTTTTGCGTTGGAGGTTAAAAAGGGAATATTGTTAACTCTGTTTTGAAAGGAGTAGTTTAGTTTATTTATTTATAATTATCAAAAATTACATGACAGGTTAAAAATAAAGAATAAAAAACAGGTAGGTAGAGCCTATGCACATGATCGGCGATTGGTCGACAAATCGGCCGGCTAATTGGGCAGCTAATCGGCAGACTACAGTGGCGACTTGTCAGCCGACTAATCCGATAAGTAATCGATCGACTAATTGGCTAACTACTCGGTAGACTACAGGGGCGACTAATGCGCCAACAAATTGGCCGACTAATCCACCAACTAATCGGCCGACTAATCCACCAACTAATTGGCCACCTACAGGGGCGACTTGTCAACCGACTAATTCACCAACTAATCGGCGGAATAATTGGCCAGCTTCAAAATAATGATAGATGTTGAAATCTTTATTTCTTATATGAGACCCAATAATAATAATAATAATAATCATTTATTAGTCAGACTACAAAGAGGGAATAAACTCATTTTCTTCCTTTGATTTTATTCCTTTTTTTACTTTGTTTCCTTTTTCTTTATGAGACCTATGTACTAATATTATAAAGAGAAAAAAATTGTATTTTTGTATGTCTATAGTAATATTATAAAGAAGTAAAGTTTGTGTGTTTGTATATTTGTTAAATTGTAAGGGGTAATCTCGGGATCTACTGAACCGATTTCAAAAATTCTTTCACCGTTGGGAAGCTACACTATCCCCGGGTGACATAGGCTACTTTTTATCCCTGTATTCCCACGGGAACGGGAACTACGCGGGTGAAACCGCGTGACGTCCGCTAGTAAAGAATAAACTTAAAAACTACTGGACCGATTTGAGAAATTTTTTCACCGTTGGGAAGCTACACTATCCCCGGGTGACATAGGCTACTTTTTATCCCTGTGTTCCCACGGGAACGGCAAGCTCGAGGAGCTCGTGGCTTAATAAGAACTGCCACTCGGGTCGATCTTTAGGTAAAGCTGTACTTCCCTAGGTCAGTCTGTAGATGGGTGATCGCCCGACATACCGAGTTTCCTCCGTGCCTCGGAAAGCACGTTAAGCTGTTGGTCCCGGCTGCCATATATAGATCTTTGGCAGTCGTTACAGGTAGTCAGTGACCTGAAATTCTGACATACAGTCTTACCAAAGAGGTATCGTATTACCTTGTATTAACTGGGTTGTGGAGGTCAGATAGGCAGTCGCTCCATGTAAAATACTGGTATTCAGCTGCATCCGGTTAGAATGAAAGCCGGCCCTAACATAGTTGGGAAAAGGGAGAAACCGCGTAACGTCCGCTAGTACTATATAACTTGATAATATACTGGCAACAAACAAACAAACAGCCACGGAGTCTGGATTTGTGCCCGGTTGATGGCAATAGGCTCGCCCCCTATTACATGGGACTTAAACATAACTGGCGAAATGTGGGTGTACTATTAGGTACACCTCTGCCTAACCCTTCGGGGATTACAGGCGTGATGTTATGTTATGTAATACTAGCTGTTGCCAGCGGCTTCGCCCGCTACAACTCGAAAATTATCCCACGGGAAGATAAAATCGGGATAAAAACTATCCTATGTGTTAATCCAGGGTATAACCTATCTACATACCAAATTTCAACCAAATCGGTCCAGCCGTTTATGCGTGAAAGAGTAACAAACATCCACACATCCATTCTCACAAACTTTCACATTTATAATATTAGTAGGATACCGACCTGGAACACCAACTTGATAATGTCATCGGTATGGGAGACCCCTTCCTCTGTGAGGTCAACTTGCACGCCGAAAAAAGCGAAGCCCCGTGCGCCGACACGAGTGCCGCCTACTAAGCTGTTGACAAATAATGAGGAAATTATTAACATAGCATATTGCAGCAGCAACAGTGAGGACAAGATATGTGGACTATGCAGAGCAATGAAATAGGGTGATGATGATATAGGGTGTAAAAGTACCCTTAACGCAAACGAAGGGCATTTGTTCTCCCCACCACTGCGATCATTTTTTTGTTGTAGATCATACCTGGGAACCTCCTAGTTACGGAGATATTGGGGGTCAAAGTTCCAAATTTTTCACAGCTGTTTTTGTAAATACTAGTATTTCAGGTTTTAACTTTACTTAAATTACCTCCATGACCCGTTTACTATTCAAAGCATCCACTAGCACAATGTTTTAAGAGTGCTTCTTTGAGTTTTACCGTAAAATGTGATTTTTGACCCCAAAAAAAAAGTCATTTCCCAGCAAAATTTTTTGCGTAGGGGTACTAAGTTTGATGTACAGAATGCTTGGTTGACGGATGCGTGAAGGGTTCGTTTACACCCTGTATTTCATTGCTCTGCATGCAACTAAAAAAAATCTAATTAGTTCGTCAGATAGATTTCCAAAAAATATTGGACACGTATTTTTTCTGTTTTTCACGTAAAAAAATACGTATCCAATATTTTTCGATAATCTAACAGACGGAATAATTAGAATCATATTTTTTTTAGTCAGTAAACATCCGTATTAAAGATAAACGTTCCTTCCTAATTACTTACGTTAGCGGGTTTGTGTCGTAAAAGTTGTTTTTAATGTAGTTCTGCTTACCTATTACACCATCCCCTCGCCTTCAACGCTGACAGCAGACTGCCGGGCCCCTCATGTCCCATCAAATTGGACAAGTAATGCCCTGGCTGTGGACAAAGACACAATATTATTATATAAGATTTTAAACTAACATGGTCACTAGCACTATTATTGGAACGAAGTTTTGGAACGAAGTTCCTTATCGCGCGTTGTGAAAGGGGTCTAGACGGAAAAAATTCTTACAAAAAGTTGTCACGACACTTTTTGCTATAGTAAGCTATTGTAAGCTGTGCGGCGTCGCATGTTTCTCTGTCTGTCTCTCTCTCTCTTATAGAAAGCAAGCCAGATATTTTCATTTCTACATTTCTTTTTTTTTTTTACATAATAAAAAATAATAACAATAACTTCGTTCCATCCGGGTGTTCCTTGACACCTCTCAAGTTTTAAATAACTAGTTTATACTGAAAACGGGATATTTACCATGTTTACTGATTGTTTCAAAACTTTAACCGGGAGGATGAGTTTTTCGAGAGCCTGGAATCCAGTGGTTCAACTGTGCAAAATCGAAAAAGTGTGGAAAAAAGCTCGCGAGTGGACACAGTGAGTTTTGTGTGTACCGAACGCAAGAAACGAACAAGAAAGAGGGTAGACCGATTTGTCTGCTCATAAACATCCATCCGCAATTACTTCAGTTTATCCGTGATCATGGTGCTTGTAACAGCGCCGAAATATCGGGAACTCGAAACAATCAGTAAACATGGTAAATATCCCGTTTTCAGTATAAATAATAGTATTATTATGTAATCCTAACTAATATTACAAATGGGTAAGTTAGTTTGTTTGTTACCTTTTCAAGCTTAAACCGTAGTACCGATATTTAACTTAATAATAATTATATTATTTATAATTTATAGAAAAAAAATTGAGTTGAAGTTTTTAAAAAAAAATATTTATATTTTATTTTACACTTTTTAAACTAAGATTTAGGTTTATTTCAATACTAGCTGACCCATGCAACTTCGTCTGCGTCACATAATATAGCTTATAACAAATCATGTCAACATAAATTGAGTTCAATCGTAACAAACAACAATTGTAAAAATCTTATCTTTCCTCTTTATAATATTAATTCAGATTATATTAAAGTGTGAATTACTATAGGTATCACTTACTGTTAAATACTACAGTAACACCTTGTACCGTCTGAACATTATGGTGCAGTAAATATTTTGAATTTGAATTTCTCCGGAGCCCCCGGAGGCCAGAATCCCCACTAACCTACCGCACCGAACCGAATGACTGCCGCGCGCGTAATTGTAAATGAGTCCAATATTTTTTGGAAATCTATCTGACGGACTAATTACATTTTTTTAGTTAACTACCCTATTCTCACGCGGTCAAAATGTATAGAACAGCAGATTTTTTTTTTAAGATCAGGGATGTTACGGAGCTTCGACTCCGGTTCCGTTAAGTCGGAACTTCCGATTATTATTACACCTTCGGTTCCGACTTCGGCTCTGACACTTTTAAATCGAAGGTTTTAATCGGAGGTCAAAGCATAACATAGCGGCGGCGGCGGCCTGTGTCGACTGTTACGAACAGGTTCATACATGTCGCGCGGGGAATCCCCCCGACTCCCACTACGTGCACTCTATCGTCAATTATTTTTTCACTTGTTGTTAATTTGTTACGCACCACCACCACTTCTGACCCTGCCTCCGACTCCGATTCCGACTCCGATAAAGCAAATTTAAAAACTCCGACTCCGCCTTCGGTTCCGATAAAACTACCTCCGTTACATCCCTGCTCCAGATGAAAAATTTATATGTAGGGGGCTCAAAATGAGGAACTGAATACGTGGAAACCACCCCTTAGTACTCACCCCACTCTTATAATGTTTCCTGGTATCCGGAATAGGGAAGTCAATAGACAATGACCGGAGATCCTTCACCGGATAACAATAGGCACGCTTGCGACGCAGTTCCGGAGGAAACGGGTGTTCCGGCCACGAGGGCGCCTCTACTGACTTGTCTTGTACTTCCGAGAACAGTGGTACCACTATTTTTTCTAGATCGTCTAGGGATTCTGAAAGAATTAAATGAGAAATATATTAGCACGAGGTACAGGTTGTGCATTGCTTCATGCACACTAAAATACTTTCGTTGCGGGAGTCCAAGTCCCATATTTATGAACTATTAAACTACATATTTATGATTTTCAAGCAAGTATTTGTCTAGCTATGATATTACAACTAAAAATGGAAAATTTAAAAAAAATGTAAAAAAAATAAAACCGACGTCTAAACAAAAAAAGTAAATAAAAACAACAGAACTTTAGCTTCAGAAATTGGTGGCAAAAGGAGAAATCAAGCAGACAAGTCACTGCCTTTAACTAAAATATTTTTTTACGTTTTTTTTAAGTCGGTTTTAATTTTTTGTTAGTAACATTCGTTTTATTCCTCCTCATTACACGTCAAGTCATACAAATCCGAACGAAGCCAGGACGCAATGCTAGTACAGTAATAGCTGTGCCCAACAGGGTCCATGATGTTACTTTTAAAAAATGTTTACCACCATTTTTTTTTTTGGCTGGTGGAAAATCATCAAATAACCCCTCCCGCTCTTGGGCAGAGCGAAAGGGAGTGTTAGACTTCTACTGACTAAAAACCACCCATGTTCCTTCTTAGCCCTTCATGTCGAGGCCGCGGTATCTCTTGCGAACAACCCGCAGCCCCGACGCACAATGTTTACCACCTTAGCCTAAATTGTGGAATGCAATAAAGAATAGGGATGTTTCCTGACAAAAAGAAATATGATTCTAATTAGTCCGTCTGTTAGATTATCAAAAAATATTGGATACGTATTTTTTGTTTTATCAAATCAATTAAAAATTGACGAAGATAAAACGCGTCAAAGATTTGAGTGGGGAGTTGTGACGTCACTCACCGGTAAAAAATGTCATACTAATGTCTAAGAATATGACGTCACACGAGTTTTCAAAGCACTGTATCGTCTTCATTGTTTGTTTACGTGAAAAAAGAAAAAATACGTGTCCAATATTTTTTGGTAATCTATCTGACGGACTTATTAGATATTTTTTATTAACTACCATAATGAGTATTATTATATTATTAATTGTTGCACTTATAAATGTACTTATAACCACTGTTCTGTAAAAATGTATTGTGCAAACAATTGTTGGTTAACCAAAATAAATAAATAAATAAATATTGAGTATTGAACGATTCTTACCTTTCCCCATGACAACGAGAGTCATGATATTGGCAGAGTACCATTGGTTGTGGAACTTCAGTAGCTCCTTCCTGACATCGAGGCCTTTTGACTTGGGTATGGTCTCCAGAGTTTCTCTGTTACCTGTGGAAGATTCAAGGAAGTATTTGATAGATTGACATTATGATTTACTGACGATGAGCATTTTAAAAGTAACTGAAAATATAAAGAAAGAAATATTTAATAAGAAAAAAAAACTGCCTCGTTGGTCTAGTGGTCGCAACCGCGACTGCTGAGCATGAGGTCCTGGGTTCGATTCCCGGGTCGGGCAAAGTGTTATTGGCTTTTTCTATCAGGAAGTTATCAGTAACAGCTACGGAGTCTGGATTTGTGCCCGGTTGATGGCAATAGGCTCGCCCCCTATTACATGGGACTTAAACATAACTGGCGAAATGTGGGTGTACTATTAGGTACACCTCTGCCTAACCCTTCGGGGATTACAGGCGTGTTATGTGATGTTATGTAAAAAAAAAAAAAACAAAAAAAAAATACAACTTAAATGATGAATTAATTTAGAGTTAAAATGTATTTAGTGGAAAAGTAAACAGTAATATTTAATGTATTGCTTTATTGGCCCACCTTCCCCGACCAGCTTATACAGGGTGTAAACGAACCCTTCACGCATCCGTCAACCAAGCATTCTGTACATCAAACTAAGTACCCCTATGCAAAAATTTTTGCTGGGAAATGACTTTTTTTTTTGGGGTCAAAAATCACATTTTACGGTAAAACTCAAAGTAGCACTCTTTTTTTTTTTATTTCGTGACATTTATATCTAAATAATTCCTTGTTTAAATCTGACATCACTCATTTTTTTAAATAATATTATGTACAGGAGAAATTCCTAGTGTGGGGCAACGTTTTTTTTTAAAAAAAACCCGTACCTCTGATGCTATGTGTAGATCCCACCTTAGGCATCATCTTAATTTCCCATCCCATAAAACCGAATTCTTTTCTTACTCCTTCTCTGTTCACGCAGTACGTTTGTGGAACGCACTTCCGTCTAAAATCCTATACTCTAAATTTTTATACATTTTCAAAAAACAAGTCAAAGAGCATTACCTCTCCTCTATACCGTAATATTCTGTAATATATGTATATTTATATAATTTATAGGTATATATTTATAATATTAGTGTTTATTTTTATGTGTATGAAGCGCGCCTTCAGCGGCTTCTCAAAATATTGAAGGTGCAGAGCAACCGGGGCGATAGTTGTTGGAGAGCGGAATAAAAACTCGAAACTATGTTAAAACTATATACATGAAAATCTATGTACAATTAACAAATTTTATAATGTCTTCAGAAAATATTTACAACACGAAATTATCGAAACTCGACATGAAAAGATTTTTTATCAAGAAGAAGTGACAGACAAACAAAAGTCAAAAAATAGAGTGCCGCAGCACCGGCCAGCAACATTCGTACGCCGCCTCCTTGATCGCGGCCTCGCGGCACTACATCAGCCCCCCCTTGAGACCGTCAAGGGCGATAATGGTCAGGAAACCTAACTCTACGTCCCGATCTAGTCTTGTGAACAATTGCTTCGCGATCTGGTGATTTCTGGTTCCCTGATTGAGTCACATGTGTTGTTTTGTGTGTGTCATGTTGTCGATCTTGTGATAAATGAGCGGGATTGGTTGAATGAGTGGGTGTGTGTGATGATGTGTATGGAGTGGTGTCTGGGTCACGCAGTATGTAGGCTGGCTTGACTCGGTCTACCGATACTGTGACTTCCTTGCCATTAGCCAGAATAGTGAAAACCTTTTCACCACGCCGAAGCACCTCGTATGGTCCAGAATATGCTGGTTTCAAGGCACCACCAACAGTACAATCTCGCAAGAATACGTGAGTGCAAGTGGCTAACTCCTTGAACATGAAAGTTGGACGCTTACTACTATGGTGTGAGGCAGGCGAAGGCCTCAAACACTGGACAATACTTCGCAGCCTTGATGTGAATTCCATCAAGTCTGGATTACAGATGATTTCTGAGTCGAAAAACTCGCCTGGCAGACGTAATGGTTCGCCATACACCAATTCAGCTGAGGTGGTTTGCAGGTCTTCCTTGAAAGCACTACGGACACCTAACAAGACAAGAGGGAGAGATTCAATCCAATTCCCGTTAGTGTGGCAGATTATGGCTGACTTCAGCTGCCGATGAAATCTTTCCACGAGACCATTACAGGCTGGATGATAGGCAGTGGTACGGTGATGATTGAATCCTGCAATGCGCGAAAGATTTCTGAATAACGCAGATTCGAACTGCCTACCACGATCTGTCACGATATCAACTGGACAGCCAAACCGGGAAATCCAGCCACTGAGTAGGGCTTTAGCAACAGTCTCAGCCGTTATGTCTTCCAAGGGTATTGCCTCAGGCCAACGCGTAAAGCGGTCGACAGCGGTGAGACAATACTTGAAACCTTGAGACAGAGGCAATGGTCCTATCAAGTCAATGTGGACAAATTTGAAACGAGCTGCAGGAAGTTTGAAAGTACCAACTGGAGCACTCGTATGACGTGTAATCTTGGAACGCTGACACGCTATACACGCTCGTACCCAGTTCCTGCAGTTCTTCCTAACTTCAGGCCACACATACCGCTCAGAGACTAGTTTGGCGGTTGCTTTTGCCCCAGGGTGACTAAGAGAATGCAGACTCTCGAACACTCTTCTCCGTAGCGGTTTCGGAACAAACGGCCTTACTGCGCTCGTACTGACGTCACAAAACAGTTCAATGTTGCTGCCTGGGACCTTCAGTTTTTTGAGACGCAGTGACGTGGGGCCTTCTGCGAGTTGGGTGAGCTCTAGATCAGAGTGCTGAGCGGCTGCCAATCGCTCCAGATCGATTGGCTGAGAAATCTCCTCAACTCGCGAGAGGGTATCAGCTACCACGTTGTCCTTACCGGATATGTAACGTATGTCAGTGGTAAACTGTGCGATCAGATCCAGGTGCCGGAACTGTCTTGGCGAGCAGTTTTCTTTTCGATTGTGGAAGGCGAAGGTCAGAGGCTTGTGGTCGGTAAAGACAGTGAAGTCCCGGGCTTCGAGCATATGCCTGAAGTATTTTATGCTCTCGTAAATGGCTAGGAGCTCTCGATCATAGGGTGAGTACTTCTGTTGAGAAGAGCTCAGCCCACGAGAGAAATATGCCAAAGGCTCCCAGGACTCGCCACTACCAGTCTGCTGCTGTAACACTGCGCCAATCACCTTGTCAGACGCGTCAGTTACGAGCGCTAACCTTGCATCGCAACTGGGATGAGCAAGCAAGGCGGCTTGACATAGTCCCTCTTTGCAAACTTCAAATGCATCGAGCAGCTGACCAGTAATATGAACTGGGTGCGATCCTTTCACTGAGCCGGTGAGTAGCGCGTTTAAAGGAGCTTGTTGTTTAGCTGCGCCTGGAATGAACCTACGATAAAAGTTCACCATACCTAAGAACCGACGTAGTTCTTTCACAGTTTTTGGTACGGGAAAGGTCTTGATGGCGTCAACTTTGGCTGGAAGTGGGGTGGTACCTTTGGCTGAAATGCTGTAGCCTAAAAAGATGACCTCAGAAGCGCCAAACACGCACTTTGCCGTGTTGACGACCATGCCGTACTGCTTCAGCCTGGCGAAAAGTTGGTGCAGATGCTCTTCATGTGTTTTTTGGTCCTTGGAAAAAACTAGGATATCATCCAGGTAGGCGTAGGTGAAGTCCAGACCCCGTAGCATCTCATCGACGAAGCGCTGGAACGTCTGTCCGGCATTACGAAGCCCGAACGTCATGAACGGAAATTCGTAAAGACCGAACGGCGTTGTAATGGCGGTCTTCGCGATGTCAT
This sequence comes from Diarsia brunnea, assembly GCA_949774965.1. Lineage (NCBI taxonomy): Eukaryota > Metazoa > Arthropoda > Insecta > Lepidoptera > Noctuidae > Diarsia > Diarsia brunnea. Next base: position 1,703,721 of record OX459025.1, on the reverse strand, counting down.
CTGGATGCATAGGGATCTGGTTGTAAGCCTTGACCAGATCAATGGTAGAAAACATGGTACAACCTGACAAACAATGAGCAAAGTCGTGTATGTGCTTGATAGGGTACCTGTCGGGTATCGTTCGGGCATTCAGCATACGGTAATCCCCACAAGGACGCCACCCGTTGTCTTTTTTAGGGGTGAGGTGAAGAGGTGAAGCCCATGCTGATTCCGAAGGCCGGCAAGTACCGTTCTGCAACATCGCCTCGAACTCTGACTTTGCTATTTTAAGCTTATCAGGCGCTAGCCTGCGTGGTGTGCAAGAGACCGGTGGCCCAGGTGTGGTGTGGATGTGATGTACGGTGTTGTGGTGTATTGTGCGATGAATGCCATGCGGACGAGTAATGTCAGGGTATTTTGAAAGTATGGTGTGATATACAGAGTCACCAGACATTACCTTTACCGAAGAAATGTTGTCCTCGGTTCGCGCATGTAAAGCCGCGGTCACAAGCGTAGTGCTACCGTCGATGAGACGTTGGTTTCGGACATCAACAATAATATTATAAAATGAAAGGAAATCCACGCCTATTATCGCCTTTGTAACGTCAGCCACTATAAAATTCCATGGAAAGTCACGACGCAACCCTAGGTTTAGCACTAAGTGATTAAAACCGTATGTATTTATAGCTGACCCGTTTGCGGCACACAGTTCATAGCTAGTCTTTGCACGATACTCTTTTAGGCACTTACGAGGAAACACGCACAGATCACTACCCGTATCTACAAGAAACTGCATTTTAGTCCGCCTATCCGTTACGAACAAGCGACCGGTACTCGGACAGTCGTCGGTCGCCATTACCGACTGCCCTTCGCGTTTCCCGCAAAATCACAGGGTTTCATACATTTAAGAGCCTTGTCGCCGAACTTGTGGTGGTACCAGCAGGTCGGGAACTTCTCGTAGTTGGAGTGCGATCTTGCGGACGATGAGCGGCCCCGGAGATGTGAAGATGATCTTGATCTTGACCGCGCCATTCGGTCGAGCTTAGCAGTCAACGCTTCGACTTGTCGGGTTAACACAGCAATCTCGCTCGATCCGCCAGATGTACCTGCTGAAACTCCTGTAACTTGCGAAGTTGGTGACACGGCGTCCAGGACCTGGTCGGCAAGCTCGGCAACCTCGTCCAGCTTCATCCTGGCCTGTGACGCGATGATGGGCTGCACGCTGCTGGGTAAACGACTGGCCCAAAGGGTTCTGAGCAGGTCATCTGGTACACCAGATCCAGCTAAGCTTCTCAGTCGACGTAGGAAATGCGATGGTTTGCTATCTCCTAACTGTTCGTGATGAAGTAGCTGCTGTACCTGCTTTTCCCGTGACGCGGACAGCCTCTTGATGAGCTCCGTCTTCAGTGTCTCATACTTGTCCGAAGCTGCGGGACCAGCGACGATGTCCTCGACGATCTCGATATACTGCGGCTCCAAGTGAGACAAAGCATGGTGATATTTGGTGGTATCCGTCGTCACTCCTGCCAACTCGAACTGGCTCTCCAGGCAAGAAAACCAAAGGTTCGGTTTAGACGGGTAAAATGGCGGAACCTTTACAGCGATGCGGTTTACGCTTGTCATCTCTCCGCTTTCTTTGCTCTCGTTCCCCGGCATAATGTTCCACAGGGGTCACCAATGAAGCGCGCCTTCAGCGGCTTCTCAAAATATTGAAGGTGCAGAGCAACCGGGGCGATAGTTGTTGGAGAGCGGAATAAAAACTCGAAACTATGTTAAAACTATATACATGAAAATCTATGTACAATTAACAAATTTTATAATGTCTTCAGAAAATATTTACAACACGAAATTATCGAAACTCGACATGAAAAGATTTTTTATCAAGAAGAAGTGACAGACAAACAAAAGTCAAAAAATAGAGTGCCGCAGCACCGGCCAGCAACATTCGTACGCCGCCTCCTTGATCGCGGCCTCGCGGCACTACATGTATATATTTGTATGTATCTTTATTTAATTAGCTTTTGTTACTTAGTCGTTGATATTGCAATACGTTCTATGTCAAAATGTTATGATTTTTTGTTTGATCTCTGAACTGGAGTATTAAAATTACTATTTATTATATTATTGTCAAATATGATGAAAAACATCTTTATTGAAAATGTAGGTAGTTTAAAAATATAATCACTGTATTCGTTGCGACACTAAAATGTTTTGTCATAAAATAAGCTTAAACTAACATAGAACGTATTGCAATATCAACGACGTTTCTAATTAAAAAATCCTGTTTGTCTTTTCTACACACTGTGTCTACATGTCTCATCCAACTTTCCTCTCGCAGGTCTGCTGGAAGAGATTTCTTATGAAATAAGCAGTACCTTTGTGCTCTTCTATTTTTTTGTGTTTTTATCCTTTTTTTGTAGTTTGTGTGTACATAAATAAAAATTAATAAACTAACGTATTTTTTTCACACACTATCGTCTATATTTCTTTTTCATTTCTCCTTTTGCAGGTCTGCTGGCAGAAATTTCTTTAGAAATAAGCCGTATCTTTGTACTCACATGTTATCTAATATATAAAATTCTCGTGTCACAGTTTTCGTTGCCATACTCCTCCGAAACGGCTTGACCGATTTTGATGAAATTTTTTGTGCTTATCCGGTATCTATGAGAATCGGCCAACATCTATTTTTCATACCCCTAAGTATTAAGGGTTGTCCACACCAAACATTTTTTTAGTCACCCATCAAAGTTACCGGGAAGGAAGTTGCGGGCATCAGCTAGTATTATAGTATTTTCCTGTGCTATCTACTGTGTGTACATAAATAGTAAAATAAATAAAATAAATAAACGTCGTTGGGAAAGGCTCGGCAGATGATGACGTACCTGTACCAAACTTATGAAAGGGATGCGTCGGCGAGGCAGTTCCCTTATTCAGCTGATCCAGTCGCCACGTGTCCGAAGACGTGTTCTTCTCATGCTCCGAGTTAACAGCGCTCAGCTCTCGACCCGTCGCCGACTCCGTGAACAGAGGCGAGATGAAGAATTGGGCGAAACTGGAAAGGATAAACCAGGTGTAAACTCAGTGGTAGCGGGCAGGCCACATTGTTCACAGAACAAATGGCAGTTGGGGCCGAATAGCTCTAGAGTGGCGACCGTGGCCTGGCTCGGCCTCCTACTAGGTGGAGCGATGACCTGGTCAAGGTTGCGCGAAATCCTTTCTTGACATATCATCCGTTATACACAGTCCATCCATCGTTTCTTTGGTCCTCCTCTACTTTTATAGCCATCTACGTTCATACTTAACATTTTCCTCACTACGTTTTCCTCATTTCTTCGCATCACATCGCGTTTGTGCAAATAGTAATATTATAATCATTTTTTTAAGGGGACAAGACCGCCACACTATTTCCAAACCACGTATACCGAAAAAAAGCTGGCAGCCTACCAGCGCTTATAGGAACCGGTCATGCAGGTAACCGGCGCAGGCATTTATACGAACAAGTGCCGAACGTCGCCGATGAAACCTACCAGCGCCGTTAGCACTGGTAGATCGGCGCCGGCTACCAGCTTTCTTTGTATACGGCCTAACTCCTGTGCGCCACAATCAACAGTGGAACCACCAGAAAATCGCCGAGACAGTGAAGCTCGACGATGTCCCAGAGAAACAATTTAGCTGTCTTGGATCCCGCAATGAAATTATTCTACAACAAGCGGACGTCACGCGGTTTCACCGGCGTAGTTCCCGTTCCCGTGGGAACACAGGGATAAAAAGTAGCCTATGTCACCCGGGGATAGTGTAGATTCCTAACGATGAAAGCATTGTACAAATCGGTCCAGTAGTTTTTAAGTTTATTCGTTACATACAGAAATACAAATCTTTCTTATAATACTAGCTGATGCCCGCGGCTTCACCCGCGTGGATGTCGGTCAAATTATATACTAAAACCTTCCTCTTGAATCACTCTATCTATTAAAAAAACCGCTGCAAAATCCGTTGCGTAGTTTTAAAGATTTAAGCATTCATAGGGACGGACAGACAGCGAAAGCGACTTTGTTTTGTACTATGTAGTGATAGTGATGATGATTAAGTATAGAATAATAGCGGAGGAGTAAGAAAAAAACAACAAATAAAATAAGGGTGGTAATTAAACCGGCTTCTTTTTAATAGCATTTTTCGCCTCTAAAAATCTACATTGCCTTCTAAATTACTAAGTAAGCCACAATTAACGAGCATCTAAGTATTCCTATCTTAGCCACTAGTTAAGTTCTATCTGAGCCACTCTAAATATAACTCAGCATGGTGGTTATTTTTTACCCGACAACGGCGAAGTGACGCGCGCTCGCTTCGCTCGCATATTAAATAACACTAATATCTTCTGTCCCCGAAGTGCCGGGCCTCCGCCGGCCTCCTTCGTCGGCCTACGGCCCGGTGCCCATGCCGCCCATTAGGGTGCTAATTAAGTCTTCGAGCGTCCTTATGATCACCCGGTGGATCATAAGACATTCAAGCAATGTTAGCGGACGTTCAAGAGGTTAACTAATATTAAAGCTATAAAATGTAAAATGGTTATGAGATATAAATTCCGTGGCTGCGTTAGTAAATTAGGTGTCTATGTAATAAGTACAAGTTACGATAATTGTTGATCTTTATTTGACGCTTTCTGTAAGATATTTAGTTGGCATTGTAAAAAGACGAATTAGCTTTTTAGAGGCTATCTTATTTTCCCGTGGCTTAGTTATAAAATTAGAAGTTTGATCACGTGGCCATTAAAAAAATCTGTTGCTCGATTTATTATTTCCCATAAAATAATACTTACATATCCAGAGCCTTGTGCAGATGCTCGGGAATGACGTCAAAGTAGTACGTGGTATGATCTACTGACGTCGACGCGTTCGAGGAACCACCATGCTCTGATAAGAACTTGTTGTATTCGTTCTCCTGTAAAATAATAGGGATGTTTACTGACTAAAAAATATCAATCTAATTATTTTATTTTTTATTTTTATTCAAGTGGAACAGCAAACAGCTACAGTATATAAGTATAAAAAAGAGATACACGAAACATGAACAATACCCACAACGCTGTTCACAGATTAACTGTGGAATATATAACTTACAAATAATAATTAAACGCTAGGATAATAACAATTAGTCCGTTTGTTAGATTATCGAAAAATATTGGATACGTATTTTTTTGTTTTATTAAATCAATAAAAATTGACGAAGATAAAACGCGTCAAAGATTTGAGTGGGGGGTTGTGACGTCACTCACCGGTAGAAAATGTCATACTAATGTCTTAGAATATGACGTCACACGAGTTTTCAAAGCACTGTATCGTCTTCATTGTTTGTTTATGTGAAAAAAGATAAAATACGTATCCAATATTTTTTGGAAATCTATGTGACGGACTAATTAGATTTTTTCAGTTAACTACCCTATATAATAAGTATAAGTATATAATAACATTGAGAGCAGCGGTGGCCCAGTGGTGGCGGCCCCGACTTATGAACAGCAAGTCGTGGGTTCGAACCCAAGCAGGCGCATTACTTTGTGTGATTTATTTCATCACCACTGCTCTCAGAACGGTGAAGGAAAACATCGTGAGGAAACCGGCATGCCTTAGAACCAAAAAATTCAAAGACATGTGACATCTACCAACCCGCAATGGGCTCGCGTGGTGGATTATAGCCCATCCCTCTCATAGAGACGAGGCCTGAGTCCCTGCAGTGGGAACATTATAGGCTGATGATGATGACATAAAAACATTGACATAAAAAAAAACATAAGAACCTAAGACCAAATTTGCTTGTAATCAATATAGTAAACGATCAGCTCAATTGTATAATAGAATAAACAAAAAGATAAATATACACTCGAAAAAACAATATGATTGTAAAGAAATACTAGTTAAGTGGATAAAACCACTCACGTACGAGGACACAGAAGCATTGTTATAACACGGAATTATTCACATACACACAGACACACACACCCACTTATACTGACAGACACGCTCATATACACACACACACACACATACATATACACACACACACACACATACACACACACACACAATCTTTAAGTACACTCTCTTTTTAATTTCTTATTTTTGTTAGACTAGACTTAGTATTCTAACCTAAACTTAATTGGCTTTCTGGTGACTATAGTTTCTTCTTTTTGTTTGTTTTTATTAGCTGTAAGTCTTCCAAGTACTAAATAAATAAAAAAAAACATAAGAACCTAATAGTATACGCGGCTCAAGCAGTTGGCTGCTGCGCTGCGTGTGGCGGGTTTGATCCCCGCACGGAACAATTATTTGTATGACCTACAGATAGTTGTATCGGGTCTGGGTATTTGTGTATGTGAGTTTAAATGTTTGTGAACGCACCCACGATACAGGAGAAATTCCTAGTGTGGGGCAAAGTTAAAAGAAAAAATGATTAATTCCTATGTTATATGAGACAGTATTACCATTAACTGGGCACGTATCCATGGGGTATCCTGGGCAAATTTCAGATGGAAAAACTCATTAACAATTGACCCGAGCCGGTAATCGAACCCAGAACCTCATGCTCAGCAAACACGATTGCGACCACTAGAAAAACGGCAGTGATATAAAAGTTGAACTAGGTAGCAGTCTTCGCTAAGATTTTTTTTAATCTACGTTCACCGGTAAAGGATTGTGTCAGCTGCTAGTTTAAGGCTTGTATTCACGCCAATGACCTTGTGCATAGCTAACTACCCCTCTTGATCGTAGACACGGACTTCAAACGGACGCATTTTAATTTATTATAATTAAAATAATGCATGTTTTTAAAAAGTAACAAAACCAAATTATTTTCCTTTGTATTTCAAAGCAGTAGATATTTTTTTTTTATTGTTTTGTTAAAAAATGAAGGAGTAAAATGGTTCAAATCAACGATTTGGAGGTGATTTTGTGGATTTTTTTTTCTTATTATGTAATACCGATAGAAAAATAATGGCTAAACCAAATTACGTGTCATATCATGTAGAATACTAACAATTTTTTTCAGATGTAATTTCTCTGTAAGTGCCGGTGAAAAGCTGCTTCATCTGCACGCTATTTTTAAGGTTTTTCGAGAGAGCATCGTCAAACGTCAAAACAGTTACATACCTCAGGATATTTCGTAGTTCCCAAAAACAGCATGTGTTCACAGAAATGTGCCAGTCCCGGCAACTCTTCAGGGTCGCTTAGAAAGCCTGTAAATTAAAAACACAATAAGGATGTTTCCTGACTAAAAAAAAATATGATTCTGTTTAGTCCGTCAGGTAGATTATCGAAAAATATTGGATACGTGTTTTTTGTTTTATCAAATAAATGAAAATTGACGAAGATAAAACGCGTCAAAGATTTGAGTGGGGGTTGTGACGTCACTCACCCGTAGAAAATGTCATACTAATGTCTTAGAATAAGACGTCACACGAGTTTTCAAAGCACTATATCGTCTTCATTGTTTGTTTACGTGAAAAAAGAAAAAATACGTGTCCAATATTTTTTGATAATCTATCTGACGGACTTATTAGATTTTTTTGTCAACTACCCTATTGTATGGATATCATAACATCAGTATCTTATAGCTTTTGTTCGCAGCTTCGCCCGCGTGGATGTCGGAAATATCAAAAATGACGATTTTCCATACAAACTTTACCCCCTTTTTCACCCTTTTTTTTTGGCGGGTGGAAAATCATCGAATAACCCCTCCCGCTCAAGGGCAGAGCGAAAGGGAGGACCGCAGCCTACCTCATCTCTGCCCTAAGGCCTAATTTACGGTCCCCGTCGGGGCTGCGGGTTGTTCGCAAGGGATAACGCGGCCTCGACATGAAGGGCTAAGAAGGAACATGGGTGGTTTTTAGTCAGTAGAAGTCTGACACTCCCTTTCACTCTGCCCAAGAGCGGGAGGGGTTATTTGATGATTTCCCACCCCCCACAAAAAAAAAAAAAGGGCAGAGATGAGGTCGACGATGAAACGAGCTAACCCAGAAGAAGCCTATTTACTCGCGACTCAAAGTAACAGGTGGTTTCTAGTTGATATTGACGATAACTTACCAACGTTGACGTCTATGGCTGCGGCCGACTTGTCCGTGGTCTTATCGCTAACTAGGAGCACCTTTAACCGGTTTGATAGCACCAAACCCCTGGAAAAAATCAAAAAAAATCAAAATCAAAACTCATTTATTCAAACTAGGCTGATAATCAGCACTTTTCGAACGTCAAAATTTACTTTACTTTACTTATTTACAAGTGACAGTCCCCCAAAACGCCCACCCATGTTACTAAAAAACATAGCTTTTTAGTAACATGCAGGGTAACCTCGATTATCCGGATATCCGATTATCTGGACTCATTGTTCGCGGCTCTAATTACCGTATTTTTATATCCTATTGTCTAAATGGCGTAGGTATGTGAATCTATAGTAAAAAGTTATTAATATTGTTTGATTTTACTTAGAAATCGATTATCCAGATTTTCCATTTTACGGAATATTACTGGTTTTAATTGATCCGAATAATCGGGATTCTACTGTACTGTGAACTTATTATTGCATAATATTGCACTCGTAGTTTAGTTTTATGAATTGTTCTTCTGACATTCAAAAGTACCTGGTAATGGTTTAATTGAAATAAATGCTTTGACTTTGACTTTTTTGGTAGTCTGAACTCTATTTTCACTGCATGCATACTGTACGGTCGAACAAGTTAATTTAAGTATAAAGTTAGCTAACTTGCATTTACTTTTAAGATTACACATCTGTGTAATCTTGTGCAGCAGTTAATGTATCTACTTTAACTAAGTGATGGCCTAAGTAATCATTAAAGCTCTCTGAGTGCGGCAGTTCGTAAAGATTTCACACTTTATTGAAGGTTTTGTATGTCAAATCTTTACTAAGTGACGGCTTAAGTAATCATTAAATATCTCTGAGTACCGCAGTCAGAGATATTTAATGATTACTTAAGCCACCACTTAGTAAAGATTGGACATACTTGCGACAGTGACTATGACAGTTAGTAACGGCTTCGTAATTTGGCATCGCCTACATAACTTCGACAATAAGTTGCATGTTTCAGGTTAGTTGTTTCCTATGGAAAAGATCCAGCAAGAAACTCCATGGTTGCTCTTTTAAAATGGTTTGGCATACCTGTAATCCCGTTTATCCTCCTGCGATTTACATATATTGTCATATCGTTTGGACACCCCCGACGAGTCCAGACCCCCTCCGGGCCCCACCGGGTCACTTATACTCGGGGTCCCCTGCGGAGAAGAGTTGCCACTCTTTGGAGAGAATTGAGACGACATACTTGAAATTTTTCTTTTGTTTCCACTGTAGCTGTGGACAAGAAACAAAGTTAGGAATCATATCGTCACGCGTCTTCTGCCTCTGTACAGTGCTTTCAGTTATAATGCCTTGTGACTGGGACTGAAAATTCTTTTTATTATTGTATAAATTGTTTTCGCAATTCATAAATGCCTGTAAGTGGCCTAGTTGACAAAAAAAAACTAATTAGTCCGTCAGATAGATTTACAAATAATATTGGATATATTTTTTTTCTTTTTTCACGTAAACAAAAAATTAAGTCAGTTTGGTACATATTTTACCAGAAAGTAACGTCACAAACCCCCACTCATGATATTTGACACGTTTTATTTTCGTCAAGTTTTATTAATTTGATAAAACACATATAGGTATCCAATATTTTTCAAAAATCTCCCAGAATCTAAACAGAGGTTATTTATTTCATAACAAAAATACATTTGTGTCGAAATATTTGCACAGTTACTAGGTACACAAAAAAAGCAACATAGACAATAGGGATGTTTACTGACTTAAAACGCGTCAAAGATTTGAGTGGGGGGTTGTGATGTCACTCACCGGTAAAAAATTACCTACTAATGTCTTAGAATATGACGTCACACGAGTTTTCAAAGCACTGTCGTCTTCATTGTTTGTTTACGTGAAAAAAGAAAAAATACGTGATCAATATTTTTTGGAAATCTATCTGACGGACTATTTAGTTAACTACCCTAAAATAAATAAGTACCTAACCTCATTCCAAACAGTGGAATTTTGTTATAGCATCTCAAACAGTACCCCATGAAAGATGAGTCTACTTTAGCGAGTCTGAAGCCTGGCTGAACTAACTGGTCCCTATTCCTAGTAATATAATTGTGTCTGTCTCCTCTTTTACTAAAAAGATGCAGTTTTTTCTCACGTACATTACGTTTTCGTAGATGTATTGACAATGCACCGTCATGAACTTAATGTTCTTAAACAGTGCCCTCAGAGAATCGCGCCTACGAAGACCATTTGCTCTGATGGCTCTTTTTTTGAAGAATAAAAATAAATTCAATGTCTGCAACCCGCCATAACAAAATGCCAAGTAAATAAGACATTATTGAAAGTAACTAAAATAGACCAGCCTAGCGGTATCAACATCAGTAAACTGACAGACTTTTCCCTGCAAGAGATGTTAAATGAGCACCCCATTGTAGCCGTGAATCAAGCTAATCCTCAGACCGCAATATTATTCTTGTTATTATTATACACCGCAGGTGAGTGCCACATGAATGCTCAGTGACATAGTGCACAAGTGAATCATACTAATATAGTTTGAAGGTTCTATTTACTAACACAAGCTGTATTATCAGTACGTATATTTCGATGCCCCCAAGCAATAACCCGGTAATGTGCAATAATGGGATTTATGCTGTTATGTCAAATTCGGCATCTATGGGCTAGAATACATCTTGGCAATTTTTTTCAGATTTTTCATAATGATATTTACAAAAATATCATGACACAACCTTTTATTTGGTTTTGAACAGTTGGCCATCGCTACCACCTACCTTGTGCACAGCACTATTAGAACATTACAAGATTTTATCCATAAGACCTACAAGGTAAATCAAATTTTAATAATTTACAGGGTGGATAGGACACTGACGCTAAAATGGATACCATATATTTTTTTAAAAACTTTGTCCCACACTAGGAATTTCTCCTAAATCGTGGGTGCGTTTACAAACATTTAAACTCACATACACAAACACACCTAGACCCGAAACAACTATTTGTACGCCATACAAATATTGTGTGCGGGGACCAAACCCGCGACGCACATCACAGCAGTCCAATCGCTCAGAATATTACTATGTTTACATTTAAATAGGTAACAGCTGCTACCAATAAACATGCACAAAAATAAAATAAAATCATACCTAAGTATGCCTTTTGAAAGACAAGTACATCTTATCTATGAATATCTTGAAGTATGACTACCAATTGCATCGCGATTCCACCTTGGTACAGGACGGTAGATTATTCAGTCTATTACAACGTATTATTTACTTAAGCCCAATTACAGGGGGGACTCCATCCTTTTAAAGATAGACAAGTAATAGCTCCATTTGAAAGAGTTGAAAATTTAAGCGAATTTCTTCCTTAAGTAAATGTACATAAAGGCACTATCAAATAAATAACACTATCAAATAGATAATTCCAACAAGAATGCCTCAGATACTTAGATTTCTAGAAATAAATATAAATATTTTGAAATCCTAACCTATTTGTTGACACACGGTGTAATAACGGAGAATAGTACTGGATCCCCAACCAAAAAACTCTTCGTGGTGCCAGCTTGAATGTGGTGAAGTTAATTTACGTTTATTTTGAATTTAATTTACAAAATGCAGTACATTGAAATTCATCGAAATTATCGACCGATTAGAAATGTCAGCGGATAAGATGGATAAATTACGTAACAGAGTCTTCCTGTAAAATCATTCAGAAATGAAGGGCGTCTTTATTTAGTTGGACTATAATGTCACATTTTACGTTTAGTTATACGTACTTATCAAAAAAACGTTAACCATCCAGACTTACAACACACAAATCATTAGTTTAGGAGTGTATGTACCGTAAACTAATCCACACCCATCTCTGTAAATTAATTGAATAATATATTCTACGTTGACAAGGTTGCGTGGTTTTATTTGTAACTAGCTGTACCCGCATGCATTACTATGCCCTTTTTCCTGCATACCACCTGCCTACGTACCAACTATCTACCTACCACCTACCTACCAACTACATACCTACTACCTCCTACAATACCTACCTACTACCCTACCTACTACCCTACCTACCTACTACCCTACCTACCTACCACCTTACCTACTACTCTACCGACTACCTTACCTACCAAACATACCTACTCTACTATCCTACTTACTTACTGCTACCCTACCTACTATTCTACCTACTACCCTGCCTACCTATCTACTCCTTTCTCACCTTTTAAACCTTCCCTGGACATACACGTATATTTTTCAACACTAAAATTATCCAAATCGGTCCAGCCGTTCTCGAGTTTTAGCGAGACTAACGAACAGCAATTCATTTTTATATATAGATATACTAGTTGTTCCCGGCATGCATTGCAATGCTCTTTTTCCTACCTACTACCTGCCTACGTACCAACTACCTACCCACTACCCTACCTACCTACTACCCTACCTACTGTTATATTTTAGTTATTTTGCATTTAGTATTAGTCGCTCAATTGATCAAAAGTGAAATATTTTATCTGTGTCAATTTCATGACAGTTGGTTTTGGTTGAACGCGTAGGTTGAACGCATAGGTTGAACGCTATAAGTTTCTCATGTCATGGCATCACAGAGTACATTTTTATTTGCATGGCATTCAGGCATTCTCAGCAACCAACTCTTTTTGGTTAGTATCTTCAGGGACATTCAGGGTAGCTGCGTGTGTATCCCTTTACCTTAAAAATGTTATACTTTTCCTTCGGGTCCTTGTCTCCATTATTTTCCTTATAAGAAAAGCAAGTTACCGCCGATTCCGCTGAGTCAGAATCGGTGGATAATACCTGCTGGGGATCCGGAGGCGGTTCCCCCTCCTTCCGTTTTCTCTTCTTAACCATTCTAATTACTAACTAACACTTAACACTAACTATTGATGAATATTTACTGAGATATTGTCGAAAAATAACGAATATAAAATGTTAAAATCAAAAAGCGCCTTCACTCTTTAACGTTTTCCCGCCTTTTTCCGTTTTCAAACTTCATTCTAAAATACGTTTCATTTCACTTCACATGATTTCAGTTTCACTTATTTAAGAAATTCTTTTTTATAATTTGTTGCATGAGAATTAATCAGCAGATGTATTACGTATTTGATGTTTGGTTGATGGCAAAATATAATTGGAATCAAGCGTGACTGGGGAAATGTGTGAGTATTCTGGTAGATCGGTTGGTACCCACATCTCTGCTTTACCATTCGGGGATTACAGCCATGATGTTAACTTGATCTTCGACCGAGCCATTTCTATCGTGTCTTGACTTAGGTTGCAAAAGCTTTGTAATAGAAACGGTTGGCTTGAAAAGTTTTATTAAGAACTAGCTGTGCCCGCGACTTCGTTCGCGTGCTTGTCGGAAACTAAAATGCGTCGCTTAGATAAAAGTACATTTAATCATTGCCCTGCGTCAACTTACTGACGCTATAGAAAATAAGAAGAGAGTACCTATTGCAAAGTACTGACTATGTCTCATACTAAAGTTTAGATGGATGGGTGTTTGTTAATCAACCACGTCAGAACGGCCGAACGGATCTTGAAGAAATTTGAAACAGGTACATTATAGTCGACAGGCAGACAGATTGTCGTTGGCGCGTTCGTGTTCCACGCGCGCCTCAAAGATATGTCAGCAACAATTAAGGGGCCCCAAAGGGACGTCTGCCGGGGCTGAGGGTTGTCCGCAAGAGATACCATGGCCCCGAAACACAAAGAGCTAAGAAGGAACGTGGGTGGTTTTTAGTCAGTAGAAGTCTGACACTTTCTTCCGCTCCGCCCAGAGCGGGATGAGTCATTTGATAATTTACGAACCACAAAAAAAAAGGTGGGATTAGAGGGTGTTTCGAGAGGGTACCTGTACCGAATCTGGGACATCGAATCTGAAATGGCTGCCACCTCCTTCTGCAAAGCAGTAATGCTAGCGAAAGAGGTGGTGGAACGTGAGAGGGAGACAACCTCTCGTCCCAGCCGCCGCGGGAGACGCTCCGGGCATCGGGGGCCACTTGATGGCTTCCGGCCACCGTAGGCGCGGGCCTGTGAACGGTGAGTAACGGGCTAGTTAATCGTTCGTCCGTCCTATGACGATGGAGGCGCGTTCGTGTTCCACGCGCGTCTCAAAGAGATGTCAGCAACATTGAAGGGGCCCCCAAGGACCGACGCCCGTTGGGGCTGCGGGTTGTTCGAAAGAGATACCGCGGCCTCGACACATAGGGCTAACAACACACCACATCTATATGACGACATGGTTGGCCCAATGGCTGGACGATTAACAGTAGCACTGCGTGTCGCAGGTTCGATCCCCACACGGTACAAAAAAAATATGTCTTGGGTTTTATCTAATTTTAATTTAGTTTAAAAAAAATAGTATTTTAATACTGTGTAATTGGTAAATTTTTATTTGTTGACTATTCACGAAACATAATGTGTGTATGTTTACTATCACCGCGGTTCAGAAAATGACATCAAATGAATAACGCCATCTGTCGAAGACGAAGATGAACTGCTAAAAAAGAGCGATCAAACACTATAAGGTTTAGGCTATGTAGATTTTGAAAGCAGCGTCATTTAGACTTATATCTACTAACTTTTGCTATCATAACTTTTTTAAAGTTATCTTGTGAAGGCATTTAGTAATAAGTACCATATTCGTTCAATAGATGTCGTTGCTTGTCTCATTCTTGACCATAACGATAAGTTCTTCTTGAAAACTATAAATTCATATATCTTTTGATAGAGAGCACCGATTACGATGAAACAAAGACTAAGTAATAGCCCAAGTTACGCACAATATTTATGTATAAAAGTTACCTACATTCGTTTCGTAAATTTGACGTGATGCTTAGTCATCGAAACAGACAAACAGACAAACAGATAAACAGACAAACAGACAAAAATTCCAAAAATGCTGGAAATGTGTTCTGTTGGTTATACTTTAATAACCTGACAATTTTTTTTTTAAATATTTTCGATGTACAAAAACGATTTCTCTACAGATTTATTATATGTATAGAATAGATTAAAGCTTGGTTCGCTTGACTGAAACAAAGTAGGCTCTAGTAAGCTACCTTGAGGGACTATGTAGAACACGGAAGAACCCATTTTAGAAAATTCTGTTGTGCTGGCATTTCAATTTTAAATTTACGAATGGTCTTGAAATTAAGCATTACTGAATGTTAGATGTGATTAAAAAAAAATGACTGTTTTTTTTTTACTAATTTAAACGGAGACACAGTGTCAAATGCGTAAGATAAACATTCAAATCTGCCATAGTATTATTATACTCTTTGATTCTAATCTTGTTGTGTTAGCGTGAGTACCATTGTAACAAAAAAAAAATACCGACTTTTTTGTACGTTAAAATATTATAATATAAAATCATAAAAACATAATCACAACGATTATCTATATTTAAATATGATTTAAAACTAAATAATTTATTCTTACACAAAGTAATATAAATCAACAATTTGTAAACGAAAGTAGAAAATAATATAATATTATTTAACAATTTTCAATTAATAAAAATTATTAATGAATTAACAATCACTGATTTAACATAATAATATTATATAAATCCAGTCTACATTACCAGTATAAATGGACTAAGGACAAATATGATCAGTACAGGCACAAAGCCGGAATATCTTTGGCGTCCCCACAAAGAAGTTCGCGCGCATTTCTTCCCAAGTTACCCTGCTCGTCTCAGCTGCCTGAACTGATTTATCAACTAGCTTCCTTTTCTTTCCAGAGATCGGAGTCTTATCTTTATTCCGACTATCATTGAATATCGATGCCAAGACTTCATCCATATCATTGGTAATTTGAAGTTCTGACATATTATTGTCAGCGCCATCTTGGATTGATGTTGTCAAACCTGACAGTTTTTGAGGGAGTGCAGTATGTTCAGTAGTTGATGCAGAGTTACTGCGGTGTAATACTGGTATTGATCCGTGAGATAAATCTGGTCTAGGAGTTCTCATTCGTTCAATTGAATGAGGAGTTTCTATTTCTTCTTCGTCATCAGTAGCAGCTGGTCGATGAATTTTCATTTCTATCACGGTGGATTCTGGCGCTTTAGTTCTCATTTGTTTTCTGGTAGCTTTTGGTGGAGGTGTTCGCATTTCTTCAACTTCTTCTCCAGTTAGTTCTGTTTGTAAATTTCTCATTTCTTCCTCATCACTTCCTAGAATGCGAGTCCTTATTTCTTCATCAGTGGTTTTGGGAGGAGCAGTTTCCTTTACAAAAGTGGCATCGGTTGGAAGATCCCGTTGAGTTGGAACAATTTCTTCAACATCACAATCATTTATCAGTCGAAGAGCTCTCTTTGCTTCATTTTGTTCGTCAGCAACAGGCTGATACACACTTATTTCTTTAGTATTTTCATCAGAAGCATCTGGAGGAAAACTTCCCGTTACTTCAGTGTCTACATCAACCTCTTCTTCTGCTTGGTGAACGCTTATTTCTTCATCAACTTCCTCGATAGTATCTAGTCCAGGAGTTCTAATTTCCCCAATGTCTTCTCCTGCATCATATGGTCTTTGCCAAGCTTCATTATCTTCGTCAGTATCATCTGGATCAAGATTCCCCCTTTCTTCTATCTCTTTATTGGTAGATTCCGGTCGATTTGTGTCTATTTCTTCACTAGAATCTGACTGACTCATTTTTTCATGGTCTTCCTCGATAGCAACTGGTTGACGAGTCCCAAATACTTCAAAGTTTTTGTCACTAGCGTCTGACTGCGCAACACTCATTTCTTCATCGTCTTCATCTGGTTGATGAGTGTTCATTTCTTTATCGTTTTCCATGGTGGTGTCTGGGTGAGAAGAGGTTACTTCTTCAAGGTCTTCCTCAATAGTTTCATGTTCATCAATGTCGAATGTTGAGGCGATTTTTGGATCTGAAAATGGAATAATTGTTACTTTCTCATTGATCTTAATTTAATTGTAACAAGCACGAGTGACTGGGCAATAGTCCCTGAGTTCGATTGCCAGGTCAGGCAGAGTTATTGACTTAGCCATCAGGAATACTTAGTAAGAGTCTTGTAGTCTGGATTTGTGCCATATTTCATGGGGCTTAATGGCTCATGTAGCGACATCCTATCTGACCTCCACATCCTAGTTAGTACTGGGTTATACATAATTCCGTGGTAAGAGTGGTTGTCAGAATTTCGGGCCCTCTATTACATGGGACTTAAAAACATAACGGTAAATAAACAAATAAATCGCTGGTGAAATATGGGTGTACTATGAAGTAAGCCAGCTCTGATTCTGGCTAACCCTTTCGGAAATACATGCGTGACAATGTTATACATAATCTATAGCAATATTATAAATTAAAATCTTCGGACGGAACGGGGACGGGAAGTTACATTATCCCCGAGTATGTTCTCTTGGGTTAATTTCCGTACATAACGGGAGCGAAACCGCGTGCAAAAGCTAGTAGCCTATGTAGACGACACCGTCGCATTCCTTAATAATAAGATTTTAAGAGAATGAGGGCGACCAAACTTAACGGGTTATTTTGGGTCATGGGAAAATTAACGAACTGAAACAATTAAACACTGTAAATAGTTAAGTAAGTACCCATCTTATCTGCTCTAAGCACCTACTTAATGAAGATAAGATCTTACTGACATTTTTATTATTAGCCAGTTATTAAATCCAAACAATTATTTAGGTTCAAGAGATATTTTGACAGTTTCGGGCTTTATCGTCATCAGCAATAAGATGATCCCTAAGAAATTATATCAATTACAAGGTTACTAACCTGCATTTTCTTCCAACACTTCGTAAACTTCGATTCGATCCTCAACATTCACATTGCGACTGGCCAGCATCCTTCTGTACCTCGTTGGCAGTATGATACTCTTGACAGAACCTTCGTAGACTATGCTCTCTCGGTCTCCAGGAACTTGGATTCCATCAAAATGGATGAGGGCCTCTGTAGTTATTTGTCTGTAGTACGGACCTGTAATCAAGATAATATTAAAGTAACTCGTCGCCTTGTTGACGTGGCTCAAAAGATGGGAGTAGGCATGTCATATCTATCGCATGCCGAAGGAGCTGAGAGCTCATAAAGCTCAGGTTTGGTGTCCTGAAATAGTGACACAGGATTGCGGCAAACCACGATGGAGATAGCAGGACGGCGTGGATGTCTTTCTTGAGAATTTGAAAGCAGTACAAAATCATGACTGTTGGAAGAATTGGAGAAAGGCCTTTTCCCAGCTGTAGGACAATAACTGCCGCGTTAATACAGGGTGTAAATCAACCCATCACACAGCCGTACTTCAAACTAAGTACCCCTACGCAAAAATTTTTGCTGGAAAATGACTTTTTTTTCAGAGACGGAGACAGAGTGGTTGGGGTTTTCTGTGTAGCATAGCAATAGGGGATCGGACGAAAATCTAATTTGCCCCTTTTTTTTATGGTGGGTGGAAAATCATCAAATGACCCCTCCCGCTCTTGGGCAGAGCGAAAGGGAGTGTCAGACTTCTACGGACTAAAAACCACCCATATTCCTTCTTAGCCCTTCATGTCGAGGCCACGGTATCTGCGAACAACCCGCAGCCCCGACGGGCGTCGGCCCTTGCGGGCCCCTTCCATGTTGCTGACATCTCTTTGAGGCGCGCGTGGAACACGAACGCGCCGTCGACACGACCTGTCGTCGACATAAGACGGACGGACGGCGAGCTTACTCATCACTCACCGTCCACAGGCCCGCGTCTACGGTGGCCGGAAGCCATCACGTGGCCCCCGACGCCCGGAGCGCCTCCCGCGGCGGCTGGGACGAGAGGTTCTCTCCCTCTCACGTTCCACCACCTCCTTCGCTAGCATCACTGCTTCGCAGAAGGATGCGACGGCGGCGGCGTCCCATTCCTCCTCGCCCCGGACCATGGCTTGCACCAGAGCCGGACGCGAGCGGTCGCCGCCGCCATCTAATTAGCCCCTCAGGTAGATTTCTAAAAAATATTGAACACACATGTTTTTTTTTTTCTTGTAAACAAAAAATTAAGACGATACAGTGCTTCGAAAACTCATGTGACGTCACATGTCTGTACATTTTTTACCTACAAGTGACGTCACAACACAAGCCCCCGTTCATGATCTTTGACGCGTTTTATCTTCGTAAATTTTCATTAATTTGTTAAACACAAAAAACACGTGTCCAATATTTTTCTATAATCTAACAGACGGAATAAACAAAATCATATTTTTTTGAGTCAGTCCGATACCCTATTAGCAACCAAGGAGTCTGAATCTGTGTTCGTCTGATGGCTCGCTATCTATTAAGTGGGACTTATAACATAACTACTTAAACACATTTAAATACAGCAGTACCACCTTTGCTAAAACCTTAGAACTTACCTTCACTGGACTGACTAGTTTCTACATCGGCCTCCATCAGTTCGTCGTTTGAAGTTATCAATTCGTGTCCACGCTCAGAACATGTCCTTGTAAATTCTTCCCGTTTAGATTCCTGGTTATTTGAATTTCGATCAGATTTTTGTACGCTATATTTTCTTTTATTAACTTCATCACTTTTTGTCATTTCTTGATCATCAATTACGGAATTATGCGATTCTTCTCCCATCTTAACTTCAAGATCAATTATTACTGATGCATTATTTTGTCTAGTTCGACTTGTTTTTTCAATTATTTCATTGTTATCAATAGTTTCATTATCAGAGCCTTCTGACTCGTACATTTCTATCCCTGTTTTATCAGGTTCTTCACTTTCAGTTGTACTTTGATCAACTGTGGAGTGATGCGATTCTTCTCTTTCAGTAATAGCTCCATCATCTATTATTTCTGTCCTGCGTTCTTTATTTTCACTTGATCTGCACTTACCGAAATCTTCATATCTTATTCCATCGTCATCAATATTTTCATTATCTGACTTCTCTTCTTCAGATATCATTATAGTATCTTCGTTCGATACTGTATGATTAAGAACATCTATTACTGCAGTATCCATCGATTCAAAATCAGCCCCATATCCATTTGAATTAGTAGAAGAAGAACTCAGACTTGCTTCTCTATCTTCCATAATAGATTTAAAATTGCTGTCCTCTGGAGAATTATTTTCAGTTTCGCAAACTAGGTTTTCTACAGAGCCTTCAGTATCATACCGACTATCTTCATTGACCGAACTATCATTGTAATTAGAACCAAAATCCACACTGCTTACGTTCCGTTTTTCTATAAAGAGTTTTTCGTAAATCTTTTTGATTCTTTTGTGTAGTTTTCTGTAGTATTGTTCAGGCTCGTCATGTTTGTTGGTTATTGGGACTTTTTCTATGATTAGTGGTGGTAATGGGCTGTATGGTCTTGGTGGAGAAGGGAATACTTCTTTGGTAGGTACATAATAATCGTGCGACGAGTCATTAGATTCTTCCTCAACTGGTGATAGAACTGCAAAGAGAATAATTTTATAGTTTAGAAAATCAAAAAACACACTTTAGAGTGACGTCATCTTAATTATTTCGAGCAAACCCTTTCTTTTCTTTCTTTTTTTATTAATCTTATTTGTATAGATTGGGATGAACTAGGATCGGTGTGTTCATATCTACTCGTGCAGCTGTTTTAAGTTCTGCCACGAGTGATAAAGAAGGTTTTTACTTACTCGGAATATCGTGAAAAAGACTTCTGATTAGCACTGACTTCCTTCTCTGCCAGTCTTCATCATAAGTACAGTAACTACGAGACATTTTTAATTTAAATTCTGCAATTAATATTAAGGTCGAACAGTGTGTGTAAATTATATCCATACTAAGTGGGTAGTTTGATAAAACAATCCTGAGAAAGATGCGATAGAATACATTGGCTCTGCCCTACAAAAATTTTGCATGGAAGTACGATTAGTAATTTAGTGATGTTAAAAATCCATGCAATAAACAGAATATTTCATTGAGATCTTTTTTTAAAGTTATTGCGGTCTTTAGGGTGATTATTACACTGATCACTGATCGTAAGATTGGGAATGATGATTCTCAATATTATCTTTTTTAGGTCTCATCCATAATTCTCTTTGATTTATTTTCTCAGCAGGGACATCTTGTTTTGGAATATCAAGTTTTACATACACTGTTCATCCATCGTTTCGAAATATTTCACACGGGCGAAAGCGTTTCGATAACGATAACGCCCTTCTTCGTACCACTGCAGTTGGCTAACTGACAGCTGTCATTGCTGTCAAACTCTTCAGGTCAGCTGTCATCAAACAAATCAATAAATCTCCTTCACGACGGTTTAATTTGCAATTTTGCATTAATTAACGTTTTCCATCCGCAATGCTGAAAGAAAAAAACATTTGGCGCATAAAACTGTGTATTTGAAATGTAGTTTTAGTGAAGAATTCGATGTGTTTCGCCGTATTTGGTTCATAGCCTTTTTGTAACGCTTGAGCGGTTGTTTAGTCCGGAAATGTCTGTGCTACTTGTGTATTTCTCCTGAAAACAAGCATAATGGACCTGTCTCCGGACGAAGATCACTTCCAAGGGCGGCTGCTGCATCAGGTTAGTCAATTATTTGATAAAAACTTGAGTTGTATGTTCTTCGTTAACGGTTGGTTAAACTGCGGTAAAACAGCGGGTTCTTGTGGTTTAGAATGTTGCAATCGTGTATTGTAAATGTATGTGTTAAATATGTAGGTGTTAAGAAAAACACTTCAAACTGGATGAAAACTGTTTAAAAAAAAAATAGAAGTGGTGTGTGAAAAAATATATATGTTTGTACTTTGAATTATTTGTCGCACCTGTTTTATTATTATTTAGTTCTATTTCTATTTTAGTACTTAATGCAAGCTTAGTCATAAAATTTGCCCAGTAGAAAGATTTGTACAGGAAAAATATTTAATTAAGTAATAAACATTTTATTGTTCACTCATCTTATTGCTTAGGGAAAATTTTGTGTTACTTTTAGACCAATAACATTAATTATAAGTATGTACTTCAAGAATCTTTGGTGGCCTTTATTGAATGATCAATTAATTTATTAATCTGGATAATTTGCAAAGAAATAATTTTTCATTTCTATGTTCATAAATAATATAAAATGAGAATGTTACTAAATAAAACTAATAAATGTTGCCGTAAAAATATTATCAGCCGACAGTTATAGCATAAATATTTCCATTTATTCATTGTTTGTGTAACAAGAATTATCTAAACAAATAAATAAAATAAAAGTTTTTACTTAATCCATCTGAAAGTATATTATGGTACATATCACAAGAAAACATAATTTAAAATTTTATCAGTATCAGATCATACCTACCTTTAGCCTGTGTGGACTTTCGTTTTTGTCCCAAGGGATGGTACTACGGGGATACTAGGAACTTATGTGTTAATCTATGTTATAAGCTATCTGTGTGACAAATTTCATCCAAATCCGTGATGTAGTTTTTACATTTAGGGGTATTAAACTCCTCACTTCCATATCATCATCTGCCTAGCCTTTTCCCAACTATGTTAGGGTCGGCTTCCAGTCTAACCGGATGCAGCTGAATACCAGTATTTTACATGGAGCGACTGCCTATCTGACCTCCACAACCCAGTTAATACTAGGTAATACAATACTCTTTGGTAAGACTGGATGTCAGAATTTCAGGTCACTGACCACCTGTAATGACTGCCAAAGCTCTATATATGGCAGCCGGGACCAACAGCTTAACGTGCTTTCCGAGGCACGGAGGAAACTCGTTATGTCGGGTGGTCACCCATCCACAGACCGACCTAGGCAAGCACAGCTTTACCTAAAGATCGACCCGAGTGGCAATTCTTATTAAGCCACAAGCTCCTCTAAACTCCACACTTCCATAATCACAAATAATTCAATGATGTGCCTAATCAACATAATCATCGGACTTATTGTCAGAATTTGTATCTCTAAAAACGGAATTTTTCCACACCATCTGTTTTAACGCCATTTTGTATTCCCTAGCCATAAAATTCCAAAAATTATTAGTAAAAGAAAGCAGGGCCGTCCAAAAGCGCGTTGGGTCGACGATATTGTCAGGAGCGCGGGAAGCGGATGGATGAGGGACGCACAGATCAGAAAGGAGTGGCAGAAAAAAGGGGAGGCCTATACCCAGCAGTGGGTGATTTCAGGCTGAAATGATGATGATGATGATTAGTAAAATCTGCACCCATTCTAAACTTAAATAAAGAAAACCATTTTAAAAACCTCTCGAAACTTGTTAGAAAATCAGGTTTATGTTGCTCCTGTAAAATTATATCTATCCGTCAGATAGATTTCCAAAAAACAAAAAATGATGACGATACAGTGCTTCGAAAACTCGTGAACTCCTCGAAAACGTCACATCACGCACAATCGCACATTTTTACCTACAAATGACGTCACAACCCTCCACTCAAGATCTATGACGCGTTTTATCTTCGTCAATTTTAATTAATTTCATAAAACAAAAAACACGTATCCAATATTTTTCGATAATCTAACTGACGGACTAATTAGAATCATATTTTTTTGACTCAGTCCGATCCCCTATTCCTGTATTTGACCTCAGCATAGAGTTCCGTATTTTACACCCGAAATTCGCTCCTTTACATCTACTCTACAAGAATTATCATTATATTTCTCTCAACCCTCCAGGCAGCCCTCTGGGACAATCTAGAACTGCTACAAGAGCTGATCGCAAACGGCGAAGCAGTGGACGCCCGCGACCACTGCAACCGTAGCGCACTTCACGCCGCTGCCCTCGCTGAACGCAGCCGCTGTCTCGCTGCGCTGTGTGCTGCAGGAGCTGACATTGATGCCAAGTCTGATGCTGCTACTGGTGGCAAGGTGAGGATGTAAGGAGATTAAGTAGAAGGGCGTATTTACAAACCGCTACCGGCGCCAATCTACCAGCGGTTATCTCAACTAGTCCTTGCAGGTAGTCGGTGCAGGCAATCTCTATACTTTGTGCCGAACCAGCGCCGATAATCAGGTCGAAACTTGTTAGCGACGTTCGACCAAGCCACACCCCGGTGAAACCCTTATGCCTGGTACACATTGGTGTAATGTAACGTGAAATATAACAAGAATGAGCCGTCCAGACTTGTGTTACAGTTCATGTAACGCTTCATCAATGTGTACCCGATATCAAATCAAAATCAAAATCAAAACTCATTTATTCAAACTAGGCTGATAATCAGCACTTTTCGAACGTCAAAATTTACTTTACTTTACTTATTTACAAGTGACAGTCCCCCAAAACGCCCACCCTTCGACACTTCCTAGTGTTTTTGCTGGAAAGAAGAAGTGGCGGAACAAACTCTCCAGCAACACATCTAAGACACACACCGGGTCGACGGTGCTCTGTGTGCGTTTTGCCTCAAAGAGTTGTCAGCAAAGTGGACGGGGCTAGTGCTTGCCAGGGTTGCGGAAAATTTTTGAAAGAGATTTTCAAAAATACCATAATGTTAGACCCGTTATTCCTGCGCTGACCGTCACTCGCAGCTAACTTCCGAGCTGCCATAAAGTTTGAACTAACTATCCCTGCCTTTATCGCGGTCTAGAGATACGCGCTCGTTGTTACGTTTTATACATAGTGCCTTTGTGAAAGGATCATCATCTTCTTGCCCTTATCCCATTCTATTTGAGGTCGGCGCAACACATTTTCTTCTTCCATTCTTCCCTGTTAGACCTCACGATGGCACTTATTTCTTTCTCTTTCACATCATTCCTCACACAATCCATTCATCTTTTCTTTGGCTTTCCTCTCCCTCTCCATCCATCAATATTTACATCCATCACTTTTTTAGTCACATGCGTTTCATCCCTCCTCATTACATGAGCATACCAAGATTGAGAACTTCCTTTCAATTTTTCTGTAACAGGTACCACTTTCGAACTTCCTCTAATATACTCATTCCTTACTTTAGCCATTCTTGTCACTCCGCACATCCATCTCACCAGCAGCTTTTGTAAAATGATCATCATTCATCATAATTTCAGCCAAAAGACGTCCACTGCTGGACATAAGCCTCCCCCAGGTGTCGCCACATTGACCGGTCCCGTGCGTCTCGCATCCAGCGGGTCCCCGCAACCTTCACCAGGTCATCGGTCCACCTAATTAGTCTCCGATCTTGAAAGGAGTGGGTGTAAAAGGATCATCTGCCTAGCTTTTTCCCAACTATGTTGGGGTCGGCTTCCAGTCTAACCGGATGCAGCTGAATACCAGTATTTTACATGGAGCGACTGCCTATCTGACCTCCACAACCCAGTTAATACTAGGTAATACGATACCCTTTGGTAAGACTGGTTGTCAGACTTTCAGGTCACTGACTACCTGTAACGACTACCAAAGATCTATATAGGGCAGCCGGGACCAACAGCTTAACGTGCTTTCCGAGGCACGGAGGAAACTCGGTATGTCGGGCGGTCACCCATCCACAGACTGACCTAGGCAAGCACAGCTTTACCTAAAGATCGACCCGAGTGGCAGTTCTTATTAAGCCACGAGATCCTCAGTGGGTGTAAAAGGATACGATAAGAAATTGGCAAGGTTTATAGCGAGGCTGTACTGCTCAAGGTGGTCCGGAAATGATGAATAATCTTCACTGTTGAAGGCTTCTGTTTGATTATCAACTGCGATAATTACTACTGCATAATATTGCATACCTACATCGTAAACAGTCAGCATCTATCTAGCCAATCGGTTTAACGTGCGGCGTAATGGGTGGTCACCTATCCACAGACAAACCTAGGCGAGCACGACTTAACCTGAAGATTGACCCTGGGGTATGTTATTAATTATTATATAGGGTGTAAAAGTCCCCTAACGCAAACGAAGGGCACTTGTTCTCCCCACCACTGCGATCATTTTTTTGTTCTAGACCATACCTGGGAACCTCCTAGTTACGGAGCTATTGGGGGTCAAAGTACCACTTTTTTCACAGCTGTTTTTGTAAACACTAGTTTTTCAGGTTATAACTTTACTTAAATTACTTCCATGACCCGTTTACTATTCAAAGCACCCACTGGCACAATGTTTTAAAAGTGCTACATTGAGTTTTACCGTAAAATGTGATTTTTGACCCAAAAAAAATGTTGTTTCCCAGCAAAAATTTTTGCGTAGGGGTACTTAGTTTGATGTACAGAATGCTTGGTTGTCGGGTGTGTGATGGGTTGATTTACACCCTGTATAGCCACTCTGCTGCTTGCAATGTAGACATACCTACGTTTAGTAAAGATGTTCCATTTTTTTTTTGAGGGTGGCACATCATCAAATGACTCCTCCCGCTCTGGGCGGAGCGGAGAGAAGTGTCAGACTTCTATCGGGCTAAAACCATCCATGATCCCTTTTTGTCCGAGGCCGCAGTATCTCTTTCGAACAACCCGCAGCCCCGGTAGGCGTCGGCTCTTGCGAGCCCACGCAATGTAGCTGACATCTCTTTCAGGCGCGCGTGGAACACGAACGCCCCGTCGACACGGCCTGTCGTCGTCATAAGACGGACGGACGGTGAGCTAGCCCATTACTCACCGTCTACAGGCCCGCGCCTTCGGTGGCCGGGAGCCATGTAAAGATGTTCCCTTCATCAATATCTAACTTCATCATCCTAATTCCTACTCTACTTTCACAGACAGCCCTTCACATCGCAGCAGAACGCGGCCATTTTGAAAACGTCAAAACGTTGCTAACTTCAGGGGCCTCGCTGAGTATACTGGACGCGCATGGGAATACGGCGCTCGCGTTAGCTGAGAGGAATAGCTGGAGACACGCTGCTCATGCGCTGAGGGAGGCTAGAGGTAAGTGGCGATATTATACCAACGGCGGTTTTATTAACTTAGATAGATAGATAGAATACTCTTTATTATGTACACCATAAAAATTACAAAAAAACATTAGTAAAACATTTTACAAGGGGTGACACAATGGGCGGTCTTATCGCTTAAAGCGATCTTTTAAAGACAACCTTTGGATGGATATATGGGAGAAGGAGTAACAATACTGCAGGTAGCCTGTGGTGTACCATTTACATAATTACCTTAACTTATTCATGTAAAGGTTCTACCGTTTTATGGTCTCGAAAAATTTTACAGCAAGCGAGGACCAGCAAGAGTTGCCAGTACATGTGTAGGTGGTAATTTACAGATATAGATAGATACGTAGTCGTATACCTTATAACCATATATACATACGTCCCCATTATATTTTACTAAAGAACTACGCTCCAACTCCTAACCGTTGAGGAGTTATACCTTCCATCATCAACTCATCAACATGAAGTGATGACTGCTAGATCCAAATACTTAAAAAAACTTTAGAAAAAGCACGAAACACGTGATACATGCCTATACAATTTGAGGGTTGCCCTCGATTTTTCTGTGATGCCATCATCAGATCCTGATTTTCTTATCATGGCACCACCCTTGGGATATCTCCTTATCAACAAAAAAATATTTTTTTATATCGGTTCAGGCGCCTCCGAGTAATCGGTGAATATACATAAAAAAAGATTGAGAACCTCCTTTTTTAAAGTCGGTTAATGAGTTTTACCTTCTATCATCAGGGCAACCTAATACCCTGAAAGAATACAACTATCATTTTATAAGTACGCATAGTTCTGAAAGAATTTTCTGTCAACTCCTAACCGTTGAGGAGTTGTACCTTCCATCATCATCAGTGAATCCACATGATATTGTGATGGTCAGACGCAAATACTTAAACAGCTTTAGAAAATATCATATGTGCCTATAAAATTTGAGGGTTGCCCTCGATTTCCCTGGGATCCTATCATCAGATCCTGATTTGGTGACAATGGGACCACCTTGGGAGTATACCTATTCGAACACAAAAAGAATTTTGAAAATCGGTTCATTAATGACGGAGATATGCGCTAACAAACATACAAAAAAACATACAGACGAATTGATAACCTCCTCCTTTTTGGAAGTCGGTTAAAAAAACGCAAGGCAAAGGTAAAGTCTTGCTAAAAATTGCGATGGCGAAACAGCTAATTCACACACACAAGATATCTTAAATGTTCATATTTAACGTACTTACAACAACAAAAAATGTCATTTAGAAGTGCAGCAATATTATAAAACTGGGCTGATTGTGTCATCTCAGTCGTTCCACTAAACTTTTTGATAACCTTGAGATCTTTGATGGAAAAACCCGTCTCTTAAATTGGGAGTAACTACTGTATTTATTAATTTATTTAAACTTCATGTATAATTTCGGCACATGAACGAACTTAATTACACAAGGCATTATACGAGTCAAAAGATTATATTTATACAATTAATAATACAAATAAATAAAATTGAAATGGCTGTTTGGAATTTTTAAATTGTTGTTATTTTCCTACTCCTCCGCTATTCTTTTCTGATTTATTTTGTTGCGGGATCCAAGACAGTTAAATTGTTTCTCTGGGACTTCGTCGAGCTTCATTGTCTTGGCGCTTTTCTGGTGGTCGCCACTGTTGATTCTGGCGCACAGGAGTTACAGTGGTTCGGGAATAGTGTGGCGGGCTTGTCCCAATAGGGATGTTTTCTGACTAAAAAAAATATGATTCTGTTTAGTCCGTCAGTTTGATTATCTAAAAATATTGGATACGTGTTTTCTAAGATTAAGCGATGTGTGATCAAACAAAATTAATGAATGTTTTTGAAATAAAAAGTTTTAAAATTTAAAAATTTAATTTAATTTTTTTTGTTTTAAAAATTTCATAAAAATGCACAAAGATAAAACGAGACAAAGATCATGAGTACGGGCTTGTGACGTCACTTTCCGGTAAAAAATATGCTGCAATGAGACGCCACACGAGTTTTCAAAGCACTGTATCGTCTTCATTGTTTGTTTACGTGAAAAAAGAAAAAAGTAAATGTGCAATATTTTTTGGAAATCTATCTGACGGACTAATTAGATTTTTTTGGTTAACTACCCTATTAAAGGCTGCTGGGTTGACGTGGAATTGGCCGGGGCATGTCTGTAGCATTCCAGAAATTTCTTGAATGTTCTTAATCTTAGATTGGCTGTAAGAGAATCGATTGTCGTGGTATGGGCATGTGATGAGGAGGAATGAATCGCATGTGACTAAAATAGTGATGAATATAAATGTGGATGGATGGAGTGGGAGAGGAAGACCAAAGAAAAGATGGATGGAGTGTGTGAGGAGTGATATGAAGGAATGAATAAATGATAGCATGACGACTGACAGGGAGGAGCTCGTGGCTTAATAAGAACTGCCACTCGGGTCGATCTTTAGGTAAAGCTGTGCTTCCCTAGGTCGGTCTGTGGATGGGTGACCGCCCGACATACCGAGTTTCCTCCGTGCCTCGGAAAGCACGTTAAGCTGTTGGTCCCGGCTGCCATATATAGATCTTTGGCAGTCGTTACAGGTAGTCAGTGACCTGTAAGTCTGACAACCAGTCTTACCAAAGGGTATCGTATAACCTAGTATTAACTGCGTTGTGGAGGTCAGATAGGCAGTCGCTCCATGTAAAATACTGGTATTCAGCTGCATCTGGTTAGATTGGAAGCCGACCCCAACATAGTTGGGAAAAGGCTAGGTAGATGATGATAATGACGACTGACAGGGTAGAATGGAAGAAAAAAACGTGTTGCGCCGACCCCAAATGACATTGGATAAGGGCAGGATTATGATGATGAATCTTGGACTGATGGGCCAGACATTTCTAATTAGGTATTTAGAATAACAAACCAGTTATTTCATCTAAAGACATTGTATATCCACGTGATTACAAATTGCACCATAATTTCGCGACAGGTCAGAGCAAAAAATATCTTTAAAACATTTTTATTTATTTAAGTTCTTAACATATAATTATAATTTAAATGTCGTAAAGCAAAATATACAGGTTTTTGATACTGAAACTAGTTTATTTATAGTATTTTTAGATCTAAATCTGTGATAAGGATACTCAGAACTAGGACATTAATTTTATCTATGCAAATATGTTAAAAGCAAAATGCATTAGAAATGTCACCATTTTTCTTAATCTTTAATAATATCATTGCAATATTGTTTCTTTTTTCTGTTTGGTTTTTAGTTTTTTTTTGTGTGTTGCGCGAAAGGCGTCAAATAAGGATTTTTTCTTTTTTATAAGAATGAGTGGGCCACTCTTTCAAAGCCAAAATTAAATAGCGAAGTTCCCTAATAGACGAGCCGGCCAGCAACACATGTCTGTTAAGTTTCTGTCCGGCAAAGGCCTCCCCATTCCCATGAATTTCTCCCGATGTATTGCCTCTGGCCAATCAGCCAGGCACCAGTCCAAATCGTCGCTCGAGCGTTTCTTGGACGACCCTCAAGCCCTGGCTGAGGGTCGTCGTGATGAGCCAGGGCTCACCTGCCTTGATCCATCCTACAAATGTGACCGGCGTAATCCCATTTTAACCTCGCAGACTTACCGCCAACATCGCCGATATTGCATCGTATTGTGGTGTTCACGACAAACACACGTTATGTTATCTATACATATAATAAATCTGTAGAAAAATCTTTTTTGTACATCGAAAATATTTAAAAAAAAAATTTCAGGGTATTAAAGTATAACCAACAGAACACATTTCCAGCATTTTTGGAATTTTTGTCTGTTTGTCTGTTTATCTGTTTCGATGACTAAGCATCACGTCAAATTTACGAAACGAATGTAGGTAACTTTTATATATAAATATTGTGCGTAACTTGGGCTATTACTTAGTCTTTGTTTCATCGTAATCGGTGCTCTCTATCAAAAGATATGCATTTATAGTTTTCAAGAAGAACTTATCATTATGGTCAAGAATGAGACAAGCAACGACATCTATTGAACGAATATGGTACTTATTAATAAACTAGCTGTTCCCGGCATGCGTTGCAATGCCCTTTTTCCTACCTACTACTTGCCTGTGTACCAACTACCTACCTACCTACTACCTCCTACCCTACCTACCTACTACCCTACCTACCTACTACCCTACCTACCGACTACCCTACCTACCTACTACCCTACCTACCGACAACCCTACCTACCTACTACCCTACCTACCTACTACCCGACCTACCTACTACCCTACCTACTACTCTACCGACTACCCTACCTACTCTACTATCCTACTTACTACCCTACCTACTACTCTACCTACTACTCTACCTACTACTCTACCTACTACTCTACCTACTACTCTACCTACTACTCTACCTACTACTCTACCTACTACCCTGCCTACCTACCTACCACTTTCTCACCTTTTAAACCTTCCCTGGACTTCCACGAATAATTCAACACTATAATTAGCCAAATCGGTCCAGCCGTTCTCGAGTTTTAGTGAGACTAACGAACAGCAATTAATTTTTATATTATACGCAAACACCATTTGAAAAATCGTTTTTCTATTGGGAAAGAAACAGTAATTATTTGTGATTATTGTGATAATGTCGTATGGTCTGTTTGAAGTTGTCATTCGTTGACTGAACAACTGAACGTCACTCAATTGTTTTGCCTTCCCGGAACCTCTCCACTAACACTTGAACTTTATAGTACGGTATTAAAGCTCAAATTGATTAAACGTTTTAGTTAGAAAACGTTTGTATGGGAAAAAGAAAAGGGCTGTTTTTAGGGCTTTTCCGGCCATTATTCGAATTTTTCTCGCCGTAAAAACCATCCTTGAACTTCAACGAACATTTAAAAAAAAAATCAGCCAAATCGGTCAAGCCGTTTTCATGCCAAGTCGTGACAACGGAAAACGGGTTTCATTTTTATATATATAGATGCCTTCACAAGATAACTTTAAATAAGTTATGATAGCAAAAGGTACGTAGATATTAGTCTAAATGACGCTGCTTTCAAAATCTACATAGCCTAAACTAAACCCTATAGTGTGTTTGATCGCTCTTTTTTAGCAGTTTATCTTCGTCTTCGACAGATGGCGTTATTCATTTGATGTCATTTTCTGAACCGCGGTGTTATGTTTCGTGTAATAGTCAACAAATAAAGATTTACCAATTACACAGTATAAAAATACTATTTTTTTTAAACTAAATTAAAATTAGATAAAACCCACGACATATTTTTTTGTACCGTGTGGGAATCGAACCTGCGACACGCAGTGCTACTGTTAATCGTCCAGCCACTGCACCAAACATGTCTTTATATAGATGTGGTGTGTTGTTAGCCCTATGTGTCGAGGCCGCGGTATTTCTTTCGAACAAGCCCTTCAATGTTGATGACATCCCTTTGAGACGCGCGTGGAACACGAACGCGCCTCCATCGTCATAGGACGGACGAACGATTAACTAGCCCGTTACTCACCGTTCACAGGCCCGCGCTTACGGTGGCCGGAAGCCATCACGTGGCCCCCGATGCCCGGAGCGTCTCCCGCGGCGGCTGGGAAGAGGGGTTGTGTCCCTCTTACGTTCACCTCTTTCGCTAGCATTACTGCTTCGCAGAAGGAGGTGACGGCGTTCCATTTCAGATTCGATGTCCCAGATTCGGTACAGATACCTCTTGAAACAGCCTCTAATCCCCCCTTTTTGTGGTTCGTAAATTATCAAATGACTCATCCCGCTCTGGGCGGAGCGGAAGAAAGTGTTAGACTTCTACTGACTAAAAACCACCCACGTTTCTTCTTAGCTCTTTGTGTTTTGGGGCCGTGGTATCTCTTGCAGACAACCGTCAGCCCCGGCAGACGACGGCAGCACATATCTTTGAGGCGCGCGTGGAACACGAACGCGCCAACGACAGTACCTGTCGACTATAATGTACCTGTTTCAAATTTCTTCAAGATCCGTTCGGCCGTTCTGACGTGGTTGACTAACAAACACCCATTCATCTAAACTTTAGTATTAGACAAATTCAGTACTTTGCATTACCCTCTTCTTATTTTCTACAGCGGCAGTAAGTTAGCGCAGGGCAATGATTTAATGTACTTTTATCTAAGCGACGCATTTTAGTTTCCGACAAGCACGCGAACGAAGTCGCAGGCACAGCTAGTGTATAATAAAAAGCTCTATATAAGCATAACAACGAAACAACACATACACATACCTTATATACCACACATATTATGTACATCACTGTGTAAATAAGACCCAAAGATAAAATAAAACAGTCGACGCGCGAACGTCGCGATGTTCACACGTGTCCGCTGTGCCGTTATTTATAAAAAAAATATGAATATACATCGCGAAGTTACATGAATTATGTAGTGGATAACTTATGTGTTAATTTTAGGGTTAATAAGGTGGAGAATTGTGTGTTATTGTGAATGAAAATTGAAGTTATAAGTGGGATAAAATTGTGGTGGTTTGTGTGTGATTGTGGACCTTAAATTCACACCCACTTTATATGTGTTATTAAGTTTGTATGCCTTCTTATCTTGTTGTTGGAAGAGTTTGTTTTTTTGGTTTGTGTGGTATATGAAAGCCCTGAAATTTTGCTGAAAATACAGTTGGACAGGTGTCTAGGATTATAGAAAAATAGCATTCGTAATAAATTTAATTTTTCGTGAAAGTGTTGCTTAGACAAAATAGAGATGTCGAATTGAGAACTTCCTTCTTTTTTTTCGTCGGTTATAAAGGACGGACAACTTATGATTGCATTAGATCTATAAAATAACATCACACTTGTAATTCCCGAATGGTTAGGCAGAGGTATAGGTACCTAATATCATCATCATCATCTGCCTAGCCTTTTCCCAACTATGTTGGGGTTGGCTTCCAGTCTAACCGGATGCAGCTGAATACCAGTATTTTACATGGAGCGACTGCCTAACTGACCTCCACAACCCAGTTAATACTAGGTAATACGATACCCATTGGTAAGACTGGTTGTCAGACTTTCAGGTCGCTGACTACCTGTAACGACTGCCAAAGATCTATATATGGCGGCCGGGACCAACAGAAATCATTTAGGGAAGGTGTTTTTTTTTTTGCGATTTGGAGTTCAGTGTCAGGTTGTATTTAGAACCCGTCGGGACTGCGGGTTGTTCGAAAGAGATACTGTGGCCTCGACACAAAGGGCTAAGAAGGAACATGGGTGGTTTTTAGTCGGTAGAAGTCTGACACTCTACCGCTCTGCCCAGAGTGGGAGGAGTCATTTGATGATTACCCAACCCCAAAAAAAAAGGTTGTATGTAGAACAGTATGATGATTTACGGTCGTAACAAGTTTGTGTTATCAACTTATCACAAAAAACAGGCCAAGTACGAGTCGAACTCGCCTATGAAGGTTTCCGTAACATCGTAGTAGGGGACACCGCTTTAATTTATTATTTAGCAACAGAAAAACATATTTTGTGAACATTTACTTAACTATTATTTATACTGAAAACGGGATATTTACCATGTTTACTGATTGTTTCGAACCAATCACGGAACAATCACTCTGGGTCGGGAACTCGAAACAATCAGTAAACATGGTAAATATCCCGTTTTCAGTATAAATAATAGTGCTAGTGACCATGTCAGTTTAAAATCTTATAACTACTTAACTAACTATAACTATTCTGTGACGACACGGTTTGCGCGGTGGCTGAGCAATTGGACTGCTGCGCTGCGTGTCGCGGGTTCGATCCCCGCACGGAACAAATATCTGTATGATCTACAGATAATTGTTTCGGGTCTGGGTGTTTGGTTGTGTATGTGAGTTTAAATGTTTGTAAACGCACCCACGATACAGGATAAATTCCTAGTGTGTAAAGAAAGAAAGAAAGAACTGTCTACGGTGTCTATCCCTTTACGGATCATGAGATTCAGCCCGTTGACAGACGGACAGACGAATATCATAGTAGAGGTTTTTTTATTTAGGGACATTTATATTCGCAATACGTATGTCAGTCCCATCGGACCCAAAAAATACACTTTACATATCTGGGTCATTAACCTAAACAGACTCTTCGCATCATCGCCAGCGCAGGCTTAGTAATAGGGCCCCGTCGGGGCTGCGGGTTGTTCGAAAGAGATACCGCGGCCTCGGCGCAAGGGCTAAGAAGGAACATGGGTGGTTTTTAGTCAGTAGAACTCTGACATTCCCTTTCGCTCTGCCCAAAGCGGGAGGGGTTATATGATGATTTCCCACCCCCCAAAAAAAATGGTTTAGTAATAGGGTCCCGTTTGTTACCCCTCGGGTACGGAACCCTAACAACCTTCCACAATGACATAGAAGTCGCTCATTTGACCGGACGTCGCGGTTCAACGCTCTTTTTTGCTGGTATTACGTAAAGCAAGCAACCTTGACAAATTCACAGCGGATAATGGCTTAGTGAGACATGGAAGCCATACGTAAACAGTGTATGTGTTCAGCAATTTAAGTGGGATGTGGCAAAAATATACATGGTACAGTGAAAGAAAAAGAAAGAAAGAAGCAAAAAATATTTATTTGTCGCAGAAACATAACGAGCATACAAAGAGACATACAACAAAAAATACACATACAACGCATAACAGATATTAAAAAAACTTTTTTGCAAAAAATAAAACCGACTTCAAAAACACAAAAAAGTGAAAAACACAAAAAAGTGAAAAATAAACTTCACAAGAAAAAGCAGCTTCTGAAGTCGGTGACATTTTGTTTGTTTGATTTCGTTTTCTTTGCCACCGACTTCAGAAGCTGCTTTTTCTTGTGAAGTTTATTTTTCTTTTTTTTGTGTTTTTCACTTTTTTGTGTTTTTGAAGTCGGTTTTATTTTTTGCAAAAAAGTTTTTTATTTTTCCATTTTTAGTTGTTCCCAAACAAATAATAGGTTTTATTTATCCCCAATAAATGGAACATTACATAATATCTCAAATCTGGGTGTACACATCTGCGTACCCCCTTAGATCATACAGGCGTGATGTTACGTCATGATGTTGTATAAACAATAAACATCCAAGCGATTGCAGCAATCACGACAGATTTGCCGTCTATTTTTGAAGAGTTCTATTGTATATCTCCGAAGATCAGGATCAGATCTTCACCAAATTTAAATGGGACCACCTCAGGAGTATACTCTTTCAAATAAAAAAAGAATTTTGAGAATCGGTTCACAAATGGAGGAGAAATCAGGTAACATACATAAAAAAAAAAAAAAAAAAAAAATACATACACACGAACATATAACCTCCTCCTTTTTTGAAGTCGGTTAAAAAATACAAAAAGCAGGGATAATGTATAGATAGTTGCACGTCGTGACTGCGACAACTGGGTACAACTTGTGGCTTGAAATAGCTCCTTTAGCAGAATTATAATCATCATCATCGAACTTATCATTTCAGCTCAAAATTGACGTCCACTGCTGGACATAGGCCTCCCCCAGAAGGGGGGTATTTGCCATAATCGCCACGCAAGGCAGGCGGGTTGGCGATCGCAGTATGGTTGTTACGAAGGCACAGAGAACGCTGCTGCCCATTCTCTGGTAAGTCACTTAGTCGCCTCTTACGACACCCACGGGAAAATATGGGATGGGGCTATTCTTTACGTCCGACACCATACGGAATAAAACGTTAGAACGTTAACGATAAAACGTTAGGGTATAGGCCTTTTAGGGTTTTTTTTTTGTGTGTTGTTAAGTCATCAAATAACCCCTCCCGCTCTTGGGCAGAGCGAAAGGGAGTGTCAGACTTCTACTGACTAAAAACTACCCATATTCCTTCTTATAGCCCTTTGTGTTTTTGAAGTCGGTTTTTTTATGAATGTAAGTTTGTGTATGTGTGTGTGAGCGTGTGTGCAGCCACGGCGTCTAGATTTGTGGCCGGTTGATGTAAAAAGGCTCGCCCCCTATTACATGGGACTGTAAGTGAAAAATGAAATGAAAAAATGAAAAATCGTTTATTCATGGTTACATAATGTGTTACATAGCTTAATACTTCTGCCAAACTGTAAAACAGTTTGTTGGCAGATGTAACTCCCTTAACAATTCTTTTTAATTCATGTAACATCTTGTTGGTAGTTTAACATCAATCACACGATACTTTTACTTATAACTAAACACACTTATTTAACACAGAGGTTGACTATGACTATAACTTAATACTAATAACACATTGTTACCTATACTCCATCTACCACAAAGTTGTAACATAACTGGCGAAATGAGGTTGAACTAATTGCTACACCTCTGTATTACCCTTCGGGGATTAAAGGCGTGATGTTATGTGTTAACAAAATCCGATTTAAATAGGGAGGTCATGTTATTATAACATTTTCACATGGACAAAGGTCGCGGGGCATAGCTAGTAAATATACAGGGAGTAAAAGTACCCTTAACGCAAACGAAGGGCACTTGTTCTCCCCACCACTGCGATCATTTTTTTGTTCTAGACCATACCTGGGAACCCCCTAGTTACGGAGATATTGGGGGTCAAAGTTCCAAATTTTTTCCACAGCTGTTTTTGTAAATACTAGTTTTTCAGGTTATAACTTTACTTAAATTACCTCCATGACCCGTTTACTATTCAAAGCATCCTCGAGCACAATGTTTTAACAGTGCTACATTGAGTTTTACCGTAAAATGTGATTTTTGACTCAAAAAAAAAAAGTCTTTTCCCAGCAAAAATTTTTGCGTAGGGGTACAGTTTGATGTACAGAATGCTTGGTTGACGGCTCTGTGATGGGTTGATTCACATCCTGTATATTTCCTAGACACAAATACTATTATTTACTGAATAGAATTACCTATTGTTCCTGAAGGCTTATGCCACATAACTTGTTGATAAATGTCTCTTCAATGGTATTTATTATGAAGTACATAAACAAACCCGCACGGTTGGCGCAGTGGCTGTGCGATTGACTGCTACACTACGTGTCACGGGTTCGTTCCCTGCACGGAACAAATATTTGTATGGACTACCGATAGTTTTTACGGGTCTGGGTGTTTCAAATGTATGTGAGTTTAAATGTTTGTAGGAGGGTGTGGTGGGGTTGCGGGTTGTTCGAAAGAGATACCACGGCCTCGGCTCAAGGGCTAAGAAGGAACATGGGTGTTTTTAGTCAGTAGAAGTCTGACACTCCCTTTCGCTTTGCCCAAGAGCGGGAGGAGTCATTTGATGATTTCCCACCCTGCAAAAAAAAAAGGGTAGAGTAATTATGTGATCATATTACACCACAGAACAGTTCTTTCTGTTCTGTGTATTACACCCACATGTAAGACGAAGTCTGAAAATGTCGCCGGTGACTGAAATATTGTGTGGTCATTGGTTATCGTGGTATGGACATGTGATAGGAGGAATGAGGACAACTTTGAATATATATTTTTTTTTTTTAAAACGTTGCCCCACACTAGGAATTTCTCCTGTATCGTGGGTGCGTTTACAAACATTTAAACTCACATATACAAACACACCCAGACCCGAAACAACTATCTGTAGTCCATACAAATATTTGTTCCGTGCGGGGATCGAACCCGCGACACGCACCGCAGCAGTCCAGTCTCTCAGCCACTGCGCCAACCGTGCCGTCAAATATGAATGTGGATAGTTAAACCACAATATAAATATGGACAGTACGGAAACTACCTACAAACGCTCGAAACCGCACACTCACACAAACATGCGCATCGACGGGGCACTTAGCAAGTCTTCGCAGTGCGCTCAGTTGTGCGTGCCGCGCCGAGACGAGTGGTCAGTTGGTCACGTATAAGTTCATATCTCCCGATATTTTTTTAAATGCAACGAACGTATTGCGCGGTATACGGCTGTGTCAACTCGGCTTCATCAGCAGAAGAAAGTGTTTTTAATCGACTTCCAAAAAGAGGGAGGTTCTGAATTCGTCGGTTTGGTTTTGTTTTTGTATCATATTTGTTTCCGCATAACTCCCTCATTTATGAACCGATTTGAAAAAAAAAATTTTTAATCGAAAAAGTATACTCCCGAGATGGTCCCACTGTTACCATGTCTGGATCTGATGATGGAATCTTAACGAAATCGAGGGCAACCCTCAAATTTTATAGGCACGTATTACGTGTTTCGTATTTTTTCTAATGCTATTTAAGTATTTACATCTGGCAGTCATTACCTCATGTTGATGAGCTGATGATGGAAGGAATAACTCCTTAACGGTTAGGAGTTGGAGGATAATTCTTAAATAAAATCTTATGGGGTTGTATTCTTTCAGGTTATCTTATGGCGTCGGTTAATCTCAACAAAAGACATTTATGTAGTTTAAACACGGAAAACAGTTTAGTACACAACAACTTGTAGAACTATAGATCTTTAACTTTGTCATAACGGCGCACGCGGCTTAACCTGTTACAAGTCTTGGCGGGAGCGAGCCGCGGTATTTATATTGTATTTGTAAGCTAGCTTTTTTTAATTCGATTGATTGATCACAACAGAATAAAAATGTTATGTTGAGAAGTTATCTAGGGACTTCAGCAACCGTGCATAAAAGGGACAACCCTATGGCTTCAATGGAGCGTAGGTAGTTATCGCATCAACTAGGCTTAGTTTCGCTACTGTCCATATTTATACTGTGGTTAAACTGTGGCGACAGCGACATCTATCGCAACACATGCGAACTAATTTGGCAAATCCTACATCGCGCTATCAACTTTATCCGCGACATTAGCCTATATAGAAAATCCCGACTTACATATGTCGGGCAGTTAGCCCACCAGACATAACACCCGTCTGGTCTTAGGATCCTCCCTTTTCTATGGGGGATGAGGAACTTTACACCCTGTTCTTCATACCCCCAAAAAGAAACGGTGGCTGGACTGTGAAAAGTGTCTGATGAGATGAAGAATAATAGAGACATGGGAATCGAACCATTGACCTCATACTCAGCAGTCGCGCTTGTTACCACTAAACCAACGAGACCGAAATTAAACGTATCATAAAAATATTATATAATACTATAAAACACTGCAGGTAAAAACCTAATATTAGTCCCTAGTGTTCCAATGCGGTATTCCCAAGGTTAGCTCTTTACGACTGCAGAGAAAAACGCCAATGGAACACGTTTGTCGTAAAAAAATACTTTTGTATGGAAGCGTTTTCACGTGCATAGTATAAAGGTTTAAGAGAAGATTTAGTGACAATAGTGAATCCTAAAGGTGGTAGCCTCCGATTCTTCCTCCACCATAATAAGGCAATTTGTGAGAAGATTAATAACGTTTTTTTTTTTTTGGGGGGGTGGGAAATCATCAAATAACCCCTCCCGTTCTTGGGCAGAGCGAAAGGGAGTGTCAGACTTCTACTGACTAAAAACCACCCATGTTCCTTCTTCGCCCTATAATATGTCGAGGCCGCGGTATCCCTTGCGAACAACCCGCAGCCTAATAGTATTTCATTGTCACTGTGGGTGGTCTTCTCATTAACTCGTCTTTAGTTAAGTTACTAACAATAGTGTTTAAGCGCAAACCTGTTACTAACAATTTATGGATATCTTATCATCATTCTCTTGCCCTTATCCCAATTCATTTGGGGTGGCGCAGCATGTCTTCCTCTTCCATACTTCTCTGTTTCTCGTCATCTCATGAGACACCTCCTTTTTAACCATATCATTTTTAACACAGTCCATCCATCGTTTCTTTGGTCTTCCTCTACTCGTATATCCTTCCACATTCATATTTAAAACCTTCCTCACAACATTTTCCTCATGCCTCCGCATCACATACCACGACAACCGATTTCCACACAACTTTTCAGTCACCGGCGCCACTTTCAGACTTCCTCTTATGTACTCATTCCTTATTTTATCCATTCGCGTAACACCGCACATCCCCCTAAGCATTCTCATCTCAGCCACATGCAAATGCCTTTCATTCATCCCTTTTGTGGCCCAACATTCTGATCCATACATAATTTATGGATCTCTTAGTTGTCCGAAATAAAATGATTTATTATTATTATATTAATAACTTTAAAATCATCTATGGAGAAGAACCGGCAAACTACTAAATTAAATTATGTTTTTCCTTCTCCTCCGCATTTCTATTCTGATTAATTTTCATCGCGGAATCTAAGACAGTTCAATTGTTTCCCTGGGATTTTCTGGAGCTTCATTGTTTCAGCACTTTTCTGGTGATCACCGCAGTTCTGGAGTTTCAGTGGTTTGAGAATAGGGATGTGTCCTGACTAAAAATATATATGATTCTGTTTAGTCCGTCAGTTTGATTATCGAAAAATATTGGATACGTGTTTTTATCAAATTAATATAAATTGACAAAGATAAAAATCATGAGTGGGGCTTCCGACGTCACTTCTATATCACGTCACGCGAGTTTTCGAAGCACTGTATCGTGTTCATTTTTTGTTTACGTGAAAAAAGAAAAAATATGTAGTTAATATTTTTTGAAAATCTATCTGACGGACTAATTAGATTTCTTTTGTCCGATCCCCTAATTATTACAGCTGAATATCAGTATTTCACATGGAGTAACTTTATCTGTTTTGTGAGCAGTTGTCATTATCATCTCCCCCCACCCCCACCCCCCCCCGTTCTTCCTTGTCCTGTGTTATCTGGGGTCGGCGTAACAAGTTTTTTTTTCTTCCATTCTCCTTTTGAGAGCAGTGATGAAGAAATAATACACAAAAGTCCCTGTTTAGGTTCGACTTCAAACCTTAGTCCTGGCCATTTTCACTAGCCAACAGCTTCTTAGTATTCCATTGCGGCATTCTCAAGGGTAACGTTTTATGACTGCGCAGGAAAGCTTCAATGGATCACGTCTGTCATAAAAACTCGCTTTTCTTAGCACTTTCGCTTACATAGCTTTTAGTTGTATTAAGATTGTTACCTGGAGCAGGGGTTACGAGTTCGTGTACAGTTTTATATTCAAGGTTAAGCTGTGCTTGCCAAGGTCGAACCGTGGATAGGTGGCCATCGTAACTAGGGACTGCAATCCCACGTGATATTGGAACGGAGTTCCTTATCGCGCGTTGTGAAAGGGGGCTAGACGGAAAAAATTCTTACGAAAAGTTGTCACGACACTTTTTGCTATAGTAAGCTATTGTAAGCTGTGCGGCGTCGCATGTTTCTCTGTCTCTCTCTCTTATAGAAAGCAAGCCAGATATTTTCATTTCTACATTTTTTTTACATAATAAAAAATAATAACAATAACTTCGTTCTATCCGGGTGTTCCTTGACACCTCTCAAGTTTTTTTTCACGACATCGCGTACGCCGCTTGTGTGGGTATACAAATAGAATGCAATCATGACGATTGTTTTACTAAACAATGTATTTTTATAAACAATTATTATTAGTAGTTAAATATTAATTTTGCAATAATGACTTAAGATATTAAAAACTACTGATAAACAGTATCTATTTAACGGAACAAGACAGAGAAGACATTAAAATATAAGATAAAAAAACCAAGAGATTAAATGAGACATCGTCATGGTTATAATTAAAACAATCTTCAAAGTCGTGACTCCGGCGTTCGATATCTCCATATCATCTGCCGAGCCTTTTCCCAACTATGTTGGGGTCGGCTTCCAGTCTAACCAGATGCAGCTTCATACCAGTATTTTACATGGAGCGACTGCCTATCTGACCTACATAAACCAGTTAGTACGGAGTATATAGGGTGTAAAAGTACCCTTAACGCAAACGAAGGGCACTTGTTCTCCCCACCGCTGCGATCATTTTTTTGTTCTAGACCATACCTGGGAACCTCCTAGTTACGGAGATATTGGGGGTCATAGTTCCAAATTTTTCACAGCTGTTTTTGTAAATACTAGTTTTTCAGGTTATAACTTTACTTAAATTACCTCTATGACCCGTTTACTATTGAAAGCATCCACTAGCACAATGTTTTAACAGTGCTACATTGAGTTTTACCGTAAAATGTGATTTTTGACCCAAAAAAAAAAAGTTGTTTCCCAGCAAAAAACTTTGCGTCGGGTTACTTAGTTTGATGTACAGAATGCTTGGTTGACGTCTGTGTGATGGGTTGATTTACACCCTGTATAATACGATATCCTTTTAGTAAGACTGGTTGTCAGACTTTCAGGCTACTGAGTACCTGTTACGACTGTCAAAGATCAAACACAGCCGGAACCAATGGCTAACGTGCTTTCCGAGCTGCGTAGGAAACTTGATTTGTAACAGGTGCCATAGGTGGCCACGCATCCACGGAACAACCCAGACAGGCACGGTTTAACCTGAAGATCGACCCGAGTTGCTTATACAATTTTGTCTCGAGGTAGCAACCCAAATCCTACTTCTCCGCTATTCTTTTCTGATTAATTTCGTTGCGGGATCCAAGACAGTAAAATTGTTTCTCTGGGACTTCGTCGAGCTTCATTGTCTTGGCGCTTTTCTTGTGGTCGTCACTGTTGATTCTGGCGCACAGGAGTTGCAGTGGTTTGGGAATAGTGTGGCGGGTTTGTTAGCCACGAATTCCTAACTTATTTTTAGTTACGTGTGCACCAATAAAATCTAGACACAGTCCAGGCATTCGAGAAATACCTAAAGAGCTCGCCGTATGCTTATTTTTAGCCACAAAGCATGTTTTAGTGTAGACATTTTGATGTTAAGGCCAAGCCGGGTGCCCGTCGGGGCTGCGGGTTGTTCGCAAGAGATACCGCGGTCTCGACATGGGCTAAGAAGGAACATGGGTGGTTTTTAGTCAGTAGAAGTCTGACACTCCCTTTCGCTCTGCCCAAGAGCGGGAGGGGTTATTTGATGACTTTCCACCCGCCCAACAAAAAAAAAAAGGCGAAGCCAGGTTGAAATGTGGTGTCTGACTGACTTTCATTTTCGTGTTTTCTCATAGAGACGACTGCCTCTTTGGTTTAGTGGTGGCAAACGCGACTACTGAGGATGGGGACGAGGTTCGATTCCTAGGTCGGGCTAAGTGTTATTGAGTTTTTCCATCGGAGGCTTGATTGATGGCAATAGGCTCGCTCTCTATTACGTTTGGTTGAAACATAACTGGCGACATCTGGGTGTACTCTTAGGTAGATCTCTGCCTAACCCTTCGGGGATACAGGCGTGATGTTACGTTTATGTATGTCATAGATACCCTGGGCTCCATAAGGCTCTTATTGACCAAACCACTAAACTATCATATTCTTGTCTCGTGTTTTAACCGACTTCTGAAAAAGGAGGAGGTTATGTAGGTATTCCACCAGTATTAAAAAACTGTATTTTCATCGATTTATACGTGATTCGGTACTATCGGTCCTATTGAGAAGCTCCTGATATGAAAACCCAATAACAGATTGCCCGACCTGGAAATCAAACCCAGTACCTCATGCTCAACAGTAGCGCTTGCGGCCACTAGACCAACGAGGTAGACATACAGGGTGTAAATCAACCCATCACACAGCCGTCAACCAAGCATTCTTACATCAAACTAGGTACCCCTATGCAAAAATTTTTGCTGGGAAACGGCTTTTTTTTGGGTCAAAAATCACATTTTCCGGTAAAACTCAATGTAGCA
The DNA here is from genome assembly GCA_949774965.1 of Diarsia brunnea. NCBI lineage: Eukaryota > Metazoa > Arthropoda > Insecta > Lepidoptera > Noctuidae > Diarsia > Diarsia brunnea. Next base: position 1,659,317 of record OX459025.1, on the reverse strand, counting down.
CTGTTAAAACATTGTGCTAGTGGATGCTTTGAATAGTAAACTAGTATTTACAAAAACAGCTGTGAAAAATTTGGAACTTTGACCCCCAATATCTCCGTAACTAGGAGGCTCCCAGGTATGGTCTAGAACAAAAAAATGATCGCAGTGGTGGGGAGAACAAGTGCCCTTCGTTTGCGTTAGGGGTACTTTTACACCCTGTATACTAAGTTTTATACCTTGCTGTCTGTTCATCCGAATGGGAGTACAGGCGTGATGTTGTCTATTATAGTTAGTGCCTACGACCTACGTCTTATCTGCGGTCAGGGAAGTCGATCAATTGAAGCTAATCAAGTCAATTGATAGTCTTTTGTTGACCGATAGAACGTACCTACTTTCGTGATCTTGTTGCTTAGCATGGATTTATAAGGTTGGCGCAGTGGCTGAGAGATTGGACCGCTGCGCTGCGTGTCGCGGGTTCGACAAAACAAATATTTGTATGGCTCACAGATAGTTGTTTCGGGTGTGTTTGTGTAGGTGAGTTTAAATGTTTGTAAACGCACCCACGATACAGGAGAAATTCCTAGTGTGGGGCAACGTTTTTCTAAAAAAAAAATATATATGGCACAGCTGTACTGCCCACAACCTCGTTATGTTTTGTACTATATAGGGCCACAGCAGACGAGCTATTTTGCATCGGGAATTGGCGATTTAGCCGCTTTTTAGAAGCCAAATGCACCGACAAAACATGCTGCACACTTAAAAACGCCAAACGAGGTGATTGAGTCGCTTTTCGAAAGTTCAACACAGCGGCTAAACGCTTTTTAACCGACTTCCCAAAAAGGAGGACTTTCTCAATTCGATCGTTTTTTTTTTTTTTTTGTACATCTATTACGCCGAGATTTATGATCCGATTTACGTGTTTCTTTTTTAGTTCGTAGATAGATGCGTATAATAGGTAATAAGAAATATGTGTGTGTGAAAACGCGATTATAGAGCGAGAATCCCCGCCGCGTTTTAACACGCGGGTGATCCACACTTACCGATTTCCGTAATTTACGCTTGCTTTGGTGAAGGAAAACATTCGTGAGGAAACCTGACTCGCCTGAGAGATATTTTTTCGATGGCAAGTAAAGCCAAGTCAGAGGCCCATGCCATGGGTGACAAAAAAAACCGGCCAAGTGCGAGTCGGACTCGCACATGAATGGTTCTGTACCAATACGGAAAATTACGTTTGTTGTATCGGAGCCCCTTTAAATATTTATTTTATTTTGTTTTTAGTAGTTCGGTCTATAGCGGTTCTTGAGATACAGCCTGGTGACAGACAGACGGACAGTGAAGTCTTAGTGATAGGGTCCCGTTTTTACCCTATGGGTACGGAACCCTAAAAAACTCCAGGTTAGGCACTAACCATCATCATCTGCCTAGCCTTTTCCCAACTATGTTGGGGTCGGCTTCCAGTCTAACCGGATCCAGCTGAGTACCAGTATTTTACATGGAGCGAGTGCCTATCTGACCTCCACAACCCAGTTAATACTAGTTAATACGATACCCTCTGGTAAGACTGGTTGTCAGACTTTCAGTTCACTGACTACCTGTAACGACTGCCAAAGATCTATGTATGGCAGCCGGGACCAACAGCTTAACGTGCTTTCCGAGGCACGGAGGAAACTCGGTATGTAATGGGCGGTCACCCATCCACAGATCAACCTTTACAAGCGCGGCTTAACCTAAATATCGACCCGAATGGCAGTTATTATTAAACCACGAGCTAACAACACATTAAAAAATGAAATAAGATTTTTTTTTTTTTTAAAACGTTGCCCCACACTAGGAATTTCTCCTGTATCGTGGGTGCATTTACAAACATTTAAACTCACATACACAAATACCCAGACCCGAAACAACTATCTGTAGGTCATACAAATATTTGTTCCGTGCGGGAATCGAACCCGCGACACGCAGCGCAGCAGTCCAATTGCTCAGCCACTGCGCCAACCGTGCCGTCAATTTAGAATAAAACACGTTCTATATTTTTATTACATCATATAAATAGCCCAACCGCCACAGAAGACGAACAGGTCTCCAAGTGATACGGATATACTTAAGTCTTATGTAATCTAATACCTAACGTTGTAGCGAGAAGCCTCTCGTGTGATGTAGATTAATACGCGTAGATAAAGTGTTCGCATTTTTGCAATCGTAGTTTAAGGATAGGTAGATCCCCGTCGGGGCTGCGGGTTGTTCGCAAGAGCCTCGACATGAAGGGCTAAGAAGGAACATGGGTGGTTTTTAGTCAGTAGAAGTCTGACACCCCCTTTCGCTCTGCCCAAGAGCGGGAGGGGTTATTTGATGATTTTCCTCCCGCAAAAAAAAGGGGTATCATTTTACCCAGTGGAACCGTGTTATGGAGGTTAGATAGGGAGTCGTTCCAAATTAAATTATTCAACTGCATCCGGTTATATTGGAAACCGAGGGAAAAGGCTATTTTAGTCGAATTTTGTTAACGATTTCAAGGGCTTTAATTTACTGCTTATGTTACTCTTTATAACATCAGGTATCTCTCCCGTCCCGTCCTGTCAAAATCGGTCCAGCCGTTTCGGAGATTAGCCGTAACAAACAGTCACAGGATACGAAAAATTAAAAGATAGTTCTATTATCACATTTAGTTCTGGTTGAGCAAGCCACTGAAGTGACCTGTCACACGTTGTATATTAGGAAACTTGATATTTTTTACACATGATTACTTATTTGGGTGCTTGGCGTCTTATCTTGCATAATATTAACTAAGATTGAGTAGCCCACTTAGTTTTTTTGTTCCGTTCGCATTTATGAATATTTGTTTTGGTTTGTGTTTATTGTTTTTTATCAATTTACTAGCTGTTGCCAGCGGTTTCGCCCGCTACATCTCGAAAATTATCCCACGGGAAGATAAAATCGGAATAAAAACTATCCTATGTGTTAATCCAGGTTATAAACTATCTGTGTACCAAAAAAACGAAATTAGTGACAGCGTGACGGTTGACAGGAAATAATCGAAGGAAAAAAACATGTTGCGCAGACCCTACATAACAATGAACAAGGGTAGGAAAATGACAATAAGAGTAAAAACAAACGTTCCATCAACAGAACAAAACCAACAGTTCCACTATAAACATGCCTTTAAAAACAACAAGAACAAAAACTGTTTTATCATCAAAGTAATTTATACCCCTTTTTTTTTTGGCGGATAGAAAATCATCAAATAACCCCTCCCGCTCTTGGACAGAGCGAAAGGGAGTGTCACACTTCTACTGACTAAAAACCACCCATGTTCCTTCTTAGCCCTTATTGCTGATTTTAATTTTATACTGTACTGTTTTGGTGTGTCTCTGTTGTTTTACTGTTGATGATGGTTTTTATCCCATCACGAACTTTTTGTTGAACTTGTTAGTATTAATTGCTCAAATATTTATTTTATAGTTCAGTGCTTGTGGCACACCTAAAGTGTTTATGGGGCATGCGGTGGTAACCTGTAATAAATTGTTACACTAACCTTAGATACTATATACATACTTTGAATATTATCAGTGTAAACAATTGTTGGTTGGCCAATAAACAAAAATAAAAAATAAAGCCTTTTATGTCGAGGCCGCGGTATCTCTTGCGAACAACCCGCAGCCCCGACGGGCTGGCTGGAGACCTTACACTGCGAGAACACCCACAGGATAGACGGTTAAGCAGGCGACAACCGCCTAGGTTTAATGACGAGATGCTTTTAGATTTTGCCAGACGTTAAGAGCAAAAACAAACGTTCCATCAACAGAACATAATTCTTAACAGTTCCTCTATAAAAATGGCTTTAAAAACAACAAGAACAAAAACTATTTAATCATCAAAGTAATCCATACCCCCACAAAACAACAAATAAAGTGAGTGCAACCTAAACATGCTGGCTAGATTCCGTCGCGCAGCTCAAAAGGTCGCACGCGCACCTCGCGAGCCTGTGGAAGATGATGCTGATGCTGCTTACGATGTCTCCCACTACTTCAGCGATGATGTGGCTGATCCTTGGAGGCAGCATGGTGAGTTGACGTCACGTCAAGTTAGGGTGACATAGTGTTTAAATTAGAGTGATGCTCGCAGAAGACGATGCTAACGTCGCATACGATGTGTCGTACTACTTTTTTATGTTTTGTTTTATTATGAACCTGCTGCCAAATCACTGACGTTGCTCAAAAAGCCGCTAAGCTGAAGTGGGACTAGGCTGGCCATGTCTGCCGTGGTTTTTAGTCAGTAGAAGTCTGACACTCCCTCTCGCTCTGCCCAAGAGCGGGAGGGGTTATTTGATGATTTCCCACCCCACAAATCCTTTAGAATAGTCGATTTTGAGAAATTAATGAAATTTAGAATTCAAATTTCAAATTTTTTTAAATTTTTAAATGATTTTCAATTTGGCCTGCCCAGTTCTATTTTAATTTGGTGGCTGTGTTGCAAACGTCTGCGATTTGGGGCTTGGATCGAAGTGTACTGTTCCTAATACATCATCGGACTCCTATAGGTTTATCTAACATCCTTTTTTCCATCTTTCCAGATGCACTAGAAAGAGAGCGACTATCCCAGCATGCAGCATTACGAGAGCTGGCCTCCCGTGGAGACAGCACACAGCTCAAAGCACGGTTGAGCTCGCTCGGTAACAGCGCTGGCCTCATAGCGAACTTAACACCTGGAGGGGCCAACACCTTGCTATATGTGTGAGTTGACGATAATATCCGAGGATCTCGTGGCAAAATAATAACAGCTGTATCTATTGTCAGGTTAAGCCGCGCTTGCATAGGTTAGTCTGTGGATGGGTGACCACCCATTGCATAAAGACTTTCCTCCGTGTCTAGAAAACCACGTTAAGCTGTTGGTCTCGGTTCTCATACACCACAAAGATCTACAAAAGACAGCTGGGACAACGTGCTATCCGAGGCAAGGAGGAAACTCGGCTTATAAGGGTACCACAGACCGGCTTGGAGAGGAGAGCATTTTTTTTATCACGTTTAAAACATGTCACTTCTTTTATATTTGACAGTTCTTGAGAGCAAACCTAACGCGCTTAGTGACATGCAAAAATAAATCTTATTACAATGATTCGAAAGTCTCTTTTAAACGTGATAAAAAATCTGCTCTCCTCTCCGAGCCTGTCTGTGTACACAGACCCTAACGGGTGGTTATTCATCCACGGACAGCCTTAAATGAAATCTAAATATTTTTTTTTTTTTGGCGGGTGGAATATCATCGAATAACCCCTCCCGCTCTTGGGTGGAGCGAAAAGGAGTGTCAGACTTCTACTGACTAAAAACCACCCATGTTCCTTCTTAGCCCTTCATGCCGAGGCCGCGGTATCTCTTGCGAACAACCCGCAGCCCCGACGGGCAATCTGAAAATCCTAAGTGCAGTTTGAAGCATAAGCTCCGTCCACTCACCTTCTGCAGAATGCATAATGCTTCTTCGTAGACCCACCGTGATATAATCATAACTGGTCTTCAACAACGACCCATCTCCTTCCAGAGCATCAGAAGCAGGCCTCACAGCCGCCGTGTCCTCACTCCTAGACGCTGGAGCAGACGGACGTGCCCACCCCGTCACGAAGTATTGTCCGCTGTACATAGCGTGCTATCATGGACATGTGGATATTGTCAAGCTGTTGCTGGCGTCTTTTCCTGAAGCTGTGCAGGTAAGATACGAATCCTTCAAAAGGGGAGGTAGATAGGCATCATTTCGCCAGTTATGCAGCAAGGCTTTGACCGACAGTGCCCAAGGTTAGGCCAAAGAGACCAGTGCCGGCTTAAAGCTCTTTGTGTCGAAGGGTTTTGGGGGACTGTCACTTGTAAATAAGTAAAGTAAAGTAAATTTTCACGTTCGAAAAGTGCTGATTATTCAGCCTAGTTTGAATAAATGACTTTTGATTTTGATTCATTATTACCTGAGCCAATCCAATGCTCCAGCAAGGCCTTTCCTTCTATCCGTGAATTTTGATTTGATTTGATTTGTCAACGATCTCGGCGCATTTTTTTATAAATACCGTTAAATAAATACTTTCATTTGCATTAAGCATTAAAAGCTGTTATTTCGAAATTACAAACAGACACATTAATTTAATTTATTTGTATAGATGTCATTTTTGATTAACAATTAATTTAAATATACAGGAGTTTCTGTGCAAAGCGGCTAGTATTATTTATTTGGTCGGTCCTGTGCTGATTCTCACACATACACACACACACACACACACCGACACAAGACCGACCTTTTATAAGGCCCTTGTGGTCCACCCACGCCTAAATAATGTCTCTGTACTGGTGATACCTTTGTTTTACAAATAAATAATGAAAGAAATACATAAATATTTTCTCCATAAGAAATACATAAATATTTTCTCCATAAGAAATACATAAATATTTTCTTTCTCTCCAGCAAGAAACAGTAGAGAAATGGCTGCCCATCCACGCTGCGTGCATCGGCGGGCACGCCTCATTGGTCACGCTGTTACTTGACTACCAGTATCCGGAGAGCGTGCTAAGTACTTATACGTGAGTGTTTGTAGACTACATTAGGTAAACACTAAAGATATGGCTACATCGGCGGGCACGCGTCGGTGGTCACGCTGTTACTTGACTACTCGTATCCGGAGAGCGTGTTAAGTACTTATACGTGAGTGTTTGTAGACTACATTAGGTAAACACTAAAGAAATGGCTACATCGGTGGGCACGCGTCGCTGGTCACGCTGTTACTTGACTACCCGTATCCGAAGAGCGTGCTAAGTACTTATACGTGAGTGTTTGTAGACTACATTAGGTAAACAGTAGAGACATGGCTACATCGGCGGGCACGCGTGTTACTGGACTACTATCTGGAGAGCGTGCTAAGTACTTATACGTGAGTGTTTGTACACTACATCAGGTAAACAGTAGAGACATGGCTACATCGGCGGGCACGCGTCGCTGGTCACGCTGTTACTTGACTACCCGTATCCGGAAAGCGTGCTAAGTACTTATACGTGAGTGTTTTTCTGTGCAAGGTGAAATTATTATTTGAAAGATACGTGGCACCATCTATTATCATAAAATCGTTATTGTGGTTTTCCTCGAAAACAGTAGTTTTTTTTGGGACAAACAAACAAACTTAGTTTTGCATTTATAATACACTGCTAACCCGCGTCTTCGCCCACGTAGATTTCGATGTCTCACGGGATCATACTACCGAGATAAAAAGTATCATAAGTGTTAATCCAGGTTATAAACTATCTGTGTGCTTAATTCCATCCAAATCCGTTCCGTAGTTGTGTGAAAGAGTAACAAACATGCATCCATCAATCCCCAAAAACTTCCGCATTTATAATATTATTAGGATAATTGTACATTAGGATGCACAGACTCATGTTTTTTTTGGTCCTATAGCCTTTTCAACCTTCAATTTACCAATTACAGTGACGCTACCGGCCAATGGCAGTACACTGCAGCGTTTGACGTGAACGCGCGTGACGTCAGCGGTCAGACTGCGTTGTACGTCGCGTGCACGCTCGGCAACGTCGCGGTCGTTGACGCGTTACTTGCGCATACTGTTGTGGCTCTGCCTGTGCCTAAGTTGAATCAGGTAAGTGTGTTTTTATTTATTTATTACTATATTTTGTCCTAACAGAAGATATGTTAAGACAGCCACATACAAATGAATTTCGAATAAGACAAAATGTTCTAAAGTGTCACGTTGTCGAGATACGGGAATCTTCAGCACAACTTTGAATTGATGACTAACCAATTAAATGTTGTCTGCTGACATCAATACGACACACGGTTTGGTGGCACGGTTGGCGTAGTGGCTGAGTGATTGGACTGCTGCGCTACGTGTCGCGGGTTCGATCCTCGCACAACAAATATTTGTATGGGCTACAGATAGTTGTTCAGGGTCTGGTTTGTGTATGTGAGTTTAAATGTTTGTAAACGCACGCACGATACAGGAGAAATTCCTAGTGTGGGGTACCGTTTTTATATTTTTTTTAAAGAAAATGATGCCAGTAGTGAATGGACTTAAACTTTGATACCTTACATCTCGGAAACGTGACACTTTAGAATATTTTGTCTTATTCAAAACTTGTTTCAAACCGGCTATCGACTAATGAGTTTCTTTTGTGATTGGCCGCTAGAGTTAAATTAAAAAATAATGGCTGTAGTTAAACCGGCCAAGCCCCATACAAAAATCTTCCAACCTCTTTATAATATATGTAATACTAGCTGATGCCCGCGGCTTCACCCGCGTGTTTGTCGGTCAAATTATATACTAAAACCTTCCTCTTGAATCACTTCAAAATTCGTTGCGTAGTTTTAAAGATTTAAGCATACATAGGGATATAGGGACAGAGAAAGCGACTTTGTTTTATACTATGTAGTGATTATGACTTTTTCCCAACAGGAGTCAGTAGAAGACACGCCCGTGGCCGCAACTCAAGCCCTGAGTCCACAACGCGGCGGCATATCCCTTGGTATCCACGCTATTGTCAGCAAGTTGACCGGCTCCTCTAACAATCATGTGAGTAGCCTTAGTTTACAAAGTTATACTCCTTTTGCATCATGATCTGTCTGTCTTTCTGTCATATCACTTTTGATTGGCAGCACTTTTGAACTCAGTTGAAAACATTTTCGAACTGTCTTATTTAAAACAAGATACTCGTAATTGGAATTTTTAGTGTTTGTATGGATAATTGGAAAAAATAAAATGGGTCTAATTTACACTATTTTTCGAAATTTTCTACTATCTGTTTAAAAATATGTATCCTACTTAGGTAGGTAAAGTTTTATTATAATCGGTTCAGTCATTTCGAAAAATAAGGACTTAAAAAAATTTATGAAATGCCGTACGGCGTAAACGTTCTAATGCCAAATTTTTCGACATGTTTTAAGAAATATTTCAACAGGTTATTAAATATTGAGAAGTATTGAATTGTACAGCCCTTGTGATATCCAGATCGTTAGCTATCCCTATGGTGCAGCGGCGAATCGACAGACTACTCAGAACGGGGTCGTGGGTGCGATTCCCGAACCAGAAGAAACAGCTGTATGAAATATTATCCCGATTTTGTTTGTTTTTCTGTTGTTAAACTTGAATACGTGACTACTTTTAATGCCGTGTGTGGCTTTATGTGTATATTATGCTAAAATCTGTGCTAGTAAATTAACACATAGATATTGAACTTCTAATTTCAATTGAAAAAAAATAATTGTTTGTTTGCTACAATAGTGCTATGACTCGTAAAATAGGAAAAACAGGACATTTTTTTTTATTCAGTTAGACTACAAAATATTTTAAAGTTATGGAAGGTTTATTTTGCGTATATCCTTACTTAATCTAATTATACCTACTTTCTTATTAAAACAGCGAAATTTTTTTTTTGAGTTATGCCATTCTTGTTGCAAACGAACGACATTTTAGCTGTTTTTACCTAATATCTGTCTAATATTACTGTCTTAACTATTGTCGCTAAATGCGGTCCGGCAAGACTGTATTGTGTATCTGCCTTTATGGTGTGGCTATAAACTTTTATGTGTGCTGTCGCATTACGGTGTAACGCTAGGGTGGCCTCCGAAATTCAAATTTTCTTTAGTTTTTTTTTTGCATTTTGACGGTCAGTGTCAGGTTGAACAAAGTTGGATTCGCGCACGTAATACCTTTGTACTATGCTAGCCAACTAAGAATAGGATCGCGGTTTTTGCCAACTTCACACGATAGCAGTACTTATCTGACAGACAAGTACTGCGAATAAGAAATGTTATGTTTTTTTAATCATTGATTTAATTATTATAATATATGTTCATTTTATAAAATATTATTTCTTGAATTCCATAAATAAATTTTCAACTCAATGTGAGTTCAAAGAGAGGTGCGGTACTCCATCCTAGAGCACGAGAAATCGTTTTAATGTGCACAAGTACTTTGAAAGTAAAAAAAATCATGTAATATTTTTATTAACATGCTTTTTTCATATCCTACTCGTGTATAACTAATTAAACGAAACGTTAATTAGAAATACCAAAAAAGTGAAAATTAAATTATTAAACTGAGTATCATTACTTCATTGATTTTTCTGCACACCGTACGCTTTGGTAATGAAGTTCGCGAGTTTTGCTGAACAAAATGGCGTCTTGACAGCGCTATTCTTAGTTGGCTCGCATAGTATTTATAGCGATATTATCACGATAAATCATAATATAATAAAATGATTATTTGATGAAAAGTCGTTCGACGGGTTCAAATGAACTTATTGATGCCCGTCGGGGCTGCGGGTTGTTCGCAAGAGATACCGCGGCCTCGACATGAAGGGCTAAAAAGGAACATGGGTGGTTTTTAGTCAGTAGAAGTCTGACACTCCCTTCCGCTCTGCCCAAGAGCGGGAGGGGTTATTTGATGATTTACCACCCACCATAAAAAAAGGCTTGTATTGATGAATTTAATTATTAGAACCCAGTAAAACCATAATTATTGCTTACACAGAATTTCGCAGGTAACCCTGTCGTTTATAGCTTTTATTGAGTGTAATTTGTTTTTTTTTCTTTTTTTTTTAAATGTTGCCCCACACTAAGAATTTCTCCTGTATCGTGGGTGCGTTCACAGACATTTAAACTCACATACACAAATAACCAGACCCGAAACAACTATCTGTGGGCGATACAAATATATGTTCCATGCGGGGATCGACCCCGCGACACGTAGTGCAGCAGTCAACTGCTTGAGTCAACCATGCCGTCAAATCAAACCCCATTAATCTTAAATATGTTTGAATCTTGATTTTATTCGAATTTGGTTTTTTTTTAATATGATTATTTAAATTGGTTTTATCCTTAATTTATTTTCCAATTCTTTTTTTAAGTACTTATACATTAAATGTTAACTTTTAAACTTAATTTGAAGTAATATAATTTGGTCACCCTTTGCTGCATAATACTTACCCAATAGGGATGTTTACTGACTAAAAAAAATATGATTCTAATTAGTCTGTCTGTTAGATTATCGAAAAATATTGGATGCGTATTTTTTGTTTTATCAAATAAATTAAAATTGACGAAGATAAAACGCGTCAAATATTTGACGCGGTACTCACCGGTAAAAAATGTCATACTAATGTCTTAGAATATGACGTCACACGAGTTTTCAAAGCACTGTATCGTCTTCATTGTTGGTTTACGTGAAAAAAGAAAAAATACGTGTCCAATATTTTTTGAAATTCCATCTGAAAGACTAATTAGATTTTTTTTGTTAACTACCCTATTACTACTTTACTGTTTTTAAAGCAATAAAGAATGTATTATTTATTTATTATATTACAGGACCGCTGGTCACCAGAACGTCGTATAACCCCCGTGGTGGTGGAAGCGGGGCGGGGAGGGGATGCGTGCGTGTCGTGCGCGGCGCGGGGGGGGCACGTGCGACTGCTGCGCACGTTGCTGGCGGCGGGGGCCGATGCCAACGCCTCTGCCTTGCCGCCTTGTGATTTGGTAAGTGAGGAACTGGTCAAAATATTAGGAACTGCTAAATATATTATATTTTATATTGAGAAGCTGTGAAAAGAGGAGGTAGTTCTCAATTCAGTTGTATTTTTATATTTGTTATTTCATATCTTGGTCATTTTTGAATTAATTTTAAAAAAATCTTTCCTTTCTTTGAACGGAATTATGGTCTTCGATAAAAAATTTCATCAAAATCAGTTCAGTAGTTAAGATTTCATCTTATTGGTCTACCTCTTTTGCCTATGACTTGTTGGTCTTTAATAACTTCAATTTACAATGTAAAACTGATCCATAATAACAAAATAAGTGATTTACCACAGCTGAAAATGTTAAATAAAAAACTTATTTATTTTAAATACTTGGTATTCTGTCTTACAAAAAAACTACATTTGAAATTCTTGTCACACCAGCCATTTCTCAACAAAGTCTCTTCGATACCGAAGTTACTCGCCACTACCTTTAAATCTCCAAGTAACTTCATCCTCTTTCTCCAGATCGGTGGCGACAGTACCCGCGACCGTCGTCGTTCCCGCAGCGCGTCGGCTGCCATGCACGGCGCGCGCGCTGCTTCGGGCCCTTCTCCTGCGCGTGCAGCTTATAATAATAGTGCTGATCGTAAGTCTAACACCCGTATCTTTCACTTTCATTGCCAAACCAAAATGCTAAACTTAGTGGCGTAGCGTACCTTAGACGGGCCCTGGCACAAGACGTATTTTCTACGGCGCTGACGACGCGCTGATGACGCGCGTATACGCGCTTCAAACGAGATTTGAACGCAACCTTGTAACCTAAGCACATGCGGTGAGCGTGAAACGCGCGTCGTCGGCGCGTATACGCGGAGATACAGCGATCCCAAACCAAGCCTTTGTACGCGTTTCGAACGTGCGTTTGCAACGTGTTTTACGCGCATTTAATTCTAAAAAACTCAGAAATTGGCATCTATTTGTAAACGCGCCACGCTATGGGCCTTTAACGGGCCCTTTTTTTTTTTTTAGCTCTCGCTCTTGGGCAGAGCGAAAGGGAGTGTCAGACTTCTACTGACTAAAAACCACCCATGTTCCTTCTTAGCCCTTTATGTCGAGGCCGCGACTGCGGGTTGTTCGCAATAGATACCTCTTGCGTTGCGGGCCCCTTCCATGTTGCTGACATCTCTTTGAGGCGCGCGTGGAACACGAACGCGCCGTCGACACGGCCTGTCGTCGTCATAAGACGGACGGACGGCGAGCTTACCCATCACTCACCGTCCACAGGCCCGCGTCTACCGCGGTGGCTGGGACGAGATGTTGAATCGCATGTGACTAAAAATCTGATGAATGTAAATGTGGATGGATGGAGAGGGAGAGAAGTGATATGAAGGAGAAAGGAATAAATGATAACGTAACGACTGACAGGGCAGAATGGAAGAAAAAAACGTGTTGCGCCGACCCCAAACGACATTCGATAGGGGCAGGAAGATGATGGGTAGTCTATTCGATATAATTTAATATATCCTCACTTTATTCCCCTCTCTTTTACAGGTGACAGTCCCTGGACAGCCCTAGCCATCGCAGCTCGCGCTAAAAACGTTCAAATAGTAGAGATTCTCCTTCAACACGGTGCTACCGACCCTCACTGTCGAGCTATCAGAGAATGTGCCACTCATGGACTTACGGAGCTACTCGCCAAGCTATTGGCTACCAAGGTAGATCATCTTCATACAATTAACACTCCAGTAATATATAGGGTGTAAAAGTACCCTTAACGCAAACGAAGGGCATTTGTTCTCCCCACCACTGCGATCATTTTTTTGTTCTAGACCATACCTGGAAACCTCCTAGTTACGGAGATATTGGGGGTCAAAGTTCCAAATTTTTCACAGCTGTTTTTGTAAATACTAGTATTTCAGGTTTTAACCTTACTTAAATTACCTCCATGACCCGTTTACTATTCAAAGCATCCACTAGCACAATGTTTTAAGAGTGCTACTTTGAGTTTTACCGTAAAATGTGATTTTTTAATCCCAAAAAAAAGTTGTTTCCCAGCAAACATTTTTGCGTAGGGTTACTTAGTTTGATGTACAGAATGCTTGGTTGACGGATGCGTGAAGGGTTCGTTTACACCCTGTATAAGTTCTTCCAAGGAGTACCTAATGATACAGAAATATTTCGCCAGTTACATTGTTATCCTACACGAAACCGTCAACCAAGCGGTAACCAAGTACCATACGGATTTATTTGCTGGGAAGCTACTTTTTCTGGGGTCAAAAATCACGTTTTACTGTAGAACTCCAATGTAACTCAAAATATTAAACAAAAGATTTAAAAAATTGTGAAACTTAACCCCCGATATCTCCGTAACTAGAAGGTTCCCAGGTATGGTTTGAAACAAAAAAAAAAGCTATTGCATAGCATTTTTTATCAACTTATGCAATTATAATTATTTATTTATTTTATTAATGCAGTATTTTTTTTCTTTTGTTTTTTTTCTTTGATATTAATAAATGCACTTTGTTTATTCATATTTAAAACACTTTGTACACAAATTATACGAGTACAGATATTCACTGTTGTACATAGATGATAAATACCTATACACCTATATACTTTCTCACAAACAGCTGATTACGGTAGTTTTCCAATACAACCAATGCCACCTAAAGGCGGGTTGCTGAACTAAAGAGACAAGCGTGATATTTCAAAAAGTCATTAAAAGTTCTGGTATTTATCGATAGATGGAAAAACTAAAAAGTATCACCGCTGTGCCGGTCGGAGTGGGGGGTGTTAGGTTTTTTTCGTTACGGAATTTCTGGATTCGGTCCCCACGCTCAAGGCCCGCGATAGAAGCTATGCAATAGCTTAAAAATGATCAAGATGACAGAGTTAGAGACGTGCCTTTCTGCTTCGTTTAGGATACTTTTACACCTATAATAGACACACTCCTAGAAAACAGACCTCCTGTTGTTTATTATATTCTATCTCCCTCCAGGCGTACCCCGATCCAGACTACAAACTAAACAAGTCGACGGTCTCCGAAGCGTTGTTCAGCGAACGCGACGGAGACTCAGCGCTGACTTACAACGCGTTATGTCCTACCACCGCTGTCATGGTCAACTGGAGGGAGCTGAGAGCACAGCTGGCTACTATACGGTAAGTTTCACAACTTTTATCTACACTAATATTATAGAGAGGAAAGATTTGTTTGTTTGTTTGTAACGAATAGGCTCCGAAACTACTGGACCGATTTCAAAAATTCTTTCACCGTTGGGAAGCTACACTATCCTCGGGTGACATAGGCATCTTTTTATCCCTGTATTCCCACGGGAACGGGAACTACGCGGGTGAAACCGCGTGACGTCCGCTAGTCTTTTATATTTGAGCTTACTCAAAAAGACAGTCGAAGCCAACTGCTAAACCCGCTTTCCAAGGCACGTAACTGCAACGGAAATACTAACCAATATTTTTCCAAACATATGGAGTAATCTAAAGCTTTTGACACTGTTAATACTCAATAACTATTAGAAATATTTGATTCCATCGGAATCAGGCGCATCATGCTAGCTATTCTAAGCAAATACTGAACTAAGAGATATCTTTGCGCCAGATTAGTCCTTTATAAGCAGTGGAAACCCCGATTTCTTACAGGATACCTCAGGGTAGTGTTTTGAGTCCAACACTGTTTTTGATATTTTTGGTACATCTACTCATTTAGTAAGCCTTCTTAATCTCCATAGCAATAAGGTGTTGTTTTGGTTATTTACCTATTACTTTTGACTGTACCTAATTTTTTTTTTACCCACAGCATGTCCTGGCTTCGCCAAGCGGCTCTGCGAGTCAACTCTAAACTGAGCAGCAACAGTGGAGCCCTACATGCTCTCACAAGACTCGACATATCCAACAATGAGCTGAGGCTTCTACCACCTGAGCTGTTCTCTATGCTGAGTTTAAGGTAAGGGAGTCATCCCGTTGGGGCTGCGGGTCCCGTCGGGTCTGCGGGTTGTTCGAAAGAGATACCGCGGCCTCGGCGCAAGGGCTAAGAAGGAACATGGGTGGTTTTTAGTCAGTAGAAGTCTGACACTCCCTTTCGCTCTGCCCAGAGCGGGAGGAGTTATTTGATGATATCCCACCCAAAAAAAAAAATGGGAGTCATCATCATCTTTTAATCCTACTGGGTGCTGGAACGTTGCATGTGTCACACGCGTTCCTGTACCACGAAAGAGGGAGACAGCACTTTATATCGCAATCGAATTAAATTTGAAATTTTTTGTTGTTGATTGATTTGTCGCTACGTAAATTAGTAGAGTTCTTTATTTACAAAAATTATAGATTTTCGTGGCGCGAGTTATATCTAGTCTTGTCCCATGTTACTTAGGGATGACGCAACACGTTTTCCTCGTTCATTCTAAACAGTCAACCTTCACGCTATCATTTACTTGCAGAAGAAATTTAAGGGATTCAGGGCTGTGTAGCGACCAAACTAGTGTCCATACAGGCTGCAAACGAACCCTTTACGGTACGTTACTGGTATTTCGGGGGTAAAATTCACGGTTTGTTTCGGCTAAACTCCTAAACGGCTGGAACGATTTGAAGGGACTTTTACTGGCAGATAGTTGATGTTATTAGAAGTAACTCAGGCTGCTTTTCTTGTAAAATAGAAATTGATTTTCGTGACCTGGTGAATTTTGCGGGGATCCGCTGGATGCGAGACGCAAGGGCCGGGGTAATGTGGGCGCACTTGGGGAAGGCCTATGTCCAGCAGTGGACAGAATCTTTCAACTGATATGACGATGATGATACCTTTTTTTCATAACTTCCAGGTACTTGAATGCAGCACAAAACAAGTTAGAACGTCTCCCAACGGCTGAGGATCCATTCGAAGAAGAGCTGGACGGCAAGAGACGGAAGAAGAAGCTTAAGCTAAAACCTGAACTGTATTCTGCACCTGTACTGCAGGAAGTGTATCTTCAGGTAAGATTACCAAGAGTCTAGATGCCTATTATATGAAAGTAATGTAAATCAACCCATCACACAGCCGTCAATCAAGCATTCTGTACATCAAACTAAGTACCCCTACGCAAAAATTTTAGCTGGGAAACGACTTTTTTCTTTGGGGCAAAAATCACATTTAACGGTAAAACTCAATGTAGCACTGTTATAACATTGTGCTAGTGGATGCTTTGAATAGTAAACCGGTCATGGAGGTAATTTAAGTAAAGTTATAACCTGAAAAACTAGTATTTACAAAAACAGCTGTGAAATGTGAAAATTGGAACTTTGACCCCCCATATCTCCGTAACTAGGGGTTCCCCGGTATGGTCTACAACAAAAAAATTATCGCAGTGGTGGGGAGAACAAGTGCCCTTCGTTTGCTTTAAGGGTACTTTTACACCCTCTATAGTCCTCCTTACCGATTTCGGTAATGTCGACCCTTACAAGCTATTTCCTCCTTATATTTCTGGCCAGACCGAATTTGCTTTTAAATACCCGGTCACAGTTCAAGCAGTAGAGTTGACCGGCAGAGTTGTACGTATAGCCGTATTTGGCGCTTTTCGTTCAATATTTCGACGCGCTATGGGCCGGGCCCGCCTTGCGCGACGCTTAGAATCGTGCAAGCAACACTTTATAAGACTAAAAATTCTAACAGTGCCTTGTCTCTATATTCTTGTATTGCTAACCAACTTTGTTAAGAATTTGCAAAAATACGAAACTGAAGAGCAAAGACTGGCGAGAGATGGTACTCGTAGGAAGGACTTACCCTAACACACAATTCAACCAAAATTAAAAGTGGTTCAACATTGTCCCAGATACCAATCTGTGTGGTTATACAACAAGTTGCCAATGGAATTTAAAAGCATGACCAGTGTAAATTTATTTAAAAACAATTTATTGAGGCAGGGCTACTACAGTATAGAAGAGTTCAGTATGGACAAATGTTGACAAATGTACCTATTTATTATTTGTGATATTTATTTAGTTTCGTCTTTTTTAAATTATTATTATTTTTTCTTCATATAAGTTTACACTAATTATTGTTTGAATAGAGTTTATTTATTTTGTTTTTTTTTTTATCACGATCTAATATAAATCTAATTTTAAGTATTTTTTTCTACACAATGTATTTTGTAATGAAATAAATGACTATGACTATGCTTCGGTTCGAAGAGCCAGTAAAAACTAACCAAAGAACATTTCCTTTCACTCCAGGACAACCGGCTAGAAGAGCTCCCCCCCCTCCTGTTCCGCCTGGCTGGCCTCACGCTGCTGGACGTGTCCAACAACAAGCTGCGCGCGCTGCCGCCCGCGCTGTGGGCCGCGCCCGCCTTGCGCGACCTCAACGTGGCACTCAACCATCTGCGAGCGTTGCCTACACCGCACGAGGTGAGCGCGACGCGTTACACCGCTGTTAGTGCGGAGGACTATGCTGGCCAGCATGTTGGCGTGTCCAACAACCGGACCAGGACAGCCCATACTCCTTCTGTGAAATGAAGGTTTCAGGCTGCGAGAAGGTTGAGGGAGGTCGAGACCACTCTTCACCACTGGGTTCACTGTCTGGAGGACACAGCGCAGGATACGCTGGCAGAGTGTGCTACATGGGAAGAGCCGCGCCGTAACCTCGGAGCAGATCTGCCGGCCATCACCTGTGCGATGGTCGGGAGTGTACAGCTGTAGGATGTGGAAAGGTTCCACCCCTCTCCCGCCCTGCAGCAGAACCACCGGGCGTCAGGGGAGGGCGGTCAACGCCGTCTTAAAGAACCTAACATAGTTGGGACATGGCTAGGCAGATGATAATGTTCCTAATTGTGCCGAGCTATGAAACAGCGAAAGCTGCTTTACAATTTTTCATTTTTGTTTTTACATTCCTGTTCATTAGCTAGCTTTTTCATATAATGTCATGGCTAAGATACCACCTTTTTTTAAAAACCACCCATGTTCCTTCTTAGCCCTTCATGTCGAGGCCGCGGTATCTCTAGCGAACAACCCGCAGCCCCGACGGGGTACACAAGTAATTGTAAATTACTGGGGCTGCCTCAATTTATGTATGCCTCAGTGTTTTGAGATGAATGTTTTGATGGTGTTTTTAAGCCAATGTGTGAAACTTTCTGACAGCATCTGTATTTCCCCTACATTTAACCCGGCTTTAAAGCAAGAATAAACTGGCATCTTCTAGGCACGCTCGTTCGATCATAGACCGCATCCAACGCTTTCTATCAGGCAGGTCAAGGTGAAGAGCAGGCTCATTTTGCTCTAATAAAGATATATATTTTTGTATGAAAGCTTATCAATTAATTTATCACGAATTCTTTCTTCAGATAGTCGCTAAACAATATAAAGACACCGTCCCACGCCGCGTCCTGCGCTCTCATTGGGTACTTCTTTCAGTTTATTGTAGTTTTACAACGTATTTTGAAGATGTCGGCAAAAAGTAATTCAGCACGTAGGATAGTTATGTATAAAAGAGTGTTTGAAAATCGTAGCAGTTGGTTTTTTGTAGTTTCTGCCTACCCACTGTAAGAAAAAGGGCTTGATAGTATTTAGGTATTGTTTTTGTTATATATATATATATATAATGAATACCTCTTCTACCCATGGCAATAATCCTTACCCAAAATTTGCCCGGTATTTGTACCTAATATCATGGTGTGAGAATATCAGTTGTAACAGGTATTCAGTGTCCCGAAAGTATGATAACCAGTCCTACCCAGTACTAACTGGCTTGTGGAGGTCAGATAGGCATTCACTCAATGTAAAATACTGGTAAATAATGTACGAAATCCGTAATTAACTCTAATAGTAATTGCGCATTCCGTAAATTCCCAATGCTTTTTTTAACGTGTGTTTAGAGCCTAAACTGGTGCCAAGAGTTTTAATGCCGCTCTTGGGCGCCTGACTTGGCTTTACAAACCGTTAAAACCAGCAGAATACCAGCGCTGTGACATTTGTCATAAATGTTACAGATCCATGCTGAGATAGTGGCCTTTTAGCTTCGTACGGGACTAAAGTCCATTTCACGAAAGAAGTACCGCAGACGCAGCGCTGTATGTCGCGCGACATAATGTTGTTTCACAACTTTTGGCATCGTAAATAAACCTTATAACGCACTAATCCAATAATAAACTCACAAAATATCTAGCACAACAAACGCACCTTGATAACATCCACAAACGACAACATGGCCGATCTGTTAAATTTAGTTCCACAATTGTCCGCGGGACTTCTTTCGTGAAATGGACTTTAATTTTAATTTAACTTAAGTATGTCCTAATTTTAAGTGTTCCCCGTAAGTTTACTTTTTTTGTCAAGTCCTGTGTGAAACCAATAAATACTTTTTCTTTCTTTCTTTAAAAATGTCTCTCAGTCATACTGGATTCCTCACAATATTTTCCTTTACCGAAGCAACTGATCTTGGGTTTGGACTCGAGACAATGTGCCCCGAACGGAGGCTAGTTTAGATAATCAGAATATTTTCTTCAGCAGAGTCACTCAGAATGCAGCAGTCCACAGCAGTTGGCGTCGCCGTCAGAGACTTCGCCGCAACTCAGCGCTTCGCCCTCCATAGGCAGTGCGCAGTTCGCTATGGCTACACAATCTGTAAGTATTTTCAGCAAGTTTTGGCTACTGTTTGATGTGTAGACTGCCTTGTTGATCTTTTGGTCGCAAACGTTGCTTTTTTATGGGGCAAGTCCGCTACACTATTCTGAAACTATTGCAACTTATAAGTAGTCTTATAAGAAAACCAAAATTTATCATTAGTTTAGTACCGCTATTTGACAATAGATGGCGTTGTGCAGTGACGTCACTTCTGTAAATCGCGGTGTTAAGATTCTCCTGTGTTGAATGACCTCCACGGTATTTTATATAATAAATTGCTTTACTCTGGAAGTCTGGACAGGACACCCCTGTTTTATTTCTAAGCGGTATATTTTTGGGACGTCGTACACCCTGAAAGAATTAACAGTGGCGACGATCAGACAAGTGCCGAGAAGCTCGGCGAAGTCTCAGAGAAACAATTTAACTGACTTAGCGATGCCCGATATTTTGCTTTGTATCGATATATCGCATCGTAATGTATCATTTCGGATTGTATCGATACACGATATTATCGCAAGGCTTTGTATCGATATTGTTAATATCGTATCGTATCGTCTATTTTTTTTTTAAATAAAACTAAGAATTCGGACTCAACTTATTATATAGTTTATTATTATTAAAAATAGAATAAGTGCACAAAAAATTTACAATTGCCAATATTTGACATCTAAACTTTTAAGAAATAATAATTTTGATAAACGTTGCGGATAATCTGTTGCGATTTTCTGAAAGCGTGTTATTAGCAGAAGAAAACAAGCGTTCTGACGGCACTGATGTCGCTACTATTGATAAATACTTTAATAGAATGAATTAAATTTAAAGACGATAAACTAATCACACAATACAAACAGAAATTATAAACTTTTGTCAAGGTACCTAGGTAGGATATTCAATATATAAACGAACGTCCACAAATTATCTCATTCTACCCACATCGTATTTCGATTCGTATTCAATTCAATCGTATTTCAGCCGCGAGGCGGCACTATTGAAAGTTATAATTATAATCCAAACAAAGATTCAAGTCGCAAAATATATTTGTACCTACATACTCAGCTCATCTTATCTCTTCATAAACATTAGATTGACCGAATATGTTTTAGTGTGTTATGTTTAAATCATGCGATATTTTTGATACGATATACCCTGGAAGCGATACGATATCGCCGCATATCGTATTGACGTGTATCGATACAAAATATCGAGATATCGCATGGTGTTGTATCGATATATAAAAATATCGATACGTATCGGGCATCGCTAAACTGACTTAGATCCCGCAACGAAGTTAATCAGAGAAGAACTGATATATGTCCCACTCCCTGGTAGTAATGAAAGGGCACTCATAACTGGCGAACGGGCTTTGTATTAATTGATCTGCCTAACTTACGTTATTTTATATTATTTTCAAAATAACGGCTACTGATAAAAGTCGTATGAAATGATAGCTCGCATCAATACAAATAAATATTCACGGAAACAAAATCTTTTAAAGCGTCACGTTTTCGAAATCTTCTATCTATATATACAGGGTGGTGCCGACAATACGACAATAAATGAAACCACTGGTAGTTCTAGTTCATAGGAACATGTTTAAACTATCAAATAAATCCTAACACCGTCGTGGTGCCGACGATACGACAATAACCTACCTAAATATCTTTGCCAAATTCGTTCGTTACATTTTATTTCCACACGTTAATCGGTGCAAATTATTCCTAAGGTTAGTAAACCAATATTTGTTTGTAAATTGTAATGTATTTCGTTTACAGTTTTATGCTACTTAGTTTTATTGGTTTTTTTTCATTTTTTTTATTTTGGTGTTAAGATTTATTTGATAGTTTAATAATGTTTCTGTGAACTAGAACTACCAGTGGTTTCATTTATTGTCGTATTGTCGGCACCACCCTGTATAAAAGACAAAGCTGACTGAGGTTCAACGCACAGGCCAAATTCTTAGGGCTAGAAACTTAAAATTTCGCACACGTATTCCTCTTATGACGTAGGCATCCATTAAGGAAGGTATTTTCAAAATTCAACCCCCAAGGTGGTGCAAAAAGGGGGGCAAAGTTTGTATGGAAAATCTTCATTTTCACGCGGGCAAATGCTAGTATATTATAATTTGTTACCGCAGTTCTCGGCTCGGTTGTGAATTCTGCGTCAATTGCAATAATAAAGTTTTTTCCACTTATATAAAAATGTATTATATTCACATTGGGTAGTTCATGAGTTATCTCCTATAAAACATATTTCTTCTGTTAATAACTTTAAGTAACACTTCAGATTACTATGACAACCGTTCTAATAGTATAGGTTGTGTGATGTTATTTTTGTCGTTTAGAAGTCATCATCTCGTAGCCCATCGATAGAGCGCAGCGAGTCGGAGACGGCTGATGAAGATGATGATGACTCGATACCAGTGCTCACCAACCGCGCGGGGAATGCCATGTGAGTACCAAACATAATTAATTAAAATCGTATCAATTATTATACAGCACTGTCTTCATTTTTTGTTTATGTGAAAAAAGAAAAAAATATCTGTTCAATATTTTTTGGAAATCTATCTGACGGACTAATTACTTCTTTTTTGTCCGATCCCCTATTAGTTTTGTTCTGTACTAACCGAATAAATGGGTCCTTTTCTTTAACACTAACTGTCTCCTCTCCCCAGGTGGACAGAAGCCCGTCGTGCCCACACATGGCGCGGCGTGGTGGAAGGCTCCTCCGTGGGCTGCGCACGCGGGGGCTCCGCCCTCTCAGCGCTGAACCTAGCACACAACCAGTTCACCTGCGTGCCGTGTGCGTTAGCCTGCAGGGCTCCCAACCTGACGAGGTTGAATATGGCTTATAATTCGTTGAGGTAAAGTTTTATAGCTTATATATTTTGTTGCATCAATATTTATACACTTAGCATCATTTAGAAGCATTTTTCGCATACTGTATTGATTTTATTATTATTTATTGTAAAATTTTCATATTAAATCATTTTCTTGAAAGAATTATACGCTCTCCGTGAAACGTTAAAACTTTGCGATGTGATATCTCAATATTTTTGTATTGAGTGATACTAAAAGAAAAAACACGTATTCAATGATTTGCGCTAAAGATTAAAATATAAGAATTTGGACACTGACTAAAAAATCGTCTTGTATAGATACGTTTTTGGCAATATAACACATTAACTCCAAGATAAAATCTCTCTTAAAGTGTTGTTTCGATTCACTCCTTTTTTTTTTTGGAGGTTTGGAAACCATCAAATTTTATGACTCCTCCCGCACTGGCCAGAGCGGTAGGGAGTGTCACTTCTACTGACTAAAAACCACCCATGTTCCTTCTTAGCCCTTTGTGTCGAGGCTGCGGTATCTTTTTCGAACAACCCGCAGCCCGACGGGCTTCGATTCACCCGTGCGTTTCTGTTCACTCCGTTTCACGGTATTTCACGAAATATTCGCGTTTGAACTTAACAAGTGTAAACGGATCATTGCTCGTGACTTTACACAATGGCCCATGACAAGCCAGCTGTATAAAGGGTGTAAAAGTACCCTTAACGAAGCTGACTTACTTGTACTTGTTCTCCCCGTCGCTGCGATGATTTTTTTGTCAAAGTTCTAAATTTTTCACAGCTTTTTTTTATGTTCTAGTTTTTCGGGTTATAACTTTACTTGAATTACTTCCATGACCCGTTTACTATTCAAAACATCCACTAGCACAATGTTTTAACAGTGCTACTTTGAGTTTTACCGTAAAATTTGATTTTTAACCCCCAAAAAAAAAAATTGTTTCCCAGCAATAATTTTTGCGTTAGTAGTAGTGGCTACATTTTTTATCTTTGTTCTACAGATCGATGTCATACGTGACGTCATATCCGACAAGTCTTCGGCAGTTGGATTTGAGTCACAACGAGATCACATGCTGGCCTAGTTTACCACAAGTAAGTAGACCCTGTTCCAATTAAGTAAAAATCTAGTTGCGTTGTTTTTTCAACCGACTTCCAAAAAGGAGGAGGTTCTCAATTCGTTTGTATGTTTTTAAATTTTTTATTAATTCATTTCTGTAAGACTAGTTTATGCCTTCGGTTTAGCCCGCATGGAGTTCGACAATGGTCCCACGGTATTTTGTTGCCGGGATAAAAGTATCCTATGTGTTAATCCAGGTTATAAACTATGTGTGTGCTGAATTTTGTCAAAATCCGTTCAGTACTTTTTGAGTGGAAGAGTCACAAGCATCCATACATCCTCACAAACTTACGCATTTTTCGTTCTTTCCATGTTGTGTTGTGGAAACATTATTGGCTGAATACAAAGAAATATCGATATAGGCTTTTGGATAAGCAACGAACGATGGACAACGAAGGCATCATAGCCAGGCTCGCCGTCCGTCCGTCTTATGACGACGACAGGCCGTGTCGACGGCGCGTTCGTGTTCCACGCGCGCCTCAAAGAGATGTCAGCAACATGGAAGGGGCCCGCAAGGGCCGAAGCCCGGGTTGTTCGCAAGAGATACCGCGGCCTCGACATGAAGGGCTAAGAAGGAACATGGGTGTTTTTTAGTCAGTAGAAGTCTGACACTCCCTTTCGCTCTGCCCAAGAGCGGGAGGGGTTATTTGATGAATCTCCACCCAAAAAAAAAGACACATAGCCACCAGATGCATTATAAATATTTTGCCCCTCTCCAATACTTTTGAATGACCCCGAAAACTTTCTTCCACAGGTAGAAAACTTCGGCTCAACAGAAGGAGATCCTCTCGCCTGCTACTGTCCCAACTCAACCACCAACAATGTACGCTCCAGGCCAAGATCTGGAGGCTCCGTCAGGTCCCAGCTGTTGAGTGCTGCCTGTCCTGCTAGAAGACACCTGAGGCTGGAGGGGCTGAGAACCTTGGTAAGTGTTTCAGGTCTTAGGGAACAGCTGGATGACCTGGAGGCTCTGTGAGTGCTGCCTGTCCTGCTAGAAGACACCTTCGGCTTGAGGGGCTGAGGACCTTGGTAAGTGTTACATGTCTTAGGGAACAGCTAGAAGACCTGGAAGCTCTGTGAGTGCTGCCTGTCCTGCTAAAAGACAACTTAGGCTTGAGGGGCTGAGAACCTTGGTAAGTGGTTCAGGATTTAGGGACCAACTGGAAGACCTGGAGGCTCTGTGAGTGCTGCCTGTTCTGCAAAGAGACACCTTCGGCTTGCACTGAGAACTTTGGTAAGTGGAACCACTGTAAGGCCCGGTAGAACGAAAAGCACTTGTTCTCCCAGATTTTGTCATCATATTTTTGCTCTGGACCATATCTGGAAACCTTCTAGTAACTGCTTCAACATATTGGAGGTCAAAGTTCCAACTTTGTCACAAGTTTTTAACGTTAAAACACTGCTTTAAATACCTCCAAGACCCCCGTACTATTCAATGCATCCATCAGCAAGATGTTTTAAGTACTTTACATTTAGTCGCGATTTTTATCGCAAAAAGAACTCGTTTCCCACACTACTCTACACCTCACCACACCACACTACACGACACTACACCACACCACACCACACCACACCACTCTACACCACCCCACACTACACCACATCACTCTACACCACACCACACAGCACCTCACACCACACCGCACTACATCTTACACACGCGCCACGCCTAACTAAAGCACACCACGATTCACGTGATACATATTCAAGATGTTAGATTAAGAAACAACAATATGCTGTAATATAATTATGTAACATAAATATATCTAAGATATGGAGGAGCGAATTCTCCTAACACAGGCATTGTTTGCCTAAAAGGAGGCTCCAAACACAAATCATTGTATATGAAGCATTTTGTTTAAATAAAAATATTTTAATTTTTTTTTCATTCCCAGCAATATTTTTTTTTGCGTGGAATTACATTTGATGTACATGCTTGGTTCATGGTTTTGTGAAGGATTCGTTTACACCTTGTATTTTCCGTACTGCTACACTAACCCAATACATTTTGGCTATTATTAAATATAGTTTTCTGTTCCTCCTAGATCTTGTCCAACAATCTCCTGACTCGCATCCAACTGACTACAGATGACGACGGCTTAACATCGGCTTCGCAGGATGAAACGAATGACGAAGAGGATGAATGGGTTCGTGCGACTGTGAATCTTAAATCTTGCTTCTACATCACTTTATAGAAATTACTTGTTCACAAATGCTGTATAAGGGCATAACAACACACGTGTAATCTCTGAAATGTAAGGTTTACCTAATAATATGGGTACATTTTGCCAGTCATGTTAAGTCCCATGCATTCGGAGGGGAATATGGCTGGCTCCATTGATATTAAAACTAAAGATACGGTCGTCCGAACATTTGCTCGACGCGTTCGCCATACAGAGAATCGGTGTAGTCGGCTCGTTAACGTAACCTTGTATAAGCGGCGTGGTATTTTCGAGGTATAAAGAACATCAATAAAGCTTTTAATCAAATTTACGACCGCACCCGAAGAGAGCCGATCGTAGTCTTTTTGACTTGTTTTTGCTAATTTATTTTTATTGTTTTAACTGATTTCGTAATCTTCTCAGAAAACCCTTTAACAAATAACTAGTCTGCCATCTTAGGGAGCCAGCCATTGACTTATATATTACTGCGTAAGGACTGGGCGGACGGCATGTTAAAATGACGCCACAAACGTGGTCCCAAAAAGGTCTTTCCTAAGCCGAAGTGAACTAGTCCACGATCGGCTCTCTTCCGGTGCGGTCGTAAATTTTATTAAAAGCTTCATTTATGTTCTTTATACCTCGAAAATACCACGCCGCTTATACAAGGTTACGTTAACGAGCCGACTACACCGATTCTCTGTATGGCGAACGCGTCGAGCAAATGTTCGGACGACCGTATCTTTAGTTTTTATATCAATGCTTAAAACCCTATCAGTGATCTAATCCCATCATTCCCTTACAGAACACAGGATCTTCTCTGAAGGGTCGTCTGCTCTTCCCCTTGCTATCGATGTTGGACGTGTCCTGCAACCTGCTGCGAGGAATACCACCTGCTATACACGAGCTGACGAATCTGTCTGTGCTCAATATTAGCGGGAATAAAGGTAGGTTATCATTAAGGGTCAGATACATAACAAATTATGTCTAATTAAAATCTATTTAGAACTAGACAAGACAATACATTTTGTTAAAAATTACAAAAATTAAAAAAAACAGCTTCATGTTCTAATAATTTTACATTTCAATGGTTCTCGCCTGCTTCTAAATGCACTTGTTTTTTTTATTATTTTTTTTTTAGTTGTTATAATTGTGTTACATCCTGTATACAATTGCTTAAAGCCTTGCGTGAGGGTATTTTCAGATCTCGTCGGGGCTGCCGAGGCCGCGGTATCTCTTTCGAACAAGAAAGAGATACCGCGGCCTCGTCACAAGGGCTAAGAAGGATCGGTTCGGGATCGGCGGGAGGAGTTATTTGATGATTTCCTACCCCTCAAAAAAAAGGGTATTATCAGATATCGAGATTAAATTATATTTATGAAATCATTTTTGGAGAACAAGAAAACAAAATACCACGATGAAAATTAAATAAAACGTACTAATATGAGGAAACTTATATGGCAGCTTACTAATTGGGCGCGGTCGCTTCTCGGGTAGTGACGCTATAAAAAAAGTAATTTACGATCGAACGTACTTATGCGATGGTTGTCACGTTTTGAAAGTTCGTTAAAATTCATTAATAATTAAACTTTCATGAATATTATGAGACAATCTAGCCTCTCCCCGCCAGATATAACCTCACTCCCACCACAAATGGGTCTCCTATCCCGTCTCTGGAACCTGAACACCGTGGGCTGCTGTCTCCAAGAGCCTCTCCGCTCCATGCTGCAGTGTGGTCGGTACAAGAGCATGGATATCGTGGGGTATCTCAAGTCTGTGTTGCAGGAGGCCAGGCCTTATACGAGGATGAAACTTATGCTTGTGG
The DNA here is from genome assembly GCA_949774965.1 of Diarsia brunnea. Lineage (NCBI taxonomy): Eukaryota > Metazoa > Arthropoda > Insecta > Lepidoptera > Noctuidae > Diarsia > Diarsia brunnea. The sequence continues at coordinate 1,631,314 of OX459025.1, read as the reverse complement.
GGTTGCAGGTAAGGAAAAAATAGATTTTTTAACAGACTTTTAATAAAAAAATGTTCATAAAATGAAAAGTACTGGGCCAAACTATGTTAAATTTTTATGAGACCAAATGGCAACTATTCCGCATCAAACTAAAAAAGAATCACGCAAATCGGATCATAAATATCAGCGTAATCGCTGTACATAATAAAAAAATAATAAAGCAAATCGAAAAGGGCAGTTAACAAAAAAAAATCTAATAAGTCCGTCAGATAGATTACAAAAAAATATTGGACACGTTTTTTTTCTTTTTTCACGTAAACAAACAATGATTAGCTTCCTCTACTAAATGAAAACCACGTAAACCAAACCTTCTGTTTTAACCGACTTCCCAAAAAAACATCCCTTTTGAGAACCTCCCCCAGGTTCTCAAAAGGGATGTTTACTGACTAAAAAAATATGATTCTAATTAGTCCGTCTGTTAGATTGTCGAAAAATATTGGATACGTATTTTTTATTTTATCAAATCGATAGAAATTGACGAAGATAAAACACATCAAAGATTTGAGTGGGGGGTTGTGACGTCACTCACCGGTAAAAATAATAATAATGTCTTAGAATATGACGTCACACGAGTTTTCAAAGCACTGTATCGTCTTCATTGTTTGTTTGCGTGAAAAAAGAAAAAATACGTGTCCAATATTTTTTGTTAGTCTATCTGACGAACTAATTAGATTTTTTTAGTTAACTACCCTATTAGAATATTCAGAACTCCTAATGATATTTTTATTTTAGTATTTTTACTGATTTATTAATAAATTTATGTTTATTTATTCAGGGTATAGGAAAGACAAGTTTGCTGGAGTGCCTCAGACAAGAATCTGCTATACAGCATCGCAGGAAACCTACCGAAGTAAGTAACCTTTAGTCATCATATAAAAGAAAGAAAGAAAAAATATTTATTTGTCGCAGAAACATAACGAGCATACAAAGAGACATACAACAAAAAATACACATACAACGCATAACAGTTAATAAAAAATACAAAAAGCAGGGATAATATAAAGATAGTTGCACGTCGTGACTGCGACAAGTAGGTTGCCACTCAGCATGATACTGTGCTATGGGCACCCACAGCACAGCGCTGGTTTTCAGTGGTCACCCGTGAAAAAACGCACGAAAGCCAAGACAGCTTCAATATTAGATATCATCACTACATAGTATAAACCAAAGTCGCTTTCTCTGTCCCTATATCCCTATGTATGCTTAAATCTTTAAAACTACGCAACGGATTTTAAAGCGGTTTTTTTTAATGGATAGAGTGATTCAAGAGGAAGGTTTTAATATATAATTTGACCCACATCCACGCGGGTGAAGCCGCGGGTATCAGCTAGTAAGTATATAAAATAAAATAAGCAGTAACAATATCTTCTTCTTCCATACTTCTCTATAACTGCCTCCGTTGTCGAATGATTTAGGCGTGTGCCTTGTGACCCGGTGGTCGTGAGGATTCCCACGGGAAGCATACTTTGTAAAGTTGTTTCCAGTTTGGTTAGGACATTGCAGGCTTGAATCACCTGATTGTCTGATAAAAAGATGATTCCGTACTGAAGGCACGTATAAACCGGTGGTCCGGCCGCCAAATGGCGGTCGTCAAACCATGTCGGAGGCTCTTGAGGCGGTTACGAAACTCTGACACTAGGGTGTGTGGGGTCGTTAGACCTTACTGCCTACACGATAAGAAGAAGAAGAATACTTCTCTATTACTCGTCATGTCAGCAGTCACCTCCTTTCTAGCCATATCATCCTTCACACAGTCCATCCATCGTTTCTTTGGTGTTCCTCTACTCTCGTTTTAAGTACAGTTCCATAAAGGCTAAGATTAAAACAATATCTGACCATTTAATGGTTAATTAAAAGACTAGGTAATTAATAAAATAAAACAAAATATGACCATTTAATGGTTTTCGTCAGATTATTAATTATGTACTTAATTAACTTGCTGCAAAAGTCCATCTACGTTGATGATTCTTTCTTGTGTCCCGTCGGGGCTGCGGGATGTTCGATAGAGATACCGCGGCCTCGACACAAAGGGTTAAGAAGGAACATGAGTGGTTTTTAGTCATTAGAAGACTGACACTCCCTAGCGCTCTGCCCAGAGCGGGAGGAGTCATTTGATGATTTACCACACTCCAAAAAAAAAGAGGCCTAGGGTGTATCAATCGACCATAGCAGAGATGTGTGTACAAGCTACTCGCGCCCAGTTTAGCGTTTGCTAAACTGAGCGCACACCTTTCACCGCCGCTTCTTCTCGTCTCTACATTACGCTGTCGCTGAGTGTGAAGCTGGCCTGAATAAATATGACACAACACCTCTCCTCTCTGCTCTCAAACTGTTCCAGTGAAGCTAAGCAGAGACCAGAAGTATAATTAACCAGGGGCTAGCGAAACATCGCTTGTTCTCTCGTCTTGTCTCCTGTTTCGGAGGAATCTCGACCTGAATGCTTTGGGTCAAAAAAATAATCTTCATTCTTCACTCCAGCACTGGGCAAAACGTATGGGCAACAAGTCGTCCCGTCGAGGTAACGTATCAACAGTGGGCGTGGATATCGGCACCTGGGTGTACGAGAAAACTCGCTCCACGCGGGGACCCATCACCTTCCGCACCTGGGACTTTGGGGGGCAGCAAGAGTGAGTAAAATTTTTTTTTGTCCCACACTATGAATTTCTCCTGTATCGTGGGTGCGTTTACAAACATTTAAACTCACATACACAAACACCCAGACCCGAAACAACTATCTGTAGTCCATACAAACATTTGTTCCGTGCGGGGATCTTACCCGCGACTAGAGATGGGATTTTACCCGGAAAATACCCAAATGTGGGTAAAAATAGGGTAAAAACCCGGGGAAAATACCCGAATGGGTAAATATTCGGGTATTTTCATTTTTAGCATATGTAACATCTACGTAATGTGTAGATACATGTATATATCAAGTAGTACGTACTATTTAAGTACTATTACTACTAGTTCGAGCTAATCTAACTTTGTTTATTTTCGTAATTCATCAATACGTTATATATACTCCATGCTATCTAATTAAATAAAATGAAATTTAAAAAACCTGTCTATTTGTGTGTGTTCATCCGCTCTTAGCGACATGTAACCCGGGTACGTACGCGGGTAGGGGGGCGGGGAAGCAGGTAGTAGTAGTGGCGTACGCGTTGGTGATCTAATCTATCTATCTCACACGTTGTTTTGGCTTCGTACTGTGCGCACTTGTGTTAATTTGTTGGTTTAATTGACGACTTGGATTTTGTTTTGTGGACTTTTGATTGCCTTGTGAAATACGTGATTTACTTTGGATTGACAACTAATAATATATTTAATGATCATGACAGTAGTGACAGTGACTAAAAATGGTTAAAATTCCATTATGAACCGTAGTTTAATAAGGCGTAGGGGCGGGAGCGGGAATTGGGGGGAGGGCTAAAACCCCCAGTACCACCCCCACCTACCGAAACCCCATGGTTATGGAGATATCCATGGTTAAAGTTTTGAGGTTACAATAGCGCTAAAACGCGAACCGGGTAAAAATTTTGTATCGTTTGACAGCGGAAGGGTGAAGGGGGTGCCCTCTGTGCCCTGACATCACTCCCACGTAAAGGGGACGCACCGTTCTTGAGAAAAACAAATGATTGGAAACTAACCCGTGCAGGGATGGCGGGGTCTATTCGCTCGCTTCACTCGTTCACTCGACCCCGCCATCCCCTTCTAACCTAACCTGTCCGTGTCGGGGTGCCCCGAAGTCCCGAGCTCGCTTCGCTCGCTCTTGCATCCAAGTTTTCTTAGTAGCGGGTTCGCAGGGTATGTCGGGGTCTCAGATCGCTCGCTTCGCTCGCTCACTGGACCCCGACCTACGAACCTAACCACCCCGTTCGTTTTTTTTAGTGTAAGAATGACAATGTAATTGCATAATACAGCAACAATTATTATTCACACTCTTAATACATTCAAAAATATATAATAAAAATAAAATTCGATTTTATTAAAAAACACGACAAAAAATTACTAAACTTCACTTTTTACAATAACCAAACGTGAAATGTCAACGTTGACGTCTACAATGTCAATTCGTCCAACCTACAAATTTACAAATGGCGTGTTATTGTCCAATTTGTATGGAAAGTTGGAAACTTTAAACAATTATATCTTGTAGTAGTCACAAAAATTTACGGTTTTTGTAAACCGTGAATTTTTTTTTTTTGCAAAAAGCTTTCTATTTATGAGTAGGTACTATCTAAGTACAAAAAAAAATATAAACTTCCTAATCTTCGGTTCTTAATGGAAATTCTATCCCTAAAAATATTCAATTGTAAAAAAACACTTTTGCAACTATTATAAAGTGTAATAAATAATTGTTGGTAAGTATCTCTCAAAAGTTCAGTTCAGTTCAGTTCTCAAAAGTTTTAAAAGACGTTCTTTCTACAAATAAGTAACATTCCATCACAATGCGCAGAAAAAACTTATGATTAAAAAAGTGAAAAACACAAAAAAACGAAAAACAGAAAAAAGTGAAAAATAAAGTTCACAAGAAAAAGCAGCTTCCGAAGTCTGTGACATTTTGTTTGTTTGATATCGTTTTTTTTTGCCACCGACTTCAGAAGCTGTTTTTTCCTGTGATCTTTATTTTTCACTTTTTTCTGTTTTTCGTTTTTTTGTGTTTTTGAAGTCGGTTTTTTTTGCACTTTTTGGAAAAAAAAACCGACTTCAAAAACTTTTTTATTTACAATTTTTAGTTGTAATATCCTATACAAATATTTACTATGCATTTAACATTCAACCAAGAACCCCAACCCTTAACCTTCAAGATTCGCTTTCAACTCCTAACCATTGAGGAGTTATACCTTCGATCATCAACTCATCAACATGAAGTGATGTTTGATGATGAAGTTTTTTTAAGTATTTGCATCTAGCAGTAGATGCAAATACTTAAAAAAACTTTTAAAAAAGCACGAAACACGTAATACATGCCTATACAATTTGAGGGTTGCCCTCGATTTCCCTGGGATCCCATCATCAGATCCTGATTTGGTGACAATGGGACCACCTCGGGAGTATACCTTTTCGAACACAAAAAGAATTTTGTAAATCGGTTGATTAATGACGGAGATACGCGATAACAAAAATACAAAAAAAAAAAACACAAACAGACGAATTGAGAACCTCCACCTTTTTGGAAGTCGGTTAGAAACAAGAAGACGACTTTTTCCTGTTATAATAAACTGCTGGTTTTATTTTAGTTCCTGAATCAGCCTACACATTTTGTACTACACAGCTAGTGCCCTATATACGCTGGCGCAAAGTATGTACGCATCGCAAAGTACCTATTTTTCGCAGCATTTGTTCTTAAAATAAATTAAAAATGTATTTTTTTTTTAAGATCGTGATAATTACGTTAAATAATGAAAATACCCGTCTATTGGGTATTTACCCACATAAATACCCGGTTTTTACCCAAACGGGTAAAAACCTGGGTATTTACCCGTTGGGTTTTTTCCCACTGCCCATCTCTACCCGCGACCCACAGCGCAGCAGTCTTATTGCTCAGTCACTGCGCCAACCGTGTCGTCTTTTTAGTAGATTTGTAAGTGGCTACGGAAATCGGCCTTGTTGACATAAATGTTCTAAATTTTCCTTCAACCTAGCGAAAGCGTAGCAAGCGCGGAGCACGAGTTTCCTAATAATAGGAGATCGGACTGAGTCAAAAAAATATGATTCTAATTAGTCCGTCAGTTAGATTATCGAAAAATATTGGATACGTGTTTTTTGAGTGGGGGGGGGGGTTGTGACGTCATTTGTAGGTAAAAAATGTACTGTACTGCTTCGAAAACTCGTGAACTCGAGTGTGTGAGTTCACGAGTTTTCGAAGCACTGGATCGTCTTTATTTTTTTTTTATGTGAAAAAAGAAAAAATATGTGTTTAATGTTTTTTGGAAATCTATCTAACGGACTAATTATGTTTTTTTTTGTCCGATCCCCTTTTCATGACAAATTTATTTTTCGTCTTATTTCTTTGAAAGTAAATTGAAAACCGTTGTTAATACACGTGGGCATTTGTTATTGCAATTCTCGGCTCCATAATAACTTCACCTTCGGCTCGGTTGTGAATTCCCCCTCGATAACTGTAACAAAGTTTTCCCCCTTATATCGAAATGTACTATTGTTGTCTTTGTTTGATACACGTAGTCATTTGTTACTGCAGTTCTCGTCTCCATAACAACTTTACCTTCGGCACGGTTGTGAATTCCGCCTCAAATGCAATAGGAAACTGTTCCTACTTATATCAATATTTGTTCACAGGTACTACGCTACTCACCAATATTTTTTATCGAGAAGATCCCTCTATCTTGTCGTATGGAAGGTCACGGATGGAAGAAAAGGCCTCGCTGGTGCTCTGGATTGGCTCAGGTAAATACCCAATCCAAATCAAAAGTCATTTATTCAAACTAGGCTGATAATCAGCACTTTTCGAACGTCAAAATTTACTTTACTTATTTACAAGTGACAGTCCCCCAAAACGCCCACCCTTCGACACTTCTTAGCGTTTTAACTGGAAAGAAGAAGTGGCGGAACAAACTCCCCAGCAACACATCTGCCTGTTTGGTTAGAAGAACCAGATTCGATACAATAGTAAGGTGTAAGTTAATGTTACGATTGACTACAGACACAAATCAATAATAAAAAAAGTATATAAGTAAACTAATTTTGGAGAAAGAACATAAATAACAAACATTGTCTTGTGTTCAACTCAGCGACCAGCTATTCTTATCATTTAAGTAGTCGTTAATGGAATAGTAAGCTTTTAAACAAAGATTAGATTTTACTTTGGCTTTAATAATTCATGTAACATAACACATACTCGTAAGCAGTGGTAGTTTTCTGGTGTGGCCGTCGGACTGCCAAGTCGAGTTCAAACCCAAGCAAAACAGGCAATTGGTTACTTTCCTGACTAAAAAAATATGATTCTAATTAGTCCGTCTGTCAGATTATCGAAAAATATTGGATACGTATTTTTTGTTTTATCAAATTATTAATATTTGACGAAAATAAAACGCGTTAAAGATCATGAGTGGGGACTTGTGACGTCACTTTTCCGTAAAATAATTACGGACATGTGACGTCACACGAGTTTTTGAATCATTGTATCGTCTTCATTTTTTGTTTACGTGAAAAACGAAAAAAATATGTGTCCAATATTTTGTGGAACTATCTGACGGACTAATTAGATTTTTTTTGGCAAGTACCCAATTCAGATTTTTTTCGGTGTCCAAGTGAAGTGGGTGTTTAAAAAATATTTCGTTTGTAATTTTTTTTTCTTTATAAAATTCTAATTTTTTTTAGTAGATTGAAAAACCGGCCCGAAGTCTACTTCAGCTTCTATATGTTTTGCTTTTTTCCAGGTCTATACAAGCTCGCGCCCCCGGTTCGCCTGTGATCATGGTCGCTACACATTACGATCAAGTTGTCAGTGTGAGTAAACGTTATAGTTTTTTTTTCTTTTAGTATTAAATATCCTAAGGGCAGACATGAGGTTCCGTCAGGGCTGCGGGTTGTTCGCAAGAGATACCGCGGCTTCGACATAAAGAAGCAACATGGAACTGCTAAGAAGGAACATGGGTGGTTTTTAGTCAGTAGAAGTCTGACACTCCCTTTCGCTCTGCCCAAGAGCGGGAGGGGTTATTTGATGATTTCCCACCCCACCAAAAAAAAAAGAGCAGAGTTGAGGTCGACGATGGAACGAGCTAGCCCAGAAGAAGCCTATTTACTCGCGACTTAAATAGATTAGGGTTATATGAACTCGGGAAAACGACGCAAGCAGGGAGTTTCACTTTTTGGCTGTCCGCATAATAAAAGATTTAGCAAAGCGCTTCGTACGAATGTGGAATATTGACAAGGTATGGGTAGTACCTGTAGTACGTCTAGTCTCCCGATGGAAGAAGGGAGATGGTAAACATGCAATCTTTTGAAATGTCAGTGGCTATCATAGTGTCCATCGATTAACTGTCAAATGGTTATAATTTGGTACTACGCGGTATTTGGCTACATCAGCAGGGCTATTGCGTATCTTTTTCAATGTCAGTGGCTATCATAGTGTCCTTCGATTAACTGTCAAATGTTTATGGTTTGGTACAAAATGGAACCATTTGACAGTTAATCGATGGACACTATGATACCCACTGACATTTAGACAGATAAGCAATAGCCCTGCTGGTTATGTAACTTGGCCACTAGCTTATCGTCACCAATGAGCCTTTTGACCACAGAATTAAATGTGGCAAGTTGGTATTCATTCAATGCTATACCGATCCCAAAAGCAAATCAAAATCACGTTTTTTATTAAATTTTTTTGCATATTTCATGGGCGAAGGCCCATGAAATATGCAAAAACTAACCTAACCCACTTCTGTTGACCTGAATCTTGTACCTACGTGTCTATTGGCGTTAGATTGTATCCAAATAATCGTTTCCAAGTTGATTTATCACTGGACAACATGAATTTTTTCCGTTAAGCAAATTGTACTTTTTTTGGTTGTGTGTTTGTATTTTATGTATACAAACAAAAAAACACACACAACACAGTTAAGTAAGTTTGTTTACACAGGACAAGTCTGTAGTACTCGTAACTGGCGTGCGTGTATGACCAGATGTATGAATGTGGACGAGGCAAAAGGAGTATGTAAAGATCGTAGCAAGTGGCGTTCTGTGGTTTCTGCCTACCCCCATGGGAAAAGGGCGTGAGATGTTTATGTGTATACACCACCTGTGTATTTTCAACTCCGTATTGTTGATTTATTTGTTCTTGTCATATAAACAAATTTTTCTAAGAAAATGGTTGTTTTAATTTTTTATTATATGTACACTTATTTTAGTTAATCTCAAGCCAAGGTGGTGATAAAAATGATTTATACGACAGTGTTTCTCTTATTACTGTTTATTGAAATAGAGTTGGTACCTACATTACATAGGAATTCATTTTTGTAACATCTTTAACATATTAGCAATTTGTGTCCCATTAAAAGTATTTATTGTTGCACGCCCGTATACCGCTAAATCTCCCCACAAAGTTTCCTCTCTCAAATGCTCCTCACAAACCCGTACTCCATTCTGTATATATATATTTTGTTGAGCCAAAATATTTGTTCTTAACGCCAAATTAATTCTGTGCAAGTTCTGTCGTTGACTGCAGCCTGACTTAATACAGTTCGTCGAACTAAAAGGTATGCGTGAGAAACCTGGTATAGAGATCACAGGCACATTTGGCTTCTGTGGCATTGTTACTTGCACTGTAGCTATATTATCTTCCTCGAGACGAGGAGGAGGAGCCTCTTGGGGAGTAAGTGTTAGCGGATCCCTCTGTAATTGAATGAATGAGAGAAAAGAGGCCTGTGTCCCAGCAGTGGGCAAATTAATAGGCTGATGATCATGACTGGATGTGGATTCAAGCACATCGTTAGTAGCAGCTCGCTCTGATGCTAAAGCAGATTCTTCTTTCTCATGAGCTTGTATCAGTTTTGAAACAAAACGATCAGCGCGTTGCAAACACGGTCTGCATATTCGGTCCTGCACCGTTATCTGAAAAAAATAATTCTGAATGGGTAAAAAGTAAAAAAACATAAAATAAAACTTTACAAAGTAATAAATAATATGACAGCATACAAGTTTAGGTAGGAGGTATTTTTTTATTATAATATACAAATCAAATCCTTTCATTTGATACCCCACTCGGATATGTTTGTTTACTATCATTTATTAATCCCCTCTTCCACCCTCCTTAACTATTAAACGGCTTAATAATTTGTTTTAGCTTAGCTTTGTAAACACAAAAAAAATCAAACCGGTTCATGCGTTCGGTAACTACGATAGTTTTATAACGCATGCGGCGTTTTGTTTTTTTTTGTGTTTGAAAGGTGAATTAGTCGGGTCCACAGACAAACACACACAGACAGACACACACTTACATGCACAGACAGACACACACTAACACACACAGGCAGACACACACTAACACACACAGTCAGACACACACTAACACACACAGTCAGACACACACTAACATACACAGATAGACACACACTAACACACACAGACAGACACACACTAACACACACAGGCAGACACACACTAACACACACAGTCAGACACACACTAACATTCACAGATAGACACACACTAACACACACAGACAGACACACACTAACACACACAGACAGACACACACTAACACACACAGACAGACAAACAAACACGTCAAACTTATCCCCGTATCCCGTATCGTCCCCGTCGGCGTATGGACGGCAATAAACATTGATTTTGCGTAACTTCAAACGAAGATAAATTCATTATACCGAATTTACTTTGTTGTCCATATGCATACCTAAGAAAAGTATGGTTAATGTAATAAATATAAAAAACCAAATACTAAAAAAAAATATATTCACACGGTTCAAACGAAAATAAACATGCTAACCTATATCTACTGAACACGCGCAGGTAATCGGGAGAGGGGACGCATTTCAGAGAAGTGCACACTTAAATCATACAGGTAGTATCTGTGACACCACTTTAAACAATATTATTCAAATCAAATCCTCATTCGTTTCATTGATACCCTACTCGGGTATGTTTGTTGAATTCACTAAATCCATCCTCATCCCCGTAACTACCTCCTGCCCCCCTTCAAACAGTCAATTTTGTAACACACAAATTAACCCCTTTCCTTTGATACCCATATTGAGAGAATTATGAATAAAAAAATGTAATTCGCCATTTTGTGGCGGCGGCCATCTTGGATTTGAAATGTGTCATAGTGTATAGTATTCCACTAGTCAAGCCCTTTCATTTAAACCCATATTGAGGGAGTTGTGAAAAATTATGTAAAGTCCATTTTACGAAAGAAGTCCCGCAGACGCAGCGCTGTATGTCGCGCGACATAATGTTGTTTCACAACTTTTGGCATCGTAAATAAATCTTTTAACGCACTAATCCAATAATAAACTCCCAAAATATCTACCACAACAAACGCACCTTGATAACATCGACAAACGACAACATGGCCGATCTGTTAAATTTAGTTCCACAATTGTCCGCGGGACTTCTTTCGTGAAATGGACTTTAATCCGCCATTTTGTGGCGGCGGCCATCTTGGACCGATTTACATCAAACATAGCTAAGAACTCTCTCGACTAAATTACCTTACAAACCAAAAAAACAAAATCAAAATCGGTTCATGCGTTCGGGAGCTACGATAGCGCAAACAGACACACACAGACACGTCAAACTTATAACACCCCGTTCGTTTTTGCGGCGGGCTTAAAAACACAATAGGTAACACTTTTATTGTAGGTATAGTATAATGTACTGACCTGCCGATCGTCAAACAGGTGCTGAGCATATTCAATAAGGTATGGATGCTCAGCAATGTAGTCTTTATTTAACAAATAAGACTGTATGGGCCGCTTTGATTTGCGCCGCGGTCCTTGAACAGTGCTCACACCACAAAAAAAGCACTGCCTTCCAATACGAGTTGTCATTTTGTCAAAATAACTAAGTAAAGTAAGTAATATAATGAAAAACACAGCAAATTAATATAAAGTCCAGAATAGGAAGCGAAATAAAGCACAATATTATATTTCTTATTGTTCCTTGTATTTTTCTTCACTGACACTTTTAAATTAAAATTCAACTGTCATCCAACTTACAGTTCAATCAACAATGCACCGACAAACATGAGAAATTTCTACAGATAAATAATTGACATGAACTTATCACAGGTAAAATATAACACTTTTGACCTATTGAGCAAGTAATACTAAATGCAAAATAACTAAAATAATTATTTCATTCAGTAACAAACAAAAGAAGTCTCGTACATCGTTCGCGTGCTTACATTGGGAGTCAAAATGGCGAACTGATGAAGCATTATATTTTGTCTCAGTCGCACTAGTTACTGTTATTACCTGTCTTTGTCTACCGGCGAGACAATGGAAGACTAGCCGTGACTTACAAAAAATAAGGCGGGAGCGGGATTGAGCTGTTGACTATTCGTTCGTATTATTATGCGTACAATCGCTCGTAATATTGTGCGAACCAACTTATTTCAAAAGCATCTCAGAGCAGGGCTTATAGAAAACTGTTTTTATACTATTAAGGAATTTATGAATTATAGGACAAATGGGCAAGTTGCAAGACATAAGAATTTAATTTGACACTTTTATTTTATTTGAAGTTATTGACATTTGTTATTTATGTAATAATTTTTTTTTTATTATTATGTATTTGTAATTTGATATTTTGACTATTATTATTGTAGTACTTTTATTTTTTGGACATTGCAATTTAATTATTTAGTTCAATTTATTTATATTTCTATCATTGTTTTTGTCACAAAAGGGGATATAACCGTTGTGGCATATCGACCTGTCGTTGTACTCAGATATCGATGTTTCCCTTCAAATGCATGCATGCATGCTTTTGTGTATGTGAGTTTAAATGTTTGTGAACGCACCCACGATACAGGTGAAATTCCTAGTGTGGGGTAACCTTTTTAAAAAAAAAAAACAAACAAAACTAATAATATTTCGGTAACGTGACACTTCAGGATACCATGTTACCTGCCATTTTTTGTCCGTCTATGTGTCCTCTATCCATACATACTACTTTCACCGTGCGCCGAGATTTCGAAAAAACATTAAAATGGCGGCGAGTCGATATGCCAGATTGGTTTTATCCCCTTTGCTAGTAAACGCTGTTAAGTGAATACATATTGGCGCTGCTGACTGTACTTATTATATATCTTTTATACACTTTACAAAATAATCAGTTTTGTGAGATTATTGAAGTTCGCAAAATAATTAAAACCACGAGATCAACATTGAATTGAGGTTAGGGAGCAGCACTGCCATTATTTTGACATCTTACAGTGACATCTGACAATGACGTACATACGCTAGCAGTCAGTGTTGCCAAGTAAGGAAATGTTTTTCTACCATTACGTTCCTATATACGCAATACACTTCATAAAAAAATGGAAGGTCAGTTTCAAATATTGTTCGACAAACTGAAGATCAAGATGCAAAATTAGAATGCTAAATTAAAACATTCTATTACAAAAAATATTATGGACAAGATGGAGGAGAAATTCTTCAAATAATTTCTCACAAAATCCAACCATTTTTTCTTTGATTTGCTCTTTCTATCTATTCATGTAGTCGGGTAACAATAGTCGAAAACAAAGAATAAAGTAATCTAGCTGTATTATTATATTAATTAATTAATTAAAACATTATAAAGCTGAAGAGTTTGTTTGTTTGAACGCGATAAACTTAGGAACTACTGGTTGGAATTGAAAACAGTTTAAACAAATATCTTAGAAGATATCGCAATGTAAAAATTTCCGCGTGACAAAATAATTACGCTCGCGGCAGTTATTCGGTCCGGTGCGGTAGGTATGTACGTGAGGATTTTGACCTCCGGGGGCTCCGGAGAAATTCAAATTCAAAATATTTACTGCACGATAATGTTTAAAACTACAAGGTGTTATTATTATTATTTAAGCCTTTATTCATCCTTAACAATTACATTTCTTGCAAAAACAATTAATTTAACATTAGGTACCATGCTATACAATAATTATGTTTTCATTTATCATTTCATTAAACATTTAACATCTTATTAACAATAAGTACATAAATCGTAATAATATAGGAACATGCTTTTCTTCTCTTTTTTTTTAATTTCATCATACATTGTGACATTCTATTTATCATACTTGTTTCTTTCTTTTTTTTCCTTAGATTTCTTAAACAAACATTCCGTTTAAAAAAAAAATTTTTTTTTTTTTTTTCTTAGATTGCATCATACATTCATTTAATTTACCATAAATCATTTTTTTTTTTTTTTTTTTTTTTTCTCAGATTTCATGATACATATTTTGTACATTCGATTTATCATTTAATTTACCAATTTATGTATATATTTTTCTTAGATTACATTTTACTTTGTGTACATTCCTTTACCTATTTTTCTTAATCAAACATTAGTTGTATTTCATTTTATTTAAAAAACATTTACTTTAGTACATTACTACTTATAAATAGTATAATTCAATTTAGTATTTCATTACATTAGGTACATTTTACTATAGTATTATTTTATTTTAGTTAAGGCCCCGTTTGGGTATAGGCCTCCTCCAACTTTTGCAGCAGTGTTTTCCTTCGCCACCTTTGTCTATTCTTTGTGTTGGAGGGTTATTGTCTTAATCCCCCGCGGTGACAAGCCGTATTGGGAGATCTACAAGGTGTTACTGTATATTTAACAGTATATAGTAGTGTTTTACAGTATAGTAATTGTCACTTTAATAATATAATCGAAGCCAATCTAAACTAATAGGTAAATTATAAAGAGGAAAGGTAAGATTTTTTGTTTGTTGCGAGTACGATTTAATCGATTTATCAGGAAGCTATATTATGTGACGCAGACGAAGTGTGGGTCAGCTTGTTATTATATAAAAAGAAAAGCTGACTAACTGAGAAGAAACTTAAAATTTCGCACACGTATTCCTATACTAAGGAAGGATTTTTCAAAATTCAACCCCCAAGGTGGTGAAACAGGGGATGAAATTTTGTATGGGAAATCGTAATTTTTGATATTTCCGACATCCACGCGGGCGAAGCCGCGGACAAAACTAGTAGGAATAAATGTAAGAGAAAACAAGTCAATAATAATTAAATCCAGTATGTACCTAAAACCATTCCTTTAAGGCTGCTCTCTCGAAAATGCTTAAAAACAGCGTGCAGATGAAGCAGCTTTTCACCGGCACTTACAGAAAAATTACATCTGTGAAAAATTGTTAGTAATCTACATGATATGATACGTAATTTGGTTTAGCCATAATTTTTTTATCGGTATCACATAATAAGAAAAAAAAATTACTTAATCACCTCCAAATCGTTGATTTGAACCATTTTACTCCTTAATTTCAAAAAATTCATTTAAAATACTGCTTTGTAATACAAAGGAAAATGATTTGGTTTTGTTACTTTTTAAAAACATGTATAGTTTTTATTATAATAAATTAAAAATGCGTCCGTTTAAAGTCCGTGTCTACGACCGAGAGGGGTAGTTAGCTCCGCCCAAATGCACAAGGTCATTGGCGTGAATACAAGCCTTAAGTCATTCATCACTATTTTAGACACATAGAAATAAAAGAAAGAAAAAATATTTATTTGTCGCAGAAACATAACGAGCATACAAAGAGACATACAGGAAAAAAAATACACATACAACAACGCATAACAGATATTAAAAAATACAACAAGCAGGGATAACATAAAGATAGTTGCACGTCGTGACTGCGACAAGTAGGTTGCCTATCAGCATGATGCTGTGCTATGGGCACCCACAGCACAGCGCTGGTTTTCAGTGGTCACCCGTATACGCCCATATACGATTCGTCCCTCCTCATAACATGTTCATACCACGACGGTCGATTCCCTTTCAACATTACTTTAACTGCGCCGGCCAGGAAATGGTTAATGGTTGACCATTAACCATTTCCGGCTGACATGATCCACCATTTTCCAAAGTAATGTATGTTATATCCTCTACAGAGTAACCTGCCAGAGAATGAAAGTCCCGAAGTACTTCAGCGGCTGATTCGGTCTTCCATCATGGGAGCGCCTGATGCTGACAAACTTGGTCTGCCTCGCGTCTTGGATTCTGTTGAGGTGAGTGAATAAATACACACAGAGTGTCCAAAGATTGTCTTGTCTGTTCTTCTCCATAGAGATCTACGCTTTGGAATGGGCAACTACAGTACTTTCACAGTTTTGATACCTTCATCAAATAACCCCTCCCGCCTCGGGCAGAGCGAAAGGGAGTGTCAGACTTCTACTGACTAAAAGTACCCATGTTCCTTCTTAGCCCTTCATGTTGAGGGCGCGGTATCTCTTGCGAACAACCCGCAGCCCCGACGGGGCAGTTTTGATACCTTGTGACTGGAACTGTAGCATCTTTTTAATTTGTTTCGATGGTTCAAAAGGGGTAGTATTTAAACGCAAATCAAAAAATATCCTTTTTCTATGCGATAAGATTCCGAATTCCCATCAAAATTACTGATTGCACAGCAAAATATTCAACTCAAAATATCACTAAACACACTACAATTTATTTTCGCAGCGTACAGCGATTTTTCCTAAAGCAAAAGCTTTTTCATCAATACACAGCTAATAATCTTAATGCACTTTATACATGTTAACTCTTTTTCTTTTAAATATAGCTTCTATTTTTATATTATTTACAGCAGTTTTTCTAAATAAAACAGCATTTTATTAGTCACAGTCTTCTTATTATTTATTAATTACCACATATATCTTCTGTCCCCGAAGTGCCGGGCCTCCGCCGGCCTCCTTCGTCGGCCTACGGCCCGGTGCCCATGCCGCCCATTAGGGTGCTAATTAACTAATGTTAAAGCTGTAAAATGATATGGAAAATTTGCTGTGCAGTCAGTATTTATGCTATGTATGTAGTATTTTTGTACAAAAATAAATTTAACTGTATTGCATTATGAGGAAAATAGTAATGTCATATTGATGTTTAATTTCGAATTATCTGCAGTTTGAGTTTTGTTAAACATTTAGTTTATTTGTAGTGAAGTAAGTTATTTGATGTAAAAAAGATTATAAATGATGAGTATGTATTGATAGGCGATTATTTATTTGATATGCAATTTATAATATCCCGTTCAAAAGTGCCTGTAACTGGCGTACTTGGAAATTAATGCTTTGATTTGTCATATAAAGAGGCACATTATAACATAACATCGCCTGCAATCCCGGAAGGGTTAAATCCGCCACACTGTTTCCAAACCACTGCAAAACTAACCAAAAAAGCGCCGAGACAATGAAGCTCGACGAAGTCCCAGAGAAACGATTTAACTGTCTTGGATCCCGCAACGAAATTAATCAGAAAAGAATAGCGGAAGAGAAGGAAGATCTTCATTTCCACTCTGAATGCAGTTAGGCAGAGGTGACTTATGGTACACTCACATTTCGCCAGTTATGTTTAAGTCCCATGTAATAGGGGGCGAGCCTATTGCCATCAACCGGGCACAAATCCAGTCTCCGTGGCTGCTACTGAAAAATTTCCTAATAGAAAAACCTAATAGGACAAAAAAATCGAATTAGTCCGTCAGATAGATAAAATATTAAACACATATTTTTTTCTTTTTTCACGTTAACAAAAAGTGAAGAATATACACTGTAGATAAAAAATGTAGTAACATGTGAATGTTAGTACACTATTTACCTACAAGTGACGTCACAAGCCCCCACTCATGATCTTTGACGCGTTTTACCTTCGTCAATTTTTATTAATTTGATACAACAAAAAAAACACGTATTCAATATTTTTCGATAATCTAACTAATGAACTAAACCGAATCATATTTTTTTGAGTCAATCCGATCCCCTATTACACTTTGCCAGACCCGGGAATCGACACCAGCACCTCATACTCAGCAGTAATTGCGCTTGTGACCACTAAACTAACGACGTATTTAAAGCTACAGTTTTGTTTAAACTTGTTACAGGTATCGTGCAATACTCGTCACAACATTCGGCTTTTGGCAGATATCATATACTCCGTCGCCTTCAGTGTCAAGCCACCAGGTATGATTAAAAAAAGACGTGTGGCACTGGAGACTGCCGCGGTAAAGCTATTGCATAGCATTTTTTATAAACTTATGCAATTATAATTATTTATTTATTTTGTTAATGCAGTTTTTTTTTTCCTTTGTTTTTTTTTCTTTGATATTAATTCAAGTTACACTTTGAGCGTGGTGACCGATAAAAAAACATTTTTTTTTTCTTTTATTAAATAAATGAGTGTTAGGTTTTTTTCGTTACGGAATTTCTGGATTCGGTCCCCACGCTCAAGGCCCGCGATAGAAGCTATGCAATAGCTTAAAAGAATTAAAAGCTATCACTGACTGGACAAGTCCACTTATATCTGTGTGGTGCTTTCTTCAAAACACCATCTCAGACACTAATCTGCATAGTCTTAATGTGTGTATAACAAGTTTATGTCTGGACCTTAAAAGAGACTATTATACTTAGGTGTGTGAAGTTTCATTGAAGTCGGTTCAGACATATCGAACAATCTGGACTTATACAGGGTGGTGCCGACAATACGACAATAAATGAAACCACTGGTAGTTCTAGTTCATAGGAACATTTTTAAACTATCAAATAAATGCTAACACCGTCGTGGTGACGACGATACGACAATAAACTACTTAAATGTCTTTGCCAAATTCGTTTGTTACATTGTATTTCCATACGTATAATATATCGGTGCAAATTATTCCTAAGGTTAGTAAACCAATATTTGTTTATAAATTGTAATTTATTTCGTTTACAGTTTTATGCTACTTAGTTTTATTGTTTTTTTTTATTTTTTTTTTTATTTTGCTGTTAAGATTTATTTGATAGTTTAATAATGTTCCTATGAACTAGAACTACCACTGGTTTCATTTATTGTCGTATGGTCGGCACCACCCTGTATACGTAAAAGCTCTTAAAGACTTATGTTAACACTGTTTTTCTTTCACAGGCAGTAAAGAACCATTACTAGAGCAACGGATACCAGCAACATACCTCGCTTTAGAGGAGTGCATCACCGCGTTAGCTGCAGATCTGAGAGAACCTGTGCTCAGACACGAGGAGTATAGGAAACTGGTAAGTCTTAAGTCCTATTTTTGTGTGAGATCGAGGCCGGTTTTAAACGTTAATCGCACTTGCAAATTAGCGGTCTCCACTCTAGAACACGTCTATCCCAAAAGTCATCAGTTCTACGGCTAATATTATGGCCGACCCAGTGCAACTTCAGTTTACTTATTGTAACATCCTTTTTTTTAATGGGACAAAACCCGCCACACTATTCCCAAACCACTGTAACTCCTGTAAGCCAGAATCAACTGTGGCGACCACGAGAAAAGCGCCGAGAAAATAAAGCTCGACGAAATCCCGCGACGAAATTAATCAGAAAAGAATAGCGGAGGAGTAGGAAAAACATAACTTCTACTTTTGTAACAATATATTGATTAAAAAGAGGGAGTTTCTTGCTCATTCTTCTCCAATTGGTAACTACATTACTTTCCCAAGTTATTATGCCTTGTGGCTGTAACTTTGCTTTCTGACATTCTAAAGTTCCTGTAATGGTCTCATTGAAATAAATGCTTTGAGTTTGACCTCATCTGTGAGCTGAGGATCATCTCGTTCCGGATGCGATCCCTCAGGAAGACTCCAAGCATAACCCGCTCCATAGCTCGGTGAATGACGTTGAATCGTACGGAGCGTGTCTACGCAATTGAATCTGGACTTACAGTTAAACTAGAAAAAGTACGCGCTTCGGTCAATTCTTTTACAAAAGTATTTTGTACATACTCTAATTCAGTTAATTTTGTTGTACAGGTGACACAATACATGCAACAGAAGAATCATCGTATGTTCAGAGATGCTGCCGAGTTGCATCAAGCGACCATGTTTCTTCATGAAAACGGTAGGATAATATTCATGTTGTGAGGAACATCGACGCGATGTCCGCCCACATAGAAATAAATATAAAACATTTATTTGTCGCAGATACATGACGTGCATACAAGATGACAAAAAAAACAATAAACGTATGACGCATAACACATTTATAAATACAACAGGACGAAACATAAAAAAGTTTTGTCGAATTGATGACATTTTTCATTTTTTCCGACCAGTAGACAGCTACCATGACAGGTAACTATTAAAGCGGAATGGGTTATTATTTAAAGAACCGAAATTGAATTAGAGTATTATTAGAGTGAAAACGAGACAATGGTCTTTTTCCCATACTGGAATGAAAAAGTAATACTTAGAGCACCACTTGGATAGAGGTGAACCCCTTAAAAAGGTCTGTCGTTTGCCTTATTCAAACCCTCGAGGGTGCGATTTGTTGCCTCTATTTTTGTCTTATCCTCTGGACCTGCCTGTTTCTAATAGGGCAGTTGACAAAAAAATCCAATTAGTCCGTCAGATAGATTTCCAAAAAATATTAAACACATATTTTTTCTTTTTTCACGTAAACAAAAAATGAAGACGATAAGTCTTTTGAAAACTCGTGTGACGTCACATTGCAATACATTTTTACCGGCCAGTGACCTCAAAAGCCCCCACTCTTTCATCTTTGACGCGTTTTATCTTCGTCCTCTTTTATTAATTTGATAAAACAAAAAACGCGTATCCAATATTTTTCGATAATCTAACAGACGGACTAAACAGATTTAATTTTTTTTGTCAGGAAATATCCCTATTCTACATTCTGGTTACAGGTGTCCTTCTCCACTACGATGACGCGACGCTCAAAGAACTATACTTCCTCCGACCTCAATGGCTATGTGACGTGTTAGCCCACGTTGTCACAGTTAGAGAGATTAATCCTTTCGCCAATAATGGTAAGTTTTACAATTGACATTAACGTTTTACGAAGCATGTTTAGTGTAACTCTTAACGATAAACTGAGGAATCTACCTATATAAATAAATAAAAAAAACTCCTGTCTGACTGACTCATCAACGCCCGCGCGCAGAAGGCTGAAATTGTGCACAAAGGTTCCCTGTGTAATGTAGACAAGGAATAAGGAAGGATTTTTCGAAATTCAACCCCTAAGAGAGTTAAATAGGGGGTGAAAGTTTGTATGGAAAATCGTCGACATACACCCGGGTGAAGTCTCGGGTAAAAGCTAGTGCAATTATACGAGAACGTTATAAACGGTTTAAAAGAAGATGTAGTGACAAAAATTGAAAAGAGTATGCTTAAATGGTTTGGACACTGACCTTGTTGGTGAGGTTCTTCAGAAAAGACAGGTGCGTACCGGAAAATGTGGCAGAAAAAAATGGAGGCCTATACCAATTGGTCCTTCGAGCCGGATTTGGTATTTATACTGTTCCAAAAATCTTTTTTTTATCTTTTGAATCTGCGTAGCGCAGCGATAGTGGGTGATTCCGGGCTGATACGATGACGATGATGATGACTTTTTTTTTTTTTAATTGGGACAAGCCCGCCACACTATTCCCAAACCACTGTAACTCCTGTAAGCCAGAATCAACAGTGGCGACCACAAGAAAAGCGCCGAGACAATTAAGCCCGACGAAGTCCCAGAGAAACGATTAAACTGTCTTGGATCCCGCAACGAAATTAATCAGAAAATAATAGAGGTGGAGTAGGAAAAAAACTGACTGATGATGACTTGTCCTTGAAACTCTATTCTCAGGCAATTTTTTCTTACTCCAGGAATAATGAAGATCGAAGACCTAGCCCATGTCTTCAAGGCATCTCCTATGCTGGCGCGAGGAGACGAAGCCAGTTCTCTAGGTGTGTCCCTATTGAACAAGTTCGAGCTTGCGTTGTGCTGGGATTCGCGTCTACTTCTTGTGCCGCCGTTATTGCCGCGCACTGAGCCGGCGCAGCATCAGGTGAGCCCACCCACCCGCGTCTTTACCTTGAGGTTGCTTGACTTGGCGACAAGTAGGTTTTTGAGGATTTTGTGAATCAGCTACCTTGGTCATTTAAAGGGACGCGGGCACCCATCCTTTTCTGGTGAAAAAGGCGTTTTTGTTGATTTTTTTATCTTAGGCAAGTCATTTATAGCGTACTTCTGGTCACCCATCAGTTTTTATACCTCGAGCAGGTGTTGCTTGACCTAGTGGTAAGTCGAGTAATTGATAATTTTAGCTACGAATGCTTTTGGCGTAGTATGTAAATAATTTAAAGGTACTTTTGGTCACCCATCATTTTCCATAACTCAGGGAGAGTTGCTTAACCTAAGATTTCTTTGGAATCGTTGTCTTTTGCAGCAGCTTCTACTAGAAGCAATTTTTCTTAGGTGCATTAAGTATGGTCACCCATCCTTTTCTATACCTTGGGCAGCAAAAAATTTTGCGTAGGGGTAGTTAGTTTGATGTACAGAATGCTTGGTTGACGGCTGTGTGATGGGTTGATTTACACCTTGTATAGAGTTTTTAGGAGTCAACAAAGAAAGAGAGAAAGAAAGAAAACATATTTATTTAGCACATGCCACAAGTGCACACAACAAACAATAAAAAACTAAATTGAAAAAAAAAGTGTGTGCATCTCACGGTTGCGCCAAATAGGACCAACCTTGCCTGATTCATCACTTGCTTTGATAAAGGTAAACATTGACGACACGTTTGGCGCAGTGGCTGAGCGATTAGACTGCTGCGCTGCGTGTCGCGGGTTCGATCCCCGCACGGAACAAACATTTGTATGACCGGTAGTAGTTGTTCCGGGTCTGGGTGTTTGTGTATGTGAGTTTAAATGTTTGTAAACGCACCCACGATACAGGAGAAATTCCTAGTGTGGGGCAACAAAGGAAAACATCGTGAGGATTTTTAAGTTATTGAGTTTCGTGAACGTACGGTGTTTGATATAAACCTCACCCTGGCTGCGCAGCAACGTTCTGACCTCCGTCGTGCGCATACAGTCTGTCCCAACCATCTTTCCAAGGTTTTATCAACTAAGGGATGTTTGTCGCGGTCTACATTCTATCTTGATTAATGTTCTTTCTTTCAGAAAATAATAGTTATTAATGGCACGGCATAGCATTAAACCCATGTAGTTCTCATAATGTAACTGTTTGTTGTTCCTCTTAATAAAAATAAAATAAAAATGTAAAGTTATTTCAAGATAACTACCAAACCTATGGTAAAATCTAGCAGTTGGGTTCTCTTTTAAAGATCCGGCTCGAAGGACCATAGAAAGCTGTCCATAGTCATTCGAGGCGGATCTTTCTGAACCATTTTATATGTAAAAAAAAACTTTCAGAAATTAAATGTCATTTATTTTTATTTATTTAAACTTCATGTTCAAGAGTGGTACATAGGCGGACATAATGTGAATGTGAATGACACAAGGCATTCTCTACCAGTGAATCTTATGTATAGTGAGGGTAACCCATATAACGTTACTTCAGGATAACTGCTCAATCATTGACAACAACCTAGGCAGTAGGTTAAGGAACCAACTTACATAGTTATAAACATCCGGCTCGAAGGACCAACAATATTAAACCCTTCATGTTCCACACCTCACTCTATATCTCTCTCTCCACAGTTGCCAGTTCGCTCCCGTTCATGGTGCAGCTCAAACCGTGGTACTCCTCGTCGCGCGTGGCCGGCGCAACTCACTCCTGTGCCTGATAGTAGGGGCACTGACTCTCCTACGTTGATACGTAAGTAGTTTGGTCTCTAACCGGGACAACGGCAAACTTCCATCCCCTATTTAACTATTTTAGGGGTTGAATTTCGAAAAATCAGTCCTTATTCCTACTTTATACTAATTATATTATTAGAAAGATTTGTATTACAAAAAAACTACAAAAACTTTCCTCTGAAAACGAAGATACGATGGCTAGACTGTTTAAGTCTTTTTTTTTAACCGACTTCAAAAAAGGAGGAGGTTTCTCAATTCGACCGTATATACATATATTTTTAGTGTTTGTCCGCGGATATCTCCGTCAGTAGGGGATCGGACTGACTCAAAAAAATATGATTCTGTTTAGTCCGTCAGTTAGATAATCGAAAATATTGGATACGTGTTTTTTGTTATATCAAATTAACAAAAATTTACGAAGATAAAACGCGTCAAAGATCATGAGTGGGGGCTTGTGACGTCACTTGTTGGTAAAAAATGTACTGACGTGCGACGTTTTCTAAACTAAAAACACGCATGTTCCTTCTTAGGTCTTTGTGCCTGGATAATAAATGATGATAATTTAGGCAAAACATAAAAATATCTACTTCTCACAGAAGACGCCCACAAGCTGACAGTGTCAGGGCGTGGCGGGCGTCCCCTCCGAAGGCTACTTCTCTTGTCCTACGTGCCGTGTGGCTTCTGGCCCAGGTTATGTGCCAGACTGCTGGCTGATCAGCAGTTAGCTGATGCACCGTATACCGTGTATAAGTTACCGCCTGAGGTGAGTGGCAGAATTTTTTATTTTTCATTGGAATTTGTTGAACAGAAAAGGTCTCAATGTGGCAGATGGCCATATTGGTATGTGATTATAGTTATTTTGAAATTTATTTATTTTGCGATCGAGGTCATAGAGCGGGCCCATTTTACAATTTTTTTTTTTTTAAACGTTGCCCCAAACTAGTAATTTCTCCTGTATCGTGGGTGCGTTCACAAACATTTAAACTCACATACACAAATACCCAGACCCGAAACAACAATCTGTAGGCCATACAAATATTTGTTCCGTGCGGGGATCGAAACCGCGACACGCAGCGCAGCAGTCCAATCGCTCAGCCACTGCGCCAACCGTGCCGTCGTAATATACGTATATATAGAGCTCTCTAGCGTTTCTGCTAAGCAATGGATCTTGGGTTTGATTCCCGGGTCTTATGGTGGGGTGTTTAAGTTGAAAAAAAAAAAAACACAACCAGCCTCGTCGGTCCAGTGGCCGCAAGCGCGACTGCTGAGCATAGGGTTCCCGGTTCAATTCCCAGGTAGATTGAGTTTTACCACGAAGTCTGGATCGATGGGCTTTAGGCTCGACTATTATATGGGACTTAAACATAACTGGCGTAATGTTGGTGTACTATTAGGTACACCTCTGACTAACCCTTCGGGGATTACAGGCGTGATGTTATGATGTCTCTTCGATTTCCTCAGTTTACGAATATCTTTAAAACTAGGGACTGAAGCGGTTACGGTTAAAGGTTAAGGTACCTCAAAAATATACCGGTACCGGCTTATAATAAAGGTTAAGCTATACCGGTACCTTTATAAATAAATGTTGGGCTAAACCGTTATTTAACCCTTACACGATTTCGGTACCGAAATGCATGCGAGAAGGGGCGCGGCGCGCAGTCGTGTCCTTCCAATCGGAATAAAAACCAATACTGAGTTATAAATAATAATGTGCAACAATCGGCAAGTGAACGACAGACACAGTAGCGAGGCGGTGCGTCAAAGAAAACCCCTATTTATTTAGGTTTAGGTACCGCTACCGATACATTTATAACGGTTATGGTACTTGTACCGAAATATACCGGTATGCATTTCCAACCTCAAAATTCCGCTACCGAAAAAAATAACGGTATCGAAATATTTCGGTAACCCTTATTTAACGGTATGACGTCATACCGAAATTTAAAGGTACCGTAATTTATGGGTAATTCAGTCCCTGTTTAAAACTAACCAATATTTTCTAACAGATGGAATTGGACGAAACAATCACCAAAGCCCTAGAGCTCTCCTGGGGCTGGAAGCTATGGCTGCGTGGCGCGCGTGTCTGCACCGGAGCCCTAACGATGTTAGCGCTGAGAGAGTACCCACCTCGCAGGGATGCCTTGCTGCCTGGCGCGGCTGACGACGAGATTGAGAATGAGTACCAGCATGTAAGGTGAGGAGGTTTAGAGTTAATGCGTTCTTAATAAAGGACTGGGACACAAACTGAAAAGAAATGCCCTAGGATAGTTTTTAATATTGACGGCACGGTTAGCGCAGTGGCTGAGCGATTGGACTGCTGCGCTACGTGTCGCGGGTTCGATCCCCGCACGGAACAAATATTTGTATGGCCTACAGATAGTTGTTTCGGGTCTGGGTGTGATTGTGTATGTGAGTTTAAATGTTTGTAAACATTTAAACTCACATATTTTTTTTTGCAGCATAAATATTTTTTGAATATTAAATTGTGTTTGTAAAAAGAATACCATAAATAAACATGATTATTTTAAACAATTATTTACTTTTATGAACAAGTAAACATTTATTTGTGTACTTAATTAAAAAATATATGAATTTTATATTTTTCCTATGAGGCTGTTTAGCGGCTTCTTCTTCAATCTGGCGGAATCAAACCGCGGTAAAAAAGCAAATGAAATCATAGTCTCCTAGAAATTGATGACAAATATACACAATTATCGTTATTATTTAATTCCTTTGAAAGTGTATTGTAAAACGTCGTTTGATACACGTGGGAATTTGTTATTGCATTTCTCGACCGCATGTTCATACCCTCACCGTACGGCTCGGGTGTTCAATCCGCCTCGAATGCAATAACAAAATTTCCGCACTTATATCAAAATGTACTATTTCAATGACCGGCCTTATTTTCACAGATGGTTCAAAATTGATAATAATATTTTCGATACCAATATTTTTTTTTATTTTAAGTAAGATTTCAACAGCACAATAGGGATGTTTTCCGACTAAAAAAAATACGATTCTAATTAGTCCGTCTGTTAGATTATCGAAAAATATTGGATACGTATTTTTTGTTTTAACAAATCAATAAAAATTTAAGAAGATAAAACGCGTCAAAGATTTGAGTGGGGAGGTCGTGACGTCACTCACCGGTAAAAAATGTCATACTAATGTCTTAGAATATGACGTCACACGAGTTTTCAAAGCACTGTATCGTCTTCATTGTTTGTTTACGTGAAAAAAGAAAAAAATACGTGTCCAATATTTTTTGGAAATCTATCTGACGGACTAATTAGATTTTTTTAGTTAACTACCCTATTGTGTTCAACAACCTAAATAGGTAGCAGTTAGCAAACATATTGATTCTCATTAGGTGGTCATCTGCGGAAATTTTTGAGGCATTTTCAAACGAATGCAATCATTTTATTTAATTCGACAATGGTTTGATATCTAAATACAAAAAATAATTAAATTCTAGTATTCAGCTACATCCCGTTAGACTTGAAACCGGCGCTAACGTAGTTGGGAAAAGATAAGGCAGATGATGGCGACCCTGGACAAATCTTCATCATCATCATCAGCCTATAATGTTCCCACTGCTTTGACTCAGGCCTCCTCTCTAGGAGAAGGATAGGTTATAATCCACCACGCGGGCCCAGTGCGGGTTGATAGATGTAACATGTCTTCGAATTTTTGGTTCTAAGACATGCCGGTTTACTCACGATGTTTTCCTTTACCGTTTTGAGAGCAGTGGTGATGAAATAAATTACACAAAGTAATAGAGAGAGCTATGCTCGGAGTTTCCTTGCGTGATCGAATTAGAAATTAGGACATCCGCATGAGAACCAAGGTTACCGACATAGCCCGAAGAATTGCCAAACTTAAGTGGTAGTGGGCAGGGCACATTGCTCGCAGAACGGGTGGCCGATGGGGCTGGAAAGTTCTGGAGTGGCGACCGCGAACAAAGACACTGCGTTGGAAGGCCTCTCACTAGGTGGACCGTGCATCTGGTGAAGGTTGCGGGGATACACTGGATGCTAGACGCACGGGACCGGTCAATGTGGCGACACTTAGGGGAGGCATATGTCCAGCAGTGGACGTCTTTCGGCTGAAATGATGATGATGATGATGATGATGCCTAGGTTCGAACCCACGACTCGCTGTTCGTAAGTCTGGGCCACCACTGTTAAAAACTGCTGCAAATTTCCACATAGAAGTGACGCAATGGATTAAAATTGCTATCTTTGGTGCTCCATCTTTAGTACTTATAAGGACTAATGCTGTAACATGGAAATATTGTAAAACCAGTGAACATAGAGTTTTTTGCCGGTTCTTCTTCATAGAAAACGTCCAACCCGAACCGTGCACCAATGGCTTATGGGAAATAAAATATTTTAATTTTACCATTTCTGACTTAAGCATAGAACTTCGGGCTAGTGAATAAAATTTAGAAATTTTTGTTTATTTTTCGTTTCCTCATAGATTCAGAGTACGTCAAGAAGGTGCATGGTGCGAGCTAGACATGCAGTCGTCAGCCTGCGTTGAGATCTTGTTACCAGCGCAAGTCTGCGTTATCAGGAGAGATGATGGACTACCTATAGCTGGATATCAGGTAAACAATATTGCTACAAATGCGATTGCTGTATAGGGTATTTCACCAAAAAAATCTAATTAGTCCGTCTGTTAGATTATCGAAAAATATTGGATACGTGTTTTTTGTTTTATCAAATTAATAAAAATTGACGAAAATAAAACGTATCAAAGATCATGAGTGGTTTGTGACGTCACTTTCTGGGTAAAAAAGTACTTACGTTGTGACATCACACGACTTGACACGACTTTTCAAAGCACTGTATCGGCTTTATCTTTTGTTTACGTGAAAGAAGAAAAAAAATATGTGTCTATTATTTTTTGGAAATCTATCTGACGGACTAATTAGATTTTTTTGGTGAAATACCCTATCCACATACAATTCGATACGGAAAGTCATACTGTTTATCTCGCTTAGTTTCTTAATGCCAACAAAGATAGGCATACGCATTGATATAAAAACTAAAGATACGGTCGTCCGAACATTTGCTCGACGCGTTCGCCATACAGAGAATTGGTGTAGTCTGCTCGTTAACGTAACCTTGTATAAGCGGCGTGGCATTTTCGAGGTATAAAGAACATAAAGCTTTTAATAAAATTTACGACCGCACCCGAAGAGAGCCGATCGTGGACTAGTTCACTTCGGCTTAGGAAAGACCATTTTGGGACCACATTCGAGGCGTCATTTTAACATGCCGTCCGCCCAGTCCTTACGCAGTAATATATAAGTCAATGGGCATACGACTTTTTACGTTAGTAAATACGGGGCTGGTCGATTTAAGTGTTTAAAATAAAAAAAAATAAGGTTGTACCTCATCTGGCACCACGGAATCGCACATTTTCATGCTGCTATGTTATTTATTTCTATTTCAGAGCATTAGCTTGGAACCGAACGCAGAAACCCTAGCTAAAGTGCTAGCTATAGTGTCGGACCACGTGGATTTGCTGCTAGAAGACTGGTACCCATCACTTGGTAAGTTTAAAAGAAAGAAAGAAAGAAAACATATTTATTTGGCACATACCACATGTACACACAACAAAAAAAAATTTTTTGCAAAAAAAACAACCGACTTCAAAAACACCAAAAAGTGAAAAAATACATAAAACTTGAGAGGTGTCAAGGAACACCCGGATGGAACGAAGTTATTGTTATTATTTTTTATTATGTTAAAAAAAAAAAAAAAAAAAATGTAGAAATTAAAATATCTGGCTTGCTTTCTATAAGAGAGAGAGAGACAGACAGAGAAACATGCGACGCCGCACAACTTACAATAGCTTACTATAGCAAAAAGTGTCGTGACAACTTTTCGTAAGAATTTTTTCCGTCTAGCCCCCTTTCATAACGCGCGATAAGGAACTTCGTTCCAAAAACTTCAGAAGAAAAATCAGCTTCTGACGTCGGTTGTTTTTTTGAAAAAAGTTTTTTTATTTTTTCATTTTTAGTTGTAGTCCTATACAAATATTTACTATGCATTTAACATTCAACCAAGAAACCTCCAAGATTGCCTTATTATTGCTTTCAACTCCTAACCGTTGAGGAGTAGTACCTTCCATCATCAGCTCATCAACATGAAGTGATGACTGCTAGATGCGAATACTTGAATAGCGTCAGACAAAGCACGAAACAAGTAATACGTGCCTATGAAATTTAAGGGTTGCCCTCGATTTCTGTGGGATCCCATCACCAGGTCCCGGTTTCTATATCATGGTACCAGCTTTGAAATATCTCCTTTACAATAAAAAAAGAATCATCAAAATTGGTTCATAAACGCCGTAGTTATTCGCGAACACACATAAACGAAAAATTTTCATAAATTAAAAAAAATGTTCATAAAATGAAAAGTACTGGGTCAAACAATATCAAATTTTTATGGGACCAAATGCCAACTATTACGCATCAAACTAAAAAAGAATTACGCAAATCAAATCATAAATCTCGGCGCAATCGGTGTCCATACATAGAACAAAAAAGTAAAATATACCAATCGATTTGAGAACCTTCTCCTTTTTGGGAAGTCGGTTAAAAAAGTACATCACAGTAAAGTGACAAAATCCCACTTTTCTTACCTTCCAGGTACTCGCTTCGTCCACACGTCTGAAGGACGGTGCCTCATCACACGAGTAGTTCCATGTCCCGAGTGTCTCCGCAACAATGTGCCTCAAGCGCAGCATCAGGAACAGGAGCATCAACTGGCTCAGGTAAGGAGAACCCAGTCTTTATCATTCATGATCTTCATTTCAGCCGGATAAACTTCACTGCTGAACAAAGGTCTCATCCAAGTCAAAGTCAAAGCATTTATTACAATTAAACCATTACTGGTACTTTTGAATGTCAGAAGAACAATTCATAAAACTAAACTACGAGTGCAATACGTCATCCCGAAAGCCACCACGCCGAATCACACGCCGCCGAATGCCCGCAACAACGAACACTGCGAGCACGAAAGCACGCAGCGACGCGCACCGCAACAACGAATGCACGAGACTCCAAATCACGGAACAACGAATGCACGCCGCAACACGCAACCACCGCCCCGCGACCCGGAGCCCCGCGCACCCACCGCCACGGCACGCGCCGCCGCGCGCCCCCGCACCCACAGCACTCGCCGCCGCAGACATCCGGCGACGCGCAACTCGACGCAGCAACCCCCGGGACGACGCATTGCACTCCTAAGCTACAGTCACAGTCACAAGGCATAATAACTTGTGAAAGTACTGTAGTTTCCAAGCATTGCCCAATCGCTGGTCGAAATAATGATGCTAAAGAGAACCTTTACTTTTTCTGTGCATCGAATTTCGGCGGTCTTAAGAGCTCGTGGCTAACTAATAACAGCCGTTCGGGTCGAGGTTAAACCGTGCTTGCTTGGGTTGGCCCGTGGATGGGTGAACTCCCATTACATACCGGGTTTTGTCCGTGCCTCGGAAAGCACGTTAAGTCTTTGGTAGTCGTTACAGGTAACCCGTATCCCGTATTACCGAGTACTAACTGGGCTATGGAGGTTAGATAAGCAGTCGCTCCATGTGAAATACTGGTATTTAACTGCATCCGGTTAGACTGGAAGCCAACCCCAACATAGTTGGGAAAAAGCTAGGCAGATGATGATGATGTGCTTCTCAAATTCCTGCGACAATTCATTTGATTATTATTGGTCCGCCTACCAATAGTTAGTTAGTTTTAGTTTATTTATTAATAATTATAAAAAAATACATGTCAGGTTTTGAATAAAAAATAAGAACACAAATCACAACCCATTTCACAAAGCATACACAAAATAATCATACATTAAACCCAGGTCATAATAATAATTCAGAATCATCATCATCTGCCTAGCCTTTTCCCAACTATGTTAGGGTCGGCTGCCAGTCTAACCGGATGCAACTGAATACCAGTATTTTACATGGAGCGACTGCCTATCTAACCTCCACAACCCAGTTAATACTGGGTAATACGATACCCTTTGGTAAGACTGGTTGTCAGACTTTCAGGTCACTGACTACCTGTAACGACTGCCAAAGATCTATATATGGCAGCCGGGACCAACAGCTTAACGTGCTTTCCGAGGCACGGAGGAAACTCGGTATGTAATGAGCACCCATCCACAGACCAACCAAGGCATAATTCAAAATACAAACATAAATAATATGAAAATAGAAAGAAGACAGTAACATTTAACTTCATGAAGTAACTTCTTCTACTCTCATCCCAATTTAGTTGAGGTAGACGATGCATATCTTCTTTCACACGTCTCACGCCTGGTTCGGCCTCATCGCCAAGTTAAACTTGCATGGATCTTAAATATGACTTTGATAACTTGTATCCAGGCATTCAGAAGACTAGAACTGGGTGCTGCTGAGCCAAGACGTCTGCGTCTGTCTGAGGAGTCCAGGGCTTCGGACGGAGACAGCGGAGTTGGTGCCGAGTCTAATGGTAGGATAAACTATTGTTGTTATCTTAACCTCGTTACAATAGATTTTGTTATAACTTCATAAGAAAACTATTATTGTAAATGTACACCCACTTTTTAAAATGTGTTTAACATGCCGAACGTTGACTACGTTCATTTAATCCGCAAAGTTCGTATTATAAACGGGAACAGCAAACGGGAGAAAACTTGAGTGTTTGAAACAAAACGAAATTAAAGAAGATGTTAAAGAGGATAAGGCTTACGTGCAGACCTTGTGGAACTCCTGATGTTGCTTCTACTTCGTTGTGACGAGTATACCCCCTCGTTCGTTTCTGGAAAGGTCAAAACAGTGACCATTACTGTAAACACTTAAGTTCCTGCCAAATAATGTTAAAATGGAACCATTTAACTTTTAGGTAAATAGCTATTCTGTTCTTTTATTCAAGTGTTTCTGTAGTATATTGTGATTAACGTGATCAAATGCCTTTCTAAAGTCTATGTATGTAGGGTATTCATCTTTTATCAAAACTTGATATATCTGTGTCACCTATCCTAATATTATAAAGAGGTAATATATATTTAACTTTGGAAATCGAGATAATCTTCAGAACTACTCGTACGATTCCAGTTTATTTTCCAATTATTGAAAGAGACATTATCCCCAAGTCATGAGACTCTCTCTCTGTCTCTGGGTGTCTGTCTGTCTGTCTGGCTGTGTAATGTGTGTCTGTCTTTCTGTGTCTGTGTTGGTGTGTGTGTGTAGTTGAGAACTACATGAAAAACTTTCCCGAGAGAAAATTTCTGATAATAGCTCGATCGAAAAAGCAGTCTCCTACAAACACAATAGGTTATACCACTTTATTTTTACATTCTTCCCCAGCATCATCTCGCCTCGGCTCCGTAGAAGGCGTCGTGAACAGCGAACCGCAGAACTGGTCCATAGCGACTGCATGGACCGTGGAGCAGTGCATCCTTGCAGCTTGCAGCAGCACGCGCCTGCACTGTCCACTGCACAGTGATAGCTTGGTGCAGCTGCGACTGGTGGCTCCTGATACTGTGAGTAAAAATAAATTATCAAATTAACATAAGTAGAAGTTAAAATAGGAAAAACAAAATTGGTTCCGTACGAGGTTAAGGCTGAGCATGGTGCTGTAACATTTTTAAAAAGACACAGCTGTTCTGAACATCTGTCTAATCTTTTTCCAACTGTGTTTGGGTCGGCTTCCATGATTAGATCGTCATACCGCCGCGGTCGATCTCGACAGCGCTTATCTTCCTCAGGCATCCAAGTGACGATCTTTGCCCATCTCTCCGAGTGCATCCGTGCTACGTGGCCCACCCACTCCCACTTCAGTCTGGCTATTTTTTCCATATAGTGGTGTTTCTAACGCGATCTTTTCACTTAACACCCACCTTCCATTCTCAAATATGTATAATTTAATTGTTTTTTTATTTACAAAATTAGGGTACAAAGGAAATATTATTATACAGGGTGGTTCCGACAATACGACAATAAATGAAACCACTGGGAGTTCTAGTTCATAGGAACATTATTAAACTATCAAATACATCTTAAAATCAAAATAAAAAAAAAAACAATAAAACTAAGTAGCAGAAAACTGTAGACATTACAATTTACAAACAAATATTGGTTTACTAAACTTAGGAATAATTTGCACCGATTAACGTGTGGAAATAAAATGTATCAAACGAATTTGGTAAAGACATTTAGGTAGATTATTGTCGTATCGTCGGCACCACGACGGTGTTAGGAGTTATTTGATAGTTTAAAAATGTTCCTATGAACTAGAACTACCAGTGGTTTCATTTATTGTCGTATTGGCGGTACCATCCTGTATACACACAGATAATTAAAACTAAACAAAAATATATTTCCGCAAAAAACGATTTAGCAACATAGTAAATCCTTATCCCCAGCTACTACTCGACGTAGAAGAATCAAAGCGAGCCCGCTGGGAGCACATCACTCGCGGCGCTATCGCAGGCCGGGGGGCCTTCGGTACCGTACTGTCGGCCACGTGGAAGCCCCCACCCGGAGCCCCGGGGCCTACGGAGCCCTGCAGTGTGGCGCTGAAGGCGTTACAGCCCGTGCCGCCGCCGCCCACCAGTGATGCGTCTGCCCATCATGCTTATAAGGTGGGCGACATTTTTTATTTTTTTTTAAAAAACGTTGCCCCACACTAGGAATTTCTCCTGTATCGTGGGTGCGTTCACAAACATTTAAACTCACATACACAAATACCCAGACCCGAAACAACTATCTGTAGGCCATACAAATATTTGTTCCGTGCGGGAATCGAACCCGCGACACGCAGCGCAGCAGTCCAATCGCTCAGCCACTGCGCCAACCGTGCCGTCATTAAATCTTAGATAATTAGGTTCTTGTTAAAACTTTTTATTTATTAGATTTTTACAGAAATAATTGTTAGTTACTATAAAGATAGTACGCCTTTTTTTTGGGGGGTGGGAAATCATCAAATAACCCCTCCCACTCTTGGGCAGAGCGAAAGGGAGTGTCAGACTTCTACAGACTAAAAACCACCCATGTTCCTTCTTAGCCCTTTATGTCGAGGCCGCGGTATCTCTTGCTTATAACCCGCAGCCCCGACGGGAAGATATTTACGCCTCAAAAACGTTTCCGTGACGACTTAGAAGCTTTTGTCCGAGATTAGATGGAGAAAATCCCACGGAAGTAAATGATTTGAAGGTTACGGGAGAGGCATTGGCCCAGCAGTGGGACAATATAGGCTAATTAAAACCTCCTTGAATTTGATGCAATTGCAGAACGACAGCTTAGTATTTGTAATAAATAGTAAATAATGGCAACATTCTTGTGTGGAGGATAGGAGTGTCTTAATATAGACATTTACTTGCTTTATATGACACTTCGATAACTAGCTATGTAGTACAAACCTTGTTAAGAGCGATTACACCGTACGGCATTTCATAAAAGTTTTCAAGTCCTTATTTTTAGAAATTACTGAACCGATATTAATGAAACTTCACACACCAAAGCAGGACATAGGTCTAAATAGATAGTAGGAAACATTTTCAACAAATAGTGTTACAGTTAAATTAGACCCATTCTTCATTTTCCGTACAATATTTGCATTTTTTATTTATGAAGTCATTGTGAAACTAAAATTAACTATTCGTTTTTGTTCTTATCCTCTCCAGGCCGCCCTATCCCGTTGGGAACGCGAGCCGACAGCGGCCGCCTGCCGCGCCTACTGCGGTCTCCGCCAAGAACTGTCCATCCTCAGTCAACTGAAGCACCAGCACGTGCTACCACTGCTGGCTGTCTGTGCAGCACCCTTGGCGTTACTACTGGCACTGGCTCCTTGCGTAAGTGGATATGTGTTTCGTGTTCATAGCTATGGGGTCTAAAAACGGGAGTTAGTAGAAGATAGGATAGGACCAAGTTTACTGCCCTGTGGGACTCCATATGTAATAAACTCTTCATCGCTAGTGTAATTTCCAACCCCGACATACTGACTATGTTCAGTAAAGTAACTACGAACAAATTCTAGGACCGTGCCCCTAACGCCTTCTGAATCCATTTTGTTTAGAAGCATGGGAATTGACAACCATGTCGAATGCTTTCGACAGGTTTAAAAATACTGCAGGTAGTCGATAATTCCCGAAATAGGTACTTTTCTTTAGAGTTCATCGTTTAATTAGTTTTGCAATATATTGGTTACAAATGTATATATTATCCTACAGGGTGCTCTAGACGGAGTACTACGCAGCTACCGCGACTGCGGCTCGCGCTGTAGCGCTAGACTCGCGCGTGCGCTCGCGTTGCAAGTCGCGCGTGCGCTCGAGTATCTACACGCGAGGCGGGTCGTGTATCGAGATCTTAAGGTAATTTTATATTTATTTAAATTATATGTTAAGTTTGAAAGTGGCGCTTTGCAGAAAAATTAAAAGGAAGTTGTCTCTTGGTATGGTCATGTAATGAGGAGGGATGAAACGCATGTGACTGAAAAGTGATGGATATTAATTATGACAATAGTTTAGTTGACTGACTAAAAAAAATATGATTCTGTTTTTTGTTGTATCAAATTAATAAAAATTGACGAAAATAAAACGTGTCAAAGATCGTGAGTGGGGGCTGGTGACGTCACTTTCTGGTAAAAAATGTACCAAACTGTGACGTCGCGCGACTTGCCGAAGCACTGTATTTTCTTCATTTATTGTTTAAGTGAAAAAAGAAAAAATACGTGTCTAATATTTTTTGGGTATCTATCTGACGGACTAATTAGATTTTTTGTCAACTACCCTATTGGAGAGGGAGAGGAAGGCCAAAAAAAGGATGGATGGATTGTGTGAGGAGGAATGACATGGAGGAGAAAAGAGTAAATTAATGACGCCGTGACATCTGACAGGGGACAACGAAAAACGAGTTGCACTGACCACAACTAGAATGGGACAAGAGAGGAAGATGATGTATTTCCAAAAAAAAACGATGTTTGTCGTACCGCATACTTTTTCTTCGAAGTTGCTATTTACTGAGAGTATTAGTAACTGTGTTCTTCTTGTTTAAGTCTGAGAACGTGCTGGTCTGGAAGATGCCTCGACCTGGAGAGGAGCTCAACGGAGGACAGCTCAATGTGCATGTCAAGTTAGGAGACTATGGTCAGTATTTATTTGATTCACCAATAATAGGGATGTTTACTGACTAAAAAATAAAGATTCTAATATATTTAGTCCGTTTGTTAGATTATCGAAAAATATTGGATACGTATTTTTTGTTATAAAAAATCAATAAAAATTGACGAAGATAAAACGCGTCAAAGATTTGAGTGGGGGGTCGTGACGTCACTCACCGGTTAAAAATGTCATACAAATGACTTAGAATATGACGTTACACGAGTTTTCAAAGCACTGTATCGTCTTCATTGTTTGTTTACGTGAAAAAAGAAAAAAAAACGTGTCCAATATTTTTTGGAAATCTATCTGACGGACTAATTAGATTTTTTTAGTTAAATACCCTATTGTATTCATTAGTCTAAGCAAATGAATAAAACTGAACAAATAAATGAAACTAAAT
Organism: Diarsia brunnea; assembly: GCA_949774965.1. Classification (NCBI taxonomy): domain Eukaryota; kingdom Metazoa; phylum Arthropoda; class Insecta; order Lepidoptera; family Noctuidae; genus Diarsia; species Diarsia brunnea. The sequence goes on along the minus strand of OX459025.1, from coordinate 1,594,448 downwards.
TTAATCATACTAGTTAAGGCTTGTATTCACGCCAATGACCTTGTTAACTAGAGCTAACTACCCCTCTTAGTCGTAGACACGGACTTTAAACGGACGCATTTTTCATTTATTATAATTAAAATAATACATATTTTTGAAAAGTAACAAAACCAAATTATTTTCCTTTGTATTTCAAAGCATATATTTATATATTATTTTGTTAAAAAATTAAGGAGTAAAATGGTTCCATTCAACGATTTGGAGGTGATTTTGTGGATTTTTTTTCTTATTATATGATACCGATAGAAAAATTATGGCTGAACCAAATTACGTGTCATATCATGTAGATTACTAACAATTTTTCTGAGATGTAATTACTCTGTAAGTGCCGGTGAAAAACTGCTTCATCTGTACGCTGTTTTTAAGCTATTTCGAGAGAGCAGCAGTTCTTGTGGCGTGGGATATCATCAAAATTAAATTACTCCTCCCTCCCCTCCTCTGGGCGGAGCGGAAGTGAGTGTCAGACTTCTGCTGACTATTATAAACCACCCACGTTTCTTCTTAGCCCTTTGTGTCCGGTATCTCTGTCGAACAACCCGCAGCCACTCGTTAATAACTAAACTTAATACCAAACAAAAACTAAAAAAGCGTTTGAGAAGTAAATGCATTTTTTTTTTGGGGGGAGTGGGAAATCATTAAATGACCCCTCCCGCTCTTGGGCAGAGCGGAAAAGAGTGTCAGACTTCTACTGACTAAAAACCAGCCATGTTCCTTCTTAGCCCTTGCGCCGAGGCCGCAGTATTTCTATCGAAGAACCCGCAGCCCCGACGGAAGAAGTAAATACCTTATTTCTACAGCACAACAAGAGATTAACTTGCCTCTATCCATCCGTAGGTATAAGCCGTCTAGCCCCTCCATCAGGCACCAAAGGTTTCGGCGGCACTGAAGGCTTCATGGCACCGGAGATCATGAGGTACAACGGTGAAGAAGAATATAATGAAAAGGTAATTTAGAAGTCTTAATATGAACCTTTTTGCCTTGTTATTAGTGTTAATTTTCCTAGGTCGTGGCTAAGTAATAACTGCCACGCGGGTCGATTAGGTTAAGGCACGCTTACCACGCGCATTTACTGTCATGTTATTTCTATATACCAAGATTAAGTCTGAACCTTAAAAGAGACTATGACCCTTTTTTTTCTGGAGGGGGAAAATCATCAAATAACCCCTCCCGCTCTTGGGCAGAGCGAAAGGGAGTGTCAGACTTCTACAGACTAAAAACCACCCATGTTCCTTTTTTGTCCTTTATGTCGAGGCCGCGGTATCTCTTGCGAACAACCCGCAGCCCTGACGGGAAGAGACTATGACCTCTGAATTTTTTTCGGATGTTTTTTGTCAGAGTAGTCAGGTACGAAACACCGGCCCCATCTAGTTATAAAAAGAGAAGTGAATTTTCAAAATAAACATTTATTAATTCCCTAAGTGAAGATGGGTAGGACTTTAGTGTGGGACGCAACTTGTGTCGATACTCTTGCACCATCACATCTTCCAAGTTCATCGTGCTGCGCAGGTGGGGCCGCTGCGGCTGCAGAGAACCTCAAGCGGCGTAAATATAGTAACCCTTGTGGAAACTATATTTCGAGCTGTTTGGGGTTGAAACTCTAGGGCCGTGGGGTCCGAGTGTTCATAGCCTGTTTAAGGAAATATCAAAACGCTTAGTTGACGCTTCTCGTGACCCAACGGCTGGATTTTATCTTGGCCAGAGGCTAAGTGTTGCCATACAACGTGGCAATGCCGCCAGTCTTTTGGGCACATTACCGGCTGACAGCGCTGAGGAGCAGTATTTTAATGCCTTTTTAACCGACTTCAAAAAAGGAGGAGGTTATATGTTCGTGTGTATGTATTTTTTTTTTTTTTTTTTATGTATGTTACCTGATTTCTCCTCCATTTGTGAACCGATTCTCAAAATTCTTTTTTTATTTGAAAGAGTATACTCCTGAGGTGGTCCCATTTAAATTTGGTGAAGATCTGATCCTGATCTTCGGAGATATACAATAGAACTCTTCAAAAATAGACGGCAAATCTGTCGTGATTGCTGCAATCGCTTGGATGTTTATTGTTTATACAACATCATGACGTAACATCACGCCTGTATGATCTGAGGGGGTACGCAGATGTGTACACCCAGATTTGGACAGTAAGATATTATGTAATGCTCTATTTATTGGGGATAAATAAATTATTTGTTTGGGAACAACTAAAAATGGAAAAATAAAAAACTTTTTTGCAAAAAATAAAACCGACTTCAAAAACACAAAAAAGTGAAAAACACAAAAACACAAAAAAGTGAAAAACACAAAAACACAAAAAAGTGAAAAATAAACTTCACAAGAAAAAGCAGCTTCTGAAGTCGGTGGCAAAGAAAACGAAATCAAACAAACAAAATGTCACCGACTTCAGAAGCTGCTTTTTCTTGTGAAGTTTATTTTTCACTTTTTTGTGTTTTTGTGTTTTTCACTTTTTTGTGTTTTTGAAGTCGGTTTTATTTTTTGCAAAAAAGTTTTTTATAGTTTCTTGTTAGTTTATTTAATAGTTTTTAATTAATGTACATAGTTACTTTTCTCTTATAATCAATACAAGGTACATTCCCTAAGTTAGTCCGTAATATGGGTAACCATTAAATACCAAGTTCCCCCGTGCCTCGGGAAGCACTTTAAGCTGTTGGTTCCAGCTGTCATTTGCTGATCTAAAACAGTCTTACCAGCAGGGCAATAGCGTATCTTTTTAAATGTCAGTGGCTGTCATAGTGTCCATCGATTAACTGTCAAATGGTTATGGTTTGGTACAAAATGGAACCTTTGACAGTTAATCGATGGACACTATGATAGCCACTGACATTTAAAAAGATACGCAATACCTCTGCAGGTCAGGTCAATTAGTGGGCGGAAAAGTCTGACAACAGTTGTTTTAAATAGATGTTTTGTGTTCAGGTGGATTGTTTCTCATACGGTATGCTGTTATACGAGATAGTGACAGTACGGCAGCCGTTTGAGGGTCACGAGGCTGTGAAGGAAGCTGTACTGGAGGGAGCCAGACCTTCGTTGTCACCCAGGGTGAGTATTACTTGTTATTAACTTGGCAAAAATTGTGATAGTTCGGCGAATATGATATTAATATAATTTATAGCCTAAATAGGATTATTTTTTGCTCTAGGCAGATAATTTATGTAAGTTAAGAATAGTGGAGGTCCTAACACACTGCCTTGTGGGACTACGTATTTAATCATTTTACTACTAGATCTTTACCTTTTTTCATAACCAGTGCGTGGGCATATACGTGTTATTTCTAAAATCTGCTTTCTGTTGCGTAAATAAGATTCAAGATGTTGCTTCTTATACCACATTGCTATAATTCATTTAATAGTATTTTATAATCTACGTAGTCAAAAGCTTTTGTAAGGTCCATATAAAAAAAATTGAATTTATGCTCTCACAATGACGTCAGCCTATACTATTAGCCCATGTTTTTTCAATACCTACGTAATAATGCATGACAAAAATACTTACTCACGTGGGCATTTGTTACTGCAATTCTCGGCTTCATAACAACCTCACCTGCGGCTCAGGTGTGAATTCCACCTCAATAACAAAGTTTCCCTTCTGGCATCAAAGTGCACTTGATTGACTACCGACTCACAGAAATAAATATCATTGAGCCAGTGACCGTTTTCTGACGCGAGACAAATTAATGAAAATCAAAAGTCATTTATCCAAACTAGGCTGATAATCAGCACTTTTCGAACGTCAAAATTTACTTATTTACAAGAGACAGTCCCCCAAAACGCCCACCCTTCGACACTTCGTAGTGTTTTGCTGGAAAGAAGAAGTGGCGGAACAAACTACCCAGCAACACATCTGTCTGTTAGGTTAGAAGAACCAGACTCGATAAAATAGTAACGTGTAAGTTAATATTACAATTGACTTCAGACACAAATCAATAATAAAAAAGTGTATAATAATAAAAAAAATCTTAAATCAATCAATCAAATCTTTAATTTAGTCATATTTAAAATGGCCATTCTCTTTCCAGGACCTAGAATACCCCTGCTGCATGCTAGAAACGATGCGTCGCTGTTGGTCCGGAGCCCCAGAGCTGCGACCTTCGGCTGCAGCACTCGTCAGCATAGCTGCAGCGCCAGAGTACTGCGCGCTAGCTGATGCAGCTACTGCACGCACTGCATCGGCGGCTGCTTCGTGCAGCGTGAGGGGAGTTAGTGCAGGTACAGTAGGCAACACAAGTGTATAGGCACGCTAAGGATTGTATTCCTGTGAACGCACGGGCGAGCGTCCGTGTGTTTGTGAGTACAAAACTGTTTTACGTTCGTCACATCACCATCGCAGGGCCAGTTGAAAACCAGCGTCGGGCCCTAGCTGCTCGGCAGTTTACTGAACTGGTCCTATTTGGCGCAGCCGTGAGATGCACATACTGTTTCAGTTTAGTTTTTTAGTTTATTTTTATATATTTTTTATTGTTTGTTGTGTGCACTTGTGGCATGTGCTAAATAAATATGTTTTCTTTCTTTCTGTTTGTATGTGTAAGTGGTCTCGATACAGTACGCACACGACAGTCACAGAATTCGCCCGCTATCGTATGTCGTCGCCGCCCACGAAACAGCACAACAAAATATATTTCCGTCTCTTTCGTTATACACGCAGCAAACGCATTATAATGAATTGTTAAAATTCGCATTTATCTAACAAGTGTTGATAGCTGTTTGGACTTAGCAGTGGATTTACGATCAATGACGTCTGAGTTCAAATCTCACACGTCACCAATCGACAACGTTCATCCAGTTTGTTCATAAAACTCATCTACCTTATACAAACTTTACGAAATGTGTGAACAAAGCGAACAAGATAAAGAATCAGATCGCTAGATGGCGCTGCATCTAGCCTGACGGAAAAGAATACGCTGTGTTTCAAAATATCTTTTAAAAATACTATTAGTGAGTTTATCTTATCAAAACTAAGTGCAAAAGTTAAAACATCAGCTAAAGTCTTCGTGAAAGTGTTATCTTCGAGATTTATACGCCAACTATTAAATGAAAAACCGCCAACAACACTAGTGACAATACACAAAAATCACCCAACTATAAACAAACATTGTGAAACAAAGAAGTGCTAACAAATTAACTGCTTGTCTGAAGTTCATGAAGGATTAAACAACATCTTAATACAAGTAAGTTGATTGATTTTGAATTGGTGCTAATCAAGAATTTTTTTAAATTTTGAACGGTTGTGCTACAATTTTAAAAACCAGAATACCCAACGTGCCAATAACTCTATAACGGATAAATCAGCAACAAGAATCAACACCTAATTTTGATACTGGTATTGTAAGACCAGTTGGCGCTGTGGTAGTGTGACGTGACTGAGAAATCAGCGCCTCGAGTTCGAGCCCCAGTCGCTTAAAAGACTTTTTGAGATTGTTTCGACAAAATCTTACAATTCTATTTCACTAACATAATACAAAGTTGACGACGATACATAAAAGACCCACGATTGAAAATAAATAAATATCTTTAAAAAATGAATTGCGAAGCATGTAAGCAGCCAATAGCACGCGGCGAACTACTACGTTGTTCCACTTGCAAACATGTTCACCATTATAGATGTGTAAACATGACGACGGCTTTTTATATGGAAAACAAACTTAAGTTAACCATGTCCTGGAGTTGTCCATCATGTGAGAATGCGAAAAAACGAATTAAAAATGACGATACGCCCGCCCGAGGCCAGCCGCTGCCTACGCTGAACGACACTACAATTTCCATTGACGATCATATTGAAGACGACCACAGTATACTAGGTCATACCAGAAGGAGTTTGTCTCCTGCGAGCCCAGCAACAGCGCAGTCGAGCTCACAAATAACCAACTCCATTACTTTACTACAAATAAGCGAACTATTAGATGAGAAATTAGAAAAGAATAAAACAGCAATACTTAACGAAATTAAATGCACAGTACAGAAAGAAATAAATACAGCAATATATAAACTACAGTCGAAGATTACTCAAACAACTGACGCCTTACTCTTGGAACAGACTGCAATAAATACTAACATAGTAAACGTAAACGAAAAGATACGGAAACTTGAAATTGAAAACAATAACCTCAAGAACGAAATAAATAAACTACAAAACCAAAGAACACGAAAAGAAGACAACACAAAAAGATTTGTTATTTACGGCCTAAATGAGTACTACCGGGAAGCTGAAAGAGATCTTGAGGAAATTCAAATTCAAATTCAAATTCATTTATTTGTCCGAACATGGTACAATACAAGGTCTCAAATAACATAAAGGTCTCATCACATTCTGCCACATGGGGCGTGCAAATATCAGGTACACATTATAAATTATTACAATGCAAAAATAGAAATATTAGGTTAGAATTGATACAATTACATAAAATTATTAAAGTTACAAAAGAGGCATGTCAGAGTCAGTAAATAATAATGTGTCAAAAAAATAAAAAAATATATAAAAATGTCAATTTCATAATGCAATGTCAAGCTATCTGTTATAAAAGAGAGATTACAATTAGATTATGATGTCAAAGTATCATTCAAAAAGTCGTTTAAATTATAATAACATTTTTTACACAGTAACTCTTTAAGCTCCTTTTTAAACCCATTTAAATTTAGTTGTCTAATGTGCTTTGGGATTTTGTTAAAAACTTGCGGAACTAAACAAAATATGCTTTTCCACATTAACGCTGTTTTTGCTCTACGTCCGCGCAGCATATCATTTCGCCTGTTACGTTTTACTGTATCTGATAGGTTGGGAAACAGGTGTGAATTCAGCTTCACAAATAAGGCAGTTTCATAAATGTACATAGACGGTAGTGTTAAAATTTTGTATTTTTTAAAAAATGGTTCACAACTGTCCGTTACTTGTAGTCTGAACATGGCTCTGATGGATCGCTTTTGCGCTTTAAAAGCGGTTTCCCTATTTGTGGAGTTACCCCAAAATATAATACCATATCTTAACACAGATGCTACAATACCATGGTACGCTGTAAGTAGTGTATCTATGTTAACTGTGGGGGCAAGTTTGTACAAGGCATAGGATGAGCTACTAATTTTCTTGCAAAGCGCTTCAATATGATCCTTCCAATTGAGCTGCCTGTCAATTACCAAACCTAGAAATTTTGCACTATCGACATCGTGAATTTTGATTTTCTGGTTTGCAAGATTTCCCTAAGTAGAGACCTTGATAAATTAATCATGAAATTTGTCTTACGAGGCCGATATCTAGAGTAGTCCATATCCATAAAAGTTACATTGTCATACTTTCCACAAATAAACCTTAGCATGTAATTGAGTTTTGCTTCATTAAGATATCTGTTTGACGGGACCTCGCTTATAATTATATTTGTGTTCTTAACAGATGATAGCCATGTATGTAAGTACATCTCCGTATCATATGGGTTGCGCTCATAGCGGCCTCCAACAACAATAACATAGTCATTCATGTTGAATTTAGCTATTTCATTCTTTGAGGTATTGATGAGGTTTCTCAATGTAGCTCCAGATTTTATAAACGAGAATACTGAATACTCTGATCCCAGTAGCTCGGTGAGTGATTGACGTAGACCAATCTCTTGTTCATTACATAATATGATTACCCGATTTTTGGTTTTGTTTACTTTGGAATCGTGTGAAAAAGTGTTTCTATTGCAAGGAGCGTCATCAGTCAGTTCTTCCATAGGTGTGTGTAATATGTTAACACTTTCATCATTTTCACAACTTTGTCCAATGGAAGCATCTAGGAAGGTTTTATTTAAGATACTATCCTGCAGGTTTTCAGCTATACGTGTTGTTGTATGACGGTCATCAACCCCCTGGAACATGTTTTTGTCGGCCACTGGATTGTTCAATACACCTGCTTTAGGGCTTATCAAGTTTAATGCCTGTATTGTATATTCTCTTGAAGAAGTCCTAGGTAAACCAGTTTTCATTAATAGTGTTCGTACTCTCCGTTGATATTGGGGTGAGTAGAACTGCCGGGGTAGGTTTTCTTTGTTTGAGCATTCTTGGATTCCTATTGATTTTAGTACTTTTATCTTTTTATCACAGTTCAATAAATTATTTTTAAGTGTGTAATTTTCAAAGTTTAAGTTGTCAATTTCTGAGTTGGCAGTTTGCAACTGCGATTTTAATTTTTCAATCTCCTCCTTCATTATTGCAAGATCGTTACCATTTCCTACAACGCTAGGTAGACTCTGGTATGACACATCCATATCAAATTCACTGTCGCTAGATGTCATGTTTTTATTCTGAGTATTTTGTCTTAATAGTAATGTTCTCGTAGTCAGCCATTATAAATGATGAAAACAAATTTAGATTCCTCACAAAAAGTGAAAGTACTACTGTGGTGGAATCGAACTCGCAGCTACCGTATCGTCAGTCACGTACACTCTGACTTCGGCTATTTGGTTCTCACAAGACACCGGTGTAATACTTGACCGCTTGACTAGAAAAGTACTGTTTTATCGACCGATGTTCTGGTTGACGTTAGTGTACAGTCTTTTAACTAGATGTCGCTACAGAAGTATTGATTACTTATCAGAGTTTAAAATTTTGATGAGTAACCGTTCACAATTTTGGTAAAAAATGTTTTCAAAGCACTTTTACGAAGGGTTTCAAAGTAATGTAGTTACCCGATCACTTGTTATGTTTATAGTTCAACTTTATTGGACGATTAATATTGTTACCTTTTCTAAAGATCAGTTTATTGTCACAGTTGGAGCACTGGGTTCACAATCACAATTTCGTCACTATTTGTTAAATGTTCTTGAAGATAACATTATCACTGGGTCTTAAGCACTTAACTGTTCGATTAGTGGTGATTTTAGGTTTAAACGAGTGGAATTACTATTTTAACGAAATAAATAAACTTAGAGCTGACATGTATCGTGGCAGTGGCGCCATCTCTATCGAAAGAAAAATATACGCATTCCAAGATACGCTGAACATTGATCTAACTGGTTATGTTGAGGAATTACACCGCATTGGTAGAAATGGGCTAAAACGCCCAATACACGTAGAGCTCATCAGTAAAAGATTGACAAAGTATATCCTAGCGCAGGCAAGATTTTTAAAAGAGCAGGGACTCAATATTTCAGAATATCTCGATTCGGACGCACTAAATGAAAAAAGAAAATATAGGGAAGAACGAAACCTGTCGCGAAGAAACAACGAATATCCATCTGAAAATACATTCATGACCCACAACCAGACTGGCACACAAATCACATCCGCTAGAACCACATCCACTTCTCCACAGCGTAGGAACCGCCACCACGATGTAAGGCATAGACAACCCGAAGACCGTACCTTTCGACTTTAAAATATTCATACAGAACGTTCAAAGTCTCAAAAACAAAACCCATATTCTTGAGAGCCTACTAGATAATGAACCTTATAATGTAGTCTGCCTTACCGAGACGTGGATAAGGAATCACCAAAAAGAAATGACTACCGTCAGTGGTTACGAGTTCAGTTCGGCTTTCTGCCGACAAAACCATCGAGGAGGTGGAGCTGCCATACTGACACGGAACGGATTGAACTGCAAAGAGCTCCCGGACATTACCAATCTGTCCGTTGAATATGTTGTGGAATGTTGTGCCATAGAAATTAAGTCGCCAAAACTAATTATTATCCTTGTATACAGGCCCGATCGAAATATAGAACAGTTCTTTAACTTTTTAAATCAACTTCTGAAGCTCATTACACTAAAACATAAAAACAAACGACTCATTATTACTGGAGATTTTAACTTAGACTATTTAAAAAAAACAAAGGAATACCAGAGACTAAACAATATCATGACAGAACTAAACCTACATCAAATCATTAAAACTCCTACAAGAGCCACAAAATCAACATCAACTTGTATAGATCTTTTATTTACGAATAATAGTAGCAGCGAACACCAAATAATTGTTCAAAATAATGGTATCTCTGATCACAATAGCATATCATACAGCCTTAGAAATGAGGACACGCAAAGTTTTACAAAGTCTGCTTGCGTTACTAAAAGAATTTTTAACAATATTAATTTGACAAATTTCGAATTGGCATTAATTAAAATAAACTGGAATGACATTTTTAATCAACACTTGGACATAGATCAAACTTATAATAAATTTCATGACATTATACAATTTTATTTAAATAAATACATACCAAAAAAACGGATTAAAATTAGGCAAAACAAAACAAATAATTATCTTACTAAGGGACTAAAGAAATCGTGCGAAAACAAAAGATTGATTAGAATTATCTCGAATCAGCTAGATAGCGCCGTATTTAAGAAACACTACAAAGAATACACTAAAATGTTAAGAAGATGCATTAAAACTTCAAAGAAAATGAATTACATAAAAGAAATGAATGCCTCAAAAAACAAAACGAAAACGATGTGGTCAGTAATCAATAACATCACAAAACCAAATAAAACTAAACAAAATCTAAAGAACATTAATTTAAAATTAAATAACGTAATGACAAAATCACCGCTACAAGTTTGCACCGCATTTAATGATTATTTCGTCTCGGTGGGGGTAGATAAAACTGCGAAAGCTGCGGCGGCGCCAACGAAGTGTAGGCCATCGGTACATTCGGTGCATGCGCCCGCAATAAATTCTATGTACATCGAACCGGTAACCGAGCGAGAGGTTTTTAATATTATACGCGGAATGCAAAATAAACGTAGCTTTGGAGTGGACGATATCCCACCGCTACTAGTAAAAAAATGTGCAAAGGAGCTGACGTCGCCTCTCACTAAACTAATAAACATTTCTTTCGAAGAGGGACGTTTCCCAGAAAAACTTAAAATTGCAAAAGTACGCCCAATTGCGAAAAAAGGAGGAAATTCAGAAAATCCTAGTAATTATAGGCCTATTGCACTATTACCAACTTTCTCAAAAATTTTCGAAAAAGCAATGGCAAATCGGGTTAACACGTTTTTAGAGAAATTCAATATCCTAGATAAAAACCAATTCGGTTTTAGGAAAAAGTGCTCAACTACTTTAGCGGTATACAACTACGTACAGGAAATTTACAGTTGCATTAACGAACGAAAGTACGCCGTTGGACTATTCCTAGATATGACGAAGGCATATGACAGAGTGTCACATAACATTTTGTTACAAAAACTTTACGGATCGGGTATTAGGGGACAAGCTTTTAATTGGTTTAAATCATATTTACAGGATAGAGTACAATTCGTAGAAATTGAATATTTTGATAAAACCAATCAAGAAATGTGTAGCATACAATCAGACATTGCTACTATTAATAATTCAATACCCCAAGGAAGTGTCTTAGGATGTACCCTATTTATAGTATACGTAAACGACTTGCCAAAAAAGATAAGTTCCACGTGTATTTTGTTCGCTGATGATGTTTCCCTATTATTTAAAACGCCAGCGAATGTTGACCACCTAACTATTTTAAAAACATTCACAGAAACTGAGCAATGGTTAAACGATCACAATTTAGAAATAAACCTATCTAAAACAAAAATGTGTCAATTCAGAACTTACCAAAGAACCCCAATAAATTTAGATACACTAAAACAAAAAATTAAATTAGAAGAAGTAAATGAATTTACACTATTAGGCCTAACGTTAGACTCAAACCTAAATTGGAAGAAACATATTGAAAACACACGAGCAAAATTGTCCCAATTTATTTATGCACTAAGCATATTGAAGCGTAATACAGACTACAACACCGCCCTATCCGCCTATTATGCGTACGCCTACTCCTGGCTTAATTATGGTATCATTCTGTGGGGAGAAAGTACTGACTTTTTGGATCTCTTTATCCAGCAAAAAAAATGCATCAGAATTCTACTGAACATCGACCAACGAGTGAGTTGTAGGCCACACTTTATTAAACAACAAATTCTCACACTACCGGCAATATATATACTGCAAAGTTGTTTATTCGTTAGGAAAAATAGGCACTTCTTCAAATCTAATATCGAAATTAATGAAAATTATAACCGACGGAACAGAAATAGACTAATATTACCCATCACAAACTTAAAAGTTATTGGTAAAAGCCCGTACTCTAGACTAGCTAACATATTTAATAAACTACCGGAAAGTCTAAAATCCTTACCAAATGACTCAATTTTCACGAAACAGTTGAAATCCTTGTTAATAAAGAAAGGCTACTATACCGTTGAGGAATTTAAACTTGACAAATTATGAATCAATCGACCCTGTAATATTATAACCTACTTGACATTATTTTTTTAACTCTTATGTGACTACAGATACCTATAATATAATCTAATAATTGTAATAAATAGTAATTCAATTTAATTTTCGATCAATTCAACCAATTTCGCAATTTTCATTCTTTTTTTATTAATGTTTAGTGTAATAACGTAATAATTAATAAGAATCAATTTTATATATTATGTAGTTCAATAATTTTATTTCTAACAATTTTCAGTACCCTTACTGTTAATACTGACTTACTAATAAATGACTACCGTGACCTTAACAATAGACCTAAATTATTGTAAGAAATTGTTCATTCGATTCAATTTACAATCAATTTCGCAATTTTCATTCTTTATAAATGTTTAGTGTAATTAATAATAATTAATATTATATAATGACTGTAATCTAATAATTTTATATCCAGCAATTTGCAGTGCCCTTACAGGGTGCATGTTAATACTGTGCCATGAAATTTTAATGCATGCCACTAACCAGTGTTGTACATGTAAGCATATAAATAAATTAGAATATAATATTTCTGTCCCATTACCTCCAATCGAGTAAAAACTTACAAAAAGTGTAAAAGCATCTTACTGATTCACGATGGATCTATACGAAAGCGCCCAACAGCTATGCCATTTTTACTTATATTACAATGTTGAAGTTATGAATGACAATCACTTGGTGGCGACAATGTAATGTCTTGAAACTAAAAGGTCATAAGTCAAATTAAACGTCAAGCTATTGCTTTGTGAGGTCGTTTATCCACCCGTCGGGGCTGCGGGTTGTTCGAAACAACGACCATACAGCCACTAGACGAATAATAACAGGCGACAAATGTCTGTCAACACATTAGGGTAAAAATCTTATGCATGTCGTCACTCACAAAGTTCGAATTAGTATCGACCACTTCTGTAAGCCGTAAACACACAACACCTACCACCACCACACGTAACACCTTTGAAAATTCGAGAAAATAGACATACTCGTAATATCGCCCCATGTACAGAGTACGTTGGTGTGATAAAAAAAGCCGGACTTCAAGTTTCCTGAAAGACGGTATCACATTTCATCGGTAAGTTAATAGTTCCATAATCTAAATAAGATTAATTTTCTGACATTATTTTTCGGAGTTCATCGTATACTGGTCATAGTTGATGTCTTTTATGATTGCGTCTCTTTCTTTTGATAGTATTTTTTTCGCCATCTCTTTTCCTCGATTTTAAGCAAACATAATTAGCGATGTTCCAAATCGTATGACTACCTCTGTTATCGATAAAGCAACAAAAACCTATAACTAAATTTATTTGACAAAAAATGTATTGTTAATAATTAAAAATTACAACAGATACAGCTAATAAATTATTATTGTGAAACTTTAACGATTAATTTTAGATACCCAAACGATCCAGATTTAAAAAATAAATGGGTAATTGCAACCAAGCGAGAGAACTGGATTCCATCTACATATAGTATAATATGTTCAAGTCATTTTACCGAAGATTGTTTTTTGACAGTCTTGCCATTTTTTACTTTCTTCTCACTTATTTTTTACTCATGAAAATATATTATCTCTTATAAATATGCTGTGTGTGCGATAACTGTGCACCCCACACCACACACTACCTTATTTCGGAATTTATATAATCTGCTAATGCTTGTGATTGTGAACAAGATATTTTGGTGAACAAAACATTTCGGCTTGTTTCTCATCTAAAATTGAATAATACCTAAAAAATAAGCCACGTGAGTCCCGAGACTCCCGAGTTAGATCACAACTCTATCACATTGCGCGCTGCATTCAATTAAGTTAGTCCTCCCTCACCAAAGACTTCGAACATAGCTTGGAATAATTACGGAAATAATTTTAAAATATGGTTTTAATTATTTTTGAATGTACACACGGCTACACATCAAGCTATACATTTCCAGTATAAGCTGGTCTCGCATTGTATAGGATTTCCGTACAGTGCGAGATCAGCGTAAACTGGAAATGTATAGCTTGATGTGTAGCCGTGTGTACCTACATGATTCAATCATAATATTCAGAACTAGCTGATGCCCGCGGCTTCGCCCGCGTGGATGTCGGTCAAATTATATACTAAAACCTTCCTCTTGAATCACTCTATCTATTAAAAAAAACCGCATCAAAATCCGTTGCGTAGTTTTAAAGATTTATGCATACATAGGGATATAGGGACAGAGAAAGCGACTTTGTTTTATACTATGTAGTGATAAAGAAGGTACTTAAATGCAAGTTATGTTTTATTAAATACAGGAAAAAAATATCGATACTTTCTTGTTTGATTTAAACCTGTCCCATCCCTAGTGAAATGCAATGACTTTGAAAGGGCCAATCAGAACGCAGTACCTCGTTTCCCCGCACCTCAGCAAGTTGACAGAATTTGTTACGTGCATTAGATCGAGTATTAGGCGTCTAGTGGCTGTATTGTCGTTGGTTCAAAAGAGATACCGCGGCCTCGGCGCAAGGGCTAAGAAGGAACATGGGTGGGTTTTAGTTAGTAGAAGTCGGAGGCTCCCTTCCGCTCTGCCCAAGCGGGAGGGGTTATTTGTTGACACTGTATGTTTATGTCTGTCAACGAGGCTGCTCTTATAAATGATGCTTCTACAATCATTTTGTCATATCCGTTTTTTAGAAAACAGTGTAGTTCTTTTTCAGAATTAAGGATTTCGTCTTCTCCGAAATTCTGAAATTATGAAAAAAAAAAAACAAACGGCACGCTAATTTTGTCATGAATCAATTTAACGTAGTACATAAAAGTCGTTAAGAAACCGTCATGTCGTCAAAATAGGCCAAGATATAAAAAATACGTATGAAAGGAGCCAACTCATAAACTCCTCAAGCAAATTTCGTACAATAGGGATGTTTACTGACTCAAAAATATATGATTCTAATTAGTCCGTCTGTTAGATTATCGAAAAATATTGGACACATATTTTTTGTTTTATCAAATCAATAAAAAATGACGAAGATAACACACGTCAAAGATTTGAGTGGGGGTCGTTACGTCACTCACCGGTAAAAAAAACCGGTATTATTATTATTGTTTGTTTACGTGAAAAATAAAAAGTACGTGTCCAATATTTTTTGGAAATCTATCTGACGGACTAATTAGATTTTTTTTGTTTACTACCCTATTTAGATGGGTGGTTCTATGTAAATTGTATAAAATATGTTGACGCACGCAGATTTTCTCTGCCAAATGAAAAAACTATCAATAAATCGGCCCAGTAATCGTGAAGTTATCTAAATAGATAGCCTTCTCCTTTTCTAGAAATTCGTTTAAAAGTTAAACAAAGCTCATTTATTCTACAGAAGAAGGCGTCCCGGGCTGGGAACTGTGGTACGGAGGGGGGGAGCCTGAGCGAGCTCACACTCTACTTACTACCACCACCAGTTTCACGCACCATCACACCATTAGAGTATTGACAGGTAAGCAGAACTACAACTCCGTGTGAAGAAGCAGTTTCAAGGAAGTAACCTCCCTGAGTAGAGGTGTTTTGGTAGGTTCGGGTGTTTTGTTAGAGGCAGAGAACTTTAATTTGATTTTTTTTTTAGTATCCAATATGTAACCAATTTGAATTCTTTCATCTTCGTCGTGCGTCTAGTGCTTAACGTTGTGTCAGATTTTTTATGTCGCCCATTACTTGGCTATACACAGGGAATGAATTACCCAAAAATTACGGTACCTTTAAATTTCGGTATGACGTCATACCGTTAAATAAGGGTTACCGAAATATTTCGATACCGTTATTTTTTTCGGTAGCGCAATTTTGAGGTTGGAAAATCGGTAGCGGTAAAAACTACCGGCTAAACCTAAATAAATAGGGGTTTTCTTTGACGCACCGCCTCGCCACTCTGTCTGTCGTTCACTTGGCGATTGTTGCACATTATTAAATTATAACTCAGTATTGGTTTTTATTTCCAATCGAGAGGACACGACTGTGCGCCGCACCGTCTCGCATGCATTTCGGTACCGAAATCGTGTAAGGGTTAAATAACGGTTTAGCCCAACCTTTAATTATAAAGGTACCGGTATAGCTCAACCTTTATTTTAAACCGGTACCTACTGGTATATTGTTGAGGTATATTAACCTTTAACCGTAACCGCTTTCAGTCCCTGGCTTTACATGCCGTCGAAAAATATCTCTCAGGCATGCAGGTTCCCGTCGGGGCTGCGGGTTGTTCGAAAGAGATACCGCGGCCTCGACACAAAAGGCTAAGAAGGAACATGGGTGATTTTTTAGTCAGTAGAAGTCTAACAGGGAGTGTTAGCGCTCTGCCGAAAGCGGGAGGAATCATTTGATGATTTCCCACCCGCCAAAAAAAAACAAAAAAGCTTTCACAAATTCTCGTCATGAGGGACAGTAATGTCAACAATCATTTCAAGGCACTCTCGTCTTTCTATTAACAGAATATTAGGTTTATTTGCTAATATAGTCTTGTCCGTGACGATAAGTTGGAGTCATCATTCTTCTGCCCTTATCCCAATTTATTTGTGGTCGGCGCAGCATGTCTTCTTCTTCCATACTTCTCTATTTCTCGTCATGTCAGCAGTCACCTCCTTTTTAGCCATATCATCCTTCACACAGTCCATCCATCGTTTCTTTGGTCTTTCCTCTACTCTTATAGCCATTCACATTCATATTCAAAACCTCCCTAAGTCGGAGTAACAGGTTTTATTTATGTTCACAGATAAAGCGGATCCTGTAATGGTGACGGCAATATGTCGCGTTGGCAACAAAATGTGGCTCGGTGACTCTGTCGGCAGAATATCCGTTTATTCGTAAGTAGATAATCTAATTTCATTGTTTCTGGTAATTATCTTACTGCTGTGAAAAAGCCTCCTTCATATTGTTACGAGCTGGGTATGGGATAAATAAAAACACTACCAATTAAACACACGAATTAACTTTATTACTCACAAAACACTTATACACAATCACAAAACACCTCTTCTATAGTTAATATCTCTTCGAACCTTTCGTTGTCTCGCTTAAAGTAGACTGCCCCGCTCAGACTTCTGTCGGTCCTTTTATACTTAGACACACAAAATAAGTTCGAGAAAATTTCCTATTATTAACTAAAAATGAATAAAGAATTCACAAAGAAAAATGACTAAAAAAAAAACTTGAGAGGTGTCAAGGAACACCCGGATGGAACGAAGTTATTGTTATTATTTTTTAATATGTAAAAAAAAAAAAAAAAAAATGTAGAAATGAAAATATCTGGCTTGCTTTCTATAAGAGAGAGAGAGACAGACAGAGAAACATGCGACGCCGCACAGCTTACAATAGCTTACTATAGCAAAAAGTGTCGTGACAACTTTTCGTAAGAATTTTTTCCGTCTAGCCCCCTTTCACAACGCGCGATAAGGAACTTCGTTCCAATAAACTTATAGATAAAAGAAGCAACAAGGAAGAAGTTACTTTACGCCCTCGGCATACGGTCGAAATTACAATGGTAATAATTATGCCGCCGACGCTCGCCGCGCTGACCAGTAGGTAACTTCAAGAATGTACTGGACTTTCGTAAGTACTTCGCAGCTATTAGCGAGGTTTCTTGAAGATTCTAGATGACCGACGTAACAATATTGTTTTGTCTTCTCTGGCCAAACAGTCAGGAACATGTCCAAATTGTCGCGCCGGCGTTTCTATACTATGTATTAAATTAGCGTCCACACACAAACCTTCCTCTTGAAAATCTTGAAATCTTGCCCGTATGCTAATTCATTTGTGGTCTGCGCAGCATGTTTTCTTCTTTCATACTTCTCTATTTCTCGTCATGTCAGCAGTCACCTCCTTTCTAGCCATATAATCCTTCACACAGTCCATCCATCGTTTCTTTGGTCTTCCTCTACTCTTATAGCCATCTACATTCATACTCAGATCTTTCTTCAGGACATTTTCCTCATTCCTCCGCATCACATGCCCATATTAAGATTCAAACATAACAAAAGCATAATGAGCCTATACTGTTCCCACTGCAGGGACTCAGGCCTCCTCTTTATGAGAGGGAATGGGCTATAATGGGCCCGCGTGGTGAATAGGGGATCGGACTGACTCAAAAAAATATGATTCTGTTTAATCCGTCAGTTAGATTATCGAAAAATATTGGATACGTGTTTTTTGTTTTATCAAATTAATAAAATTTGACGAAAATAAAACGTGTCAAAGATTTGAGTGGGGGGTTGTGACGTCACTTGTAGGTAAAAAATGTACTTACATGTGACGTTCACACACGAGTTTTCGAAGCACTGTATCGTCTTCATTTTTGTTTACGTGAAAAAAGAAAACATATGTGTGCATTTTTTTTTTTTTTGTGTATATTTTATTTTGATGGAATTTTAATTTTAATAAATTTTTTAAATGTAATTATTTTAAAGTAAAGTATTAAGTGTTTTTGAATCCAATTATTTAATGTAAAGTTTTTAATTTTGTAATGTAATGTCCTAATTTTTAAATGTAACAGATAAATTGTTATGGACCAAAATGTCTGAAATAAAAAGATTTTTTTTTTTTAATTCTGTCTGACAGACTAATTAAATTTTTTTTTCGATCTCCTATTATACAGGGTGTAAATCAACCCATCACACACCCGTCAACCAAGCATTCTGTACATCAATCTAAGTACCCCTATGCAAAAAATTTTGCTGGGAAATGACTTTTTTTTTTGGGGTCAAAAATCAAATTTTACGGTAAAACTCAAAGCTCTTAAAACATTGTGCTAGTGGATGCTTTGAATAGTGAACGGGTCATGGAAGTAATTTAAGTAAAGTTAAAACCTGGAAAACTAGTATTTACAAAAACAGCTGTGAAAAATTTGGAACTTTGACCCCCAATATCTCCGTAACTAAGGGGTTCCCAGGTATGGTCTAGAACAAAAAAATTATCGCAGTGTTGGGGAGAACAAGTGCACTTCGTTTGCGTTAAAGGTAAACATAACTCTTATTTATCTCCAGCGCTTCAAGCTGTGCCCTCATCTGGTGTGTACGCGTACAAGAGTCCATAGGAGGTGCACCGTCAGCTGTGGCGGCGTTGCAGTCACTGCCGCAGTTGCAGCGAGTGGCTGTTGCGCTTAGCTGTGGCAGGTGAGACTCTGACCTTTTCGTTCATGAAGGCTAGAATGTAAGGTGTAAATGGACCCCTCACGAAGCCTGTATGGTCCCTTGCTGGACCATATATTACTTTTAGATGATGGGTGAAGTAAAGTACTGAAACACTACTGTATTGTCCGAAAGGTGTTAAAAGTAAAATGAGCTTAATGGACTGATGGTGTGGAAATGAAATGAGTGACGCCGCCCTTGTTGGCTGTAACGAGAACGCGCGACTGTCTTGAAAGCGCAACGCGAACTGAACTAAGTCTAATGAGTTGAAATGAGCGTGGCGTAAACTGCTGAATTGCAGATTGTGCGGTTGCACCGTACAAAGCCGTATATATTTATGTATACGAGTACACTGGGCAAAGTTCGGAACCGAATTTCTCGTGAAATATTGATTGCAACTTTGAGATATGACTAATTTTATGATAACACATGGGTTTAAAAATATTAGTTCCATTACGTTACATGAAAATTAAATGAATACGGTAGGCAAAAAATGCTTGTAAACGTTGAAAAGTGTTTAAATTTTGGTGTTGTTGTTAGCATTGAAAAACAGTGTATTGCATCCCACCCGCCTTATTACAAAAGGTAATTGGTACCTGGTTTAACTTAGACTTGGTTTATCTTGCATGCTATCACTTTCTTTTGAATACTATTGAAGTGAGACGTCATGCGAGATAAACCAAGTCTAAGTTAAACCAGGTACCAATTACCTTTTGTAATAAGGCGGAATATGTTTTCATTGCACGAAACTCATCTTCTGCCCACATGATGTACGAGCCTAACGGAATAAATCCAGACAATCTGACATACTTAAAATGAACCTGTGATAAATTCGAAGGAAAGAGACAATCGGCTAATTTCGGCTTCGTAGAGCGTTATCTCTGTCGCACGAAATACAAACAGTCCGGTATCAATTAGGAGCTGTTAAAACAATTATGATTTGCTTCTTTTGATAATTCTTTTTATTCTTTGTATAAAATACACCAATTTCCAAAGGTCGATGTGTAATATTTATCACCGGGTACTGTAGAAGGTTTAACGGTATGTTCTGGATTCTAGACCATCACCTCAATGAGATAAAAACAAATGCCTTTCGGCTTTGGCTTCGTTAAGTGTACTTTAACACCCATGATTTAATTCTTTAAAAAGACGTTTACATGACGTCAATGATGGCACATCTAAAACCTGATTCTTTTCAGGCTATTCCTTGTGACGTCTCGTCGCCCGGAGGCCGAAGGTAGCTTCGTGTTGACAGAGCTGGGTACTGCCACGGAGTTGTGTTGTCTAGCAGCCGTGCCATCACCACATGGGTGAGTAAAAAACCGATTGTACAGAGCACAATTTTTTTATTTTATTTTATTTATTTAGGTCTACCAACAATTGTTCACACTTAATACATTGACATTATGCATTATTAAAATTAGGCTACAGCGTAACAATTACTTAAAGGTAAACACCACATGCACAAAACAATAAATAAGATAGCTAAGCTAACTTAGTAACTACCAAGCGCCAATTCCTATTCCTACTAGATACTACAATATCACGCCTGTGTATTATATTACCGTGTATCCCTTTAATTACTTTATTAGCAAGCAAGAGGAACCACTATGTATTATATTATTGTCCACTTATCAGTTTTTATGCAATAATCACCATATCACTGAAATAAACAATTAACACATCAATTCCTACATACCTTGTCTGTCACTAACTACAGGTCTACCAAACAATCACTTGTCTCCTCAGAAACACAGGTCTAGATTAGATTAGATTCATTTATTTGCCTGAAATATGGTATTTTACAGATTTTATATTATAGCACATAGGTAAACAATAGTTTTTCATATTCCGCCTCCTAAATTAGGCATGCAAATTTCGTGACAATAACAATGATTGAAATATAAACGAATTGAACAAAATGATTAAATTGCAATGTCTAAAAAGAAAAAAAGTACGATCTCAATAAATGGCAAAATATTAAATTACAAATTTTAATGTCATATAAACACAACAATTTCATTTTCAAACAAAAAAAAAACTACTACTCAGTAAACACGTGTGTCGTCTAAAACCACATGTCCAACCAATAATCACGTGTGTCTCCAGTAACCACAGTTCTATTCAGTATTTATAGGTCCTCAATAACCATAAGTTGGCAACTAGTCTGCTGAATAATCTATCTCATCAATAACCAACTTTATAACCCTTTGACTTAAATATCTATATGTCCCTTCAATAACCACGTGACTCACTAGTCACCACTTGACTTAAATATCCATATGTCCCTTCAATAACCACGTGACTCACTAATCACCACTTGACTTAAATATCCATATGTCCCTTCAATAACCACGTGACTCACTAATCACCACTTGACTCATCAACCAATTCTCCCAATCCTTAGCTGGGAGGTATGGGCGGGCGGGGACGGGCTGTACTCGTACGCGCTAAACGCGGGCGGGGTCTGCGGGGCCGATGTACTGGAGACCTCGCCCCGGGTGACGCTCATGGCGGCGCCGGAAGACGAGCCTTTCGTTATTGTTTACAACGATCCGGGTGAGTTAAAAAACAAGTATACTATACTATAGTTTTATATACTAGTCGTATGCCTATTTTTTGCGGATGGGAAATGCCCTGGCCTCGTACGGGACCAATTTTAATGTAGTTTTTTTTTCATATTTTTTGGGTTAGTGTTAATTTTGTTATCAATTTGTTTTGCCCTGTGTGAGACCAATAAATATTTCTTTTTCTTTTCTACCGCTTTGGGCGAAGCGGAAGAGAGTGTCAGACTTGTACTGGTTGAAACCCACCCATATTTCTGTTTAGTCCTTTGTGTTCTAGATCCGAAGTATTTCTTTCGAACAGTCCCGAGGCCCGGTAGAAAATAAGTCGTGTGCCTGATGTGATTTCATACAGGCGAAATTACATACTTCTGTACAAAGGGTTTTGAATTATTTGGCTTGCCTAACTTCAGCTATTTAATTTTCAAAATAATGACCACGCATTAAACATGTTTTAATGAATAGCTAGCATCAATAAAAACACGTATTGTATGAGACCAAATCTTCTAAAGTGTCACGTTTTCGAGTCATTAAAGTTACAATCTTCGCCACCAACAGAACTTTGAAATCTTATATTTCGGAAACGTGAAGCTTTAGAAGATTTTGTCTCATACAAAACTTGTTTGTATTCATTTCAGCTATTGATTGACTTAGGTTTTATACGTTACAGTGAATATATAGATATTTTAATGGCTCATATCTCGGAAACGTGACACTTTAGAAGTTATTGTCTCAAACAAAATTTTTTTTGTATTGATTTCGGCTATTAATATTTTTGTTTTTTTTTTTGCTATAATTAATATAAATGTAATGCGTGGCCGCTATTTTGTAAATGAAATTACATTGCGGAAATTAGGCAGGCTACGCTTCATAAAAATATCTTCCATCCCATTTTATTTCGCCGGTTTTTGCCAAACTACTGTAGCATTTATCTACTTTCACATAATAAATCATGAAATAATTCTGGCCCTGAGAACCAGATATACCTATTTCCCAATAATGAACACACAGTTAGGTCACCTATATTTTTGAACGTAATTGTCATAAATGTCTGCTAGTTGTTTTTCGGACCTAATTGTCAGAAATTCAATACAGCTCTGTTCTGCCATCTGTTAATAATAGGGTAGTTAACTAAAAAAATCTAACTAGTCCGTCAGATAGATTTCCAAAAAATATTGGACACGTATTTTTTCTTTTTTCACGTAAACAAACAATGATGGCGATACAGTGCTTTGAAAACTCGTGTGACGTCATATTCTAAGACATTAGTATGACATTTTTTACTGGTGAGTGACGTCACGACACCCCACTCAAATCTTTGACGCGTTTTATCTTCGTCTATTTTTATTGATTTAATAAAACAAAAAATACGTATCCAATATTTTTCGATAATCTAACAGACGTACTAATTAGAATCATATTATTTTTAGTCAGTAAACATCCCTATTGCGAAAATTAAACATAGTTTAATTTGTTTTTTTTTTTTTAAATACCCTACTAGACTAGTGCGTTATAGACCAAAACACAATTTAAAAAAATATTGTACATAGGCCACTCTGGTTCTCGTGACCTTTATTATAAAATCAGCCATTCTTCCTCCAGGAGTCTGTGTCTACCAGTGGTCAGTTCGCACCAAGAAACAGTGTGCTAGACTGGACTGCAGCAAGCTGGTGCCGTGCTCTGAGAGCCTGCAGTCCATCGCGTTGGATGAACATCTTACTGAAGACAAGTGTAGGGTAAGTCTGAGCTTGGTTTTGGCCTGTGGCTGTGTCTGCGAGGAAGTTGGAAATGATCGCAAGGAAATTATGGATAAAAAAAAACTTTTTTGCAAAAAAAACAACCGACTTCAAAAACACCAAAAAGTGAAAAATAAACTTCAGAAGAAAAATCAGCTTCTGAAGTCGGTGACATTCAAATTGTTTCTTTGATTTCGTTTTTTGTCACCGACTGTCAAACACTGTCAAATTTTTATGGGACCAAATGGCAACTAATACGCATCAAACTAAAAAAGAATGACGTAAATCGGATCATAAAGCTCGGCGTAATCGGTGTACATACATAGAATAAAAAAAAAAAAACATACCGATCGAATTGAGAACCTCCTCCTTTTTGGGAAGTCGGTTAAAAAGTCTAAAATAACTTTACTTTCTGATGTTGATGTCTTTTGCTCTGAAAGTGGCGCCAGTGACTGAAAAGTTGTGTGGAAATCGGTTGTCGTGGTATGGGCATGTGATGCGGAGGCATGAGGAAAATGTTGTGAGGAAGGTTTTAAATATGAATGTGGAAGGATATACGAGTAGAGGAAGACCAAAGAAACGATGGATGGACTGTGTTAAAAATGATATGGTAAAAAAGGAGGTGTCTCATGAGATGACGAGAAACAGAGAAGTATGGAAGAGGAAGACATGCTGCGCCGACCACAAATGAATTGGGATAAGGGCAAGAGAATGATGATGTTGATGTCTTTTGCTGTTTGTTTTTGGACATTTTCCGATAGTGAAGTTATTTTAGACTCTTTTCTTTTTTGCTGTTTGTTTCATGGACTGTTTGCCACCGACTTCTGGTTCTGAAAGTAAAGTTATTTTAGACTTTTTTGGAAGTCGCTTTTTTCCATAAATACTGAACCTCTCGGAAACGCCGTACCGTTTTTGATACGCCCGGGATTATAAGTGTTAAATCCAAATTGGTTAAATTCCTAAAGTCGGCGGTGATCATTTATGTTTTGTTTTCATCTAGACTAATTCAAATATATTTAGAAACGTCATTTAATACAACTGGACATTTGTTACTGCAGTTCTCGGCTCCATGACAACTTCACCTGCGGCTCGGGTGTGAATTCCGTCTCGAATGCAATAACTAAACGTTTCCCCACTCGTATAAAAATTCTTGAACTATGTTAATGACATGAATATTTTTCTCTAAATAATTTTTGTGTGAGAAACTACAACTAAAAACAGTAAAACAAATAAGGTTTCTACAATGTTTATCCCTCAGGTAACAGCGCTATGTTCTCTCCGCGGCGAGCTATACATCGGCACAGCGTGGGGATGCGTCATAGTGGCCGACGCAGCCTCTCTGCGACCATTCACCGTCTTCAGACCTTATGAAGAAGATGTAAGTTTGATTAATTTATTTGTTTACTCCCTAACAACCTGCATAACCCTTCGGGGATTACAGGCGTGATGTTATGTTATGTAAAATTGAATTTAATCACCATATTTTCACCCCCACAGGTCCAAGTGATAATTCCCTTACACCCCCACAAAGATGACGAGCCGGGTATGATAGCTACGTTCGGTCACGGGTACCGGCCGCTCTTGCAGAGATATGCACCACATGTAAGTGTCCTTTGTATGGTTATTAGAAAAAAAAAAGACGTGTGGCACTCGGAGACTGCCGCGGTAAAGCTAATGCATAGCATTTTTTATCAACTTATGCAATTATAATTATTTATTTATTTTATTAATGCAGTATTTTTTTTCCTTTGTTTTTTTTTCTTTGATATTAATTCAAGTTACACTTTGAGCGTGGTGACCGATAAAAAAACATTTTTTTTCTTTTATTAAATAAATGAGTGTTAGGTTTTTTTCGTTACGGAATTTCTGGATTCGGTCCCCACGCTCAAGGCCCGCGATAGAAGCTATGCAATAGCTTAAAAGGTATATTTTAAAAAGTAGAAATTTTGATCTGGATAATATCGAAATCTCGATCTCGCCAGATCTCGAAACTCTTTAATTGTATAATGCTTTTATGCCACAATTAAGCGGGGCTGTGGTTTGAAAGAAATACTGCGGCCCTGGAACACAAAACCCACCCATGTCCCTACATCGGTGGGTTTTAGTCAGTACAAGTCTGACACTCGCCGCCCAGAGTGGGAGGAGTACTTTGATGATTTCCTACCCGAAAAAAAAGGGCGCTTTTATAGAACGCCACCTGCTACGATTTTATTTATTCAAACAAACACCAGCATATTATACAGGGTGGTGCCGACAATACGACAATAAATGAAACCACTGGTAGTTCTAGTTCATAGAAACATTATTAAACTATCAAATAAATCTTAACACCTAAAATAAAAAAGTTGGAAAAAAAGCAATAAAACTAAGTAGCATAAAACTGTAAACGAAATACATTACAATTTACAAACAAATATTGGTTTAATAACCTTAGGAATAATTTGCACCGATTAACGAGTGGATATAAAAAAACTTTTTTGCAAAAAATAAAACCGACTTCAAAAACACAAAAAAGTGAAAAACACAAAAACACAAAAAAGTGAAAAATAAACTTCACAAGAAAAAGCAGCTTCTGAAGTCGGTGACATTTTGTTTGTTTGATTTCGTTTTCTTTGCCACCGACTTCAGAAGCTTTTTTGTGTTTTTGAAGTCGGTTTTATTTTTTGCAAAAAAGTTTTTTATTTTTCCATTTTTAGTTGTTCCCAAACAAATAATAGGTTTTATTTATCCCCAATAAATGGAACATTACATAATATCTTACTGTCCAAATCTGGGTGTACACATCTGCGTACCCCCACAGATCATACAGGCGTGATGTTACGTCATGATGTGGTATAAACAATAAACATCCAAGCGATTGCAGCAATCACGACAGATTTGCCGTCTATTTTTGAAGAGTTCTATTGTATATCTCCGAAGATCAGGATCAGATCTTCACCAAATTTAAATGGGACCACCTCAGGAGTATACTCTTTCAAATAAAAAAAGAATTTTGAGAATCGGTTCACAAATGGAGGAGAAATCAGGTAACATACATAAAAAAAAAAAATACATACACACGAACATATAACCTCCTCCTTTTTTGAAGTCGGTTAAAAATTTAACAAAAGAATTTGGCAACGACGATTTAGGTAGTTTGTTGTCGTATCGTCGGCACCACGACGGTGTTAGGATTTATTTGATAGTTTAAAAATGTTCCTATGAACTAGAACTACCAGTGGTTTCATTTATTGTCGTATTGTCGGCACCACCCTGTATATCAACTTATATAAATTAATAATAAATAATATATCGTATGATCTGTCAAACTTTAATATGTTGAACTTGTTTCTTTTTTTTTTTTGGGGTTAATTGGAACAATTTGTCAGTTGCGGGTGGGTAGCTTGATGTACTCGCGGTTGTATTTTTGACACTCATTCATTACCTATCGACAAATACCCCGTTTTAATTTATTTTTCTTTCATTTATTCCAGTCTTCAAACTCCACAAACACACACAACGGTCACTACTGTCTCCTGTGGCGAACGCAGCATTGGTTACCAGACTAAGACATCGCAAGCCCACTGCTGGACAAACATCTCTATTTAGCCCACTTTTGTAGGGCATTGGTCGCAAAGCTATGTACTGTCGACCTAGGAAAACTTGTACTATACTAAGATTACCAGCCTTTTCCCAACTATGTTGGGGTCGGCTTCCAGTCCAACCGGATGCAGCTGAATACTATAACTTCACATGGAGTGACTGCCTATCTGACCTCCACAACCCAGTTAGTACTGGGTAATACGATACACGTTGGTAAGACCGGTTGTCAGACTTTCAGACCACTGACTACCTGTAACGACTGCCAAAGATCTATACAGGTTGTAAATCAACCCATCACACAGCCGTCAACGAAGCATTCTGTACATCAAACTAAGTACCCCTACGCAAAAATTTTTGCTGGGAAACGACTTTTTTTTTGGGGTCAAAAATCACGTTTTTCGGTAAAACTCAATGTAGCACTGTTAAAACATTGTGCTAGTGGATGCTTTGAATAGTAAACGGGTCATGCAGGTAATTTAAGTAAAGATAGAACCTGAAAAACTAGTATTTACAAAACAACTGTGAAAAATTTGGAACTTTGACCCCCTATATCTCCGTAACTAGGAGGTTCCTAGGTATGGTCTAGAACAAAAAAATGATCGCAGTGGTGGGGAGAACAAGTGCCCCTTGTTTGCGTTAAGGGTACTTTTACACCCTTTATATGGCAGCCGGCTTAATGTGCTTTCCGAGGCAATGGGTCATATTTACTCTAAAGAAGTACGCTAGACGCCATCAAGCTATACAATACCAGTTTATACGGATCTCCGCTTTTCCTACTCCTCCGCTATTATTTTCTGATTAATTTCGTTGCGGGATCTAAGACAGTTAAATCGTTTCCCTGGGACTTCGTCGAGCTTCATTGTCTCGGCGCTTTTCTTGTGGTCGCCACTGTTGATTCTGGCTAACAGGAGTTACAGTGGTTTGGGAATAGTGTGGCGGGCTTGTCCCATTTAATAATAGTTTATACGGATCTCTCATTGTAATGTAAATCTATACAAATCGAGGTCATGCTACACTGGAATTTTATAGCTTGATGAGTCGATAAAAACATTTCCTCAACTATTTTGTGGTTTGAAAAGTAACCGAAGAATGAAGATCAGTATTTTTATAAGAGAAAAAAACAAAAAAAAAAAAAAGGGCGTTTGAGAAAAAATAAGCCACGTAATTTAAAGTCCTAGCCAAAATATTACTAAGCGTTGCAAAATGATTTTTAGTGAAGCACTTTTATTGATAAGGAAATCCTTATAATCAACTGATATAATGAAACGAGGCTAGGCCACCGTTTTTTTTTTGTTTTTGCGAGTGGAAATACTCAAATAACCCCTCCCGCTCTTGGGCAGAGCGAAAGGTAGTGTCAGACTTATACTGACTAAAAACCACCCATGTTCCTTCTTAGCCCTTCACGTCGAGGCCGCGGTATCTAAGCTAGGCCACCTTAAATTATTTTTAATTTAAAACATACAAAGGAGTTTGTAGATTTTTGCATAAAGCGTGGCCTGTCTAAAAATATCTTCCGTCGTTTTATTTTAGTTTCTTATTAGCGGCCACGCATAAATCATATATCAAGCAATAGCTAGCATCATTACAAATCAGTTTTGCATGTGACAAAATCTTCTTAAGCGTCACATTTCCGAAATATAAGCTGTCAAAATTGTGCTTATGGGCCAAATTGTAACTTACCGAGTAACATAATATAACGTCGCACCTGTAATCACGCCTGTATATCCCAGAGAGTTAAGCAGAGGTGAAGGCATTAGTTACCCACAATTCGCCAGTTATGATTAAGATTGTAAATTTGATGACTTCATTTCTCAGAAACGTGACACTTAAGAAGATTTGGTCTCACACGAAACTTGTTTGTATTGATGCCATATGCATGGTGCTATTGATTAATGGAAAATTAATGCGTGGTCGGTATTTTTTATTAAATTAAATGGCAGAATATTGACAAACCAAAAACCCAAAGCCCTTTAAAAAAATCATTTTTTTATTTGTCCTTTCCATTTTCACCATTTTCTAGGTACAATCGCCAGCGCATCCAGTCACCTCAAATTATAAAATATTCTCATTCTATTTTGAACTTAACCAACAACATTTTATGGTTTAAAATTATTTGGAAAAACATCGCAGTTTCTGATAACTTTATGCGCTAGTGACGGTACCTATTCAAATTAATTAAATAGGAATTAATTTAAAGACTCGAATAAAACTTCAAACACCACATAATGTATTTGTTTAAAGATCTTTGAAATGTTAAAAATACTTTTAAGAAAATAATGTCAGTTTTCTGAAATCTGTATTTTATCATTAATCTCAGGAACCGGGAGTAAATATTTATAATTATTTTAAATTAACCTAAGAACTT
This sequence comes from Diarsia brunnea, assembly GCA_949774965.1. Classification (NCBI taxonomy): domain Eukaryota; kingdom Metazoa; phylum Arthropoda; class Insecta; order Lepidoptera; family Noctuidae; genus Diarsia; species Diarsia brunnea. The sequence continues at coordinate 1,564,793 of OX459025.1, read as the reverse complement.
AACTTATTTTAAAATCTCGAATTTTATGATATAATTTTCTTTTAATGTCTCGAATTTTATCATGACAACTTTTATTTATTTTTATGGAACAAAACATGTAATGACTGCCTCAATGGTTCAGTGGTCGCAAGCGCGACTGCAGAGCGTGGGTTTCTGGGTTCGATTCCCGGGTCGGGAAAAGTGTTATTGGGTTTTTCCATTAGGGATTCCTCAGTAGCAGTCAAGGAGCAAGAGATTTGTGCCCGGTTGATGGCAATAGGCTCGCCCCTATTACATGGGACTTGTTTGTAACTTGAAATGCCTTAGTACTTAGCTTATATAGTTACCGATTATCGTATTTTATTGAACAATTTTTTTGTGATTTTCAATTTGGTTGTGTTTCGGTTTGTGTTAAAGTTTACAAGTTATGTTTTTTTGTTTTTTTGTATTTTTTTTTTCAATTCTAGATTGATTTTAATGAAGCTTTATTTATGTAATCAAATGATAATCTTCTCCATTTCATATTAATACCTTTATGTATCTGAGGCCGTGTCCTAACTAAAGCGATTGTGGAGTTCAGTTTTTTCGACGAAAACGAGCGCGTAATCTGTTGAAGCTGAAAGGGTTTTTTATATTTATACAGTATACACGCAACGATCCCCGGAATTATGCGTCATATCGCTTTGGTTAGAACACGGGGTGAAAAATAAGTTATTTCGATGGTTTATTATAGGACATTATTGTACAAAAGTTTCACCATTTCCGAGCCAAAAATCTTCAGTCCACCTCATTATTTTATAAAGTATCTTAAACAATTGATTAATTATGAACTTGTGTAAACGAGGCCGTCAACCAAGCATTCTATATTTCAAACTTTTCGCAAAAATTATTCCTGGCAAACGACATTTTTTGGGGTAAAAACTCGTGTTTTACCATAGGACTCAATGTAACTCACTCATAACATTGTGTTGAGGGATGCATTGAATAGTCCGCGGAGTCATATGGGTATTTAAAGTAAAGCTATAACACAAAAACCATGTGTTTTAAAAAAAGTTTGAATTTTGGTCTCCAATATCTCCGTAATTAGAAGATTCCCAGGTATGCTCCAGAACAAAATATACAGGGTGGTGCCGACAATACGACAATAAACGAAACCACTGGTAGTTCTAGTTCATAGGAACATTATTAAACTATCAAATAAATCTTAACACCAAAATAAAAAAGTTGAAAAAAAAAAACAATAAAACTAAGTATCATAAAACTGTAAACGAAATACATTACAATTTACAAACAAATATTGGTTTACTAACCTTAGGAATAATTTGCACCGATTAACATGTGGAAATAAAATGTAACAAACGAATTTAGCAAAGACATTTAAGTAGGTTATTGTCGTATCGTCGGCACCACAACGGTGTTAGGATTTATTTGATAGTTTAATAATGTTCCTATGAACTAGAACTACCAGTGGTTTCATTTATTGTCGTTTTGTCGGCACCGCCCTGTATAGCAATGACAGGGAGAAAATATCTCTTTAGGCTTCGTTAAGCCTTTATTACACCCATTATTTACTCGTTCGCACCACATACGTCCTATTTCTCTAATACAACTTATAACGCTTACTCCAACATAAATAAGTTTAATGTTTATAATAAAGAAAAAAATAAATTAAAACATATCTGGATTGATTCTGGTGTGTCTCAAGTATGAATGCACGTTTAAATGTGAGTTGATCCGTTTAAAGTAAATTAAATTCGAGCAAAACTTCATATAACCGCCTAGACTTATAAAAAACGCTATTTTGAGTACTTCGCGGGGTCATTGACCGTCTGCTTCCGTCTGTAAAGTTTTGCCAGTCAATTTAATTTTTCTTTGTAAAGACAATAAAAGTACTTTTTTAAAAGTGCTTTTATTGTCGAGATAAGGAAACCTATTCCATAATAATAAATTATTTAGATCTCAATTTTAATGTTTTTTTTTTATATCTATTTAAGGATTCTTTAAAATACTTGCTATTTTACATGTATGTATTAATTTTAATGTATTAATTTACTTATGCCAATAACTGTATGAAACTGTAAAAATAACCGGAAGCGCTATGCGATTTTGCTGTCGACTAGCTGCCTTCATTTTATTTTATTAATATTAAACCTGTATCATCAACATACAAACAAGTATTGTATGGGACAAATAAAACTTCACATTTCCTAAATATAAGCTTTCAGATTTGTGCTGATGGCGAAGATTGTAATTTAGATGGCTAACAACTAATTGCACGCTCCAGTTCGAATATTGTAGTTAACAAAAATATCTAATTAGTCCGTCAGATAGATTTCCAAAAAATATTGTACACAATTTTTTTCTTTTTTCACGTAAACAAAAAATGAAAACGATGCAGTCTTTTGAAAACTCGTGGAGTACATTTTTACCGGCCAGTGACGTCAAAAGCCCCCACCAATGACCCATGATCTTTGACGCGTTTTAGCTTCGTAAATTTTTATTAATTTGATAAAACAAAAAACACGTATTCAATATTTTTAATCTAACTGACGGATTAAACTGATTTTTTTTTGTCAGGAAACATCCCTATTGAATGAAGCAAACGACAGCGCTATCCAAGTTGCTACGTACTGATCGAACAAAATCTGACTCATCGATTCGAGATTAAATGGCCATCTTGGTCTTCTAATGTGTCACGTTTCCAACTTGCAAACGTGACACTTAAGAAGATTTATTCTCATAATATACTTATTTGTATTGATGCCAGCTATTAAATAATACGGGTTTAATACGCAGTCGCTATTTCGGAAATGAAATAAAACGGCGTAAATTAGGCCAACCAAATAATTCAAAGCCTTAATGTCTGCTGAATGCAATCAACTGATTTTTAAACTGAAATAAAATTATTTTTCGTATGCAATGGAATTTGAACCTTGGCCCTTATCATATTGAGTTTGTTTCTAAAGAATGGTCCTAAGAATTGCATTCAATTGACTACCAAATATTCTTAAGTTTAAAACGCCTGCCTATTTCGCCTTAGTCTTAATTTATGAACAATTAAACTTTCAGATCAAATGAATATCTGTAACGCTGTCTTATGTTTAATGTAATATTTCAAAACCAAAGATAATGAATAAAACCTTTTTATTAAAGATTGTATGTGTTTTATTAAGAATCGCTGTTTAAAATGTCACGTGGTCGCAAGAATGACTGTCCGTGACTGGTTTTGTTTTTGGAGAGTGGGAAATCATTAAATGACTCCTCCCGCTCTGGACGGAGCGGTAGGGAGTGTCAGACTTCTTCTGACTAAAAACCACCCATGTTGCTTCTTAGCCCTTTGTGTGAACTCACGAGCTCCAAGACACAATCAATGTATTGTTTTAATAATAAGGTAGTTAACAAAAAAAATCGAATTAGTCCGTCAGATAGATTTCCAAAATAATTATATTGAACACGTATTTTTTCTTTTTTCACGTAAACAAACAATGAAGACGATACAGTCCTTTGAAAACTTGTGTGACGTCATATTCTAAGACATTAGTATGACATGTTTTACCGGAGACGGCGGAGAGTGACGTCACAACCCCCCACTCAAATCTTTGACGCGTTTTATCTTCGTCAATTTTATTGATTTGATAAAACAAAAATTACGTATCCAATATTTTTCGATAATCTAACAGACGGACTAATTAGAATCATATTTTTTTTAGTCAGTAAACATTCCTATTATCTGTGAAAATATAGAAGAAAACCTTACACTGAATTTCTGCGACGAAAAACATTAAATGGTAACCAGGAATATTCGAATAATCCAATTCGAAAATTATCTATCCATCTATTGAAACAAAATATAATGCATCCGATGTGTCAAAATTGTTTGAGCTCGTTCGCTGTTTTTGTTAATTTTCGGAATGGCAAACCCGAACACACTATGTTGGCAATAAAAAGCAAAAACAATTGTTTAAAAAAAAAATATTTGACTTTCAAAAATAAACCCGAAGTGTAACATTTTCAAATAATAAAAAAAGTATTTTGACTTTTTGCTAGTTTTCATGGCTAATGATGAAAAAGAGGGCGCGGCCAAATTAGGGTGGGCCCCCAGCGCGCAGTGTTTTATGAAGCCCGATTTTCGGACATCCCATTTTTATTGAAAAACCTGACAGAAATGATCATTTAAATGCAAGATTTCGCATCCCCATTTAGCTACTAAGTCTAGTTTCTGAGTTATAATTTTTTGAAAATCGACCAATTTCTATTTCGATTTTCAGAAAAAACAAAATTACATTTAATCTAAGCGTCATAGAAATAAGGATGTTAAGTACATTGATGGCGCATCTTATGCCGAGTATTTTAGTGCATAAATGAACCTCGTAACTTTGCTTGATCCCGATATATACGTGTTTTTTGGTTTTAAGTTTTTCTTAATTTTCTCGAAAATTCCGCCGTTTCGGGAAAAGTTGTTTATACTGAAATTATTTCGATAACTTTTCCAATATACCACATAAATTTCACAACCCAATTCCATGGAACTTGGAAACCACAACGATTTTAAGTTTTATCCGCATTTTACGTCGTTAGGGTTGTCAAAATCTCAGATTTTTATTTATATCCGGATTTTATATGCACTTGGTTTGCTATTTATTTCGAATTCTACATTAAAACAAACAAATGAAGTATACTTACCTAAAGGGGACTTTAAACTTGATATTTCTCGCAAGAAGTTAGTACAATCGTCACAGCGTTAAATCGTCGGACTCTTTTTTCTTCACAAAATTGTTTACATGTATGTATTTATCAATTATATTATATTCCTCTCTGTTTCTCTTTTTTAAGTTATACCCGCCAAGTTGTTTCTGTACTACCATAACGTCAACTAGTAAAAAATGCGTAAGGCATTAAGTCCGCCTTTGTATAATGTTTTTTTACTTGTGTATAGAGTTTTTAACAAACAATAATAACGTAAACGTAACATCACGCCTGTAATCCCCGAAGGGTTAGGCAGAGGTGTACCTAATAGTACACCCACATTTCGCCGGTTATGTTTAAGGCCCATGTAATAGGGGGCGAGCCTAATGCCATCAACCGGGCACACATCCAAACTCCGTGGCTGTTACTGATAAATTCCTGATGGAAAAAGCCAATGACACTTTGCCCGACACGGCAATCGAACCCAGAACCTCATGCTCAGCAGTCGCGCTTGCAACTACTAGACCAACGAGGCAGTCAAATAAATAAAAATATTTTTTTGAAAGGTCCCTGTAGGCTGCCAGTAATTTGGTTCACGTTCTGTTTGTCATTCTGACAACGGAACTTTTACTTTTACGAAAAAATTGATCCACAAAATTAGGATTTTAATCCTAATTTTGTTGACGTTGAAATTGACAACCCTAACAAAAATAGTTAAATTGGAATAACTTCTGAGTTCCATGGATTTGGGATGTCATAATCATGTGGTTTATTGGGGAAGTAAATAGAATTATTTTTGTATAAATAACTTTTCCCGAAACGGCGGAATTTTCGAGAAAATTAAGAAAAACTAAAAACCGAAAAACCCGTATAAATCTCGATCTAACAATGGTGCGAAGTTCATTTACGGACTAAAATACTCGGCATAAGATGCGCCATCAATGTACCTAACACCATTATTTCGTAACACGCTTAGTTTGAGCGTAATTAATTTTTTTCTTAATATCCGGATGGAAAAATTACGATTTTCAAAAAATTCTAACTCAGAAACTAGACTTGGTAGCTAAATGGGGATACGAGATCTTGCATTTAAATGATCATTTCTGTCAAGTTTTGCAATAAAAATGGGATGTCCGAAAATCGGGCTTCATAAAACACTGTGCAGCGGCAAAAACGCACGCCACGACACTGGGGTCCACACAGACCTTGGGGTCGTTTGCAAGCTATACGACTCACTGATTAATACTTACCTACTCGTTTGTAGTTCAGCATGGTGTCGGACGTAAAGAATAGCACCATCCCATATCTTCCCGTGGATTTCGTAAGAGGCGACTAAGGGACTTACCAGAGAATGGGCAGCAGCGTTCTCTGTGCCTTTGTAACAACCATACTGCGATCGCTGCAACCCGCCTGCCAAGCGTGCCGATTATGGCAAATCCACCCCCCCCCCCCTCGGGGAGGCCTATGTCCAGCAGTGGACGTCTTATGGCTGAAATGATGATGTATGATGACTCGTTTGTAGCGGATAAAAGGCTTAGGCTACTGAGGCCCATCTATCTTATCTACACAAATTTATAAAGAGGAAAGATTTGCATTTTTGTGTGTGTATGTTTGTAATGAATAAACTTAAAAACTACTGGACCCATTTAAAAAATCTTTCACCGTTGGGAAGCTACACTATTCCCGGGTGACATAGGCTACTTTTTATCCCTGTATTCCCACGGGAACAGGAACTACGTGGGCGAATCCGCGTGACGTCCGCTAAACCAATATATTGTATTAATAACTATCCTCTAAACTACATAAAAGTTTATAACTACACACGTAAAATTCGCTGTGTGTGTGGCTGGGTGGGTGTGTGTGTTCGAGTTTCGCTGCGTGATATCGCTCAGTCGTCCTCTGAAGCGACTCGACCAACCTAAATAGGCAAGCACGGCTTAACCAAAAAACGACTTGACCCGAGCGACTGTTATTTATAGGTACTAAGCAACGAGCTTCACTCTTTTAAACTTCCCGCCACTCGTCTCATTCTTACCTACCACTAAATTACCTGCAAGTAAATACACTATCAAACTTACAGCACGGTTACGTAACAATAATACCTTTTGTGCGCGAAGTGGCAATGAAAAAAATTCGTTACTACTTTTCAACCTTCCAAATTAAAGACATTCCAATATGACAGTACTAAGTTTGTCTTTAAAATGACAAAATAGTTACAATATCGATAGAACGAAATACATTGCGGGTTTCGCTTGAAGTTTATAGTAAAAAGTTTACAAAAGCAAGCAATGTATAATACATATTGCTGTTTTGTCTTATTTAGAGGGGGATAAAGGCACGGCAGGACCGGTTTCGCGGATTGAGTCTGGCGGGAAAACTATGCATGGAATGCGGCAACCGCTCGATGGTCCGGAACGCATTGTGGGAGTACCGACCACAGAGTATTAAGATAAATCTGTTTTGACTTTTGGGCTGTCAAAATAAGTATACAGTGGTCATTTTGCAAATAAATAAATTTTCACTCTAGATTTTTAAAGTCAGGATTACTGCTACTTTGGCTAGAATTTTTGTAGATTCATATTCTTGTTCTGTTTTCGATCACAAATTAATGATGTTTTTTTCTTCTTTAGTCTAAACGTAATTAATGTATTTTCTTTCTTTCTTTGTTACCCTATGTCTATCAGAGCAAAACGTATTTATGAATAGATACTTTAGTAGGGATTCATCTATTCGCTGATTAAAGACTTGATTTTGCTTTGTGAAGAGACTTCATCATTCAAGCTTCATCTTTTTGTTAAAGTGCCTGTAGGTAAGTGTAACTGAATTATTACATAATTTAGGTAAATAAATTCTTCGAGAAGGCTTCGAGTTTGAGTTTAAGTTATAATACCTAGTTTGATTAATAAACTTGATCTAATGTGGTGTTTTTTTCACTTAAAATGGAACTGACTCTTCGCTTCCAGTGTGAAACAAAGATTGATCACTGAATTATCAAATAAATAACAAATCCAGAATTCTGTCTGTGACGAATAAAATTGAATTTTAGAGCTATTAGAAGACGGAAATCAGCGCCATCATTAGGTACCAGGAAAATGCAGTCAGTAGATACTTACAAAACTTTGAAAAAACACATACTGTACCTATATCAGTTTGGTTTTACGGTAGAAATTACATAATCGCTGAAAGTATGGAAAGTTTCTAATATCTGTGTCATAATCTGATAAAAAATTGATAAAATTCGTTAATCGTCGATAATATCGATTACAGCATGGGTTCAAACAAGCATTGGTTCACACAATCATTGTTCAAAAATGCGATTCGGACCGTTCGGACGCGTTCACTTCGCTGTCGAAACGAATGAACGTCGCGAGCGAGCAAGAGGCTTCGACGCGATCTGTCAAACTGTAACTTTGTTTTAACTTGAAATGCCGACATAATTTCGCTAAAACAAACTTTATTTACAAATAGAACTAGTAAACAGTGCCTTAAACATTATTTTTAATGTGTTATCTAGTTGTTTAAAGTGTTTTATGTGTTGTATTTTGTGTTTAAAAGTTATGTTGTGAGTGGGTCAAAGTTTTGTGGATTTTTACATATTTTGCACGGATTTTCCGGCGTGGAGCACAAAATTCGCCCTTTATAAGGTAATTCCTTTATTCTTTTACCCCTACTTTTATATAACAAGTTTGTTTTCAAAAGTTTTCGCTTAGTTTTTAAGTTTCTAACAAGACGTGGAACGAAAGTAGAACGCACACGCGGCAATTTTTTTTTTAACTCAAAAGTAAACAATGAGGTCTACGTACAGGATTGAAACCTGTTTGGTATTTTTTTGCGGGAAAATTGGTCGAATTAATAATGTCGGTGTATGAAAAGTTATTTCTAAGTATGATTCAAGCTATTAGGCCGCCCACGCACTTGTTTTAACATACTTCGCCGGTTCTGAAGTGATGTTATTGCTCAAGTATGTCGTGTACAGTTAGCTTTACGTCATTTCCAACTTACCTGTAGGATATTTTAATGTAGACAGTATTAATTAACTTACCATTCATGTTAATATTAAAAAAAACATCCCTTGTTTACTAAGAAGTTGTATTTATCACAGGTGTCAAGTGCTACCCAAGTTCCTGGGAAGAAACCCTGTAATTCCAAAAAATCCTGAAACACCTTGAAGCCTTGTCATAATCCTAGACCAGATAATTCCAGATCAAAGAACTCCATGAAATAATTTTTAATAACTAACTTTTTTGAAATTGAATAGTTTTTTTATTGTGTTGTTTTTATTTTTAATTAAATATAAAACAATTTGATGCAGAGAAATGATACTGTGAAATAATTTGCTGTTCTATATTTTTTATAGAACAGACATTATTGCACTTTCATTTAAAATGACTTTCTTGAATCATCATCGCTGGTGTTTTATAGAAAAGTTTCTGTCTCTAAGTTTTTCACAACATCTACTGTATTTCTGTGAAAGTACTTCCATAACATAATCTTACAAAGACCACCATTACTACAAAGATAGTTTATAAAAAGTCATAAAGGCTTCTACTCTTAACTAAAAGCAGCATATCAATATTTTTATGTGTAGTAACTGCCGTCTGACCTCTGCTACTCCGCTAGTAGAAGATATTGCAATCGCAGTATAAATGTATAATAAAACCATTCATTACAATAAATTCATAATGTTCTCTTTAAGTACTATCTTAAGGGGGATGCTCTACAATCCATTCATATTTTACACACAAATAAAAGTTTTTTCTTACGTAATGTCGCACATGTAAGCCCTGAAAGTTTAGGCAGAAGAGTACATAATAATAAACCTACATTTCGCCAGTTGTTTAAATCCCATGCATGCACACTTGATTGCTATACCAACACTCTTCAGTACTTCTTCACCACATTTATTACACACAGAAAAAACAACAGCCTAACTGTGAAACTCTTCATTGTTTCCCTTCTGCATTTAAAGGAAGGGTAACAGGCATCTTCTGGGCACACTCATCCTTCGTAGACTGCATCCATCGCTTTCCATCAGGCGTGATCAAACGCAACCCAATTAGCAGCAAGAAAACGAGTACCTATTCACCTTAACTCAATGATAATAAATACTCCACACAAAGGATCCTCCTTGTCTGCAATAAATATAATATTTACTATCTGTATGCTCTTGACCCCTAACTTTCACATTATCTTGTCTGTAAAAAAAAATAATATACATATAACAATCCAGTTTTTTTTTAGGAGGAGCTCGTGGCTTAATAAGAACTGCCACTCTGGTCGATCTTTAGGTTAAGCTGTGCTTGCCTAGGTCGGTCTGTGGATGGGTGACCGCCCGACATACCGAGTATCCTCCGTGCCTCGGAAAGCACGTTAAGCTGTTGGTCCCGGTTGCCATATATAGATCTTTGGCAGTCGTTACAGGTAGTCAGTGACCTGAAATTCTGACATCCAGTCTTACCAAAGAGTATCGTATTACCTAGTATTAACTGGGTTGTGGAGGTCAGATAGGCAGTCGCTCCATGTAGAATACTGGTACTCAGCTGCATCCGGTTAGACTGAAAGCTGACCCCAACATAGTTGGGAAAAGGCTAGGCAGATGATGCACTATAGTGATACATAGGCGGACTTAAACTATGTGATATCCAAGTCGTTTCATCGGGGGTTTACCTATTTGATACAAAACTATTTAAAAATAACAAAATACTCGTTCTCATACTGATAACATTAACAAATAGGTAGGTAAATTGGCAGAATAGTTGGCCCGACTGAGCGATTGGCTTCTGCGCTGCGTTTCGCGAATTCGATTCCCGAACGGACCAAAAATTTGTATGCCCTCAGGTAGTTATTGCGGGTTTGGGTGTTTGTGTAGTGTGTGTTAAACTTCTGTAAACGCGCTCACGATATATAATTTCTTTTTTATGAAAGTTTTTTTTTATTGTTTTGCTTCGTCAATCGTCAGCTACAAGCTATCATCTAACGAACCTATTTTTGCGCCACCATTTATTTTGTTGGCGGAAACTGATAGAAACAGCATTCACATCCTTATCTTTAGTACATCCGTATCCTAGTTTATGCCTACATCGTGGTCAGCTTCTACTATTCCATTCCTGATAACAATCCTAAAATTAATATCAGCATGATCAGCGGTCGACTCGTAGTTTCGAATCGGCACCGACTTACCATAAAATAGCTCCATAAAATAAAGTCACTAGTTAAATCCCAGTGTAGTATCCAGATCCACTAGTAGCAGACCTAATCGGTTGATAATACAATTAACTAAGTATCACAGGCTCACACCAGACCACGAAGCCTTAGTCCAGGATCACTTCACTTCCAACTTCCCGCCATCATGTAACTGACAGATGTCATTAGTGACAGCTCCCCTGACTACCTGTGGCTGTGAGACAGTGTTTACATATTATCTATTAAATAGATAAACACAGTATTGGGAATTTTCGGTTGGAAGGCGTCCCACTAGGTGGACGCACGGGACCGGCCAATGTGGCGACATTTGGGGGAGGCCTATGTCTAGCAGACGATTGGGAATTTAATAGGCTGAACAAGCTATGGGTACTCGTGAGGCTAATAGTACATAATCTATTACTGATTACTTATTTATTAAAACTACTTTATATTTCGACTAAGTTCGCGGGGCACAGCTAGTCTACACTAATACTGTAAAGAGGAAAGATTTGTATTTTTGTGTGTGTGTGTGTGTGTGTGTTTGTCTATACTAATATTATAAAGAAGTAAAGTTTGTGTGTTTGTATATTTGTTAAATTGTAAGGGGTAATCTCGGGATCTACTGAACCGATTTTAAAAATTCTTGCACCGTTGGGAAGCTACACTATCCCCGGGTGACATAGACTACTTTTTATCTCTGTATTCCCACGGGAACTACGCGGGTGAAACCGCGTGACGTCAGCTAGTAATGAATAAACTTAAAAACTACTAGACCGATTTTAAAAATTCTTTCACCGTTGGGAAGCTACACTATCCCCGGGTGACATAGGCTACTTTTTATCCCTGTATTGCCACGGGAACGGAAACTACGCGGGTGAAACCCCGTGACGTCCGCTAGAGACGTACTTAGCTTAAATAGCAGTATTCTAATTCTGACAATTCTTTCAAAGCTGGATAGCCTAGCAAGACGCCAAAGCCCCCGTTCCATAAATCCAAAACTGAATCATATTCGTAACCTACTAAATCGATTGATTCATCATTTTCTATCTATCACAAAAACCAAACGTACCTGTAACAAAAAAAAAAAAAACAATGGAAGCCGTTATCGCTGATAGCGATATTTGACAACCTTGAGATTTTGTGACAAAGGTCGTATCGTATTGTCGCCCATTGCACATTACCTACCTACCTACCTACTAGCATTTTTGATAAACTCTTTAACTTATCTTAAGCCTTGTAGCGAATGGGATTTCCTACAAATGATGAAGTAGATACCATACAAACATCTATCCCTTTTTTTTTTTTTTTGGGCGGGTGGAAAATCATCAAAATAAATAACCCATCCCGCTCTTGTGCAGAGCGAAAGGGAGTGTCAGACTTCTACTGACTAAAAACCACCCATGTTCCTTCTTCGCCCTAAAAACAACCCGCAAGCCCGACGGGAACATCTATCCCCTGTTTAATATTTTTACCATATCATCCCAATATTAAAAATTCTCGAATGGTTAGACGGAGATGTACTGACCTACAATTAAATAGTACACCCACATTTCGCCAGTTATGTTTAAGTCCCAAGTAATAGGGGGCGAGCCTTTTACCAACAACCGGGCACAAATCCAGACTCCGTGGCTGCTACTGAGAAATCCCTGACGGAATAAGCTAATAACACTTTCCTCGACCCGGGAGTAGAACCCCGGACCTCATGCTCAAAATTCGCGCTTTCGACCAATGATTTTTGACAATACCTTGAATCTTCGCCACAACTTTTATTACTAAATCGTCGACTGGGAGCCATGTACCTATGTAAATGGTTTCATTAAATAAACAATATATGTACATATAATTTTTAAAAGTACATTGTATGCGATCACGGAGTATCGTCACCTCACCTTGTACAGCTTTCTGAATCATCACTGATGTCATGCTGTTCATATTGACTGAGATGAAAATTACCTGACCAGCGAAACTTGAACGCTAGCAAAATATAATAATAATAATATAATAATTGTTTTATTGCAAGCATCAAAGGCCCATAGGTAAAATACACAAATAATATAAAATAATAATAACAAACTAATAAATATTAAAAAACCTTATAAACTATAACTACACACGTAACGTTGTCGGCGTCGTGTTTCGCTGCGAGGTGTCACGTAATATAAACAATTATTCTTATTAAGATCTATTTAAGGCGTGGATATACGTAAATTGGCCTTTTTTAGGATAGGTACATTAGAACCTTTTTATCCGCAACCAACACCGGATTTTTTTTTCGATAAAATCTACACAATCTAGAGCATGTCCTGTTTGCTTAAAAAAAAATACCTTCATAAATTAATATGCAAAGTAGCCTCTGTGTTTGTAACTAACTACCATTGTTCTCCTAAACTATCAATCATTGGATCTATTTATTGCTATCAATATATTATATAAAGTAATGCGAGGGGACCTTCGGCTTATTTTTGCCAATAACTTTCTAAATTATTTATATGGTTTTTTTTTACGTAATCGCTACTCACAAATCGCGTAGCTACTACCCCTCTGGCGCCCAATAAATCGGGTGCGGGAGGGTGAATTGTCAGTGGCGTATATCCAGCTCTTAATGAAAAAAACCTGGATGAGGCTGAAATGGGACCGTGGATGGCACAAGAGAGGCCTATACTCAGCAGTGGGTGAATTCAGGCTGTGTATGATGATGATGACGAATGAAATCTTACATTCACTGACAATAGAATAGCCAAACTCAAGTGGCAGTAGGCAGGACACATTGCTCGCAGAACGGATGGCCAATGGGGCCGATAAGTTCTGGAAAGAAGTCCGCGAACCGGAAAACATTGCGTTGGAAGGCCTCCTACTAGGTGAACCGATGAACTGGTGAAGAATGCGGGGATCTGCTGGATGCTAGACGGATGGGACCAGTCAATGTGGCGACACTTGGAGAGGCTGGTTCGCGAGATTCCTTAGGAGTTTTGAGCGAAAGGAGACTATGAGAACGCCCGCACCAAGTTTGGTAATTATCCAGGTTATAAAGTAGCTTTGTGCCTAATTTCACCCGAATCCATGGAACCGTTTTTGCATGAAGGAACAAACAACCACACAAACTCATTTATAATATTAGTATGATTGTAATGCCGCCTCACAGCCGCAGCCGGTATAAAATTATAATGGTCATTCTATACTCCGTGCGAGGTGCTAAAATACTAAAATACTGACCCGTTTTTGGTGAGTTGCGAAACCAGTTTCTAGGATTCCGAGAAAGGAGCATATCGCAGTGTTTGTTGATACTATTACTGATTGAGGCTACCTCATTGAATGAAGATTATTTGTCTGGGCATCATGATGTGAGATTACACAGAATTTTCGGAACGATGTTGTAGTATTTTCGGGACCCAGTGTTAGCGCCCATTTTATAGTGTTTGAAAATGTGCGAAGTTCTTCATTGTCGTGTCTCTAATGTTCATATTCAGGTTAAATAAACTCTGCCGATATGCATTAGCTGTGACAGTACTATTATGTATTCTGTGCTGTGACTTCGGACAACTCCACTAAGAGCAGAATAGGAGGTAGGTAGAGAATGTAGCAGGATGTGTACTAGTTTATTATAAGGAGGTTAAGGACCACCCGTAAACTGCAGTGGATAAGGTTAAAACTTAAAACTAAGCTCAGCACAACATGCTATGATGGTATCCACAATTACATTTTACTCTGGTTAGGCTTGCGTTTGTCCACAACTTGCTGGTGTGAAGCGATGATGGAGGGTGGAGCACGCTTGTCTAGAAAAAACCGATTAACTCGAACTTTGAAGAGATCCACATACACCGATCATGGAAGTTAATCAATCGCCATAGCCCATAACTTACGTTAGGTAATCCTTCTATTGCCTACCAAAACAGCTACAATCAATTTTATTGACATCAAATATCATCGAACAGACTTTCAGATACCGGGTGCCAATAAAGGTGTCAACATACTACAGTGACCGCGTATGGGCCGCTTGCCCACTGACCCGCGCGGTACGGTTAGATTGAGGAACAGGTTCTGATGTACAGAACTACAGACCGTCTGCCGACGTATGGCTGAGTGACCAGGCATTTCGGTTTACTTGTCAGTTAAGTTTGAGTTGCGATTTTTCATGATTTTTGGTTGTGTGGAGTAGATAACTGGGACCCTGATTTTCAAATATTTGTATAATAACTGGGGTTTTCTCAGTAGCAGTCTGGACATTTTTTCGCATTCTGGTAGTCACTTAAAGTTATGAAAAGTCCGGACCAATTACGAGGCCGGACAAAGCACGAACGCACGGCCAAAACCTCGGAGATGTCCCTACGTGGGACAGATAGGATGTATACGATATAACGTCGCACCTTTTTTCCATGGGGGGTAGGCCAATACCACAGAAACGCCCTCCATTTGCCTCATCCGCCTTCATACATCTGGGAACACACAGAATAAAATGTTACGATACTTATTTTCGAAATAGCTGCAATATAAATAAACTGTGACTTCAAAAATGAATTACGTGCAACGAACATGTTCATTATTATCTCTGTAAGCTAATTATCTATTATCAGACAGCCTTGGCATTGTTCAAATATTTGAGCCTGATAACGTTAGATGAGCTCATTCTTTTAAAGGTTTTTAGGTTATCTCATTTCTTTCTTTATTCTTACGGGAATAGATATGCAGTCAGCTGTTTGACCTTCCGCCATGTTCGGGGTTTTTACCGCCAATTTACCATAGACAGAAAATTTGTAGAGGCATAATTTTTTATCTGGTTGAGAATGAGACTAGAATATTAAATGGAGGAAGCACCTGAGTAGCCCGCTGAATCCATTTCTTATGTTTTTCGCAATTTGCAGGTCAGCCTCAGGTTGTATGTTGAATAAAATATGATTTGCGACCATAACGCGTGGTTACATACGTGTTATGTATGGTTGTACCTATATTTACAAAATTATAATCATGAAGTATAATCATCGGTACAACCCTCAGTTAATTTAATCCCATTGAATGACTGTTTCATGAAAACTTCTTACTTAAATCGAGAATTACTTCTCTGATTAATCTGATATCGAATTCAAGAGCTTTTCCCATGTCAAACACAAACAGACAAAATCAAGATGCTCCTGAGTCTCATGAAAAAAATCTGATGACCCATTAACTCTTTGGACCAGGGATTCAGACCAAAGACTGAATACTTTGAAGTAGCGCTACTGGCCACTAGACCAAAGACTGCCAAAGAGGCAGTCACGAGGCAATAGACAAATATTTTGTGTCACAGAAATCTAGAACAGAGTATGACGGTAACGATATATATATATCGAGTCTGGTTCTTCTAACCAAACAGACAGATGTGTTGCTGGAGAGTTTGTTCCGCCACTTCTTCTTTCCAGCAAAAACACTAGGAAGTGTCGAAGGGTGGGCGTTTTGGGGGACTGTCACTTGTAAATAAGTAAAGTAAAGTAAATTTTGACGTTCGAAAAGTGCTGATTATCAGCCTAGTTTGAATAAATGAATTTTGATTTTGATTTTGATTTTGATTATAAATTATGATTATTCTAAAACCTCTCGCCCGGTGAGAGACTAAACTGTATAAACAAAGAGAGATGATGTCAACTTTATCAATTCAAGGCCGCGATTAGAAACAGTTCGTGATGCTGTACCATAGAGTAGAGGAGCAGAAGGTTTACAAAATGCGCGCGAAAAACCAAAGAGAAGGTCGAGGTCTAAAGGAGGATATCTTATTCTAATTTATAAAAGGAAATGATGAAAAATTATTTGTATCCTAATTATTTTATCAAATTATCACAGTCATCTATTTAAAAAGCAAATTATGGACATATATATTATGATGAAGATGTTTAAATTTATATTTTAGTTTAAGTTTGTTTATTATGTGGCATTTTAAACTATATGTATATTGCTGTGCCCTAGCAGGGTTCATGTATGAAACTTATATACCTGTAACAACCTATGAACTACATGAGTGCAATAAATGATGATTATTATGATTATGAGGCGTGTATGTATGTTACATACGAATAAAAAAGACTAGTGTTACCAGTGCTAATGAGTACCAGTAAAAATGAGTTTTAATCCATTCAGAATACTAGTGCGAAAATTTAAACACTCGCACATAATTACCACGACTTTTAAGTTATCCAAACCGTGATGGATTTTAGATAAGTGTGTCCAATGTCCATGGAGTTTCCTGTCCATTCTTATCTTTGTGGAACTACAGTACTTTCACATGTTATTAGGCCTTGTGACTGTGGCTTCGCGTTTTTTACAAGTTTTGAGTTTAATAATACTTGTCAATTTTTTTTTTAAAGTTTAGTTTTAATTTTGTCATACACAAATCAGCAGAGTAATCTTAGCCTAGTTCCTTTCATTCTTCTTCTCCTTTACGTGTCGATGATCTCAAAGCGGATTAGACCAGTATGTAGCCATCTGCACCTCTCTATCATTTGCTTCGAGTAAATCCTGAAAGGTGGATGTCGTTGTGCAGGCTGGGCAGGATCCTGCAGAGAGAGTCCACACTGGCAATTTGGCCATCCCAAACAAATGTCCTAATTCCATTAATCAAGCATTCTGTGCAATTTACTTGTAGGTACAGAGTTGAACTTTTAAATGATAAGTTTTATATTGGCACTGTTCGTTAGATGACGTCGTCTCACTGTTTGCAAGAATGTGCTGTAAAAGTTGTTAGATACTTTTATTGTATTTGAGACTTAATTCCTGTAACAAGGTAACTCATGGGTTGAGATTATTTTAATTTGTCACATCGTTATATAATGGAAACTCCAAACATCATCATCATTCTCTTGCCCTTATCCCAATTCATTTGGGGTCGGCGCAGCATGTCTTCCTCTTCCATACTTCTCTGTTTCTCGTCATCTCATGAGACACCTCCTCCTCAACTCCAAACAATAAAGATAATAAAATCCCCGAAAATTTAAAAAAAATCACGAAAATCTGTAGTGGTCCTCGGGTTAATGCGCACTTACGACCATAGATACACTCGATGATATCTAAGACCTATGCGTTTGAAATCCTCGCAACACATTCAATTATGCAACCATACGTTTTCGCGCTAAAACTAAGTGTTGCAATATCAAATAATGTCAGATATATTGCAATGAAATAACTTTCTAGTACGTAATGTCTGCAAATGGTGACTTTTAGCGGCTTTTATTTGTGCATTTTATTATTTGCATTTAGCTATCGGCTTAGCCTTACCCCAACTATGTTGGGGTCGACTTCCAGTCTAACCGGATGAAGCTGTATTCCAGTATTTTCAATGGAGCGACTGGCTATCTGACCTCCACAACCCAGTTAGTACTGGGCAATACGATGCCCCTTGCCAAGACTGGTTGGGGCTGCGGGTTGTTCACAAGAGATACCGCGGCCTCGACATGAAGGACTAAGAAGGAACATGGGTGGTTTTTAGTCAGTAGAAGTCTGACACTCCCTTTCGCTCTGCCCAAGAGCGGGAGGGGTTATTTGATGATTTTCCACTCGCAAAAAAAAAAGTCTTTCCTAGCTTCTGACTCTACCCGTAACGACTGTCAAATATCTCCAAATGTCAGCTGAGACTAACTGTTTACTTTCCGAGGCATGGATATGTAATGGATGGTCAAACATCCATGGATAGGCCTCGGTAATCGTTGCTTAACCTGGAGGATTAAACAGTGCGGATATTATTCACCCACGAAACACACCATATCTAACATTGACATTTTACTAAACAAAAGGAAGGAAGGAACTTATTATCACTCTGCGTCTGTCTGTCTGTTCGCGATAAACTCAAAAACTACTGCACCGATTTTCATGCTGTTTTCACCAATGGATAGTTCTAGAGGAAGGTTTTATGTTCATTTGACGCGGGCGACGCCGCGGGCATCAGCTAGTTTAATACCTATATTATAAGTTTATAATATAATTGTACAGTCAGTGCCCATTTTTACCTGACCCCTCGTATAAAGAAGAAGAGGGGTCAGGTAATGCTGGGTACTGACTGTACCAGAACAGTTAGGTACCTATAAATAAATAATTGAACAAACAATTCAATGTATTGCTTTAATTACTAATTATTATGTTGATACGACACGTTCGTAGTAGTTATATTTATTTATTGTCTCTTATATTGTAGGTAACTATGGAGGATGACATACTTTATTTAAACGTGAGAACGATGTTATGTACAATAAGTTATTTTTCTGATAAATGCTTTAATTTATAACAAAGACTGACCTGGAACCCGTCGGGGCTGCGGGTTGTTCGCAAAAGATACCGCGGCCTCGACATGAAGGGCTAAGAAGGAACATGGGTGGTTTTTAGTCGGTAGAAGTCTGACACTCCCTTTCGCTCTGCCCGGGAGGGGTTATTTGATGATTTCCCACCTCCCAAAAAAAAAAAAGACTGACCTGGAAGTCTACAATTTTAAATAGACTCCGGACAGAGGTCGGCCGAAACAAGGAAAACCGGTTCAGGTGGAGTTTCATGATAGAGATGACTTTGCCTTGGAGTGTAAATGTAGTGTTGCTCCCATTGATATCAAAACTAAAGATACGGTCGTCCGAACATTTGCTCGACGCGTTCGCCATACAGAGAATCAGTGTAGTCTGCTCGTTAACGTAACCTTGTATAAGCGGCGTGGTATTTTCGAGGTATAAAGAACATAAATAAAGCTTTTAATAAAATTTACGACCGCACCCGAAGAGAGCCGATCGTGGACTAATAGTTCACTTCGGGTTAGGAAAGACCGTTTTAGGACCAAGTTCGAGGCGTCATTGTAACATGCGGTCCGCCCAGTCCTTACGCAGTAATATAATATAAGTCAATGGGTGTACAACAAACTATAGGGTACTTGATATCCTGTCCTGCCTGTCATTGGCTGGCCTTGATATCATGTTCTGTGCCAAACTCGTCGCCAAATTTTGGACACAATAGGGGATCGGACTGAGTCAAAAAAATATGATTCTAATTAGTCGGTCAGTTAGATTATCGAATAATATTGGATACGTGTTTTTTGTTTTATCAAATTAATAAAAAATTACGAAGATAAAACGCGTCAAAGATCAAGAGTGGGGGGTTGTGACGTCAGTTGTAGGTAAAAAATGTACTGACATGTGACGTTATCGAGGAGTTCAAGAGTTTTCGAAGCACTGTATCGTCTACATTTTTTGTTAATGTGAAAAAAAATATGTGTTCAATATTTTTTGGAAATCTATCTGACGGACTAATTAGTTTTTTTTTGTCTGATCCCCTATTGAATGAATATATCGCCGAACAGAAACACAAAAGAACAAACTATTTGATAACCTCTTTTTTGTTGGAAGTCGGTTAAAACAATAGAATTAAGAAACAATAAATTCTCCAACGCGTACCACGAGGGCTGGTTTGAGACGGCACAGGAAAAGAGCTCTTGGAAGGAATCGGTGGAGGCCTTAGCCCAGCAGGGGCTATTGCGTATCATTTTAAATGTCAGTGGCTATCATTCATAGTGTCCATCGATTAACTGTCAAATGGTTCCATTTTGTACCAAAACCATAACCATTTGACAGTTAATTGATGGACACTATGATAGCCATTGACATTAAAAAGATACGCAATAGAGTGGGACAGTGCAGGCAAACAAAAAAAAATCTCCAACAAAGCGACTGGCTGTTCAATAGTAAAGATTCGTAAACCCCAATTCACAACACACGCCAACATTCACAAGAACGCATTGTTTATTATTTTCCCATTTACAAACACAACAGCTCTATAAAATTATGTAAGTAAGAAAAAACCCGACCATTTTCTCTGCGACCTGAATTCTCTATCACTTGTAAATCAAGTGAGTGAAACGGAACGTGACTGAATGCGCTTGGTGCACGGCGCTTGCGCGGAAACGAACATGGCGGGCGACGAGGATTTTGAATAATGAACAATCGAAGATTAAAATTGTGGCAACGTATTTTCTGTCAGATTTTTGGATTTGTCAGAGAGCGCGAAGTGTTTGACAGCTGTCAAAGTGATCCTGTCGGGGCTGCGGGTTGTTCGACGCGGCCGCGGCCTCGCCACAAGGGCTAAGAAGGAAGATGGGTGGTTTTTGTCAGTAGAAGTCTGACACTCCCTTCCCCTCTGCCCAAGAGCGGGATATTTGATGATTTCTCAACCCAAAAAAAAAGCTGTCAAAATGATATTGATCGTTAAGTAGACTAATCAGCAACCAGACGAAATGCATGTCGCGGGTTCGATCCCCGCACGAAACAAATATTTGTATGACCTACAAATAGTTGTTCCGGGTATTTGTGTTTGTGAGTTTAAATGTTTGAGAACGCACGATACAGGAAAAATTCCTAGCGTTGTGCAACGAATTAAAGAAAAAAATACATGGCAGCTGATGAAAGTAACATAGTTTACGGTATGAAATCTATGCGAAATTTATTTATAAGTTTTCATCCTTATTGTTTCGTCTGTTATTGCATACGAGGGTCACGATCACGGCGAGGGTTTAATTTAGGGCAACAAGCAAAACTTGAATGTGGCATGAGGTTGTCCAGCAGTAGACCTTTTTCAGTTGAAACGAGAGAAGAATAATATTATCTGTGAATATTATTTACTCGATTTGACAACCCTAACCTGACCAAAGAGAAATTAACAACTTTTTCCTCGAAAGTCGTGGGAATAACAATATTAATAATCGATTTACTCCTCAATTCATAGACTACACCGTTATCAATTTCATGGAATAAGAAAAAATGATTCAAACGGAGTTCATTAATAATTTTCTGAATAGCATAGTGAGATCACCCAATACGGTCGTATCTTTACACAAAGATAACTGCACACCTATCAAACTAATTTCACACTAAAAAAGTAACCGTATTTCAATGGAATAAGACTTGGTAAACAAGTTTTGCGACCGCAAATCAAGTTGGCATATGAAAATTAAGATGACGTAATTCGAACGGCCCGCGCTTTTTTGCTTCGATTTTCAAAATTGGGTGATTTTGGCGGTTTGGCTTCAAGTTAGCGTGGCGTGGACTACCACGCGGGTCCAGTGCGGTTTGCTAGATTTTAAGACTTCGAAAGCAATCATTGTATTTTGTCATTATTGAGTTTTTTTCCATCAGGAATTTATTAGTAGCAGCCACGGATTCTAGATTTGTGCCCCGTTGAGGGCAATGTGCTCAATTGCTCACCTCTTCTTACATTGGACCTTTTCCTCTTGGTACCTTTTCCTTTTTTCCTTCTTAGCCCTTTGTGTCCGGCGCCGCGGTATCTCTTTCGAACAACTCGCAAACCCGGCAAATCTTGGTATCTTATTTTTAAACCTCAGTAACTTTTGATTTGGCAAACCTAAATAATTCAACCATAGAGCTATCGGTGAGGTCCGCATAGCTATAAGGAATTTATCGTAACCTGATTAACAAATACGAGCCCAGTTCATTGATTAAACATATTATTATAAGTTGCTAGACTTTCGGAGAACCACGGTCGAAGTCGGGATGAAGAAAATCTAATCTTCAATGTGCATACAATCTGGCAGTCTTCAATACAGATGGAGTTTTGCTGGATAGACTTAAATCCGCATAATTATACTTTATCGAATTTGAAAAATCAAGTCTAACCGAATGCAGCTGAATACCAGTATTTTACATGAAGCGAGTCCTGCATATCTGACCTCCACAAACCAGTTAGTACTGTGTAATACGATACCCCTTTGTAAGACTGGGTGTCAAACTTTCGGGACACTGACTACGTAGCAACTGTCAAAAATATTCAGATGACAGCCGATACCAAAACGGCTTAAGGTGAATAAAGGTGCAAAAAATGACTTTTTCAAGTTCCTGCACCTTTATGAACTTGGAGGCTTGTATTGATGATTTTGATGATTATATTTCTGTAACTACATACGTCTTACAGCCGCAATTTATATTTTAATCATCATACAAACTAGCACTGGCCTGCAAATTGCAAAACACGTAAGAAAATTTGAATTTCGTTGGAGCATTCACCTTAACGTGTTTTCCGAGGCACAGGAAACTCGCACATATTATGCACGGACCAAACTCAGCAAGTAAGGCTTAACCTTAAGAGCGACCCGAGCGGTAGTTGTTATTAAGCCACGAACACCTTACAGACTAACAATTTGTTGTGTTTAATAGTCTCTTATACGACAAAACCACAAACAACTTGGCCCACATAATCCATAAACAAATAAATCATAAGTAACTTTAATACATTCTAAGCAAATCAACGGTAACGATGCTTAATAAGCTGTTTACATCTACTTATATATTATGATTATGTAGATTACTATTGCAATTTGCTGTTTACATAGCTCGTTATGTCATTCTGGAGTTATGTGTGCAGTTCCAACGCAAATAGCTGCTTTAGATTCTGGGGGATTTAAATACTGCCTCGTTGGTCTAGTGGTGGCAACCGTGACTGCTCAGCAATTGAGCAAAGTCCTGGGTCTGATAACTGGGTCGGGCAAAGTATTATTGAGTCTTTTCATCGGTCGTGTGTCGGATCATTTAGTTCCCTTCAAAATGGTTGAGTTGAATGGTGCTGATCCATGCGTCATGTTCGTGAACGGGCGCTGTCAGTGGAGACTGGTCATATCTTAGTTGCCATGGTTTATATATATATATATATATATTTTTTAATTTTTTATTATATCTTTACTCCGGACGCTCTTAACTTGCACGTCTTGCTACATAGTTCTCACATATTATACCATCTCAACATGAATGATGTAATGTACCAAGATTTTTTGTAAAAATATTCTGATATATATTAAAAGAGTGTCCATGGAGTTTCTTGCCCGTTCTTCTCCATAGTGATCTACGTTAGGGAATGGGCAACTACAGTACTTTCACAAGTTATTATGCCTTGTGACTGTGACTGTAGCTTAGGAGTGCAATGCGTCGTCCCGGGGGTTGCTGCGTCGAGTTGCGCGTCGCCGGATGTCTGCGGCGGCGAGTGCTGTGGGTGCGGGGGTGCGCGGCGGCGCGTGCCGTGGCGATGGGTGCGCGGGGCTCCGGGTCGCGGGGCGGCGGTTGCGCGTTGCGGCGTGCATTCGTTGTTCCGTGATTTGGAGTCTCGTGCATTCGTTGTTGCGGTGTGCGTCGCTGCGTGCTTTCGTGCTCCCAGTGTTCGTTGTTGCGGGCATTCGGCGGCGTGTGGCTCGGCGTGGTGGCTTTCGGGATGACGTATTGCACTCGTAGTTTAGTTTTGTTTTATGAATTGTTCTTCTGACATTCAAAAATGCCTGTAATGGTTTAATTGAAATAATTGAAATAAATGCTTTGAGTGAGTTTGGTCCGTTTGATGGCAAAAACTCGCCCCCTATTTCATGGGGCTTAAACCTCCTCCTCCTTGCGTCGTTTTTCCTCAATGCTGAGGGTCGTGGCCTCTTTGGATCACTTTCTCCCGGACTGTCTTGCGCCAGCTCACTCTCTTCGGCAGCATGTAAGGCATCGCAGACTGAAGTCTTTAGGGCAGAGCGGAACTGGTCTGACCAGCGCATTGGGCTTCTGCCTCTGGGTCTTCTCCCGCCCACCTTGCCCGTTATCAGTAGCTTTTCTAGGTTCTCGCCTCTTTTTCGGGCAATGTGCCCAAATAACTCAAAGCTTCTTCTCTAGCATATGGTGCTGAGCCTCATTGGTAGCTTGAGCTCAGTTAGGATTGAATCATTGGGCTTAAACAGACCTGGCGAAATGTGGGTGTACTATTAGGTAAACTGCCTCTGCCATCGATTCACCGTGCCACCATTCTCACCGTTACACAGTGTTTAGTTTAATGAATCAAGAAACCTTACTGAACCAAGAAACGATGGATGATTTGGCAAGAACGGGCTGACTACTGAGATAAGATGACGAGTAATATTGAAGTATGGAAGAAGTAGACATGCTGTGCTGACCCTAAATGTATCGGTATTAGAGCAGGAGAAAAAATAATCACGAAAATCGAATCAATAATCACAGAGAAATTGGTGAACATACGTGACAGAAAAATGGTGGTGGAATTCATAACCTGCTCCTTTTTTAGAACGAATTTTAATGTAAATCTACAAGTAAATCTTCAAATAGACTCAGCGCTTTTGGCGACGACTTTGCCATTTTCAGTTGCGTCCATCAACTCCTGTGATGTGCAAACAACAGGACAGCCAGAACACGATATCAAGTGTCCCATCGTTTGTGGGGCATCACCACATATACACTCCAGCACGCGTAGTATGGCGATTCTATCTCTATTCTACCAAGAATAGACAAAACTTTTTCCATACAATTTGACATAAAATTTTGCTACAATCTGTCATTTTGTCGATTCTTCCGTCGACAAAACCCGTTTCTATGGTGGCATGCTACGCGTGCAGGTCTATTGCGAATCTTTTTAAATGTCAGTGGCTATCATAGTGTCCATCGATTAACTGTCAAATGGTTATGGTTTTGGTACAAAATGAAACCATTTGACAGTTAATTGATGGACACTGTGATAGCCACTGACAGATATTGCGTATCTTTTTAAATGTCAGTGGCTGTCATAGTGTCCATCGATTAACTGTCAATTGGTTATGGTTTGGTACAAAATGGAACCATTTGACAGTTAATCGATGAACACTGTGATAGCCACTGACATTTAAAAAGATACGCAATAGCCTTGCTGGACAGGGTCATCTATGAATCTCCACCTCTGCAAGTTTTTCTAGCTTTGCCAACCTGTGTCCGTACCTACAAGTACATAATATTAGTCTATTGTATGTCCCTACACTCCGATAACAGTGCCCACCGAACAATTCTTCGCGGAAACCGCTCCTGACTGACCGTGTTATTTTCCTCCTTTATTTATAGATAAAATATTATTACTAATACATAAATCTACACTTAGCCTTCTTAGAATATCAAGGTAAGGTAAGTCATCGTTATTTTTAATCTAACTATTTGTCACTGCACTTGTGCAGGCCAATTGCATCCGGTGATTTAGTCATGGTGGAAAATTACGTCACTGAGTATAAGTTTTTAAACTGTAATGGCACAAACAATCGAATCGAAGTCGAATCGATCTTGACACTTTTTCGAGTATCAGATTTTCGGATCGAACGATTGGCAAATGCTATTCACAACATAAACAATCGTGGTGAAAAATTGTATGTAGCCAATATATATATTTTTAATGAGTATTCCTATAAGTTCTACTATAGATTGTATTGAATATCCGTCGAGTAACTAAAAATATAATTAAAACATTTTAAAAATTATTTTAATTTTAAATGGTTACGCAACGACTCTTGCTTATGGTATTAGTACAAAATGGCGTCGTAAATCTGATTGGATTGCTCTTCTGATAGCAAATAACTGTCGGCAGGATTGATATAGATCTTCATCTCGAATCACAAATTCACAATCGAATCTATTACTCGGCTTCGGTTTTTTGAATAGCGATTTTCGATAGTACGATGGATCGATTGTGTACGACGGACAATCGAGTGGTTGTAAATAGCTGTGCAGGACAGAGGTTACAGTTAGAAGTCTGAAAGTCTATGCAGTCTTGCCAAGTGGTGTGGAGGTCACATAGGCAGTCGGTCCATGTAAACATGCCAGCACAATAGTAACTACAATTACAAACTGTCAATTTTTATAGTCGATTTTCAACTGTATCGCAAGGTCGAATTGGGTAGTTAACTAAAAAACTAATAAGTCCGTCAGATAGATTTCCAAAAAATGTTGGACACGTATTTTTTCTTTTTTCACGTAAACAAACAATGAAGACGATACAGTGCTTTGAAAACTCATGTGACGTCATATTCTAAGACATTATTATTACATTTTTTACCGGTGAGTGACGTCACAACCCCCCCACTCAAATCTTTGATGTGTTTTATCTTCGTCAATCTTTAATGATTTGATAAAATAAAAATACATAATATCCAATATTTTTCGATAATCTAACAGACGGACTAATTAGAATCATATATTTTAGTCAGTAAACATCCATTATGGAAAAATTGGCAGTTTCGGGTACCTAAATTGATATCTTGATTCTTGACGTCTGTGCAATACTGGTATTCAGCTCCGTCGGGGCTGCGGGCTGTTCGCAAGAGATACCGCGGCCTCGGCGCAAGGACTAAGAAGGAACATGGGTGGTTTTTAGTCAGTAGAAGTCAGACACTCCCTTTCGCTCTGCCCAAGAGCAGGGGGGGTTATTCGATGATTTTCCACCCGCCAAAAAAAAAAAAAAACTACATCCACAGCTACAGTCAGTTTTAGATTCTTTTTTATTATTTTTGTAGTTCCTGTGCTTGTCCCAAATAAATATTTTTCTTTTTTTACTTATGAGATTAGCTTAATTCGCTCGACTCATATGTGAGTAATTATGCTAAAGAAAACGATACCTACTTATTATACTTATTTGATGACGATTCATAAATGTTCGTGTTAAATGATCATCAACTGTGGCTTAACATAAATCGAAAGTTGGCTATTCGATTATTCATTCTTTGTGTAATCTGTTTTTTATTGTTCATCTGGATTCTTGACTGAAACAGCGTTTGTGTTACATGTGACAGCGGGTGTATCTACTAAAATTGAAGATAGAAATCATTATTCTCTTGCCCTTATCCCGATTCATTTGGGGTCGGCACAGCATGTCTTCTTCTTCCATACTTCTCTATTACTCATCATCTCAAGGACACCTCTTTTCTTGTCATCTCATCCTTTACACACCCCGTCAGTCGTTTCTTTGGTCTCCCTCTACTCTTATTTTATATCCACATTCATATCTACTCAATTTCTCACGACATTTTCCTCTTTCCTCCGTATCACATGCCTATACCACGACAACCGATTACGACACAACTTTTCAGTCACCGGTGCCACTTTCAGGCTTCTTAAAATTAAAGATAGAAATAAAGATCAATATTCAAACACATCTTTCTTTTCATTTCAGTACCTAATTGTAAATCCTTTAGAAACATTTTTTACGTAAGTACTTAATTAAAAGAAAATCAACAATCATAAAATTGACGTAAGATACAATACCATTCATAGCCTATCAATAAAAAAAAATAAAAACAAAATGGCGTCCCAACGCACGGTATTCAAGTATTACGGGAACGTTCGTGAGTTAAAGTATTAAGTAGCATTCCGATCGTGTGTAATAATAACGCCTTGAGAAAATACCTGTAGACCTGTTACCTTGTACCGCTAATAGGGTTGCCATTTTAAAATTGTAAAAGTCCTGACATAAAGCTGTTTGATGTTTGGAAAAAATATGGGTGGAAGTTTTACTTTCATCGCATAACATAACGCCTGTATTAGAACGGAATTTTTATTTTTAGTAACAAAGACCCATACATAAATACATTAACATAAATACTAATTCTTCTACCCGAAGCCCGGAGAATTAGGCAGAGGTGTGCCTATAATACATTCACGACATTCATTCACATTTGCAAGTTATATTTAGATCCTAGATTTCTTATATTATAGGAGGTGAGAAGCCTTTATCTGGGCTACTACTTCTGATAAAAAATCTGAAACCTAGGAATATAACATTCTTGTCTCAACTTTAATGTGCGTTGGATTGACGATACCGTCAGAATCGGACAGGAACGCACAGAATAGAAAGAGTGGCAGAAGTAAGGGGAGTTCTATACCCAACAGAGGGTGATTTCGAACTGAAATGATGTTTATTTTTCCTCGTAACCTTAAAAAAAAAACAAGTCCAAAATTGAACAATGACTCGTGCAGTGAAACTCCTGACGGGCTGTAAAAAGCCAGACATTTCTAGTCAAATTCGACAGATGTTTAATTGGTAACCCTAAGTGCAAGTATGGCTGCCAAGCACTCACTGACATTTGCATTCGATTAACCATTTTGGCGCCTTGCGTTGCGATTGTGCGTGCCCTACGTCAGCGGAATTTAAAATTGCAGAGTTTAATTTTAGAAAGACAGAAATTAAAAGTAAATATTTATTAGCCTCGCACAGGACAAAATCATAAAACCGATTTCCAAAATTCACCAAAAAAATCTGGGATTGGTTCAATACTTTGTTTTTTTTTTTTTTTTAATCTTTATTTATTGGAGTTTTATCACTCAGTGATAATGTCACCCCTTTAGCATGTACAATTATCAACTAACAACTAAACAATGTGTAACACAGTTATATTATAACAATTAAAACCTCTTAACTAACCCTATTCGTTCTTATAAATAATCAACAATAGCCGACACAATACTTTGTTAGTTTCATTGACTCCTAACCCGAACCGTGTACCTTTTTCCCGACGTTTTTTGGACGTTTTAGAAAGGAGGTGTTTCATGATGACGAGAAACTGAGAAGTATGGAAGAAGAGGACATGCTCCGCCGACCCCAAATGAATTGAGATAAGGGCAAGAGAATTATAATGTTTGGACATTTTCCGAAAGTGAAGTTATTTTAGGCCCTTAAGAATTTCGAAATGAACCAATTTTCACATTGTAATTATTTAGTTTATTTTATTTAGGACGATCATGTCAAAGTAGACCAAGAAGAAAAAAAAACTATTTTTATGAAATTTCTATGCGACCAATGAGAAAGTATAACCTTTCACATAAAATGGCAGAGTTAAAAGGTAACCAACATAAAAAACCACCGAATTGAGAATCTCCTCCTTTTTTGAAGTCGGTTTAAAACAAAACGACATCGTCACACCTCTTTACCGATATAGCGAGATCCTCAATGAAATGTCCAAATATTAGGGTTGTTGTACATTCGCCACAAAGTCAATTCGTCACAATTTGTAAACTCCATACATAGAAAGTGTACCTATCCCCCACATGCATAAAAAATATGTGTAAATTCGTCACAATTTGTAAACTCCATACATAGAAAGTGTACCTATCCCCCACATGCATAAAAAATATGTGTAAATTCGTCACAAGTCTTCATAGGTACATAATTGATAGATGGCAACACCTACCAAAAATAAACAAATTTTGTTTCACCAGTTACATGATCAAAATACAAAAAGGGCTACATACCATAACAATGGTAGGTAATTGTTACAATTTTCCCCGAAATTCCATTCATTTTGTAACCTGGCAACAATAGAAGGGCCGAAACAATCGTACTCTATGGTATCACGTAACACAAAAGAGGTTTTAACACAAAGTTATCATTTCATCCCTTCTAAATAACCACAATTGTTTTAAGATGCTTTGTTTTTATTTTCCATGTTAGTAAACTGTATTAAAAACGTATATTTTATTATAACATAAAATTACGCCTGGAATTTCCGAAAAGTAGAGTGTACCATAATAATTATAGTACACCGACTTATCGCCAGGTATGGTTAAGTTCCATGTAATAGGGAACCAGCCTATTGCCATCAACCGGGTACAAACCCAGAGCCCGTGTTTGCTACTGAGAAATGATATTGATAGAAAAACCCAGTAACACTTTGCTCGACGAGGGAATTAAGCTAAGGCCTCATATTTTTAAATTGGGACAACCCCGCCACACTATTCCCAACCCACTGTAACTCCTGTAATCCAGAATCAACAGTGGCGACCACAAGAAAAGCGCCGAGACAATGAAGCCCGACGAAGTCCCAGAAAAACGATTTTATTGTCTTGGATCCCGCAACGAAATTAATCAGAAAAGAATAGCGGAGGAGTGGGAAAAACATAATTTCCACTTCCCTCCATATCAGCAGGAGACAGAACAGAACAAGGCCAATAGGCACACAGGGACGTATACAACTAGGATAAGCCCAGTTGCCTAGCACCACGGATATTATTGTCGTTAATATTACTGGGTCCTAAGTTGTGAGCTGTTATATTTGACAGCTCACAACTTAGGACCCAGTAATAAGGCCTCATATACACAGGAATCGCGTTTGTGGACCACTAGACCCACGAAAAAATATTAAAAAAACTAGCAAACTAGTTTTTAAACTAACAGCTGAACACACTATCCTAAAAAAACTTGAGTTTTTGTCCTCAGTTAAAAATAACCGTCAGATAAATAAAACCAACAGTCGTTAACGGCCATCATCACTACGCGTCTGTCTGTCTGTTCGCGATAAACTGTTACCTAACATAAACTACTGCACCCATTTTTATGTTGTTTTCACCAATTAATAGAGTGGTTCTCGAGGAAGGTTTTAGTATTTATATATAATTTATTAACTTTTTGTAAACATTGGCTAAAATATAATGATATTTGTTGAAGGTGTCGAAAAAAAGAAGCGACATCCACGCGGGCGAAGTCGCGGGCATCAGCTAGTATTTTCTATAAAGGAAACAATCTCCATGTGTATGAGTTATGTATGAAGTCATACAGGAAATGCTCCAACGACCAATCATTTTATACCGGCACACTATTGTGAGACTGTCGTCATTAATGGACTCATTTCTGGGGTAAAATTATACGTACAATGATTTAGCTAGTTTTGATCGATTTCCCATTTTGTTGGGGAAATTGCCGCGGTTTGTGAAAGATTTACACTGTATTTTGACGGGATTTGTACTAGCAGACAGCTGATGTTATAAGGAATTAAAACCAAATCGGAATCAAATAAGGAAACGAATAGTTTAAGGCTTGTCTTTAAATCGATATCTGAATATTCCCTTTTATCGAACAAAATATTACAAAGTTTAACTAAAAATACTGACTTGCACACAAATTATGCACACTAAATAAATCAAATTCAAATTATACTGTTTAATGGTATTTGCAGATCTGTTTTACTGAACTGATAACAACCTAACATAGCCAAAAAAAAAACCTAACCTAACCTAACCTGAACGATTTAGAGTGCAAGTTAGTATTTTTGATAAACAATTCGTATTTTTACGATGTATGTAACCACATTTTTGGTGTGAATTCGATAAAAAAAGGTCATCTCGTTTTGTGTGTTTTTTTATTTTTTTTTTGTAGGACATGTTTAGTTTATCAATTGAGTTTTTTGCACAGTATTCATTTTTCTAGTATGTATTCAGTTAATTAGTGGAGTTACCTAGTGTACTGAAAAATTATACAAATCTACATTTAAAAATATCCCATACTTTAATAATAATTTCATGAAGTGCTGACGAATATCGCGGGTATCAACTAGTATAAAGAAAGGAAGAAGAAGACATGGTGCGCCTCCCTCAGATTCGGCCTGTTCGTTATCGGCCTGACATTTTGCACACAAATCTCAATGTCTTTTGGACTCGTCACTGACGGCCACTCCATCTTTTAAATGCTTAACCCTTCTTTTTCTTCTCGTCCAAGCAATAAGGTAGGTCTTAATAACAACTGTTTTAGCCTTTGTTTGTTTGATTTGATTGCGTTAGGCCGAGTTCATTGGTTGAATAATTACTTTTGTCATTAAAATATCATTAATACGAGTCTCTAATAAAGCCATTATTATTTGAGAAGATTAAGATGATTCATGTTATTCTTAATCTCGGAAATAGGTATTTTAATAACCTAAAATTAATATAGCAGTGGAAAATTCTAAAATTACAATTATAATCGTTGTATTAACGACTTTTAATCGTTTGTAATTAAAAAAGTAAATGTTTTATTAATTGTTATATCACGCCTGTAATCCCCAAAGGGTCAAGCAGAGGTGTACTTAATAGTACAGCCACGTTTGGCCAGATAATGTTTAAGTAATCTGATCATAGAAATGTAGGCAGGCAACCGATGCGTTGGGCCGACGACCTTGTTGGAGTGGCCGGAAAAGGCTGGATGCGAAAGGCGCAAAACCGGGAAGAATGGTGTGCATTAGGAGAGACCTACACTCAGCATTGGGTGGTGACAGGTTGAAGAAGAAGAAGAAGAATCTAATCGGGGGGGGGGGGGGCAAGCCTATTGCCACCAATCGGGCACAAATCTAGGACCCGTGTCTGCTACTCAGAATTTCCCGATGGAAATTCTCAAATAATTCTTTGCCTGAGCTGGGAATAAAAGGCCTAATACTAGACCATAGAGGCAGTCGATTTTATTTGTAACATTGGGGAAACATACTTTTAAGTGCTGACAACATTAATTTTTGTTTGACGTTTTGCTTTCCAAACGAGAATTTTCTACGAGCGAATTCTTGAGATGATTTCCGAGAAATTGACAGTGAATTAAAGATTAAAAACACTAATTAGTATGTTAATGATGTCTTGATAGTAATTAATTAGTTTTAAGATAATGTTTGTTCCGTTATGCACGTTATAGTGTTGTGTAACACAATATGAATCAGATCTGAAAGAATTTCCTTTTATAAAAGTTCTTCTGCAAAAACACACTGCGAAAATCCTCCCATATTTTTTCTTCGAACTGTCAAATGAAGTGTCATTCTCTTGCCCTTATGTCAATTTATCAGGGGTCGGCGCCGAATTGTGGGCCTGGGGATGCTGGGTTATGGGCTAGCTCGCCGTCCGTCTGTCTTACAAGCCGTGCCGAAGACGCGTTCGTGTTCCACGCGCGGCTCGCAAGGGACGACGCTTGCCGGGGCTGCGGGTTGTTCAAAAGAGATACCGCGGACCCTGAACACAAAGCGCTAAGAACGAACATGGGTGAATTTTAGTCGGTAGAAGTCTGACACTCCCTGCCGCTCCGCCCAGAGCGGGAGGAGTCATTTGACGATTTCCCACCCGAAAAAAAGGAGTCTCTATTACTCGTATTCTCATCAGACACCTCCTGTCTTGTCATATCATCCTTTACACAGTCCATATACAGGGTGTAAATCAACCCACCACACAGCCGTCAACCAAGCATTCTGTACATCAAACTAAGTACATACCCCTACGCAAAAATTTTTGCTGGGAAACAATTTTTTTTTTGGGTCAAAAATCACTTTTTACGCTAAAACTCAATGTAGCACTCTTAAAACATCGTGCTAGTGGATGCTTTGAATAGGAAACGACTCATGGAGCTAATTTAAGTAAAGTTATAAAATGAAAAACTAGTATTTACAAAAACAGCTGTGAAAAATTTGGAACTTTGACCCCCAATATCTCCGTAACTAGGAGGTTCCCAGGTATGGTCTAGAACCAAAAAAATTATCGCAGTGGTGGGGAGAACAAGTGCCCTTCGTTTGCGTTAAGGGTACTTTTACACCCTATATGTACCTACATAAACTCACGCTTTTTAAGGGGGAAGCAGAAACTTCATTACGCCATTCTATGATCCTACTTCTGATGTTACAAACCATAAGCGAAATATATTAAGGCTTGTATTCACGCCAATGACCTTGTGCATATAAACTACCCCTCTCGGTCGTAGATACGGACTTTAAACGGACGCATTTTTCATTTATTATAATTAAAATAATACATGTTTTTAAAAAGTAACAAAACCAAATTATTTTCCTTTGTATTTCAAAGCAGTAGATATTTTTTTTATATTATTTTGTTAAAAAATTAAGGAGTAAAATGGTTCCATTCAACGATTTGGAGGTGATTTTGTGGATTTTTTTTCGTATTATGTGATACCGATACAAAAATTATGGCTAAACCAAATTACGTGTCATATCATGTAGATTACTAACAATTTTTCTCAGATGTAATTTCTCTGTAAGTGCCGGTGAAAAACTGCTTCATCTGCACGCTGTTTTTAAGCTTTTTCGAGAGAGGAGCCTTAAAGAAAGTAAAATACATCCGTTGCCGCCAAAAGTCAAAACTAATCCTCGAGCGCGCGTTCACTGACAAGTGACATTTCATGTCATAGTGCGCCATGCTTCTTTTTTCTAAACTTTCACTCGGACCAAGGAGGTTCTAACGCGGCCGTTCCTGATGCTGCGGACGAGCGTTTCCTTAGTCTTCCTCTACTTTTATGTCCACATTCCAACCGCACCATTAGTCATTGATCCTAGTTTAAAACATCATTAAGTAGAGATTACTTTAATCTGTTTAACCACAGAACCATTGAGTATCGATAACTTTATTGAGGTTAACGCAAACGCTAATACCAATAGATTAAATAACCATTACGGTGAAGGAAAACATCGTGAGGAAAGCGGCATGTCTTAGAACCAAAAAACTCGAAGACATGTGTCATCTACCAACCCGCACTGGCCCCGCGTGGTGGATTATAGGCCATCCCTCTCCTAGAGAGGAGGCCTGAGTCCTTGCAATGGGAACATTATTAACATTAGGCTGATGATGACACTGGTACGATACAAACCGCCTCGTTTATATAAAGTTAAAAACTTCGTAGATGCAGCAGATGAAGTGTCGTTACGACATGTCGCTGCAGTCAAGCTGAACTTAAGAACCAGCAGCCCCAGTTGGATTATCAACATCAGCTTGTAATTTTTCCACTGCAAGGACTCAGGCCTCCTCTTAAGGAGAGGGAAGGGCTATAATCCAATCCACCACGTGGGCCCTAAGCTTTTGGCCCCGGCTTCGCCCGCAAGTACTTCTATAATAATTGTACCAGAGATCATACTACCGGGACAAAAGTACCTATGTGTCAATATAAGTTATAAACTACCTGTTTACAAGATTTCATCCAAATCCGTTCAGTGGTTTTTGTGTGAAACAGTAACCAAACATCCATACATTCTCACAAACTTGCGCATTTATAATACTAGTTGTTGCCAGCGGCTTCGCCCGCTACAACTCGAATATTATCCCACGGGAAGATAAAATCGGGATAAAAACTATCCTATGTGTTAATCCAGGTTATAAACTATCTGTGAACCAAATTTTATCCAAATCCGTTCAGTAGTTTTTGCGTGAAAGAGTAACAAACATACACACTCACACACAAACTTTCGCCTTTATAATATTAGTTTGATTAGTAGGATAGGACATAATATATGACGACAGAATATACCGGTCGCGGTGACAAAAGACGCACGTCCGTGTGCCTTCGTGGCCACGTTCTCGTTGCTATTCGCATCACCTTCGACCATAAGCCCCTCTTTGTTACTTAACCATCCGTAAGTATCGATGAGGAGTTCCTACTTCGAGCAGCGCTTACGTCAAGTCAACGTCATCCTGTTTGCCCTAATAGAGAGATCAGAATTCTAAGAATTATATAAAGAACGACAAGTTTTACTAGTTCTTCATGTAGTTCCTTTAAAGGGAATAAATGTATATGAGTTAGTCAGTTACCTAAACTAACGTTTATTTGAAATTTAAACAAGGGAACTGATCGCGATCAGAAAGTCTACTACGACCACAGAACAAACCTCTTTTATTCAACCGACTTCCAAAAAGGAGGAGGTTCTCAATTCGTCTGTATGATTTTTTTTTTGTATGTTTGTTATCGCATATCTATCTCCCTCATTAATGAACCGATTATCAAAATTATTTTTGTGTTCGAAAAGGTATACTCCCGAGGTAGTCCCATTGTCACCAAATCAGGATCTGATGATGGGATCCCAGGAAAATCGAGGGCAACCCTCAAATTGGCACATATGATGTTTCTCATATATTTTCTAAAGCTGTTTTTTGTTACTACGACGAATTAACTAGTAGTCATCATCTTCCCAACTATGTTAGGGTCGACATCCAGTCTAACTAGATGCAGCTGAATACCGGTATTTTACATGGAGCGACTGCCTATCTGATCCCATCATCATCACCATTAGCCATAAGATGTCCACTGCTGGACAAAGGCCTCCCCCATAGAACGCCATAAAGAACGACAGCTTGCCGTTTGCATCCACCGGTTGCCCGCGACTCTCACAATGTTGTCGGTCCACCTTGTTGGAGGCCTGCCAACGCTGCGTCTTCTGGTTCGTGGTCGCTACTCGAGAACCTTCCTTTCCCATCGGTTGTGGGTTCTTCGAGCGATGTGGCCTGCCCATTGCCACTTCAACTTTTAAGAGCTATGTCGGTGACACTGGTTGTTCGGCGGATTTTCTGATTTCGGATCTTATCGCACAAAGAAACTCCGAGCATAGCTCTCTCCATGGCTCGTTGTGTGACTCTCAGTTTCTCTAAGAGGCCAGCAGTTAAGGACCATGTCTCTGATCCCTTAGTACTGGGTAACACGATACCTTGGAAAGACTAGTTGTCAGTCTTTCACACTTTGGCCGTATCAACTGACAAAGATCTATTATTGACCGCCTTACCAGCAGCGGTTGCAGTGCTGAGACAATGCGAACTCGTAGCATGTAATGAACGGTCAACCATCCACTTTCCGACCTCAGAAAACGTAGCTTAACCCAGAAGATTGACTCGTGCGCTTGTTTAGCCACGAGAGAAAAGAGCAATGATAATAATTATCTCATTCATTTATCCTTTTACAACATTGTCAGTGTTGCCAGTCACAAAAATCTCCGCAGGGGAGGTCCTTCCGGCTGAAACATCAAAAAAAAAAGTTTGAAATAGTCGCCATGTTTTGTTTTAAACCAGGGCTGTCAGAAAATATAATGGGATACGAAATTAATATAATTTGATCATTACCTATATGTATATCCTGCCTGTTGCATAGCAGATTGGCTTACTAAATTTTACCAGCCACTCGGGGTCGATTTAGGTTTTTTAGCCGAGCTTGCCTAGGTTTAGTCAGTGGATGGGTGAGCACCCATTACTAACCGAGTTTTCTGCGTTTATAGCCCGGTAGGTACCCTAATCTTTTTTCTATATTAAAAGTAGCATGCAATGGGTTCCAGAAGACGGGCGTCGTAGTCGAGGGAGGCCTAGAATACGCTGGCGTGACGACTTTTAGAAATTTTCGTACGAGATTGACCTGAGAAAAGAGTGGAAGGCTATTGGGGAGATGTTTGCCCAGCTTTGGGACAAGATAGGCTTATATAAAAGAAAAAAAAAGTAGTTTAAGTTATTCATAGACCTGTGAAGCTGTGTTGTTTTGAAATTACAAACAAACACTTCAATTGTATTTTTGTATCTAAGATATTATCTCATATTAGATAATATCACCTAACCCATAAGTTGTCTTAACTAGCAACCCTGCTAGTAAACTTAGTCTAAACATAGCCCCGGGTGGGGCGCACGTGTTGGTACAACCGCACATGTGTCTTTGATGGCATGGTTCCGTATGAATAAGTGGAGTTTTGTTTTATTTGGCGAGATGGCAGTTCTGATTGTATTGTTAAAATTAACTGGTTCGTTCGGAAGGCTGGGGTAAATAAGTTTTATTTGATTGACAGAAATCAATAGTATGTTTTTCCAAAAATTTTGACATAACACAAATCATTATTCTCTTCATTAGTCTTCAAATAAACTGCTTACACGCGGCATTTTCTTTCATTTTAGTATCTAACTATACCCTGAATGTTAATTTATTTGTTTACTAGCTGATGCCCGCGGTTTCACCCGCGTGGATGTCAGTTAAGTTATATACTAAAACCTTCCTCTTGAATCACTCTATCTATTAAAAAAACCGCTTCAAAATCCGTTGCGTAGTTTTAAAGATTAAACCATACATAGGGACGGACAGACAGCGACAGCGACTTTGTTTTATACTATGTAGTGATATGTAGTGATTTAGGAAACATGCAATAGGGTAGTTGACAAATAAAACTAATTAGTCCGTCAGATGGATTTCCATAAAATATCGGACACATAATATTTTTCTTTTTGCACGTAAACAATAAATTAATACGATACAGTGCTTCGAAAAGTCGTGTGACGTCACAGTTTGGTACATTTTTTACCCGAAAGTGACGTCACAAGCCCCCATTCATGATCTTCGACACGTTTTGTTTTCCTCGTTTTTTATTAATTTGATAAAACAAAATACAAGTCCAATATTTTTCGATAATTTAACAGACGGACTAAACAGAATCATATTTTTTCAACCGACTTCCGAAAAGGAGGAGGTTCTCAATTCGTCTGTATGTTTTTATTTTTTTTTAGTCAGGAAACATCCCTATTGTGCTACTGGCGCCCTTGAAGAAAAGTTGAAACGTCATAATTATTTACTACCGACCTCTACATTACGCTATAATCTGAACTGATTAATACATGATCTATTTGTTATTTAATATTACCTAGAAATGGCAGATAATAAACTATAATATTAAATTATCTAAATAAAAAAACGCTTTATCAAGGATTAGTACGGATTAAAAATGGCTTATCTTCTATTAGAATTATTGGTTTATATATTTTTATCGTTATTAAATAACTACTTGATGACCTGTCGCTTGCATTGTAGGTTATAAAACTTAAGAATTATCGTTTTATTTATTTAGGCAAATAATGAGACAAGCCCGCCACACTATTCCCAAACCACTGCAACTCCTGTAAGCCAGAATCAACAGAGGCGACCACAAGAAAAACGTCGAGACAATGAAGCCCGACGAAGTCCCAGAGAAACGATTTAACTGTCTTGGATCCCGCGAAGAAATTAATCAGAAAAGAATAGCGGAGGAGTAGGAAAAATTAAAATAATAATTAAAATTTTATTTAGGGTAGTCGTTCGTGGCTAAATAATAACGACCCTCAGGTTAAGCAGCGGTTCCCTAGGTTAGTCTGTGGATGGGTGACCGCACATTACATACCGAGTTTTCTCCGTGCCTCACGTTAGTCCTGGTTGTCATTTATTGGTCCACAATATTGGTCTTTGACAGTCGGTACAGCTAGTTAGTGGCCCAAAAGTTTCATAACCAGTATTACCAAAGGGTATCGCATTACCCAGTAGCGTAGCCTTTGCCCAGTTTTCTTGGGGTCGGCTTCCAGTATAACTGAATGCAGCTGATGAGCTGAATAAAAGTATTTTAGAAGAACAGACTGCCTATTTATACTCGAAACTTTCTTGACGATATTTTCTTTATTTTCACGAAAGTATATTGGTCAACGAAGTGCCGACAGCCTACGCCGCGCGCCGGAACTACAGATATTTTCGCTTTCGCTTTGTCATTTACGCAAATCACCATCAACCCTGACCTATGGAATCCCGCATTATGTTACTATTACGAAACGCCTTTTATCTATCTATGTAAACTAGTATTTACAAAAACAGCTGTGAAAAATTTGGAACTTTGACCCCCAATATCTCCATAACTTGGTCAAAGTTCCAAATTTTTCCCAGGTATGGTCTAGAACAAAAAAATGATCGCAGTGGTGGGAAGTGCCCTTCGTTTGCGTTAAGGGTACTTTTACACCCTATATAGGGTACCTGGGAACCTCCTAGTTACGGAGATATTGGGGGTCAAAGTTCCAAATTGTTCACAGCTGTTTTTGTAAATACTAGTATTTCAGGTTATAACTTTTCTTAAATTACATCTATGACCCGTTTACTAACCAAAGCATCCACTAGCACAAAGTATTAACAGTGTTGAACAGTGTTCAACATTAAGTTTTACCGTAAAATGTGATTTTTGACCCAAAAAAAAAAATAGTTCTCCAGCAAAAAGTTTTGCGTAGGGGTACTTAGTTTGATGTACAGAATGCTTGGTTGACGGCTGTGTGATGGGTTGATTTACACCCTGTATTATATTGTAGTATTTTAATAACTTTATTCACTATCAACGTGACATAAGCTTAGGTATGAGGAAGGAAGCATCCATTGCTATTTTAGCTTCATTTAAATTAAATTCTGTATAAAATAATTAATAAATGAATAATTAAAATACCACTAAGTATTATGTTATTCAGAAGGTCATGGATTGAAAACCACAACAGGACATAATATATTTGAATGGTTTATCCAAGTTTGGTTGCTCTGTATTACCATGGGGTATCGTATTAACCACAGAACAGATAAAAGAGGTGCGATTGTTGGCCGGTAAATCAAATTTTGTCGACATATGAGCGTTTGCTCATATGTGCGGCGCGCCTGCCCCGCCCAGAAGGCCCTTCTAAATGTATTATCCAGTACTATCTGAGTTGTGGAGGTCAGATAGGCAGTCATAATATTTCTGTGTTATTTTCCTTACGCCCTTAATGAATCTCATAAGAATAAGAATAATTTATTTGTCAAACATGCGTTTACATAAACTGATTATCAGACATGCAAGGTATTGAATCAATAGATGTTGTGAGCGTCCATGTTTTGCCAATAACGGCGTACTAATTTTATAGGTATGTCGTGGATAACGATATCGTTCTAATAAAAGTTGCTCAATTGATTATTATAGTAGAGGGGTAAACGCCGTGACGTTATTTTTGTAATGGCGGCACGTGGACAGAGTCGTTTTTGGAAAGTGGGGATTGTCGAACGGGCACTTTGCATCGAGACACGGACCGAGTCACTTCTCCAAAACGAAACTGTCGGTTTGCCTAGTAAAATTATTATTGTCACTTGGTATTGTTTATTATTAAGTGTGCTAGTTTTAGATTATTAATATCTGATTAAAAGTGAGGTTATATTTACACGTTGTGTTATAATTCAACGAAACCTACGAAATGAACCCTCTACCACCGAACCAAAATGGTGACGACCCTATCGC
Organism: Diarsia brunnea; assembly: GCA_949774965.1. NCBI lineage: Eukaryota > Metazoa > Arthropoda > Insecta > Lepidoptera > Noctuidae > Diarsia > Diarsia brunnea. Next base: position 1,523,611 of record OX459025.1, on the reverse strand, counting down.
TCCGCCATCGCTGGCGTCGTCATCAGAAGTGCGATCTGAATCTCACGGCGCACAATGTTCGAGATCCCGCAGCGGAATATGATGCAGCTGATCGAGGGTATCAGAACACCAGCCTCATCATCCAAGATTGCTCTGCCGGAAATCAGTTCAGAGCAGCCAGATTCTGATCCACGTGCAAGTGCAAGTGCTAGTGCAAGTTTGAAGCGAAAGTTTGATCAAAACACCTAATTCCAAACCACAGAATGTTCCTACCTACAAATGTCATGTGTGTTCGTGTGTGTGTCATGTGATTGCCGTTCAAAGTTTGTGAAACCTGTGTCTACCACCAGTAAGGGACAAATGACTTCGACGGCTACCTCTGGAACCAGCAAACAAGTGATTTGTCTCCGTTATGGTGAAAGTGGGCATATCGCATCTAATTGTCATCGTGGCAATTCCGGCACGGGCGGCTCGTCCTCTGCGGGCCATGCAGTTCATAGCAGCGGAAGCGGCGTCTTCACCGAACGGCGCGTCGACAACTGTCGAGTAGCTGGTGTTTGTGGGCAATGGTAACAATCTGGTGAGTCGTTTCCATTTTACTATGGTAGTAGTCCCTATTACATAGGACTTGAACATAACTGGCGAAATATGGGTGTACTGTTAGGTACACCTCTGCCTAGCCCTTCGGGGATTGCAGGCGTGATGTTATGTTATGATAGTGAAGCCGAGTGTTCTCTCATAAAGGAAAGCTTATTTCAAAGGTCCAGTCACACCAACTCAGTTGTTAGATTGATAGGGTTAGGTCATTTTGAAGTATTTAGTGCAAAACAGGTTCTGAGTGAGGTTGTCATCGACGGTTATTGTTTTAACATTTTATTTCATGCTTTACCTAGTGATTGTATTCACTACGGTCTTATAATTGGCTCTGAATTATTACAATTTGGTTGTAATGTTTGCATGACCAAAGACGGTATTAAGATCTCAAAATCACTCGCAATGCATTCCTGTAACTCACAAATCCCTGCAGATTATAAACCCCAATGAATGACGCTGTTGAACGATTTCTCGGTAACATTTATCTTTGGTTTGCCACATAGGCGTTTTATTACTGGGGTGTTACATATTCGCCTTAAGAACCGTAACTTAACCGCTCAGCGTAGACCTTATAGGCTTTGCCACGAGGAACGTCAAATAGTGCGTACTAAAATAAACGAGTTCTTTGCTTATTGCAAACATTATTTCAGTTAAAAAAGCGCGACGGTAGCGATCGTATGTGTGTAGACTATCGGGAGCTCAACAATAACCCAGTCCCTGATAGACTTCCTCTGCCACTTATTGACGATTAGATTGGACGGTTATGGTGCTATACTTTTTCAAAACTTTAATAACGAATTTCGTGTCGTCGAATACCACAGCAAACGTACCACAAACGTGTAAAAAGAGTCAAACCGACTTAAAAGAATACGTCATCGTTTTTATTGACGCATTTACTAAGTTTGTTGTTTTTTCGGTGCTGCTAGTCGTGTAATTGTTGACCAGGGTCGTTGTTTCGCTTGTAAAGACTTTAAGAATTTTGCGACTTTCATAACATTAGTTTACACCTTATAGCCACGGGTTCTAGTCGTGCTAATGAGCAGGTGGAACGTGTTATGAGCACTATAAAGGTTGTTGAGTGCAGTAGAGATAGGAGATAGATCCTGACAGGATGCTCTCGAGGATGGACAATTGACCATTTTGTGCTATTAATAGGGTAACCATAGCTCGTCCCTTAGAACTTTTAATTACCAAGGTAGCTAGACCTCTTAGCTTAATGGTAGATCATGGTGACGAAATTGACATTAATATTTCCGTTGTGAGAGAACAAGCGACCCAAAATATTGAGAAAAATGCTTCATATGATAAGTCCCGTTTTGATTTTACTAAGCCAAAACTTGTGAAGTTTAGTGTTGGTGACTTGGTTTTAATAAAAAGTGAAGTGCGTAACCAAACCAAGCTTGACCTGAAGTAAAGAGGTTCTTTTAAAAGCGTCGAATTACTTGAGGGCCACCGATGTTTTAAAGTCAAAAGAAAAGTCGTTAACACGTACACAAGTACGCTCACGACCGTATCCGTAAGATGCCAACCTGTGAAGTTCCAACATAGTTAGACGTAATAGATGATGTTTCTGAGGGTGAAGGAAGCTCGACAGACTTATGATAGCGCTTGTTGGTTATTTAGGTCAATCCGCATCCACAAGACGCAGTCGCAACTGCGTACGTTGTCGTTCAGGGCGTGATGAGCGGCTTGTGGTGTGGACCTGGGTCTCGTAAGAGACTAGTAGTCACATGGACGTGACTTGGGCCTTTTGGCAATTGGTCTGGATCGACCTGGGACTTGAGGAGTCTATTTTCATGAACAGACAGTGATCTGTTAGTTGCGTGGTGCAACTGGGCCATCAAAGTAGAAGCGAATCATAATGTCAATGTTGTTGAATTTTAAGTTGAATTAGACTATGTTGAACTTCACATGGTTTCTGTGTATTATTGTGTCAAGTAAATAATAGTTGTGTAGTGTATACGATTTGTTATTTTTTATTTAAATCTTAAATGTTGTTAGTCAGGATAGACGAGTTAAGATGTACGAAAGATTCCTTCAAGTAATGTGAGTTAAATTTGCCTAATGTAGAAGACGGTGAGGAAGGTGCCTCCACCAGCAAATAGAACACATGCCATGGCTATTTGGTAGTGGTGCACGCACTAGTCTGTAGTCGTAACTGCAACCTAGTGTGGAGTTGTTCAGAGCGCGATGGGCAGCTAGTGGTGTACCATGGTCATTGGGTCGTACTGCACTCACTAGTCTGTAGTCGTAACTGCAACTCAGTGTGGGGTTGTTCAGAGCGCGATGGGCAGCTGGTAGTGTGGCGGGGACCTGGGTCTCGAAGGAGACTATTTGTACGGTCATGTATTGACCTGAGAGTCGCGGCCTCTAGATGAAGTGTTGGTCGTATCACATGAGGTGATGACGATATGGGCGGCAATAATGAATTGTCACTAGCTGAAGCCGGGCCATGAGTGGTGTGTTTTCTTTTTGAAATTTGATAATAATGAGTCTTGGAGGAATCTTCTGTGTTTAAGTTGTTAAAATGGTTTACTTAAAGGTTGTTTGGTTATTGAAAGTATCATTGTACCTACCTAAGTAAACTTTACGGTCAGGTCGGCCGAGTTTTCAAAAATGCTTCAAAGTTGGTTATTTTGTTACAGATACACACGAGGACGTGTAGCTCGTCAGGCTGGCCGTGTCGTGGATAACGATATCGTTCTAATAAAAGTTGCTCAATTGATTATTATAGTAGAGGGGTAAACGCCGTGACGTTATTTTTGTAATGGCGGCACGTGGACAGAGTCGTTTTTGGAAAGTGGGGATTGTCGAACGGGCACTTTGCATCGAGACACGGACCGAGTCACTTCTCCAAAACGAAACTGTCGGTTTGCCTAGTAAAATTATTATTGTCACTTGGTATTGTTTATTATTAAGTGTGCTAGTTTTAGATTATTAATATCTGATTAAAAGTGAGGTTATATTTACACGTTGTGTTATAATTCAACGAAACCTACGAAATGAACCCTCTACCACCGAACCAAAATGGTGACGACCCTATCGCTCCGCCATCGCTGGCGTCGTCAGGTATAAAAAAATACATTTAATTGCATTTTACATAATTTAATATAACCATTCTTAATTCCATTAAAAATTACAAAACAAATAAATAATAATTGATGCCAAGATATAACAGTCAAAAATAAATTAAATTATGTGCAGAATATTCATTATTATGCTATGCAGTCAAATATAATCATTTAAAAGTCAATTAATGACTGATGATGATGATTTGTTGTCTTATGGATTTAATTCAGTACTATGACGTCCTAAACCAGTCCTTACTAAATCTTATTGGCAACGCGACAGAACCATACAGGGTACGCCATCTCTTTTTCACACTGGATTAAGATAAGGCTTGTGTTTAAACACCGCCTAAAAAAGTACCTATTTCGGAACCAAAAAACGGTTACCAAAATGGATTAATGGTCACCAAATACGTCGAACGTACGTCGCCTAAAGCAAAAGCTGTTTCAACGCGCGCTCGCTTCGCTCGCATATTAAATAACACTAATATCTTCTGTCCCCGAAGTGCCGGGCCTCCGCCGGCCTCCTTCGTCGGCCTACGGCCCGGTGTCCATGCCGCCCCTAAAAATTGGTAGTAATATTAATCTTTGAGTTGGATAGAATTTGGTGACCGTTGATCCATTTTAGGAACCAAAAATTTTATTTGGTGCCTAGGCTTAGAGTCTTAAAAATATTTTTGGTGGGCGTCTAAATTATACCCTTAAGATAAGGCCTTCTGAAAACGTTATTGAATTTTTTCATCAGGAACTTTTTAGTAGCGACAGAGTCTGAATTTGTCATTACAATAAACTTGCCACCTATTACATGTGACTTAATTATAACTGGCGAAATGTGGGTGTACTATTAGGTACACCCCTGCCTACCCCGGGGATTACAGGCGTGATGTTATATTAATCCTTTTTTTAAAACTTTATTTTTATTTTACAGGTAATTACTTCGAAGAGATAAAGCCAACTCCTAAAGGTGAAGAATGTTAAAACCTGCGATTGTCAAGGTAAAGAAAAACAGATTAAGATGAACTACAATGGGGCTGCGGGTTGTTCGAAAGATATACCGCTGCCCCGGACACAAAGGGCTAAGAAGGATCATGGGTGGTTTTTAGTAAGTACAAGTCCGACACTCCCTACCGCTCCGGCCAGAGCGCGAGAAGTCATTTGATGATTTACCACCCAACATAAAAAAAGATGAAGTAAAATGCTACATATTTAAACTTAAATCCCAACTTTTACTAAATCTTCTTTACGTGTCAATGCATCTAGAACTGTGCTAGACCAGTATGTAGCCACCAGCAGAGCTCTAACATTGAAATCTTAAAAGGTGCAAGTGGTTGTGCAGGGTCGGAGGTGGCGCATATCTTGCAGAGAGATTCCACACTGATATTCTGTTTGTGATTGTTCAGGGATTTGGCCAGATTATATCTACAGCGGCCAACTTGGTCCTTCAATCGGTTAACAGACTTTCAGATTGGCTACTGCAGTTCGTTTCTGCTCTAACCCCCGAATACTGAAACGTCACTCAAAATTTAAGTAGCACTTATATTTAACAGATACTCATAAGTGACGTTTGACCATACGAAATCTAAAGTTTAGGAGCTGCTCAAATGTTAAGCAGCCCTTAAATTTTGAGTGACGTTTCAGTATTCGTGGATTAGTATCTCAAATTCAAATAGCTTTAAACGAACAATGAAGAAAACCTTAAGAAAAAATAAAGACTAACTTTTCAAATCCGCTGCATTAATACTCGAGTAGTAAACTGGTTTTTACATCAACAAACGGAATTGTACTCCAAGGTCGTAAGAGTCATAAAAGATTTGCTCTAATCACGATCTGGTCACAAGATTCCGTGATTATTACCGTTTTTTGGTAAAAAATTAATATTCTACTTAATACTGTGCAACTTGGTTGTGCACAGAGCACTCCAAACCCCAGGATTTGGAGTCCTAGTTTTGGATTTTCAGGGCGGCATAATACGATACCCTTTGGTAAGACTGGTTGTCAAACTTTCAGGCCACTGACTACCTGTAACGACTGCCAAAGATCCACAAATGGCAGCTGAGACCAACGGCTTAACGTGCTTCGAGAAAATTCGGTACCGTATGTAACAGGTAGTCACCCATCCACGGACCTACTTAAGCAAGCGTGGCTTAACCACGGCCTCAAAAAAGATCATCTTCATTTCACCCGAAAGACGTCCACTGCTGGACATAGGCCTCCCTCAAGTATCGCCACATGAACGATCCCGTGCGTCTCGCATCCAGCGGATTCCCGCAACCTTCAAAAGCAGGGCTATTGCGTATCCTTTTAAATGTCAGTGGCTATCATAGTGTCCATCGGTTAACTGTCAAATGGTTATGGTTTGGTACAAAATGGAACCATTCGACAGTTCACATAAATCTTCAAGTTCAATAAAGATACGTTGTATAAAATTTTGTAGATTTAATTAATGATTCTAGAGATAAGACCGCAGACGCATAAATCAATTGATGGTTGATGGTCTGACCTTCACATTTACCATTGAATTACTTTAATTTAGACCTGACTAGGAAATATTGGTATCAGCAGACATGAAGACTCTACAATGCATTTTCGCTTACAGTTTCAGCCAATATTGTCCCACAGCTGGGCAAAGTTCTCCTTCCATTCCTGTAGGCCAGTTACAGGCTCTTTTGAACGAAACAAAGACAACAATAAAATGAATCATAAACAGTTCTAGTCACAAGGCATAATAACCGTGAAAGTACTGTAGTTGCCCATTCCAAAGCGTAGATCTCTATGGAGAAGAACGGGCAAGAAACTCCATGGACACTCTTTTAAATCAGAATATTGTTACAAAACCTTGGTTACATCATTCATGTTGAGATTGTAAGTACATACATTGTGTGAGAACGATGAGGCAAGACGTGCACGATAAAAGTGTTCAAAGTAAAGACATAAAAGACAATCTTTTAGTCTTCTGTATTGACTCCTTAGAAAGAGCTCTTCATCATCATCATCATCATCAGCCCGAATTCACCCACTGTCGAGCATAGGCCACTCTTTTCAGGTGCCATCTTCACGTCTCTGTGTCAGCCTCATCCAGGTTTTTCCCCCAAAGGCAACCATGTCGTCTGCCCATCTCGACGCCAGACGACCCACATTTCCTTTCCCCGTTCTTGGACGCCATTCGACTTGTGATCACTGCGCCTAGCCAAAAGACGAACAATCATACGCCCACATACAGCCATCAATACCTTATAGGGTGTGACTCTGTCGTTGCTACAAAGGGACCTAATTTGCATCAATTTAATGCTTTCAAAAGAAACATTAGTGCAGACAAAGTTAGCGTTACGTCACTGAAGTCCTTGCTCGTGCGTGGCTACATAATAACGGTCGCACAGGATCTTCAAGGTTAAGTTGTGGTTACTGAGGCCGGTTCTTGGATGGGTGACCGCCATTAAAAGAGCTCGTTAAAGGGGAAGCTCAAGGGTACTTACACTTACGCTTATGAGAACTTTTCTGTAACTGGGGCAACATCAAAACTTCTTCTAACATACTTACTCATTCCTTACTTTTGCATTACATTCTCATCTCCGCTAAAAGCAATATTTTTTCGTGAACCCAATATTAAACATAAACATAACATCACGCCCGTAATCCTCAAAGGGTTACGCAGAGGTTTATCTAATAATAACCCACATTTCGCTAGCTATGTTTAAAACCCATGTAAAAGGGGTGACCCTATTGCCATCAACTGGGCACAAATCCGGACCCCGTGGCTGCTACTGAGAAATTCTGAATCGTAAAACCCAATAGCACTTTGCGCGACCGAGGATTCAAACCCAGTAGTCCCAACGAGCCAGTCATCCAAAATTATACAGGGAAAGGTCGTCCAGCAGGGCTATTGCGTATCTTTTTAAACGTCAGTGGCTATCATAGTATCCATCGATTAACTGTCAGTTTGGTACAAAATGGAACCATTTGACAGTTAATCGATGGACACTATGATAGCCACTGACGTTTAAAAAGATACGCAATAACCCTGCAGATCAGACATAAAGTCCATTTCACGAAAAAAGTCCCGCAGAGACGCAGCGCTGTATTAAAATTATCTGCCAATTAAATATTACATTATTATTATAATTAATAATTATTAATTAATATTATTAATATATTATTATAATAATAATTAACAATTAATTAATATTTATTATTACCAATTAAATTAGAATTACCAATTTAGTTCCACAATTGTCCGCGGACTTCTTTCGTGAAATGGACTCTACGTCGTGTGAACGAAGCCCAATGCTGTCAAAAGGGTGATTAGTGCATTCATTATAAGCATTACGTCAGTCGACTCCTTGAGTGCAGATAGTTATGTACTTGGCGATATGAAGTACTTACCGGTACAGTCAGAAGTCGTGATTTTTATGAGGAAAAAACCTTTGTTTCGGCAAAGTGGTGAAGTGGGAACGGTTAAACAAATATTGTTGCCTTTCGTGAAAGACATGTGAGAATTTTTACACAGTCCCGAGCAATATCACTATCACTGTATATTATAAAACAACGAAATATTATAAAACAAAGTTCTTCGCCGCGTCTGTCTGTCTGTTCGCGATAAACTCAAAAACTACAGCACCGATTTTCATGCTGTTTTCAACAATGGATAGAGTGGTTCTCGAGTAAGGTTTTAGTATATAATTTGACCGATATCCACGCGGGTGAAGCCGCGGGCATCAGCTGGTTAAATATAAAATTGACAAATTTCAAACGCGAATTACTCGCGAAATAACGATTACAACTTCGTGATGAACACACGTAGATTTTGAAATACTATTTATTTGCCTAGGTTAGTCTGTGGATGACCACCCATTACATACTGAGTTTCCGCCATACCTCGGAAAGCACGGACCCGGCTGTATTATAGATGGTGACCCGAAAGTCTGACAACCCTTACTAAAGGGTATTTATTGTATTACCCAGTACTAACTGGGTTGTGGAGGTCAAATAGGCAGTCGCTCCATGTAAAATACTGGTATTCAGCTGCATTCGGTTAGACTGGAAGCCGACCCCAACTTAGTTGGGAAAAGGCTAGGCAGATTATGCTTTTTTTGTTAGATGTAGCGATCACAACTATACAACTATGTAGGTTCAAAGTTGATGCTAATCCACGGTATTCGCCTGAGTAATTTGTCAACTTATTTTAAAGTCATGTGTCCCACTGCTGGCCTCCATTCCATTCTCCTTAAAAACTTCTTTATCTTATGCAATATCTGGCGATGTTCGCCTCGCAAACAAGATCAGATCATCACGTCGAAACAGCAGGTTTTTTCACGATTTCTGTCCTGGTCACTCAGTAAAAGCTGATCAAAATGAAGAGTAGCCCCTTTTAATGTACATATACTTTGACTTCGAAAACAGTAAGTCTACCTCAGAAGACGTGCAAACGTGCGACTTTCTTCCGTCGCGTCGAAGACCCCTCAGTGAAATTGCCCTACTTTACAGCACATCACATGTCATTGTTCTATGTTACACTTTAGTCTATTGCCTTTTTTGTATTCTGTGATCGTCTTAGTGGTAAATGTCGGGTTAGAAATTGTTGGGGTCACAAATGTTTAGTTTGGCAACCTTAACCGTGGTTTACTAAGCAAAAATTGAACTTCTGAAATCCTTACTAATACTATGCTGTCTGTCTCGCTTTCACGCCAAAACTACAGAAGCGATTTTAATGAAATTTGGTACACAGATAGTGTAGAGCTTGAGAAAGGACATAGGATACTTTTTATTGCGAAAAAAGGGTTGTAAGGGGTTAAAAGGGGGAGATGCAAAGATTATGTTTGGCTGTGATAACCGACATTCACCCCAACGAAACCGCGGGCATCAGCTAGTCACTAATATTCTGCTTGTCCCAACTTCGGTTGACACAAGCAATAATTACACCGCACATAGTTCAAAATCGTAGCATGGCAAGCAAGTAGGTGTCTCATGAGATGACGAGTAATAGAGAAGTATGGAACAAGAAGACATGCTGCGCCGACCACAAATGAATAGGGTAGTTAACTAAAAAAATCTAATTAGTCCGTCAGATAGATTTCCAAAAAATATTGGACACGTATTTTTTCTTTTTTCACGTAAACAAACAATGAAGACGATACAGTGCTTTGAAAACTCGTGTGACGTCATATTCTAAGACATTGGTATGAATTTTTTTACCGGTGAGTGACGTCACAACCCTCCACTCAAATCTTTGACGCGTTTTCTCTTTGTCAATTTTAATTTATTTGTTAAAACAAAAAATACGTATCCAATATTTTTCGATACGGACTAATTTGAATCATATTTTTTTTAGTCAGTAAACATCCTTAGTGGGATAAGGGCAAGAGAATTATGATGATGGTTCAAATTCGCTTGATACTTCACATAGTTCCTTATTTCTGGCACTTTTCTGATAATCTTTGACAGCACGGTTGGCGCAGCGGCTAAGCGATTGTTTGCAGCGCTGCTTGTCGCGGGTTTGTTCCTCGCACGGAACCAATGTTTATTGTATGGCCTTCAGGTTCCGGGTCTGGCTTTGGGTATGTGAGTTGAAATGTTGGTAAACACTGGGTGCGTTTTTGTAGCAACGTTTATACGACTAATTTCTGCCTATCAGGAGGTCGTAAATGACCATTTTTTTTACCGTAAAAACTCCTTTTCACACCAGAATAGGTATTTAAAATGTGATACCTCATACCAGCCATTCATAGATAACATCGAGCATATAACATGTGACCACAAATGAATACCAAAACTGGTATTTCTATGACATAAAGAACGGGTATTCGGAACAAGTTCTCGTAAAAAATGAAAAGGAAATAAATAACAATGTCTAGCGCAAGACTATTGTGTGGAACTGCCCCTTTAATTTAATGTGTTCTTTCTTAGGGCACGCCACGACATTGGCGGTAAGTCCCCTCTTTGAGGAGTGGCTGGAGAGGCCCCACGTTGCCCTCACCTTCCGTTTGACGCAGGTTCTGGAATGTCCTTCTGCGAAGCAGTGATGCTAGCGAAGGAGGTGGCGGAACGTGAGAGGGAGAGAACCTCTCGTCCCAGCCGCCGCGGGAGACGCCCCGGGCGTCGGGGGCCACGAGTTGGGCTCCGGCCACCGTAGACGCGGACCTGTGGAGGATGAGTAATTGGCAAGGGGCGACGCCCGTCGGGGTTGCGGGTTGTTCGAAAGAGATATCGCTGCCTCGATAAAAAGGGCTAAGAAGGAACATGGGTGGTTTTTAGTCAGTAGAAGTCTTACACTCCCTACTGCTCTGCCCAGAGCGGGAGGAGTCATTGGATGATTTCCCAAGACCCAAAAAAAAAAGGGTCTTAGTGTACCTAACAGAAATCAAGAAAAAAATGTTTTTATTTTGCCGTCTTCAGTTGTGGAATCACACGCATTATAAGTCAAGTATTAATTTTACAATGGATCGAGAAGTGATTAGCATAATTATATTAATATCTACATAGACGAAGAAGATATTATAAATTCTTTGAGCGCTAAATGCATATCAAAGTCAAATGTGTAAAAATTAAGTTCTGAGATCTCTATATTATGTTGGCATAAAAGGCGTATGGATATTAAAATAAAATAAATAGTATAATAAAATCTTAAATTATTTATTTTTACTAAATATTACTTTTTCACAAAATGCGATTGCGATTTGTGGTGCAATTGGGGCTTATCTTTATGAGTAAAACAATTTGCATAAAGACTCTATGATTGTCAATATGTCAGACGGGAAATAACTAAAACCCTGTTAAAATCCTGACTGTCAAAGTAGAATTCGGTCAATAACAAAAACAGTCGTAATAACATTGAAAGTACTGTAGTTGCCATTCTAAAGCGTAGATCTTCATGGAGAAGAATGAGCATGAAACCGTTGACACTCTTTTAAAATATTACAAATTCGAATTAAGTACATCGGTCATCACAAAATTACACAATTTGGAATTTAGAACACATTTTAAAAACATAAATTTTCAACAACAAGAATAAAAATAGGTAATACAGAGATTTAAACCATATCTATTTATAAATCCAAATAAGCAACAAAAACAGCTAATATAACATTCCACCGAGCAGACGGGACCCTAAAAAGTTATGCGATTATCTCTCGTTGACGGAATCACACACCAGTCACCGGCTGTAATTTGCCGCGCGCGGACGCCATATTAACGCGCCTCGTCTATCTTATCTTTGGTTCACAGTGACGGAACCAGTGTTTTTTTTTAAATTCCATTTTTCAAATCCATAACTGACATTCTCGGTGTGTGTTCCTTTTATTGTTTGGTTTTGAAATTAGTGTTTTGTTTTTATTGAAGTGAATTTCATAAAAATAGTGTTTATAAACAGTTTTTTACGTGTTACTGATGCGTGTTGGAGCGCATTTTCGCAAGCCGTGCTTTCACCGCATACGTTGGATTAGTGCAGTGCACCTTGCTAATTTCTTTTTTGGATACATTTGGCCGTTTTTTTTTTCTTTATGACAGATTCGTGTTAGTGATGCGCTTTGCATTATTTTATCGATACGTAAAAAGTTTTAGAAAGTGAAACGAAATTGTTAGACACGCAATTTTGTTGCTAATATTCTAAAACTTGATGATGATTATAAAATTATAAAACTTGAAACAGTGAGGAAAGACGATCGAATAACATAATTAAAGCTACATATATAATTAATTACATCATCCTCAGAAATAACAACGTATTCGTTACCTACCTAGATTTTTTCCTCTACACAGCAAAATTTACTTTGGCATTCCGAATATGGTTAAATAAAAACATTACATTCACACTGACGTCATCGTTTAACGTATTTTCGTGGAAAAAAATAAGAAATAATTGGACAAAAGGTCGAATGATAAGGTCATTCTTTACCGATTTGAATAAAATGACTCAACTTTTGACTAATCTTATCAGTATCGTTGGTTTATTCATCCAATGTTGAAAATATAGGCACAGGTATTCAATGAGCAGCCTCTTTTGTCAAAAACACAAAGAGCTACGTAAATGCAAAGCACCGCTACACATCATTCTCCTGCCCTTATACCAATTTATTTAGGGTCGGCGCAGAATAATATCTTCTTCTTCCATACTTCTCTATTATTCGTTACCTCCTTTCTAGCCATATCATCCTTCACACAGTCCGTTCATCGTTTCTGTAGTCTTTTTCTACTCTTATAGGACTATCATCATCATCAGCCTATAATGTTCCCGCTGCAGGGACTCAGGCCTCGGAGAAGGATGAGCTATAATCCACCACGTGTACCCAGTGCGGGTTGATGTCACATATCTTAGAATTTTTGTTTACTGAAGTTTCCTCACGATGTTTTCTTTCACTGTTTTGAGAGCAAATGGTCAATAGAAATTAAAAAAGAAACTGTCATTTTTGACAGTTGGTAGCGCGCAATTAGGAACAGTTGTGTGTTCTGATTAGCGTATCTGTAGTTACAAAGTCGTTGCCTTTAAATTCAAGGTCAATGTTAAGAAATTAAATACATACGGTAACTTACTCGTAAATGTGGCAGATGTTTTGCCGTCCGTAGTAGGATTAGCTACCATCTGTAATAATTTACATATTATTAATATGTATAACAACTAATCTTATCATAGAATATCGTATTTCCCAGTACTAAGTGGATTGTGGAGGTCAGATAGGCAGTCGCTCCATGTAAAATACTGATATTCAGCTGTATCAGGTTAGACTGGAAGCCGACCTCAACATAGTTGGGAAAAAACTAGGCTAGATAATGATGATTAATATGTGTAATAGTAAGTGTGTTTTTGGACAGTAAGTTCAAAAACTCAAATATTTTTTTGATTGTAGGCTTTTATTTTCTCACGATCAATATGCAATTAGTTTTTTACCTCGTCTGGCCAGCCTTCGTAAGCAAACCTTTTTTTTCCGAAAGGTCCATCAGACTAAAGACATTCTGCCATACTGTCTTTATAGAAAAAACCGTCGAGAGACCCCAAAAAAACATATTGGCAAAAACAAAAGGAGTCCTTTTTGGCCACATGCGGGTGAACAAGAGAGGAATCAGAGATAAGTCAGTGCAGGGCGAGCTAAATTTAGAGTTTGCACCTGTTAAAGTTTCTAAATGCGCTGTTTTAGGGTTCCGTACACAAAAGGGTTCCAATGGGATCTTTTTACTAATGCTCCTCTATCTGTCCGTCCGTTCATCTGGCACAGAGTGTACCTTTTTAGGGTTATGTACACAAAGAGTAAAAACGGGATCCTATTACTAAGTTCCATTTCTTTTTTATTTAGCCTAGACTCTCCCACTGTTGGACAAAGGTCTCCCTCAATACCTTCCCATGAACTCTTTTGTACCGCTTCTAACCAGCCCTCACGGTACGCATAAGTCGTCTAGCAACCTCTTTCACCTGTGTGAACTTGGCACCCTACTTTGGAAGAAATTATTTTTTTATGGTTTTTCGAAAGATTTCGGTTAGTAGTGGATAGTAGTGAAGCTATTTTCGTGTGAAGTAATGCCAAAATTAAAAAAAATATATAAGTATGCAGCGCTGTCCATCACTTGGCATCCATTGTGTGGAGACCAGCCCAGCGGTCATCGTGCGTGCGTGTTGGCAATAGGCCCCCAATATAACAAACATAACTGGCGATATGTGGGTGTACTATTAGGTACATCTCTGACCAACCCTTCGGGGATTAATAATTAATCTAATCATACAACAACATGCCTATAATTATTATACTTAGGGATGTTGTTGTAAGATGTAAAAAAACACACATAATTTCAATAATATTTTTGATCTTACACTGAAACGAAATAAAAAAATAAACGTAAACCCTGTCAAAATCATAACCTCCTTTATCCCGAGTCGAGAACTAATAAACCTTGTAACCAAGCTTCAAGGTGTTCAACCTGTAAAGCAATTATTATAGTTTTAATCACGTACACCACGGCTCCTAATCGTTACAGCTCTCATTATAAGTACAGCTCAAGTTTCCAGAGTGTCGGTTATCAAAACAAAACACTTAAGGCACGTGGACCAAAGAGAAATAAAATTAAAAAGTAAAGTGCAGCTGTTTATGGTACGTGAGTTGATAAAAATAAAGAAATTAATAATGGTTATTGAGGACAACTGTAATCCTATAATTGAAAGAATAAATTGTAAAGCCATGCTTATTATTTGGCGCGTAAATTTATTTTGCTTTCTATTGTAATAATAAAAATAAACGGTACGTTTGATTAATGCGAAGTAATATTTGCTTTTAATTGACACTTTGTAAAATTGACATTTCGTAACTAGGTAGTGATGGGACTATTGTAATCCGAAATGTAGAAACGTATCGATAAAATCGAATCTCCATTTCTTGCTTGACGTTTTGACCATATTTTCTTAGTAGTAGTAAAATTTGTTTTAATATCGCGCCTGTTATCCCCAAAGGGTTAGGCAGAGAGTGCACCTACAATACTTCCACTTTTATGTTTCAGTCCCATAAAGCCTATTTTTTTTTAATTATATATTTTTTTAATTATTTTAACTCTATTTCACTGATCTGCATTTCTTACATAACATTTTAACACATGTAGCAAATTAAGTAGCGTTTTATCTTGTAGATAAGAAATACCTTCACATAGATACGTTATCCAACTCATTGGATGACGTCACACACTTATCACGCATCCATGCTAAAAATAGGTGGTCATGTTGAATTGCTAACATGGCATCACGTAGACAATTTGTCATTTAGTAACCGGAAGGATTCTTTGAAACATCCATACTTATCTTGAAGAGCTTGTGACCAGATAATAACAGTCGCTCGAATCAATCTTCAGGTTAAGCCATGCTTGCTAGGTTGGTCTGTGGATGGGTGACTGCCCACTACATACCGAGTTTCCGCCGTGCCTCGGAAAGCACGTTAAGCCGTTGGTCCTCGTTGGTATAAGTAGATCTTTGACAGTCTTTACAAGTAGTCAATGGTCTGAAAGTCTGGTAATTAGCCTCACCAAGGGGTATCGTATTACCCAGTATTAAGTGGTTTGTGGATTTCAGATAGGCAGCCTAAGTCATATAGCCTAAGCGTTAGACTTAGGCTATAATGGCAGAGAATCCATACTAATATTATAAAAGCGACCGTCGCGCGTCGGTGTAGTATCTTTTAACAGCTAAACAGCTGGACAGTCCATGATTCGGATTAGTAGGACAAAACATGTTTTTTTTTAGTCTGGTACCGAAGAAGTTCGCAAGCGAAGTCGTGGGCTAAAGCTATTTGCTCATTAATTTAAAAATAACTCAATTATTTTATTATTGGTTAGGAGTCACCAAAACATGACAGGAAAAACACAATCAAAGGCTGCTATAAATAACCTTACTTCAAGCTCAATACGGCATGCATTTAGCGAAACATCAAACAGCCGTACTCAAACGGTGCCAAAAATAAATTGAGTGCAAACATCTTAATTCAGGACTAAATTAGGAGTAATTAAGAACGTGCGCTTCCTATAAATAATGTACTATAAACGAGACAGATACCTAACTTCATACATCCATGTATATGCTGAGCCTGAGGTCCTTATTCCATCTCAGACTGGGCAAAGTGTTATAGAGTTTTTCCATTAGGTATAATTATCTCAGCTGTTTCTTAGATTAACCGGAACAAACAGAATGACAAAAAAATAAATAAAAGAAAATCCTTCCACTAGAAATATAAAATTAACCACCGTTATTTATGTGCTGATATTCTACAGCTATTTAATAATAAAATAATACTATTATTAAACAAACTTGAAGAATTGGCGCACCCCTTCAATATAATTCATATTATTCACCAAGAGTCCAAGACAAGTCCCTTTCGCGACACCCCTCTTATAAGTTTCTTAGAATCACCTGGCGCTACAAATGCGCCCTTTTAAAAACTTTGCATGCAAGAATCACCTGGCGTTACCCAGTTTACAAACACAACTGGTGTTATCCAAGGTTTACAAATTCATTTATGGCTAATATTTGTACATCGTATTAAAAAGAAGTTTGATAGTAGCGCCAGTTACAGAAAAGTTGAAAAGAATTCGACTGTCTTGGGGTAGACATGTGATCAGGAGGAACGAATTGCATTTAAATAAAAATGCGATGAATGTAAATGTTGATGGATGGAGAAGGAGAGGTAGACCAATGAAATGAAGGATGGATTGTGCGAGGAATGATATGAAAGAGAGAGGAGTAAACGATAGCGTGACGGTTAATAGGGTAGAATGGAAGAAAATAAATAATAAGGGTAGAAAAGTGATGATTAGGTTTCGACACTAAGTGTTTCTGCTAGAATATCACTTTTGGATTAAGGAGTAACAATGGCCACTAACGTTATTAGTAAAACATACTTATGTACCCAACGCGAGTTTGACAACAAAAATCTTCAAGATTTCTTGCGATAAAACTGCATACTGATTATACTGTGTCTTTTAAAATTCTCATTACTTATCTTTTAACAAAGAATGAACAAACAATTTGAATTCTCAGACTAATCACTCTTTGAGGACGTTTGAAGGCTCCAAGACTTTACAAACTTATTAGGCAAGAACAATTAAAATTGTACGCAAAAACAACCACATTTTTGTCAAAAAATTAACTAGACTATTTAAATATTTTTTACAAAAATTTTATTTTAATATTTTATAGTTTAACATTTCATTGATTAGCTACGAGGATTTGATTTTGACAATCTTCTGGTTAAGTCATGTCTGGGTATGTTGGTCTGTAGATGGATGACCACCCAGTACACACTGAGTTTCCTCCGTGTCTCGGAAAGCACGTTAACCCATTGGTCTTGGCTGTCATTAGTAGATCTTTGACAGTCGTTACAGGTAGTCAGTGACTCGCAAGTCTGATATCCAGTCTTACCTCGTAGTATCGTATAACCCAGTACCAACTGGGTTGTGGAGGTCAGATTGGCAGTTGCTTCATGTAAAATACTGCTATTCAGCTGCATCCGATTAGACTGGGAGCCGACCCCAACAAAATTGAGAAAAGGCAGACAGATGATGACCTCTTTGACTAGCTTGATCATCTTCATCTTTATAACTGGCGAAATGTGGGTGTATTTCAGTGATGACAAAGTGTGACGTTATTTTATCTATACTTTTGCTAAAACGTTTGCAATTAACAAAAATGATTGGTTGAACGCGATAATCTCTGAACTACTGGTTAGAATCGAAAATCTCTTTTTGTGTTAAATAGTCCATTTATACAACTTATAAGCTATATACATAGTATGTGACGCAGACGAAATTGCGCGGATTAGCTGGTGTTATAATAACTTCAATTCAAGCAAAACCCAAACTACCTCAGCTTTTAGCAAGCAAATCATCGCGTATCTCGGTCACCTACACATTGCATGCATGCATCAGCATTTCTTGCTTCACATCATGATAGCTGCGTAAGTACGTATCGCCATTTTAAGAGCATTAGCCACATTCTATGGCTTCTACTGTCTGTTCGCAAGTCCGGCTCGGTTTCATTCTAGGTCGGGAAATGTGACATTTTGAATTTGTTCGTCGCATGTTTTTGAAAATGCTGAGTTTTAGGCAACAAGGTGACAATATTGTTTATTACTAGACCATTTACTGTATCCATACGTGAAAAAAATCCATTCGTCACAAAATCGCTAAGCAATCAGAACCACACACGCATCACAAACAAACTTATCAAACACGCATTATTAGAATGTCACCATGATTTGAGATTTTTATAAACTGAACACTCATTATTCAATAAAAACAAAATGCAACAACTTTCACTATCAATGTCAACAAGAAATTTACGATAGTAAAAAGGAAAGGATTAGATTTAGATTATATCGATATTATTAGTGTATATGATTTTAGGAGTCCCATCACTACTATTTGAGAAAATGTCAATTTAATAATTTATGCATGGCAATCACGTCTCGTCCTAGATAAAATATTATAGTATAAGGTTTTTCCAAAACACTTGTTTATAAGTTAGAAGTGTGAGTTAAACTTTGTGATAACATTGTTGACGTTACAATCACGCATTTGACTAAAGTGCTGAGGTATAGGTACTAGACATTGTATTGAAACAAATCACGTAGGGCATGCGTCATACTCAAGGTCCAAGTTTAGGCAACGTATGCCCGTTTATACTAAGACTAGCCGTTGCCCGCGACTTTCATTCGCGTGAAAATAAATATTTCTGAGCCTTTTGAATCCCTTTTGTTGCCAATTTTGAGGGTTTCAGTTCATGGAACCCTAATACTTTAGTTAGGTACTCCTTAGCAATGTACCAGTAAAAATCTGCCGTCAAAATCGGTCCAGCCGTTGAGGAGATTAACCGGAACAGACACACAAAAAAAAGACGTGTGGCACTCGGAGACTGCCGCGGTAAAGCTATTGCATAGCATTTTTTATCAACTTATGCAATTATAATTATTTATTTATTTTATTAATGCAGTCTCAGATCAAGAGAATGCAGTATTTAAATATAGTATTTATACTTACACTTTTACTAATCATCCTCATCTTTTATAAAATGTCCTTTTACGTCTCATGTCGCGCCTTGGCGACAACTATTTTTGTTGGCAGCCTTATAATCGATCTTATTCGATTTATTAACTTTGATTTTGCTGTTTTAAAATATTAAATCTAATAATTTTTCAATGTTTACTTTTCATCTGACATTACGTCAGTTGTCAAGATGTCATTTACTTTTTCTTTTATTTTGTGTCATAGTTTTTCTTAGTGGTTAGAGCTATGAAGGTTACATTTGATTTATATAATTTAATTTATTTTTATTAATATGTTAGCTCAAATAATGTAATTTATTGATAATTTCTATTAATAGTATCTTATCTTACGCTTATAAAATTAATTAACACGCTCACAGAAATTCTTTAAGGAAGTTTTTGACTGAATAATACAGGCCGTTTTAAATACAGGCAACTCACAATTTTTGATTTCAAGAAATTGTCAAGTGTCAATTTGTTAGGTTTTTATTTTCGTTACGGAATTTCTGGATTCGGTCCCCACGCTCAAGGCCCGCGATAGAAGCTATGCAATAGCTTAAAATGTGCTTTTGTATGTAATAATAAGTGTCGCATCAATTTGATTTATTTGTACCGATTAAGTAATCTAAATGAATCCAACCAAGCAACAATATAAAATATAGTGCAAAAAGAACAACACCAAAAATAAATGATTCAGCAATCTACGGGTTTAATAACAGTAGACTACACTGACCTATTAAATCAATTGAAGCTAACTATCGTGGGAAAAATCGACTGTGAGCACAACACTACAAACGTCTGATTCCCAGATTATAAATAAATAAAAAACAATGCTTGTCTATGCTTAGACCGAAGTTCCCGCCACAAAGTGGCATAAAATTGCATTGTTTGCGCTGATTAAAAAGAACACAGGTTGATCTGGTTCTTTTTTTAAATTTCGGATGAACGTTATGTTCAAACTGCTAATTAGATTAGTAATTAAATACCCTAGAAATAAAGGCTATGCTATAGAAAGTACTTGATGCAAGAGTATGACACAAGTTACATTAGTTAGTGTTTTTTTTTTAATCTTTTTTTTAAGAATATTTTGAGTTCAAAGCCAATAAAGACTGATTATGGACTGCGAGCATATTACAAAGTTTTCTTTAAAGATTCACTAAGTGATACATAATAGGTACCTATCAGCAATTTTGTATTAGTTCTACAAAATAACCATATGTGTTCACCAATCGTCTTTTACGAGCTGCCCTAATGACTGCATCCCCAAAAATAACCATGTAGGTTTTTTTTCAATCGCAAATTGAATACTAATAATGCTTGACAAAGACAAATATCAAAATGTATCTTTTATCTCTTTCCCTCTTTATCTTCACATAGTAATAATATTTCGTCTACGATCTACAACTTATTCCCTACAGACCAACATGCAAATATGGTTAAAAAAAAAACGGATCATAAAAACGGGTTTAATGCCATGAGTTCGCGTCGGCCATTTTTTGAAACACCGGCTGTCTAACGACAATGGTGAAGTCATAATAAATTAAGACAGTAGATCAAGTCTGTCTTTAACTCTAAGCAAAGTATACTGTACCCTTTTGATGATTCCATTCAAACATAAATACGGAGTGTAAATCAACCCATCACACAGCCGTCAACCAAGCATTCTGTACATCAAACTAAGTAACCCTACGCAAAAATTTTTGCTGGGAAACGACTTTTTTTTGGGTCAAAAATCACATTTTACGGTAAAACTCAATGTAGCATTGTTAAAACATTGTGCTAATGGATGCTTTGAATAGTAAACGGGTCATGGAGGTAATTTAAGTACAGTTATAACTTGAAAAACTAGTACCCATTTACAAAATTAGCTGTGAAAAATTTTCAACTTTGATCCCCAATATCTCTGTAACTAGGGGGGGGTTCTCAGGTATGTTCTAGAACAAAAAAAAGGATCGCAGTGATGGGGAGAACCAGTGCCCTTCGTTTGCGTTAAGAGTACTTTTACTCCCTTTATAGTCCTCCTGAAGTCCTGACCGTTTTCGATCACGGAAGCCAATCTTAGCAGAGATTTGCCGTCAGTGCGGGAGATATTATAGTACACGAGTGCGCGCAGGCACAGGTGCACAGTCTGTTTCTTTACTCTCGTAGTCCTCAGGGACGGCAATCCGACACGACCGGAGAGATATCAGGCGCAGGACCAACGGCTTAATATGCGCACCGAGGTACGGGGAGGACTGATCTAAA
This sequence comes from Diarsia brunnea, assembly GCA_949774965.1. Classification (NCBI taxonomy): domain Eukaryota; kingdom Metazoa; phylum Arthropoda; class Insecta; order Lepidoptera; family Noctuidae; genus Diarsia; species Diarsia brunnea. The sequence goes on along the minus strand of OX459025.1, from coordinate 1,502,229 downwards.
GAGATACTGCGGCCCTGGATCACAAAGAACTAAGAAGGAACATGGGTGGTTTTTAGTCAGTAGAAGTTTTGGGTCTTCCTTCCGCTCCGCACCGAGCAGGAGGAGTTATTTGGTGATATCTCACACATGAAAAAAAGAAGGCACGGTGATGTCATACCGCCATATTCCGAACTCCGGGATACTACCAGAAACTCTCCTAGTAATTTGTAGAACTATTATTTTTCTCATGGCGAAAAAGCGTAAACCTTCTGCAACAATATTTCAATATGGCTTCGAATTTTAAATCCGAAACACGGCGTGACCTTGAAACATAAGCGCTCCTATTGTACGCCATTCTTGGAAGTATTGTAACCTAATTTGGTGTTATTATTATATATTTTACGGTTGAACGACTTTGAGAAAGGGAAACTGGGTGGTTTTGCCACCATAGAGTTTTTAGAATTGAGTCACGCTTGGCTAATGTCAGAGCAAAGGGATTTTTAATCTATGGTCGATCGATATACAGCCTGTAGCTGTAGAATGACGAGGGAACACTTTAGAACTAACAACATCTCTTTTATGTTATATTCAAATAATGTCTTAAATCTCTTTGGTTATAGCTATGCTTTATCTACACCTGTAACTACTATGTAACAAAATCTAAAAAGTTAAATTTGACCCATTTCACAGTTTCCGATTAAGCTGAAATTTTGCATACACATTTAGTTTGAATGACAATACATGGCAAGCTAACTAACAACTTCAAAATCGAATGTAACAGACTACCAAAGATGGCGGGGCGGACTAGCCAATTTTTAGGGCTGACAAGAATACAAGAAAGTAAATAAAATGACGTCACTCTAAAAAACCTTTGTTTACAAGATTAGAAAACAAAAGACGTTATCACTTAGCCTGACTAACGCATCGTTACAGTTAATCCTTACTTTAAACTTTACTGGCGCCAAATCATAAAAAAAATACCAAAGATTGTAGCCGGAAGTATGTCTTGTCTTATCGTTGTTTTGCGCGCGTAAAAGAGATAAATTTTTCTCCATATTTACGTAATATTTAGCGATAAATTAAATCTTCTTTATCGTTTTGTATGCGGAAGATAATCCGCAGAGTAGATAAGCGAATTTTTGTATTAAATTATATCTCTATAATTTTAAAATAGCCTCAAGCGAAGATTGGTTATTAGAAAAAAAACTTGAAATGCTAATTACCGGTAAGGTTCACATAATTCTAACAGAAATAAAAAATGTATCGAAAGGAATGAATGACTCAATAATATGAAAATTAAAAAATAAGAAATAATAGGGGATCGGACAAAAACTATCTAATTAGTCCGTCAGATAGATTTTCAAAACATATTGGGCCATATTTTAATTTTTTCACGTAAACAAAAGATGAAGACGATACAGTGCTTCGAAAACTCGTGTGACGTCACATGTCAGTACATTTTTTACCTACAAGTGACGTCACAAGCCCCACTCATGATCTTTGACGCGTTTTATCTTCGTCAATTTTTATTAATTTGATAAAACAAAAAACACGTATCCAATATTTTTTGATAATCTAACTGACGGAATAAACAGTATCATATTTTTTTGAGTCAGTCCCATCACTTATTCTCGTGGTACCGTGAACCAACGTTGCTGCAAATGCTTGACCTCCCTTTGGCCCTGAATTTTTGACATTTTCCCGTTACAACTACAAGGATGCCATGACAGTCATAGATAAACTCTACGCTCTATGGTAGCAATAGCGATAGTCTATCAACTATTCAAACTAAAACGGATACAACCGACTACAACGGCTCTCATTGTGGTCCGAGTTCCGACCTTTGGTTCGGTGACGTAATCAACGTCGTAAAGTGGTGACTAAAAGAAATAACTGAAATTATTCGTCACGTTGTAGTTTTTCCTAGAATTTACTAGACAAATATGTAATAACGAAACGAGGAGCTCAGTGCTAGATTATGACAGATTGGATAGATTAGATTGGTCTGTGGATGGGTGACCACCCACTACATAGCACGTGGTCCTGCAGGGCTATTGCGTATCTTTTTAAATGTCAGTGGCTATCATAGTGTCCATCGATTAACTGCCAAATGGTTCCATTTTGTAGCCAAACTGTAACCATTTGACAGTTAATCGATGGACGCTATGATAGCCACTGACATTTAAGAAGATACGCTATAGCCCTGCTGGATGTCATTAGTAGATCTTTGGCAGTCGTTACAGGTAGTCAGTTACCTCAGTTAGATCAGATAGGCAGTGTCTCCATGTAAAATACACTGGAAGCCGACCCCAACATAGTTGGGAAAAGGCTAGGCATATGATTCGTCACGTTATAGTTTTTCCAAGAATTTACTAAGCATATATGTAGTTATGACACTATAATTATGAGGTTATGAGTAGTGTAGTGTACGACTGTAAAAGGAAGCTAATAAATGCCGATATGAAGACGCATTGTTGGATTTTTAACTGAATACCGAGAGTCGAAATTCTGACAGTTTTTGCTGCAGAATTGCATGATTGTGTTTTATAATCTTGGTATAGGCTATGCAGAATAGTGTCCGAGATGGTCTTTTGAAGAAATAACACACAGATTTGAGTCGTCCTGTCGAGTCAGTGCAAACATTTGTCAGCGCTCGGGTTATATTTTCACATCTGGATATTCTGAATACAAAAGTTTGCCGAAAAAGGACAAGAATCGTTAAGATAAGATGGTATTGTCTTAATCCTAATTTCTTAGACAATTTTGTCTCAAAGCGATGACGAAATCCTTTTAGAACTATAGCCATACGGATAACACATGTTTCTTAGAACAGAAAAAAACGTACCATAGCCAGAAAAAAGCCGCCAAAATCCGCCATTTTTTTTCTATAGATTGTAAATTGGCCATGTGTTAGATTGACATTTATGAAAATCGATCGACTCTGTGCACCGGTCAGTCGAGATCATTTGCAATTCAAATAATGGATGCGTTCATTTCATCGTGAGATAATTACTCAGATGATAAGCTAGCTTATCATCTTTACACTAAAAAGTTGTGTGGTAATCGGTTATCGTGGTATGGACATCTGCGGGGCTATTGCGTATCTTTTTAAATGTCAGTTTCTATCATAGTGTCCATCGATTAACTGTCAAATGGTTCCATTTTGTACCAAACCACTTAATTGACACTTAATCGATGGACACTATGATAGCCACTGACATTTAAAAAGAAACGCAATAGCCATGCTGATGCGGAGGAATGAGGAAAATGTTGAGTATGAATGTAGATGGCTATAAGAGTAGACGAAGACCAAAGAAACGATGGATGGACTGTGTGAAGGATGATATGGCTAGAGAGGAGTTAACTACTGAGATGACGAATAGAAAAGTATTTAAGAAGAATATATGTTGCGCCGACCACAAATTAAATGGGATAAGAGCAAGAGAATGATTATGATGTTAATTTTCATCATTTTGTTTGGTCCTATACGTGAAAAATACGTACATTTTCTTTCTTTTTTTTACTATAAAGGGTGTAAAACTTGTAAAAGTCCTTATCCTTAACGAAGGCGAAAGGCCGTTCTCCCCGTCACTGCGATATTCTTTTTGTTCTGGACCATATCTAGGAAAATAGTTACGGAAATATTGGAAACCAAAGTTCAAAATATTTCACAGCTGTTTTTCAGGTTATAACTTTACTTAAATTACCTCTATGACCCGTTTACTATTCAAAGCATTCACTAGCACAATGTTTTAGGAGTGCTACATTGAGTTTTACCGTAAAATGTGAATTTCAACCTAAAAAAAAGTTATTTATCAGCAATAATTTTTGTGTAGGGGTACTTAGTTTGATGTACATAATGCTTGGTTTACGGCTTTGTGAAGGCTTTGTACCAGTTGACAACATAACAATTAATTCCTCGCAACCATTATCCCATACACATTACTTTCACCAAGTTTACGTAAATACATTGTATTACTATATATTCGAACAACGTAGCACTTTTACAAGTCTATCATGTTGACTTTCCTGTGTTAACTAAGTGTTTGGCGACAGTGGTTTTAGCAGGTAGGTAAGCAGTAGGTAAAAGTGGTCTGGAGATGCGCAATGGAGACTTGGAAGTGGGTAATACGATACCCTTTGATAAGTCTGGTTGTCAGACATTCGGGCTACTGATTAGTTGATTACCTGTTACGACTGCCTAAGATCTAAATATGGCAGCCGGGACCAACGGCTTACCGTGCTTTTCAAGGCACGGAGGAAACTCGGTTTTTGATCACCCATCTACAGACCAACCTAGGCCAGCGCGGTTTAACCTGAACATTGATCCAACAGAAACTGCTAATTTATAAAATCATATCAATATATAATCTATTACCCGCAGTCTTATGTGGATTAGAATGTTGGGCCAAAAAAGGGATGAATAAAAGGCAATGGCATGTGGCTGAAATGAGAGTGTTGGAATGGTAACTCAAGTGGATAAAATAAGGAATGAGTACATAAGAGGAAGTCTGAGAGTCTCGCCGGTGAATGAGAAGTTTGTTAATCGGTTATCGTGGTAAGGACTTGTGATGCGGAGGAATAAGGAAAATGTTGGTATTTGAAGACCAAGGAAACGATGGATGGACTGTGTAAATAATGCTATGGCAAGAAATAAGGTGGCTTATGAGCTGACGTGTAATAGAGAAGTATGTAAGACGAAGACATGCTGCGCCGACCACAAATAAATTGAGATAAGGGCAAATAGAATGATACGAAAAATACTAGTCGGTTTTACTGCCTAGGCGGGTGAATAGATGTTTTACAATGAAAGTGACTTAGCAGTAGGTAAAGTAACTCAGACTTTCCTTATATAAACCACAAAGTCTAGAAACGAGGAAACACTTAAGAAACACACTTGAAGATATAGAAACTCCTTCAATATAACCCGTTTTTGCCAATCATAAGCATCACCTAAATCAATGACTACGTATTATTGTAATTTCAACTCTTTGTCGCTGAAGTTAGCTTTGAAAAATCAAACAGTGTGTTAATGTCATATAGGCATGCAAATAGGTGTCGCCTAGTCTTTGTGAAAATATATGTTATGTTTACTGAAGGTATCGTTCGAGGAGCGGCCGCCTTTTTCCTTATCAATATTTACTTTAAAACTGATAAGAATATGGAATATTTGACTATTACATATTGTTAGTAAAAGGTAAAGACGAACTATCTTCATTTACCTGTCTTTTCCCAACTATGTTGGGGTCGGCTTCCAGTCTAACCGGATGGAGCTGAATACCAGTATTTTACATGAAGCGACTGCCTATCTGATCTCCACAAAACAGTTACTACTGCTGGGTACTCTATTCTTTTCTGATTAATTTCGTTGCGGGATCCAAGACAGTTAAATCGTTTCTCTGGGACTTCGTCGGGCTCCATTGTCTCGGCGCTTTTCTTGTGGTCGCCACTGTTGATTCTGGCTAACAGGAGTTACAGTGGTTTGGGAATAGTTTGGCGGGCTTGTCCCATTTTTTTTTTACTGATGGGTAATGGGATACGCTTTGGTAAGACTGGTTGTCAGACTTTCGGGCCACTGACTACCTGCAGGGCTATTGCCGTATCTTTTTAAATGTCTGTGGCTATCATAGTGTCCATGGCTATCATAATGTCAGTGGCTATCATAGTGTCCATCGATTAACTGTCAAATGGTTCCATTTTGTACCAAACTGACAGTTAATCGATGGACACTATGATAGCCACTGACATTTAAAAAGATACGCAATAGCCCTGCTGTACTGTAAAGACTGTCAAAGATCTATGAATGTCAGCCGTGACCAACGACATTTTTTTTTTTGACATTTTACGAATGATTTTATTTAATGTTGACATGATGTATAATTATTGTATTTGTATCTACTTATTTTGTTAATTTCTAATGTTTTAAAAACCTTTAATATTTTGTATGCCTTTTGGCGGGACACAGCACGGACCTAATTTTATTTGAACATCTTCGTATGTACCCTGTGTTCACGAAATAAACGATTTGTTTCGGGTCTGGGTGTTTGGTTGTGTATGTGAGTTTAAATGATTGTGAAGGCACCCACGATACAGGAGAAATTCCTAGTGTGGGGCAACGTTTTTAAAAAAAGAAAAAAAGAAAGAAAGAAGAATTTGAATTTGAATTCGCTCAACGTGCTCACCCATCCAATGATCTACCTAGGCAAGCGCGGCTTAATCAAGTGACTGGTACTATTTAGCTACGAGCTCTTATATCAACTCTTAATGTTCCCACAGCTGGGACAGTTACCACCATCCTATGAGAGGGAGTGGAGCACAGCCCAGTCCCTCTACACGGTATGATGGTAGAACCATCATCATCATTTCAGCCGAAAGACGTCCACTGCTGGACCTATGACTCCTAAGTGTCGCCACATTGACCGGTCCCGTGCGTCTCGCTTCCAGCGGATTCCTTCAATCTCCACCAGGTCATGGGTCAATCTAGTAGGAGGTATTCCAACGTAACGTCTTGCGGTTCGCGGTCGCTACTCCACAACTTTTTGGCCTCCACGGCCATCTATTCTGCGAGCAATGTGCCCTTTAGTCTGGCAATTCTATATCAAAATCAGTAGTACTAACTATTAGGCCGTCAAAACGTTTTAAAACATAAAATCATTGCATTCCATTGAAACTAAAAACTGCATTATCAGAACAACAATATCGCCAGGTCGTCCGTTCCATATAATTTATATTTGCTGACAACGCGGTCATTGACTCGGGCTCCGATAACTTAACTATTGCAAGTAGGGATGTAACGCACCATACTTGCATTTATATCGATACTTTAGAATTGTAATGTTGTAATGTAGACAGGCTGGTTCTGAGAGTGTATCGGTCTATTAATGCATTGTCTTGTCTCAGATCCAGCATGTCCCTTTGCTACCCTCCCCAGTAACGCTGTAAGCCGAGGTTTGAACCCCACTGCAGGTGCCCTTAACGGGCTGTCACTTAGTCAAGGCATCCACAGGATGTGTTGACCTGCGATAAGCCATTTAGAAAGATATAAATAGGTCGATACGATAGTTAGAAGACAAAAAGTCTGAAAACCAGTCTTACCAAGGGTTATCGTATTATCCAGTTCTAACGATTTGGAGGTCATACTATTGACTAAAAGACCGATGAATATAAATGTTGATGTATGTAGAGGGAGAGGGAGACCAAGGAAATGATGGATGCATTGTGTGAGGAATGATATGATAGAAAAAGGAGTTGTGGCGACAGCGATACTATCGCAACACATACGAACTAAATTTGCAAATCCTACATCGCGACATTAGCCTATATAGAAAATCCCGACTTACATATGTCGGGCAGTTAGCCCACCAGACACAACACCCGTCTGGTCGGAGGATCCTCCCTTTTCTATGGGGGATGAGGAACTTTACACCCTGTTCCTCACACCCCCCAAACTGGTGGCCCCGACGTGATAGCGAGACGATTGACAGGGAAGAATGGAAGAAAACAAAGTGTTGCATCTTTCTGTCTTTTCTTCAGCCTTCCTCTCCCTCTTCATCCATCACTTTTTAGCCACATACGTTTCATCCCTCCTTTTTACATGCCCATACCAAAGTAGACGACTTCCTTTTAATTTTTCTGTAACTGGTGCCACTTTCAAACTTCCTCTAATTTATTCCTTCCTTACTTTAAATATTCTTGTGCAGTCGTTTTTCATCCACCTTTTTCACAACCCAGCATTCTGATCAATACAGTACGACAAGTCTAATGACGGATTTTTATATTTTTTCGATTCGTTTTTATCGATACAAAATATCGAAGCATTGCAACCAGTTTTATCGATACATTTCGAGTGCATCACTAATTGGAAGTTTGTATGTATTAATAAAATGAAGTATGAGAGATTGGTAACTGTAAATTATAGTTTATTTGCATGTTGTGTATAAAAAATACCGTTTTGTTGTGTAAGTAGAATATGTAACGCAGTTCCCGGGGTTTTTCTAGTAAGGAAAAATGTAGCACAAATTCTCGCAAGTGCGCTCTTTTCTTTGAAGGTCTAGGCAGGTCGCGCATATGTGTGTTTTTAGCCTTTTCTGCAGGGCTATTGTCTATATACTGTCAAATGGTTATGGTTTGGTACAAAATGGAATTTGACAGTTAATCGATGGACACTATGATAGCCACTGACATTTAAAAAGATACGCAATAGCCCTGCTGAGCCTAAAATGGTGGCAGGTTGATGGCAATAGACTTGCTCTCCATTACATGGGACTTAAAATACATAACTGGAGAAATGCGGGTACTATTAGGTACCACCTCTGCCTAGCCCTTTGGGGAAATCGTGCTTTTCCTACTCCTCCGCTTTCGTTACGGAATCCAAGACAGTCAAATTATTTCTCTGGGACTTGATTCTGGCTCAGGGCCGCCACTGTTGATTCTGGCTCAGGAGTCACAGTGGTGGGCTGCGGGTTGTTCGCAAGAGATACCGCAGCCTCGACATGAAGGGCTAAGAAGGAACATGGGTAGTTTTTAGTCAGTAGAAGTCTAACACTCCCTTTTGCTCTGCCCAAGAGCGGGAGGGGTTATTTGATGATTTTCCACCCGGAAAAAAAAAGGAGTCACAGTGGTTTGGGAGTATTGTGGCGGGCTAACCCTTCGGGGTTTACAGGCGTGATGTTATGTTAGGCTAAAAATAACAAAGTAACACTTCAAAATGACAACAAAGAAAAAAAAGAAACAATTAAAAAAGCATCTCGCGATAAGGTCCGCGTACTAATAGCTACCTAAACGTATTCATACATGCCTGGCGAGCCGTATCGCGTGCCCACTGACCATGCGACCGACAACGAACCGTAACTAGCGCGTGCCTGTGCGATATACAAATTAAAAAAAAAAACACTGGTTTCGAATGGTCGGAATACGGTATTTTGACAAGGCTGTTTGGGTATGCCTTTGATTGGTCATGCGATTAAGTCACGTAAATTGTAAAAGTTCATCCTAGGATCGATCCCTGAGGTGGGAAAAGTGGTTAAGGGTAATACATGCCATTGTCAACTTGGCTTGGAGGTCGTGGCTAAATATTGGGACAACCCCGCCACACTATTCTCAAACCACTGTAACTCCTGTAAGCCAGAATCAACAGTGGCGACCACAAGAAAAGCGCCGAGACAATGAAGCTCGACGAAGTCCCACAGAAACGATTTAACTGTTTTGGATCCCGCAACGAAATTAATCAGAATAGAATAGCGGAGGAGTAGGAAAAACATAATTTCCACTTCCCTCCATATCAGCAGGAGACAGAACAGAACAAGGCCAATAGGCACACAGGGACGTATACAACTGGGATAAGCCCAGTTGCCTAGCACCACGGATATTATTGTCATTAATATTACTGGGTCCTATCTTTAAGTTAGTGGAGATTTTCTAGGTTGATCCATAGGTGACCCATATTATTTTGAGTTTCCTCCCTGCCTCGGAAAGTATGTTAAGCAGTTGATCCCGTTACCATTTCTAGATCTTTCGCTCTCTCTCTCTCTCTCGCTGTTCTTTGTTGTCTCTTTCTTTTTGTCATTTGTGTTTTGGTGATCATTGACTCGAAAATCTGACTCGTGGCTTAATAAGAACTGCCACTCGGGTCGATCTTAAGGTAAAGCTGTGCTTGCCTAGGTCAGTCTGTGGATGGGTGACCGCCCGACATACCGAGTTTCCTCCGTGCCTCGGAAAGCACGTTAAACTGTTGGTCCCGGCTGCCATATATAGATCTTTGGCAGTCGTTACAGGTAGTCAGTGACCTGAAAGTCTGACATCCAGCCTTACCAAAGAGTATCGTATTACCTAGTATTAACTGGGTTGTGGAGGTCAGATAGGCAGTCGCTCCATATAAAATACTGGTATTCAGCTGCATCCGGTTAGACTGGAAGCCGACCCGATCGAAACTAATTTTTTGGAACCCATATTATCATGAAGTAGATCATATTATAAAGTCGCAATCGTTACTTCACGAAAAATTCACGTTACATTTCACATACTTTGCCAAGTGTGACTGTTCCGATATTGTACATTTCCTCTACAATTTCGCCTCTGATTACCTCTAACGTAGTAATTAGCGTAATGTTATGTGATGTAGTGGTCGATGGCACGCGACACGCACCGTTAGCAAATGTCATCTGTCATTGTGTTTTAATTGTATGTTGTTAATCTATTTGTTAATTTTATGACCATGGTTCCATGGATCTTTAGGTTAAAACACGCTTGCTGGTCTGTGGATTGGTGACCACCCATTACATACCGAATTTCCTCCGTGCCTCTGAAAGCACGTTAAGCTGTTGGTCCCGGCTGCCATATATAGATATTTGGCAGTCGTTACAAGTCACAGAACAGATACCTCTTTTATCTGTTCTGTGTTACAAGTAGTCAGTGACCTGAAAGTCTGACATCCAGTCTTACCAAAGAGTATCGTATTACCTAGGATTGACTGGGTTGTGGAGGTCAGTCAGGTCAGGTCAGTAAATACTGGTATTCAGTTGCATCTGGGTATAGTTAACAACATCGTTGGGAAAAGGTTTGGGAACTAAGATCAACGCGTTAGTATTTCCAAAGAAAAACGATTTATTGTACATTTCCTCAACAATTTCGCCTCTGATTACCTCTAACGTAGTAATTAGCGCAATGTTATGTGATGTAGTGGTCAATGGCACGCGACCCGCACCGTTAGCACTGGTTCACGGTCACATGCGCATCGCTTTGTGAACAGGGCTACCATCTGGCTATTGTGTGGTCTGACAAGTGTTCAGCAGTGTTTTGTATTTTGGGGATCTATCAGCTTGGAGAGCCAGAATTTGTTCCGGGTTGATGGTATCCAAGTAATTTCATCAACCGCGTATTCTGTCTCCGGATGAAACGTGACTGAATGTTACAACTACAATTACTTATTATTGGTCTCAGGGTTGTAAGGTGCCCGTCGGGGCTGCGGGTTGTTCGCAGATACCGCGGCCTCAACATGTTGGGCTAAGAAGGAACATGGGTGGTTTTTAGTCAGTAGAAGTCTGACACTCCCTTTCGCTCTGCCCAAGAGCGGGAGGGGTTATTTGATGATTTCCCACCCCCCCCAAAAAAAAAAAAGGGTTGTAAGGTGGCCTAAAATGGTCGACATAGCAGAATCATACTAACTGCCGCACTCAGAGAACGTTAATGATTACTTAGGCCATCACTACTAGTAAAGGTTTTGACAGTTTTGTCATACAAAAGTATGTCAAATCTTTACTAAGTGACGACTTAAGTAATCATTAAATATCTCTGAGTACCGCAGTAAGATACATGTATCTGTCAGCTGTCATTAAATAAGGTAATAGGAGTAGCGTGCCTACCCGTCGGGGCTGCGGGTTGTTCGCAAGAGATACCGCGGCCTCAACATGAAGGGCTAAGAAGGAACATGGGTGGTTTTTAGTCAGTAGAAGTCTAACACTCCCTTCCGCTCTGCACAAGAGCGGGAGGGGTTATTTTAAAAGGGCCCTTCATTTTCTTGACAATCATGTCTCCGAAAGAAGTTGTCAAGCATTTGGATGACTGACGCTAGTGCAAACAGTCATGTTGCAGTAACTTCAACCATCCTTGGTTGCAGTCCTGACCGGATATCAATGATTATGTCAATTAACGTGGTGAGTGTGCCGACTGGAGTGACGTCCTTGTTTTGTTTTGCAGTATTTGAAATGAGGGGTGAGGGGACGAATGGGTATAGTTTTTTAGGACTGCACACGCGTTTGGGTCAGCCCTTGCAAACTTTATCTATATAAAATCTCTTACTTAACCATAGCATTATTTCACGAATCTATAAAGAAGAATAAGGCCAAAAGTATCCAAATATTAATCAAAATAACTAACAAAAACCGTTTTATCTCAGGTAAAGCACCATAAAAAAGTGTAAAGTGTAATTAATCTGTGGCGTACAGTGCTGCCAACCTAATGAGAACTTTGTACTGAGTGTTGCCGCGTCACAAAAATGCAGCGGCAACTGAGTAACGTCAGTGTTTATTCCTATCAGGATTATCAGCCCTCCAGAAAATATGGTAAGTTTTAAGAGAAATTGCGAGAATGGGTCCGAAATTATGAATTATGTTTTACAGTTCTTGCTCTTTTGGGGAACTCACATAATCTGCCGCATGTCAGAAGCGCAATGGACAAAAACATCTTACCAAATAGCAGACATCGACAAAATAAATAAATATACTATATATGGCTAGTATATATGGCTAGTGATATAATTATTTTTGTAATGCTCTTTTTGAACAATAAAGATTTATTATTTATTATTTATTTATTTATTTATTTGTCACGTGAATTCCAACAGTCCAGCTCCAGTCTTGCGATATTCGGGCCCACAGCTGCGCCAGCATCAAGCAGACATGGCCCTCCCAGTCTCATTTTAGTCTCGCAGTTATGTTTATGTGATGATAACATCATAGCTGATTTCGGCCACAGTGACTGCATTCGATGGCTTTTTAGGATGTTTGTCACGAGCATTCATGCGCTACTCTTTCCTGTGCTCCAAATCGCTTTCATATCTAACTATAGCCGAAAATCTTCGAGCTCAAAGTGGACATGTCAGAACACCATTGACGACATTATAGGGTGTAGTATCCACTAGTAACAGACCTAATCGGTTGATTTTACAATTAACTAAGTATCACAGGATCACACCAGACCACCAAGCCTTAGTCCAGGATCACTTCACTTCCAACTTCCCGCCAACATGTAACTGACAGATGTCATTAGTGACAGCTCCCTTGACTACTTGTGGTTTTTTTTAAATTTATTCATGACCATGGACTACTTGTGGTTGTGAGAGAGTGTTTACATATCTATTAAATAGATATACACTACATAGGGCATATAATTATGTTTATGTAGCACATCTTTAACCCTTTTTTCTCTCCTACCAGGGCAACAGTATGAGCCAGGAGGTTACGCCACGGCAGTACAGCAACGTACTAACATGACACAGCGAGAGGACGCCCTGAAGTTCGAGCAGGGACGCATCAAGGCGTTACAGGAGGAACGGCTGCATATACAGAAGAAGACCTTCACGAAATGGATCAACTCGTTCTTGCAGAAGGTATGGGACACTTTGTTTTGGTTTTTAATTTAGCATATTCTGTTCCACTGCTGGTCAAAGGCCTGCTCATTCTTATCCAACCTTCTCTGGCCATGAGTCAGGCACACCAGCGTTTCTTGGGCCTGCCTCGGTGACGCTTACTGTCTACAAGCACCCACTGGTGACGATTCTGGCCCAGTCCCATTGTAACTTCGCAAACTTATCGCCAACATTGTTCGATCAATACAGCCAACCTCTCAGAAACTTATCTTAGTTGTGAATATAAGTTTACTGGTCGCAAGCACAACTACTGAGCATTATTGTCCCGGGTTCGATTCAGGGACTGAAAGCGGTTACGGTTAAAGGTTAAAATACCTCAAAAATATACCGGTACCGGTTTAAAATAAAGGTTGAGCTATACCGGTCCTTTATAAATAAAGGTTGGGCTAAACCGTTATTTAACCCTTACACGATTTCTCTCGTGTGCGCGGTGGAAAACGTAAGAACTTGTGTTTTTTCTACATTTTGTTTGCCGCTCTTTTACTTATCTCTTTGTTGTGTGTGTGAGTGGCGAGGCGGTGCGTCAAAGGAAACCCCTATTTATTAAGGTTTAGGTACCGCTACCGATACATTTATAACGGTTACGGCACTTCTGCCGAAATATACCGGTATGCATTTGCAACCTCAAAATTCCGCTACCGAAAAAAATAACGGTATCGAAATATTTCGGTAAGCCTTATTTAACGGTATGACGTCATACCGAAATTTAAACGTAAGTACCGTAATTTTTGGGTAATTCAGTCCTTGGTTCGATTCCTAGGTCGGGGCAGTGCTGTTGGACTTTTCTATGTGGAATCTCAGTAGCCCCCTTTTTATACGGGACTTGCAACATAACTTGCGAAATGTGGTCGTACTGTAACGATACACTTCTACTTAAACATTCGGGCATTACAGACGTGATGCTATGTTTATATTACATATACTACAATATATTACGACTATATATAATCTCTCAGGATATGTGCACTTACACAAAACAAAGTAAGTACCTATTTACCTAACAAAAACGTGACCGACTAAGTATAAGTACATATATACTAAATAACAGACATAAAGCGATACTAGATACATGTACATGACACAATGTTCTATTAAAATGAATGCGTCAATAATTCGTCATTCATCATTAGTAATCATTACTGATTGCGTTTTCAATGTATCATTTTAGTGATTTCAAACTAGCGATCCTCTCCTACTCACGTTTTTTTATAGTAAGATAAGCCCGCCACGCTATTTCCAAACCACTGTAACTCATGTAAGCCAGAATCAACAGTGGCGACCACAAGAAAAGCGCTGAGACAATGAAGCTCGACGAAGTCCCAGAGAAACGATTTAACTGTCTTGGATTCCGCAACGAATTTTTTTTATAGTTTATATAGCAAATTACTATAAAAAGCTAAACTCGATACTACGTTCCAAAACTCAAATTGCCGACGTAGGTCACACGGCTGCCAAGCTTAAATATAACTGGGCTGGCCACATCTGCCGCATGCCGGAGAAGCTATGGGCTAAAGTAACCACACAATGGGTCCCAAACAGCAGTAAACGATAGCGCGGCAGGCCCAGAAGAAGATGGCGGGACGGACTCGACTCTTTTCGCAGGGATTGGCATTTAAGAGCATTGGATAGGGATAAGTGGAAAGAGGGAAGGGAGGCCTTTGCCCTGCAGTGGGACATAAATGGCTAGTTTGATTTGATTTTGACACAGACCCTCGCGAAGTTCATGCTACTCTAATGGGCCTAAAACCAGATAGTGCCCCTGGTTGGGACAACATTTCAGTTAAATTCCTCAAAGTTGCACGCGAGCACATTGTCCCGATCTTGAGTCATTTGACAAATCTGTGTTTTGAGCAAGGAGTATTCCCGGATGCATTGAAAGTGGCCCTTATAACACCGGTGTACAAGAGTGGAGATAGTTCAGACCCGTCAAACTATAGGCCAATTTCAGTGCTGCCATCAATTTCAAAAATCTTAGAAAGACTCCTTAACTCACGCTTGATAAACTACCTTTCTAAGCAAAACATTCTGTCACCTTCTCAGTTTGGATTTCGGCAGGGAAAGTCTACAGAGGACGCGGTTTTGTCACTAACCTCTACGATAGTTGACAAAGTGGACAGGGGCAGCAAATGTCTGGCAGTTTTCCTTGACCTTAAAAAAGCCTTTGACACAGTATCTGTCCCCATACTTTTGCACAGGCTCGAAAACATCGGCATTAGGGGACCCCCTCTCGAGCTCTTCAAATCCTACCTAATTAATCGTAAACAAACAGTGAAAATAGGGGAGTATACTAGCATAGAAGAAACGATTACATACGGCGTCGGGCAGGGGAGTGTCCTTGGCCCGACATTGTTTCTGATTTATATTAATAGCCTATGCAACATGAATATTGACGGAGGTAGGATTTTCTCATACGCGGATGATACTGCCATAGTGTTTGCTGAAAAGACATGGGCAAAAGTTAAAAACTCAGCCGAAACTGGCCTGTCAAGGATTGCAGATTGGCTCAATGGTAATCTCCTCACATTGAATGCATCAAAGTCCAACTATATATGCTTCACTAAGTATGCGCACACTCAACCACCACTAGAATTCCGGATTAAAATCCACCGCTGTGGAAACCCCTCAATGTCTGACTGCTCGTGTACAAAAATTGACAGGTTGCAGTGCACCAAATATCTTGGCATCATGATAGACCAGCGCCTGTCCTGGCACATGCATATTGAACTTATCATGAAAAGGGTTAGGAGATTAATATGGACTTTTAAAACATTGCGACACGTTGCCTCAAAGAATCTTTTGCAGAAAGTCTACATATCACTGGCCCAATCAATTCTCACGTACTGTTTACCATGCTGGGGTGGGGCGACAAAAATAAAATTCTTGGAACTTGAGAGGGCGCAGAGATCTCTTCTTAAGGTTATGCTCTTTAAACCCTATAGATTCCCAACACAAAGCCTTTACCTAACCTCTGGCCTTCTGTCTGTGAGGAAACTCTATTTACTCCATATAATCTTGAGGAAGCACAAATCCCTTCCGTTTGACCCCGCAAGGTCAGGTACGAGTGGCAGAAGAAGGTACCTGGTCGCGCATAGTGTCCCTGTAAGGTCTGTGTTTGCTAAGAGGCAGTATGAAAGACAATCCTCCCACTTATACAACCTCCTGAATAAGGAGCTAAACATATATCCCATGAAACTCCGTGACTGTAAACTGGCTGTAACTGACTGGCTTACGAATAAAACCTACGACGACATTGAGACTTTGGTTTCGTCCCTTCTATAATCTGTGTAGCAAAACATGAAACAATGACCACGGAAACAAAATCGTTAGTGGAGGAAGCTGCTTCTGGCTTCTTCCGATCCCAAGACAAGGTCGCAGGGCTAACCTAAAACTAAACCAAATTAACTGATACACAATGCACATCCACACTTTTGCACACACACCCACACACACACACACACCCACACACACACACACGCTAACACACCCACACTGTAAAACCCACTCACATACATCACACGAGTGCGCTACTTTCTACCTTTTACTTTTTGTATTTTTATATAAATTCTTTCATTTTTAATTTTTTCTTTTTTTTTTGTATTCCTTTTTATTTTTATTTTTGAATTGCAAACACTGTTTAATGTTAAGAGGAAGTGCGGAGTCACCTAACACAAGCATCTCCTTGCTTAAAAGGTGACCTCCGTAACGTGTTTGCTATAACTAATTTGTAACTGAAATAAACATTTTTATTTTTTTATTTTTTTTTATTATTATTATTTTGAGTTCTGTCGTGTGCCCGTCCGACTGACAAGTCATAGACTTTGAGTTCGAACCCAAGACACCCACCTCAGATTTTTCGAACTCATGTGTGTATGGTTATTTATAAACTAGCTGACCCACGCAACTTCGTCTGCAACACATAATATAGCTTATAACCTTTCTAGATAAATCGACTATCCAACTTATTAAATTGAGCTATATCGTACTCGTAACAAACAAAAAATCTTACCTTTCCTCTATAAAATACCTATTAGTTTAGATTGACTTCGATTATATTATTAAAGTAACAACTACTATAGGTATCTCTTACTGTTACAGTAACACCTTGTACTTGTAAACATTATGGTGCAGTAAATATTTTGAATTTGAATTTCTCCGGAGCCCCCAGAGGCCAGAATCCCAACGTACCTACCGCACAGGACCGAATGACTGCCACGCGCTAATTATTTTGTCGCCCGTATATTTTTACATTGCGATATCTTCTAAGATATTTGTTTAAACTGTATAGAGTAAAGGGCACAAATATTCTATATTAAATTTCCGTGCTAGCAAATACATTTATTTAGATATAGATTAATACCATATTGGTTAAATAAGCTTCACAAAATATAATTATTTTTAGCCTAACATTATAATATAAAAAAATGGTTACAGTGAGTCAATCGTTAAAGGTAAACATATGCTGTCGCGGACTTTTTTTTAGAACTTTTAAAGAGAAACAATTCCTTGATACATGATATTTACGTAACTTAAACCGTTTTCGCAGCGCACGCAACGGAAGCTCTCAAAAAGGAATATCTTTTCCCGTTTTTGCAACATTTTTCATTTATGCTCCGCTCCTATTGATTGTGGCGTGATGTTATATAGCCTAAAGCCTTCCTCGATAAATGAACTATCCAACACTAAAAGAATTTTTCAATTCCAACCAGTAGTCCCTGAGTTTACCCCGTTCAAACAAACAAACAAACAAACAAACTCTTCAGCTTTATAATATTAGTATAGATTATCACTTGCTTCGGTAAAGGAATAGTACATTTTGAAACAAGTGCGGAAAGTTTGTTATTGCATTCGAGGCGGATTGAACACCCGAGCCGTACGGCGAGGGTGTTCATGGGGTCGAGAAATGCAATAACAAATTCCCACGTGTATCAAACGACGTTTTTCAATACACTTTCGAAGAAATTAACTAATAACGATACTTAAGTATTTTTGTCATCAATTTTTAGGAGAATATTGAATCGTAGAATTAGTGGGAAAAAGAAAACCACTAGTTCTATCGTAGGACTGTGCAGTAGAACTAGTTGGAATGATCCAAATTATATTACACAAAGTAATGCGCCTGCCTGGGTTCGAAGTGTTCGAACCCACGGTTACTGTTCGTGAGTCCGGGCCGCAACCACTGGGCCACCACTGCCTTCTTACCGCCACCCTGTATACTTTCATATCATCATCATCATCATCACAGCCTAAACTCTCCCACTGCTGGGTATAGGCCTCTCTTTTCTTGTGTCAATCTCCACGGTCCTGTGCAAGCCTTTTTTTTTTTTTTTTTTGGGGGTGGGAAATCATCAAATAACCCCTCCCGCTCTTGGGCAGAGCGAAAGGGAGTGTCAGACTTCTACTGACTAAAAACCACCCATGTTCCTTCTTCGCCCTTCATGTCGAGGCCGCGGTTTCCCTTGCCTACAGCCCGCAGCCTCGACAAGCGTCGCCCCTTCCATGTTGCTGACATCTCTTTGAGGCGCGCGTGGAACACGAACGCGCCGTCGACACGGCCTGTCGTCGTCATAAGACGGACGGACGGCGAGCTTACCCATCACTCACCGTCCACAGGCCCGCGTCTACGGTGGCCGGAAGCCATCACGTGGCCCCCGACGCCCGGAGCGCCTCCCGCGGCGGCTGGGACGAGAGGTTCTCTCCCTCTCACGTTCCGCCACCTCCTTCGCTAGCATCACTGCTTCGCAGAAGGAGGCGACGGCGTCCCATTCCTCCTCGCCCCGGACCATGGCTTGCACCAGGGCCGGAGTCCTGTGCAAGCCTCATCCAGGTTTTGCCCCCGATGGCAACTATATCGTCTGCCCATCTTGCCGCCGGACGACCCACACTTCTTTTGCCAGTTCTTGAACGCCATTCGGTGACAGCCTTACTCCACCTGTCATCACAGCGCCTTGCTAGGTGTCCTGCCCAACTCCATTTGAGTTCCGTAACGCGATTCCCAATATCGAAAACTTTTGTGTGTCTTCGGATTTCGACGTTAAGAACTCGATCTATTAGTTTTATACCGAGCATGGAACGCTCCATGGCTCTCTGTGCCACTCTCAATCACACAGCCTCCTGCGTGAGCGTCCATGTTTCAGCACTGTACGTCATTGTGGGCAGAACACACTGGTTATAGAGGCGGGACTTCAGACATAGCGGAATTTTGGCTGATTGCAAAATGTCCAATTTGCTAAACGCGGTCAACCCAAGCTGTATTCTTCGGAATATCTCCTTTTGTTGTTGTTCTTTGCCAAAGGGAAGAATATGACCAAGATAGACATACTGATCAACTATTTCCAACTCTTCATTTGCAACTTTGAAAGAAGAATTTGAATAGCTGTTGATATTTGCCATAATCTTCGTCTTGGCCATATTCATCCTAAGCCCTACTTTGGAAGAGGCATCATGTATACTTTCATATGCATTTAGTAAAAATATAATTTTGAAATTACAAACAAACACTTTAATTTTATTTATTTGTATAGATTATACCAATTACGAGTATATAGACTATGTGTCATCAATTCGTCATTGCTGATTGCGTTGTTGTCTCGATATATCTCTGAGTTATTTATAAATTAATTTATTAGTATTGCTGTTATTGCAATTATGTTATTGTTCGCCCACGTAATGTCTATTTACTCGACAATTACTTGATATTAAAATGTATATTCTATACATAATGTATAGTAAGTACTACCGCTCCGCTTCGCACGGTTGCAATAAAGGGTGTAAAAGTACCCTTAACGCAAACGAAGGGCATTTGTTCTCCCCACCACTGCGATAATTTTTTTGTTCTAGACCATACCTGGGATCCTCCTAGTTGCGGAGATATTGGGGCTCAAAGTTCCAAATTTTTCACAGCTGTTTTTGTAAATACTAGTATTTCAGGTTTTAACTTTACTTAAATTACCTTCATGACCCGTTTACTATTCAAGCATTCACTAGCACAATGTTTCAAGAGTGCTACTTTGAGTTTTACCGTAAAATGTGATTTTTGACCCCAAAAAAAAAAGTCATTTCCCAGCAAAAATTTTTGCGTAGGGGTACTTGGTTTGATGTACAGAATGCTTGGTTGTCGGGTGTGTGATGGGTTGATTTACACCCTGTATACATAATGTATAGTAAGTACTACCGCTCCGCTTCGCACGGTTGCAATATATAGATACTGAGATTCTCGACTTTTCTCTAGTATAGTATGCATCATCATCATTATCATCATCAGCCTATAATTCCAACAACCAGACCAACCAAGGCAAGCGCGACACACAGTCGAATACTAACTTTAAATGAAGATCATCCTGCTCCGTTGGTCTAGTAATCGCACGCGCGGCTGTTGAGCATGAGGTCCTGATTTCCATTCCCACGCCGAGCAAATTGTTATTGGATTTTCCATCAGAAATTCCTCAGCAGCAGCTCCATGTAATAATGGGCCAGTCTATTGCCATCAAAGGGGCATAAATCTTGACTCCGTGGCTGCTATAAACTACGTTGAACGCGCGACTAGCAAACTAGCAATAATTACAGTAATCACTAGAACCTAATTAGGATCAAGTTGCCAGTTTCTTTGTTAGAATAATTCTTAAGTAATAGGTTATTTCTTGCTAATAGGCGATAATTTATCATTGGCTACAAAAGTGATATCATCCGTTCTACATAAATTAATGAATCAAAGTGATGTTAGTCATTAATAAATGGCAGGAGTAGGGTCATTAGGGATGGGACGCCGTCGCCTCCTTCTGCGAAGCTGTGATGCTAGCGAAGGAGGTGGCGGAACGTGAGAGGGAGATAACCTCTCATCCCAGCCGCCGTGGGAGGCAGTCCGGGCGTCGGGGGCCACGTGATGGCTTCCGGCCACCGTAGACGTGGGCCGTGGACGGTGAGTGATGGGCTAGCTCGCCGTCCGTCCGTCTTATGACGACGACAGGCCGTGTCGACGGCGCGTTCGTGTCCCACGCGCGCCTCAAAGAGATGTCAGCAACATGGAAGGGGCCCGCAAGGGCCGACGCCCGTCGGGGCTGCGGGTTGTTCACAAGAGATACCGCGGCCTCGACATGAAGGGCTAAGAAGGAACATGGGTGGTTTTTAGTCAGTAGAAGTCTGACACTCCCTTTCGCTCTGCCCAAGAGCGGGAGGGGTTATTTGATGATTTTCCACCCACTATAAAAAAGGGTGATTAGGGATGTTTCTTGACTAATTAAAAAATGATTCTAATTAGTCCGTCTGTTAGATTACCGAAAAATATTGGATAAGTACCTACGTATTTTTTGTTTTAAATAATCAACAAAAATTAACGAAGATAAAACGTTTCAAAATATTTGAGTGGGGGTTTGTGCCGTCATTCGCTGGTAAAAAAGCGAATGACGGCACAAGCTGCAATTTGCAATTTGCTGGTAAAAAGTCATACTAATGTCTTAGAATATGATGTCACACGAGTTTTCAAAGCACTGTATCGTCTTCATTGTTTGTTTACGTGAAAAAAGAAAAAATACGTGTTCAATATTTTTTGAAAATCTATCTGACGAACTAATTAGATTTTTTTTGTGAATTACCCTATTATCACTTGCATAAGTGAAGGTGAACATCATGAGGAAACAAGGACCATCATCTGCCTAGCCTTTTACCAACTATGTTGGGGTCGGCTTCCAGTCTAACCTGATGCAACTGAATACCAGTATTTTACATGGAGCGACTGCCTATCTGACCTCCACAACCCAGTTAATACTAGGTAATACGATACTCTTTGGTAAGACTGGATGTCAGAATTTCAGGTCACTGACTACCTGTAACGACTGCCAAAGATCTATATATGGCAGCCGGGACCAACAGCTTAACGTGCTTTCCGAGGCACGGAGGAAACTCGGTATGCCGGGTGGTCACCTATCCACAGACCGACCTAGGCAAGCACAGCTTTACCTAAAGATCGACCCGAGTGGCAGTTCTAATTAAGCCACGAACCCCTCCTCCATGAGGAAAGAAGGACCAAAACATGCAGTATCTGTCAAAGAATGCTATGCGCTCCCCTAAGTTTGACATCACCTTTACGAACTGGCGAAACCGCGGGCAACAGCTAGTGATCAAATAAATCAATTGTATCGGCGTCAATTTAGATAAAACAATTGTAAATAATAGTTTTGACCTTCCACCTCCGATGAGATCATAGTTAGTTATTCATAACATTTAAGTGTCTAATGTGAAATGATTTGATCTATACAAATAAATAAAGTTGGTTCGTAACCGGCGTGCATGTATCACCAGATGTATGAATGTGGACGAGGCAAAAGGAGTATGTAAGGATCGTAGCAAGTGGCGTTCTGTGGTTTCTGCCTACCCCCATGGGAAAAGAACGTGAGTTTATGTATGTATGTAAATAAAGTTAAAGGGATAAAACTATTATACAATACGCATAAAAACCGAAAAATCAGAGGTCGAGGTTCGAACTCGAGATCAATGATTTGGTAGTACAACATTTACACCACTAGGCTTTTATTACTTAGGTTTTAATAAATATTAAAAAAAAAAACCCGGTTAGGATTTCAAGGGGCTGGATCACTTAATCAATCGTTGCATATTGCCACTTGACTCTAATTCGATTTAAATCAGTGTCAAATTGACACTAATTTAAAGCTTCTGACTGACTCATGTCCACAGCCGCTTTCACATAAGATAGTCTTGCCTGAATCTTACCGTGTTCCTTAGACCTCATTTACGGACACACGGGGCGTCGCGCGGCGCGTTCTGCGTTTTTAATTCAAACACATGGCGATGTATGAAAACGTTAACGATTTCAAACGTCGATTTTACGAGAAGCGATTTTTTGCTCGTTAGTTTTAAATGTAGCGTTCGTTGCGGTGGACGCGCCTCTCAGTAAATAAATAAAAAAGGTCGAGACGAGCCTTCTGAACGCGACGCGCGACGCCCCGCGTCTCCGTAAACGAGCCCTTACACGGTACTGGGATTCTTTATACGAATGTATTCCCCATCATTCTTCCTGATTATTACCTCTAGACTTCTAGAGCAATCATTATTTTTCATTTTCATTCTACCACGAAATGCCACATTTTTACGGCCATAAATAGAGAACTACAAGACAAATTGTTACGAACCTAACATAGACTAGACATGGAGCCTAGAAGTCTGAGCTGCAGCTGTCCTTATCGAAGGTTTTGGGGGGCAGACTTGACGCAGTCTGACGACAATAGTTACGTCAAATACGACTTTTTCTGCCCTGTCTTTTTAAGGCTGTGTGTTGCCAGTCAATAGGGATGTTTACTGACTAAAAAAATATGATTCTAATTAGTCCGTCTGTTAGATTATCGAAAAATATTGGATACGTATTTTTTGTTTTATCAAATCAATAAAAAATGACGAAGATAAAACCCGTCAAAGATTTGAGTGAGGGGTCATGACGTCACTCACCGGTAAAAAGTGTCATTACTAATGTTTTAGAATATGACGTCACACGAGTTTTCAAAGCACTTTATCGTGTTCATTGTTTGTTTACGTGAAAAAAGAAAACATACGTGTCCAATATTTTTTGGAAATCTATCTGACGGACTAATTAATTTTTTCTAGTTAACTACCCTATTGTGTTAAGTAGACCGTCATATTATGCAATGGTAACCCTAACCTTGTCTTTTCTCCTTACAGGTGCGGATGGAGGTCGACGACCTGTTCGTAGACCTAGCAGACGGTCGGAGGCTGCTCAAACTGCTGGAGATCATCAGCGGAGAGCGCCTGCCCAAGGCCAACAATGGACGTATGAGGGTGCACAAGATTGAGAACGTCAATAAGAGCTTGAGCTTCTTGCATACCAAGGTGAGTGACAGATACCGAATGTGCCAGATGACGTAGAGTCCATTTCACGAAAGAAGTCCCGCGGACAATTGTGGAACTAAATTGGTAATTCTAATTTAATTGGTAATAATAAATATTAATTAATTGTTAATTATTATTATAATAATATATTAATAATATTAATTAATAATTATTAATTATAATAATAATGTAATATTTAATTGGCAGATAATTTTAATACAGCGCTGCGTCTGCGGGACTTCTTTCGTGAAATGGACTTTATCATCATCATCGAGTTTGCCTAGACCAGAGATGGCGAACCAATGGCACGCGTGACATTGATGGCACGTTACACAATATTTTAGGCACACCACCGAATTTGTGAATATTTAATTATTTTCCGAGATGAATAACATAAGATTAGATTAGAAACCGTTTGGTACAGGAGTCCAGTTCAACATGCAATCTAGTAAAAGTAACCTGTTACAACACTTTTTTTTTTTTGGCCGGTGGAAAATCATCAAATAACCCCTTCCTTAAAATAACCTCTGCCCAAGGGCGGGAGGGGTTATTCGATGATTTTCCACCGGCCAAAAAAAAAAAAGTGTTGTAACAGGTTACTTTTACACATACAACAAAGATTTTCACGAAGTCTGACTTTGTGCCCGGTTGATGGCAATAGGCTTCTCATGTTTTCTTTTTTGTCAATTTTTTTATTATAATGTAAGACCAATGAATACTTTGTCTTTCTTTCTTTTTCTGTTACATGGGACTTTAACATAACTGGCGAAATGTTGGTGTGCTTGTTGTCTCCTGCTTAACTATTCGGGTATTGCAAGCCGTGATGTTATGTTATATTCATTGATATAAAAACTAAAGATACGGTCGTCCGAACATTTGCTCGACGCGTTCGCCATACAGAGAATCGGTGCAGTCTGCTCGTTAACGTAACCTTGTATAAGCGGCGTGGTATTTTCGACGTATAAAGAACATAAATAAAGCTTTTAATAAAATTTATGACCGCACCCGAAGAGAGCCGATCGTGGACTAGTTCATTTCGGCTTAGGAAAGACCGTTTTAGGACCAAGTTCGAGGCGTCATTGTAACATGCGGTTCGCCCAGTCCTTACGCAGTAATATATGTAAAAGTCAATGGTTATATTGTTCTAAATAAATTAGATGCACAAAGGACAATGTATTACATAAGTGTTATCATTAGAAATATCGCTCTTGTATCTAATCAGCAGATAAACATGGTTACAATGTCGTTGTATCGCTACCTATTGTTTTCATGGACGGGGAATTTTATAATAATATGGGTCAGCTGTTTACTGCAATAAAATATTACATACTTGAATTGGGATGTCGACTCATCATCTGCCTAGCCTTTTTCCCAACTATGTTAGGGTCGGCTTCCAGTCTAACCGGATGCAGCTGAATACCAGTATTTTACATGGAGCGACTGCCTATCTGACCTCCACAACCCAGTTAATACTAGGTAATACGATACTCTTTGGTAAGACTGGATGTCAGAATTTCAGGTCACTGACTACCTGTAACGACTGCCAAAGATCTATATATGGCAGCCGGGACCAACAGCTTAACGTGCTTTCCGAGGCACGGAGGAAACTCGGTATGTCGGGCGGTCAAAAATTGACGAAGATAAAACGCGTCAAAGATCGTGAGTGGGGGGTTGTGACGTCACTTTTAGGTAAAAAATGTACTGAAATGTGACGTCACACGAGTTTTCGAAGCACTGTATCGTCTTCATTTTTTGCTTACATGAAAAAAGAAAAAAAGGCCAATATTTTTTTTAATCTATCTGACGGATTAATTAGATTTTATTACAGCCATATAGATCTTTGGCAGTCGTTACAGGTAGTCAGTGACCTGAAAGTCTGACAACCAGTCTTACCAAAGAGTATCGTATTACCTAGTATTAACTGAATTGTGGAGGTCAGATTGGCAGTCATCATCATCATCATCATCAGCCTATAATGTTCCCACTGCAGGGCCTTCTCTCTAGGAGAGGGATGGGCTATGATCCACCACGCGGGCCCAGTGCGGATTGGTAGATGTCACATGTCTTCGAATTTTTTGGTTCTAAGACATGCCGGTTTCCTCGGGCAGTTAGTCACTCCATGATTTCTGGTATTCAGCTGCACCCGGTTAGACTTGAAGCTGACCCCAACATAGTTGGCAAAAGGCTAGGCAAGGTGATGAGATACACGTGTAAGAATTTGTTTATTGTATCGACATACGATGTTCATAGTGCCTACGGTGTTTAAGCAAATAGTACGCCAAAATAACTGAATCAGAACGTAGATATTATGGATAGACAAAGCAATATTACGCATTTCTACCTGTATGTAGGTAGTAACATCATACCTGTGACCCTCGAACGGCTAGACAGACTAGGTACCTAATAGTACACCCATTACGCCATTTATGTTTAAGGCTTGTATTCACGCCAATGACCTTGTGCATACAAACTACCCCTCTCTGTCGTAGATACGGACTTTAAACGGACGCATTTTTCATTTATTATAATTAAAATAATACATGTTTTTAAATAGTAACAAAACAAAATTATTTTCCTTTGTATTTCAAAGCAGTAGATATTTTTTTATATTGTTTTATTAAAAAATGAAGGAGTAAAATGGTTCAATTCAACGATTTGGAGGTGATTTTGTGGATATTTTTTCTTTTTATGTGATACCGATAGAAAAATTATGGCTAAACCAAATTACGTGTCATATCATGTAGATTACTAACAATTTTTCTCAGATGTAATTTCTCTGTAAGTGCCGGTGAAAAACTGTTCCATCTGCACGCTGTTTTTAAGCTTTTTCGAGAGAGCAGCCTTAACTAGCTGTTGCCAGCGGCTTCGCCCGCTACAACTCGAAAATTATCCTATGTCTTAATCCAGGTTATAAACTATCTGTGTACCAAATTTTATCCAAATCCGTTCAGTAGTTTTTGCGTGAAAGAGTAGCAAACATACACACACACAAACTTTCGCCTTTATAATATTAGTGTGATGTTATTCCCATGCAACTGGGCACACATCCAGATTGCGTGACTGCTGCTTAGAAATACCTGATGCGAAATCTCAATTTGCCCGACCCGGGAATCCAACCCAAGACTTCATGCACAGCAGTCGCGCTTGCGATCACTGAACCAACACGGCAGTCTGTAAGCAAAGATTACGCCTTCTACCTGTATGTAGTATTATTGCATAATCTTTGAAGCCTGCGAAAAACACGGAACTTGTAAGACTTCCTTACATACTTTCATGTTGTCTTTTGATGAATGTAACAATAATTTATTTATGTTACTTTTTTATGGTATGTCCTAGAACCAGTGGCGTAGCGTGCCCTGGCGGGGCCCTGTATAAGAATTTGTTTGGGGCCCTTATGAAGGGTAAAGATTTGTCACAAAAGTAAAAAAAATATTTACGTAAAATTAAAAGAAATATATTATATTCATCATAATTTTCTATCTGTCACTTTTTCCAAAATGTTTACCAACAATTCAAATTGAGTATTAATATACACTCCTTGCCTTTTTTTCGGCAAACTGATTTATTAAATCATTTATAGCTGATTATGACTTTAGAACACACGCTTTACGCGGGAAAAAAAGTAATTGCTTTTTTTGACTTTTGTCATTTCTGATATAAATAAAAAATTGGAAAGTTTAATAAATTTTTGCTAAGGCACGTCGGGGCCCCCATTGCCCGGGGGCCCCGTATAATTGATACGGCAGATACGGCGGTAGCTACGCCCCTGCCTAGAACCATGCTGCGCCGACCCCAAATGATGATGATGATGTCCTAGAACCAAAACTTCGTAGACATGTGACATCTACCCGCCAGTGCGACATTTGTTACGGTCGCGAATCCTATTTTATTTAACATACGACTTGACACTTACTGGCAAATTGCATAAAACCTAAGAAAATTCGAATTTCGCGGGCCACCTTGTCGTATTCACCTTAAGGGCTGGTGATCCTCTTTCGTAATTTTCCATATAGAAAAATACTGTGAAACTAAAAACATCTAAATTAGTGACAATAGTTCTTGGTCACTGGGTCATTCTGAATTGTAAGTCTTCCATGCCCTAAATAGTCAATTATTTCGTCTCTATTTAGGCTACAGGAAATTGGTCAAGGCCTTGGATTACGTGTCGTAGGTCAGGCACTGTTCGTAAGACGTTGAAGGAAAACATCGTGAGGAAACCGGCATTGTCTTAGAACTAAAGTTTCAAAGACATGTGACACATATAGTGGGGGTACTTTCATACAAGCTTAAAAAATCAAAATCAAAAGTCATTTATTCAAACTAGGCTGATAAATCAGCCCTTTTCGAACGTCAAAATTTACTTTACTTATTTACAAGTGACAGTCCCCCAAAACGCCCACCCTTCGACACTTCCTAGTGTTTTAGCTGGAAAGAAGCAGTGGCGCTCCCCAGCAACACGTCTGTCTGTTTGGTTAGAAGAACTAGACTCGATACAATAGAAAAAGCTTGGCTTGCCTTTATAACGTAACTAGCTGAGCTCCACGGCCATCATCCGCGTGATTTTTTTGTAAAAATACTTCTTATGTTTCTATCTTTAATAATAAAATTCAATCCTGATCCGAAAGACACGTGACGTCATATTTTAACATAAGAACGTTCTTGTTGTTTTCCTCGGAAACAGATCCTACTTACTTTTTAAAGTATTTTCTTTTATCGATATCCATCCATCAAATCTGCTTACGATTTTTTTTTAAACGTTGCCCCACACTAGGAATTTCTCCTGTATCGTGGGTGCGTTTACAAACATTTAAACTCACATACACAAACACACCCAGACCCGAAACAACTATCTGTAGGCCATACAAATATTTGTCCCGTGCGAGGATCGAAACCGCGACACGCAGCACAGCAGTCCAATCTCTCAGTCACTGCGCCAACCGTGCTGTCAAATGATGTAATTAAATAGCGTGGAACTTTCGAAAACGAAATATTAATTATGTAGATCAACAATCGTTCCGAAACAAACTTTATTCTCTGGGAAAAGGTGCCACAGAAGAGGCATCACGCCGTGACAGCATCATGCCATTTTCCACCACGGCATATGGTCAGCAGTTGGTTTAACTTTTTCCTAACCGCGCATATCTATAGATGTTTTACTTCAATAAACGCAGGTGAAGCCGCCTGAAGGCTAATAAACTGTAGCTCGCCGTCCGTCCGTCTTATGACGACGACAGGCCGTGTCGACGGCGCGTTCGTGTTTCACGCGCGCCTCAAAGAGATGTCAGCAACAAGGAAGGGGCTTGCAAGGGCCGACGCCCGTCGCGGCTGCGGGTTGAACGAAAGAGATACCGCGGCCCCGGCGCAAGGGCAACATGGGTGGATTTTAGACAGTAGAAGTCTGACACTCCCTGGCTAAGAGGGAACATGGGTGGTTTTTAAGCAGTAGAAGTCTGACACTCCCTTACGCTCTGCCCAAGAGCGGGAGAGGTTGTTTGATGATTTCCCACCCCCCCAAAAAAAATCGCGAGTAAACTGAATATTTCTAATATCTCTCTATTCTGTTACAGGTGCGCCTGGAGTCAATAGGTGCTGAAGACATAGTGGATGGCAACCCACGTCTGATCCTCGGTCTCATCTGGACCATCATTCTACGGTTCCAGATCCAGGAGATTGAAATTGATGTTGTAAGTATCATATTATTTATTTATGAATTTGTGGCGACAACGACATCTATCGCAACACATGAGAACTAAAATGACAAATCCCACATCGCGCTATCAACTTTATCCGCGACATTAGCCTATATAGAAAATCCCGACTTAATATGTCGGGCAGTTAGCCCACCAGACACAACACCCGTCTGGTCGGAGGATCCTCCCTTTTCTATGGGGGACTTTACACCCTGTTCCTCATACCCCCCAAAAATTAATGGAAATATTCTTTCACTGATAGTAAGTGCCAAACATTAACATCAGAGGAAGTTTCAAAATACAACTGAAACAGGATAAATTAGCAGGAACCATAGACCATAGGCCAGGGATGGCGAGCCATTGGCACGAGTGCCATTGGTGGCACGTTACACAATATTTTAGGCACACCACCGAATTTTTTGTAGAGGAGTCCAGTGCAACATGCAATCTACCTACTTTAATTTGAATTACACGTAGAATTGAAACATTTATTATGATATAGGTCAAGTTTTTTTTTTAAGCTATTGCATAGCTTCTATCGTGGCCTTGAGCGTGGGAACCGAATCCAGAAATTCCGTAACGAAAAAAACCTAACACTCATTTATTTAATAAAAGAAAAAAAATGTTTTTTTTATCGGTCACCACGCTCAAAGTGTAACTTGAATTAATATCAAAGAAAAAAAACAAAGGAAAAAAAATACTGCATTAATAAAATAAATAAATAATTATAATTGCATAAGTTGATAAAAAATGCTATGCAATAGCTTTACCGCGGCAGTCTCCAGTGCCACACGTCTTTTTTTTTTTGGTAGTAGATAAACAAAGTGTTTTTATTTGAAAATACATATTTAGTTTGGACGCTACAAAGACGACACGTGCAAGGTCTCAATAAGTATTGATTTAGAAAAAATGGCACGTTGGTCCATAAAGGTTCGCCAAGTGCCATAGGCCGTCGATGATTGCCACGATAGGCCGTGGTTGAGCAAAATTAAAGACATGTAAGTATATTAAGAGAAAGAAATTAAATTACAGCGGTCGGTTGGAACTAATAAACAATAAAGTATTACTTAGAAGCGTGCAACGCCTGAGTGGTGTGGGGGCCCGTTGCACATTGGGGACAGAATGTTCAAAACCACCTAGAGACCTCAAATATTAACCAAATTAAACCATTTTTGCACAGAAATGTTTCAAATTAAATTCCAAAGACACTCACGATTTGCGAAATTAGGTTGTAATTTTTTTTTTTATAAATAATGCATATGAATTGAATACCTATATTTTTTTTTTATATTATGACTGATTCGTTTTCAGCGACGAAAAATACATCGGAAGCGTATATTTGCACTTCCATACAAGTGCTAGTTGAAATGCGTGACTGAAAGGGTTAATTAAAGAACAGGGTAAAAACTCGCTTTACTTTGGTTTTAGTGGGTTATGAAGTTTTAGATTTAAGGAATATTAGAAATCCGGCTTCATCAGTCTCTTTAGAATTTAATTACAAACATTTCTGTCCAAAAATTGTCTCATTTGGTTTATTTTTGCGATCTGTAGGTGGTTTTGAACAAAAAATTGGCTCTATCCCCAATGCGCGTCGGCCGGCTGACTCCCGCTGTCCCCGCGCCTCTCGTTTGGCTATGCTAAGAAGGAGTGGTTCTGCACGATGGTATGCCCTTGTCATGAAGAGGCTGGTCGATCACATATCAGGGAGAACCCTGGAGTTCTATTTACCT
The DNA here is from genome assembly GCA_949774965.1 of Diarsia brunnea. NCBI lineage: Eukaryota > Metazoa > Arthropoda > Insecta > Lepidoptera > Noctuidae > Diarsia > Diarsia brunnea. Next base: position 1,470,832 of record OX459025.1, on the reverse strand, counting down.
CTGTATACTCTCCTCGGCTAATACAACCGCTATATTTGTTTATCTAAACAAAAATCCGAACACTTAAGTTCCCTTTCTCCCCAGGATGAAGAAAATGAATCATCAGAGAAGAAGTCAGCCAAGGATGCGTTGCTGCTGTGGTGCCAACGTAAGACATCAGGTTATCATGGAGTTCACATACACAACTTTACCGATTCCTGGCGATCTGGTCTCGGGTTTAACGCCCTTATACATGCTCATAGGTAAGGAATATAATATGTTTTTTTAAGAGCTCAGGAGCTTCGTAGAGTAAATTTTATTAATAAGACAAGCCCGCCACAAAAAAAAATTACTAAAAAAGTGATGCATATAAATATTGATGGATGGAGAGGGAGAGGAAGGCCAAAGAAAGGATGGATGGATTGTGTGAGGAATGATATGAATGAGAAAGGAATAAATGCCACCTTGACGTGTAACAGGGAAGAATGGAAGAAGAAAACGTGTTGCGCCGACCCCAAATAGAACGGGATTAGGGCAGGAAGATGGAGCTGCGGGTTGTTCGCAAGAGATACCGCGGCCTCCACATAAAGGGCTAAGAAGGAACATGGGTGGTTTTTAGTCAGTAGAAGTCTGACACTCCCTTTCGCTCCGCCCAAGAGTGGGAGGGGTTATTTGATGATTTTCCACCCGCCAAAAAAAAAGCACACAATATTATGTTTCTTTTTTTTCTTTCAACTTTTTATATTAATGCACTATCAAAATCTAATGTAGATCAAGTTTAGAGACACAGTTTCAACATTCATGAATTACCACATCATAATATTGAAAAAAATCAACTCCTTGATTTTTAACCGACTTCAAAAAAGGAGGAGGTTCTATGTTCGTGTGTATGTATTTTTTTTTTTTTTTGTTTGTATTTTTTGTTCTGTTTATTTTTTAATCAAATCAAATCATTTATCTTATCTTATACCCATTTTCTCTTACCTCTTACTAACCGCCATCATCTCCTCGCAGACCCGACCTGTTCCGCTGGTCAGAGCTGCCGGTCACGGAGCACGTGGAGACACTGAACCACGCCTTCGACGTGGCGCACAAACACCTGGGGATACCACGTCTGCTTGATGCTGAAGGTGAGATTCTTGAGACTAGTCACTAATGGCTTTGCCATGACTTTTACGGACTGTCGAGAAAACAAAAGTTTCGTCTCTGGTCAGCTAAAATTGTATATAACGCTAATACGCCTGGTCTGGCCTGGTGAACACCGGCCTGGACTTCGTGGCTAAATAGTACCAGCACTTTGGGTTGATCTTCAGGTTAAGGCTAAGTCATAATCAAATAAGATTACGTTAAGTTTTATTATACGGATAACATGACAAGACAGTTATTCTAGAACGAAGTAAAAGTTATGGACAATTATCATAGACAAGATTTTGTTCACAAACTCCAACAGCCAGCCACTACCGTATTTCTTGACAAAACAAGCTATTCTCACTATCATAAATGGTAGCGACTGCTGCCATATGCTACCACCCAATTGCTGCGTCACTAACACCCTATTTCCTCAGATGTGGACACCAGCCGCCCTGATGAGAAGTCAGTGATGACTTACGTGGCGTCATACTACCATACCTTCGCCAGAATGAAGAATGAACAAAAGAGCGGCCGCAGGATTGCTAATGTAAGTATTCAGTATAACGAAACAGATTATCTAAAAAACTTTAATGCACACAATAAAACCGACTTGAAAAACTTTAAAAAGCAAGAAATGTCGATGACTTTTGTTTGTTTGACTCAGTTTTTAACCGACTTCAAAAAAAGGTGGAGGTCCTCAATTCGATTGTATTTTTTTTAGCCAACGACCTCTGAAGTTGCCGTTTTTTATTTTTTTAAGAGTTCCATCTTCCTCCGAAAATCAGCATCAGATCTTCACCAAAGAACGGAACCAACGCATAATAATATTCTAATATCTCCAAATACAAAAATAATCATCGATTTTTTCACAGTTGGTGAAGGTATCGGTGAACATACACAAGAACAAAACTGACAAATTGATAACCTCCTCTTTTTCGAAGTCGGTTAATGGTGTATTATTTTTTAAGAGGCTCTGAATTCGTCGACGAACTTTTTTAAAACTCTTTAAGGCTAACTCCAAAAATGACGAGATTTTATTACGACTACACTTTTTTCTACTTTAACTTACCATTTATTCCTCCCTAGATTATTGGCCAAATGATGGACTGTGACGACCGCAAAGGAGAATACAGCAAGCTGTTCAGCGTACTCCTAGAGTGGATACTCCTCAAGATCCAGGAGTTGAACGGCAGAGAGTTCCCCAACTCTCTAGACGGCATACAACGACTTCTGCTGTCCTTTAAGCAGTATAGGACCGTGGAGAAACCGCCCAAGTAAGTGATTGTTGGTTTAGAATATAATAGAATAGAATAATTAAAAGAGAAAAAAAACAAAAAGAATAAAAAATAAAAATAGAGAAAAAAGAGAATAAAGAATAATAAAAAGAAAAGAGAAAGAAAGAATAAAGAAAAAAAAAATAGACAAATAAAGAATAATTAAAAGTGTGATTATGAATACAATGCAGAACTACAGCCTAACCCGGGGCTGCGGGACTCTTGAAAGAGACACCACGGGCCTGAACACAAAGGGCTAAGAATGAACATGTTTGAGTTTTAGTCAGTACAAGTCTGACACTCCCTTCTGCTCGGGAGGGGTCATTTGATAATCACACATCCATAAAAAAGGAGGTAGCCATACTAATGATACTCAATACTCAATACTTTATTTCATTCCACATGTAAACTTCGGTGGTAAAACTTATAATTAGATCACATGGACCCTGTCGGCCACTGCAAAACAAGAAACAAAAATTCAGAATCAATAATAAAATGGGTAGGACATATTTTTTCCTTTTAAACGGAGATCGGTTGATCCAACCGTGTTCAAACGCGACCCATCTGATTCTCGCTTTATTACCGTGCTTTTTTACACATTTATTCGATATTTATCTTGCCCCTAAACCACGACACGACGGTTATTTTGAAAGACTGTGTTTTATTGAATTAAAAGAACAGCGTATATTAATATTATTGATCTGGTACCATTGATATAAAAACTAAAGATACGGTCGTCCGAACATTTGCTCGACGCGTTCGCCATACAGAGAATCGGTGTAGTCTGCTCGTTAACGTAACCTTGTATAAGCGACGTGGTATTTTCGAGGTATAAAGAACGTAAATAAAGCTTTTAATAAAATTTACGACCGCACCCGAAGCTAGCCGATCGTGAACTAGTTCACTTCGGCTTAGGAAAGACCATATTAGGACCACGTTCGAGGCGTCATTTTAACATGCCGTCCGCCCAGTCCTTACGCAGTAATTATAAGTCAATGTCTGGTACCGTAATATAAATTGTTTACTGTTTTAGTATTTTCTGACAATCTCCTGAATTATGACGAGAACACAAAACTGCACCTGTTTCACATGTTGTTTTTTACTTCTGTCTTCATAATTTCAATACAATGTCTCGAAATGCTATCAAAAGCACTAATAAAACTCATCTTCACCCCCTCTAGATACAAGGAGCGTTCAGAGATCGAAGCCCTATACTTTCACATCAACACAATGCAGAAGCAACTCACAGGTGAAGCCTGGGTGCCGCTAGAGGGACAGCTGCCTCAGGACTTGGAGAGGGCATGGCAACAGTTGGAACAGGTAAGATACCGTTGCATTTAGTACTAGTATAATTCTTAAAGATCTCGGTTTTAGAAACGTATGCATAGCTACTCTTCCTAGATCTAGAATTATCATTAAGGTGGTGTATTATATGGCCAGTGGACGGTGAATAATAGGCTAGCTCACCGTCCGTCCGTCCAATGACGACAGGCCGTGTCGACGGTGCGCGAGTATACCACGCGCGCCTCAAAATCAGCAAAATTAAGGGGGCGACGCCTGTCAGGGCTGCGGGTTGTTCGAATGAGATACCGCGGCCCCGGACACAAAGGGCTAAGAAGGAACATGGGTGGTTTTTGGTCTGTACACGTCTTATACTCTCTTCCGCTTCTCACAGCGGAGGGGTCATTTGATGATTTCCCACCTAAAAAAAAGATGGTATATTATATGCACATAACTCAAATTATCGATGTAGGTCACACGGCTGCCAAGCTCAAATGGAACTGAGCCGGTCATATATGTCGCGTGCCGGACAAGCTATGGGCTAAAGTAACGACACAATGGGTCCCAAACAGCAGCAAACTTCAACGCGGCAGGCCCAGAAGGAGATGGCGGTCGAACTAGACTATTATCTCAGGGATTGGCAATTAATAGCACTGCGTAGGGATACGTCGAAAGAGGGAAGGGAGGCCTTTACCCTGCAGTAGGACACAAATAGCTGATGATAATAATATGCACCTCTGCTTAAAACTTTAGGATAATACAAGCGTATTGTTTTGATAAGCAGTCGCACTTGCGACCAACGAGACAGTCCGCTAGGTACTAAACATCATCATCTGCCTAGCCTTTTCCCAACTATGTTGGGGTCGGCTTCCAGTCTAACCGGATGCAGCTGAATACCAGTATTTTACATGGAGCGACTGCCTATCTGACCTCCACAACCCAGTTAATACTAGGTAATACGATACCCTTTGGTAAGACTGGTTGTCAGACTTTCAGGTCACTGACTACCTGTAACGACTGCCAAAGATCTATATATGGCAGCCGGGACCAACAGCTTAACGTGCTTTCCGAGGCACGGAGGAAACTCGGTATGTCGGGTGGTCACCCATCCACAGACCGACCTCGGCAAGCACAGCTTTACCTAAAGATCGACCCGAGTGGCAGTTCTTATTAAGCCACGAGCTCCTCCTCCTCTGATAAGTTACTATGTATTAAATTTATTTTGATTTGTCTACAGGCGGAGCACGCACGTGAGATCGCATTGAGAACTGAGTTACTGAGACAACAGAGATTAGAGCAACTCAACTATAAGTTTAACACTAAAGTAAGTTATTTTAATTTTAATATAAATAAATTTATAAAACTGCAATTGATAAGTTATAAAGAAATGTCATCTTGTTTCTCTTTACGTCTTCAGAAAATTGATTTTACTATAAATAAATAAAAAAACTATTTTATTTTAATTTTATAATGTACTTAAAAGGGAACAGGGATTCTCCATAGGTACAAATGTTGAGTAATGAATAATGCATCTACAGGAATAATTTTATCTTAAACCTGTAATTTTTTTTTAAACAAGAGTTTTTTTTTATAAATAAGTAATGAACATAATTATGACCATTGAAAAATTACAAAAAATGCCTCATTTAATTTGAATATAGAGTACTAGCTTTTGCCCGCGGCTTCGAAAAATATCCCAACAAACTATCTTTCCCTATAAAAGTCCCTTAGAGGTTGAATTTCGAAAAAAAAATTTTTTTTTTTAAATTACAACACAAGAGTTTATTGCGAACAGACCGACAGACGCGGCGGAGAACTTTGTTTTATTATATGTAGTGATTCTGACTAATCCTAACTATTCTTCCCTCCACAGTCAGTACTCCGCAAAGGATACCTAAAGGAGATGATCCAGGTGCTGTCAGACCCTCGCTACGGCTCCAACCTGGCACAAGTAGACGCTACGGTCAAGAAACATGAGGCTATCTCAGCTGATATACTGGCTAGGTAAGTGCTGGACTGACTATTAAAATTATAATAAGTTTATTGCAAAAAGTAAAACCAATTTAAAAAGACACAAAAAGATAAAAATAACTAGTCTGTTACTTGTTAGGGTTAAAAAAAAGGAACCCCTATAAGATCACTCTCTTGTACGTCTGTCCGTGTGTCACCACCGATTTTCTCAGGAAGGGGAAGACCTAGCAAGTTGAAATTTATACCAGCTACTGATGTCTATAGTCTCTATTAGGTGTATAAAAATCAAGGCCCTGTGTCTTCACGATAAAAAGATATTGGCAAATTTAGTTTTTTTTTTCTCCACTGACTTCTGAAGCTCAAGTTATTTTTAACTTTTTTGTGTCTTTGAAGTGATTATTTTTTCCAGTTTTATTTGAGGATGCTACAACTTTTCTTTACAAGTACTTGCTATGCATTTCATTAGCATTGTTAACAATACATGTTATGTTAATAGGTTTATCCCCGAAATTCCACAAATAACTGACACAATTTTTTTACTACAGAAACTACTTTTTACATATAAAAAGTACTATTTCCCTTCTTTAATTTATTTCATCATCACTGTTCTCAAAATAGTGAAGGAAAACATCGTGAGGAAACCGGCATGTCTTAGACCAAAAAAAATCGGAGACGTGACATCTACCAAAGTACCAACCCGCACTGGGCCCGCGTGGTGGATTCTAGCCCATTCCATCTCACAGAGAGGAGGCCTGTGTCCCTGCAGTGGGAACATTATAGGCTGATAATGATAGATATTACTTTTAGGATTCCGTGTTTCAAAAGGAATAAACGAAACCCTTATAGGGTCACTCGTGTGTCTGTGTGTCTGTCTATCCGACCATTCCCCCCCGCCCCCCTTATCTCCGAAACTACTGAGCCTTTGAAAAAAATACAGAAACTTAGTTCAACACTTATAGATTACAGGAAAACCTATAAGAAGTCTATGGTGCTAAAATAACATGGAAAATCTCTCAATATCTACTACAATGATACGGAACCCCTCATGTGCAAGTCCGACTTGCTCTTGGGCAGTTTTTTACTGCAATTCTCGGCTCCAGAACACTTGCGGCTCAGTCGCAAATCCCCCCTTCAACTGCAATACCAAACCCCACTTACATCACCATTTCCTTTCCAGAACCGAACGCTTCGAAGACCTATCAGCAATGGCCGCCGAACTGGTCCGAGAGAGCTATCACGGAGCCGAAGCTGTGTCTCGTACGGAACAAGCTGTGCTCACGAGATGGAACGAGCTACTCGAGCTGTTGGAGCGCCATAGGAGCTCGTTGGGCAAGCTGGCGCATTTGATGGCGCTGTTGAGGGAGGCTGATACGGTTGGGCATACGCTGACTGAGATGAAGGTGAGTTAGCTGTTTTGAAGCTTTTCCAGGGAAATACTGCCAAAAGTCTGACACAACTGTCAAATGTCTTACATAACTGTCAAATGTCTGACATAACGGTCAAAATATGTCTGATACTCTGTCAAATGTCTGATATTGCTGTCAATTGTTTGATACCAAGTGTCAAATGTCAACCACGATTGTCAAATGTCTGACACTACTGTCAGATGTCTGACACAACTGTCCAATGTCTAACGCTACTGTCAAATGTCTGACTACTGATAAATGTCTGACACTACTGTCAAATTTCTGACACTGCTAACAAAAGTCTGACACAACTGTCAAATGTCTGACACCATTGTCAAATGTCAGCCACGACTGTCAAATGTCTAACACTACTGTCAGATGTCTGACACAACTGCCTAATGTCTGACACAACTGTCCAATGTCTAACAGTACTGTCAAATGTCTGACACTACTGTCTAATGTCTGACACTACTGTCTAATGTCTGACACTACTGTCTAATGTCTGACACTACTGTCTAATGTCTGACACTACTGTCTAATGTCTGACACTACTGTATAATGTCTGACACTACTGTCAAATGTCTGACACTACTGTCAAATGTCTGACACTACTGTCTAATGTCTGACACTACTGTCTAATGTCTGACACTACTGTCTAATGTCTGACACTACTGTCTAATGTCTGACACTACTGTCTAATGTCTGACACTACTGTCTAATGTCTGACACTACTGTCTAATGTCTGACACTACTGTCTAATGTCTGAAACATCTTTCAAATGTTTTACGCAAATGTCAGATTTAAGACACTACTGTTAAATGTCTGACTACTGATAAATGTCTGACACAACTGCCAAATGTCTGACATAACTGTCAAATGTTTGACACAATTGTCAGATGTCTGACACTACTGTCAAATGTCTGACACTGCTGACAAAAGTCTGACACAACTGTCAGATGTCTGACAGAACTGTCCAATGTCTAACACTACTGTCCAATGTCTAACAGTACTGTCAAAAGTCTGATACAACTACCAGAAGTCTGACACAACTGTCGTATATCTGACACTACTGTCAAATGTCTGACACTACAAATGTCCGACACAACTGTCAAATGTCTGACACAATTGTCAAATGTCTAACACTACTGTTAGATGTCTGACACAAAAGTCCAATGTCTAACACTACTGTCAAATGTCTGACACTACCAATGTCTGACACAACTGTCAAATGTCTGACATTATTATTTATTATTATTATTTAATGTATTCTTAGTTTACCAATATTTCTTCTTACAACAGGCGCAATTCCAATCGGAAGAAGTAGGACGTCACTTAGTCGACGTCGAACGCCTGTTGCAAGCCCACGCGCTCCAGGAGTTGCAGCTGGGAGCCCTGGACGAGAGCATCCGAAGACTTGTGAGGCACGGAGCCAGCGCTGAGGGAGGGGAGGGACCCAAGCAACAGCTGACTACGCAGCTTAATCAGCTGTCACAGGATTATGATAGGTATGTAGATGGGTTGAGGTGGATTTTTCTGTAACATTAGTATGGAGTACTGGTTTAGAGGTTCCACATGTTGCCTAAGTTGTCACAGGATTACAATCTCCCATCACGTACACGTGTAAAAGTACCCATACGCACAGTGTCAATTCCTGTCGAACTAATTCTGGTTTACGCTGCCCTGTCCGTCGAATGGTTGAATCATATAATTGTAATTTTGTTGATATTTTTGTGTGCTCAAAATCTAAATTTAAATTTAATGTCATGAAAGTTATTATTAGTTATTATGTTTTATTATTTATTTGTGTTTTAGTGTTTTTTGTTACTCTACAGAGAAGCAATTGAATCAATTTGAACTTTTAATTAATTTGCATGATGTTATTAATATTTTATTTTTTAAATTGTTTTTTGTTTTTGTTATTAATGTGATGTAATTATTATTATTGTTTTTGCCTATCTAGTGACACTCATTATCACTCATTATATATGCGGATAATGTAGTGGGCTGCAATATTGTTAATTATTAAATTATTTTTTGTATCTTTCACACATATTGTAGCTGTTTATTGTACCTAAATAAATAAAATAAAATACCACTTTAATCGTGGGCCGCGATTTCGAAAAAAAAAACAATATGGCGGACAGGTTGATATGCCACATCGGTTCTATCCCCTTTGATATTGCATTGCTCGACCCCGTGAACACCCTCACCTTACGGGTTTGGGTGTTCAATCCGCCTCGAATTCACTCACAAACATTCCGCACTTATATCAAAATGTACTAATTTCACATAGGCCTACATGGGTACTTATAAAACGTCAACAAAAGATACACGGTTCGGGTAAGGCGTTTCCTATGGAGAAGAACCGGCAAGAAAGTTCATGTATCCGTTAATACCTTGTAAGCTCAAGATATGTTTTGGTTACAGCTTAGTGGCCGCCGCTAAGGACCGCAAGGCGCGACTAGAAGACGCGAGGAACCTGTTCCAGTTCCTTGAAGACCATGATGAGGAAGAAGGTAAGATATTGACTTGGTTTGTCTATAAAAATAAGTAGAGCTGAAGTGTCTGTTTGTAATTTCAAAATAACAGCTTTTTACTCAATGCTTAAGGAAGTTAAACAAAAAATAAGTTTTTTTTGTTATAGGTACCGTATCTATAATAAAAAAAACTTATTTTTCTTTTTTGACTGTCTGTTTGTTCCGATTATTCCCTGAAACGGCTGGACCGATTTTGTCGGGGGTATTACTGACAGATGGGCTATTACTGACAGAAATGGCGACAGGTCACTGGAACAACTTGCGACCCACGGATGCCCCTCAAGTTAAAGGGGAAAATATACAAGTCCGTGATTAGACCTGTCGGACTGTATGGATCAGAGTGCTGGGCTTTGAAAAAGATGGATGAAAAACGATTGCATGTAGCGGAGATGAGAATGTTGAGATGGATGTGCGGAGTGACAAGAATTGATAAAGTAAGGAATGAGTATATTAGAGGAAGTTTGAAAGTGGCACCTGTTACAGAAAAATTGAAAGGAAGTCGTTTATCTTGGTATGGTCATGTAATGAGGAGGGATGAAACGCATGTGACTAAAAAAGTGATGGATATAAATATTGATGGATGGAGAGGGAGAGGAAGGCCAAAGAAAGATGGATGGATTGTGTGAGGAATGATATGAATGAGAAAGGAATAAATGCCACCTTGACGTGTAACAGGGAAGAATGGAAGAAGAAAACGTGTTGCGCCGACCCCAAATAGAATGGGATAAGGGCAGGAAGATTATGATATAACTGACAGTTATCTTATGCTACAAGGAGTAAGACAGAATGAAAACAATTTTCTTTCCTGTGTCTTTATTTGTGAGAAGTTTGGGCCTCCCCCTTCCCGGGTTGTATAGTGATTCGTCGTACGTCTGCAATATTAATTTAAACACAATACCAAACCTGCTTTTTTAGACTGAAAGCCGACCGTAACATAATTGGATAAACGCATGTAAATGATGATTACTAACTATAATTCTCCTTCACAGGCTGGGTAACCGAAAAACAACGTATATGCCGCACAGACGTCGCAGCCAAAGAACTCCGCGCCGTTCTAGCGCTGAGACAGAAACATACTGCCTTACTGCACGAGTTGAGAGCTAGGGACCATGTGTCGCAGAGACACAGGGCTAAAGGACAAAGGTAATAAAATAAACCATGTGTCTAGTTGCGGGCCTGTGGACGGTGAGTAATGGGTTAGCTCGCCGTCCGTCCGTCTTAAGCTGGGTTCCCACCGTCGGCTGTGCGTGATTCTGCGTATCATCATGCACAGCCGACGTCCACGGATGGCAACGCACACAGACAGGGCTCCTCCAACGGTGCGTGTCGGTCTGTGTACATCTTTTGATAGCTTTTTTTTTTATGGTGGGTGGAAAATTATCAAATATCCCCTCCCGCTCTTGGGCAGAGCGGAAGGGAGTGTCAGACTTCTACTGACTAAAAACCACCCATGTTCCTTCTTAGCCCTTCATGTCGAGGCCGCGGTATCTCTTGCGAATAACCCGCAGCCCCGACGGGATCCGCAGCCCCGATGGATCTTTTGATAGCTTCATTTCAAAATGCAAAGTGAAAGAGAACGTATCGTCGCTCTCTTTCACTTTGCACCGCAACTTTGAAGTTACCTCGCGACGGATACCGGCGCACCGCCACAGACGTCCTGTGCTACCACGGACGAGACCCTACCCACAGTGTGTCGTGCGAGCTGGTCCGCGTCCGTTCGCGATATCACGGACCGTGGGAAGCCAGCTTTATGACGACGACAGGCCGTGTCGACGGCGCGTTTGTGTTCAGCAACATTGCATGTCGCAAGGGCCGATGCTTGTCGGGGCTACGGGTTGTTTTAAAGAGATACCGCGGCCTCAACACAAAGGGCTAAAAAGGAACATGGGTGGTTTTTAATCAGTAGATGTCTGACACTCCCTTTCGCTCTGCCCAAGAGCGGGAGGGGTTATATGATGATTTCCCAACCCCCAAAAAAAAAAAAAAAATGACTGGGCGGACCGCATGTTAAACTGACGCCTCGAACTTGGTCCTAAAACGGTCTTTCCTAAGCCAAAGTCAACTAGTCCACGATGGGCTCTCTTCGGGTGCGGTTGTAAATTTTATTAAAAGCTTTATTTATGTTCTTTATACCTCGAAAATACCACGCCGCTTATACAAGGTTACGTTAACGAGCAGACTACACCGATCTGTATGGCGAACGCGTCGAGCAAATGTTCGGACGACCGTATCTTTAGTTTTTATATCAATGCATATTCTGCAGACTCTAAAGTGTTACTTATTACTAGTTACTTTAAACTAGCTATTTCTCGTTTCCACCTGTTCCTTGTCAACGTCTAATGGAGGTTATAATGCTAACTTTTCCTTCACAGCCTAATCGACGCGAAGCACCCGAAATCAGCAGAGATAGAGCGACGCCTCACATCGCTGAACAAGCAGTGGCAGATACTGAGGGAGTTGGCTGCGGCCAGAGAGAAGCAGCTGGCTGATGCTGCAGAGGCTCATCAGGTAGATATCTTGGCTTTGCTTTGAGGGAGATTTACAACTTTTCAGGTTAAAAGGATATACGTTTATAACTGCCTTAACCTAGAAAGTATGGAACAACTATTCAGTTTGAAGGAAGAAAAGAAAGAAAGAAAGAAAACATATTTATTTAGCACATGCCACAAGTGCACACAACAAACAATAAAAAATATATAAAAATAAACTAAAAAACTAAACTGAAACAGTGTGTGCCAAATAGGACCTAGAAGGAGTGCAGCTTTATAATAAGTTACCAAAATAAATGAGATTCTTCTTCAATAAATCACTACCCACTGTATGTACAATCACGAGTACCAATATGTATAGTGAAAATACAACGTAACTTTTGAAAATGTTTTACGTTATCACTAACGTAGCATTTTGGAAGGCAGTTTTACGAAATAGGTCTTATACATACATACTTACCGTTATTTTACGACAAAATAGCTTTGAATTTTGCTAAGCGTATACATAGTTTTACGCGTGACTTCTCGAATCGTCAACCATGTTTATTACTTCAAAATATTTTTGTAAAGTCTCTCATTTTGATTTTAAACTTATAATATTATGTTCTTTTCTAAGCGCTGCGAACAAGCTGGTCTAAATCTTTTAGGCTCCGAGGTCGGGCCGATTTGTTTCTAAAAATGAATTTAAAAAAAAACATCCTTCACCACTTAAATTTCCATCTGTCTCTCACCAGTTCTACGGCGACGCAAACGAGTCGGAATCCTGGATGAAAGAGAAGCGCCCACTAGTGGCGACCGACGACTGCGGCCGAGACGCGCCATCTGCCGGCGCTTTACTGGCCAGACACAGAGCTACTCATGAAGAGATCAAGGCTTATAGCGCGGAACTGGATACACTGAGTGCTCATGCAGCGAGGTTAAATGCTGCTGGGATTACTTGCCTACAGGTACGTGGAGAAAAAAGCAAATTAAAAATGTTTAGGTATACAAAAGAATTTTGAGGAGCCCTTAAACTAGCAATAGTTACCCCTAGAAATCATGTTTGCATAAAAATGTTTGAGTCCGAAAGTTTTCAATTCAATTCATCTCAGACACAAAGATCCATACATTGTTAGTAAAAGTACACTTAAAAATTATGTTAGTTGGCAGTTAATTTATCAAAAACACATGCAGACACACACAACACAATTACAACAGCACAATTTCGGAGTACCCCAAAAACTTTCGGACTTGTCCGTAATTACTACGAAAATACTGTGTGAGCTCCTCAGCAACACATCTGTCTGTTTGGTTAGATGAACCAGACTCGATACAATAGTAAGGTGTAAGTTAATCCCGTCGGGGCTGCGGGTTGTTCGCAAGAGATACCGCGGTCTCGACATGAAGGGCTAAGAAGGAACCTGGGTGGTTTTTAGTCAGTAGAAGTCTGACACTCCCTTTCGCTCTGCCCAAGAGCGGGAGGGGTTATTTGATGATTTTCTACCAGCAAAAAAAAAAATAGGTCTACTCTACTTTTCATCTTTTTTATTCATCATTTTTGTAATTCATCCTTTTTTATTCTCCAACAGCTCCCAACAGAAGTAGAATCAACTCCAGCAATAGAGGAAGAGGAATGGGTGAACGAGTCCCGCCTGGTGCCCACTGAGGTATGGGAGGAGGAACCAGTGGAGAGGCTGGAGCATAGAACTGTTACGGAGGAGAGGAGTGTGCCACAAGTGAGTTTGAAGCTTAGTGTATGAGACTAAAGATTCTAATCCTTTGTTTTCAACTAGCGACCCGCCCGGCTTCGCACAGTTGCCATGTAGATACATATAAAAAATAGATATAATAAATTTTATATTTCTATGATATAAACCTTTCTTTTGAATCAATATCTAAAAAACTCGCACGCTGGCTGAAAACTGCAGGAAGGAAAGATCTAAACGTACAAAAGCGAGAGTTTGTTACGCGACTGCGGCGAAGCACAAAAGAAGGCTATGTAAATATAAAATTGATTGCCTAGTCTATTTCCAGCTATATTGAGGTCGGTCTAGTCTAACCGCAAAATCAAAGCTGTTATTTTTCTTCGAGAGATTTGCCGTAAGGTAGCGTGAACAAGCTATTGTTCGTTCACGTTCCCTCAGAAGAATAGGGTAGTTAACTAAAAAAATCTAATTAGTCCGTCTGATAGATTTTCAAAAAATATTGGACACGTATTTTTTCTTTTTTCACGTAAACAAACAATGAAGACGATACAGTACTTTGAAAACTCGTGTGATGTCATATTCTAAGACATTAGTATGACATTTTTTACCGGTTAGTGACGTCACGACCCCCTTCTCAAATCTTTGATGCGTTTTATCTTCGTCAATTTTTATTGATTTGATAAAACAAAAAATACGTTTCCAATATTTTTCGATAATCTAACAAACGGACTAATTAGAATCATATTTTTTTAGTCGGTAAACATCCCTTGTAACTCGCACGACTCCTATGAAACAAAAGATACGATTTTCAGTATGAGCGAACGAGACACTATTATCCAAATAAATAAAAAAAATAAAAACAACATTGTTTACTCATTAACCACTTAATAAACAACAAGTTAATGATTAGAGCCTCCTTTTGAGCAACAAAAAGCCTGTATTAGGAGACTCCAAAATAAATAATTCTGATTCAAATGACACTGGCAACAAACGTGAACAGTTTTTGATGCCGAAGGGCAAATATAATGATTTAAATATAAAATACCTACGCAAGATATCTATATTCCAATAACATACAAATAAAAAACTGTTATTATGTAAAAGATATTACACTGTTAAAGAATACCTAGATGACAAGTCAATAGAACCTGTAAATTGCATGCTAGATTAATCGACTTTGCTTCTATTTTAAGACATTTGCACGCCATGTTATGGCAGGATATGCCGAAACCAATCTACTGTAACATCTTATGTACCATATTCTAGCAAATAAAATATTTTGATTTGATTTTGATTTGATTTGATATTATTTTCTAATACCACCCTTCCATCTCCAGGTAAAAGCCCTCTACGCCTTCACCGGCCAGGGCATCTCGATGGCGAAGGGAGAGGTGATGTTCCTGATTAACAAGACCAACCCAGATTGGTGGTCAGTCCGCAAGGCTGACCGCACTGATGGCTTTGTTCCCGCCAACTATGTTAGGGAGATTGAACCTAGAGTTGTACCTGTAAGTAATTTTTTCTTTTTTTTTTAAACTTTGCCCCACACTAGGAATTTCTCCTGTATCGTGGGTGCGTTTACAAACATTTTAACTCACCTACACAAACACCCAGACTCGAAACAAAAATCTGTAGGCCATACAAATATTTGTTCCGCGCGGGGATCGAACCTGCGACACTCAGCGCAGCAGTCCAATCGCTCACCCAGTGCGCCAACCGTGCCGTCATTTTTTTTTTTGTGGAGATGCTTAATACTGTTAGGATCTTAAACAGGCTTTTGTAAATGGGACACCACAATCAGATCACTAGGATTGTCAATTCTGTAACTTTGAGAACTTAAAGACTGAAAGATTTTAAAGTCAACTTTCGCCTTGCAAGGCTCTTGCACGAGCGTGTGGTTTCATCATCAGCCTATAATGTTCCCACTGCAGGGACTCAGGCCTCCTCTCTAGGAGAGGGATGGGCTATAATCCACCACACGGGCCCAGTGCGGGTTGGTCGATGTCACATGTCTTCGATTTTTTTGGTTCTAAGACATTTCGTTTCCTCACGATGTTTTCCTTCGCCGTTTTGAGAGCAGTGGCATATACTACATCGGAGACAACAAACTGGCCACACTACTCTGCCGTTGTACAGTTTATAACTAGTACGGAGGGTAGTTATCTAATTTGCTTGTCACACAACTAGCCAATAAGTTCCAAATACCTACCATTTCAATTGTAAAATTATTTCTTTCTGCGCGTTTTAAACGTACATGTTGTTATGCATTGTAAACATATAGGCCAAATTTAATAGAGATAAAGTTATTATTATTATAATTACATAGGGCTTAAACAATACAAGCGATATTTGGGTGTACTCCTCTGCCTAACTCTACGGAGAGTACAGGTATGATGTTGTTATGAAATTATAAACCGATAACGGTTATTGGTAACCAATACCCGCATACACACAGACACACACATATGTTCCATCATTCTCAGGTCGTAACTTAACGAAATTTCTTCTCCAGGTGCAAGTCCGTCGCCCAGAAAAGGTGCGCACAGTCCAACGTGTAAAGAAGACCGTGCTGGTGAAGCAAGTGGTGCCGGTCAAACGGAACAAGCCCAGTCAGGCCAGACGCACCAGTCGCGCCACTCTGCCCACAGTGAGGACTGACAGCGTGGATACTAGGATGAGCAGCATTCAGAAGGATTATGGTGAGTGGGATAAACATCGTCATCATCTGCTTGTAGGCCTTTTAGACTGTAACTGCGATACTCAGAGATATTTAATGATTACTAAAGCCGTCACTTAGTAAAGATTTGACATACTTTTGTATGACAAAACTGTCAAAACCTTTACTAAGTGATGGCCGAAGTAATCATTAAAGGTCTCTGAGTGCGGCAGTAAGATGCATGTAAATTTTTCATCTTGTTTTACATTTTTATATAAAGGGTGTAAAAAGAAAAAGATCTTTAGGTAAAGCTATGCTTGCCTAGGTCGATCTCTGGATGGGTGACCGCCCGATATACCGAGTTTCCTCCGTGCCTCGGAAAGCACGTTAAGCTGTTGGTCCCGGCTGCCATCCAGTCTTACCAAAGAGTATCGTATACCTAGTATTAACTGGGTTGTGGATGTCAAATATGCAGTCGCTCCATGTAAAATACTAGTACTCATCTGCATCGGGTAAGGCTGGAAGCGGACCCTAACATAGTTGGGAAAAGGCTAAGCAGATTGCCCACTTGATTGCCCACTTGTGGCATCATCATACCAGCCCGGAATCACCCACAGCTGAGTATAGGGCTCCCCTTTTCTTCCGCCACACTTCCCGGTTCTGTGCGTACCTTATTCACGTGTTTCCGGCGACTTTGACGTTATCGTCAACCCAACGAGCTTTAGGATGGCCCTGGTTTCTTTGGCCTAACCTTGGCCACCACTCGGTCAAAGCCTTGCTCCATCTGCCATTTCCGTGTCTAGCTAGGTGTTAGACCGTACACCTGGCGAAGGTGGCGGGGATCCGCTGGATGCAAGACACACGGACCGGTCAATGTGGCGACACTTGGGGCAGGCCTACGTCTTCCGACTGAAATGATGATGACTTTCCGCTAGACAATAAACCGTCTCCATTTCTTCCACAGATGAGTTGCTAACCCTATCAGCAGCGCGTCGCGCACAACTAGAAGACGCTATCAAGCTGTACAGCTTCTTCGCTGAATGCGATGATTTCGACAAGTGGATCAAAGACAAGGAGAAGATGCTGAGATCTGATGATGCGGACGATAGTGTGGAGAACGCTAAGAGGAAGTACGAGGTATGGGTCTTCGATAATACGAGGTAAAAGGAGATGGAACCGATGTGTCATATCAATCTGCCCGTCATTTTGTTTTTTTTTTAAGTAGTATGTATGGACAGAGGACATTTAGATGAACAAAAAATGTCCAGTAACACGGTACCCCAAAGTGTCACGTTACCGAGATATTTGAAGGTAAAGACGTGCAAATGGGTCATACACTGGGGTGGTTTTTCATTACAAGAGGTGTTAGGCAAGGCTGTGTAGTGTCTCCTTGGCTGTTCAACCTATACATGAATAGTTGTTTGACGGATTTGAAAGAGAGTGAGTGTGGATTGAGGATGAATGAGTTGCCTGTCAAACCCTGAGACAGCGTGAAGGTGACGCGTTAGACCTCGCAGGAGAAGCCAGAAATATCTAGACAGAATCAACGACCTGTGACGACGGCTCTCAATAAAAATCTGTATAATCACCCAACATTTTCTTTCTCTCCAGAAATTCGTCACCGACTTATCAGCAGCCTCCAAACGCCTGGAACACATCGATGCTGCCGCCGAAGAGCTGGTCGCTGCTAAACACGGCCAGGCGGCTAAGGCAACTGCCAGGAGACAGCAGCTGAGACAGCAGTGGGACAGGCTGCTTAGATTGAAGCAGCAGAAGGAGAAGAGCTTGGAAGGTGCTTCGAGGTAAGGAACCCTGGGTTTTTGAGGAGTTCAGAAGTGGGGATTGGAGATTTGGGTAGCTGGTTAGATGGGACAGTGGTAGGAGTATGGGATTTGGGTTAGTACCCCAAGTAACACAGAAAGCATTTTAAAAAACAACTAGAATAGAATAGAATAGAATAGAATACTCTTTATTATGTACACCATAAAATTACAAAAAAAAACAATAGTAAAACATTTTACAAGGGGTGACACAATGGGCGGTCTTATCGCTTAGAGCGATCTTTTAAAGACAACCTTTGGATGGATATATGGGAGAAGGAGTAACAATACTGCAGGTAGCCTGTGGTGTACCATTTACATAATTATATACAATAAATACATACATATACATACATAAAACATATTACACTTATATAAACTTACATTTAATACAAGTGCAAAAGAACTAAATTAAAATAGCTAATAAAAATTTAAGCTTAAGGAGATAGATACAGTTTCTTTATCATGCTTTTAAAAATTGGCAGAGATTGAGCCTGCCTTATAGACCCTGGCAAGGCATTCCATAACCGTACTGCTTGTACTGTGAAAGACTTGTCGTAGAAACTAGTTTACTTATGTAGAGCTTAAGGTCCGTATAAACTCTTATAATAGTTCACCGAACATCTTAAGGCTTTATATTGGCATTTGAAAACCATTGTCATGCTTTACACTGTTTAGCGGTTGGACGGTGGCATGTCAAAATGCTTTTATTAAGCCTTTAGTTTAACTACAGCTAACCACAATGCAGCTGTACAGCTTTTAGCTGTTTTCAGTGCATTTGGATCAACAATAGCATTTTAAGTAGTAAAATAAATGCTTAATGCTGTTTAATTCGACGTCGTTAAACGTGAACCATTAAAATGCCAAGTTAATCCAGTACACAGCTTTCAGCTGTTTTTGGTGCCTTAGGGTTACAATAGCATTTTGGGCCGTAAGATAATGTTTAATGCTGTTTAATAGCATATACTTGTACCATTATAATGCACCGTAAATTTATTAAACGGCTTTGAGCTATTTTGAGTGCTCTTTGTTGTGTTGTGGGACTTACAAGTGCTAAGTAAAAGCCTAATACTGGTGAATAGCATAAATGTGAATCAATATAATGCTTGCATTTTTAAAGGTCACCTGAGTGCTGTTGTCCGGTTAACAGCTCTTTTACCAAATACACGTGAGCTATTGTGATGCGTAAAGCCATATATACATTCACTTTAACATAACATAACATCACGCCTGTAATCCCCGAAGGGTTAGGTCATATTGGGGAGAAACACATTTTATTAAAATCAACAAACCAAGATGTACATTAGTATGTTTGCATCATCATGAATACTAATTATATTTCATACCACTATTACATACGTATTAATAAAAAATGTTATGTGAAGTACTTACTTAAGCTTTTTATTTACATAGATTTAAAGGGTAATCAACAATTTCTTTAGCAGGTTATTATTTTTTAAATTTAATAACCTGCCAAAGAAATGGTTGATTACCCTTTAAATCTAAATTAAAAAATAAATTGATTTTGACAATTATCGTCATGTACCGCTATTTAGTTTTTATGGGTTTTATTGTTTTGCTCAAGGATTCCCAAAATTGTGTTCAAGTAATGGCACTATTTCAGTCTACATCAAGCCTTCTGGCATGCCAGTGAACCCATATAAAACTACTTTATAGACAATGGCACTACGATGGTTCACCAAAAGTCTTCTCTCTGGCCTCTAGCCTAATAATTGTTCACATGTGAGTATTTATAATGCTGGTGGCATTAATTAGCCTTTCTAAAGGTTCACCGGGCTACTGTAGACCGACACCATTTTGTAAATATTTTATAACCAAAAAATATAATCTAATGGACCTATTTATAATAGCAATAGACCTTTATCATAAATAAAAAAATAAATTGGTTTTGACAATTATCGTCATGTACCGCTTCTTAGTTTTTATGGGTTCTACTGTTTTGCTCAAAGACTCCCAAAATTACCTTCAAGTAATGGCACTATTTCAGTCTACATTAAGCCTATTGGCATGCCGGTGAACCCATATACAACTACTTTATAGACAATGGCACTACGATGGTTCACCAAAAGTCTTCTCTCTGGCATCTAGCCTAATAATTGTTCACATGTGACTATTTATAATGCTGGCGGCATTAGTTAGCCTTTCTAAAGGTTTAACGGGCTACTGTAGACCGACACCATTTTGTAAATATTTTATAACCAAAAAATATAATCTAATGGACCTATTTATAATAGCAATAGACCTTTATTATAATGATATAACTTAATTAAATACTGCCCAGCCAATACTATTATGTTAATTATGTAAAATTCGTTCTAAACTAAGAATACACAATTATTTTGGTTATTTCGTACATTTCTATATATCAAACTTTATATCAAAAACACAAAATATCGAAGGCGCGTGAAAATTTTCAATTAAACTCATATAGACATTTACAGTAAACTACATTGCGTTTAATATTTGATGGCATGAAATAACAAAACAGTCATAAAGTCATCCAGTATTATTGTTTAGTGATGCAAAAAAAGTATGTTGTCGTTCATTAAGTTTTGACGGTCTCCGTCCATACTATATTGCTGGACATAGTACTTATACTACAGCGTTAATTGTATTATAACATTTGTGCCATGGTATTAGAGATGTTTTTGCAATGGTGTAGGGTTTATTTAAGTTCTACATGTGAACACTTTAAAAGCCACAATCATTCTTTTAGCACAATCTAACGCTAGTCCAATGCTTTTGTAATGCGATTGGCAACTTCATTGACCGTAATTATGCTTTTTTAATGCGATTGGCATCTTAATTGGTCACAAAAATGCTAACATAATGCGCCTGTAATGCTAAAAAATGAATACTTGTGAACCTATTTATGGCCTAAAGCCGCATAATTTGTGCCCAAATAAGCATTACAGTAGCCGTATGGACGTTTGTAATGCTAAAATATAACCAACTCAAAATGCTAAAACGATACCGAAATGCCGTAAGCCGGCCGTTATTGTGCTTTGATGTGTTACTTGGGACGCCATGTTTGAGTTAGAAGTTCGTCTAACTCTGGGTTTTTGAAGAGGTGAGGAGTAGGAATTGGGAATTTAGGTGGTTAGTGGTAGTAAGATGGCATAATTATGGATTTGACGGCACGGTTGGCGCAGTGGCTGAGCAATTAGACTGCTGCGCTGTGTGTCGCGGGTTCGAACCCCGCACGGAACAAGTACCTATATTTGTATGGCCTACATATTGTTGTTCCGGGTTTGGGTGTGTTTGTGTATGTGAGTTTAAATGTTTGTAAACGCACCTACGATACTGGAGAAATTCCTAGTGTGGGGCAACGTTTTTTAATTGAAAAAAAAAATATAACAAAAAAGGTCACTTTTCGTGCATTATCTCTCAGAACAAGCACAATAAAAAAATATCTTTCGTTTATCCTCTTACAGAAACTCAAGCACATACTATTATTTACTTTTCCATGACACATCTAACTCTTCCTCTCTTCTCTTCTCTAGCGTGGAACTATTCAGCCGCACCTGCGACGAGGCCCTCGACTGGATGGCGGAGAAGGAGAACCAGCTCGCGGCCAGTTCTGCTCCAGCATCAGACCTTCGCACCGTCCGCGCGCTGCAGAGGAGACATGCTCAGTTGGAGCGGGAGTTGGAACCCGTGCGGGAGAAAGTTAATACTATTAGCTTGTTAGCTGATTCGTGAGTATTTATTTTGTTTATTTTTTAACTGTTTAGGTACTCGATACGACTGCCTCGTTGGTCTAGTGGTCGCAAGCGCGACTGCTGAGCATGAGGTCCTGGGTTCGATTCCCGTGTCGGGCAAAGTGTTATTAGCTTTTTCCATCAGGAATTTATCAGTCATCGGGCACAAATCCAGACTCCGTGGCTGTTCCACGGAGTCTGGATTTGTGCCCGGTTGATGGCAATAGGCTCGCCCCTATTACATGGGACTTTAACATAACTGGTGAAATGTGGGTGTACTATTAGGTACACCTCTGCCTAACCCTTCGGGGATTACAGGCGTGATGTTATGTTATGTTTAGATAACAGAAAAGCTTGTTTTTAGGGTTTCGTACCTCAAAGGATAAAAACGGGACCCTATTACTGAGCCTTCGCTGTCCGTCCGTCTGTCACCAGACTGTATCTCATGAACCGTAATAGCTAGACAGTTGAAATTATCACAATGTGTATTGCTGTTGCTGTAACAACAAATAATAAAAGGCGAGTCCCCTACTACGATGGTACGGAACCCTTTATGCGTAAGTCCCTCTCGCACTTAGCTGGTTTTATTTTATTTTTACTCCACGTCACGAGAAGCTATTAATTATGTGAACAAAGAACTTCAACTAAGACGTAGCGACAAATCAATCGCCAACAAATAATTTCAAATTAAACTTTGAACTGTTACTTTTTCATGCAGCCTTATTGAACGATACGAAAGTGGAGAGTAAGAATACTTTCAGACGTTTTTAAAAGCTAGATGTAGATGCTTACTATCACCTGTACTTTTTATTTTTTTTGGCGGTTGGAAAATCATCGAATAACCCCTCCCGCTCTTGGGCAGAGCGAAAGGGAGTATCAGACTTCTACAGACTAAAAACCACCCATGTTCCTTCTTAGCCCATTATTTCGAGGCCGCGGTATCTCTTGCGACCAACCCGCAGCCACGACGGGAATGCTACTTACAACTGTACTTGAACTTACAAAACACCAGTATTGTAGCTAGCTAACTGCGGTACTCAGCCGTCACTTAGTAAAGATTTGACATACTTGTGTATGACAAAACTGTCAAAACCTTTACTAAGTGATGGCCTAAGTAATCATTAAAGCTCTCTGAGTGCGGCAGAATGACTTGTTCATTTAAACTTGAATTTTCCAACAAAAGTTAAAAAAGAAGTGTGTAAAATATGGCATGATGGAATTGCCATATTTAAAAAGTTGATTGGTTACCGCAGTCATTTAAATCATAATTCATTTATTCACTTGTAGTTTGCTATTTATTACAAACAAAATATTAACCATAAGGATTTTTACTTTTTCACAATTCTTCAGCATGCTTTAAGGGTGTTAAAAAAATCATTTTACAGTGTAAATCATTCCGATCATTTCATTCATCATCATCAGCCTTTAATGTTCCCACTGCAGGAACTCAGGCCTCTCTAGGAGATCGATGGGCTATAATCCACCACGCGGGCCCAGTGCGGGTTGGTAGATGTCACATGTCTTCGAATTTTTGGTTCTAAGACATGCTGCTTTCCTCACGAAGTTTTACTTCACCGTTTTTGACAGCTGTTGTGATGAAATAAATTACACAAAGTAACACGCCTCCCTGTGACATACGCTCAAACGACTACCACGTTAAATACGTGCACATCATCCTTTTTATATAAGCTTTTCAATACATTTTGGCTGTATTTTGAAGTTAATCTTTTCCTAATTCTCATCACCCAGGGTCAAGTCTCAATATCCGAACGAGAGAGGCAACGTCGAAGGTCGCCAGAAGGAGATCCAGCAGATGTGGGAGAGATGCCAGGCTCAGGCAGCGGAGAGAAGAAGTCGGTTGGAGTCCGCTGTAGGACACCAGATCTTCGGCAGGAGTTCCACTACATTGACGCACTGGATGCAGGTATGTACTTTTGTCCGAATGGCAATGTAGGTGGGATAATTCCATCAAAGGCCGACACCTCCATTCACCATTCACCTTCATTCACCTCAGTTCTTTCCACCCGTTCGTGAGCGGCTGGCCAGGACATGGCTGGAGGTGGATCACTGTGTTGCCCAATTTCTCACAGGTCATGGTAACTTTAAGAGTAAATTATTTTCCTTCAAGCTTGTTGACTCGCCTTTTTCTCAATGTTCTACATCCGACTGCGAATTTGAACAATCTGCACATCACATTTTATGGGAGTGTAGTCTTTGGCAGAATGAACGTAATATTATGTTAAATAGTGTACGGGTTACATCCGGAGTTATTTACTATACGGACCTTGTAGAAACTAGAACAAATTTCCGTGCGTTCAAGCATTTTTGTCATACCTATTATTGGAATCAAATATAACAGCTCACAACTTAGGACCCAGTAATATTAATGACAATCCGTGGTGCTAGGCAACTGGGCCTATCCCAGTTGTATACGTCCCTGTATGCCTATTGGCCTTGTTCTGTTCTGTCTCCTGCTGATATGGAGGGAAGTGGAAATTATGTTTTTCCTACTCCTCCGCTATTCTTTTCTGATTAATTTCGTTGCGGGATCCAAGACAGTTAAATCGTTTCCCTGGGACTTCGTCGAGCTTCATTGTCGCGGCGCTTTTCTTGTGGTCGCCACTATTGATTCTGGCTAACAGGAGTTACAGTGGTTTGGGAATAGTGTGGCGGGCTTGTCCCAATAAAAAAAAAAAAAAAAAAAGGTATGTACAGTACCCGGCGATAAATATTGCACATCGACCTTTGGAAAGAGACAATCGGCTAATTTCGGCTTCGTAGAGCGTTATCTCTGTCGCACGAAATACAAACAGTCCGGTATCTATTAGGAGCTGTTAAAACAATTATGATTTGCTTCTTTTGATAATTCTTTTTATTCTTTGTATAAAATACACTTTTTCCAAAGATCGATGTGCAATATTTATCGCCGGGTACTATAGTACAGTGACCGTTTCGCTAGCTAATTTCATATGACCTCGCTGGTTTAGTGGTCGCAATCGCGATTACTGAGCATGAGGTCCCAGGTTCGATTTTTTGAACTGAATCTATTTATCGCAGGCATAAAATAGCCATCTCTGTTTTGTTTTTTTATTGTTTACCATCTATATGCTTGTATAGGCAGTAAAATCGACTCGTATGGTGTGATAAACGATGGCGTGATGCCTCCTCTATGCTACGTAAAATCAATCTTTTCCCATTAGAATAAAGTTTGTTTTGGAAGAACCGTTGTTGATCAACATAATAGGGTAGTTAACAAAAAAAATCTAATTAGTCCGTCAGATAGATTACCAAAAAATATTGGACACGTATTTTTTCTTTTTTCACGTAAACAAACAATGAAGACGATACAGTGCTTTGAAAACTCGTGTGACGTCACATTCTAAGACATTAGTATGACATTTTTTACCGGTGAGTGACGTCACAAACCCCCACTCAATTCTTTGACGCGTTTTATCTTCGGCAATTTGTATTGATTTGATAAAACAAAAAATACGTATCCAATATTTTTCGATGATCTAACAGACGGACTGATTAGAATCATATTTTTTAGTCAGGAAACATCCCTATTATGCCGTTTTCGAAAGTTCCACACTACTCAATTAGTGATGTACTCAATTGTTGTCGTATACAGTTTAGCTGTTGCCAGCGGCTTCGCCCGCTACAACTCGAAAATTATCCCACGGGAAGATGAAATCGAGATAAAAACTATCCTATGTGTTAATCCAGGTTATAGACTATCTGTGTACCAAATTTTATCCAAATCCGTTCAGTAGTTTTTGCGTTAAAGAGCAACAAACATCCGTCCATACTTACAAACTTTCGCGTTTATAATATTAGTAGGATAGGATTGTTTGAAATACTCTATCGATTAAAGAAAACCAACTTTTTCCCTTTGAAATATAATAAATCACATCATCATTCTCTTGCCCTTATCCCAATTCATTTGGAATATATTTGGAATTCATTTGGAATATAAAATAAATCACATGACGGTACAAAATCAAAATCCAAGATGGCATAGACAAAAGTCAAGAAAAGTCCTTTGTCCAGCTGTGGGACACGACTGGTTCTCAAAAAGAACTCTTGTGTGTAACTGTGTGTAACTATCTTACTAATATATATTTTTTTTTAAAACGTTGCCCCACACTATGAATTTCTCCTGTATCGTGGGTGCGTTTACAAACATTTAAACTCACATACACAAATACCCAGACCCGAAACAACTATCTGTAGGTCATACAAATATTTGTTCCGTGCGGGAATCGAACCCGCGACACGCAGCGCAGCAGTCCAATCGCTCAGCCACTGCGCCAACCGTTTCGTCAAAATAACATTACATCTTACATTATATCTTATCAACAGAAAGTTCGCGAGCAACTAGCTCAAGAGGCGAGCGCCAAAGACGTGGCGACGGCGGAAGCACTACACAAGCAACATCAAGAGCTCATGGATGATATCAAGGCGCATGATGACGAGTTAGTATTTTCTTTATTACCAGATACTTCCATAATACGAATTCATCGTCTGCCTAGCCTTTTCCCAACAATAACAATAACAATTCATTTCTCGCAACCATTATCCCATTCACATTACTTTCACCAAGTTTTCATAAATACATTGTATTACTTAAATACTCGAACAACGTAGCACTTTTACAAGTCTATCATGTTGACTTTCGTGTGCTAACTAAGTGTTTGGCGACAGTGGTTTTAGCACTTGGATGTTAATTTTGATGTAGGTAAAAGTGGTCTGGGGATGCGCAGTAGAGATCAGAGACTGATAATTTAGACATTTATTATGTTATTATGTTTTACCATCATCATCGGCCTAGCCTTTTCCTAACTATGTTGGGGTCGGCTACCAGTCTAACAAGATGCAGCTGTATACCAGTATTTTACATGGAGCGAATTGTTCTCATTTTATTTGTAAAAACAAATAACTACATAATTAAAAAGCATAGACACACAAAACGTTAAATTAACAATAAATTCTAACTGCCGTACTCAGAGAGCTTTAATGATTACTTAGGTTATCACTAACTAAAGGTTTTGACAGTTTTGTCATACAAAAGTATGTCAAATCTTTACTAAGTGACGGCTTAAGTAATCATTAAATATCTCTGAGTACCGCAGTAAGAAGTTAAAAGTAACAAAAAATAAGGAAAGTTACACAACAATAGTTCTAAAGATCGACCCGAGTGGCAGTTCTTATTAAGCCACGAGCTCCTCCTTAAAGCTGTCACTAAAGTCGATAAATTATATTCTACAGCAAAATGAGCATACAGATTGAATTAATAGCCACTTAAGATTATGAATGGCACTTGTATGCACGTTGCGCCGATGTCAAGCGCCGAACAAGACTAATAGGACTATTCATCATTCTTAAGTCATGGAGACAGTGTTCGAGATAGGGGTTATGGCTAGGTTATCAAACAAGTATGAGAAACTATTTTTTATATTTCCTTTTCTGTAGAAATTATAAAAAAAAACCTGCCTTACAAATATAACTGGAAAAATCGATTCAAAATCAATCAAAATCAAAACATTTATTTCAAGTAGGCCAGTTACAGGCACTTTTGAATAGATGGAACAAATACAAATTAATAAGAAGTTACAGTCACAAGGCATTAGTTTAGTTTAATTAGGTTTTTGTCCGCACTTAGCCTCTTGATTGGGCCATTGTGCGTGCTGTTTAAATAATACCTACTCCAACCAACATAGGTCGTCCCAGAATTATAGCAGCCTTCCCAGACTGCTGCAGGCTTCTGGGAGAGTTAATAGGGATCGTAGAGTTTGTGCCCGGTGATCTGCCACGCTCCTGCACTCTAGGAGTACGTGCCTTGGCGTTTCTTCCGCCTCCATGCATCCTCTGCACAGTGGGTTATCTGTAACACCTATGTTATGTAGATGTTTGTTTAAGGAAAAGTGACCTAAATTCCTATGATTTTACGGATTTTGTCCCTTTTAAGTTTAATGAGATTGCGAGTAAACTTCATTGATGTCGCCGGAACTGCATCTTTTGTTACAGTCACAAGGCATAATAACTTGTGAAAGTACTGTAGTTGCCCATTCCCTAGCGTAGATCTCTATGGAGAAGAACGGGCAAGAAACTCCATGGACTCTGGATTCTGGCCAAAATTTGCATTTAGTGCTAAGAACGACCGAATTACAAGAAACGTTGGCCAAGTGGTCGCAAGCGCGACTACTGAGAATGAGGTCCTAGATTCAATTCTCGGGTTAGGCAAATTGGAAATTGTTTTGCTGAGTAGCAGCCGTCATTAATAGAATCTAAATTATATTCTGTCTAATCCTCAGGTACAAGGAAGTTATCGGCCTAGGCAAGCAGCTGTTGGCTAACAACCCAGCGCTGACGGATGTGGCTGACAAGATTAAGAGTTTGGAGAACGACCACAACGCTGTCGCTAAAGGTACAGAACACTATTCATACTATTCATAGTTATTTTTATAAGTTGGTTTTTTGGGGAGGCATGAGGAACAGGGTGTAAAGTTCCTCATCCCCCATAGAAAAGGGAGGATCCTCCGACCAGACGGGTGTTGTGTCTGGTGGGCTAACTGCCCGACATATTTAAGTCGGGATTTTCTATATGAGCTAATGTCGCGGATAACTTTGATAGCGCGATGCAGGATTTGTCATTTTAGTTCTCATGTGTTGCGATAGATGTCGTTGTCGCCACAGTTTTGTTATCATTTCTTTTTTGTGTGCGGTGGAAGTTACCGAATGTCAACCGAACCGAACGAATAGTAATAAATACGAGTATGTCGCATCGTCAGGATTTATTCAGTTAGGCTCGAGCATTATGTGGGCGGAACATAGGTTTCGTGCAATGAAAACTCACAGGGTGCGAAACACTGTTTTTATTAAACTAACAAAGTACTTGGAATTACAACTGAACACAATAACCACAATAATAATTTATAGCCAAACGAAACATGGGACAGTTCCTAGGTCTGGAGGTTCCGTTCTCTAGGACGGTCGGAAGGTGCTGCTAACACTCGGGTCACGTGCCGCCATACTATTGACCGTCTCCGCCACGCTTGATTTAGTGACCATACTATTGACCGTCTCCGCCACGCTTGATTTAGTGACCATACTATTGACCGTCTCCGCCACGCTTGATTTAGTGACCATACTATTAACCGTCTCCGACATATATCCTACTAATATATGTATTATAAATGTGAAAGTTTGTGAGAATGGATGTGTGGATGTTTGTTACTCTTTCACGCATAAACGGTTGGACCGATTTGGTTGAAATTTGGTATGTAGATAGGTTATACCCTGGATTAACACATAGGATATTTTTTATCCCGATTTTATCTTCCCGTGGGATAATTTTCGAGTATTATATAATTTCCTATTAAATCGAACATAAAACATAAATAAAATTTGGGTGTACTATTAGGTACAACTCGGCCTATCCCTTCGCGGATTACAGGCGTGATGTTATATTTATCATCATTTAAAGAACCCTTTTTATGCTGTTCCAAAAAGTGGCTGTAGGTGGCAGTTTTTATACTTTTGTGAAGCCCTATTTTGTTGAGAAAATCGCTTTAAAGTTTTTCTAAATAAATATGGATATTTATTGACGATTTTCAAGGTAAAAAATTAAGGTATATTGGTAAAAGTTATTTAAGAAGCAAAAATACTAAAAGATAATTTGGAGATGCTGGGATTTGAACCCAGGACTTTCAGCATGCGAAGCAGACACTCTACCACTGAGTTACATCCCCTGTGATTATGTTGTCGAAATTATGTTTCTGTATCGGGTGTTAGATAGGTACTTGTTTTGATTGGCTCATTCGATGCGACAATGTTTGTTAAGGTCAATCATACAGGCTGCTCCCAGCCATTTTCCCGCTAGATGGCGTTGAAGTCAACATTTTTAGTTTATTTGTGTTTTTGTGTAATTGGAAAACTATTAAGTCGTAGGAGTAGCAATTGCGGTTATCGGACATTACGTCTTATCGAACTGGGTCACATCATTGTCATAATATCCACCTAATTCGACACAAAGGTGTAATTTAAAATCTGCCATTGAATATAGCGTCGTTTACACATACAGACGTAGACGTGAGCGAGTACATTTACGAAGATTGAACACTAGATGGCGTGAATGAAAAAAAATGTTTTTCATTTTTCTTTATGGGTAGATTGGGTTGGCAGAACTACAGAACGCCACCTGCTACGGTATATCATCATCAGCCTATAATGTTCCCACTGCTGTGACACGGCCACCACGCGGGCCCAGTGGGGTAGATGTCACGTCTTCAAATTTTTGGTTCTAGGACATCTCACCATGATTTGCTTCATATTTATTGAGAGCATGTGGTGATGCAATACACTCAACAAAGTAATGCGCCTGTCTGGATTTGAACCCACGACTTACTGTTCGTGAGTCGGTATATTTCATTATGTACGATTGTTAAAAAATAAAAGGTATATTTGTTGGTGTAAACTATTTAATTTTGGGAAATAAATTATGTCAACAATAATTACAATAAAACGCAGTTTTATTTTACTCAAAAAAATCTAAATCAAAACTCATTTATTCAAACTAGGCTGATAATCAGAACTTTTCGAACGTCAAAATTTACTTTACTTTACTTATTTACAAGTGACAGTCCCCCAAAACGCCCACCCTTCGACACTTCCTAGTGTTTTTGCTGGAAAGAAGAAGTGGCGGAACAAACTCTCCAGCAACACATCTGTCTGTTTGGTTAGAAGAACCAGACTCGATACAATACTATGGTGTAAGTTAATATTACGATTGACTACAATCAATAATAAAAGGTATATAAAAATAAAACATAAAAAAGACATAACATATTATCAGTAAACTAATTTAGGAGAAAGAACATAAATTACAAACATTGTCTTGTGTTCAACTCAACGACCAGCTATTCTTATCATTTTAGTAGTTGTTAATGGAATAGTAAGCTTTTGAACAAACTACATTAGGTACACTATTGATTTTTTTATCAAACCAGAAGAATTTGAAGTAACATAATTAAATGCTGATACATGCATAATCACTCAAAACTAATAACACTTATGATTAGTAACAGTACCAATTATTACAATAATTATACATTTCATAACACGTAAGAAACTATAATTCCTAGACAAGAGCTACAAATCTAAAACGATTTATTATGAGATAATAACAAGGAAGGTGAAAAAAATATTTCCTAATTTGGAAGCACTCAACAAAAGCATATAATAAAACGAAAATATAAAGCTCTTTATATGAAGTAAGTATACCTAAGAAGTATTATTTCACCTTTTGATACAAAATAAAAAGAAATATACAATGATAATGTAGATTCTAAACAAACTACTACCATAATACAATTAGAACAAAAATCATTTGATTTGTTGATTTCGCCCTCTGCCTTGAAACTTTCTTTGAACCAACTGCTACACTGCTGCTGCAACAAAGAAAACATACTTAGCATATAATTCTTACTTTTTGACCAATATTATTTACCATTCACTTCAAAATATTATTTACCGTCAATCTCCAAAGCTGCTCTGAAATAAAACTTTACTTCTCTTATTTGCTTGAATTTCTAACTGATGTTGATGTTGCAGAAGGATTTGAAGCCTTCAAAGCAATTTTTTCATTGGCTGCATAAATGAGAGCCCACACTTCTGGAGCAGTATTTTTCAAACTTTCTACGAGATCTTCTTCCTTCTTTTCAGTTCCATCTGTCTATGTTTTATTTACATTGCAGTAATAATCTTTGGCTTCAAAATATTTCGCGAAGAAAGAAGGAGCTTAGTGTTGGCCAAGATCTAAAAAGAACAAAATATAAATACAGAATAATAATATGCTTCACTGATCCTGGGATGACTTACAAATTTGATTTATTCATTTACCTTGTAGAGTGCACTGGTATAGTTTTTGATTACGTCATTCTTGCATTAATTTTTGTTTATGATGTTCCCATATGACACTTTCTCTATCAATTTTGCAAACACAGAGGAGTCTCCGTCACCAATAAAACTCAAATAGCGAAGTTGATGTATTTCTTCACTCTTTTGAAAGCCTTCCACAATAATTTCCGATTCCATTGCTGTAGATGGTCCAGTAAAATTTTTGCAGCAATTATGTGCTTTCATATCCATGTTTCTCCTCCCATAATATTGACATGTATAACAATATTTGTTTCTAACACCAAGAAGCAGGCCTGGAAATGAAAAGCAACACTTGTAAATAATGCACATAATAACATACATACATACATACATAAACTCACGCCCTTTTCCCATGGGGGTAGGCAGAAACCACAGAACGCCACTTGCTACGATCCTTACATACTCCTTTTGCCTCGTCCACATTCATACATCTGGTCATACACGCACGCCGGTTACGAGTACTACGCACCTGTCCTTTCAGAAGAACGGCACCAATATGATCAGTGTATGTCTTTCTAGGGCGTCCCCTCCCGGCATTACCACTCACATAATAAAAAAGTCATAAAGAACCAAATTTGTTTTTAGTAAAATATTAACTTACCATACCAGATGACGAGTCAAAGTTATGCCCGTATGACCTTTTTGAATAGCAATTGATCTTTCTTGTTCACCAGCAATTTTAATTTCCTCTGTCATATGTTCTAACCACACACTGCCTTATTTTCTTTCAACTCGACGAAATTTATTGGCTGACATTGTTGGAATATCCATAAGACTTGTTATGTGAGCTGCTTGAGTGTAAAAGCTACCAGAAGTCACAGTTGCCCACAAAAATGCAGTTTTTATTTTAATACTGCTACCAATGTTTCCACGCTCGATCACAGCACTTGAAAATTAATTCACTTCGAAATCCATCATGTCTTTCACTAACAAATTCAATTTGTGAAGATTCACACATATTTCAATGTCTTTCCAGAAGAAATGCCCACTCTATTACATGCTTCAAGTCCACTATGCGATACCCAGATATCTCAGATAAGCCTTTATTTGGACCAGCTTCCACAATCAATTGAAAATGATCGCAAGTGCAGGAGAAGTGCAGACGGATTTTCCTTCAACTCTCAATGTCAATTGGGTTGCGTTCAAAAGATGTACTATAGTCGGGATGGGTCAGTTCTTAAAATAAAGCCTTGTTCACGGTTTAAACTTTAATTAAAACTCAGGAATAAACACATTACACAAATTAAAACTCTGCCATCTCAAAAGTATCTCTCTTACCCAGTGCCAACATTATAATTCAAAACAACATTATCATAAGAACTTAAAACTATAACGCTACGAAAGCCAATCAGCGGCCGAGTAGCGGCGCGACGACAGATCAGTGATTGGTCGGCGCGACGCGCGGGAGCAAACATGCTAGCGCGTTGGTGAATATCTTTGAGGCGGCTGTCCTCTATTGGCCCTCTTACGGCCAGGGAAATGGGAGCGTTCGGAAACGTTTTCCGCTATAGTACGTAATAAAATTTTACTTATCTTTATATTTCAATGTTACCTTTAGATTCCTCGTAGAACTGGTCAACGAATAAGAAAAAAAAACAGATTATAATAACTTGTTCAAAATAAAGCACGGAACAGAAAAAAAACAGATTGTAACTGAATTATATTTGTTTCTGAACGCACCATAACAAATTTCGACGTGAAAAAGCTTGGTAGGTATCTACTTCAAAATAAAACAAACTATATAGATTTAAATATGTGTGTCTGTTTGAAACTGTTTGCAAAATGCGAAAAAGGTGACGTAATCCGGCAAAACCATATTTTGCAAATGTTTGCAAGTTTCATTTTATGATCACCTACTTTGGTAGTTTACCGATTTAAAATAATTTTATTTATTGTTGACCAAAAACATATTATTCAAATAATACTAAGAAACACTGACTTTGTACTCATCACTGACACGTATGACGTAGGTAATTAGTATTGTGACGAGATTTCATAAAAATCACGGGCCAACTTGATGTTTCTAATACCACCGAAAATAGAATTGTGTTTTTAGAATATTTAACTATTATACCTACGATAAATTAGAATTACAATAATACAGTATAATAGATAATATGAATCAAATGTATACTGAAGAAATATTGCAATTAAATCAATGAAAATGCATAGCATACAAAATAATAAGTACGCAAGAACTTCCGCGCGCAAATCATATAGCGCGGGACAACCGAGCTAGGAATGTATTTTCTAAGTTTCTAACAGTCAAACAAGTGAACGAAGTTTGGCAACGCCTTTTATTCGTCCACATATTGCATGTAGGTCAAGGTTACGAAGAACGGCATCGTTGCATAAAACCTTCCTACGACTACTGGTATTTATGTTGCCATACAACAATAAAATTGTTTACATTAAAAAAAAAACATAACATTGATGTCATCAGTTTTATGTTATTTTATATTGTTATTTTTTTGAACGGTTGGAAAGGAAATAATTAAAACTAATTATTGATTTAACAGAATTATTATAAGATCGTCTGCACCTGCACGCCATCTAGCGTGCCATAGTCTAAACAAGTTTACTTGTCATTATTTGTCAAAAGTCACGCACACTACTAAAGAAGTGTCAAATTTTGCCGGGATTTCACTATTGTTTTTCTCGCTAAATAATGTAAGATAATGCCCAAAAAGGTCGATTGCGGACACTTTCCATTGTTGAGAAGTGATAAAATGATAAATTTTAAAGAAAAAGTCTCTGTGTGTCGTGTAAAGGTGTATTTCAAATATGTATGGAGGGTCGGTTGACACATCCACCTTAAACAAAACCGACCGATATTCAACCGACGAAGAAAATCACTCTTCTAAAAAAAGAATTAAAATGACTTTACTCTCCGAAGTCGGTAACTTTGTTTTTTCATTGACTTTTTCGCCACCGACTTTTAGTGATTTTTTTTGTAAAAAGTTCTTAGAATGTTATAAAGAAAAAATATTTATTTGTCGCAGAAACATGACGAGCATACAATGAGACAATAAAAAAGCAATAGTCAATAAGCGATAGGATGGGTTTTCTTTTTTCCTTCTTGTCATGTGTCAATTTAACATTGTGAACCAACTCACTGAACCGTTTTATGGAACCAAATAAGACATCCTTTCACATAGAGAGAAAGAATATTTGAAATCGGTCAATAAATGAGGGAGTTATGAAGTAACAAACAAAACAACTGAATTGAGTACCTTTCCATCTTTTTGAAGTAGGTTAAAAAACTTTCGGAGAATCTTAAAAAAATAACCATTTCCTCTTAACAGAATGGCAAGAAAAAGACGCGTACTTGAAGCAGCTGGTCCAACTGCAGAGTTTCAACCGCGAATGCGATCAGATCGACGCGTCCAGTGGAGCTCACGAGGCTTATCTGGAATACAAGCAGTTTGGGGTAAGCAGATATGTAGCTTTATCTACTTTTATACATACAACGTGTTAACGAACCCTTCACACAGCCGTCAACCAAGCATTATGTACATCAAACTACAACCGCTGCGTAAAAATTATTGCTGGGAAATGACTTTTTTTTATTTTATTTTATTTATTTAGGGACAATAAACAGCACAATATGTGTGAAAGATACAGAAAATAATTTTAAAATTAACAATTTTTGTGGCATTTTACGGTAAAATTCAATGTAGCATTCTTAAAACATTGTGCTAGTGGATGCTTTGAATAGTAAACGGGTCATGGAGGTAATTTAAGTAAAGTTATAACATTAAAAACTAGTATTTTAAAAAACACTTGTGAATTTTTTGGGACTTTGACTTAAAATATCTTCGTAAGTAGAAGGTTTTGCAGGTATGGTCCAGAACAAAATAATATAGCAATGACGGGGAGTTAAGGGTAAGCTTCTACACCCTTTTAATGACTTGACAATTTCAGATATAACGAAAAAAAAAACTTTTTTTAACTTGGCA
The DNA here is from genome assembly GCA_949774965.1 of Diarsia brunnea. NCBI lineage: Eukaryota > Metazoa > Arthropoda > Insecta > Lepidoptera > Noctuidae > Diarsia > Diarsia brunnea. Next base: position 1,434,983 of record OX459025.1, on the reverse strand, counting down.
GAGAAAGTGTTAACTAACATCCGTTACCCCTCCACAGCAATCAGTAGACGAGGCCGAAGCCCTAATCAAGCGCCACGAGGAGCTGGAGGCTCGCTTGGCGGCGCAGGACGAGCGACTGGCTGCATTCGTGCAGAGAGCTGAGGCGCTGGAGAAGATTCCGCATTATGCTGCTGAACAGTGAGTTCCCGTAACATAACATTACACCATTTTTGCCATTACCTACCTATTATTTGAATCAAAAATAGCAGCTCACAACTGTTTAAGTTTCTGTGGAAAGATGAACGACAGATGATTTTTTCTTGTGCTTGTTTTGAGAGATGATGCACGAAAGGTAACTTTATCTTGTTATTTTTAAAGGAATTATTAGATATTATTCTAATACTAACTTATCTTGGATTCTTCTGTAACCAGGAGGACCCATTAATATCAATGACAATAATATCCGTGTTACTAGGCAACTGGGCTAATCCCAGTTGTATTCGTACCTGTGTGCCTATTAGCCTTGTTCTGTTCTGTCTCCTGCTGATATGGAGGGAAGTGGAAATTATGTATTTCCTACTCCTCCGCTATTCTTTTCTGATTAATTTCTTTGCGGGATCCAAGACAGTTAAATTGTATATCTATGACTTCATCGCTACTGTACATTCTGGCTTTTACGGTTTGCAATGGTTTGGGAACAGTACGGCGGGCTTGTCCCATATAACATGGCCCATTAAAGAACTGGTTTTACTCTACACTACCCATCTAAAGAATAAAAGCATGATATACACTAGGAAGTGTCGAAGGGTGGGCGTTTTGGGGGACTGTCACTTGTAAATAAGTAAAGTAAATTTTGACGTTCGAAAAGTACTGATTATCAGCCTAGTTTGAATAAATGAGTTTTGATTTTGATATCACAAAGACACACACATTATTAACAGTATATTATTCCCTCAGTATCGCCGCCCGTCGCGCCGCAGTGCTACAACGTCGCGACGGTGTGCGTCATGCCGCCGCAGAGCGACGACGTGCGTTGTTGGCTAGTTTGGCGCATCAACAGGTAAGGAATACAGATATCTTCTTTATTGTAATAAATTGAAGACATTGAACTAAAATATAGATGGACGGAGAGGGAGAGGAAGATCAAAGAAAAGATGGATGGAGTGTGTGAGGAATGATATGAAGGAAAAAGGATTAAATGATAGCGGGATGGTTGACAGGAGAGAATTGAAGCAAAAAATGTGTTGCGTCAACCCCAAATAACATGGGACAAGGACAAGGAGGAAACGGTGGAGCACACCGTGGAGGTGTGTCCCGCTTGCGTCGTGTTCTCGTAGCGGCTATTGGCGGCGGCGACCTCTCGCGTGCGGCACGCCCGCAAACCGTTGTCCGGGGCGAGGAGGAATGGGACGCCGTCGCCTCCTTCTGCGAAGTAATGATGCTAGCGAAGGAGGTGGCGGAACGTGAGAGGGAGAGAACCTCTCGTCCCAGCCGCAAGGGTGGCGCTCCGGGCGTCGGGGCCACGTGATGGCTTCCGGCCACCGTAGACGCGGGCCTGTGGACAGTGAGTGATGGGCAAGCTCGCCGTCCGTCCGTCTTATGACGACGACAGGCCGTGTCGACGGCGCGTTCGTGTTCCACGCGCGTCTCAAAGAGATGTCAGCAACATGGAAGGCCCGACGCCCGTCGGGGCTGCGGGTTGTTCGCAAGAGATACCGCAGCCTCGACATGAAGGAACATGGGTGGTTTTTTTTAGTCAGGACAAGGAAAATTATGATATTTTGAGTTCCCGATATTTCGGCTCTGTTGCAAGCATCATGATCACAAATAAACTAAACGGAATATCAGGAAACGGAATTATTCCTCACCATTGAGTAATCTTAAAATAAAAAGAACAAGGAAATATCAATTTTTAATGACTATTTATCAAATAGTTTGTCGAAACGAAGTTTTTCTAACTAATGATTTTTTTTTCTAGTTCGTCGCTGCCACCGAAGAGTTACAGAACTGGATTCAAGACAAAACAAGGACTGCTAAGGACCAGAGCTACAGGTCAGTAGACCCATTCTTTGCATGGGTTATACTAGGGGTCGCTAATAACAATTTAAATCCAATTAACTAGGGGTCAAAACTGAATGGTTTTTTTTTTTTTTGGGGCGACTGAAATCATCAAATAACCCCTCCCGGACTTGGGCAGAGCGGAAGGGAGTGTCAGACTTCTACTAACTAAAAACCACCCATGTTCCTTCTTAGCCCTTGCGCAGCGGTATCTCTTGCGAACAACACGCAGCCCCGACGGGATGGTTACTGAGCTTGTAATGGGTTAAATTAACTTTTATTTATTGAACAGGGACCTAGCCAATTTGGAGCGGAAATTACAGAAGCATGAAGCTTTTGAAAGGGAGCTACAAGCAAACGAGAAACAATTGAGGAATGTCGAAAGCGTAAGTACATACGTACTTATCTATACATATAAATATAATTGAAGTGTCTGTTTGTAATGCTAACAGCTTTTTATTGAATGCTTATGAGAGTATTTCTATTTACGGTTCTTAAAACTATAAAACATTTATGATATTTTTTTCTATCTGTTGATCGGTCTCTGTCTATTTATTTCGGCTAATCTCCGAAACGGCTGGATTGATTTTTACTGGCAGATAGCTGCGGTTATATATAAAGAGTGACTAAGGTGTAGTTTAGGGGTTTTTATTACTGCAGTACGTGAGGTCTTGGATACGATTCCCAGCTCGGCAAAATGACGAGTTTTGCTTTCACTAATTTCATAGTAGTCGTTCACAATTCTGATTCTGTGTAATGTAATAACAATAAGCTCGCATTGTACAAAGTTGTATTTCAAGTGCAAGTACTTTTATTATTGTTATTATTCATTTATTATCAGAAACAAAAAAAAACCATACATTAACACACACACATTTACACGTTTTTTTTTTATTTTTACATCACATTACAATTTTTAATTTTTTAGTTCTAAAGTTAATTTCAACCCCCAATCCCGCCCTCAGATCGGCCAGTCCCTGCAGAAGTCAGACCCGTCCCGGTCAGCCGAGGTGTCTGAACATCTGTCAGGACTCCAGTCTGCGTGGGAGGAGCTGGTGGCTGCCTCCAGGGATAAGGGCAGCAAGTTGCGGCAGGCTGCGCAGCAGAGGAAACACAGAAGGTAATTTGAAAGAAAGAAAGAAAAAGTATTTATTGGTATCACACAGGACAAGAAATCAATAATAAATAATTAACAAAAAAAAAAACAAGAGGAACACTTAAAAAATAAAACAGTATTAAAAATAAGTCCCGTACGAGGCCTAAAGCCCACTATCTCAGCTATTTGCTTTATGTTTTATAAGCAGTGATACCTAGTATTAACTGGGTTGTGGAGGTCAGATAGGCAGTCGCTCCATGTAAAATACTGGTATTCAGCTGCATCCGGTTAGACTGGAAGCCGACCCCAACATAGTTGGGAAAAGGCTAGGCAGATGATGATGTTTTTTAAGCAGTGAGAGCTGTGGTGCCGTCCTCGACTTACGAACAGTAAGTCGTGAGTTCGAACCCAAGCAGGCGCATTACTTTGTGTAATTTATATCATCACCACTGCTCTCGAAACGGTGAAGGAAAACGTCGTGAGGAAACTTAAACTGTCTTAGAACCAAAAAAATTGAAGACATGTGACTACTACCAACCCGCACTGGGCACGTGTGGTGGATTATACCCCATCTCTCTCCTAGAGAGGAGGCCTGAGTCCCTGCAGTGGGAACATTACAGGCTGGTGGTGATGATGTTTATGACATTTACTATGCGAGCCAACTAAGAATAGCGCTGTCAAGGCGCCATTTTGTTCAGCAAAACTCGCGAACTTCATTACCAAAGCGTACGGTGTGCAGAAAAATCAATGAAGAAATTATACTCAGTTTAATTATTTAATGTTCACTCTTTTGGTATTTCTAATCAATTTTACGTCCAATTAGTTATACATGAGTAGGATATTAAAAAAGGGATGTTAATAAACTTATTACACGATTTTTTTTCAATTTCAACGTACTTGTGCACATTAAAACGATTTCTCGTGCTCTACGAATTCTACGATGGAGCACCGCACCTCTCTTTGAACTCAAATTGAGTTGAAAATTTATTTATATAATTCAAGAAATAATATTTTATAAAAATGAACATAATATATTATAATAAATAAATCTATGATTAAAAAAACATAACATTTCTCATTCGCATTTCTTTTTTTGCTGGCAGTACTTTTTTTTTTTGGGAGAGGTGGGAAATCATCAAATAACCCCTCCCGCTCTTGGGCAGAGCGAAAGGGAGTGTCAGACTTCTACTGACTAAAAACCACCCATGTTCCTTCTTAGCCCTTCATGCTGAGGCCGCGGTATCTCTTGCGAACCCGCAGCCCCGACGGGTTGCTGGCAGTACTTATCTGTCAGCTAGGTACAGCTACCGTGTGAAGTTAGCAACAAGCGCGATCCTATTCTTAGTTGGCTAGCATAGTAAGATCTTTCTTTACTATAATAATATTAATATTATTAAATTTTCTACAGATCTGTTGAAGACGCAAAGGCCCGTCTGATTGACCTGGAGAGACAGCTCAAGAGTGAAGAGATCGGTACTGACCTGAGGAGCTGCAAGAGACTCTTGAATCAACATCAAGTAAGTTCATATTTTATTTAGCAGAATGTAGAGGGAGTATGCTCTTAGTTGCCGCGAAATAAAAAAACCCGTGCAAAATGTTAGCGATTTAAACTCGGACGAGAGAGTACTAATACCAAGAATGCTTTTCAGCATTCTTGGTATTAGTACATTTTGATACAAGTGTGAAAAGTTTGTTATTGCATTCGAGGCTGATTGAACACCCGAGCCGTATGGAGAGGGTGTTCATGGCGTCGAGAAATGCAATAATAAATTCCCACGTGTATCAAACGACGTTCTTCAATACACTTTCGAAGAAATTAACTAAAAAAGATATCTAAGTATTTTTGTCATCAATTTCTAAGAGACTATGATTTCATTTGCTTTTTTCCGCGGTTTGATTTCGCCAGATTAGAGAGGAAGCAAAGGTATGAATCCACTAAACAGCCTCATAGGAAAAATATAAAATTCAAATATTGTTTAATTAAGAACACAAATAAATGTTTACAGTTTTAAAGTAAATAATTGTTTAAAATAATCATGTTTATTTATAGTATTCTTTTTACAAACACAATTTAATATTCAAAAAATATTTATGCTGTAAAGACGCAAAAAATGACGAAATTAAAAAAAAACACTGCTGACTCTATAGTCGGTGGTGATTTTTTTTTAATCGATTTGGACATAATATAGGGTATAGTTATCTGTGGTAATTTTCTTTCCCGCCCTTGGTTGCGGAAAAATAAGATTACCACACGCGTGCTAAATATGTTGCATTTCGAACCTAATCGTAGTGAAATAAGAGCTAGTTTTCGAGGAAGTGTATTGAAAAAAAACTAGTTATGAGAGCTGAAACTCACATGCAAATAAATGATTATTTTTTGTCTATCCCTCTGTTTTTAACTGGCGGATAGCGGATGTTGTAAGATCTAACTAAGGCTAGTTTTATTTTGGAGAAATAATTAAGGTACCGAGCAAAAAATCAAAAACCTAGAAATTGTTACCAAAATCCGATTAAAACTAGTAATCTCCGAAACCGCTGTACCTATTTTGATGGGACTCTTACTGGCAGTTAGCTAATGTTATAAGGAGTAACTAAGGCTACTTTTATTTTAGAATAAGAATAAGGAACTCGTGCAAAAAAATAAACCCTTGAAATAGGTAACGAAATCGCTTTTTGCCTGTTAGTGCACAAAAATCTCAATGTTTTCACAAATCAACATTGCACCATTTCAAAACATGTGCAGGTGTGCTATAGTTTTTTTTTTTTTTTTATTAGCAATTGGCTTGCTCTTGACCTCAATCTTACCCTAACGGCAAATATGAGGTCGACGATGGAACGAGCTTACCCAGAAGAAGCCTATTTACTCGCGACTTAAATAGATTGGGGTTATATGAACTCGGGAAAACCGACGCAGGCAGGGAAAATGTATCCAATCTATTCTTAAAATTATAAAGCTCAAGAGTTGGCTTGTTTGGTTGAACGCGCTAATCTCAGGAACTACTGATTGGAATTGAAAAAATGTTTTTGTATTGAATAGTCCATTTATCGAGGAAGGCTTTAGGCTATATAACATCAAGCAAGTAACTATTTCACGCGGACAAAATCGCTGACAAAAACTAATTCGAAATGAAATGTGACTATTAACATCATTTTTCTGCCCCCAGGCTCTAGAACAAGAACTCTCCCTCTGGGAGACAAAAGCGACTTCCCTCTCGGACCAAGGCGCCGACCTGGTGTCCGGAGGTCACTTCGACGCGGCAGCTATCGAGAGGGACTCGGCCGCGTTGTTGCACGCGGTGCGGGCTCTGCAGCCGCCAGCTGCTAAGAGGAGGCAGGCGTTGGAGAGCAGTTTGCAGTGAGTAGATACCACCATCATAAGATTAGACCAATCGTAGGAAAGACGCAATGTGGACTTGAATAAGGATGTTTCCTGACTAAAAAATATGATTTTGTTTAGTCCGTCAGTTATAATATCGAAAAATATTGGATACACGACGTGTGGTTTTGTTTATTAAACTAGTAAAAATTTACGAAGATAAAACGCGTCAAAGATCATGAGTAGGGGCTTGTGACGTCACTTTCTTTTCTTTCCTCTTAGCTTAGCTCTGATCGTCTTCGATTTAGTGGAAACCGGGCCTTTGTCGACGTCGGCTTCCAATTCAACCGGATGCAACATAATAGCGGACAAAAAAAAAACTAATTAGTCCGTCAGAGATTTGTACGCAAAAACATGTATGCTCTTGAATTTTTGTATTTTTACCATCCTTTATACCATGTTTTTAAACAAATAAATATTATTATTATAGATTCCCAAAAAATATTGAACACATATTTTTTTCTTTCTTTACATAAACAAAAAATGAAGACTATAGCGAATACGATGCTACGCGTTTAGTCGCGCTAGTGATGTGCGGATATCGCATCGACTAATTCTTAGTGTTGGTATTCCAACACCGGCCGCTACTTTTATACCTCTCCACAAGTGAAAAACATCGGCCACAAATAACAGAAGAACTAACCAAATAATAAACTCTTCTTTTTCCTTTCAGACTCCACAAATTCGCCGCAGAAGTAGCAGGCGAGCTGGACTGGCTCTCCGAGAGATCTGCAGCCGCAGCTTCCGAAGTCATGCCAACTGACCTTCACGCCGCGCAGTCAGCTCAGAAGAAGCACAACAAGTTGAAGGCTGAGTTGGTGGGGAGGAGGCCGCTGATAGAGAGGGTCATAGCGCATGGCAACTCGCTGGTTGATGACGGACATCCGCAGAGGGAGAAGGTAAGAGAGGGACTGAGATATAGGGTTTAAGGGATACTGCAAACTGACACTAGTATTCAGTTCCACCGGAATTTTTCCCCGGATATTTTTATTTCAATGCAAAATTACGTTCTCAATAAACATCTCCATTTATGTAAATTACGAAAATTTAAATTCGAACAATGGGTGTTGAAATACTTTAAGGCTGCTTTCTCAAAAAAGCTTAAAAACAGCGTGCAGATGAAGCAGTTTTTCACCGGCACTTACAGAGAAATTACATCTGAGAAAAATTGTTAGTGTGTGTGACACGTAACTTGGTTTAGCCATAATTTTTCTATCGGTATCACATAATAAGAAAAAAAATCTACAAAATCACCTCCAAATCGTTGAATCGAACCATTTTACTCCTTCATTTTTTAACAAAATAATTAAAAAAATATATATCAACTGCTTTGAAACACAAAGGAAAATAATTTGGTTTTGTTACTTTTTAAAAATATGTATTATTTTAATTATAATAAATGAAAAATGCGTCCGTCTAAAGTCCGTGTCTACGACTGAGAGTGGTAGTTAGCTATGCACAAGCTCATTGGCGTGAATACAAGCCTTAACGAACGACGTGTGAAATTAGCTTTTCACTTCCCACCTAGCTACTAGAGTTCATCGACCTCCTCGCGCTTGCCGTTCGCTACGTGCTGAGCCTACCGCGTCACCTGGTTCTATTGTTCGGAAACTAATCTGTAGCAACTGTGGCCCAATTTTGATGTGACATGCGTTAAATATGGCCTGCGCAGTTCCATTTTAATATGGCGACTGTGTTGCAAACGTCTACGATTTGGGTCTACGGTCAAAGTAATCTATTCAAGCAGAAGTTCTTCGTTCTCGTTCTTTTTCTTCATTCTTTTTCCTTATACGGTCAGAAATTTTAACTCCTTGTATGCTTCGCTCATGAAACCTTTACTAATCCTAAATTTTCTTCCCTCAGATCGAAGCCCTCTGCGAAGAACTAGAAGCCGGTTACTCCTCTGTGTCTTCAGCGGCAGACGAGCGCGGAGCAAGACTGGAAGCAGCTCTCAAAGCACAACAGTTCATGCATGATGCACTGGAGGTGGATGCCTGGCTGAATGACAAGGCAGCAGCGTTGGCTCATGCTGATCTGGCCAAGGATAGGCATCGGGCTACGCATCTCTTAACAAGGCATAAGGTAAGGGTTTCTGAGTCATTTGGAGCGTAGCACTTCAGGTGAATGGGCACGCCGTAATAGCAGCGGTAAGTCCGCTATTTGAGGAGTGGCTGGAAAGGCGCCATGGCGTCCTCACCTTCCTCAGTTCCTCAATTGACACGGTTGTTTCGGGAGATCATCATCATCATTTCAGTCAAAAGACGTCCACTGCTGGACATAAGCCTCCCCCAGGTGTCGCCACATTGCCTGGTGCCGTGCGTCTCGCATCCAGCGGGTCCTGCAACCTTCACCAGGTCTGTTTCGGGAGTTACCTGCACCGAATGAGGCGGGAGGAAACGCCCGGGTGCTTCCACTGCGAGAATCGACCGGAGGACACGGTGGAGCACACCGTGGAGGTGTGTCCCGCTTGCGCCGTGTTCTCGTAGCGGCAATTGGCGGCGGCGACCTCTCGAATCAGGAATTTGTCAATAGCAACCAGAGAGTCTGGATTTGAGCTAGGTTGATGGCAATAGGCTCGCCCCCCATTACATGGGACTTAACACGTAACTGGCGAAATGTGGAGTACTGTTAGGCATACCTCTGCCTAAATCTGCGAGACTTACAATCGTGGTCTTAATATGTTAAATAAAATACACACATATGTATGATTTGTTTGTTCCTAAGTGGGTTGATGTATGTCGTGTACGTTTGTGTTTCTGTGAGAGGATGAAGGAAAGATGATTTTTCTTGAGCTTGTTTTGATTTTGATGCACGAAATGTAATTTTTTTTATTTTTTATTATTTGTAATTTTTTTGTTCCTGTACAATATCTATGTGGATATAACTATAGTTTAATTTAATTTTACTTTTAATTTAATTGTTTTTTTTTTTGTATTTTATAGCATCGTATTGGATCATTCCGTAATGCTGCTATAACTTGTGTTAAATTTATTTATTTCATTTGGGAAAACAAACAGTACTATATTAAGTATACAAAACCTTAAAACTACTTAAAATTAAAATTAACAAATATACTACCCACAACATTTTCCACAGATTACTGTGTTATATAGGGTGTAAAAGTACCCTTAACGCAAACGAAGGGCACTTGTTCTCCCCACCACTGCGATCATTTTTTTGTTCGAGACCATCCCTGGGAACCCCCTAGTTACGGAGATATAGGGGGTCAAAGTTCCAAATTTTTCACAGCTGTTTTTGTAAATACTAGTATTTCAGGTTTAAACTTTACTTAAATTATCTCCATGACCCGTTTACTATTCAAAGCATCCACTAGGACAATGTTTTAAGAGTGCTACTTTGAGTTTTACCGTAAAATGTGATTTTTGACCCCAAAAAAAAATTCATTTCCCAGCAAAAATTTTCGCGTAGGGGTACTTCGTTTGATGTACAGAATGCTTGGTTGACGGATGCGTGAAGGGTTCGTTAACACCCTGTATAATAAAACAAACTGTTAGCAAACGTAAACTGTAGCAGGGCTAAATAAATAAATTAATGTTCTTCACCTTCCTCACATTAATTCCATTCTTTCCAACAGGCCGTAGAACTAGAACTGGACACTTACGCAGCCATCATCGCCGAGATGGGCCACGTGGCCACATCCATGGCCAACGGCGGGCATCCTGAGGGCGAAGCCCTACTGGCCAGGCACGCGCTGTTGGCCGACAGTCTGGCGCGGCTGCAGAGGTTGGCGGCTCAGAGGCAGAAGGCACTTGTTGAGAGTGTTTGCAGGTATGTACAATAATATACATTATTAATGAAAAAGTACGCGACCATTGATAAAAGTACGCATCCATAGTTAAAGTACATGGGGATTGTAAAAGGACGCATAGAAGGACAAAACAACGTAGTGAAATTATGAAAAAAAAAATAATGTAGAAATTAATTCTATCTAAATATAAAATACATGGGCAAAAACGAACCTGCCACTGCAACTCGTTTTGCGCCAAAAATCAACAGTGGCGACCGCCAGAAATGCGCCGAGACAACGAAGATAGATGAAGTTCGAGATAAACGATTTTACTGTCTTGGATCCCGCATTAATCAGAAATGACCGATGGAGTAGGAAAAACATAATTTACACTTTACAAAAAAACCATTAAAAAAATGGTAACTTCGAAAATTTTGTATCCTGTCAGGATGCTAACTTTCAGGAGATTTTCTTTAGACAATAGCACTAAAAACACCCTAATGCTTATAAAAAATAACGTCTTCTCCCCACAGACACGAATACCTCGCCGAGAGCGCAGAACTCGAGAGCTGGATACAAGAACAGTATGCTGCAGCCTCCAGCGAAGACTACGGTCAGGATTATGAACATCTATTGGTAAGTACCGCAATAAGGTAGCTGACTGACTAAAAAAAATATGTTTCTGTTTAGTCCGTCTGTTAGATTATCGAAAAATATTGGATATGTGTTCTTTGTTTTATCAAATTAATAAAAAAATACGAAAATAAAACGTGTCAAAGATCGTGAGTGGGGGCCGGTGACGTCACTTTCTGGTAAAAAATGTACCAAACTGTGACTTCGCGCGACTTATCGAAGCACTGTATCGTCTTCATTTATTGTTTACGTGAAAAAAGAAAAAATACGTGTCCAATATTTTTTGGAAATCTATCTGACGGACTATTTAGATTTTTTTAGTTAACTACCCTGTTATACGAGAACGTTGCGGTTTAAAAAAAGATGTAGTGACAAACATTGAAAAGGGTATGCTAAGGTGGTTCGGTCATGTGGAGATGATTGTGAAAGGCGAGTAATCTATATTTGTAGGGCATAGAAAGATTTGTTTCGTACGGGAACCAAGCCCGCTACACGCAGCGCAGTATAATCGCTCAACCACTGCGCCAACCGTGCCGTCAAACTCTTTATATTTTTTTTCGCAGATCCTTCGCTCTAAATTCGACGAGCTACGTCATCGTGTTGAAAGTGGTGCTGAACGGTTTAACCAATGTGAAGAGTTAGCCAAGAAGCTGTTGGCTACTGAGAGTCCTTACATTGGAGATATTGAGAAGAGACAGGAAGCTTTAGGGTGAGTAAATACACACATTAAAGAAAGAAAGAAATCATTTTTACAGTTATTTTATTCCCGGAGGAGCTCGTGGCTTAATAAGAACTGCCACTCGGGTCGATCTTTAGGTAAAGCTGTGCTTGCCTAGGTCGGTGTGTGGATGGGTGACCGCCCGACATACCGAGTTTCCTCCGTGCATCGGAAAGCACGTTAAGCTGTTGGTCCCGGCTGCCATATATAGATCTTTGGCAGTCGTTACAAGTAGTCAGTGACCTGAAATTCTGACATCCAGTCTTACCAAAGAGTATCGTATTACCTGGTATTAACTGGGTTGTGGAGGTCAGATAGGCAGTCGCTCCTTGTAAAATACTGGTACTCAGCTGCATCCGGTTAGACTGGAAGCCGACCCTAACATAGTTGGGAAAAGGCTAGGCAGATGATGATATTCCCGTAATTGGTCTAGTGGTCACAAAACGCAACTGCTGAGCATGAGTTCCTAGGTTCGATTCCCGAATCGGACAAAGTGGTATTGATAGTCATGATTTTTTCAGTAGCAGTCACGGAGCTTGGATTTGTGCTCAGTTGATGGCCATAGGCTCGCCTCCTCTTACATGTGACTTAAACAAAACTTGCTAAACCCTTCCTTTCACGCCTATATTTATTCAGACTTAATGGTTGCTACTGAAATATTATTTCTTTCTTTTTTTTTTAAACGTTGCCCCACACTAGAAATTTCTCCTGTATCATAGGTGCGTTTACAAACATTTAAACTCATAGGCACCCAGACCCGAAACAAATATCTGTAGGTCATACAAATATTTGTTCCGTGCGAGAATCGAACCCGCGACACGCAGCGCAGCAGTCCAATCGCTCAACCACTGCGCCAAACGTGCCGTCAAAAAAAAAAAATTGTTGATGGAAGACCCAATACTTTGCTTGACCCTGGAATTGAATCCATGATCTCATGCACGGCAGTTGCGCTTGCGACCACTAAAACTTTCCCATTGAGTGTTAAATCACTGTATCTAATGCTGAAAACCGAATTAAAACCTGTTGCGTAGTTTAAAAGATCTACGTGTACAAAACAGTCAGCCTTTGGTTGAGCTTAACATCTAAAAAAACTCAAAAACTACCACCATTTCAACAAACTTCTCCTCAACAGAGAATGGTGGCAACGCCTAGTGGAACAGATGGAGTCCCGCGCGTCCCGCCTGCACGCAGCGGGTGAGATCCATCGCTTCCACCGCGACGTGGGCGAGCTGGCCAGCCGCGCGCACGACGCACGCGCAGCCCTGCACGCGCCGCCGCCGCCCAGGGACCTACGGGCCGCCACTGCAGCCCTACGGGCACTGCATACTGCGCAGAATGATTTGCTAGCTATCGATGCGCAAATGCAGGTAAGAAATAAAAATAAAATCCGTTATTTTCTACGGCAGCCATCTTGTAGCGATTTTCATCAAAAACTCCCGACTTTCAAACAAAAAAAAAAATCAAAATCGGTTTATCTGTTCGAGAGTTACGATGCCACAGACAGACACACACACAGGCACGACCAACAGTGTAGGTATCTTTCATTTCTTCATCGTTAATGCGCGAGCTACCTTGCACGCACCGCAACCGCCCAGGGATCTGAGGGCGGCGACAGCTGCGTTGAGAGCGTTGCATACGGCTCAGAATGATTTGCTAGCTATTGATTCTCAGATGCAGGTAAGAAAATTTAGTAGTAATCCGTCATTTTGTGGCGACGGCCATCTTGGACCGATTTTCACGCCTCAAAGAGATGTCAGCAACATGGAAGGGGCCGACGCCCGTCGGGGCTGCGGGTTGTTCGAAAGAGATACCGCGGCCTCGGAACATAAAGGGCTAAGAAGGAACACGGGTGATTTTTAGTCAGTAGAAGTCTGACCAAGTCATGATATGATGATACAAAGTCTGATAAAACCATACATTATTTTATTATCGTTATATATTTTGTATTATCAATTGCTTCGGTAAATGAAACCATCGTGAGGAGATCAGCATGTCTAAGAAATATAAAGCAAAGACAGTGGCCTATGGGCATAAAAACTGGCACCTGGTCTGCCACTAACCACACGACAAATAAGAATATAATAAAAAACTTGAGAGGTGTCAAGGGACACCCGGATGGAACGAAGTTATTGTTATTATTATTTATTATGTACAAAAAACCTGTATACACTCAACAAAAGTAATCGTCGCGACACCACACTGTTCAGTGCGAAATAGAAAGACGAAACGAAAATAACTGAGAGAGATAGATAGATAGAATAGATAGAATACTCTTTATTATGTACACCATAAAAAGAGAGACAGAGAGAGAGAGAGAGAGAGAGAGACAGACAGAGAGAGAAACACGCGCACGCCGCACGGCTTACAACTACAGCAAAAAGTGTCGTTACAACTTTTGGTCTTAATTTTTTGCATCTAGCCCCCTTTCGCAACGCGCGATAAGGAACTTCGTTCCAAAACCCTAGAAAAATTCTCCTTGTACTTAAAAACTAATACTAAATTTTTCATCCACAGGTCCTCCAAGAAGAAGGCAACCGTCTTCGCAAACTTTACCCTGGAGGAAACGTCCAACAGATAGAACTGCAACAGAAGGCTCTAGAAGAAGCCTGGGCTATGCTGAAACAGGCCTCTGATGAGAGGAGACACACGCTGCAGCAGTACTTGCAGCTGCACCAGTTCTTGACACAGGTACCTAAATAATAATAGTGTATACAGTACCCGGCGATAAATATTGCACATCGACCTTTGGAAAGAGACAATCGGCTAATTTCGGAGCGTCATCTCTGTCGCACGAAATACTAACAGTCCGGTATCTATTAGGAGCTGTTAAAACAATTTATGATTTGCTTCTTTTGATAATTCTTTTTATTTTTTATTTATAAGACACCAATTTTCAAAGGTCGATGTGCAATATTTATCGCCGGGTACTGTACATCATAGGTACAATTAAACAGCTACAACATAAAAAAAAATGTAATTAGTCCGTCAGATAGACTTCCTTTTATTCACGAAAACAAAAAAAAACCTACCGATCGAATTGAGAACCTCCTCCTTTTGGGAAGTCGGTTTAAAAATAAAGATGATACAATGCTTCGAAAACTCGTGTGACGTCACATTTCCGTATATTTTTTACCGGAAAGTGACCTCACAAGCCTCCACTCATTATCTTTGACGCGTTTTATCTTCGTCAATTTTTATACATTTTTGATAAAACAAAAACACACGTCGTGTATTTTTCGATAAATAACCTCAAGCGGCTAAATTTAGTAACCTTTGTGGAAACTATAATATATTTTCGAGCCGTTTGGGGTTGAAACTCTAGGGCCGTGGGGTCCGAGCGCTCATAGCCTTTTTAAGGAAATTTTAAAACGCTTAATTGACGCTTCTCGTGACCCAAGGGCTGGCTTTTATCTTGGCCAGAGGCTAAGTGTTGCCATACAACGTGGCAATGCCGCCAGTCTTTTGGGCACATTACCGGCTGACAGCGTTGAGGAGCAGTTTTTTGATGCCTTTTTATAGTTTCTTGTTAGTTTATTTATTATTTTTTAATTAATTTACTTAGCTTACGCTATGATAATAACTGAAGTACACATAACAAATAAATGTCACTGATGGACTAAACATAATCATATTTCGTTTAGTCAGGAAACTAACCATATAAATATAAATATTTAATAACTTTTCTTTCACGTATTCTTATTTAACTCCTAATTCATCCCCTAGGTCCGCGACCTGACGTCGTGGTCAGTGTCGCTGCGCACGTCCATGTCGCGCGCCGTGCGCGTGCGCGACGCGGTGAGCGCGCAGGCCGCGCGCGCGGAGCACGAGGCGGTGCGCGCCGAGCTGGACGCGCGGGACTCCTCGTTCAGGGACGCGCTGCAGATGGGCAGGGACTTGGCGACGCAGCATCCTAATGCCGCTGTGAGTATTTATGTTTCTATTTGAAGATTTTTTGCGATTTTCTTTTTAAAAAAATTTTTAGGTATTAAAACAAAAAAATACAAAGACTAAAAGGGTTTTAGCATTTTGGGGTATGAGGAACAGGGTGTAAAGTTCCTCATCCCCCATAGAAAAGGGAGGATCCTCCGACCAGACGGGTGTTGTGTCTGGTGGGCTAACTGCCTGACATAATGTAAGTCGGGATTTTCCATATGAGCTAATGTCACGGATAACTTTGATAGCGAGATGCAGGATTTGTCATTTTTAGTTCTCATGTGTTGCGATAGATGTCGTTGTCGCCACAGGCACATTCATAAAGCAAGTCCAGTATTTGGCTAAAATATAGTAGTATATTTTTTATACTGTATAAAACTATCTCATTGGTCTAACGGTCGCAAGCGTGACTACTGACCATGAGGTACTTAGTTCGATTTCCGGGTAGAGCAAAGTATTATAACATAATAAGATCATATAACATCGGACTTATACATAACTGGCGAAATGTGAGTTCACTGTACACCTCTGCCTAACCCTTAATGGATTATAAGGCGTGACATAATGTTATACAGTGGACCCCCGGTAATCCAACTAACGTTTTGCAGGACAGTGTCGGACTATTGAATTTATCCTCCAGTATTTTTTGAAGAAGATTTCCTTGTAATCCGATAAATTACAGATAAAAATAATAAAATTATTTCTGAACTACAAAATATCATATATTATGCATGCCTGTTGATTTGTCTAACTAATATTTGTGTTCCTACATTCAACAGTGATAGGCATATCCGTTTACAAGGGGGCCGGATTACCGGGGATCCACTGTATATCCAGCAACATAAACATAGTATAGTTAAAACTGTAATGATTTTGTAAATTAATAGCAAACTTACTTCCACTAGCGATAGATGGCGCTAGTGGGTGCATGAATTAAATACATTCGGTTTAGTTATTAGTTAGTAAAATATAGGTATTTAAGTTTGTTTACATTTTATAATTACTAGATCATTATTATTTGGATTATTACCATTTATTTACTGTTAATAATAGCTTTGATGTATTTTAGTCGCTCAATTGACCATACTGCTGTGTACTTTGTCCTGATTGGTCGAATAGCTTGTTGAATGTTTACTTACTGTAAGAGTGGGGAACATTCAGCTAGTGGCTGACATTTTGGATAGAGGCATTCGCTCTTGAGCAGTTGAACGATAAACATATCTTGTAAATCTATGTAACTGTGCTATTTATAAGTATATTCGTGATTATTTGGAATGGATTAAAATAATTTACTTTTGTATACTCGAGGTGTTTGATTTCTTGACAAAACTAACCTAAAAAAAACACATTAACCAAACCATTTTACCCTCAGGAAGTAGAAGAAAAATGCGAAGCCCTACTAGAGGAACGCAACCGTCTCCACGGCGCCTGGGCAGCTCGCCAGGTGGCGCTGGACCAGCTCATAGACCTGCATTGCTTCCTCAGAGACGCCAAGTTGCTGCATGATCTGTGTGCGGCTCAGGAGGCTGCCTTGAGTAAGTTACCCTATTTTCTAAAAAAAAATTCCCTGCGAAGATTCCGCATAAACTTGTAGGCATTTTGTTATTAAACAACATATTTTAGGTTTTCATTTTATTTTCCTTTATAAATGCTGTAAGACATTGCTTCTCACCAAATTCCATGATTCTAGGTCAATGGGAAGTACCCTATAAATTTTGATCTTTTGAGAGTGTCGAGTTAAGTATCAGCAAGGGATTGACGGCACGGTTGGCGCAGTGGCTAAGCGATTGGACTGCTGCACTGCGTGTCGCGGGTTCGATCCCCGCACGGAACAAATATTTGTATGGTCTGCAGATAGTTGTTTCGGGTCTGGGTATTTGTGTATGTGACTTTGTATGTTTGTAAACGCACCCACGATACAGGAGAAAATCCTAGTGTGGGGCAACGTTTTTAAAAAAAAAAAAAAAAAAGGGATATAGAACATCTAGTCATGCGTTACAATGCACTTTCTTCGACCTACTCATACCTACAAAATAAAACATAAAAATTGGTCGAGCCGTTTCGGAGGAATGCGACCACAAACATCGCAACAGACAGATATTTAGATTACTACGCTATTTAAATTGAATTTTGGTAACAACTTCACGGACCCCTAATCATTTGTCTCAAATGACTAAGTTACTCCTTATAATATGAAAGAAAGAAAGAAAGAAAAAAAAGAAAAAATATTTATTTGCCGCAGAAACATAACGAGCATGCAAAGAGACATACAAAAAAAAAAAAAAAATGTGAGCCGTCACGGGACGCCTGGCAGATGTGAAACATCGACATTATTTTGTAAAAGTAATATTCAGAAAAGAACAGATTGTGATAGGAACTAAATATGTCATAATGAAGAGAATCGCACAGTCGATTGCGCATGGCGACGCGTCGCCACACCGTACACACTACTGCGTATATACTGTATATATAGGGTGTAAAAGTACCCTTAACGCAAACGAAGGGCATTTTTTCTCCCCACCACTGCGATCATTTTTTTGTTATAGACCATACCTGGGAATCTCCTAGTTACGGAGATATTGGGGGTCAAAGTTCCAAGTTTTTCACAGTTGTTTTTGTAAATACTAGTATTTCAGGTTTTAACTTTACTTAAATTACCTCCATGACCCGTTTACTATTCAAAGCATCCACTAGCACAATGTTTTAAGAGTGCTACTCTGAGTTTTACCGTAAAATGTGATTTTTGACCCCAAAAAAAAAAGTCATTTCCCAGCAAAAATTTTTGCGTACTTAGTTTGATGTACAGAATGCTTGGTTGACGGATGCGTGAAGGGTTCGTTTACACCCTGTATACAAGTAAAAGTCCCGTCAAAACTGTTCTAATTTGCTAACTGACATGTTATTTTCTTCATCAGGTACTGAAATATCTCAGACAAGCAGCGTTGAGGAGGTGGAGAATGCTCTGAAGAAACACGAGGCTTTCGAAAAGCTGCTCGCAACACAGGTAAATTATGTTTTTTTCCTCCCGGCGTTTTGGCAAGACTAGTTTGGCAAGTTTAGAGATAATTATGTGTAGAATAGGTTGTAAAGTTCTTAATATTTTTAATTTTCATGTAGGTGTAGATAGCCCAGTAAATAAAATATTGTTTGGTTTGTTTTATCAATTTTCATGACAAACCTAAAATACCTTGAACACTTGAGCTTGTAAGCCCAAGTTTTCTTTCTTTCTTTTTTTAAAAAAACTTTGCCCCACTCTAAGGATTTCTCCTGTATCGTGGGTGCGTTTACAAACATCTAAACTCACATACAAAAATACCCAGACCCGGAACAACTATCTGTAGGTCATACAAATATTTGATCCGTGTGGGGATCGAACCCGCGTCACGCAGCGCAGCAGTCCAATCGCTTAGCCACTGCGCCAACCGTGCCGTCCGTGGGTGCGTGTCCTTCTCAGGTTATTGATATATCCTCGAACTATCACTATTTACAGGAGTAGCTTATTTTTTAAATAAACACATGTTTACCCCTTTTATTTTCTATCAGGACGAGAAACTAGCGACCCTGAACAGTCATGGTGACAAGCTGTTGCAACAGAACCACGTGGAGAGCCAACGCATCGCTGACGAGTTACAGCATATCAATGAGAGGAGGAAGAAGGTAAATATCTACCCTGTGCTTTGTTATATAGAGTTCAGACTTGAATGTTGAGTGCCAGCACTTGAAGTTTCTGAATTTTTTTACAGCAATCATGAGACTTTAATACGATTGGCAACTTTTATATTGGGGTTGTAATTCCGTTCGTATTTGGGGTTTTTAAATGACCAGACTTGTTTTACATGTCAATTTTTCAAATAATATTGGTACTTTGGGGTTTTTTTTGTTTTTCTAATGGCTATTCGTAGGAGAACTTGGATTCTGCTTAATCAGATTATCTTGTGTGTAAGGCCTCCCAGCTAGGACAAATAACTTATAAACTAACTGCGGTACTCAGAGATATTTAATGATTACTTAAGCCGTTACTTAGTAAAGATTTGACATACTTTTGTATGACAAAACTGTCAAAACCTTTACTAAGTGATGGCCTAAGTAACCATTAAAGCTCTCTGAGTGCGGCGGTTAGTGTCAGTGTCCTAAAGGAAGTGCTTCGACTTAAGGTAGCACTGGTGGTCCGTCGAGGCTGCGGGTTGTTAGCAAGAGATACCGCGGCCTCGACATGAAGGGCTAAGAAGGAACATGGGTGGTTTTTAGTCAGTAGAAGTCTGACACTCCCTTTCAAGAGCGAGAGGGGTTATTTGATGATTTTCCACCCGCCAAAAACAAAAAGGCTTGATCAGAGGTCCGCGGTACAAAATTGTTTATCAAACTAACTCGTGTGCACGCCATGTTCGAATGGCCGACTGGGGTGCGCTCATCCCTAGCGTAACCCCGCGCCCCGCCTCAACACTTTCATATTTCATTGATATTTTCTCCATGAGTTTCGCTTCATACAGACGTTCCGTATTTAAACAATGTGATGAGTTCATGACTAACTGCGGTACTCAGAAATATTTAATGAGCCGTTCCTTAGTAAAGATTTGACATACTTTTGTATGACAAAACTGTCAAAACCTTTACTAAGTGATGGCCTAAGTAATCATTAAAGCTCTCTGAGTGCGGCAGTAACTGCGGTACTCAGAGATATTTAATGATTACTTAAGCCGTCCCTTAGTAAAGATTTGACATACTTTTGTATGACAAGACTGTCAAAACCTTTACTAAGTGATGGCCTAAGTAATCATTAAAGCTCTCTGAGTGCGGCAGTAACTGCGGTACTCAGAGATATTTAATGATTACTTAAGCCGTCACTTAGTAAAGATTTGACATACTTTTGTATGACAAAACTGTCAAAACCTTTACTAAGTGATGGCCTAAGTAATCATTAAAGCTCTCTGAGTGCGGCAGTAAGTAGTTCAAATTGGTTTGTTTTGTAGTGATCTAGATTGAGGCCTACTACTAGGCACACTTTTTATTGTTTTATTTTGTCTCTTATGTTCATGTATCAATGTCATGCACACCTGTTATTTGCATGGTTACTGAAATGATATGGAACGCAAGCAAATGTAGTTCTAGCTGTCAATCTGAATCTGTAATGTGTAACTGTTTTTTCTCTTTTTCCAATAAACTTATTTAATAACTAAATTACGTTTATTACCACAACCACACAATTTAAAGTCCTTCATTTGTTGCTGTTGGTGTGCTTATTATAAATAAATAAATATCCATTCCCATAGCTATACGAAGAGGCAGCAGCCCGTCGTTCAGCGCTAGTACGTTCGCGCGCACGCGCACAGTTCGCACGCGACGCGGCGGAGGCACGCGGATGGGTTGCGGACAAGCTCGCTAAGTTAGCCGCTGAACATCAACACGGTATGTATGCATATAATTACGGTTATTTCTCTTTGGGGCATAGTTAGAAACTATAGAACGCTAGCTAAGCTACTGGTTGGAATTGAAAAAACCTTTTTGTGTTTGATAAATGGACTACATTTATCGAGGAAGGAAGGTATTATGTGACGCAGACGAAGTTACGGGGGTTTGCTAGTCGTTACATATTCTTTTCACGTCCACGTGTATAGATTCTTTTAATGGTATGTTTGTGAATGTGTGAACATTGTAGACTTGAAGATTGCTAGATGCTTGCTAATTTATAACATCAGCTATCTACCAGTTAAAATCGGTCTAGCTGTTTCGGAACAAACGGAAAGGCAATTTTTTTTTAAATTGTTCGTATAAGTACCGTATATACTTTTATATGCAATCAGTAAAAAGCTGTTATTTTATAATTTCAAACAGCTACTTCAATTTATTCATCTGAATAGATTTTGTGGCGGCGTTCGATTTCCGAACGCACCCACTCGAGATGGCAACACTGCCGCCATGCTTGTAGAGAGAAGATTTCTGTTGATGAGATCTGCTATTTTATCGTATTTAACTATGGATGTCTAGCTACTGTAAATTGTGTACCTGTAACTAATTAGAATTACCAACAACCTGTGCCTGTGAATTATAAACTGTGCAGTATTCTAACGGAGTGTATTATTACTACATGGGGATAGATCTGCATCCTATCATCGCTATTCCCATAATTTCACTAATATGTTTTACGTTAATACTATTTTAATTACTATATAAATGTATATTGATACTGAAATACCTACGATAACGTCAGTATTCCTATATTTTCCTAATTCATTTGGGGTCGTCGCAGTATGTCCTCTTCTTAATTTTTTTATAAACAACCTCACAAACAAGACACTCATATACATTCCTTTTCCCAGGCGAAGTAACAAACCTAGAAGACAAGATCAAGAAGCTACAAAAGCACCAAGCGTTTACCGCTGAGCTAGCCGCCAACAGGGCTCGTCTGCAAGAGGTCCAGGAGTTGGCTACTCAGCTGTCTCCTGATGCTGAAGTGGATAAGCAGTTGAAACAGCTGCAGACTGACTGGCAGCGGCTTGAGACTGCCACGGAACAGAGAGGTAAGGGATTATCATGATAACTGACAAATGCTTGCACTGCCTGGAACTTAACTGATGCTTAGACTTTTTTAGTATTTATTGGCAGAAAGGGTATCGTATTACCCAGTATTAACTGGGTTGTGGAGGTCAGATAGGCAGTCGCTCCATGTAAAATACTGGTATTCAGCTGCATCCGGTTAGACTGGAAGCCGACCCTAACATAATTGGGAAAAGGCTAGGCAGGTGATGATGATGGTTGGCAGTCTGTCTTTTTTTACATTTTTTTATGCATCTTATTTAATGATACAAAAAGTGTTTCTTTTAAATTACAACCCCAATTTCCTCTCCAGGGCGCGGTCTAGAAGAAGCCCAAGACATCCTCGAATTCAACCAACACCTGGACAAGATAGAAGCCTGGATCAGAGACAAGGAGATGATGGTGCAAGCTCACGAGCTAGGCAGAGACTACGAGCACTGCTCGGCGTTGTTACGCAAGCTGGATGATGTTGATAGCGATATGAAGGTGGATGATAAGAGGGTCAGGAGTATCTGTGCACTCGCTGATAAGCTGTTGCAGCAGGTGGGTCCATTAGCATATTTTTTTGAGTTATTTTCAGCGTCTTTATCTTCAATGTGTCTTTTTTAAGCCAATGGCCATCTTCGTAATGAACCTATAATGTTCCCACACCAGCTGGAAGTCATTTAATAATCGGCACCCAATAAAAAAAACAAAATAAAGAGGTTTTTGTTAGGTTGAACGCGCTAATCTCAGGAACTACTGGTTGGAATTGAAAAAATACTTTTGTTTTCGATAGTCTAATTATCGAGGAAGGCTATAGGCTATATAACATCACGCTATAACCAATAGGAGCGTAGTATAAATTAATAATGCTTTTCAAAGGAACTTTTCCACGCTGGCAAAAGCAAGTTGTTCTATACTCAGGCAAGTTTAGCCCATAAATACACCACCTAATAGATGATGATGCAAGCTCAGGAGTTAGGCAGAGACTACGAGCACTGCTCGGCGTTGTTACGCAAGCTGGATGATGTTGATAGCGATATGAAGGTCGATGATAAGCGGGTCAGGAGTATTTGTGCGTTGGCTGATAAGCTGTTGCAGCAGGTGGGTCCATTAGCATATTTTTTTGAGTTATTTTCAGGGTCCTTCATCTTCAATGTGTCTTTTTTTAGCCAATGGCCATCTTCATAATCAGCCTATAAAGTTCTCACTGCAGCGGGAAGTCAATTAATAATATACACCCATAAAAAAGAACAAAAAAAAAAGAAGTTTGTTTGTTAGGTCGAACGCGCTAATCTCAGGAACTACTGGTTGAAATTGAAAAAATACTTTTGTGTTGGATAGTTCATTTATCGAGGAAGGTTATAGGCTATACAGGGTGTAAACGAACCCTTCACGCATCCGTCAACCAAGCATTCTGTACATCAAACTAAGTACCCCTACGCCAAATTTTTTGCTGGGAAATGACTTTTTTTTTTGGGGTCAAAAATCACATTATATGGTAAAACTCAAAGTAGCACTCTTAAAACATTGTGCTAGTGGATACTTTGAATAGTAAACGGGTCATGAAGGTAATTTAAGTAAAGTTAAAACCTGAAATACTAGTATTTACAAAAACAGCTGTGAAAAATTTGGAACTTTGACCCCCAATATCTCCGTAACTAGGAGGTTCCCAGGTATGGTCTAGAACAAAAAAATGATCGCAGTGGTGGGGAGAACAAATACCCTTCGTTTGCGTTAAGGGTACTTTTATACCCTATATAACATTACGCTTCGATCAATAGGAGCGTAGTATTAATTAAAAATGCTTCTCAAAAAAGATGACCATCGGACATGGCTCTCAACAAATAAGAAAATATTAATCCTACCATTTCTTTACCCAGGGTCCCACCCAACAAGCCGCGGCTGTATCGCAGCGTCGCGACGCGTTCCTCGCGAAGTGGCGCGCGTTACAAGGAGCCCTACACAAGTACAGGGAGAACCTTTGTGCTGCCGCTGAAGTACACTCGTTTAACAGGTTTGTGCGATAAATATTTTAATAACATTAAACTATAATAAGTTTATTTATTTCTTCTTAAAAATAAAACATGTTGATCAGTATTTTAATGCATTTAAAATTTAGCACAAAGACTAAACATGCGCATCTGTGCCTTAGCTAGGCCGAGCCTGTATTTCAGGTCACAATTCTCTTCCCAGAGTTATGAACATTGGCATTTCAATTAATCGCTTTTTATTCACCATAAAGTTGGTTTGATGAGTTGTATGTACATGTGTTCATTTTTGCCAAGAATTTTTTTGTTTTTTTTTCATGGAGCAGAACTAGGTTTTACTTGCGACTGCTGTACATGAGATCCTAGGTTCGATTCCCGAATCAGGCAAAGTGTTATTGGGTGTTTCCATCATAAATTTCTCAGTAGAAGCCACTGAATCTAGATACGTAGCCAGTTGATATGCTTCGCCCCTTATTACATGATACTTAAACATAACTGGCGAAATATGGGTGAACTATTAGGTACACCTTGGTCTTACCCTTCTGTCTTCTTTCTTTCATTCTATCTTTCTTTCTTTCTTTCTTTCTTTCTTTCTTTCTTTCTTTCTTTCATTCTTTCTTTCTTCTTTCTTTTTCACTGTTGCTATCTGGTATTATGCTGAAGGCCCTTTTAGCATTATTAGCTTATTTGTTTTGTACAATTTAAGGTATTTTTGTTTTGAATGCCAATCAAACACAATTTCCTCTCTTTCTTTAATAATAATAATCTTTATTTATATAAAACAGATTGTAGTACATTTAATAATTTCACAGAGTGGGTAGTAAGTTTCGTGATGTTATGTTATTTTAAACCCCTTTTTCTCTTCCACAGAGACGTAGAAGACACAGCAGAACGCATATCAAAGAAATCGACACTATTCAGCAGTTCAGAGCGAGGTCGTGAACTGGCCGCTGCGCACGAGTTGAAACGGAAACATCTGGCGAGGGCCGCTGAAGCTGGCGCTATCAGAGACAAGATACAACAGTTGGAGGGAGAGGGCAGCAGTTTGAGTGCCAAGTGAGTTGAGTGGGAGGGGAGGGGAGGCCTTTTAAGATTTTTTTTTTGGCTAAGTTGGCATTGGTTTCATAATCACTTTAAATTTTACAATTAGATTACTATTGATCATTGACTTATATATT
Source organism: Diarsia brunnea (assembly GCA_949774965.1). Taxonomy (NCBI): domain Eukaryota; kingdom Metazoa; phylum Arthropoda; class Insecta; order Lepidoptera; family Noctuidae; genus Diarsia; species Diarsia brunnea. Next base: position 1,409,757 of record OX459025.1, on the reverse strand, counting down.
ACTGCGTAAGGACTGGGCGGACCGCATGTTACAATGACGCCTCGAACTTGGTCCTAAAACGGTCTTTCCTAAGCCGAAGTGAACTAGTCCACGGTCGGTTCTCTTCGGGTGCGGTCGTAAATTTTATTAAAAGCTTTATTTATGTTCTTTATACCTCGAAAATACCACGCCGCTTATACAAGGTTACGTTAACGAGCAGACTACACCGATTCTCTGTATGGCGAACGCGTCGAGCAAATGTTCGGACGACCGTATCTTTAGTTTTTATATCAATGCTATTGATACTAGTGTCACACCTTTATTTCGTTGGTGTAATGGCGGTTTCAAAGGAGCTCGTGGCTTAATAAGAACTGCCACTCGGGTCGATCTTTAGGTAAAGCTGTGCTTGCCTAGGTCGGTCTGTGGATGGGTGACCGCCCGACATACCGAGTTTCCTCCGTGCCTCGGAAAGCACGTTAAGCTGTTGGTCCCGGCTGCCATATATAGATCTTTGGCAGTCGTTACAGGTAGTCAGTGACCTGAAATTCTGACATCCAGTCTTACCAAAGAGTATCGTATTACCTAGTATTAACTGGGTTGTGGAGGTCAGATAGGCAGTCAGCTGCATCCGGTTAGACTGGAAGCCGACCCCAACATAGTTGGGAAAAGGCTAGGCAGATGATGAATGGCGGTTTCTAAATGTTACTATTGACATTGACGCGTCATGGTTTTTATTTTTTAAATTTCTAACTAGTTGTGCCAAAATAAAAGAAGCCTAAGTTACTCCCTATAAGATTTGCTATTTGCCAGTAAAAGTTCTGTCAAAATCGGTCCAGCCATTTAGGAGATTAGCTGGAACAAACAGACAGACAATTATTTAAAAAAAGTATTTTTTTTATTTGAAAAGTGTCTGATTGTTATTGTGAAATTACAATCAGACACTTTTATTTTCTTGTATAGATTATTCGCGGCTTAGTGCGCGCCTTATTAGTTAAGATTTTAGTTCACAGTCGTTAAAAAGTTTTAGTCAAACCGACTTATCCTTTATTTCTTTTTTTTTTTTTTTTAAACTTTGCCCCACACTAGGAATTTCTCCTGTATCATGGGTGCGTTCACAAACATTTAAACTCACTTACACAAATACCCAGACCCGGAACAATTATCTGTAGGTCATACAAATATTTGCTCCGTGCGGGGATCGAACCCGCGACACGCAGAGCAGCAGTCCATTGCTTGAGCCACTGCGCCAACCGTGCCGTCAAATTGTTTTACTATTTGTTTTACTGTTTACTTCAAGCCTAAATCTAATATCATCTCATTCATGTCTACCTAACCAGCTGAACAACAAAAACTATATCCATCCCCCTCTATCCCACAGATACCCAGAACGTGCGAAAGAGATCGAAACAAGCTTACAATCCCTACGCGAAGGCTGGGAACACCTGCAGGAGTTGGCAGCAAAACGTACAGCGTTGTTAGATGAAGCCATTGCTGAACATAAGTTCGATGAGAGCCTTAAGGTAAGCTATCCCTCTCTGTCTTAGGGAATGAACCGTGTGTGTGAAAGAGACAGAACACTAAGTCTGGTATGATCCATAGTCAAGTTAGAAATAATTACTTGAGTAGTTATTATGCGACCATTTCATGCAATAGACAAGATTGATGATAGATTTTTTTTAAATTTTTATTTATTGATAAAAATTTTAAAAAAATCTATTCTGCATTCATTGTCTAACCAACTTAACCTTTTATCTCAGGAATTAGAGCTATGGGTGTCAGAGGCAGTGAAGCGCATGGATGAGACCGACGCACCAGAAACTGTGTCCGACGCTGAAGCGTTACTGGAGTTGCATCATGAGAAGAAGGTGAATTGTCTTAATTTTTAATTTTATTTTATTTTGTCTTTTTTCTTCACTAACAGCTTCTGTGTACAACATATCTTCATACTTTCTCTGCCAAGTTCAAGTTATCAATTTTTATTTGTAAACCCAAAACACATAAGTCATCTATAGCTGCTTATAACGATGACTCGGTAGCGTTGACTTCCGAACGTTATTGTCCACATTTTTGTGTACTTTTTTGGAAGTCGTTATGTTTTTGCAAAAAACGTTTTTATTTTACTTCATTATTTGTGGTATCACACATAAATCCTTGTCAAGTATCAATTCCGTCGGGGCTGCGGGTTGTTCGCAAGAGATACCACGGCCTCGACATAAAGGGCTAAGAAGGAACATGGGTGGTTTTTAGTCAGTAGAAGTCTGACACTCCCTTGGGAGGGGTTATTTGATGATTTTCCACCCGCCAAAAAAAAAAAGTAATTTTATGTTGTAAATTACAAGTTATACGAAGATCATCCTCATAAAAGACGAACAATAAATGCATAGTTTAAAGGATAACTTATAAAATACTAGTTAAAAAAAATATGGGACCACCACGTCACATAATTACGAAAAAGCATCACTTAAATCGGTGAACATATATGAAATAATTCTTGCCAGCCCCGTATGGTGTCGGACGTAAAGAATAGCACCATTCCATATCTTCCCTTGGGTGTCGTAAGAGGCGACTAAGGGACTTACCAGAGAATGGGCAGCAGCGTTCTCTGTGCCTTCGTAACAACCATACTGCGATCGCCAACCCGCCTGCCAAGCGTGGCGATTATGGCAAATCCCCCCTTTTGGGGGAGGCCTATGTCTAGCAGTGGACGTTTTATGGCTGAAATAATGATGATACTAAATAAAAATATTCTAGCAGAATACATAACAATATCCTTTTTTAGAAGTCGGTTAAAAATTGACTGTCTTTTGCCTACATAAACCGCTCGTGCATCCGAATCCGATCCAGTCCGAATTCAACTTTAATGCAGCTACCATCACCGCGTCTTCATTAACCTACTTACCTGCCGACAAACTGCCCTGCAGTTTGGCAGAAAATTTTTATGATACCCACTCATGTAACTTTGGTTGAAATAAATTTAAAAAAAAAGTCAGCTTAAAAGTGACTATATTTTGCCTACATGAATCGTTCGTGCATCATTATTCACAGTCCGAATTCAACTTTAATGAACCATCACTGTATCTTCATTAACATACTTACTTAAATCTCAAATTCTTCTCACAGGCCGAAATCGACGGTCGCCAGAAAGTGATCAGCACACTCCAGAAGGAAGCTGACCAGGTTCCCGAGAAGGTGAAGAGAGTGGAAGTACTCTCCAGCACCTTGGACCAGGCGTGGCTGCAGAGGAAACAGTATCTCACACAAGTATGTTCGATTATTTGTTTACAGGCTGATTCGATGAGGTTTCCAACAATTTTCTGGCAACTTTTCTCTAAATTATTTATAACTAGCGGACGTCACGCGGTTTCACCCGCGTAGTTCCCGTTCCCGTGGGAATACAGGGATACAAAAGTAGCCTATGTCACTCGGGGATAGTGTAGCTTCCCAACGGTGAAAGAATTTTTGAAATCGGTCCGTTATTTTCGGAGCCAATCGTGTGTGTGTGTGGTGTGTGTGTGTGTGTGTGTTATGTTGATATATGTTGTGTATATGTTTGTGTAGGAGAATTTAAATATTGCAAAGTCAAACGCACCCACGATACAGAAGAAGTTCTTAGTGTAGGGAAACGTTTTTTAAAATGAAAAACTAGCGACCCGCCCCGGATGTGCACTGGTGCAGTCTTCACATATAAACCTTCCTCTAAGATCACTCTATCTATTTCTGAAAACTGCATTAAAATCCATTGCGTAGTTTAAAAGATCTAGGCGTACAAACAGTGGAAGCGACTTTGTTTTATACTAGAGAAGAAGATAAATAGACTGTGCCAGTTTGATCTACTTCTGTGGTGTTTATGATGCCCGAGCACTTGATAAATGTCAAAACGGCAAATAAACTATCTCTTTCTCTCTCAGGCACATCAACTACAACTCCTGAAGGAGCAAGCGAGACAGACGGAGGATTGGCTCGCGTCTAAGGAAGCGTTCTTGAACAATGATGATCTTGGAGAGAACTTGGATGGTAAGTGTTATACAAGGTGGTGCCGACAATACGACAATAAATGAAACCGCTGGTAGTTCTAGTTCATAGAAACATTATTAAACTATCAAATAAATCTTAATTTTTATTTTTTAAAACTAAATAGCATAAAGCTGTAAACGAAATACATAACAATTTACAAACAAATATTGGTTTACTAACCTTAGGAATAATTTGCACCGATTAACGTGTGGAAATAAATATAATAAAGTTAATTGTCGTATTGTCGGCACCACAACGGTGTTAGGATTTATTTGATAGTTTAATAATGTTCCTATGAACTAAAACTACCAGTAGTTTCATTTATTGTCGTATTGTCGTCACCACGACGGTGTTAGGATTTATTTGATAGTTTAAAAATGTTCCTATGAATTAGAACTACCAGTGGTTTCATTTATTGTCGTATTGTCGGCACCACTCTGTATACTTAATATATATTACACACTAGCTGTAAATTATTATGTAAATTATTATAAAAATCCTCTACTTGAATCCCTATGTGCTTCCTTATTTGAAAAATAAAATAAGTGTAGCCTAAGTAAGTACTCCTTTTAGCAGACAGTCAGACATTATATAAGTACCGTATATAATTCACTAGCTGATGCCGCCCACGGCTTCACCCGCGTGGATGTCGGTCAAATTATATACTAAAACCTTCCTCTTAAATTACTCTATCTATTAAAAAAAACCGCTTCAAAATTCGTTGCGTAGTTTTAAAGATTTAAGCATACATAGGGATATAGTGACAGAGAAAGCGACTTTGTTTTATACTATGTAGTGATGTGCAATAAAAACTACAAAGAGAGCAGACAATTAAATTTAATGTATTATTTTGTATATAGGTAAAGCATAGATTTCGGTATTTGTTGAAAACTTGATCATTAAATTACCTATATAAACTATGTAATGAAATGACCTATTAAATAAATATAACGTTTTATGTATACGGTACTTTAAAGTTACATTTTATCGGTGAAATTATTGCATTACTTGCTTTTAAAGTTATAGAATAAAATAATAGCAATAGAGAAGCATAAAAAATAAGACGTGCTGCGCGGACCCTAAATGAATTAGGATGGGGGTAGAAAGTAGGCCCAAATTAAATAAAAATAAAAAACAAAAATTACCCTTTTTTTTTGGCGGGTGAAAAATCATCAAATAACCCCTCCCGCTCTTGGGCAGAGCGGAAGGAAGTGTCAGACTTCTACTGACTAAAAACCACCCATGTTCCTTCTTAGCCCTTGCGCCGAGGCCGCGGTATCTCTTTCGAACAACCCGCAGCCCCAGCGGGATGATTTAAATGCCTCACAATTTGTCTTATTTAGGACCCAGATATACCACAAACTTCCACACAATACTAACTCCACCACTCTCCATTCCAGCCGTGGAGACTCTAATCCGCAAGCACGCGGAGTTCTCCAAACTGCTGCACAGCCAGTTGAACAGAGTGGATGATCTGCAGAAGTTCGCGCACAGCATGCTGGAGGAACAGCATTATGATCGTGATTATGTGGAGCAAAGGTTGAAGACTATACTTAACAGGAGGGACAAACTTCAGGTAAGGAATATGGAGGTTTTGGTGGTGAGGAGGAGAAACCAGGTCATATTTTGACCTGGTTTCTTCACCTAAATACTCCTACCAAACTAGGTGCCAAAACTAGTAGTTTTTGGGGCCGAAACCAGTGTTTTTTGGGGCCGAAACCAGTGTTTTTTGGTGTGGAAATCAGATTATTTTAGGTGCCGAAACTAAGTTATCTTTGATGCCGAAACTAGGTAGTTTTTAGGGCCGAAACCAGGTAGTTTTGGTGCCGAAACCATGTCCATCTTTGGTGCCGAAACCAAGTCGTCTTAGGTGCCGAAACGTGTAGTTTTTTGGTGCCGAGCCCCGGTCGTTTTTGATGCCGAAAAGACTAGTTTTTAGCGGCCGAAACCAGGACGCCTTCGGTACCGAAAACCATTTCTTATTTGGTGCCAAAACCAGCTCTTTAAACCACTTTTTTTTCTACTGACATCAGTTTCTTTGTGCCCCGCCAAGGGAAACCAGCCTGATAGTCCCTACATACAATATACTAAACCCCTCACCATCTCATCTCCAGGAGTCCTGCAAGCAGCGCGGCGAGACATTAGAACAGTCTCGTCAGTTCCACCAGTTCCTCAGAAACTTGTACCATGAGAGGGAGTGGATCTCGCTCAAGATGCAGATCGCTAACGACCAGAACTATCGGTGAGATTTATAACGATTTTTTATGAACTACACTTTACCCTTCAAAAAGACGCCTTTATCCTCTCTCCTATTGAAAATTAACTTTGCTGTGCCCGACAGGGTCCATAATTGATTCTATGTCTTAACATACCAACTGTAAAGTATTGAGTATTGAGTACCCGGGTCTTCGTCCGCAAAAATTGTGATAGAGCGCGGCTAATATGCAGATTATAAATATTATATAGCGTATTATGTGTACTTTTGTAGCGACAAACAATGTGGATTTCTGCCAGTGAAAGAATTTTAAGAATTAGATTATTAGTTCCGGAGGCGGTAACTTACAATCAAATGTTATCTTTTTGTATTGTTAGTACAGAAGTAAAAATGAAACAAAAAAATTTCGTAGGGACATGAATGAATGAATGAATGATTTATTTACTTAAAAAAAGGTCTTAAAACTAAGTACATTGCCCCACAAAACTGCTTACGCGGTTTAACTGTGAGATTGCTGAGTCTTTTACAATAAACTGACGTGCATACAAAATGAGAATTCAAACTGCCTCGTTAGTTTAGAGATTGCATGCGATTGCGCCACTAAACGATTTGCATATCGAGTTTTTTTTTATACTCCACAACTCTACGGTATGAATGAGAAAAAAAATTAAAGAACCAACTTTTATATATGTTTTCGTTTGTCACACAAAATAATAGGGGATCGGACTGAGCCAAAAAAATATGATTCGTATTAGTCCGTCGCGGTTAGATTATCGAAAAATATTGGATATGTGTTTTTTGTTTTATCAAATTAATAGAAATTGACGAAGATAAAACACGTCAAAGATCATGAGTGGGGGGTTGTGACGTCATTTGTAGGTAATAAATGTACTGACATGTGACGTTTTCGAGGAGTTCACGAGTATTCGAAGCACTGTATCGTCTTCATTTTTTGTTAATGTGAAAAAAGAAAAAATATGACTTTAAGCTTCGGAAGAGCGAAGTGACCTAACACAGGCATTTTTTGTCTAAAAGGTCACTTCAAACACTAGATGTAGTACATTACTTGTTAAAGAAAATAAATTATTATTATTATTTCCTTTATTCATTTTCTTTCCTTATACTAAATACATTTTTAAATATTTCTTAAAAAAAAGATATAAAAAACATTTAAAAATATAAAAAGTAGTAGCCCACCGGCATTGGGAACAGGGTCCGAGCTACCGGTGGTCAGGGCTCTTGAGAGAGGAACCTCCTGACAATGCGCGCCGTGTCCAGAAGTACTGCCTTCTGGATCAAGCCCTTGATCCAGCCACCAAGCGAGAGCCTCCTTAGATGTTCGTCGAGGCTCTTGGCTATTAAGCCATTGGCAGACACGACTATCGGCACAATGATTGCTGTATTCACGTGCCACATGTCGACAACCTCGCGAGCCAGATCTAGATACTTGAATTGCTTATCTTTCTCTGCTTTCACGAGGTTCTCGTCATGTGGGACCGTTATATCAACAATCATTGCGCGACGCTCCGATCGATCTATCACCACAATGTCAGGCTTATTGGCAACAATAGTCCTGTCAGTGACGATAGGTCGATCCCAATACAATGAAATATTACCATTTTCGAGAACTGGGTCGGGCGCATACTTATAGTATGGCACTTCTGTTTCCACAAGGTTGTATTTCAAAGCAAGTTGCTGGTGGATAATCCTGGCAACAAGATTGTGTCTATGCAAGTATTCTCCGTTAGCCAGACGAGAACATCCAGAAATAATGTGTCGGATCGATTCTCCAGGACGGTGGCATGCCCGACATATGTCAACCGTGCCATCCTTCACAATGTATTTCCGGTAGTTGTTCGTCATCATAACTTCGTCCATTATTGCACAGACAAAACCTTCGGTTTCCCCGAAAAGGTCACCGAAACGCAGCCAGGATACGGACGCTAAGAAATCTACATCGGTTCCATGTAAGGCCCGGTAAAAGCGGCCGTGCAGCTCCTTGCTCTGCCATACCTCCCTGCGGTCATTAGTGTCTAATACTTTAGGTTTGCGCCAGTTCTCTTTAGCCAAGGAGAGCGGGGTAAGGCCCTTGTCCACTGAGACCACATCTCGGTGCATCCCCACGTTGGCTTCTAGGAAGTATTCCCTGAGACTGCATACCTCACGGTTGTGTAGGGTCTTACTATTTAAGAAACCACGACCCCCACACTTCCGCGGGATATACAGTCTCATCACCGACGACCGTGGGTGATGCATCCGATTTGCGGTCAATAGTGAGCGGACCCTCCTATCCAGGGCATCAAGTTCTGTCTGAGTCCATTTGAGTATGCCGAAAGAATACATCAAAACCGGCATGACCCAACTGTTGAAGGCGCGCACCTTGTTTCCGCCTGACAAAAGACTGCTCAGGACCTTGTTCAGGCGGCCAAAGAAGCGCTCCCTCAACGATTGTTTCATGACGGCAATATTGATACCTAATGCTTCCGACATACCCAAATACTTGTAGGTTTCTGTTGACGAGAGGGATCTAAGTAGTATGGAATCCGAGAGTTGAGTTCTCACGGATTCCATAATCTCCCCTCGCTTCACATGCAAGACTGCACATTTGTCCACACCAAATTCCATTCTGATGCCACTACTGAAAATTTCTGTTACCTTCAGTAGCTTCATCAGTTGCAAATTGTTGGGGGCAAAGAGTTTCAGATCATCCATGTAAAGAAGGTGAGATATAACCTGACCACCTCTCCTCAACCGATAGCCTAGACCTGAACCCTCCAGCAGTGTGCTAAGAGGGTTCAAGGCTAGACAAAACCACAACGGACTCAGACTATCACCCTGGAATATACCACGCTCGATCCTTATCGGTTCGCTGTTCCCTCCGATCTGTCGACATCCTGGACAGCGAAGGACCGTTCTCCAGTTCCTCATACATGACATCAGGAAGGTACACAGAGTTGCATCTACTTTGTACAATGCCAGCACCCTCATGAGCCATGTATGAGGCACCGAGTCATAGGCCTTCTTATAATCTATCCAACATGTAGACAAATCCTTTCGGGAGCGGCGAACCTGTTGGCTAATGGTCATATCAATGAGGAGCAGCTCCTTAGTACCACGGGACCCGTTCCCACATCCATTCTGAGAGGCAGACATGATAGAGTTACTTTCGACATGTTGGCTGATTTTAACTCTCAAAATGGATGTAAGAACTTTATAGACCGTTGGTAAACAAGTGATTGGTCTATAATTTTTAGGTTCCGCAGTACTACCTGATTTATGGAGCAGGTGGGTAATTCCTGTTGTCAAGAACTGGGGTAGCGATCCTGACTCTAAGGCTGATTGAAACTGAGACGCCAAGCGAGCGTGCGATCCTTTAAACCACTTGATCCAGAAATTGTGCAGTCAAATTATTATTATTATGTGTTCAATATTTTTTGGAAATCTATCTGACGGACTAATTAGTTTTTTTTTGTCCGATCCCCTATTCCACAAGTCATGATTATTAGTGTAAAACACCCTTAGTGAAATATGACAACGTCGCATTTTCTTAAGTTTAAATATGAATGATTGGTTTGAAGGAAAATGAAAAACTTTTCTTTGTACATGAAACATTTTTGTGTCTTAAGGATTTTTATTATATTTAAGGAGTATTACAGGCGCGATATTTTATACTACAACATTTTAATAAAATACCCATGTTTAAATCACCAGGGAGTTATCAAACCTTCAAAGCAAGATCCAGAAGCACGCGGCGTTCGAGTCAGAACTGGCCGCGAACAAGGGACGCATTGACGACGTCGCTAACCACGGGGAGACTCTCATAGGTACGTCAAATATATCTATTTATCATCATTGAATCAATGCTGGAGCTCGTGGTTTAATAATAAACTGCCACTCGGGTTGATCTTTAGGTTAAGCCGCGCTTGCCTAGGTTGGTCTGTAGATGGGTCACCGCCCATTACATACCGAGTTTCCTCCGTGCCTCGGAAAGCACGTTAAGCTGTTGGTCCCGGCTGCCATATATAGAGCTTTGGCAGTCGTTACAGGTAGTCAGTGACCTGAAAGTCTGAGAACCAGTCGTATCAAAGGGTATTGTATAACCTAGTATTAGCTGGGTTGTGGAGGTCAGATAGGCAGTCGCTCCACGTAAAATACTGGTATTCAGCTGCATCCGGTTAGACTGGAAGCCGACCCTAACATAGTTGGGAAAAGACTAGGCATATGATGATTGCATCAATCTACTAAAGCAACATTGTACAAAAAGTACTACAACGCCATCCATAGATGCCAATAAAATTATTAGTTGCTCGGTTCGGATTCGGTTCGGATTCGGTCCTATGGATAAGAACTGGCAGCAAACTCCATGGTTGCTCTTTTAAAAACTGGCATTTTTCTTTTCTTTTGGCTAAAGTTTTTATGGTTAATGTCAGTAACTGCCGCACTCAGAGAGCTTTAATGATTACTTAGGCCATCACTTAGTAAAGGTTTTGACAGTTTTGTCATACAAAAGTATGTCAAATCTTTACTAACGTGACGGCAATCATTAAATATCTCTGAGTACCGCAGTAAGAATTCCGAAAATAAAGTTATTGTGTGCATGTTATAAATATAATTTATGGTAACCACGAATAATTTATCTTTTTATCAGTGAAAGATTTGTTTTAATTAGGCCAATAGTTCCTAAGAAACTTCTTACAAACAAAAGGACCTGGCAATAATTATTATTTGTTGAATATTCCTTGTTACAGAAGCCAAACACTACGCGGCACAAGAGATCGCCAAACACGTCGAAGAACTGGAATACCAATGGAGAGAATTACAGGTAATATACTTTTGTTAAACATCGTGAGGAAACTGCCTTGTTGGTGTGGTGGTCGCAAGCGCGGCAGCTGAGTAGGAGGCCCAGGGTTCGATTCCTGGATCGAGCAGAAGGTTTTTCATTTAGGAATTGGTCAGTAGCAACCACGAAATATTATATGCACCTGAATGATAGCAATACACTTATAACATAATAATAACATACAACTTATAAGTTTGGCGAGTAAATATTGAGTAGAAGTACAAAAATCTGCTACAAAAAAAAATACACAACATTCTTTATTTTTAGGCAAGTTTGACCCATGTATAGTTTTTTTTTTTTGTTTTATTTTGGGGGATGGGAAATCATCAGATAACCCCTTTTTTATGGTGGGTGGAAAATCATCAAATGCCCCTCCCGCTCTTGGGCAGAGCGAAAGGGAGTGTCAGACTTTTACTGACTAAAAACCACCCATGTTCCTTCTTAGCCATTCATGTCGAAGCCGCGGTATCTCTTGCGAACACCCGCAGCCCCGACGGGCATCAGATAACCCCTTAAAATAATATATAATAAAAAATATATAATAACATATATTATTTTATTATTCGTTAATTATTATTATTAATTATATATATTATAATACTATTATTGATCCCAGGCCGCCGCTAAGCTACGTCGCGAGCGTCTCCAAGAGGCATACCAAGCTCGTGTGTACCTGCGAGGTTTGGACGACTTCACCGCCTGGTTAGATGATGTGGAGGCACAACTGCTCAGCGAAGATCATGGTATGTACATTTTATTTATACTTCGATACAGGTTGAACTTCAAAACCATATATCTAGATGTATATATACATATAATATATATATATATATATATATACACCTAGATAACGCACGTGATATTTGAGTAAAAGCAGAAGTGGAAAATTTTAAATTCAATTTTTTTTTTGTAATGATCAAGTACCAAATTATATTTTACAGAATGTAAGGGACAAATTGTGTGTAAATTCAATTTAATTATACTGAGATGACCGGTACAAGTAATTATTTTAGGAACATTGTGAGAATCCATTTTTATTTTTGTATCTATGCCATGCCAGAACGCACGTTGCGAACGGCAAGTGCGACGAGTTTGGTGATTAGGCAGGAAGTGAACAACTGATTTTACGCATCGTTCGTTAGAGTTTTTCAACATCTATTATTGTTTTTATTTTAACGGTATTTTTTAAACGAATGAAGTGTTGCGTACAGAGAATGTAGTTTTACATTGAAATAAGGAAAAAGTAACTGAAAGACGACGAAAATAAAATCCAGTGGAATATGATTTAAAATTAGTAGCAAAATTTTTTTTTATTTAATTTATTATTAGGTCTACCAACAATTGTTTACACTAATTCACAAGCAGAAATAGACATGCGTTTATACTTTACACAGTGCAACAATTACTTATACAGGGTGTAAACGAACCCTTCACTCATCCGACAACCAAGCATTCTGTACATCAAACCAAGTACACCTACGCAAAAATTTTTGCTGGGAAATGACTTTTTTTTTTGGGGTCAAAAAATCACATTTTACGGTAAAACTCAAAGTAGCACTCTTAAAACATTGTGCTAGTGGATGCTTTGAATAGTAAACGGGTCATGGAGGTAATTTAAGTAAAGTTAAAACCTGAAATACTAGTATTTACAAAAACAGCTGTGAAAAATTTGGAACTTTCACCGCAACTGGGAGGTTCCCAGGTATGGTCTAGAACAAAAAAATGATCGCAGTGGTGGGGAGAACAAATGCCCTTCGTTTGCGTTAAGGGTACTTTTACACCCTTTAGGTAAACACCACATGGACAAAAAGAAAACAATAATAAGTAAATTCTTAAGCTAAATGCACCCTGTTAGTATGCAGTGGCCTGTCCCTTACACTCTGTATGCATTCAGTTAGGTTTGCCATCTTTATCCCAAAAAAAAAAAAAAAACCAGAAAATCAAATCCTATTTTAACTGTAAATTCATAATCTTTCTCTCCTCCAGGAAAAGACCTAGCATCAGTGACAGCCCTACTAAAGCGCCACACGCGTCTAGAACAGCAAGTGTCTAGCAAGGCAGACTTGGCGACACAACTCGCTGACAACGCGCGCCAACTCGCTGACAGCGACCACTTCATGGCAGAGGAGATACTTAGCAAGGCTGATGCTGCTGTCAAGAGGTGAGTGAGATAGAACAGCAAGTGTCTAGCAAGGCAGACTTGGCGACACAACTGGCTGACAACGCGCGCCAACTCGCTGACAGCGACCACTTCATGGCAGAGGAGATACTTAGCAAGGCTGATGCTGCTTTCAAGAGGTGAGTGAGATAGAACAGCAAGTGTCTAGCAAGGCAGACTTGGCGACACAACTCGCTGACAACGCGCGCCAACTTGCTGACAGCGACCACTTCATGGCAGAGTAGATACTTAGCAAGGCTGATGCTGCTGTCAAGAGGTGAGTGAGATAGAACAGCAAGTGTCTAGGAAGGCAGACTTGGCGACACAACTCGCTGACAACGCGCGCCAACTCGCTGACAGCGACCACTTCATGGCTGAGGAGATACTTAGCAAGGCTGATGCTGCTGTTAAAAGGTGAGTGAGATAGAACAGCAAGTGTCTAGCAAGGCAGACTTGGCGACACAACTCGCTGACAACGCGCGCCAGCTCGCTGACAGCGACCACTTCATGGCAGACGAGATACTTAGCAAGGCTGATGCTGCTGTCAAGAGGTGAGTGAGATAGAACAACAAGTGTCTAGCAAGGCAGACTTGGCGACACAACTCGCTGACAACGCGCGCCAACTCGCTGACAGCGACCACTTCATGGCAGAGGAGATACTTAGCAAGGCTGATGCTGCTGTTAAAAGGTATATTTTGGTATTAGCTTGCGTTGAAATGAAATGAAATGACATGAAATTTATTATTTGCTAGAATTGTAGTACAATGTTGATGGTCAGGTTTTGTTACAGTAGCTTACACAATTCGCTAAAACTAGCATGCAAAATTAAATAATACACTGAAATCGAATTTAATAATTGATATGTTATAATAATAAGAATGTCAATAATTGATCAATAAATTAATTAGAATAGGAAAATGTCAACGTAAATCTCTAAAGTTAAGGTACTCATTTACAGAATAAAAGGTTTTATCGATAAGCCATCTGTATAATGCTGTTTTAAAACGATTAATTGGCAATTCCCTATATGATTTTGGTAGTTTGTTGAATATCCTTACAACCATTGGATAACAACGTTAGCGTGGAAAAGTTTATTTGAGAAGCACTTTTAATTTATGCTCCGCCCCTATTGGTCGTATCGTGATGTTATATAGACTAAAACCTTTCTCGATAAATAGACTTAGCCAACTATTAAATATTTTTTTAAAGCCCAGTTGCCGAGCACTACGGATATTATTGTCATTAATATTACTGGGTCCTAAGTTGTGAGCTGTTATATTTGATTCCAATGATAGATATGACAAAAATAAAAATACTTATAATCAATACCAGCGCAGTGACATTTGTGATAAATGTACTATGCTGACATAGTAGCCGTATGGTTTCGTTCGGCGGGACCAATTGTAGTTTAACTAGCGACCCGCCCCGGCTTTGCACGGGTGCAAAGTAGATGTTTAAATCTTTCTCTTGGTTCACTCTATCTATTGTTGAAAACTGCATTTAAATCCGTTTAGTAGTTTAGATCTAAACATATAAACTGTGGGGGCTGTTTTATAATACTATGTTAAAATGCGTGCCTTATTTTTAAGCTTTTCTTATGTTAATTTTTTATATTTTTTGGGTGTATTGTAAACTTTTTGATCTATTTGTTTTGTACTGTGTGAGACCAATAAATTCTTTATCTTTCTTTAAAAAAATTACTCTTTTCTTTTAATCAACAGATACCGTCAACTGCAGGAGCCGATGCAGATACGTCGTGACAACTTGGAGGATGCTGCGTTACTGCATCGATGGGACAGAGATGCGGACGAGGAGTTCAGATGGTCAGTGAACGCTATATCTTCCCATTAGTGTCTTAAAACAGCTGTTTTTTTTTAAACCGACTAAATATGTCTATGTTCAGAATAGGGTATTTCACCAAAAAAATCTAATTAGTCCGTCAGATAGACTTCCAAAAAATAATGGACACATATTTTATTTTTTCACGTAAACAAAAGATGAAGACGATACAGTGCTTCGAAAAGTCGTGTCAAGTCGTTTGACGTCACAGATTCGAACGTTTTTTACCCAGAAAGTGACGTCACAAGCCCCATCTCATGATCTTTGACACGTTTTATCTTCGTCAATTTTTATTAATTTGATAAAACAAAAAACACGTATACAATATTTTTCGATAATCTAACTGACGGACTAATTAGATTTTTATTTGTTTTTGTCAGGAACATCCCTATTGTTGTTTACTTGCTACAGACGTTAAAATACTTTGTAAATTCTATGACTAATTCACTACAAAATCAACATTTACCTATACAGGTTACAAGAACGCGAGCCGGCAGTGAGACAAGAGGAGGCAGGTTCGACGCTGGCTGAGGCACAAGCGATGCTTAAGAAACATCTCGCTTTGGAAGCTGAGTTATTAGCCAGGTATGTTTATTATATTGTTAAACTAGCTGATGCCCGTGAATGACGCTCAAATTATATACTAAAACCTTCCTCTTGAATCACTCTATCTGTTAAAAAAAACCGCTTCAAAATCCGTTGCGTAGTTTTAAAGATTTAAGCATACATAGGGATGTAGGGACAGAGAAAGCGACTTTGTTTTATACTATGTAGTGATTGTTGTTTTGGCTGTATTAGATCCCGCAACGAAATTAATCATTAAAGAGTAGTGGCAGAGTAGGAAAAACATAATTTCCACTTCCCTCCATATCAGCGGGAGACAGAACAGAACAAGGCCAATAAGCACACAGGGACGTATACAACTGGGATAAGTCCAGTTGCCTAGTACCACGGATAAATATTATCATTAATATTAATAATAAATCACCGAAGCGCTGCAAAACCGCGGCAGCCCCAGCAGCACCCTAAACGCATGGGTAATGGGTCTTAAATTATGTTATACTAGCTGTTGCCAGCGGCTTCGCCCGCTACAACTCGAAAATTATCTTACGGGAAGATAAAATCTGGATAATAACTATTCTATGTTTTAATCCAGGTTATAAACTATCTGTGTTCCAAATTTTATCCAAATCCGTGCAGTAGTTTTTGCGTGAAAGAGTAACAAACATCCATCCAATCAAACAAACTTTCACGTTTATAATGTTAGTAAGAAGTAAGATTTTCACAGGTAGCCCGCGAAATGTGATTTTTCTTCCTTTTTTTACAATTTACGTCTCATTGTTGTCATCGTCTCTGTCACTCACAAATTTCTGTTTTTCTCTAAAACTCTATGCTCGATAAATCATTTTGTGACGCATTTTTCACGCGATTCTAATGTGTGTGGCGACAGCGACATCTATCGCAGCACTTGCTAAACTAATCTGGCAAATCCTACATCGCGCTATCAACTTTATCCGCGACATTAGCCTATATAGGAAATCCCGACTCATATGTCGGCCAGTTAGCCCACCAGACACAACACCCGTCTGGTCGGAGGATCCTCCCTATTCTATGGGGGATGAGGAACTTTACACCCTGTTCCTCATCCCCCCAAATGTATATAATTATGTGTCTATAATCATGATTTGTCCCCACAGAGAACCAATAATAAAAGCCTTGCTAACCCGATCGGGGCAGCTGTCCCGTCGCGGTCACTTCGCGGGCGCAGCGCTAGAGGCGCGCGCTAGAGACCTGGCGACCGCTCACAGGGCTCTGCTGGACGCCGCTGCGAATAGGACGCAGCTTATTAAAGATAGATGCGCACTGCTACAGGTTTGTACGCGAAAATTTTATTGTTTTATGAAAAACTAGCTGATGCCCGCGGCTTCACCCGCGTGGATGTCGGTCAAATTATATACTAAAACCTTCCTCTTGAATCACTCTTATCTATTAAAAAAACCGCTTCAAAATCCGTTGCGTAGTTTTCAAGATGGAAGACAGAAAGCGACAGTGACTTTGTTTTATACTATGTAGTGATGATCCTAATGTGCTCAAATAAAAAAAAAGAAAAGTCAGATAAAGTTATCCTGTTCCGAAAAGACACTATGAGATCAAATTAGTCAATGAAATTAAAAAAAATATAGTTTTTAATAATTAAGTTTAAGTATTGCAATGTTTTTGCATGAAATGGTGTTGTTATATTTATGCCAAACAACTTACTGCAGCTATGTATGAAGCCCGTACCACCCACGCCGGTGGCTCGGGTGTGAATTTCATCTCGAGTACAATGACAATTTTTTTTTCTCAAAAATTCCTGGTAACCTGTACCATATCCCACATTTATTGTCAATTTTATCTCTTTTACAGCTAATAGCCGAAATCTCAGAAGCAGAAGCATGGCTTCTCGAACGCCGCATAATCCTCGTATCAGGAGACGTAGGACGAGACGAAGACTCGGCTCTAGCGCTCGTGAGACGGTTGGACGCACTGCAGCGGGAGGTCACTGGGTTCGATGCTAGTGTCGTTAAGTTGGAGAAGGCGGCTGGTGGATTGATGGTGAGTAAAGAAATAAAGATATAATATTATATATTTATTTGTATATGTTAAGCAACTGGGCTTATCCCAGTTGTATACGTCCCTGTGTGCCTATTGGCCTTGTTCTGTTCTGTCTCCTGCTGATATGGAGGGAAGTGGAAATTATATTTTTCCTACTCCTCCGCTATTCTTTTCTGATTAATTTCGTTACGGGATCCAAGACAGTTAAATCGTTTCTCTGGGACTTCGTCGTGCTTCATTGTCTCGGCGCTTTTCTTGTGTTCGTCACTGTTGATTCTGGCTAACAGGAGTTACAGTGGTTTGGGAATAGTGTGGCGGGCTTGTCCCAATAAAAAAAAAATATATATATTTATTTGGCATATGCCACAAAGCTCACTAAAATAATTAAAATTAAATAATAAAACAAACAAAACTAGTAAAACTTTAATTAGTATTTAAAAATTGTCTCGTTGATCGGTGGGTTCGAACCCAGGCAGGCGCATTACTTTGTGTAATGTGTGCCATCACCACTACTCTCAAAGCAGTGAAGAAAAACATCGTGAGAAAGAAAGAAAGAAAGAAAAAAAAAACTTGAGAGGTGTCAAGGAACACCCGGATGGAACGAAGTTATTGTTATTATTTTTTATTATTTAAAATAAAAAAAAAATAAAAAAAAATGTAGAAATGAAAATATCTGGCTTGCTTTCTATAAGAGAGAGAGATACAGACAGAGAAACATGCGACGCCGCACAGCTTACAATAGCTTACTATAACAAAAAGTGTCGTGACAACTTTTCGTAAGAATTTTTTCCGTCTAGCCCCCTTTCACAACGCGCGATAAGGAACTTCGTTCCAAAAATATTTATTTGTCGCAGAAACATGACGAGCATACAACAAGACAATAAAAAGCAATAGGTACACCGGAAAACAACAGGAAATATGTAATAGGAAACCGGGTTGTCCGTAAGAAGACATGTAACATCTACCAACCCGTACTGACCATTTCTTACAAAGAGGAGGCCTGTGTCCCAGCAGTGGGAACATTAAAAGTAGATTATGCACTCTGTGTTCTGTTCTGGCTTTTATTGATTTCTTTCACACAAGTTGAAAGCTTCAAACAGGGATGTTACGGAAGTAACATCCCTGAAGGGTAGTCGGAACTTCCGATTATTATTACACCTTCGGTTCCGACTTCGGCTCCGACACTTTTAAATCGAAGGTTTTAATCGGAGGTCGAAGCATAACATAGCGGCGGCGGCCTGTGTCGACTGTTATGAACAGGTTCATACATGTCGCGCGGGGAATCCCCGCGACTCCCACTACGTGCACTCTATCGTCAATTATTTTTTCACTTGTTGTTAATTTGTAACGCACCACCACCACTTCTGACCCTGCCTCCGACTCCGATTCCGACTCCGATAAAGCAAATTTAAAAACTCCGACTCCGCCTTCGGTTCGGATAAAACTACCTCTGTTACATCCCTGCTTCAAAAATATGTTTAAATCGCACGGCGCTACCACTGTTCTTAAACTAAGTCTACGATTGTATATAAAATACCTCTTTTGCAACAGGACCGCTCCTCAATCGACGGTGAACAGCTACAGAAGAGGATCGACGAGATTAAAGCGACGTATGAGGACATGAAGCTGCTGTCAGCTAAGAGACAACAGCGGTTACAACAGAGTTTGAAGTATTTCAAGTAAGTGTTCTCACCCAAAATACCACCTCCTTCTCACTCAAAAGACCACCCAAAATCAATAAATACTCTATACAAAGGTTAGCTCTATCCATCTAAAACATATAAATAAAAAACGTATATAATAGGGTAGTTATCTAAAAAAATCTAATTAGTCCGTCAGATAGATTTCCAAAAAATATTGGACACGTATTTTTTCATTTTTCGCGTAAACAAACAATGAAGACGATACAGTGCTTTGAAAACTCGTGTGACGTCATATTCTAAGACATTAGAATGTCATTTTTTACCGGTGAGTGTATGACATTTTTTACCGGTGAGTGACGTCACAACCTCCCACTCAAATTTTTGACGCGTTTTATCTTCGTCAATTTTTATTGATTTCATAAAACAAAAAATACGTATCCAATATTTTTCGCGAATCTAACAGACGGGCTAATTAGAATCATATTTTTTTTAGTCAGTAAACATCACTATTACTTCTAAAAGCAACTTATGAAAACCGTACTTATGGTAATGCATTTTCTAGACAGACCAGTTTTTCTGGCATATGAGTTTGCAATACTACATACGGTCTTTGCCAATTAAATTAACAATCACAAATAATGCTGTCTAAAATATATATTTTTTTTTTAAAAAAAACGTTGCCCCACACGCCAAAACGCCTTTCAACGGCGTTTCCAAACGCCTTTAAAAGAAATCTGAAACTGACCTTTTTTTTTGAGGGTAGGAAATCATGTACTGACTATGACCCATGGGCGAAGCGGAAGGTAGTGTTAGACTTCTACTGACTAAAAACCACCCATGTTCCTTCTTAGCCCTTTGTGTCCGAGGCCGCGGTACCTCTTTCGAACAACCCGCAGCCCTAAAAAGCGTCTGAAACTGTCCTCAGTTGCTTATTTTAGAATTTCATCTAATGACCTTACCTTCTCTGTATCCAAATACAGATTCCGTTCTTATATACAGGATGTAAATCAACCCATCACACAGCCGTCAACCACGCATTCTATACATCAAACTAAGTACCCCTACGCAAATATTTTTGCTGGGAAACGACTTTTTTTTTTGGGGTGAAAAATCACATTTTACAGTAAAACACAATGTAGCACTGTTAAAACATTGTGCTCGTGGATGCTTTGAATAGTAAACGGGTCATGGAGGTAATTTAAGTAAAGTTATAACCTGAAAAAGTAGTATTACAAAAAACAGCTGTGAACATTTTGGAAGGTTAACTCCAATATCTCCGTAACTAGGAGGTTCCCAGGTATGGTCTAGAACAAAAAAATGATCGCAGTGGTGGGGAGAACAAATGCCCTTCGTTTGCGTTAAGGGTACTTTTACACACTTTATCCCCCTAATACAATTTGTTTTCTTACGGCAAGATTCATTCTTTGATTTTTTTACATATTTTCCAATTCTACCTACAGGTTTGTCCAGGAATGCGAGGAAGTTCAAGAATGGATCAGCGAACAGATGACGACAGCCGCCAGCGAGGAGTATGGCTTGGATGTAGAGCATGTGGAGACACTGCAGCAAGCCTTCGACAACTTCCTCGCGCAGTTACAGGGTAAGTAGAACAAGCCAAATCATCATCTGCCTAGCCTTTTCCCAACTATGTTGGGGTCGGCTTCCAGTCTAACCGGATGCAGCTGAATACCAGTATTTTACATGGAGCGACTGCCTATCTGACCTCCACAACCCAGTTAATTCTAGGTAATACGATACTCTTTGGTAAGACTGGATGTCAGAATTTCAGGTCACTGACTACCTGTAACGATTGCCAAAGCTCTATATTTGGCAGCCGGGACCAACAGCTTAACGTGCTTTCCGAGGCACGGAGGAAACTCAGTATGTCGGGCGGTCACCCATCCACAGACCAACCTAGGCAAGCACAGCTTTACCTAAAGATCGACCCGAGTGGCAGTTCTTATTAAGCCACATCAAAAAATCAACGAATTTGCTGCTAATCAGCACTTTTCGAACGTCAAAATTTACTTTACTTATTTACAATGTCAAACAGGGTTAACGAACAGGGTGTAAAATTCTTCATTCCCCATAGAAAAAGGAGGAACCTCCTACCTCAAACTACCTGTTTTTGTATTTAAAAAACTAACCTATTTTCCTCTCAACAGCCAACGAGGGTAGAATCGAAGGTGTCTGCGAGGCTGGCACCGTGCTGTTAGAGGAGAACACTCCTGAAGCTGACAGAGTGAAGCAGAGGATCGATGATATCAAGGGATTGTGGGATGATCTAAAGGAGTTGGCGTTGGCGAGGCAGGAGGTGAGTGTCAACTATTTTTAACCGACGCTTCATGAAGGAGGACTTGAGAACTTGCGACCCACGGATGCCCCTCAAGTTAAAGGAGAAAATATACAAGTCCGTGATTAGACCTGTCGTACTGTATGGATCAGAGTGCTGGGCTTTGAAAAAGATGGATGAATAACGATTGCATGTAGCGGAGATGAGAATGTTGAGATGGATGTGCGGAGTGACAAGAATGGATAAAGTAAGGAATGAGTATATTAGAGGAAGTTTGAAAGTGGCACCTGTTACAGAAAAATTGAAAGGAAGTCGTTTATCTTGGTATGGTCATGTAATGAGGAGGGATGAAACGCATGTGACTAAAAAAGTGATGGATATAAATATTGATGGATGGAGAGGGAGAGGAAGGCCAAAGAAAAGATGGATGGATTGTGTGAGGAATGATATGAATGAGAAAGGAGTAAATGCCACCTTGACGTGTAACAGGGAAGAATGGAAGAATAAAACGTGTTGCGCCGACCCCAAATAGAATGGGATAAGGGCAGGAAGATGATGATGCTTCATGAAGGAGGAGGTTAGGTTCCACCAGCGTCTTTTTTATGTATGTACGCCGATTTCTGGTCCGGTTTTTCGTATTAATCTAAAAATTTAGACTTTAAACTTTGGGCTATTTCTGTAAATATAATTAAACTTTTTGTCAATGGTCCATAAAAACACAACTTTACTTTCGGAAGTCGATGACTTTAGTTGTTTCATTAGCTTTATTGCCATAGGAAAAGAAACACAAAAAATATCCTTTCTTAAAGATGAGATCGATTTGCAAAAAAAAATAAAAACCTATAACAATTTGTTATTGGATTTTTCCAACAGGAATTTGTCAGTAGCATCCACGGAGGCTGGATTTGTGCCTAGTTGATGGCAATAGGCTCGCCCCGTATTACATGGGACTTAAACATAACTGGCGAAATATGGGTGTCATGTTACGAAGACCTCTGCCTAACCCTTACAATATTACAGGCGTAATGTTACGTGATGTGTGGTGGAAGAGTTAAACAATTGTTTTTGAGTGTTTTTGGTTCTTTGTTTCGGAGGAAAAACAATGTAAAAAACATTGTTTTTGTTTTTCTCTAAATAGATGAAGAATCCGTTAACGTACATACATACATAATCTCACGCCGTTTTCTCATAGGAGTAAACAGGAACCACATTTTACGCCACCTGCTCAAACCCTTTTTTTAACCGACTTCAAAAAAGGAGGAGGTTATATGTTCGTGTGTATGTATTTTTTTTTTTTTTTTTTATGTATGTTACCTGATTTCTCCTCCATTTATGAACCGATTCTCAAAATTCTTTTTTTATTTGAAAGAGTATACTCCTGAGGTGGTCCCATTTAAATTTGGTGAAGATCTGATCCTGATCTTCGGAGATATACAATAGAACTCTTCAAAAATAGACGGCAAATCTGTCGTGATTGCTGCAATCGCTTGGATGTTAAAGTTTATTGTTTACGCAACATCTTAACTTACCATCACGCCTGTATGCTCTGACGGGGTACGCAGATGTGTACAGGACGCCCAGATTTCGAGAGTTAGGTATGTTAAGTTCCATTTTATTGCGGATAAGCCTATTACCGTGACATGTATTGTTAACAACGTAAAATTAATGAATATCAAATATTTGTAAAGGATATTACAACTAATAAAAATGGAAAAATAAAAAAACTTTTTTGCAAAAAATGAAACCGACTTCAAAAACACAAAAAAGTAAAAAATAACTTTAGCTTCTGAAGTCGGTGACAAAAAAACTGAATAAAACAAACAAAAGTCACCGACTTCAGAAGCTAAAGTTATTTTTCACTTTTTTGTGTTTTTGAAGTCGGTTTCATTTTTTGCAAAAAAGTTTTTTTATTTTTGAGGTTGGTAAATCATCAAATGACTCCTCCTGCTCTGGGCAGAGCGGAAGGGAGTGTCAGACTTCTACTGACTAAAACCCACCCATGTTCCTTCTTAGCCCTTTGTGTCGAGGCCGCGGTATCTTTTTCGAACAACCCGCAGCACCTGCTACGATCCTTACATACTCCTTTTGTTTTGCCTTGTTCTCATAAATCCATAATTTTTCACTCGAGGCCCTAGCCGGCTTGGATTCATTTCGTCGCTGGATCCAAGACAGTTTCATAGTTTCTCTGGTACTTCGTCTCACTTCATTGCCACTGTTGATTCTAGCTTTTCCCAGAAAAAGGTCTCTGATGAAGCTCTAAAAACATGTTCACCATTTTCATTTTTCTCCAGGCTCTAGCCGGTGCCCGCCAAGTCCACGAGTTCGACCGCTCAGCAGAAGAGACAGCGGCCTGGGTAGGAGAGAAGGACTCCGCGCTCGGCAGCGAGACTGCACCACCACGCTCGTTACATGAGCTGCATGCGCAGAAGCGTAGTCTACACGCACTTAAGGCTGACTTGGATGCAATTAAGGCAGCCCATGATAAACTGCAGACGGAGGCTGAGAGGTGAGTGATGGATTTTAAGAATAAGAAAACAATAGGGTAGTTAACAAAAAAAACTAATAAGTCCGTCAGATAGATTTCCAAAAAATATTGGACACATATTTTTTCTTTTTTCACGTAAACAAACAATGAAGACGATACAGTGCTTTGAAAACTCGTTCTCCCCACCACTGCGATCATTTTTTTGTTCTAGACCATACCTGGAAAACCCCTAGTTACGGAGATATTGGGGGTCAAAGTTCCAAATTATTCACAGCTGTTTTTGTAAATACTAGTATTTCAGGTTATAACTTTACTTAAATTACCTCCATGACCCGTTTACTATTCAAAGCATCCACTAGCACAAAGTTTTAACAGTACTACATTGACTTTTACCGTAAAATGTGATTTTTGACCCCAAAAAAAAAAGTCATTTCCAAGCAAAAATTTTTGCGTAAGGGTACTTAGTTTGATGTACAGAATGCTTAGTTGACGGCTGTGTGATGGGTTGATTTACACCCTGTATACTTAATATGTACCTTGTTCCACCATACTCTTTGTAGTTATAACTTCATTAATCTCATTAACTCTTCCCTTCTCCTCAACAGACTAGGCACAGCCTTCCCCGACGCGAAGGAGCACGTGACAGTGAAACTGGAGGACGTCACCGAAGCCCTACAGACCCTGGTACAGCGTGCAGACCAGTGCAGCCATCAGTTGGAGCTCGCTGGACAGTTGCAGGCCTACTTTGATACCTACCAGGAGTTGCTGTAAGTATTTGTCATCTGACAAACAGTGATAGAGCCGTTGGACGGTCGCACCACTGGTAGATCACGAGTTCCGACGCTCTAGGGTCTCGGCGAGCGAACTTAACTTTTAGCCTAAAACTAAACCTAAGTAATATAGTTAGCTTAACTTTTCTCCTGACTGCCTCGTTGGTCTAGTGGTCGCAAGCGCGACTGCTGAGCACTGGGTTTGATTCCCGGGTCCAGTCCGGCAAAGTGTTATTGGCTTTTTCCATCAGGAATTTATCAATAACAGCCACGGAGTCTGGATTTGTGCCCGGTTGATGGCAATAGGCTCGCCCTCTATTTCATGGGATTTATACGTAACTGGCGAAATGTGGATGTAGTATTAGGTACACCTCTGCCTAACCCTTCGGGGATTACAGGCGTGATGTTATGTTAACTTTTCTCTTTAAAGAGAAAGAAACAGTGTTTATTCAACTCGAACAGCACAAAACAATAAAACTTTTTTTTTAGTTCCTGTGATATAACAATTTAGCAGGCCGTTAAGTATTACACTTTATGATGATTGCATCTCTTGAAAGCGTCTAATCCACGCTTCTTCGATAAAGCAGTTAGTTAAATATTAGACTTTATGATGATTGCATCTCTTGAAAGCGTCTAATCCACACCTCTTCGCTAAAGCAGTCCATTAAATATTAGACTTTATGGTGATTGCATCTCTTGAAAGCGTCTAATCCACGCTTCTTCGATAAAGCAGTTAGTTAAATATTAGACTTTATGATGATTGCATCTCTTGAAAGCGTCTAATCCACACCTCTTCGCTAAAGCAGTCCATTAAATATTAGACTTTATGGTGATTGCATCTCTTGAAAGCGTCTAATCCACGCTTCTTCGATAAAGCAGTTCGTTAAATATTAGACTTTATGGTGATTGCATCTCTTGAAAGCGTCTAATCCACGCTTCTTCGATAAAGCAGTTCGTTAAATATTAGACTTTATGGTGATTACATCTCTTGAAAGCGTCTAATCCACGCTTCTTCGCTAAAGCAGTTCGTTAAATATTAGACTTTATGGTGATTGCATCTCTTGAAAGCGTCTAATCCACGCTTCTTCGATAAAGCAGTTCGTTAAATATTAGACTTTATGGTGATTACATCTCTTGAAAGCGTCTAATCCACGCTTCTTCGCTAAAGCAGTTCGTTAAATATTAGACTTTATGGTGATTGCATCTTTTGAAAGCGTCTAATCCACGCTTCTTCGATAAAGCAGTTCGTGAAATATTAGACTTTATGGTGATTGCATCCCTGGAAAGCGTTTAATCCACACTTCTTCGCTAAAGCAGTTCGTTAAATATTAGACTTTATGGTGATTGCATCCCTGGAAAGCGTTTAATCCACACTTCTTCGCTAAAGCAGTTCGTTAAATATTAGACTTTATGGTGATTACATCTCTTGAAAGCGTCTAATCCACGCTTCTTCGATAAAGCAGTTCGTTAAATATTAGACTTTATGGTGATTACATCTCTTGAAAGCGTCTAATCCACGCTTCTTCGCTAAAGCAGTTCGTTAAATATTAGACTTTATGGTGATTGCATCTCTTGAAAGCGTCTAATCCACGCTTCTTCGATAAAGCAGTTCGTTAAATATTAGACTTTATGGTGATTACATCTCTTGAAAGCGTCTAATCCACGCTTCTTCGCTAAAGCAGTTCGTTAAATATTAGACTTTATGGTGATTGCATCTTTTGAAAGCGTCTAATCCACGCTTCTTCGATAAAGCAGTTCGTTAAATATTAGACTTTATGGTGATTACATCTCTTGAAAGCGTCTAATCCACGCTTCTTCGCTAAAGCAGTTCGTTAAATATTAGACTTTTTGGTGATTGCATCTTTTGAAAGCGTCTAATCCACGCTTCTTCGATAAAGCAGTTCGTTAAATATTAGACTTTATGGTGATTGCATCCCTGGAAAGCGTTTAATCCACACTTCTTCGCTAAAGCAGTTCGTTAAATATTAGACTTTATGGTGATTGCATCTCTTGAAAGCGTCTAATCCGCACTTCTTCGCTAAAGATACGTTAAAATACCAAAACTGCCCGATGTGTACTTAACTACAAATAAGTTATTAGATTCTTTAGATACTACGATTCGCGCACGGCTTTCTAGTTAAATGACGGCAGTATAGGAAACCTTAAATCCAAGACACTTTAGATCACCAACACCTTGAGAGCTCTTAACTTATTTAATTGCCTTTAAATCTTCCCCATAACAACGAATTCACCACAAATACAGCCACGATCTGATCAACCCGAACCCCTTTCTCAACCTATATTTTTTAACCTCTAACCAATTCTCCACCAGAGCCTGGACAAACGAGACGCTAGCCCGTGTGACAGCCCCGGACCTCGCCCACGATGTGTCTGGAGCTGAGCGCCTGCTGGCCAGACACCAGGACATTAAGGTGGAGATTGAGGCGAAGGAAGATGCCTTCCACACCTTGTACAGTGATGGTAAGTGTTTATACCCAAGGTTGGCTTCTAATCTGAGTGGATACAGGTGTAACCTGGTGGGGCTGCGGGTTGTTCGAAAGAGATACCGCGGCCTCGACACAAAGGGCTAAGAAGGAACATGGGTGGTTTTTAGTCAGTACAAGTCTGACACTCCCTAACGCTCTACCCAGAGCTCGAGGAGTCATTTAATAATTTCTCACCACCCCAAAAAAAAAAGGCTTCTGGTAACAAAGTTCAAAATTGTTTTTTTTGTGGAATACTTGCAAATTAGTTTTTATTGTTGTCCAATAATATTTTCGAGGGCGACGTTTAGACTAAAATTGACACATTTACAGTCACGAGCAATAATATGTATTATTATTATTATTTTAAAAAACGTTACCCCACATTAGGAATTTCTCCTGTATCGTGGTTGCGTTTACAAACATTTTAACTCACATACACAGAACACCCAGACCCGAAACAACTATCTGTAGGCCATACAAATATTTGTTTCGTGCGGGGATCGAACCCGCGACACGCAGCGCAGCAGACTAATTGCTCAGCCACTGCGCCAACCGTGCCGTCAACACATTACACTTGGCAAAGTTCAAACTCGAATTTCTCGTGAAATATCGATTGCAAAGTTGTGATATGGCTTACTTTATGATAATATGGGTTCCAAAATGTAAGTTTCGTTACGTAACATGAAAATGAAATGAATACAGCATTGAAAATTGCTCCTAAACGTTACTAAGTGTATTCATATTGGTTCTGCTGGCTGTATCAACGATTGGCTATTTGACTGCTGTTAAAAATTCACGAAAATGTAATGTTATTTCAATGAACTAACACAGAAATAACACGATGTGTGAAAAAAGTAATAATATCGATAAAAAAATGGAGAAGTTTTTGGTGGGGGCACTTTTTTTTTTTTTTTTTTTTAAAAACGTTGCCCCACACTAGGAATTTCTCCTGTATCGTGGGTACAAACATTTAAACTCACATACACAGAACACCCAGACCCGGAACAACTATCTGTAGGCCATACAAATATTTGTTTCGTGCGGGGATCGAACCTGCGACACCCAGCGCAGCAGTCCAATCGCTCAGCCACTGCGCAAACCGTGCCGTCAGTTGACTTTCTATCCTTGTCACGCGAAACGACGATTTGTACTACGTAACCGTGACGTTACTATGCGCTATGAAATATGACGTCACGTTTATATAGCGCTGTCTTTGTCTAACATGTCATTTAAAATCAATAAAAACTAAGCCATTTTCTGATCGATTTATAACTTTTTTCACACATCGTGTTATTTCTGTTAGTTCATTGAAATAACATTACATTTTCGTGAATTTTTAACAGGAGTCAAGTAGCTAATTCTGAACGATTTGTGACTAGTAATGTTGGGACCAATCTGAATGTGTTTGTTTTTAAAACCACTGTTCGACAAGAATGAAAATTTGTTGAAGAATAAATAAATAAATTACCCATCCACTCCTGTTATTGCTTAACCACAAACCCTTCTAGCTCCTAAAAAACCCAAGACTCCATAAATATCTTCTTTCACAGGCGAGAAGCTAGTAAAAGAAGGCCACTTCATGTCCCCCGAGATAGAAGACCGCATGTCCATCCTACGCAGTCGCCGCGCTCAGCTGGACGGCGCGTGGTCCAACAGGGAGAGGATTTACACGCAGCACCTGGACGCTCTCGTGTTTAAGAGAGACGCTGATGCGCTGGATAACTGGATTACTAACAGGTATTTACTAATATTTGACGTGAAAAGTAGCTGTTTTTAGGTTTTTAAAGAAATAAATGGAACCTTTGGTTGTCCGTCTGCATTCGTCCGCCCCTTTTTTGTTTTTTATTATTTGATATGGGCTTACTCTTGACCGCAATTTTGCCCTAAAGCCAGAGATGAAGTCGACGATGGAACGAGCTTCTTCAAAAGAAGCCTATTTACTCGCGACTTAAATAGATTTGGGATAAATAAACTCGGGAAAACCGACGCAGGCAGGGAGTTCCACTCCTTGGCTGTGCGCATAATGAATGGTTTAGCAAAGTGCTTCGTACAAATGTGTGGAACATCGACAAGGTCGTTCGTCTTGTCTGTCAAGACCCAAGAAAAACAAACTTGTAAGTTAACGTCAAAAAAGATACGGCCGTTTAAGCCACAATAAAACATTTTTTTTTAAACAATTTTCGGACACTTAAGGTTACTTTCCCGTTGTCCTAGAATCATGAAATTTGGTGAGAAGTAATAATAATAATTTTAATAATAATTTATCTTTATTTCAGACATAATGTCCATAAAAAATACAAAAATACATACATACATACATGAACGCTAAAAACATAACACTCTTTTTTTTGGGGCAGTCATGTAAAAATGTAACGTCAATGTGTGTGTGTGTAATGTCTTACAGCACATGTAAACAAAAAAGTTTGAAAAACAAGAAATATAAGTGTAATAACAAAATACCTACAACTTTGTACGTCACCGATGCTTAAATCCAAAATAAACAGAAACAGCTTAAGAAATTATGCACCCATTGAATGTCCTTTCTCTGTCACTGTAAAGACATAATATGTTGTTCCATAATATTCTTGTTTATTCCTTTCTAACCCCTAACTTTGACCCACAGAGTACCTCTGGTCCGCGACGGTAAGTACGGCGAGAGTGTCGCACAAGTGGAGGAGCTCATCAACCGCCATCGCGACCTGGAGGAGACCATCGACGCGCAGAGGGACAAGTTTAATGCGCTCAAGAGGATCACTCTGGTAAGTATTTTAACTTTACATTTAAAGTCCGTTTGTCAGACACAGGTTGAATGAAACATTGTGATGATTTTAACCACGTAATTATTGCACGTTTGTAGGAAACAGAAGCATGTGAATGTTTGAAATGATATATAAATAAATAATAATATAAAAAGTCGCGGTAGATGTGCTTGTAAAGAATAAAATATTTGTTTGTCACTAAACTTGCTTTAGATTCAAGATTCACCATTCTCTTGCCCTTATCCCAGTTCATTTGTGGTCGGCGCAGCATGTCTTCCTCTTCCATACTTCTCTGTTTCTCGTCATCTCATGAGACACCTCCTTTCTTACAATATCATTGTTAACACAGTCCATCCATCGTTTCTTTGGTCTTCCTCTACTCGTATACCCATCCACATTCATATTCAAAACCTTCCAAGATCATGGTATGACTAGCTGTTGCCAGCGGCTTCGCCCGCTACAATTCGAAAATTATCCCACGGGAAGATAAAATCGGGATAAAAACTATCCTATGTGTTAATCCAGGTTATAAACTATCTGTGCACCAAATTTTATCCAAATCTGTTCAGTAGTTTTTGCGTTAAAGAGTAACATACACACTCACACACAAACTTTCGCCTCTATAATATTAGTGTGATGTGATTAACTTATAACCTACTCTTCTCCAGGTGGAACAAGCCTTCGCAACACAGCGCGATGAAGAGGAACAGGCTCGCCGTAAATCAGCGGAGAGACAGGAAGCGGAGAGACTGCAGCTGTACAGGAAGAGAGAGATGGAGAGAATCACTGAGGAGAGACGACGGGAGACCGCGCCCGTGCCTATGGTCAGAGAGGTAAGAATATCATCTGCAATTTTTTTTTTGTTGATGCTGCTCTGGGCGGAGCAGAAGGCAGTGTCAGACATGTACTGACTAAAATTCACACTTGTTCCTTCATAGCACTTTGTGTTCTGAGGCCGCGGTATCTCTTCGGACCAACCATTCTTTATATCGAACTATGCAAAATGATTGCTGGGAAACTACTTTTTTTGATGGTGAAAAAATAATTTTGAGATTCGGTTCACAAATGGAGGAGAAATCAGGTAACATACATAAAAAAAAAAAAAAAAAAAAATACATACACACGAACATAGAACCTCCTCCTTTTTTGAAGTCGGTTAAAAAACACGTTTTACGTTAGTACTCGATGGGTCCGCTTACACTGACGGATACTGGTGCTGATGGCTGGGAAGTTAGAAATTTAAATCAATAATCTTGCTTTTACCATCATCATCATCTGCCTAGCCTTTTACTATGTTAGGGTCGGCTTCCAGTCTAACCGGATGCAGCTGAATACCAGTATTTTACATGGAGCGACTGCCTATCTGACTTCCACAACCCAGTTAATACTAGGTAATACGATACTCTTTGGTAAGACTGGATGTCAGAATTTCAGGTCACTGACTACCTGTAACGACTGCCAAAGATCTATATATGGCAGCCGGGGCCAACAACCGGTTAATGTGCTTAATTTTCACACTTACGTATATACTAAATTGTGTATTTATTTTTCACTTAGTCGGAACGCCTGCAGACATCGGTAGCCCCTGCATCATCAGAGGAGACCCTGTCTCCCGCGCCGCAGTTCGACAGACTGCCCAAGAACGACCAACATGTCAAACGAGCTGAGAGTATGAGTGTAAGTGCACTTATAAATTATGTCCTTTATTCAATTTTATACAATTTTTTTAACGTTGTAAAATATTTCATACTAAAAAACATACTTTTGCCCGCGGCTTCGCCCGTGTGAAATTGATTGTCTATACAAACTTTAATCCCCTATTTAAGGCTTGTATTCACGCCAATGACCTTGTGCATACAAACTACCTCTCTCGGTCGTAGATACGGACTCTAAACGGACGCGTTTTTCATTTATTATAATTAAAATAATACATGTTTTTAAAAAGTAACAAAACCAAATTATTTTCCTTTGTATTTCAAAGCAGTAGATATTTTTTTTATATTATTTTGTTAAAAAATGAAGGAGTAAAATGGTTCCATTCAACGATTTGGAGGTGATTTTGTGGATTTTTTTTCTTATTATGTGATACCGATACAAAAATTGTGGCTAAACCAAATTACGTGTCATATCATGTAGATTACTAAAAAAAAATCTCAGATGTAATTTCTCTGTAAGTGCCGGTGAAAAACCGCTTCATCTGCACGCTGTTTTTAAGCTTTTTCGAGAGAGGACCCTTAACTCACTTATTTCGAAAAAATCCTTCCTTATTCCTTGTCTACATTATAAAGAGAATCTCTGTTCAAAATTTCAGCTTTCTAAGTCCAAGAGTTTGGCCTGGGCGTTGATGAGTCAGTTTTCTTTTATTTATATAGATAGATAAATTGTAGCCCACCGGTATCGGGAACAGGGTCTAAGCTACCGGCTGTCAGGGCTCCAGAGAAAGGAACCTCCTAACAATACGAGCCGTGTCCATGAGTACCGCTTTCTGTATCAAGCCCTTGATCCAACCGCCTAACGAGAGCCTCCTCAGGTGTTGGTCGAGGCTCTTGGCAATTAGGCTATTGGGTGAAACAATTATCGGCACAATACCTTATCAGTCGCTAATGCGCAAGGCCCTTGTTTTTCTTTTGGAGCTTGGGAACCATCAAATGACTCCTCCCGCTCTGGGCGGAGCGGAAGGGAATGTCAGACTTCTACTGACTAAAATCCACCCATGTTTCTTCTTAGCACATTGTGTGCAGCCCCGGCAGATGCGCAAGGTCCTCATATTATGATGTCATCATCTGACCAGCCTTTTCCCATATTTATTGGGGTCGGCGTCCAGTTGGATTTACTGTACCCATTTTACTAATAATAAAGATGATTTTATAATTTAACGCCTTAATGAATGAATGACAAAAAAATCATCTTACATGCTTTGTGTGTATACCTATGTTTCTGACAAATAAATTAACTTTGACTTTAACTTTAATGAACATATGCCACCCATTATTTTACAGATCCTTTCAAAAACGTGTATATTAACCATGTCTATTTGTTTCCCAGGTTGTGAAGACCCCCAAACGCACTCCATCGTTCACAACCCGCAGACGTACACAAAGCTTCAGGAGACATCGCCGCGGTGATATCGCTGAGTTACCGCCTGTCGAGATTGAAGGTAAACAAACGCAATCATCATCTGCCTAGCCTTTTCCCAACTATGTTAGGGTCGGCTTCCAGTCTAACCGGATGCAGCTGAATACCAGTATTTTACATGGAGCGACTTCCTATCTGACCTCCACAACCCAGTTAATACTAGGTAATACAATACTCTTTGGTAAGACTGGATGTCAGAATTTCAGGTTACTGACTACCTGTAACGACTGCCAAAGATCTATATATGGCAGCCGGGACCAACAGCTTAACGTGCTTTCCGAGGCTCGAGGCTTCCGAGAAAACTCGGTATGTCGGGTGGTCACCCATCCCCAGACCGAACTAGGCAAGTACAGCTTTACCTAAAGATCGACCCGAGTGGCAGTTCTTATTAAGCCACGAGCTCCTCTCAAAAAAAGAAAAAAATAGGTAAACAAACGCAATAATGATAGATAATTGAGACTGTGTGTCACGCGATCTTTGTTCGCGTGAATCTTTTGTATAAAAAAATATTACTTAGTATTTGAATCGCATTTGAAGGGATTTTGTTGCACGGAAGCTCTATTATTTTCTAAAATTAAAGGAACCTTTGTTAGACTTTATAACATCAGTTATCTGCCAGAATAAGTCCCTTCAAAATCGGTCCAGCCGTTTCATAGATTAACTGAAACAAACAGATAGAAAGCAACAAAAAAAATAAAATGTGGTTTTGTACCGTACCTACTTTCATATGCATTCAGTAAAAAGGTTTGATATTACAAACAGACACTTCAATTTTATTTATTTGTATGTATGTATGTTTAGATGTCTTTAATTACCTCTATCGTTCTAAAACAGCTGAAAACTTAAAACAATAATCTGCTGACTTCCAATTTTCCATATCGATATTCCATATTATCGATATTCCGTATTATCGATATTCCAAATTATCGAAATTCCATATTGTCGATATTCCATATTATCGATATTCCATATTATCGATATTCCGTATTATCGATATACCATATTATCGATATTCCATATTACCGATATTCCATATTACCGATATTCCATATTATCGATATTCCATATTATCGATATTCCATATTATTGATATTCCATATTATCGATATTCCATATCGATATTCCATATTATCGATATTTCATATTATCGATATTCCATATTATCGATATTCCATATTATCGATATTCCATGTTATCGATATTCCGTATTACAGGTACATAATTATTCCACATAATTAATATTCCATATTACCCCAGGCTACCTAGAGCGCAAGCAAGAGGCGGGATGCGGCGGCAAGCGTGCGACCGTGCGCTCGTGGCGCGCGTACTACTCCGTGCTGTGCGGACAACTGCTGTGCTTCTTTAGAGACGAACTGGACTTCGCTAGCGCTAAGGCCGCGGCGCCGCCAGTGGCTATACTCAATGTAAGTACTTAAAGTATAAATATTTATGAGTATTATTAAATTTAAAAGTAGATATTATGTGTGATAAAAATATACCGACAATACGACAATGTAAGTTCACTGGTAGTTCTAGTTCATAGGAACATTTTTAAACTATCAAATAAATCCTAACACCGTCGTGGTGACGACGATACGACAAGAAACTACCTAAATGTCTTTGCCAAATTCGTTTGTACTTATACCTCAATGTTGTTACATTGTATTTCCATACGTTTATCGGTGCAAATTATTCCTAAGGTTAGTAAACCAATATTTGTTTGTAAATTGTAATGTATTTGGTTTACAGTTTTATGCCACTTAGTTTTATTGTTTTTTTTTACTTTTTTTTTATTTTGCTGTTAAGATTTATTTGATAGTTTAATAATGTTCCTCTGAACTAGAACTACCAGTGGTTTCATGTATTGTCGCATGGTCGGCACCACCCTGTATAATAATAAAATAAATGTTTATATATTTCTGTTAATAATATTGTTAGTTTTTTTATCCAAAGACAATGATCGTGTTTGATGTCTATGATTTGACAGTTGTTCTTACATGACATTTCAATGTGACGGGAAAATGACATTTACAAGTGATGTGGAGTGTTTACAATTTAGATTTTAACTTTTAAATTATCTGGTTCTAAATGTCGGTGTAGCGATGACCGCTAAAATATCATGTCTGTAGACCTTGACAGGATAGGTACCTGTCGGGGCTGCGGGTTGTTCGAAAGAGATACCGCGGCCTCGACATAAAGGGCTAAGAAGGAACATGGGTGGTTTTTAGTCAGTAGAAGTCTGACACTCCCTTTCGATCCGTCCAAGAGCGGGAGGAGTCATTTGATGAATTCCAACCCTCCAAAAAAAAAAAACAAAGGTGAGGTAAAATATTTTCGAGATGGCAGAGCAATACTTGCCAATAGTATGTGACGACAGCGACTTCTATCGCAACACATAATAACTTATGACATATCCTACATCGCGCTATCAAAGTTATCCGCGATATAAGCGTATATAGAAAATCCCGACTTACATAATTATGTCGGGCAGTTAGCCCACCAGACACAACACCCGTCTGGTCGGAGGATACTCCCTTTTCTATGGGGGATGAGGAACTTTACACCCTGTTCCTCATACCCCCCAAAAGTACATTGCCGGGAAAGTTACCCCGTTTAGAAGCACATTTAGATACACCCCTACCTTTCAGCGATATTATAATCTACCTTTTCTTAACGGTATATCTTATTTCTTCTTCTAGGCCCGCTGTGAGCCGGCAGGTGACTACACGAAGCGCGCCAACGTGTTCCGGTTGGCGGGTGCCGACGGAGCTGAATATCTGTTCGCCTGCTCCTCCAAAGACTTGATGAAGGTAACATTATTATTTATTACTAGTTGTGTCCCGCGATCTCAGCGTGGAATAGTTACTTGCGTGATGTTATATAGCCTAAAGCTTTCCTCGATAAATGGACTCTCCAACACAAAAAGATTTTTATAATTTCAAACAGTAGTTCCTGAGATTAACGCGTTCAACCAAACAAACAAACAAACTCTAGCTTTATGATATTAAGATTATTTAAAGCAGAACAAAGAGACAGCCAAACAAGCACAAAGTTTTATAACATTTTTTTTGTGTAAGTAACATAAAATTTGTACCTACTTCACTTTATATTTTCATTTAAGCATTCAGTTAAAAACTGATATTTTGAAATCACAGACACACATCTAATTAATTTATTTGTATAGATAAGGTCACAAATACTTATCTTATATGTGCTGCAAAAACCTCCAATAACATTATTTATACAAAACTTTAATACCAATTCTTCTCTCATCATCAGGAATGGGTAGCCAAGCTGTCGTTCCACGCTCAGCTGCCACCGGAACTACAACTGACTCCATACTCCGCCGTACCACCGGGAGAGTCCCCCACAGCCGAAATCAGAAGAAGATTACATGAGTAAGTAGAAATAAAATAAGTTTCTTAAAAAAAGACTGACCTGCTGCAATTCTACCACTGAAATACTGTGGTATAGCCGAAACCTCAATCCACAACTCTAAAGAAACGAGACCTTCAATAAAAAAAACAACAGTTTCTTCTACAAAATCTGACTAACTGCAATTCCATCACCACAAACCATCTACAAACCCTGGTTTACTACCACAGCTGTAACCTCGGACTGGTCTTTAGGAAAAAATCAACAGTCTCTTCTATAAAAATGTTCTTACGACAATTTTACAACATTGAATCGCTTCTAAACCCTGAAACTCTACCACAGCCAAAACACCAAAAAAAAAACATTCACAGTCTCTTTAACCAAAACTGACCTTCCGGAATTCCACCAAGTCATATCACCCCCAAACCCTAAAACTTTACCACAGCCCTAACTTCAACCTTCCAACTCCTCAGGAACGCGGAGTCCTCATCATCAGCAGGATCGTCCCCCGAGCCTGAGCGCAGACCGCGCACACAGGCCGAGATCCTACAGGAACATAGGAATAGTCAGCAGTCACAGCGTGTATCATCGACCACTCCTGAAAGAGTTATCGGTAAGTTCCATGCGAATTTTGATCCTATTGCCATCAATCGGGCACAAAACCAGACTCCGTAGCTTTGTATTTTTGGAGGGTGGGAAATCATCAAATGACTCCTCCCGCTCTGGGCAGAGCGGTAGGGTGTGTTAGACTTCTACTGACTAAAAACCACCTATAAACTTTCTTAGCCCTTTGTGTCGGGGCCGCGGTATATCTTTCGAACAACCCGCAGCCCCGAACTACTCCGTAGCAGCTACTGACACTTTTCTGATGAAAGAGCGAATAACACTTTGACCGATCAAATATCTACATGTTATCACATTATAATGGTATTTAAATTACTTTCCTACTTACTTGAATAATCTAAATTTCTATACTAATCATATTTTATAGAGTAAAATTTAAAAGTTTGTGAGTTTGTATATTTGGGTAAACTTCGGAACCACTGATCGGATTCCGAAAATTCTTTCACAAACGGGAAACTACATTATACCCAAATCCCTTAAGCTACTTTAAAACGCTCCCTTATGTTAATTTCCATACATAACGAAAGCAAAACCGCGAGAAAAAGCTAGTTTCTACCATTACCATTATTTTATCTATCGTGGTAAACCACAAACAAATATTAATTGCGTCTAACATCATTAACATACCTTTTTCATTTGTAAAAGACCCATCCTACGTTGCTACACAAATAAAATATTTAAATCTTTACATAGTCAACAGGGTGGTGCCGACAATACGACAATAAATGAAACCACTGGTAGTTCTAGTTCATAAGAACATTTATAAACTATCAAATAAATCCTAACACCGTCGTGGTGCCGATGATACGAAAATAACCTACCAAAATATCTTTGCCAAATTCGTTTGTTACATTTTATTTCCACACGTTAAACGGTGCAAATTATTCCTAAGGTTAGTAAACCAATATTTGTTTGTAAATTGTAATGTATTTCATTTACAGTTTTATGCTACTTAGTTTTATTGTTTTTAGTTATTTTTTTTTATTTTGCTGTTAAGATTTATTTGATAGTTTAATAATGTTTTTATGGACTAGAACTACCAGTGGTTTCATTTATTGTTGTATTGTCGGCACCACCCTGTATAAAAAAGTCACTCCCGCTGTTTTTACGCTTAGATCTTTTAAACTACGCAACGGATTTTGATGCAATTTTCAGTGATAGATAGAGTGATTCAATAGGAAGGTTTATATGTAATATACACACCCGTGCGAAGCCAGGGCGGGTCGCTAGTTAATAAACTTAACGCCTATTTATCTCCAAAGAGTACATAATAGTACACACAATATTCTTCAGTAAATAAATACTACAGCATATAAATGGAAATGACTGTTATCACAGAATCTACGGTGCTACCGTCGTTGCCGCCCAGACAGCCTCCTCAAGAAGAAGATGCCACGGAAGTGGTGCTCAGGTAAATATGACACTCTTTTTCTTAATTAGCCCACTGTCCCACTGCTCGCCAAAGGCCTCCCCACCAAAATTAGCCCATCATTTTCTCACTGCTGGGACTCCAGGCCTCCTCTCTAAGGGAGAGCTAGAATCCACCATTTTTTTAAAAACGTTGCCCCACACTAGGAATTTCTCTTGTATCTTGGGTGCGTTTACAAAGACCCCGTTTTAACTGTAAGGATTAAAGTTTAAATTAAGGAAAATTATTGAAAATTGGACTATATCCACATCTTCCAAACAGGAGTCAGGAACAGTCCACAGGGGGCAGTTCTTGGGGGAAGACGCGATTCTCAAATGGACGCGACATCAACGCTGAATTCATTAGATCACAACAGATTGGTGAGTTTTATACCTTTTGTTATAAAATAATTACGTTGAGAATAGGTTATACAGAGTAGAGACAGCCCTCCGCAGACTGCTGAGGTGAATTCAGAATATCATACTAAGACGATCGATACAACAAATTATTTCAAAAACGGAATGGGAATCCAATAATTATGATATGTTTCGTAGCGAACGGCAAGCGTGTTGACGAATACGATGAACTCGTGAACAGATTATTTCACACGTCGTTCGTTAGACTATTTCAACATACATTGTTGGTTTTTTTGGCCATATTATTTACATAAATGGAGTGCCTC
This sequence comes from Diarsia brunnea, assembly GCA_949774965.1. Lineage (NCBI taxonomy): Eukaryota > Metazoa > Arthropoda > Insecta > Lepidoptera > Noctuidae > Diarsia > Diarsia brunnea. Next base: position 1,370,457 of record OX459025.1, on the reverse strand, counting down.
CGTACAGAGAATGTAAATTTTACATTGGTAACAGAAAAAAAAGTTGATAATATGAATTTCCGGAGAAAAAATCCGTTGGGAATATGATTCAGAAAAAATAACTGAATGCACCCTATCAGTTTGCAGAGGGTTGTCCCATATACCCTGTATAAGTGTTACGCACAGTTTAGTAAATTCGTATAATTATAATAATAATGTGGTAAACAAAATATTTATTTCGTAGAAGGGTAATTTTCATTAAATATGTGGGTAATTTTAAATGATTTGTCTGTTTTGTGACGTTTTCGCACTGTGTTTTGTCTTTGTGATTGTCGTTTTAGATTTAATTTTTGAAGTAAAATGTGTACCTACTATACTTAAAAGAGTGGTCCTCAATTGAGTATGTTTTTTACCCTAATCCAGCAATAATTTATATTAATTACTATTACTAGCACAACAGCTAATTGAATAATCTACTAGTCCAGCCAGTTATTACCATTTCTAAATAAATAACAAATTCACGCTAAATTCACCATTGATTAGCACAAAACGACATCTATTAATATAATTCGTAACATCATAATTGACCAGATTTACCCTTCATTAACCACATTTACCCAACGAGGGTAAAACTCATTAACACAATTTTAACAATAAATTACCTACTAGCTGACAACAGTGCACCGCCATTGCCCCTCTACGGGCCACCAGACCGTCCGCCATTACCCGATCGAGCGCCGAACTTAGCCGAACGCGCGCCGATCTTACCCGATCGCGGGCCGAATTTGCCCGAGAGAAACCCGAACTTAGAACGAACGAACGCTCAGGGAGAAAAGCAATCAGTGTCTGCCCTAGTGAATAGCTATCAGCAAAGAATGTCGGGTGGCAATTGGGGGCAAGGCAGAGATGCTAATGCGAATACACAAGTGAGGAATACGACGTCGTGGCAAGGATACCCGTCGGGACAGAACAATAATTGGCAGGGTGTTGAGACTACGTCACACTTTTATTCGACGAGTGAAACCGGTCAGTTGGTTTGTGGGTTGAGTGGTACTTTGGAAATTGGGGTGGGTGGTACTTTTAGGAACTGGACTCCAATTTTGCGTAAATCTTTTTTTTTTTCTTAATTTTTTTTCCAGTTTTATTTGAGATAAAGATTTTATTATTTTTTTATATTTCAGAGTAGTTCTCGTTAGAATAATTGCGCGAGAATTCCAAATTGCCAATAGCATTATTTTTCTATAATAACAGCATAAATCTGAGTCGGTAACACACTGGAAAAAGTAATAATATAAAGTAAAATTAAATAAATTAAATTCTTGCGCATTTGCTTCTAAAGTACCAGAAGACCATAATTTTCAAAAGTACCACTTGAGCCTTTTCGAGTTCCGAAGTAGCCGGGTTATGGAGCTTGGTAGACACTACTAACATTTAGCTCCTAATTGACTGTATTTTAGCAAAAATTTTTTTTTGTATTAATCGATTATTTAGCTGTGGCTCTAATGCAATAAAATATAGAGACGAAATGATGAAAATCGCGAATTAGAAACAGAATAAATATCTTAAAGTAATACATGCGAGCCGTCACTAAGTAATTTAGCGTCCAGTATATTTTGGTACTTTAGGTGGAAGCGTCAGGTAACCGACTCGGTAATTTTCAGGTTGTAAGTCACAAATCATATAAATACAATATATATATTTTTATGCCCTGACCAGTAAATGTATAAAATATCGCAGACTACCCTGAGGGAACAAAACAGATGAATTTGGAATATAGCATTTGTTTTGATTAAAGCGGCGCCTCCTATTCTTGCAAAATATACTGAACGATATATTTTTTATTATTTTTACCGAACCTAGCACGAAAATTAAACAAAATAAAAGAAATATTTAACGAAAAATTTGATATACAAAAAATGACAAATTCATAGAAAAATAGGACATCAACGTGCTTGGAATAGAAAAATACGTTTAGCATTTTTTCGTGCTAGGGTGGATGTATTTGTAGTTTTTCTGAACCTAAGCTATAAAGCGCGGTTTCCCACTTTATCTTTGCTTTATTTTGTTCTTCTGTATTTTGCTGCTAAAGTTTGCCGCCAATTATTTTTGTTTGCTTTGGGAAGCTTTGGCAGTGTGCATTATTATATTTCGATAATTTCCAATTTATTTTTCTATTATAATAATATTGTCTAAAATATGTCGACGATTATGTCAGTATTTTTAAATGTAGATATTCTATTCGTAAATATCTTTCCTTTTTAAATATAATTGTTCTCTAATCTTTTGAGTAAGCTTTTAGTATATTATTATGTGATGTACTTACCTAATTCTTTTCAAAATTCTGTACCTATTTTATATTTTTACATTCTCAATATTTTATTTCTTTCAATAAATTGTTTATACCTTTCGCCTATAAGTCTTACTGCCGCACTCAGAGACGTTTAATGATTACTTAAACCATCACTTAGTAAAGGTTTTGTATGTCAAATCTTTACTAAGTGACGGCTCCAGTAAACATTAAATACCTCTGAGTGCGGCAGTAATAGTTCTAGCTAGCTTATATACTTGCGTAGCTTAAGTGTAGCTTTAGCCAAATGTAAATAGGTACTTACTAATTTAGTTACAAATATTTTTGATACCAAAGAACCAACTTATTTAACACTTTAACGAGTGCATTCATGCACAAATATATTTATTAAAGTCCTTGTTTATTTATTTAAGATCATGCGAAATAAATAATGGACAACAAAAGTATCCTGCTCCTTTACTTACAGGATGTATAATAAACCTTAATCTAAGCTAGTAAAGTTATAGTACTAATTAAAATAATAAAATCAAAACACACTTGATTCGGTGATCATTTCAGGAAACACATTTTTTCTCAGTAATAAGTTTGTTCTTTGGTGCAGAAGGGCATACGTTAATGGTAACGCTGTCTGCCGTACTCAGAGAAATTTAATGATAACTTACCGCAGTCAGTAAAGATTTTGACACTTTAGCGAAGGTTTTGTATGTCAAACCTTTACTAAGTGACGACTTAAGTAATCATTAAATATCTCGCGAGTACGGCAGTAAGACTTTCAGTTGGCCTACCGTAGTACAACGTTCTAATTTAATACGCGGCCAGTATATTATAATGTTTGTGTTACTACTTACGTGTGGCCTACTCTAAAAAAGCGATGCTTCGTACAAAATTAACAGTTTATTTTCTAACAATTGTTTATATTTCTCACATGCTATCAGGAGCAAGCCACCTACTCTACATACTGCATCGCCTGCAGTGTATGATATTATATTTAATTATATACATAATTATCTATATTGGACTACATACAATGTAATCTCAAACCTATTACCCGTGGGGTTATACAGAAACTTCAGAATACTGCTAAATTCCTAAAAATATCCTTTCACCTTGTTCACGTTCATACATATTGGACTAACTGAGCATTTTTTATAAATCTTCACTGTTTGGCATATAGCTAGCTATAAGCAGTACCCAGGCGTGAAATCTAGTCAAATTAGTTTTCTTCCCCGAATTTTGTAGATCCAGATTTTTTACTAATATTTTGAAATTACGTCCAATAAAGAAAATTATGTACTGCAATCCTTATATTTTATGCTATGTATTATATTAAAATTGTATCGTAATTTAAGTATGTAATTATGCTATGCTTAGTATATTTAACTTAAATATATTTTAGTCGGTATTTTTAGGGTATTTACCCTTAATAGGGTAATTAACATTAAATCTGCTTCCATTGTATTGAAGTTGAACAATTATTTTGATGTTTGCTTTCCTTTGTTTGTAGTTATAAATAATTTTGATTTAGATTGATTTTGTTTGTTTTTCTGTGTGCTTTTGTTTATATATTTTGGGTGTTGGTTTTAATATATTGTATATTCCAGTAGTACAAGTTATATTTTGTTGTCAGGTTAAAAGTCTTGGTTTAATGGAATTAATAACTACACAACACAAAACTGCACTAATAATATTAACTTAATATTTTATCACAGGCTGACAAGACAGCTTCATAATTATTAATTCTTTTAGACCCGGTTTTACTAAGCGGCAACTGAAGGAAAGCTTAAATATTTTAGTGCTGTTGAAATTTCAATTCGTGCCGCTGACTCAGCCCTTAAAAGACATAGGATCTAAAATCATTCTAACTTAATAACAAAGAAAAGTAATAAAGAGTTACTCTCTACTTCTTTAAAAAAAATTGCTGTGCCCGACTGGGTCAATAGTATACATATTTTTTTTATTTAAATTATAAGTTTCCTAAACGGTTCGAATTGAATACAATAGAACCCTTTTATTCAGGCATCATATATTATGAAACCGGGCCTTCATGAAAAACTTAAATAATACATCATTCTCTTTCATATCTTCTCTGCAAATTGCCAAGCACTATAATAACCACTGTTACAACGAAATATAACTATTTTTACTCTTAATCTACCTCTCCCCTTACTGTACCCACTTAGTCATCAAGATATTAAAGTCCTGTATTATTTTCTAGCTTATGGAGGCAGCAGTGGAGGCAACACGCGACCTGCGTCAGTCGCTGGCAGTGGAGGCTCGCCCGCGCTAGACCAGAGACCCGCTTCTAGGTAAATATTTCTTATGAGTGTAAAAAAATACCCTTAAGGAAGCCGAAATGAGCCTTTTTTTACAGCTTTATAATTATTAATCCTTTTATACCCGGTTTTACTAAGCGGCGGAAAGCTTAAATATTTTAGTGCTGTTGAAATTTCAATTCGTGGCGCTGAAACAAGTCTTTTTTTTTTGGCGGGTGGAAAATCATCAAATAACCCCTCCCGCTCTGGGCAGAGCAAAAGGGAGTATCAGACTTCTACTGATTTAAACCTACCCATGTTTCTTCTTAAGCCTTTGTGTTCCAAGGCCGCGGTATCTCTTTCAAACATCCCGCAGCCCAGGATAATCTAGCCTGAAAGATATTTCTCGACGGCATGTGTAGCCAAGTTACGAGGCCCATGGGCGACATAGAACTCTGTCGGTAGATTAGGCACTAGCCACAATTCAATTTAATTCAATCATTTATTGCACACACGATAAAGTAGAGAAGATTGGGCTATTAAAGAACGGTTTTAACACTACGCTTTGACTGTAAACTAATTTATACAGGGTGGTGCCGACAATACGACAATAAATGAAACCACTGGTAGTTCTAGTTCATAGAAACATTATTAAACTATCAAATAAGTCTTAACACCAAAATAAAAAAAATGAAAAATAAACAATAAAACTAAGTAGCTTAAAACTGTAAACGAAATATAATACATTACAATTTACAAACAAATATTGGTTTACTATGGAATAATTTGCATCGATTAACGTGTGGAAATAAAATGTAACAAACGAATTTGGCAAAGACATTTAGGTAGGTTAATGTCGTATCGTCGGCACTACGACGGTGTTAGGATTTATTTGATAGTTTAAAAATGTTTCTATGAACTAGAACTACCAGTGGTTTCATTTATTGTCGTATTGTCGGCACCACCCTGTATATGTTAAATCATCGTGACCAAAATATTCATCATTCAAAATATTCATTAGCTAGCTTTTGCCTGCGGCTTCGACCGCGTGAAAATGACGTTTTTCCATAAAAACTATATCCCCCTTTGTCACCCCCTTGGGGGTTGAATTTAGAAAAACTCTATCTTAATGGATGCCTACGTCATACGAGGAATACGAAATTTTAAGTTCTTAGGCCTAAGGGTTTGGCCTATGCGTTGATCCTCAGTCAGTCCGCTTTGCCTTTTATATACACAGATAGATAAGCAAGGGTAACCTATGGTCCTGTCGAGGCTGCGGGTTGTCCGCAAGGGATACCGAGGCCTCGACATGAAGGGCGAAGAAGGAACATGGGTGGTTTTTAGTCAGTAGAAGTCTGACACTCCCTTTCGCTCTGCCCAAGAGCGGGAGGGGTTATTTGATGATTTCCCAACCCCCAAAAAAAAAAAAAAAGGGTAACCTATGGTAAAACGATCCCGTCGGGGCTGCGGGTTGTTCTCAAGAGATACCGCGGCCTCGACATAAAGGGCTAAGAAAGAACATGGGTGGTTTTCAAGTCAGTAGAAGTCTGACACTCCCTTTCGCTCTGCCCAAGAGCGGGGTTATTCGATGGTTTTCCACCCGCCAAAAAAATGGGTAAAAACGATTAAATGGGCCGCTTAGCTCAATGGTTAAAAACATTTTAGTAACATTTAATTTTTCTTTAATCCAGGTCATCAGGCGAGTCCGAGCTATCAGTAAGCGGCGTTACGAAGGATAAGAAAGATAAGAAGGGCGTCTTCGGAGGCCTATTCAGTAGGAAGAAGAGACCACAGAGTCATATGTAATGTCAATGTCAAAGTCACTGTGACAGCTGTCAAATTATTAATTGATAAATCTGATTTATTGATTGAAAAAGCAGTAGTTGTTGTTGATTGATAATTATTATCAATTTGTGTTAATTCATAAATTGCAAGAAAAATGAGTCTTTGACAACTTTTTAGTATTTTTTGACAGTTTACTGTATTGTAATGTATCTGTTAAAAGTAACATTTTATTTTACGGACAAGTTTGTTTATGTTAGTAATTTGACAGTTCACAATTTGATAGAAGACAGCTTGTATATAAGTATAACGAGTATATACATAATTATTATTTTTAGTTTTAAGTATAAAATTGGAATAGTTGTTAAAAATCGTGCCTTTTTCGAAAAAATTATGTGAAAATACATGTTTTGTCGTTTCATAAAATTCTTTTGTACAATGATTTGTTTTGTCGTATTTTGACGTAAAAATCAAAATGGTGGACTTTTAACTTTTGACACTTTTTAGCGATGTATAAACATACCATTGTATATTGGAGTTTTCGTCGTAAGTAAGTTCATATTTATGTAGAATAGTTTCTTCTCTTTTAATCATATATTTTTTAAATATATTTATATATTGTTAAACATTCCTAAAACACGATCTTAGTCGAAAAGTATTAGATTGTAAAAAAAATGTTACTGTTTTTTTATTCCAGACAATAATAGAGTAAATAATGTTGCCAATTGTTAAAAGTATTATTAGAGTTTTGGCGTAATTATAACGAAAAAAAAACAATTTAAATAATTATATTTCGTCATGCAACTTGTTACCAATGCATTTGTTAATCATTACGAAAAATAAAGTTTTTAAGTCATTATTCTATTGAAGTTAAGCAGCCGCTGTGCGGCCGCGAATTGGATGGGTGTGCAGTCTAAGATCGTGAGACGTTGTCACAAATTGGGACCAAATAGTTAAGTCAGTGGTCTAAACATAAAGTTGTGGTTTTAAAATGTAACTTTAGATTTAGTCTTTTACGGGCTAAGGAAAGAAACGGATAACTTTTATCTTAAATAAAAGATTAATAAAAATGGATAAGATTAATAAAATAATTGGAATATTAATTCCATTTAAATTCAACAATAATAAATACCTAAGTCACTGTTTAAAAAAAGTTACAATTTAAAATCTCATCTTTATAAAAATCGAAAGCAATCTTTTAAATAATATTTTACAGTCTTTTAGTTTAGGAAACATTTCTTTTATGAATCATTTTATTATTCATTATTTTTGGTAATGGAAACTCAATTTGTTAATATCTCAAGAAAAGAACGAGTGAATCGAACTATATTATGATTTCATACATTCATTCACCAGATCTAGTTGTTCACTTATACAGAACAGTATTTTTAAAGCATTTTTTTCAAGCTATTAATTTAGCTTAAAATTTTTAAAGCCTGTTTTCGAGTTTCCGTTACCGGATTTTTATCATAATTTTGTTAAAAAGCTTATGCTAGCATAATGTAAGTTAAAACATCTTTTTTTTTTTGTTCTGTACTGTCAAAGTTATAATAAAACATCACTATAATATGAAAATCTCGTTTTTATTTCGATTAATGTACAAAGCATAGATAGTAAGCATTTTCTACGTTAAATATGGGGTATTTTAATACAAATATTGCTAATAACACTTTCAGTGCCAAGCACCCAGCATATGAGTCGAACAATAATTCGTTTGTGTGCCCAAAACCCGCCTTCGAGTCGTCGTTATACGTAGCTATAAATGACCAGCCTCATGCCTAGAACTTGACTACCGAGACCAAATCTAAGTAGGCGTTATAGGATAGGACGCGTAGGATGTATAATAAGAATTCTTATTTATAATTTAAATGAGTAAATAAGAGGAAGTCTGGAAGTGGCGCTGGTTAAAGAAAAGTTGTGTGGTAATCGGTTATCGTGGTATGGACATGTGATGCGGATATGAGGAAAATGTAGTGAGAAAAACGTTGAGTATGAATGTAGATGGCTATAAGAGTAGAGGAAGACCAAAGAAACGATGGATGGACTGTGTGAAGGATGATATGGCTAGAAAGGAGGTGTCTGCTGAGATGACGAGTAATAGAGAAGTATGGAAGAAGAAGACATGTTGCGCCGACCACAAATCAATTTTGATAAGGGCAGGAGAATAATGATAATGATATTTATGATAAGATATATGCAATTTAGGAGCTCGTGGCTTAATAAGAACTGCCACTCGGGTCGATCTTTAGGTAAAGCTATGCTTGCTTAGGTCGGTCTGTGGATGGGTGACCGCCCGACATACCGAGTTTCATCCGTGCCTCGGCAAGCACGTTAAACTGTTGGTCCCGGCTGCCATATATAGATCTTTGGCAGTCGTTACAGGTAGTCAGTGACCTGAAAGTCTGACAACCAGTCTTACCAAATGGTATCGTATTACCTAGTATTAACTGGGTTGTGGAGGTCAGATAGGCAGTCGCTCCATGTAAAATACTGGTACTCAGCTGCATCCGGTTAGACTGGAAGCCGACCCCAACATAGTTGGGAAAAGGCTAGGCAGATGATGATGATATGCAATTTCTCATTAAAATAATTAGTAAGAGACACGGTAGGTCAGATTATTTTGTACAGTCGAACAAGCTAATAAGTATACAGCCAGCTAACTTGCATTTACTTTTAAGATTATACAGATGCATTTAGAGACTGATGCCAAACGATACAGCGTTTGACATCAGTCGCTTAATGCGAAACGCTTTATAAAACAAAATTGCAATCAATATTTTCAGTGTACTAGAATTATAAAAAACTCTACCTGTATACTTATTAGCTTGTTCGACTGTACCTACGTGAATAAATCTAGTGCCCTATACATCAACAAGACTAGCCGCCAATCCAGTATAAAACGGGGCAGGATTCAAAGGATTATAGTTCGCGCCAAATCTTCTTACAACTTCTATATTACCAGTCTGAAATACCTGCTCCAAACCTAACCTGACCTGCCCTGCCTGTACTAAATCAGGATTGAAATTGGTCCCCTCTTTATTTTTGACATAATAACTTATATCTCCCTGTGGGTCCGCCGAAATACGAGGTAAATACATGCGTTCATAATATATAGATCTTTTAGTAATTTTGTGTAATTTATCCAACTTTTTATGCTTCAAATCGTGGAGTTTCCGCAAGTGGGCCAGGATTTTTGGCTTCTGAACGTTGTGTATATGTTTATAACCCTGTGCGTAAGTACGGATAACCTCAAAAGGCTTTGGAACATGCAAATGTACGACCTTTTTCTGAAATAAAGATCGTTTTTGTATTTTTTTCGGTTCGCTCAAATGATTTTTTACTTCAAATACGCCAGTTTTTTTATTGAAATTCTTTTTCTGATAAATCGGGTTGGAGTTATCCCAAACTTTGTATTTTATGTAGTAATTCGCTAATTTTGAGAAAGGATCTTCTGTGAAACGTTTATTAAGTGATTTGATGTCAGAAATAGGATATTTCGACGATTTGGTTAATTTTGAAGATGAGAGAAAGTGTTCGAACTTCTTTTTGAACACTGGACCTTTTGGAGATTTAAAAACAGATTTAAAATTAGACTTTTTGTTAAAATGATTAGTAGTGTCTCTACGTTCATCTATAGACCGCTTTTTAAAAGATTTCGTATTTATAACCGAAACATCGGATACAGGATAATGTATCAATGGAGACGCAACATCCAACGGTCGTTTTTCTATAGACTTGTTTGGTTTATGGCCATTTGACATAACAATAGAATTTGACGTTTCAACATAACTGTCATCGATCGAACGCTTGTCAAAATGGTGTTTTTCTTCTTTTTTCTCGGCTAGATGTGCGAGGCGTCTTTCTACAATCGTTTTGACAACTGATTTGATATTTGATAATCTATGTTTTATCAATTTTACTATAGGTACAGGATAAGTAAGTTCGTGTAAGGGTTTTGCAGGGTAGTAGTAAGTGTAGTCAGTAGATCTTTTGGATAGTCGAGTAGGAACGAAGCTGTTGGGAGAAGCGATTAGGACTTCTGATTGGTCTGATGCACTGTTCATTGGGACGACGCTTTCGAAGTTGGATGGCTGAGATGGTTCTGTTGTACCTGTAATGAAAATTAGAATAAATATCATACACAACATCACGCCTGCAATCCCGGAAGGGTTAGACAGAGGTGTACACAGTACCAATATTTCGCATGTTCCGGGTACAAACCTTCACGCTGTGGCTGCTACTGAGAAATTCCTACTAAAAATATCTTGTACCCGACCCGGGAATCGAACCCAGGACCACTACCACTAGACTAACGAGGCAGTCCATCCTTTCATCATACATTGAAATGTCAAATTAAAAAAATCTATGTTGTAACCGTTGGTCCACTTTCGGTCCCGAGACTCATCATCTTTCTAATCAGCTTGTCTATACACCGTGAAATTTAAATAGTTGTTTTCCCGCGGCTAAACAACTTGCCATAAGGAGTACTTTCGAGGCATAGAGTAAAAGTAAAAAATAAGGATGTTTTTGTTTTAAAATAATAAAAAAAAATATTCATCAACTCGAAAACGTGAGAATCAATAGTAACACTAAACGTAACTCGACTCGCACGTAAAAGTATGAAGGGAAAATTTTAATAGCTTGTAGGGTTAAAGCTTATTATTATCAAGAATAAGTTATCAGCTGATTGAAAAGTACGCGGGTCAACGGCCGCGCGGGCGGTAGGCACCCGGCTTGCTCCTAGCGTAGGTATCGGGAGGTGCCTACTATTGGTTCGTGGTAGCTTTCGAGTTTTGTTTTTCACAATGGTTAATTTGCCATTTTTGGTTTCTAATATTTTATTTGTTTATAAAACGATTGTATTACCAAGACAACCATTTCGCTGCGGGAAAACAACGATTTTTCCCGCAGCGAAATGGTTTTGTCTTGGTTCACGGTATATATAATATGTACATCGTATGTATGTTAATCTGTACGGTAGCTCTATGTATATCTACATATTATTATAATATGAGCCATGTTTAATCTAACTCCGGCTTACCTCCACTCATAGCTTGACTTATGAAGTCAGGTATCTCCATAGGATACCGGCAGCGCTCGGTGGCTGGCTCCGAAGAGTTGCGCTTGAGACAGTCCATCATCTCCCTGGTGAGGTCGTTTGATGATGGCACCAGGGTCAGGGGTACAGGGCTGGTAGTTGGGGTACCTAGGAAAACAAGGTTGCAGGTCATCATCAAAAATTTAATCATTAGTTGCTCTACTTCATCATCAGCCTATAATGTTCCCACTGCAGGGACTCAGGCCTCCTCTCTAGGAGAAGGATGGGCTGTAATCCACCACGCGGGCCTAATGCGGGTTGGTAGATGTCACATGTCTTCAAATGTTTTTGGTTCTAAGAGTGTTTGGTTTCCTCACAATGTTTTTCTTCACTGTTTTGAGAGCAGCGGTGATGAAATAAATTAGACAAAGTAATGCGCCTGCCCGGGTTCGAACCCACGACTTACTGTTCATAGGTCGGGGCCGCTACCACTGGGCCACCGCTGCCCCTTATTATTAAAAATCTGTGTTTCTTCTGCAATAATATTTGAGTCGAATTGTCATAGAATCGTATATAATATATGCGGATTATGCAAGGTCAGAATGCGAACCCCTTAGTAATATCTCGGCTGATTCGATTCCCGCACGGACCAGCTACTTCGGGCATACAAATAGTTATTCCGGGTCCGGCTGATTGCGTATGTGTGTTTAAAGGTTTCTATACGAACCCGCGATACAGGACAAATTCTCTGTGTTGGGCAACGTAAGAAAATATAAAAAAAAATCTTACAATTTAATTTTTTGATGAAATTTTGCTACGGAGGCTTAAAAATAAAGAATCATGAAAAACCCTTACTAGTTCCTCTCGGCTCATAGTAATTATAATCCTTGTATTCCGGCTCATATCCACTGAGGTAGGCCAGTCGATCCAGGAACCACGCCAGCTTGAGAATCAGCTCATTCTCTTCTTGTTCGTCTGTCTGTGAAGGTAATACAGCATTATTATTAGTTACTACGTTTTTTAATTGCCAGTTATGTCTCTTACCAGTGACTACACACGAGACCGAAATGTGGTCGCTCACAGTGGGCCTCAACAGAAAGTTTAAAGTCACGCAAAGGGCAATGGAGAGAGCTAAGTTCGGAGTTTTCTTGCGTGGTCGAAGACATCCGCAAGAGAACCAAGGTTAATAACATAGCCCGAACAATTGCCAAACTTAAGTGGCAATGGGCAGGACACATTGCTCGCAAAGTTGTGGAGTGGTGACCGCGAACCGTAAGACGACGACTAGAGATGAACATGACATGGTGAAAGTTGCGAGGATCCGCTGGATGCGAGACGTAAGGGACCGGCCAATGTGGCGACACTTGGGGGAGGCCTATGTCCAACAAAAGAGGTCTTTTCTTTATCTGGACTTGTGCCCGGTTGATGGCAATAGGCTTGCCCTCTATTACATGTGACTTAAACAATAACTGGCGTAATATGGGTGTACTCTTAGGTACATCTATGCCCAGCCCTCTCGTTGGTTATTCGAATTACAGGCGCGATGTAATGTTATCACTATCATCACTACATATCACTACATAGTATAAAACAAAGTCGCTTTCTCTGTCCCTATATCCCTATGTATGCTTAAATCTTTAAAACTACGCAACGGATTTTGAAGCGGTTTTTTTTAATAGATAGAGTGATTCAAGAGGAAGGTTTTAGTATATAATTTGACCGACATCCACGCGGGTGAAGCCGCGGGCATCAGCTAAAACAACACAAGCTAGTTTAAAACAGTTAATAATTAGTATTTAATAGGTACCTAGATATATTGAAATATCCGGACTCGATAACTTTGTTATTCAAGGTTAGACGTTTTAAATACATAAGTAGTTTTACGGAGGTAAATAATTACGGGAAATCAATTAGAGTTAAACCCTTCAAAACGTTTTTAGACCGTAACTATAGCACATGCAGTTTAGGGAATACTATCATCTGACACGCAGAGCTAGATACGGCTAAGGGTCACCGGTATAGTTAAAGTTCCACGGATCCGAACAAAGCGCTATGTAGGGTGTAAAAGTACCCTTAACGCAAACGAAAGGCACTTGTTCTCCCCACCACTGCGATCATTTTTTTGTTTTAGACCATACTTGGGAACCCCCTAGTTACGGAGATATTGGGGGTCAAGGTTCCAAATTTTTCACAGCTGTTTTTGTAAATACTAGTTTTTCAGGTTATTATTATTACTTTACTTAAATTACCTCCATGACCCGTTTACTATTCAAAGCATCCACTAGCACAATGTTTTAACCGTGCTACATTGAGTTTTGCGTAGGGGTACTTAGTTTGATGTACAGAATGCTTGGTTGACGGCTGTGTGAATCGGTTGATTTCCACCCTGTATACTTCACCAGTCTGTGGAATTCACTGCCGGCTTCTCTGTTTCCCGATCAGTATAATCATTAAAGAAAACATCGTGAGGAACCCAGCATTCTTGAGACATATTTCGCGACGGTATGTAAAGCCAACTCTGACACCAGGTCAAGCACTAGAACCACACGTGAAGATCTCTACCAACGCATTTAAGAAAAACAAGCGTATTGAAGGAAAGAAAACATAATTATTTAAATGCGATGGTGAAACATGGCGGAACTTTAACTTTAGGGCGTTCGTGGTGCGAATACCAACGTGTTACCTGCATCTCGTCTTGGAAGAGGACTTTTGGCTGCAGGGAGTGGTACCGTCCGCGTCCGTCGCTTCCACGAGCAAGTGCCACGTGAACGCGCCGTAACTTGGTGCCCAAGTGAATTACCAACACAGTTTTAAGGCTCTATTGCCTAAAACAAATTGGTTATTTGACTACTGTTAAAAATTCATGAAAATGTTATGTTATTTCAAAGAACTAACAGAAATAACACGATGTGTGAAAAAAGTAATTAAATCGATAAAGAAATGGAGTACCTACATGCCTTAGAAGTTTTTGATGGGGGCACTTTCTATCCTTGTCGCACGAAACGGCCGTTCTACGTAACTATGGCGGTATGAAATGTGACGTCACATTTCTGCGGCGCTGTCTTTGTCTAGCACGTCATTTAAAACTAAGCCATTTTATGATCGATTTTATCACTTTTTTCACACATCCTGTTATTTCTGTTAGTTCTTTGAAATAACATTACATTGTCGTCAATTTTTAACAGTAGACAAATAGCCAATTGTATTTTATGGCCAAAGTTGGCTAAAATGAATGTCGTTGTTCCTGTAAAACAGTAAAACGTACCTTCTGATACTTCTTAGCATACGCTAAATCCTGCAGTCTCCCCGTAGCCCACAGGGCCAGATCTGCATACCGTCTGACTTGTTCACTAGACTCGTTGGCCTCTTCACAAGACATCCTCCTTCTATTGCCTCTATTCCTCGTATTATTCGACCTGCTTCTGTCTTCCGTTGAGCTAGGTGTCCAAGGGTTGTTAAAGTTTTGAAAGTTCATGGTTGGTGTGGAGTTAGAAGAAGATGGGACGGGTGAGGAATTAGAGTCGGATGGAGGATCGTATGGTGGACGCCAGGGTGTCGAGTTTGTTAGGAAGTTGCTTAATGTCGAATTTTGCTGGAATTAAAATGGTAGGTGTCATTTGAGGTTCTAGGGTAGTTAACAAAAAAATGTAATTAGTCCGTCAGATAGATTTTAAAAAAATATTGGACACGTATTTTTTCTTTTTTCACGTAAACAAACAATGAAAACGATACAGTGCTTTGAAAACTCGTGTGACGTCATATTCTAAGACACTATAGTGATATTTTTTACCGGTGAGTGACGTCACAATCTTTGATGCGTTTTATCTTCGTCGTTTTTTATTGATTTGATAAAACAAAATATACGTATCCAATATTTTTCGATAATCGAACAGACGGACTAATTAGAATCATGTTTTTTTAGTCAGTAAACATCCTTATTTAGAAGGCAGGTATGTATAAACAATATTTCAACCTATACTCAGAATAAATGCTTTAGACATAACGTAGGAGTTTCTTGGGGGAATCGAACCCGATTAATAAAAGTATAAAACTCTGCAACTTATCTTTAAACAAATAAATAAAATGAAGAATATCGGCATTCATTAAAATTAAGGCTTGTATTCACGCCAATGACCTTGTGCATACAAACTACCCCTCTCGGTCGTAGATACGGACTTTAAACGGACGCATTTTTCATTTATTATAATTAAAATATACATGTTTTTAAAAAGTAACAAAACCAAATTATTTTCCTTTGTATTTCAAAGCAGTAGATATTTTTTTAATATTATTTTGTTAAAAAATTATGGAGTAAAATGGTTCCATTCAACGATTTGGAGGTGATTTTGTGGATTTTTTTTCTTATTATGTGATACCGATACAAAAATTATGGCTAAACCAAATTACGTGTCTAGATTACTAATAATTTTTCTCAGATGTAATTTCTCTGTAAGTGCCGGTGAAAAACTGCTTCATCTGCACGCTGTTTTTAAGCTTTTTCGAAAGAGGAGCCTTAAGGGTTTGCTGAGCATACCACGAAAAAAATTACATCCAAATATAGCGTAGTTATTATTTTTTTAATAAGAATAAGAAACTTTTATTTGTAAACATAGGTAAAAAAAATGTTGTTGTTGTTAAACTTTCAGTTTAAGAATATTCGTCCATTACATAATGTAAATAAGTGTGGCTTACCATGCTTGTGTTCTGTCGGTTACAGCTTTCTAAAAACATGCTGTATTCTTCCAGAGATCGCCGAAGACCTTCCAAGTACGAATTGCCGTTCTTAACTATGTTGAGAACCTAGAATTATAATCATTACCTTTACATACTATAAAACAAAATGCTGCTATAAAATAACGCTCGTGGTTTAATTATAACTGCCACTTGGGTCGACCTTTAGGTTAAGCTGCGCTTGCCTAGGTTAGTCTGTGGATGGGTGACCACACATTACATTACATGCCGAGTTTCTGTTGATCCCGGCTGCCATATATAGATCTTTGGCAGTCGTTACAGGTACCTAGTCGGTGACTTGAAAGCCTGACAACCAGTCTTACCAAAGGGTACCGTATTACCTAGTATTAACTGGGTTGTGGAGTCACTCCATGTTCATGTCAAATACTGTTTCTGCCTACTCCCATTGTAAACTGCTTCGTTGATTCTGTGATTGCAAGCATGACTAAACTGAATATGAGGTCCCGGGTTTGATTCTCACGTGTGGCAAGGTGGTATTCGTTCTTTTTTGGATCAGGTTATACCAATAGCAGCCATGGAGTCTAGATTTGTGCCCGGTTGATGGCAATAGGCTAGTCTCCTATTACTAAAATTGGGACTATAACAAAACTGGTGTAAAATAAATAATGTGGGTGTAAGTAATAGCGTTCGCAGTATAGTTTTTCGATAATATGTAATGAAACATCACAATAACAAGGCTTCGATTTAACAAAGCGTCGCAGTATAGTAATATCGATGAAAGGTTTTCGAAGAAACGAAATTCGATGATACGTTTGTCGCACTGAAGTAGGTATCCCACGTGTTGTTATGTTATATGTGGCCCTTTGCAGACATAGCCCACGCACGCCCTTTCTCATGATTAAATGAATGCATGTGAATAACAATTAAATTAACTTCTTTTATAATCACCAGCTTAATTTGTTCCCACTGACAGAACAAAGAACTCGTTGGTTGCAATCCACCACACGACCCAGAGCGTTTGAGGATTCTCGGGTCAAGGCATGCAGTTTCCTCCGTGCCTCGGCAAGCACGTTAAGCTGTTGATCCTAGGTGTCATTTTACATCTTTGACAGTTGTTACAGGTAGTCAGTAACACGAAAATCTCACTACAATCAACAGTTTATCAAAGGATATCGAATTACCCAGTACTAAGTGAGTTGTTAAGATACTGGTATTCAGGTATTCCCCTGCATCCGGTTAGAGTGGAAGCCGACCCCAACATATTTGGGGAAAGGCTGGACATATTCAGGGTGTAAATCAACCCATCACACAACCGTCAACCTAGCATTCTGTACATCAAACTAAGCACTGTTGAAACATTGTGCTTGTAGATTCTATGCTTTGAATAATAAACGGGTCATGGAGGTAATTTAAGTAACCTGAAAAACTAGTATTTACAAAAACAGCTGTGAAAAATTCGGAACTTTGACCCCCAATATCTCCGTAACTAGGAGGTTCTAGAACAAAAAAACGGTGCGGTCTAGAACAAAAATATTATCGCAGTGGTGGGGAGAACAAGTGCCCTTCGTTTGCGGTGAGGGTTCTTTTACACTCTTTATTATAAGCCTACATTGTCCCACTGCAGGGCAAAGGCCTCCCTACCCTCCTTCCACATTTCGCGATCTAGTGCGATTATAGACCAATCCTACTTTCATATGCTGGACATGTAATTAGCCTAATTTGTTTCCACTGATAGACCAAAGAACTCTTTGCTAAGAGGATGTTGGCTGTAATATGCTGCACAATATAGATTGGTGATTATATTGTTATGTCATTAGAGCGGAGAGCTGCCGAGTCCCGAAATACGAGCTCGTCTCAGTTTGGGAATCAGTGTGCTAATGTAATTGCCCCACTGTACAATCATTTACTATTGTCATTTATAATTATGTTGTATTAATTTACTTATTGTACTTTATTTTGGAAATAAAAAAATATTATTATTATTACATTATAATCTACCACACGACGACATGTGCTGGATCCCTGTGCTGGATGGGATTCTCGGGTCAAGATCATGCCAGTCTCCTCACGATGTTTTCCTACACCGTTTTGAGAGCAGTTGGAATCACAGATATAGCGCGTGTGTGTGTGCGTGCGTGTGTACATTATTTACTTTGATTAATATTTTGTAAACATAGACCTGTTTGAATGCTTGACGCAAGCGTCGATTAAAAAAAAAGAACTCAAATGGTCTGCTTTCGAAATATCAGTGGCCTGGGTGTCTGCCTCATTTATGTTCTTATTTTTTAAGCAATATGAACAACGGTCAAAGAGGCACACACGAGCAAATGATGTAGATGTGTCGGTCGAGGTTCGAACCCTCGATGGACAACTCGTATTTGCGGATTTTGCGATAAGTATGAATGTTTAGTTCTGCATTGATAGACTGACTAAAAATAACAGCAGCTCTGGTCAATCTTTAGGCTTAGCCGCGCTTGCTTCACCGATTTGAGTAGATGGTGTCAGTTGCGGTTTGAACCTTTATTTTTTTCGGGTGGAAAATCATCAAATAACCCCTCCCGCTCTTGGGCAGAGCGAAAGGGAGTGTCAGACTTCTACTGACTAAAAACCACCTATGTTCCTTCTTAGCCCTTCATGTCGAGCCGCACCGAGGACCCGCAGCCCCGACGGGGCGGTTTGAACCGACGATGTACAACTCATCACATAACATCACGCCTGTAATCCCCAAAGCATTAGGCAGAATTCTACCTAATGTCACACCCACATTTCGCCAGTAATGTTGAAGTTCCATTAATAGGGAGCAAAACTTTTGTCATCAACCGACCACTGCCATCAACAAATCCAGACTCCATGGTTGCTACGAGGAATTCCTGATGGCAAAACCCAAAATCACTTTTTTTTTTTAAAAACGTTGCTCCACACTAGGTATTTCTCCTGTATCGTGGGTGCGATTACAAACATTTAAACTCACATACACAAATACCCAGACCCGGAACATTAACTACCTGTAGGCCATACAAATATTTGTTCCGTGCGGGGATCGAACCCGCAACACGCAGCGAAGCAGTCCAATCGCTCAGCCACTGCGCCAACCGTGTCGTCTACTTTGCCCGACTCGGGAATCGTAACCAGGACCTCATATACAGCAGTCGTTCTTGCAACCACTAGACCTGGCAGACCCGGCAGTCCAGTCGTTCATTTTACTGACACACTTTCGGTGCCAAGCATCCAACATATGGGTCGAACAATAATTCGTTTGTGTGTCCACAACCCGCCTTCGAGTCGTCAGCTATACGTAGCTATAGATGGCTTGGTAATTTCGGGCATACAAAGAAAAAATGATATTTTCAACTTTGCAGTCACGTCTAATAAGTTTACCTATCTAGTATATTTTCTGTGCTTGATATTCTGTGCATCTGTGTGCTGATTAAGTAATACTTACTTTTTTTTCCATATAAGACGTGTGGTAGCCATGTTCATGTGTGTGTTTTTCATCTTCACGGTGATGTTCATGTTTATAATCCTCAGAATTATGCTTACTGTTCCCCTCAATATTACTATAAAACTTCTGGTCGTCATTCAAATAATCTTCGTACTCATTCTTGTTGTATTTCTTCTTATATTTTTCATTTTTCTCAAATAAAAACCTTCTCACATCCGGCAAATCGATCGTCCACGCCGCAATTTCCGTGAACGCGACTGTTAAAATAACAATTTTGATTATGAACGCATTTTTTTGGAACGTCATTTTTCCCCGCCCTTTTTTGACAGTTTATTTTTTAATGAAAAATGTTTTTAGATTCACAAAATCATTATTTAATTTTTAGTGTATTTTGTTGAATAGAAAATGAAGATTTAAATTAACGAAAATACGTGGTTTTTCACAAACACTTCGCTAAGTACTGTGTAGAAACAAACGGATGGGATTTTTTCATGTAATTACAAGTTTCCCGCGGCATATATTGTTCGAGGCTGAATTGAGCAATACCTTTGCATCGACTGTTGACCGCTTCACGACTCCGCCTGCATATTACATAATTAAATTAAAATAATGTTTTAAAGATTTTTCTTGTAATATAAGAAACAATGCATTCATATTTTCCTTGATAACAATTTATCGTTCATTATTTTTTTTACCTGACGAAATGTAAGTCCGAAATGGTCTATAGCTACTGACAGACAGACAGACGGACGAACAGCGGGGGCTTAGTACCTATTAATAGGGTAGGGTCCATTGATATAAAAACTAAAGATACGGTCGTCCGAACATTTTTGCTCGACGCGTTCGCCATACAGAGAATCGGTGTAGTATGCTCGTTAACGTAACCTTGTATAAGCGGCGTGGTATTTTCGAGGTATAAAGAACATAAAGCTTTTAATAAAATTTACGACCGCACCCGAAGAGAGCCGATCGTGGACTATAGTTCACTTCGGCTTAGGAAAGACCGTTTTAGGACCACGTTCGAGGCGTCATTTTAACATGCCGTCCGCCCAGTACTTACGCAGTACCTAATATATAAGTCAATGGTAGGGTCCCGTTGGTTAGAAGCTAATTAAGTATAGATTCCCGTTGGTTACGGAAACCTAAACCTTAAAAATAACAACTTGCTTTTTTTTTTTGGCGGGTGGAAATCCTTAAATAACCCCTCCCGCTCTTGGGCAGAGCGAAAGGGAGTGTCAGACTTCTGCTTACTAAAAACCACCCATGTTCCTTCTTAGCCCTTTATGTCGAGGCCGCGGTATCTCTTGCGAACAACCCGCAGCCCCGACGGGCGTCGGCCTTTGCGGGCCATGTTGCTGACATCTCTTTGAGGCGCGCGTGGAACACGAACGCGCCGTCGACACGGCCTGTCGTCGTCATAAGACGGACTGACGGCGAGCTAGCCCATCACTCACCGTCCACAGGCCCGCGTCTACGGTGGCCGGAAGCCATCACGTGGCCTCCGACGCCCGGAGCGCCTCCCGCGGCGGCTGGGACGAGAGGTTCTCTCCCTCTCGCAGGAGGCGACGGCGTCCCATTGCCTATCTGACCTCCACAAGCAATTTAGTACTGGGTATTGGGCAATAGGATACCTCTAAGTAAGACTGGGTGTAACAATTTCAGGCCTCTGACTAAGTGTAACGACTTTCAAAGATCGCTCTCAGCGGGACCAACAGCTTAACGTGCTTTCCGAGGCACGGAAGTAGCTCGGTACCTATGTAATGGGCGGTCATCCATCCAAGGACCAACCGAGGCAAGTGCATTAACCTGAAGATAGTCCTAACCTGAGTGGCTGTTGTATATAGCCACGATCTCATCCACTTCTGCTGACCTCTTCGTATGAATATAGGCGTGATGATCCGCTTAAACATGATACGCATCTAGTCTGCTATTAATAGGTAATAAGTAATAATATAATTAGCGCCAGTTTTGATCGGTAACATAATAATTGCAGTTTCGATGCACTGGTCAAGGCAATATCTGTTAATACTTGGTTAAATTGTATTTTGTATAACACCTATTATGCACTAGCTTAAATCCGCTCGCTGTCTCGTTGGTCGCAAGTGCGACTGCTGAGCGAGAGGTCCTGGGTCCGATGCCCGAGTCGTCCAAAGTGTTATTGGGATATTTCATCAGGAATTTGTCAGTAGAAGCCAGGAAGTCTGGATTTGTGCCCGATTTATGGCAAAGACTATATAACCATACTCTATGGCTGGCCCCCTATTACAAGGGACTAAAGCATAAATGCCGAAATGTGTTCTATAAGATACAGCTCTGCCTAACCCTTCAGGGATTACAAGCGTGATGTTATGTTATGTAAAATGGCGAATAAATCGAACTTATTAATTTTTAAAAACCTATCTATAGACACCCCACACGAAAAGGTTTGATAAAAAACATAGTTTCAGTTCCATGCACGTAAAAACTATTGAAACTGAACGTTCGGCTATTGAGGTACTCGTAACATATTTTTATAGGTCCTTAGATAAAATTCAGTTTTTATACTATAACGAAAGTATAATCATTGTTCATACGTTAGGCGCGTTCCCCTTCAATTGTGGTTGTGAAATTTCAAAATGAGCCGAGAAGTCTGAGAGAAATAAGAAGTTAGTAACTTGGTACAATAGAAAACGGTTCAATAAATTGAGGTTTTAAAGTGAAGCTATACAGAACAAGGCTGAGATTCGAATGTGGTTAGTATTAAAGGAGAACCACCTAACAGCTAACGTTCCTCGGGAAGAATTCTAGAATCTTCGTAGACTGCTCCCATTGGTGCTTCTTCAATGACATCCCTCGAGGTCCTCTCATTGGCTGTCCGAAGATGATGAGCTAATTTTGAGTCATGACGTGTATGTAGATAGGTTCCCCTAAGAACGAAACGCCTACGGTCTGTTGACAGCAATCAGCACACATCCCCAACATCATGCGTGAACAATAATAATTTATTTAAGTTTACCCGGAACCGGGAACCGGGAGACGCAACGTTGGTAGGCCTCCCACCTGGTGGACCGACGACATCGTGAGAGTCGCGAGCAACCGGTGGATGTAAACGGCAGGTTGCCGTTCGTTATGGCGTTCTATGGGGGAGGCCTTTGTCCATTGGACGTCTTATATCCGATGATGAAAATCGTAATATTAACTTACACCTTACTATTTGTATCGAGTCTGGTTCTTCTAACCAAACAGGCAGATGTGTTGCTGGGGAGTTTGTTCCGCCACTTCTTCTTTCCGGCAAAAACACTAGGAAGTGTCGAGGGGTGGGCGTTTTGGGGGACTGTCACTTGTAAATAAGTAAAGAAAATTTTGACGTTCGAAAAGTGCTGATTATCATCAGCCTAGTTTGAATAAATGAATTTTGATTTTAGACAAAATAACATGGTGTTTTAATTAATTATTGGAATCGATTCAGTTACGTATTCTAAACAAACTAAATCCAGGTTTCGCATAATTATACTAATAAGAAAACGAATCTAGTCACAAGACATAATAACTTCTGAAAATAGATCTCTATGAAGAAGAATGGTCAAGAAACAGTGGAAACATGTAGTAGGTAGGTAACAAATAAAACAACGCAATGGTATTAATAGTTATTATTAATATAATTAATAGATAATACTATAATAACTTAGTACTAAGCGTGAAGAAAACCAGTCCTTCGTTACAACAGTTATAATGCCACACTCATCGGTAAAATTGTATTACAAATAATTTCTTAGCTTCGTATTATAAATGCAAAACAAAAATATGTTGAAGAAAATCACCCCGAATTTACACAAGATGCAACATTTGTATCGAAAAGTATTCTAACATGCAATATTTAAAAAAATACCCGTCCGATCTGAAAAGGCAGATAGGCAGTCTCTGCATATAAAATTACTGGCATTCAGCTACATCTGGTTAGACTAGAAGCCGACCTCAACATAGGCTAGTATTTTAGTGCCAAGCACTCGGCATATAAATAAAAAAATTACTAAGCCGCACTGCAGGGCGCAAATGGTTCCATTTTGTACCAAACCATAACCATTTGACAGTTAATCGATGGACACTATGATAGCCACTGACATTTAAAAAGATACGCAATAGCCCTGCTGGGCACGTGTGGTGGATTATAGCCCCTCTCTTAGAGTGGAGGCCTGAGTCCCTGCAGTGGGAACATTATAGGCTGATGATGATGAACTGGGTTGTGGAGGCAGTCGCTCCATGTAAAATACTGGTATTAGGTACGCGTTTAGACTGAAACTCGACATAGGCTGAAGTAGCAGTGGCTATCATAGTGTCCATCGGTAAACTGTCAAATGGTTATAATTTGGTACAAAATGGAACCATTTGACAGTTAATCGATGGACACTATGATAGCCACTGACATTTTAAAAGACACGCAATAGCCCTGCAGCATGCCACCGTAGAAACGGGTTTTGTCGACGGAAGAAACGACAAAATGACAGATTGTAGCAAAATTTCATGTCAAATTGTATGGAAAAAGCTTTGTCTATTCTTGGAAGAATAGAGATAGAATCGCTATACTACGCGTGCAGATGTTGATGAGCTACTCCTCCACAGTTAAACGTTACAGACTGGTCAGAAAAGGCGTGTGTAGCATGTTTATATAATTAATTAGTGAGTGTTGTATCAGCCCATGCGCGGACGTCCCATACCGCGACCCATGGGCGCTCCCGCTGTCGGCATGTCGGCGCCCTTCACGTTCTTTATCGTTTCGTCTACGGACATGATCTGTGGATAAAAAATATTTATACGTTAGTACCGACTGTATTTGAGGATCAAATTAATAAAAATCGACGAAAATAAAACGTGTCAAAGGTGAAGTGGGGGCTGGTGGCGTTACTTTCTGGTAAAAATGTACCAAACTGTGACGTCGCGCGACTTTTCGAAGCACTGTATCGTCTTCATTTATTGTTTACGTGAAAAAAGAAAAAATACGTGTCCAATATTTTTTGGAAATCTAGCTGACGGACTAAACAGATTTTTTTTATTGCATGGTGTTTGAACTACAACAGTTAGTCAGTCACTCCTTGTAAAATATTGGTATGTATCATAGCTGTTACGAACTGTTGTAGTTCAAACACTGATGATATGTGAAGGTATACCTGTGCAGCAGCCTCACACGCAGCAATGATGGCGTTGGTCTTGACAACGGCGGGTTCCCACACGCACGACACATAGTTGTCTCCGATATCTTCCTTCTGGATGTCGATACCGTACCATACGTCACCTGCAATTGGAAAAGAAATGGTGTGAGTAAAACTGTAAAATCCCACGCCTGGGAAAATTATCCCAAGCCTAGAAAAATCGTCCCAAAACGTGGAAGAATGTTCCAACGTGGAAGAAATGTCCCAAGTCGGAAAAATAGTTCTAAACGTGGAACATATGTTCCAAGCCTGGAAAACTTGTCCCAAATCTGGAAAAAATAACGCCAATCGTGGAAAAAAATATTTCAAGAATAGAACAAAAAATCCAAACATAGAAAACAATGTTCCGATCCTGGCAACATTGTCCCAAACGAGGAAAACTTTGTCCCAAGCCTGGAAACATTGTTCCAAACGCGGAGAAAAATGTTCCAAGCTTGAAAACATCGTCCTAAATGCAGAAAACATGTCCTAAATGCGGAAAAAAGTGTCCCAAGCCTGAAAAAAAAAAACCGTCTTTCCACTCACCATTATGATGCTTGTTACGCAGCTTATTCAACAGGTTGGTGGCATCTAAACCAGCGTTATCACACAGCTGACGAGGTACTGCCTCGAAGGCGCGCGCTACTGCAGCCACTAGCAACTGCTCCTTGCCAGCCACCCCCTTGGCGTACTCGCGAAGGTGTTTCGAGATCTCCATGTCGATGGCACCGCCACCTGTAAGATACATAAGCATAATCTATGGTAATATCGTGAGGAAACCGGCATGTCTTGACTTGACTTGGTTCTGCCAAGTATATTCGAAGACATGTGACATCTACCAATCCGCACTGGGCCCGCGTGGTGGATTATAGCCCATCTTTATCATAGAGAGGAGGCCTGAGTCCCAGCAGTGGGAACATTATAGGCTGATGATGATGATTAATATAATCATCCCCCCCGAGTGTCGTTGAGTAAGTAGAGTACTTATGATATAAATCTAAAAAAAATAATTCACTGATAGAACGATACATTATTCGTCGGTGCTATAAATTTAAGATATTGGTTGTAAACCTCATTAATAACGTGGCAATGCCGCCATTCTTTTGGGCACATTACCGGCTGACAGCGTTGAGGAGCAGTTTTTTGATGCTCGTTTATAGTTTCTTATTAGTTTATTTAATAGTTTTTAATTAATGTACATATAATTAGTTTAACTCAATAAAAGTACTATTCTATCAGTTAGGATTAATTCGTTATTAGTTAAGGTTATCCTGTAATGGTAGATAAATAAAAAGGATTGTGTGGTTTTATGAAACCACGGTAAAAGTGAAACGTTTTTTCACACTATAGACATTTAACTAAAATTTTTTTGAATAATATTTTTAACATTATGGGTATAAAAATCGCTTTATCAATCTTAATTGTATACTTGTGACACAAATGAGTAATAGTCTATACACTACACGGTCAGCTGCTGCGAATAGGCGCCGCCATATTGGCCCTGGCTGCTCTGACGAGCCCCTTTCACTTTAAAGTCCATTTCACGAAAGAAGTCCCGCAGACGCAGCGCTGTATGTCCCGCGACATAATGTTGTTTCACAACTTTTGGCATCGTAAATAAACCTTATAACGCACTAATCCAATAATAAACTCACAAAATATCTACCACAACAAACGCACCTTGATAACATCGACAAACGACAACATGGCCGATCTGTTAAATTTAGTTCCACAATTGTCCGCGGGACTTCTTTCGTGAAATGGACTTTATATATTTCATCACGCGACATGCAACACACAGGCGAAAAAGTTAGAGACGATGTAATAAAAGTTTCACTTTAAAAAGAAAAAGGTATCAACTCACCAGCAACCACAGCATCGTTCTTAATGGTACGCCTCACGATCATGATGGCGTCATGGAGGGAACGCTCCGTCTCCTCGAGGAACTGTTCTGCTCCTCCGCGGAGAAGCAGCGTGCAGGTCTTAGCCGCTGGGCAGCCTGAGGAGTTAGGGATTGAGAAATTAGTAACATGTAGAGGTGATTGTATCTGTTTGTTAACTTACAATACAGCATAGCTATTCACAAACATTCGAATCGAAGTCGAATCGAGTTTGACACCTTTACGAGTATCAGATTTTTTGATCAAACGATTCGCCAATGCTATTCACAGCGTGGTGAAATATTTTATGTAGCCAATAAATTATCTTTAATGAGTATTTCTACAAGTTCTACTGTAGATTGTACTGAATATCCGTCGAGTAACTAACAATATAATTAAAAACAATTTAAAAATAATTTTAATTTTAAATGTATACGCAACGACTCTTGTGTATCGTATAGTACAAAACGGCGTCGTTATTCTGATTCGATTGCACTTCCGATAGCAAATAGCTGTGGGCAGGATTGATATTCTTCTTCGGTTTTGTGAACAGCGATTTTCGATAGTACGATCAATCGATTGAATATGACGGACAATCGAGTGGTTGTGAATAGCTATGTAGGTGGCGTTATTACAATGGATTCATAGAATATCTTTTTAATATTTACAGGTTGTAAGCCTCATTTTTACTATTATGATCCACACAGCTCTTCAGAAATTGGATCCGTTTGTTATAATCATTGGCTTACAACTTTGACAAAGAGATTATTAATTTCAGCTTGCACTAATGTATTACTATTTACTACCTGCCGCATTCAGAGAGCTTTAATGATTACTTAGGCCATCACTTAGTAAAGGTTTTGACAGTTTTGTCATACAAAAATACGTCAAATCTTTATTTAGTGACGGCTTAAGTTTATTATTATTATTATTATTATAAGCCTTCTTTCAGATATTTCGCTATAGGTTGGGTTCATTGTTTCTTGCATTGTCTGTTATATCTGTGTGCTTTATAGCAAAGGCCTCCTCCAACCGACTCCATTTCTGTCTCTCTCTGGCCAGCGACGTCCAAGCGCCGCCCGCCACTGTCTTAATTTCGTCCACCCATCGCCTGAGTGGTCTGCCTTGTTTTCTTTTTCTGTTGCCTGTGTAACAGTACATCACTAGTTTCGACCACTTGTCTAATCCTCTGATGGTGTGGCCTGCCCATTTCCACTTGAGCTTTTTGATGGTTATAGTGACGTCTTTTGTTCTAGTGTGTTTTCTAATTGTTGTAGTTCTTATTTTGTCCTTTAGTTTTTTCCCCATCATACTTCTCAGCATTGCATTTTGGCAGGTCTCGAGCTTCTTATAGTGCGATTTATTGAGAGCCCATGTTTGGCATCCATAAGTGAGTACGGGTAGGACGCATGTGTCGAACAGTTTACGCTTTATGCTCATGCTCATTTCCTTGTTTTTGAACACCTCCTTCAGGCTCCAGTACTGTTTCCAGGCATTTGCTATGCGTTTATCAATTTCTTTTGAGGTTACATCTGTAGTGGAGATTATTTGGCCCAAGTAGATGTATTCATTTACATATTCAATTTCATTGTTGTTTACATGTATAGGTTCTTGTTCCCCGTTTGTAATGGCCTTGGTCTTTTCCGTGTTCATGTTTAGTCCTACCTTGCGGCTCTCCCTTTCAAGGTCGTTTAACATTTTCTGAAGCTCATCTTTTGATGTTGAGATTATCACAAGGTCATCTGCGAACCTCAGGTGAGACAGATTCTCGCCATTGATTGTTAATCCATGTTTGTCCCAATCCAGCTGGCGAAATATTTCTTCCAGCACAGCCGTGAATAGCTTAGGCGATACTGGATCCCCTTGGCGAACCCCTCTTTGGATTCCTATTTGTTCTCCTTCCTTTTCCAGTTTGATTTTAGCTTTGCTGTTGGTATATATGTTTTTGAGAATTCTAATGTATTTCTTTTCTACACCTTGGTTCAAAAGTGCTTCCCATATCTTATTGTGTTCCAATGAGTCAAAAGCCTTGGAATAGTCCACGAAACAACAGTAGATGGTTATGTTGAATTCTTTGCTTTTTTCGAATAATTGACGCACTGTGTGGATATGGTCTATGGTTGAGTAGCCGCTTCTGAATCCAGCTTGCTCTCTCGGTTGATTTTCGTCCAGCGATTTGGTTATTCTTTCTAGGATGACTTTTGCAAAAACTTTGTAGATGTTAGACATTAAGCTGATTGGTCTATAGTTGTTTATGTTGTTTTTATCACCTTTCTTGTGAAGGAGTATTATTGTGGAAGTTGTCCACTGGTCTGGTATATCTTCGCTTTGTATAACCTCATTGAACAGGTACGTAAGAATTGGTACAAGGGCGGTTTGATTTTCTAAGAGGTATTCGTTGTAGATATTGTCTGAGCCGGCAGCTTTGTCTCTCTTTTGGGAACTTACAGCTTTTTCAACTTCTTCAGCTATTATTGTTGGTACATCATCTCCATTAGTTAGGTTAATTTCGTGGTTGGTATCTTTGCTGGAGTATAAATCTCGGAAAAATTCTGTCGCTATTGAGATGATTTCTGGACGCCTCGTCTTTAGTTTGTGATTTTTGTCCACCATGTTGGGTACCCAGTTGATTTTTCCTTTTAGCACTTTGGCCGCCTTTTTAACACCACCAGTCCTCTCAATGCATTTTTCCAATATTTCATATTTGTGTCTTCTCCGTTCCTTCCTCATGTTCGTTCTTATTTGCTTACTTAACTTTGTTATCTCTTTTCTTGTAGTTGCAGTCTTTTCCGTTGAAGATATTAGTTCGGATCTGGTTTTCAGCAGAACTTTAGTTTCGTTTGTTAGCCATTGTGTTTTATTCTTTGCTTCGTTTACATTTACTTCCTCTTCTGACTTCAGACACTTTTCAAATTCTTTATACTTTTCAATTAAATTCAGATGTTTTGTGTTTTCTATGAAATCTGTTAGATTAGTATTTAGTTGTTTCGAGTTCACCAATGGTATTTTATTTGCGAGTTTGATTTTAAAGGGTCTTGTTTTACTAGCTTGGAGTTGTAGTTTAGCTCTAATCATTCTATGGTTGCTATTGAAGTTGATGGTATTGACGACTCTGCAGTCCTGAAACAGGTTGGCTTTGTTGGTAAGGATATAGTCTATCTCGTTTTTTGTATGTCCATCGGGTGAGATCCATGTCCATCTATTGTTTGCACGTTGCTTGAATATGGTGTTAAGTATCTTCAGGTTTTGTTCGAGTGCAAATTGAATAAGTTTTGCTCCATTCCTGGTTCTCTTCCCTGTGCAAAATGGGCCCAATATCATCTCCTCTCCTTCTCCTCTGGATCCTGTTCTAGCATTTAAATCACCCATCACAATTAAGTTGCTATGTGTGTGGTTTTTCACTGCGTCTGCGAGTTTAGAGTAGAAATTGTCTATGTCTGCGTTGCTGGCTTGTTCAGTGGGAGAGTAGACTTGTACAAGAGACCACAATTCCATACTAGGTGGGAGCTTCAAATTGAGTATTGTAATTCGTTCTGATATGCCGATGAATTCATCGATGTAGGGTTTGAATTCCTTTTTTACCATGAAACCCGTGCCATACTGGCCTGGGGTATTTCCTTTGTAGTAAAATACAAAGTTGCCATGGTCTTCAATATTTTCTCCTAAGCGTCTGACCTCGCTTAAGCCCACAATTGACCAATTTACATTTTCGAGTGCTAGGGTAAGCTCAGCTAAGCTTTCGTTGGTTCTTAGGGTCCGAGTGTTGTAAGTTGCTATGTAAGTTAAGTTAATTGACGATGTTTGTGGTTGACGTTGACGTGCATCAGTTGGAGGGTAGTGGTCTTCATCCCCCACGGGGACCAGCCGGCTTGGGGTGCATTTTTTAATTAGTTGTGTAGATAAAGTTGCAGAGTTAGTTGTGTTTCGGATCCGGGTATCGATGGAAGTGTTTAGTTTTTTGAAGTCTCTGATAGTGAATTCGATCTGCCTCTTTCGATGTAGTTTAGTATATTGGGTTTTTTGATTTCTTTAGGTGTGGTTTTGGTAGAAGAGTGTGGAGAATTAGACGGCTTAAGTAATCATTAAATATCTCTGAGTACCGCAATAAACATCTGAAAAAGGCTTTCAAAGTAGGGAGGGGTTACAAAATTAAATAGCATGCGTAGTATGACGAGTTTACGACCGTAGACCGACAAAATGACAGATAGTAGAAACATTTCATATCGCATTGAAAGAATTCTGTCTATTCTTGGTAGAATAGAGATAGAATCGCCATACTACGCGGGTTGAACCAAACTACTTATTTATCTAGATATAGATCTTACCAGCGGGAGCATATGCTTTGTCATAACCTGCAGGAAAGTAGAGGATTAGGAACGAGGATATGGTAAATTAAGAGGTTTATAAAAGTGCAAGGATAGACCGTGAAATTTGATATTTTTTTGCCAATTTGCAGATCTGTGTCTGGTTGTATGTTGATTTAAATGTGATTCGCGATTGTAATTTTGTATGTATTTTCTTGCTAATAAACATTTTTGATTTGATTGTAATAAAATGGCTTATCTGGATTAAGGAGCTCGTGGCTTAATAAGAACTGCCACTCGGGTCGATCTTTAGGTAAAGCTGTGCTTGCCTAGGTCGGTCTGTGGATGGGTGACCGCCCGACATACCGAGTTTCCTCCGTGCCTCGGAAAGCACGTTAAGCTGTTGGTCCCGGCTGCCATATATAGATCTTTGGCAGTCGTTACAGGTAGTCAGTGACCTGAAATTCTGACAACCAGTCTTACCAAAGAGTATCGTATTACCTAGTATTAAGTGGGTTGTGGAGGTCAGATAGGCAGTCGCTCCATGTAAAATACTGGTATTCAGCTGCATCCGGTTAGACTGGAAGCCGACCCCAACATAGTTGGAAAAAGGCTAGGCAGATGATGATGATCTGGATTAAAATCATCAATACAACCCTCTAAATTAATTTAATCCTAAATTAAATTACTTTTTCATGAAATAGTCATTGACACTGACCAGCAAATTACAATGTGGCCTACCCTGGCATTTTTACCTTAAGGTGAATGCTCCAACTAGCCCGCGAAATTCAATTTTTTTTACGTTTTTTGCAATTTGCAGGTCAGTGTTAGTTTGTATATTGATTAGAATATTAATTGCGGGTGTAAGACGTATGTAGTTACAGAAATATAATCATCAAAATCATCAATACAAGCCTCCAAGTTCATAAAGGTGCAGGAACTTGAAAAAGTCATTTTTGCACCTTTATGAACTTGGAAGCTTGTATTGATGATTTTGATGTAATAATGTAATTCGCAATTAATATTCTAATCAACATACAAACTAACACTGACCTGCAAATTACAAAAAACGTAAGAAAATTTGAATTTCGCGGGGTGGTTGGAGCATTCACCTTAAGAAGTTTAAAGGAAGGTCTAAACTTGTTAGTAGATCTAACCAAAGAGATCGTCGTGCGAACATGCAACCATCACGTTCAGTTTATTTTCTCAACTAGAACTCAGGGTCCCCGTCGGGGCTGCGGGTTGTTCGAAAGAGATACCGCGACCTCGGCCTCAAGGGCTAAGAAGGAACATGGGTGGTTTTTAGTCAGTAGAAGTCTGACATTCTCTTTCGCTCTGCCCAAGAGCGGGAGGGGTTATTTGATGATATCCCACCCCCCAAAAAAAAAAAAGGTTGGCATCTTCTAAAATTTATCATCATCGACATCATCAGGAACACAGGCCTCCTCTCTTTGAGAGGAGATGTGCTGTAATCCACCACGCGGGCCCAGTGCGGATTGGTAGATGTCACATGTCTTCGATTTTTTTTTTTGGTTCTAAGACATGCCGGTTTCCTCACGATGTTTTCCTTCACCGTTTTAAGAGCTGCGCTGATGAAATAAATTACACAAAGTATTGTGCCTGCCTGGGTTCGAACCCACGACCCGCTGTTCGTAAGTCGGGGCCGCAACCACAGAGCCACCGCTGCTCCAAAATTAGTGCCTTCCAAAATTCTGAACAGATGAGTTACTTATGAATGCATATTCGCGCGACCTACCGCTTTGGTGAGGTGTAGGATAGATAGGATAATACAGGATGTAAATCAACCCATCACACAGCCGTCAACCAAGCATTCTGTACATCAAACTAAGTACCCCTACGCAAACATTTTTGCTGGGAAACTTTAGTTTTCATGTGTTGCGATCATTGATATAAAAACTAAAGATACGGTCGTCCGAACATTTGCTCGACACGTTCGCCATACAAAGAATCGGTGTAGTCTGCTCGTTAATGTAACCTTGTATAAGCGGCGTGGTATTTTCGAGTTATAAAGAACATAAATAAAGCTTTTAATAAAATTTACGACCGTACCCGAAGAGAGCCGATCGTGGACTAGTTCACATCTGCTTAGGAAAGACCGTTTTAGAACCAAGTTCGAGGCGTCATTGTAACATGCGGTCCACCCAGTCCTTACGCAGTAATATATAAGTCAATGGTTGCGATAGATGTCGTTGTCACCACAAAGTCACTAGGAAGGACAGCAAAGGCACAGACTGGTTCAGAGAAAGAGGAACAAGTTAAACTCACCAGTAAAGATATTATAGCGCTCCCCGCCGATCTGTTTCTCAGTGAAGTGCGCACAGGAGCCCAACGCCTCAGGCAGCAGATCTCGCACAGAGCTGAGTACTGCACCGCCACACGCGCGCTGTGTGCGCTTCAGGTCCTCGTCGGGGACGCGACCCGCGCAGAACATGTCGCTGTGGGTGGAAATAGGTTTAGATGTTATAAATGACCCCGTCGGGGCTGCGGGTTGTTCGCAAGAGATACCGCGGCCTCGACACAGAGGGCTAAGAAGGAACACGGGTGGTTTTTAGTCAGTAGAAGTGTGACACTCCCTTTCGCTCTGCCCAAGAGCGGGAGGGGTTATTTGATGATTTCCCACCCCCCCAAAAAAAAAAAAGGGGCACTTGTTCTCCCCACCATTGCGATAATTTTTTTGTTCTAGACCATACCTGGGAACCTCCTAGTTACGGAGATATTGGGGGTCAAAGTTCCAAATTTTTCACAGCTGTTTTTGTAAATACTAGTATTTCAGGTTTTAACTTTACTTAAATTACCTCCATGACCCGTTTACTATTCAAAGCATCCATAAGCACAATGATTTAACAGTGCTACATTGAGTTTTCACCGTAAAATGTGATTTTTGAACCAAAAAATTTTGTGTAGGGGCACTTAGTTTGATGTACAGAATATTTGGTTGACGGCTGTGTGATGGGTTGATTTACACCCTGTATAAGCACTTGTTGGGAAGTTACATGCACGTGGATTGTACATTAGCCTACTCCTATATGTTGTAATATTTTCTGTAACATATACTGTACAATAGGGGATCGGAAAAAAAAAACTAATTAGTCCGTCAGATAGATTTCCAAAAAATATTGAACACATATTTTTTTCTTTTTTCACATAAACAAAAAATGAAGACGATACAGTGCTTCGAAAACTCGTGAACTCCTCGAAAACGTCACATGTCAGTACATTTTTTACCTACAAATGACGTCACAACCCCCCACTCATGATCTTTGACGCGTTTTATTTTCGTCAATTTTTATTAATTTGATAAAACAAAAAACACGTATCCAATATTTTTCGATAATCTAACTGACGAACTAATTAGAATCATATTTTTTTGACTCAGTCCGATCCCCTATTGTTTGTTTTCCCCAAATAAATAAATACATGTCTGTGTTGTGATTTGGTTCTATAGTTAGCCTCATATACGACTGAATGATCCTCATGACTCTTCAGAAATTGGATCCGTTTGTTATAATCATTGGCTAACAATATTTTAACATTCTACCAACCTACACTGGGGCTTTTATAGTGACTTAAAGTCGACGCCCTCTCATAAATGATCTCCATTTTGGAAAACACTTTTAAACGCGTCGTTCTTTTTTAAAACAATTCATGGCATTCGCTCCATGTAAAATACTGGTATTCAGATGCATGCGGTTAGACTGGAAGCCGACCCCAAGATAGGAACAGCTAGGCAGATGATGACTCACCGATCAGCAAAGTACTGTGTAGCCACGTCTCCAATGGGCAGTTTGCTCAGCACCACGTTGGCACCGCTGGCGTGGAGTGCTGCTAGCTTCTCGTACAGAATCTGCCATTCAGCATCCACCACTTTCTGGTACTCCTTCACGGTGTCCACGCGTACCTGTGAAGGTTTTGAAGATGTTTAGTGACTGTTTCTTTGAAATTAAAAAAAAAGAAGATATTAAAACAATGTCATGTCAATCATGTTTGAATAGTGATGTTTATCGACTAAAAAAAATGTGATTCTAATTAGTCCGTCTGTTAGATTATCGAAAAATATTGGATACGTATTTTTTATTTTATCAAATCAATAAAAATTTGCAAAGATACAACGCGTCAAAGATTTGAGTGGGGGGTTGTGACGTCAATCACCGGTAAAAAATGTCATACTAATGTCTTAGAATATGACGTCCACGTCTTCATTGTTTGTTTACGTGAAAAAACAAAAAATACGTGTCCAATATTTTTTGGAAATCTATCTGACGGACTAATTAGATTTTTTTAGTTAACTACCCTATTATGTTTGTAAAAGGCCTCATAATACGTGTGATCCTCACGACCATTCAGAAATTGGATCCGTTGTTTATAATCATTGGCCAGAAAATGTATAAGATTTGTTAAATAAAAATTGATTGTTTTACACGTATTCACTTGCTTAGGTTTCACGTAATCACACAATTAAAATCAATCCTATATTGGTAAAAAAAAAAATACGTCGTAACATTTCTTTTTTGTACCACTTGATGTCACTGCATCACAGATTTTTTTTTTTTTACATTTAACAATTTTTTTTTTTTTTAATGAAAATTTTGCCCCACACTAGAATTTTCTCCTGTATCGTGCGTGCGTTTACAAACATTTAATTAACTCACATACCCAAACACCCAGACGCGGAACAACTATCTGTAAGCCATACAAATATTTGTTTTTTTTTTATTTGTTTTTTTTTTTGTTTCGTGCGGTGATCGAACCCGCGACACGCAGCGCAGCAGTCGAATCGGTCAGTGTCTAATCTAATCTCACGCCAACCGTGCGGTCAAAAAGTATTCAGATTTAAAAGAGTGTCCATTGAAGTTTCTTGCTCATTCTTCTCCATAGAGATCAGCGCTTTGGAATGGGCAACTACAGTACTTTCACAAGTTATTATGCCTTGTGACTGGGACTGTAGCTTCGTTTTATTTGTTACGACAGTTAATAAAAAAAAAATTTCGCAAAAAAAATCAGCTTCTGAAGTCGGTGACATTTGTTTGTTTGATTTCGTTTTTTTGCCACCGACTTCAGAAGCTGATTTTTCTTCTGAAGTAAATTTTTCACTTTTTGGTGTTTTGAAGTCGGTTGTTTTTTTTGCAAAAAAGTTTTTTTTACTTTTTGTTGTTAAATATCCTATACGAATATTTACAAAAAAAATTCATAAAATGAAAAGTACTGGGCCAAACTATGTTAATTTTTTATGGGACCAAATGGCAACTATTCCGCATCAAACGGAAAAAGAATCACGTAAATCGGATCATAAATCTCAGCGTAATCGGTGTACATACATAAAAAAAACATACCGATCGAATTGAGAACCTCTTCCTTTCGGGAAGTCGGTTAAAAAGTGCCTGTTTTGACTCACCTCAGCATTATCCCTCTCAGCCTTCAACTCCAGTTCAATATTGAGCAGAGCAATCTTGCAGTTGTCATAGCTCTTAGGTTGCATCTCAAATCCAGCATACGAGAAGGTCTTCTTGAAGGCTACACCGGCTACCAAGAACGAGTCTTCTAGGCCTCCACCGGAGATCTTCTTGATACCTGAAGGATGAAGAACGTTTTTGGATTTTAGTATACACTAACTGAAACTCAAATGGGGTTAGGCAGGACACCTGGCAAGGCGTAGAGATGGCAGGTGGAGTAAGGCTGCCACCGAATGGCGTCCAAGAACGGGGAAAAGAAATGTAGGTCGCCCGGCGGCGAGATGGGCAGACGATATGGTTGCCATCGAGGGAAAAACCTGGATGAGACTGGCACAAGAACGTGGTGATTGGCACCAGAAATGAGAGGCCCATACCCAGGAGTGGGTGAATTCGGGCTGTGGATGATGGATGATGATACACTAACTTCCTCGACTGCCTTGGTCTAATGGTCGCAAGGACGATTGCTTAGCACGAGGTCCTCGTTTTGATTTCCAGGTCGAGCAAATTGTTGAGTTTTTCCTCTCAAGAATCTATTAATTACCGGAAGGGCGCAACCAATTTTAAGATAAAACCAGTGTTCGACACAAATGCTATTTGTTGAAAAAAAAAAACTTGAGAGGTGTCAAGGAACACCCGGATGGAACGAAGTTATTGTTATTATTTTTTATTATGTAAAAAAAAAAAAAAAAAGTTGAAATGTAGAAATGAAAATATCTGGCTTGCTTTCTTTAAGAGAGAGAGAGACAGACAGAGAAACATGCGACGCCGCACAGCTTACAAAAGCTTAATATAGCAAAAAGTGTCGTGACAACTTTTCGTAAGAATTTTTTCCGTCTAGCCCCCTTTCACAACGCGCGATAAGGAACTTCGTTCCAAAACTTCGTTCCAATAAATAAATTTAAAATTTTAAAAAACATTTCGGCCCCATCGGTCATCCGATCTGCGAGCAATGTGCCCTGCCCACTGTCACTTATGTTTGGCAACAGGGGATCGGACTGAGTCAAAAAAATATGATTCTAATTAGTTCGTCAGTTAGATTATCGAAAAATATTGGATACGTGTTTTTTGTTTTATCAAATTAATCAAAATTGACGAAAATAATACGCGTCAAAGATCATGAGTGGGGGGTTGTGACGTCATTTGTAGGTAAAAAAATGTACTGACATGTGACGTTTTCTAGGAGTTCACGAGTTTTCGAAGCACTGTATCGTCTTCATTTTTTGTTTATGTGAAAAAAGAAAAAATATGTGTTCAATATTTTTTGGAAATCTATCTGACGGATTAATTAGTTTTTTTTTTTGTCCGATCCCCTATCCTTCACGAGTCATCCAGTGCAAGTGGTATGTAAGTATGATTTTACTTAAAAGCACTTACCAATCATATCCAGCGGCAAGAGAGGAGCGTCCAGAGACAGTACAGCATCCACCACCATCTTAGAGAAGTGTCCCTTCTGCCGGTGGATGAGCTTCGAAGACATGGCCGTGGACGCGCACTTGGTAAGCAGCTCCCTGATGGAGTTAGGTACATATAAGGTTGATTTGGGTAACTGCCTCATTGCCCACTGGGTTTTACCTAGTATTAACTGGGTTGTGGAGGTCAGATAGGCAGTCGCTCCATGTAAAATACTGGTATTCAGCTGCGTCCGGTTAGACTGGAAGCCGACCTTAACATAGTTGGGAAAAGGCTAGGCAGATGATGACGATGAACTGCCTCATACAAAGTATGAACACAGGATATCATAGTACTGTATTCGTTTGCAAGATCGGGACGTGTCTAGTCTAGGTCGAAAGTGGGGGCTGCGGGTTGTTCAAAAGAGATACCACAACCCCGGACACAACGGGCTAAGAAAGAACATGGGTGGTTTTAAGTCAGTAGAAGTCTGACACTCCCTTCCGCCCAGAGCGGGAGGAGTCATTTGGAGATTTCCAACACCCCAAAAAAAAAAGATCGACAGTGGGCAAAGCTTACCCAAGTCCCATTTTCGGTCGTACTTTTAACCATCTGGGATATTGATTGTACAGTTCCGGAAGTTAGAACTTTTCATTGGAAAATTTCTTCATCATTTGTAAAATGTCAGGTTTTGAGATATAAACCACTTGTTGACTAGACTATTATCAATTTGCCTGACCTAGGAGTCAAACAGTATGTCCAATACGGGAGCTAAACTTAATTATAATAAGCCTCATTTAGTCTATAAAGATCCACACGGTTCTTCAGAAATTGGATCCGTTTGTTATAATCATTGGCTTACATTGTTCTACTCTGTACTCTATAACTAATCTATACAAATAATTAAAATTCAAGTCATCATCAGCCTACAATGTTCCCACTGCAGGGACTCAGGCCTCCTCTCTAGGAGAGGGATGGACTATAATCCACCACGCTCGCCTAGTGCGGGTTGGTAAATGTCACGTCTTCGAATTTTTTGGTTCTAAAACACTCCAGTTTCCTCACGATGTATTTCTTCACCGTTTTGAGAGCAGTGGTGATGAAATAAATTACACAAATTAATGGGCCTGCCTTTTATTTTTTTGGCGGGTGGAAATTCATCAAATAACCCCTCCCGCTCTTGGGCAGAGCGAAAGGGAGTGTCAGACTCCTACTGACTAAAAACCACCCATGTTCCTTCTTAGCCCTTCATGTCGATGCCGCGATATCTCTTGCGAACAACCCGCAGCCCCGACGGTTAATGGGCCTGCCTGGGTTCGAACCCACGACTTACTTTATTTATTTATTAAACTTTTTTTTTTAAGCGTTGCCCCACACTGGGAAATTCTCCTGTATTGTGGGTGCGTTTACAGACATTTAAACTCACATACACAAACACCCAGACCCGAAACAACTATCTCTAGGCAATACAAATATTTGTTTCATGCGGGGATCGAACTCGCGACATGTAGCGCAGCAGTCAACCGCTTGAGCCACTGCGCGCAATGTGCTGCACGTAAGTCGAGGCTGCCACCATTGGGCCACCGCTGCTGTCTACGGGCAACAGCCAGTAATGAATAAGAAAGACATACCTCTGTTCCTCCGGTGACTTGTTATCAATTTTGACGGCCAACTCCTTGACGCGGTCTACTGCCAGCTTCGCAGCCACGCGGATTGAGCGAATGATGATGCGGGGATGTACTCCTGGAGAAATATACAAGTTTCGTTAAGAGGGTGTTCTGAGAGTTACCTGAATGTACCCTTTTGGTGTTAGCGTGATGTTATACAGGACGGAAGAGATACTGATGAACAAATGGTTACCACATATTCAATACATCATTCTGGTCCAGGGCCACATGGAACTTTATCATAGGTCATTTAAAAAAACTACCTATGATAAACATGAAGGTTTCCGTACCAAAACGGCAAAAAAACATGTTTGTTGTATGGGAGAGCCCCACTTAAATATTTATTTTATTTCGTTTATTTATTAGTAAACAAACTTTATACATTTTTAAATATTTCTTATAAAAACAATAAAAAAAACATTTATTTTATTTGTTGTTACAGCGGCAACAGAAATACATCATTTGTGAAATTTCAACTGTCTAGCTCTCGCGGGAGATACAGCCTGGTGACAGACAGACGGACGTACGGACAGCGAAGTCTTAGTAATAGGGTTCCGTTTTTACCCATTGAGTATGGAACCCTAAAAACAATTTCCTACAAAAATGCAATACCCACACAGAATCATCATCATTCTCTTGCCCTTATCCCAATTCATTTGGGGTAGACGCAGCATGAAACAAAGAAGTATGGAAGAAGAAGTTCTTCCATACTTCTCTGTTTCTCGTCCATCTCATTCACCCACACAGAATAACATTGTTTTATTAAATGAACAAAGAATTTTAATTGTGTGCAGTTTCAGAGTAATGTACTTTATGTTGTAACCATTTGTGTGTCAGTCTCCCCCCCTATCTGATACATTAAGTTTTATATGAAAGCCTCATTTGTGTAAACATGATCCTCATTGAACATCAGAAATTGGATCCGTTTGTTATAATCATTGGCTCAATATTGTATTTCTTAAAACATCAGAACTTTTAATACCTTCACACCATAACCAGACCAGAAATGGTTCAGTACAAAAAAAAAAAAGACGTGTGGCACTGGAGACTGCCGCGGTAAAGCTATTGCATAGCATTTTTTATCAACTTATGCAATTATAATTATTTATTTATTTTATTAATGCAGTATTTTTTATCCTTTGTTTTTTTTTCTTTGATATTAATTCAAGTTACACTTTGAGCGTGGTGACCGATAAAAAAACAATTTCTTTTCTTTTATTAAATAAATGAGTGTTAGGTTTTTTTCGTTACGGAATTTCTGGATTCAGTCCCCACGCTCAAGGCCCGCGATAGAAGCTATGCAATAGCTTAAAATAACTAACGTGAGGCAACAAACTGCGACAACGGACAACATTTGAGTAAGAGTATATTAGGATTCCATACCTCAAAAGGAAAAAACAGAACCCTTATAGGATCACCTTTAGTAAACAAACATCTACATAACATTTAACATAGGTGTAACAGACAGACAGGTATTTGTGTATGTGAGTTTAAATGTTTGTGAACGCACCCACGATACAGGAGAAATTCCTAGTGTGGGGCAACGCTTTTAAAAAAAAAGAAAAATAAAAGGATGCATGGAGGCGGAAGAAACGCCAAGGCACGTACTCCTAGAGTGCAGGAGCGTGGCAGATCACCGGGCACAAACTCTACGATCCCCATTAACTCTCCCAGAAGCCTGCAGCAGTCTGGGAAGGCTGCTAAAATTCTGGGACGACCTATGTTGGTTGGAGTAGGTATTCTTTAAACAGCACGCACAATGGCCCAATCAAGAGGCGGACATAAGCCCAGTTAAACTAAACTATAGGATCACCTTTTTTTCAGGAACGCGTGGAGGTATCGAGCTGAAATTCTACTGTCCTTTGTAGCTGTGAAAAAATCAAACTTCTAAGCATTGGCTAATCAAAAGATACAGCCGTTTATGCTGCAAATTTTCGACACTCGCAAGAGAATCAAAACTTACAGGGTACTTCCCGTGAACTCAGAATCTTAAAATTTGGTATGAAGCAACGTCTCATAGACGAAATTTCGAAAACCATAAATTTTACTTATATACCTACAGGTTTGAACAGTGTTGATATATGGGAATTTTAACGTTTTTGAATGACTGGCTGGTTAGTCTATGGTCCTTTAAAAAGATGTTTCGGTTCGTGTTTTTCAAATTATGAAGGCAGGTGTTAGAGTTGAGATAAAATATGGAACAGAGTTTGTAAATTAAAGAAAAGTTTATATGGATTAAAACAAGCACCACATATGTGGAACAAGAAACAGAACTCTCGGTACGCGATTCCAATTCAGACTTGGCCGGTTTTATACAGCCATTATACCTATCAAGAACAGACAAAAAAGTCTACAACCCAAAATTCTTTTAGCTTTTGACATACCTTCTTCAACAAAAGGTTTAAGCCTCTTCAGGAGTTCTCCAGCCAGGATCACAACTGATGTGGTGCCATCACCAACCTGAAAATAAAATTAACCATCATGTACCTATTTTAAAAGTGTGTGTTTTTTTGTTTTTTCTACATGTAATTTTAATATTAACCTTTTTTTTTTTGTTTGGCGTGTGGAAAATCATCAAATAACCCCTCCCGCTTTTGGGTAGAACGAAAGGGAGTGTCAGACATCTACTGACTAAAAACCACCCATGTTCCTTCTTAGCCCTTTATGTCGAGGCCGCGGTATCTCTTACAACCCGCAGCCCCGACGGGTTTATTATTAGCCTCATTTCTACTATCATGATCCACACGGCGCTTCAGAAATTGGATCCGTTTGTTATAATCATTGGCTAATAATAATTCCAAAGGGGATAACAGGAAGAAAATTGCCTTTTGGCTTGGTTAAGGATCTATTATCACCCTTTATTTGAAGGATAAGGATTTCTGGCAAGACTGATTGCTAGGTACAGTCCCAAGGAAAAATATGTATACACTTAGCAAAGGTCAAAAGCTATTTGGTATATAACAGTTGCTACTTTGAGCTATGACTTATTTCGTGATAGTACGGCTTCAAAACCGCTTTATTCCTTTTGTCCACTTTTAAAAGTTGCTTTTG
This sequence comes from Diarsia brunnea, assembly GCA_949774965.1. Lineage (NCBI taxonomy): Eukaryota > Metazoa > Arthropoda > Insecta > Lepidoptera > Noctuidae > Diarsia > Diarsia brunnea. The sequence goes on along the minus strand of OX459025.1, from coordinate 1,328,037 downwards.
TGTATACATATTGGGGCTTGTGACTGTGCTAGACCAGTACATTCATTCAAAATTAATTTATCCAAATTAAAGTGGTCTTTGAACATCTAAGACAGTCACACAAAAATTTGAAATACGAACCAACGGTACACATAACACATGTCCGTAATAAAATCAGCAAAAGAAACAAGCCCACCTCAGCATCCTGTGACTTGGCGATATCCACCAGTGTCTTGGCAGCGGGGTGCACAATATCCAGCAACTTCATGATGGTGGCTCCATCATTGGAGATCACCGCTTTGCCATTGTGGTCGACGATGAGCTTGTCCATGCCACGAGGGCCAAGGGTTGTGCGGACCTTGAAAGAGGTAATTTGTTTAAGGTTATGGTGCAACAAGTTTTTGATATGGGTTAAGTTAATGTTAGGGTAAACTTGGTAATTGCAACTAGGAGTAAAGTAAAGTTGATTTATATATATTATTGCCTGAAGACGGCCATCGTAACCGAGGCAGGCACAAGAAACGCTGGCGTGACGATCTGGACTAATTCTTAACATATTGGATGGAGAAGGCCATCAGCAAACAAACTTAGAAAGCCATGGCGGAGGCCTTTGCCCAACAGTGGGCCAGCGTGGGCTGATAAAAAAAAATTGATGAGAAGTTGAAATGTTTTATGAACATTTCCGACAGAATAGATTGTGCAAGTCATTGTGGTTTTAAGGTTGGTTTGGATTGGGGTAATTGTTTTACTGCTCCCAAGTATGAAGGCAGTGGACAAAAGTGTCTGTATGTCCTATTGTAAGCCTCATTTCTAGTAACGTGATCCACACAGTTTTTCAGAAATTGGATCCGTTTGTTATAATCATTGGCTTACAATGTTCTACTTTGGCTACACAGCTTATGTTTAGGCTTTTATTGATAATTCTAACATCTCCAAGAGCATATTCATGTACGGTAAAAACACAAATACTCACGGCATCGACAACCAGTTGGCAGGCATTGATGTTGGAGATGAGTTGTGGCTTCCCCTGTGACTGGTCCGTCCCCTCCTTCAGCACTAGGATCTGTGGTTGCTGTAACGTAAACATTGGTGGGTGTTTTAGCTGAGTTTTTGAAGAGACTGAGTCTCTCAGACCATGTTTGGTAAAGTGGATCATTTTGGTGGCCCGCAATCGGAGTTATGATCATGATTGTGTTGTGACAGAAAGCCACCTGCTGTAACGAGTCTTTTAAGCCTGTTACATACTATTGAATTCTTTGCTTTGATTTGTAGGCTCTGGTTGGTGTTGCCTTATGAAAATTCATTTTTTGGTTGACTTGGATTCGTGAAGTGGTCACACTGATTTTTATTTTCGATGCTGTCAAATTGACTTTGACATTTCTTGCTTTTCGACCTACAGCCTGGAATCAATGGAGTGATTTTTGAGCGCTCCAATAAAATCTCAAAATATAACTTGAGATGGGCGGCATCTAGTCCCTAATTATGTGGTAGCCGATTGCCCTTGTCATGATCCTAATTGGATAGCCTTTATTTTTTAAGGTAAGCGAATTCTTTGTGATTTCGGTCCGTTCCGCGTTGTCATGGCTATTTTGATAGCAGACGCTAATAGTTTCCGATATTTAATTGTTTCAGGATCTCTTATCTTCATTTGATAATTATTTGCTTGGATTAATTCATCTACTGATGACCACATTTTGATTTTTGGAAGAAACGGTGAGTTTAATTGTATATTGCTCGTAACGATTTTTGCAACGATTTCTAAATCGATCGCCATTTTTTATCCGCTAACGATTATTCATGTTTGTTTTCAGCCACAAGGCGTTTTTTTTCCATATTACTTAAATTTTTGAACGCACGCCTACCAAAATGCATATATCTTGGACCGCCGTTGGCAATCTCGGCGAATATCACCAAGATGCTCTTGGATAATCCATCAGGTTCCTAATTTAGTCGACGGAGTTTGGTATGGTTTATGATACATAACTTCAATTTATTTTAAAAAGTGCAATAATGACAGGTCTTAGAATAACAGCGATGTCATCTTAATTTTACACATTAGAGCTGTTAGCTTTAGAATTAGAAAGGAATTTTCAAACCAGCAGCCTTCGGGTAATAAAGTCGTTCTTACTTTTCATGATTGATTTTTATTGATGCCTTCCCGCTTGAAGATTAAAAGTCTCAAGCTCCCGCAGGTAAGTCTATCCTTGGCATAGTTTTGTGTGTACTCCAGGCGCCCGAATTTTCACTTTTACTTATTTTTATTTGGAGCACACCACACAGTTTAATTTCATTCATCTCACTCTCATCTCACACTCTTTTTTTTATTATTACAATTGTCGCTCAGCGAACAGGGACTTGAAGTAGGTTTGTCTGGTACCTATATACTGTCATTATTGCACAATTATTAAATAACTTATGAGTCTATTGTTTGCATTAGTTTGTTCTACATTGTTACTTCAATAACTTTGTGTTTATTTTAATTTTTGACTCATAAGTAGTACTTAACTTAATTTGGTGAATCTTTGTAAACAATATTTGGTGTTTACTTATTGATAATTTTGTTTATTGACCTGTTTGTTTTAATAACATGTTTTTTTCTTAGCAAAACCAACAGAAATGTATAGCATTGACCGTGTTTTGTTGTTCTCAACAGTAAAGTTATTTTAAAAACTAAGTTTAACTTTTAAAGAAAATAATTTAATCTAATTGTAAGTACAATATTGTACATTTAATTTATCTAGATTTAAGCTGCTTGTAAGTGATTATTGCACTTTTAAAACGATAAAATTAACTTAGTAATTTTTCATGGGAATACCACATTGACTTCAATACTTAACCTCAAACTTGAGAATTTATTTTCAAACTTTTAACTTTTTGAAATTTAGTTTTTGCTTTTCGTTTGCTATTCGCCTTGCTGTTTGTTAGTCATGGACAAGGGAGTTCAGTCTCCGCCGCTTCAGGATTCGGGTGATGTCGATACCTGTACTGCTGTTGATGCTTATGCTCTCAGTTAATATCATAGGAATTCTACCTAAAACTTATTCTGGTCATAGATACATACTTTCGGTTGTAGACGTTTTTACTAAATATTGCTGGTTCTTTCCAATGATCAATGCTACCACTAGAGTAATTTGTAAACATTTTGATAAAGAAATATTTCTCAAATTTGGTTGTCCAAAAATAGTAGTTTGTGACAATGGAACTCAATTTACTTCAAAACATTTTGTAGATTTTTTGAAAGGTTTTAATATAACCAAAATATTTTATAATACTTTGTATACACCTCAAAATAACCCTGTTGAGAGATATAATAAAACGGTCGAAACCTGCATATCGTGTTTTGTTAAAGATGATCATAGAACTTGGTCAAGTTTTTTGCCCAATGTTCAATTAGCTTTAAATAATAGTGTAAACCTTGCTACTGAGTTTACTCCTAACTTTCTGATGTTTGGTAGGGAGCTTATTCTTGATGCGTCATTACATCACTTTAGTAGTTCTGTTGATAACTTATCTCAACTAGAAATTTCAAATAGGAATGCTTATGCAGTTTCTCTTAATTCACTTAGTGTTATTTTTGTTAAAGTTCAAGCTTACTTGTTAAAGGGGTATAAGCGAAATGCCGCTTATTATAATAAAGGTCGGAAAGTCATTTCTTTTGGTGTGGGTGATATGGTGTGGAGAAGAAGTTTTGTTCAATCTCATGCTCCAGCATATTTTTCAGCTAAGCTTGCACCTAAGTTTGTAAAGTGTAAAATAACTGAAAAGGTTTCGGATAACGTTTATGTTTTGAAAGATTTAAATAAAGGTTCAGTGGGACGTTATCATGTTAAAGATATTATTAAATTTTAATTTGGTTTCCAAGTGTTAGTCTTGATTTTGATAAATTCTGTTTGAAGGTCACTTTTGACAGTGTGATGTACGTGTGGATGGATGATAGGTTATCGGTGGTTTGAAAGATGTATGTTAGGTAACTTCTTATAAATTTATTGAATTTGAATTCTTAACATTCTAAAAATAAAACTTAGGCCATTCTTGTTAATTAAATACAATTTTTTTTCACACTAAATGTTTTTCACATCAAAGGATCTTATTTTATGTTTTGTTCGTTTTTGTTGGATTGTATAAGATCTTATTTTTTTAAGGGTAACCTTTTACCTGTTTACATTTTATTAAGATCTTATGTAACCCTACACTTCAGGTTATTTTTACCTTGAGATCAAAAACTTGAACTCAATTTCAAGTTTTTGTAATCTTTTTTTTTCATAGTTTGAAATCATTCTATTTTCTCTTCGTCATAAATAGTAATCGATTTTTAAATCTATTTTGTGCTGTTCATTGACAGAATTGTTTCTCATTTTTACTAGAGTTTCATTCTCTTTAATGATCGGATTTGACTTTGTTAGTAACGCGTTCATCCTGGACTTTACTTTTTAGGGTCATTCTGTAACCTTTGTTACAAAATGCCTTATTATTTTTTGAATCTTGGTGTAACTTTTGACCTTGATTTCGACTCTTTTTTCCATTGTGCTCGGAAAGTCGGTGGTGTTGTGCCGATCACAATGTGGGATTTCGGCTCCGGCCATATTTTTTCCTTTTTCCCTTGTGTTGGACATTGTTGTTCCAATCACAATGCGGGATTTTTTTTTTGACTTTCGTCATTCTTTTTCTTTGCGTTCGGAAGTTCGGTGGTGATGTGCCGATCGCATTGTGAAACTTTGGCTTTCGCCTTTTCGTTATTGAGATTTCTCATTGGAGATCTCAATGATTTTTTGTGTTTGTCTGTGTTTGGGAGATTGGTAGTGTTGAGCCAGTCACAGCAACATTCTTTTACAGCTATTGTGCTCGGGAATTCGGTGGTGATGAGCCGATCACAGTACGCTTTCCTTTGTTTCGTTGCAGGTTGTGCCTGTAACAATATTTTAAATAAGGTCTTTCAGCTTTATTTAAAAACTTTTGTTTGGAGTTTCAAATTTTTTTGGATTGTTGGATACGGAGTTAGTCAGTGGCAATAGAGCCTAACTGCACTCAAAGTTGTACTGTTCCAAGTGGTTTGAAATTTTTAGTCGGTGGCGATGGTGCCTAACTGCACTAAAAATTGTAGTTTGTATTGGTAAATTGTTCGAATTCGTTTGAAATTTGTAGTCAGTGGCGATGGTGCCTAACTGCACTGTTTTGGAGTTTAGAAGCGCTAAGAGATTTCTCTCTTCGTTTCATTTAACTAGTTTTTATAACTTATATTTTTTTTCTGTTTTTCACAGATTTCATTTTTGACTTTTTGTCATTTGCATGTTTTTACTTTTATTAAATTCTTGAGACCTTGTCGTTTGACATTTTCAGAATTCATTTACACTTTGAATCTTTTATGATTCTTTTCTTTTTTTGGGAATTAGAAAGTTGTTAAGACTGGTCTATTGTGTTGAAGATTTCTTTCTAATAAAAGAAAGTTCCTTTCTTTTATTTTCGGGGAGGGATGTAATGTAACGAGTCTTTTAAGCCTGTTACATACTATTGAATTCTTTGCTTTGATTTGTAGGCTCTGGTTGGTGTTGCCTTATGAAAATTCATTTTTTGGTTGACTTGGATTCGTGAAGTGGTCACACTGATTTTTATTTTCGATGCTGTCAAATTGACTTTGACATTTCTTGCTTTTCGACCTACAGCCTGGAATCAATGGAGTGATTTTTGAGCGCTCCAATAAAATCTCAAAATATAACTTGAGATGGGCGGCATCTAGTCCCTAATTATGTGGTAGCCGATTGCCCTTGTCATGATCCTAATTGGATAGCCTTTATTTTTTAAGGTAAGCGAATTCTTTGTGATTTCGGTCCGTTCCGCGTTGTCATGGCTATTTTGATAGCAGACGCTAATAGTTTCCGATATTTAATTGTTTCAGGATCTCTTATCTTCATTTGATAATTATTTGCTTGGATTAATTCATCTACTGATGACCACATTTTGATTTTTGGAAGAAACGGTGAGTTTAATTGTATATTGCTCGTAACGATTTTTGCAACGATTTCTAAATCGATCGCCATTTTTTATCCGCTAACGATTATTCATGTTTGTTTTCAGCCACAAGGCGTTTTTTTTCCATATTACTTAAATTTTTGAACGCACGCCTACCAAAATGCATATATCTTGGACCGCCGTTGGCAATCTCGGCGAATATCACCAAGATGCTCTTGGATAATCCATCAGGTTCCTAATTTAGTCGACGGAGTTTGGTATGGTTTATGATACATAACTTCAATTTATTTTAAACAAGTGCAATAATGACAGGTCTTAGAATAACAGCGATGTCATCTTAATTTTACACATTAGAGCTGTTAGCTTTAGAATTAGAAAGGAATTTTCAAACCAGCAGCCTTCGGGTAATAAAGTCGTTCTTACTTTTCATGATTGATTTTTATTGATGCCTTCCCGCTTGAAGATTAAAAGTCTCAAGCTCCCGCAGGTAAGTCTATCCTTGGCATAGTTTTGTGTGTACTCCAGGCGCCCGAATTTTCACTTTTACTTATTTTTATTTGGAGCACACCACACAGTTTAATTTCATTCATCTCACTCTCATCTCACACACACACTTTTTTTATATTATTACACTGCACTCTAACGCACTTTTTTTTTTACTTAAAAGTATGTAAGGATATTTCTTAGAGGTCCATGAAGTTTCTTGCTCATTCGTCTTTATAGATCAAAAACGCATACATATTTGTCTGATGACTGTTGTTTGTATAAAGTCTGCCTTGGGATATTTTGAATTTCATTGTTTTCGTTGTAGTTTAAAACGTTTTTTCTTATTCTTATTTTTTTAAAAACATTGCCCCACACTAGGAATTTCCCCTGTATCGTGGGTGCGTTTACAAACATTTAAACTCACATACACAAATACCCAGACCCGAAACAACTATCTGTAGGTCATACAAATCGTTGCTGTAGAATGAAAACCACGTATGTCAAAAACGAACTTCTCTCTTCTTTTTTTGTGAAAATCAAATGAAAGCCACATATTTTATAACACGGTGAAACCAATAAATGACTACTAATGCCAAAAAAATATATATAATACTACAAAAACATTGAGGAAATGAAACATTTTTTTTGTTTCCTGTAAAGTTTGGATTCTGGACATACGAGGTTATCATTCTACAGTGACGAAATATATGATCCGTGCGGGGATCGAACCCGCGACACGCTGCGCAGCAGTCCAAACGCTCAACCAATGCGCCAACCGTGCCGTCATTCTTCTTATTTGGAGGCTGGATGCCAAATAAAATCAAACAGGGCATTGGGGCAGTTGATAACCAATTAGTGGTTAGGGTCCCTATCGCCGGTGTCTATTTTACGAATTTCCAAACAATGTTCTTCCTTATAATATTATTGTAATAAATTCTTCCCCTAAGACGAACCACTGACCTTTGATGGAGTTGTAACCTCTATTATGAAAGAATATAATAGCACTCATCATAAAAAACACACAATAAACTGTGTCACAATTAAACCTGGACATGACTTAAAATAGTAGGATCTGAATATCAGTCATGTGTGTTTATAAAATTTCCAAGAAGTACCTACAGAAAACAAAGTTAGTTAGTAAAAGTATTTTAGTTTTTAATAAAAATAAAAAAAAATCTGAAAATATATTAGAATTTTAAGTTACAAAAGGTGTATTAAACGGCACTTTATCCATTGAAGTACAAAAAAAAGTTTTAATGTAATTATTTTGAGCTTTTATCGCAGGTCACATGAACATTTGCGATCCTGAAGTCATACTTTCATAGACAATGACAATTGAACATCGATACACCGGAATTATTACTTTTACAATAAATATGGCTTTTTATCATGATTTGCTGTGATAATAACGATAAGTACACTCTTCCATACCCATAGCGTCTGTATTTCACGAGAAAATAAGTTAGAATCCACAAAAAAGTTACTATTTCTCGAATTTTAACCCTCAACTTTTTGTATCACTTTTTCACAATAAAATACACACAAATCACACAAAATATCAGTGCGGTCTAATTATTTACACCATGCTCTTTAAACCTGTGTTAATTAATATGCGAAGATACCAAGGATTATGCTAGAAAAATTAAATTGAATTACCATTTTGACTTTGATTTTTCCACAAACAAAACTGAATGAATGCCTTTGACAACCTTTTTGACACTTCTTATAAAAGTACTCTGTGACACTTCTGAACTCTTTGACAGCTGACTCTGAGTTGCTATGTTGTAAAACTTTGTATTGTTACCTCAAAATGGGTAAAGTTAAAATCATTTTTTTGTCAAAATAGCAAGAATTTACCACCAGAATAAAACAATTAGTCCTATCACAGCGTATTTTTCATTATTTTTAACCAAAAAATGTTATGACCAGTTTTTGTTTAAATCTGTGGTGAAGTAATTTTCACCGAGTTGGGTATTCCAAGTTTAGGTGTAGTAACTAAACGTGATTCTGATTGGCTATCCGAGAGAAATGGAACGGTTTCATTTAGAGAAGGGATCTAAACGAAATAAAATCGAGTTAACACATTGCTCGTATTGAATCGAACAATTTACACAAACTGGGTAAATACGAAACGGGCTCGCACAGAACGAGGGTACACCAATTATATCAATAAACGCCTTTAGAAGTAAATATCTCATCATACGTTGACTTATGAAAAAATATAATTATTTGATCCATCTCTATACCATATGAACTAAGAGCTGTCAGTAGACATCCCACAATCGAAAGTGTTTGCTGGGACATACGAACGGACTGGCAGACAGGACGAATCATTTGGCAATGAAATTATGAAACCCTTAATATTATAAATTAAAACAGATATTATTTTAATTATGCTTTAATTAGCGCAGAAATTAAAAACACTATGCATAAAAAAAAAATTGGTTGCCTGTAAAGTCGGTATACGGGCGAAAGTTTTACGTGACAACGAAAATAGAAGCGCAAGACATGAACCGGTGTGTATGCCTATCTCTCTCACTCTCTCTCTCTCGCTCTGGACGCGTGCCTCTCACTCGCTCTCATTGTGAGCGCATAACGTGAGCGGAGCGTAACGCAGTTTCTTGAAGTGTCACCCGGCAAACCAATTTATAAGACGTTGTCAGGTCAAAATGATCGCAATTGATATTAATCTGACCAAGTACAAGATACTCTATTTTATTTATAAAAAATAACAGCGTTCTGGAATATGTATAGTATGAATCAATAACCGGTGTATTTAAAGCACGTACATTAGTAGAATCATTTAGAATAAAAAATTATACCTTACAATTCAAGTCATTTGATTATTTTTCTAGTTTAATCAAGTAAATCGACTTTTTGACAAACCAACTTAGTCAACGCATCAACCAACGCCCCTCTCTAATTTCAAACGTCAAACAAAATCTTTACGGCGGCGGCGCATGTGACGTACTGATTTCAGAATTGCAACGAAAATTATTAAAGAATCAGCGCAAACACCATTAATTATTATAAAGAACAACAAAAATGAGCCGGCAAGTGGATATAAAGGCGTTAGTGTCCCTTATAGTGCGCGGAGATGGGTCCGATAGATGCCGAATATGTATGGGCGATACAAGCGAGGGACAAGTTAATTTGGAAGACACGGTGATGATGGACGAAGATAAGCCTGTGACGCTTGCTGAGTTGTTAGAAGTCATCACAGGAGTCCAGGTACGTTATTTTGGCATTTCCACCAGCTCAACATGAAACGATTTGTTTATTTTCTGTGAGAAACGGAACGGCATCTTCCCGCCCGCCGTCGCTCCGCTAGGTAACAGCTGACTAACTTGTAATTAGCAACGGTTATTATTTATTTATTTAAACTTCATGCACAAACGTGGTACATAGGCGGACTTAATGCCACAAGGCATTCTCTACCAGTCAACCTTAGGGTCAAATAGGACAGCACTGTGGTAGAGTACAAATATAAATAAATTAGGAGAATACTATTTTGTTAACATAAATCAATATACCTACATAAATGGTACATACTAATACATATATATTAAGATGAAATTAAATAAACTAATATATATTATAATACATACAAATAATTCAAAAAATGAGAAACCAAACAATAATTACCATGACCACCACACATTAAGAGCGACTCATTAAGCCATTTTGCTTTCCGCCTTTTTAATGCAAAGGGGTAGCGCGCCAGAGTTTTATGGCTGACACAGCGTAAGAAGATGACATGAAACCAGTACGGTGTGAGGGAATTTCAAGGAGTAGATTTTTAGAAGCTCGAAGATTACGACTGTGTGAACTGCCCAACACTTTGAAATATTTTTTAGGTAGTAAAATAAAATAAAATGCAAATACAATGAAACAATGGTTATAATGTAAATACTATGATAACTTTGGAACCGTTTGGTGGATTTAAAAGCTGTTTTTTGCACTATAAAGCTTGTTAGGACCTATTTTATTTTTAATATTTATTAATGACTAGCTGTTCCCGGCATGCGTTGCAATGCCCTTTTTCCTACCTACTACCTGCTTGTGTACCAACTACCTACCTACTACCTCCTACCCTACCTACCTACTACCCTACCTACCTACTACCCTACCTACCTACCTACTACCCTACCTACCAACTACCCTACCTACCTACTACCCTACCTACCTACCTACTACCCTACCTACCTACTACCCTACCTACCTACTACCCTACCTACTTACTACCCTACCTACTACTCTACCGACTACCCTACCTACTCTACTGACTACCCTACCTACTCTACTATCCTACTTACTACTCTAGCTACTACCCTGCCTACCTACCTACCACTTTCTCACCTTTTAAACCTTCCCTGGACCTCCACGAATAATTCAACACTATAATTAGCCAAATCGGTCCAGCCGTTCTCGAGTTTTAGCGAGACTAACGAACAGCTATTCATTTTTATATAATAATAGCTGTACCCCGCGTGCGTTGCAATGCCCTTTTACCTGCCTACGTACCAACTATCTACCACCTACCTACCTACATACTACTAATTTCTCACCTTCTCTGGACTGCCACAAATGTTTCAAAACCAAAATTAGAGAAATCGGTCTAGCCGTTCTCTAGTTTTAGCGCGACTAACTAACAGCAATTAATTTTTATATTATACGCAAACACCATTTGAAAAATCGTTTTTCTATTGGGAAAGAAACAGTAATTATTTGTGATTATTGTGATAATGTCGTATGGTCTGTTTGAAGTTGTCATTCGTTGACTGAACAACTGAACGTCACTCAATTGTTTTGCCTTCCCGGGACCTCTCCAGTAACACTTGAACTTTATGGGTACGGTATTAAAGCTCAAATTGATTTTACGTTTTAGTTAGAAAACGTTTGTATAGGAAAAAGAAAAGGGCTGTTTTTAGGGCTTTTCCGGCCATTATTCGAATTTTTCTCGCCATAAAAACCCTCCTTGAACTTCAACGAATATTTAAAAAAAAAATCAGCCAAATCGGTCAAGCCGTTTTCATGCCAAGTCGTGACAACGGAAAACGGGTTTCATTTTTATATATATAGATATAGATATATAGATTTGATTAATTATCTAAATACAATTTTACCGGACATTGAATTAGTAATTTTTGCAGATGACACAAATGCCATAGTGGCAGCAAATGACATGGTAGAGTTGACAGAAAGGGTGAAGGCTACGCTACAAGCTTTTCATTGGTGGTTCACAGCAAATAAATTGCTGATAAATAGTAAAAAGACTCAATTAATGTTATTTAAAACTACGGCCCGTAACAAAGATAATTTATAAATTGAATTAAATAAAGTCGAAATTGAACTCGCTGTCGAAGTAAAATTTTTGGGTATACGTATTGATCAACTGTTAAACTGGAAACCGGAATTAAAAGCAATTGATGCGTCGGTATCATCCGCATGTTACGCTCTGAGAACCCTGAGAAATGAAATCAGCATAGGACAGCTAAAAGTTGTATATTTTGCGCTGGTGGAGTCAAAACTAAGATATAGCATACTATTCTGGGGTAATAGCTATGAATATAACAGTAGAAGAGCTTTCGTACTACAAAAACGTGCAATTCGTACCATGGTCCGCATCTCTCAAGGGAAAGTTGCCGGCAACACTTTACTAATTTAGGCATACTTACAGTACCAAGTCTTTATGTACTGGTACTTTTGAGCAATATGGCCAAAAACATGCAAGACTATGAGACAGTTGAGGAACGGCAGATAAGGGAAAGCACCCGTAGACTAGACTTGAAGAATAGGAATTGCACTTTAAATAATCTAAGAATTGTAAGACACAGTCCACGATACCAGTCAGTCAAATTATTTAATAAGTTGCCTCTAGACATTAAAAGTATTGTCTACAGTAGCGGTTTCAAAACAAAACTAAAAAAATACCTTTTGGATAAGTGTCTATATGCAGTAGAAGAATTATAATTTTAATAATGTGTACCTACTATTATAATATTGATGAAATATAAATTTATTATTTTTGATTTTTTAATTTTGAACTTGTAATATTATTTGATATGCTATTGTTATGTTTTTGTGTATAAATTATGGTGTGTAAATAATACTATTAATTAAAATGACTCTAAACTATTACAATATTGAAGAGTTCATCAGTTGAAATGAAAATCATGTATTTATGTGTGTAATAATAAAAAAAAAGAGGAGTGTGTGTGTGGGAGATGAATTAAATTAAACTGTGTGGTGTGCTCCAAATAAAAATAAGTAAAAGTGAAAATTCGGGCGCCTGGAGTACACACAAAACTATGCCAAGGATAGACTTACCTGCGGGAGCTTGAGACTTTTAATCTTCAAGCGGGAAGGTATCAATAAAAATCGATCATGAAAAGTAAGAACGACTTTATTACCCGAAGGCTGCTGGTTTGAAAATTCCTTTCTAACATTAACAACTCTAATGTGTAAAATTAAGAGAAAATTGTTGTTATTATAAGACCTGTCATTATTGCACTTTTTTAAAATAAATTGAAGTTATGTATCATAAACCATACCAAACTCCGTCGACTAAATTAGGAACCTGATGGATTATCCAAGAGCATCTTGGTGATATTCGCCGAGATTGCCAACGGCGGTCCAAGATATATGCATTTTGGTAGGGGCGTGCGTTCAAAAATTTAAGTAATATGGAAAAAAAAAACGCCTTGTGGCGTTTCTTCCAAAAATCAAAATGTGGTCATCAGTAGATGAATTAATCCAAGCAAATAATTATCAAATGAAGATAAGAGATCCTTAAAAAATAAAGGCTATCCAATTAGGATCATGACAAGGGCAATCGGCTACCACATAATTAGGGACTAGATGCCGCCCATCTCAAGTTATATTTTGAGATTTTATTGGAGCGCTCAAAAATTCACGCCATTAGGTCCAAGCTATACATTTCTGTTGGTTTTGCTAAGAAAAAAACATGTTATTAAAACAAACAGGTCAATAAACAAAATTATCAATAAGTAAACACCAAATATTGTTTACAAAGATTCACCAAATTAAGTTAAGTACTACTTATGAGTCAAAAATTAAAATAAACACAAAGTTATTGAAGTAACAATGTAGAACAAACTAATGCAAACAATAGACTCATAAGTTATTTAATAATTGTGCAATAATGACAGTATATAGGTACCAGACAAACCTACTTCAAGTCCCTGTTCGCTGAGCGACAATTGTAATAATAAAAAAAAAGTGTGTGTGAGATGAATGAAATTAAACTGTGTGGTGTGCTCCAAATAAAAATAAGTAAAAGTGAAAATTCGGGCGCCTGGAGTACACACAAAACTATGCCAAGGATAGACTTACCTGCGGGAGCTTGAGACTTTTAATCTTCAAGCGGGAAGGCATCAATAAAAATCAATCATGAAAAGTAAGAACGACTTTATTACCCGAAGGCTGCTGGTTTGAAAATTCCTTTCTAACATTAACAACTCTAATGTGTAAAATTAAGAGAAAATTGTTGTTATTATAAGACCTGTCATTATTGCACTTTTTTAAAATAAATTGAAGTTATTTATCATAAACCATACCAAACTCCGTCGACTAAATTAGGAACCTGATGGATTATCCAAGAGCATCTTGGTGATATTCGCCGAGATTGCCAACGGCGGTCCAAGATATATGCATTTTGGTAGGGGCGTGCGTTCAAAAATTTAAGTAATATGGAAAAAAAAACGCCTTGTGGCTGAAAACAAACATGAATAATCGTTAGCGGATAAAAAATGGCGATCGATTCAGAAATCGATGCAGAAATCTTTACGAGCAATATGCAATTAAACTCACCGTTTCTTCCAAAAATCAAAATGTGGTCATCAGTAGATGAATTAATCCAAGCAAATAATTATCAAATGAAGATAAGAGATCCTGAAACAATTAAATATCGGAAACTATTAGCGTCTGCTATCAAAATAGCCATGACAACGCGGAACGGACCGAAATCACAAAGAATTCGCTTACCTTAAAAAATAAAGGCTATCCAATTAGGATCATGACCAGGGCAATCGGCTACCACATAATTAGGGACTAGATGCCGCCCATCTCAAGTTATATTTTGAGATTTTATTGGAGCGCTCAAAAATCACTCCATTGATTCCAGGCTGTAGGTCGAAAAGCAAGAAATGTCAAAGTCAATTTGACAGCATCGAAAATAAAAATCAGTGTGACCACTTCACGAATCCAAGTCAACAAAAAATGAATTTTCATAAGGCAACACCAACCAGAGCCTACAAATCAAAGCAAAGAATTCAATAGTATGTAACAGGCTTAAAAGACTCGTTACATGTGGTATTCAATTATTTATTAATGTGTTTGATTATTTAATATTTTTGTTTTTTAATGGATTTGATGTGTTATGTTTTAATTCGATTTTTGACATTAGTGAATTTCTGTGATGACGAATTTATATTTCAATTTATGTAAGTAAATGTTTTTGACAACAGATGAATTTCAATGGTAGTTATGATATTCTTTTCTAAATGGATTATTGTAAAGATTGCTAATTATCTATTATCTTAAATGACAAGTTTTCTTATCAGATTCTATGAAATATGATTTTAATTGCTGACCTTAATGAAGTTTTAGCATGTCTAAATAGTTTAATGAGTTTTTGGTTTAAATGAATTGTAATTATAATTTTCTTTTTAAATTAATTATCATTGAACATTGTATTATGTTACTGTTGGTCTGACTATTCTTCCATATAACTGGTTAATATTAGTGTATTTGTTAATATTTTAATTTCTTATGTTGACATTGTTTTATTATTAACTTTTGAATAGCGATGGAATTTGTTTTTTAAATTTGTAACTATACTGTCTCTTATGTTCTTTTGTTTTGTACTCAATTACCTTTTTTGTAACACATTCAAATACAATGTAAATTGTTATTGAATAAATGAAATGAAATGAAAAAATGAAATGAAATGTTCACTAAGCATAACAACAAGATATACTTTTTACAGTTAATTATTCACATTTAACACCAATAAGCAATTTAGTTATGCGAGCACATAAGGATACATGTTGACGCGCGCGCGGTCGGTCCAGTGAGTGCGCCGATCCATGTGATTGCGCCGATGTCCCTCCCACGCTGCAGACTATAAACTTCGTTTTATTGTGTACTTGTAATTTGCCTTGCTTGTTAGAAAACATTAGAAATTACGGATATTTGATAAATTAATTAAGAATAGAAATATATGTAGTTTTTTAATATGAATGCATTGCTTTATTTGATAAAAGACTGAAGTGATTGTAATTACTACAAAATTGATAACACCAAGTTTCTGTGATGATGAAGATTGTTTGACACTGTTTTTTCTCGTCTATTTCTTATATAGGATGACAGGTAAGTGACCGATAATTAAAGACATGATTGTACTCATGATAACAAACAACTTTTACTGTGGGTTCAAACCTGAAATCGCGAGAAAAACATCTAAGTCGGTCACTAAAAATTACCAGTCACCATTGATATAAAAACTAAAGATACGGTCGTCCGAACATTTGCTCGACGCGTTCGCCATACAGAGAATCGGTGCAGTCTGCTCGTTACCGTAACCTTGTATAAACGGCGTGGTATTTTCGAGGTATAAAGAACATAAATAAAGCTTTTAATAAAATTTACGACCGCACCCGAAGAGAGCCGATCGTGGACTAGTTCACTTCGGCTTAGGTAAGACCTTATTGGGACCACGTTTGTGGCGTCATTTTAACATGGCGTCCACCCAGTACTTACGCAGTAATATATAAGTCAAAGTCACCCTATATTTCAACTATTAAAATAATTTATTGGGATGAACTAAACTGAAATACTAGAACGAAGCGGGATAGAAATTTACAAAATTCTAAGGAATTGATATTGAAACAAATGAATAACCTATCTGAAATAGTTACAATAGGGTACTTGACTACTGTTAAAATATACAAAAATGTTATTTCAAAGAACTAACAGAAATAATAGGATGTTAAAAAAAGTAATAAAAATGGAATAGCTGCTCTACACGCTTAAGAAGTTTGGTGGGGGCACTTTCTATCCTTGACGCGCAAAACGGCCATTTGTACCACGTAACTATGGTGGTATGAGTTATGACGTCACATCTTCATAGCGCTGTCTTTGTCTAGCAAGTCATTTTAATTCGGATAAAACTGAGCCATTTTTTTAGCTATTACACTAGTTTTTTTACTTTTGCCTATTTTTTTGTTTACTGTTTCCAGATCACTAGTAAAATAAAAATTGTCAAGAACCCAATTATTAATTGCTAGTTCAGATGCCACAGTACATCAAGTTATTACAATCTATCCGATTTCTTTAATAGATTTTAACTTTATTTCTAACTAGCGACCCGCCCCGGCTTCGCACGGGTGCAATGCTGATACTAAATTAAATACACTACAGAAAAACTATGAACGTTGTATATAAAAACATAGCGGCCCGCTCCGACTTTGCACGGGCATAAAATATATATGCCTATGTCACTCAATGAAAACATGATTAAAATCGATCCAGTATTTTTGATTCATTCATTACTGCCCTTGGCCTGCACGCATTAAATTTGGAGTAAAACAATTCCTCTTTCCCTATACTTACTATGAAGATTTCCTGCTATCTTTGGAATATCTAAATTCATACAATTTTTATTACATTACACATTTTTACTTATTTACTTTTTACATTTTTAGGTATTTATTTTATTTTTACAACAATTAATATATTACAGGATGTCTTTATACACAACGTTCACAGCTTTCTTGTCATTAGACAATACAAACATGTTTAACATGTGTGTGTTAACATGTTTTCTCTTGAGGTTACTCTTGAAAGAGCGACATACAGTTGGCCATGTGAAAAACAGTCAACGCTCAAATCTAAGCCTGCAACGTTGAAGGTTTGACCTTGCGATTTATTAATGGTCATTGCAAAAGATGTCTTTACCGGAAACTGTAAACGTTTAAATTGGAAGGGTAAATCCGATGGTATCAGAGGGATTCGGGGAATCAATACACCGACCGGTACCGCCCGCCGCAAACGCAAATTTTAAATTTGTAATATCTCCGAAAATATTTGTTTAATTTACATGCTGTAAGAAATCATATTGATCTATATTAATTGCACACTGTATTTAAGGTACTTAATTCGTTAAGGATTAATGTCGTATTGCTTAAAATAGCTTCGTAAATAAGCCATTTTTTCACGTAAAAAGTAAACAATAAAAATGGTTAATGTGGGTTATCCCTAAAATATAAACATATACCATCGCGGACTTTTTTGTAGACCTTTTTATGGTGTACAATACTGTAGTACATTAATTTGATCTAACTCGTAGGGTTTAGGCAGCGTTTTTGCTAAATTGCTAAATAAGCCCAAAAAAATGGGTTAATTTACGACATCACGTTAGAAACCTCTAAAATGAGCAATGTTGCCTTAGTATATGATGCATGTATTATACATATAAACCTTCCTCTTGAATCACTCTATCTATTGGAAAAAACCGCATCAAAATCCGTTGCGTAGTTTTAAAGATTTAAGCGCACATAGGGATATAGGGACAGAAAAGGCGACTTTGTTTTATACTATGTAGTGATAGTGAAGCCTTAGGTTTGGATTGGGAAAATATATCACAGTTTCGGTTAACTTGATGAGGCTACGAATTTCTTGCTTAAAATAAACGCCTTAGAAAACGCTGTATTTTGGGCAATTTATATATAACTGTTCCTACGCATATTGACTAGGGACAGTCCGGTCTTGGATCCTAACTTCAACAATATGACTATTTCCTGATTATTTTTTTACAGATGAAAGAAGAATCCTTAGTACCAGTAGGCGCATGTGTCGGCTGCGCTAGCACAGTCCTCGCTGCACAAGAGTTCCGCATCTTTGTGAGGAACTCAGAGAAACTATGGCGGAAAGCAATAATCAACCTCTCTACCCTGCCAAGCTCAAGTGCCCCTTCCGTCAAATCAGTCTGCGCCTTCATTAAAACAGACCTCTCCATGCAAACATTCAAAGACTACAACACTAACGATGCCAAAACGATCATAAATCGATTAAAAAATCGAGTCACGAAAAAAACAGTCGAAAGGAAACCGAGAGGTGCCCGCACTGGACCTCCTTGTACTTGTACTGACTGCGGTAAGGGCTTTCTAAGTCCATACTACCTAAATATGCACTTACGAAATAGTGGGCACAAGGAGGCCTGTCTCACTTGTGGATCAGTCTTCGTTAGAGGGAAACAGATGCAAGAGCATCTATCTTCAGTACACAATGAGGTTGTATTCTTATGTAAAAAGTGTCCCATTCTATGCCCAACTGAAGCGCAATTGAAAAAACATGTGAAAAAAGCACACAAAGCTGGAGCATTGACATGTACCGATTGTGGAAGGACCTTCCCCAGAAACGCTTCCTTTGAATGTCATGCACAAATGCACGCGGTCAGGACTTGTCGTGCATGTGGTGTACAGTTCACCAATCGAGGCTGCTATAGAGAACATAGAGCTCAATGCGAGCCAGATGCCAAGCCTAATGCCCAAGACGTACCTAGGAACCGACGCTCCAACATCCGTGACCCTGCAACCTTTACCTGCGATGATTGTGGCAAAACGTACAACGCGAGACCTCAACTAAAGAACCACATCCTCTGGATTCACATGGATATACGACCTCATCAATGCGATTGGTGCGGAAAAAGGTTTTACACTCCCGCAAGACTGGCCGAACACACAGTTGTACATACCCGCGCTCGAAA
The DNA here is from genome assembly GCA_949774965.1 of Diarsia brunnea. NCBI lineage: Eukaryota > Metazoa > Arthropoda > Insecta > Lepidoptera > Noctuidae > Diarsia > Diarsia brunnea. The sequence continues at coordinate 1,308,815 of OX459025.1, read as the reverse complement.
TTTCGAATGTGACATTTGTGGCGCGAAACTCGTTTCCAAAATGGCCGCCGTTTACCATAGACGAAGACATACGGGTGAGAGGCCGTACGAATGTGTAGATTGTGGCGAGAAGTTTATTTCTGCTTCTCTTAGGTCGGAGCATGCTAAACGTAGGCACAATAAGGGATATAGGTTGCCTTGTCCGAAATGCCCTGCGAATTTTGTTTGGAGACATGAGCTGAATAAGCATTTGGAAAAGGCGCATAAGGATCTGGAAGAAACTGCTCTGGTATGGCCGTAATGACGATCTAGTTAGTTGAATCAGAGAGTGCATGTCGTTGGCGTTGCTATTTTTTGCGCTCCGACCCACATGTCATCTTGGCAAACTCATATAAAGGGCGCGGGCGCTGAACTGGTCGAGAGTATGGCAGGTGTAATTTCACGTATTAATATGGACAGCACACAGATCCGTGAGACCACATGGGAGGTCTTTGGATTATTATGGTACACCTTGTACTGAATCCAGTCGTATCAGCGCGGTATGTCTTCAGAATTTTACTTTTGTTGTAAGTTAATATAGAGGGTAGAAGTGACAACGACACTAAACCGTTTTATTTAGCGTCCGTGTCCCTTCTATCTTACTACGACGTGACGCTAAACCGTTTTAGTTAGCGTCCTTGTCGCTTCCATCTTGAATTACACCAATCCGAAATGTCCATAGTTCAAACTCTTTAAGAAGGCCAGTTCTATAGCTATTTTGAAAACTTTTTCTTTTTTCTGTTTTTAAGTATTTCACGAGCAAGGAATCATTGCAATTTTAGCCATAAACGTATATTTGCACATGTGCGTGTGGTGTGAGGGCCCGTTTGTTAAAACTCTGTAAAAATGTGCTTAGGATTTAGTGAACATTCCCCAACAATTGTGAAAGTTGGAATCAGATTTTGTGAAAGTCATATAAGCGAGTTATTGACTGTAAAGTTGGGCCCTCAGTTCTCACATAGAGGATTGAGGGCCCACCTGTACCTGAAAAACTATGTACACTACAGAAAAAGTCTTTATGCCCAAATCTTACCTAATGCCGAACAAAATTTGTGAAAACAAGATACCTATTATTGCAAAACACTGTCCTACAAAATGGGCCCTCAATTCTCATACACTTAAAAGTTTGTCACGCAAATAAAATGAATCCATTAACTTACAGCTACTGTTTGAAATCCTATTAGCTACTAAATAAATTGTGAAAATTTGTGAAAGCAAGAACAGATCACCACTTCTTGTTGTTTGAAAGTTATGACCCTGATAAAAATCGGGCCCTCAGTCCTCCATTTTTTTGTATTCTTTTTGTTACTCCTAACATATGAAAAATAAGCCAAATATCAAACTGTCTGTAAGGAGTTTTCTCAGGGTTAGATATTTGGGCTATTTCAATGAGTCACGTACGTTATATATTAGTAAAAGTACACTTCTGGACACATCTATCGGCCCACCTTGTATTTTCAGTTTCGTTTGGTCCTAGCTAAAATTTTATATTAGGTCGAGCAAAAAGTTTTTATGCAGTTTTGAACCTGGCACATTCACAATTTCATTCAATAGTCTTTTTTTGAATTTCGAACACAGAATTTAAAGAAACAAAAGACAATTTGGAGCCTGTTTGTTGATATCAAACAATCGAATACTAAGAAAACTTGGTTTACTTGGATTTAATTCTTGAAAAAGTGATTGATATCTTTGGTTTTGCAACAAACATTACTTATTCTTAACATTAAGGTGAGGTTCTATCAATAATCTATGGATACTTCACCTGAAGTCGCCGCCCAAGCTGTGGCACTTATTCAGGCCGGACACAGCCAAAGAAACGTGAGTGCTCAACTTAATTTAAGTCGATCTGCGGTCCGAAATGTTTATCGGAGGTACCTAGAGACTGGCGGCTTTGTTCGTCGCCAAGGAAGGCCACGATCTCGGGTCACAACTGAAAGGCAGGATCGATTCATCGTGACGACCAGCTTGAGAAATCGTCACCTTACCTCCATTGAGATACAAAACCAACTTCGCGACTTCCACGGAGTATCTGTGAGCGCTCGAACTGTTCGGAGAAGGTTAAAAGAACGCGATATGGTACCACACAAGCCAGCTAATGGGCCCAAACTAACGCGAGCCCACCGAACAGCGCGCCTTCATTTCGCACGCAGTCATTTAAATTGGACACAGCAAGATTGGAGCCGTGTACTCTTTTCTGATGAGTCTAAAATTGTGTTACATGGCAATGATGGAAGGAAGAAGGTCTACCGACGTAAGGGAGAGCGTTTCGCACAATGCTGCTTTGAAGAGAGGGTTGCTTATGGCGGTGGCTCATGGACTGTCTGGGGCGGTATATCCGCGAGCGGCAAAACTCAACTTCAACGATCACATCATGCGTAGCTGTAAAAGAGCGTATAGAAATTTAGGTTTCATGCTTCGTACAGTGCGAGGGTTCACGAATGTGAAGGCCATTGTGGCATTATATAATGCATTGGTGAGGAGCCAGTTAGAATGTAATGCAGTCATCTGGGCTCCGCATGAAGCTAAATATAGTCTCATGCTGGAGAGAGTACAAAATAAATTTATTAGATATTTGTATAAACGGTATTATGGGGTCTATCCCTTTTACCCGTTAATGTATCCCACTTTATTTATTTTAGGTATGGTAGGATACAATGAGCTAAGGGTTAGGAGGGAGCTTGCACTCGCCTCATATATATTTAAATTACTAGCTGTTCCCGGCATGCGTTGCAATGCCCTTTTTCCTACCTACTACCTGCCTGTGTACCAACTACCTACCTACCCTACCTACCTACTACCCTACCTACCTACTACCCTACCTACCTACTACCCTACCTACCTACTACCCTACCTACGTACTACCAACCCTACCTACCTACTACTCTACCGACTACCCTACCTACTCTACTATCCTACTTACTACCCTACCTACTACTCTACCGACTACCCTACCTACTCTACTATCCTACTTACTACCCTACCTACTACTCTACCTACTACCCTGCCTACCTACCTACCTACCACTTTCTCACCTTTTAAACCTTCCCTGGACTACCACGAATAATTCAACACTATAATTAGCCAAATCGGTCCAGCCGTTCTCGAGTTTTAGCGAGACTAACGAACAGCTATTCATTTTTATATAATATAGCTGTACACCACGTGCGTTGCAATGCCCTTTTACCTGCCTACGTACCAACTACCTACCACCTACCTGTTACCTATCTACCTACATACTACTAATTTCTCACCTTCTCTGGACTGCTACAAATGTTTCAAAACCAAAATTAGACAAATCGGTCTAGCCGTTCTCTAGTTTTAGCGCGACTAACTAACAGCAATTAATTTTTATATTATACGCAAACACCATTTGAAAAATCATTTTTCTATTGGGAAAGAAACAGTAATTATTTGTGATTATTGTGATAATGTCGTATGGTCTGTTTGAAGTTGTCATTCGTTGACTGAACAACTGAACGTCACTCAATTGTTTTGCCTTCCCGGAACCTCTCCACTAACACTTGAACTTTATAGTACGGTATTAAAGCTCAAATCGATTTGACGTTTTAGTTAGAAAACGTTTGTATGGGAAAAAGAAAAGGGCTGTTTTTAGGGCTTTTCCGGCCATTATTCGAATTTTTCTCGCCGTAAAAACCATCCTTGAACTTCAACGAACATTTAAAAAAAAAAAACAGCCAAATCGGTCAAGCCGTTTTCATGCCAAGTCGTGACAACGAAAAACGGGTTTCATTTTTATATATATAGATAGATAGATAGATTGAGAGGAAAGGTGTACAATGCTCTTATTTTAAGCCAATTAAGTCTGTGTGTTCCGGACAGGTACGTGTGGCGACGACGACAACCACGACTGCTAGTGGAGCCGCGGTCTCGGACCAACCTTTTACAGGAGGCTCCCCTGACGCGTGCACTCCGAACGCTCAATCTCATAGCCAGTGAGACGGACTTATTCTGTTGTTCTCTGAGTGAATTTACAAGGAATGCTTTATTTGTTATTAGTTATAAGTAGCAATTAAGTTAGGATTAAGTTATTAAGGCGCATTTATCGCATTGGGGTTGCCCTGTAATGATAGATGTAAGTTGATAGATAAATAAATAAAAAAAAATAAAACGAGGTTGTTACAGGACCACGGCTGCCAACATTAAATGCTGAAAGGTACATTCGTGAGTGCTTAGAACCTCACGTGATACCATACGCGGACTATGTGGGCCCAAGTTTCCTTTTTATGCATGATAATGCAAGAGCCCATGCGGCCGGCATCGTCAGGGAATATCTTCGGGATGTGAACATCACAGATATGGACTGGCCAGACAGAAGCCCAGACATGAACCCCATTGAGCACATGTGGGACGAGCTAAAAAGACGTGTTAGGGCTCGTCAGCCAGTTGCCCAGACGATGCAGGAGTTGAAAACTGCCATAGAAGAGGAATCATCCCTCAAAATTTCATAGAGCGGTTGATAAACTCTATGCCTAATCGTATGAGAGCTGTGGTGCCCATGGAGGCAACACGCGTTATTAAATTAAACCTTTATTTGATAAAACATGTTTTTTATTTAAAAATCAATTGCCTTTAACAAGGCGCATATCCGACTTGTTAGGCGTAGCTCCATGTCGTATGGTATTCTGAATTCAAATTTAAAACAACTCGATCGAAAAAGATGGTAAAATGTATCAGGTTTAAAACTGCATTAACAGTTTTTGTTCAATCTAGCAATCATATTATTTCGGTAGGGGCCATCGAAACCTAAACTCTAAGGTGGGCCAATAGATGTGTCCAGAAGTGTATATTGTAAAGAGTAAAACACAGAACTATAGGTAAAAACAAACAGGGGTTAAACAGTAAAATTAGGGAAAATTAAACGAGCGTTTCGCGGATGTGTTCAAAGCGCGCGCTAATCGTACTCCTATGATCCACTGTCCTTGAGTTCGCGCCAGTGGGCTGGGTTGCCAGGAGTCGTAGACGGTGTTGCCAGCTCACAAAAATGTTTTAAAAAGGTAGTGCTACATGTCTCTTTTTGTGAAAAAAATTGTGCAACAAATTGGTGTCATTTAGTAAGATTGGCGCTAGTTTCTTCACGAACGCAAGTGACCCTGTTTCACAGCACAAGATTGGTCTCTATTTCAATATAGTGTAATGTACTCTGTGGTCTTGAATGAATGCCTTTGACACAATGAGTAAGGAAAAATAGTGGAGCCGCCGCAATATTCTATAGACACATTTGCTTATACAAATATGAGTGAAATAGGATACAGAATGTGGAATATCGTTTTTTCTAATACAGTAATCATATTTGATGAAAGAGACAACAATATTTCAGTTGTTGCTCATAATGGCAACATTTGGTGTTACGAGTCACACAATAGTAGGTAGGTGCCGTTTCCGCCATGTTATGCGGCGAGTTTCGTGGTAGTTCTGCTGTCAAATAGTTGTTTACTTTTTGATAAATCATATAAATTGAGATTTGTGACAAAATTACGAAGAGTTTACCTATAAAACTGCATATACTTATTAAAAAAACAGCAATTCAATATGCCTGCGTGCTGTATTGTGAAGTGTGGTGCAAGAAACCAGAAAAATCAACCTCAATTGTCGGTGCATAGGTTAGAAGCCGGTTTTCATGCAATAGTATCTAGGAGTAATACACTTTCGATGAAAAAAATGCTAAGCGATCATTAATTTATTTATATAGTGTTAATGTTTGGGTTTATTTCCGTCCCAGAGACCTTTTTGTTATTTCTTAATTTTATTCGTTTGTTTACAAACATGAATAGTGTTGTACCGTTGCGTAATAGTTTCCGATACTAGTTCCTTCGCTGCGCTGGAACGATATCTGTTCGAGTGACCGTGCTCTGGCCCGTGGTTCACAGAACCGAGATACCGTCCCACAGACTTATATGATTGTTATACGTGATCTGACAATAAGACATCAGCATGCTTGCACCGACTGGACGGGTCCACTAAAATCTGTGTGGTGCTTTCTTCAAATGACCATCTCAGACACTAATCTGCATAGTTTTCATGTGTGTATACCAAGATTATGTCTGGACTTTAAAAGAGACCATGACCTCTGAGTTTGTTTCGGAAGTTTCTTCTCAAAGTAGTCAGAAACGAAACACCGACCCCATCTAGTTTTAATAAAAAGTGACTTGTAAAAGTGTATGTAAAAACCTATTTGCAAAATAAACATCATCATCATCTGCCTAGCCTTTTCACAACTATGTTGGGGTCGGCTTCCAGTCTATCCGGATTCAGCTGAATACCAGTATTTTACATGGAGCGAATGCCTATCTAAACTCCACAACCCAGTTAACACTAGGTAATACGATACCCTTTGGTGAGACTGGATGTCAGGACTTTCAGGTTACTGACTACCTGTAACGACTGTCAAAGATCTATATATGACAGCCGGGATCAACAGCTTAACGTGCTTTCCGAGGCACGGAGGAAACTCGGCATATACTGGGCGGTCACCCATCCACAGACCAACCTAGGCAAGCGCAGCTTAACCTAAAGATCGATCCGAGTGGCAGTTCTTGGTAAGCCACGAGCTCCTCTTGCAAAATAAACATCATTCATCATAATGATATTATCACACCAATAAACAGATTTAATAAAAATCATTCTTATTTTATTTTACTCCACCAGTCAGTATGTTAATCATAATAGAAACATAATCGTCTTCCTATTAGAAGAATTTGTTTTTCACTAAGATCTGCATACCTACCAGAATCTACAGACCTAACAGTCCATCGATTAGCTGTCGAATGGTTATGGTTTGGTATACTAAACTAACCATTTGACAGTTAATCGATGGACACAATGATAGCTACTAACATTTAAAAAGATACGCAATAGCCCTGCAGGTATAACCGAAAGCGCAAACGTTGCATTCTTTAATTTTGTTCAGAAAACCACTTTAAATTAATTTTATTCTCAGGTATCAGAAGTAAAGTAAATTTACTCATGGTTTTCTGTTACAACGAACTGTTAATTATAATTCAACCGTGATATCTACTAATACTCGTAATACTATTATGTAGTACCAGTTTCGATACTCGTTACAGTAATACTATGCTCCATGATTGACACAACCCTAGCATTGGCAGCCATTTTGAGTACCGTTCAAGGTTGTAGGTATACACCTTTTTTTTGTAGGTATTTCTAGTCCAATAAATATATGTCTATGCTTTGACAACCTTTTTGACACTTCTGTACTCTTTGACGGCTGACTCTGAGTTGCTATGTTCCAACACTTTGTTTTGTTACCTCTAAATGGGTAAAGTTAAAATCATTTTTTTGTCAATTTTAAGTCAAAATAGCAAGAATTTACCACCAGAATAAAACAATTAGTCCTATCACAGCGTATTTTTCATTATTTTTACCCAAAAAATGTTATGACTAGTTTTTGTTTAAATCTGTGGTGAAGTAATTTTCACCGAGATGGGTATTCCAAGTTTAGGTGTAGTAACTAAACGTGATTCTGATTGGCTATCCGAGAGAAATGGAACGGTTTCATTTAGAGAAGGGATCTAAACGAAATAAAATCGAGTTAACACATTACTCGTACTGAATCGAATAATTTACAAAAACTGGGTAAATACGAAACGTTTTACATTAAAAACACTATGGTTGAAAAAAATGATCGCAATTGTTATTCATCTGACCAAGTACAAAATACTCTATTTTATTTATAAATAATAACAGCCTTCTGGAATATGTATAGTATGAATCAATAACCGGTGTATTTAAAGCACGTACATTAGTAGAATCATTCAGAATAAAATTTATACCTTACAATTTAACTTAATCGAGTAAATCGACTTTTTACAAACCAACTTGGTCGACGCATCAACCAACGCCCCTCTCTAATTTCAAACGTCAAAAAAACAAAATCTTCACGGCGGCGCATGTGACGTACTGATTTCAGAATTGCAACGAAAATTATTAAAGAATCAGCGCAAACACCATTAATTATTATAAAGAACAACAAAAATGAGCCGGCAAGTGGATATAAAGGCATTAGTGTCCCATATAGTGCGCGGAGATGGGTCCGATAGATGCCGAATATGTATGGGCGATACAAGCGAGGGGCAAGTTCATTTGGAAGACACGGTGATGATGGACGGAGATAAGCCTGTGACGCTTGCTGAGTTGTTAGAAGTCATCACAGGAGTCCAGGTACGTTATTTTGGCATTTCCACCAGCTCAACATCAAACGATTTGTTTATTTTCTGTGAGAAACGGAACGGCATCTTCCCGCCCGCAGTGGTTGCAAGATGGCGTCGGCAAAGAATTTGACGAGAATTAAAATTTTCATTTATTATCTCATCTCGTTTGATGTTGATGCTTGTTAATCTGTATTATTATTGATATATTGTTACTTTGTACATTGAAATGATCTCGAACCTTCCCGAATGTTTCAAAATAGCCCTTAGAAATTCTAATTGTTTGCCCTCAAGTAGGCGTTTACGGGGTCAGTTATGATGACGTCACATTGAGTTTCCAACGAATGTACAGCAGTAGATCGTTAGGTTATTACGAGTAACATTTAATTAAGTACTATTAAACCCAGTAGCTAATTTATTTATATATAGTTTCATAAGTATAAAATTAGATCAGTGGGTCGTGTTACGGGCGGATTTTAATAAAAGGAAAAAAATAAGTTTTGACTGTAACTAGCTTTGTAAATTCAAACAACAACAGGTTGATAATTGCATAGCAAATAAAAATAAACAATTATTGAAAATAATCTTAATATAAGTGTCAAAATGTATCAATGAATATTTGCTAGGTATTTGACAGATGCTATACTTCTAGAAGCACTTCTACCTTACCTTACCTTTAGATAGACAAGTCAACTGTAGACAATTTCTGTGAAGTAGTACCAAAATTGTGTTACCACAGCTGTCGTATAATAACTTACAATAAGAAGAGTGATCTTAATGTAATTTATTTACTACGGGTTTTATAACACAATTAAAAATACTTATTCTCTATTTTAAATTAAAAAAAATACTACTTGTAATTAGTGTGTTCTATCTGTCACACTATAAATAATTTAAAAAAATATCAAACATGTATCCCACGTAATTAGAGGTAGACGCAACTTGTTTTTTTCTTCCATTCTCTTTGCCAACTGTCACACTTTTATTTACATATCATTCCTCGCTCACTTAATCCATCATACTTTGGTCTTACATACATACACATAATTATCATCACTACATATTATAAAACTAAGTCATCCACCACATCTGTCTGTTTGTGATAAACTCAAAAACGACTATACCGATTTTCATGCTGTTTTCACCAATGGATAGAGTGGTTCTTGAGGTAATAGTAGGTATATAATTTATCACATTTTTATAAGTATACATTTACATGATGACTTTTGGTAGCGATAACTGACATCCAAACGGGCCAAACCGCGGCCATCAGTTAGTTAGGATAATAATCTTTGTGGTACTTGAAGATGTTAATAACAATAACAAACAATATTATCATTTTAATAATAATAATAATTTATTTATTTCAGACACAGTCCATACATGACACAAGAATTAAAATGACATACAACACAAACATAATATTAAAATAATCAATAAAAAATAAATTACACACACACATTAGAATTATATAATCAATGTCGAGCAATCAATAAAAATAAAATTACACAAACACATTAAAATTACATATAACCAATGTCAAGCAAATTAAATTCAATCAAATAATAATAATACACATTAAACACACACAATCAATAATCAAATTAAACATACACAAAAGTCAAAGTAAACGAGGAGAGGAGCTAACATGAAATGTTAATGTATTTAATAATATAATAATAATATTTATTTTAGCATTCTTTTAGTTTTCATCTATTCTTAGTGATAAAGGCATCTAGGGCATAAATTATTCTAAGATAAACCATTAAAGTTTACCAAATCTGTATTTTACTGCCAATCTCAGAGAGCTTTAATGATTACTTAGGCCATCACTTAGTAAAGGCTTTGACAGTTTTGTCATACAAAAGTATGCAAGTGACGGCTTAAATAATCATTAAATATCTCTGAGTACCGCAGTTAGTGATAAAGGCGTCTAGTGTTAGTTGGGCATAAATATATTCTAGCCGAGCCTCTTGAACGTCCGCTAACATTGCTTGAATGTCTTATGATCCACCGGGTGCTCATAAGGACGCTCGAGGACTTAAACTTCTTAATTCAGTAATTTGAAACTTAACTCTTCTGTCACAACAAACATCTTCATTCTCTGGCCCTTATCTTTATTTGTGATTGGTGCAGCATGTCTTTTTCTTCCTTCATATTTCTCCAATACTCGTCATCTCTTCAGACACCTTTCTTGCCAATGTTTTCTTTCTTCTATCACAACAAATAAGTTTTAATTAAATGTATCAAATAATAATTATGATCGAGAAGATACTGCCATATCAAAATATACTTAGATGTAAAAACAAACAAGGAATACAGCTTATTGGCCGTTTGATTAGTCCGGTGGTTGCAGGTGCGGCTGGATGATGACCTGCCTATAGGACTGTGCTCCGTATGCTCAGTGTCAGCCCTCCAAGCAGCCGAGTTCAGGACCCAGTGCCGAAGAGCTGTCGTACAGTGGGACACCACCCTGGAACTGCTGAATAGCATTCCAGAACAAACAGCCTTTGACAACCGAATCATAGCTATCGTCACTGAAAATACTATCTGTATTACTAAGCAGGAAAAAGAGAAAAAAATACCAGTTATATCGACATCACAGAAGTTGCCAACGCTTAAAAGTAGGCCTGAGAAAGTTAAAAGCAACAAATGTCAGTGTCCAGACTGTGGTAAGCGGTTCTTGTATGCCCAACTTTTGTGCCAGCATTTGAAGGAGTCGTCCAACAACCAACATGCTTGTCACATTTGTGCTAAAATAATGACGAGGCAAGACTTAATTTCGCATTTGATTGAAACTCATAATAGAGAGCCCTATGACTGTAAGAAATGCCCTGCTATGTTCCGAACTTATATGCAGTATAAGATGCATTTGTCTAAAGCCCATGCATCTGGCGCATGTACTTGTGGAGAATGCGGCCGTAACTTCCAGAGCCAACAGGCTTATTACGCCCATCTCTCAGTCCACACACCGAAAACATGTCCTGGCTGCGATGAGCTCTTTAGAAACCAGAAATGCTACCACTACCACGTCAAACGTTGCTGTAACCTTGATAAGACCCGCTTAGATATTCACAAAACTAAAAACAAGGCTACGATAACCGTCAAAAAGAGGAATAAAACCATTAAAGTGGGTATGAGAGGGAGCGCCGACTCAGAATGCATTTGCGATTACTGCAAAAAGAAATTTGCTGGAAAGAAATTTGTCGCTGCACACATTCAAATCGTGCATACGAAAAATACTCACAGACCTTGTGTTTACTGCGGGAAGTTACTTGCAGCCGCTCACATGACTACTCATGTCAAAAAACACGAGTCAACGGAATCTTATCAATGTGGGCACTGTGGTATCATGCTAAAAACCAAGTTAGGTTACATACAACACGTTCGGTTACATACAGGAGAACGCCCCTACCCTTGCAAATTCTGCGGAGAATCTTTCACAGCGTCTTCTAGACGGTCAGAACATATCAGAAAATGTCATAGAGAAACTGCCATAGTTCTGAAGCACGCTTGCGAATTGTGTCCAGCAAGATTCAGACTCCCTTATAGGCTGAAGAAACATATAATTACGGTCCATGGTAAAGGGAAGCCGTCTTCAATGCAATTTGAATGTAATGAGTGCCATCAGAAGTTCACCAGTTGTAGGGGACTGATGTACCATAGTAGAAAGCACCAGATTGAGACTCCCGCAAAGATACCGAGGTTGAAAGAGGTCGCATAGCCTGACGTTGAGATTTTGAAATGTTATTAGGTGCTACCTTTTATTCTTATAAGGTGAGTCCACCATATTTTATAACTGTTGGGTTGTAACGATTTTATTTTCACTAAGTGCACTTACACTGTTAGTAATAGAGTTGACTACCATATCTAAAGATTTTTATCCGAAATATCAAATATAGTCGTCAGGTCAAAAATTAGGACTAACTAGGATTTCAAAACGTACATCAGAAATCGCATGTCAGTGACCAAAACTAGTTAAGGAGGTCTCGCATTATGTTGAAACTCTGTACTACTCTAGGCCAGCTCAAAGCCAAACCACCGACGATGTGCGGTACTGTATTACTGCAAGACATTTATTATTTCATAAGTTAGCGATTTTCAAGCCCATACGATTATATTATGAGTAACATTACTTTCATAATATAAATGTATGATCTTGAGTTGAGAAATGAACCGAAATAGACATGAAACCGTAGCTTGCAATCCCAGGTGTAAAACGATATAGGCTGGTAATGTTTTTATACTCTTAAATTATTCCATACTAAACATAAAGGACCCATTGAAGACCCGACTCATTGTTTTAGGTCGAGTACACATCACCACTGCCTAGCAAACTCTGCCTCCGATGCAATTGGGAACTTACATCAATAGTGCCCTTCATAAAACGATGCAAGGAGTCCTCAAAACGTTGGAATCAGATTACTGACTATTTAAACACGCTAGTACCCTCAAATAACGCCAAAAATGTTTATATAGAAATTGGTAATGAAATAGAAACTTATACAGATACTTCTAGATGTCACATTAATAAGATGACGACGAAAAAAGAGGCTTTAGAAGGGTTCAAATTCCGGCTGCGAAAGCAAGCCATTTACAGAAGTCGATTAGTTCAATATGAAACAATGGATCAAGGGATAACAGACAGAGGAAAACCTAAAATGTCATGCCCGCATTGTGCCGCTAAATTCCAATGTTTCTTCAGATTCAATAGGCATCTCCGCGAATTTCGCAAAAAGATATGCAGGGTCTGCTTCGAAATACTAGACCTTCCCGCCTATATCGAGCATTGCAACGGTCACAAAATGACTTTATTCGTCTGCCCGATTTGCTCAGAAAGTTTCGAAAAAGAAACCGCTCTGAAATCACATAAATTAAAACATGAGAAAGGTCCAGAAGAATGCCTGGAGTGTCATGAAACCTTTGCAAATTCTGGCCATTTAAATAAACATATGAATATCAAACATAAGCCGATGGTGTGTGGATGCGGAAAGAAGCTTCCGAACCGCATATGTTTTTTGAAACACAAGAAAATGTGTGGCAACCATAAACATATATCCTCAATATTCATTTGTGATTACTGCAAGGTAGAATACGCAAAGAAAAAGAGTTTGAACCTGCATATTAAAATAAAACACACTGTTGGAAGAGCTTTTCAATGCGACAAGTGTGGCAAGCAGTTGTCAAATCGTGCACATTTGCTGGAACATAAAACTACCCACGAGAAAATTCTTGATAGATACGTGTGTCATTGTGGTGCCAAGTACTGCTCGAGACGAGGTTACGAAAGGCATATCAAAAAGCATTCGGAAGCGAAAAAGATGAAGTGTTCAAAAGGGAAGAAATCAAAGACCTTGGTAAAGACGGAAGAAATATGATCAGGCGTATAATTAACAGCGGATGGAACAAGACGACTGCCAATGAGGAAGATAACTTACTAATATGTCTTACGTCGTCGTAGACTTGTTAAGAAGTGAAAGAAAAATAAGTATAGGGGATCGGACGGAGTAAAAAAATATGATTCTAATTAGTCCGACAGTCGATTATCGAAAAATATTGGATACGTGTTTTTTGTTTTATCAAATTAATAAAAATTGACGAACATAAATCGCGTTAAAGATCATGAGTGGGGGGTTGTGACGTCATTTGTAGGTAAAAAATGTACTGACATGTGATGTTTTCGAGGAGTTCACGAGTTTTCGAAGCACTGTATCGTCTTCATTTTTTGTTTATGTGAAAAAAGAAAAAATATGTGTTCAATATTTTTTGGAAATCCATCTGACGGACTAATTAGTTTTTTTTGGTCCGATCCCCTATTATGATTGTGAAGTATTTGAAAATTAAATCATGTAATTTTTTCCGGTATCCAATGCAAGTACGATTCTGAAACCGAAGGTGTCCATGTAACTCGAAGAATATGCTTCCGTTAGAACCGATATAGTCACCTGTTGCGATCTTCGATGTGTTTACACGGTCACTTCACGAAGCCGTCAAACAACCATTATGTACACCACGAACTTAAATTCACGAACTTATTACGAACAAATTTTTTTTTTTTTTTTTTTGTGAATGTCACGTTAAACTCAACGAAGCATACTCAAAACATTGTGCTGATGGATGATTTGAATATTAATCGAGTTATGTAGGTTATTAAAGTAAAGATAAACCTCAAAAAAGAGTTCCCAGGTATGGTTTAAAACAAAAAAAATATCGCAATGCCCCGCCATTGCGATATTTTTAGAAGAAGTACCTTTCAAATTTGTTAAGGCTGTTTTTATGCTCAGTAACTGAAAAATAATAAAAATATTTATTAACGTAACGTAGGCGCCTTCGTATATGTACCCTTATTGAAACCAGCTATAAAGGGTGTAAAACTACCCTTAACGCAAACGAAAGGTATTTGTTCTCCCCACCACTGCGAAAATTTTTTGTTCTAGACCATACCTGGGACCCTCCTAGTTACGGAGATATTGGGGGTCAAAGTTCCAAATTTTTCACAGCTGTTTTTGTAAATACTAGTTTTTCAGGTTATAACTTTACTTAAATTACCTCCATGACCCGTTTACTATTCAAAGCATCCACTTGCACAATGTTTTAAGTATGCTACGTTGAGTTTTACCGTAAAATGTGATTTTTGACCCCAAAAAAAAAGTCGTTTCCCAGCACAAATTTTTGGGTAGGGGGGTACTTCGTTTGATGTACAGAATGCTTGGTTGACGGATGTGTGATGGGTTGATTTAGACCCTGTATAGCTATAAGTACTCATTCATATAATGAGTCGTAAGAATACAGTTTGCAAATATTTGTGGTCTAAACGTGTTATTTTTTTTGTGGTTTTCGAGATATTGCTGTTAAAACAAATAGGTTTTTCAAATACGTATTTGTAGAAACAATAACTCGATTTATAAAGAGACAAACATTATTTAACTGTGGCAAACTTATCTTCACTGTATATTTCTATAACTTAATATAATTTTGCGGCTCGAAATTGTACATAAATGTATCTTTACAATAAAAAATAACTTAAAGTTACTCACTGCTTTTATTAATTACTTTCTTACTTACTCATTAACCTATACTTTCACAAAATAGTGTAAATTAATGTATAGTTGAACCGAATTTATGTGTAGTCATTAGGCGTACCTACGCCTTTCAAGTACCAGTTATTCAGTAATTCATTCAATTACCTCAAAATCTACTACAGTTCTAAGCCAATGCCTACTTTATAATTGTCAATAATTGGCCAAATGCTCAACTTACCCAAAGATTGGCCAACTTTAAAACAAGAGGAGCGGACTGATTGAAAACGTAATTTCAGATGGAGTTGGACCCCGCGCTCCCAGGCGGCTTATGCCGGAGCTGTTCTGATGACACCCTCGCAGCCATTACCTTCAAGAACCTCTGTGCACTGTCCGCACACCATTGGGCAGAAGGTGCCAACTACATCTCCCAACCTCCATCTCCCACTGAAGACGATAAAGCCTACTTCATCCTCTATAACGACGAAAAAACCATAGTGAAAGACCAAATCGCTAGAGTTCCAACCACAAAAGATGCTGTGGAAAGGTTAAATATGAGGTGGGCGAAACCTGCAAAAAGTCGAAAAGCCAGACGTCACCCTGGGTATATGAAAGAATCTTGCCGATGTCCCGATTGTGGTAAAAAGTTCTCGACGGCTGATTATTTGAACTACCATCTTAGGAACACGCTCAAGCGAGCTTGTCGCATTTGCCAAACGGTAGTTCACAAGAAAAAGTTGGCCAAACATTTGTTACTCAACCACGACGTACGTGTCTTTGAATGCCATATCTGCAATAAGCTGTTTGATGAGAAAGAATTTATGAAGCAGCATATCGATGAGAAACACGGGAGGCTAATGCACACTTGTAGCCACTGCGGCAACAGTTTTACGAATGAAAGAGCTTTAAGAGCTCATACACACTCCCACTCACTCTTTCACTGCAGTTCTTGTAACATGAGCTTTGACAATGTTAAGTGTTTCAAGTACCACCAACAAATATGTGAATTCATTCATCGACCGTCGGTCGAATTCAAATCCTTCACTTGCGACCATTGTGGCGTTACTTACAACCGGAAACCTTCTCTCAGAATACATATAATCCAAAAACATCTCAATGTTCTGCCTTATGTGTGCCAAAGTTGCGGAAAACGGACTTCTACCCTAGCTCATTTGAAGTCTCACGAAAAAGTGCACAAAACTGAGCGAAAGATCTTCCAATGCCGTTGTGGGGCTCAACTAACAACTGAGTTAGGCTTCCAGTTGCATCAGAGAATCCATACTGGCGAAAGACCCTACAAATGCCAGCATTGTGGAGAGAGATTCCTCTCATCTTCAAGAAGGCTAGATCATATAAAAAGACGCCATAGAGGAGCAAAAGATTTTAAGCATGGCTGCGAGCGGTGTTCGGCTCGCTTTGTCAGACCGTGTGAATTGAAGAAGCATTACTTGTCGGTACATTATTCTGTGGTCGAAGTGAAGCCGGCACAACGGGAGATCAATCCTGTGACGAGACGACTCAGAAATACTATTGAGAAGGAATAAATAGTGTTATTTTTAAGTTAATAGAAACCGAAATATGTATTTTATCTAGGCGCTTGAGTATGTAACTCAAGCGACTCGTGTCTTGCGACAATGACTGCGAATAATACAATTCGCACAAAGGATAGTCGAGTGTTGTTTGACGCAGGTGGCATCGACTGAGGTCGTGACTGTGTTAGTGAGTTAGTGAAAAATGTGAACAGACTATTATACAGGGTGGAAGGGACGTACTTGATTCCGGACCGCCCCACATTAAAATGTTGCAATGATAATTTATAAAAAAAAACCTGTCTCCCACAAAAGTGCAATGATTATAATCATTTTACTAACAGGTACTTTACTGAGGGCAAAACATAGTCTTAAACAATAATAAACCTAAGTATGGGTTTCATAAATAAACATATTAAAGACCTTATTAAAATATACCAGCACGGTCAACATTTTTGGAACAGATGATAACTTTAATTTTTAAACTACCAATGAAAAAATTACATGTGAGTGCGCCAATGTCCCTCCCACGCTGCAGACTATAAACTTCGTTTTATTGTGTACTTGTAATTTGCCTTGCTTGTTAGAAAACATTCGAAATTACGGATATTTGATAAATTAATTAAGAATAGAAATGTATGTGGTTTTTTATTAGGAATGCATTGCTTTATTTGATAAAAGACTGAAGTGATTGTAATTACTACAAAATTGATAACACCAAGTTTCTGTGATGATGAAGATTGTTTGACACTGTTTTTTCTTGTCTATTTCTTATACAGGATGACAGGTAAGTGACCGATATCGCGATACTTAAAGACATGATTGTACTCATGATAACAAACAACTTTTACTTTGGGATCAAACCTGAAATCGCGAGAAAAACATCTAAGTCGGTCACTAAAAATTACCAGGCACCCTATATTTCAACTATTAAAATAATTTATTAGGGATGAACTAAACTGAAATACTAGAACGAAGCGGGATAGAAATTTACAAAATCCTAAGGAATTGATATTGAAACAAATGAATAAGCTATCTGAAATGGTTATAATGGGGTACTTGACTACTGTTAAAATGTACAAAAATGTTATTTCAAAGAACTAACAGAAATAATACGATGTATAAAAAAAGTTATAAAAATGGAATAGCTGCTCTACACGCTTAAGAAGTTTGGTGGGGGCACTTTCTATGCTTGTCGCGCAAAACGGCCATTTGTACTACGTAACTTTTTTTTTTTTTTTTTCTTTTTTTTAAAAACGTTGCCCCACACTAGGATTTTCTCCTGTATCGTGGGTGCGTTCACAAACATTTAAACTCACATACACAAATACCCAAACCCGGAACAACTATCTGTAGGCCATACAAATATTTGTTCCGTGCGGGGATCGAACCCGCGACACGCAGCGCAGCAGTCCAATCGCTCAGCCACTGCGCTAACCGTGCCGTCGTGGTCAACTATGGTGGTATGAGTTGTGACGTCACATCTTCATAGCGGTGTCTTTGTCTAGCAAGTCATTTTATTTAAATCGGATAAAACTATGCCATTTTTTAAGATATTACACTAGTTTTTTTACTTTTGCCTATCTTTTTATTTACTGTTTGCTTAAGAAGTAAAAAACTACTAAAAAAACGTGTCACTAGTAAAAAAAATTTGTCAAGTACCCAATAGGGATGTTTGCTAACTTAAAAAAATATGATTCTAATTAGTCCGTCTGTTAGATTAGCGAAAAATATTGGATACGTATTTTTTATTTTATCAAATCAATAGAAATTGACGAAGAAAGAACGCGTCAAAGATTTGAGTGGGGGGTAGTGACGTCACTCACCGTTAAAAAATGTCATACTAATGTCTTAGAATATGAGGATACACGAGTTTTCAAAGCACTGTATCGTCTTCATTGTTTGTTTACGTGAAAAAAGAAAAAATACGTGTCCAATATTTTTTGGAAATTTATCTGATAGACTAATTAGATTTTTTTAGTTAACTACCCTATTATTATTGATTGCTAGTTCAGATATCAAGTTATTACAATGTGTCCAATTTCTTTAATAGATTTGAACTTTATTGCTAAAGCATTAGGTTCAAGGTTGGTTGGGAAAATTTCACAGTGTCGGGTGACTTGATGAGGCTAGGAATTTCTAGCTTAAAATAAACGCCTTAGAAAACGCTGTATCTTGGGCAATTTATATATATATATGGGCAGTTCCTACGCATATTGAATAGGGACAGTCCGGTCTTGGATCCTAACTTCAACAATATGACTATTTCCTGATTATTTATTTACAGATGAAAGAAGAATCCTTAGTACCAGTAGGCGCATGTGTCGGCTGCGCTAGCACAGTCCTCGCCGCACAAGAGTTCCGCATCTTTGTGAGGAACTCAGAGAAACTATGGCGGAAAGCAATAATCAACCTCTCTACCCTGCCAAGCTCAAGTGCCCCTTCCGTCAAATCAGTCTGCGCCTTCATTAAAACAGACCTCTCCATGCAAACATTCAAAGACTACAACACTAACGATGCCAAAACGATCATAAATCGATTAAAAAATCGAGTCACAAAAAAAACAGTCGAAAGGAAACCGAGAGGTGCCCGCACCGGACCTCCTTGTACTTGTACTGACTGCGGTAAGGGCTTTCTAAGTCCATACTACCTAAATATGCACTTACGAAATAGTGGGCACAAGGAGGCCTGTCTCACTTGTGGATCAGTCTTCGTTAGAGGGAAACAGATGCAAGAGCATCTATCTTCAGTACACAATGAGGTTGTATTCTTATGTAAAAAGTGTCCCATTCTATGCCCAACTGAAGCGCAATTAAAAAAACATGTGAAAAAAGCACACAAAGCTGGAGCATTGACATGTACCGATTGTGGAAGGACCTTCCCCAGAAACGCTTCCTTTGAATGTCATGCACAAATGCACGCGGTCAGGACTTGTCGTGCATGTGGTGTACAGTTCACCAATCGAGGCTGCTATAGAGAACATAGAGCTCAATGCGAGCCAGATGCCAAGCCTAATGCCCAAGACGTACCTAGGAACCGACGCTCCAACATCCGTGACCCTGCAACCTTTACCTGCGATGATTGTGGCAAAACGTACAACTCTAGACCACAACTAAAGAACCACATCCTCTGGATTCACATGGATATACGACCTCATCAATGCGATTGGTGTGGAAAAAGGTTTTACACTCCCGCGAGACTGGCCGAACACACAGTTGTACATACCCGCGCTCGAAATTTCGAATGTGACATTTGTGGCGCGAAACTCGTTTCCAAAATGGCCGCCGTTTACCATAGACGAAGACATACGGGTGAGAGGCCTTACGAATGTGTAGATTGTGGCGAGAAGTTTATTTCTGCTTCTCGTAGGTCGGAGCATGCTAAACGTAGGCACAATAAGGGATATAGGTTGCCTTGTCCGAAATGCCCTGCGAATTTTGTTAGGAGACATGAGCTGAATAAGCATTTGGAAAAGGCGCATAAGGATCTGGAAGAAACTGCTCTGGTATGGCCGTAATGCCGATTTAGTTAGTTGAATCAGAGCTTTAGTGCAAGTCGTTGGCGTTGCTACGTTTTTGCGCTCCGACCTACATGTCTTCTTGGCAAACATATATAAAGGGCGTGGGCGCTGAACTGGTCGAGAGTATGGCAGGTGTAATTTCACGTATTAACATGGACAGCACACAGATCCGTGAGACCATATGGGGAGGTCTTCCGATTATTATGTTACACCTTGTACAGAATCCAGTCGTATCAGCGCGTTTTGTCTTCGGAATTTTACTTTTGTTGAAAGTTAATATAGAGGGTGGAAGTGACAACGACACTAAACCGTTTTAGTTAGCGTCCGTGTCCCTTCCAGCTTGAATTACGTACATTCACCAATCAGAAATGTTCGTAGTTCAAACGCTTTATGAAGGCCAGTTCTATACCTATTTTGAAAACTTTTTCTTTTTTCTGTTTTTATGCATTTCACGAGCAAGCAATCATTGCAATTTTAACCATATACGTATATTTTCGCGGTTCTTCCACCTCTATAGAAAAAATATCCAGGGTTTCACTTACTAAAGTGGGTAGTCAAGTATTAATCTGAATCATTCTCCTTACTCTTTCATTTAAATGAATTGGGTGCTTAGTCAATATTTATATTTAATGAATTATTGAGTTTCAGTAAAGTCTAAGGTATGTTAAACATTTATTGTCATCGCCGCAAAGAGGTGTGAAGCACTAATACAGGGTGTTTTAAATTACCGATTGAAAATTTCTATGCGCCGGGTTATATGCATACACGCTGCAACTTATGTCTGTACCCAGCAGGACCCTATGTTGAATCGAATTGAAAGCTTAAGTGTAATATGCTTAGTATTTAGTACCTTCCGAATCGCTTAATTAAATAATAGAACCTCAATGGTTACGCGAAATCTTAAATTATTTCCCAGCAGGACCGTCCGCTGTTTAAAAAGGTCTTTAGACCAAACTTTTAAGGCCCCGTTAAGCGGTATTTTAGTACCTTAATATACCTTAGTTTTATCTTAAAATAATTATTATTGTATGAGATAAAACAAAACATAACTGCATAACTGTTATCAAGCCAACAGGACCCTATTTTGTTAAGACGTTTTCAGCCCAGACAACATAAGGACCTGCTGGGTGACAGACATTTTTCTCCTACCGTATTGATTATTATCTTAAAGTAAAAACTTGTTTTACGGGAATATCTGGTTTGAATTTTACTGTGTGTATACATATTAGAGTGCTGGTGCCCTTTCTACTTATTGTGAAATCTCATGCCGATGTAGCGATCATGAAACACTATGGCATAGTAATTCGACTTTTTAGCAAATACATTAATTTATTTTTAAGGTAGGTAGTCAAAAATTATGTTATTGTACAGTCAAATCTCCACAGAATACAATAATTTTACTTAGTTTAAGTATGGAATATTAAAATGTGTTTGAATATAATTTTCTGCTGTTTTTTTTTTCTAATAAATTTTGGAGTCCTTGTCTTGTTTGTTTGACCAACGCCAATATATTTGGAAAATATTTACATATTACTCAATTCGTACTAATTAGTACTAGAACTTATGTTTATTGTCTCAGACAAACACAGATACAACTTAGTACACACTTCAAACTTATAACGCCTTTTTTTGATCTGTGGTTTAAAATGACACTCGCTTTCCTTGCCTCCTCTACACGTCGACAGATGCGGATGAATATGCCGACATGTAGACGGTGAATTGCTCGTCAGTGGTAGGTATTTAACGTCGGCAGATGCTTCCGACTCCAATCCGTTCATTGTCGGATTTTAAGCACACGTCTGTCCGCAAGTCTGCCGACTGCCGACGCATCAGTAGGAACAGAATTGCGAATAAGAGTGCACGTGTGCTTCTTGCAGATGTTTTGGTTTTGCTCGTTTAAAAATACTAAATGTCCTTCGCTTGAAAATATTAAATTCCGTGAATTGTATCAAGCAGAAAACTGTCTGTGGAATAATCCGAAAAATAAATTTGACATGTTGTGTGCGTACAAGTTGCGTTTGTCGAGTATTAACTTAGACTGATCGACTACGACTTACAGACGTGTGGTCAGCTCGTGGTAACACATCTGCTGAGGCCAGTTATAAAAATGTACCTACTCTGGCTGAGGCATCTGTCGACGTCTACGGAAGCATTTGTCGACGTGTAGAGGAGGCACTAGACGAAATAAATCGAAAAGTAACTACTCCTTTTTGGTCTCATGCTGTCTCTTTTGCTCGCACAAGAAATCATATTGTCATCCTGCTGTCACATGCCCTATCTGACACCGTAAAAAATAGGGTAATTTTAGGGACAAAAAAAAACTTTGGAAATGATATGGAAAAAGTTGAAGACTGTTTCCCTAAATAATCGGACTGTAAAACTTAGGAAATCAAGACATAGAATAGATAAACACATAAATATAAAATTTTATACTTACAAAATGTAGGTGAGAAAGTTTGTGCACTGCACTGCGAGTGTGCGTGTGACTAAACTGACCATTGTAATTGATTGTAATCAATGAATATGTCTATGATTGTAATGAATGGAATTACCAGTTTTATATCTCCTCAATTGTTAAATTCCATAACCCATTTAAAAATAGTATGGGAATAAAAGTTGCAAAACGTAATGTTTTGATTTTTTAGTGAATGTGGGTAATATTAAAAATCTTGTTCTAGCAACCCTCGCCCGGACATCATAATTTACAAATTACAATTTGGTGTGATTGTGTGAATAGTGATTTTAAAATTAAAGTTCTTACTAATAACAATGGGTTACAAAGCTGATTTGAAGCAGTTATTAAAGCCATATTATTGGTTTAACATTCTATTAAGTCTTTCTTACGTTACGTGTAAGAGAACAGGTTATATTTGTACATTTCTGTTCCCAAATGCTGACTGTGAGCTAGATAGTCGAGAGACGGAAATCCTATTTTTCTTAATTATAGTCGTAATGTTGAGGACAAGGAAGGCGGGAAGTGTTACTATGGTTAACTATCTGTCGTCTTCGTTCGTCTACACGAAGATAGCGAATTTAATACTTTGGTTTTACTCTGATATTCGGTAAGTTGTGTTTTTATGTATTTTACCGACAGTCCTTTAGATAAACCTTATTTAAACTAGTTATATGTGGTTGTTACTATTGTTTAAACCAGTTACAAGGCAAGGATATAAAGAAATAATAGTTAATGTCACATTCAGGTTCAAAAATGCTTTTCTTTAATCATAACTCAAAATGAAAAATAGAAACTGGTTCACTATCGTTCAATTTTAGCAAAAACGACTTCAAACAGTATTTATCTTTTATGGAAATCTTGCAAGTCAAATTGTCACAAGCGTGATTGCTGTGCTTAAATCCCCCAGTGGGTGTGTTTGATGCCAATGTTGGGCAACCGGCAAAGTGGTGTTAGATTTTTCCAACAGGACTTTCCCAGTGCAGCCATGGGGTCTGTATTTGTGTTGGGTAAAAGGCTCACCCACTAATTAACTTTGTGGTGGCTTAGAAGTTAGGTCAGCACAGGTATAATTATGTAAAACTGCATGGAATACAAGTTTAAGTGTCTGCTGGAACAGAGGATACATCGTCTTGCCTGTATCATATACACATACCGCTAGTCGCAGCTGAATTCCTAACTGCCATAAATCGTTAACAGAACTATAACTGATGAACAGCATGTGGACTGTCCTACTAATATTATAAACGTGAAAGTTTGTAAATATGGATGGATGTTTGTTACTCTTTCACACAAAAACTACTGAACGGATTTGGATAAAATTTGGTACACAGATAGTTTATAACCTGGATTAACACATAGGATATTTTTTATCCCGATTTTATCTTCCCATGGGATAATTTTCGAGTTGTAGCGGGCAAAGCCGCTGGCAACAACTAGTAAGGTATACCTCTGGATGGGTGAATGAAGTGTACATGTGAGTGAAGTCTTTGAATCAGTTACTGTATTATCAACTTGGTGATAACAAGTTGATTATTATTATTATCATATCTATGCTAAGTGATCATAATGTCAGCTTGTTCTTAGCATATAAAGGCACTTGTTCTCCCCACCAGTGCGATCATTTTTTTGTTCTAGACCATAACTGGGAACCTAGTTACGGAGATATTGGGGGTCAAAGTTCCAAATTTTTCACAGCTGTTTTTGTAAATACTAGTTCTTCAGGTTATAACTTTACTTAAATTACCTCCATGACCCGTTTACTGTTCAAAGTTCAAAGCATCCACTAGCACAATGTTTTAAGAGTGCTACATTGAGTTTTACTGTAAAATGTGATTTATGACCCCAAAAAAAAGTTGTTTCCCAGCAAAAATTTTTGCATAGGGGTGCTTAGTTTGATGTACAGAATGCTTGGTTGACGTCTGTGTGATGGGTTAATTTAAATTAAACCCTGTATAGTTACGAAAGATGATATTTATTTGGTCAAGCAATTTAAAAAATCAAACTTACTATATACAAATACTTCTATTACAGCTATGGCCTCCCCTACGGAGCAATCCTCATCCTATCAGCGCTGCTACTCCCAGAACCAACCTACATGGGTCCGGAACTGGTCACCTACTTCCGTGGCCCCCAAGTCCTGGATGAGGAGCTGAAACACCACAAGAACACCACCTGGATCGTGTGCTTGTATGCTGCGTGGCATCCGGCTTGCGTTAACTTCGCTCCGGTCTTTGCTGAGCTGTCTTCGAGTTATAGCTTGGAGAATCTGAAGTTTGGGAAACTGGATGTCGGAAGGTAAGTTTGTTAAACTAGTAGCCGTTTTCCGAAATGTTTTAAAAATATTACGGCCATATTTGAATCGGAATTTGTTAACAATTTCAAAGGCTTTCTTTTTTTATAATAATAACCACCACAAACACACAATAGCTCTTTCTCTGTCACACCCACTCTCTACAGGTGCTTTTCCAACCTCTCAATTTTGCGAACATTTCT
Source organism: Diarsia brunnea (assembly GCA_949774965.1). Classification (NCBI taxonomy): domain Eukaryota; kingdom Metazoa; phylum Arthropoda; class Insecta; order Lepidoptera; family Noctuidae; genus Diarsia; species Diarsia brunnea. The sequence goes on along the minus strand of OX459025.1, from coordinate 1,283,595 downwards.
TGATGTTTTTGTTTACGTACTTTTTGCCGGTTTTACGACAGAATGTATAGGATTTTATGCATAGCTTCTGGTTGAATGTGTGTATTTTATTTCGTGGTGATCTTCAAATAATTATTATTGACATAGGTAGTAATTCCCTTACGACGTATTAACACCGCGATTTTAGATTAAAGAAAATGAATATTTTTTAAAGATTGCATCATTTGCATCGTCCTTTCCCGTTTTGACATAATTATGAAACGTCACTTTTCTTTTTCGCGCGTTAACGACACCGCAAGAAAAAGTTCTTTCTCGTCAAATTATTCGCTTAAAAATAAGTTTACGTTATTTTCTACCGAAATAACAAAATAGTGAGTGACAAAAAGTGTAATATGTGCAGCATTAGTGAAAATCGTAAACCTGAGACGCAGAAATCTGAGCAAATACCTACAGACAACGCTCGCGCAGCCGACCACAGCGGTGAACTTGGATGTAACCATTAGGCGTAAGAATGCCTGGCTATAACTGACCTATACGTGACCGGATACGTGATATCTACAGTGCTTATTCAAGCGATACGATGGTCATTAACACTGTAAACCACATGTGTGCTGTAAGCTTCTTAAAGCTTTTTCCAGTGGGTGCGCGACACCCCAGTAACATATATTTCCTATGTACTAGCTGGAATTTGAACTATCAGTGCGTGACACGAGATGTCCTTAGCAAAGTCATTGGACTATGCTTACACTGAAAATAACTATACTGGGTATAGCAGGTGAGCTACATTTCCATGTAAGCATATACCCTATGTTATTAACTGCATAGCAAACTATCAGTGTGTGGCACGAGATGTCCTTAGCAAAGTCATTGGACAATGCTAACACTGAAAATACCTATACTCTGCATATCAGGTGAGTTACATTTCTATAAATTTTAAGCATATACCCTGAGTTATTAGCAGCTTACCAAACTATCAGTGCGTGGCACGAGATGTCCTTAGCAAAGTCATTGGACAATGCTAACACTGAAAATACCTACAATCGGCATAGCCGGTTTTCGGAGTTCCATCTCCATGTGATGTTTGTGTGTTTTGAGTCATCATCATTCTCTTGCCCTTATCCCAATTCATTTGAGGTTGGCGCAGCATGTCATCTTTTATATTTCTCTATTACTTGAATGATTCCAACGGAAAAACTACCATCCAGAAATATGCTTTGCATGAAAACATATATCCAACGTTACTAACCACATAGCAAACTATCAGTGCGTGACACAAGATGTCCTTAGCAAAGTCATTGGACAATGCTAACACTTAATACCTAGAATAGACATCACAGGGGAACCCTATTCTACTATGAACTTCGGTCAGCTAAATTTATAAATATGCTTTTTAACCTATGAGCATGATGGTTGCGAGACAACCTTGCTTATCCAATGTGCAATATAGTCTTGCTAATGCATATACTCTTGCAGTGAATGGGGACCATACTTTGCCACCTGGTTTCCTATCAGCAAGTAAAAGTTAGGTCAGTGGGTCGTCTTAGGGGCGGTTACTTGGCTGCCTTATTTGTATTCTACTGGCTGACACACATTTGTCATGATTGCACATGCTTTAGTATGAGATATTCTCTGCATGTTATGGCCACATTAAGTGAAATCTTTTCATAGCTTCTTCATCGAGTATGATATTATGGAAGCATCATTGGTTATAAATCAAAGTTACATAATTATGCATGTAACCAACCAAATGCAAAACTGGCGAAATGTGGGTGTCTGACACCTCTGCCTAACCGTTCGAGGATTGCAGGCGTAATGTTATGTTATGCAAACAATGTTTGTATAACTGTTTATTTTCTGAATAAATTAAATAAAACATGGTGGTAAATGCACTGTAATGTCCCAATACATAAAAACTATTAGTATTGAGAGGGAAAAGGTTTATAGACTGACAAAATTTCGAGGTCTTAACAGCCTGTCAATGTACAGATGACCTTATCAACCAAACCCTTTTTAGTTCCAAATCAAATTATTTCCACTCCGAGACCCGACCCCCTCTTAGGAAAAGATAATAGTACCATTATATTGTAAGGCCCAATGTAAAATAACAACCCTAATAGTAACTCGTTGCTATACCTAGCAATCTATGGCTTCAATATTAAATTAATCATGTTGTAATTTATTTCTGCCTAAGAGTATTTTCAGAGAAAATCACTTAAACCATACTTAATAATAACAGATAACTTGTTATGTCTGATGAATTTATCATAGATACGCTAGATATTCATAGATAACACTCAAGTATTGTATGCAGTAAGCATGTAACCTGCATTAAATAATATTTAATTCCTGAGGAGATGGGCAGACCTAAATTACAGCATAGTAAAGAAGAATGTTAATTTGTTATCTGGGCACAAAATGTACACACTTGATAGTACAAGTAAGTACTAAAGTGATATAATTGAAAACAAGGGGGGGAGGGTGCATGGGAGTGCTAACATGAAGGGATTGTGGTTAGAACATCAAGACATCAGGTGCCATATGTTTTACGTAACAAAATTGCTGGAGCTTTTATTGATAAGGATATTATGTCAGAGAACTCTAATAGACAATGTGTGGGGGAAACTTAGTAAGTTTTCCTATATTCTTTATAATATTATGCTGATTAAGATTATAAATAAAACCGCACTGCTGGTAGCTTACCACGGTTTGGTTGTCTTTACTCTGCAGTATAGACTTATATTTTGGGGTAATACTTTTATAAGTATTATTAAGATAAGTAAATCATGAGCCTGATTGGAGCTCATTCAAAATAAAATTCACAAAATCATGCAAGCAGAATTTTTAAAATACCGACAGTAGACACTGTATATTTATGAATCATGTATTTTTGCTAAAAACAATATGCATTTATATAAATCTGTCGAAAGCCTATGTTGCTCAGATAAACTTCACACATTGCTGCATGCATCACAAAAGTGTATATTTTTGCAATGATGACAATCTGGGTGCAGATTGTACACTAAAATATATACGCAAATTAAAGACAGTAAAAGCCTCAATGAATTTAAAAAACAGATTCTTACCATTATTGATAGACAAAGTGAAAACTGTTACAGTATTGACATTTAATTTGCCAAGTTGTTGGTCATCTGCCTCGTTGAGCTATGGTTTGCAAGCACCGCAGAGAATGAGGTTCTGGGTTCTATTCGTGGATCATGCAAAGTGTTATTCCATCAGGAATTTCTCAGTAGCAGCCACAGAGTATGGATTTGTGCTCAGTTAATGACAATAGGCTCGCCCCTGTTACATGGGACTTAAACATGATGATGATGAATGTGATGTTATGTATACTTATGTGTCTATTTACATTAACATTTTTACTTACATCGTCAAAACTTTGACATTTGATGCATGTAATTTTAATTTTTAGTGAACCAGATTCTATTGTAATGTTTTTATTTTACTTTTTTGAAGCAATTTAATTTTATGTACCTAATTGGAGAAACTTTATGTGTGCCCAATAACATAGATATTATTTACTTATGATCACAAAATTAATGGATTTGAATTCCGATGGAATATATTTTATATATTATACCACCTACTATTTACTTATGATCACAAAATTAATGAATTTGAATTCCGATAGATTCAGGGTGATAATATAGAGCAAATTTTAAAACAAAGATATTTGTTATTCTGCAAGCTCTAATTTTTACCCATTGGAGTAACAAAACAGTTGTTAGGAATATCAACCACAAATATTTTAAAGTTTCTTATATTTCAAGTGAAACTGGTTTTTTGAACTCCATATCTAACTTCATACAGTACAACACAAACAGCAGATCAAATCAGAGCTGACATCAGACATATAACAATCTATAATTATTATTTTATTATAGTTATCAATTCAACATGCACTGTATCCTTATAATACTAAACTATGTACTATGTTATAATACTAAAGCTCTATTGTACCTAAAGTAAGGAAGTCATAAGTACCTAGGCGTTTTATCACCAAAGAGTGATATAGTAGGCCTATAATGGTAACCATTGTTACTGCTTGTACTATAAAGGTTTTTAACAGAGCATTTTGGTTCTATAAGATTAAATAGAATTTAATTTTTATAGTTTACCTCTTAGAACGCTTACAGGACCATACGAATCGTTAAAGTGTTGCATAGTAAAAAAAAAAAAAAAAAAAAAAATGCTCATTTGGTGCTACTTAGTACTAAAGACGACCTAACAAACACTTTTATTTATCTATTATGCACTAATAATGCGTAAAAATAAGTTTTACAGTTCAAGTACTGTAACAGTATCGAAAATACTATTCAAGGATCAATCTGCACTGTACCTTACACAACCACTACGTAACCTTTTAACTTCTTAAAAGTTCTCTCAACGTCGCTATGGGGCTAGTTCTGTAAAAGTCATAACAACTCTTCTAGAGTACTAAATAGGACCCCTGGTGCAGCTGCTACATAACTTAATAGCTCTATACGTGAGTTTGTGTTACTGCTACGAGACAAGAGATGATCTAATTCGTTTTTGGTGAAAATACGGCTGCTATTTTCTGCCATGATAGCACATTGACAACACGGCAGGAGCCAATGTGTAATAGCAGCCTGCATAGTCGGGACAAGTACTTATTGTATTAATTTAAATTTAATTAAAACATAAAAAAATATGAAGGCGCATTGTCAAATTTGAAATCAGCGTAATGATTTAATTGATACAATTTTTTTTCGCAAGTGCAAGTTACGGCAGAGTAACGGTCCATGAATGTTTTGTGTTTTATCCTTTTACCCGACTGCAAGGGAAGGGTTTTTCAATACAAATGTTACGTTTAGCAGCAATGGAAATTGACTAAAGCATATGTTACCGATATTATTTGTTTTCTTGGGGAACACTCACGACAAGTGTGATAAAACACATCACTGGAATTGTTTACAGTGCAAAATACAAACATGTTTTGGTTGCTTTTATAGTGCAAATTTGTCACCATGAGACCCTTTATGTAATGTTTATTTAGGGTTTTGTAAACGTTTTTTTCATAGTAGTAGTTAGTACTTACACTCTAATACATTATCAGGACTTTTATAGTACCAAATTTCGTTACTTGGGTAATGTTCACAAATTGACATCCAGAATTATTTGTGTTTTAATTACTTATTGAATTATTGCAGCAAACTCTAAACATCTACCTATGTCAATAATAATTATTTGAAGATCACCACGAAATAAAATTGGGAATCAAACGAGCTTACCTGTTAAGCGAAGTCTTGATTCTAATTTTATGAGTGGTGATCTGAAAAATAATTATTACCCACCCACCACTAGCTAACAACCCCAAAGCTGCAATAATTAATCTACCTAATTCAATGTTAACCTTTCAGGAAATCAAAATGAATGTAGGCATTTGGAACTACTCTGTATAGGAAACAGAGTTTGTTCCTAATGTTATGATCTCTAAAATAAGTGACGTTTCATAATTATGTCAAAACGGGAAAGGACGATGCAAATGTTGCAATCTTTAAAAAATATTCATTTTCTTTAATCTAAAATCGCGGTGTTAATACGTCGTAAGGGAATTACTACCTATGTCAATAATAATTATTTTTCAGATCACCACTCATAAAATTAGAATCAAGACTTCGCTTAACAGGTAAGCTCGTTTGATTCCCAATTATAAGTCAGTGGAAGATTGCGAGAAAATGTGAATAATTATGTGTGTGTGAATGCAGGTTCAGGCATAATAATAACCACCACAAACACACAATCTCGAACAATCGCACATACACAATTCAACAGACATAGAAACTCGTCATCGCAAAATTCAATCGAATATCATCATCTCATTATATCACCTCTTTCCCGGGGCAGTACTTGGCTTCGGCCGTGCTATTCTATAAATCCGGCAAGAAAGCCGAGATATGTAAAAGTATACAAACAAATAATGATAATAACATTTATTTCTCCCACAAAGTACAAAACTACAATACAGAGGTTGTTACACCTCTGTATTGTAGTTTTATTGGAGGTACAGAGGTTTGTGGGAGTCAGGAATCCAAACTAGGATACCCTGCGCTATGGACTCCTGGCCCTCCTCGCCGAGATTGAATTATCACAATTGTAGAACATGTAGGACTATTGTAAGAAAAACAAAAAAAATAACAAAACAAGTTCTAACTAAACAAAATCAAAAAAAATAAATGGATGTGTGTTTGTTAGTGCGTGAAGTGTGACTGTGATGTGGAAGGTGTTGTGTGTGTGTGTATGTGTGTGCGTGTGTATCTGGTCAAGGTGTGTACTTACATTAAAGATGAATATGTGAGTGAGGGGTTATGAAAAACGCTAGACTAGGATAAGACTGTAAGCAATTTTTCTGTTTCTTCATAGTCTAGTTCTAGAAGCCACTGTGTGAGCTTCTTTTTTCATTCTATCCTGTACATATTAACAATTGAATATATATTTCTATATTAGACCTTATAACATGAACTATCTACCAGTGAAAGCCTCATCAAAATCGGTCCAAACGTTTCAGAGGTTAGCCGGAACAGACAGACAGACAGAATTACAAACAGACACTTCAATTTTATTTATTTGTATAGATAGATTGTATTGTATAACGGTGTCCGGAACTCCACATCCAAAGCGCGTATTTTAAACCTCGGCTCGGGATTTTACTACTAAAATTCGTGGCTTCAAAATTACGTTGAGCGCACAGTTTTATTTCGATCACGGATCGCCATTCAAAGTCGTGAATTCTATAACCCTTTGTGTCGTATTGCCAGTAAACGTTGATCCGCTTGGTTTGTATGAAACTATTGACAATGCCGCCTATAACAAACAGCGACCACCGAAGAGTCTCTGTTCGCTCCACCGACCCTGAGTGCGACCCACCTTACGCTTACGCTAGCAACTTACTTATTCTGTGACCTATAATGACATTTCTGGTTCTCTGTCGAATCACTTCGTTCCGGATGCGATCCCTCAGAGAGATTGCAAGCAAAGCTCGCTCCATAGCTCGCTGAGCGACCTGAAATTGTAACTCTTCGCGGATTACGTGCGTTTATCAAATTGTTAACAAAATCCGATTTAAAAAGGGAAGTCATATTTTATAATTATAATAATAATATTATAAAGAGGAAAGATTTGTTTGTTTGTTTGTAACGAATAGGCTCCGAAACTACTGGACCGATTTCAAAAATTCTTTCACCGTTGGAAAGCTACACTATCCGCGGGTGACATAGGCTGGCTACTTTTTATCCCTGTATTCCCACGGGAACGGGAACTACGCGGGTGAAACCGCGTGACGTCCGCTAGTATTTTATAATCGTTTTTTTTTTTTAAAACGTTGCCCCACACTAGGAATTTCTCCTGTATCGTGGGTGCGTTCACAAACATTTAAACTCACATACACAAACAAACGTTTTTAAAACGGAGAGGTTTGGACAGAAGAAGGGAAGGTCTTTGCCCAGCTATGGGACAGAAAATAGACCATTATTGTGCCTTGTTCTATTCTGACCCCACACAACTTCGTCTGCGTCACATAATATAGCGTATAACCTTTCTCGATAAATCGACAATCCAACATATTATCGTAACAAACAAAAAATCTTATCTTTCCTCTTTATAATACCTTTTGCTTTAGATTGGCTTCTATTATATTATTTAAGTTACAATTACTATAGCAATCTCTTACTGTTAAATATACAGTAACACCTTGTACTTGTAATCATTATGGTGTAATAAATATTTTGAATTTGAATTTCTCCGGAGCCCCCGGAGGCTAGAATCCCCACTAACCTACCGCACCGGACCGAATGACTGCCGCACGCGTATTTATTTTGACGTGACGCAGATGAAGCTGCGTGGGTCAGCTAGTTGACTTATATATTTATTACTGCGTAAGGACTGGGCGGACCGCATGTAACAATGACGCCTCGAACTTGGTCCTAAAACGGTCTTTCCTAAGCCGAAGTGAACTAGTCCACGATCGGCTCTCTTCGGGTGCGGTCGTAAATTTTATTAAAAGCTTTATTTATGTTCTTTATACCTCGAAAATACCACGCCGCTTATACAAGGTTACGTTAACGAGCAAACTACACCGATTCTCTTGCACTCGTAGTTTAGTTTTATGAATTGTTCTTCTGACATTCAAAAGTACCAGTAATGGTTTAATTGAAATAAATGCTTTGACTTTGACTTGACTTTGACTTTGACTTTCTCTGTATGGCGAACGCGTCGAGGAAATGTTCGGACGACCGTATCTTTAGTTTTTATATCAATGCCTCCGCTATTCTTTTCTGATTAACTTCGTTGCGGGATCCAAGACAGTTAAATCGTTTCCCTGGGACTTCGTTTCACTTCATTGTCTCGGCGCTTTTCTGGTGGTCGCCACTGTTGATTCTGGCGCACAGGAGTTACAGTGGTTTGGGAATAGTGTCGCTGGCGTGTCCCAAAAAAGGCCATTATTATTAATTTTCTTATCTTTTCTCTTCAGATACCCGGACACGGCCGCAAAGTACCGGGTACAAGACGGTCCAACTAGTCGGCAGCTACCCACGGTGATGGTGCTCACTGATGGACAGGAGAAGATGAGGAGACCGCAGGCTGATCATACTGGGAAGCTGCAGAAGTGAGTAGTTTGCATAACACGTGGAATCCTGAAATGGTCAGAGGTGCAGCTAAATTAGTACGGGAACAGAAAAAGCTTAACACTTCAGAATTTTAATTATTTGATGTACAGGACTCCAGCTATTATTTACTTTTCAATATAGGGTGTAAAAGTACCCTTAACGCAAACGAAGGGCATTTGTTCTCCCCACCACTGCGATAATTTTTTTGTTCTAGACCATACCTGGGAACCTCCTAGTTACGGAGATATTGGGGGTCAAAGTTCCAAATTTTTCACAGCTGTTTTTGTAAATATGTACTAGTATTTCAGGTTTTAACTTTACTTAAATTACCTCCATGGCCCGTTTACTATTCAAAGCATCCACTTGCACAATGTTTTAAGAGTGCTACTTTGAGTTTTACCGTAAAATGTGATTTTTGACCCCAAAAAAAAAGTCATTTCCCAGCAAAAAATTTTGCGTAGGGGTACTTAGTTTGATGTACAGAATGCTTGGTTGACGGATGCGTGAAGGGTTCGTTTACACCCTGTATATATCCGTATACTTATTTCTTTTAAAATCTATATGAGTATGCGTTTGTTTACCTAAACTAAATATTAACATTGTAACATATAACTGTTTGTGTCCAAATTAAATAAAAAACTGACGTTAATTTTCTCCAAAATTCCAGGTTCCTTTTCTCAAAAGACAATGTGAAGGCCGCATTCGACTTGGACGGCATCTATCAGGAGTGCAAGAAGAAACTTTGCGCCAACAAGACTGTTAAGAAGGATGAGTAGAGGGCCTAGTATGAATAAGTAAATTATTTTTTGTAGATTTTTAAGTAGGGGCCGGATTTGAGTGCATATTTTACCTACAAAATACAAAGTTCTTCTTGTAATCCTATCCTACTAATATTATAAATGTGAAAGTTTGTGAGAATGGATGTGTGGATGTTTGTTACTCTTTCACGCAAAAACTACTGAACGGATTTGGATAAAATTTGGTACACAGATAGTTTATAACCTGGATTAACACATAGGATAGTTTTTATCCCGATTTTATCTTCCCGTGGGATAATTTTCGAGTTGTAGCGGGCGAAGCCGCTGGCAACAGCTAGTATAATATATTTTTGATGACGCTGCCCTGCATAACCATTTGACAGTTGATCGATGGACACTATGATAGCCACTGACATTTAAAAAGATACGCAATAGCCCTGCTACTGGAGTGTATATGTGGTGCTGTAAATGAGGTGGTCACACGATATCAAATGCCCGTAGTTTGTGGTACACACGATGGGGCATTTGAAAATTATGAAAATATTTACTATAAAAGGGGTTTTAACTTTTTCGTATGGAAGCTGGGATATCGACCCACCGCCATTTTGAATTTTTTTAGAAATCACGGACTACGATGAAATTGGTATGTATGGGTAGAGGACACCTAGACGAACAAATATAATAATAATAATCAACCTGGGAACGATTATTTGAATACAATTTAACGCCTATACACGTAATAAGTCTATTTTTAATGATTGTCGTTGTACTCTTTTGTCGATCTTTACCTTCAAATATCTCTGTAACGTGACACTTTAGGGTACCGTGTTACTGGACATTTTTTATTAGTCTACTAGCTGATACCCGCGGTTTCGCCCGCGTGGATGTCGGTCAAATTATATACTAAAACCTTCCTCTTGAATCACTCTATGTATTAAAAAAAACCGCATCAAAATCCGTTGCGAAGTTTTAAAGATTTAAGCATACATAGGGATATAGGGACAGAGAAAGCGACTTTGTTTTATACTATGTAGTGATATGTCCCCTATCCATAAATACCACTGTCATCGTGGGCCGCGTTTTCGAAAAAAAAACAAAATGGCGGGCAGGTTGATATGCCGCATCGGTTCTATCCCTTTTTTATCTTGACGCATGAGATTTTTTGGTACGGCATTGGTCATTGTCTTTTAGGTAAATATGCATCCGAATGTCCGATCTCTAATTATAACACTTGCTTGCAAAAATATCTGACCGTGGCCAGATATCCAACGCAATCAATCGCAGATTAACGTATTTACACTTGTTAACGCATTTTGATAAACCTCGCGTGAGATTAGACAAATCTCACGACATCTCAGCGAAAAGAAATATACCTTACGTAATTATTAATTACGTTGACGGCACGGTTGGCGCAGTGGCTGGGCGATTGGACTGCTGCACTGCGTGTCGCGGGTTCGATCTCCGCACGGAACAAATATTTGTATGGCCTACAGATAGTTGTTTCGGGTCTGAGTGTGTTTGTGTATGTGAGTTTAAGTGTTTGTAAACGCACCCACAGGAGAAATTACTAGTGTGGGGCAAAGTTTTTTTTTGAGGAGATATTAATTTTTGAGTACAAAACATTCGACATCAGGATATATCTGGTTGGGTCGATATTTTTGCACGCAACTGTATATGCCATAGATTTTGTTCGTGACTTTGTAATGCAAGTATGCAAGCAATATTATTTAAAAATAACTGCCATAAGCATTTGAGTTTACGTTTAAAGAAATAATTTACAACCTAACTTTAGACATTGACAATTGGCTACTTGACTACTGTTAAAAATTCATGACAATGTTATGTTATTTCAAAGAACTAACAGAAAAAAAAAAAAACAAAAAAAAAACGATAAAAAAATGGAGTAGCTACATGGCTTAGAAGTTTTTAGTGGGGGCACTTTCTATCCTTGTCGCGCGAAACGGCCATTTGTACTACGTAACTATGGCGGTATGACATAATATATGACGTCACATTTCTGTCGCGCTGTCTTTGACTAACAAGTCATTTAAAATCAGTTATAACTAAGCCATTTTCTGATCGATTTTATTTCTTTTTTCACACGTCGTGTTATTTCTATTAGTTCTTTGAAATAACATAACATTTTCGTGATTTTTTAACAATAGTCAAATAGCCAATTGCTCTTATCACAGATTTTTTTTACTTTTAGCAAAGAAACACCCGACTTCCACTGAGTTTTGAAAGTCAGTGACTTTATTTATTTCATTGACTTTTTTGCCACCGTCTTCCGTTATGAAAGTTTTTTCCGACTTTTTTATGTAATATTTTATATAATATCCAATTGTTCTTACCCACCAATAAGGTACTTCTGCAGAAAATGTTTCAGATTTTATAAAATGACTTACTGCGGTACTCAGAGATATTTAATGATTACTTAAGCCGTCACTTAGTCAAGATTTGACATACTTTTGTATAACAAAACTGTCAAAACCTTTACTAAGTGTTGGCTTAAGTAACCATTAAAGCTCTCTGAGTGCGGCAATAAGTTCTGGCAGTTAACGAATCTAATACCTCGTCAAAAATCGTCTATTTTACTCTGGTCTTACCAAAAAAGGGTCACGTATTTCACAAACAATAATATTTTGTAGGTAGCTAAGTGATGTTCGTACCAAAATATTTATTTATTTAGTTTAATTAAAGATCTGATGTGTTAAAGCTCTTGTCAAACTAACGCGAATTACACGCGGGAAACAGGACGAATTTAACTCCAACGATTGTGCCTGAGAAAGGAGGTGTCTGATGAGATAAGGAGTAATTCTTCCATACTTCTCTAAAGTATGGAAGAAGAAGACATGCTGCGCCGACCACAAATAAATAGGGTAGTTAACTAAAAAAATCTAATTAGTCCGTCAGATAGATTTCCAAAAAATATTGGACACGTATTTTTTCTTTTTTCACGTAAACAAACAATGAAGACGATACAGTGCTTTGAAAACTCGTTTGACGTCATATTCTAAGACATTAGTATGACATATTTTACCGGTAAGTGACGTCACAACCCCCCCACTCAAATCTTTGACGCGTTTTATCTTTGTCAATTTTTATTGATTAGATAAAACAAAAAATACGTATCCAATATTTTTCGATAATCTAACAGACGGACTAATTAGAATCATATTTTTTTAGTCAGTAAACATCCCTATTGGGATAAGGGCAGGTGAACGATAATGATACATAATTATTACTGCTCGTGCCTGTAAAACCAGTCAAAATCGACGCTAGTCGCTTCCCGCGTGTGATTCGCTTTAGTTTGATCAAGGTTTGAAATTAGTCAATTATAGCTTTTGCATGTAATTTTTGCATTTTTTTGTACACTTATTTTTTGTGTTAGGGTTTTTTCTACAGTTGTCAAGGTACAAAAACTGTACATTTTTCCCAAACAATCTTGAACGGCACGGTTGGCGCAGTGGCTGAGCGATTGGACTGCTGCGCTGCGTGTCGCGGGTTCGATCCCCGCACGAAACAAATATTTGTATGGCCTACAGATAGTTTTTTTTTTTTTTTTTTTTAAAACGTTGCCCCACACTAAGAATTTCTCCTGTATCGTGGGTGCGTTCACAAACAACTATCTGCAGGCCATACAAATATTTGTTCCGTGCGGGGATCGAACCCGCGACACGCAGCGCAGCAGTCCAATCGCTTAGCCACTGCGCCAATCGTGCCGTCAAAGTGTTTCGGGTCTGGGTGTTCTGTTTAAGTGAGTTTAAATGTTTGTAAACGCACCCACGATACAGGAGAAATTCCTAGAATGGGGCAACGTTTTATTAAATAACCTCCTCCTTTTTTGAAGTCGGTTAAAAATAAAATATCATTTTTTGTTTGTATGCCTGAAATTGCTAAGTCATCTATAGCTTCGTATAGCGACGACTCGGAGACGGGTTGTCGACACACAAACGAATTATTGTTCGACCCATATGCTGGGTGCTTGGTACCGAAAGTGTTAATTATTGTTCCACGATATTCTTCCCAGATTTTTACTATTGTTGTTGTATTAATTTTAAATAAAATGAATTATTATACTAATTATTTCTTGACAAAGTATTGAATGTGTTCAAATCAGTGTATTTGTGTTGTTGTTATTAGTATGTAAATAAAATTGAATCACGCTTGAATTCTGATGTTTTATTTATATTTTATTCTATCGTATGGTTAGTGCCTAATTGTAACTAAGAAACTAAGTCCGCAATCAAGTTTTATTTTATCTGAATTTTTTCGAGACAAGGTATTATTTTAAAACTAGCTCGCTGTGGAAAAGATGAATGAAAGGCGATTAACAAAAGGTATCTACAAGGCAGATGTGAGAGGTAAAGCCGGGAGGGGACGCCCTAGAAAGACATACACTGATCTTATTGGTGCCGTTCTTCTGAAAGGACAGGTGCGTAGTACTCGTAACCGGCGTACGTGTATGACCAGATGTATGAATGTGGACGAGGCAAAAGGAGTATGTAAGGATCGTAGCAAGTGGCGTTCTGTGGTTTCTGCCTACCCCCATGGGAAAAGGGCGTGAGTTTATGTATGTGTGTGTGTATGTGTAGCTCGCTTCGCTCGCTCTCACGGCCTAATTTCTTTTGTATCTTACCGTGATCTCTCTTGTCGATCAAGTAACTCTTTTAAATGGGGTCCGAGGCAGGGTGTTACAATTTACGAGCTCGCTTCGCTCGCCCTTGCTCCCTTAGTTCTGAGAATTTTCTATGTAAGTGGAATAAGTAACATCTGACTTATCTGCGCATAGCAGTGTAGGTTCGACATTTTCAAAAAAATCAATCGGCGCAAAACTCCCTGACTGAGTTAGAATAAAAAAAACTTAATGCATAATACCCGCTATTATGAACGAGTTACAAATCCAATTATAAGCATTTAAATATCTGTTTAAATGAGAGCGCAATAGGCCTTTAAAATTTGGTAGGGAACCAAAGAACACATCCAAGTCAGGCAAACCTAAAACAAAATGATTGTTTAGTTCGTCAGTTATTTTTTTTCTTAGCCTATAATGTCCCACTGCTGGGCAAAAGCCTCCCCAATAGCCTTCCAGTCTTCCCTCTGTGTGGTTTCTCCGTCCAATTCGTCATGAACGCTTCTAGGTTGTCACGCCAGAGTTTTCTAGGCCTCCCTCGGCGACGACGCCCGTCTTCTGGCACCCACTGCGTGACGACTCTGGCCCATCGGTCCTGATCTATCCTACAGACATGGCCCGCCCAATCCCACTTCAAGCCAGCAGTTTTATTTCCCACATCAGTGATTCCAGTTTTTAAGCGTATTGTGGTATTGCGCATTCTGTCGCTGAGTTTTCTATCCAATACGCTTCGTTCCATCGCCCTTTGGCAAACCTTGAGTTTGGACTTTTGTGACTCGGTCAGGGACCAAGTTTGAGCACCGTAGGTTAGGATGGGCAGAATGCACATGTCGATGAGTTTGCGCTTCAGGGATAAAGGTAGGTCACCCTTTTTTTTTGCGGGTGGAAAATCATCAAATAACCCCTCACGCTCTTGGGCAGAGCGAAAGGGAGTGTCAGATTTCTACAAACTAAAAATCACCCACGTTCCTTCTTAGCCATTTATGTCAAGGCCGCGGTATCTCTTGCAAACAACCCGCAGCAAGGTAGGTCACCCTTCATCAGCGACTTCATGGACCAGTAGCTCTTCCAGGCGTTCTCGACACGGCGCACACACGGGTATTTTGTATTTTTAGTCGGGTGAAATTGGTGAAAACAAATTCCAACATAAAAGCAAAAATGAATACTAGTCAGCGAGTCAGGTAGCTACAGAACAATAGACGACCCTTTTCGGGCACGAGCGCCCGCACCGTAGCTAGCAAGCCAGTCGGAACTTGATCGTTGTCGCATGCGCTCGCGTCAGTTACTGGCTACATTAAAAACGTACTGCGTTTAAGACCTCAGTGCTTTTTTATAGTGAGTTATTTAACCAAAACTACTATGGATCATCATAATACAGGTAAGAACAGTTTTATTTATTAAGATTTACTAATGTTTACATGTATTTGTAAGGTTCAAAATCAATTTACAACTGTCTCGATTTTTTAACAGGTTTTTACCTGAATTTTAAATTTCAAAGTGGTTATAGTTATCCTTCCGAGTACTTCCGATTAACGATTTTTATTGTTACGCATGACAAAAACTGTCATATTATAGATATTTTACAAATAGAGTGCTACTTTACGCTACTTTCGACGAAACGTATGCGTTTGTGTTGGTGTTACCTAAAAAGTATTAACCGTTATTTTCAAGCAAATTATGAAGTGTTTTCTTTTTATTGTTTTAGGGCTACCAGGGGTCTCTAACTACAAAGTTGTGACTAGACAATACCTGTTCAATAAAATGCAACAACAAGAATTACACACTTTTGATGAAAAAGTCGATTATTTGGAAAACTACCTTTTATCGTCTGACAACTTCAATGAAGAACAATTAAAAGTTTTGAAACATAAAATTTCGTATCTCAAAAGTGATTTAAAGAAAAGATGGTTAAAAGCAAATAGAATACTTCATAAGTTTGTCTCTGCCAATGCTGCGTGGCTTCAAGGAACGTTCGAGATACCTCTTGTTTCGCTACCACAAAAGCGAGCCGGTCGCCCATCAAAACCTTTTGACGAACTCTCTGACAGGAACAAGCGTAAGAAAACCAGTGAACTACGGTCAACTGTCAGTCAAGGAGCATTAGTACATGCAGCCAAAACTAGTCTAGAGACGTCTGGCTATAGAAATGTGTCCCGTTTACTGTCAGAAGTCATGAAGTCACCAAAGCGAGCGATAAAATACAAACGAGCTTATTCAAAATCGCTGCAAGCTAGTGACACACAATTATCTCCCTTTAAAGCGCTATCAATGTTTGTTGAAGCAGATCTTTCAAGAAAACAATATGAGATCGTCAGAAATTCCAATAAGAAATATTACCCTTGTTATAGTTTAATACAGAAAGAAAAGCAAAAGTGCTACCCACCGAAGTCCTCAATTACTGTGTCTGAAACAATTGCAGAAGTTAATTTGCAAGACCTATTAAATCACACGGTTACTAGGCTGCTTACTTATTTAAAAGACAATTTAAGTCATTTAACTGAAGGAGAACGTGGTTCATTGGAACTTATCTATAAGTGGGGTTGTGACGGCTCGCAACAGTCCCAATTTAAACAGAAAATACAAAATGAAGACTCTTCTGACTCTAACATCTTCCAAAGCTGTTTAGTACCGCTACAGTTAAAATGTGGAAAAAAAATTGTATGGCAGAATCCGACTCCCTCCTCACCACGTTATTGTAGACCAATGAGAATAAGGTTTGCTAAAGAAACTACTGACTTGACAAACGAAGAAATCGAATACATTTCAACTAAAATAGAACAACTAGAAAACAGTCAATTCGTAAATGATGGCTTGTTCGCTAATGTTAAGCATACTTTGACATTAACAATGGTGGATGCTAAAGTGTGCAATGCTGCTACGCAAACCACCTCAACAATGAGGTGTTACATTTGTGGAGCTACTTCTAAGCAATTCAATAATTTAAACATTAAAATGCCTGTTGATATAGAAGCCTTGGATTTTGGCTTATCTATCCTTCACGCTAGAATTCGCTTGTTTGAAAGTGTTTTGCACCTTTCTTACAAGCTTCCGATAAAAAAATGGCAAGTAAGGTTAGATTCAGACAAAGCTACAGTTAAAGAAAGAAAAGCCACTATACAACAAAGATTTAAAAAAGAAACTGGATTAATTGTGGATGTGCCGAAAGCTGGGTTCGGCAACACCAATGATGGTAATACCAGCAGACGATTTTTTGGTGACCCACAGAAGGCTGCAGAAATTACCGGTGTCGATTACAACTTGATATTCAGATTAAAAATTATTTTAGAGGTAATTTCAAGCGGCCATAAAGTTGACTTGAAAAAATTTGCTGACTACTGTTGGGAGACAGCAAACGTCTACGTCTCGCTCTACGACTGGCATCCGATGAGTCCAACTATGCACAAAATTTTGATGCATGGTGCTACAGTCATGGAAAAGGCGTTATTGCCTATCGGACTACTATCGGAAGAGGCTGCTGAAGCTAGGAATAAACATTTCAGAATGTATAGATATAATTTTGCGAGGAAGTTTTCGAGAATAGATTGCAATGCAGATGTAATGAATCGCCTTCTACTATCCTCGGATCCGCTGATCACAAGTCTGAGGCCAAAACCAAAAAGCAGAAGGGAACCCTTTTCCAAAGAAGCGATAGCTATTTTGTTGCCACCATCACCAGAATCTGAAGATGATTCAGATTCGGAATATGGAACAGAAGAGGTCGGAGAAAGTGACGATGAACTCTGGCATTCTTCCTCATCAAATTAGATTATTTTATATTTTTTGATGTAACTGTTTAAACAATTAAACCTTTTCTAAATCATGAATACACTTTTTTAAATTATCAACATATTAGCCCATAAAGCTCATTGTTGGACCCTCACCATTGGTCATCTGTACATTTTAGTAAGTCTTACCTACTTTACAGTAGAAAAAACCGCACAAATAATTTCGCCCGGCTAGGAATGCAAAATACCCGTATGTGCGGCGGTCGATTTCTCTGTCTTGCCTGTTTTCGAAGGAAAGTAGCTGGCCCAAAGAAATGTATTCATCGACGTAGTGGATTTCTTGCCCATCTACCTCAACCCTACTTTTTGTACTATTGGTCATGACTTTAGTCCAATTAACTCGTAGTTAACAAAAAAAAATCTAATTAGTCCGTCAGATAGATTTCCAAAAAAATATTGGTCACCTATTTTTTCTTTTTTCACTTTACAAACGAAGACGATACAGTGCTTTGAAAACTCGTGTGACGTCATTTTCTAAGACATTAAAATAGTATGACTTTTCTTACCGGTGAGTGACGTCACAACCCCCCACTCAAATCTTTGACGCGTTTTATCTTCGTCAATTTTTGTTGATTTGATAAAACAAAAAATATGTATGCAATACTTTTCGATAATCTAACAGACGGACTAATTAGAATCATATTTTTTTTAGTCCGGAAACATCCCTTCGTTTTTATCCCCCTTCTGGCAAAACGTGTTTTTCGTAATATTATGAAATCAATAAAAAATTACGAAGATAAAACGCGTCGAAGATCATGTCATCACTCGGGGCTTGTGACGTCACTTTCCGGTAAAAAATGTAGTGAAGTGTGACGTCACATGAGTTTTCGAAGCACTGTATCGTCTTCATTTTTTGTTTACGTGAAAAAAGAAAATATATGTGTTCAATATTTTTCGACAAACTAACTGACGGACTAAACAGATTTATTTGTAAGGAAAAATCCTGCTGTTCTGTGAAAAATCACTGTAACAAACATCCCTGTTGCCGAACTTAAGTGGCAGTGGGCAGGGCACATTGCTCGCTGAACGTATGGCCGATGGGGCCGGAGAGTTCCGGAGTGGCGACCGCGAACAGTAAGACGTTGCGTTGTAAAGCCGCCCATGCAGGTTTAGTTAATAAAAAAACTATATATAAATACTTAGATTTATTTATTGACTAGATATACAAATACAATAAGTTACATACAGTAATGTCTTTATTATTTATACATGTACATATAACGCCAGTTATACAGGATTTAAACGGACCCATCACGAGGCTGTTAGTTAACCAAGCATTATGTACATCAAACTAAGTACCCCTACGCAAAAAATATTTATAGTAAACGATTTATTTGGGGCGAAAAAATCACATTTTACAGTAAAACTCAATGTAGTCCTCTTAAAACATTGTGCTAATGGATGCTTTGAATATTAAACGGGTCATGGAGGTAATTTAAGTAAAGTTATAACCTGAAAAGCTAATAAAAAAAACAGCTGTGAAAAATTTGAAAGTTAGACCCCCAATATCTCCGTAACTAGGGGGTTCCCTGGTATGGTCTAGAACAAAAAAAATACCGCAGTGATGGGGAGAATAAGTGTCTTTCGGGTTGGATAACGGTACTTTTACCCCCTTTATTTAAACCCAATAGGGGTAGAAGATTCCCCGACCGTTTCGTGCCAACCCGCGATGCTGAGCTAGTAGTTTTGTGTTGTTGTTGTGTGTGGCCTATTCCCATCAGGTTGGCACAAACTCAGTAACCACTAGTACTATTCTGATAGAAAAACTAATGATGCTATACTATCTTTGAAACTAATACTACTTCTTCTTAGCGTGTCGATGGCAAATTTCTATTCGATCAAATCGTTTTGGCCCAAAATTCAGCTATGCGGACTACACTCGCTGATGCAGTCATAAGGTCGTCAAGTGTGCAGGTGTCAGGGCATGCAGCGCAAGATGGAAGGTGGGACTAATGTCCCACCATGTGTGTGTGTGTGTCCATGTGTCTAATGCGGTGTATCTCCACAGATAATTCTGTGGATATACGCCGCATACACACTAGATGTTCACAGTTGCGACAGTAAAATAGATCAAAATGTCTTATTTTGACAATTTATTAAAAGCTACAAAATTACAAATAAACAAACCGGGATAATTACATATTTCATAAACGTAACATCACGCCCGTAATCCCTGAAGGGTTAGGCAGAGGCGTACCTAATAGTACACCTACATTTCCTCCGTGCCTCGGAAAGCACGTTATGCTGTTAGTCCCGGCTGCCATATATAGATCTTTGGCAGTCGTTACAGGTAGTCAGTGACCTGAAATTCTGACATCCAGTCTTACCAAAGAGTATCGTATTACCTAGTTATTAACTGGGTTGTGGAGGTCAGATAGGCAGTCGCTCCGTGTAAAACACTGGTATTCAGCTGCATTCGGTTAGACTGGAAGCCGACCCTAACATAGTTGGGAAAAGGCTAGGCAGATGATGATTTAAGTCCCATGTAATCGGGGGCGAGTCTAGACCTGGATAGAAATCTAGACTCCGTGGCTGTTACTGAGAAATTCCTGATCAAAAAACCTAATAACACCTTGCTCGACCCGGGAATCGAACCCAGAACCTCATGCTCAGCAGTCGCGGTTGTGACCACTAGATCACCGATTTTAATAAATAATTTAATTTACTCCTAGACTTACTAAGGAAGGAAGCATTGTTACGATTAAATCTAGAAATAATTTGGCTTGTTTATAAAATTGAATATTACAAACTTAAATTTCACAATAGGGTAGTTAACAAAAAAAATCTAATTAGTCCGTCAGATAGATTTCCAAAAAATATTAGACACGTATTTTTTTTCTTTTTTCACGTAAACAAACAATGAAGACGATACAGTGCTTTGAAAACTCGTGTGACGTCATATTCTAAGTCATTAGTACAACGACCATACATTAGTAAAACATTTTTTACCAGTAAGTGACGTCACAACCCCCCACTCAAATCATTGACGCGTTTTATCTTCGTCAATTCTTATTGATTTGATAAAACAAAAAATACGTATCTTATATTTTTCGATAATCTAACAGACAGACTAATTAGAATCATATTTTTTTAGTCAGTAAACATCCGTAGTATTATTTATTATAGCTTTATTGTACAAGAACAAACGAATAAGTAAAGAAATAAATTACACAAAGTAATGCCTGCCTGGGCTCGAACCCACGACTCACTGCTTGTAAGGCACGTATAAGCCAGCGGTCCCGGCCGCCAAATGGCGGTCGTCAAACCATGTCAGAGGCCCTTTTTACACGACTGCCCCAAAAAAAAGAGTGTTATGTTTTTAGCGTTCATGTATGTATGTATGTATGTATGTATGTATTTATGTATGTATGTTTGTTTGTGAGTTTCTTTATTCCACCATAACTTCCGAACGCCTGAACCGATTTTGATGTATGTGGTATCGTTAGATTCATTGCGTCACCCCGGGTAACATAGGCTAGATAAAATATCAAAAAACATAATAGGGTGGCCATGATTTAGAAATAAAAAGAACTTTTAATTTGTTTTTATTGAAATTTCAATGAAAAATATAATCATCGTCTAGAACTTATTAAGTAGATTACAAAAATATAGCACAGTAGTATTCAATATCTATTGTTTACTAGTAATACTACTCAGAAAATGAAATGGTGACATTTTAAACCCGGGATTCGATACGAATAAGCTACATATCAATAGATTCTCTGTAATGAAAGAAATAAAACTGGCTAGGTTACAACTCCCAAATCCATCTACGACGGCACCTAAACGGTTTTTAAGTTTGTATGAAAAGTCGCGTGAATCAATTTACTTGAAACATGGCAAAAATATAAGTACCTACTATACTTAAACTGTTTGGCACTACACTTGAATTTCTTAGAATGTTAATAAAATCTTCATAGTTCTTAGCATTGTATGTAAATTGCATATATATATTAAATTCAGCGTAAATTGTTTAAAAATAGATACCTACATGAAATGAAAAATGTTTGTAGGTATAAATTACGCAATTAAGTCATTCCGATCATTTCACACGTTCCTGAGGAACAGGGTCTTGTCTGACGCATAGGCATACGGACAGACAGACGGAAAACCAAGTGTACATATTATTAGGGTTCCGATTTTGCCGATCGGAATCCTAAGAAATAAAAAAAACACATTTTATTACATACAACAAACTCAGTAACCTATATGAACAATTCACCCCCCCCCCAATCTATAAAAACAATAAAAATAATTTCGCGCTCGCTTCGCTCGCGCAACCATTCCTTTTTCTTTCTGGGGGCCAGGGATAACCCAAGTCCCTTTTGACTCAGATTACTTTTCTGCAATACATACATTTTGAGCCTTGTGAAGCTAAAATGAGATTTGGCAATTCGCATTTAATTTTTGATCCACGTTATCCCACCTATGTTGGAGTCCGCTTCCAGTCTAACTAATAGATGCAGCTGAAAACCGGTATTTTACATGGAGCGACTACTTTTTGACCTGCACACTAAACAACCCAATTAGTACCGGGTAATACGATACTCCTTGATAAGACTGCTTGTCAGACTTTCGAGCCACTGACTACGTTAGACGACTGTCAAAGATGAATAAATCACAGCCACCCTGACGGTGATGTGTAAATTTAAGATCTTAACGTGCTTTCCGAGGCAATGATAAAACTCAGTACTAACATAAACATAATTACTATAATTAAGTAAATCGTTACGTCTAGTAGTGTTAATCAATTTACCCCTTACAAGATAAGGTCAGAATGGTACACTTTTACAGATCGAGAAGGTATCAGTCGCATCTTCCCAACCTCCGTCTTAGGCGCTTGATTCCGAAATTGCAGGATTAATGTCAATCATGATGAGAGTAATAAACAGTTCTCTTCTTGAAACCAAGTGAAACAGTCCTTTATCCTCTTCCCTCCCGATGACAATATATTCCCTCCCCTCTCACCTCCAATTCTTAATCAATAAAAAGTGTACAAAAAATGTCGCGCTCGCTTCGCTCGCGCATCCGTCCTGTTCCTTTTCCGTTCTGTCTCGCTTGAAATACTCATCTACGTCTTTTACTTAATTGTCCATCAAAACGCCTAATACAGTTAAGAAGTTTCCTAATTTACGTGTCACTACAAGAACTAAATCACCTCAGATCTCAAAGTTAGTATCCATAAAAAATAATTGATTTAGTATCGCATTATCCTTAGCGCGACATTGCTTTCCTGAAAAATAAACTAATATATCGTGCCATATTAGTTATAGGACAAAATACCGATATATCACTAAAAGATATGAAATAAAAAACAAATAATTTAAAAAATTAAAAAACACGCCTGCCATGACAAAAAGTAAACTAAAAAATAAAAAACAAGTCAAACGAATTCAGTGAAACTTTTATTGCAGTCGGGGGACAGTTCGGTGGAACAATTCTTTACAAGTCCCCCGACTGCAATAAAAGTTTCACTGAATTCGTTTGACTTGTTTTTTATTTTTTAGTTTACTTTTTGTCATGGCAGGCGTGTTTTTTAATTTTTTAAATTATTTTTTTGGGGTGGTAAATCATCAAATGACTCCTCCCGCTCTGGGCAGAGCGGTAGGAGGGAGTGTCAGACTTCTACAGACTAAAAACCACCCATGTTCCTTCTCTTTCGAAGAACCCGTAGTAGCTCTCATATACATAGAACTTGTATAATAAAGCTAGTTTTAAAAATAATACAAATATAAATTATATTATTATTATTTTATTGATACCTATTATTGGTTTAGGGGTCGTCCACAAATTACGTGAGGCGTTTAGCATCACCAAAATGTCTCACGTATTTAATGGACGCCTCCTTACTATGATGTCAATGTGAGAACGAGACAGAGCTATTTGGAAACACTAGTGCCGTCTCTTTTTCACACTGGAATAATACTGTTGACAACATGGTAATTGGTAGGCTACACAAAATACTATGAAAACATCATGTTTATTCCTCAGATCACATTCATTTTTAGAGAAAAAGCTGCCTTATTCATATAATTAATAAAATCTAAACTTAACTAACTGTTTTTCAGCACTTTTTGTTTCACCTGTATTCAATAAAACATACAATTCGAAAGGCATTGCAGTCGACAATGACCGCAACGACAGTGTAGCTGCTGTCATGGTTCTGAACGACCGTAGCGACACTTCTCGCAGTTTTGGTAATAATGGTTTATTTTATTTTCTAACTAGGTGTTTTCAGCGGCTTCGCCCGCTACAACTCGAAAATTATCCCACGGGAAGATAAAATCGGGATTAAAACTATCCTATGTGTTAATCCAGGTTATAAACTATCTGTGTAACAAATTTTATCCAAATCCGTTCAGTAGTTTTTGCGTGAAAGAGTAACACACATACACACTCACAAACTTTCTCCTTTATAATATTATTGTGATTGTTAATCATATCTTTTTACTCTGGACGCTCTTAACGTGCACGTCTTTGTATTCTCGTCTTAGTATTGTCTTTGTGTTCTCACATATACAGGGTGTAAATCAACCCATCACACAGCCGTCAACCAAGCATTCTGTACATCAAACTAAGTACTCCTGCGCAAAAATTTTTGCCGGGAAACGACTTTTTTTTTTGGGGTCAAAAATCTCAAAGTAGCATTCTTAAAACATTGTGCTAGTGGATGCTTTGAATAGTAAATGGGTCATGGAGCTAATTTACGTAAAGTTAAAACCTGAAATGCTAGTATTTACAAAAACAGCTGTGAAAAATTTAGAACTTTGACCCCCAATATCTCCGTAACTAGGAGGTTCCCAGGTATGGTCTAGAACAAAAAAATGATCGCACTGGTGGGGAGAACAAATGCCCTTCGTTTGCGTTAAGGGTACTTTTACACCCTATATGTATGATTTCAACATAAACGATGTAAACAAGATATTGTAACAATATATTTAATTTAAATAGTGTCCATGTTCTTGCCCATTCTTCTCCATAGAAATCCACGCTTTAGAATGGACTTCACAAATATCTTGAGACTGATTGTAGCTTCGCTTTTTTTGTTTTTCTGAGATTCAAAAGTGCCTGCAATGGTCTAATTGAAATGAATGCTTTGAGTTGACTCTTTTAATAATAATTCGTATGAATGACTGCGGGTTTTTGAGAATTTAATCTAAGGGCCTAACAGACCTCGAGCAATACACGGTCGCAGCCACGACTGATGGCCGCAGAAGCTTTGACCGGAAGAAAATTTAGTCGCACGACCTGTCTAATCATTAGTTAGGTTATATATTCATTAGGCCTTAGTTGCCTGAAATAAAATGATTATTATTTCCTTTATTCATTTTCTTTCCTTATACTAAATTCATTTTTAAATATTTCTTAAAAAAAAAGATATAAAAAACATTTAAAAATATAAAAAGTAGTAGCCCACCGGCATTGGGAACAGGGTAAAATTAAATTACCATTGATTATTATTATTATTAGTCACTTGATAATAGAGAAGGGAATATTGTAATTATAAAAAGCTTTCGTGTCTCTGAAGTCTGTCGTTACGACACTGTCGCTGCGGTCAGCTATCACCTTATAAATTGTACCTTTACAATCACCGTCTTAACACCCCCACACGCCATGTTGAACCAACGCGTTTAACTCTGCTTATCCTTTTTTATAACGCGTTGGCGTGATCATACCTATCACGCTGAGTCAATCTCCTATGGCAGCGAAATAGCCACCATAAGCTCTGGAATAAATAAAATACATAATTAAATACTAGCTGATGCCCGCGGCTTCACCCGCGTGGATGTCGGTCAAATTATACTACGAGTATACTAAAACCTTCCTCTTGAATCACTCTATCTATTAAAAAAACCGCTTCAAAATCCGTTGCGTAGTTTTAAAGATTTAAGCATACATAGGGATATAGGGACAGAGAAAGCGACTTTGTTTTATACTATGTAGTGATTTTACATTTAAGGAGGTGAAGCGGGGCTTGTCAGTGGATGGGTGACCAATCATTACATACTGAATTACCTACGTGTTTCGGAAACCACGAGAAACCGTTACAGTCAGTGGCCCGAAAGTGTGACAACCAGTCTTACCAGTGTATCGTATTGTTACGTCGGTCATCTAGAATCTTCAAGAAACCTCGACTGTTGTAGTGCCTACTCGAGTACATTCTGTAGGTATAGTACCATTGTGTTTACAAGGTCAGCGCGGCGGGCGTCGGCGGCATAATTGCCATTGTAATTTCGACCGTATGGCGAGGGCGTAAAGTAACTTCTTCCTTGTTGGTTCTTTTATCTTTAAGTATATTTTTTAGTTATTTTTCTTTGTGAATGGTGTATTCATTTTTAGGTTAATAATAGGGAATTTTCTAAAACTTATTTTGAGTCTACTTTGAAAACGAGACAACGAAAGGTTCGAAGAGATATCTACTTAGAGCGATAAAGTGTTCAGTAGTGTTGTAGTGATTGTGTATAAGTGTTTTGTGTTTCATAAAGTTAATTCGTGTGTTTATTTATCCCATACCCAGCTCGTAACAGTATTACCCAGTACTGGTTTGTGGAGGTCAGATAGGCAGTCGCTCCATGTATAATACTGGTATTCAGCTGATCCGGTTAGGCTGTAAACCGACCCCAATGAAGTTTGGAAGCCTAGACAGATGGATAAACTTAGGCAAGCGCCGCTTAACCTGAGGACCGATCCGAACGGCTAATATTATATTTACTTTGCTACCATTGAGGTCTTTCAGGAGTTCCAGTGGTTTAGGAATAGTATGGCAGGTTTGTACCATAGGTATGTTTGAAAAAAAAATGGCAAAAAATCATGTTTGTTGTATGGGAGCCCCACTTAAATCATCATCATCTGCCTAGCCTTTTCCCAACTATGTTGGGGTCGGCTTCCAGTCTAACCGGATGCAGCTGAATACCAGTATTTTACATGGAGCGACTGCCTATCTGACCTCCACAACCCAGTTAATACTGGGTAATACGATACTCTTTGGTAAGACCCACTTAAATATTATATTATTTTATTTTATTCTATTTTTAGTATTTGTTGTTACAGCAGCAACAATATCACAGATGATGTATCTGTGAAAATGTCAACAGTCTATCTATCACAGTTCATGAGACACAGCCTGGTGACAGATGGACAGACGGACGGACAGTGAAGTCTTAGTAACAGGGTCCTGTTGTTACACTTTGGGTGTGAAACCCTAAAAAAGAAGTTGACATACATAAAAAATGAACTCACGCCATTTTCTCATGGGATGGGGCAGAAACCACAGAACGCCACATGCTGCAATCCTTACATACTCCTTTTGCCTCGTTCATATTAGACACAGTTAAAAATAATAAAGTATTTCAACTTACCTATAAGACAAACATCTCAAAGATCATATCGAGGATGCTCAGCAGCTTCAGGAACCGAGGTTTGGGCTCCTCGTCAGACTTGCGCGTCGCCGGCTTCTCCTTACGCTTGTCCATTTCTGAGGAGACAGGAGAATCACACTAATATTATAAAGGCGAAAGTTTGTGTGAATGTGTATGTTTGTTACTCTTTCACGCAAAAACTACTGAACGGATTTGGATAAAATTTGGTACACGGTTAGTTTATAACCTGGATTAACACATAGGATACTTTTTATCCTGATTTTATTTTCCCGTGGGATAATTTTCGAGTTGTAGCGGGCGAAGCCGCTGGCAACAGCTAGTCTGGTATAATTGTCATCTGCATCAACAGTTCCGCCCAGAAAGACATAACAATAGAATAGTTCTTTATTTGCGCAGAAAGGAGGTACAGTCGAACAAGATATTTGATATATATATAATATATTATATATATAAGATATTATATACATAATATCCCCGGCGGAGCGTTTCAGAGGGTGGCAAAGAGACCCCGTCGGGGCTGCGGGTTGTACGCAAGAGATACCGCGGCCTCGACATGAAGGGCTAAGAAGGAACATGGGTGGTTTTTAGTCAGTAGAAGTCTGACACTCCCTTTCGCTCTGCCCAAGAGTAACGAGGGGTTATTTGATGGTTTTCGGTTTTTTTTTTCTTGTGCGTCCCGGCATTCAGCCATTTATAAGACGGTATCACGTCAAAAATTACCAATGAACTGTGTGGGCTCAGAATTATGTACTGATACATACATTTGTGCGCCAGTATCTTTCCACCTAGTAAATGTAAGTAAAAACATGACAATGATGACAACGAGGTTACCTCCATATTTCTCTCCAAGTCCTCGATGAGCCTTCTCTATGGCCAGCACCTGTTCCTCGCTGAGCACGGCTGAAGTGTCCAGGAACACTTGGATGCTATACTCTGAGAGGTAGTGGGACCAGTGACCGAAGACACCAATACCTGGAACATTTGGTAAGGATATCTTGGTTAGTGTGTGTGGTTAGTAACTACACTTTTTTATTTTTTTGGGGGGTGGAAAATCATCAAATAACCCCTCCCGCTCTTGGGCAGAGCGAAAGGGAGTGTCAGACTTCTACTGACTAAAAACCACCCATGTTCCTTCTTAGCCCTTCATGTCGAGGCCGCGGTATCCCTTGCGAACAACCCGCAGCCTTAGTAACTACCCTAAGCTGGTGTCGGAGTTTTTATACCGCACATGGGCCTCTAACTTGGCATTACATGCTGTCCAGAAATATCTGTCAGTCATGCTGGTTTCCTCACGATGTTCTCCTTCACCGAAGCAAGCGATGATTACACAATACGCACATCATCATCTGCCTAGCCTTTTCCCAACTATGTTGGGGTCAGCTTCCAGTTTAACCGGATGCAGCTGAATACCAGTATTTTACATGGAGCGACTGCCTATCTGACCTCCACAACCCAGATAAAACTAGGTAAAACGATACTCTAAGTAAGACTAGATGTCAGAATTTCAGGTCACTGACTACCTGTAACGACTGCCAAAGGTCTATATATGGCAGCCGGGACCAACAGCTTAACGTGCTTTCCGAGGCACGGAGGAAACTCGGTATGTCGGGCGGTCACCCATCCACAGACCGACCTAGGTGAGCACAGCTTTACCTAAACATCAACCCGAGTGGCAGTTCTTATTAAGCCCGGCTCCTGGAGTTAACAAAATATGAGAGAAAAATTTAATAATTAAAAAATAATGCTAGATATCCAACTCACCAATTGGTCTAGGAAATTCAGATGGTATATTGACCATATCTGGACCGCATGTCACAGAGCTAAAGTTGTTCTTATCTGTTTCGTAACTGGGCCTGAAAATAATATAATTTTGGTTTTAAAGTAATTTATACTGTATGACAAAACCTACCTTCTAGCACAGCCGGGTAAAAAGGATAAAATGAAATATGAATTGTTGTTTTCACATGTGGATACACCTATATTGTATAATAAGCAAAAATGTATAAATAAATAAGTTTTAGCCTGAAAATAACAAACACAACATATTTTTAAACTAAAAAGCCGATCACAGAAAAACTAAAGAAAACACATGAAAAATTAAAATTTGTTCAACAAACCTCACAGTATCAGACACGTAAAGGTCCGCATCACCGGATAAAGTCGTCAATTCCACCAGAAGAGGCCCGGTGTGTCCTAATTGCCAATACGAAAAGTTACCCGCACCAACTGCACCTACAACGGTGTCTAACAGTATTTTATCCGTCTCTATCTGCACATATCCGGATAACAAAGACGACAGGGTCGATATGCAGATGATTCCCAACAAAACTAATATGAATTCCCTTCTCATTTCGCTAATTTCGTAAATATTTTTCTTACGAAAATCTCAGCGAAAATTGCTGTCAAACTGACGTTTGCTATTATTATGATTGTCATTTTGACAGTAGAGGTCATTGAACGTGGGTTGTTCGTTCAGAAATTTTACTCCGTCATAACCTCCGCGAAAACATTAAAATCAATCTGTACTGTAAAAAAATTACGAAAACGCTTGTAATTTAATATAAATCCAGTAAGAACCAAGCTTAGCACTTTAATCTCGTTATTACCAAAGATAGTCACCATGAGACGGTATGGCGCCGTGCGTCACGCGATTAACGTTAACGTAGATCAGACAAATTCTTTCAGCTATTTTTATCGTAAACTCAAGTAAACATATCTGCACTAAGAAGAAGTTTAACAATCGATAATGTGTTTATAATAGAATCTCTTGTAAATTAAAAAAAACTTATTATCTAAATATAAATCCTTTGCCCTTTTTCCATTCAAATAAAAAGAGGCTTTCCTACTTTGTTTCTGGCTCTATTCCGCCACTAGCCTCCATCGTACCAGGATAACACAAGGTTTGGGCAGAGTTGTTTGTTATGGGGGTCTAAAATGGCCACTGTAGCAAAAACAATAGAATAATAAATTAAAAAGGAACCATTTTGTCTACTTCATCATTCTACTAAATGTGGTTATACCACTAGGTACACTTCTGCTTCCCCCTTCGAGAATTACAGGCGTGATGTCCTGTTTTTTGTTATCCTGACGATAAGAGATGGCGCCACGTGTCTTTCGAAACATGATCGATTTATGTTACATGCTTGTAAGTAAGCATAGTACAACCTGAAATAATTGTCAAATTCTAAATCAACACGAGCGAAACCGCGGCCAAAAGTTAGTAATGATTAAAACCGGATTTTGTATATTATTTGATATCAAATTAATGACACAGGCTTTGTTTGTTTTTAAACGATAGTATTGTTTACATAACGCTGAAAATGAGATACTTTATCAAAATTATTCTTATCATAATGTTTTGGTAATTTCGACTGCTAGTGTCGTCATGAAAATCAGACCATAAAATTCGTAATCAAAATTTTGGTAAACAGCGGTGGCGGCCCCGACTTACGAGCAGTAAGTGGGCTCGAACCCAGGCAGGCGCATTTCTTTGTGTACGAGGCAAAAGGAGTACCTATGTAAGGATCGTAGCAGGTGGCGTTCTATGGTTTCTGCCTACCCCCATGGGAAAAGGGCGTGAGTTTATGCATGTATACAAGGTGTAAATCAACCCATCACATAGCCAAGGATTCTGTACATCAAAACTAAGTACCCCCACGCAAAAATTATTGCTGGGAAACGACATTTTTTATTGGGGTCAAAAATTTGATACTGAACGGTCAAAAATCACATTTTACGGTAAAACCATTGATATAAAAACTAAAGATACGGTCGTCCGAACATTTGCTCGACGCGTTCGCCATACAGATAATCGGTGTAGTCTGCTCGTTAATGTAACCTTGTATAAGCGGCGTGGTATTTTCGAGGTATAAAGAATTTAAATAAAGCTTTTAATAAAATTTACGACCGCACCCGAAGAGAGCCGATCGAGACTAGTTCACTTCGGCTTAGGAAAGACCATATTGGGACCACATTTGAGGCGTCATTTTAACATGCCGTCCGCCCAGTCCTTACGCAGTAATATATAAGTCAATGGGTAAAACTCAATGTAGCACTCTTAAAACATTGTGCTAGTGGATGCTTTGAATAATAAACGGGTCATGGAGGTAATTTAAGTAAAGTTATAACCTGAAAAACTAGTTTTAAAAAAAACAGCTGTGAAAAATTTGGAACTTTGACCCCCAATATCTCCGTAACTAGGAGGTTCCCAAGTATGGTCTAGAACTAAAAAAAAGTAATCGCAGTGGTAGGGAGAACAAGTGCCCTTTTTTTTTGGGCAAGTGGAAAATCATCGGCAGAGCGAAAGGGAGTGTCAGAACACTCCCTTCTGACACTCCCTTTCGCTCTGCCGAGTAGAAGTCTGCTTCTACTGACTAAAAACCACCCATGTTCCTTCTTAGCCCTTCATGTCGAGGCCGTGGTATCTCTTGCGAACAACCCGCAGCCCCGACGGGGGAACTAGTGCCTTTTGTTTGCGTTAAGGGTACTTTAACACCCTTTATATGTTACCCCCGTGCCTCTGAAAGCCGTTGGGCCAAAGCCTGATCTCTTTGGTCGTGTCGGATTGCCGTCCTTGAGGACGATGAGAGAAAAGGAACAGAGAGTGCACCTGTGCCTGCCACTTAGAAGTAGTCAAGTACGTACTACATACAACGTTGACAAACATTAATGAATTATTAATTAAACTAGCTGATGCCCGCGGCTTCACCCGCTTGGATGTCGGTCAAATCATATACTAAAACCTTCCTCTTGAATCACTCTATCTATTAAAAAAAACCGCTTCAAAGTCCGTTGCGTAGTTTTAAAGATTTAAGCATACATAGGGATATAGGGACAGAGAAAGCGACTTTGTTTGATACTATGTAGCGATAGCGATGATACCTATTTCTTGGTAAATAAGCGGTTTCATTGTTTGTTTCAATTGAAATTCACGTCACTGACAAAGATATCTTTACTTTACTTTACCTTATCAAGGATCCATGTTTGTCTTTTGATAGAATGATGAAAATACTACTTAAAACTGGATACGATACTTTCCCAGAATATACACCAACACAACTTTTTGAAAAAACAACTTTAAATTCCTAGTCATAAAGTTTATTTTACAGTACAGCTTCCAACATTTTTATGACATTGTCGATACTGCTACTACGTGTCATTCTGAAATGAACCTAATCACTTGGGTATAGAGTTGACTTTCGTGTAAATCGACACTTAACTGGTTTTATCACTTTGATAATGTTCATTGATAATGATAAAATAATATAATAATTTCCTGTGAGAGTTGTTTTTTATGAGATATAACGTTTATGAATCATTTTTATTTCGATTTTATTTACCTCTTGTTTGGGAAACTCGTCATCGTGATGGTGATCTTTTTGTGATTCCCATTTGTCACCTTTGAGCTTGTCACCAGAGTGGTGCCTGGCACTAACTGCGAGTTACAAATGAGGGGTCTAGATTCAAAACCGCCTCTGTCACAAATTATCGTCATGCGATGTTTTTATGTGGCAACATTCTTTATTATTTCATTTTGCATTGTACTAAAACAGAAGTGAGCAAAGTCGCCTCTATCCTATACAAAAAGTCCCTTGAAATACTTGCTTAGGTGCAAAACCGACTCTATTCAAAACATTGGATGCAAAAGCGACACTGTCGAGGCTCGACCAATGACAGCTTAGCATGTTGTTGAGAGATTTAATGGCGCCCGGCTATTGTGTTTGTGAACTGCGTGTTAGTTTTAATTTAATTGTGTGTGGAAAATAGTGTGAAAATGGAAATTAATATTGCCCCTGTCGAAGGTAATGCAGCAAGGAAGAGAGGAGAAGCTCAATGACGTTGATAAGTTGTTATCGAAACATTTTGGTGATAACTGGAAAGCAGAGGAACAACTTTCATTCTATAAAAATTCCCGATGTTGGTGGCGATGAGCAAAACGAGGACATATGTGAACACTTAGAAGAAGTAGGCATGAGCATTTGATTTTAATGATTAAATAAGTGACACTTCCTTATTTGTATGAATCTTTCGTTTTATTTCAATATACCTACCATATAAGCTAATAAAATATTTTGCATGTCTCCCTTTTACATAATATTGCATGAAGTTTCAATTAACTGCAAAAGCGCTTCTATTAAGAACACTGAGTGACAGAAGCGCCTCTATCCATTGATGAATTTCAAAACCGCCTCTATCCAATTTTCGAACTTGATTAAATAACATTACGTTCCACGTATTGGAAAATACTCTTAAATTGTACTTTTAAACAAACTACAGTAGTTAGTTGGTAAATTTAGATTGTACATTAAGCAATTCTACTAGAAACTATAGCGTTTGGGTCTCTAGCTCAAAATCGCAAAAAGTGAACAGAGGCGGTTTTGCATCTATACCCCTCAAATACAATAGTATAAGGGTGCTTTTCAACGAGAGATGTGCTATGTAGCTATGCTGCGAGGATGTAATTAAATAGCTAAGCTGTGAAACTATGTGACCGTTTCCACTGATACTAAGCTATGTAGCGGTGCGAGGTATGTGCGCCGCCGCAAAGTAGCTGCGCGAGGAAAATGCGCAGCTCGAGCTATACGATGTATCGATAGTAGGGAAGCGGCGAGGGCGGGCCTACTCCAGGTATAGTTCACGTTAAATAACTTTGCCCCTCTGAAGTTAGCCATTTGCAAAGATCGCGCAAGTGCAGTCACGTAGAAAATTATTTGAACAAAATAAATACATATTTTTAAAAGAAAACATAGTTTTATAATGCCATAATGCCCGCCCCCATGACTCGCGCATGCGCAGTTGCAGTTTTGTTCGTAATTTTGAGCCACTCGTAGCCAACTTCAGAGGGGCACAGTTATTTGACGCGAACAGTACTTTGCTCTGCACATAGCTACATCACTCGCGACGACCCATAGCAGGCATCCAAAGCACGCATTAATAGCACGTATCCATAACCACCCTTTCTTTTTTTTTTGGCGGGTCGAATATCATCAAATAACCCTTCCCGCTCTTGGGCAGAGCGAAAGGGAGTGTCAAACTTCTACTGACTAAAATCCACCTATGTTCCTTCTTAGCCCTTTATGTTGAGGCCGCGGTATCTCTTGCGAACAACCCGCAGCCCCGACGGGATCCATAAGCACCCTTAGGCTGCTTTTCCACCAGAGATGTGCTATGCTACGTTGCTTTGGATGCGTTTGATATCCACCAATCACATTCATTGGTGCACATAGCTTAGCACTGGTGGAAACGGATTCAACTAAGATATGTTTTTTTATATGGAATGATGTGTGCTATGGATGCCTGCTATGGGTCGTCGCGAGTGGTACCCACAGTATGGCCGCCCTCGCTACAACCCTACTATCGATACATCGCATAGCTCGAGCTGCGCATTTTCCTCACGCAGCTACTTTGCGGCGGCGCATCTTCATAGCACATCTTACTAGAACCGCTACATAGCTTAGTATCAGTGGAAACGGTCACATAGTTTCATAACTTAGCTATAACATCTTCGTCGCAGAGCTGCATAGCACATCTTTGGTGGAAAACAGCCTTAGTTTAGAAGTAGTACCTAGTAGTAGGTATAAAATAGTAATAGTAGGTATTTTGCAATGGGGGCCGTTCAAGTATTACGTATAAACAGATTAACTACAATTATTTACCCCCCCCTCCTTCCCCCTTGTCAGCAAAAGTAATCAAAGCTCTCACCCCTCCCCCCGTGTTTACGTAAACATTGCTTAATGCCTTTTTATTATAATGTATTCTGTTTCTCCATTGATTCATGGGAATACCTGAAAATGCGTTTCGTTTTCAAGCATAGATACTGTGTGGGTTGCAAGATGTGTAAAAAGTAAAAAACTACTGCTGACGTAATAACCATGTAGACCCCCCCACCCGCAATGTCATCAAAAATAAGCAAAGTTAAGACCCCTTCACGCCCCTATAGTGCTTACGTAATACTTGAACGGCCCCATGCACTACATTGCATCTTTTCTCCTAAAAAATAAAACAATATCATAACATTTATTTCAAGTAGGCCAACAGGCACTTTTAAATAGACGAACAAACACGAAATAAAGAAGCTACAGTCCCAGTCACAAGGCATAATAACTGTGAGTGTACCGTAGTTGCCCATTCCCTAGCGTAGATCTCTAGAGAAGAACGGGCAAGAAACTCTATGGACACTCTTTTAAATCAGAATATTGTTACAAAAGCTTGGTTACATCATTAATGTTGAGATGGTATATTATGTGAGTGATGTAGCAAGATGTCCTATTCTTTGAAAACACTGTTGTAACATCTAACATGGTTTTTAAGTCAAGTAGGAACGTCGAGAAAATAACCCTTGAGTAACTCAAAAGGATCACGTACTATTATCAACGTATAATCACATAATCACAACACAAAAAACCCCGAATTGACATTTTACTATTGTGTTTTGAAACCCAACTGTTAAGAATATGACCGGACGTAGTAAGAGAGGAAAGGGTCTGGGAAAAGGAGGAGTCAAGCGTCACAGGAGAGTACTTCGTGATAACATCAAGGGTATCACAAATGCCGTCATCCGTCGTCTGGCTCGCAGAGGCGGCGTCAAACGGATCTCCAGTCTGATTTACGAAGAAGCTCGCAGTTTGCTTAAAGTGTTCCTAGAGAACGTCATCCGTGAGACCGTCACTTACACTGAGCTCGCCAAGAGGAAGACCGTCACCGTCATGGACGTCCTCTACGCTCTGAAGCGCCAGGGTCGCACCCTGTACGGTTTCAGCGGCGGCGGTGGAGGTTTATACCCTGTATACGGTTTCAGAGATACAAACTTAAGTGATCTAAAGGAAAATGAGGCTGAAGATTAAGAAAATAAAGCTGAAGTGTCAGAAAATAAAACTGAAGCGTCAGAAATTAAAGCCGAATGGTCATAAATTGGGGCTCCAGAATTATACACACCGAAAATCGCAATGTTGTATGAAGAAATGGAATTTTTGAAAAAAAGTATATCATTGGCGATTTTAAACAGCAAAAACCGACCATGAATTAAAAAAGGAGTATTAAAATTTATTAAATTAAATAAAAGGTATATCATTAGTTACCTACTTAGAAATACATTTATTTTATGTTACTGAACAATACTTCGCGGAACTCGGATAAATGCGAAGTACCTCCAACGTATTCTCCGGGCCTCCCTAAAGGACTTGCCCGTAATCTGCTGGCCAGCCTTCGAGATTTACCTACCCTGGAGCTGTTTAATTCTGTGCAAAGCGTGAGTTAGGAAGGTTCGTGTTTTTATAGATTTATTTGTATTTTTTACCTCTTACCTCTAAATTAAATTCAATTGTTAAATTACTTACCCTCTTTTACTTGTTAGGGGTAAGTAACACGACAGTTTGGCGCCCAAGTCGCGTAGTATGGCGATTCTATCTCTATTCTATCAAGAATAGAGAAAGCTTTTTCCATACAATTTGACATTAAATTTTGCTACAATCTGTCATTTTGTCGATTCTTCCGTCGACAAAACCCGTTTCTACGGTGGCATGCTAGGCGGGCAGTGGCTAAGATAGGAAAACATCCATTGAAGTCAATGAAAACATCGTTTTAAGACTGCATTCTGCCTTTCCACCACATTTCTAGTTTTATAGGAGCATAATTGTATTTTTGCTGTCCTCTTGTTGTAGGATTCAAATATGGAATCAAATGATGAGGCTGAAAAAAAACATTGCTGTTGCTTTAGCAGTACCTACTGATCAACGACCATACTGTATGGTCGTTGCTACTGATAGTAGAATCCCAAATCAATTAAAACCAGCAGTACCTATTCCATATAATAATCGAATATCCGGATAATCGATTTCTAAGTCTCTCACTCAAACAATATTGATATTTTTTTAGCATAGATCGTATTTCACATACGTCATTTAGACAATCATTAAGATATAAAATACGGTAATTACTAATTAGAGCCGTGAACTATGAGTCCGGATAATCGGATATTTGGATAATCGACAAAGACAAAGAGGTTCGGAACTTCAGACTATCTGGATTATTGTAATTAACATTACACTTTACTTTACAGGTGAAAACTTGGATCTGAAGAATTTAATTGGTGTGCCGAAAAGCGATTAGAGATATTGTAACATCGAATAAATGTTTTTAAATAATACTAATTTGTTTTCTTTCTATAAACATCTATTAAATTATATATTAGAATGCTGGTGAAACAAAACCATCCCCTATCGATCCCATATTTATGCTTAGGGGATTTCGGTGAAAACGGGCATTATTCAGGCAAAACAAAATCGTATCCAGAGTATAAAAAAAAACAAAACAACCAGAGATTCAAAGCCTTGTCTGGCTCAACATTCCATCTCCCGTTTTTTATCGAAATAACTGTCGGGACCCGGGAACGAGCTCCCACGCGAAGTGCATCCTTCTCTCTCACTCCTAGCAGAAAGAAAGAGAAGAAAACAACAAAAACAAAACGTATCAGCTGGTAACCCACATCCTGGCAGGTTTTACAGCTGTCGTGTTTGTATACAAAGCGTCCAGTTTATTGTGACATTTAAAGATGGCGCTACCTGTCAAGCGAAAACGGCATTTCTGTACATTTGTTTTAGTACCCAATTTGGTCGCATGTCTTAGTATGCTGGCCACGTAAAGATGCGTTTTAAAAAAGGTAAAATCAGCTGGTTTTCCTGTAATTTACGGCAGCCATATTTGAATATTTGGTGAAGCGTAGACTAAAACGATTTTGGTAGAATTGAGTTAATTGAGATTCAATTTGCATTTATTTCTGAATGTTTAGGGTACGCTGATATTCGGCCCCGGCCATTGACTTATATATTACTGCGTAAGGACTGGGCGGACGAATGACGCCTCGAACGTGGTCCCAATATGGTCTTTCCTAAGCCGAAGTGAACTAGTCCACGATCGGCTCTCTTCGGGTGCGGTCGTAAATTTTATTAAAAGCTTTATTTATGTTCTATAAACCTCGAAAATACCACGCCGCTTATACAAGGTTACATTAACGAGCAGACTACACCGATTCTCTATATGGCGAACGCGTCGAGCAAATGTTCGGACGACCGTATCTTTAGTTTTTATATCAATGGCCCCGGCTGTTTTTTTTTAAATAAATTGTATCCTATGTGTGAAAAACGCTGTAGAAGCATTTGTGACAAATGGCCGGAGAAAATTGCATAGAAAAGTGGAAGGCTATGAGGAGGCCTTTGCCCAGAAGTGGGATAAGACAGACACATATGTGCTAATCACTGTTAAAAAAAAACCGTTAGTACCTTTTCCGTGAAAGAGTAACAAAAACATACATTCACATACTCACACCATTCTCTTGTGTACAATAGCTGTAAGAGAAGGACATTTCAATGACCATGTCACTGTATTTTTCGACCCATGTAGGTACTAATTAGTTACCCCTATGGTCCATTGTTGTGTTATACCCGTTCGTTCATTCACTCAGCTTTTGAAGGGTTTAAACTTTGAAAAGC
This sequence comes from Diarsia brunnea, assembly GCA_949774965.1. Taxonomy (NCBI): domain Eukaryota; kingdom Metazoa; phylum Arthropoda; class Insecta; order Lepidoptera; family Noctuidae; genus Diarsia; species Diarsia brunnea. The sequence continues at coordinate 1,244,929 of OX459025.1, read as the reverse complement.
GTCATTCATGTGGGGTAAAAATAATGAGTTGTTAAAACGGAACGTTACTAAAATAAATAACGTACTGTGGAACTCACCCTTATGACTTTTAACAAGGGACCGAGTTGTATAATTAATAAGGGGCGCAATTAAATTGTCCCGTTTGTCGTAGTCGCTTGATGAAATGTATTTTTTTTTTTCAGTTGGTACACTTGGTACGGTCTATATATATCATTAAATGACCCCTCCCGCTCTGGGCGAAGCGCTTAGAAGTGTCAGACTTGTATTGACTAAAACCCATTCATGTTCCTTCCTGCCCCTTTGTTTTCCAGGGCCCGGTATCTCGTGACATTTATACTTGGGGCATAAATACACAATGTTGGAACGAAGTTCCTTATTTTTTTTTCGACGTGGTTTCTCTCATGCCTACCTTTGAGTCAGATTTCTGCTTAACCGGACTATCCCGTGAGTGCCTTGGCCTATAAAAACGAAGTAAAAAATAAATAAAAAAATAAACCCAACCGATTACCGATCAAAATCGGTTGACGCAGTGGCTGAGCGATTGGACTGCTGCGCTGCGCATCGCGGGTTCGATCCCCGCACGGAACAAATATTTGTATGGCCTACAGATAGTTGTTTCGGGTCTGGGTATTTGTGTATGTGAGTTTAAATGTTTGTAAACGCACCCACGATACAGGAGAAATTCCTAGTGTGGGGCAACGTTTTAATTTTTTTTTTTAAACGATTATTAATTATTACTGTGGAATGATTTCGTTCGTAGTTTTCAAAGAACTCTTTGGAATTAAATTACGGTGAGGAACAACAATGGCGTTCTATGGGGGAGGCCTTTGTCCAGCAGTGGATGTCTTATGGCTGATGATGATGATGAGAAACAACTCACGGAGCAGAAAAAAGTTCAATGAAGTATTTCTGCTGAACATCGGTTTTTGTGAAGTACATAACCATTTACGTTTTTAAGGAGTTTTCAAATAAAAATCCCATCCTACGGTGTCCATACATTTTTGGGCATTGTTCTTTGTTAAAAATATTTTCAGTTTTATCACGAAAGCATTAAGTTCAATATTGATCGAGTTGAAATTTTGAGTTTCGGGTAGGTACTTAGTTTGATGTGCTGGCGGCATCTGTTCTGTAATACATAGATATAAATTATAAACTAATTATTGTGGTTTTATAATCGCCAACGCCCTGTCTTTGATAAAAATGGTTCGATACCTATTTTGGTAATTAATGCGATTTTTATCAAGCCTAATTAATCTACTTGCAGGTCATTGAAATTTGAATGAAAGATATCCGGGAAAAGTTTCCACGTTGGTCTAGTGGCCGCAAGAGCGACTTCTAAGCGTGTGGTCCTGGGTTCGATTCCCGGGTCAGTGTTATTGGGTATTTTCATCTGGCTCATCTCGCAGGTACTATTAGGTACTTACACCTCTGCCTTATCCTTCGGGGATTATAGGCGTGATTTTATGTCACAATATGAAAAATCTAGAATCAAAAAGTTTATTACAGTTCAACAACATCAATTCACAGTTAATTTTGCCTTAAGCTTTTTAATTGAAACAAAAGACTGGCGTAAATAGGTCGAATTCATTTGCGTCAATAAAATAAAAATAAAACTACATCCAGTATTAATTGGTCGGTGGCGAAAAACGGAACTAACTTTAAAAATACGGAATTTGACATTTACTCAAAGCAAGTGGCGCCACCTTCAACTGTCAAGATACTCTGGACAGCCTGATCAAAACATGTAATGTTTGGCTAAAGTTATATGTACAGTTTCTGATAACATTAATTAGGCCGAATGTAAATTTATTCGTGACCTGGCGTGACCCTATACTGCATAAACAGCAACCACATAATACAATGATAATAATTTATGTGGTCCTGTAATTCTGTTGCCAGGGGACGACATTAATTTTATTGCGTTTGTCTTAACTGGCAAACAAAGAATAAAATAAACACAAGTGTTATTAGCATTATCATGAAACATGAACAGGGCCCCGAGTCTGCTATTCAATAGTGTCAGAATGGTCTATCATTGATCTCATAATTGTTGATTTTGACAACACCAAACTTGTCAAAATCAACAATTATGAGATCAATGATAGACCATTCTGACACTATTGAATAGCAGACTCGGGGCCCAGCCTGAATATTTTTACTATTTACTTATTTTAAAGAGTTGATTCATAATCAAGTTGCGTGCAACAAAATACTGGAATAAAAAATCCGTTACTTACAAACTAACTCGTGTTACGAAATGAATAAATACAAATAATAAAGGTCAAGCGAGAATACGGTACACGATAGACCCTATTGAATTACAAAACACCTGTTTTTGTATTGTCATACAAACTCCTTTAAAAGGCCGAATGGAACGTTGCTGTATGCACTTTGCAATGAAAGAAAAAATATTTAAAAAAAAACTGTTGATGGAGCGATTGGTCGAGTTAATTGTCGCAGTCGTTAGTCGACTGGAATAGCAATAATGGACTAATATTATTGTTAGTCATATCATTAATTTTATTAAAAAATCGTCTATAAGTAGGTAACAATTGAGGAAAACCTAGATAAAGTTGGCGTATGATCTCTAACTTCGTCTTCTTATCGTGTTGATGGCAAAACTTCACCAAATAAAATAATTAAATAAATGCCCAATACTCGTATTCAGCTGATACAATTATGAGATCGTCAAGTGCGCAGGTGTCAGGGCATGCAGCGCAAGATGGTAGGTGGGCCATTTTCTGTAGAGATAAGCCGTATACACACTAGAGATCTGAACCGTCCATGGACCCCTATCTGACGAGACTGTCTTTGCTACGGCCGACCTGGGTTCGGACTTTCGGAGTCTATTTAGAGATTTCCAAGTCAACCGCGGCAAAGCATGTCCGGGTGGTAGGCTTTCAGACGGCTCGATTAAGCCCTCAGATATCTAACTATAAAAAGATGTTTACCAGAAAGTTGTAGAGAAAAGGTTAGAAGGTCACCTTATGGGCTTACCTAATTTATTTTTTCGGAATGGTCTGTCTTTCTAAGGTCAGACCGTCGTCAGAGCGTTGCCAAGTGATGCAGACAACGACAAACATACGCAATACTCGTGTTGCTGCCCGCGGTCACGTATTAAGATGACGTATAAGTCGAAACTTAGCAATACTTGCAAAATTACTGAGCCATCGCTAACCAGTGTTTATAACGAGCCCATTTCCCTAAACTTTCTCTTTACTGCCTAGCAGGAGAGCACAAACAAGCTGCAGATAGCTTGTACACCTACTAGTTTCTGTACTAAAATAGATTGTTTACATTTTTCGCCGAAAAAGGTACTTTATCGCTACTGAGTACTTTGTATACGTACCTATACCTACTGTGTTATTACGTATTAGGTAGGTACTTGGTATGTTGTTATGAAACTATGTAAATATAGCTGTAGGTATAGGTATTAAATTTTATTATTATTAGCTCTGTTATCAAGGAGTCAGTTATTGAAACGAAAACAAACAAGTCCTTATCTACTAATGGGCTAACTGCGAAAATAACACACAAGACCACAAGTACACACAGCGGCCATTTGCAATAACCTGGATAAATTGAAAATCTAGGGGGAATTACGGGAGTCTTTGTATGAGCGTACTTCCATATTTGGTCGGACTATACCCTCAACCTCCTTGTTTTCATCGTCACATTTTTTTTACCACAACGTTGCTAGCAGATTGGTACTAGGCGGTAAATAAAGCTCGCCATTCACAACTGGCGGATGCGATTTTTATTCCACATTGTTCTACAAATCGCATTTTTTAATAATCCAAAAAGTAATCGCAAATACAACTATTATACTTACTTCGTATTAATACGTATTAATCCAAATAGCCCAAGAGCCTACGACGACGGCCTGACCTTTGTTATTTTCGTTAGTTAGGGGGTTGCAATTGCAACTGTTAAAAGTGTCCAGTAATGGATGACGAGATTTCTTAAGTTATCCCGAAGAAAATATTAAAAAAAATTGAGCTTAACTTACTTTCGTTAAAGTATAAAACTTTAACAAAAGTAAGTTACTATTTTATACACCTTTACTACCTGTTAATTGCCAAAGTAACCACAGCCCAAACTCTATATTCGCTGGTTGTTCTTACCTGTTTAGGGGAAATGCACAGACCAACTCTCAGCTTTTATAAAATAACGAAGGTCTGGTCGTCGTAGGCTCGACTTATTGATTTAAAACCTTACAAATCAACATACTTAATTATTTTTATCCAAGTGATTTGATTACTAGTTACTATTTAGTGTCCGTTATCCCAGTGCTGACTTTCATGTTCAATTTCCTATCAACCCAGAGTGTAAATGTGGACCACCGGTCATCCAATTACTTTTCACCACATTTATTCTAAGTATCTTAGTGGAAATTGCCATTTTTATAACAAAAAGCACGTAATTAATAATAAGCGGCTGCTCTATTGTTCCTATTAATTACTGAATGACTTTAGTTTTAAGTATGAATTGACTGAGTCACGCAGGTACTGTAATCCTTTTAACAATCTATTGTCTTTCCATTACACTTGTAATATTATCATGTACTTAAGTACCGATTTGATGATGACTGTAGATAAGAGATAACGAGGCTAGGAATTTCCCACACTTGAGCTAATACTGCAATAAACGTAATTACTTGCGAGAAGGTAGAAATCTGATTCATTGTTGGCTTTATTTTCTACTTAAAGAAGACAGATTATAGGTTACTTATACTATATTTTTTACTGGAATAAACTTTCTCATTTGGGGGCTTAGACTCACCATGTTCCCCATGATCTGCAGCGATTCTGTCTAGATGTCTCAACTCTCAGGGTTTCTGTTTTATATGTTGCTGATATGATGCTTTGCTACCATCCGGTAGACAAGATTTACCTAGTCCCAATTCAGTATTTTGAGCTATGCTGTTACATTTTTTTTTTAGCCTATAATATATGTATAATCCGGCTCGAAGGACTAATGTTTGGGGTTGGGGTGAGATTAGGATAAACACAGATTAAGGATTATAAAAGATAGCTATACAAATGGGATAACGATTAAAACTAATGAGTTGAATGAGATGAGATTGACTACGATACGCTTTTCAAAACGAAAACAAGAACTGACAGTTTGACCAAGGTAATACATCAAATATTAAAGGCATAAAGTGCAGTGTCGCAATTACGCTGACATGATTATTATTGTTTAGTGATTGACCCGAACTCTAACTTAGACCTTTTTGTGGTACTGAATAATTGATGTGAATCTGACATCAGCCGATTTTTGAGCCTTCATTGTTTTTTTTTACTAGCCTGCTCTGTCCCACTTCTGGGCAAAGGCCTCCTTCCACTCTTTCCACTTTATTTAGAAATAAAACTGGTGAACGAACTCAGTCTATACTACACCCTTAAGGTGACAGTTTTCAGACAAATCTTAGGTTGTAGAGATTACTTAAAACTTGGCACTGACCTGCTAATTGCAAAAATCGTAAAACCAAATTAACTTTACGGGCTACCGTGGGGCGCTCTTAACTATATCATAAACTTTAGTTCGCAACAACTTGCAAATTACTGTAAAATCTACATTGCATTGCAATTTTGGTTATTTAATAATTGTGTTGTTATAGTTTTAAGGGTAAAAAAGGCAATTGGTGTTTTTTTCATCCTTTAACTAAATTACATTATATTCTATTTCCATATTCAATACTAAATAGCTGTTTTAGTACAACACAGAACGATATTGCTAAATTCGATCAATAACATTCGTAAACAGATACAAACAGAGAAAGAATTGACAGTGACAGTATGCATTGTTGCCAACTTTTAGACCTAAGACTGTACACTCTTAAATAATACCACGCTTTTCAAATACATATGTAAAAAACACACCACGTGTTTTTTTTTAGTTTAGTGTGGATAGATAATTATACTATGTGGTAGTTACCTTAAAACATCATAATTATTTTTCGTGTGATTCTCCTTGTTATAAATACTCTTTTACCTAAACTTCTACGTTTATAATTTGCTGCGACAATCGTATCAATAGAAAAAAGTAGCGCCACGAATGGCATGTTTTATACCCCCACTGCGCAACCGAGTCGCGCAGCCGCCATTGCCATATAAATACCGCGAGCGCCATCGACGTCACGTAGTCGAAATCGAGAGGCGAAGGTGCGAATAATGGAGAGGTGGCGTCCATATTTTATTCCCATATTAATCGATCACCATCATAGGAGCTAGCAGCGCGACCGCCGACGTATCAAGTCGTGAAAGTGAAGCAGTTAAGTGTTTCGACGTGTCATCCAAGCAGATCGACAGCGGTTCGAGGCCGACCCCGGCGGATCGCACGATCGAGCGAAGCCACATACACACAACCTCGCGTGCGAGCGGCGACCATCTTGTGAAACATCCAAGTCGCGCCAGGCTTAGCTCGAGCGACACAGCGGAGCACCACCCGACTGAAACAACGCAGTGCCCGTTGACATATTATTATACAAGTGTCCGTGAATACGTAACAGTGAAGGAGCCGGAGTACCAACAACAACCCGACGAGGAAGACCCGGGGGCCCGCGACATGAACCGGCCCAGTCCCCCCACGGCCGTGGGCGCTCCTCAGGCCCGCGGCCGACGTCGCTCGGTGCTACGGCGCGAGCGACGCGATGAGCGAACGGAGCGCTGTGAGCGGTACGCGGCAAGCAAGTGGGGCGCAGCCCCGGCCGCGTGCGCGCTGCCGCCGCCACCCACGCACTGGCGGCGCGAGGGCCGATGTCGCCCGGAGCCCGACCGCGCACTACCGCTAAAGCTGCTCCTCAACGTGACGGCGTAGAGCGCCGCGTACGGACTCTAAGCTAGTGATAAGTGGCGCGGGCGCGGCAGTGCGGCCAGCCGTGCCGCCGCGTCCGCCGCTCAGTGCTAAGTTTTTTATTTCGAGGCGCGATGCGCGGCCTCCCGCGACCCAGTGCCGCCCGCGGCCGCGCTCCGCTGCCGACCAAATTCCGGCGTTAGGTATTATTTTGTGAAAATTTTAGTAGGTAAGTGCAGCCGCGTCCTTTCGGGCGCTGTCGTCGCCGCCCTGGCCTTAAACTCAAGAGAAAAACACAAAAAAATGAATAGGGCGTCGGCGAAGCGCCCGGGGGCCGCCGGTAGCCGGCGCGGCAGGCGCGAGCGCTCGGCGGGGGCCTCTTATGTTGTCGGGTGCTCCGCCGGCTCAGGCGCCCGCGCTGTTGCGCCGCTAGTCGTATCGTTTATTTATCTTGAGAGCGATGTGTATTTTATTTGAGCGTCGGGCCTCCTCCGGCGGGAGTCCTGCCGTGCTAAGCTTTAAACGTACGTGTGTGAGGGGAGCCCGGCGCGCTCTAGTTGTAGATTTTAAAATTTAACAATACGGTAAATGTGAATGCCGTCTGTTGAAGATTGGGAGTCTATTACATATGTTTGTACAGTATAGTATATTGATCTCAGCTGTGGGCACTGCGGCCGCAACGTCTAGGAGCTTTCTGTGATGTACAAAAAAAAAAAACGAGTATATTTGGAATTTTACAAGTTTTTATAATTAATTTGTAATGTAATACTTTAAGTGAAGATTGAGCGAGGGCGGTGGCCGCTCTACGCGAGACTGCCCGCAGCATCCTGTCCCCCCTTGTCCCATCCCTTGTTCCTGTCCTGTCCTAGGGCTCTTCGGAGCCCGCCAAATGGTTCAATGTTTCTGTCAGAAACGTCAAAACGTACTCTCCACTCTAACGAGTGGAGAAAAAGCTTCATTTTTAGCTCAAGAAAGATTGTTTCAAGATGAAATCGGGAAGAAAACAATGATGATTTAACAAAATCAAAGTTCAAGCATCTGATGACAATTCAAGAACAATACCGTGTGGACCAAAACCAAGATTGAAGAGAGCAAGATCAGAAGACAACGCAAAGAAGAGCACTGGTGAGTGTTACCTGTTCAAAGAACCAATCACAATGTTTACAAACATGACAAAATACCTGTTATAAACAAATAACACTTTGTCTGCAAAATTTGTGATAACTGTGCTATTATGCAAGATATAAATACAAGGAAAGGACAGGTGCGTTGTACTCGTAACCAGCATGTGTGTATGACCAGATGTATGAATGTGGACGAGGCAAAAGGAGTATGTAAGGATCGTAGCAAGTGGCGTTCTGTGGTTTCTGCCTACCCCCATGGGAAAAGGGGTGTATGTATGTATGTGTGTGTGTATAAATACAATTTGTAGCCTATCCTATAGCACACACAAATGAATCATTTTGCTATCAGTTAATTTTTTTTTAATTCTTTTATTTCCAGAGATTACCCCCTACTTTGAAACTTACAAAGAAATATTACCTCAAAATCCTGTTGAATTACTCCCTTATCTTTTCAGTTTTTACCTCTAAAATAACAAATAATATTCATTTCAAAATAATCTACTGTAACTTGGTTTTTATGGAGATATAGCAGAAACCCAGTGATATTATGTTATGAGACCATACAGTGCTTAGAAATGATTTGACTAAACCAGTATTTAGGCAAAGTCTTAATTTCAAGATATAAAATACCAATAGCTCATCCCAGCTTTGCACAAGTGGTTTTTCTTTTTCTTATCTCTTCAGTATCAGTATCATCAGTACATAGTATAAAACAAAGTCGCTTTCTCTGTCCCTATATCCCTATGTATGCTTAAATCTTTAAAACTACGCAACTGATTTTGAAGCGGTTTTTTTTAATAGATAGTGATTCAAGAGGAAGGTTTTAGTATATAATTTGACCGACATCCATGCGGGTGAAGCCGCGGCATCAGCTAGTAATTAATATAACTCATGTTTGTCCGGGATAATATAGCATTATAATGATGAAAGAGTATAGGAAATCGGTCCAGTAGCTTTTAAATTTATTTGTTACAAATATACAAATCTTTCCTCTATGATATTAGTGTAGATGTGTTAGTCAGGATGTGTTAACTATTTTTTTTACAAAATTTGTATGAAAATGACAACAAAGTCAGCATCATAATAATTATTATGAACATGGATGAAAGTAAAAAAATCATGTATAAAATGTATTAGGGTGTAAATGCATGGCAAAAAAAAACTAAAACATGCTTTGTTTACATTTTGTCTCAAACTAAACAAAACTATCTGAGTATCATGTCAATAAACTGCGTTATATCATGACAGAAACAAAACAGCTGTTTCTTTTGTTCTATTTACCAACAAGAAGGCAAAGCTTGCAAAATCTATACAGCCTTTCGGACAGTGTTGCCATTCATAATAATAAAAAAAAATGTTTTCAAGAATCTTTTATTTATAAATAGTGTAGGTTAAGTAAAACAATATTATTAAAATTATGAATGGGTAATTAGGTCTTTGTAAATGCATGGGTTGTTATGTCTAGGGGTTACATAATTTCTGTTGATAGTGGTTTTCAAATAGAAATAAGAATAAGAATTATTTTATAGTTGATTTTAAATACAGACCATTTTTCACAACAAAATTGAAAAATAAAACTAACGTTGATTTTTTCTACCTATCTGACTACTAGAAAAACAGTATTTCCAGACATTATTTTGGTCAGTTGACGCAGATAAGTCTTTTTTTTTACGGATGGGAAATCATCAAATGACCCCTCTCGCTCTAGGTGAAGTGTCAGACTTGCACTGACTAAAACCTACCCATGTTCCATCTTAGCCATTAGTGTTCCCGGGCCGCGGTATCTCATTAGTGTCTAAGATGGTTTTTAGAGGAAAGAAGATTTGAGTGGACCTATCCAGTAAAAAAAAAAACAAAAAAAAAGTACATAACAACATTTATTTATTTTCATGCTACTTTGGCCCATAGATAAATCCTTACAGACTAACATACATATATATGGTATAAAACACTTGTGTTAGTAAATGTAACAAAATTAGTGGGACGATCGGGAAAAAAAAAACGAATTCGTCCACTGACTTCGTCGGTAGTGGGACGAACGGGAATACACGGGTACTCGCACCACAAACGCCTTAAGGCGAGGTTACCCCAGCCGTGTAGGCATTTAACGCTTACCTCAGGCCCCGCAACCAATAGCGCTACGTAATAAACTACGATGCATCGGAGAAACGCCGCGCGCTGTCGTCGTACCGCTCATTCATGACTTCACGAACTCGAGTAGGTACACAGTTGCGTCACAGAATAGAGTAATGCCGTAGAGCAACTTCAATTTATTAATTTAGATATGATAGAATTCTTGAACTACGATATCAATATTGTAATTCAAAAATACTTAGATGCATTGAATGGTTATTTAATTTTAGTATCCCACATAATAAGAATATAAGTATGCGTGGAAAGTATGGGTTTAGGGAAAATGAGTTAAATAAATAAATATTTGATTTGTTAATCACAGTTTAATTAAGATTAGCTAAAATATTGCCAGATAAAAGTAAAAATAGAGGAAAATCAATTAAAAGTATAGAAATAAAAGTAATAAAAATAAAAATATGTAAATTATGCACATTTGGCTACAATTCGTCGAAACGTAGTTGACGTGGTTTGCATGGGCTTACCAGAACAGATTGACTTGGGATTTGGTTTTGTTTAGTTTGTTTGCTTGGACCTGCCATTATATTATGTTCATCAATAACATTTTCTTTGCTACTGTGCAATGTTATGTCTCGTATGGGCATACCGCGAATTTGCCGCGGGTCTACAATTTCTGGCAATACGCATTTCAAATAAAAATCTACAATTTTTTTTCTCTATTTTCACCTTCCAAAATTCGTCATCTCTTTTTTTTTTTTTTGGGGGGTGGGAAATCATCAAATAACCCCTCCCGCTCTTGGGCAGAGCGAGAGGGAGTGTCAGACTTCTACTGACTAAAAACCACCCATGTTCCTTCTTCGCCCTTCATGTCGAGGCCGCGGTATCCCTTGCGAACAACTCGCAGCCTCGACAGGCGTCGGCCCTTGCGGGCCCCTTCCATGTTGCTGACATCTCTTTGAGGCACGCGTGGAACACGAACGCGCCGTCGACACGGCCTGTCGTCGTCATAAGACAGACAGACGGCGAGCTTACCCATCACTCACCGTCCACAGGCCCGCGTCTACGGTGGCCGGAAGCCATCACGTGGCCCCCGACCCCCGGAGCGCCTCCCGCGGCGGCTGGGACGAGAGGTTCTCTCCCTCTCACGTTCCGCCACCTCCTTCGCTAGCATCACTGCTTCGCAGAAGGAGGCGACGGCGTCCCATTCCTCCTCGCCCCAGACCATGGCTTGCACCAAGGCCGGACGCGAGAGGTCGCCGCCGCCGATCGCCGCTACGAGAACAAAATTCGTCATCCCTTGGAATATATTCCACTAATAGTGGGTAAACCTTATAGATTCTTTATATCTGTCTGTCTGTCTGTCCGTATGTCACAACCATTTTATTTAGAAACTGTTAGGACTACACAGTTGGAAATTGGGAGGTGGATGTGGTTTGGGAACCGATATACGTTTTTACAAAAAAAAAAACGAAATTAACTGAAACTATTTTCTTTTATGAAGTATTATAATTGCAGGCATAACGTAGTTTATATATAACTCAGGCATAACGTAGTTTCGTATTAGCGAAAAATAAATATCACCGAAAATAATAAACATACTTGTAGGAAATGAGCAATGTAATGTACTTTGCTACACTGTGGTACGAGTGTGCTGTGGTACGTGACCTTCACAAACATAGACACAAAATAAATTTAGCCTAATAACCTACCTAATAAAACGAAAAATATTAAAACTATTTAAAAAACTAAATTAAAGTGATGATAAAGTATGTACATGTATTACTATTTATCGAAATCGATTTTTTATCGGGGGATGACGGAAAAAATTGGCGCACGTCCGACCTCGAACACGTTCCGCTCGGGACTAAAGGACTCTGAGCGAACGCAAACTAGTAAAATACACTTGGTTTTGGAATTTGTGATACATTTATTTTCATATTGCACATTATGTGACCCGAGATAATACACATTTTTTACGACCTTTATTATGATATAAGTTTTATTTTTCAAAGCCTAATATAACTCAAGTAAAACGATTATTTAGCCATCATTTGGACATGTCTTTGCGATTTAATTGGATGCAGTGAAGTGTAAGTAATCGTGTATCGCATGCCCGACATATCATGATCGAAGAGTCAACTATGTAATACATTTTTTTCAAAATTTAAATCCGTTCCATGTACGAGTAAAACGCTATTGTTGACGACGTTTATCGGGGTAACCTCGCCTTAAAGTTGACGTTGCGACGCGACTCAAGCAACTGCACTCTCGCCACGTACTGGATCCTCTGGCGCACGTAGGTACTCCACGATGTCCTCCGTCGTAGTGGTGTAATGTAGACAGGAGATGTTCACCGGAGTGTTCGGCTTAAAACTATTACTGAAACATTTGTTATATAAAACATATTATCTAACGATTGAATAAGTATTATGTCAACTGAATTGCATAATAAAATTCACCACACTCTGAAAATAAATACAGAAAGCCTAGTACAATTTCACACGCGGCAAAAATGGGAACTAAATTCGAGATTTACTGAATTTGACAGTTGATACTCATTGACGGCTTTCGTTGGTCAAGTAATCACAAGTTCAACTGCTGTGCATGCTGTCCTGGGTTCGTATCCCAAGTTGAGCAGTGTTATTGGGTTTGTCCATCAGGAATTCATCAGTAGGAGCCACGGCGTCTAGGTTTGTGCCCGATTGATGGCAATAGGCTCACCCCCTATTACATGGGACTTAAACATACCTGGCGAAATGTGGGTGTGTTTAGGGACACGTCTGACTAACCGTTCGGGGATTACAGGCGTGATTTTGTAAACTAGCATAACTATGGTCTATGGATGAACTGTACAGTCAGCAGCAGCAATATGTACACTTATAAAAATAAATAAATACCTATAATAATATATCGCTGTAAAATCACGTTGATCTTTATTGTCATAGCGATAAGGATGTCGTGAGTATTTTTTATTTTAATGAAAATAAGGTTGCTATTTGTCTGCAGCTGTGAAAAGACGGATGTACGAGGTACAGTCACGAGCAACAATATGTATACACTTAGCAATGTTTAGAAGCAATTTTCGCCTACCTACTGTATTCATATTATTTCATGTTACGTAACAAACTGATATTTTTGAACCCATTTTATCATAAAGCAGCTCCTATTTCAAAGTTAGAATCGTTATTTCACGAGATATTCGCGTTTGAACTTTGACAGGTGTACACATAAAAAGTATACAAATAAGGGTGTAAAAGTACCCTTAACGATGCTGATAGGCACTTGTTCTCCCCACCACTGCAATCATTTTTTTGTTCTAGACTATACCTGGGAACCCCTTAGTTACGGAGATATTGGGGGTCAAAATTCCAAATTTTCCACAGCTGTTTTCTTTATTATAATTTTTTCAGGCTTTACTTGCATTAGCTCCTTGACCCGTTTTCTATTCAAAGCATCCACTAGCACAATGTTTTATGAGTTCTTCTTTGAGTTTTACCGTAAAATGTGATTTTAACCCGAAAAAAATAAGTCCCATTTTCCCAACAATAACTTTTGCGTAGGGGTACTTAGTTTGATGTATAAAACGAGACGTCTTCGTGAAGGGACCGTTTACACACTGTATACTGAACACTAACAAATGGGCATAATGTTTACTCGACCCAATTTCTTTCAATTGAATGAGCATTGAGCCTCGTATTGAAATAAATTTCAATTTAAAATACATATAGCAGTCATGGGCTTCAATATTATGTCAGTTATAGGGGCGAACAGTAAATACTCGTTTTATAAAATCGTACCAACAACGGTGCTGCGTTTAATCCACTTGCCAGTATCGAAGCTTGCTTTGTTTCAAGATTCTTAAGTTATTGAAATATGGTAGGTACAACAACCATCACGGTCTTGCAAATAAAAAGGTTTCACATATTTCGCCTAGTACTTTATTCAGCATGCAAACTTAAAATTAAATTAAAATAGTAGGCTATAGTTTAGTACAGTGTATTCGTAATTTAAGTTTTATTTTTTGGGAACCCAATACGAGTACTTTTTGGTAAGACTGGTTGTCACTGCCACTGATTAACTGTAATGACTGCCAAAGATCTATACAATATACACGGCAGCCAGGACCAACAGCTTTTTTAACGTACTTTCCGAAGCACGGAGGAAACTCTGATGTAAAATCAAAATCAGTCAAAACATTTATTTCAAGTAGGCCAGTTACATGCACTTTTAAATAGTCGAACAAATGCTAAATAAACTAAGCTACAGTCCCAGTCACAAGGCATAATAACTGTGAGTGTACTGTAGTTGCCCATTTCACAGCGTTGATCTCATTAGAAGAACGGCAAGAAACTCCATGGACACTCTTTTAATTCAGAATATTGTTACAAATCTTTGGTTACATCATTCATGTTAAGATGGTATATTAAATAATGAGTGAAATTAAGTAATGGGTGGTACCCATCCACAGAGTAACCTAGGCAAGCGGGGCTTTACTTTATAGCTTAGACATAGAAATTATTAGAAATGCACGACTTGAAGGGGCAAAGGTATAAAAATGAAACAATAATATTAAGTTATAATTTTTATTCACATAAAATATTGCACGGTTTTTTCTTAACAACAAATTTTGGACAATTGATCCATGAGAACTAGGACACGACTCTTGCGTTATTATAATTATTTATTCAACGAAAAAGTTTTGGCAATATTTATGCACTTGCGTTTTTGCTCTGTGTAGTCATCTCTTTTCAAGCCATCTCATTCTTCACACAGTCTATCCAGCGTTTCATTGGTCTTCCTGTACTCTTATACCATCTACTATGCGAGCCAACTAAGAATAGCGCTGTCAAGACGCCATTTTGTTCAGCAAAACTCGCGAACTTCATTACCAAAGCGTACGGTGTGCAGAAAAATCAATAAAGAAATTTATACTCAGTTTAATTATTTAATGTTCACTTTTTTTGGCATTTCTAATCAAGTTTACGTCAAATTAGTTTAATTAGTTATACATGAGTTGGATATGAAAAAAATCATGTTAATAAAAATATTACACGATTTTTTTCACTTTCAAAGTACTTGTGCACATTAAAACGATTTCTCGTGCTCTAGGATGGAGCACCGCACCTCTCTTTAAACTCATATTGAATTGAAAATTTATTTATGGAATTCAAGAATATATTTTATAAAAATGAACATGTATAATTAAATCTATGATTAAAAAAACATAACATTTCTTATTCGCATTTCTTTTTTTGCTGGCAGTACTTATCTGTCAGATAAATACTGCTACCGTGTGAAGTAGGCAGCAAGCGCGATCCTATTCGTTGGCTAGCATAGTACATTCATATTCCTCATTCCTCCGCATGACATGCCCATACCACGACAACTGAATACCACACAACTTTTCAGTCACCGGCACCACTTCAGACTTCCTCTTATGTACTCATTTCTTACTTTACAGCGTTACACATATCCCCCTTAGCATTCTCATCTCATCCCTTTTGTGGCCCAACATTCCGATCCACACAAGGCAGCAGTTCTAACCATAAAAGTATTCTAAGTAAAAAATGCGTCTTTGTTTTATATTATTTAAAATAATTCTTGTACTATATTCTACAAACGGCCAGACGATTCTAGTAACACTCGTGCAGTTGCAAAACATATATAATTATACAAAAATTACCAAATCAGTATGTTTTGTAACTTTGCTAGGCAACTAGCACATGTATACATACGAGATTGTAGTTACTATACCAGTATTTGGCCTTAGTAGATCTCGTTTGTAATTAAAATTTGTAACATTTTTAACTGACCTCAAAAAAGGGAGGAGGTTCTCAATTCGTTTGTTTTTTTATGTTTTTTACCTCATCACTATGTCATTTATGAACTTTTTTTACGTGAAAGGATAAAACAAACGCTTTTTAGACTGAGTATTTATTTGCTTTTTTTTGCATTTTTTTTTAATATTCGGCTTTTTTTTCGGCTTAACCCAATTTAATAACGGTCGGTGCAGCATGTCATCTTTTTCCATATTTCTCTATTACACGTCATCTCAGCAGACACCTCCTTTCTAGCTATATCATCTTTCACTTCACACAGTCCATCCATCGTGTCTTTGATCTTTACTGACTCAATGACTCCTCTGCATAACCATTTGATATACACACATCAACACCGTCTAGGGATATTTTGTATAAAGTTCTTAAACTCAAAAAATACTGGCCACGTTTAAATTCTTTTGAAGAAAGTTTATTTTGTAAGCCTTTTTGAACGATTCTAAATTTGAATTTGAAAAAATACATTAAAAACAAAAGATTTACGCGGCTTAATGGTAGCGAAGTCCGAAGGTTTCATTTACCTACAGTAGTTTGTGGCTATTTTTTTGTGTCCAATTTAAGTTTTATAACAAGTTATCGGTTAATTCCAAATTAATGTTATTGTGTGCATCATGCAGCGGCGCCATTTAACTAGAGAAGAAATGTTAAGGGCAGTAGGCATGCTCCAAGCTGGGGCTACTCAACGGAGTATTGCTGAGGAGTTTGGAACAAGACAAAACGTGATGTCAAGGTTATGGTCACGTTATCGTGCTACTGGTGAAGTGGCTAAAAGACACCCAGGCGGGAAGCGCATAACCACTCAACGACAAGACCGATTTTTGCAAGTTGCCGCGAGAAGACAACCAAATGTTACGGCCATGCAGTTGGTTCAGAGGCTCCAGTCAGAGCACCAGTTGCTTGTGAGTGACCACCAAACTGTGAGGAGAAGGCTGCATGAAGCTAACCTTCATGCTCGCAGGCCGCTTCGTACTCCAGCACTACGCCGAGGAAATCGTGGACGACGACTAGAGTGGGCTCGTGAACATTTGCTCTGGGAAGAAAACCAGTGGTCTGTAGTGCTGTTTACCGATGAGTCCCGGTTCGGTTTCCATCCCGATACACGTAGAGTGCGTGTTTGGCGAGTTCCTGGTCGTGAGAGCCGTCTGCAACATCCTCAGGAAGTCCATTCATACCACGGCGGGACAATTATGGTTTGGGCGGGAATTCGTGTTGGTGGAAGAACAGACCTCGTTTGGATCAGAAACACCATGACGGCTGAAAAATACCGTAACGAGGTGCTAGTACCAATAATCTACCCCCATCGACTACAAATGGGCCAAGAATTCACGCTCATGCACGATAACGCCCGTCCGCACACAGCGAGAGTGGTGACGAGCTGGTTGCAGGAGCACGACGTATCGGTCTTAGGCTGGCCCGCTCAATCGCCTGACCTAAACCCCATAGAAACGCGTGGGACATGCTCCAAAGAAGGGCTTTGAGGAATTTCCCTGCAAACGTTGCGACGGAAGAGCAACTTTTTTTGCATCTTAGCCGGACCTGGGACAATATACCGCAGCAAGACTTAGATAACTTAATCCAAAGCATGAAAAACCGTTGCAGGACCGTCATTAACGTCATGGTGGTTTTACTGACTACTGATTTTTCACAGAACAACATTGTTTTCTTTTATTCTGGAGTGTAGTCTGATAAATGGGCTTTATAAAAATATATACATGTTGTATGCTATTTTTAATACATTTTGAGTAAATTGAGTAAATCCAAAATATCCCTAGACAGTGTTGATGTGTGTAAATAATGACTTGCTTGCGTTCGCGTATTTTTGCAATATCGATCCCTTGTCACCCCTTTGCTTAGTTATTGTGTTTCCCGCACCCCTTCATTGGGGCCTGGGGGACTCTTTTTTGCTTATTTGATTTTATCGTATAGAGAGCGTATATTCTAACCGACCGAGGCGCTCGTGGCTAATTAATAATAACACCACGGGGCGATTTTCCTTGCATAGGTTGGTCCGTGGATTGGTGACTACCCATACACATACCGAATTTGTTTCTTCAGTGCCTCGGAAAACACGCTAAACCGTTGGTCCCGGCTGTCAATAGTAGATCTTTGATAAATCGGTATGGGTAGTCGGTGACCCGAAAATCTTTCAACTAGTCTTACCCAGGGCTGGGTGTGAACATATTACCCTATACTTATTGGGTTGTGGAGGTCGGATTGGCAGTCGGTTCATGTACGTGTTCAGCTGCATTCGTTAAGGGTCTTTAGTAATTAGCTATTATTTTTTAAACAATGGGGACTAATTATATTTTTTTTTGTCGGCAGACAAAAAAAAATATAATTAGTCCGTCAGATAGATTTCCAAAATATAGGGTGTAAACGAAAGGCACTTGTTCTCCCCACCACTACGATCATTTTTTTGTTCTAGAAATCTCGACCATACCTCCTAGTTACGGAGATATTGGGGGTCAAAGTTCCAAATTTTTCACAGCTGTTTTTGTAAATACTAGTTTTTCAGGTTATTACTTTATTTAAATTACCTCCATGACCCGTTTACTATTCAAAGCATCCACTAGCACAATGTTTTAATAGTGCTACATTAAGTTTTACCGTAAAATGTGGTTTTTGACCCAAAAAAAAAGTCGTTTCCCAGCAAAATTTTTTGCGTAGGGGTAGGTAGGTACTTGGTTTGATGTACAGAATGCTTGGTTGACGGGTGTGTGATGGGTAGATTAACACCCTGTATTGGACACATTTTTTCTTTTTCCACGTAAACAAATAATGAAGACGATACAGTGCTTCGAAAAGTGGTGTGACGTCATAGTTTGGTAATTTTTTAGCAGAAAGTGACGTCAAAAGCCTACACTCATGATCTTTGACATGTTTTATTTTCGTCAATTTTTATTAATTTGATAAAACAAAAAACACGTAGGTATCCAATATTTTTCGATAATCTTACAGACGGACTAAACAGAATCATATTTTTTTAGTTAGCCAACCACCCAATTGTTCCTACTCCTGTCCTAAGACAGTTTATTTGATTCTCTGGGGCTTCGTCGAGCTTCATAGTCTCGGCGCTGTTCTGGTGGTGGTAGCCACTATTGATTCTAGTTTTCAAGAGCTGCAGTGATTTGGGAATAGTGTGGCGGGCTTGTTTCTCTACCAACAGCTTTAAATTAATTCTAAAACCGTTGATCTGATGCAAGAGAATGAAGTTATTCCAATTGTATTGTTGGACTGTCATACATAATGCATTTTTATTAAGCCCTCGGGTAACAAAGAGAAGGGCTATTGACCCCAAAAGACGATGGCTGACAACTTGACAGCTGTCAGTGTATGCAGTTGTCATATTAATGACTTTAGTTGTTGTTTCATGATAGAGAAACAACCTTTTAGAAATGAACTCTTGTTTTGAAGTGCGAAGTAGGTTTCTGAAATTATGTTTGATTGTGGCTCAATAAATCTATACAAATTAATAAAATTGAAGTTTCTGTTTGTAATATCAAATTAACAGTTTATTACTCAATGCATTTGAAACGGAATTATTAACAAAAAAAAAAAAAATGTTTGTCTGGTTGTCCCGGCTAATCTCCGAAAAGGCTGGACTGATTTTGACGGGACTATTACTGGCAGGTCTATCATAGGCTACTTTTATTTTAGAAAAATTAGGGTTCCGTGCAAAAAATATAAAAGCCTGGGTAACAAAATCTCATGGAAATTTTATTATTATGAGAGATCCGCATTTTAAACTGTGTTAGCTTGATTGGTCCACGTGTATTTCCCAAATTATAATGAAGATAAAACTACGTAGTTTCTGTACCAGCAAAAAACCTGATTGCAAATAAAATAGGTACACAGTAGCCGAATCTAGAATTGAAATACTTGAAAACCGGATTCAATACATAAATCAGCGATCAAAAAACTTCAAGTCATTCTGACTCATAATAATGAGCAGTTATTTTCGTTGACTTTGAAATCTGAGGTTAAAATTGAAATAGTCACTTTGATTTTATTACTGTACAGACAGAGCAGTGGTGGCCCAGTGGTTGCGACCCCGACTCACGAAAAGTAAGTCGTGGGTTCGAAGATTTATTTTTACAATAAGAATCATCGTTCGGAGGCATGTAAGCAGGGAGTTTAGTAAGTCCACATGTATTGATAGGTAACTATAACTACGGAACCCTACATTGTGCATGGTCCGACATGCACTTGGCCGGTTTTTTTTAACACATAACATAACGTTTCGCCTGTAATCCCCAAAGGGTTAGGCAGCGGTGCACCTAATAGTACACCCACATTATGTTAAGGGCCCACGTAATTTGGCGAGCCTTACCAACGAGTTGCTAATGTCAAACATTCTCGTGACATTGAGCCTAACCACGTGCCTCAGAAACTACGCCTAACTAATATAATACTTGACGATAATTGGTTGTTATTGATATTCTAAAATTGGAGCCGCGTGTTCGAAAACCAATCAATTATAATATAACCTTTATGGACATAACCTCAATTCAATCAGTCATTCATTTGTTATTTTTAACCGATTTCTAAAAAAGGAGGAGGTTCTCAATTCGGTTGTATTTTTTATGTTTTATTATCATCATTTCACCTGAAAGACGTCCAATGCTGGACATAGACCTCCACCAAGTGTCGCCACGTGGACCGCCCCCGTGCGTCTCACATCCAGCGGATCCCCGCAATCTTTTTATGTTTGTTACCCCATAACTCCGTCTTTTATGAACCGATTTGAAATATACGTATAAGGAATGTTAAAAGGATAGTACTCTTTGATTTTATATGGGATTTCTATGGGACTACCATCAGAATTTCATCATAATCCAGTAATCCATTCATTCCATGTAGGAGTGGCTGCCTATCTGGCTTCTTATCTAACCGACCCGGGAGTCTAACCCTGGACCTCATGCTCAATAGTCGCGCTTGTGACCAATACACCAACGAGGCAATATTAGACGACACGGTTGGCGCAGTGGCTCAAGCAATTGACTGCTGCGCTGCGTGTCGCGAGTTCGACCCAAGCTCGGAACAAAATTAAATATTTGTATAGCCTACAGATAGTTGTTCCGGGTCTGGGTATTTGTGTATGTGAGTTTAAATGTTTGTAAACGCATCCACGATACAGGAGAAATTATTAGTGCGGGGCAAAGATTAAAAAAAAAGACGTGTGGCACTGGAGACTGCCGCGGTAAAGCTATTGCATAGCAATTTTTATTAACTTATGCAATTATAATTATTTATTTATTTTATTAATGCTGTATTTTTTTTCCTTTGTTTTTTTTTTCTTTGATATTAATTCAAGTTACACTTTGAGCGTGGTGACCGATAAAAAAACATTTTTTTTTCTTTTATTAAATAAATGAGTGTTAGGTTTTTTTCGTTACGGAATTTTTGGATTCGGTCCCCACGCTCAAGGCCCGCGATAGAAGCTATGCAATAGCTTAAAAAATGCAGTAGGTATACTAACACAGTTAATTTCCTTCGTCAAAGGTTATGACTAGGCACTGTTTACAATGTTTTTCTTTACCACACAAGTTTAAAATGTTATCACAGAATGAACTAGTTACATGTTTTTAGGGTTCCGTTAAAAATTGAAACAGTATGGCTTCTGTCTGTCTATCTCTTTTTTCAGGATGGGAAATCATCAAATGACTCCTGACAGTCCTCACGCTCTGGGCGGAGCAGAAGAAAGTTTCAGACTCTTGCTGACTAAAACCCATCCAAGTAGGTACCTTTTAATGCTCTTTGCGTTCTAAGGCCGCGGAAACTGCCCGTCGGGGCTGCGGGTTGTTCGCAAGAGATACCGCGGCCTCGGCATGAAGGGCTAAGAAGGAACATGGGTGGTTTTTAGTCAGTAGAAGTCTGACACTCCCTTCCGCTCTGCCCAAGAGCGGGAGGGGTTAAAAAAAAGGCCGCGGAAACTCTATCAAACCAATTCCATCTACTGTCTACTTCTGTCTATCCCTGGACGAATACCCAAAGCATTCAAGATCATCAGTTATCTGGATTTGTCTGGACATTCATTAAGACTTTTTTCGACGTACAATTTTTTTAAATTTATTTTTAAATATAACAGATTTTTTAAATTTTCTTTCTGATGGCCTATACAGCGTGTGGAACGTGTGGTCAGCACGATTCGGGTTGTCATTTCCTAAGGCAAAGAACCGGCCAAAAACTCTACGGTTACTCTTTTAAAATGATTTGGTTTCACAACTTTTTCATGTTACAGTATTAGTGCTTAGGAATGAATGATAAGAGTGATAACGGTAGGCCCGACAATAAGTCGTTAGTTACTAACTACACAAAAAACTTAAAACAAGAGTGGTCCTATATCCTGAATTAGGTAAATAAAGAAGAAAATGAAACTCCGACTGCCTTAATCGTCATGTATCTGCGACAAATATTTTTATATTCTTTATTTCTAAATTATTTTTTCTACAGAACCCTATTCACAACCTCGTGTTCGCACTTGACCACATTTTTAAACATAATCGCTTTGTTTTTCAGTTATTTAGGTCAAAGTTGTTGCGTTATCAATGTTGTCACTAGTTCGTAATGTTATCAGCATTTTTAATACTCATTTTTTTATGCAAATACTATATTTTTTTACATCTGAAAGAAAGGTTATCGTTCTTTTCTGAATTAATGACATTGCGTCTTAAAATCATGACATAGAAGTTTCATGCTTAGGTATTTTTCTTAGGTAGGTACATTGCCTTATATTACTGCGTAAGGACTGGGCGGACGGCATGTTAAAATGACGCCTCGAACGTGGTCCCAAAATGGTCTTTCCTAAGCCGAAGTGAACTAGTCCACGATCGGCTCTCTTCGGGTGCGGTCGTATATTTTATTTATGTTCTTTAGACCTCGAAAATACCACGCCGCTTATACAAGGTTACATTAACGAGCAGACTACACCGATTCTCTGTATGGCGAACGCGTCGAGCAAATGTTCGGACGACCGTATCTTTAGTTTTTATATCAATGGGTACAGTCGACCGCACATCAGTGATTCATCATCATCACCATCCACAGCCCGAATTCACCCACTGCATATAGGCCTCTCTTTTCTGGTACCAATCACCACGTTCTTGTGCCAGTCTCATCCAGGTTTTTCCCTCGATGGCAACTATATCGTCTGCCCATCTCGCCGCCGGGCGACCTGCATTTCTTTTCTCCGTTCTTGGAGGTCATTCGGTGGCAGCCTTACTCCACCTGCCATCTCTACGCCTTGCCAGGTGTCCTGCCCACCAGTGATTGATAGAGAGCAATAGTTCATCATCATCATTTTTTTTTTGGCGGGTGGAAAATCATCGAATAACCCCTCCCGCTCTTGGGCAGAGCGAAAGAGAGTGTCAGACTTCTACTGACTAAAAACCACCCATGTTCCTACTTAGCCCTTCATGTCGAGGCCGCGGTATCTCTTGCGAACAACCCGCAGCCCCGACCGGCATCATTTTCTAACCTTAATCCTAATTCATTTGTGGTCGGCGCAGCATGTCTTCTTCTTCCATACTTCTCTATTACTCGTCATGTTAGCAGTCACCTCCTTTCTAGCCAGATCATCCTTCACACAGTGCATCCATCGTTTCTTTGGTCTTCCACTACTCTTATAACCCTCCAAATTCATACTCAAAAGTTTCCTCAGTATGTATGGATAAAATTACAAACCTACATACTGAAAAATATAACACTAGCTGATGCTAGAGTTATATATTTCTGGCTGATGCCCGCGGCTGATATAATTTATCGGTTATTGCGACCAAAAATAATCTTTTGATCCCCCCCTTCCGACCCCTTTTTTTGTTTTTTTTTTGGCGGTTGGAAAATCATCGAATAAGCTCCCGTTCTTGGGCAGAGCGAAAGGGAGTGTCAGACTTCTACTGACCCCTTATTTTTTTGCGGAGTGGGAAATCATCGAATAACCCCTCCCGCTCTTGGGCAGAGCGAAAGGGAGTGTCAGACTTCTACTGACTAAAAACCACCCATGTTCCTGCTTAGCCCTTCATGTCGAGGCCGCGGTATCTCTTGCGAACAACCCGCAGCCCCTTCCGACCCCTTACAACCCTTTTTTCGCATTAAAGAGCAGCCTATGTCCTCTAGCGGGCTCTAGCAAGACTATCTGTGTACCAAATGTCATTTAAATCGGTTTAGTAGTTTAGGGCGTGAAAGCGCGACAGACAGACATAAAGACTTCGCATTTAAAATATTAGTAAGGAAGTATGGGTAGTGGTAAACCACTACTGTCCTGCAGGGCTATTGCGTATCTTTTTAAACGTCAGTGGCTATCATAGTGTCCATCGATTAACTGTCAAATGGTTATGGTTTGGTACAAAATGGAACCATTTGACAGTTACTCGATGGACACTATGATAGCCACTGACATTTAAAAAGATACGCAATAGCCCCGCAGGACCCTGTACCAAATGCGTGAAGTTTTAAAATTTAGTTAAAAAAGTTTAAAACCAAAAACCGCATCAAGTCCCCTAACTTTTAAAAACACTTCAATCGACAACCAATCACGGGCTCAGATGGTACATGTACGAGGGTAAATTCACCCCTTTTTTATAGTCACGGTTGACTCTGATATACAGGTTGGTGCCGACAATACGACAATAAATGAAACCACTGGTAGTTCTAGTTCATAGGAACATTTTTAAACTATCAAATAAATGCTTACACCGTCGCCGCGCCGTCGTGGTGACAACGATACGACAATGAACTACCTAAATGTCTTTGCCAATTTTTTTTTTTTTTATTTTTTTTTATTTTTTTATTTAGCTGATTATGATTTATTTGATAGTTTAATAATGTTCCTATGAACTAGAACTACCAGTGGTTTCATTTATTGTCGTATGTTCGGCACCACCCTGTGGAAGGGTAACTGATACATAATTTAAAAATACATATATCCGTACATTTTTGTCCGTGTATATATTTTTATATATTTTTTTTTTTTTTTGAAAAACAGATTTGAAAAAAATCCCAATGAATTTCAATCGTTTACCGGGAACTGCTTTGAAATTCAGTTGTAAGATTTGTCGTTTACATACATAGTCCGGTCAATTTAGAAATCTGAGGTTACAATAAATTGAAATTCAGGGAATTATTATTGGGAACTCTTTAGTGTGAGAGGTTGTTGGCTGTAATCCACCACGCGGCCAAGTGGCGGGTTGGGATTCTTGGGTCAAGGGCCTACCGAGTTTAACGCCCGGTTGTCACCATTGTGAGGATCGGCCGGAGGACACGGTGGAGCACACCGTGGAGGTGTGTCCCGCTTGGGCAGAGCCCCGCCGTGTTCTCGTAGCGGCGATCGGCGGCGGCGACCTCTCGCGTCCGGCCCTGGTGCAAGCCATGGTCCGGGGCGAGGAGGAATGGGACGCCGTCGCCTCCTTCTGCGAAGCAGTGATGCTAGCGAAGGAGGTGGCGGAACGTGAGAGGGAGAGAACCTCTCGTCCCATCCGCCGCGGGAGGCGATCCGGGCGTCGGGGGCCACGTGATGGTTTCCGGCCACCGTAGACGCGGGCCTGTGGACGGTGAGTGATGGGTAAGCTCGCCGTCCGTCCGTCTAATGACGACGACAGGCCGTGTCGACGGCGCGTTCGTGTTCCACGCGCGCCTCAAAGAGATGTCAGCAACATGGAAGGGGCCCGCAAGGGCCGACGCCTGTCGAGGCTGCGGGTTGTCCGCAAGGGATACCGAGGCCTCGACATGAAGGGCGAAGAAGGAACATGGGTGGTTTTTAGTCAGTAGAAGTCTGACACTCCCTTTCGCTCTGCCCAAGAGCGGAAGGGGTTATTTGATGATTTCCCAGCCCCCAAAAAAAAAAAAAAAAAAGGGCCTACCGAGTTTTGCAAGGGCCGACGCCTGTCGGGGCTGCGGGATGTTCGAAAGAGATACCGCGGCCTCGACACAAAGGGCTAAGAAGGAACATGAGTGGTTTCGAGTCAGTAGAAGTCTGACACTCCCTTCCGCTCTGCCCAGAGCGGGAGGGGTTATTTGATGATTTCCCACCCCACAAAAAAAAAGGGAATTATTGTAAGCTCACCCCTATTTTTTGGTCTAATTTGACCGGTCTAACATGCAACAAACTAACACGGCAAGTTAAATAAAAGTTTAATCATATTTTGGCAGGACGAATTACCTGCTGTTTTCCGTAAAATCACCACGCGGTTCCCACATAATATGGTGTAATACGGAGTAATACCATGTGGTCACCACGTGGTCATAATTTTTATCAGACTGAAGCGAAACCCAAAACATTAGTCATTTGACCTGTATGTGTGGAAGTATGTACCTATGTATATCCGTTTCTTTGTTCCTGGTAACTCCTAATTTGTTCAGTTTAGGTTTAGTCACATGTTTGGTCTAACGAGAGGATAAAAATCAACAGCCAGTTTTAGAAGTACATACGAGTACCTACCAAGCTATATTTTAGTTGAGGCGTTTCGTTGTGTAATTCCACAGAATAAGCGACTTCCATAAAAATACTAAGTAGCGGAAAAAGTCAACAAAAGTTCTTCCGAAAGTAGGTGCTTTCTATAAGTCGGTCATACCAATTATTTTTGTAAAAAATCTACACTAATATTATAAAGAGGAAAGATTTGTTTGTTTGTTTGTAACGAATAGGCTCCGAAACTACTGGCCCAATTTCAAAAATTCTTTCACCGTTGGGAAGCTACACTATGCGCGGGTGACATAGGCTACTTTTTATCCCTGTATTCCCACGGGAACGGGAACTACGCGGGTGAAACCGCGTGACGTCCGCTAGTTTAATAAAAAGTAAAAATAGAACTACTATCAGTTATTAATTTATTATAATTAAAGGTTATTTCCCACAAAAAACTAATTTAGGTAATATGTAGGCACTTACACAAAATAGGGAAAAAGTTAATATTAAATAAGTAGGTAACTATATATTCCTATAATGTATTTTACAAATTGTTTAGTGACCGTCGTAAAGTCTCTTAAATTCTTTTAAAAGGGAATTCCTGTCGTCATGGCAGATAAAACAGGGTACCTATTTCCCGATTTATCCGCAGGGCAATAACTAAAATGGCATAAAGTTTATCAGCGGTGAAGATTATAGTTTCCTGCTACACATCATCATCTGCCTAGCCTTTTCCCAACTATGTTGGGGTCAGCTTCCAGTCTAACCGGATGCAGCTGAATACCAGTATTTTACATGGAGCGACTGCCTATCTGATCTCCACAACCCAGTTGATACTAGGTAATGCGATACTCTTTGGTAAGACTGGATGTTAGAATTTCAGGTCACTGATTACCTGCAACGACTGCTAAAGATCTATATATGGCAGCCGGGACCAACAGCTTAACGTGCTTTCCGAGGCACGGAGGAAACTCGGTATGTCGGGCGGTCACCCATCCACAGACCGACCTAGGCGAGCACAGCTTTACCTAAAGATCGACCCGAGTGGCAGTTCTTATTAAGCCACGAGCTCCTCATAGTTTAGTTTAGTTTCCTGCTACACATGGATCCGAAAATAAATAAATAAATTATGATTTGGCAATTCGACGATCTCACCACTATACTAATAGGTACCTACTGCTATTTCAAAACGCTTAGTTGACGCTTCTCGTGACCCAAGGGCTGTCCCCGTCGGGACTGCGGGTTGTCCCGTCGGGGCTGCGGGTTGTCTCGTCGGGGCTGCGGGTTGCTCGCAAGAGATACCGCGGCCTCGACATGAAGGGCTAAGAAGGAACATGGGTGGTTTTTAGTCAGTAGAAGTCTGACACTCCCTTTCGCTCTGCCCAAGAGCGGGAGGGCGGGAGGGGTTATTTGATGATTTTCCACACTCCAAAAAAAAAAAGGGTTGGCTTTTATCTTGGCCAGAGGCTAAGTGTTGCCATACAACGTGGCAATGCCGCCAATCTTTTGGGCACATTATACCGGCTGTTTTTTTAAGCACTTTTATAGTTTCTTGGTAGTTTTAAATTGAACAGTTTTTAATTAATGTATCTATAATATGTAGTTAGTTTACTCTATTAAATAAACGTAATGTTCGTACTTGTATAAAGTAAAGGTTAAGTAAAGTCAAGTCGAAGTGTGAAGTCCTTAGGCTTCGTCCAAACGAGCACTTTTTCCACCATGACAGTTTTTACAGTTGTCATTCTGAAATGAACTTCTAAGCGATTATTATAAAGTAGATTTTCATGTGTCTTTTAATAAGAAACTTGGTGTGCAAACGAGCACTTTGTCCACCATGACAGTTTTTACAGTTGTCATTTTGAAACGCAACTTAGTATGGTGGCTTTCGTGATGACGTATTGCACTAGTAGTTTAGTTTTATAAATTGTTCTTCTGACATTCAGAAGTACCTCTAATGGTTTACTTGAAATAAATGCTTTGACTTTGAGTTTATGGATGTTCTTAACGTTGATTTTTGTGTGCCTTTTGATAACTTATTGGTTTTAGGTACTGGATGAACTGAATTTCCTGATAGTAGCTTTTACGTTAGGTAAGTATGTTATCTAATAACTAGGCGATCGATGTCAGAGGGGTCACCATAGATAAGATAAAATGCTCGTACGATGTACAGTCAGTAGTAATAATATGTAAACACTTGGCAGTTCGATCGCGAATTTGTCGTGAACTTACGATTGCCCATACAAACTTTCATCCCTATTTAACTTCCTTAGGGGTTGAATTTCTAAAAATCCTTCCTTATTCCATGTCTACATTATAAAGAGTGATGCCCCTCTGAGCAAAATTTCAGTTTTATAGGTTCAAGGCTCTGGGCTCCCCCGTCGGGACTGCGGGTTGTTCGCAAGAGATACCGCGGCCTCGACATGAAGGGCTAAGAAGGAACATGGGTGGTTTTAAGTCAGTAGAAGTCTGACACTCCTTTTCGCTCTGCCCAAGAGCGGGAGGGGTTATTTGATGATTTTCCATCCGCCAAAAAAAAAGGGTTTGGGCTCCCGTCGGCGCTGCGGGATCTTCGAAAGAGATGGCCTCGACACAAAGGGCTAAGAAGGAACATGGAAGGTCCAACACTCCCTACCGCTCTGCCTAGAGCGGGAGGAGTCATTTGATGATTTCCTACACCAAATAAAAAAGTGTTTCGACTGGGCGTTGATGAGTCAGTCAGAAAGGACTTTTCTCTTTACATAGAGAGATGGGTTCCAAAATATTAGTTTCGCAACATGGAAATGAAAACAATACAGTGGGCGAAAATTGCTTCTAAACGTTGCTAAGTGTAAACATATTGGTGTACGTGACTGTACATCGTACATCAGTTTTTCACAGCTATACATCTAGCAACATTATTTTCATGAAAATAAAAATCACTCGTAACATCCTAATCGCTATGACAATAACGATCAAGGTTCAAAATCAAAATCAAAAGTCATTTATTCAAACTAGGCTGATAATCAGCACTTTTCGAACGTCATAATTTACTTTACTTATTTACAAGAGACAGTTCCTCAAAACGCCCACCCTTCGACACTTCCTAGTGTTTTGGTTGTGGTGATTTGACAGCGATGCAAGGCGGGGTGAAAATCTTACGCACGACGACCTAACAAGCTAAACCAGTTTATGCGGAACTCTTATTGTACAGGAAATCTATACAAAGCGCGGCCATGTTATGCTGAAAATAAAATTGAGACTATGACAGACCATAGTCTCAATTTTATTTTAATAGGTTAATAAAATTTATTTTTATAGACCTGGTGAAAGTTGCAGGGATCCGCTGGATGCGAGACGTACGGGACCGGTCAATGTGGTGACACTTAGGAGAGGCCTTTGTCCAAGTTACAAGGACTGGCAAGACAAGTGTTGGCCGTCCGGCGGTAAGATGGGCAGACGACATTGTTGTCATTGCAGGAATATCCAGGATGAGGCTGACACAAGAGCGTGGAGTTTGGCACAAGCAAAGATAAGCCCCCCGTGTAGTGTATATCTATTTAATGGATAATTATGTAAACACTGTCTCACAGCCACAAGTAGTCAGGTAAGCTGTCACTGATGACATCTGTCAGTTACAATTAATGGCGGGAAGTTACAAGTGAAGCGATCCAGCCAGCATTATATGAATTGCGTTAAACGGACTAATTGGATTTTTTTGGTGAAATACCCTATTCATATTATGGTCTAATGAAGTGGCCATTTTAGACGCCCTGGGCTCCCTTGATGGTGTTGTGTGAGCCTGTGATATACAGGGTGGTGCTGACAATACGACAATAAATGAAACCACTGGTAGTTCTAGTTCATAGGAACATTTTTAAACTATCAAATAAATCCTAACACCGTCGTGGTGCCGACGATACGACAATAACCTACCTAAATGTCTTTACCAAATTCGTTTGATACATTTTATTTCCACACCTTAATCGGTGCAAATTATTCCTAAGGTTAGTAAACCAATATTTGTTTGTAAATTGTAATGTATTTCGTCTACAGTTTTATGCTACTTAGTTTTATTGATTTTTTTTATTTTGGTTTTAAGATTTATTTGATAGTTTAATAATGTTCCTATGAACTAGTACTACCAGTGGTTTCATTTATTGTCGTATTGTCGGAACCACCCTGTATACTTAGTTAATTAATTGTGTTATCAACCTATTAGCTCTGCTACAAGTACTAGGGTATACTACACCCAGCAACGGTTGAAGGAAGTCAGGCTGTGGATGACCAGAATTTAGTTAACACAAAAATTGCGACCAAACCGCAGTTCGAACCTTGACTCAGAAGAATTACTTTGAATATTAAGCGATTGAGGAGTGCGAGGACAGGTCAAGAATCAATAATTAGGTAGGTATGGACTTTGTTGAATAACATATAAAGGGGACGTCTAATGTAGGTACTAATTGTAAACTGACTCTTGACAATGCCGTCAACCAAGCAATCTCTACATCACTAACAGAATTGCGTGGGTGAAAAATCACGATGTACGGTAGGACTCCATGTAACGCACTCCTAACTTTGCGCTAATGGATGTATTGAATAATTCACAAGGTTCATGGAGATGTCGGGGCTGCGGGTTGTCCGCAAGAGATACCGCGGCCTCACATGAAGGGCTAAGAAGGAACATGGGTGGTTTTTAGTAAGTAGAAGTCTGACACTCCCTTTCGCTCTGCCCAAGAGCGGAAGGGGTTATTTTAAAAAAAAAAAAGTTGGTAACTGACCTTTAATATCTCCATTACTAGATACCAGGTAAGTCTAGAGCCAAAAATAAATCGCAATTGGTCTTTTTACACCCTTGATAGGACCTGTAAACTTGCTGTAATTTAAACTAAACTCTGGCCACGTCTGCGTTGTAGAGTCCTGAACTCCTGACACAGCCAGAAGGCGACGTGGAGTGGAAGACCTCGTAGAAGATGGCGGGAGGACGAGCTGGATAAAACCAACAACCAATAATTCACGTTAACCCTGTATCGTGGTCATGGGAAGATATCTTAACCCAACAAAATGACACGGAATAACATTATCTGCATCGGTTTAAAGAAACTTTATTCCCAATAAAGACGTAAGTCACTTACTTGAGAACAATACTAAAAATATAGATTACAATAAGTTCGTCAATAGTCTTACAACTTAATAGTTACCATCCAATGCATTCATTTCTCCAGAAGTGATTGATCTGCAATTATGTGCTGGCTAAGTTGAGTTTTGAATACATTGAAAGAGTGTACATTTCTTATACAGGACGGTAATTTGTTATAAAGCTGTGCTCCTTCAAAAGTTAGCATTTTTTTGCCATAGTTAGTTCTTGTTTTTGGTAAAACTAACAAGCTTGCTCGCCGCATCAGTTTGGCTATTGTCCAGTCAGTCTTGGATTTACCCAAATTATTGTGCTTTTGGACACCTAGCAAGGCGCAGTTATACAGGTGGACTGAAGATGTGACCTAGTGGCGACCAAAGAACAGAAAGAGAAGTGTAAGACGTCCTGCGGCGAAATGGGTAGATGACATTGTTGTCATTGCGAGAACAACCTGGATAAGCCTGGCACAAGAGCGTGGAGCTTGGAACAAGCAAAAAAAGCCTATACCCACCCAGCAGTGGGTGAAGTCGGGCTTTCGATGATGATGATGTTGGCGTTGGAATTTGACAAAGACATTCAAATATTACTAGCTAAAGACTGGATAACACGACAAAAATCGTAACCGAACACTTTTTACTTCGAAGAAAAAAGTCCACCAGTCTAGGGCCGTATACAGAAAGAAAGCTGGTAGCCGGCGCCGATCTACCAGCGCTTATAGGAACCGGTCCATGCAGGTAACCGGCGCTGACATTTATATGAACAAGCGCCGATAAGTGATAAGCGCCGACAAGTTCTCGGCGACGTTCGGCGCTTGTTCATATAAATGTCAGCGCCGGTTTCCAGCATGGACCAGCGCCGACAAGCGCTGGTCGATCGGCGCCGGCTACCAGCTTTCTTTCTGTATACGGCCTAGTGCGATACGTCAGCTTGTCACGTTGTGTTGACGTGTCAAAACATTTTGTAGAAAAAAAAAAATCCGACCAAAAATACCCAGTTGCGCCTTGCGCTATTGCAAATCTCGGTATGGTGAAACCGAGAGCATTTGGATTTAGTTTTTATTATTTCTTTGGAATTTTAGCTCTGTGGCATCTCACTCTGTCGCTACGCCACGCAACACCGGTATAACATTTAAACAATCCTGCTTTATGACGTCATGGTAACTTCATAGGTCTAGACAACTTGAAGAATCTTGTTATTAACAAACCGTTACATTGTACAGAAGGACAAATAAAGTGCATTATAAAAATAATCTCAGTTGTTTTTTCTTTAAACGAAGTTTCTTTGTTAAATAGATAAAATATTGACCCCTCCAATCGAGCCCTTTTAAAACTAGCTGCAACTAGACGAAACCGGATTGAACAGGTTTCGCAGTAGTTACGTCATTGTATAAAATGGAACGGTGATCTGGGAAAAAGTAACTGCAGAATCAAATGCGTTAATTAATGTAACGGTTGTTGCTTCTCCCGGTTTCTGAAAGCGTGTTCTATTTCATCATCATCTGCTACCTTTTCCCAAATATATTGGGGTCGGCTTCCAGTCTAACCAAAACCAGATGCAGGTGAATACCAGTATTTTACATGGAACGACTATCTATCTGCCGTCCACAATCCTAATTTTTTTTTTTTTTGTGGCCCTTTTTCAGATAAAGTATACATGATATAATAATATATATATTATTTTTTTTCTGCTGTATTTTATTCTGTGTGCCCCTTGGCAAAGGCCTCCTCCAACACTTTCCAATCTTCTCTCTCCCGCGCCAGTCTAGTCCAGGTTTTTCCAGCTGTTTTAACCACATCATCTTCCCATCTTCTGAATGGTTTTCCCTTTTTCCTCTTTCCCTCTCTTGGGTACCACAAAGTTATTGCTTTATTCCATTTCTCCTCTCCTCTAATTACATGGCCAGCCCATTTCCACTTTAGTTTTCTTATTTTCAATACTATATCTTGGGTCTTTGTGGCTTTCCTAATTTTGCTGTGGTTGATTTTATCTATTTTCCTTTTCCCCATCATGCTAATACACCACAATCCTAATACTTACTTGTTATTAGGAAAATACGACGTTAGTCGAGCTTCTAATAATTATAATTGGGTCTTTTGATGACATTCAATGCGTACAGATCTAACCGTTAGGCTCGTTACGCACGAGCGCTTTTGTAACGTATATTCTCACGACAACAGCGCTTTTTGTTGTATAACACTCAAAGAGGTTTAACTACCGCGTTGGTCTAGACGTCGCAAGCGCGACTGCTGAGCATGGTCCTGGGTCGATTCCCGGGTCGGTTTTTTTGGGTTGTTCTATTAGGAATTTCTCAGTAGCAGCCACGGAGCCTGGATTTTTGCCCCGCTGATGGCAATAGGCTCGCCTCCTATTACATGGAACTTAAAATGTAACTGGAGAAATTAAGTGTACGATTAGGTACACCTCTGCCCAACCCTTCGCATATTACAGGCGTGATGTTGAAGAGGGTTGATTTTTGTAAAGAAAACAAGATTTATTTTAATATCTTTAATTAAAGCCATGTTTATAAGTAAGTAACAGTAGGTACAAAAGATAAATTAAAAAATGCAAATGGCGGCGCTGTATCAGTGGTATCACTCCCTTTCATAGAGAAAGCCATGTCCCAGCAGTGGGAACGTTAAGAGGGAACATGGTGGTGCAATTATCCATAAAAATATATTCTTTTTTTAGGGTTCCGTAGCCGAATTTCAAAAAACGGACCCCTCAAGATTCGTCATGTCTGTCTGCGTGTCCGTCCGTATGTCACATCTATTTTATTCCGAAACTGTTAGGACTACACAGTAGAAATTTGGTATTCTGTGAACCGCTTCACAATTTTTATACAAACATTTAAAGACACAACCCCCACACTAAAATAAGAATAAAATCATCAAACCCTGGGGTATTTTTAAACAGGTCTTTATAAAAACAAGACATTAAGGTTTATTAAACACATTTTTTCTTCAAGTCAATCGTTTGAAAGATAGACACTTCCAAAGTGATAAAATGTCTGTGCCTCTAACTTCACTATCATCACTACATAGTATAAAACAAAGTCGCTTTCTCTGTCCCTATATCCCTATGTATGCTTAAATCTTTAAAACTACGCAACGAATTTTAATGCGGTTTGTTTTAATAGATAGAGTGATTCAAGAGGAAGGTTTTAGTATATAATTTGACCGACATCCACGCGGGTGAAGCCGCGGGCATCAGCTAGTTTAAAATAAAATAGAGAAAAATCTAAAAAAATATATCTCAATGAACACTTTCAACCAAAATTAATCACCAATACAACCCCCTTTTTTTTTTTTTTGGCGGGTGGAAAATCATCAAATACCCCTCCCGCTCTAGGGCAGAGCGGAAAGGGAGTGTTAGACTTCTACTGACTAAAAAACACGTTTCTTCTTAGCCCTTGCGCCGAGGCCGCGGTACCTATCTCTTTCGAACAACCCGCAGCGCCGACGGGCGAATTACTTCATATTACTTCCTTGAATACCTTCTTCATGAAATAGTCATTCAAGGAAGTTATAATTATGAACTGAGAGGGTTGTATTGGTGATTTTAATCATTATTACTCAGTAAAGTCGCGAAACCTATACTTGACACTGACCGGCAACTTGCAGAAAACGTAAGAAAATTCGAATTTCGCGAGTTACCTTGTCGGGTTCAATTTAATACCTACCTATTTTTCTGCCCTCTTACGACCGATTCCTAAATCTCAGTCAACTATTTTCTGTTTCACCATCTTTTGGCGCCGCAACTGTAATAGTATAGTTATGTCCAGCCATAGCACTAGTGATGGGCGTAATACCATCAACTGTTATTATATTAGGACAAGTATTTACCTGTTCCTTGTTTAATAAAATACTCCTAGTATTTTGAGAGTTCGCTTTTAGAATAGTATTTATAATATCGATTTGTACGTTTGAAAATACGTCTGCTGGGAGTTTTTTTAGTAGACAAGTAATGTATTTAACAAAACTAGCTAATTCATCATTTTCTTCGTCTATTTTAGGTTTTTTGATAGGACTTTCGTCGGAATTGCAAATACTGTGTCGACTTTCTCGTTTTAAAGTAGGTTTTGATTGTGATTTACGTTTTCCTTTCTTTGTTACGTTTTCTGTTGGCTCCGGATCTAGGTAAACTACTTCTGTGAAAATATCGTTGTCTGTGTCCCCGTCATTGGAAGCTGCGTCTGAATTCTGGTCCTTGTCCTGTTGGAAAAAAAACTCATTACATTCTGTTAAAATTATATTTCTTATGTGAATTGTATGTACATATGTATACGAGTATATATTAGTATAGATTATAATCTTGGGCCACAAAAGGGATGAATGGAAGAAAAAACCAGTGAGGTTACCATAGCGTCATGACTCATGAAGCAGGATTTTATTACTTTATTCCAGTATGAAAAACTGATGGCGCTAGATACCCTGTAATCCTGGAGCCTGGATGTGTGCCCGGTTATTGGCAATAGGCTCGTCCCATGTTAAATGTGAGTTGAACGTTACTGTCTGGAGATCGGGTATACTAATTGTCCGAACACGTCGTACACCTTCACTATGTTTTACTCTTTCATTATCATTCCTGCCCTTATGCCAATATATTTGTGGTCGGCGCAGCATGTCTTCTTCTTCCATACTTCTCTATTACTCGTCATGTCAGCAGTCACCTCCTTTCTAGCCATATCATTCTTTTAAGGGCATACGAGCTTTTATAGTTAGTTATTTTTTCCCTTTATTATAGCCCGTTCAGTCAAGGACAAAATAAATAATTGTAATTAAACCTAATGAGGCTACTGCAATCAATTGCGGTTTTGCATGCATTCTCTAATTAAGTACAAAATAATTAACTCGGTAAACAGAGTATTTGTTTACTTAGTATAATCATATATCATATTTATTTCTA
The DNA here is from genome assembly GCA_949774965.1 of Diarsia brunnea. Lineage (NCBI taxonomy): Eukaryota > Metazoa > Arthropoda > Insecta > Lepidoptera > Noctuidae > Diarsia > Diarsia brunnea. The sequence continues at coordinate 1,208,659 of OX459025.1, read as the reverse complement.
TATTTTATTTATTATTATTTTCACTGTTATTTATCTGTGAACAGCGTTGTGGACATTGATATAAAAACTAAAGAAACGGTCGTCCGAACATTTGCTCGACGCGTTCGCCATACAGAGAATCGGTGTGGTTTGCTCGTTAATGTACCGTTGTATAAGCGGCGTGGTATTTTCGAGGTATAAAGAACAGAAATAAAGCTTTTAATATTTACGATCGCACCCGAAGAGAGCCGATCGTGGACTAGTTCACTTCGGCTTAGGAAAGACCACATTGGGACCACGTTTGAGGCGTCATTTTAACATGCCGTCAGCCCAGTCCTCAACTGGATTAAAATATTGTCTATGTTTTATATTGTAGCTGTTTGTAGTTTCATTAGAATAAAAAATAAAAAAAACAATTGGTTTTAAAACAATGGTTACACCTGCTGTCTTGTATGGATCTGAATGTTGGGCTGAGACGAGAATGCTGGCTGCGGGTTGTTCGCAAGAGATACCACGGCCTCGACATAAAGGGCTAAGAAGAAACATGGGTGGTTTTTAGTCGGTAGAAGTCTGACACTCCCTTTGGCTCTGCCCAAGAGCGGGAGGGGTTATTTGATGATATCCCACCCCCCCCAAAAAAAAAATGAGAATGCTAAGGCGGGTGTGTGGTGTTACGTGGCAATCAGACTCACCACGAAGGACACGACAAACAATATCTACCTGAGGATAAAGAGCTTGTGGCTAGACAAAAACAGCTATTCGGATAACTCTTCGGGTTAAGACGAGCCTGCCTTGGTTGTTCTGTGGATGGATGAGCACCCATTACGTACTGAGTTTCTTCCGTGCCTCGGAAAGCACATTAAGCTGTTTGTTCCGGCTGTCATTTGTACATTTTTGACAAGTCGTAAGTCGTATCGTATAGAGGAGCTCGTGGCTTAATAAGAACTGCCACTCGGGTCGATCTTTAGGTAAAGCTGTGCTCACCTAGGTCGGTCTGTGAATGGGTGACCGCCCGACATACCGAGTTTCCTCCGTGCCTCGGAAAGCACGTTAAGCTGTTGGTCCCGGCTGCCAGATATAGATCTTTGGCAGTCGTTACAGGTAGTCAGTGGCCTGAAAATTCTGACATCCAGTCTTACCAAAGAGTATCGTATTAGCTAGTATTAACTGGGTTGTGGAGGTCAGATAGGCAGTCGCTCCATGTAAAATATTGGTATTAAGCTGCATCCGGTTAGACTGGAAGCCGATCCTAACATAGTTGGGATAAGGCTAGGCAGATGATGAAGTCTTATCGTATTGCCTAGTACTAAAATGTGGAGGTCGGAAAGCAGTCGCTCCATGTAAAATACTGGTATTCAGCTGTATACGGTTAGACTGGAAGTCGACCCCAACATAGTTGGGAAAAGGCAGGTAGTTGACGATGCAGGTCCTCTACAAATATCTTACCTGTAGAATTTGCAGCAGTAATTTCGGATGATTAACCTTCAGATGTGCCTTCAGCTCCTCATACTCGTTGGCTACGGTAGCCTTGCAGGGCACGCACTGAGCCCTCTTGCCTGATGCGTCGATGTCGAAGTAGCTCCACACATCGGTGACTTTCAGCAACTCTTCGGCTGCATCGTCTGAGAAAAATAAAAAGAGTTTAAAATAAAAATCATTCACTTAACCTAGGCTGGGAGCATTGACTTATATATTACTGCGTAAGGACTGGGCGGACCGCATGTTAAAATGACGCCTCTAACTTGGTCCTAAAACGGTCTTTTCTAAGCCGAAGTGAACTAGTCCACGATCGAACTTGGTCCTAAAACGGTCTTTTCTAAGCCGAAGTGAACTAGTCCACGATCGGCTCACTTCGGGTGCGGTCGTAAATTTTATTCAAAGTCAAAGTCAATTTATTTGTGTAACATAGGTAGTAAATACAGTTCTTAAATTAATTATAGGTCGCTATGTTATGCCAAGAGGCGTACAAATTTTTTGGAAGGTATGTCAAAATTAACAGAATTATGTTAAAAAGTATTATAAAATGTCACAATATAAAGTAATTTCTACAGTCAAAAAAAAATAAATAATAATAAATCTCGAATAAATTACCATTAGCCTCAATATTCAGCTAGAAATTGTGTGTATTCTCCAGTCAAAATAAGTAAATAAGTCTACATTAATTTATCATTTAGAAATTCATCAATGGTATAATAACATTTTTCAGTTAATAACAGTTTTAATTTATTTTTAAATTGTGTAATAGCTTAACATGTATTTTTAGTGTATGCTTTGTTGGTTGTCCTAAATAAATAAATAAACATTATTATAACCTTTATTTATGTTCTTTATACCTCGAAAATACCACCCCGCTTGTACAAGGTTACGTTAACGAGCAGACGACACCGATTCTCTGTATGGCGAACGCGTCGAGTAAATGTTCAGACGAGTCCCGTATCTTTAGTTTTTATATCAATGGCTGGGAGTCTATTTCAACGTCAAAAAAAAATGAGAGAAAAAGGCGCCAATTTCATATGCGTTTGTTTTTTGTTTTTTTCAGTCGGTTTTTTAGTTTTGAAATAACTTTTTTTTATTTCAACTTTTCAGTCACCTAAAGATGATCTTTAAATACTTATTCAATGATACCCCAGTTAACATTTTCTTGTGTTTATTTTTCACAATACGGCGTCTGGTTGTCGTCATATTGAATTTGATGATTTACTTCTGTCTTCTTGATTTACATAAGAATCATCAAAATTGTGTAATGAGAATAACACAACCGTGTGTTAAGCTTAAAAATGTTTTGAAGGATTACGCTGCAGCCACTAAACCGAATTCTCCGAATTAAATAAACTATGTGTTATGGTTATTCCTCCTACGCTAATTTCAATCGTCGATTCCAATAATTTCCTACTAAACATTAACTGGTGACAAATTGTATTGTACACTAAGAGGAAAAAACTATATCCTTACTTATCGTTGATTCATTGACGAAGTACCTACGGAATAGCAAAATACCTTTTCAAGTAATCATTATAGTTATTGCGCATTTTGAAATAATAATACGTTTATTAAATATTTACATGTGCGTCATGTGTTAATAAGTACGTGTTTTCTCGTATCGGTGGGGACTATTTATAAAGACATTCTCATCATCTACTTCTACTTAGCTTTTTTCAAACTATGTTGGGGTCGAATTTCAGTCTAACTGGATTGAGATGCAACTAAATACCATCATTTAACAAAGAGCGACGGCGTCGGCATTAGTAAAGAAAAGAAAATGTGTGTATACTTTTATTTGGAAGGTGGAAAATCATCAAATGACTTCCCCCGCTCTGGGCGGAGCGGAAGGGAGTCAGACTTCTACTAACTAAAAACCACTAATATTCTTTCTCAGCCCTTTGTGTCCGGGGCAGCGGTATCTCTTTCAAACAACCCGCAGCCCCGACAGGCGTCGGCCCAATGTTGCTAACATCTCTTCGAGGCGCGCGTGGATCACGAACGCGCCATCGACGCGGCCTGTCGTCGTCATAAGACGGACAGACGGTGAGCTAGCCCATTGCCCACCGTCCAAAGGCCCGCGGTGATTCCGGGCTGATACGATTTTTTTTTTTTAAATTTTTTTTTTACCACTCATTATATTTTTTCATTATGATGATGAAGATCTGAAGATCTGACCACCGCAACGCAGTAACCAACTGGTATCGTGTTGTTGTACTCTAAAATGCTTGGTAAGCCGGATTGTCAACGTTCGGGCTGAATTCCATAACGGCCGTCAAATATTACAATGTAAACATTGACTTATTTATTACTGCGTTAGGACTGGGTGGACCGCATGTTACAAAGACGCCTCGAACTTGGTCCTAAAACGGTCTTTCCTAAGCCGAAGTGAAGTAGTCTACGATGGGCTCTCTTCGGGTGCGGTCGTAAATTTTATTAAAAGCTTTATTTATGTTCTTTATACTTCGAAAATACCACGCCGCTAATACAAGGTTACGTTAACGAACAGACTACACCGATTCTCTGTATGGCGTATTTAGTTTTTATATCAATGAATGTAAATGATAGTTCGGAACAACGATTTAACGTACTTTCTAAGACACGGCGGGAAGCAGCTCAAACCGTAAAATAGTCAGCCAGCGAAGCATACAGGGTGCAAACGGACCCGTCACAAAGCCGTCAACCTCTACACAATTTGAAGGCTAAGTTGATGGCGAGACAATCAGTAGGGCTATTGCGTATATTTTTAAATGTCAGTAGCTATCATAGTGTCAATCGATTAACTGTCAAATGGTTCCATTTTGTACCAAACATTTGACAGGTAAACGATGGACACTATGATAGCCACTGACATTTAAAAAGATACGCAATAGCTCTGCTGGACAGTAGTGGTTTACCACTACCCATACTTCCTTACTAATATTTTAAATGCGAAGTCTTTATGTCTGTCTGTCGCGCTTCATAGTCGCAGATCATGCTTGCGCGGCTAACATGGCCAAAAATCGCACAGGATAGAGAAGCATGGAAGGTGAAAGGGTAGGCCTTTTCCCAGCAGTGGGAGACGATGTAGACAAGTAAAATAAAAGATAATATTTGTTTTAGTAGAGTCGTTTATTTATTTTACATGTTTTTTTAAACTATAACCTAGTTATTCTTTTACAACACTTTCAGTAACATCATTAACCGTTGCAGCAGCTTCATTTGTCTGTACAGTACTATAAGACACAGGTTCAGGTATATTAATCACATTTTTATCTATTTGACATAACTTAATTTCATACCTAGCATCTACTGTTTGCGAATCTAACGCCATTTTACTTGCAAAAATCTGTTGAAGTATTTCGCCTTGCAGTTGGTCTGAAACTGGCTTAGGTAACTCTTTTAATAGTGAAACGACATATTGGCCAAAATAGTCTATGCTTGCCATAGTGTTGGGCATTTGCGGTTTTTCTTCTATATGGTGTTCCAGTATTTCGGAACAGGTATTTTTGGTACTGTGTACGGGTTCCTCTAATACTTTCGAGAATGATTTAGGTAGTATTTTTGGTTGCTGTTTCGTAGGGCTTGGGGTGGGTGGTTGGTCCAATGAGTCGCTGTCTAGGTATATTGGATCCATTTCTATAGTTTCCACCTGTGGGAGAAATAAAATGGTTAGAGTAACACATAAAATATTATACTGTTAGCCCCGAAAGGTTAGGTGATCTGTCAGCTACTGAATGAAACTACCGTTGGTATTGGATGCTAGTTTAATACTGGCACAGTGGCCCGGCAGGCAGGCACGCAGGCAAGCACACACGTCTCTCGCACACATACATACACCTCATTAGGTAACGGGTCTGCTACTGAAAAAATCTCATAACATTTTGCCCGACCTGGGAATGAAACCCAGAACCTCATAGTATATCGCAGGATAATGAGGAAAACCATAGAAAAGTGGAAAAAAAATTGGATGATCAGAATTTCACGCCACTGACCAACGGCTTAACGTACTTTCCGAGTCACGAAGGAAACTCGTATGTAAAAGGTGGTCACCCATCTACGGACCAACTTAGGCAAGCGTGGCTGATCCTGAAGATCCACCCCAGCGGCTGATATTTAGCCACGAGCTTCTTCATCGCTTCCATCAATAAAACTTACGTTATCCACATCGTCTTCTTGTTCCTGTTCATTCGCTATTTCATACACCTCACCGTTTAAGTATATTCTTTTGGCCTAAAACAAAAAAGAACATAATATTTATAACGATGGCTTGAAGAGATTAGTTAAAATTGGTTGCAGTGAGCAGATACCAGTATTCACAAACAATCGAATCGAATACGTCTATCTTTTTTGGCATTACGAGAGCGAGCGAGATAGACATACGCCATTTTCGATTCGATTGTTTGTGAATAGCTATGCAGAACTAATATACTAGTTTGGCGCTTTCGGTAGCGTCCATCAGTTCCTGTAGTGAACAAACAACAGGGCACACAGGACACGATATTAAATGCCTCATTGTTTCAGGAACAGCACCATATTTACACTCCAAGGTTTTATGAATCTCCACTTCAGCAGGTTTTCCTTGCTGCGACCAAACGAAGCCAAAAGCCACTTGTTCTGCCCATTATTGCGAATTTTATTTTTCTATTCAAAAGTGCCTGTAACTAGTCTACGTGAAATAAATGCTACAATTTTGATCCTTTTAGTTACTGAGATATGGGCTAAGGTTCATTATTTTCACATTTTTTTTTAAATACAATATTTCAATATTTTCTTTTTTTTCTTATTTTTTAGTTTAAACACCGGTCTGGTAAAAATTGGTGGCAAAATAAACTCCCTAAATCAACTTACAGAAGCGGCCGACCGAAACAATTTTGAAGTTTTATTTTTGGAAAAAAAGAACAGTATTTTACTCACATAAGGACCTTCCTTGATGTTTACTTCTTTATGTATCCTCCGCAAATGTTTCGTAAGGTTGCTGATGGTCGATACGTAGCTAAATAACTTTCTACACAGCAAACAGACCGCCATTTTGTCATCCGTCGCCTTAAAATAGTTCCAGACTGGCGACTTGTACTTCCTTTTTAACCTGCAAAAGATTAGGTCACATAACTATACGGGGTCAAAAGGAAAGGAAGATTTTTGTATGGAGCCTGGCCTACCTAACTCCCGCTGAAATTCCGGAAACGTGACACTTCAGAAAATTTGTTAACTAAAAAAATCTAATTAGTCCGTCAGATAGATTTCCAAAAAATATTGGACACGTATTTTTCCTTTTTCACGTAAACAAACAATGAAGACGATACAGTGCTTTGAAAACTCGTGTGACGTCATGTTCTAAGACATTAGTATGACATTTTTTACCGGTGAGTGACGTCACGACCCCCCACTCAAATCTTTGACACGTTTTATCTTCATCAATTTTTATTGATTTGATAAAACAAAAAATACGTATCCAATATTTTTCGATAACCTAACAGACGGACTAATTAGAATCGTATTTTTTTTAGTCAGTTAACATCCCTATTCAAACCCCTTTATCAGCTAGCAAAACCCCGGATATGTATGTGGGTATCGATTTCTCAACCAAAAAAAAAATCATGTCTTTTACTTTTTTAACAGATTTCTGAAATAAGAGGAGGTTATGTTTTTCAGACTCATTCCAGACTGGTTGGCCAGAGAAGGCACAACACTGGAAATTAATGGAGGAGACTTTTGCTAAGCAGTGGGACACAATAGGTTAGGTAAAAAAATGGTCCTCTGTAAAGTCGGTTTACGGACGATAATTTTACGTGATAACGTCATAAGAAAACATTGATGAAAAATTGGCGTCACAAGCCGAACGGCGAACGCTATGGCCGATCGTGCCTCTCTATCGCTTGTACCGCGCTCTCGCTTGCACCCTCGGCTCAGGCGTAACGTGACACTTTTTCGTGTGTGCGTCTGCAGCTGTTCATCGATTTATAAGCCATTATCACGTCAAAAAAAATGATGTGCAGAAAAGTCTCAAATAAACTCACATCGTCTCAATCTCGGGTACATAGTCCTCGTCATCACTATCCTTGGGGCTCTCTCCGTGATTCCGAATATGCTGCGTCAGTTCTGACACGAACTCGTAAGATATGGTCTTATCACAAATCTTGCAGGTGGCTTCGAAACTGTCGGAGTCGTTCACTGTGAAGTAATTCCAGGTGGCATTTGGCTTCTTTTCTACGATTTCGGCAACGGCATTCTCTCTGAAAGTGGAATTTTGGTTATTTTTGTGTTACTAGATGTTAAAAGGACAGGTGCGAAGTACTCGTAACCGGCGTGCGTGTATGACCAGCAAGACTATTGCGTATCTTTTTAAATGTCAGTGGCTATCATAGTGTACATCGATTAACTGTCAGTTTGGTACAAAATGGAACCATTTGACAGTTAATCGATGGACACTATGATAGCCACTGATATTTAAAAAGATACGCAATAGCCCTCCTGAGCGGGGTGGTCGGTGGTGTCAAACTTCTACTGACTAAAAACCACCCATGTTCCTTCTTAGCCCTTTGTGTTTCGGGGCCGCGGTAACTCTTGCGAAGAACCCGCAGCCCGTGACACAAACCTCATAGTACCACGTGATCAGATTCTTACATACAATATATTTATTAACTGGCTATGCCTCGCGACTTTCGTTCGCGTGAAATTATTATTTAAAAAGTATGACTATTTGAATCGGAATTTGTCTACAATTTCAAGGGGTTTATTTTTAACACGGAACCCCAACTATTTTCCTAAAATAAAAGCTAGTAGGGAAATATTTTTAAAACATGTGATTTGTATGGTGATTTTGTACCAAACTGACAGTTAATCGACGGACACTATGATAGCCACTGACATTTAAAAAGATATGCAATAGCCCTGCAGAGCAGGAGGAATCATTTGATGTTATCCCACCCCAAAAAAAAAGGTAATCACGTGGCACTAAGGGGTGTGCGCGAGGCTGTCACGTGACCGCCACTTCCTTGGAAGTTACTGAAGTATTTGATTGCGCAAAGTCTTTTGTAAAAGTACATTGCCTCTCGGAAAAGTTAGATTACGCGAAAGAAAATTGTTTTCATTTCTTTTGCAATACAAAATCGTTGTTACCTAATAGTACACATTAAGCAAGTTATGTTTAATTTTCATGTTATAAGGCCTTGATGGTCATAAGCGCGACTGTTGAGCATTAGGTCCTGGGTTCATTTCCTTGGTCGGGCAAAACCCAATAACGGTTTTTAAGTTCTGACTTTGAGGCTAGCCAGCGTGCCTCAAAGAGATGGTAGCAACATGGAAGGGGCCCCTTCCATGTTGCTGCAAGGGCCAACTCCCGTCGGGGCTGCGGGTTGTTCGAAAGAGATACCGCAGCCTCGGCACAAGGGCTAAGAAGGAACATGGGTGGTTTTTAGTCAGTAGAAGTGTGACACTCCCTTCAGCTCTGCCCAAGAGCTGGTCAGCGTTTGAAACATTCCTGATGGAAATGCCCAATAAAGCTTTACACTTTTAAGCCAACCAGGGAATCGAACCCAGGTCCTTAATGTTATGGTCAAATACACATATATATCTGGTGAAATGTGGGAATACTATTAAGTACACCGCTATCTTACCTTTCGAAGATTATTAGCGTGATGTTATTTTATTTGTTCTTTTACACGTATAAATATTCAAAAGTATTATAAAATACTCACTGTTCTACATCACTATCGGAACTGTTACGCTCTGACACTGACACATCGTCGGTTGACAGGCGTCCGCCATGTTTTCTCGCCCAATGCTTTCTCAGGTTACTTGGCGATGATCGGTAGGATAAGTCTTTTTGACAACTATTGCAGGTTGCTATGTAGTCTCCTTTCTTCGTGAACAGAGTCCATAATGTCGATTCACTGAAAATTTGGTATTTATTTAGACTTTTTTTTTGCAGAATGCAGTACAGCCCAACAAAAAGATCTTTGTATTAAGTTTCCTTTAAGAAAACTACACAACGCCTACATAATTAGTTGTGTTGTCTCGAACTATGAAGTAAAAGTGGTCCAGACATCGATAACAGAATATCTGACCGAATGTCTTTACGCGTTTTTTCACTGTCAGTCGAGATACTAAATTTTTCTAAGTTAGGTATCAAATGGCACGGTGAGCGCAGTGGCAGAGCTATTGGACTACTGCACTGCGTGTCGCGGGTTCGATCCCCACACGAAGCAAATATTTGTATGGCCTACAGATAGTTGTTGCGGGTCTGGCTGTTCTGTGTACGTGAGTTTAAATGTTTGTTAACGCACCCACGATACAGGAGAAATTCCTAGTGTGGGGGGAACACTATAAAAATAATAATAGTAGCAAAAATGTACTGCATTTTTATAAAATATCTCTATTCCTAGATCCTTGGGTTCTGACGCTTACGGTCCTGGGTTATTGAGTTGTTTTATACCACCAGGCTACCATCCACTGAGTCTGGATTTGTGCCCAGTTGATGGCAATACGCTCGCCCTATATTACATGGGACTTAAACATAACTGGCGAAATGGAGTAGTGCTAATGGGTACCTACAAGTCTGCTTAACCCTACGAGGATTAGGTGGAAGTGTGTCGCGGGGAACAACTGTAATCATGAGCCTATGACGAAATCAGGATATGACAACGTCTAATCTTATCTATCAGATAAAAAACTGCCGTCATCATGTGTAATCAGTATCAGTTAATCAGTCACAAAATATTTCAACTCTGAGTGCCAATTGAGTCATCATCATCAGCCTATAATGTTCCCACTGCTGGGACTCAGGCCTCCTCTCTAGGAGAGGGATGGGCTATAATCCACCACACGTGCCCAGTGCGGATTGGTAGATGTCACATGTCTTTGAATATTTGGTTCTAAGACATGCCGGTTTCCTCACGATGTATTCCTTCGCCGTTTTGAGAGCAGTGGTGATGAAATAAATTACACAAAGAAATGGGCCTGCCTGAGTTCGAACCCGCGACTTACTGTTCGTATGTCGGGGCCACCACCACTGGGCAACTGGGTCAAATTGTATAAGATAAAAAAATGCGGGTGAAACCGCGGCCCGAACAAAAGCTAGACACACTACGTACCTTTGCATAGGTTCATATCACCAATTTTTTTTTTTTTAAAAACCTGTATCGTGGGTGCGTTTACAAACATTTAAACTCACATACACGAATACCCAGACCCGAAACAACTATCTGTAGGTCATACAAATATTTGTTCCGTGCCGTAATCGAACCCACGACACGCAGCACAGTAGTCCAATCGCTCAGCCACTGCGCCAACTGTGCCGTCAAAATATCTACATAGCACCTAAAGCGACTCACAAGAGTACCTATACAGGGTGTAAATCAACCCATCACACAGCCGTTAACCAAGCATTGTGTACATCAAACTAAGCACCCCTACGCAAAAAATTTTGCTGGGAAACAATTTTTGTTTGGGGTCAAAAATAACATTTTACGGTAAAACTCAATGTAGCACTCTTAAAACATTGTGCTATTGGTTGCTTTGATTAGTAAACGGGTCATGGAGGTAATTAAAGTAAAGTTATAACCTGAAAAACGAGTATTTACAAAAACAGCTGTGAAAAATTTTGAACTTTGACCCCTTGACTTTGACTTTTACACCCTATATTTGCAGTCGATATAAGAAACAGTTACATATATATCGGACAGGTACCTAAAATACAATAACAGTATTTTAATATTTATAATATATCAATCACTACCCGTATATGAAGTACTTGACAACAGCGATCAATACTTCATGCCTACATAATATTCGAAACATTAGTATGTAAATAATTCCGTAGAACTAAGTAAAACCATTGTCTAATAAAAATAACGAAAGCGTATTCATAGATATAAAACCGTTTTTGTTTGTGAAATTATACGACTCTAAATGGTTCTGAATTTCTGATTCTAAATGCGTTTGTTGTCGAAATAACCTATAAGTTATTGATGGTTAAAAACACGTTCCGTTCCCGTTCCAATGATATCGCTGCGATTAAATTACTGTAGATTATGCAATATTAAACACTTGTAGAGTTTTCGTAATCGAAAAGAACAGTACAAAATAACAGTTATTTGGAATAAATATCACAAAAATACTCACCGCTCCATCCTGATGGCGTCTCTACTGTCAAGCGGATTGGGTTGCCAGCGTCCGAAAACGAAAATGCTACTGTTTTCACTAATTTCCTGGTGCACTTTATTTTGTATTCAAAAAGATTTTATTCTAGCGTTAACATTAACGTATTATTGAAATGAAAGAAAATGTATTTTTATTTGTTACGAAAATGTTAAAATAATAATAATAATCTTTATAGGTATTTTATAAACTAAAACAATGTGCATGATTCAAATAAAAATAAAAAAAAAACTATAAGGGTTCCATGTTGCCCGTCGGGGCTGCGGGTTGTTCGCAAGAGATACCGCGGCCTCGACATGAAGGGCTAAGAAGGAACATGGGTGGTTTTTAGTCAGTAGAAGTCTGACACTCCCTTCCGCTCTGCCCAAGAGCGGGAGGGGTTATTCGATGATTTTCCACCCACCATAAAAAAAAGGGTTCCATGTTGACTACGAAACCCCATAAACGTATTTTTATTTAAAACTAGCTTTTGCCAGCGGCTTTGCCCGCTACAACTCGTAAATTATCCCACGGGAAGATAACATCGGGATAAAAACTATCCTATGTGTCCATCCAGGCTATAAACTATCTGTGTACCACATTTTATCCAAATCCGTTCAGTAGTTTTGGAGTGAAAGAGTAACAAACATCCATCCATCCTCACAAATATTTGGTGAAATTGACTCACAGTGATGCAGTTGAAATTCTTCATCAATGTTGGACACGGATTATTAGGCAAAAGTAAATGATAATTTTAAGTACAATATCTACACGGTCAAGATATTATTATATCTTGACCGTGTAGATATTTTAAAAGTACTATTAGCTTCTTTAAAACAATCTTGAACAAATGTCTAGCATCATGTATCCATGGTAAAATTTTGTACAACAATGTCCCTCATTTCGTTCAAAATTCTACCAAATTAGTAGAAACTTAATTCGGGAGCACACTGCCACTATACCAGCGGTCACAGACTACATGTTACCATAGAGTACTAAAATAACAGTTCTCTCTGTTACATTCATATACAAAATATTAAGATAATATTACGCCTGTAACAAGGAAAGGTGGACAGAGGTGTGGTGTACACCAAAATAGTTTGTAAAATTTATGAATGTCTTTTTTTTTAACTTCTTTAATGTTATTTCCGTTTACCTATTTTAAAACGAATTTTGAGCAAGCTCATAAGTATAACAATCAAATTATCGTCGTGTTATTATGAGTGGTACTATTCGTCCCTGTTTTTTGACGACATTCATAGAGAGAGAGTCGGTTCAAGTCGAGTGGTAGGGACACAAGGGGGAATCGAAACGACTTTATTAAAAGGACTATTACTTTCGTTATCATTAACACTAAAAACGAGATATTTACTCATTTTGAGTTCCCGAAATTTCGGCGCTGTTGCGAGCACGGTAATTGGAGGTCAACAAATGTGCGCGACACACCGTTTTTTACAGTTTTATACTTTTTGGTGTATTTTTATATTTCGAATGTTATTTTATTTTGATACACTATTGTTTTTCGATTCATTAGATGGAGTTTAGCAACGTTCATGGCGTTTTGCTTGGTAGAATAATCTCCCAGTAAATTAGTAAAAGTCTCCAAGTCCAGCAGTGGAGATAAAAGATCAGTCCGCTACAACAAAGTTCCCGTCGGGGCTGCGGGTCGTTCGAAAGAGATACCGCAGCCTCGGCGCAAGGGCTAAGAAGGAACGTGGATGGTTTTTAGGTTTCTAGTCAGTAGAAGTCTGACATTCCCTTTCGCTCTGCCCAAAAAAAAAATAAAAGGTTATTAAAGTTCCAACATTTGCGTAGAGTTTTTTTATAATACAAGTTTTTAGTTTCACTTTAGATACCCTCTTTGACTTACTAATAAATGTACTTACAATTGTAAGTACATTTATTATTAAATTTATGATTGTATGTTAAGGCTTCACCGATGACCCGTCGGGGCTGCGGGTCGTTCGAAAGAGATACCGCGGCCTCGACATGAAGGGCTAAGAAGGAACATGGGTGGTTTTTAGTCAGTAGAAGTCTGACACTCCCTTTCGCTCTGCCCAAGAGCGGGAGGGGTTATTTGATGATTTTCCACCTCACAAAAAAGAAAAAAGGCATCACCGATGAGCTGGTGAAGGTTGCGGGGATCCGCTGGATGCGAGACGCACGGGACCGGTCAATGTGGGGACACTTAGGGGAGGCCTATGTCCAGCAGTGGACGTCTTTCGGCTAAAATGATGATGATGATGAGGTGAAACAATATTTAGCTAGGTACTTAATTTTACTATGTTTTTACAGGAAAAAAATACGTTATATTATTTGCTGAGAAATTGCGAGATAGGGTGAATTTTGGTTCGACCCGCTCCAAACTTGAAGCTTGATTTTTGTTAATAACTTCAGTGGTTATGGAAACTACATTTTTTCATAATAACATCAATCTTTATAAAACTAGCTATCTGCCAATAGAAGTCTCGTCAAAATTGGTCGAGACGTTTCGGAGATAAACGGAAAAGATTTTTTATTTGCTGTAAATAACGTGCGTGTACACTTTCATTTGCTTACTAAAAAACTCAGTTATTTTAAAAATTATAAACAGTAATTTAAATAGTATTTATTACTATAAGAGTATAGATTGTAATAAACTTGAAATGTGTCCAAAAACTAATATTATGGAGCCATAAAACGAACACGACCTTGAAAACTAGTTTGAACGTAGTAAACAAGTAGAAATAATCATAGTCTAGAAACATCCACGCATTTATTTTAGACTTAAAACTAGCATTCTGATACCTTTTTTTTTTTGGCGGGTGGAAAATCATCAAATAACCCCTCCCGCTCTTGGGCAGAGCGAAAGGGAGTGTCAGACTTCTACTGACTAAAAACCACCATGTTCCTTCTGCTGACTGCCTCTTTGGTCTAGTGGTGGCTAGTGTGACTACTGAGCATGAGGTCCTAGGTTACGTTCCCGGGTCGGGCAAAGTTTTATTGGGTTGGTGGCGTGAGGATCAGATCATGTTTGCAGGGCTAATCTAGCCAGAGGTAGCACAGGATATAGAGGTATAGAAGGCGAAAGGGTAGGCCTTGGCCCAGCCGTGGGACACCGTGTAGGTCAGTAAAAATAAATGTGGGTACACTGACGGGTACCTACACTTCTGCATAACCCTGCGGGGATCACAGGCTTGATGTTATATCAAATATGAATCATCATCATCATCATTTCAGCCATAAGACGTCCACTGCTGGACATAGGCCTACCCCAGAAGGGGGGGATTTGCCATAATCGCCACGCTTGGCAGGCGGGTTGGCGATCGCAGTATAGTTGTTACGAAGGCACAGAGAACGCTGCTGCCCATTGTCTGGTAAGTCCCTTAGTCGCCTCTTACGACACCCACGGGAAGATATGGGATGGTGCTATTCTTTACGTCCGACACTATACGGTACAAATATGAATAGTCGAGGATTTAAACCGAAACAATATTCCATTATTAATGAAGGTTTCTATAAGGTCGAGAGATCGAATGTTATATATAAAATTACTAGCTAACGCCCGCGGCTTCATCCGCGTGGATGTCGGTCAAATTATATACTAAAACCTTCCTCTTGAATCGCTCTATCTATTAAAAAAGACCGCTTTAAAATCCGTTGCGTAGTTTTAAAGATTTAAGCATACATAGGGATATAGGGACAGAGAAAGCGACTTTGTTTTATACTATGTAGAGAAGAAGGTTTCTATAAGGTCGAGAGATCGAATGTTATATATAAAATTACTAGCTGATGCCCACGGCTTCACCCGCGTGGATGTCGGTCAAATTATATACTAAAACCTTCCTCTTGAATCACTCTATCTATTAAAAAAGACCGCTTTAAAATCCGTTGCGTAGTTTTAAAGATTTAAGCATACATAGGGATATAGGGACAGAGAAAGCGACTTTGTTTTATACTATGTAGTGATAGTGAATAGTGAAGGTCGAACACGTGTCTCAGATAAAATAATCATTATAACCTATACCGTTTCAGAGCTCATATTATAGGCCTTTTATTTGTGGGGTGGGAAATCATCAAATAACCCCTCTCGGTCTTGGGCAGAGCGAACTCAGACTTCTACTGACTAAAAACCACCCACCAACATTAGATTATCGAAAAATATTGGATACGTGTTTTCTGTTTTATTAAATTAATAAAAAAATACGAAAATAAAACGTGTCAAAGATCGTGAGTGGGGGCTGGTGACGTCACTTTCTGGTAAAAAGTACCAAACTGTAACGTCGCGCGGCTTTTCGAAGCACTGTATCGTCTTTATTTATTGTCTACGCGAGAAAAGAAAAAATACGTGTCCAATATTTTTTGGAAATCTATCTGACGGACTAATTAGTCATTTTTGTCAACTACCCAAATCGGGGCTGGCGTCCACGTTACTTAGGTATAACGTTTATTTTAGTAACAATACAACTAGTTTTTCCCAGCGGCATCGCCCGCGTGTAGGTATGTCGAAAAATATTCTAACAAACTTTCATCCTCTATTTGAATCCCTTAGAGGTTAAATTTCGAAAAAATAAAAATATACTACAGCCTTCTTCGAGAACTACTCTATCCATTGGTGAAAACAGCATGAAAATCGATGTAGTAGTTTTTGAGTTTATCGCGAACAGACAGACGCGGTGGAGAACTTTGTTTTATAATAATGCAGTACTAGTGACCTGTGACATTGAAATCAACAACGCAATCAATTGAAAAGGACCTACAAACAATGGAGCGGACTGTCCTTCAAACGCCCGCAATTGATATAATGTAGGACATCAAACAATAACTTCAAGGTTACAACCTAACTATGCTAACAGGAAAAAATACACGAATTTTTTGTACAACGAACGTTTGTAGCCACGAGCAATAATAAGCAGCAATTCTCAAAGAAGACATCCAGTTCGTCCAGCCATCTCCTTCGTGGTCTAACGCGATCCGGTGAAATTGTATCTAATCTCGGTATTGGCCAGGGCACCAATACCGAGGCTTTATTTTATATAATATGAATACACTTGGCAAACTTCAAACATGAATTTCTCGTGAAATAACGACTGCAACTTTGAGATAATACCAGCAATTTTTTTGAAAATATGGGTTCCAATACGGGTACATTCGGTTATACTGGCTGCCGAACCAAAAGCGAGGCAGAAAGTGGCAAATGTGGCAATCGCTGTTGAATAGTGCTAACACAAAGAAATACAAAAAAAAAACATGATAGTCAAGTCATTCTGTATTCTATTCTAAAATTAAATTGCTTGCGAATAAAAAGAACAACCATATAATTTAAAAAAAAACCCTCCTCCAAATTCAAAACACAGCGAAAAAAAATACCTGTTCTTTTTATTAAAATTAGCATACGCTACAATACAACAAGGATGTTCTTTTACGCTGGGACAAACCCGTTCGAATCAAATGACGTCTGTCAAAACTCAAACGTCACTTAATACTCGGAACAGTACGCGTCACAGAGTATGACGCGATCCTTACGTCATATGAAGTATTTCGTAACAAGTAACAGTTCCATTTAAACGTACTACTGCGATGACCTGGTTTTTTTAAGAAAGTTTTAAATTGTTATTTGTGCTACTTTTGGCTTCTATTTTGGTTACGATGATTCTGAAGCCGTGGGGTATCACGATCGGGTTGTATTGAGCTAGATTTTGAATAGATTTTCATAGAATTGAAGTAATTGTGATGTTTTTCCGGTTCTTCTGTATAAAATCAAAATTCATTTATTCAAACTAGGCTGATAATCAGCACTTTTCGAACGTCAAATTTTACTTTACTTTACTTATTTACAAGTGACATTCCCCCAAAACGCCCTCCCTTCGACACTTCCTAGTGTTTTTTGCTGGAAAGAAGAAGTGGCGGAACAAACTCCCCAGCAACACATCTGTCTGTTTGGTTAGAAGAACCAGAAATATAAATATCTAAGAAGCGACGATCTGGAACTGTTCACCTAAACATAAAAAGAGTGTGACCCACTCGGGTCAATCTCGAGGTTAAGCAGCGGTTGCCTAAGTTGGTCAGTGGACGGGTGACCAACTGACCACCCATTACATACAGAGTTTCCTTCATGTCTCGAAAAGCACGTTAAGCTGTTGGCCCCGGCTGTCGTTACAGGAAGTCAATAGCCTGTAAGTCTGACAACCAGACTTACCATGGGGTATCGTAGTACCAACTGGGTTTTGGAGGTCAGATAGGCAGCCGCTCCATGTAAAGTACTGGTACTCAACTGCATTCGTTTAGACGGGGTCGGGACCCCGACATAGTTTGGGAAAAAGCTAGGCAAACGTGATGAAATAATGTCATATGTAATTTTTGTCGTTTAAAAGTACCTACTGATTCTCGACCTGATTTGGATGAATGATTTTATATTAGTATTTTTGAGAATGAACGTGGACAGGTATAAGAGTAAAAGAAGCCCAAGGAAACGAAGGATGGACTGTGCTAAGAATGCAAGAAAGGAGGTGTCTCATGATGAGAAAACGAGTGACAGAGAAGTATGGAAGAAGAAGATGCTGCACTAACCTCAAATGAATTGGGATAAGGGCAAGAGAATGTTGATGAATTTTGAGAATTAAGAACCACAATCCGGTACTGGTAATGTGTTATGTCATGCAGGTGAATATCTAGCATTCATTGTATATTCAACTATTTGCAATATCTGATATTCTCAAAGGCTGCAGAGGTCAGACGAGACATAAGAGGTCGCTTGGCGTATTACATCTGTTTGTACTTTGTATGCGTATATTTTACATCCTCTTGGCTTCGCTTTGACCAGGCAAAAACTGTATTTTGCACTGCAATATTTTGACGGCAAAAACAGCCTCTTTGTGAAAGAAACAAAGGTGCAGATCGAATAACAGTTAATATGAATTGTCTTTAAGATTAAAGAGTGTATATTGAAGTAGGATGGGTCAGTCGTTACTGGTGGCCAGGAGCCCAAGTCTGATAACCAGTCATACTTAAATGTTACCGTGTTAATTATATTTCGTCATCATCAGCATCATCAGCCGTAAAACGTCCACTGCTGGACAAAGGCTCCCATAGAACGCTATTACGAACGGAAACCTGCCGTTTGCATCCACTGGTTGCCCGCGACTCTCACGATATCGTTGGTCCACCTGGTGGGAGGCCTACCAACGCTGCGTCTTCCAGTTCGTGGTCGCCACTCGAGAACTTTTCTTCTCCATCGGTTGTCGGTTCTTCGAGCGATGTGGCCTGCCCACTTCAACTTACATATTCTGAGAGCTATGTCGGTGACCCTGGTCCTTCGGCGAATTTCCCTATTTCGGATTATGTCGCAAAAAGAAACTCCGAACATAGCTATCATAACTCGTGGTAATTATCGTTGAATTGGGTTGTAAAAGTCAGCTAGGTAGGCAATCGCTGCATGGCGATATATTTGTGACTCAAAGTCGACCTCGCTCAACATAATTGTAAAAGGCAGGCAAAAGATGCTGACTGTTGATTATTGTCTACAAAACAATGGGTACGGTACAGTCGTTATTACGAAACAAGTCTCATTATATGACGTGACGTTGAGCGCGCGTCACGCACTGATGACGCGACGTCGTACGATACTGTGATTATATTTAACTTCGTAGTGGGTTTACTAATTGAGGTAAGCAGGGAGCGAAGTGCTGTTGAGATTTAAGAAGTTTGAGGGTTATTAACTTTAATTCAATTAAATCATTTATTGCATATCACATGTGTTTTACAAGACCTTAAAGTAATAATATAGTTCATATGGGGCACAATATTACAGAGCAAATGCTTACTTTTTCTCAACTATGTTGGGGTCGGCTTCCAGTCTAACCAGATGCAGCTGAATACCAGTATTTTACATGGAGCGACTGCCTATCTGACCTCCACAACCCAGTTAGTACTGGGTAATACGACAAGCCTTGTCCAGAAATACGGCCACTGGTCTACCTGTAACGACTGTAAAATACATATCTACAAATGATAGCCGGGTCTAACGGCTTTCCGAGTATTCCGAGGCACAGAGAAAACTAGGTACGTAATGGGCGATCATGCACCCATCCACAAAACGCCTCCTGGTCAGAAGGTCTAAGTAGCTAACTGCCGCACTCAGAGAGCTTTAATGATTACTTAGGCCATCACTTAGTAAAGGTTTTGACAGTTTTGTCATACAAAAGTATGTCAAATCTTTACTAAGTGACGCCTTAAGTAATCATTAAATATCTCTGAGTACCGCAGTAAATGTCCAACAGCGCAAAACGTCTAATGAGCAGTAAGTCTATTTAGTAAAATGTCCATGTAGCAAAACGTCCAACTATCAGATGGTCGGTATAGCAGAAAATCTACTTAGCAAAAAGTTATAATGTGGGTACACTCATTATAGAAACTAAAAGTTATTTGTAAAATTACATAAAATTTGATAAAAACAAAAAACAAAAACAAACTCACAAAAAAGTGATAAATAAACTTCAAAAGAAAAATCAGCTTCAGAAGACGAGTCAAACAAATGTCATCGACTTCTGAAAACAACCTTGGCAAACGTAGCTTAACCTCAAGATTGATCCGAGTGAAACAGAGTGTAGCCTCAATGTACAGGAACTTAATAATCATTTGAGATTTTAGCACTTTATTAGTGGTGCTAAATTGATTGCAAAATATCTATCTCTGCATGTATCAATTTGTTTATTTCAGATATATTACATCGCATATATTATAATCATTCAAACATATATTTTTTTAATAATCACTACATAGTATAAAACAAAGTCGCTTTCTCTGTCCCTATATCCCTATGTATGCTTATATGCTTAAATCTTTAAAACTACGTAACGAATTTTGAAGCGGTTTTTTTTTAATAGATAGAGTGATTCAAGAGGAAGGTTTTTGTATAAGTATAATTGAACCGACATCCACGCGGGTGAAGCCACGGGCATCAGCTAGTAATTAATAAAACATAAAATAAGAATAAAAACAATGAACAAAATAGATTTGATTTGATTTTTAGACACAAAAAAGGAATTATTGAATTAGCACCGACCGCCCCTCTACATGTCACGTAATTTTGTCCATTGCATTCATGAAGGTGAAATCTACATTCATTCGAATTATTAGGTTCCTTTGTCCTACCAGGCAGGCGTTTTTATTTCATTATTCATTGCCAAAAAAATACTACGGTACCTATATACGTAAGTAGTATTTTGTGCAGACTTCTTAAAATACTAGGTACCAACTCTCAGTTTAGTGTTGGTACCTTACCTAGTATTTTTTATGGTAAGTAACTGTTATTTTAAGTGTTCCTAGATTAACAGGGTAGTTATTATACTTAAATACCTCCATGGGGGACAAACATAGGTAATCGCAAAATCGTTTCGTCTTATTCCAACATTTTGGACCTAATTTAGCCATTCGTAAACCTACCACATAAAATCATACAAAAATACATTAGTGAGTAATTTGTTTGTTACAAATGTTCTCCCGGCTAAACCAATGAACCGATTTAGATGATATTTGGCAGAGAAGTGGCTTAGTAACTGAAGAAGGACATAGTACACTTATCACTAAAAAATACCGGTCAAGTGCGAGTCTGACCTCACACACGAAGGGTTCTGTAACTCCGTACTATATATACCTTTAGAACTGAACGTTTTTTGGGGTTCCGTTCCCAAAGGGTAAAAACGGGACCCTATTACTAAGACTTCGTTCCCTGTCCGTCCGTCTGTCTGTCACCAGGCTGTATCCCAAGAACCGCGATAGCTAGACAGTTGAAATTTTTACAAATTATGTATTACTGTTGCCGCTCTAACAAGAAACACTAAAAACAAAATAAAATAATTATTTAAGGGGGGCTCCCATACAACAAACGCGATTTATTATATTATATTATACACTTTTTTATTATTGATTTGTGTCTGTAGTCAATCGTAATATTAACTTACACTTTACTATCGTATTGAGTCAGGTTCTTCTAACCAAACAGACAGATGTGTTGCTGGGGAGTTTGTTCCGCCACTTCTTCTTTCCAGCTAAAACACTAGGAAGTGTCGAAGGGTGGGCGTTTTGGGGGACTGTCTCTTTTGTAAATAAGTAAAGTTAATTTTAACGTTCGAAAAGTGCCGATTATCAGCCTAGTTCGAATAAGTGACTTTTGATTTGATTTTTTTGCCGTTTTGCCACGGAACCCTTCATGTGCGACTCCGACTCGCACTTGACCAGTTTGTTTTTGTTGTAGATTGTTTAGGATGCAGCTGAATACCCAATATTTTACATAAAGTCACAGCTGCGTAACTGACCTCCACAACCCAGTTAGTACCGGGTAAAATGATACCCCTTAGTAAGACTGGTTGTCAGACTTTCGGGACGCTGACTACATTTTACGACTGTTAAAGATCAGATAGTCAGGACTCAACTCAGGACCAACGGCAAACTCTGTATGTACTGGGCGGTCACCCATCTACAGACCAACCCAGGCAAGCGCAGCTTAAACCGCGATTTCGTTTTCTTCAAATAATAAATACAATCTTAAGCCCAATAAATTACTTAATCATGAACACAGCCATCCATAAGCCAGTAAGATTAAATCAAACAAAATAGCTTCTGGAGTGTTGCCAGCGAATAAGAACGGGCGAGGACATCAAACAGTTCTAGCACAAGCCAACGACCTATGACAAGGGCATAATATCATCATTGTTTGATATTAAACGTTATATTTATTCACACTATTATCATCTTTATAACGTTCGAGACAAAGGTGTTTTTCCTGTGAAAAACAATGGCTGTCTTACCACCATTTTTGTTGAGATAAACTGCGTTACTTGTTCATGCTATTTTCGTCTTTATAACTTCACAGACAAAGGTGTTTTTGCTGTGAAAAACAATGCAAGTCTTACCAGCATTTTTGTTTAGACAAAACACATCACATATTCATACGATTTTCATACCTATTTCAAAAGCAGGAAAGCTGAATATCGTATGGCAAAAAGTAAGGTTGTGATCGTATTGTCTATGGCTAGAGCTGATGTTTCGTTATTGCACTGTTTGTTAGTCAATACAGCCAATTAATGATCATTGTTTATGGTTTTTAAATTGATTTTAATTATTGGAACGTCAATATCTACTCAATACTAAATTATAGGTTAACTAGAAATAGCCAGCACAGGGTTTAAATTTTGCTCATTCTTTACAAAAGCATTATGAAAAGAAAAGAGCGCTGGTATCGAAAGAATGAATAGAACTGAATAGAAGTACATTCTTGAAATTTCACAAAAAAGCACTTTTTACTTGACTCAATAAGCAAGACAAAAACATTCAGAAAGACGTTTATAAATCCCTCTAGGAATATTTATTATTTAAAACGTCTGTTAGGTTTGCCACTCATGAAGTCATGACTGGGTCCCAAATAGCAGCAAACGGCAACGGGACAGACGCAAACATATGGCTAATAATAATATTTTTCTTTCGATTATATTCAAAATTTCATAATTATCTATCTATTTAGTTAATAATTATTTATGGTAAAGAAAGACAGATGACAGGCACATGAACAGACGCGGGACTTCAACTATTTGGCGCGAAAATCTGACAGTTCCCAAAAAACATGGCGGCTCGAAAAATGTTTCACAACATTATTTGTGTCGTCCCACGTAACGCACGATCTATTTCTGAAAAACATTCTTATTTCCAAAATTATCTTGTTTATTTCACGCCTTACCGTTGAGTCATACAAGTAAATCTGATTTTATAACGCATTGATCAAAGAGTTTACGTTGCGCCCATCTGGCTGGCATAGCTGTGAGACTGCCAAGATGCTGGGCAAGTGTGCATAATGTACTTTGTTTTCTTTGACCTGTCTGAGAATTGACTATCACCGCTCCGCCCAGTTTGTCGTCTAAAGACGGCATCGGCTGTTCTAATAAAATATAAGGCCCCGAATTAGCGTTAGGACTTAGGAGCTTAGGAGGGACAGGGGCTGCGAATTCCCCATTCAAATAAATTGCTCTTTTTCCTTCCTGAATAATTTTATTTTTAAAATCTAGGTCTACACGTCCCTTCCCTGTCATTACCTTTCTTTCAGCAGCTAATTAATTAGTAAAGAAAATATGATCCTCCATATGCATAATAATCATTTATATAACGATACGACGACAGTCGGTTCCCTATCAGCTTTTCTGTAACTGGCGCAACTTTTAAACTTCCTCTAAAATCATTGGGTATATACATTGATATAAAAACTAAAGATACGCTGCCGCGCTTATGATAATTACAGTAAGTCACATTTTGGTCGATATTGAGTTAAGTATATATTCGGAATGTAGAGATAGGGCCTAAAATTTCTGTATACTTAAAATTTGAAAATGTGGTTTATATAATCAAATAAGCTTAAGCATAATTACAGTAAGACGCGTTTGGCGCCAAGGCATACTTATTATGATTGCAGTATGGGCACATACTGTTGATTTTTTCACAAAGTTAAAACTATTTCCTAGGTATTGGTACAGTAAGTTATTTTGCTCTTATTATTTTTAAGTTATGAGTATTTTTCATCAAGTATCACTGAAAAATATTAACAGTAAGTACAATTTGCTATAGTTATATTAAGTGTTGGGAATAAACGTTAGTATACTCAACCTTAACAAATCTACAGTAAGAGTATATACTATATTAATGCTTAAAAGTTTCGCAATGTATTATTCTATTATCTTACCATAAGTACAGTAAGTAAAACTTACTGTGTATATGATAAGTCAGCGAATTAAAAAAAAAATATATGTGTAGACGTAATAACAGCAAGATTCACTACTGTAATTATGTTTAGGAATATTACATCTTATGCGTAGACTTGACTGAAACAAATAAGGTAAACACGTTACTTACTGCAAATATTCTAAGGTGCTTAGGGTCCGAATGGGTAGTGCGGGGAGGGGCAAGTGCGTAAAGCAGTCGCGTTCCACGCAACAAACAAGGCTGACGTGCGTCGGAGAATAAAATTGGCGCCAAAATCACTCGTGAGTATACGTACTTTCCTAGCTTTTGCATTCGGGTCTATAATATTAGAGCTACACACAACACTTAATATTTTTACAGGTTAAAATATTAAGTTTAGTACTAATTTTACATTAATTTATCTTATCTAATTCGAAAATTGTTGTCGTAATCGTTGTACCTACCTACATATCCATAATATACAAATTACCTGAATTACTTATTATTCTTATATTAAACACGAAATATATACCTACGTGTGTAAAATTACTATGTCTATACTCTGTTCAAAATAACATTAGACATTTAAGAAAACCTTTTTTACTGTCCTTTCAATCGGGGGCGCACGGTTGGCGAAGTGGTTGAGCGATTGACTGCTGCGCGCCGTGTCGCGAGTTCGATTCCCGCACGGAACAAATATTTGTATGACCTACAGATAGTTGTTCCGGCTCTGGGTGTTGTGTATGTGAGTTTATATGTTTGTAAACGCACCCACGATACAGGAAGAAATTCCTAGTGTGGGGCAACGTTTTTAAAAAAAAAAAAAAAAGATGATTTTGAGTTTAATTACGTTAATGGAGTGTCATATGGCGGCAGCTGCAGTGAATACTTAGTTTTTCAACGACTTTTTTGCTTTTAATGTCATCCATATGCAAACGGAATAGAAGTTAAAATCGGTTGAACAGACAGTAAAAAAGGTTTCTTTAAATGTCTAATCTTAACGCGAATAGAGTATAAGCTGGTTTTACAAAATCTTTTCTAGTTTTCCGAACTTGTGTTTCATTTTTTAACATCGCCTCAAATATATTGGAATACTAAGCCTGTTGCCTTAGCTTGTTTGTGTGAATGTGTTGCTTGCAAGTAGCATTTTAATTTGTTTTCCAGACAAAATGACGTCCAGAAGTGACCGAATTCTGGCTTTGGCTAGAAAAGCAGCCTCAAAACCTACCGACATGAATGAACAACGTGTAGTTACCGACGTGAATGAACAACGTGTAGTTACCGACGTGAATGAACAACGTGTAGTTACCGAAGTGAATGAACAACGTGTAGTTACCGACATGGATGAGCAACATGTAGTTACTGACATTAACACAATGTGGTTGCGGTATGTAAATTTTAATGATCATCCAAAAATATTTGATTTTGATAATGAATACAGAAATTCACGTAGTGCTGTAATGGCAAATTATATGACTGACTTTGATAGGTTGCTTTTTGAGAAAAAGCCTTTTGATGAAGATTTGCTCAAATGTAATGAAACTCTAACAAGTTCGGATGAAGAAAACGAAAATTCACAAATTAATAATTCTCAAAGCTTATTCGAAGATTCTGATGATAGTGTTAAGGACAAAGATTATATACCTGCTTCTGATACAACCGACACTGATTGCGAAGATTCACTGATCTCTCGTGTTAGAACATTTATTCCAGAAGAAGATACTACAGCAATTGAAACCAATGACTCTGGCATTAATATTAACGGATCTTTGCTAGAACATAATTCAACTCAAGTTAATTGTGAGAGTGTAGTAAATAATGTTAATAATAGTTTGAATAATTCGGAACAAATAAATCTAATTAATAATCCCGTACAAGAAGGAAAAGGATTAACTAAGTCTGGTTTACCACGAAAAAGACAAGTGTTTGTAGAGCCATTAACAGAAATAAATAAGATTAAAAAGCAATTACTAATTGAAAAGCTATCACTTAAAACGGCATGCACGGAAAATTGTAGACGAAAATGTTCGACGAACATTAACGAAGACCAAAGAAAGGTAATTAACAATTATTACAGTAAACTGAGCAAAGAATCACAGGGTATATTTATTAAGGGTATGGTTGAAACGAAAGCTGTTGAACGAAGAAAACAAACAAGTAGGGAAATACCGAAAAGGAAACTAACATATGCATATTTTCTAACAAATCCAGATGATATTAAATTAGAAGTTTGCAAACCATTCTTTCTAACAACTTTGGGGTATCACCCAAAAAACGATCAGCGAGTTCTTGCTGCCCTAAAAAGACCCGTCGATCAGCAAAAAGATCGCAGGGGTGTCTATGAAAGAGCCAATAAAATAGACAGAAATATTATAAAAAGTCATATTTTAAGCTACAATCCTGCAATTTCCCACTACCGAAGAGAGCATGCTCCTAATAAACTGTATCTGCCTAGTGATATTAATGTGCCAATAATGTACAAAAACTTTTGCGAAAAGTTTCCCAATTTGAAAGTATCTCTAGAAACTTACCGCACAGTAGTAAAAAATGAGTTAAACATATCTTTTACACATCTAGGAAACGAAGAATGTGAATTATGTGCAATATTTAAACTACATAGCCCAGAACATAATAAAAATCCTGAAACTACCTGTGATGTTTGTAACAAGTATAATGCTCATAAACTAAGATATACAGAAAGCCGAATAAAATATAAAGAAGATGTAGATAATGCTATTGTTGACAAAACTACTATTCGTTATTCCGTAGATTTACAAAAAGTGATCATGTTGCCAAGATTAGACCAATATAAAGCCGCAATTTTCTGCCCCAGAATAATTGCTTTTAATGAAAGTTTCGTGCCTTTGGGAAAAACATCCAAAGATGAAATGCCATTCGCAGTTGTTTGGAATGAGTCTATATCAGGTCGCCATCAACATGACATAATTTCAACATTTAGGGCTTTTTTATTTCACAAACGAGATGCCGAAAATGTTATTTTGTGGGCTGATAATTGTGCATCCCAAAATAAAAATTGGGCATTGATGTCGTTTTTAGTAAATATTATTAATAGTTCTTTAATATCTGCGAATACAATCGAGATACGATATTTCGAACCAGGGCATACCTTCCTGTCTGCTGACCATTTTCATCATCAGGTTGAGAAAATGTTAGGTAAAAATAAAGTGTACGATTTTGATGATTATGTCCAAAGAGTAAAAATGGCAAATAATCGCAAATGTATTGTCAAATCATTGGATGTTTCGGACTTTTATATATATGACGACTTATCGTCGCAATATAAACTGAGAAACATGGAAGACAGGGTTTACCTCAAGGATATAATGGTAGTTAAAGTTGAAAGGGGTCAATTCGTGCTTAAGTATAAAACGGGTCATAATGAGATGTTTCAATCATTGGACTTCTTACAGGCTAAAATTTTAAAGACCCAAAAGTTCCCAGAGGTTAAGTCTAAAAATATTCCACGAGGAATCACTGCAGATCGTAAAGCAGAGATTATACAGAAACTTGTACCTCTGATGCCTGAGAATAGAAGGGGTTTTTGGTTAAACATTCCGGTTTCAAATTCCACAACCAATCTATTAACAGAAGAGTTTTAAAACTCTACGGTTAATATAAAAAGATGTGTTCTTATAAACACAATTTATGTAAGCCTGTAAGCAAATATTATTTATGTAAGCCAGTCAGTTAAAAGACATTTTACTATCCTACTATAAACTGCAACAACGCCACTATATTGTTAATTTGTAAGACTGATTTTTAAGTTCGTATAACGAGGATCTCATAATCTATATACCTACATATAATAGTTAAGTTTTATATCAACCTAAGTAGTTAAATGACTTACAAAGAGTTTAATGTGCCTTCATAGGCTATTTTTATAATGAAAAAATCCAAAGAGAAAACTATCTTATTTTTTGGAAACAAAGTGTTTATTTTAGATGTTTATTGTTTTTTTTCTTGTGTACGAAGGAGTACAAACACGAGTGACTTAGTTTTTTTATAAACAATGTTTAGTTTATTTGGTTTTTGATTGTTTCTTGTATGAAGCCTGTTGCGCAGACACGAATTGTAATTTTTTAATGTTAGCTTTTATGATGATTCCAAATGCTTCAAAGACTACCTACACTACATAAATGGAACTGATTATTTAATTTTAGAGTATTAATAAAGCTACTACTATAAAGCTGTTTAGTTTTTACTGTGTACCTACTTCTATTAAACTATAATTTAAAAAAAAACTTTTGTTTATTTTATCCCAATAATATCGAGGAAGAGTAAATAATTATGGTTCATGCTGATGCCACAAGCTTTCATATTGATCCTAGCTATAATCACAGTAAGTGATTGAATAACATTAGGCAAATTGTGCAATGTTTGTTATTCTATCTAAACATTTACCTCATTCTGTTATCATTGTTGCAGTATGTACTTAAAACTAAAGATTGTTACAGTAAGTCACACACTTACTGTACTAATACAAAAAAAAACATTATTTTTTAATTGTCCATTCCTTAACATACATATTTTTTCAAGCTTTATAATTTAAATATTATTACTAAATAAAAAAGAAAATATACAAATTATGAAACAAGCACATTTTCATCTAAGACATTTTAGAAAAGTTAATTTTAATTTATACTTTGAGAGAAACGTCAGAAGTAAAAAAAAAACTTTGACCGCCTTTTTCTCGAAAGTGTCTCCATGTTACTTACTGTATATATCACAAGCACGGCAGTACGGTCGTCCGAACATTTGCTCGACGCGTTCGCCATACAGAGAATTGGTGTAGTCTGGTCGTTAACGTAACCTTTTGTAAGCGGCGTGGCATTTTCGAGGTATAAAGAACATAAATAAAGCTTTTAATAAAATTTACGACCGCACCCGAAGAGAGCCGATCGTGGACTAGTTCACTTCGGCTTAGGAAAGACCTTATTGGGACCACGTTTGTGGCGTCATTTTAACATGCCGTCCGCCCAGTCCTTACGCAGTAATATTTAAGTCAATGGGTATATACCTATTACAATGTCTAAAATACTAATTTTTCTTACTTTAATCATTTGTGTGTCACCTTACAAGAGAAACCATTTTATTTCTCGTATGCATCGTCAACGTTCTTAGTATTTCAGTAAGTCCTTCACTAATTTCTAATAATAAGCCTACCTGACTAATATGACGCTGTTTTAAGCAAACTCTCACGTGTGGCTTCTCTCCAAATAAATTAGCCCGTGACGTAATTATTCCATAATTTATTGTAAGGACTAACCATAGTCGGGTACATAATATACCTTGGCCAAGGCCCAGCCAAGGCCATCATCACACATCTTCAAAAGTCACACATCCTAATCTACACTTACTTTCAAAAACAAACATAAAACCATAAACGCGTTTAAACGACATGATTTTTTTATAACGTTAATAACGCTTTTTATTTTGAAAATATTCTATGTTTCGTATATTACATAATTATATCTTACCTGAACCTGATGATATAGAATTATCTTCAGATGAATCCAACACTATCGATTCTCCTTTCGCGACAAACTCGTTATAATAACTATTATGTTTCTTCAAATGTTGTTTTAAGTTTGCGATAGTAGTTTTATATGAGAGTCTTTTTTTGCATAGTCTACAGTCAGCGAGTTTTTCGACCACGTCTGTACTTTGATCAAAATAGTTCCAAATGAATGCGTTATTGGCTCTCGGCATTAAAACTCTAGGTTTGAAAGAGTCGTCTTTGGTAAGATATTCATCAAAACCTTTAGTATGTTTTAACTTCAAATGCTGCTTCAAGTTAGCTGTAGTGGTTTTATATGATAATTTCTTGTCGCACAGTTTGCAATCGGCAATTTTATTGTCCGGGTTTGGTTCAAAATAGTCCCAAATTTTTGAATTGTACTTTGGCATTTTTTCTACAGTTACTTTTTCACCACTCACAAGTTTTTAGCACTATTCTATTACACTTTTACTATTTTATAACGTTATAAACTTATAACATTCGCTTAGAACTTTTTAAAGAGCACAATGAATGAGTAACGGAAATCGCGCGCGTAAACTCAGAATACCTTCTTCATTGACGTCATAAACCTAACGTTAACAATAAACGTTAACGTTATGGTAGAATAGTTGGTTTAGCTGGAGTACAGAGTACAGGGGCAGCGGAGCGGTGTTGAAATGGCGGCTGCCGGTCCGCGCACTGCTGGCAAACAACAGCTCAATACAAATCCACGTATTTTACGCCGCTTCGCTACCACTTTTCATCCAATTCAAAACCCCGATAGAACACAATTTGTATTTTAAAACGTTGCCGACATCAATGAAAGAAAAATTCGCGCTATTTAAGCCTTTTTACCAAAGTAAATTCGAAAACACACTCCCTAACTCACAACGAAAGATAAACTAAACGTTACAACGGGATGGAAACACATCGTTGTAACGTACCACGTCTTAATTTAGTCGGTTATTCAACCGCCGTCGATGGAATTTGAGTCTTATCACTTTCAAGATAAGGTAAATTTCAGAAATACAGTTCAGAGAATAATTTGGTCGTTGTCAAAGATACCTTTGATTTTCTTTAAAACGTAGAAACTTCTTGGTTCTTTATTACTTTCAGCTGATATCAACATTATCAACGCTATACTGGGGGCAACGAACGTAGAAGTTTATAAATAACTATGTAATATTATGTCAAACTCATTACGTAATACTGGTAGGTACCTACACACTAAACCTTATCGATACTAGGTATGCATTGCATGTACCTATATAGTATCACGCTTCAAAAATCTGCTTCTGAAGTCGGTGATATTTTGTTTGTTTGATTTCGTATTTTTGCCACCAACTTTCTGTTTTGGGGCTTTCTGTTTGGAAGGGTAAAGATATGTCACTAAAGAAAAAAAAAATGTTTGCATAAAATTCAAAGATCTAAATCTATCTGTCACTTTTTTCAAATTTTATACAAACAATCATTGACTTATATTATGTTAAGGCGGGAAAACCACTTAAGGAACGCTGCTCCTAAACATCAATGGTGTGAGAGTGCAGGGAAAGGGTATCGGACCTCGTTCTCAATGTCCCACTTAATAATTTATAGGAGCACACGAAATAAAACCACCATTTTTTCTGAAGCTGACCATAGACAGTTTTTATTTCTTAAATGTCATCCATAGACAACGTCGATAGTGAGGTGCGTTTCGTAACATCCTCCCACCGCAAAGAAAGATTAATAAATCTAAATTAACCTTTCTTTAATTTTTACTACCATAATTAAAACATAATAATTACCCAAGATTAAGGCAAAAAAATTAACATGGCAACCCTAAACTAAGTTCACATAGCTGTTGCTAGATGGCGTACATGTCACAATCAATGAAATTATTAGATACAATTTTCCTGAAACTAAATTCTTAAATTTAACAGACATCAAGTTAAGTCAGAAATAATCATAAAATATTCTATTTAAAGTTTCTTAGTAACTATACACCTTGTAACATTTATGTAACAATTGTTTCAATATTCATCTAAATAAATAAGATGTAATAAATTTTGCTTAAACTAATAAGTAACTATTTAATAATCCAATAGTCTAATAATCATTTTACATAGCCTTGACAGACATTTTTAGGTAAATTCAGACTATAAAAATACAAGTGTATGGTGCACTTAACATAATTTAGTTAGTCAGACTTGAGTTAAATAAAGGAATGTATTTTTATAAATGATAGATATCAAATCTACTGGGTAGTTTTACTTTCCTCCCCCTGCGAGAAACCTGTTCATGACCATCTGCGTTAACCGATGGTGTATTAGTTCCCTCATTAAAGGGACCTGGCACAGCAAGAGGAAGTTCTTTGTCATGCTCAGAAGGATCTGACGAAGGTTTATGTTGTTTAGATAAAGAATGATTGTTACCTGATAATTCTAACTTGTACAATCTCTGTACGGGACGAATCTTTACTCCCGTAGCAGTCCTTACTTTCGCTGTCCTTTCTATCCCATCCTTTCCTGCATAAAGTTCTTCTACCACACCCAGCGGCCATTTGACTCTTTTTTCTTCAGTTTCTAATAATATAATATCACTTACCTTAATGCTGTCCTTATTTTCATTTCCCTTTTGAACTAAAAAGGCAAGGTAATCAGACTTAAATCTCTCACGAAACTGATTTCGTAGAGTTTGTAAATATTTTAGCCTGACGTTAAGGTTCTGTGAATCTATTTGGTCTAAATCCGTAACATCAGTGTTTGGTATTGGCTGAATGA
Source organism: Diarsia brunnea (assembly GCA_949774965.1). Lineage (NCBI taxonomy): Eukaryota > Metazoa > Arthropoda > Insecta > Lepidoptera > Noctuidae > Diarsia > Diarsia brunnea. Next base: position 1,176,097 of record OX459025.1, on the reverse strand, counting down.
AATGAATTGGTGTAAGAGGTTCTAGATACTCAGCTGTGTCGTCATTGATGAAGGTAAGCGGGCGTCCATTCATTACAGCCTCGCAGTCACATATTACTGTAAATAATTCGTCATACGATAAAGAAGCTTTACCTAGTAATCTCTTTAGCAAGTCTTTCATGATTCGGATGAGCCGTTCCCAGTAACCACCCCACCAGGCGGCGGTTGGTGCGTTCATCTTCCATGTGATTCTTCGTATAGTAGATTGTCTCTGAATTTCGTCCCAATCTAATATATTTAATAAATTCTTCGTACCGTGAAAATTTGTACCTTGGTCTGAAGATAGCATATCCATGCGTCCTCGCCTGGCGATAAATCGGCGCAGTGTCATGACAAAGGCTTCGGAAGACAGTGATTTAGTCACCTCTAAATGAACTGCTCGATATACGGCGCAGGTGTAGAGGACGATCCAACATTTGTCTCCATTTCTTAGAAACAGCGGTCCAGCAAGATCGACGCCCGTCGTTTGGAAGGGGGCGTTGCAAGTGACGCGTTCCAACGGTAGCGGTGCGGTAGGTGCCCTTGTCGGCTTCACTCTGTATCTCGCGCAGGTAACACATCTTGTTATTACTGACTTTACAAGTCTGCGTATTCCTACTATCCAGAATCGAGCACGGATGTCGGTGATCAATTGGTTCGCGCCTGCATGCTGCAGTTGGACATGTCTTTGCCTTACCATCATCTCCACCACAGGGTGCTTAGCAGGAAGCAGGTACGGACTTTTCATACAGTCAGGTAAGTCTAATAACAATAATTTAGTTTTTATTCTTATAATATTGTCTTTATCTACATTTTTAATTAGATTTTTAGTATTACTTTGTATGAAGTCACACTGTTCTTCTTGTATCATTTTTATTACAGTTTTTTCTGCATTTTCAAACTCTTTATAAGACAACTCTCCTTTTTTATGTATTTTATTTTGTGTATTATATTTAAATCTTAGTATCCATGCTATTGTTCGAACTATTTTTGAGTATTTCGAAAAGTATTCTTTTAGTTTATATAGTACATTCTCTTCTTTGTTAATAATATTTGTACTACATACTGTTTTCTTCATTTCCAGGTGAACCTGTTTTTCATCTACGGTGAACTCTGATCTAGGCCATTGCTCCGATGGTAGCCTCAGCCAAGCAGGTCCAGCTGCCCATCTGCATTCCGCCAGTGTTCTTGCATTACAGCCTCGTGACAGCAGATCAGCCCAGTTGTTCTCGCCTGCAATGTGTCTCCAATTTTCTACATGAGTATTTTGGCGTATTTCTCTAACCCTATTTCCTACAAAGGTATTCCAGGGTAGTTCACGCTTTATCCAGCAGAGGGCGACACTGGAATCAGTCCAACAAAACTCTGTACACGATGTAATTTCAAGGTGTAATCCTACTTGTGCAAGAAGCCGGGAGCCTACTAAAGCAGCTAATAATTCAAGTCTTGGAATTGTTATTTGTTTAGGTGGTGTTATTCTAGATTTCGCCATAATTAATTGTACTGTTACTTCACCAGCATACTCTGCTCTTAGTAAAATGCAGGCACCATAACCATCCTTACTAGCATCACAAAAAAGATGCAGACTTATCTCACTTTCTTTAAGATGGTTGGTAGATAGTCGTCTTGGAATTCTGCAGTGCTTAAAAAACGATATCCATTTATACCAGTCAAGAAACCTTTCTCTTAAATCTGATGGTAAGTTCTCGTCCCATGGAATGTCACGCTGCCATGCTTCTTTGAGTATTAATTTAGGAGGTAACATTGCAGGTGAAGTAAATCCAATAGGGTCAAATACCTTTTGAGAGAGTGATAGAATTTCTCTTTTAGTAATCTGTTTACTAGCTTGATCAAGTGGAGGCAAAGAATCAGCACTACAGAAAAGTTCATCTGAGTCAGTATCCCATATAAGTCCTAGAACTGAAACTTCTGATTGTCCTGCTTCGTTGAGTTTCATTGGTGAGGTTACCCACTGCCTCAGATCAAACTTTGCATTTTGCATAATCTGTTTACTGAATAATATAAAGTCATTTACCTCGTTTTCCGAGTCCAAACTTGTGATGCAGTTGTCAACGTAGAATGACTTACTCAATAGTTTGGCTGTTTCTCTTCGTTGACTTGGTTCGGTCTGCTGTTCCACCTGTTGGTCAACCTTCATTTCCCTCAGTAGGTGATGTTGCAACGTGGCAGACAGGAGGAATGGGCTCGATGTCAGGCCGAAGACCACTCTGCAATGTCTAAAGGTAACTATATCAGTTCTTGAACTATCACTCCACCATAAAAATCTCAAGTAGTCCCTATCTTTGGATGATAATGATATTTGAAGAAACGCCTTTGCAATATCTGCTGACACACCAATGGCACCCTTCCTGAACGCTACTAATAAGGTAGGTATTTTTCCTAAAAAATTTATACCCTTCTCTAAACAATTGTTCAAGGATTTCCCATTTTTATCACGGGCTGATGCGTCAAACACCGGTCGTATCTTTGTGGTAAGGCTAGAATCCTTCATCACTGCTCTGTGAGGTAGGTAATGTGACTGATTGAAATTTATTTCGGGCTGAGTGACAGATTCAATTATACCCTGTTCCAGCCATTCTTGTATTATTTTATGGTAAGCATCAAAGTTATTATTTGATAACAATTTTTTAGTAGTGAACTCTAATCTTTGCTTTGCAATATTAAAATTGTGTAATAACTGATCACAACCCACTTTCCAGGGTAATTGGACTTCATATCTGCCCTCAGCGTTCACCTGTACGTTTTCTTCAAAGGACATAATCACCTCTGCCTCGGTTTCTGCCTTTGACTTGACTTCTACTGGATCGCGGATGCCCAGTGTCTCCAGTTTCCAATAATCTGTCAAATCAGATTCACAAGCACAATGTAAAACATTAACATAGTTATTATTTATACACACCTGTCTCCCTTGTAAGGTCCAGCCCAACTTTGTGTTAACTGCAACCAGTCCATCCTTCAGATGAACTACAGATCCTGTTAACAAATGCCCTAAAAAGTCTGCACCAATTAAAAGTCCTATCTCAATGATATCTACATTTTTGTCTGTCAAAGCAATGTTGTTGATACTTAATAAATTATTTAGTTGTACATCATTCGAATTCAACTTAGGTATGCTACCACAAATATTGTTTTGACAAATAGCTGACACTTCCACTTTATAAGAATTAGCTAATGAACACACATTAAAATTGTACACATTGAACTCTTTGGACTTGGTTTCGACTCCGCCAAATAATACATGAGTAAGGACTTCTTTTCCTGTAGGTGGTATATTCATATTCTCAACTATTTCCTTCTTTACATATGTACGTTGTGCTCCGGAGTCTAGAAGTGCTCTTATTTTCCGTTTCTTTCCTCCAAACTCCACTTCTATGATTATTGTCTGAAGCAACGTTTCCCCTTTTTGAGCAGTAGATGCCATTGATGCAGTAGCAGTAGATGCTTGAGCGGTTTTATCTTCTTTGTGTTCAAATTTGTCTGGGCATAAAACTGTTGAATGCCTCTTTCCACAAATTAAGCATGTTACATTGGCTCTGCAAGTTTTCGGATGATGCCCTTTTCTTAGGCATATTGGGCAGGCTTTTTTTTCCTTTAGTCTCTCTTTTTTCTCTTCTAAACTGAGTTTATTTAATTTATAACATTCAATGCTTGCGTGTGTCTCTTTATCGCACCATATGCATGTGTTGCTAGTTTTTTCTTTCCTAACATTAGAGACTAAACACTCTGCTGTAATCGGTTTTTCTGTTTTTATACTATTGAAGGTCTTCTTTGAAATTTCTAATCTCTGCTCACTTTCAACTTCCTTTCTTATAAATTCTAGGAGATTATTCAGCTCATTAGCTACATCCTTTCCAGGATCTCTATTCCTCTCCCATATTTTCAAAACATCATTTGGTAAGGCAGATTCTACCATTGGCAGAAGAAAAGCGGCATAGTTCTCGGTTGTTACCTTCAATGTTTCTAGTGCTCTAAGGTGTGCAGTTAATTGGTCATACAATTTTGTTAGATTTTCTTTTTTCTCACACAGCACCAAACTTAATAGTTCTCTAATATAAATTTGTATCAGTAAATCTTCACGTGCATATCTACTTCTTAGTTGTTCGATACATTTTTGGTATGCTGTCGCTGGAAAGCCTTCTACTAATCTCCTTGGTTCCGAATCAGCCTTTACACATTGCGTCAAATATTGGTATTTTTCTGTATCATCCAATGACGAATCCTCATGTATTTTGGAGTATTGACTCCAAAAACTGATCCAGTTACGGAGTTGTCCATCGAAGGACTGTAATTCCAGTTTTGGTAGCTTGAATGATCTTTCTTGTTTTTGAATGACTATATTTTGCTTTTCTTGGTCGTGCCAGAGTGTGTTTATATGTAGCCATCTTGTTTTATATTCATATGCGCTACCTAACTCGCGTTCCAACTCCTCCTCATTGAAATCTTGTAAGTTTATTATTGCTTGTTTTACTTGTATGTCTAATTTGAACAAATTTTCCGCAATTTCTTTTAGTATGATGAATTTACTTACGAGTTCTGATTTGGACGCTTGAGTTGGTTGGAATATGGCGGCTTCAAAGTCATTTGCGGTTTTCGTAAATAACCTTCTTTGAACGGTACGCTCCTTTTTTTGGTTCTCCATTTTAACCATTCACGGTCGCCACATGTGAGAGTGCAGGGAAAGGGTATCGGACCTCGTTCTCAATGTCCCACTTAATAATTTATAGGAGCACACGAAATAAAACCACCATTTTTTCTGAAGCTGACCATAGACAGTTTTTATTTCTTAAATGTCATCCATAGACAACGTCGATAGTGAGGTGCGTTTCGTAACAAATGGCTTCCGCCATATTGTCTTCGCCTTAGATTCCTCTTCGTGGTAGATGGGTATATGGGTAGTTGAAATCACACACAATACTTGACTCAAACACCAAACGTTTATTTACAATAGTCCATTTACAGGCACTTATAAACTTTTCAGGGGTTGAGACCCATTCACATGAATCATTGTTACTATGGAGAAGAATGGGTTGAAGAAACTCCATTTAAATCATGTTACAATTCTCGTTTGCACTAATTAATGTTAATCACATCAAAAACCACTTTCATTTACATTATTTGCTAAACGCGAGATAATGTGCATCTTTCGTCACACGCGTGTCTACTTGTCTAGTCCGTCTAGCGGAAGTACCACGTACTCAGTATTGTTATTAATTACTTTTAATCAGTTAAAACTAATAAACAATACTAAAATAGTTCACAATTGATTGTAATAATTATTTAACAATAAAACAATACCAATATTAATGCGAAGGTGTTATTAAGTTAATGTCTAATTAATAGGTTCATTACTTTTTACAACAGAATGTTACTTACGCCATTTCCGGCTAATTAAAGGATTTAATACAAAGAACAGGTTTTCTACTAATAAATTGCTCTACAAAATAATCTTATGACTTTTTAGTTTATAATTACATAAAGAAACTGATTTAGTCGTGGTTTCAGATTATAAATTGAGTTATTGATCATTAAAATCGTATTCGCCGCCATCTTCACAACAATGTGCAATGACGTCTCTTATACAGCCTAATTTCAAGTGAGCAATCATTAAAATCCCAATATTCATAATCAATTAGCTTATCTTAATTTTAACTATAGTTCTAGTTAAAGACCTCTGTTTAATAAACCATTATTCGAGCCATCGACCATTCAATTACAAACCATCTCTGTAGTAGTTAACACAAAAGCTAACAGATGGCACTGTCGCTCATGTCTTTCAATATCGATCCCGTAATAATTACTGTACAAATATCTCAGAGATGGCAGGTTCATTAATGATTATAAAAAACTAAGCTAAGCTATTATTATAAGCTGGTTATTAATTAGATTGCCTAATGATCCCAGCAGATAGACACTCTCGCGGCGACATATATATTACTGCGTAAGGACTGGGCGGACGGCATGTTAAAATGACGCCACAAACGTGGTCCCAATAAGGTCTTTCCCAAGCCGAAGTGAACTAGTCCACGATCGGCTCTCTTCGGGTGCGGTCGTAAATTTTATTAAAAGCTGTATTTATGTTCTTTATACCTCGAAAATACCACGCCGCTTATACAAGGTTACGGTAACGAGCAGACTACACCAATTCTCTGTATGGCGAACGCGTCGAGCAAATGTTTGGACGACCGTATCTTTAGTTTTTATATCAATGCAAACAATTCAAATTAAAAATACACTCTCCTTGCCTTTTTTCGGCAAACTGATTTATTAAATCATTTATAGCTGATGATGACTTTAGACCGCACGCTTTACGCGGAAACAAAAGAAATTGCTTTTTTTTGTCATCTGAAATAAATAAAAACTTAAGAAGATTTTATTAATATTTGCTTACACACGTCTGGGGCCCCCGTGGCCCGGGCGCCCTGTATAATTGATAAGGCAGATACGGCGGTAGGTACGCCCCTGGATTAAATAGTGCTTCAAAATCAAAGCAATTAAGCCAGTCACAGGTACTTTTGATTTTTCGAAACAAATACAACAATGAAATGTAGCTACAGTTCCAGTAAAGCATAAAAACTGCGAAAGTAGGTACTGTAGTTGCCCATTCCAAAGCGTAGATCTCTATGGAGAAGAACGAGTAAGAAACTCTTTGGACCTTCTGACTACAAATTCGTCGTGGCCCGAGTCAGCGTAGTGAATGAATAACTCAAATGACTCATAAAATGTGCAAACCACTTGAAATTTTATCTTATTTTACGACATATATTTTAATCGGATTATCAGGTACTTTTGGTACAATGATTCATATATTTATTCAGGACTTGTAAATGAAATTGCGTCACTAATTTCAACATAATTGTCATTGTGAGTTCGAAAAATGACTATAAATTGCTACACTTTTATATTGAACATAATCATTATACGAAGTATTATCTTCATTGCATCGTCATCATCAGCCCACTGCAGGGACTCAGGCCTCCACTCGGAGAGGGATGGGCTATGTATGATCCACCACGCCCAGTGTGGGTTGGTAGATGTCACACGTCTTCGAAGTTTTTGTTCTAAGACTGGTTTCCCCACGATGTTTTCCTTCACCGTTTTGAAAGTCGGGGTCGCTAGCACTGGGCCACCGCCTGCTCTCACGACAGATCTATAAATAAGTAAATATTATTTATAGGTATTAATAATTTTGGCGCGCAAATTGTCATGAGACGCCATTTTGTAGGAAGTAAACGTTTGCCCTCACGAACAAGGAAGGACTCGCTTCCGTGACCAGTTATACGGTTTTTCCTCATCGGTTTTATTTCGAAATTAATAAAACACTATGTAAATATGATCATTATCATTTATCTTGATGCGTAAGTATTAGTAATTGCATTATAAGATAAAGATCCTTTTGCAGAGAGAAGACCTTTCAACATATTTGAAGAAATGAGTAAACTTACATACATAGGGTTGCCATCGATCCGGGTTTCCCCGACCTCTGAACCTATCCTTTAGCAGTGCGGTGTGAGACAACGAAACGTCCTATCTCCAAAACTTTTCACTGCTCCATTGGAGGATGTCTTCAAAGTTCTGAATTGGAGAAGACTTGGCATCAACGTCAATGGCGAGTACAGCACTCGCCTTCGGTTTTTGCCGAGGATATAGTGGTTATGGCTGATACCATCCTCAGTACAATGCTCGATGACCTTGTAGCTTCCGGAAGAGTGGGTCTTAAAATTAAGATGGACAAAACCAAGGTTATGTTGAATGTCCATGTAACACCCACTCTTAACAAGATCGGAGACTCTACACCTGAAGTTGTGGACGATTATCTCTACCTGGGACAAACGGTCCGGTTGGGTAGGTCTCACTTCGAGAAAGAGGTCAATCGTCGAATCCGACTCGGCTGGGCAGCGTTCAGGAAGTTGCGCGGTATCTTAAGACGAAAGTCTATGACTAGTGAGTGTTGCCAGTGATTACATACGGTACCAAAACGTGGTCGCTCACAATGGGCCTCATCAGCCCATATATCAACAGTAAACCCAACATAGCCCGAAGAATTACCAAACTTAAGTGGCAGTGGGCAGGGAACATGGCTCGCAGAACGGATGGCCGATGGGGCCAAAAAGTTCTGGAGTGGTGACCGCGAACCGGAAGACGTTGCGTTGGAAGCCCCACACTAGGTGAACCGATGACCCGGTGAAGGTTGCGGAGCACCCGCTGGATGCTAGACGCACGAGACCGGTCAATTTGGCGACACCTGGGGGAGGCCTATGTCCAGCATTGGACGTCTTTTAACTGAAATGATGATGATGTACATTTAAAATGATAATAAAATATGACTAAAAATTTTAAGATATCAAAATAAATAAAAAGGTGATTTATGATATTTTCAATTGTTTTTTTTACTTTGACTATGTGAAAAAAAACCTGTTGACATGTCCTTTCTGGGTTTTGAGAGCAGTGGTGATGAAATAAATTACACAAAGTAATGATGCAAGAGAATAATGATGATTAAAAGAAAACTTTATTTAAAACTTCCATCTATGCATCCCCTTTTTTTTTGGTGTTTGGGAAATCATCGAAAGACTCCTCCCGCTGAACTGACACTGACTAAAAACCACCAATGTTCTTTCTTAGCCCTTTGCGTTCCGAGGCCGCGGTATCTTCTTTCGAACAACCCGCAGCTCTTTGCAGGCCCTTAAAAATTGATAACAAACCATTTAGGTACCTAACAGACCATAAAACGAATACAGCAACAAAGTACTAAAGTGTCACAGCTCACAGTATAATAAAAACAACATGTCTGCCGAGAGAAAGGCGACGTTGCCGCTCTGTGCGTGGTCAAATAGGACAGCGCGGTAGGATAGTGATGTTCGTTCGTATACGTTACGAATTTATTTCGGTATTAGTATCGGTTTTCTATAGGTATTAAGTAATAATTGTTTATGTGGGTTTGTTTATAAATAAAGTGGGAGATTATGGTAATCGGAGATTGAAAAGAAAATAGCTACTTACGAGTAGATTGTTTTCTTTATATTCCTATTGATTGCTGATATTTGAGTTTTATGAATTGACATCGTTATCGTTATCGATTCCCAAATCGGGCAAAGTGTTATTGAATTTTTTCCTTGGAAATTTCTCAGTATCAGTCAAAGAGCCTGAAATTGTGCCCGGTTGATGGCAATAGGCTCGCCCCCTATTACATGGGCCTTAAACATAACTGGCGAAATGTGGGTGTACTGTTAGGTGCATCTCTGCCTAACCATTCGGGGATTACAGTCATGATGTTGTTATATCTTTCTAGAAAACGGAAGATACGGGTACTACCGCTCAATAAACACAATTAGCATGACAATTTAGTTTTTTGTTCTTAAACTAAATCACTTAGTTAAATTTAAGGTCACAAAACATAGATAGCTATGTTTTGCTATAATAATAAAAAAAACACACACGAATAGCGAACCTCCTCCTCTTTGGAAGTCGGTTAATTAATTACGTCGTTAGGCATACGGGGAATCCTGTAAGGGGAAATACAATTTCCATTATGAGTTTGTGCGATTTCATGGCGAAACCTGGGTTTGAATTTAGAACGTTTATTATGTCATCATAATATATGTCTGCGTCAGAATGACTGGACCAAGAGAGATTTTGGAAGTTTGGACAATAATATGAAGTATTTATGTAATGTAGGTACCTATTTGGTACGGTCAGCAACAGATTTTTTTTTTTTTAACTTTGCCCCCCCCCCCAAACTAGGATTTTCTCCTATATCGTGGGTGCGTTCACAGACATATATAGTCATACATACACAAATACCCAGACCTGAATTATTTTGTTAAAAAATGAAGGAGTAAAATGGTTCCATTCAACGATTTGGAGGTGATTTTGTGGATTTTTTTTTCTTATTATGTGATACCGATACAAAAATTATGGCTAAACCAAATTACGTGTCAAATCATGTAGGTACATTACTAATAATTTTTCTCAGATGTAATTTCTCCGTAAGTGCCGGTGAAAAACTGCTTCATCTGCACGCTGTTTTTAAGCTTTTTCAAGAGAGCAGCCTAACATTTCGGAATTTGAATTATTTGATGTACAGGACTCTATTTGTTATTAATGTTTCAGAAGATTATCCTTTAAAATATTCCTTACTCTTCAATAACTTGTTAGTAACGAGTACTTTCTGACAAGTTTTTATTAAAAAAACCTGCTTTGAAACTTTATGTAGTTTGTTATACTTATAAGCTACTTCTATTGCTGACTGTAGGTACCAGACATCAAATAATTGGTACCCTCTTCCAAGGGCGGATCCAGGGGGGGTGCACGGGGGCACGTGCCCCCACCCCTCAGATGGTTAAGGAATTTCCATCACAGTACATACTTATTACCCAAATCGAATTATCAGAGCAATATAACAGAAAAATAGGAGTTTTTCTGGGGTGGGGGCACATGTAGTCTAGTCAATAAGTGCTTTTTGGAAAAAAATCTCCGCAACCGAAACATGTAAACATTAAAAATTTAACCAAAAAGCTCTTGTTAACTAGACTACATGTGCCCTCCCCGAAATGAAATCCTGGATCCGCCCCTGCCCTCTTGTATACTCGCTATAGAGGGAAAACTATTTCCTCCTTAACCGACTACAAACATAGAAAGAAGAAAGAAATGTATTTATTGGTCTCACACAGGACAACAGAAATTGATAAAGAAACCAATAACCCAAAAAAACATATTAGACTATGAAAACTCAAAGAGAAAATGAGGTGGCCTATTTAGCCAAGCAAAAACAATCACACTTCATGGTATTCTGTTGAAATACGATTGTGTAACATTACCGAATGTCGAAACAATCGGCACAATGGCGTTGTAACTTGTAAGACATTTTCGTGGTCACGCTTAGGACGTTTAGGACGGAAACTTGTAATTTTGAATTTAGTGGTGCTTTGATTCAAACAAATGAATAATGTTCACAGTTGGAGAGAGAGAAGAAGACTAAAGTAAAGATGGATGAATAGGGATGTTTACTGACTAAAAAATATGATTCTAATTAGTCCGTCTGTTAGATTATCGAAAAATATTGGATACGTATTTTTTATTTTAGCAAATCAATAAAAATTGATGAAGATAAAACGCGTCAAAGATGTGTGAGTGGGGAGGGGGGGTCGTGACGTCACTCACCGTTAAAAAATGTCATATTTATTGCATTGCAAGCATTGTATCGTCTTCATTGTTTGTTTACGTGAAAAAAGAAAAAATACGTGTCCAATATTTTTTGGAAATCCATCTGACGGACTACTTAGATTTTTTTAGTTAACTACCCTATTGTGTGTACCCTAAGTAGTGCTCATCACAAAAGGACGATCATGGAGCACCCTTGGGTTAGGCCAGTTTAGAACTGTGAGCAACCAATTATATTAACCAACCAATTAACCAATTATTAGGGATGGGTCTAAAATTAATATGCTGCTAGATTAACACTGCTAATTTTTTTTAGTTTCAACACCTGTTAAATAAGTTCTGATATAGCTGTTAAATATAGCAGTCACAACTGACAAGTTGACAACAAAACAATAATGGTCCTGCTGGCTGGACAGTGGTCCCACCCGTTATATATTTTTAACCATAAAAACGGAAATAAGAAATACATCAAATTTTAAGATAGTTATAGGTACTAAGACAGTGATAACTAGATATAAGAAGAAAAAAGATATAAACAGATTAGAAGAAAATTACAAATAATAAAAAAAAACCGATATTAAAAAAAAGAAATCGTTGTAAATAAATTGATTCTCATTATAAATAAAAAAAAATTAAGGAAAACATAAAAAGTATAAAAAGAAAAAAAAATAATAAAAAGTATGAAGGAAATGAGAATTAATTATGTTAAAAATTTGTCTGTGACTAAATTTAACAGTTGCTAAAAATAACTGCTAATTTTAAGTGTTAATTATTTTTAGCATTAGCATTTAGCAGTGTTATTATTTTTTAACGTTTAAGCCCATCTCTACCAATTATATTTGCTTCATTTAGGAAAAGGAAGGCCAAAGAAAAGATGGATGGATTGTGTGAGGAATGATTTGAAAGAGTAAATGATGCCATGAAGTCTGACAGGGAAGAATGGAAGAAGAAAACGTGTTGCGCCGACCCTGATTAGAATGGAACAAGGTCAGAAAGATGATTATGATATTTGCTTTATTTAGGTAAGTGTATCCTGAATACACCACTAAGTTGAAGTGGCAATGGGCAGGCCACATGGCTCGAAGAACCGACAACCGATGGGGAAGAAAAGTTCTCGAGTGGCGGCCACGAAACGGAAGACGCAGCGTTGATAGACCTCCCACCAGGTGGACCGACGACATCGTGAGAGTCGCGGGCAACCGGTGGATGCAAACGGCAAGCCGTTCTTCGGAGGACACGGTGGAGCACACCATGGAGGTGTGTCCCGCTTGGGTGATAATTGATCCTGATCATCCATTTACGGACAAACCTCTGCAAGCGTGGCCTGTAATGGTCTCATTGAAATAAAAGCATTAATTTCAAGTAGGCCAATTAAAGGCACTTTTGAATATTCGAAACAAACGCAAAACAAAAAGAATTTACAGTCCCTCACAAGGCATAATAACTTGTGAAAGTACTGTAGTTGCCCATTCCAAAGCGCAGATCTCTATGGAAAAGAACGGGCAAGAAACTCCATGGACACTCTTAAATTTATTTGAGTTTGAGTTCTGCAAATGATGTGCTTGCGCATCAGATATGCCAATTATATTAGGTTAACACAAATAACGACTTTGAATCCAACACAATGGCTTTAGAAGAGCTGCCTTGACACACATGCACTGATTACGAACGCGTCGAACGGTCATAAACCAATTGAGAGAAATAAACTATTTGATTTGAACATGTCAAGTGATACCGTACCTCAAAATAAAAAAAACGGAACCCTTATTATAGGATCACTTTCGTTGTTCGTATATTTCGATACTCTCAAAGGAATCAAAATTTATAGGCTATTTTCCGTGAACCTTGAACTATGATATTTGGCGAGTAAGTTTGTAATATTATCTTATACTACAAGTACAGGGAAAAATCTGAAACTATACATAAAATATATAATAAAACCTCGGTGGGCAAGTCCGACTCTTAATTGTCTGGTTTTTTTTTGTTGTATTATAAGCTTTTTTAATTTGGTTTGTTAAAGTTTCATTTATTTATGATTTGTTGGGTTCTGACCTTGCGTTGCGATTGCGATGCCTAGTTTTTTTTTTTTTCAGATACCCTCCTTGGCATTTGGCGTATGTAGAAAAACTGAATAAGATTTCATCAAAATCGGTTCCGTAGTTGAGGAGTGGTTTCGAAGAAACAATGCAACTAATGGAAAATGGAAATGGATCGTTATATTCTGGGTATGCGGTGGTCTTTCCTGGTTTTTAGCTCTCGACCTCATATTTTGAAGTCAGGATGTAATACTATCACCAGATACTATGTGATGTGCATTTGGCACTCGGCCGAAACCACTCTAGAGGATGAAAGCTAACGAAATGTCACATAGCACATTAGTTTTGAGCGATTCAATACTGGGATTCCATTAGTGCTGGTTTTTAGGACGTTCGCGTTCCCTGGTTAAAACTAGAGATACTCAATTATCTATGATCTACTGATTGCAAGCACCACAGCTATGGGAATAAAGTTATAGGTTAGTAGATAGGTAACTATTAAAAAAAACTGGCCAAGTGCAAGTCGGACTTGCACATAAAGGGTTCCGTGTCATTTTAGTAGATACTAGCGGACATCACGCGGTTGTACCCGCGTAGTTCCCGTTCCCGTGGGAATACAGGGATAAAAAGTAGCCTATGTCACCCGCGGATATTGTAGCTTCCCAACAGTGAAATAATATTTGAAATCGGTCCAGTAGTTTCGGAGCCTATTCGTTACAAACAAACAAACAAATCTTTTCTCTTTATAATAGTAGTGTAGATTGAAAGATTTTCCATGTTATTTTGGCTCCGTAGACTTCTTATAGGTTTTCCTGTAATCTATTAGTGTTGAACTAATTTCTGTATTTAAAAAAAATAGGCTCAGTAGTTTCAGAGATTAGGGAGGGGGGAATGGTCGGACAGACAGACACACGAGTGATCCCATAAGGGTTTCGTTTTTTTCATTTAAAGTCAGTGGCTATCATAGTGTCCATCGATTAACTGTCAAATGTTTGTCACTGGTTTGGTGACAGTTAATGGATGGACACTATGATAGCCACTGACATTTAAAAAGATACGCAATGGCCCTGCAAGTAATGCACTGACTGTACTTCACTACTTACTAGCTAACACATAGCTATTATAGCTAAACATAGCTCGGCCTGGCCTCGCTAGTGCAAAGACCTAGCCAACGACCAATAAAGCATAAATTGACATAATTGGAGACGCAGCAACGCCGCCCGGATAGCCTGATAATGGATATATCAGTTTGCATGTACATGCAAATATGTATCATAATTATCATAGTTTTTTATTCAATTGACTTTAAACTATGTAGGTACATTAATTAAAAACTAATAAATAAACTAACAAGAAACTATAAAAGGGCATCAAAAAACTGCTCCTCAACGCTGTCAGCCGGTAATGTGCCCAAAAGACTGACGGCATTGCCACGTTGTATGGCAACACACAAGATAAAATCCAGCCGTTGGGTCACGAGAAGCGTCAACTACGCGTTTTGAAATTTCCTTAAACAGGCTATGAGCACTCGGACCCCACGGCCCCAGAGTTTCAACCCCAAACGGATGGATAATTAGATATCATCTGTGTACAAGGAGCAATAATATTTTTCTAAAATCAAAATGTTTTATTTCACATAGTCCTACATACATACTAAAAATAAAAAAAACTGGCCAAGTGCGAGTTGGACTCGCACTTGAAGGGTTCCGTAACTTCCGTACCATAACGACAAATTACGTTTGTTGTTGGGAGCCCCTTAAATAATTATTTTATTTTATTTTTAGTATTTGTTGTTATAGCGGCAACATAATTTGTGAAAATTTCAACTGTTTAGCTATCGCGGTTCTTGAGATACAGCCTGGTGACAGACAGACGGACAGACATCGAAGTCTTTGTAATAGGGTCCCGTTTTTACTCTTTGGGTACGGAACCCTAATAATTAATAGAAAAGGTGCACGGTTCGGGTTGGTAGCAACAAGTACTTTAATTATTGATATTGAAACAGCAATAAGTCTTGTAATAGAGTTCAATTGAGGTCTTGTTTCGAAGAATGCACGTCTGCTATAGACAATGCAATGTTAATGAGCACAGTAAGTGTCTCTGTGTGTCAACGCTGTAGGCGGTCTTATCACACACACAGATATCAATGTTTGAACAAATGAAAATAATACTGTATTTATCTGTTACTCTTTTTAAACGACTTCAAAAAAGGAGGTTCTTAATTCGATTCACCATTTTAAATTATTTGACAGCACGGTTGGCGCAGTAGTCCTACGACCTGCCCGCGATGCTGAACCAGTCAATCAATTTCCAAATGCTCTCACTCAGATCTAGCCGGTCCCTTAGGGCGCTGTCGCTTTTTAACCGACTTCCAAAAAGGAGGAGGTTCTCAATTCGTCTGTATGTTTTTTTTACATATAGTATTTAAAAACAAAGTCACTACCGCTGTGTTTGTTACGCTTAGATCCTTTAAACTACGCACGCAACGGATATTAATGCAATAGATAGAGTTATTCAAGAGGAAGGTTTATATCTACATGCGAAGCCGGAGGAGGTCGCTAGTAGTCTACAAGTTTTTTGTTCCTCCCTGGAGGTCTTACAGTCAAGACACCCACACTACAGGTTAGTCCGGTTAAGCAGAAGACATATAAAACCGTAAAAACTGGCCAACGGTGAATTGGACTAGCAAATGAAGGGTTCCGTACCAAAACGGCAAAAAACTCACGTTTGTTGTATGGGAGCCCCCCTTAAATATGTATTTATTTTGTTTTTAGTATTTGCTACAGCGGCAACAGAAATACATAATTTGTGAAAATGTCAACTGTCTAGCTATCGCGGTTCTTGAGATACAGCCTGGTGACAGACAGACGGACGGACAGACAGCGAAGTCTTAGTAATAGAGTCCCGTTTTTACCCTTTGGGTACGGAACCCTAAAAACGATATTAGACACACCTAAATATTGTAGATATTAAAATAAAAATACGATGAAAGGAAAGCCAAATAAGCAGGGCCCCGAGTCTGCTAGTGATCTCATAATTGTTGATTTTGACAACACCAAACTTGTCAAAATCAACAATTATGAGATCACTGATAGACCATTCTGACACTATTGAATAGCAGACTCAAGGCCCAGCTCGTTGCAAGAATTCCATGGGTAATTTTTGATTTTGACAACACCAAACTTGTCAAAATCAACAATTATGAGATCACTGATAGACCATTCTGACACTATTGAATAGCAGACTCGGGGCCCAGTTATCGCACGACGCGACCTTATCAAGAGGAAATGGAGATATTATATATTTTTTACGATTATTATCTTTTTCATAACAACTGACGTATGTAGTTGTACAGACGCTTGCACATCAACCTACTAAAATCGATCACTAAAATTCAAACTAAAAGCATTTATTTCAAGTAGGCCAGTTACACACACAGTTACACAGTAACACTTTTGAATGGTCTAACAAATAAATACAGCAATGAAATGTAACTAGGCACAAGGCACAAAAACTGTGAAAGTACTGTAGTTGCCCATTCCAAAGCGTAGATCACTATGGAGAAGAACGGGCAAGAAACTCCATGGACACATTTAGAAACGATTCATCCACATATAATGTTGAGATGGTACAACGGTAAAGCATTAGGTTTAAAGTTGATTCCTGCAAGGGTTGCGGAATTTGTTCGAAATAGTTACCTACCGCTGCCCTGGAACGCAAAATCAAAAGCCATTTATTAATTAAAATTAGGCTGATAATCAGCACTTTTTGAACGTCTTTTACAAGACACAGTCACCCAAAACGCCCACACTTCCTAGTGTTTCAGCTGGAAAGAAGAAGTAGCGGAACAAATTCCCCAGCAACACATCTTTCTGTTAGGTTAGAAAAATCAGATTTTATACAATAGTGTGTGATATATTTAGAAAAAGACAAAAGGCATTAGAAGGAACACGGATGAGTTTCAGACAGTAAGAGACTGACACTCGCTTCTGATTTAAAAGAGTGTCCATGGAGTTTCTTGCCCATTCTTCTCCAAAGAGATCCACGCTAAGGAATGGGCAACTACAGTACTTTCAAAAAAGCTTCGTTTTATTTGTTCTCTTTCAAAAGTGCCTGTAATGGTCTAATTGAAATAAAGTTTTGAGTTTGTGTTTGCTCTACCCAGTGTCGTATAGTTTGATGTGTGGGCGTCTGTACCTATTTTTGCGCTTAGCAGACGGTTCGGTACGACAATACTTAGGTAACGGTTTATGTTACGTTATGTGAGCACTTGTCTAATGTCTTTCAACTTTACAGACAGATGTGTTGCTAGGGAGTTTGTTTCGCCATTTCTTTGCCTCGCCTAAACACTAGGATGTGGCAAACAGCGGGATTTTTAGGGACTAGCTTGAGTAATTTTTGAAGTTTTAAAAGTGTTTATTCTGAGCTTGATTTAAAAATATTATTGGAAGAGGAAGTCTGAAAGTGGAGCTGCCCAGTGACTGAAAAAATATGTGGTAATCAGATATCGTGGTATGGACGAGTGATGCGGAGGAATGAGGAAGTTTTGAATATGACTGTGGGTGGCTCTAAGAGTAGAGGAAGACCAAAGTAACGATGGATGGGCTGTGTGAAGGATGACATGGCTAGAACGGATGTGACCGCTGACATGACGAGTAATAGAGAAGCATGGACGACATGCTGCGACGACCGCAAATAAGGATAAGATAGGATTAGAGAATGATGAATTAAATATAACAGACCAAAATCATTAACATTGGCGACATAAGTGTGCCAGGGGAAGGCATAACTTCGCTGGATCAACGCTACGAGGCAGATTAGTGAATAAGAAAGAATGATAAGATTGAAGATGGTGAAATTGAGATTGATGAAGAATGATGGAAAGGGGTAAAATCATTGATATAAAAACTAAAGATACGGTCGTCCGAACATTTGCTCGACGCGTTCGCCATACAGAGAATCGGTGTAGTCTGCTCGTTAACGTAACCTTGTATAAGCGGCGTGGTATTTTCGAGGTATAAAGAACATAATTATAGCTTTTAATAAAATTTACGACCGTACCCGAAGAGAGCCGATCGTGGACTAGTTCACTTCGGCTTAGGAAAGACCGTTTTAGGACCAAGTTCGAGGCGTCATTGTAACATGCCGTCGGCCCAGTCCTTACGCAGTAATATATAAGTCAATGGGTAAAATGGGACAAACGCAGTAAAACGATGAAGCACCAAAATTTTGTAAGAATTTCTTTAGCTATCCGAATCCACATAAGATTCATATCTTTCAGTGGAAATTCCGGCTCACAAAAAGATTTAACATAAAGATTACGCCAGTAATCTCAAAAACAAACGATGACGTGCAAGCATGATTACATAGCCTGTTTTGTTTCAAAACAAAAAACCACATGTGCAAACGTATACGTATTCTTACTAAAATCTATGCTTCATAATATTATATAAAGAGGTGAAGTTTGTGAGTTTGTAACCGATTTAGATTTTTTTTTTTTTTACCTATATAATGGCACATTATTTGTGAGTCCTAAACTATTATGTTTTCAAAATACACGCGGACGAAGTCGCGGGCGAACTGCTAGTTAATAATATAAGAAAGTAAAGTTTGTATGTCTGCATGTTTGTGCGTAGTGGGTAATTTTCGAAACGATTGTTCGGATTCCGAAAATTCTTTGAGTAACGGGCACTCATGGGCTACATTTAAAACGTTCCCATGGAATAATTTAAGATAATTGCAAAAGCGAATTGTTAAAATAAGTGCATAAGAGGAAGTCTGAAAGTGGCGCCGGTGATTGAAAAGTTTTGTGGTATCGGTTGTCGTGGTATGGGCATGTGATGCGCAGGAATGAGGAAAACGTCGTGAGGAAAGTTTTGACTTTGAGTATGAATGTGGATGGGTATAAGAGTAGAGGAAGACCAAAGAAACGATGGATGGACTGTGTGAAGGATGATATGGCTAGAAAGGAGGTGACTGCTGACATGACGAGTAATAGAGAAGTATGGAAGAAGAAGACATGCTGCGCCGACATTGACTTATATATTACTGCGTAAGGACTGGGCGGACGGCATGTTAAAATGACGCCTCGAACGTGGTCCCAAAATGGTCTTTCCTAAGCCGAAGTGAACTAGTCCACGATCGGCTCTCTTCGGGTGCGGTCGTAAATTTTATTAAAAGCTTTATTTATGTTCTTTATACCTCGAAAATACCACGCCGCTTATACAAGGTTACATTAACGAGCAGACTACACCGATTCTCTGTATGGCGAACGCGTCGAGCAAATGTTCGGACGACCGTATCTTTAGTTTTTATATCAATGTGTGCCGACCACAAATGAATTGAGATAAGGGACAGAGAATGATGATGATGATAAAATAAACTTTAATGTTTTTCAAGTCGAACCAGGTGATTTCGCTAGTATTGATGAAATAAGAACAGAGTTCACGTTAAAAACAGCTTTTGTTATTCACTATGACGTTGCTAACGAGCAAATATTATTTAAGGAATTCATGATTTATGAGGAAGAAAAAATAACTGTTATAAAATTCGTTGATGCATAATTTGTGGTTCTCACTTCTCGGTAAACTTTTCTATCTATACGGACACTTCGCAAACAACCCGGCTGTCATACCAAGATCTTTGGCAGTCGTTACAGGTAGTCAGTGACCTGAAAGTCTGACAACCAGTCTTACCAAAGAGTATCGTATTACCTAGTTATTAACTGGGTTGCGGAGGCCAGATAGGCAGTCGCTCCATGTAAAATACTGGTGTTCAGCTGTATCCGGTTAGACTGGAAGCCGGCTTATGTAGTTTGGAAAAGGCTGACAGTTTATGAGCAGTAATACAAGCCTGAAACGTTTGGCACTACTGGGAACATGCCATGTAACATACATGTGTTGCGCTGACACCAAACACATGAAATCGGACAAGAGCAGGATGATGACTTCTGGGAACCAATCCTCTTTTATGTCAGATTGAGTAAGAGTATACCAGAATCCACCTGGTCCAATGCCCTCATTCCGGTATCAAGTTATCAACCCTTTTTTTTTTTGGCGGCTGGAAAATCATCGAATAACCCCTCCCGCAGAGCGAAAGGGAGTGTCAGACTTCAACTGGCTAAAAACCACCCATGTTCCTTCTTAACCCTTCATGTCGAGGCCGCGGTATCTCTTGCGAACAACCCGCAGCCCCGACGGGAAATTATCAACCCTTAGATATCACATATCTTCGATTCATTTATTCCAAGGGTTGGCATTTGATATTATGCTGAACTGAGGTCCAATTGGCCTTCCAATCAATTAGTTACAGGCAATTTTAACTTAGGCAATCGTCGCTTGCACGAGCTCCTCTTTTTCGGTATATTGACCCAATATTTTGTTTTTAGTAGGTCGTTTTTTTGTTCAGTAGGAAACAAACATTATTGAGATTTTTAGGTTTCTAGGTAACCAGGATGATTTGAAATAAATACGTAAAGTAGTACAAAAATGTTTTTGTTTTCATACTTTTTTTTGGTTTTAATTAGTTTGTAGATATTCTGTCTCTACTACTTTTTTATTTATTAGTGTCAGTCAGTCATTTGATTTTTGGTAACTTTATAGTTCAGCAGTTTATCGGCTGGATCTCCTTCACCAAACGAACTTTTAGGAAATTTAATGTTCTTCAACTTTGTCATCTAATATGGTACACAAATTGTGCTTAGTTCAACACGTTAATTGCTACATCACGCGACTTCGCGTGTAGCGGTCTGTTATGCTGTGGCCGATCACGCGAGGTCGCGTGACAAGCCATGAAATATCGACCACAAAGTTTCATAGCCTGTGGGTAGCCATCTTGGAATTGATCAATCGCGCTCACTAGTTCGCTCCAAGCAGTCGCGTGGTGTAGTTGTGTTTCTGTTCATATTATTCGTTGTTTCTCGGCTATTTTCAGTATTTGGACGAAAACCTTGTGCTTTTATAATGAGTAACAATCCAAGACCTACAAAAAGATCAGCAAAAGCCAATGCAATGCGAATTTCAGAAAGAAAACGACCAAAAAGTTCAGAAACGCAGGAATTATCACAAGATTCAGAAGCAATTAAAGAAAAAGAAATGGACTCATTGTTGATTGAACGTCAAATGGAGCCACAGATAAATAATAACCATAGACTAACTAAAATAGAAAAATCTGTAGAGCGTTATTTTACTTGTGGAAGAAAAGCTACTGTGACTGCCAGAAAGGATTGTAGAAATTGTTACGTAAATAAGAAAAGAGTAAATACTACCATGGAATGTAAGCAATGCCCTAATTCTCCCCCGTATTGTATTGATTGTTTTTTTGACCTGCACAAGTTTGTTGGTTTGTCTAGCAATAAATGACAATTATTGATAATACGAAAATAAAAAAGCCTTTTATTCTATGCGTTGAAGAATAATTAGCATTTTAATACGAGTCTGTTTACATTTATATATTGTACTTATTTATTTAAAGAGTTTTTGTTACTTATATGTTTTGTTTTTTTAATTTTTAGTCAATAGCTTCACAATATCTTTTCATTTTGATTTTGCTTTTCAATATACTCAATTCTTTATTTGCATTCCACATGTAGTTATACTTCGGCGGTAAAACTTAAAAATTAGATCACATGGACCCGTCGGGCACAGCAAAATAAGTGAGTTAGGAGAGAGGATTGATTTAAAAGAATGTCTATGGAGTTTCTTGTCCATTCTTCTCCATAGAGATCTACGCTTTGGAATAGGCATCTACAGTATTTTCACAAGTTATTATGCCTTGTGCAATCACAAGAGAGGTGCGAAGCTGCAATCAGCTTCGCTCTTGTTTTTCTGACATTCAAAAGTGCCTGTTATGGTCTAATTGAAATTCAAAATTAAATTTGCAAGGGGCGACCGTTTTGCCATTGCCATTGCCACCCACCGGGCACAAAACCTTATTCATGTCATGACGCGTCTTCTTCTTAGCGTCTCGATGGCAATCTAAAATATGTCGGCCCATAAAGAACTGAGCTACTAGTGTTGCGCTTTCGGTAGCGTCCAATATGAATAACATTGTAACTTTGGTTACACGTTTGTACAACTTTGTGTCGTAACTTTGTTTGTTCATATTGTGTGTCGAATTGTCGATATGGCATAAAGTTGTGCAAACATATACCTAACTAAAGTTACAATGTTATTCATATTGGGTGTCGAACTACTGTAGTCAGAACAATAGAACACACAGGACACGATAGTAAGTGCCCCATTGTTTGAGGAACAGCACCACATTTACACTCAGCAGTCGTTTATGAATAATTATAATGAATCTCCAAAGAGAGTACGGTCTACCTCAAACTGCGAAATTCAAATTATCTCACATTTTTTGCAAGTTGCAGATCTGGGTCAGGTTTTATTTTGATTAAAATATGATTGGCGCACGTTATGCGTATGTATTTATAGATAATCCTGTAATCTTCAATAAATTACCTAAAGCAATAAGGGCAATGAATACGGCCCTATTTAAGAAAACTCTGAAAAAATTTTTGGTTAATAAATGCTACTATAACTTGAATGACTTCCTCAATGATAATTTTGACAAACTAAAGACCTCACAGTGACATCAAGCAAAATCAATTATATGAATATTATGCATGTACCTATCTCGAAATAACTAATCCGTTAATGTAATTTAATAATTCTAGGAATGACATTGAAATAATCTAAATACTTCTAATATTTAAAAAATAATTTATTCTCTACTATGACTTCAACTTATTATAATTGTATCATGCTTAATTCATTTAATTTTAATTTTATTTCATCTAATTTTATTTATTCCAATGTCTATCTTGATTAATTTATTAATATAATAACTATGACTGTAAAAATTTTGCATGCCTTACGGTAGAATCACTTGAAACATGTAATTCTTATAACACCATTGTAACAGTGTATTCAGCAAAAAATAAATGATTTATGATTTATGATTTATGATTTATGATATATACTCATTAAAATGATGAATACAATCCTCTTGAGTTGATTTATTTCCATTGAGTGACTATTTGATGAAAACCGGCCAAGAGCGTGTCGGGCCACGCTCAGTGTAGGGTTCCGTAGATAATA
This sequence comes from Diarsia brunnea, assembly GCA_949774965.1. Classification (NCBI taxonomy): domain Eukaryota; kingdom Metazoa; phylum Arthropoda; class Insecta; order Lepidoptera; family Noctuidae; genus Diarsia; species Diarsia brunnea. Next base: position 1,152,762 of record OX459025.1, on the reverse strand, counting down.
AAATATTATGTAAACGAAGTTAAAAAAAAAATACGGGCAAATGAAACTTGACCTCTGGATTGTATAGGCGCTCATACGATTCAGGGACCAAATTATATTGGTTCACTGCAGTTTCCATCTGTTGTTTCCATCCAAGTTCAAAATAATTTTCCTAGAAAGTCCTTATAAAGTTCTACTTTTCAGATTTTTTTCGTATTTTCTAAACTTATGGTTCAAAAGTTAGAGGGGGGGGGACGCTTTGTTTTTTACTTTTGGAGCGATTATTTCCGAAATTATTGACATTATCAAAAAATGATTTTAGTAAACCCCTATTCATTTTTAAATACCTTTCCAACAATATATCACACATTAGGGTTAAAATTAAAAAAAAAAACACTTCCCACTTTACATATAGGGGGGCTACCCTAATAAAACATTTTTTTCCAATTTTTATTTTAGCACTTTGTCGGCGTGATTGATACACATATTGGTCCCAAATTTCAGCTTTCTAGTGCTAACGGTCACAGAGATTAAGCGAGGACGGACAGACAGACAGACATGGCGAAACTATAAGGGTTCCTAGTTGACTACGGAACCCTAAAAAGGCATTTAAGTAAGTTATATAGGGTGTAAAAGTACCCTTAACGCAAACGAAGGGCACTTGTTCTCCCCACCACTGCGATCATTTTTTTGTTCTAGACCATACCTGGGAACCTCCTAGTTACGGAGATATTGGGGGTCAAAGTTCCAAACTTTTCACAGCTGTTTTTGTAAATATGTACTAGTTTTTCAGGTTATAACTTTGCTTAAATTACCTCCATGATCCGTTTACTATTTAAAGCATCTATTAGCATAATGTTTTAAGAGTGCTACTTTGAGTTTTACCGTAAAATGTGATTTTTGACCCAAAAAAAAAAGTCGTTTCCCAGCAAACATTTTTGCGTAGGGTTACTTAGTTTGATGTACAGAATGCTTGGTTGACGGCTGTGTGATGGGTTGATTTACATTACACCCTGTATAATCATTAAAATGATGAATACAATCCTCTTGAGTTGATTTATTTCCATTGAGTGACTTTTGATGAAAAAGGCATTTAGGTAAGTTATATGGAGAGGTTTGTATTGGTGTTTTTAATCATTATTACTCAGTAATCCCATTTTATTTAACATACAACTGTACACTGATCCGCAAATTGCAAGAAACGTAAAAAAACGAATTTCGCGCGCTAGCCTGAAGGTTCCACCTTAACCCTCCTGTTCAAAGTCATTTATGAATCTCTACGTTACCAACATTTGTTCTATTAAATAAAAGAGAGTATTTCAAGCTGCCTCAAGCTACAACAGCTGTTAGACTAAAGTTTACATTCGAAAGGTTGAGCCGTGTGGTAACCGGTCTACGGCGCCGCCATGGCGATGCATTCGTAAACGTATTAGCATATTTCTGGTTTAAACTTTAATTATTATTAATAGATTTACTGTCTCCACTTCCTCTTGGTAAGAGGAGCGTGGGCTGGGAAAATTGTGGAGCCCTTGAGTGGGTGGGTGTCATATTGTCAATGTATGTGGGTGGTTATGCCACCATTTTGCTTTTTGTGAATTAGTAGCTTATGCCCACTGGCTTCGTCGGCGTTGAATTTAATAATTGTCCCACGGAATCGTACCTACTACCGGGATAACAAACTGTATTATTTGTGTTAATCCAGGGTATAAACTATCCCGTCAGGGCTGCGGGTTGTTCGAAAGAGATACCGCGGCCTCGGCGCAAGGGCTAAGAAGGAACATGGGTGGTTTTTAGTCAGTAGAATCCTGAAACTCCTTTTCGCTCTGCCCAAGAGCGGGAGGGGTTACTTGATGATTTTCCACCCGCCAAAAAAAGGGTATAAACTTTCTGTGTGCTAAATTTCATCCAAATCCGTTTAGTAGTTTTGCGTGAAAGAGTAACAATCACCCATCCATCCATGCTCACAAACTTTGGCATTTATAATATTAGTGGGACTATTAGACGCCCTAGAAAGACATACACTGATCTCACAGTTCTTCTGAAAGGACAGGTGCGTAGTACTCGTAACCGGCGTGCGTGTATGACCAGATGTATGAATGTGGACGAGGCAAAAGGAGTATGTAAGGATCGTAGCAACTAGCAAGTGGCGTTCTGTGGTTTCTGCCTACCCCCATGGGAAAAGGGCGTGAGTTGATGTATGTTTGTATTTAGACAGACATCTTCTACCTAGCCTTTTCCCCAAAACGTGGAGGCAGTCTAACCAGATGCAGCTGAATACCAGTATTTCACATGGAGCGACTGCCTATCTGACCTCCACAACCCAGTTAGTATCGGATACTACAATATCGTTTGGTAAGACTGTTAGACTTTTGGGTCACATTGCAGACTATCTGTAACAACCATTGATATAAAAACTAAAAATACGGTCGTCCGAACATTTGCTCGACACATTCGCCATACAGAGAATCGGTGTAGTCTGCTCGTTAACGTAACCTTGTATAAGCGGCGTGGTATTTTCGAGGTATAAAGAACATAAATAAAGCTTTTAATAAAATTTACGACCGCACCCGAAGAGAGCCGATCGTGGACTAGTTCACTTCGGCTTAGGAAAGACCGTTGTAGGACCAAGTTCGAGGCGTCATTGTAACATGCGGTCCGCCCAGTCCTTACGCAGTAATATATAAGTCAATGCCCAATATGTTTTTTTTTTTTAAATTGGGAATAGGCTGGCAGATGATGAACCACCGGTAACCTTTTTTTGTCAGACTTCTACTGACTAAAAACCACCCATGTTCCTTCTGAGCTCTTTGTGCCGAGGCCGCGGTATCTACTTTCGAACAACCCGCAGCCCCGAAGGGAACTACCGGTTACCGCTAGTTACAAGTTAATAAAATGTGCAGAAATTATTATTTATCTTTTACTGATGATGAATAATGTAATATGGGATCGAATCGAATGCAATGACTGCTCGCCTTTGTGTTAAAGTCAATGTGCAACGGTGCGAAACGTGGTTCTTAATGCGGGTTATTTTGAACAAGTGTTTTTATAGTTTTATTTATTTAAACTGAATACAAGAGTGGTACATAGGCGGACTTAATGCCACAAGCATTGACTTATATATTACTGTGTAAAGACTGGGCGGACGGCATGTTAAAATGACGCCTCGAACGTGGTCCCAATATGGTCTTTCCTAAGCCGAAGTGAACTAGTCCACAATCGGCTCTCTTCGGGTGCGGTCGTAAATTTTTTTTAAAAGCTTTATTTATGTTCTTTATACCTCGAAAATACCACGCCGCTTATACAAGGTTACATTAACGAGCAGACCAAACCGATTCTCTGTATGGCGAACGCTTCGAGCAAATGTTCGGACGACGGTATCTTTAGTTTTTATATCAATAGCCACAAGGCATTCTCTACCAGTCAATCTTTGGGTCAAATAAGACAGCCCTGTGGTAGAGTACAAAAAATAAATAAGGATAATATAATACCATTTTGTAATGTTAACATTATTAGTAGTAGTTCTAAAGGTCTCTAAAACAAGGCAAACTAAATTTTTAAGCGGCAAAAAGTAGTGTTGGGAAACGTAACTATTTTGGGGTAAAAAATAACGGTTAACGGAAGGACTCAATGTAACACCCCAAAACGTTGTGCTGATGGATCAATTAAATAGGACAGGGTACATGTAGGTAGGTATTTAAAGTAAAGTTTTAACTAACATTTGAAAATTGTATGAAAAAGTGTGAAGTATTTGGATCTTTGATGTTCACCTTCAATATCTTAATACCGAGAAAGTGCCTAGAAATAGGTAATTAATTAATAACAGAAAGAACAAGTGCTTCTTGGTTTTGTTAAGAGTAATTATTTACCAACCTTTATAAAACCCCTAGTACCCATTTGATACGTTTTTGAGAATGGAATCGTGAAAAAAATGATTGGACGAAAAATAAGTTGGTATTTCTATGGAAAGGGCTTAATGCTTATCTGTTCAATAAATAAATACTGTTAAAGAAACTAGAAAAATATGGTATCAGGGGAAATATACTTAAACTGTTCGAATCTTACCTGGTAAATCGAAAACAGTTTGTGGAAATCTCTCAAATATGCACAAATAACGGTTACGAGAGTAAATATCGATCCAAATGCAGAACAATAAAATACGGCGTACCTCAAGGCAGTGTGCTTGGACCACCCCTCTTTTTAATATATATAAATGACCTTCCCGGACACATAAACCATCCTATGGTACTATTTGCTGACGACAGCACAGTAGTAGTTCAATGTGACGATTATATGACTTATGAAAATGAAATAAATATGACATTAAATACAATTATATCATGGTTCGAAAATAATAATCTTGTTATTAATTTAGACAAAACTAAAATTATGCATTTCTACCAGAGAATTCCAAGTAAGATCCCCGATATTCAGTACCTAGGGAGTCCAGTAGAATCAACTAGTGTCGCCAAATTCCTAGGCATCGTAATTGATAATAATCTGACATGGAGATCCCAAACAGACGAAATTTGTAAAAAAATGAACACATTTGCATATGTTTTATACAAACTATCAAAGACTGTCAGTCTAGAATCTGTACTAACGGCTTATCATGGTTATGTTGCATCAACACTTAGGTATGGCATAATGTATTGGGGCAACTCCGTCGATAGAGATTTTGTATTTAGAGCTCAAAAAAAATGTATTAGATCCATGTGTGGTCTAAATAGCACCGACAGTTGTCTACCGTTCTTTAAAAGCCTAAACATTCTTACCTTACCATCACTGTACATCTACGAAACAAATATATTTGTGAAAACACATATCTTAGAGTACAAAGTAGCTTTCAAAAGTCGCTATAGAAAACTACGGGACAAAAATGAGTTAGAGCTTGAAATCACACATGGCAGAACAGCCCTAATGAATAAAAGCACTTTCTGTATGGCCACCAAAATATTTAACAAGCTGCCCGAGACATTGAAGTCGTTAAATCTGGACAAATTTAAAAGAGTACTTATGAAAATATTAAGGGTGTTGCGTTGCTAAAATCCCAAAAACGACGTATGTTTAAAGAAATTTGTTGAGGAATCCTTCCGTACGATTTCCATATAAAAAATATATGTTATACTTAAAGTCATCATAAATAATTCGTATTGTTTAAAATTTTAATAAACCTTCACATTATTTAATAAAAAATCGTAGTATGTCTTAACCTAAATCGAATTTTGTCTCTGTAACGGCTGAATAGTTCGGTATGAATTTTATACCCAAAAATACGTAGTGATGTATTTATCAATCCGTATTGTTTATTTTCTCTGATTTGTAATAAAATTTTAAAATAATAAATTATATCCCGACATTTTGAGGCAAATGCGGCGCGAGACCCGTCGCGTATACTTGGAACGCGCTGCGCCAGTGTCTCGATGACTGTTGTCACGGGTGGACTGCACGCATGTCATTACTTCACAAATAAAATTCAAAAGTTCACGTTTTTAATGTTTTCTGAATTAAAACATATTGTAAATTGTATAGTTATCAATATTTCGTAAAATAAGAACAGAAAATAAGTTTGTAAATATATTTAAAGTAGTTTGTAATTTCGTTTTGTTGTTTGCACCTATCATAGACTAAGCTGACTATGCCTAATAAACGTTAAGTGACGCGTGGCCGAGCTCTCCAAAACTATTGGTAAATTCCCTACGTTTCTTAGTGGATATTTTGGTATATAGATATATCTATGATATTATTTTAATTTTGGACTGCCTCGTTGGTCTAGTGGTCGTAAGCACGATGCTGAGCATGAGGTCCTGGGTTCGATTCCCGGGTCGGGCAAAGTGTTATTGGGTTTTTCCATCAGGAAATTATAAGTAACAGCCACGGAGTCTGGATTTGTGCCCGGTTGATGGCAATAGGCTCGCCATTATTATATGGGACTTAAACATAACTGGCGAAATGTTTGTGTACTATTAGGTACACCTCTGCCTAACCCTTCGGGGATTACAGGCGTGATGTTATGTTATCTAACTATTTTGTCTTGAGATTTTCGTTTGATGGAAGATGGAGATCTAGATGACTGATGATGTCTCGTACCTAATGATGGTCTCTCATACTACATGATACATTTTGAAGGTCTGATGAAGACCAGGTAACTGCTTATCGGTTCTCAGTCACGGAAATAGTCAGAATGCTCCAACTTTCAGCTTTTATCTCATTGAGCACGGATGCTACTACATGATACATTTTGAAGGTCTGATGATGATCAGCTAAGTGCTTATCGGTTCTCAGTGACGGATGTAGTTAGAATGACCTAGCTTTCAGATTTTATCTTATGGAGCACGGATGCTACTACATGATACATTTTGAAGGTCTGATGATGACCAGCTAAGTGCTAATTGGTTCTCAGTGACGGATATAGCTAGAATGACCTAGCTTTCAAATGTTATCGATCTGAGCACGGATGCTACTACATGATACATTTTGAAGGTCTGATGATGATCACCTAAGTGCTTATCGGTTTTCAGTGACGGATGTAGTTAGAATGACCTAGCTTTCAGATTTTATCTTATTGAGCACGGATGCTACTACATGATATATTTTGAAGGTCTGATGATGACCAGCTAAGTGCTTATCGGTTAACAGTGACGGATATAGCTAGAATGACCACCACCAGGTAAATGGCACCATCAGTCTCCAAGGCCTCTTCGAGCTCTTTCATATGAGTCCACACACGACGGTTCTACGTGGTGCCATCAATGAGATCCTATACTTACCTTCGAGTCTACCATCAGGTAGCTGGTATCATCAGTCTCCATGGCCCCCTCGAGCTCTTTCAAATGAGTCCAAACACGATGGTTCTACTCAGTGCCGTCAATGATATCCTACTAATGATACCTTCGGAGTCCACCATTAGGTACGAGACATCATCAGTCATCCAGATCTTCATCTTCCATCAAACGAAATTCTCATGACAAAATAATTAAAACGATAAAACAATTAACACCATTAAAACAATAACATACATTACATAACATCACGCCTGTAATCCCCAAAGGGTTAGGCAGAGGTGTACCTAATAGTAGGCGTGATGTTATGTATGTATGTTATTATTTTAATGATTTTAATTGTTTTATCGCTTTTAGCGATAAAACAATTGTAGCAAAAACAATTGTAGTCGTTCTTGTAGCACGGATGCTACTACATTTTGAAGGTCTGATGATAACCAGCTAAGTGCTTATCGGTTCTCAGTGACGAACGTAGTTAGCATGACCTAGCTTTAAAATTTTATCGATCTGAGCACGGATGCTACTACATAATACATTCTGAAGGTCTGATGATGACCAGCTAAGTGCTAATTGGTTCTCAGTGACGGATATAGCTAGAATGACCTAGCTTTCAAATTTTATCGATCTGAGCACGGATGCTACTACATGATACATTTTGAAGGTCTGATGATGATCAGCTAAGTGCTTATTGGTTTTCAGTGACGGATACAGTTATGATGCTACAGCTTTCTGCTTTTATCTTATTGAGCACGGATGCTACTACATGATACATTTTGAAGGTCTGGTGATGACCAGCTAAGTGCTAATTGGTTCTCAGTGATGGATATAACTAGAATGACCTAGCTTTCAGATTTTATCTTATTGAGCACGGATGCTACTACATGATATATTTTGAAGGTCTGATGATGACCAGCTAAGTGTTTATCGGTTAACAGTGATGGATATAGCTAGAATGACCACCACCAGGTAAATGGCACCATCAGTCTTCAAGGCCTCTTCGAGCTCTTTCATATGAGTCCACACACGACGGTTCTACGTGGTGCCATCAATGGGATCCTATACTTACCTTCGGAGTCTACCATCAGGTAGCTGGTATCATCAGTCTCCAAGGCCCCCTCGAGCTCTTTCAAATGAGTCCAAACACGATGGTTCTACTCAGTGCCGTCAATGATATCCTATACCCACCTTCGGAGTCCACCATTAGGTACGAGACATCATCAGTCATCCAGATCTTCATCTTCCATCAAACGAAATTCTCAAGACAAAATAATTAAAAGCGATAAAACAATTAACACCATTAAAATAATAACATATATTACATAACATCACGCCTGTAATCCCCGAAGGGTTAGGCAGAGGTGTACTAAATAGTAGGCGTGATGTTATGTTATGTATCTTATTATTTTAATGGTGTTGAGACCTCGAGGACGCCTTGGAGACTGATAATGTCATTTACCTGATGGTGGACTCCAAAGGTAAGTAAAGGATCTCATTGACGGCACTGCGTAGAATCGTCGTGTTTGGACTCATTTGAAAGAGCTCGAAGAGGCCTTGGAGACTGATGGTGCCATTTACCTGATGGTGGTCATTCTAGCTATATCCGTCACTGTGAACCGATAAGCACTTAGCTGGTCATCATCAGACCTTCAAAATGTATCATGTAGTAGCATCCGTGCTCAATAAGATAAAATCTGAAAGCTTGGTCATTCTAGCTATATCCGTCACTGAGAACCAATTAGCACCTAGCTGGTCATCATCAGACCTTCAAAATGTATCATGTAGTAGCATCCGTGCTCAGACAGATAACAGGTGGTCACGCCTACTATTAGGTACACCTCTGCCTTACCCTTTGGGGATTACAGGCGCGATGTTATGTAATGTATGTTATTGTTTTAATGGTGTTAATTGTTTTATCGTTTTAATTATTTTGTCTTGAGAATTTCGTTTGATGGAAGATGGAGATCTGGATTACTGATGATGTCTCGTACCTAATGGTGGACTCCGAAGGTAGGTATAGGATCTCATTGACGGCACTGAGTAGAACCATCGTGTTTGGACTCATTTGAAAGAGCTCGAGGAGGCCTTGGAGACTGATGATACTAGCTACCTGATGGTAGACTCCGAAGGTAAGTATGGATCTCATTGATGGCACCACGTAGAACCGTCGTGAGTGGACTCATTTGAAAGAGCTCGAAGAGGCCTCGGAGACTGATGGTGCCATTTACCTGATGGTGGTCATTCTAGCTATATCCGTCACTGTGAACCGATAAGCACTTAGCTGGTCATCATCAGACCTTCAAAATGTATCATGTAGTAGCATCCGTGCTCAATAAGATAAAATCTGAAAGCTTGGTCATTCTAGCTATATCCGTCACTGAGAACCAATTAGCACCTAGCTGGTCATCATCAGACCTTCAAAATGTATCATGTAGTAGCATCCGTGCTCAGACAGATAAAATTTGAAAGCTAGGTTATTCTAACTACATCCGTCACTGAGAACCGATAAGCACTTAGCTGGTCATCATCAGACCTTCAAAATGTATCATGTAGTAGCATCCGTGCTCAATAAGATAAAAGCTGATAGCTGGAGCATTCTAACTATATCTGTCACTGAGAACCGATAATCACTTAGCTGGTCATCATCAGACCTTCATAATGTATCATGTAGTAGAATACGTGCTCAGATAGATAAAATTTGAAAGCTAGGTCATTCTAACTACATCCGTCACTAAAACCGATAAGCACTTAGCTGGTCATCATCAGACCTTCAAAATGTATTAAGTAATAGCATCCGTGCTCAGACAAATAAAATTTGAAAGCTAGGTCATTCTAACTACATCAGTCACTGAGAACCGATAAGCACTTAGGTGGTCATCGTCAGACCTTCAAAATGTATCATGTAGTAGCATTCGTGCTCAGTTAGCTGAAAGCTCCAGCTTTCAGCTAACTGAGCACGAATTCGCATTCTGACTATTTCCGTGACTGAGAAGCGATAAGCAGTTACCTGGTCTTTATCAGACCTTAAGAATGTATCGTAGGAGTACCTGTGCTCAGTGAAATAACTAATGAAAGCTAGGTTATTACTTCATTAGTCAAAGTGTATAATTTATTATTAAATATTTTATTCATACATTGTCAGTCAGTTGTTAGCCGCGGTGCGGGTAACTCGCTCGCACAATGCCGTTACTTTCGCCAAATAGTGAGTTACCGGGCGGTTGTAGTGTTGACAAGTTAAATGAGTGCGGTCATCGTTGTAAGGAGTGTAAAGTGGTGGTTAACGAACTCTTGGCTTTCGTGACCCATAAGGTTGACACTATACCTGAGACGGGGATACTGCAGATTTGCCTTAGTACTTATTCAAGTGAGGAAGTGGAAACGGCTAGATCTATCGTGTATAAGCTGTTAGCGCCGACAAAAAAGCTTATGCGACGCAAAGATGGATCTGAACAAAGAAGCTTGCAAGAAATTATTAAGATCATTAAAGAATTTGAACCTGACAGCCTTCCAGTATTCGTAGCGAAAAATTTAAATAAGTTACCTCCGGTGACATTTGACTACGTGGATGTAACTGCGTTTTTAAAAGAAATGGCTATATTGAAAATGGACGTGGCTTCTATTAAAGCTAATAGGGATGTTGTGGCTAGTGGGACAACCTCGTCTACAGACATGGAGATATTAAAATATGAAATAGATAATTTAAAACGTATGGTTAGCGAACTTAAAGAACAAAAATGTAAACAAGTGCAGGTAGAATCAGCTGACTTTGTTACGGCGAAACGAAGCGGTCAAGTGAAGGGCACATCTTCGCGCCCGCTCGAGGCTACTGCGGAATGTAAGAAGCCGGTGAATATTACAATATCGCGCTCGCTTACACCTAATACGACTTTACCGGTAATGAGCTTGAGTTCAAAGTCGCCTGATCGTCAAATAACAGCTGATTTATCGCACACTCCGCTATACAGAGACATATTAATTGACCCAGCGCAAAAACGTACTGTCAATATATCTAAGAATGAGGATGATGATTCATTCATATTGGTGGAGAAAAGGAAGCGGAAGAAGTTTCCCAATATGAGTGGCACCGCCCTTGGCTCGACAAAACTGCGTGTGGCTCAACTGTCAACGGCCGTTTATGTGTCTCGATTAAACAAGGCAACTACCACGGATGATATTCAGACATATGTGAGTGAAATGGGCGAGAATTGTGTTAAAGTGGAACTATTAACTCAGAAACACGAGACTGAATTTGTTTCTTTTAAAGTGACCATAGATAGAAGTAGGCTAGAAAGATTCTTAAGTGTTGATTTTTGGCCTGTTGGCGTCAGATTCAGGCGATTCCGTGAGTATACGGCGAGAGGTAATAATAATCTAAATAATTAATTATGGATTGTAAGTTATCCACTATTTCAATATTGTCCTACAATTGTAAATCGATTAAACGATCAAAGCAATGTGTGCGTGAACTCACTAAAAGTAATGATATTGTGTTACTGCAGGAGACTTGGTTGCTACCTCACGACTTAAATTTTGTAAATGAGATTAATGAAGATTTTGGGTGTGTGGCCAAGTCTTCTGTCGATACTTCAGCAGGGATGTTAAGGGGTAGGCCATATGGGGGCTTAGCCATTATGTGGAACAAAACTAAGTTTCCGTATGTCTCGCCCATTACATGTAATAGTGACCGCCTTGCGGCTGTGAGAATAGCGACTGGTTTGGGATGTGTCATAGTTATTAATGTGTATATGCCTGTTGACAACGTCGATAATCTGACTGAGTTTATTGATTGTTTGGGTGCAATAAACGCAATTATAGAAGAGGGCGATGCGCAATGTGTTTATGTGATGGGCGACTTTAATGCGCACCCTTCTGCTAAGTTTGGCCTTGAGTTGATTAAGTTCTGTGCAGATATGGAGTGGGAATGTGTCGATTTTAATTTGCTTGGATTAGATTCAGAAACTTTTACGTTTATGAGTGAGTCACATGGGTGTCGGCGGTGGCTGGATCACTGCATCGCAACTAAGGCTGCTTGGGATACTGTGATGGCGGCTGACGTCATACATGACGTCATGTGGTCTGATCACTACCCCTTGCGAATTATTTGCGATATATCCTGTTTAAATGTTGAGACGGCTTTCGCCGATACCAGTAACCACCAAAAGGGAATTAAATGGGGCAAGCGTACCAAAGACCAAATTAATGCATACCAAACACATTGCTCTAATAAATTATGTGATGATTTTAAAATGTTTAAGTGTGACTGTGATAGCAATATAAACTGCGAACATTATGACAAATATTGTGAATCAATTGACTTGTATTATTCGTATATCGTTGATACATTGCAGACTGCTGCTGTACTGAGTTCTCGTTTAGGTGAACAGAAGCTATGCAAAAAGGTGACTGGATGGAACTACCATGTGCGGGACTATCATCAAACTGCCAGGCTCCATTTCAAGGTTTGGGTGGAGGCTGGAAGGCCTTTACAAGGCATGATTTTTGAAAACATGCGTAATAGTCGTTCTATGTTTAAAAATAAAATAAAATGGTGTCAGAAAAATGAGGATTCCATAAAAATGAATATTTTAGCCTTGCACAGAAGAGAAAAAAAATTTGTTAAGTTTTGGAACGCGACTAAAAAGTTTAATTTTAAACAGAGCCTCCCTGTCTCTATGGATGGATTGCAGGAACCAAGCAAAATAGCCAATTTGTTTGCTAGTAAATTTAAAGTTGACCCGCTGCAAGTCGATTGTAAACTCAGCAATGAAACCATCGTGTCTGAGCCACTGCCACCTTTTACGCTTGACGAAGTGATCTCAGCAGTGAGGAATATGAAACGTGGTAAGTCACCAGGACACGATGGTCTCAGTGTGGAGCACCTTGTCTGGGGAAGCGCCAACTTGTTTCCACATTTAAGTGAGCTTTTTAACTTGTGTTGTAAATACGTCTACTTGCCGAAACTTTTAATGAGAACTGTGGTAGTTCCGATAGTCAAAAACAGGACGGGTGATTTGAGTGCATCTGGTAATTACCGACCTATCTCACTCGGTACGGTCATTGGCAAGGTTCTGGAGCGTCTCTTACAGCCTCAACTGCAAAATAATATAAAAATCGATGATGCACAGTTTGGTTTCCGACCCGGGCTCTCAACGGACTCTGCGATTATTAGCCTTAAGAGTACAGTAGCCTACTACACCCACCAGAGAACCTCAGTGTATGCTTGTTTCCTAGACCTGAGCAAAGCTTTTGACCTGGTTAATTATGAAATCCTCTGGGACAAACTAAAAAAGTCGCAAGTACCACACCGAATCGTAGATCTGTTGAGATTCTGGTACGGGGGCCAAACTAATCAGGTTAAATGGGGTGACACTCTATCCAGCAGTTATACGCTGGACTGCGGTGTACGTCAAGGTGGGTTGACTTCCCCGGACCTTTTCAATCTTTATATCAATGGTTTGATTGAGGAACTCAGGAGGACCAAAGTTGGATGTCACCTAGGCAATGTCTGCGTGAATAGCTTGAGTTATGCTGATGACATGGTTCTTTTGAGTCCCTCGATCAAAGGCTTGAGGAAATTGTTGTCTGTCTGTGAGCATTATGCTAATGCTCATGGACTCAAATACAACGTTCTGAAAACCGAATCCATGGTATTTAGGTCTGGGACGGGTCCGGGGAACATACCCAGTCTTTCTCTGAATGGTGCTATTATAAAGGTTGTAAAGCAGTTTAAATACTTGGGGCACATTTTAACTGATAAACTCCATGACGACTGTGACATAGAAAGAGAGCGTAGGGCCCTCTCAGTTAGGAGTAACATGCTCGCACGCAAATTTGTGAAGTGCACCAGTGACGTTAAAAACACGTTATTTAGAGCCTATTGTCTGTCAATGTACACCTGCCAACTATGGTGCAATTTCACAAAAAAGATGTACAACTCACTAAGGGTTCAGTACAATAACGCTTACCGAACCCTTATGAAACTGCCAAGGTACTGCAGTGCTTCGAGCATGTTTGCAGACGCGAGGGTTCCTGATTTCTACGCCATTATCAGGTCGAGGGTAGCGTCTTTTTGGCAAAGTTTGAGACGCTCCAGTAATAGCATTTTGAGGGTTGTCTCGTGCAACCTGACAAGCCCTATATTTGTGCACTGGATTTCTGTTCACCTAAGCGGGAACAGAAAATGATGGTCTTTAATGAATTTTATTGATGTTTAATATTTTTAATGATATTTTAATGTGTTTTTTACTGGAATGTCATTATGATTAGTATTTATTATTATTGACATTTTGATGAGTTTTTTTTAAATGTGTTTGTTATTTTGGTATGTTATAATGATTTTTATTTATTATTGACATTTTATTGATTTTTGTTTATTGATTTGAATGATTTTTGTGATTTTGTGATTAGTATAATTCTCTAAATATGGGTATTTTTGCCTGAAATAAAACACAATTTATTTATTTATTTATTTATTTTTATTGTACTCCAAGAGGAAAAAATATGTTAGGCAAATACGATTACCACTCTGCGACACGTTTCTGTTCTTTGGTACGTTTTTCTGTAGTACAGTTGTTTGCCGGTAGGGGCCGAAAAGTAAACAAAAGCCAGTACAGAGGTCAAATCGTCAAAGTCATCCACTGCTGTGTTCCCCTTAATCGATAAATGTTACTACTCGCTAAAGGACTATTTGGATGACAGTTCTATAATCCCTCCTAAAGATAATAAGTATTAGGATCTATTTTGACATTACTGTATTTATTTTAGCTAATCGACATTTCAATCCATTGACATTACTCTAATACATTTTACTGACATTTAACATTTATGTACTACCTTAGATATTATTGTTGACATTGCAGGAATGGTTTATTGATTTAATAATTGATAAATAATTGATTTAATAATTGCTTTGACATTTCTGTATTAATTTTTAATTTTATGATTGACATTATTTTCTACAATTTTTATTTTTATTACTTATCTTACATTTTTATTTTTGTTATTTCTTAATTTTTATTGTTGTAAATATTTATGGATCGCTTAATTCTTGTTTTTTATAATTTTATTTGATAGTAGTATAATTAAAAGCACGTAAATAGTGCATATTTAAATGTAAAATTAATGATCATATTTGTACGCCAAATGGCAAAACATAGAGCTCATATGAACATGTAACACCTCTTTGTAACAACCTATGTTAACAAATAAACAATCTGAATCTGAATCTGAATCTGAAGGTACGGTCAGCCAGCAGTCGGTGATTTTATTTTTGTCTTAGTCATAATTGCCACTTACTTCCGCAAGTAAATTATAACCTCCTTTTTTAGAAGTCGGTGGAATAGGTAGTTAACAGTTTCACATTCATCTGCCTAGTTTATTCCCAACTATGTTGGGGTCGGCTTCCAGTCTAACCGGATGCAGCTGAATACCAGTATTTTACATGGTGCGACTGCCTATCTGACCTCCACAACCGAGTTAATACTGGGTAATACGATACCCTTTGGTAAGACTGGTTGCCAGACTTTCAGGTCTCTGACTACCTGTAACGACTGCCAAAGATCTATATATGGCAGCCGGGACCAACAGCTTAACGTGCTTTCCGAGGCACGGAGGAAACTCGGTATGTAATGGGCGGTCACCCATCCACAGACCAACCCAGGCAAGCGCGGCTTAACCTAAAGATCGACCCGAATGGCAGTTATTATTAAACCACGAGCTTAACATTACAGAATAAATAATAGTACTGAACAACTGATTACTAATATTTGTTGTACTCAATACTTTCTATTATTTATACTGAAAAACGGGATATCTATCATGTTTACTTATTGTTTCGAGTTCCCGATATTTCGGCGCTGTTACAAGCACCATGATCACGGATAAACTGAAGCCATTGTGGGTGAATGTTTGTTGTTTCAGTATAAATAATAGTGTCTTTAAACAGGCTCCGAACCCAGATTGGTCGCAGCAAAGAAAACTTGCTGAGGTGGAGACACATATATGACTCTGCACTGGAGTGTAAATGTGGTGCTGTTCCTCAAACAATGGGGCACTTAATATCGTACCCTGCCTGTCCTGCTAGTTGTTCACTACAGGAACTGATGGACGCTACCGAAAGCGCCAAACTAGTAACTCAATTCTGGGCCGACACAATTTAAATTGCCATCGACACGCTAAGAAGAAGATAGTGTTAGTGACCATGTTAGTATAGATTTCAATACTTTCTGTCTATTTTTTTATATGCAGACGTCATGCAATCTTATTGGTATTTGTATAAGTGACTTTATATGTTTGTGAACGCACCCACGATACAGGAGAAATTCCTAGTGTGGGGCAACGTTTTTTAAAAAAAGAAAAAAAAAACTGCAGACAAATAAATACTTTTTCTTTCTTACTGTTATACTTAGTTTTCTACCCGGCCGTGTCGGATTTAAGTACCAAACTCCCAACGGACTATGAGAGCGTGGGAAGCGAGACTGCCCCTGTACCTACATACTTGGCTGATATACACTTTGTGCTCTATAATTTCCAGCGTCGTCGTTGGCTAGGCTCGCTGAGATTAAAGCCCGGGTGACACGAGGCTAGTATTTTGAAGCTAGGATAGTAAGCTAGTAAGGGGTCACTAGCTTGGTTTCTAGCTTACCTACTAGCCTGGATTGTAACCAAGCTAGTGCTGTCTACACGAAGCTAGGAAATTTCAAGCTAGTCAAGTCAGTAGTGAGTTGTGCTTAACCTGATAACACGTATACGTAAAAATGAACAGTGTGCGTAAGAGAAAAGCAATTCTACTAAGAAAGTTAATTCGGAAGTTGTGTCAACATGCGCTAGATGAAATATTAGCTCTGCTAGAAGAAAAGCGTACTTGGACAAGACCCTGGATCTTAAGAAGACATAGTCATGGAGCATCTGCATTACTTTTAAAAGAACTGCGATCTGAGGATTCCGGCGAATTCAAGAGTATTTTGCGAATGACACCTAATATTTTTGACAATTTACTGAATCTAGTGGGACCACAAATACAAAAATTAAATACTAATATGAGAGAAGCCATACCGGCTAAAATAAAATTGGAAATAACTCTAGATTTTCTATCATCTGGTGTCAATTACAGGAAGTTAAGTCACATGTATCGTGTTTCAAGATCTACTATATCTAGATTTATACCAGAAGTTTGCAGTGAAATTTATAAGGCATTAAAGAAAGATATACAGGTATGTAGAATTTTATTTATTTCAAATTAAAGTAGGTACTTTTACGCTTACATAAATGGCGAGATTAAATTCTAAATTACAAAATGAGAAATCATAAATGACGACAAAATGTACGTTTACGCTACATAAATGGCGAGAAATGTATCAAGCATTTTGAAATGCTTGATAGATGGGATCTTCATCTTGCTCCAACTCTTGCTGTGGTGGCGGATGGATGATGGGTTCATCACGTTGCTCAGTCTGTTGTAGTTGTGATGGTGGATTAGTGTAGAGTGGACTTGCTGCAGAACTATTGTAAGAAAATGTGGTTGACATATTGGAGTCTGAAGAATTGATAGGTGACTGGTACGAAAATGTAGTATTTCCGAAGTTTAAATCATACATCCGACAGCGGGATAGTGTTGCGTTGATCTGATCCCTAGCTAAAATGGCCTGTCCGGGTGAAAGCTTTTTCAACTGACTTGCTACATATTTTGCAAATATCTCATGTTCATCCAGCTCTGGTTCCTGAAATTCTCGTGAACTGTTTAAATCCTCCTTAATCACCTTAATTTCATTTATCAATGAACTCACTTGCGAAACCTTCCGTTTCTTAAATTGCGGAATGTTACTTCCGGGGGAAATAAATTTAGAAGTTTTATCTTGAATAGACGACATTTCGCTTGCAGGTTGAGACATTTCAACTGTCTTTTCTGACAGATTTTCTGCTACGGGTGGTTCTAATGACTGACTGTTGCTTGCACTGTTGTCATCTTTATTATTGTTTGGAGAATCTTGATTGTTCTGAAAATAAAAAATTTGTTAAAAATATTGTTACAGATTCCAACTACAACTGAAGAATGGGCAGCTATAGAAAATGGTTTCAGAGTGAAATGGAACTTTCCAGCGTGTTATGGCGCCGTCGACGGGAAGCATGTTCAAATCATAGCTCCTGGCAACAGTGGAAGTTTGTTTTTTAATTACAAAAAAACATTCAGTATTGTTCTTATGGCTATTGTTGATTACGATTATAATTTCATTTATATTGACGTCGGCGCCTGTGGAATGGCATCTGATGGAAGTGTTTTTAGGAATTGCTCCATATATAATCAACTAGAAAATAACCTTATACCACAAGGCGGAGTAATTTTGGCGGATGCTGCATTCCCATTAAAATCGTATATTATGAAACCGTACCCAGGTGACAATTTAACACATGAAGAAAAAGTATACAACTACCGGCTAAGTAGAGCCAGAAGAACTGTAGAAAATGCCTTTGGCATATTGGCAAGCCGATTTCGTGTTTATCAAAGACCAATCGCAGTTGACGTAAAAACAGTAGACAAAATTGTACTAGCATCATGTGCTCTGCATAATTGGTTACGAAAAGAGCAAAAAAGCACTTATTGCATTAGTAGTGATGTCGACCAAGAAGACATTGAAGCGGGAAACATTATTCCCGGTTCATGGAGAATGGAAAATTTATGTTTACCCAGTATCAGTCGACAGGGAAGTAACCACTCTTCTCTGTCAGCTATCGAAAAAAGGGAGAAATTTAAGAGATATTTCAACAATGATGGAGCAGTACCATGGCAAGCAAGAATGATTCGTTAATTCAGACAAAACTACAAGAAAAATTAAAAATGCCGACGATTATTAATATTTCAATAAGTACTTTTAAGGTAAATAATTGTAAAGAGTAAATAATATTAAAATAACTTACCGAAGTTTTTCTCTTCATTGGCACCTTTTTTATGAAATTATGCATTTCCTCAAACCAAATAATTTTTGGCTTATAGACTTCTGCAGTTCCTGCTCCAGACCTCTCAGATTTTTCTATCTTTGTTAATTCTTGACAATATGTAGCTCTTAGATTTTTAATTTTCTTTTTAATCTCTTTTATCGACATTTCTATTCCATCTTTATTTAGTATGTCGCGTATTTTTTCTAGTGACGAGTCTCACATTTGCTTGTCCTTGTAAGATGGAATACTTGCATTCCACAAACATTCCTCTTCTCTGTACAATTGAACGAATTTTAAATTAATTTCGTCCGCTAATTTCGGCATTTTAACAAATTGCACGCACTCTCACCACGCTCTCCGACTGCACACTAGCTTAGGTTCGCTAGCTTCGCGGTTGACACGAAGCTAGTAACGAAGCCAGGATAGTAAAACGGGTGGTGGGGGGCGCCTACTAGCTTGAAAAATAGAACCCCAAGCTATTAAAACTATCCTGGCTTGAGGCACTAGCTTGCTAGCTTCCACACTAGCTTACTAGCTTGTAAACGAAGCTAGTTCCGTCTACACGAAGCTAGTGTCACTAGCTTACTAGCTTGGCAGCACTAGCTTGGCTCACTAGCTTGATTTACTAGCCTCGTGTCACCCGGGCTACTGCCATGTTTGACAACGGCCAGGACGTAATTAATAATTATACTTACCTAACTATTTATAGTTCTCTACTAACTAAAGCAAGCTGCAGTAATTATTATCACTTTGCCTGATAAATCGCCGGGTCAATAACCTCAGACATCGTATGACATTATTTCAATAACCCTCCTTTTGGACGTCACCGCAGTCGGGTAAAAATAGCTTATTGATTAAAATGTTCCAGACACAATTGGAAGGAATGAAGAAAATTAGGAACAGAAGTTTTACCGTTGAAATGGACGGCTACAACCTGCTTTATAAAACAGGTGTACCTACCTGTGTACTTAGTAATTCTCATGCAAATATAGTGAGGAAACCGTCTTAACGCAAACTAAAGAATTGACTGCATACGTATTTGTTACCAGTGAGCGTTCCCCTTCCCTTTAAGATCTTAACAATGGGCTTAGATAACACGTTAAACCAAGAGTTTCTCTTACTTATATATTCACGTCATTTAACCTTTCATAGAAGGTATTAAACATCTACACAAAATCCCTTTTTATGTAACATTCTCCAGGGCGTCCAGGTAGCCGGTATATCCATTTATAGAAATGATCAATATAAACAACATAGCAGCGCGACGTTGCCGCTCTTACATCGAAAACAATCCACCGTCTCTCTAGATATCCAAAGAAAATGTTAACATAAACCGTACAATTCGTTAACCGATAAATAAGCTTACGGTTACGGCATAAGAGTGTCCCTTCACTAGCAACGCGCGGGAGATGTGACGTTTCAAAATGGGAACGCGATGTAAACAAAAAAGTTCCGCAGATGAAACTGAACCTTGGAACACTTGAGATAGACTACAAAATCCAGTGTTTTCAAAATCAAAGATGGCTGTTTGGGCTGTCGAGTTATATCGTGTTGAAAATCACGTAGTGCTCAAACTGCTCGCAGTTAAAAAGGTTAAAAAACAGATTGAAGGCAGAATGGAATTGCGTCGTCATAATAATCAACAACGACATTTTTAAATGGAACCTAGCACCTAACCTACCTACTGGAAGAATTAATATTTGGTAACTGATTGTAATGTTATAATTAAAAAGTCATTAAGTAACATAAATTACTATGTACTTTTTGATTGCTCAGTCTAAAATAGGCCAAATACATTAAAAATCCGGTCGAACACAAACAAAAACAAGGCAATGAGGTAGCAACAGAAAGGGAGGAACACCTGATTTCCCCCCCCCCCCTACCCTATCTACTTCTATACAAAACGTCCAGAATCACCAGACACGCGGCGAAAACTGGAACTATATTTCTAAACTGAATTTATCGCGTTTTATTAGACAAGTAACGCCACCCTGGGATGTCAAGTTAAAGTGGTCACCCAAGTGATGTCTGTTTTTGTTGTCATGTCGACAACTTTTAAGGGATGGGGCTAAAAGTTACGCCATTGAGTTCCATTCATTCTATTTTTGTCTTTAGCTATTTTTTTGGGGGCAAAATGTCGTAAGGGGAATTTTAGAGATCAAGGTGTTCTAGCTTCAGGTTGATTAAGGAAATATTTAAATAAGTAGGTAATGTACATGACATAACATCACGCTTGTAACCCCCGGATAGTTAGGCAGAGGTGTACCTAATACCTTTTCAATAGGGGGCGAGCCTACTGCCATCAACAGGGCGCAAAAGGGATGTTTACTGACTCAAAAAAATATGATTCTAATTAGTCCGTCTGTTACGATTATCGAAAAATATTAGATAGGTACGTATTTTTTAATCAAATCAATAAAAATTGACGAACATAAAACGCGTCAAAGATTTGAGTTGTGATGTCACTCACCGGTAAAAAATGTCATAGTAATGTCTTAGAATATGACGTACCACGCTATTTTAAAAAGCACTGTATCGTCTTCATTGTTTGTTTACGTGAAAAAATAAAAAATACGTGTCCAATATTTTTTGGAAATCTATCTGACGGACTAATTCGATAATTTTTTGTTACCTACCCTAATCCAGACTGCACCTGCTACTGAGAAATTCCTGATGAAAAATCCTAGTGGTCGCAAGTGCATGAGGTCCCGGGTTCGATTCCCGGGTCGGGCAAAGTCTTATTGCGTTTTCCATCAGGAAATTTTGAGTAGCAACCACGGTGTCTGGATTTGTGACCGGTTGACAGCAAAAGGCTCGCCCCCTATTACATGGGACCTAGAACCAGGGTTGTGGAGGTCAGATAGGCAGTCGCTTCATGTAAAATACCAGTGTTCAGCTGCCCAACTGTGTTGGGGTCGGGGTTCAGTTAGACTAGAAGTTGACCCCCAACATAGTTGATAAAAGGCTAGGAAGATGCGTTTACTTATTAAACACTAGCTGATGCCCGCGGCTTCACCCGCGTCCCGCGTGGATGTTCGGTCAAATTATATACTAGAACCTTCCTCTTGAATCACTCTATCTTTAAAAAAATCCGCTTCAAAATCCGTTGCGTAGTTTTAAAGATTTAAGCATTCATAGGGATGTAGGGACAGAGAAAGCGACTTTGTTTTATACTATGTAGTGATGATAATAGCGAAATATAGATGTACTCGGTGTACTAATAGGTACACCTCTGCTTTACCCTTAGGGGATTACACGCGTGATGTTATGTTATTTTGAGTCGAGAAAAAACTAATTTAGGTATGAATAGTTTCTATAATTTACTCTATAGTTTGCAATGATACTACAAAACTCAATCGTGCGTAACGCGCCTAAGGTTGAAAGTTGAATGGAAATGATAGTGTCCGACTTGGTAAAACCTATTTCTTGATAATTATAATACTTGGGTTTACTACAGTGAGCACATGCAATTTGACCTTCAAAGTTACAATACACCGTAAGCACGACATTTTTAAAGATATCAACAAGACAACTTTTATTGCCAACCTAAAGTATTTTAATAGAATTTTGTTGTCAAATGTGTCAGTCTATGCATTACCTATAGAGTTAAAAAAAAAGGTTTCACGGGCTTAGGTACGGCGCAGAAAACACAGATCATACTAATATTTATTCTTAAATAAGCTGATTAGTAGTGTACTTGCATTTTGATTATGAACATCAAGAATCATGTTCAACCATCGAGTTTCAAGATACGATAAAAAAGCCCCATGGGAAGAAAATACTTTCTAAACTTAGTATTTGTACAATGGAGACGTACACCTAGCGCCATCTAGAACTTGACTTACGAACTAACGGTCATAAGAGGAACAAAAATGTATTGAAATACTTTTTTTTTAGGCGAATCCTGGAAGCAGGGTTATGTGCTTGACCTGTAAATATGTGTGTCCGTATCTTTGTTCCCTCGTAACTCCTAAACGGATGAATTTGGATAAATCATAGGGCGTTGCATTCGTATTGTTAACGCAAGAGTTACCTACTGGCAACAAAATAAATTTAAAAAAAATGCTCGATTTGGGGCTGCATATTTTGGAGTTCGGAAAATAAAATGTGCCTTTTTTTTTGGTTTTCAGTTTTTCAATCGAGTTTTTTAACGAAGTATTGTCAATAGACTAGACGCCTTGGTTGCTTTACTTGCTTTTACTGACAATGCGTACGTTAAATCAGTTTTGGGAGTCACAATTTGTGACTTCAAAACTATGGACCGTATTATTAAGGTTGCACAAGCCGACGGCTCGAACTCGTTGCCGGGCGTGGCTAATATGCATGTTATTTGGTAATGTTTTTAATTTATCTAGTTTTATTCATTTATCTAGTTTTTCTCTATTTATTTACATATTTATTTATTTATTTAGTGAACTATACGACGATTTATAACGAAAATGAGCGCGTGAAATTTCATAAATTGACCTTTGGGCGTATAGATATTATGGAAAAACTACTGGATGTATCCACTTAAAACAATTTATTTGAACTTTTGAATAAATTATCTATCCCTGTATGGTTTCACTTTTTCCATTTTCATTCTACATAAGTTATTTATTTACGCTGAAAGATGAGTTCAAATAAGTGTTAAAATGTGGAAGTTTCGACGCTCATAACTTCTAAACCAATGATTTTTTTCCAATTCTGCTTCCATACAGGGCTAGATAATGACAAAACCAGTTGATACAATTTTTAGTTTTGAATCTTCACCGTGAAACAGACGAGTAATCACCATACTACGTTTGTATGGAAGAATGACCGGCTAGTTCAACCTTAAGTACTTAAACAAATTATTGATATTGTATGATGTATTTTTGTAACGAATGTTAAAGATATTAATTTATAACAATGTAAACTTTATTAGCAACAATGTTTGTTTTAGATCGTATTCAACAACATCATAATTAGATCAACAACGTAAATAATATACGCTTTATTATGGTTTTATATTATTATTAGGCCTGTACTGTTTGTACATGAACACCTCACATCAAGCTACCTGAACTGAACTGTCAAATTTTCCAAACCTACCATAGAGGTATCTAACATTTCAGTAATAAAGTTGAAAATCAATTAAATAAATTTGACAGATAGAAGTAATTTAATGTGATTTGATGTGTAGAAAACAAACGATACTTTAGATAACGTAATATAGATATAACGTAGGTTTTTATGTTTTTTCTCAGACCAAGCAAAGTTATAAGAAAAAAAGCCTTTTTTGCTTGGTCTGAGATGTTTCATAAAGGTAACTGTATATAGTTTTTAACGATACGATCACGTTATTACTATTAGTATCTATATATAACTAAAAATACCTTTTGGAACCACCTCAGCTTCTCGCCTCGCCTTCTGTTGAGCTTCTACTTGCGTAAAAGCTTTCAGGTGCCTTTTTTTCAAGTGTGCTTTAAGGTTACCCGTTGTTCCTTTATAACTGTACATGCCTCGACATATTCGACATCGTGCCTTGTTATCGGCATTCAAAATTTTATCAAAATAGTCCCATAAAGCACTAGTATTATTTCGCGACATTTTCAACAATTGTTTGTACCCGATACAATAAATTATTTACTGTTTTTAAACAACACTATGGTTTGATATATTATATCCTTGTCTTTTATCACAGATTTTTTCACAGAAACACGGTCTTCAGTTTAAAATAATTAATTGTTTGCATAGTAATAAAGATATCGTAACTATATAAAACAATATACGATTTTATAGTTCACCGTTTAGTAAGCGTTATACAGGTTATTCTAAAAAGGCGTTATCGAGATGACGTTATCTGTCACTGTGACGTTATCCGTCCAAAAACGGAGAGTTGACAAGTGCTACTTTATAACACATCGCTACTTATACAAAACCATCGATGTAATTTAAAATGGGTAAAATTAGTTGATTATCAGTCTCAGTGCAGAAGTCATTGCAAGATGCGTCACTACTTCACTAGTTTTAAATGAAAAATTGATAATATCAAACAGAAATAGGTACATACCTTCGGGATCAGTTATTTCCACATTACTATCCCAGTCCACTCGATTAAAAACTTTTGGATGTTTTCGCATAAGATGGTTCTTCAGGTTACTGGTGGTAGAATAATAAGAATACACATTGCTACAGAGTCTACAAGTAGCTTGTTTTTGTTCTGGTTGTCTATCAAAATAGTTCCACAGCGGTGATGAATGTTTATTTCTAGGCATAGTTTATAACGTTACGAACACAATTAACAGTTATTAATCACAATCACAAACAAACAGTTCTTTCACGTCGCGATGAACTGTTCCTTTTTCGTTATTCTTCATAACCTACAAACTTTGACGTTTGTTTTGCGGTTTCTGAATACGAGTCTTTTGACACTAAGGTAAATATTGTTATCATATTTGTTATCTTTCATTATTTATTGATCTATCTCAAGTGCTTGATAGTTTATCATAAAAAAATCTAATTAAAATAATAGAAAAGCCTCCTTTTCATTGTACCAACACCAAAATTGAAAAAAAACTGTTTTACAACATTGCTGATTCTATGGTTACAATGGACGACTTATCGCTGATAGTGTTGTAAGTATATCGCTATCATCGATCAGTCCTCCATAAATACGTGATATTTGCACAAAATTGTGGCGTCCAAGGAGTTTATATACTAACTGGAATGTGCATGTGCAACTGAGGAGCGTTCCGAGCGAGATTACCTCGAAAGTGGATGTCATCTCTTTCTAATAAGGTGTCCAAAAATGTTGTACTAACTTTTGGGACAGCTATTGTTGTTTTAACTTTCTAGCACCCAGCTCCTCGCTCTGCATTGGTAACAATAAAAAAAAATTGCAATGGGATAGGTTTATGATGACAAAGACAAATAAATTTATTGGTAGGATCAGGATACGGTAGGCACATGGTACAAATAACTTGATACTAATATGAACATTTTAATTTAGTAGGTATCTTAATTTTAGTTAAGTATTTTTGTATGCACATATACCTAACCCTAACTTACATACACCCTAATGAAACTTATATTCCTGGAAGCTGGCTTCCCAAGACTTGCTCTTATGTTTTCAAATTTTCCCTGTCCTAATCCCAATTTACTCGGGGTGGCTTAGCATGTCTTCTTCTTCCATACTTCTCTATTTCTCGTCATCTCAGCAGTCACCTCCTTTCTAGCCATATCATCCTTCATACAGTCCAACCATCACTTCTTCGATCTTCTCGTAGGTACTCTTTGCCAGATTCGTTTAAAAAAACTTTTAGCAAATTAAGTTAGATTAAAATTGCTTATTAGCTTTATTAGGCTAGATTGTAATATAATAAACAAATAAAAAAAAAATATATATAGATTCGTTTAAAAGAAAAGAACCAACAAAAAAAGACGTAATTTTGTGTTAAAAGTTTATTCATTCAATAAAATAATTGTTTTATTAGTTATTATTAGTTGTATCATTTATACAAATATATAGTACTGTAATATATTACATACTTACCTATATTTACTTACAGTCCATTCAGGATCATATAGTATGTTTGTTACGCTACTAATAGGGTAGTTAAATAAAAAAATCTAATTAGTCCGTCAGATAGATTTCCAAAAAATATTGGACACGTATTTTTTCTTTTTTCACGTAAACAAACAATGAAGACGATACAGTGCTTTGAAAACTCGTGTGACGTCATATTCTAAGACATTAGTATGACATTTTTTACCGATGAGTGACGTCACGACACCCCACTCAAATCTTTGACGCGTTTTATCTTCATCAATTTTTATTGATTTGATAAAACAAGAAATACGTATCCAATATTTTTCGATAATCTAACAGACGGACTAATTAGAATCATATTTTTTTTAATCAGTAAACATCCCTATTACAATCTATAGATTAAACGAAAATCACTGTTCAAAGTCGCCACGTATACAGGGTGTAAATCAACCCATCACACAGTCGTCAACCAAGCATTCTGTACATCAAACTAAGTACCCCTACGCAAAAATTATTGCCAGGAAACGCCTTTTTTTTTTGGGGTAAAAAATCACATTTTACTGTAAATCTCAATGTAGCACAGTTAAAACATTGTGCTAGTGGATGCTTTGAATAGTAAACGGGTTATGGAGGTAATTCAAGTAAAGTTATAACTTGAAAAAATAGTACCTACATATAAAAAAAAAACGGCTGTGAAAACTTTGTAACTTTGACCCCCAATATCTCCGTAACTAGGGGGTTCCCAGGTGTGGTCTAGAACAAAAAAAATGGTGGCAGTGACTTGTAAAACAAGTTCCATTCGGCTTTGTTAGGGTACTTTTACACCCTTTAAAGATAGAATATCAGCTTTGAATCTTATAAGAACTCATTATCATGTACAACGGATATCTTCAACTTATGTCTAGGCCACACTAGTGTGATAGGTAGCGTTGGAGGCGCATGTCCGGCCGTGTCCTCGTCACTGTCCGGTTCGGAGTCCGAGTCAGCCAGTTTTGAGAAGCTGGACACTTGCGTGGACATGTCCACGGCTAAGTCCTTCGGGATCACTACCTGTGGAATAGAGATTCAAAATCAAAACATTTATTTCAAGTAGGCCAGTTACAGGCACTTTTGAATAGTCGAACAAATACTAAATAAACTAAGCTACAGTCCCAGTCACAAGGCATAATAACTGTGAGTGTACTGTAGTTGCTCATTCCAAAGCGTTGGTCTCATGAGAAGAACGGCAAGAAACTCCATGGACACTCTTTTAAATCAGAATATTGTTACAAAACCTTGGTTACATCATTCATGTTGAGATGGTATATTATGTGAGAACGATGTAGCATGATGTGCACGATAAGTGTCCACAGTAAAGTCAAAAACGACGATTCAAAAATAAAATAATAATTCAAACAAGCCGTGGCAGCTACGAGGTGACCAGTCACAACTGACAGCACCCGTTTACGAGCATGACGCATTGATCAGCACCATATTTAGATAGTTATTCGAATTTGTGGTTTAAGTGGGGCCCTATGAGAATACCTGCGCGGTTACTTTTAGCTTGTGTCATCCCACTACTGGGCATAGGCCTCCCCCAATGACTTCCAAATTTTTCGATCAGGGCCAAGTAATTAATTCAAGCGTTGCTTTTGTTATCGATGTTATATTTGTCAAAAATGTTACAGCACTATGCTGAAACAGAGCCCTATTGGTCTCGCACGGGATCAACTTTAGTTTAATGGAGGGCTTATTTTTAACCT
Source organism: Diarsia brunnea (assembly GCA_949774965.1). NCBI lineage: Eukaryota > Metazoa > Arthropoda > Insecta > Lepidoptera > Noctuidae > Diarsia > Diarsia brunnea. Next base: position 1,124,818 of record OX459025.1, on the reverse strand, counting down.
TTTCTTTTTACATTTTGTTTTGTCCTGTGTGCGACTAATAAAGACCAAAAAAACCAAAAAAAAAAAACAAAAAAAAAAAACAATTTTTTTTTTAAATAAAAACAAAAAAAAAAACCTAAAATAAATACCTTTCTTTTTTATCGTTTTTTGAATGAGAAAATGGCAGCGTATTTGGTTCACACCAGAAAAAAAGCCTTAGAACAGCTATGAACCAGGGCCGAACTAGAGCTGATAAAGTCTAGTACAAAGCTATAAACTTACTTGCAGCCAGGCATTAGTAGCGGCGTAAGGTGTGTTGTGTGTGGCGGCGGCGCCGGGCAGTCGTGGCGGCAACACCGTGACGGCCGCGCCACAGCCACGCCACGTGAAGTGCGAGCCGTGGGACACGCGGCCGCTGGAGGGACAGAATTAGAATAAGAATAAATTATTTATTCTTAACATAGGTAATAATTTCTGACTAAAAAGAATATGATTCTGTTTAGTCCGTCAGTTAGATTATCGAAAAATTATTGGATACGTGTTTTTTGTTTTATCAAATTAATAAAAAATGACCGAAGATGAAATGCGTCAAAGATTTGAATCTTTGACGCCTTTGTCATTTGTGGGGGCTTCTGACGTCACTAGCCGGTAAAAAATGTCATACTTGCCGTCTTCATTGTTTGTTTACGTGCAAAAAGAAATAATGTGTTCTTTTTTGGAAATCTATCTGACGGACTATATCGATTTTTTTTGTTAACTACCCTATTGACTGTTGCGGTGCACGTTGCGGTTTCGATGGCTGCGAAACCCACGATACAGGAGATTCCTATTGTACGGCAACGATTAAAATAACCCTCCTTTTGGGCGCGCTGCAATCGGGTAGAAATCGCCAGTTATAATTTTAAGAACCATATAAGAAGTGCCCGAGACCTTTGTCAGCGTGAAAATTATCATAAAATATTACTTCCCGGATTTTTCACAGAACCCTAATTATTTTTCTGAAATAAAAGCACCCTTAGGACAAGTCAATCAAGGTTTGTATCGACATTAGCCATAAGCATTTACTTAGTTAATATACAAACAATTTAATATAAAAACCAGTTACTATACAAACACGTTATTATACAAACACGTTATTATACAAACAAGTTACTATACAAACAAGTTACTATACAAACAAGTTACTATACCAACACGTTACTATACAAACAGGTTACTGTACTACACAAACACGTTACTATACAAACAAGTTACTATACCAACACGTTACTATACCAACACGTTACTATACAAACAAGTTACTTTACAAACACGTTACTATACAAACAAGTTACTCAAGTTACTATACAAAATGGACTACATTTGGGACAAGGGCAGGAGACAATAATAATAATGAGTTTAACTATCGCTTACTCTATGGCCAGGGGTAGTAAGCTGGCTCCTTCAGCGTTCAGCATTATGTGGACTCCATCCAAGTACTCCACGTTGGCTTCACCTCGCCAAGAGCCCTGGAAACAACCATCATATAAAAATCTATTTTTCACACCACCTGCTCGAAAATGTCAAATTATATGTCAAGCAACCTTAACCTAAAGTGAGTCATTAGTGGCCGGGGGCACAGCCGGTCAATAATGTTGTACTGGATTTCATTATGACCCGCTGGTCAATAATGTGATTTGAATTTGGAATCTCACATGCTCAGCTAAATTGGCAATATAGTACTGACAAACACCCAGAAAGAGGAAAGCCATTCTCGATACCCTTACTACGCGTGGATGATATTCTCGATTTCCTACAAAATCATAACGACTGCTTCTTCATATCGTTGCCATGTTTTCGAAGACATAATATTATTGTAAGAATAATTAGATAACTACGAACCATTTTTTAAAAGGAATGGAATAACATTAAAACTGGCATTAATAATAACAAATACCGTACCGCGCCGTAATACCGTTATAGTACTTGGCTGTAACATCAGTTAAAAGTTGTTTGTGATAATGTTACCATTAACCCGTTTGTGCATATAACTAACTAGTTCTAAATATGTTATTCTTACTGTTTGTTTATTTAATAAATACTTTGTTTTTCGTACTATGGCTATTATTTTCTCACAGTAGGTGTAAAAAGTAGAGTATCCTCCTCTGGGCTAAATGTGTCTTTGCCTTGGGCTAGCTTGAATCCCTCGCTGCATTCAGGATTCTTGTATTAACTCCCTCGCTTCGCTCGTGAGTTAAACTCTTAACTCCCTCCCTGCGGTCGGGAGTTAAATCCCGAATCCTTCATTGCGCTCGAGATTCAATATGACGCCCGTGACATAAGACACAACTTTAGCCCCTCGGTGCATAATCTACTATTTCACACCACCTGCTCGAAAATGTCAAATTATATGTCAAGCAACCTTAACCTAAAGTGAGTCATTAGTGGCCGGGGGCACAGCCGGTCAATAATGTTGTACTAGATTTCATTATGACCCGCTGGTCAATAATGTGATTTGAATTTGGAATCTCACATGCTCAGCTAAATTGGCAGTATAGTACTAACAAACACCCAGAAAGAGGAAAGCTATTCTCGATACCCTTACTACGCGTGGATGATATTCTCGATTTCCTACAAAATCATAACGACTGCTTCTTCATATCGTTGCCATGTTTTCGAAGACATAATATTATTGTAAGAATAATTAGATAACTACGAACCATTTTTTAAAAGGAATGGAATAACATTAAAACTGGCATTAATAATAACAAATACCGTACCGCGCCGTAATACCGTTATAGTACTTGGCTGTAACATCAGTTAAAAGTTGTTTGTGATAATGTTACCATTAACCCGTTTGTGCATATAACTAACTAGTTCTAAATATGTTATTCTTACTGTTTGTTTATTTAATAAATACTTTGTTTTTCGTACTATGGCTATTATTTTCTCACAGTAGGTGTAAAAAGTAGAGTATCCTCCTCTGGGCTAAATGTGTCTTTGCCTTGGGCTAGCTTGAATCCCTCGCTGCATTCAGGATTCTTGTATTAACTCCCTCGCTTCGCTCGTGAGTTAAACTCTTAACTCCCTTCCTGCGGTCGGGAGTTAAATCCCGAATCCTTCATTGCGCTCGAGATTCAATATGACGCCCGTGACATAAGACACAACTTTAGCCCCTCGGTGCATAATCTACTATATTTTATTTCACATTGGCCTACGTGGGGAGTTACAATAGAATGCTGCGTGGCGATCCCCGCACGGAACAAATATTTGTATGGCCTGCAGATAGTTGTTTCGGGTCTAGGTATTTGTATAAGTGACTTTATATGTTTATGAACGCACCCACGATACAGGATACATTCCTAGTGTGGGGCAACGTTTTTTTGAATGTCAGAAAAACAGAATTTGTGTAAGAACTTAATATGTTGCTCATCTCAAAGCGTAGATCTCTATGGAGAAGAACGGGTAAGAAACATGAGCACTCTTATAGATCAATAATTATATTTACAATTTGTTTTTTTGTCTTTTTTTTTGGAGTGTGGGAAATCGTCCAAATGACGCGTCCCGCTCTGGGCAGAGCGGTAGGGAGTGTCAGACTTCTACTGACTAAAATCAACCCATGTTCCTTCTAAGCCCTTTGTGTCGAGGCCGCGGTATCTCTTTTGAACAAACCGCAGCCCCGTCGGGCCTTCCATGTTGCTGACATCTCTTTGAGGCGCGCGTGGAACACGAACGCGCCGTCGACACGGCCTGTCGTCGTCATAAGACGGACGGACGGCGAGCTGGATGAGGAGACCCTCTGCCCAGCAGAGGAATAATGAAGGCTAACTTTATCAGTACTTAGATATGGGAGGACAGCGAGACAAGACAAGTTTACCTCCATTAGTTCAGGTATATGTGGCAACGCACGCTCCATACTTGACATTTCGAAGCTGTCTGTTGACATGTGACCTGCAATTAGACCAAATAATATTAATTATTTATAGAGGAACTCGTACCTTAATGCCTTAACCTAAAGATCGACTCGAGCAGTTGTTAATATTTAGCCAGTGATACTTAAAAATCAACTAACGCTGTGATTGTAACTGTAGCTTCATTGTATTTGTTTTTCTGACATTCAAAAGTGGGTACGTATTTGAATATCGAAGATTAAAATACCTACGCTTAAAATATCGATGTTCAAAACATCGAAAATGGAAATATCGAACGACCATAAAACCGAAACATAAAATATCGAAAGTTTATATTATCGAATGGTTAAATAACCTACGTCCAATACATCTAAAATCTAAATATCTACAAAAGTTACATCGAAATACAGATTATCGAATGTCCTAAATATCGAAGTACAAACTATCGAACGTCCTAAATATCGATGGGTACATATATTATTTGAACTTCGAAAATTAATTTTTGATGTAAGTAGTATGAGTGGAAAAAGGTTGCTTCTGCAACGTCTCCGGCGCTACGGGAAGTGCAACCCCTTCGCCCTTGCGTAACAAAGGATAGGCACCCATGTTCACCTCAGCCGCTACGGCTCCCACGGGTGCCTATGCTTTGTTACAGCGAGCGGGGGTTGCCCTCCCTTCGCGCCTCCGGATTTTTATATACACTCTAGGGGTAACAGCCAAAAGACTAGGTAAATTCGGGGTACCCTAATTCGGTTTTGGAACAATTTCGACCTATTTTAGCTATGAAAGTCAGTGTCCAGTGTACAAGCATAGGTCAATCGTGAAGGTATTATTTAGGTCTTGAAATTAAAATATATTTTTGAAAGTCAATATGTTATGCTACTAAAGTTAGTGACAGAAACGTATCGCTGCAAAATCGACTCTACGTAGTCTTGTATGCCCTACCCCTAGAGTGTAATTTAGAATCGCGTAGGCGCGGAGGGGCGCGGCAGCCCGCGAGCTGAGGAGCAGGTGGTTTTAACGCCCGCCGCCGCAGCTGAGGCTGCAACAAGCCGAAGCTGCGGTGGTGAGCGTTTAGATCATCTGCGACGTAAGGCTCGCGTGGGACTGCCGGAGCCCTGCAGCGCCGGAGCCGTGACAGAAACCATGCTTGCTTGCATGTTGCATGATTGCTGCAAGCTTGTTTGCTAGATGGTAATCTGGTACTTTAATTATTTTTACATAATAAAAACCCAAAATAAAACACATTTGTACGCAAATGTACAATATAACCACTGCGATCATTTTTTTGTTCTAGACCATACCAGGGAACTCCCTAGTTACGGAGATATTGGGGGTCAAAGTTACAAATTTTTCCCCAAAAAAAAAAAAACCTTTCCCGCAAAAAATTTTGCGTAGGGGTACTTAGTTTGATGTACAGAATGCTTGGTTAACGGCTGTGTGATGGGTTAATTTACACCCTGTATAATTTTTTTTCGGTATTTTAACTAGTAGGTATTTTGAACGTAGATATTATGAACTTAGGCATAATGTCATTCGATATTTTGAATCATTCGAAATTTTAATCATTCGGAATTTTAATTTTCGATGTTTTAAGCGTAGATATAACAATTTTCGACATTTTGATACAATCGATATTTAAATTTTCGATGTTTTGAACATCGATATTTTAAGCGTAGGTATTTTAATCTTCGATATTCAAATACGTACCCTCAAAAGTGCCTGTAATGGTCTCATTCAAATTAATGCCATACCTAGTCGATGTTTCACACATTCGTGTTGCTGGGGAGTTTGTTCCGCCACTTCTTCTTTCCAGCTAAAACACTAGGAAGTGTCGAAGGGTGGGCGTTTTGGGGGACTGTCACTTGTAAATAAGTAAAGTAAAGTAAATTTTGACGTTCGAAAAGTGCTGATTATCAGCCTAATTTGAATAAATGAGTTTTGATTTTGATTTCGAACGAAGCGCTTTGCTAAGTCCTTTATTATGCGCACACCCAAGGAGTGGAACTCCCTTCGGGTTCATGTAATCCCAATCTATTTAAGTCGCGAGTAAATAGGCTACTTCTGGGTTAGCTCGTTGCATCGTCGACCACATCTCTGCCCCTAGGGCAAGATTGAGGTCAAGAGTACGCCCCTCTCAAAAAAAAAATGCTAAATAAATGTTTGAGTTTATCTTATTTTTTTCACTTTTTATACATACATAAACTCACGCCCTTTTCCCATGGGGGTAGACAGAAACCACAGAACGCCACTTGCTACGATCGTTACATACTCCTTTTGCCTCGTCCACATTCAAACATCTGGTCATACACGCACGCCGGTTACGCACTTTTTATATTACTGGGTTATCACGTATCATTGTGTGTGTATGTTTGTTACTCTTTCACGCAAAAACTACTGAACGGATTTGGATAAAATTTGGTACACAGATAGTTTATAACCTGGATGAAGCCATAGGATAGTTTTTATCCCGATTTTATCTTCCCGTGGGATAATTTTCGAGTTGTCGCGGGCGAAGCCGGTGGCAACAGCTAGTTGTTCATATTTTATCAATATGTTTTGTCCTGAGTGAGACCAATACATACTTTTTCTTCATTTCTTTAAAAAAAAAAACTAATTAGTCCGACAGAAAGATTTCCAAAAAACATTAAACACATATTTTTTCTTTTTTCATGTAAACAAAAAATGAAGACGATACAGTGCACCGAAAACTCGTGAACTCCTCGAAAACGTCACATGTCAGTACATTTTTTACCTACAAATGACGTCACACCCCCCACTCATGATCTTTGATGCGTTTTATCTTCGTCAATTTTTATTGATTTGAAAAAACAAAAAACACGTATCCAATATTTTTTGATAATCTAACTGACGGACTAATTAGAATCATATTTTTTTGACTCAGTCTGATCCTCTATTGCAGTTACCTTCAGGACCAGTCCTCTCACCCATGGTGGTCAGTCCTCGCTGTAACGTCTCCTTGATCTGCTGTTCCACTGAGGGGGGCAGTGGGGAGGGCGAGGCTGGCTGCTCCTCTGTGGCTGGCTGGGGAGTTTATAATGTTTATTTATTTATGAAAGGTAGCTAAAAAATAGCGGTGGAGGCGGAGGTGTTATTAAATCTTAAACTGATATACAGAATACAGATTTGTTTACGACAGTATATCATGAAGTTCAGCTGGCGTCGTTACTAATTTTATTGTAATTCTAAAATTAACATAAAATTAAAAAAAAAATTAAAAATTGTTTATTCATAAACCTCAAAAAAGACAACAAGTTGATGATTGGAGCCTCCTTTTAAGCAACAAAAAGCCTGTATTAGGAGACTCCATAATATACTGAAAATACATTGATATTTGTTAAAAGACATATTTAAAAAAAGAATGGAAACTACCTTTTTCCTTTGGTTAAAAAAGCTCCAGCTTACCTAAAGCTGGACTAGCTTAACTAAAGAAAATTCAAATTTTCTTTAGTTTTTTTGCATTTCCAGTGGCAAGTTGCAAGTTGAACAAAATATGTTTAATGATCGTTACATGTAAGTATGTGTTTACAGAATTAAAATCATGAAACCCTCTCGAGTTTATTTAATCCCATTGACTATTTGAAGACAAACTTGACACTGACCTACAAATTGCAAAAAACCATAGAAAGAATGTCGCGGGCTCCCTCCTCAAGAAACATACCGGTGTCCAAGGCATCCACCTCAGCGCTGCGGACACGCCAGCCAGCGGCGCGGGGGCGCAGGCCTGCCTGCCGCGCGGCGGCCGCACGCGCCGGCATGACGCGCGACGTGACATGCGCGTCACTAGCCATGCGCCGCCACTACTGAGGAGTTACAATCATCATAATCAGGACATAGTCCATTGAAAAGTTCGTCCCCTGATTTAATAAAATACAGTAAGGTCAAATAATCAAATCTAGGGACAGTAAAAGTACTAATAGTTATAGACCTGTATCCGTGTTGCCAAAAAGCAATGCTTAACCAAATGCTCAATCATTTTAACACCAACAGAATCTTACACGATCAACAGTACGGTTTCACTAAGGGACGTTGTAAAACTGACGCCGGTGTAACATGAACCCAAGATGTTTTAGGAATATTTTATAACCTCTCCAAAGCATTTGATTGCGTGACTCACGACACATTAGTTTTCAAACTTGAGCATTACGGACTAGGTAAACTTGCAATTAGTTTAGTAAAATCATATTTGAGTGATAGGCAACAACATGTTCAAATAAATGGTATTATTTCATAGGGTTTAAGAGTAAAAATGGGAGTTCCACAAGGCTCAATATTGGGTCCTTTCCTTTTTCTAGTATACATATATTATATACGAAAACATAATGTACGTGAGAAAAAAATCTGCATTTTTTTATTCAGCTTCAGGCTTCAGACTCGCTAAAGTAGAAAAAAATTTAATGGGGTACTGTTTGAGATGCTATAATAATGGGTATTTGTGTATGTGATCCCCTGCCCAAGGCAGAGGACAAGGGCGCTTAAATTAGTAGCATTAAATAGGAAGAAGAAGAAGATTGTACAACTATCTTTGCAATGTAAAAATTCAATCTCTTTAGTATTATATAGTCGCATAGCACATATTGTGTGAGTACTATGAACTAGAAAGCTATCATTCTCTGGAAACTATTTTTTTTTTACTTGCGTTTGCCCTGGTGACTGAAAGTGTGTCATGCTCACTTAAATGTGTCGCTGATGGTGGCGGGTGTGTCGGATCATTTCGTTTCCTTAAAAATGGTTAAGTTGAATGGTGCTGATTCATGCGTCATCCTCGTGAACGGGTGCTGTCAGTTGTGACTGGTCACCTCTTAGCTATACCAAGCTCAAAAAGAGGACTATATTAAATTATATTACAACTAGCTGATGCCCGCGGCTTCACCCGCGTGGATGTCGGTCAAATTATATACTAAAACCTTCCCCTTAAATCACTCTATCTATTTAAAAAAACCGCTTTTTAAACCGTTGCGTAGTTTTAAAGATTTAAGCATACATAGGGATATAGGGACAGAGAAAGCGACTTTGTTTTATACCATGTAGTGTTAAATTATATTACAACTAGCTGATGCCCGCGGCTTCACCCGCGTGGATGTCGGTCAAATTAAATACTAAAACCTTCCTCTTGAATCACTCTATCTATTTAAAAAAACCGCTTCAAAATCCGTTGCGTAGTTTTAAAGATTTAAGCATACATAGGGATATAGGGACAGAGAAAGCGACTTTGTTTTATACCATGTAGTGTTAAATTATATTACAACTAGCTGATGCCCGCGCCTTCACCCGCGTGGATGTCGGTCAAATTATATACTAATACCATCCTCTTGAATCACTCTATCTATTTAAAAAAACCGCTTCAAAATCCGTTGCGTAGTTTTAAAGATTTAAGCATACATAGGGATATAGGGACAGAGAAAGCGACTTTGTTTTATACCATGTAGTGTTAAATTATATTACAACTAGCTGATGCCCGCGCCTTCACCCGCGTGGATGTCGGTCAAATTATATACTAATACCATCCTCTTGAATCACTCTATCTATTTAAAAAAAACCGCTTCAAAGTCCGTTGCGTAGTTTTAAAGATTTAAGCATACATAGGGATGTAGGGACAGAGAAAGCGACTTTGTTTTATACTATGTAGTGATGAAATGGACATAATATGTGCTTTAGACTGTGAGCATGAGGTCCGATTCCCAGGTCGGGTTGAAGTTTTATTGGAATTTTACATCAGGAATTTCTCAATACGAGTAGCAGCCACAGAGTCTGAATACGTACGCATATATTACGTGGGATTTAAAAATAACAAGTGAATGAGAGTGAAAAAGCCTATTAGGATTACAGGGGAATTAGAAAGTAGAAGGTCTTACTTGGGATCTTCACTGATTAGCTTCAGAACTTCGAATCCAGATCCTCTCTGAGCGGCTTTCAACTCCCTGCCCGTGCATCCGACTATCTGAAAAAAAAGATACATTAATATCAGCATTAGAGTTGCCACGAATATTCGGCTACTATTCGGTATTCGGCCTATTCGGCCACTTTTTTTGGTATTCGGTATTAGGCCGAATAATAGGTACTATTCGGCCGAATACCGAATACCGAATCATGGAAAAAAACAGACACATCATATTACTCAAGATTTGTATTTATTACCAAATTACAATACTTTAATAAGTAAAATTAATCAGCGGTAAGTTGTGATGGATAAAAACAAGCTTTTCAGCATTTGATGGTAGCAAACGATTACGCTTTTCATCGTAAATGATACCAGCTTCAGAAAACAACCTCTCACTATACACGCTACTCCCGGGAGAAGAAAGATAAACTATAGCAAATTTCGAGAGGTTTGGGTATTGTTTTTCGTTTGCAGACCACCACTTGTAGGGATCAGCTTTCCTATCTAGGCGAATTGTTTTCAAATAAAAATCTATCTCCATCAACCGATGTCATTTTTTAACAAACAAACAATTGAAAAAGAACTAACGAACGAACTTTTCTACAAAATCGTAGGTAATGTTTGATTTAATTTATTTTTTATATTGATCTGACAAAGCGTGCCGTGACGTGATTTACTCGCAATTGAAACAAATAGTCAAATGGCCGCACGCCCGCCCGCGCTCGTGTGAGACAGGTCGCGACGCGTCTTGTTCTATTCTTTACGCGCTCGTCAAGCATGTACTTTGTGCCGAATATTCGGCGGCCGAATATTCGGCGCTTCGGCCGACAGCGTTGCAGAATATTCGGTATTCGGCCAAATCACTATTCGTGGCAACTCTAATCAGCATACCATACAGGGTGTAAATCAACTCATCACGCATCCGTCAACCAAGCATTCTGTACATCAAACTAAGTACCCCTACGCAAAAATGTTTGCTGGGAAACGACTTTTTTTTGGGGTCAAAAATCACATTTTACGGTAAATCTCAATGTAGCACTGTTAAAACATTGTGCTAGTGAATGCTTTGAATAGTAAACGGGTCATGGAGGTAATTTAAGTAAAGTTGTAACTTGACATTCTCGCATCCGCTCCAGATGCAATCTACATGCTGACCACGATCCTCAGACATGAGGGACCGACAGAGAGAGAGACGCTCACCTGTAGGAAGTCGACAGCCCCATGTGGCGTGTGTGTGGCCTGTAGCTGCGGGTCTGCAGCAACCAGTAAGTGACGTAAACGTGAACGTGTAGCGCCGCCGTCGAGCGCGCGGTGCCAGGTTATATGGTCGCCGGCGCAGAGCTTGTTACCTTAAAGAGGATTGATGATTTTGACATTGAGGTATAATGTACGATTTTGAGTTCAATTTCAAATTAACGAGTAATAGAGAAGTATGGTAGAAGAAGATATGCTGCGCCGATCCAAAATAAATTGGTTTATGGGCAGGAAGATGATGATGAGTTCTCAAATTGGCTGAGAAGTCCAAAGAAGCTACACGGAAAGCAGACTTTCATATCTACATACATAAATAAACTCAGCTTTTTTCCCAAGGTGATAAGCAGAATAGGGTAGTTAACAAAATAAAATCTAATTAGTCCGTCTGATAGATTCCCAAAAAATATTGGACACGTATTTTTTCTTTTTTCACGTAAACAAACAACGAAGACGATACAGTGCTTTGAAAACTCGTGTGACGTCATATTCTAAGACATTAGTATGACATTTTTTACCGGTGAGTGACGTCACAAACCCCACTCAAATCTTTGACGCGTTTTATTTTCGTCATTTTTTACTGATTTAATAAAACAAAAAATACGTATCCAATATTTTTCGATAATCTAACAGACGGACTAAATAGAATCATATTTTTTTACTCAGTAAACATCCCTATTCACAAAACGCCACGAGCTACGTTATTTGCATACTTCGTTTTGCGTCTTCAACGTTTGCGTCGACATCAGCGTCACCTACCGTGTCCGATTGTGTTTTCACATCCAGGAATTCATTGATATAATTTACACACAAAATTTCATCCGAATCGATTCAGCCGTTAACGAGGAGTTAGGTGACAAACACACGTACCAGAAGAATTATTTATAATATAAATATAGAGGACGAACTTTTATCACATTCCTTTAATATATCTCTTATCTTTTTTTAAAAAAAAATATGTCAAAATTATTACTGGATTACAAGGATATTTACAAGGCAGATGTGAGAGGTAAAGCCGGCAGGAGACGCCCTAGAAAGACATACACTGATCTTATTGGTGCCGTTCTTCAGAAAGTACAGGTGCGTAGTACTCGTTACCGGCGTGCGTGTATGACCAGATGTATGAACGTGGACGAGGCAAAAGGAGTATGTATAGGATCGTAGCAAGTGGTGTTCTGAGGTTTCTGCCTACCCCCATGGGAAAAGGGCGTGAGTTTATGTATGTATGTGTATCACTGGATAAAGAAGTTATACATACCAGTAGTAAACACGTATCTCGCAAGCGCCTGCAACAAGGCAGCCGGCCACAGCGGTGGCTGAGCCAAGCCTTCCTCAGCAGACAAACGGATGGTCAGCTCGAAGCCGTACCCTGACGGCGCTGCGGGAGACGGCTCGGGAGCTGGGTGGACGCGACCGTCTCCGTGCAGGTCTGAGAGACCGAAGCTGGCGGGAAAAATTGAGGGTTCAAATATTATTGCAGAATACAGAAGGCAAAGACGCGGGAAAAAGCTAGTCACTACATATTATAAAACAAAGTCAGACAGACACAGAGGAGTCTGTGTCTGTGTCACAGAGGAGTCTGTGTCTGTCTGTCTGTCTGTTCGCGATAAACTCAGAAACTACTGCATCAATTTTCATGCTGTTTTCACCCATGGATAGAATGATTCTCGAGGAAGGTTTTAGTATATAATTTGACCGACATCCACGCGGGGGATCCGCGGGCAACAGCTAGTTATTAATAATTCCAAGAAGATAAAAAGACATATTTTATTTTCTATGTTCATAATTTCAAGTAACTTTTGATGTAATTTCTGTTTGTAATTCAGTTATTTTATACTTGAAATTATGAGAATACAATAGGGATGTTTACCGACTAAAAAAAATATGATTTTAATTAGTCCGTCTGTTAGATTATCGAAAAATATTGGATACGTATTTTTTGTTTTATCAAATCAATAAAAATTTACGAAGATAAAACGCGTCATAGATTTGAGTGGGGGGTTAAAAATATCATACTAATGTCTTAGAATAGGACGTCACACGAGTTTTCAAAGCACTGTATCGTCTTCATTGTTTGTTGACGTGAAAAAAGAAAAAAATTGTGTCCAATATTTTTTGGAAATCTATCTGACGGACTAATTAGATTTTTCAGTTAACTACTTTATTGTTTTTTTTGACGTGAAAACGTCTTATAAATCGATGAACGCCGGCTGCACGCACGAAAAAGCATGATATTGTCACGTTCCGCCTCAGCCGAGCGTGCAAGCGAGAGCGCGGAAGAAGCAGTACAGAGGCACGATTGGCCAGAGCGGCGGTTAAGAGATACCGCGGCCCCGGACACAAAGGACTAAGAAGGAACATGGGTGGTTTTTTATTCAGTAGAAGTCTGACACTCCCTTCCGCTCCGCTGGTACAATGCTTACCTGACATAATGCCAATGTGGCAGGATGTGTTCCTCAGGCTTGCCAGGGTTCCAGTACATGCTGATGTAGTCCAGAGGATCATGACCACCAAGCCTGTAACACAACATCATGCCTGTAATCCCCGAAAGTTTACGTAGAGGTATACCGATTACATAGTTTTTTTTTTTAACAATTATTTTATTTCATAATAATTGTAGTATTACTTTTGAGTCAAGTCAAGTAATATTTCCAGCACTGTTTATTTTATTTCCTTATCTATGTGTATGAATAGGGTGTAAAAGTATCCTTAACGCAAACGAAGGGCACTTGCTCTCCCCACCACTGCAATCATTTTTTTGGACAAATAAATATTTTCTCTTTCTTTCAACCAACCATACACAAATCATCATCATTCATCTGTGACTGCTACTGAGAAATTCGTAAGGGTAAAACCCGATGAGTTGACAAAATCGTTTTTGTAATATTCAAACTAGAAACAAGTTGAACAGTATTCATAATTTTGTAGCTTTTCTGTTTATTTGTTCAATAACACTTTTTAACACTTGAGTATGTAAGGATGGCAGGTGGTAAGCTGTGATTTCTGCCTACCCCTATTGGAAAAGGGTGTGGAGGGAGTTTATCTATTGTGTTATTGTGAGTTTGTGGATACAGGAAAAATTCTTAGTGTAAATAACTTGCGCAACGGGTAACTTACCAATATTTGAGCCTTGTGGTTACTTGCAGGGGGTTGGGCTGGTCTGGGTAAAGCCTGGAGCATGCTTCACACAGAGCTGTCAGTCCGGCTGGAACCACTGGACGATCTGAAGAAGGTTTGACTTAAATTGATTTTTTATGACAGTAGTTGAGTGCTTGTCTGTTGCCCTGCGTGTCGTGGGTTCGATCCTGCATGGTACAAATATTTGTATGGCCTCATTGATATAAAAACTAAAGATACGGTCGTCTGAACATTTGCTCGACGCGTTCGCCATACAGAGAATCGGTGTAGTCTGTTCGTTAATGTAACCTTGTATAAGCGGCGTGGTATTTTCGAGGTATAAAGAACGTAAATAAAGCTTTTAATAAAATTTACGACCGCACCCGAAGAGAGCCGATCGTGGACTAGTTCACTTCGGCTTAGGAAAGACCATATTGGGACCACGTTTGAGGCGTCATTTTAACATGCCGTCCGCCCAGTCCTTACGCAGTAATATATAACGGAATGTATGGCCTACAGAAAGTTGTTCCAGGTTTCGATGTTTGTGTATGTTTGTAAACACTCTCAAGATACAGGAGAAATGATGCTGTTTACCAAGCAGAATGTGTAGGTATTATCCAAGCGGCACACGCTATAGAGGCCAGGGAGGTTACGGATACTAACATTCGAATACTCTCCGACAGTGCCTCAGTTCTTCAATCCCTAAAGAATAATCAGATCACGTCGAGACTAATACTAGAATGCCACAAGGCCTTAGAACGAATCACGGTACTGAATCACAACACGGTAACACTACAATGGATTAGAGGTCACAGCGGATCACTCGGAAACGATGCGGCTGACGAACTTGCCAGAAGAGGATCCAGCACAAAACCCTACGGACCCGAACCCATTGTGCCCATTCCTTTCAAGCAGCTAAGAAGCTGGTTAAAAGACCACACTCTAATACAAGCGGAGAGGTGGTGGAGCTCGACACCAGGATGTAGGCAATCCAAGGAAGCTATGCCATCCCTGGATATAAAGCTGACCAGGCGCCTTCTGCGCCTGGACAGGGATAGCCTGCGTCTGGTGGCGGGGACCATCACTGGACACTGTTCACTGAATAAGCACCTCCACACCTTAGGAATCACAGACAGTCCCCTGTGCAGAGCATGCATGGAGGCAGAGGAAACGGTGGCGCATGTGCTCCTTGAGTGCACAGGCGTTACCAAGATTCGTGAGGAAACCCTAGGAACACCAAAATCCCTTGTGGATGCCCTGAGGAGACCGGGAAGTCTGATCTGCTTCTGGAGGGAGGTGGGCTGGTTAGAGTGATCGGCCAACATGGCTCACGCACAATGGTCCACTTCAAGGACCAAGTGCGGAAACCCAAACCCCCAATAATAGAATAGAATACAGGAGAAATTCCTAGTGTGGGCAATATTAGTTTTTTAATTAGAGAAAAATGTATATGAGGCCATTGTATTGTATAAAGAGCTTGTATTTTGCATACTTGATTTATCAGGCTATCCCTGATGGAAAATCCATATTTGCTCAACCCGAGAATCAAACAGTGACCTAATGCTTTTTTTAAGATTGGGTGCACTAGATAAGACTTCTTGTGTCCAGTTTGTGGCAATAGGGGCTCCTCCTAATAATCCGACTTATTTATGAGTATATACTATACACATCTCTGAGGGATCTATGAAAACCAATGATAGTTAGTGCATGTTACTGGGTGGATTTATGACTGAAAGAGTCTGACCGAAAACCGGTGTTTAAGAAGCCTCACAATGACTACGTGACATCATTGTGGACCAGTAGATCCATAAATTACGAAATAAAAGTTCTGGTACCCAAATAGTACGGTAAAAGAAGCTAATCTTTTTTCTACACCACAATATCGAGGTTGAATAAAATGATTCCTTTACCTGCTTGTCCCATTTGTTCCCGATCCATTTCCTGCGAGTTCCCGGGGATGCTGTCAGCTGTTGCCGTGGGTTGCGCAGACGCAACGAACGACAATGCGCTGCTCCGCACCACACCACCTGGGGGCGGAGCACCCGGCCCGCTCCCACTTGACATTTTAATCAAAATGAGGGCGATTGAGCAAGTGTTTCAGTCTCAAAAGAAGCTTTTGTTCCAAAAAATATAATTTCTAGATTTTAATAGTCTGTGCATGTTTTTTGTTTTCTTTTTGATGTTCGAAAACTAAATTCTTCTTGTTTTAAGCATAACAATGACAGCTGGTGCCTATGAAATATTTACCAGTGCAAGCAAGACAAAAAATACAAGCTCCGCAATAATTTTAGAAGTTTCTAAACGAAAAATTGAGGATAGTACGTTTTGAGTGCAAAAATAAATAACTGTGAATGAATCAATACTTCTCTAATATTTCAAAACATTACTTTTATAAAAACATACCTTTGTAATTAAAAATGTAATATATTTTAGTGTGCATTTGCCATTGAGTTTAACTGTATCAACACAGAATTGAACTGTCAATAAAAAAGTCATAAAATTTCAGAACGATTACGAACATCCGCTGGATCGGTTCATTTCTTTGCAGTGTTTATTTGTTTGTGAAAATAATTCGATCATTTCAGTCGTTTTGTTCTATTTTTATTCAGAAATAACACACCCAAATACTAAAAATAACTTCTGAGACATCACTTGCTGTATCAATCGTAATTTAAAACAGTTTTAACGTTATTATTCACCAAAATGCGATACATATTTCTAACAACTATATTTAGCGTAGTTTTCGCTTACGAAAAAGACATGACAATTATGGTGCAGGCGGGAAAAGTGGACTGTTTCTATCATAAAGTGCTATCTGACCAAATTATCGACATAGAATATCAGGTAATAAGCCGTACATTATTTTTTTATCATCATCGGTAGATAACCTCTCTCATTAAATCTTTTAGATAAAATTTAACGGCAAAATCGTGCACTATTATCAATTATTTTGCCACGTTTTTGTAACTGATAACATTAATAGTTTATTTACAATGTAAAACATGAGTTAAAAGTTAGGTCTAGTAGTATTGTCATTATTTATTTTTTCACTCACAAGAAAAGTACATTTAATTTTGATGGCCACTTGGTACTTCTTGGCCACTTGCCAGCACAGTTGCTAAGCTAAAGAATTGTGAGTCAATTCAACATTACAATCATTCAATTCTATAGCTAAGTGTTGTATTATTTCTCCTTTTCCAATTTGTTTGGAGTTGTGACATGATCACAACTTCATACTTCTCTATTAGATCACAGAAATCATCCCATTTCTAGCGATTTCATCATTTACTCTTTCCTACCTTCATTCCTCCGGTCTTTATTTTCATTTCTCAAAAAAAAAGATGTTTTTGCCAAGGAATTTCTCCTACAATGTGGGTGCGTTTACAAACATTTAAACACATACACAAACCGTCTGACATCTGTAGGCCAAACAAATATTTGAACTGTGCGAGGCTTGAACCACCAGTACGCAGGGCGGTTGCCAGGCAGCCAATGCACCAAGCTATCAAGTTATCTATCACTTTAATTTTTTTTGAAGGGTGGGAAATCATCATGACTCTGGGTAGTAGGAAGTGCCAGACTTCCACTGACTAGAAACCACCCACATTCCTTCTTAGCCCTTTGTGACGAGGCCACGGAATCTCTTTCAAACAACCCGCAGACCCATAGTTTTGTACAGACACCATTACATCAAGCTTCCCTGAACTATTTAATTTTCCCAATCAAATTTGAACCTATTAGTTTATAGCGATAAAGGTGAAAATCTATTGAAGAAATTAAAATAGTCTGTACAATGGACTGGTGCCCGTAAATCCACAAATCCGTTTACATATTTTCATTTCTGTTATAACTACCCACATTCATTCTCATAATTCATTCTGCTTTTGTGAAACATTGGTAACAACTACTTTTTTTATTGGCATGCATTTATTTATGTGGCTTTCTCGATAGGCCACAGTAACTACTATTCGTTTTAATTTGGTTGTAAATATTTGCGACAGGGGTTCTAAACCATTATTTTTGAATTGTTGATTATGTCTTTTTATTCTTGGCCAAAATAGTTACTTTCTGGAGCCTTGACCAGTGGTCCACATTGGCCTTAGATTGAAACAACTGGAAGTGGTGGGGAGAGGCCTCTGGCCAGCAGTGGGAAGATCCAGGCTAACCGTATCAGTATCTTTTTATTCTGAACACTCTTAACTTGCACTTCTTTCTACATCATTCCCACATAATAGGGGATCGGACAAAAAAAAACTAATTAGTCCGTCAGATAGATTTCCAAAAAATATTGAACACGTATTTTTTCTTTTGTCACATAAACAAAAAATGAAGACGATACAGTGCTTCGAAAACTCGTGAACTCCTCGAAAACGTCACATGTCAGTACAGTTTTTACCTACAAAAGACGTCACAACGGGGGGTTGTGATCTTTGACGCGTTTTATCTTCGTCAATTTTTATTAATTTGATAATACAAAAAACACGTATCCAATATTTTTCGATAATCTAACTGATGGACTAATTAGAATCATATTTTTTTGACTCGGTCCAATCCCCTCATTATATTTATAATCTCAACATGAATGATGTAACCAAGATATTGTAACAATATTTTGATTTAATAGAGTGTCCATGGAGTTTCTTACCCATTCTTCTCCACAGAGATATACTCCACAATTTATTATGCCTTGTGACTGTAGGTTCGCTTTTTTTGTTTTTCTGACATTCAAAAGTGACTGTAATGGTCTAATTGAAATAATTGCTTTGAGTTTTAGGTAACGGTAAATGGAAAATACTTTTCCATGCTTGCTACTTCTTGTACCTGTATGCTACTTTCTAGAATATTCGTTGTAATTTTTTTTGGACCCTATAATTTCGTTTTTAAAGGTTGGTCTGGTCCCCGTCGGGGCTGCGGGTTGTTCCCGTCGGGGCTGCGGGTTGTTCGCAAGAGATACCGCGGCCTCGACATGAAGGGTTAAGAAAGAACATGGGTGGTTTTTAGTCGGTAGAAGTCTGACACTCCCTTTCGCTCTGCCCAAGAGCGGGAGGGGTTATTTGATGATTTTCCACCCACCATAAAAAAAAAAAAAAGGTTGTTCTGGTAGTATGAGGTACTGGGTTTCACTCCCAGCTTGTGCAAAGTTTTATTGAGGTTTTCTATCAGTAATTTAACACAAAAGAAACTTAAATTCTTTAAAGAAAAAAAAAAGGTTTTTGATACCTGCCTAACTCGCTTACCGCTGCTATCACAGCAATAAAAGTAATAATATTAAAAGAAATATAAAAACTAGTTCAAACAGAGTTGTTTCATGACTCACTACACCACGTCATGTAAGGAAATCGGGAACGTGGCGGTCAATTTTTACGTTTCAAGTATGTTTAAAACCCCGTCGGGAATACGGGTAGTTCGAAAGAGATACCGCGGCCTCGGCACAAAGGGCTAAGAAGGAACATGGGTGGGTATAATCAGTAGAAGTCTGACACTCCCTACCGCTCCGCCCAGAGCGGGAGGAGTCATTTGATGATTTCACACACCCCAAATCAAAAAACAAAGTATGGTAAAAATCAAAATATTTTATTTTAACAACATAACATAACATCACGCCTGTAATCCCCGAAGGGTTAGGCAGAGGTGTACCTAATAGTACACCCACATTTCGCCAGTTATGTTTAAGTCCCATGTAATAGGGGGCGAGCCAATTGCCATCAACCGGGCACAAATCCAGATTCCGTAGCTGTTACTGATAAATTCCTGATGGAAAAAGCCAATAACACTTTGCCCGACCCGGGAATCGAACCCAGGTTGCGACCACTAGACCAACGAGGCAGTCATTTATTTTAACATAGGTGACAAAAGGGCAACGGTTCGGTTTGGTCGGTTCCTATGGAGAAGAACCGACAAGAAAATCCATGGTTCAGAATACCATAGCCAATAGTTGGTGGTGGTTTGGTTACTTCAAAAGATCCGAAATTTACCCATTAGTGTGGAAAAGCAGGCTTGGAATCGGCCCGAGTGGATCCCCACTCGTGACACGGCTTGTCATCGTAAGACGGACGTCCGGAGCGTCTCCCGCGGCGGCTGGGACGACAGGTTCTTTCCCTCTCACGTTCCGCCACCTCCTTCGCTTGCATCACTGCTTCGCAGGATACGACCGTGTCCCCGGACCATGGCTTGAACCAGGGCCGGAAGCGAGAGGTCGCCGCTACGATACTGCCCCCCCCCCCCCTCAATGACGCACTAAGTCGAAGTTCGATCCCCACAGGGGGTGTTTGGCGCTGTTTAAGCAGAATCCAGCGGAGTTTTTGCGTCGTTTTGTGACCGTCGATGAAACCTGGATCCACTGGTACACACCAGAGACCAAGGAGCAATCAAAACAATGGATCCAGACCGGGGAACGTGCTCCAAAGAAGGCGAAAACTGTAAAATCGGCCGGAAAAGTTATGGCCACCGTTTTCTGGGATTCACAAGGTGTGATCTACATCGATTACCTCGAGAAGGGTAAAACAATTACAGGGCTTTACTATGCCGAGTTATTGGGTCGATTCGACGCCGAATTAAAGAAAAAACGACCCCATCTGGCGAAGAAAAAAGTTCTGTTTCACCACGACAACGCACCGGTTCACACGTCTGCCGTTGCCATGGCCAAATTGGTCGAATTACGCTACGAATTGCTGCCCCATCCACCGTATTCTCCAGATTTGGCCCCTTGTGACTTCTTTCTGTTTCCTAATCTGAAAAAATCACTCGCCGGGAATAGATATGGATCAAATGAGGAGGTCATCGCCGCCACGGAGGCCTATTTTGCAGAGTTTGACAAAAACTATTTTTCGGACGGGTTAAAAAAGTTGGAGCATCGCTGGGCTAAGTGTATCGAACTAAAAGGAGACTATGTTGAAAAATAAATTGCCACTTTTCCAAAATTTTCGTTTACTTTTTGTAGGCTAAGTATTTATTGAATGACCCTCGTATATCGTTTGTGGTAATGTTCATCATCATCAGCCTATAATGTTCCCACTGCAGGGACTCAGGCCTCCTCTCTAGGTGAGGGATGGGCTATAATCCACCATGCGGGCCCAGCGCGGGTTGGTAGATGTCACATGTCTTCGAATTATTAGTTTCTTGTGGTAATGTTATTATTTGTTTGTTCACAGGTAATAGACTCGACCCACGGCGACCTGGACGTGTCGTTCCAAATGACGGACCCCGTGGGGCGGGTCATCGTGGCTGACTACAAGAAACCGGAGAACTCGCACCGGCACACGGCCACGTTGGAGGGAGACTACCGGCTGTGCTTCGATAACAGCTTTAGTACATTTAGTCAAAAGACTGTGAGTATTTAATAATAATTTATTACACCAAAAGCCGTCTAAATAGAAGATTAAGCTCATATAAGGCTTATGAACTAACTGCGGTACTCAGATATTTAATGATTACTTAAGCCGTCACTAACTGCGGTACTCAGAGATATTTAATGATTACTTAAGCCGTTACTTAGTAAAGATTTGACATACTTTTGTATGACAAAACTGTCAAAACCTTTACTAAGTGATGGCCTAAAAAGCAAATGGTGTAAAAAAAAACAGAACTATAATCTATGGAATGAAACACGCTTTTTACCAGTTCCAGTGCCAAGCACCCACCATATGGGTCGAACAATAATTCGTTTGTGTGCCCACAACCCGCCTTCGAGTCGTCGCTATACGTAGCTATAGATGACTTGTGTTCATGCCCAAGACCCAACTAGCGGGACCAAATCTAAGTGCCTTTAGCTTTAAGGGTTGTTGACTGCCCCGTCGGGGCTGCGGGTTGTTCGCAAGAAATACCGCGGCCTCGATATAAAAGGGCTAAGAAGGAACAAGGCTGGTTTTAGTCAGTAGAAGCCTGATACTCCCTTTCGCTCTGCCCGAGAGCGGGAGAGGGAGGTTATTTGATGATATACCAACTCCCAAAAAAAAAAAAAGGGGTTGTCGACTCGAAATTCAGTTATCATCATTCTCTTGCCCTTATCCCAATTTATTTGGCCGTAGCATGTCTTCTTATTCCATACTTCTCTATTACTTGTCGTCTCAAATCTCAGCAGTCATCTTCTTTGTAGCCATATCATCCTTCACACAGTCCCTCCATCCAAGTGGAAATTGTGTTTTTACTACTCCTCCGCTATTCTTTTCTGATTTATTTCGTTGCGGGATCGAAGACAGTTAAATCGTTTCTCTGGGACTTCGTCGAGCTTCATTGTCTCGGCGCTTTTCTTGTGGTCGCCACTGTTGATTCTGGTTTACAGGAGTTACAGTGGTTTGGGAGTAGTGTGGCGGGCTTGCCTTAATTAAAAAAAAAAAAACGCATCCATCGTTTCTGGTCTTCCTCTACTCTTATAGCCTCTTGATACGAACTGTGTATGGCTTAAATTAAAACGCTACCGAATTAACACTAAAATAATTTTTATTATTCACAAAACACTTATAATTCACTAAGATGTCGCACATGGAGCGATTCATGGAAAATATTGGTACTAAGCTGCATCCGGCTAGCCTCGAAGCCGGCCCAACGTAGGAAAATGCTGGCAGATGATGAGACCTATAAAATATTTCATTTTGTCAACAGGTGTTCTTCGATTTGCTTATAGATATCGAAGACCAAGAGGAGAGAGAATATGATGATGATAAAGAAATGGAGCTTGGTGAGTTTTGATGTTAATAACTTATATTTTGGGGACTCAACCCCACCACCTTATTCCGAAATTGTGCGCCAGAATTAACAGTGGCGACCAAGAGAAAAGCGCTGAGACAATGAAGCTCGATGAAGTCTCAGAGATACTATTTAACTATCTTGGATCCCGCAACAAAATTAATCAGAAAAGAGTAGCGGAGAAGTAGGAAAAACATAATTTCCACTATTTTAAGATAATTATTTGTTAGTTTTACCCACACTCCTCCAAGACCACGCGAATGGCAGCCATCTTGTTTTTTAATTGGTCAATCTGTAAATGACGCTGTAATACTTTTTGAAATTGCTGTAATGCTGTTTGTAAAGCCGCAAACTGATTGTTTTACCATCTATCTTTCCAGGAAACACAGCAGAAACTTACATGATGAGAGTGCGTGACATATCAGACTCGGTTTCGAAGGTCAAAGACCACATCTCAGCAGCGAGAAGACTGCAGGAGCTGCACTCAGCACACGAAGCGAGGGACAGGAACCTCGCCGAGGATATGTGTAACAGGTAAGAGCGAGAGACAACATATCCTCAGCGAGGAACATAGCCAGAGAGAGAGAGCGACTTAGCATGTTCTTAACACTTTCGACGCCAAGCACCCAGCGTATGGGTCGAACAATAATTTGTTAATAAAAAATACTGGTATTTGGTTGCAAAAAGGGCAATCCCTTTGATGCAACTGAATACCAGTATTTTACATGGAGCGACTGCAAATCTGACCTCCACGACCCAGTTAGTACTGGGTAATATGGTACTCGTTGGTAAGACTGGACTAGAATTTGTTTTATGACTATGTAAAGATAAAGAAAATAATGCATTTTCTTCTTGTTTCAGAGTACTAACGTGGTCAATAGGACATGTATTATTAATGTTAATAGTCGGATTAACACAGGTGAGTGTAATTTTCTTTCTACTCAACTAAATTTTACTTGTGCATACGCGGCGACATCTATACCGCCACATTTATACTTACTGACAAACTCTACACAGACACACACACACCTCGACATCACATCTCGATACTCGCATAACTGCCGAAATGTGGGTGTAATGAACTATAAGTACACTTAAAAAGAAATAAAATTGTATTTATTTGGCATTATTAACAAAAACACCTTAAAAATTATGCAAAAAAAATCCTACTAATATTATAAACGCAAAAGTCTGTAAGTATGGATGGATGTTTGTTTGTTACTCTTTAACGCAAAAACTACTGAACGGATTTGGATAAAATTAGGTACACGGATAGTTTATAACCTGGATTAACACATAGGATAGTTTTTATCCCGATTTTCTGTTCCCGTGGGATAATTTTCGAGTTGTAGCGGGCGAAACAGCTGGCAACAGCTAGTAAACTGATACTGCCAAAAAGGTCTCAACATAATGCCAGATGTGAACACAGTGTGTGTACCACCTGACGCTGAGTTTCATCTGCTGCGCCCATGGTTGCCATACGTTCGAAAATATAAACAAAACATAAAAACGTTCTAAAATAAGAAAAAGAAAAGTTCGTTCGGGGATTACAGGCGTAATGTTAAATTTAATGTCTTATTGTTTGTTTTCAGGTAATATTCGTCAAAAGTTTATTTGAAGATAGAAGAAATTTTAGAAAATTAGTTCCTGGTTTCTCGTCATAAGAAGTTGGTACCTAGCCATAATCATCGTCATTTCAACCGAAAGAGTCCACTGCTGGACATAGACCTCCACCAAGTGTCGCCACCGGTCCCGTGGGTCTCGCAACCTTCACCAGGTCATTGGTCCACCTAGTGGGAGGCCGCGCAACGTAACGTCTTCCGGTTCGCGGTCGCCACTCCAGAACTTTTCGGCCCCATCGGTCATCGGTTCTGCGTGCAATATGCCCTGCCCACTGCTACTTAAGTTTGGCAATTCTTCGGGCTGAGTGTTCATTACTTATTTGATCACGCAAGAAAACTCTGAACATAGCTCTCTATTGCCTTTTGGGTGACTGAGCTTTTTTTCCCAAATCAAATGTTTATTTGCAAGAAATACATACAAATTATAAGGAAAGGTCTTATATCCTAAAGTTCCTAAACAGTCACTGTATTCTGCCTGCAAGCAAGCGTACAAATTATTTACTAACATCTATAATCATAATACATCAAAATTTTATGTCGTTATTGTCATTCAATTACTATCATTAAATTAATATAAAACTTTCTGATGAGGCCCATTGTGAGCGACCACGTTTTGCACCGACCCATTATACATCATAATATCCATCATCTACTTGCCTTATCCCAACTATGTTGTGGTCAGCTTCCAGTCTAACTAAATGCAGCAGAATACCAGTATTTTACATGGAGAGACTGCCATCTGACCTCCACAACCTAACTAATGTAACACAACACTTTCGGTGCCAAGAACCCAGCATATGGGTCGAACAATAATTCGTTTGTGTGCCCACAACCCGCCTTCGAGTCGTTATACGTAGCTATAGATGACTTGTCAATTTCTGGCATACAAAATTTAAATTATATTTTTAACTTTGCAGAGAAAGTGTTAAAATACCTAAAAGATACTGTAAATATCTATTAGAAAAAGATATTCAAAATTGTTGATATTATTGTTTAATTATAAGACCCTCTTGCCAAAGCACTAAATGTAACATTTATTTGTAAGTGAGTACGGTGTACAAATAACGCACAATAAATAGGTTTAAATAAACTAAGTTTACTAGTCTATTTTTGCTGTTTTATTATTTTTACCCGACTGTGCCGGAGCAAATAGGATATTTTCCCGTCGGGGCTGCGGGTTGTTCGAAAGAGATACCGCGGCCTAACGCAAGGGGCTAAGAAGGAACATGGGTGGTTTTTAATCAGTAGAAGTCTGACACTCCGTACCGCTCTGCCCAGAGCGGGAGGAGTCATTTGATGGTTTCCCACCCACCAAAAAAAAGGGTTATGATTTTGACCAGTATGCATGTTCATCTGTTCAATATTATAAAGCTCAAGAGTTTGTTTGTTTGGTCTCCCGCTCTTGGCCGAGCGGAAAGGAGTGTTCAGGAGCCGCGGTATCTCTTTCGAACAACCCGCAGCACATGGGATAAAACACAAAATAGCAAAAAAAAAAATGCTGTCCAGTAGGTACCCACATTTTTGACTAGTTAGGCGAACATAATAAGGATGTTTCCTGACTAAAAAAAATATGATTCTAATTAGTCCATCTGTTAGATTACCGAAAAATATTGGATACATATTTTTTGTTTTATCAAATCAATAAAAATTTACGAAGATAAAACGCGTCAAAGATTCTAGTGGGAGTTTGTGACGTCACTCACCGGTAAAAAATGTGTGTGTGTCTTAGAATATGACGTCACACGAGTTTTCAAAGCGTGAAAAAAGAAAAAATACGTGTCCAATATTTTTTGGAAATCTATCTGACGGACTAGATTTTTTTTGTTAACTACCCTATTCAGTCACAAATTACCAGTCACCCTATATTATGTCAATAGTATTTAAATAAAAAACCTCTTTAAGTGATAAATAATATATTCATTCACTTTAATAAAATCTAGTATAGTAGAATCCCGATTATCCGGATCAATTAAAACCAGGGGTATTCCGGATAATCGATTTCTAAGTAAAATCAAACAATATTAATAACTTTTTATTAGTTAGTGTTTCACATACGTCATTTAGACAATAGGATATAAAATACGGTAATTAGATCCGTGAACTATAAGTCAGGATAATCGGGATTCTACTGTATACTGTATAATGTAATCCAACACGTTTTTTTTCAGACGCCAGTTCATTCGTTCACGACATATTTCTGAATAGGACCCTGGTCCGACCTGGGCACCTCGTGGAAATTTACCAGGTGTCTCCTGACATGGTCAACCGCCTTGTACATCTTCGGGCAGGAGGGGCAGGTGTACCTGGGACAATAGATACAGATTTTTAGTAAACACTTTCGGTGCCAAGAACCCAGCATATGGGTCGAACAATAATTCGTTTGTGTGTCCACAACCCGCCTTCGAGTCGTCGTTATACGTACCTACCTATAGATGACTTGTGCTTATGCCCAGCTGGGCTATTGCGTATCTTTTAAATATCAGTGGCTATCACAGTGTCCATCGATTAACTGTCAAATGGTTATGGTTTGGTATAATAGCCCTGCAGGACTCGACTAGCGGGATCAAATCTAAGTTACATTAGCTATAAAGGTTGTCGACACGAGCGGGCCTGTGGACGGTGAGTAATGGATTAGCTCGCCGTCCGTCCGTCTTATGACGAAGACAGGCCGTGTCGACGGCGCGTTCGTGTTCCACGCGCGCCTCAAAGAGATGTCAGCAACATGGAAGGGGCCTGCAAGGGCCGACGCCCGTCGGGGAACATGGGTGGTTTTTAGTCAGTAGAAGTCTGACACTCCCCCTTCCGCTCTGCCCAAGAGCGGGAGGGTTTATTTGATGATTTTCCACACGCCAAAAAAAAAAAAAGGTTGTCGACACGAAAATGTATAAAGTATTTTTTTTTTAAGTTTTGATGGTGAATGTATAAGAGGAGAGGAGGGGTATAAGAGTAGAGGAATGAACGAATGAATGAAAGGTGGCCTGGCTTTGTGCTCGGTTGATGGGAATAGGTTCGCCCCTATTACATGTGAATTAAACATAACTGGCGCAATATGGTTGTACTTATTAGGTACACCTCTGCCCAACCCTTCGGGGATTACAGGCGTGATGTTATGATTTAAGCCGTCTTGCTCTTAATATTATTTTTTCATATTAAAACACATACACAGAAAAAAGTAGGGTGGAAACACCAAAAGACGTCCAAACAAAAAATTAATTTTTCTTCTCCTACCTCATATCTCTCGATGACACCCTGGTCTTCCTTGGAGACCCCGTGAGTCCTGGCCAGGTGCTGCCTGACGTTGCCCGGCCTTGTGAACGTATCCTGACATACTGGGCATATGTACCTGTATTTGTGCTCCCTGTGGACCTTATATTCGTGGACTTGGAGGCGCTTTTTGGACTTCTCCCACTTTTGACAGACGCTGCACTGTTAGGGGAGAAGGTGGGTATGTATTAGAATTATGTACAAATAAATATATTTTATACCATACCTACTCTAAAATGCTTATTTTATTCACGCAAAACAGTGAATAAAAAGGCCTTTTATTCACTGTTTTGTTTTTATTCACTATTTTGGTGTTTGAATTTGGAACACAAAAATATATCCGGTCTCTATTTCAATGCTTAGGCTTACACAAACTCCTTGCGCTAAGATTCGAAATTCAAAACTCTTTTGAGCAAATAAATTCTCGAGATTTGATTGGTCGATATTTGCGACAAGGAGTTTGGCATCAGATTAATAAATATTGTTTCACAAGTTGACCACCCTAATGATAATAATAAGAAAATTACGCTTAATTTCAGTCATTAATTTTAATGTCCATTTCAATTAATGTAACAATTCTTATTTCTTGATTAAATTTCTATTTTCACTTAAATTATGTCTTTTCTCGTAGTCATGATATAAAGTATAGTATGCAACTCCTGAATAAAGTACGAATTTATATCGAGGGCCATGAATCACTCGCGTCGTTCAGGATTCTAACAGTTGAATCACTCGCTGCGTTCGTGATTCAATCATTAGAATCCTTCACTTGCTCGTGACTCATCTACGGCCCTCGCTTTAAATCCGTCCTTTATTCACTAGTTGCATAATATACTATTACAGCATAGTATCAGAAAGATGAACACTTAAAACGCCAACGCTTTAAGCGCAATGAAGACTTAAAAGGTTTCCTGACAAAAAATAAAAAAAATCTGTTTCGTCCGTCAGTTAGATTATCAAAAAATATTGGACACAATTTTTTTCTTTTTTCACGTCAAAAAAATTAAGACGATACATTGCTTCGAAAACTCGTGTGACGTCAGAGTTCAGTACATTTTTACCGGCGAGTGATGTCATAAGTCCCTACTCATGATCTTTGACGCGTTTTATCTTCGTCATTTTTCATTAATTTTATAAAACAAAAAACACGTATCCAATATTTTTTCATAATCTAACTTACGGTCTAAACAGGTGTTTTTTTTTTGTAAGGAACCATCCCTATTAGGGAACGATACTTAAACACGTGATTGTACTCATGCCAACAAAAAACTCTCCCAAACAAAATTATTTTTCTATGCTCATTCACTATGAAACTTAAAAAACTGGGAAAAAGTAAATTTCCATGGGCGCTATTTAAATAAAAATAACATTTTTACACAAAAAAAAGGTAACGGCACTAGTGTTTGACATAAATAGTAGAAATCTTTTAAATTTATCTAACAAAATGTCACTAGTAGTTGACAAAAATAAGTGAACATACATTTAAACAGAACGCTGTATTTTTTAAACATTGCCATTCTTCCCTTAGGGGTAAAATAACTGGGGTGCGGGACTGTTCGAAAGAGATACCGCAGCCCCGGAATACAAAGGGCTAAGAAGGAACAACTAAAACCCACTCAGGGTTTTAGTCAGTACAAGTTTCGACACTCCCTTTTCATAGCAAGAGGGATCATTTGATAGTTTCCCATTCACAAAAAAGGGCTACTAGCAAATTAATTCGTAGGTTAGTATTTGATACTTTCATGTAATTAAAATAATTATCCTGATGGAACTTTGCCGCGAGATAGGTAACTTTACCGTTAGGTATTTTGTTGAGCCGCCGATTGGTCTCTTTAAATTAACCTTTTCGCTGCCAAGTTCAAATAATCCATTTGTATTTGTATGCCGTGTGAGCACAAGTCATCTATAGTTTCGTATAGCGACGCCTCGGGGGTGGATTGTGAGCACACAAACGAATTTTTGTTCGACCCATATGCTGGGTTCTTGGCACTGAAATTATGTAGGTATCTTAGGCAGGTGACAATACACTCAACGCCTGACGGCAAAGTTTCGAGTAACCACCACATTTATTTTCATCATCTGCTGCCTTTGCACAACTATGTTGGGGTCGGCTTCCAGTCTAACCGGATGCAGCTGAATACCAGTATTTTACAAGGAGCGACTGCATAACTGACCTCCACCACCCAAGATTGGTAAGACTGGTTGTTAGACTCGGGTCATTGACTAAATGTAAAGACTGACAAAGATCTTCAAACGACAGTCGGGACCAAACGGGAGGCAAGGAGGAAACTCGGTATGTAATGGGTCATCCACCCACGGACAAACCCAGCCAACCCCATTCATTAAAAAAATAAACTTTTATTTTTAAATAAAGAAACCACGACACTATTATGAAAAACTAACACATTCTAAACTATTTATGTCAACTACTAGTGCTCATAAAAAATAAAATATATGTTAAGTCAAACAACAGGTGCCCTTACCTCAGATTTCCTTCCACGTAGAGAGCAAAGGGCCGATTGTAGAGTGCCTAACAACTTTATTCTGAACAACTCGGTTGTAACACCTTATGGGTATGACAGAAATGTACCTAATGCCCCTAATGGGTTTAAAAAATCCCCTTCACGATGCCGAAAGGCACTAGTTCTCCACGTCATTGCGATTATTTTTTGTTCTAGAACCATACCTGGGAACTTTCTAGTTACGGAGATATTGGGTGGCAAAGATTCAACATTTTCACTAGTTACAAAAAAAACAAGTCCGTTGGGAGTGTTCAAGTTTTACGTAACGCAATTTTTGGAGATTTTTGAACCCCCCTCCCCTCATGTAACGCGCCATAACGTTTTACTGTACCCCCCTATCCTCCCTAACTATAACGTTACGTAACCACGAAGTGACCATTTTTAACAAAAACGTCAAAAAACATTTAAAAAATTCGTGAGAAAAAAACAATGTTACGTAACGCGTAGTTCAAACCCCGCCACCCCTGAAACGCATCGTAACGTTTTACAAGACCCCCCTCCCTCCAAATTCGTTACGTAATACTTGAACGCTCCCTTATGTTATTACTTTATTGTAAATACATCCACCACCGTCTTACTATTCAAAACATCCCGTCATTTCATTTTGAGTGCGTTACATTGAGTCCTACCAAAAAAAAGTCCGTATCCCAGCAATAACTTCTGCTAAGAGTTACTTAAGTTTGATGTACAGAATGCTTGGATGACAGCTTCGTAAAGGGTTCGTTTACAGTTTACACCTTGTATAAATATACGCCCGAAACGTCTACCTTTTAAGTAATTGTTTAATATAAGATTAAAATAATACTATTTTAAGAGATCACTATTGTTTATTCAAAAATCTAGCTTATCTACTTAGCAATAACAATGATTATACAATACACTATTATGATAAAAAACTAATTGAATTTAGTATGGCACCTACCTAGGCATTAGTTAGACCCTATATTTGGGGAAAGAAAGAACCCTAGGGATTTTCAATATTAACTATTGGAAGTATAAATTTACTATAATGCAATTGGCAGAGATATAAATATATGGCAATAAATAAATTATACATCTCTGGGGTCTATTATGACCCCAAATACAAGGTGCATTTTTGCATACTCGTCAAAATTCAGGAGATTGTCATAAAAGACATAAATTATCAATTTTAATTACGGTATCTGATCAATAATTAATAAACGTTGTTTTTTAAGTTGTTAACAAAATTACCAGTATTTCAGAATAACTCCCACGCCGTAGTTTAGGAAATAATACATTATTGAATAAACGTTTGTGTGAAAGCGTGGTCATAGGGCGAGAATCAGACAGACCGTGTCACTGGCGGTTCACACTTACCGATTATTTGATTCGGGTCAAGAATCGTCAATTTAGTTACCTCTTTGAGTTTGACGAGGATGCAAAGCGACAGCCTGTATAATATGAATTGATTTTTAATCTACATAAAATAGGTACTACCTTTATTTAATACAGTATTCATTACATAATTCTGAATGTTTACATACATTTCATTATAGTTGAAATATATTATAGGTACTAATAAAAAAAACCACATTGTCTAAAATTGCACTATTCGTCTATTTTAACTCAATAAAAAAGAATACTTTTTCAAACGTCATAATTACGACTATCACAAAAACCTGCTATTATTGCTTTCTTTTACCTTACAATATCACTATTTATTTCCATACTATATCAAGGCAATAATCAAACAAATCACAATAGAAATAACTGACATTTTGAAACGGAGTTTCTTATCGCACGTTTTCATTTTAATTTATTTGTGGCCTGAGGGGCTAGACCGAAAAAAAGTGTAAAAATGAAAAACAACACCAAAATCCGACCACTTTTTGCAGTTTTTTTTGGAATCTAAAACTTTTCAATCGAATCACCGTCAATTTTGAGAATAAGCAAAAATATTTTTAATGAAAAACAACACCAAAATCCGACCACTTTTTGCAGTTTTTTTTGGAATCTAAAACTTTTCAATCGAATCACCGTCAATTTTGAGAATAAGCAAAAATATTTTATATTTTTAAACTTTTTTATTTATATAAATAATCACTTTTTGCGTAATAAATAGTGCGAGAAACTCCGTTCTAACCGGGTGTCTATACGACACCTCTCTATTATTTTCTTCCATATTTTCAACTCCTTTGAATTCAAGTCTATAAATAAATGTAGGTATCTTCTTTCTTCGAGACATCATAATCAAAATGACGACCGAAATAGTTCTAGTAGAAACCTCAAGAACGGGGTAAAACACGACCCCAAAACATCAATTGTGTAGCACCCTAACAATCGGCCCTTGCTGGTCGTCAGCGACCCCATGCACGCGTCGCATATGCGCGCGCACTTTGTTGGGCTTCTCGAAGCGATGCTCGCATATGCCGCACAGGTACCCGTAGCGCTTTCCCGTGTGGGAGTTGTGTTTGTGTATCTGTAGGAACTTGCGCGACTTGAGCCGCTTGGGGCACATGTCGCACTGTAAGGGGTCAGTTGGGACGGATAGTATAAGTATTAAAAGCCTATAATTCATCTTTTAGGAAATCTAAAACATCCTCCATGATGTGGTAAGAAATGACCTCTGAATTTCAATATTGGGGTAAAGAAGGACCCTGAAACATTCATTGTGGGGACCAAATTTACCCAAATCACCAAAAATGTACCCTATACCACAAAAATGGGGTAAAACAGGACCCCAAAACACCAATGATGGGGTCCAAAACCCCAATTACCAAAAGTGTCCCTAAAACCTCAAGTATGGGGTAAAAAATGACCCCTGAACTTCAAGAATGGGGTCAAAAAGGACCCCAAAACATCAATAAATTGTGGGGTCCAAATGTACCCCGTGTCATGTCATGCCAAATTTACCCCGAGTCATGGACCCCTGAACTTCAAGAATGGGGTAAAAAACGACCCCAAAACATTCGTCATGGGGTTCAAATTTACCCCGTGTCATGTCGCAGTGTAACGGGTCAGTTGGGACGAATCATGGGGCTAAACGGGACGAAATGTCGAAAGTGAGATGACGTGTTATGACACAATCCATCGAAAATGCCTGTTTTTAACTTTTCTAGTACGTGATGTTTTTCTGACAAATTGGCGGGAAAAAATTCCATACAACGTGGCAACGCTGCCAGTCTCTTGGGCAATTTACCGGTGTTGAGGAGGAGTTTTTCGATGCCCTATTATAGTTTGTTGTTAGTTTAGTATACATATTTTAGTATTATATTAAATACTAGCGGACGTCACGCGGTTTCACCCGCGTAGTTCCCGTTCCCGTGGGAATACAGGGATAAAAAGTAGCCTATGTCACCCGGGGATAGTGTAGCTTCCCAACGGTGAAAGAATTTTTGAAATCGGTTCAGTACATCCCGAGATTACCCCTTACAATTTAACAAACACACAAACTTTACTTCTTTATAATATTAGTATAGATAATATTTTTTTTCTTACCTGGAAGTTTTTCTCAGGCAGATGTATGGCTATATGCTGTACTAGGTTAGACCGGCGGTGGAAGGTAGCCCCGCAGTGGTCACATACGTAGGGCCTCTCCCCCGTGTGACGGCGTTCGTGTATCTGTAAGTTGAGATACATACAAAACTTCACGATCCCCGAACTGTTCGGCAGATGTGTGAACCCGTAAGTACACACACATTAAGCCAGTTGTGTTTAAGTCCCATGTAATAGGGGGCGAGCCTATTGCCATCAACCGGGCACAAATCCAGACTCCGTGGCTGCTACTGAGAAATTCCTGATGAAAAAGCTCGCACTAAAATATCGAATTTAATATAGTATGTATTACTTGTCGATACATTGTGTTTTCAAGCGATGGACAAGTCATTCTTTTTGTTTAAAACATAAAGATTTTTAATATTGATATGGTCACACATAGGCATAGGAGCTCGTGGCTTAATAAGAACTGACACTCGGGTCGATCTTAAGGTTAAGCTGTGCTTGCCTAGGTCGGTCTGTGGATGGGTGACCGCCCGACAAACCGAGTTTCCTCCGTGCCTCGGAAAGCACGTTAAGCTGTTGGTCCCGGCTGCCATATATAGATCTTTGGCAGTCGTTACAGGTAGTCAGTGACCTGAAATTCTGACACCCAGTCTAACCAGAGAGTATCGTATTACCTAGTATTAACTGGGTTGTGGAGGTCAGACAGGCAGTCGCTCCATGTAAAATACTGGTATTCAGCTGCATCCGGTTAGACTGGAAGCCGACCCTAACATAGTTGAGAAAAGGCTAGGCAGATGATGATGGTCACACATATATATATATGTTGTTAGGTTAGCCAATTACGGTTAAGACAGCAGGTCCCTTAAGTAGGGACTGAATAAATTAACTGACTTGGTATTACATGGATCTCACAACTTTTTACGGTAGAAGAAGTGACTAGCGGGACTGTTTTTTTTTTACAAGTTTAACAACTTTCTCTACCAAGTTCAAAATATAATATTTTTTGTCTACTTGACATTGCAGTCTCTAACTATGGCTACGTATAGCGACGACTCGGAGGCGGGTTGTCGGCTCATAAATGAATTAATGTTCGACCCATACGCTGGGTGCTTAGCATCGAAAGTGTTAAAAGCATCATTTATTTGTATGACATGCAAGCACAATTCATCTATAGCTACTTATAGCGACGACTCGGAGGCGGGTTGTGGGCACACAGACGAATTATTGTTCGACCCATACGCTGGGTGCTTGTCATCAAAATAGTTAATTTGTCTTCAATATTAAAACATAATGCAACTCACCGTGAGTGCCTCTTTAGTAGCGGAGCTATACTCGCAGTACGCACACTTGTGTATCTTATACAATCCGTGTCGAGCTCTCTTGTGTTCTTGAAGCTGATTGTTGTTGCGGCATCTCTTTCCGCAGGCCTGGAGAAGTGTGGGTTAGAGTGAGATGGATATATTTTTGTGATTTGTCATATGAATTTCGTGGCTTAATAGTTGATCTTTAGGTTAAGCCGTGCTGGCTTAGGTTAGTCTGCAGATGGGTGACCACCCATTACATACCGAGTTTCCTCCGTACCTTGGAAAGCACGTTAAGCTGTTGGTCCTCCCGTCGGGGCTGCGGGTTGTTCGCAGATACCGTGGCCTCCACATGAACGGCTAAGAAGGAACATGGGTGGTTTTTAGTCAGTAGAAGTCTGACACTCGGGATTTCGCTCTGCCCAAGAGCGGGAGGGGTCATTTGATAATTTTCCACCCACCATAAAAAAAAAAGCTGTTGGTCCTGGCTGCATTAGTACATCTTTGGCAGTCGTTACAGGTAGTCAGTGGTCTGAAAGTCTGACAACCAGTCTTACCAATGTGCAGAATATAAACTTACGTACCATTCACCCAGCCATCAACCAAGCATTATGTACGTCAAACCGTACGTAACCCTACGCAAAAATTATTGCTGAAAAACCACTATTACTTTTGGGTTTCACGGTAAAACTCAATAAAGCACTCATAAAACATTGTGCTAATGGATGCTTTGAATAGTAAACGGGTCGTGGAAGCAATTCAAGTAAAAACCTTATAAGAAAAAGTTAAAAAACTTGTGGATTTGGATTTTTGCATTTCAATATCTCAATACTTTATTGCATTCCACATGTAGTACTTAGGTGGTAAAACTTAAAATTAGATCATATGGACCCTGTCGGGCACAGCAAAAACCAGTGAGTTAGAAGAGAGGAAGCAGAAGCAGGAGGGAGCAGCGAATCTTCGTATTTAGAAGATTCCCAGACATGGTCCAGAGCGGTATGGAATCAAATTTGCTGTTTTTTTTGGTGGGCGTAAAAATCATCAAAATGACCTATCTCACTTTGGGTGGAGCGGAGGGGAGTGTCAGACTTGTACTGACTAAAAAAAATCATGTTCCTTCTTTGCTCTTTGTGTTCCGGGGCGCGGTATCTTTTTCGAACAGTCCCGCAGCCTTCCCTTAGTCCTTGAAAATATTAGACACACGTCGTACTCACCTCACAAACGCAGTAATTTGTATGAAAGCGCATATGCGCCTTATAGGTGGCTTTCATCCTGAACTCCTTACAGCAAGTACCACACTTGTATGATGCACTGTTCGGGATCGTCATGCGTTTCTTTTTAGAAGGCGCTTTCTGAAATGACGAGGAGGAATTTTAACTAAAATGAGTTTAAACTTTATTCAGTAAATTCTGACTACTGGAATGACCTGCTATATTGTATGGATCAGAATGTTGCGCCACAAAAGGGATGAATGTTTGCATATGGCTGAGATGAGACTCATCATCTGCCTAGCCTTTTCCCAACTATGTTGGGGTCGGCTTCCAGTCTAACCGAATGCAGCTGAGTACCAGTATTTTACATGGAGCGACTGCCTATCTGACCTCCACAACCCAGTTAATACTAGGTAATACGATACTCTTTGGCAAGCCTGGATGTCAGAATTTCAGGTCACTGACTACCTGTAACGACTTCGAGATGAGACTAATATGGCTAAAAACGTTTGGAAGAAGATGTAGTGTCAAAAATTGAAAAGAGTATGCTAAGGTGGTTCGGTCATGTGGAGAGGATGAATGAAAGTCGATTAACAAAAGGTATTTACAAGGCAGATGTGAGTGGTAACGCCGGGAGGGGACGCCCTAGAAAGACATACACTGATCTTATTGGTGCCGTTCTTCAGAAAGGACAAGTGCGTAGTACTTGTAACCGGCGTGCGTGTATGACCAGATGTATGAATGTGGACGAGGCAAAAGGAGTATGTAAGGATGGTAGCAGGTGGCGTTCTGTTGTTTCTGCCTACCCCCATGGGAAAAGGGCGTGAGTTCATGTATGTATGTGTATGTAATAATAAATTTGTATTCATAATTATAAGGTATATATAACGTTACTAGCTGACCCATGCAACTTCGTCTGCGTCACATAATATAGCTTATAACAAATAATGTCAACATAAATTGAGTTAAATCGTAACAAACAAAAAATCGAATCTTTCCCCTTTATAATATTAGTTTAGATTATATTAAAGTGTAAATTACTATAGGTATTTCTTACTGTTAAATATACAGTAACACCTTGTACCTTGTAAACAGTAAATATTTTGAATTTGAATTTGTCCGGAGTCCCCGGAGGCCAGAATCCCCACTAACCTACTGCACCGGACCGAATGACTGCCGCACGCGTAATTATTTTGTCGCGCGGATATTTTTACATTGCGATATCTTCTAAGATATTTGTTTAAACTGTATAGAGTAAAGGGCACAAATATTCTATATTAAATTTCTGTGCTAGTAAACACATCTATTTAGATATAGATTAATACCATATGGGTTAAATAAGCTTCGCAAAATATCATTCTTTTTAACCTAACATTTTAATAGTAAAAAATGGTTACAGTGAGTCAATCTTAAGAGATAGACATATGCTGTCGCGGACTTTTTTTTAGAACTTTTAAAGAGGAACAATTCCTTGATACATGATATTTGCGTAACTTAAACCGTTTTCGCAGCGCACGCAACGGAAGCTCGCAAAAAGGAATATCTTTTCCCGTTTTTGCAACATTTTTCATTTATGCTCCGCTCCTATTGATCGTAGCGTGATGTTATATAGCCTAAAGCCTTCCTCGATAAATGGACTATCCAACACTAAAATAATTTTTCAATTCCAACCAGTAGTTCCAGAGTTTACCCCGTTCAAACAAACAAACAATCAAACAAACAAACAAACTCTTCAGCTTTATAATATTAGTATAGATATACAATGAGAAGCTGTGAGAGTACTTAAGGGGGATGTGTGTCAGTTAGATTTTCGAAAAATATTGAATACGTGTTTTTTGTTTTATCAAATTAATAAAAATTGACGAAGATAAAACCAGTCAAAGATTATGAGTGGGGGCTTGTGACGTCACTTGTAAGTAAAAAAAATGTACTGACATGTGACGGCACACGAGTTTTCGAAGCAAAACAAAATAAGACAATACAGTTGTCTTATTTTATTTTGTTTACGTGAAAAAATTTAAAATATGTGTTCAATACTTTTTATTATTTATTAATTCTATCTGACGGACTATTGATATCTAGACCACTTTCCGTCCTTGCTCGTGACGGCCCGCGACGCTGAGCTAGTAGTTTTAAAACCAGCCCCCAAGTAATGTCTCTCAGATCTAGCCTGTCTCTTTGCTGGCCTCCCCAGCGCCACCCTAAGCCGAAGGCTGATGATATTGAAGTGAAAACTTTTTTAGCAGCGTGGTGCACTTTTTTTTAGATGGGAAAAAACTGTTAAACTTACGCCAGGACACGTGACCTGATCGTAAGACGGCGCAGGGCGCTTGCGCGAATGTGCGTGTGTGTCAAATGTCAAAAAAAAATTATATCAATTTGATTTTTCTGAGAGGTGAACTTTTTAATTTAAAATAATTGTTATAGTTCTGAAGTGTTAAATTTTTTATGTAATATAAATTGTCATGTTTATGTACGATAGCGCAATAAATGAATATTGCAATGATGAATGAATATTGTGCAAAAAAAATCCCTAACCGTTTCAAAATATTCAAAAATGCACAATGTTAATGTTCAAGTTTTCACTTTTTTTTTTAATATACCTGTCTCGGTCTCCCGCTAGTCTTAGTCTCCACCGGAGCCATCTCCTCATAATCCTCATCATCATCATTCTGGAACTGCTCCCCGAAAATCTCGTAGCTATAATCATTGAGTTCCACCTTCTCCACTTTCGTCTTCTTAACTTTTGGCTTGGATAACGACTTCTGGAGTCGCGTTGAGTGTTTTTTCTTGGGTTTGCCTGGAATTTTGGAAATAAATCCATGGTTTAATAGGGGATCGGACTGACTCAAAAAAATATGATTCTGTTTAGTCCGTCAGTTAGATTATCGAAAAATATTGGATACGTGTTTTTTATTTCGCCAAATTAATAAAAATTGACCAAGATAAAACGCGTCAAAGATCATGGAGTGGGGCTTGAAACGTCACTTGTAGGTAAAAAATGTACCAGCATGTGACGTCACACGAGTTTTTTAAGCACTGTATCGTCTTCATCATTTGTTTACGTGAAAAAAGAAAAAATATGTGTTCAATATTTTTTGGAAATCTATCTAACGGACTATTAGTTTTTTTTTTTGTTCGATCCCCTATTACATTACACAGGAAGATGAAGAGCAGCGGTGGTCCAGACTTACGAACAGTAGGCAGGCACATTACTTTGTGTACTTAATTTCATCACCACTGCTCTCAAACACGGTGAAGGAAAACATCGTGAGGAAACCGGCATATCCTAGATCCACAAAAATTCGAAGACTTGTGACATCTACCACTCCTATACTAATGATCCTCGACCTGAACACAACTACGTCTACACGTCGGCGGACGCATCCGCAAATGTCTCTGCAGACGCATCTGTCGATGTGTAGAGGAGTTATGAAGACAGGCCTTGTGGACGGCGCGTTCGTGTTCCACGCACGCCTCAAAGAGATGTCAGCAAAATTGAAGGGGTCTGCAAGGGCCGATACCTGGCGGGGCTGCGGGATGTTCGAAAGAGATACCGAGGCCCCGGCGCAAGGGCTAAGAAGGAACATGTGTGGTTTTTAGTCAGTATTAAGACTCCCACTACCTCCGCTCCCCCCAGAGCGGTAGGGGGCACTTACCACACGATAAATAAGAAGAATACCTACTGTGAATCGTTTTTAAAGCATTATCGGGTAAGGTTTAGAAATCACTTTCCTGAATTAAGAAGTGGGGTTGGTGTGAGTGGGA
The DNA here is from genome assembly GCA_949774965.1 of Diarsia brunnea. NCBI lineage: Eukaryota > Metazoa > Arthropoda > Insecta > Lepidoptera > Noctuidae > Diarsia > Diarsia brunnea. The sequence continues at coordinate 1,084,844 of OX459025.1, read as the reverse complement.
GGACTAGGGTTGTAGCGTCGCCACTGTCGCCAGTGTTGGGCAAAATTTAGTTAGATTGATGATTGATGACTTACGATTAAATTATTCAATCATGACTAAAGACTAACAACTAAAAAATTAAATTATTAGTCATGATTGATGATTGACTTAGTTTCAATCATTTCAGTCATGACTAAATTTGTTACGACTAATTTTATGCTTGCTTACCAGTCCGTTTAAGGCGACGCTGACGTTATTATAAGTGTTGAAATTGACACTTTTACCCAACAACGGCAAAGAGAATAGCCATCGTATGCCATTTTATAACAGATGTGATGATATTGATGTTAACGGAAGTAATCGATACCCGCGCGTGCGCCTTTTGAGAGGTTGGGTGGGGAGGATCATGCTACCTGCTGTGTGGGTCCGTTGTGATGCACACAGGAACATAGGTAAGGTACCCTCATTGATATAAAAACTAAAGATACGGTCGTCCGAACATTTGCTCGACGCGTTCGCCATACACAGAGAATCGGTGTGGTCTGCCCGTTAATGTAACCTTGTATAAGCGGCGTGGTATTTTCGAGGTTTAAAGAACATAAATAAAGCTTTTAATAAAATTTACGACCGCACCCGAAGAGAGCCGATCGTGGACTAGTTCACTTCGGCTTAGGAAAGACCATATTGGGACCACGTTCGAGGCGTCATTTTAACATGCCGTCCGCCCAGTCCTTACGCAGTAATATATAAGTCAACCCCTCCACCTTTTGCCATCCATTTATCTCAAAACTTATCATAAATAAGTTATAATAAATATATAGAAAAAATAATTACAGTCTGTACTGTAAGTACAACGACATACTTAATACTAAAGATTTTATAAATTTACTACTGGTGGACTTGGGTTCGATAAGAAAAATAAAGTAAAAGACCTTCTTAATTTTTTCAATTTAGTCATCAATCATAACTAATGATTACGACTAATGATTGATTAATTTAGTTATGATTACGATTGAATTTTTTAGTAATGATTAAATCAATCATGATTAAATTAGCTATGACTAATCAATTGATTGAAAATTTTAGTTGATTGACTCAACACTGAGTGTCGCCCAGTGATTTTGACAAAAGTATGTTCTGTTTCACGTTTAGTTAGTGATTTGCCAATATTTTTTCGGCGCTGCTCTGGCAGCTAAAATTGTTTGGGGACACTTCAGATAAATACCCTCACAGTGACAGAACCCTCAAATTCAGGGAAGTGATTTCCAAACCCAACCCGCATTATTACCTGCTAACATATTAAGTAGTGACTTTTCGGCCTTCCGACTAGTTCTCCTGAACTTTAGTGCCATGTTCATGTTCTCTATGCATTGTGTGCAGATCTTTTGCGATAAACCATCATCCATTTTGATCTGAAAAATATTTTATGTGATCAATTAAAATAATACAACAATACATGACACAAGTCTGTAACACCACACCGGGGTCACCAGTTTGGGGGGTATGAGGAACAGGGTGTAAAGGTCCTCATCCACCCTAGAAAAGGGAGGATCCTCCGACCAGACGGGTGTCGTGTCCGGTGGGCTAACTTCCCAACATATGCAAGTCGGGATTTTCTATATAGGCTAATAATAATAATAATTCATTTATTTCAATCACAAGTGATCATAATTAGCAATTAGGTACATTCAATAAAAAATACTAGAAAAATAAGACAAAACACAATTACATTAGAATTTACAGATTAAATTGGTACATGTCAACAAATTAAAATTAAAAATAATCATAATGTCACATTTAAAATTAAAAAGTAATAAATAACTAATACAAACATTATTGGAAAATCATCACAAATAAAATTATTTAAAAAAAAAAAAAAAAAAAAAAAAAAAAAAAAGAAACGCGGATAAAGTTGATAACGCGATATAGGATTTGCCAAATTGGTTCGCATGTGTTGCGATAGATGTCGGTGTTGCCACATGTTAATAATAACAATACATGCTTGTAATCTCTGAATAGTGACACAGAGTTGTATCTAATAGTACACACATTTCACTATCTCTGTTAGTCTATAGGCTTGGAGGCCTATACCCGAGAAGGGGTTCCGATCAATGAGAGCAGCATTGATAAGTTTTAAGTACAATATTATTAGAATCAATTTTATATGTGTAATGGAAAACTTTTAATTTTTTATAGATTTTAGATTTACGATTTACGACTATTCAAAAGGCCTGTGCACTATAAATTCCATCCCCCAAATGGCTGCAGCCGTGGGCAGACAAACATAGTAGTTAGTACAGAAGCCATCACATCAAGCTTCAACGATTTGGCAAATTCCTTCAGTCGTAGGTTCGAACCCAGGCAGGCGCATTACTTTGTGTAATTTATTTCATCACCGCTGCTCTCAAAACGGTGAAGGAATACATCATGAGAAAACCGGCATGTCTTAGTACAAAGAATTCGAGGATATGTGACATCTACTAACCCACACAGGGCCTGCGTGGTGGATTATAGCCCACCACTCTCCTAGAGAGAAGGCCTGAGTCTCTGCAGTGGGAACATTATAGGCTGATGATGATGAGATAGATTTTCAACTTTATCACTAAGGCATTATGTCCAAGATTTATTTGGAAAATTTTAAACTTTCAGAAAGCTTGATGTGCTTGTGTCTGTACGTAATAAAATACAGTACGTACCTCTAAACCGGTAACTAGTTTTAAGTCCTGAGTCCGTTTCTCATTACTTTCTTTATTGAAGAAAATCGACACCAGATCCTGCGTATTCAAGCAAGTCCTGCAGCAATCCACTTCTGGGGACTTCGCCTCAGTTTTTTTCTTTGCAGCCCTGTGTTTAGCGCTCATATTATTGAGTAAGAGTAACGCCAACATTTTTGTAGTTTTTTTACACGGTACGAAACATTTATGACTTGAAACATCTAGCTATAGTGGGGACAGACCGTTTCGGGAAGCGATAAGTGTATTTCAATGTTTAAACTCTATTTTCAACGATATTTTACAAAGAATTATTGATCAACATAAACATAAACAAAGTAAGTAGGAGCCATTTTAAATTTTTTGACACTTCATGACACCTGACAGATTTTCAGTAATGTTCAAAATGTTAATAAGATTTTTGCGAAAAATTAAATGTTCAAACAACTGCTGAATAAACTTGCATGAATTTAATTCATCAGTTTTATTCATAAATAGTTAAAGGGCTTCAAATATCATACATTCAATTTATTGTATACCATAAAATATTGGAACTTAAAAGCTTGGAAAATAAATTAATATTTTGGTTCTTAAAATAAACACACATACGTTTCGTAAGTGCTACAACATAGTAGACTTTTCTTTTCACTTTTATGCGAAAAATTATGCCTATTATAGGTGTATGCTTGAACAAAAGATGTGTTCAACCTAAATAAAAAGGAAAAAGAAATGTTTACAGTAATGTCCAATCTTAGCTTGATATTTCAAAGCAGAATATTTCTCCGTTGCAAATTATTGGTATTGTGTCAGCTAGTAACTAAACTAATCACAAACGTCATTTCTGGCGTCAATCCGAGTACAACTTTTGTTGTTCGTTTCGTTTTATAGTTCTAAAAATTAATATACATCTAGTTTTTATCTAAACTGGCTATATAACACATACTACATAAATTACGCAGCGATATGGACCCTTGGGACTGCTGCAGAGCATGCTTGGGGGTCGCATCTTTACATCCTATATTTCAGTTTATAGAACACCACGATAAATATACTGAAGTTATTTTTTTGTCTACTGGGCTGAAGGTATGTTCAAAACGAAATGGTACTCGTATTAAAATGCATTAAACCTTAGACAACCATCTGACCACTTATTAATTTAAAATTTCTAGTTGGAAATTAATTCGGAACTTTTTAAACTGTTATTTTGTTTACTAATCATTATTGATAAAAAAAATCTTTTACAGGTGGATTGTAACGACACCTTACCCCAAAAAATGTGTACATCTTGCATAAACTTCATCAACTTCTCATACAAATTCAGAAAAAAATGTGAAGAAAACCAGAAACTGTTTCTGTCTTCTTTAAATGACAAACCATTGTTTAACATTAAAATAGAATCCAATATATTTATCTCGGAAAACAATACTGACATAACGATAGACATATCAGACCTTATAGATGACTTTAAAGATCACGATGACAGTTTAAACAACTATAACTACGATGCTATTGAAAACAATGACAACGTAGAAATAGAATTAGAACCAAAATGCGAAGATCTCGTTGACAAACCCGTGGAATTAATATATAAAAGTAAGAAGATTAAAAAGAGTAACGAAAAGCTGGTAAAACGGACTTTACCCAGGAAAAAGGAGAGTGAAGAGAAGAAAGAGACAATTAAGGAGGAGATTGAATGTGAATACTGTCATAAAATTTTATCTTCTAAGTTATCGTTACGAAATCATTACAAAATACATACGGGATTCGATGTTGTTTGTGAAGTAAGTTTATAAACTATATTTTTAGGATATAAGATTTTAAACTGACATGGTCACTAGCACTATTATAACACTAGCACTATTATTTTTTATTATTAACTCGAAACAATAAGTAAACATGGTAAATATCCCGTTTTCAGTATAAATAATATATTTTTAGGGTTCCCTAGCCGTATGGCAAAAATCGGAACCCTCATAGATTTGTCATGTTTGCCCAAGCAGATGTCACAGCCACTTTATTATGAAACTATTAGCAATAAACATTTCAAACTTAGTAGGTAGATGTATTCTGTGATATAGTCTTAACATAAATAGGTAGTATTTTGAATAACATGCAAAAATGTACATTCCAGCACTGTGGCAAGAAGTTTATAACTAGAAGATTGCTACTGATGCACTGCCGAGCCAAACACGGCTACGAGAAGACTGACAAATGCTCCTTCTGTGACTACAGAGCTTCTAATGCTGAGCAGGTGAAGGTATGGTTTTTTTAATTACCATCATGTGTAGGTCATGGCTAGATAGTTCTCCTAGTCCGATTGATCGTACCATGCGATCGAACCACGTGGCCAGGACCATAATAACAGCTGCTTGAGTGACAATTTTCATGTATTCAGGTTGTCGGTTGGTCTGTGGATAGTTGACCACCCATTACATTCTAAACTTACTCCGTGGCTCACAAAGCACGTTAAGCTGTTGGTTCCGGCTACCGTTTGTAACAGGTAGTCAGTGGACTGTAAGTCTGAAAACAAGTCCTATCAAGAGGTCAGACAGGCAGTTACTCCATGTAAATACTGATATTCAGCTGCATTAATTCTTTTATCACAACTCCAGATCCACGAGCGTCTCCACACGGGTGAGAAGCCGTACGTGTGCTCGGAGTGCGGAGCCGGCTTCCATCGCAAGAGCAGCTACCTGCAGCACGTGGCTATCCACCTTCCTGATAAGAATGTACAGGTAAACATGAACATCCGGCTCGAAGAACCAATCCACGAGCGTCTCCAATGCGGCGCCGGCTTCCATCGCAAGAGCAGCTACCTGCAGCACCTGGCCATCCACCTTCCTGACAAGAATGTACAGGTATCACCATAAACATGAACATCCGGCTCGAAGGACCAATCTACGAGTGAAAAGAAGTTTGTAACTTGCAAACTCGAAGTTAAGAAACTACACGGTTAGTAACTCCGTGGTTAGAAACTTCATGGCTACAAACTCCAAGGTTAGAAACTGCATGACTAGAAATTCCAGGGCAAAAATTTCCATAGTCAATTAATAACATTAAACCTTTTCTCTTTCCCAGTGTGACCAGTGCCCCGCCCGCTTCAAATCCGTGACTCTAATGCGAATACACAAGAACAGACACAAGTCGCCGCAATACTCGTTCAAGTGTCGCGTCTGTGAGAACACGTTCGTGCGACGTCGCAACGTTGTGCGTCATCTGATGAGAATACATGCTATGCAGGCCGCGCCGCATCATATAGATAGGATGAAGATAGCGTAGCCAGTAAACCTATAAGGGAGCACGTAGCGAACGGCGAGCGCGAGGACGAGTTAGATACCGCGGCTTCAGACACAAAGGGCTAAGAAGGAACATGGGTGGTTTTTAGTCAGTAGAAGTCTGACACTTCCTTCCGCTTAGCCCAAAGCAGAAGGAGTAATTTGATGATTTCAAACCTTCCAAAAAAAGGGAGCACGTAACGAACGGCAAGCGTGACGAAGAGTTCAATGAGATAACCTCTCGTGAGCGACTCCCAGCCGCCGCGGGAGACGCTCTGGGCGTCGGGGGCCTCGTGATGGCTTCCGGCCACCGTAGGCGCGGGCTTGTGGACGGTGAGTAATGGGCTAGCGAGCCGTCTGTCCGACTTATGACGACGAGAGGCCATATCGACGGCGCGTTCGAGTTCCACGCGCCCCTCAAAGAGGCCGACGACTGCCGGGGTGCGGGTTCTTCGAAAGAGATACCGCGACCTTCTGTCCTATATATTAAATTGTAAATAAAGTATTAAAAATTGTGATATTAGTAGTACTTAGGCGATTTAAAAACAGTAATAATAAACTAAGATTTGTATTGAACAAACTCATCACTATGATCAGTTTCTTTTATTTAATACTAGCTGATGCCCGCGGCTTCACCCGCGTGGATGTCGGTCAAATTATATACTACAACCTTTCTCTTGAATCACTCTATCTATTAAAAAAACCGCATCAAAATCCGTTGCATAGTTTTAAAGATTTAAGGTGGATGTGTCAAGCGACCCTCCATACATTTTTGAAATACACCTTTACACGACACACAGAGACTTTTTCTTTAAAATTTATCATTTTATCACTTCTCAACAATGGAAAGTGTCCGCAATCGACCTTTTTGGGCATTATCTTACATTATTTAGCGAGAAAAACAATAGTGAAATCCCGGCAAAATTTGACACTTCTTTAGTAGTGTGCGTGACTTTTGACAAATAATGACAAGTAAACTTGTTTAGACTATGGCACGCTAGATGGCGTGCAGGTGCAGACGATCTTATAATAATTCTGTTAAATCAATAATTAGTTTTAATTATTTCCTTTCCAACCGTTCAAAAAAATAACAATATAAAATAACATAAAACTGATGACATCAATGTTATGTTTTTTTTTTTAATGTAAACAATTTTATTGTTGTATGGCAACATAAATACCAGTAGTCGTAGGAAGGTTTTATGCAACGATGCCGTTCTTCGTAACCTTGACCTACATGCAATATGTGGACGAAAAAAAGGCGTTGCCAAACTTCGTTCACTTGTTTGACTGTTAGAAACTTAGAAAATACATTCCTAGCTCGGTTGTCCCGCGCTATATGATTTGCGCGCGGAAGTTCTTGCGTACTTATTATTTTGTATGCTATGCATTTTCATTGATTTAATTGCAATATTTCTTCAGTATACATTTGATTCATATTATCTATTATACTGTATTATTGTAATTCTAATTTATCGTAGGTATAATAGTTAAATATTCTAAAAACACAATTCTATTTTCGGTGGTATTAGAAACATCAAGTTGGCCCGTGATTTTTATGAAATCTCGTCACAATACTAATTACCTACGTCATACGTGTCAGTGATGAGTACAAAGTCAGTGTTTCTTAGTATTATTTGAATAATATGTTTTTGGTCAACAATAAATAAAATTATTTTAAATCGGTAAACTACCAAAGTAGGTAATCACAAAATTAAACTTGCAAACATTTGCAAAATATGGTTTTGCCGGATTACGTCACCTTTTACGCATTTTGCAAACAGTTTCAAACAGACACACATATTTAAATATTTATAGTTTGTTTTATTTTGTAGTAGATACCTACCAAGCTTTTTCACGTCGAAATTTGTTATGGTGCGTTCAGAAACAAATATAATTCAGTTACAATCTGTTTTTTTTCTGTTCCGTGCTTTATTTTGAACAAGTTATTATAATCTGTTTTTTTTTTCTTATTCGTTGACCAGTTCTACGAGGAATCTAAAGGTAATTGTAAAGTATTGTATCGAGTCTGGTTCTTCTAACCAAACAGACAGATGTGTTGCTGGAGAGTTTGTTCCGCCACTTCTTCTTTCCAGCAAAAACACTAGGAAGTGTCGAAGGGTGGGCGTTTTGGGGGACTGTCACTTGTAAATAAGTAAAGTAAAGTAAATTTTGACGTTCGAAAAGTGCTGATTATCAGCCTAGTTTGAATAAATGAGTTTTGATTTAGATTTTTTTGAGTAAAATAAAACTGCGTTTTATTGTCATTATTGTTGACATAATTTATTTCCCAAAATTAAATAGTTTACACCAACAAATATACCTTTTATTTTTAACAATCGTACATAATAAAATATACCGACTCACGAACAGTAAGTCTTGGGTTCAAATCCAGACAGGCGCATTACTTTGTGGAATGTATTGCATCACCACATGCTCTCAATAAATATGAAGCAAATCATGGTGAAATGTCCTAGAACCAAAAATTTGAAGACGTGACATCTACCCCACTGGGCCCGCGTGGTGGCCGTGTCCCAGCAGTGGGAACATTATAGGCTGATGATGATATACCGTAGCAGGTGGCGTTCTGTAGTTCTGCCAACCCAATCTACCCATAAAGAAAAATGAAAAACATTTTTTTTCATTCACGCCATCTAGTGTTCAATCTTCGTAAATGTACTCGCTCACGTCTACGTCTGTGTGTGTAAACGACGCTATATTCAATGGCAGATTTTAAATTACACCTTTGTGTCGAATTAGGTGGATATTATGACAATGATGTGACCCAGTTCGATAAAACGTAATGTCCGATAACCGCAATTGCTACTCCTACGACTTAATAGTTTTCCAATTACACAAAAACACAAATAAACTAAAAATGTTGACTTCAACGCCATCTAGCGGGAAAATGGCTGGGAGCAGCCTGTATCTTTCACCTTAAGCATACATAGGGATATAGGGACAGAGAAAGCGACTTTGTTTTATACTATGTAGTGATGATATTCTGTGATTTTTTAAAATCTCTTGCCCATTTGAGAAACAAAAAATAAATAGAAAAATGTACGAAATATTTTACATAACTCTGTATAACTTTAGTTATAATAACATACTAGATAAGACAGTGAATCGAATAAAATTGAGAACTTTTATAAATAAAATATGGTTTTTCTTTTAAATTGACCTTTTTAAATACGTATTCCTCTATACTCCGCGCCACGAAAAGCTATATTTTTTGTAAAAAAAGAACTGCGACAAATCAATCAAATTAACATACAAGTTTATACGGAATCCCCGGTGCGGGAGTCGCACTTTTCGCGCGTTCCGTATCCTAACGGACCGGGCCTCTAATGCCTGGCTATTACGCTGTCTATCCGTCCGTCTGTCTGTCACCGGGCTGAATCTCATGATTCCAATACAGCCGTCCTATAACTAGAAAGCCGTCAACTGACAAATGTTCAATTTTTCATTTGATACAGCTTGAGTTCAAAATTTTCTATTTTTCTGTCTAAAAAACACTTCTAGAATATGAATAGTTAATGATGATTCCAGATCTTGAAAGCGTCTAACCCACACTTCTTTGGTAAATATACGTCTAAATACCTTTTTTTTTTTGGTGGCGTGAGAAATCATCAAATAACCCTCCCGCTCTTGGGCAGAGCGAAAGGGAGTGTCAGACTTCTACTGACTAAAAACCACCCATGTTCCTTCTTAGCCCTTCATGTCGAGGCCGCGGTATCTCTTGCGAACAACCCGCAGCCCATACCTTAACTGCCAACTATAAATAAGTTTTTACAAAGAACGATTCGCGTATTTTTCGCCATTATCTCGGAAACTACTTTTTGTGCACTTAACGCTTTCTAGTGAAAGGACGGCAGAATGGGTAGTCTACAAATGACAGAAACTCGGTATGCGCAGACAAGCACAGCTCTGCTAAACCTAAAGATCGATCCGAGCGGCTGTTACCTATTATTTAGCCATGAGCTCCTCAAGGTATAGGGTAGTTAACAAAAAAAATCTAATTTGTCCGTCAGATAGATATACAAAAAATATAGGACACGTATTTTTTTTTTCACGTAAACAAACCATGAAGACGATACAGTGCTTTGAAAACTCGTGTGACGTCATATTCTAAGACATTAGTATGACATTTTTTACCGGGGAGTGACGTCACAACCCCTCACTTAAATCTTTGACGCGTTTTATCTTCGTCAATTTTTATTGATTTGATAAAACAAAAAATACGTATCCAATATTTTTCGATAATCTAACAGACGGGCTAATTAGAATCATATTTTTTTTCAGGAAACATCCATTACAGTTGGTCTAATGGAAGCAACCGACTGAAGAGTTTGAGGTCCAGGGTTCAATACCCGGGTGGGGCAAAGTGTTATTTGGTTTTTCCATCTGGAAATTATCAGTATCAGCCACGGAGTCTGGATTTGTGCCCGGTTGATGGCAATAGGCTCGCTCCCTGTTACATGAGATTTAAACATAACTGGCGAAATGTGGGTGTACTATTATGTACGCCTCTGCCTTATCCTTTGGGGATTACACGCGTGATGTTATGTTACGGTAATAAAAATAAAACAAGTTTGACTTACAAGTAGTTTAATTAATATTTTACAGTAAGTTTCTTAATTAATTATTGTTAGTATGAAACATCAAAAATACGTATCTTATTTTATTATCCAATAAAAAAAAAACTCGACGATAATCCCGCCAAAATATCTGTCAATGTCAAACATTTTATTTCATCTTGTCAACTTCATTCTGGGGCCTATTCTCTTTATCCACGGTAAAGGGCCACCCGGGTGCTGCGGTGGACTGCAGCAGCGCCCATAGGGCTCCGCTGTCAGCCCCGCTTGACATGTCGAGTTCGATCGGTTGTAGCAGCTTGCGTGATTCACTCTTTATGTCTGTTTGGTGGAGAGTTAAGGTTTATATGGGAAGAATATTAGGGGGGGGCGTCCATTATTTACGTGAGGCGCCGAGCTGAATCTCACCTAATCTCACAAGAGTACCTATCGGCAAATATCACGTAATTTTTTACTCGCAAGGAACAGTGTTACGTACAAATACACGTGTACAAATTACGTGAAAACTGGGATTAATTAAGTAAACATGCTTGTGCACTAAAATATGGTAAAATAAAATAATAAATATTTAATTTAAATAATTGAGTTCAAATTATGTTTTTTAAATTAATCCAATGCAATCAAGCACAGAATCATAGATTAACGTGTTTACACTTACTACGGATTATTTTAATAAATCTCAAATGAGATTTGGGGGAGGGGGAAAAATCACCACAACTGCCTCACGTATTGTAATTAATGGACGCCCCCTTACATAATTAATCACAATGCAATAACTGTGAAAGTAGTCATCATCATCATCAGCCTATAATGTTCCCACTGCAGGGACTCAGGCCTCCTCTCTAGGAGAGAGATGGGCTATAATCCACCACGCGGGCCCAGTGCGGGTTGGTAGATGTCACATGTCTTCGAATATTTTGGTTCTAAGACATGCCGGTTTCCTCACGATGTTTTCCTTCACCGTTTTGTGAGCAGTGGCGATGAAATAAATTACACAAAGTAATGTGCCTGTCGCCGTCGCCGAGGGAGGCCTAGAAAACGCTGGCGTGACGACTTAGAGGCGCGAGATTGGCCGGAGAAAATCGCACAGAGAAATGTGCCTGTCTGGGTTCGAAACCGCGACTTACTGTTCGTAAGTCGGGGCCACCACATCATGCATGTTGTGTATAAAAGGATACATCCTTTAGCCACGTTGGGTGCAGCGCTGTAGTCCCATCTGATTCCGGTGAGCTCCTTGGCCAGCTGGTATGTTTCTCTGAAACATAGTAAATTGTGAAGCATCTACTAGCACAATGTTTTAACAGCAACAGAGTTTTACCGTAAAATGTGATTTTTGACCCAAAGAAAAAAGTCGTTTCCCAGCAAAAATTTTTGCGTAGGGGTACTTAGTTTGATGTACAGAATGATTGGTTGACGGCCGTGTGATGGGTTGATTTATACCCTGTATAGCTAAGTATATCGACGACCGGGAGGCGGGCACGCAAACTAATTATCGCTCCACCCATAGTTTAGTTTAGTTTTACTGGGCTTATCTGCACTTTAGAGAATAGGGTAGTTAACTAAAAAAATCTAATTAGTCCGTCAGATAGATTTCCAAAAAATATTGGACTCGTATTTTTTCTTTTTTCACGTAAACAAACAATGAAGACGATACAGTGCTTTGAAAACTCGTGTGACGTCATTTTCTAAGACATTAGTATGACATTTTTTACCTGTGAGTGACGTCACGACCCCCCCCCCACTCAAATCTTTGACGCGTTTTATCTTCGTCAATTTTTATTGATTTGATAAAACAAAAAATACGTATCCAATATTTTTCGATAATCTAACAGACAGACTTATTAGAATCATATTTTTTTGCAATGGTTGGGAGTGCATTCCAGTATTAGGACAAAGGCAATAGTGTTGTTTTTTAGGGCTTGAAGCACCAATGCACTGTTTGAGATGATCTTTATTTTTAACCGACTTACAAAAAGGAGGAGTTTCTCAATTCGTTTGTATGTTTTTTTTTAGTTTTTCGCTTTTTTGTGATTTTGAAGACGGTTTTTTTTTGCAAAAATGTTTTAAAGTATCTGCCATCTCTGGCTGCAACTCCTTGTACCGATCTGGTAATACCAACACATCTTGCTTGGAAGATTGTTCCACCTATATGCTGGGTGATTCCCAACGTAAGGTGGTAAGGAAACTAACACAATGACAATACCATCTAGATCTGTTTTTGAGTAGCAATAAAGCTATGCTTAATTATTTTAAGTTAGTGCATGTGTGTTGGCTTGTTGCACGCATTGGTGTAAACCGTAAGTGCAGCAAGTAAGTGTTTAAATAAATAAATACCTTATATATAGTTCAAAGTTTTGGAAGCGTTAAATTAAACAAAAGAGTAGATACATGTGTGGCGACAGCGACATCTATCGCAACACATGCGAACTAATTGGCTATTCCTACATCGCGCTATCAACTTTATCCGCGACATTAGCTTATATAGAAAATCTCCATTGACATAATGTCGGGCAGTTAGCCCACCAGACACAACACCCGTCTGGTCGGAGGATCCTCCCTTTTCTACAGGGGATGAGGAACTTTACACCCTGTTCCTCATACCCCCCAAACATGTGAGCAGATGGACAGTTGCTCCACTAGGCTAGCACACACAGTACTGAGGTTTGCAGACAGCATGGTGGTGTAAAGGTGCTTCATCACTACATAGTATAAAACAAAGTCGCTTTCTCTGTCCCTATATCCCTATGTATGCTTAAATCTTTAAAACTACGCAACGGATTTTGATACGATTTTTTTTAATAGATAGAGTGATTCAAGAGGAAGGTTTTAGTATACAATTTGACCGACATCCACGCGGGTGAAACCGCGGGCATCAGCTAGTAGTTTATAAACAAGTAATAGTACTAACTGGCTGCCTCAGTGGTCTAGAGGTTGCAAGAGTTACTGCTGTGCATGAGGGCCTGGGTTCTGGGGAATCTCAGGTTTTATTTTATTCATTCAGAGACAATAAACAGCTACAATATGTGTTGAAACAGAGTTACGATAATCACACTTCACATTAATATTATAAAGGCGAAAGTTTGTGAGTGTGTATGTTTGTTAGTCTTTCACGCAAAAACTACTGAACGGATGTGGATGAAATTTAGAACACAGATAGTTTATAACCTGGATTAACACATAGGATACTTTTTATCTCGGTAGTATGATCCCGTGGGACAATTATCGAAATCCACGTGGGCGAAGCCGCTGGCACAAGATAGTACAGCATGATGCGCAAAGTATTTTGAGTTTTTCCATCACGCATATCTCAGGAGCAGACACAGAGCTTGAATTTATGGCTGGTTCATGGCAATAAGCTTAGCCCCTATGGCCCCTATTACATGGGACTTAAGCGTAACTGGCGAAATGTTGGTGTACTACAGGGTACACTTCCTAGCCCTTCGGGTGTCTTCCTAGCATTACATGATGATGTTTTTAGTACTAACTTAGCATTATCCAGTCTGTTCCTATCACTGTCTGCGATGGTGAGGTGTGACTCGAAGGTGGAGCATACTCTGTCCAACTCATTGCCACGACGGGACACTTCCGCTAGACGCTCGTTCAGCTCATTCTGAGGAAAGTATAGAGAAATTTATTTATTAAGGATCTCCAACAGAGGAGGTAAACAGATCATCTATAATATAAAATGAATCGCTGAATATGTTGCTAAGCGCAAATCTCGAGAACAGCTGAACCGATTTTGCTAATTCTTTTTATGAAGTATGAGGATGGATCTTACGTAGGTAGTAGGTAGGTAAGTAGATAGGTTGGTACAAAAAAGGGCATTGCAACGCATGCTGGGAACAGCTAGTGTTAAATAAATAGGTACTGGACGTCGAAAGTATCACATAGGTATACTCTTTCACTTACAGGAGACCACAGCATGAACAGAAGAACAGCATGCAAAATAAAATCTAAGATAACTCAGTTACCCGTCGGGGCTGCGGGTTGTTCGCAAGAGATACCGCGGCCTCGACATGATGGGCTAAGAAGGAACATGGGTGGTTTTTAGTCAGTAGAAGTCTGACACTCCCTTTCGCTCTGCCCAAGAGCGGGAGGGGTTATTTGATGATTTCCCACCCCCCAAAAAAAAAAAAAAAGATAACTCAGATAAATTACTAATAAAGAAATGAATTCAAAAATTAAAGACAAAAATTAGGTCAGTGGGTCGTTATAAAAGATATTATATTACACTAACTTGTGGACAAGTAGAGTTCAATAATTTATTGTCACATGAATACATGCATGCATACTACTGGGATAATAAGTATACTATATGTTAGTCCAGGTAAAAGCAGAGATTTCTATCTTCGGGTTCCCAAATAAACTACGAATATGACTTCAGGAGTTGAGGAGAACTCTGGTTACAAGACCCTTAATAAAAAAATCAAACTTACATGTAATTTCATTTCCTGTGCCAGTTTCGTCTCCAATTCCGTCTTCTTCTTACATGCCTTCATCTGTTGTTGCTCTTTCTCGATCTTGTCTGTAAATATTTGAGAGGAAACATGAGCAATATGCAAGACAACATAGAAAATCATAAGAACATGGTTGGCACTGAAAATTACCATCCACACGTTTGCAAAAGTCGTCCAGTTTATCCACAATGTCTAAAAACCAAGTTTCCTTCGATTCTAAAGTCATTTTAGTAGTTTTTAAATAGGTTTTACGGATAATCAAAAGAAATACAACTTCGAGTCTTCGACAACAAACAACGACTATTTTGGATTCAAAAAATTATAAACATATGCCACAGATTATTAAAAATCACAAATTATTTAGAAACGTCAGTGACTCTCTCTAGGTTATCTCAATCGATTTTTGGACTAAGAGCTCTTTAGCGTGTGTATCCGAACGTTTCGTTTCGCGACAAAAGCGCCCCGTGGTGCCAGATAGCGGTACTATATTTATCGCCATATTTGTGATGGCGACCGATATTTATAGATCGTAAGGGTGTTGTTATTTAACAAATAAATGCATTAAAAATGGAGGAGACGAAAGTTATTTATTACATAGACGATGAGGAGACCCCATATTTAGTGAAAATTCCGATCTCACCGGAGAAAGTGACGTTGTTAGACTTTAAAAACCAGTTGAACCGACCGAACTATAAGTTTTTCTTCAAGTCAATGGACGATGATTTTGGTGTTGTTAAAGAGGAAATTGTTGACGATAACGCTCATTTGCCGTGTTTTAACGGTCGTGTTGTGTCGTGGCTAGTGTCAGCGGAGGGCTCGAACCCTTCCGATGGAGCTTCACAGTGTACGGACAGCAATGCTGGTAAAGGCAAACAAACGCATGGGGCTCCGGCTCCTGTCACCCGAGACACCTGTACGGACACGGACAGCACCATCAGCTCGCGGCCTGGCCACCGAGCATCCTGCGACAAGTATAAATACCGAGGCTTACGAATAAACGGCCACTCAAAGTACGGGAACCATGGTTTGGAATACGAGACAGCTTCTGTGCTAAGTTCTGACTTAGACTCGACGAGTCTGTTCGACAGCCAGTCGGAGATCACCACGACGACTGGCCGGCACACTAACGCATCTGTGGACAGAGCCCTGACAGAATGCAGCAGTGTTTCTCACTTGCAAGTGAGTTCGCGTAAAAGACCACAGAGGCGACGAAAGAGGCCGCAAGTTATGTCCAGAACTTCTTCGTACTCTTCGATAACGGACTCTACGATGTCAATGCACATAATAACAGTGACATTGAACATGGATACTGTCAATTTCTTGGGTATTTCTATCGTTGGCCAGTCAAACAAGGGAGGTGATGGTGGAATATATGTTGGGAGTATCATGAAAGGTGGTGCAGTGGCTCTGGATGGAAGGATAGAGCCGGGAGACATGATTTTACAGGTATGTCTAGTTATTATTCTTTTTTAATAGTCTTAGGTCACTTGGTAAAGGTGTGCTGAGTTTTTGGCTCTCAATTAGACTGTAATTCAATGAAATAATCTATAATAATTAGAATTGTATATCAGTATTCACAAAATTGACTTAAAGTTAATTTGTAAAAGAAAATGTCTAAGCTGTATTCCAAATTTGTGAGAGACTGATGTAGGTTTTTAGGAAAAACCTGTGTTACAGGTCATCAGACCCCTTGCAGGCCAGAATTAGCTTGTACAGAGATACCACTTGAGAGTAGGATTTAAACAATATGCATAAAAACAAAGTAGAATTTAAACAAGCATCATCATCTGCCTAGCCTTTTCCCAACTATGTTGGGGTCGCCTTCCAGTCTAACCGGATGCAGCTGAACATCAGTATGTTACATGGAGCAACTGCTTGTCTGACCTCTACAACTCAGTAGAAGTTAAACAATATGCATTAACCCTTAATATGTCGGAACGTAGATCTACGCGAGACACAATGGCTTTTTTCACTCAACATACGATGAGTTAAAAGAAACACATAAAGTGGTTACAAAATTGTGAAAAGTCCATGACTCCAGAAGAACTGGAAAGTATGTAGTTAGAAACTCATGCTATTAACTGCGGTACTCAGAGATATTTAATGATTACTTAAGCCGCCCCTTAGTAAAGATTTGACATACTTTTGTATGACAAAACTGTCAAAACCTTTACTAAGTGATGGCCTAAGTAATCATTAAAGCTCTCTGAGTGCGGCAGTTAGTCTCATAAATAAGAGGAGCAGTTATAAAGTCATTGTTTCGGGCTTAATTTACGGGACAGAATATAATCATCTAGCGATACTTAAATGTCATTCATAAACAATAATAAATTGTTTATTAATTAAAATAATGGATTTTTCTATCTCCAGTTTGGATTGGTTCCCAGTTGATGGCAATAGGCTTGCCCTCTATTACTTGGAAGCATAAATCAATCATACAATCTTGACATTTTCTCTGTTATTATAATCAGTAGAGATTAAATCAAGATAACATGTGCCGCTTTGCACTGGCCAACATTTACATTAATCTATGCAATTTTTTTTTTTTCGTATTTTTTTCAAACATGCGATCGGTTCTTGAACCATAAGCAGTTGTTTATGAATGTGTTTGACATGTTAGGTGTGCCCTATCATAGCGGGCATTCGGCTGCGTGTGGTTCGGCGTGGTGGCTTTCGGGATGACGTATTGCACTCGTAGTTTAGTTTTATGAGTTGTTCTTCTGACAATCAAAAGTACCAGTAATGGTTTAATTGAAATAAATGCTTTGACTTTGAGCCTGAGCAAGGCTGTTTTCGTGATTTATTATCCTCTCTCTGTAAGCTTTTGTCATAATTTTGATTTCTTCTTTGATGGTAGGAACTGTTAGATATTCATGGATTTCATCCATTCTTGTGTACCATGGGGCACTCGCTATGGCAAATAAATAATATTAAAAGTCTGTTTAGCATAATAAGCAATAATGTTCCCACTGCAGGGGCTCAGGCCTCCAGTCTAAAAGAGGGATGGGCTATAATCAATCACACAGGCCCAGTGTGGGTTGGTAGATGTCACATGTCTTTAAATGTTTGTTTCTGAGACACCGGTTCCCTTTCCTTACTATGTTTACCTTTATCGTTTTGAGAGCAGTGGTGACGAAATAAATTACACAAAGTAGTGTGCCTGTGTGGGTGTGAACCCACAACTTACTGCTCGTAAGTCAGAGCTGCCACCACTGGGCCACTGCTGCTAATCTTCTATGTAGAAATAAATAAAATTTTAACCATATTATTGGGGTTGGCTTTCAGTCTAACCGCATGCATCTTAATAATACCAGTATTTTTCTGTGATTTAAACTATCTTTCAGGAAAGTCCTTTTCGAAAAAACCATAAACTTTGAAAAATGAGTAGAATCATGTGTTTTTTGCGGAAATCCATGATATACAAAAAGGTATGCACATGCAAAAGGTGCGATTGAAATAATGTAATGTCAAAATGACGTATTTGGTCGAATTCAGGGGGAGGGAGGCAATTGCACTCATTACACACGGATACAGAGAGTCTGTATCCGCGCCTGTTCTGAAAGACATAAAGTAATAAACATAGCTAAGAACACTACCGACTAATTCACCTATCAAAAAAAAAAACTTAATTGGTTCATCCGTTCGGGAGCTACGATGCCACAGACAGACACATATACACATAAACAGTGAGACAGACACGTCAAACTTAAAACACCCCGTCGTTTTTGCTCTGGGGGTTAAAAAAATAGATCAGTAAGTCACTCTTTTTTGGGAGAGTGTTTAGTAGCATGAGCATTGGAGCTACGCACTGGCTTGTCTACCTCATAAGAGCCAATAGGGGATCGGACAAAAAGAAACTAATTAGTCCGTCAGATAGATTTCCAAAAAATTTTGAACACATATTTTTTCACCTAAACAAAAAATGAAGACGATACTGCTTCGAAAACTCGTGAACTCCTCGAAAACGTCACATGTCAGTACATTTTTTACCTACAAATGACGTCACAGCGAACCAACGTCAATTTTTATTAATTTGATAAAACAAAAAACACGTATCCAATATTTTTCGAAAATCTAACTAACGGACTAATTAGAATCATATTTTTTTGACTCAGTCCGATCCCCTATTAAAGTAAGATGGTTGTCTCACTTACGAGCCCCTCATTTTAAAGGGTAAAATATACACAAGTGTTTATCAAGAAGATGGATGAAAAAAGATTACCTTTCTTCTTATTATGTGGGCAGTAAGGCCTAACACACACCCTAGTGCAAAAAAAACCATTTGGCCATTTGGCGGCCGAGACCACCGGCTTATACGAGCCTTCCGAAGCACGAAATCATCTTTTTATCAGACAATCAGGTGATTCAAGCCTGCGATGTCCTAACCAAACTGGAAACAACTTTACAAAGTATGCTTTCCGTGGAAATCGAACTTACGACCACCGGGTCACAAGGCAAACCCCTAAACCATTTCCTATAACACCTTACCGCATACTCCAAAGAAGAAGTAAACAAAAAAAACCATACATTTTACTAGACTAAGCATACTTACAGCATATCTAACACAATAAACAAACAATTTCAGGTGAACGACGTAAACTTCGAAGACATGACGAATGATGAAGCGGTGAGGGTTCTCCGCGAGGTGGTGCAGAAGCCAGGCCCCATCAAACTGGTGGTCGCCAAGTGCTGGGATCCTAACCCTAAGGGATACTTCACAATCCCCCGAACTGAACCGGTCAGGCCTATCGACCCTGGTAAGTATCTACTGATCTAACAGACTAGCTTTTCCCCGCGGCTTCGCTCGCGTTTTACTCGGAAATGATCCCACAGAAACGTTTTAAATATAGCTTATGACAGTCGGGGTTAATAAAGCGTCCCATTAGTGAAAGAATTTTCAAAATCGGTTCTGTATATCGAGAGATTACCCCCTCTACAACCTCAGAAACTTTTTCTCTTTATAATATTAGTATAGATCTCCTTAGTATGGTCTTGCTCTGCCGGGGCTGCGGGACTAGTGAAAGAGATACCGCGGCCCCGGAACACAAAGGGCTAAGAAGGAACATGGGTGGATTTTAGCCAGTACAAGTCTGTCAATCCCTTCCGCTCCGCCCAGAGCGGGAAGAGTCATTTGATGATTTCACATCCTCCGGTCTTGTTTTAGCTGGAAAAAAGTGGCGGAACAAACTTCCTAGCAACACATATGTCTACTGGTTAGAATTAACAAAACCCCTCCATTTCCGCAGGTGCATGGGTAGCTCACACACAAGCACTACGTGAAGCCTACCCCCCTCCGCCGCCCTCGCTCTCAGCACTCCCAGTGTCCTCAGTGTCAGAGCGCGGCGCTAGCGATGCCAGCACGGTACCCGCGGGAGGCCTGGAGCCGCAGTTGTCGGTTAATATGGATATGGCGCTCGTGGTGAGGGCTATGCTGAGGCCGGAGTCTGGTGAGTAGCTTTACATCAAGATTGTAGTGCCTTTAGGGTTAGGCAAAGGTCCGGCCCGGTTCCGTATGGTGTCGGACGATAGCACCATCTCATATCTTCCCGTGGGTGTCGTAAGAGGCGACTAAGGGACTTACCAAAGAATGGACAGCAGCTTTCTCTGTGCCTTCGTAACAACCATACTGCGATCGCTAACCCGTCTGCGTGGCGATTATGGCAAATCCCCCCATCTGGAGGAGGCCTATGTCCAGCAGTGAACGTCTTGTGGCTGAAATGACGATGAATGATGTAGGGTCTAGCTCTGGTTCAAACTTCAAACCATGGTGCAGAACGAGGATGAATGGAAAGCAGTCACCTCCTTCTGCGAAGCAGTAATGCTAGCGAAGGAGGAGGCCGAACGTGTGAGAGAGAGGCAAACCTCACGCCCCAGCCGCCGCAACAGAGGAAGACACCCCAGGCATCGGGAGTCGCAGAGCGATTCTCGGCCATCGTAGGCGTGGGCTTACGGACGTCGTACCGGGTAATACGATACCCCTTTAGACTGGTTGTCAGACTTTCCGCCAACTAACTTCCATTTACTTTATTTGATACAAGATATAGACGAAAACGTAAATATAGTTTGTCACACATGCGATCAATTAGAAGACTGTAGGAATATCATAGCGAAAAATAATAGTTGTAAAATACTCACGTTTAATATAAGAAGTTACCAGCGCAACTTCGATGATTTTTGCATAGCTTTTAAACGACTAGCAATTGACTTCGATGCCATTGTTTTGACAGAATGTTGGCTAAGTGAAGGGACAATATTGGAGCCTCTACCAGGTTATTCAGTTTATCGCTCTCGCTCACAATCTAACAAAAATGGCGGCGTCATAATTTACACTAAAATGAGTAGAAATGTAAAAGTGATAGAGTCATCCATTGCTGACGCTGACAATGTCATACTTGTTCTAGACAACGAAGTAGCTATTATAGGAATTTATAGGTCACCTTCCTTTTTAAATCTAAATAACTTTATTGCATCCCTAGACACTGTTTTATCTCAAATAAAAAATTACCCAACGATTGTAGTAGCCGGAGACCTAAACATTGACATAATTAATACTAATATCTCAAATCATGCTGAATACTTGAGTCTGATGGCCTCACACGGTTTTCTTCCTGCAATTACTGAACCAACCAGGGGGCGTACTTGTCTTGATCACATCTTTATTAAATCAAACTACAGATCTAAAGGAATAATCGCCAAATGCTCGATAACAGACCACGATATGGTTCTGGCTGAAATTTCTCTAAAAAACATTGACATTAAAGCTCATCCAAGATCCCGATGGAAGAATAGAACTGACGATGACGCAATCGCGAAGGAGCTACTGAACATCGACTGGTCTGATATCCTTAATTCAAACTGTGCCAACTCTTCTGTAAACACACTTACAACTATTATCACCAATCTAATAATTAAACATACACAGAAAGTTAAAATAAGCAGAAATAGACTCATTTTAAAGCCCTGGATCACTCCAGGTCTTATGAGGTGCATAAAGCACCGAGACAAGCTGCATCAAGCGTCTAACTCCGACCCAGACGATGAGATGAAAAAACTAATTTACAATAGGTACAGGAATTTTTGTAATAACCTTTTACACAAACTAAAAACAGAACATAATAGCCAGCTAATAACTGAAAACCAAAAGAACCCAAAAAAGCTATGGAACACCCTCAAATCAATATATCGCCCAAATAGCCAAAGAAATGACTCATCTCAACTAATTTACAATTCGGCGGATCCAATTAACTCACTTAACAACTGTAATGCTTACTTCACCTCGATTGGAAAAAACTTATCTGATCTAATACTATCACGAATTTCTGAGACCCAAGAATCCCTAGCTAAAACCTACAAACCTCGTGAAAATTTCCCACACTCATTCTTTCTTCACCCGACAGACGAAGCAGAAATAACTAAATATATTCATCAACTTAAAACTGACAGCGCACCAGGACTTGATGGTATTACTACAAGATTTTTAATAAAAAATAGAAATGCAATCCTTAAACCACTTACCCACATTTTTAATTTAAGCTTAGAATCTGGTACCTTTCCGGAGTGCTGGAAGGTTGCATCCGTTAGACCAATACACAAAAGCGGCCCTACAGACTTACCTGAAAATTATCGCCCAATCGCACTTCTGTCAATTCTGTCCAAAGTACTGGAGAAACTAGTTAACAGCAGGCTAATGAACTTTTTTGAAAAATACAAATTGATATCAGACAGGCAGTTCGGATTCAGGCGAGGAAGGTCAACTGAAGACGCTGCCTCATTACTGACCAACTTAGTGGCTACTTTCACCCAAAAAGGAGAACACACTATTGGAGTTTTTTTAGATCTGGCAAAGGCCTTCGATACAATATCAATTCAACTTCTTCTAAGAAAACTTGAATGTGCAGGTATACGAGGGGCTGCACTTGAATGGTTTACGAGTTACATAACTGATCGCAAACAGCTGGTCAAAGTAAATGAACAATCAAGTGACGTACTTCCCATCGCTTTTGGAATTCCACAGGGCAGCACACTCGGCCCGACTCTCTTCAGCTTCTATATGAATGATATTTTAAACTCACAATTAAACGACGCTGAAATAATATCGTATGCTGACGACACAGTGATAATTTTTCACGGTAAAACTTGGGAACAAGTGTACCACCTTGCCGAGATCGGACTAGTAACTGTCTCTAAGGCTCTTGATGCAAATCTCCTGACTCTAAATATAAAAAAAACCAAATTCATAACATTCTCCAAAACAATAGCCTCTCGACCTCCACGTCATCTTGTACTTAAATACCACACATGCTGCAGTTACCAGACTTCACCGCTAACACACTGTTCTTGCCTAGTCATAGATCACACTGCCTCAATTAAATACCTTGGCATCACACTAGATGACAACATCTCATTCAAATCTCACATACACTTGCTCTCTGGTCGCGTTAGGAAGCTGATACACGTTATGAAAAAACTACGTAACTGTACACCATTTAAAATTCTACGTACAATTTACCTCGGTTTGTGTCAGTCAGTACTTCAATACGGGATTTCTGTTTGGGGTGCAGCCGGGAAAAGCACTGTTATAGAGGTAGAAAGAGCTCAAAGAGCAGTGATAAAAGTAGCTTTAAGAAAACTTTTTCGCTACCCAACAGATTTTATTTATAAGGACTTTGATGTCTTAAGGGTGCGGCAATTATTTATTTTAAAAGCAACCCTACATATTCACAAAACCCTAAAAAAAAGATCCGACTACGAAAAAATTATCTCGAAACGCGTCCTCTACATTCCCCCACTAGAAGCAAATAGCCTGTTAGCCAGACGATGCCCATTCTACTCACATATCCATATTTACAATAGAATTAGTAAAAGCTGCAACATTCGAGATTTGAACAACTTTTCATGCAAAAAAACTTTGATAAAATGGTTAGCCAACCTATCGTATGAAGAGACGGAAGAAATTTCAAGTTAACTAAATTATACCAAAAATAAAAATACACACACACACACTCACATACATATACACACACACACATACACATACACACACACATACTCACACACCCAGTCATACTCATACACACTAACATACAACAAGCTAGAATAAACTTTTTACTTTACTTTCTTACTTTAAATTTTACTTACTTTTAATTACCAATTTTGTTTTGTTCGTAGATAATAAGTACTTATTATTTTAAAGTTAACGTAACTCCGGCCCCCAAGATACAGGCACAGCCTAGTTTGGGGACCTCTATTCTATAAGCATGTTAAAATATAATTTGTTACATTTTTTTATTAACGTTAAGTTAGATTAAGGATTTACTGTACTGTAACAACGATTTAAATAAATTATTATTATTATTATTATTATTTGGTAAGATTGGTCATCAGACTTTCCGGCAACGACTTCTATTTGGTAAGTCTGGTTGTCAGACATACCCACTATGTTACTATAGTTACTGCCAGTTAAGATCGCAATAGCGGTCATTGACCTACCTACATTTATTAAAGTTCTTAACTTTAAAATCCAAAAATAAGCCTGTTCATGTCTTGACTTGAATCGACATCTATCGTGATTTTCAACATTTTTTCGAACGAATGATGGTTCTTTTTTTCTGGTTCTTACGAAGAGATATTAGGGAAAGGGCAATGACCGCTATTGCGATCTTAATTGGCATCAACTATAACACGTTATTTCTCCGCCTGCAGGTCTAGAAATCCGCGACCGCATGTGGCTCAAGATCACAATACCGAATGCCTTCATCGGAGCTGATGTGGTGGATTGGATCCTGCAGCATGTGGCCGGCATCACTGACCGCAGGGACGCTAGGAAGTATGCCTCGCATATGCTGAAGGTAAGCGTAGCGTCATGCGTGTGTTCTCTTCCACGTTTAACCTATTAAAACACTTATTTGAACTTAGTCGAAAGCTTTTGATTGCCTAAACCACGAAACCCTTCTCTTGAAACTTGAACATTACGGTTTAGGGAAACTTGCTCTAAGTTTAATAAAATCGTTTTTTAACGATAGACATCAGCAAGTACAAATAAATGGTGTCGATTCAATGGACTTAAAAGTAAGTATGGGTGTGCCACAGGGTTCGATATTAGGTCCTTTCCTCTTTTTAGTCTATATTAATTATCTTTCCCATTTGTATTTTTTTTACTGCGGACGCTTTGAACTTGTACGTCTTTCTACATCGCGCATCGTTCTCACATATATTTATGATCTCAACATCAATGATTTAAAAGAGTGTCCATGTAGTTTCTCTTCTCCATAGAGAAGCAACTACAGTAATTGGTTTTTCTTACATTCAAAAGTGTCTGTAACTGGCTTACTTGAAATAAATGTTTTGATTTAGATTATTTGATATTGCAGGCCGGCTTCATCCGTCACACGGTGAACAAGATAACATTCTCGGAGCAATGTTACTACGTGGCGGGCGAGCTGTGCGCCGAGCTGGCCGCGCTGCGACTGCGCAACGCCGACAGCGACAGTCTCGTCAGCGACACGCTCGCGCCGCTACCTAACCCCAAGTGAGATTATAAATATTTGTTTTTAAATTGAAACAAGCCCGACACACGTCCAAACCACTGCAACATGTGTGCGCCAGAATCAACAGTGGCGACCACCAGTGCAGCGCCGAGACAATGAAGTGAGTTTAGTTCTCGTACCAAAGGTACTACTACCCACCTACTACCCTCATACTGCCCACCCACTGTGCGCCTACTACCCACCTATTGCCCACCTACTGTCCGCCTACTGGTCACCAACTACCCGCTTTCTACCCGCCTACTGATCATCTACTACCCGCCTACTATCTACCTACTTAGCCATCTACATTCATACACAACATTTTCCTCATTCCTTCAAATCCCGATAACCGATTTCCACAAAACTTGAATCACTGGTGCCACTTTCAGACTTCCTCTTTTGTGTCATACCCCTTAGCATCCACCAACCCGCACTGGGCCCGCATTGTGGCCCCTCCGTCTCCTAGAGAAGAGGCCTTAGTCCTGAGGGAACATTATAGGCTGATGATGATTCTTATGTCTTGTTTCAGTATCATGGGTCCTGGCTACATGCCCTACGCCGGGTCTTACGGCTACCAGCCGATTCCATTCAAGTACTCCTCATGTCTTAATAGTGAACATACTGTTTACGGGTGAGTTAACCAGCTTTTTTATAAATACTAACTTTTGCCCGCGGTTTCGCCCGCGTGGATGGCGGAAAAATCAAAAATGGCGATTTTCTATACAAACTTTTGTCCACTATTGAACTTGCGGGTGAAATTCGAAAAAACTTCCTTATTCTTTGTCTACATTATAAAGGGAACCTCTGTGCAAAATTTCAGCTTTTTATGTTCAAGAGTTTGGGCTAGGTGTTGATGAGGGTGTAAATCAACCCATCACACAGCCGTCAACCAAGCATTCTGTACATCAAACTAAGTACCCCTACGCAAAAAAAATTGCTGGGAAACGACTTTTTTTTTGGGTCAAAAATCACATTTTACGGTAAAACTAAATGTAGCACTGTTAAAACAGTGTGCTAGTGGATGCTTTGAATAGTAACCGGGTCATGGAGGTAATTTAAGTAAAGTTATAACCTGAAAAACTAGTACATATTTACAAAAACAGCTGTGAAAAATTTGGAACTTTGACCCCCAATATCTCCGTAACTAGGAGGTTCCCAGGTATGGTCTAGAACAAAAAAAATATCGCAGTGGTGGGGAGAACAAGTGCCCTTCGTTTGCGTTAAGTGTACTTTTACGCCCTACATAGATAAACTAGCTTTTGCTCGCGACTTCATCCGCGTGGAATATAGCCTAAAGCCTTCCTCGATAAATGGACTATCCAACACAAAAATATTTTTTCAATTCCGACCAGAAGTTCCTGAGATTAGCGCGTTCAATCATCATCATTTGCTTGCCTTTGCCGAACTATGTTGGGGTCGGCTTCCAGTTTGAACGGATGCAGCTGAATACCAGT
This sequence comes from Diarsia brunnea, assembly GCA_949774965.1. Classification (NCBI taxonomy): domain Eukaryota; kingdom Metazoa; phylum Arthropoda; class Insecta; order Lepidoptera; family Noctuidae; genus Diarsia; species Diarsia brunnea. The sequence continues at coordinate 1,057,847 of OX459025.1, read as the reverse complement.
ATTTTACATAGAGCGACTGCCTATCTGACCTCCACAACCCAGTTAATACTAGGTAATACGATACTCTTTGGTAAGACTGGTTGTCAGACTTTCAAGTCACTGACTACCTGTAACAACTGCCAAAGATCTATATATGGCAGCCGGGACCAACAGCTTAACGTTATTTCCGAGGCACGGTAGAAACTCGGTCGGTAATGGGTGGCCACCCATCCAAAGACCAACCTAGGCAAGCGCGATTTAACCTATTGATCGACCCTAGTGGCAAGTATTTTTAAAATTAATAAAATAAAATATTCTTTATCTAATTCCAGTTACAACCGCGAGGAATCCGTAGTATCAGGCAGTGGAGGCTCCAGCGGCGGCTCCGAGAGACTCACAGCGAAGGAGGCAGCGCGCGACACGGAACGGAAGAGCACCTCCAGCGGCTCCGCGGCCAGCGAGCGGCGGGACCTGGAGCCCGACGTCGCGCACGAACGGCCCGTGCTGTTCCTATAACGGTGAGTAGCACCTCCAGCGGCTCCGCGGCCAGCGAGCGGCGGGACCTGGAGCCCGACGTCGCGCACGAACGGCCCGTGCTGTTCCTATAACGGTGAGTAGCACCTCCAGCGGCTCCGCGGCCAGCGAGCGGCGGGACCTGGAGCCCGACGTCGCGCACGAACGGCCCGTGCTGTTCCTATAACGGTGAGTAGCACCTCCAGCGGCTCCGCGGCCAGCGAGCGGCGGGACCTGGAGCCCGACGTCGCGCACGAACGGCCCGTGCTGTTCCTATAACGGTGAGTAGCACCTCCAGCGGCTCCGCGGCCAGCGAGCGGCGGGACCTGGAGCCCGACGTCGCGCACGAACGGCCCGTGCTGTTCCTATAACGGTGAGTAGCACCTCCAGCGGCTCCGCGGCCAGCGAGCGGCGGGACCTGGAGCCCGACGTCGCGCACGAACGGCCCGTGCTGTTCCTATAACGGTGAGTAGCACCTCCAGCGGCTCCGCGGCCAGCGAGCGGCGGGACCTGGAGCCCGACGTCGCGCACGAACGGCCCGTGCTGTTCCTATAACGGTGAGTAGCACCTCCAGCGGCTCCGCGGCCAGCGAGCGGCGGGACCTGGAGCCCGACGTCGCGCACGAACGGCCCGTGCTGTTCCTATAACGGTGAGTAGCACCTCCAGCGGCTCCGCGGCCAGCGAGCGGCGGGACCTGGAGCCCGACGTCGCGCACGAACGGCCCGTGCTGTTCCTATAACGGTGAGTAGCACCTCCAGCGGCTCCGCGGCCAGCGAGCGGCGGGACCTGGAGCCCGACGTCGCGCACGAACGGCCCGTGCTGTTCCTATAACGGTGAGTAGAATGGGCATCAGTGAGGGAGTATTGAACACTCTGCTTGGTACCGTGGGGAGCGTTGCAAGTATTACATAACGCAATTTTTGCAGATTTTTACCCTCCCCCCTCCCCCCAATGTAACGCGCCGTAACGTTTTCTATACCCCCTCCCCCCTAGTAAAACGTTACGTAACCACCAAGTGACCATTATTTCGTAAAATTTTAAATTTTGAGACCAAGAACGATTTCAAAAATGTTTGTGAGGGAATCTTTACGTGACCGTCCTGGAGGGTTAAAAAAACAATGTTACGTAACTTGTAGTTCACACCCCCCCCCCCTCCGGCCCCTGTAATATATAGTAACGGATTACAAGACCTCCCCCTCCCCCAAATTCGTTAACAGTAACTTAAAGTCATACTCTTTTTCCGGGGGGGTTGGCAGAAACCACAGAACGCCACCTGCTACGACCTTACATACTCCTTTTGTACCACAAGTTAATATGTCATCCTTTTACTCATTTCAGATCCGTACTGTGAGGTGGATCCTCTTAAAAAACTGCCAAATATTGACGCGAGAGGGCGTCAGTGGCTGCGACTGTCGGCTGACACTAAACGGCACTAATAGTGGCACACCGCTGAGGTACTAAGTTACTACCACCTTCAAATCTCCCACCTGGACATAGAAAGATAGAAAAAGTATACTAAAATTGATCCCGTACGAGGCCAAAAGTCCTGAATCTCAGCATGGTGCTGTAATATTCATGATCCTAAGGGTCCAAAGTGACTAAGAAGTGAAAATGTTGCCGTATTCGACCTGGAAGTTTTTCCATACACTCCAGACCCAGGAAAAACCTGCTGAGGTGGATATCCATAAATGTCTGCCCTGGAGTGTAAATGTGGTGCTGTTCCACAAACAATGGAGCACTTAACCTTTTTATCGTCACGGTCGGGTTTAGCCGACAAATGAAAACACGCCACCGTCGGCTACAGCCGACAAAGTGATTTTTTTTAAATTTTGAACTGAAATTAGTGTCAAATAAAATAATAATTTTGTAGGTATTTGTCCCGTGGCGTGGGAGCTCCGATGCGTTTACGCTCTGGCGTTCAAAAGGTTAATATAGTGTCCGGCGTGTCCTATTGTGTGTTCTCTACAGGAACTGATAGACGCTACCGAAAGCGCTAAACTGGTAGTTCAGGTCTGAACCGACACATTTTAGATTGCTATTGACACGCTCGGGAGAAGAATACCAACATATTCTACCAGGCAGGTCAATGGAACTGTTAAACCAGGAGTCACTCACTCTTGGGACTATTTTATCTGCACTGCATAAGGTCCAAAGTGGCTTGGCTAATCACTTCTCGTGGCATTCGCGTTTGTGTTAAAATTGGATAGTTTCCTGACTAAAACAAATATGATTCTGTTGAGTTCGTCAGTTAGATTATCGAAAAATATTGGATACGTGTTTTCTGTTTTATCAAATTAATAAAAATTGACGAAAATAAAACGCGTCTAAGATTATGAGTGGGGGCTTGTGACGTCACACAAGTTTTCGAAGCACAGCATCGCTGTAATTTTTGGTTTACGTGAAAAAAAAAATGTGTCCAATATTTTTTGGAAATCCATCTGAAGGACTAATTAGATTTTTTTGTCGGGGATATAATTATATCCTATTGTATGATTATTTTACCGCTTGACTGGTAAATATGATTTGTGAAACATAACTTGTTTTTTACGGTATTCTTAGATGGTACAATCGAACAAGGTATTAAGTATGCAGCCAGCTAACTTGCATTTACTTTTAAGATTACACATAATTATGCATTTAGAGACTGATGTCGCGCAAACGCTTTATAAAACAAAAGACAATGACCAAAAGTTGTACCAAAAAAGTTTATGCGTCAAGATCACAATTTTATAGTATTAATTGGCTATTTGACTACTGTTAAAAATTCAATAAAATGTTATGTTATTTCAAAGAACTAACAGAAATAACACGATGTGTGAAAAAAGTAATTATGTCGATAAAAAAATGGAGTAGTTACATGCTTTACAAGTTTTTGGTGGGGGCACTTTCTATCCTTGTCGCGCGAAACGGCCATTTTACTACGTAACCGTGACGTATGGCGGTATGAAATATGACGTCTTCTTTGTTTAACACGTCATTTAAACACAGTTAAAATTAAGCCATTTTCTGATCGAAGATCGATTAAGAAGATTTTATTACTTTTTACACACCATCGTGTTATTTCTGGTAGTTCTTTGAAATAACATCTCCGTGAATTTCTAACAGTAGTCAAGTAGCCAATTATTTTCATATTTTTACGAGATAAGGCGCCAGGGATTTGATTTTTGAAAAGGGAATTTAATTTAAAGTTAAGAAGTATGGACATAGTTGTGAATCCCTCCCTATACATGGCGTTTACACCACCGGTTCAAAAGTCGTTATTTTAGATCTGTCAGTTGATTTTGACAGTTCGGCTGACTTCACATCGTGGAGGTTTCCTTACAATACCTACTTGCCTGATTTTGAGGTTATTTTAGATTTTATAAAATTACTTCGAAACTTTTGTAGAAGTTAATATTATAAGTGTAGACAATTAAAAACAATGTTTGATTTTGACGCAGCTTGGTACGTGATTCCATATATCCATGAACATTGTCTATTGCACTCAATATTGTCAGTGTACTAGAATTATAAATATTTCTGGGTTTATGCCAAATAGCTTGTTTGACTGTACTGTTAAAATATGCGGGAGATTTTGTATTACTAGTTTTTGAATGTATTTCAGACATTTTTTTTATTGTTGTGAATTATATAGGTCGACTAAACATTTTTGAATCGTAAAAAATATCTTTAGAAACTTTATTCATATTAAAATCTCATGTATGGATAATAATCAACACCATAATGTTTTGAACAAAATCAAAATTAACTACATTCAAAAATTTCGGAAGTCGATGTTCTATGTATTGAAGTCGGTCTTGATGTGTGGAAGTCGGTATTCAAGTGTAAAAGTAGGTCTTCAAGTGTGGAAGTCGGTCTTCAAGCTTGGAAGTCGGTCTTCAAGTTCTAGAAGTCGTCAGCTATCGGTCGCAGTCTAATTTTAAGCTAAAAACATGTTAGTAGAACGCCATATAATTTTAGTCTTATGTATATTATAAATATAAGTGTACATAGATAATTTTAAAACCTATAATTATGTGACTATGTGTTAAAATAATTAAATGTTACTTGGAGACGGGAGCGAAATTAAATATAAAGACAAAATCAAACTCAAATTCAAAGCATTTATTTCAATTAGACCATTACAGGCACTTTTGAATGTCAGAAAAACAAATAAAACGAAGCCACAGTCACAGTCACAAGGCATAATAACTTGTGAAAGTACTGTAGTTGCCCATTCCAAAGCGAAGATCTCTATGGAGAAGAACGGGCAAGAAACTCCATGGACACTCTTCTAAATCAGAATATTGTTATAATTATAAAACCTCGGTTATATCATTCATGTTGAGGTGGTCTTATGTGAGAACGATGTAGCAAAATGTCTGTAATAAAGACAATTCAAAAATAAAATAATAGGGATGTTTACTGACTAAAAAAAAATATGATTCTAATTAGTCCGTCTGTTAGATTATCGAAAAATATTGGATGTGTATTTTTTAATTTATCAAATCAATAAAAATTGACGAAGATAAAACGCGACAAAGATTTGAGTGGGGTCGTGATGTCACTCACCGGTAAAAAATGTCATACTAATGTCTTAGAATATGACGTCACACGAGTTTTCAAAGCACTGTATCGTCTTCATTGTTTGTTTACGTGAAAAAAGAAAAAATACGTGTCCAATATTTTTTGGTAATCTATCTGACGGACTAATTTGATTTTTTTAGTTAACTACCTTATTCATTCAAAGAAACTGTGGCAACTAAGAGATGACCAGTCACGACTGACAGCGCCCGTTCACAATATCCAATCGACATGATGCTCTGTCCCTTATCCCAATTCATTTGTGGTCGGTGCAGCATGTCTTCTTCTTCCATACTTCTCTATTACACGTCATCTCAGCAGACACCTCCTTTCTAGCCATATCATCCTTCACACAGTCCATCCATCGTTTCTTTGGTCTTCCTCTACTCTTATAGCCATCTACATACATCATCATCTGCCTAGCCTTTTCCCAACTATGTTAGGGTCGGCTTCCAGTCTAACCGGATGCAGGTGATTACCAGTATTTTACATGGAGGGACTGCCTATCTGACCTCCACAACCCAGTTAATACTAGGTAATACGATACTCTTTGGTAAGACTGGATGTCAGAATTTCAGCCATCTACATACATACTCAACGTTTTCCTCACTACATTTCCCATAATTTCTAGAAAATATCTAGCAGATAAATTGACTAGAGTTTATTCAAGATGGTGCAGTGTTTCTGTGTCATCAAATCACAAAAATATTAAAAAGCAGCTACAGTCCCAGTCACAAGGCCTAATAACTGCGAAAGTACTGTAGTTGCCCATTCCAAAGCGTAAATCTCTATGGAGAAGAACGGGCAAGAAATTCCATGGATACTCTTTTAAATTTACGTAACATAAATATAATAATTATTATTCGCTCCCGTCGTTGAAATCCAAGTGAAATACAATTGTGTATTAAATATAAATAAATAAATAAAATTGCTAAAATTACATTAAGTAATTTTAAATGTGCCAGTCGTTGTAAATACTGGCACGGAAGTAACTGTGTTAATTGTTTACCAACTTAGTATCGAGTATTGCTGTCTTGTTCTTCTTATCGTGTGGGCAGTAAGGTCTAACGACCCCACACACCCTAGTGTCAGAGTTTCTAAACCGCCTCAAGGACCTCTGACATCCCGTCGGGGCTGCGGGTTGTTCGCAAGAGATACCCCGGCCTCGACATAAAGAGCTAAGAAGGAACATGGGTGGTTTTTAGTTAGTAGAAGTCTGACACTCCCTTTCGCTCTGCCCAAGAGCGGGAAGGGTTATTTGAAGATTTTCCACCCGCCAAAAAAAAGGTGGTAAAACTTAAAATTAGATTACATGAACCCTGTCGGGAACAGCAAAATAAGTGAGATAGGAGAGAGAAAGATTCTGATTAATTTCGTTGCGGGATCCAAGACAAATAAATCTTTTCTCTGGGACTTCGTCGAGCTTCATTGTCTCGGCGCTTTTCTTGTGGCCGCCACTGTTGATTCTGGCGCACAGGAGTTACAGTGGTTTGGGAATAGTGTGGCGGGTTTGTCCTATTAAAGCCTTAGGTAATTACAGGCGTGATGTTATAGAAAGAGACAGCAATACCGTTATTTTAGTTGGTGGACAAGAAATTCAAAGCTTGTATGAGATTTTGGTATTTATAATTATAATGTGCTTTTAGAGGTTGTATTAAACAATTTTGTTATTCAATTTATTTTTGGTAACTTTGCAATATGTATGATTTCAAGTCGAAACTCATGTCTGTGCTAATGACATCATCTGCCTAGCATTGTCCCAACTATGTTCGGGTCGGCTTCCAGTCTAATCGGATGCAGCTGAATACCAGTATTTTGTTTGTGCCCAGTTGATGGCAATAGGCTCGCCCCTTGCATGGGACTTGAACATTACTGGCGAAATGTGGGTGTACTTTGAGACACACCTCTGCATAACCTATCGGGAATTACAGGTGTGAAGTTGTATTATGTTAATCGAGTTTATAATTCTTACATATTGCAATTGATATCAACAAATCATTTCATGTCTGATTCAGTTTGATTAAAACTGACGAGGTGATATTTCATTGATTTCTAAACGCTTGATTTGATCAGCATATCTTGTTACAAATCTTATGGTAACTGTCTTAAATATAGATATACTTAGATAACGCAAGAGCACCTACTTCGCGTGCTCGGCTTAAGTATTTTATACTTAACTAGCTGATGCCCGCGGCTTCACCCGCGTGGATGTCGGTCAAATTATATACTAAAACCTTCCTCTTGAATCACTGTATCTATTAGAAAAACCGCTTCAAAATCCGTTGCGTAGTTTTAAAGATTTAAGCATACATAGGGATATAGGGACGGAGAAAGCGACTTTGTTTTATACTATGTAGTGATCAGGTTACTGTCGCTGCAAGCTAATTTGTTTAAAACAACAACGTTAAAATAGGGATGTTTCCTGACAAAAAAAAATATGATTCTGTTTAGTCCGTCTGTTAGATTATCGAAAAATATTGGATACGTGTTTTTTGTTTAATCAAATCAATAAATCAAGAGTGGGGGCTTGTGACGTCACTTTCTGGTAAGAAATGTACCAAACTATGACGTCACACGACTTTTGAAAGCACTGTATCGTCTTCATTTTTCGTTTACGTAAAAAAAAAGAAAAATTAAGTGTTCAATATTTTTTTCAAATCTATCTGACGGATTAATTAGTTTTTTTTTGTCAACTACCCTATTCTAGACATTTTAAAGAACAACAACGTAGTCTGTTTTGTAAAGTAACTAATAATGGAACGCTGGGTTTTTATACGGGTGTAGTACTTGCGTTATCTAAGTGTATGTATATCTGTGGCCGAAAGGCCGGATCATTTATAATTTTGTACATTTTCATTATTTTTATTTTGTTATATACCTATTTAGGGGCACACAAACACGCACTTGTATACGTAGAGATGTCTATTAGAAAAGTAATAAATATGAGGGTATATGCATACAGTACGTAATTTATTAAAAAAAAATCGAAAAAATCGTGTATCGGAAGATTTTACTAAATTATATTGTAATATTATTATTGTAGCTTACGACAGCGGAGATGTACCCGTTGGCGTTCGCAAGTGATTTTTAAGATGCGTTTTGTCGCTGCGATTAATCGTTGCGACTAGTCGTTGCGATTAGTCGTGCCGCAATGCTTTTTTATTGCAGTATTTAAAGTTTTTTTTTTATCGTTGGCAACTATTTTGTATTGAAACATGTAATATTAATCGTCTTGCTACTATTATCTAACCTACTTGCATGTAGGATATAAAATTTTGTATATTTAATTATATAATTTATTTGGACATATCATAAAATGTTTTTCTTAACACTTTAATCGTTGAACGTTTTAAAAATGACAATTTTTGAAGAGGATTTTAACGGAATCGCGGAATCGAAACTTAAAACGAATTTTTAAGTTTACTCGACTGGCCAAGAAGAAGTAATGCGTTTAGATCATAAAATATAAATCATGATCAGTACATGCCAAGAAGAGTAATAAATAAGGTTCCCACTGCTGGGACACAGGCTTCCTCTCTATGAGTGGTAGTAGCCTGTAATCACAGATCTAGGTACATCTGTAACCCACGAGGCCCAGTGAAAATTATTTTTTTAAAAATCCATTACTTTTTCGCTAAAATACTCAAAAAAAATGACTTTAAATGGCTTTGCTGTATATAACTTGAAATTTTTACAAAGACTCACGCCCTTTTCCCATGAACCCTCATGGGAAAAGGGCAGCAGGCAGAAACCACAGAACGCTACCTACTACGATTCTTACATACTCCTTTTGCCTCGTCGACATTCATACAACAGGTCATACACGCACGCCGGTTTCGAGTACTACGCACCTGTCCTTTCTGAAGAACCTCGCCAATAAATCTGTTATATAATTTTTTTGTCAGGGCGCTCTCTTGCCTCGTTCACAGGTCTCCTGTTTAGTCGAGTGAGTGTATCATCATCCTCTGCCTAGCCCTGTCCCAAATATGTTGGGGTCGGCTTCCAGTCTAACTAAATGCAGCTGAATACCAGTACATAACATGGAGCGACTGCCTATCTGACCTGCACATCACAGTACTGTGTAATGTGAGTGACAGACAGACTGTATCATCATCTGCGTAGCCTTTTCCCAACTTCGTTGGGGTCGGCTTCCAGTCTAACCGGATGCAGCTGAGAACCAGTATTTTACATGGAGCGACTGCCTATCTGACCTCCACAACCCAGTTAATACTAGGTAATACGATACTCTTTGGTAAGACTGGATATCAGAATTTCAGGTCACTGACTACCTGTAACGACTGCCAAAGCTCTATATATGGCAGCCGGGACCAACAGCTTAACGTGCTTTCCGAGGCACGGAGGAAACTCGGTATGTCGGGCGGTCACCCATCCACAGACCGACCTAGGCAAGCACAGCTTTACCTAAAGATCGACCCGAGTGGCAGTTCTTATTAAGCCACGAGCCAGACAGACTGTATGTAGAACAAAATTTGATTCATGAAATACTCATTCAATGGGATTATAAATCAAAGCATTTATTTCAAGTAGGCCAGTTACAAGCAATTTTAAAAATTATCGAAACAAAGAAAAAAAACCAGCCAAGTGCGAGTTGGTCTCGCGCACCGAGGGTTCCTTATCAACTTGTAGGTATTACGTTATTTAACCATATATTTCCGGTTCTCAGTATTTTCCTGTGCAAGAAATTGCTTCTCAACAAACATGATTCTAGGTTAACAAGTGTTTTGATTCCCTTGAGAGTGTTCGAAATATACGTTTCTTTGTTTTACGTTAACTTAGAAATTTGATCTTTTCACTGCTTCAAGGGACTGTAGACCGGAGTCATCATCATCATCAATATTTCAGCCAAAAGACGTCCACTGCTGGACATAGGCCTCCCCAAGTGTCGCCACATTGACCGGCCCCGTGCATCTCGCATCCAGCGGGTCCCCGCAACCTTCACCAGGTCATCGGCCCACCTAATGGGAGCCTTTCCAATGCAACGTCTTCCAGTTCGCGGTAACCACTCCAGAACATTCCGGCTCAATCGGCCATCCGTTCTGCGAGCAATGTGCCCTGTCCACTGCCACTTAAGTTTGGCAATTCTTCGGGCTACGTCGGTAACCTTGGTTCTCATGCGGATGTCCTCATTTCTGATTCGATCACGCAAGGAAATTCCGAGCATAGCCCTCTCCATTGCCCTTTGGGTGACTTTAAGCTTTCTGATGAGGCCCATTGTGAGCGACCACGTTTCGGTCCCGTATGTTATCACTGGCAACACACACTGGTCATAGACTTTGGTCTTGAGACACTGTGGTAAATTGGACGAGAAGATAGCTCGCAACTTCCCGAACGCTGCCCAGCCGAGTCGGATTCCGTCGGAGACCGGAGTATATGGGTTTAATTTCAATCCGGCTCGAAGGACCAATGTTCAACATGCTCGTTGAGGTAAATAAAATAGTAGTGGACTGTATAAAAAGGTTTGGTATATTGCCGATTAAATTACAAATTATAACTGCCTGGACAAAACATAATTATAATAATTCAATGATCGTTCTGAGAGTATCGTCCGTCGCGGTGATCTCCGAGGAAGCGAGTGGCTGCCGGCCGGGCAGCCGCCCCACGCCGCACCTCAGCTCACTTGCTGCGCCGGTCGGTCACGTCGCAGTGCCTGTTAGGTGGGATTCCCAACAATCCTCCCACGCATTCCCGAGTTAAAGGGCCTTGATAGACAGGCGGACAACAAAATGATCTTACGAGGGTTTCTAGGGGGTTAACGGGTTGTGGTTTTTCCTTTTGAGTTACGGAACCGTATGCCAGCACACGCACACGTGAATGTCAAAAATAAATGATGACAAATTATACACTAAAACCTTCCTCGAGAACCACTCTATTTATTGGTGAAAACAGCATGAAAATCGGTGCAGTAGTTTTTGAGTTTATCTCGAACAGATAGACAGACGCGGCGGAGGACTTTGTTTTATAAAATACAGTGATGCTTTAGAGTTCAATTTACAAGGCAGATGTAAGTGGCAACGATGGGGAGGGACGCCCTAGAAAGACATACACTGATCTTATTGGTGCCGTTCTTCAGAAAGGACAGGTGCGTAGTACTCGCAACCGGCGTGCGTGTATGACCTGATGTATGTATGTGGACGAGGTGAAAGGAGTGTGGAAGGATCGTAGCAGGTGGCGTTCTGTGGTTTCTGCCTACCCCCATGTTTGTGCAAATAGTTAGTATGAAGTTATGCCATCATAGTTTTGAGTTGTGATATAGGCAGTTTTTAATATAAGTTAAATGTTCTATTATTATTTTGTGTAAGTATATTATTACAGCGATGATTATTTCTGATATTATTATTACGGAGGCGCTATTTGATGTTAATACCATGTAATTTTCAATAAACAAATAGCATTTTGTAAGTGATTTTTTTTTGTTTTATTATAAAACCTCGGCCTAGTGTGTAGTCCAGTCACGACTGCTCAGCATGAGACCCTGGGTTCGATTCCCGGTTCAAGCAGTGTTCTTGGTTTTTTTTTTGTGACACAGGTAAGTAAATGATGTTATCAAAACAAAAAGTTATGTCTAATCTACAATAGCAAAATAGGTACATATATGATTTAAACTTGTTAATTTATAATAGGACATGTCGTCACAGTGACGCTATTTTATATTTTGATTGTAATCAATTTATCTCTGATTACAGACTGACTAACTTTACAATGTTTTTACCACCTAGTTCTAAGCGACGTATTGCTAACCTTTTAGCATACAATATACACAGCGACACTGGTATGTGTTTACCAACGTTTTCTGTTAGTAGTGATACTAATACTGCTTTTGTAACTAACACTTATACAGATACTAACACTTTTATTGATACACCTTGTAGTTTAAACTGTTAGGTGCGACAACAGGTAGGCTGCATGTGTTGAATGTTGTTCATCAAAATATGCAGGGGTTATCTGGCAAAGAATTAGAGTTAAGTTTGTTTATGGAGAATTATGATGTTCAGGTTTTATGTCTAACTGAACATTGGTTGAAGGAACATGAAGTAGCATTTATCAATGATGATTTCTATACCGTACAGAGTGCCTTTGTGAGAAAAAATGCTATTCGCGGTGGATCTTTAATTCTTGTATCAAACAAATTAAAATGTAAACAACGTTTAGACTTAGTTAATCTTTCCATTGAGCGCACTATTGAGTTGTCTTGCGTTGAACTCGAGCGATACTTAATAATTTGTGTATAAAGACCCCCTTCTGGGGACTTTACTCGTTTTGAATCTGTAATGGAGGATTCACTTAATAAGTTAAAATCTAGTAATAAATCTATAATTTTATGTGGAGATTTTAATGTTAATATCTTAGATGTTACTCCATTAAGTATCAGATTTCTCAATCTGTTTAGATCGTTTAATTTAGTTAACCTGTTTTTTGAACCAACAAGGATCACGGCTTCTTCATCAACTTGTCTTGATAATATGTTTAGTGATTGTGTTGCCGAGGACAAATTAGTGTTAAGTGACTTATCGTCTGATCACTGTGGATTAAAAGCTAGCTTCCCTATGCCATTAAATAAAAAGCCACACAAAATAGAATGCAGGCCTCATACAGCTAGTCGTTGCAATAAATTTAAAAATAATGTAGCACTTAAAGTAACACCGTCAATAGTAGAGCACGAAACTCCTAATGAAATTTATAAAGCCCTTTTTGATGTTGTGCAAAATGAATACCAATCTATTTTTAAGTCTAAAACTATTAACATTAAGGGACCTTCTGTGGGCTTCAACCAATGGGCCACACCAGGTATTTACAAAAGTCGAGCCCGATTATACGAGTTGTATGGTCTTAAACAATACAGGTTTGATACAACTTTTCTAGAGTATGTTAAAAATTATTCCAAATTATTTAAAAAGATTTGTATTATTGCAAAATCAAAATTCTTAAGCGAGACCATTAAAAATTCTAATAATAAAGTTAAAGCCACTTGGAAAATCATTAACAATGAAACGGGTAAATCTGTTACACAAGATAATCACCTTGAGATCATGGTGGGTAACAAATTAGTTAATAAAGCAGCCGACGTCGCCGAGGCTTTTAATGAGTATTTTGCCAGCATACCTATAGCGACGACTCGTTCCCTAAGTTCGTCGCCGTCTAAAGCCGAAGATCTTTTGCATAGCAGCGTGTCTAAATGTGGTAACGTATTTAGTTTCGAACATGTAACGCCTCGTGATGTGGTTAACGTTTTTAATTCACTTAAGTCTAAAAACACAGGTGATTTTTGGGGCATTTCTACTAAACTATTAAGTAACATAATCGACATTGTAGCCCCCTGTCTTGCTGTTACTTTCAATAAATGCGTTGATTTGGGGACTTTCCCTGATCTTATGAAGAGCAGTAAAGTCATCCCTCTATTTAAATCTGGTAGTAAAAATGATATTGGCAATTTTAGACCAATTTCTATTTTACCTGCATTTAGCAAAATTTTTGAAAAATAAATTCTCAAACAGTTGTTAGTACATTTTAATTTAAATAATCTCCTTCATAATGATCAATATGGCTTTACAAAGGGTCGTTCGACTACGGATGCAGGTGTTGCTTTGCTAAAACACATATTTAACGCATGGGAGAACGCGCAAAATGCAATCGGTGTTTTCTGCGATCTCTCTAAAGCTTTTGATTGCGTACATCACGACACGCTTTTACGGAAACTGCGTCATTACGGTGTTCAAAACGAGGCCCTAAATGTGATAGATTCGTATTTACAAAATAGATTCCAATGTGTAGACGTAAATGGCGCGAAATCTTCCAGACTACCGGTTCGGCTTGGTGTACCTCAAGGTTCAATACTGGGTCTGACGTTCGAAAAGTGCTGATTATCAGCCTAGTTTGAATAAATGAGTTTTGATAGGGGATCGGGCTAAAAAAACTAATTAGTCCGTCAGATAGATTTCCAAAAAATATTGAACACATTTTTTCTTTTTTCACTTATACAAAAAATGAAGACGATACAGTGGTTCGAAAATTCGTGAACTCCTCGAAAACTTCACATGCCAGTACATTTTTTACCTACAAGTGACGTCACAACCCGAGTCATGATCTATGACGCGTTATATCTTCGTCAATTTTTATTAATTTGATAAAACAAAAAACACGTATTCAGTATTTTTCGATAATCTAACTGACGAGACTTAACAGAATCATATTTTTTTGAGTCAGTCCGATCCCCTATGGACAGGCGGGACCAACAGCTTAACGTGCTTTCCGAGGCACGGATCAAACTGTATGTAATGGCTGGTCACCCATCCACAGACCAACCTAGGCGAGCGCGGCTTAACCTTAAGTTCGACCCGAGAGGTTGTTATTATTTAGCCACGAGCGCTCCAATAATAATTTTCAACAAGGTACAGAAATGACAAGATTTGCAAGTTATATGATAAAATATTTTATTTACAAATTATGTACACAGTAAAAACTTAATATTATAATAAACAATTTCTACTATATTGATAAGGCTTCTTTAATCAGTAAGTAAATGGCGGACCATTACACTAGGTCCCAGCAAAACAAGCCGGGGTAAGCGGGACAGGTTGGTCTCAATACTCTCTCAATGTTACCAATTAGGGTAAAAGTTACAAACAGTCATATAGCAGGTCGATTGACCTTATTATGGTAACAAATTTGTAAAAGTTGAAATATTTTCATGACACTGATTAAGTAACATCTACACCTGTGTTTCTTTGCGCATCTAGGATAAATCGAAAATGATTTTAGGATGAAATTTGGCGGCACTTTGAGGCACAAAAATTACGGAACAAGTAGTACCCTTGGGCTGATAATGATGTTAAAATACAGCGTGTAACAGAAAGGGTATAAGCTATACACTTTTAATTTTCTTAGTGGGGGGAGGAGACTTAGTAACCGGGGTATGGTGACTGTGCTATTAGAATTTGGCACAAATAGAGTCGGTGCAATGGAAATAGGCTTGGCCCTGGAGTAAGGGGAAAGGTTGAGGCCAAAGTTAAAAAACTGGGGTAACGGTTGCAAAATGGGGTAAATGTTACAAACTGGGGTAAATGTTACAAACTGGGGTGAATGTTGTTAATTAGCCAAACCAAATTATCGTTTAGGAACCATCTTTATTTAATTTTGAATCTATTGACTCATCACTTTGATAACGTCAGGTGCGTCGCTGTCGCGGTGCGCTAAGCGGACATGTTTGACGGCGTAGTACAACTGTAGAATTACTTGCTGTGGCACGTAAGTGGGCGGCGGAGACTAGTAACCGGGGTATGGAGATTGTGCTATTAGAATTTGGGGTAAATGGTGCCGGTGCTATGGAAAAAGGCTCGGCTTTAAGAAGAAAGGTCGAGGTGAAATATAACAAACTGGGGTAAATGTTGCAAACTGGGAAAATATTACAAACTGAGGTAAATGTTACAAACTAGGTAAATGTTACAAACTGGGGTAAATGTTACAGACTGGGGTTAATGTTGTAAATTAGCCGAACTAAATTATATTTTAGGAACCCTCTTTATTTACTCTTAATCTTTAATCTACTGACTCATCACTTTGATAACGTCAGGTGCGTCGCTGTCGCGGTGCGCTAAACGGACATGCTTGACGGCGTAGTAGCGGCATTTGTACGATCTCCTGCATATCGTACAACTGTAGAATGACTTGCTGTGGCACGTCAACTTGTGCATGTGTAAGTTGTTGTTCGCTTTGAAACTCGCTGGGCAGAGGTCGCACTGAAACAAACAGGGTAGATTACAAAAATAAACTAATTAGTCCGTCAGATAGATTTCCAAAAAAGTATTGGACACTTTTTTACGTAAACAAAAAATGAAGACGATACAGTGCTTGGAAAACTCGTGTGACGTCACATTCCAGTACATTTTTTTACCCGAAAGTGACGTCACAAGCTCCCACTCATGATCTGTGACGCGTTCTATCTTCGTCAATTTTTATTAATTTGATAAAACAAATAAAATATGTTTTTTTGGAAATCTAACTGACGGACTAAACAGAATCATATTTTGTTTAGTCAGGAAATATCACTAATTACTATACAAAAATTATACGATAACGATAGGTAGATGAGATTCAGAACGGTCGCGTAGATTCTTTCACGCATTTTTTAAAACGTTATTTTTTCTCAAAATTTCAAATTTTAGGTAAAAATGGTGACTTGTTTGTGGTTACGTAACGTTATACTAGGGGGGAGGGGGGTACATTAAAACGTTACGGCGCGTTACATGGAGGGGTCGAAAATCTCCAAAAATTGCGTTACGTAATACTTGAACGCTGTCTAATAACTAAACCTCACCTTAACAAGTTTCTCGGTGTTATGTGAATGTTTGTGCTGCATCAGTAAGTACGCCGCGTGGAATTTGGCACCACACGTCTCGCAGACGTATGGTTTCTCGCCGCGGTGACGACGCTCGTGGTTCTGGGGAAATATTACAGTAGAATAGGGATGTTTCCTGACAAAAATATAAATATCTGTTTAGCCCGTCTGTTAGTTTATCTAAAAATATTGGATACGTGTTTTTTTTGTTTTATCAAATTAATAAAAATTGACGAAGATAAAACGTCAAAGATCATGAGTGGGGGCTTTTGACGTCACTGGCCGGTAAAAATGTACTGCAATGTGACGTCACACGAGTTTGTGAAAGACTGTATCGTCTTCATTTTTTGATTACCAGTGCCTCGAAAAGTCGCGCGACGTCACAGTTTGGTACATTTTTTACCAGAAAGTGACGTCACCAGCCCCCACTCACCATCTTTGACACGTTTTATTTTCGTAATTTTTTATTAATTTGATAAAACAAAAAACACGTATCCAATATTTTTCGATAATCTACGACGGACTAAACATAATCGTATTTTTTTAGTCAGGAAACTACAAATTAGTACATCGAAATAAAATAAAATTGTAGCGGCACTATGAAATATACTACAGCGCCATCTATCTACAAGCGAATATACTAAAATAGTTTTGAATGCGAATATACATACCCTCATAGCCATAATTCCAGCGCTTCTGAAGTCACAGTAGCTGCATTTGAACTTCTCGTAGCCATGTTTAGCCCGGTAATGTTCGTCCAGGCGGAACTTGTTACCGAAGCTCTTGCCACAGTGCTACGGACACATAAAACACTTTCATCATCATCAGCCTACAATGTTCCCACTGCAGGGACACAGGCCCCCCCCCTCTCTAAGAGTGGGATGGGTTATAATCCACCACGCGGGCCCAGTGCGGGTTGGTAGATGCCACATGTCTTCGAATATTTGGTTCTAAGACATGCCGGTTTCCTCACGATATTTCCTTCACCATTTTGAGAGTTTCTGTATATAGGGTGGCTCGTAACCGGTACTTTTTTTTTTTTTTTTTTTAAATCTCCTTTTCTTCCTGCAATCTGTCTTGTCGACATTAAGCTGGACTTTATGTATGTACAAACATGGCGTGCATGGTACAGTATCCAATGATATGTCCATCTAGTATGACTTCTTTATAATTGTGTTAGAGAAGATCTTGAGGAGCACGTCTCTTTAGCCTTTTAAATGTGCGGTTTGGTTGCTGTCCCATTAGACTTCTTGCCAATTGGTTTGGATGGTTCACAATTCTCTTGCAGTAGGGTAGTAAAGAGTCCTTTATTTCATCTTTGACCGTCTTCATTTTAAGATCTTGGTGTAGGTGATTATTTGTAACATACCATGGTGCTCCAGCTATCATACGTATGGTTTTTGACTGGAACCGTTGTAAAATCTCAATATTTGATTTGGATGCAGTGCCCCACAGCTGCAAAGCATAAGTCCAGACGGGTTTAAGAATACACTTGTAAAGTAGGAGTTTATTTTCCAGTGTAACTTGGGATTTTCTTCTCATGAGCCAATAGATCTTTCTTAGTGGTATGTCGAGCGCCTTTCTTTTAGTTGTTATATGTTTTTTCCAGGTAAGTCGTCTGTCTAAGTAGACACCTAAGTATCGAACCTCATCGGCCTGCGGTATCTTTATTTGATTTAGTTCGACTTCTGGACACGTTTCTCGTCTTAAAGAGAAGGTTATTTGCACTGATTTAGCTTCATTCGCCTTTATACGCCAGTCTTTCAGCCAGTTTGAGATATCATTGAGGTTTCGTTGTAATTTAGCCGATGCTCCAGCTGCGGTTTTATCAATGGCAAGAACCGCTGTATCGTCAGCAAATGTTCCTGTCACTGTGTCTTGTCTGTTCGGTAAGTCTGAGGTATATATAAGATAGAGCATTGGGCCCATTACACTGCCCTGCGGGACTCCTGCTTTTATTTCGTGTAACTTTGTGGTAATGTCGCCATATTTAACATAAAAGTGTCTGTCGCTGAGATATGACTTGATGAGAAGGTAGAAATTTATGGGTAAGCCTTTGCGGATTTTGTACAAAAGTCCATCATGCCAAACACGGTCGAACGCTTGCGAAATGTCCAGGAAGGCGGCAGAACAGAGTTGTTTGCTTTCGAATGAGTAATTGATCTTTTCTACTAGCCTATGTACTTGCTCTATTGTAGCATGTGATTGTCTGAAACCGAACTGATGGTCGGGGATAAGCTTGTTGGCTGTAATTTCTGGTGTAAGACGTTTCAGTATTAGTATTTCCATGACTTTAGATGGAACTGGAAGAAGACTGATCGGGCGGTAAGATTTGACATCAGTAGGGTCTTTGCCAGGTTTAGGAATAATAATAATTTCTGCAACCTTCCATTGTGGCGGAACAAAGTTTTTCCAGAGACATGCGTTGTATAGATAGGTAAGGAATGTAATGCCGACGTCAGGTAGCTCTCGTAAGGTCTTGGCCGTAATAAGATCATACCCCGGTGCCTTATGGATGTTGATTTTTCGGATTGCTGTTAGTACTTCCTGCTTAGTGAACTTTTTTATGGGTTTATCTAGTTGATGTGGTTTACCTAGTTCAGATTTGATTAAACTGGTTTTGCTAGATCCATGATCAGTGTTTGGGGTAAAAACTTCAGAAAGGTGTTGGGCGAATACAATCGCTTTATCTTTGTCGCTTTTCGCCCATGTGCCATCTGGCTTCATAACAGGAGATCGATGTATTATTGGTTTTTTAAGTTTCGCCGTAGCTTTCCAAAGAGAGTAATCGGTGGCTTTGGTCGCGTCAAGACTTCTGAGGTAGTTTTCCATTTCTTTGTTTGTGGTCGTTTTTAGGGCTCTTTTCAATTTACTTGTAATATTATTAAGTGCGGTTTTATGTGCCGGATATTTTGTTTCATGCCATAGTTTTCTGGCTTTGCGCTTCGAATTTACCAGTTCCAAGATATATTTGGAATACGAACTGTTGGGTCTGTCGTTTCCAAGTTGATGCGGAGTTGCGGCCCATGCGGCTTCCTGTATATTCTTATTAAAATACTCAACTGCTTGAATAATATCCTCATCCGTTTTAAGAGGTATCTGGCAGTCAAGGGATTGCTCGATAAGGTCGCGGAATAATGACCAGTTTGTCTTTTTAGTGTGTAGCTTACATGTTTTGGTGACATTTGTGACGTTACAGTTGGCTAGTGCAATTACTGGGGAGTGATCAGACGACATTTCAAAACAAGAGCTACACTTTATTGCTGGCTGTGGAAGTCCTTTGCAGATGAAAAAGTCTATGAGGTCAGGTTTTTTACTGACATCGGTTGGCCAATATGTTGGTTCCCCCCTTGACGTGACAGCCAGTTGTAGCCCTTATAGCTTCCATAAGTTGGCGTCCTTTAGGTGTAGTCAGTCGTGACCCCCATTCAGTATGCTTCGCGTTGTAGTCACCGCCAGCCATAAAACGATGCCCTAGTGTTTTGAAAAAGGCATTATATTTATCGGTTTTCATGTTGTGTTTGGGAGGAATATATACTGCAGACAATGCTATCTCGCCTTTGGAGTCTTCGATTACTATATTAGTGGATTGTATTTCCTCTGTGCAGTACGGAGCGGCAGCATAATGCCTTATTTTTTCTTTGATTATTATGGCTGAGCCACCGTGAGCTGTTCCATCTGGGTGCATTGTATGGTATAATTTGTATTTTGGTATATTTAAATATGATTTGCTTGTAAAATGTGTTTCTGTTACTAGCATAGCATCTACATCATGTGTTTCGAGAAACAATTTAACTTCATAGAAGTGTTGTGAGAGCCCATTGGCATTCCATAGTACTAATTTGAGTTGGTTGAATTTTTGGACATTATTGACATTAGACTTGTAAGTAGATTTGTTATCGTACCCATTTGATTCATTATTTGTTTGAACATCTCCATTAGCTGTTTCATATCGTTTAGTTGGTCGGATGGATGGATTGTGTGTGCTTGCGATGTTTCATATTCCTTGTTCGAAAGTACATCGCTATAGGTTCTTTTATGTTGTGGGTTTTTTGTATTGTTTTGTGTTATAGGCTCTTCAGCATTTTCAGGGTTACGCTTCCGTTCAATCTGTTTGTTTCGTATGGGTGGAAATTTTTGTTTTTGTAAATCCTTATAGACGCTACAACCTTTATAGTTTGCTGGATGGTTTCCATCACATAGTGCGCATTTTACTGAATCAGAACGTTCTTTTCGGGTACAATTGGCTGATAAGTGGCTGCCTGCACATTTTATGCACTTTGGTGTACGATGACAGTATGCTTTTGTGTGCCCATATTGCTGGCACTTGGCACATTGCGGTATGGTGCGCGCTGGTCTCGGTGGTTCCACTTTTATACGTATGTGTAAGAGGCTTTTAAGTTCGTATATTTGTTTGTTGTTACTTTTTGGTAGCAGCTCAACAATGAACATGTCCAGGGGCTTTTTTGTTGTTCTCTGCTTAATGTTCCAAATGTTAACAGTGTCATGACCTATTTCTTTTAGGGCTTGGTGAATTTCTTGTGTATCGATGGACGGGTGAATGTTTTTTAAGACTACTTTGAAATTGCGTTTCTGCTTAGGCTTGTATGTGTAAAACTCCCTGTCTTTGCTTTCTAACTGTTTTACAATTTCTTTGTAGGTAGTATGTGTCATAGTTTGAATTTTAACTTTATTACTATTTAGGGTTTTAATTTCATAGGCACCCGTAGCATGTTGTTCAAGGAGTTCTTGCAGCGGCCGTATGTTTTCGACCTTTTCTACGAATATAGGTGGTGGTTTGGGAATTTTCCTCTTATCTTCTTTTTGTGCTGCATTCTCTGGATTTAGATCAACCTCTAGTTCCTCAAACCTGTTTGATGTCGGCACTGGTTGGCTGAGCCAGTAGCTACTAAGTTTGGTCTGTTTTTGAGCTTGGTCGCTTGCGTGATCGGGACTCTGTCTTGGGCGCTTTCTTTCGTTCACTTCTATCCATTGAGATGGGGATTTTGGTTCGCCAGATATGATGTTTTCAGAGAGTGTTTTGGTAGGTTCATTCAGTCCTGTTGTTTTATTTGCCATGCGGTCTTCACTTAGAGATTGGGCACGAGGTCTGTTCACGAAGAGGCCTTTATGAAATATTTGCTGAGTTAAGGTTTTATTTTGCTGTTCAGTTTGGTTAGTTGAGTTGTTTTTAAGTATATTATCATTCATGTTGTTCCCACGAGTAGGGTCGAATTATAAGGTCACTAGGAGGGTGACGCCCATTCCCCCTAGAAGGCAAATACAACGGTGTTTACCAGGTCCACCGAGGTTGATCGCTTACGACTGATCTCCCCATCAGCCACGCATCCATAGGCACGTATCGCACCGTAGAGTTGGGGTAACTTTTTATGGAAGTTTTCTACCTCTTGGCCCAGGCGGTTAAGCCAAGGCCTCCGGTTTCGCAAAGTGTGCAAAAAGCGAAGTTACGGTTGTAAAGGTCATTTCCTACCTTCACTTAAGCCAGGCTAGTTAGGCCGGCAGAGTCGGGTTTATTAACCGTCGCCCAAGGCTCGACGTTTACTGCTCGTTTAGCCAGGGGACACGTGTAGGTTGGGTCTAGGAAAAGATGGTAAGTCCTACGGACGCGAGCAGTGTCATCCCCCGGTACTTAAGCACGTGATTGTACTCATGATAAAAAACAAAACCCAAAGAAACATTTTTGTTATAGAGAGCGTTCAAGTATTACGTAACGCAATTTTTGGAGATTTTGACGCCACCTCCCCCCAAGTAACGCACCGTAACGATTTTCTGTATCCCCTCCCCCTACCCCTAGTAAAACGTTACGTAACCACCAAGTGACCATTATTAACAAAAAGTTGAAATTTTGTGAAAAAAAAACGTTTAAAAAAATGCGTGAGCGAATCTCTTTGCGCGACCGTTTTGAAGGGTTGAAAAAAACAATGTTAGGTACGTAACGCGTACTTTAAATCCCCCTTACCGCCTCTGTAACGCACCATAACGTTTTACAAGACCCCCGATCCCCCAAATTCGTTACGTAATACTTGAACGTTCCCTAGCCACAAGAAGAAGTAGTCACCTCACAGACTGGCCTGAGCCCTGCATGTTTGACAGCCTTGTGCTTGTTCAGGCTAGCCCTCTGCATGGTCATCTTGCAGATGTCACACTCCGCTAATGCACGACCCTGTAGGCAAATAGGAAGGATTATTGTCCTGCCGTGCTAAACCCAAAACCGGATTTTGAGGGGAAGCCAGTTTCGAGAAACTGTAGCAAAAGAAAGTAGGGGGCGAGCCTATTGCCATCAACCGGGCATAAATCAAGACTCCGTGGCTGTTACTGATAAATTCCTGATGGAAAAAGCCAATAACACTTTGCCCGACCCGGGAATCGAACCCAGGACCTCATGCTCAGCAGTCGCGCTTGCGACCACTAGACCAACGAGGCAGTCAGTTTTTTATTTTTTACAAGTCTGGTAATTTGCTGGGTGCAAATGAAGGGTAAACAAGTGAAGTGAAACTTCTTTGGGCAATATGAGTTCAGAGAGAGGTGCGGTGCTCCATCCTAGTGCACGAGAAATCGTTTTAATGTGCACAAGTACTTTGAAAGTGAAAAAATCGTGTAATATTTTTATTAACATGCTTTTTCCGTATCCTACTCATGTATAACTAATTTGACGTAAAATTGATTAGAAATACCAAAAAAGTGAATATTAAATAATTAAACTGAGTGTAATTTGTTCATTGATTTTTCTGCACATCGTACCCTTTGGTAATGAAGTTCGCGAGTTTTGCTGAACAAAATGGCGTCATGACAGCGCTATTCTTAGTTGGCTCGCATAGTAGTTAGATTGTGGATAAAACTTTATGAATTTTTGCTTACACACGTTCCGAGCCCCTGTATCCCGGGGGGCCGTATTATTGATACGCCTGATACGGTGGTAGCTACGCCCCTGACTTGTCGCTACTTAGTAGAAGTTCTTGTTTACAAAAAATATGGCTTCTCGTGGCGGGGTGTATAGGTGTCTGTGCCAATGATGATGGTGATGAGGTACTCACAGAATCATTGCCTTTCCTCCGCCTGGTCTTAGCAGTGCAGGTAGTCACGTGGTCCACTAACATCTCCGTACTGGTGAACTCTGATTTACAGTACTGAAATAATAGAGAATACTTTCATTTGTACCTCCGACCTCTTTGGTCGCGCTTCCAACCATGGTTACCTAGGGTCGGGTCGTCGGCGCGAATACGCGCAACCATTTGTACGCGCTTCAAACGAATTTCGAACGCGCTTCAAACGAATTTCGAACGCGCTTCACACGCGCGTTTTTATCGTGTTTTACGAGCGTTTGAATCTATACAAACGCAAAAATTGGCATCTACGGCGACGACGCGCGTTTCGGGAACGCGCGAAGCCGTCTGCTATGGACCTAAGGGCTTGTTTACGGAGAGGCAGTCGAGCGGCGCGTGCAGCGGCGCGGCCCGCACTAGATTCAAACATATGGCGTTGTATGAGTGCGTTTACGGAGAAGCGATTTCATACGCGTTTGCTTGAATTGGAGGCGGTGCCCGCGGCAGTGCCGACGCGTCGGCGCACGCAGCGGCAATTCTCTATGAAGCGATGCCCGCGGCGGAACTTTAGCCATTTTTTAAGATATTACACTAGTTTTTTTTACTTTTGTCTTTTATTTTATTTACTGTTTTCAAATCAATAGTAAAAAAAAAATTGTCATGTACCGAATGATGTGGTTTAAAACTTACCCCGCATCTAACACCAACGCTGCCATGCATCATCATTCGGTGCCGATTCAGTTTCTCCCTCATCACGTACTTATCACACAGCTCACACTTGACCTTCCTCTCGTCAGCCCCAGGATGTCTCCGCATCATGTGCGAGTCTATACTCCGGATTGACAGCTCCTTTTGACATAACTTACAAACTACCCTCACTGTTTTTTCTGTGACAGATTCTGTGACTATATATGGAATGTCTATGGTCTTGTCTTTGGTTATTTTTGTTAGTTTAGCTGTGTTCTGCGTAGAATCGTCATTTTTTTGTGGATATGTTAATGATTTGGTATCATTATCGTTACCTGTTTTAAAAGTATTACTACGTAAAACGATTTCTTCGTTAAAAAAATCTGTATCAGAAGTGTTTTCTGTATTTATTTCAGCATTATCAATCTTTCTTTCCGTGTCACTTTTTAACAAATATTTTAACGGTTGGTCTTCAACAATATTTATAAACGGTTCGTCCTTTATAATAAATTCTGGTTTAAAATTCGTGATATTCGAGCAATCTGCAATGTCAGATTTGTTATCGAATACTGATTGTTCTTCCGTAATTTGTGTAAAAAGGTTGTCATTCGTGAAAATGACAGAGTTTTTATATTCCAACTCCGCTTTGATTTTCAGCAACTGTATTTCAACCTGTTTGCATTGTTTTCTGAACTTTTGTATATTGTTGAATTGTCTCTTACATTCTGCACACATATTCTGCGGAAGACCATCGTTGAATTTAACCTGGAATAGAAGAAGATTACATAACATAACATCACACATTTAATTCCTGAAGGGTTAAGCAGACACAGGTGTACGTGTACCTTAACTAATAGTACACCCACCCATTTAATAAGGGGTGAGCCTATTGCCATCAACCGGGCACAAATTCAAACTCCGTGGCTGCTAGCTTTTGCCCAAGGCTCCGCCTGCGTGAATGTCGGAAATAACAAAAATTACGATTTTCCATACAAAGTTTCATCGCCTTTGGGGTTGAATTTCGAAAAATCCATCCTCCATCCATCCTTATACCTTGTGTACATTATAAAGGGAGCAACTGTGCAAAATTTCAGCTTTCTAGGTCCAAAGGTTTGGGCTGGGCGTTGATTAATCAGTCAGTCAGTCACTCAGGACTTTTCTTTTATTTAAATATATAGATAAAATAAACATAACATAAACTTGCGCCGTTTTCCCATGGAGGTATCAGAAACCACAGAACGCCACCTGCTACGATCCTTACATACTCCTTTTGCCTCGTCCACATTCATAAATAAGCTAAAAATGTAATGTACCTACCTACTTTTGTTTACTGAAGAACAAACCACGACTTTTGTAGCTAGAAGATACTATTATGCGTAGTTTTTGGGAGAATTATATTTACCTGAACTCCTGTACACGAGAAGAAAGCACTGGAGAGTCGCTCATGAGTGTCTTCAGACGAAAAAATTGGGTTTAAACCAAAGTTGCTAAAGGCCTTGATACAAGTTCGACAAATTGTAGAAAAATCCATGTTTTCTGTATTAATGGTACATTATTAACAATGTTAGGTCTAGTTTAAACAGTTAAGGTGTTTATGATAATTGAATAAATACTAGATTCTTACAAGAAATTCATGTATTTTATGTAAACATCTCATTATTTTGCAAACAAAATAGTAAGAAAGAGGTAAACTTGACGTTGACATTGACAGATGAATGAATTGACAGTGACAACTTCCAGTAGTGATGTACTATTTCTGATTCTAAAATTCGGATCATTTAGTATAATAGAGGAATAAGCTTTTGAGTTAGCAAATCTAGGCTGCCCCCTCTACCAAAGCATTTATTGTTCATTTAACTGAAGAGTACGAACCATTGCACTTAAGAAAAAATGATTATTAGCACCTTCAAGTACAAAATATCGTTCACAATAAAAAAATAGGCCTGATTTGATAGTACGATCGATCGATTGAATACGACAGACAACCGAGTGGTTGTAAATAGCTATGCTGATGGTAATTAAAGTTGTATGTTACAGTTGCGGATTTATAAAACAATGGTTAGACCTGCTGTCTTGTATGGATCAGAATGTTGGGCCACAAAAGGGATGAATGAAAGGCATTTGCATGTGGCTGAGATGAGAATGCTTAGGGGGATGTGTGTGGTGTGTACATAAGAGGAAGTCTGAAAGTGGCGCCGGTGACTGAAAAGTTGTGTGGAAATCGGTTGTCGTGGTATGGGCATGTGATGCGGAGGAATGAGGAAAATGTTGTGAGGAAGGTTTTAAATATGAATGTGGAAGGATATACGAGTAGAGGAAGACCAAAGAAACGATGGATGGACTGTGTTAAAAATGATATGGTAAAAAAGGAGGTGTCACATGAGATGACGAGAAACAGAGAAGTATGGAAGAGGAAGACATGCTGCGCCGACCCCAAATGAATTGGGATAAGGGCAAAAGAATGATGAGAATGATGTTACAGTTGCGGCCAATGCTTATGCTAAGATAACTCAATATCTTGTATTCATAGGTATCAGACTAGTGTCAAATGGTATTGGGCGGGTCACGTGACACGTTAGCCGCATGCAGGATGACCGCTGGGCAAGTCTCTAGGTAGCCGGACGACGCCGCCGAGCTAGGCAAAGAAAGAAAGATGATTTGGCCGCACATCACGAGGGCTGGCCCAAGGAGCCACATGGAACGAATTGGGGGAGGCCTTTGTCCAACTGTGGGACAGTCAAGCCTGGACAGCTTTCAATATTATATAAAGCTCAAGTCCGGTCCGGCATGGAGTATTGCCTTCACCTTTGAGATGGCTCAGCCAAATACCAACTTGCCACACTTGACTCTGTAGAGCGCAGAGCTAGGGGGCTAATTGGTGACGCAATACATAGCCTGGCCCACCGCCGCAAAGTCGCATGTCTGTCGGTCTTCTACAGATTGTACTTCGGAGAGTGTGCGCAGGAGCTCCACGGGCTGATTTCACCATCTCCCTTCTTCCATCGGGAGACTAGGCGTACTGCAGGTTATCACCCATACCTAGTCGATGTTCCACACATTCGAACGAAGCGCTTTGCTAAATCCTTTATTATGCGTACAGTCAAGGAGTGGAACTCCCTGCCTGCGTCGGTTTTCCCGAGTTCATATTACCCCAATCTATTTAAGTCGCGAGTAAATTGACTTCTTCTGGGTAAGCTCGTTCCATCGTCGACCTCATCTCTGCCCTTAGGGCAAGATTGAGGTCAAGAGCAAGCCCATTCCAAATAAAAAAAAAACAGTACAGGCCACAGACAGATATAGGTACTAACGCGGTCACATTAACTTGACGCATCTCTGGAATGCGAGGCCCCGCCCGCTTCCCCCCGCATTCCTTAAATCCTTAGCTCGCCCGGCAAGTGTCAGGGTACGGTTAGCATCTGTGTACCGTACGCGCGTCGATAATTTGGCATAAAAATTGTTCAATGCATTCAATAATGCATTAATGTATTTTATATAAAATGACGTCATCAACCCCAAGCGTCAAGTTAATGTTACCGTGTAGTACCTAGATAACGCAAGAGCACCTACTTTGCGAGCTCGGCTTAAGTATTTAATACATAACGAGGTTACTGCCGCAGCTAGCTAGTTTGTTAAAAACAACAATGTTGCAACTCAACAATTTAATTTTAGATATTTAAAGAACAAAAATGTTATCTATATTTTGTATAGTTGGTAACTAAATCAAATGAATCATTTATTAACATAGAGTGTAGGTAGAATACAATAATGTTGTTATAAAATATAGTGAGCCGTGTATATTCTGCCTAAATAGTGGTTATGACGTCATAGAGGTAGTGAAAAATGGCACGCTTAGTAGGTTTATGTAATAGTCATTTGGTAGTTTAAAAAAGCGTCGTTTACTCTACTTCAAGGTGGTGTGGAAACGTGTTTCTGCGAAACGCAGAATAACACGTTAATAATTTAACATAATTATTATGTTAAATTATACTTCGCGGCGCTCGTACGCCGAAACTATTGAATTTACGAAAAAAGGTGTTAGAACATGAATTATAGAAAATTTTCGCTAGTTTAATTTTGTGTAACATGTTTTTATCATAAAATTAGTCAAAAAAGAGATATCGTCAAAAAACTGTTATTAGTCGCGTTTTTTCCAAGATGGCGGCGCGCCGGCTAAGATACGAGGTGGCAAAGTTGAAATTCGAAAAGAGCACATCAAAATCTATTGTGCTATAGCCCTTCATTTTTCGAATCAAATGACTGCACTATGGTTTTCATACGGATCGTGATACTTGCGATAACTAAGTTATATCCATAGGTATTTGTGTTAGAGGTTAATAAAAAAAAAAACAAAAAAACATGTATAATACATTTAATATCAAGCATTATGAAAAACACTCTTCGCTTTTTTCTCCCTCTTTTTCTGGTCGCGTTTCTTCTTTAATTTTTCTGTACTTCTCAGAAGTTTCTTGATAGCATCCTCAGTATCTTCTGCATCTTCTGTGGCCTCCTGGTCAATCTCTTGCAGAGAAGTGGAACCTTCTGAAGATGGTTTATTTCTTTTGGACGGTAACTCTTCCGGTTCCGGTGCCAACTTTGTCTTTATCGCTTTGTGACTGAAAAAAAACCGTTATATTTTGAATTTTGAACATAATAATGTGGATGGGTTTATGGGCCGTCCAATTTTGAATATCCGTCTATTAATAACTTGATGTTTTTTTAGGATTTTTTAACCCCCCCTCTCCCTCTTGGTGATACGTGGTGACTGGTGAGGTTTAAGACTAACCCACCCCCACCCAAAATCACGTATATTTTTAGTACCTACAACTAATCTTAATTTTTTTTGAATATTATTTTTGAATACAGGTATAAAGTATAATCTAATTTCTGAATAATCTGAAATTAAGGACCATGCTAAAAAAAAATTGGAAATCACGGGTTTGATGAAAAAAATAAATACACGTTACATCTTAGGCCCCTAGCACACGGCGTATTCTAAAAGCGCAGATAAAGCGCGTATACGCGCTTCAAACGAGATTTGAACGTGACCTTGTAATCTAAGCACGTCACGGGGCGAGCGTGAAACGCGCGTCTACGCGCTTCCAACTACTTGCAACCCTTTAAACGCGCTTCACACGCGTGTTTATATCTATAGAAACGCAAAAATCGGCATAGACAATATATCGTAGAAAAAGTGAAAAACACAAAAACACAAAAAAGTGAAAAATAAACTTCACAAGAAAAAGCAGCTTCTGAAGTCGGTGACATTTTGTTTGTTTGATTTCGTTTTCTTTGCCACCGACTTCAGAAGCTGCTTTTTCTTGTGAAGTTTATTTTTCACTTTTTTGTGTTTTTGTGTTTTTCACTTTTTTGTGTTTTTGAAGTCGGTTTTTATTTTTTGCAAAAAAGTTTTTTATTTTTCCATTTTTAGTTGTTCCCAAACAAATAATAGGTTTTATTTATCCCCAATAAAAGGAACATTACATAATATCTTACTGTCCAAATCTGGGTGTACACATCTGCGTACCCCTTCAGATCATACAGGCGTGATGTTACGTCATGATGTTGTATAAACAAGGGTTCCGTAGTCAACTAGGAACCCTTATAGTTTCGCCATGTCTGTCTGTCTGTCTGTCTGTCTGTCTGTCCGTCTGTCCGTCCTCGCTTAATCTCTGTGACCGTTAGCACTAGAAAGCTGAAATTTGGGAACAATATGTGTATCAATCACGCCGACAAAGTGCTAAAATAAAAATTGGAAAAAAATGTTTTATTAGGGTAGCCCCCCTATATGTAAAGTGGGAAGTGTTTTTTTTTAAATTTTAACCCTAATGTGTGATATATTGTTGGAAAGGTATTTAAAAATGAATAGGGGTTTACTAAAATCATTTTTTGATAATGTCAATAATTTCGGAAATAATCGCTCCAAAAGTAAAAAACAAAGCGTCCCCCCCCTCTAACTTTTGAACCATAAGTTTAGAAAATACGAAAAAAATCTGAAAAGTAGAACTTTATAAGGACTTTCTAGGAAAATTATTTTGAACTTGGATGGAAACAACAGATGGAAACTGCAGTTAACCAATATAATTTGGTCCCTGAATCGTATGAGCGCCTATACAATCCAGAGGTCAAGTTTCATTTGCCCGTATTTTTTTTTTAACTTCGTTTACATAATATTTTATTATCCTGAACGTATCTTTTTTCAAACAAAAAAATAATTATTAAAATAGGTTCTCGCAATTCAAAATTACCATCGAAAACTTCTGGCACGTCTATGTATTAATTAGTAACCCAATTCATGAATTTATAGTTTTCAAGAACTTTATCATTATGATCAAGAATGAGACATGCAACGACATCTATCAAAGGAATATGGTACTTGGTACTTATTAATAAATGCCTTCACAAGATAACTTTTAAAAGTTGTGATAGCAAAAGGTAGAAATGGTTTTAGTAAATCGAAAACTTATTGTGACGGACGGGAAACTACGGAACCCTACACTGAGCGTGGCCCGACACGCTCTTGGCCGGTTTTTTTAAATAAGACATTTCGAAAATGTTTTCTATTAACTTTTTAGACCTATGTTTCTGCTGTATCCTGCTTTGTGTTCTAAAATAAGTTCTTTAAAATTTAAGCAAACTCTTAAATTATATGCTGGAGTGGATACCGCACCACGGCAGACGTTGCGTTGCGCGGATTCCCACTAGGTGAACCGTGTACCTGGTGAAAGCTACGGAGATCCGCTGGATGCGAGACGCACGGGACTGGACAATGTGGTGTTTTTTTTGAAGGGTGGGAAATCATCAAATGACTCCTCCCGCTCTGGGCGGAGCGGTATGGAGTGTCAGACTTCTACTGACTAAAGACCACCCATGTTCCTTCTTAGCCCTTTGTGTCCGAGGCCGCAGTATCTCTTTCAAACAACCCGCCGTTCCGACAGGCGAATTGCGATGTTGCTGACATCTCTTTGAGGCGCTTGTGGAATACGAACGCGCCGTCGAAACGGCCTGTCATCGTCATAAGACGGACGGACGGCGAGCTAACCCATTACTCACCGTCCACAGGACGTGGCGACAATTAGGGGAGGCCTTTGTCCAGCAGTAGAACAGAACAGGCTTATTGAAAAGAAAACTTACCCAACCGTCTCCATCTTGTCAAACAAGTTGTCCAAATCGTCTCCAAGGTCCTCGTCTTCCACTTTAACAGCATCTTCGAGTTCTTCTTTAATGTCTGAGTCAACTCGTGACAGCGGAGTTGAACTCTCAGTTTGCACTAAAACGCATGATAGCTTAGATGTTAAGTATTGCTGAAAATAGATAAAGAATATTAATTGGCTAGTTGACGAAGAGGAGCTCGTGGCTTAATAAGAACTGCCACTCGGGTCGATCTTTAGGTAAAGCTGTGCTTGCCTAGGTCGGTCTGTAGATGGGTGACCGCCCGATATAACGAGTTTCCTCCGTGGCTCGGAAACCACGTTAAGCTGTTGGTCCCGGCTGCCATATACAGATCTTTGGCAGTCGTTACAGGTAGTCAGTGACCTGAAATTCTGACATCCAGTCTTACCAAAGAGGTATCGTATAACCTAGTATTAACTGGGTTGTGGAGGTCAGATAGGCAGTCGCTCCATGTAAAATACTGATATCATTCAGTTAGACTGTAAGTCGACCCTAATATAGTCGGGAAAAGGCTAGGCAGATGATGATGACAAAAAAATTTAATTAGTCCGCCCGATAGATTGCGGCCCCGACTTACGAACAGTAAGTCGTGTGTTCGAACCCAGGCAGGCTCATTACTTTGTGTAATTTATTTTATCACCACTGCTCTCAAAACGGTGAAGGAAAACATCGTGAGGAAACCAGCATGTCTTAGAACCAAAAAATTCGAAGATATGTGACATCTACCAATTCGCACTTGGCCCGCGTGGTGGATTATAGCCCATCCCTCTCCTAGAGAGGAGGCCTGAGTCCCTGCAGTGGGAACATTATAAACCTTTTTTAGGGTTCCGTAGCCATCACCATCATCAAATGGCAAAAAACGGAACCCTTATAGATTCGTCATGTCTGTCTGTCTGTCCGTCTGTATGTCACAGTCACTTTAATCGAAAACTATTAAGACTATACAGTTGAACCTTGGTACAAACGTTTTACGATTCTTATACAAAAATAATTAAAATTAAAGGTAGGCCCACCGCTGCCCTGTCGGGGCTGCGGGTTGTTCGAAAGAGTTACCACGGTCAAGGACACAAAGAGTTAAAAAGGAACATGGGTGGTTTTTAGTCAGTAGAAGTCTGACACTCCCTACCGCTCCACCCAGAGCGGGAGGAGTCAGTTGATGATCGCCCAGCCTACATAAAAAAGGAGCCACCGCTGCTCCACTAAAATCTACTAAAAACTTATATAGCTACCTTATACACCAAGTCCTTGTTGGCATACTCATGGATCCTTAGCTGGCGGTCTAAACTGGTGCTGACGACCAAGCGCCCGTCTCTCACCACGGCTATATCCGTCACAGCCCCAGCACATCCCTTGAAACCTTTGTCTGGCTTCCCCTTTCGCAGGTCGACCTGGTGCAACTGACCCCGTCCGAAACCCACCAGGACTTGACTAAAAAAACAAATAGAATATTGTTACAAGTTACAAGGTTACGTTAACGAGCAGACTACACCGATTCTCTGTATGGCAAACGCGTCGAGCAAATGTTCGGACGACCGTATCTTTAGTTTTTATATCAATGGTTACAACTCAACAACTTAATTCGTGTCTATTTTGTATAGTAACTAAATATTGCGTATTTTTTTTTTGTTATGACGTCATTGTAGGCACGCTTAGTTTGTATACGGATCGTAATACTTGTATCTAGGTCAAAAAAAAAAAAAAAAAAAAAAAAAAAAAAAAATCGAATCTGAAAAAAAAAAAAAAACCGAACGAATCTGAAAAATAGAATCTGTGGTTCATTCTATCTCCGAAAAGTAACTGCCATAATAGTCTCCAAAGAATATGAAATAGATTACGACCTTTTTTCTGACTACCCTTTATTTTTTTTTCACGATTCTAGCATTTTTTTTTATAAGTACCTTAACGGTTAGTTACGAGAGTTGTGACCACGCGCTGTGGGTGGTCATGTATGACAGTGGTGTATTAGGCATGGTAATGGTACTCACCGCTCGTCGAAGCTGTTTACGATGCAAGTCGCCGCCATTTTCTCAAAGTCTACGGATATGACCGGCCGCCTTTGCGCTCTACTGTCGTATAACCTGCCAATGGTAAAACATCAAATATTTTAACCGGTGTAAAGACTTTAATACCACATAACATCACGGCTGTAAGTCCCTGAAGAGTTAGGTAGAAGTGTATGTCTGTATACGCAGCAGGACCCTACGTTTAATCCGATTGAAACGGGACCATATAAGATTGGTCTGAAGACCTTAATACGGCAGAAATAATTTAAGAATAGGGATGTTCACTGATAAAAAAATATGATTCTAATTAGTCCGTCTGTTAGATTATCGAAAAATATTAGATACGTATTTTTTGTTTTATCAAATCAATAAAAATTGACGAAAATAAAACGCGTCAAAGATTTGAGTGGGGGGTTGTGACGTCACTCACCGGTAAAAAATGTCATACTAATGTCTTAGAATATGACATCACACGAGTTTTCAAAGCACTGTATCGTCTTCATTGTTTGTTTACGTGAAAAAAGAAAAAATACGTGTCCAATATTTTTTGGAAATCTATCTGACGGACTAATTAGATTTTTTTTGTTAACTACCCTATTCACTGTAGCATTTTGATAAATCTCACGTGAGATTAGAGGGGCAGGGGTGGTGAGGGGTTCAAGTCAAATCTCACGACATCTCACCCAGGGGGCTAAGGGGGTTCAAAACATCGAAAAAATTGCCTCACGTAATAAATGGACGCCATAAAATCTTTTCTCCTCCGTGGTCGAGTGGTATAGGCGACCCACGGATGCCCCTCAAGTTAAAGGGGAAAATATACAAGTCCGTGATTAGACCTGTCGTACTGTATGGATTAGAGTGCTGGGCTTTGAAAAAGATGGATGAAAAACGATTGCATGTAGCGGAGATGAGAATGTTGAGATGGATGTGTGGAGTGACAAGAATGGATAAAGTAAGGAATGAGTATATTAGAGGAAGTTTGAAAGTGGCACCTGTTACAGAAAAATTGAAAGGAAGTCGTTTATCTTGGTATGGTCATGTAATGAGGAGGGATGAAATGCATGTGACTAAAAAAGTGATGGATATAAATATTGATGGATGGAGAGGGAGAGGAAGGCCAAAGAAAAGATGGATGGATTGTGTGAGGAATGATATGAATGAGAAAGGAATAAATGCCACCTTGACGTGTAACAGGGAAGAATGGACGAAGAAAACGTGTTGCACCGACCCCAAATAGAATGGGATAAGGGCAGGAAGATGATGGTCGAGTCCCGTGGGAATCGCAAGGCAAACGCCTATATTGCCTTGCGATTCCCACGGGAAGCATACTT
This sequence comes from Diarsia brunnea, assembly GCA_949774965.1. Classification (NCBI taxonomy): domain Eukaryota; kingdom Metazoa; phylum Arthropoda; class Insecta; order Lepidoptera; family Noctuidae; genus Diarsia; species Diarsia brunnea. Next base: position 1,023,185 of record OX459025.1, on the reverse strand, counting down.
TAGAAAGTTGTTTCCAGTTTGGCTAGGACATTGCAGGCTTGAATCACCTGATTGTCTGATAAAAAGATGATTTCGTGCTTCGGAAGGCACGTATAAGCCGGTGGTCCCGGCCGCCAAATGGCGGTCGTCGAACCATGTCAGAGGTCCTTGAGGCGGTTTAGAAACTCTGACACTAGGGTTTGGTTAGGGTCCTGTCGAGGCTGCGGGTTGTCCGCAAGGGATACCGAGGCCTCGACATGAAGGGCGAAGAAGGAACATGGGTGGTTTTTAGTCAGTAGAAGTCTGACACTCCCTTTCGCTCTGCCCAAGAGCGGGAGGGGTTATTTGATGATTTCCCACCCCCCCAAAAAAAAAGAAAAAAAAAAAAAAAAAAAAAGGGTTTGGCCACACAATGAGAATAATATTTTCTCATGGCTTACCTCACATATCCATGTCTGGAGCACACAGCGGCCAGTCGGCCACCTTCTCCGTTCAAGAACACCAGGTCGGAAACCCACACCGGTCTCCTGAGCTGAAGCCAATCATGGGCTAAATTTTTAGCCACAAACGTTGGCACTGACTCCCCGATGCGCCAAATTTTAAGGTCATTCTCCTCGCCTCCTGTGAAATATGAGAATTTCTGAGTAGCAGCCAAGGAGTTTGGATTTGTGCCGGTGGCAATAGGCTCGAACCCTATTACATGGGACTTGGAAAATGTTGTAGTATATTTGTTAATTTTAAGACTGTATAATAATATACTTAATATGTCGTTTGTTTTGAGGAGCTCGTGGCTTAATAAGAACTGCCACTCGAGTCGATCTTTACGTAAAGCTGTGCTTGCCTAGGTCGGTCTGTGGATAGGTGACCGTCCGACACACCCGAGTTTCCTCCGTGCCTCGGAAAGTACGTTAAGCTGTAGGTCCCGGCTGCCATATTTAGACCTTTGGCAGTCGTTACAGGTAGTCAGTGACCTGAAAGTCTGACAACCAGTCTTACCAAAGGGTATCGTATAACCTAGTATTAACTGGGTTGTGGAGGTCAGATAGGCAGTCGCTCCGTGTAAAATACAGGTATTCAGCTGCATCTGGTTAGACTGGAAGCCGACCCTAACATAGTTGGGAAAAGGCTAAGCAGATGATGATGTCGTTTGTTTCAAGTTCCCGATATTACGGTGCTGTCGCAGTAAACATGACGCAGTCATCTGAATTTTCTCAAGTATGTTGGGGTCAAGAAGGAAATTGCACAAAAAGAACAGAAAATTCCTGGAAGAGTTACTGGTCCATGAAAGAATATTTTAGGGGCACACTGCCCATGTCTCAAGGTTTACCAACGTGCTATGGAGCGCAGTATCTTAGGTGTAAAATTAACAGATCATGTTCAAAACACTAGTCTGCGCTCTAAAACGTATATTGTTCACGTAGTTCAAAAGGCTGCCCAACTTAAATGGGACTGGGCAGGACATGTATGTCGCATGCCGAACGAGCTGTGGGCCCGTAAAGCTCAGGATTGGTGCCCTGAATCTGTGACACGGGGTCGCGGCAGACCACGCAGAGATGGCGGGACGAACTGGATGTCTTCCTTGAGAATTTGAAAGGAGTTGCACAGAATCGGGACCATTGGAAGGATTAGTGGAGGGATGCCATTGCTCAGCAGTGGGACAATATGGGCTAGCTATAATATAATAATAATGTTGGGATCGGCTTTCAATGTAACCGATTGCACCTGAAACCAGAAGAAGTAGATAGATTAACTAACCTGTACCAAAAACAGTGTTATCATCAGCACAGATCCTCATTTGGTCCAGTTTCCCAACATTCACTGTCTCCTCCACTTTTTTGCTCCAGATCCTGACCACACCGCTGGAGACTGCAGCCAACAGTTTCCGCTTGCAGCGACCGAGGCCTACAACCTCCCCTGGGGCAAAGTCCGCTGTGTAGGACTTTGTGAAACCTTGGAGGGTGTCGTAAATTTGTATCTGTGGATTACATGTCATAATATAAGAGGTTCATAAATTACGTGAGGCGTTTGGGGGTATAATAATTTGTTGGTTAAGTACTTTATGAAAAGAATTTGCTGTGACAGACGGACAGACAGACACACGAGTGATCCTATAATTAAGTATTAATTGACCAAACACAAAAAAAATGTCAAATGGTAACAAAATTGGATTGAAAACAGGAAGTATATTTTTTTAACAGATGTTTGATTTTTTCACACTATACTTTTACTTTTATTCTATAATAAAAGGTAGCCTCAGTTACACCATATTACAACAGCTATCTACCAGAAAACGTCCCGTCAAAATGGCCCAGCTATTTCGGAGATTAGCCAGGAAAAAACAAAAAATAAAAGTTTTTTTTTAAAGAAACAGAAATTTAATTTTTTTATGTTTTTTAAATAACATTACGCTTGTTTCCCCCAAGGGGGTAAATAGAGGTGTCTTCGATAGTACACCCCATTACGCTAATTAAGTTTAAGTCCCATGACATAGGGGGCGAGCCTATTGCCACCAGCTGAGCTACAATCTTTGGCTACGGAAGCTGTGAGGGTATAACAAAGTGTTGTCACTGTCATGTACATGATTGTAGTTTCTTAGTATGGATATGTGTTAGACTGTGAGGGTACTTGTTTCTCTTGTTGACATATAAGATGAACTAAGTTGGGGGTAGGTTTGAATCTACACATTGTGTCAGGCTACCTAGCTGAATAAACATGCAGTTACCTAATTTCGTGTTTTAATGATATCTTTGGACATAATAGTGGCGACGACGGAGTAAAATAAGTGAAAATGGATCGTAAATGTGTGAAGTTTAGTGAGTTCAACCCACATACGGACAATTGGGACATTTACATAGACAGACTTAAGTTTTGTTTCGAGGCGAACGGAATCGTGATAGACAATGTAAAACGGGCAAATTTCTTTACTGTGTGTGGTTCGCAAGTGTTTGAAACTTTATTAGCACTAAGTACACCACGAAAAGCCACCGAAGTGACGTTCAATGAGATCATAGAAATTCTAACCAACATTACAGTCCGAAACCGAATGAGATATCCATTTCATACAAATTCTATAAACGTGATCAAAATCGTGGTGAATCGGCTGCCGAATACATAGCTCAACTTCGGAAAATCAGCGCTAGTTGCAATTTTACTGATTTGGAGCGCATGCTACGTGACAGACTTGTGTGTGGAATGAGGGACGATAGATTGCAGTACGAGCTACTTAAAAGGGATAATTTAACATATCACAATGTAGTCGATGCTATGTTGTCATCTGAAAGTGCGGGTATCGACGTGCGCATGATGCGCGCCGCGGAAAGCGCCAGCTGCAGCGCCACGCAACCGCCGACACACGCCGCGCCGGCCGCGACGCCCGCCGCCGCCGGAGCCCATGGATATAAACGCGTTGCGCCCGCAGCCCGCGCCGCGCGCCGCTGTGCCGCGCCCTACCCCGCGACCCGCGCTTCGTCTTTGCTACCGCTGTGGAGATCGACACGATGGCGAGTGTCGGTTCATTAACGTTACGTGTCGATATTGTAATAAAAAGGGACATATCGAAAAAGTGTGTATTTCTAAAAAGAACGCTAATAAAATGAACTTTACGGAGGGGGATGCAGACGCGAATTTAAACGGCATATATGTCGTCCAATGTACGACTCGAGTAGCGCCATTTGTCATTCGTGTGCTGCTGGCGGGTGAGCCCGTCACACTGCAGGTGGACACGGGTGCCTGCTACACTCTGGTGAACGAGCACACATGGCGCCTGCTGCGGCCGCGCCTGCCGCCACCGCGCAGGCTGGACGCGGCGCCGCTGGCTCTGCGCACCTGGACCAACGCGCCCGTGCACCTGCTTGGCCAGACAGTGCTGCCTGTGCGCTATAAGGACATTGAGTATCATCTTCCGTTACTAGTGGCTAAGGGTAATGGACCGAATCTCTTGGGAAGAGACTGGCTTATGCATCTAGGCATTACTATGAATATTAATTTCGTATCAAACGGAGATTATACTGAACTGGAGAAAATAATCACAAAACATGGTGATGTATTTAAGGATGGTCTCGGTACGTACCGTGGAGATCCAGTGGCAATACATTTAAAACCGGGCGCCACCCCGAAATTCCTAAAAGCTCGTCCTGTTCCTTACGCTATTAAGGACAGAATGGGGAACGAAATCGACCGTCTCGTATCCGAGGGCGTGCTTCAGCCAGTAGCGTACTCTGAGTGGGCCACGCCGGTAGTGCCGGTTGTCAAAAAATCAGGCGAGATTAGGCTATGTGGTGACTACCGTTGTACAGTCAATCAAGCAACGGAATCGGACACCTACCCCATGCCTACGGCGAATGAAGTATTTGCAGCTGTAGCAGGCGGAAAATTCTACACAACATTGGACTTGGATCGTGCTTACACTCAAGTGACTATCAACGACGAAACATCTAAACTTTTAACTCTCAACACCTGCAAAGGATTGTATACCGTACATAGACTTGCATTTGGTGTGAAGGCCTGCCCCGGTATTTTCCAGAGGCTGATGACAGCGTTACTAGCGGGCATCGGAGGAGTCGCAGTGCTGATTGATGACATCATAATCGCGGGACGTACGATGCCAGAGATGCTGCAGCGCTTAGACATGGTCCTGCAGCGCATAAAAGAAGCGGGATTACGCCTTAACAAAAATAAATGTAAGTTCGCTAAAGAGAGAGTCGAATTTTTGGGATTCATCATCGATGCTGATGGCATTCATCCGTCGCCGAGCAAGGTCGAATCGATAATGAACACACCGGCGCCCCAGAACGTTCAAGAATTACAAGCGTTCCTCGGGTTGTACAATTTTTACGAAAGGTTTATAACACACAAAGCTACCATACTTGAACCTTTGCATCGTCTGCTAGACAAAACGCAAATATGGCGCTGGACCGAACGGGAACAACATGCTTTCAACACTGCCAAACAGGCCCTGACTTTTGATATGACTTTAGTGCATTACGATTTAAATAAACCTCTGATTCTGACATGCGACAGCTCAGAATATGGCGTCGGAGCCGTGTTATCACACGTGATGGAAGATGGCAAAGAAAGTCCCGTGGCCATGAGTTCCCGAACATTAAGCTCCACCGAAAGGCGCTATTCGCAATTAGACAAAGAGGCAACGGCGATTTTGTTTGGGATACAGAAATTCCACAACTACTTGGCAGGAAGATCATTCACTGTAGTCACAGATCATAAGCCTTTGCTGGGTATATTCAACCCAAGAAAACCGACACCTAACATACTGTCACCCCGTTTGACAAGAATAGCAATCGCGCTCACCTCACACGATTATGATATCCGTTACAAGCCTGGAAGACAGATAGGCAGTGCAGACAATTTGAGTAGATGGCCACAACCAGTTCCGGAGCGACCTGAAACAGAACTGAGTGAAATACTACTGATGGCTGAAAAACCTGAAGATTTCCCATTCGATGCAGAGCGCATTGCGACTGAAACACTAAAAGACAAAACGCTATCAAAGATAGTGCATTACGTTCAAAGGGGATGGCCGGCCAAGGTTAAGGAGGTGGATCTGCATACTTACTGGCTACATCGCACCGAACTGTCCTTGCAAGACGGCTGTCTGTTGCTGGGTAACCGCGTAGTTGTGCCTCCGCCTCTGCGCGCGGCCACTTTACGGGCATTACACAAGACACACAATGGAATCGTACAAACGAAAGCGCTGGCAAGAAGCTACATTTGGTGGCCACACTTAAATGAAGACATAGAAGCACTCGTCGGCCAATGCAACAAGTGTCTTGAACACCGGCACATGCCTATCCGATCTCAACATGAGTGGATCACGCCCACCAGACCATGGTCTAGAATACACGTCGACTTCGCCGGGCCTTTTCGAAACAAGAACTTTTTAATCATCGTCGATGCGTACTCAAGATGGCCCGAGGTGTTTATAGTAAACAATATGACCAGTGCGACAGTAATCCGATACCTTCGGGTGGTATTTGCGACTCACGGTTTATGTGAGATATTAGTTTCTGACAATGGGGCAGCTTTTGTGTCCGAAGAAATGAAACAATTCCTTGACTCAAATAAAATAAGGCACATCACGACAGCACCGTATCACCCTGCCACCAATGGTTTAGCAGAGCGGATGGTCCAGACGGTGAAAGACAAGATACGGAAAATGGATGACATGGCTTGGGATATAAAAATTCCAAATTTGCTATTAAGCCTCCGCTCGACACCGTGTGCTGGAACTCAAAAGAGTCCTGCTGAACTCCTGATGAATCGAAAACTGCGCACTCTACTGGACACGATACACCCCGACTATATACAAAGAAAAAAGACCGAACAGCAAGTTTTTGACAATAATAAAAGGCAAAACAGAGAATCTGAAGTTGGCTGTAGAATTAGATACAGAAATTACAGCAACGGTCCGAAGTGGTTGCCGGGCAGAATAGTAGATAAAACTGGTCCATCCAGTTACAAAGTGCAGACGGATGATGGTCTCGTTATCAACAGACATATTGATCAACTTATCAAAGTTGCATCACAGGTAGAGAGCCCACAAAACGAGAGGAGAGAGATAAGTGAGGAAGCTCGGGACCAAATCAGCGAAGAACCTGAACAGATGATAGAAATTCCCAGTGAAGAGTCTTGGGCTGATATACTAGGAATACCTAGATAGTGGCAGAAATAAAAGTTATAATTAAACTGATTCTGTAAAAATAATTAAAATTGTATAAGTTATATGATTTTGTTCTAATTTGTAGAATGTTATATTTCTTATTTCATTGTTCTTATTCTTCATGTAAATGTTAATTTCTAATGTACTATTTTGTGTGTTTACTTGGGGGAAAGGTATGTCATGTACATGATTGTAGTTTCTTAGTATGGATATGTGTTAGACTGTGAGGGTACTTGTTTCTCTTGTTGACATATAAGATGAACTAAGTTGGGGGTAGGTTTGAATCTACACATTGTGTCAGGCTACCTAGCTGAATAAACATGCAGTTACCTAATTTCGTGTTTTAATGATATCTTTGGACATAATAGTCACCTGTTGATTCTTCCTTCCGATTAATATCTCTGTCTGCTCCGCATTCCCCCACTCCAGTCTCGTGATACTTTCATCCTTCTCCAACGTCTTGATGTCCACGAGGTTCTCAATGTTCTTTTTACTGTTCTTCGTTGTATCCGTGTGGTATTTTATATCTGAAAACCGATGGAGATTTTATTTAGTCCATTGTAGGAGCAATTGGCTACTTTCCTGACTAAAAATAATAAATATGATTCTGTTTTGTCCGTCAGTTACATTATTGAAAAATATTGAGACCAGTGGGGGTTATTATTACATTATCTTCATTCCTACATTGGCACTTATGAAGATTTTTTTATTATTTATTTATTTAAAAAAAACAGTTGCCCCATATTAGGAATTTCTCCTGTATCGGTGCGTTCACAAATATTTAAACTCACATACACAAATACCAAGACCCGAAATAACTATCTGTAGGTCATACAAATATTTGTTATTTGTTACTCTATAAACAAATAAGTTTTAATGTGCTATTGTTCTGACTACCATAATGTCGGTATAATTATCAGAATTCATTAGTACATTTAAGCAAATTTTACAGATGCAACAAAAAACTAATTTTCTAACAAGTTTAAAGTTTTTAAAATGCCGTTCTATATTATTTAAGTTAAGAATGGGTGTAGATTGATATTGTAATAATAAAAAAAAAGAGTGTGTGAGATGAATGAAATTAAACTGTGTGGTGTGCTCCAAATAAAAATAAGTAAAAGTGAAAATTCGGGCGCCTGGAGTACACACAAAACTATGCCAAGGATAGACTTACCTGCGGGAGCTTGAGACTTTTAATCTTCAAGCGGGAAGGCATCAATAAAAATCAATCATGAAAAGTAAGAACGACTTTATTACCCGAAGGCTGCTGGTTTGAAAATTCCTTTCTAATTCTAAAGCTAACAGCTCTAATGTGTAAAATTAAGATGACATCGCTGTTATTCTAAGACCTGTCATTATTGCACTTTTTTAAAATAAATTGAAGTTATGTATCATAAACCATACCAAACTCCGTCGACTAAATTAGGAACCTGATGGATTATCCAAGAGCATCTTGGTGATATTCGCCGAGATTGCCAACGGCGGTCCAAGATATATGCATTTTGGTAGGGGCGTGCGTTCAAAAATTTAAGTAATATGGAAAAAAACGCCTTGTGGCTGAAAACAAACATGAATAATCGTTAGCGGATAAAAAATGGCGATTCGACGCAGGAATCGATGCAGAAATCGTTACGAGCAATATACAATTAAACTCACCGTTTCTTCCAAAAATCAAAATGTGGTCATCAGTAGATGAATGAATCCAAGCAAATAATTATAAAATGAAGATAAGAGATCCTGAAACAATTAAATATCGGAAACTATTAGCGTCTGCTATCAAAATAGCCATGACAACGCGGAACGGACCGAAATCACAAAGAATTCGCTTACCTTAAAAAATAAAGGCTATCCAATTAGGATCATGACAAGGGCAATCGGCTACCACATAATTAGGGACTAGATGCCGCCCATCTCAAGTTATATTTTGAGATTTTATTGGAGCGCTCAAAAATCACTCCATTGATTCAAGGCTGTAGGTCGAAAAGCAAGAAATGTCAAAGTCAATTTGACAGCATCGAAAATAAAAATCAGTGTGACCACTTCACGAATCCAAGTCAACCAAAAATGAATTTTCATAAGGCAACACCAACCAGAGCCTACAAATCAAAGCAAAGAATTCAATAGTATGTAACAGGCTTAAAAGACTCGTTACATTACATCCCTCCCCGAAAATAAAAGAAAGGAACTTTCTTTTATTAGAAAGAAATCTTCAACACAATGGACCAGTCCTAACAACTTTCTAATTCCCAAAAAAAGAAAAGAATCATAAAAGATTCAAAGTGTAAATGAATTCTGAAAATGTCAAACGACAAGGTCTCAAGAATTTAATAAAAGTAAAAACATGCAAATGACAAAAAGTCAAAAATGAAATATGTGAAAAACAGAAAAAATTATAAGTTATAAAAACTTGTTAAATGAAACGAAGAGAGAAATCTCTTAGCGCTTCTAAACTAAAAAACAGTGCAGTTAGGCACCATCGCCACTGACTACAAATTTCAAACGAATTCGAACAATTTACCAATACAAACTACAATTTTTAGTGCAGTTAGGCACCATCGCCACTGACTACAAATTTCAAACGAATTCGAACAATTTACCAATACAAACTACAATTTTTAGTGCAGTTAGGCACTATAGCCACTGACTACAAATTTCAAACGAATTCGAACAATTTACCAATACAAACTACAATTTTTAGTGCAGTTAGGCACTATAGCCACTGACTAAAAATTTCAAACCACTTGGAACAGTACAACTTTGAGTGCAGTTAGGCACTATCGCCACTGACTACTATGTCAACTGCTTCCAACTCTACCATCTCTATGAGTGCAGTTAGGCTCTATTGCCACTGACTAACTCCGTATCCAACAATCCAAAAAAAAATTTGAAACTCCAAACAAAAGTTTTTAAATAAAGCTGAAAGACCTTATTTAAAATATTGTTACAGGCACAACCTGCAACGAAACAAAGGAAAGCGTACTGTGATCGGCTCATCACCACCGAATTCCCGAGCACAATAGCTGTAAAAGAATGTTGCTGTGACTGGCTCAACACTACCAATCTCCCAAACACAGACAAACACAAAAAATCATTGAGATCTCCAATGAGAAATCTCAATAACGAAAAGGCGAAAGCCAAGGTTTCACAATGCGATCGGCACATCACCACCGAACTTCCGAACGCAAAGAAAAAGAATGACGAAAGTCAAAAAAAAAATCCCGCATTGTGATTGGAACAACAATGTCCAACACAATGGAAAAAGGAAAAAATATGGCCGGGGCCGAAATCCCACATCGTGATCGGCACAACACCACCGACTTTCCGAGCACAATGGAAAAAAGAGTCGAAATCAAGGTCAAAAGTTACACCAAGATTCAAAAAATAATAAGGCATTTTGTAACAAAGGTTACAGAATGACCCTAAAAAGTAAAGTCCAGGATGAACGCGTTACTAACAAAGTCAAATCCGATCATTAAAGAGAATGAAACTCAAGGTAAAAATGAGAAACAATTCTGTCAATGAACAGCACAAAATAGATTTAAAAATCGATTACTATTTATGACGAAGAGAAAATAGAATGATTTCAAACTATGAAAAAAAAAGATTACAAAAACTTGAAATTGAGTTCAAGTTTTTGATCTCAAGGTAAAAATAACCTGAAGTGTAGGGTTACATAAGATCTTAATAAAATGTAAACAGGTAAAAGGTTACCCTTAAAAAATAAGATCTTATACAATCTAACAAAAACGAACAAAACATAAAATAAGATCCTTCGGTGTGAAAAACATTTAGTGTGGAAAAAAATTGTATTTAATTAACAAAAATGGCCTAAGTTTTATTTTTAGAATGTTAAGAATTCAAATTCAATAAATTTATAAGAAGTTACCTAACATACATCTTTCAAACCACCGATAACCTATCATCCATCTCCACGTACATCACACTGTCAAAAGTGGCCTTCAAACAGAATTTATCAAAATCAAGACTAACACTTGGAAACCAAATTAAAATTTAATAATATCTTTAACATGATAACGTCCCACTGAACCTTTATTTAAATCTTTCAAAACATAAACGTTATCCGAAACCTTTTCAGTTATTTTACACTTTACAAACTTAGGTGCAAGCTTAGCTGAAAAATATGCAGGAGCATGAGATTGAACAAAACTTCTTCTCCACACCATATCACCCACACCAAAAGAAATGACTTTCCGACCTTTATTATAATAAGCGGCATTTCGCTTATACCCCTTTACCAAGTAAGCTTGAACTTTAACAAAAATATCACTAAGTGAATTAAGAGAAACTGCATAAGCATTCCTATTTGAAATTTCTAGTTGAGATAAGTTATCAACAGAACTACTAAAGTGATGTAATGACGCATCAAGAATAAGCTCCCTACCAAACATCAGAAAGTTAGGAGTAAACTCAGTAGCAAGGTTTACACTATTATTTAAAGCTAATTGAACATTGGGCAAAAAACTTGACCAAGTTCTATGATCATCTTTAACAAAACACGATATGCAGGTTTCGACCGTTTTATTATATCTCTCAACAGGGTTATTTTGAGGTGTATACAAAGTATTATAAAATATTTTGGTTATATTAAAACCTTTCAAAAAATCTACAAAATGTTTTGAAGTAAATTGAGTTCCACTGTCACAAACTACTATTTTTGGACAACCAAATTTGAGAAATATTTCTTTATCAAAATGTTTACAAATTACTCTAGTGGTAGCATTGATCATTGGAAAGAACCAGCAATATTTAGTAAAAACGTCTACAACCGAAAGTATGTATCTATGACCAGAATAAGTTTTAGGTAGAATTCCTATGATATTAACTGAGAGCATAAGCATCAACAGCAGTACAGGTATCGACATCACCCGAATCCTGAAGCGGCGGAGACTGAACTCCCTTGTCCATGACTAACAAACAGCAAGGCGAATAGCAAACGAAAAGCAAAAACTAAATTTCAAAAAGTTAAAAGTTTGAAAATAAATTCTCAAGTTTGAGGTTAAGTATTGAAGTCAATGTGGTATTCCCATGAAAAATTACTAAGTTAATTTTATCGTTTTAAAAGTGCAATAATCACTTACAAGCAGCTTAAATCTAGATAAATTAAATGTACAATATTGTACTTACAATTAGATTAAATTATTTTCTTTAAAAGTTAAACTTAGTTTTTAAAATAACTTTACTGTTGAGAACAACAAAACACGGTCAATGCTATACATTTCTGTTGGTTTTGCTAAGAAAAAAACATGTTATTAAAACAAACAGGTCAATAAACAAAATTATCAATAAGTAAACACCAAATCTTGTTTACAAAGATTCACCAAATTAGGTTAAGTACTACTTATGAGTCAAAAATTAAAATAAACACAAAGTTATTAAAGTAGGTAACAATGTAGAACAAACTAATGCAAACAATAGACTCATAAGTTAATTAATAATTGTGCAATAATGACAGTATATAGGTACCAGACAAACCTACTTCAAGTCCCTGTTCGCTGAGCGACAATTGTAATAATAAAAAAAAAGAGTGTGTGAGATGAATGAAATTAAACTGTGTGGTGTGCTCCAAATAAAAATAAGTAAAAGTGAAAATTCGGGCGCCTGGAGTACACACAAAACTATGCCAAGGATAGACTTACCTGCGGGAGCTTGAGACTTTTAATCTTCAAGCGGGAAGGCATCAATAAAAATCAATCATGAAAAGTAAGAACGACTTTATTACCCGAAGGCTGCTGGTTTGAAAATTCCTTTCTAATTCTAAAGCTAACAGCTCTAATGTGTAAAATTAAGATGACATCGCTGTTATTCTAAGACCTGTCATTATTGCACTTTTTTAAAATAAATTGAAGTTATGTATCATAAACCATACCAAACTCCGTCGACTAAATTAGGAACCTGATGGATTATCCAAGAGCATCTTGGTGATATTCGCCGAGATTGCCAACGGCGGTCCAAGATATATGCATTTTGGTAGGGGCGTGCGTTCAAAAATTTAAGTAATATGGAAAAAAACGCCTTGTGGCTGAAAACAAACATGAATAATCGTTAGCGGATAAAAAATGGCGATTCGACGCAGGAATCGATGCAGAAATCGTTACGAGCAATATACAATTAAACTCACCGTTTCTTCCAAAAATCAAAATGTGGTCATCAGTAGATGAATGAATCCAAGCAAATAATTATAAAATGAAGATAAGAGATCCTGAAACAATTAAATATCGGAAACTATTAGCGTCTGCTATCAAAATAGCCATGACAACGCGGAACGGACCGAAATCACAAAGAATTCGCTTACCTTAAAAAATAAAGGCTATCCAATTAGGATCATGACAAGGGCAATCGGCTACCACATAATTAGGGACTAGATGCCGCCCATCTCAAGTTATATTTTGAGATTTTATTGGAGCGCTCAAAAATCACTCCATTGATTCAAGGCTGTAGGTCGAAAAGCAAGAAATGTCAAAGTCAATTTGACAGCATCGAAAATAAAAATCAGTGTGACCACTTCACGAATCCAAGTCAACCAAAAATGAATTTTCATAAGGCAACACCAACCAGAGCCTACAAATCAAAGCAAAGAATTCAATAGTATGTAACAGGCTTAAAAGACTCGTTACAATATTTTACTAATATTTTTTTTAATTTTATGGAAAGGGAATAAAAAATGGCATTACAAGATGGCGCAGGCAAATGTCGTTGGAGATACGAATTCTGATAATTTGTCCCATGATAAGTGACAATGTAGGTTTAAGTAAGTGTATCGGTAGTAGTGTATATATACAGTAAATATATATATATCACTGAATGGCTTCCAAGAATGGGGAAAAGAAATGTAGGTCGCCCGGCAGCAAAATGGGCAGACAAATAGTTGCCATAGAGGGAAAAACCTAAATGAGACAGGCTCAAGAACGTGGTGATTGGCACCAGAAAAGAGAGGCCTATACCCAGCAGTGGGTGAATTCGGGCTGTGGATGAAATGAAAAAATGAGTATCAGGAAGAAATGAAAAAAGAAAACGTGCTGCACTGGCACCAAGTAAAATGGGGCAAGAACAGGCAGATGTTGATGATGATAATTATCTAATTAATCTAATGATGGTATTTAGCTTCAATATAATGTAGGTAACACTCAAAATCTTCAATTTGAAAGACTTCGGTCAGTAGGTCGTCTTAGAGGCGGATTTCAAAGACTCATACAGATCAATAAATTTGTCACAAGCAGAACTCTTTTTACAACTCTGAAACCGAACGTGTTTACTAAATAATAACCTCTTTATTAAATAGGCAGACATTTAGCGAACATTAACGGGTTCTACAGCAAACTAGGAATACATCAATACAAAAAAAATCACAGAAATACAGTACTTTGTTAAGTAAAACTATATAAACATACAATTAGTTGATCATTAAAATTCAACAAATTTTTGGGTGTTTATTAAGTGAAAAATTGAACTTACGTTTGAAAGAACCTATCCTACTGGCGACGAATATGTCAATCTCCTTGTTTTCTAACAACAACATGGTTTATTTTATTTATTTTCTATTATTTTCAATAGTCCGCATTCATAACTCGCCAAGTAAACACGTGAATTTAAATGTCAATTGTCATTTCATCGTTTGTCAATGTCAAGCAAAGAACAAATCGATTTTCTTTTTATTAGTATTTTCTAGACTGGCTACTAAGACAAAGACAAAGACAAAGACTAAGGCTTTTAAGACAGTCCTCTTTTTGATGTGAGACATCAATACACGGGTCCGCGGGTCAGACCGACTGCGTCGCCTAAATTATTATGATAGTATCTAAGCACAGCACAGAAAGTGAAAGTGCTAAGCGATGAAATCTGTATAGGAACTAGTGGTGGGTCGTTAACGATTTTTGGGTTAACGCAACGAAGCCGTTAATTTCATCCTGTTAACCTGTTAAAAAAGCCGTTAACATTATTAACAGGTTTTCATTAATGTAACAGATTTGTATTGTACCAACGTAGCAGTTAATAGACGAAACTTTGTTCAAATTGAAAAAGGAGCTGACGTTACGTTGCGGGCTGCTAAAACCAAAACGATGTTTTCGTGTTTTAAAGTTAGCTTGTTTGAGTGACCAGTCAATTTTAAATAATGATCAAAAGTCGACATTTAAATGAAATAAACTTCCCTTCATACTTTTCCAGGCTTAGGACTGGCTGGCGAAAAAAGGATATACGATAAAGGAAAAGGATAGATTGTAATGTTTACAAGTAAAAACCTGTTCGTTTCGGCAAGACAGAGCGGCGCGAGCCATGGAGCAAGCGAACTTAGAAACATAGATCTCTCTCACTCTCGCTCGTACAATTTTAAGGTAGCGGCGTCTCGCTCGCTCGCATAGGCGCCCTCGCGTCCACTCGGCTCTCGGCATTAGTCGGCATATTCCGTTTCTAGTCGTTCTTTCAACGCAGAAGAAACAGTTAATTTTAGCTGGTTTTGCGTTAGCAGCTTCAAATAAGGTTAGCGACTTTTGAATACCTATTCGTTGAGTTCCTAATATGCGTTTTGCCAAAATCGTTGAATGAAACAGTTGATAGATTTAACGGGTTTTGCGGTAAACAAAAAGCAGTTAATTCGCTAACATTAGATTAACAGTTAAAAAAAGCCGTTCGTTGAATTAACGCCCACTCCTAATAGGAACCTACTCTGTATCTAAGTACATATGTGCGAATTCATAAAAATAAAAGATAAAAAAAGTAAAATCAAGCATTTTTAATTAGTACCCTATAATATCTTGTTAAATTCAAATTATATATAAATAACGAAAATCCGTGTTTCATGCTGTTTTCACCAATGAATGTTGGTGAACCACTGTTCTCGAGGAAGGTTTTAGTATATTTTCGAAATTCAACCCTAAAGGGAGTAAGTAAATAGGGGATGAAAGTCGGGATATTTTATGACACAAAGCTAGTTTCAAATACAACATAGATTTAAATCCTAAATGTGTGTTCACACTGAGATAAAACTTTTCAAAATTCAGGGATAAATAATACACAAAAAATTAATAAAAAAAACAACATTTTTTTTAGTTTCTGGTATAATGATATTTCATACATAAATTCTTATCGAGTTATTTTACATTGTAACTAGAAGTTACTAGCTGATCATCTACATACAATAGGGATGTTTGACTAAAAAAATATGATTCTGTTTAGTCCGTCTGTTAGATTATTGAAAAATATTGAATACGTGTTTTTTGTTTTATCAAATGAATTAAAATTGACGAAAATAAAACGTGTCAAAGATCATGAGTGAGACTTGTGATGTCACTTTCTAGTAATAAACGTACCAAACTGTGATGTCACACGACTTTTCGAAGCACTGTATAGTTTTCTTTTTTTGTTTAAGTGAAAAAATATATTTTTTTTTATATTTTTTGGAAATCTGTCTGACCGACTAATTAGATTTTTTTGTCAACTACCCTATTATCACAAGGCAAAAGGGGGCTTACTAAAATAATAACAGCTTAGCACATTGCAGATCACAAAATTAAACAGCGCTTGCCAAGTGGGTTCCGTGGATGGCCCAACTAGCACACAAGCTGCTCATATGACTTCTTTACAACCTGAATTTTCCATATATCTGTTTAAGGGGTGCAATAGCAATAGCCGTACAACGCGGCAACGGTAAATATAATCCCAATGAAGATACAAAGGCGTGTCATAGTTGTACGAGCATTTGTTAGAAAGCAGAGTTATAAATATCTTTTAAAACACTGCTAAGTCTTAGAGGGCTTTAAAAGTTTAATGTTTTTTTAAATGGAGTTATGAGCTTCCTTTAAAGCGCTTTAGGTTTTATGTTGCATATTTCTAGATGTCTTGTTAAATAGTGCTTATTGCTTATTACTGCGTTTGAAACTCTAGAAATAGTTTATTGTACAACCTTAGACTCTTAAAAGAATATATAAATTACCGATGTACACCTAAAAGAGTACAATAGAGCGTCAATACCACAATTTTGAACCGAAAGGTCTGCAATAGTGGATACTAGCGGTTTAAATCGATACAATGGTTCTAATAAACCTGAAGGTTGTTGTAAACGAGACGCCATTACAGTTTTTAATAAAAGCTATTCTCATGATTTTAATTAATAACTTATTTACCGAATTCACGACACTCTTTCTCACCCAGGATTCTAAAGAAACAACTAGAGGTATCTTATATAAACTAAATTCAAAATACACACCCTCAAATCAAATGTACTTTTTATCAAAAAATCTGCATAAATGGCAGGCACGTGAAAATTTTAGCTAAAATATGAGTATATATTTACAATAAACTGGTACTTGCACTGGTACTTTGCATCCATAAAAAGAAAAATCAACACCACTGTTGTTTATTTTTCAATTATTTTCAGTCGTTCTATCAATCACTTTCTATGGACGTCTTTGTTAAAATATCAATTACGTTTTGTTCATGTCCCCTTTTACCGTTAACCGTTACTGTATGTGTAAAATCTAATAAAATTCAGAGATACAGACGCGTCTAAATAAGACGCGAGCACTACAGTTGCGCTGAGCTTATTTTAGAAAATAAGGCGCATACTACCGCTCGCATAGCACCTTTGTATCCCCGTACACATATTTACGAACATTGTAGAACCTTAGGCCGTATAAATCTGGTTCACTGTCGGGGGGGCACAGCGGCGCTGTAGCCGCTTGCATTGTAGAACCTTAGGCCGCATAAATCTGAGTCACTTTCGGGGGCACAGCGGCATTGTAGCCGCTTGTACGTCTATTATAGAACTTATTTATGGAGGCTATGCCGTCATTAAAAACTGCTATGGCCGGTGTACGGCTTGTTATAGACCTTGTGTGCTAGTTGGGGGTGACCATATACTACATACCGAGATTCCTCCGTGCCTCGGAACACACGTTGGGTCCCCGCTGTGATTTATAGATCTTTGACAATCGTTATAAATGTAGTGGCGCAGAAGTCTGACAACCAGCCCTACAAAGGAGCACCGTTTTATCCAGTACAACTGTTGAGGTCAGATAAACAGTCGCCCCATATAAAATACTGGTATTCAGCTGTATCCGGTTAGACTGGAAGCCGACCACAACCATACTTTGTAAAGGCTAGGTAGATGATGATGTTGGCTAGTTCTAATTTCGTATTTTTTTAATTTTAACTTTGCTAATTGTATTTTGTTTTTTTAACTTGAGAAACGAAACGATAGATGGACTGTGTTATGAATCATATGGCAAGAAATGAGGTTTCTCATGAGATGACGAGAAACAGAGAATTATGGAAGAAGAAGACAAGCTTCGGCGACCTCAAATTAATTTGGATAAGAGGCAAGAGAATTATGATGATGTGACCTAACTTGTGTGTTGGTTTTACCGTTTATTTCTTTATGTTGCGAATATATTTATAAGCCGTCACAGCGGCCTGTTCCACGACGCTGATGACAGCGGCTCCAAAAGCTACCAGGGAAGCACACGCCGCGACAAGAACCAAAATTATCAGCAGAGCCACAGGAACTCCTAATGAACAGCATAATATGCATGCGATGACTGTTATCCCAATACATTTTAGCGAAATAATGTTACATCCTGGATCTGCATCGTCACTTCTTTTCTTTTTTGATTTACCTGTGGAAAGAGTTTTAATGTGTAGTTTAAGTTGTGTGATAATCGGTTTGTAGTATGAACATGTGATGTGAAGGAATGAGAAAAATTTAGGGACGAAAATATTGAGTACTAGCTTTTGGCAGCAGTTTCGCCCGTGTGGATGTCGGAAATATCAAAAATGACGACTTGGCATACAAACTTTCATCCCTTTTTCCATCCCCTTGGAGGTTGAATTTTGAAAAATCCTTTCTAAGTGGATGCCTACGTCATAAGAGGAACACGTGTGCGAAATTTTAAGTTCTTAGCCCTAAGGGTTTGGCCTGTCCTGGTGCAAGCCATGGTCCGGGGCGAGGAGGAATGGGACGCCGTCGCCTCCTTCTGCGAAGCAGTGATGCTAGCGAAGGAGGTGGCGGAACGTGAGAGGGAGAGAACCTCTCGTCCCAGCCGCCGCGTGAGGTGCTCTGGGCGTCGGGGGCCACGTGGTGGCTTCCGGCCACCGTAGACGCGGGCCTGTGGACGGTGAGTGATGGGCTAGCTCGGCGTCCGTCCGTCTTCTGACGACGAAAGGCCGTGTCGACGGCGCGTTCGTGTTACACGCGCGCCTCAAAGAGATGTCAGCAACATCTCTTTGAGGCGCGCAAGGACCGACGCCCGTCGGGGCTGCGGGTTGTTCGCAAGAGATACCGCGGCCTCGACATGAAGTGCTAAGAAGGAACATGGGTGTTTTTAAGTCAGTAGAAGTCTGACACTCCCTTTCGCTCTGCCCAAGAGCGGGAGGGGTTTTTTGATGATTTTCCAACCGCCAAAGAAAAAAAAAAATATGTTTGGCCTGTGCGTTGATCCTCAGTCAGTCCGCTTTGCATTTTATATATAGGTACAGATAGATGAATGTAGTTGGCTATAAGAGTAGAGGATGACCAAATAACCAATGGATGGACTGCGTGAAGGATGATATGGCTAATGGCTGGTCTCATCAGACACAATCTCCTTTCTTGCCATCTTCTCCTTCTTATCGTGTGGGCAGTAAGGTCTGACGACCCCACACACGCTGGTGTCAGAGTTTCTAAACCGCCTCAAGGGCCTCTGACATGGTTTGACGATCGCCATTTGGCGGCCGGGATCACCGACTTATACGACCGTGTCTTCCGCAGCACGAAATCATCTTTTTATCAGACAATCAGGTGATTCAAGCCTGCAATGTCCTAGCCAAACTGGAAACAACTTTACAAAGTATGCTTTCCGTGGGAATCGGACCCACGACCACCGGGTCACAAGGCAAACGCCTAAGCCACTCGACCACGGAGGCAGTTTGGCATATCATCCTTTACATAATCCATCGTTTCTTTGCTCTTCTTCTACTCTTTTATCCAGCGTACCTTTAAGTGAAGAATTCCTTCTTGGAGCAGACGTTGCATCAGCAACAGCTATTATCTGTACTCCTCCGTAGCCGCCACTGACAGGTTGCTTGTTTTGGGTACGACCGTGTCTTTTCTTTACCAAGAGCATCCTTGAGATGGTTTCTTTAAGGAGTACTTTCATAATTTCTTGACGGATGTCGTTTCTGGCCTGTATATAAAAAAAAACAAAAAAATCAGTTTCAGAAACTTAACGACTTGCAAGCAAGTGAAATAAAGTAGATAATCTGTTTTACTATCCTAGCGGGTGCTACACCTTTTAAAGAAAGCAAGAAAGAAAAAGTATTTATTGGTCTCACACAGGACAAAAAAAAAAGTGATAACAGTTTGAGAATTACGCTTCCCATTATTTTGTGTGCTTTAAATTGCTCTTATGGCACTAGGCCTTGTCCCAGGGAGCAAGCATGGAGCAGTCGTGGTCCAGTGGTGGCGGGCCCGACTTACGAGCAGTAAGTCGTGGATTCAAACCCAGGCAGATGCGTTACTTTGTGCAATTTATTTCGTCACCGCTGCTCTCAAAACGGTGAAGGAAAACGTCGTGAGGAAACCGGCATGTCCTACAACCAAAATATTCAAACAATCGTTCGACTGTTGAAGCGTAAAATGAAACGCGCGTTTACGTACATTACGTACGGCTATGCGCCAAAAAATACGTAGTCAGAAACACTTTGATAAAAAAAGCCAAACCTTGTTATAAAGATGCCAATTCAATTGATTGCAAACAGATGCCAAGCGGTGATGACAAGCAATCAGTGGAAGGTGTGACTGCTGGTGGTTGCAGCGAGCTGTCAGCCCAGTGCAGGTCTATATTCGCGACCAGGTCGTGGAGTAGGGCCAGCGCTGTGGCTTGCCGCACGCCGCAAACCTTCACGCCGCGGGAGTACCACCGCTTCATATTCGGGCTAGGAGGCCTGAAACATCAAGAGTGTAGTGAAACCCAGTGCCATCATAAAGTTTTTAGCATTTGCTGAAGTAGAAGATCCACTTAAATCTTCTGTGATAATTTGCTCAAAAGACTATCTCAGACGCTAGGAAGCATCAAAATTTTGTAAACATAATGGTGTAGGTAGTTGACAAAAAAATCTAATTAGTCTGTCAGATAGATTTCCAAAAAATATTGGACAAATATTTTTCTTTTTTCACGTAAACAAAAAATGAAGACGATACGCTTCAGGAAGGAAAACGCGTGTGTCGTCACATTTCAGTAGGTACATTTTTTACCACAGACTCAAGATCTTTGACGCGTTTTTATCTTCGTCAATTTTTATTAATTTGATAAAACAAAAAACACGTATCCAATATTCCAATATTTTTCGATAATCTAACTGACGGACTTTAAACATAATCATATTTTTTTGAGTCAGGAAACATCCCTATTGAAGAGTGCTCATGGAGTTTCTTGCCCGTTCTTCTCCATAGAGATCTACGCTTTGAAATAAGCACACAACATCAGTTCTTTCACAAGTTAATGGGCCTTGTGACTGTAGCTTCCCCTTTGTTTTTCTGATATTCAAAAGTTCCTGTATTAGTCTCATCATCTTCCTGCGCTTATCCCATTCTATTTGAGGTCGGCGCAACACGTTTCTCTTCCATTCTCCTCTTTCAGACGTCATAGCATCATTTACTTCTTTCTCATTCATATCATTCTTCACACAATCCATCCATCTTTTCTTTGGCTCTTCCTCTCCATCAACATGTATATCCATCACTTTTTAGTCACATGTAGCAGAGGGACAAAGTCAAAGCATTTATTTCAATTAAACCATTACTGGTACTTTTGAATGTCAGAAGAACAATTCATAAAACTAAACTACGAGTGCAATACGTCATCCCGAAAGCCACCACGCCGAATCACACGCCGCCGAATGCCCGCAACAACGAACACTGCGAGCACGAAAGCACGCAGCGACGCAAACCGCAACAACGAATGTACGAGACTCCAAATCACGGAACAACGAATGCATGCCGCAACGCGCAACCACCGCCCCGCGACCCGGAGCCCCGCGCACCCACCGCCACGGCACGCGCCGCCCGCCGCGCGCGCCCCTGCACCCACAGCACTCGCCGCCGCAGACATCCGGCGACGCGCAACCCGACGCAGCAACCCCCGGGACGCCGTATTGCACTCCTAAGCTACAGTCACAGTCACAAGGCATAATAACTTGTGAAAGTACTGTAGTTGCCCATTCCCTAGCGTAGATCTCTATGGAGAAGAACGGGCAAGGGACGTTTCGCGTTGTCCGTTCAAATATAACGATAATAAACACGATTGTATGAAAGACATTTCTCGAACGACTCGTGTCGCGCTCGATTATGACCATTATTAGTTTTAAAAGTTTGGAAAAACAGTACCTACCATAAAAGTCCTGTTTTTGTAAGACGTCGCGTCTTGGTGATATTGTGTTTGGGATCCTCTTCGGTGTGGCTGAGGTCCAGCCTATCTTGTGGTGGATACAGCCGACCTTGGTATACATACGGGGAGCCCTGTTGTAGATACACCCAGCCTTTTTGCGGATACGGGTGGCATTGCCTTGGATACGGGCCTCCAAGTGGGTAACCCTGTGGAACCCCCTGAGATCTGCTCTGCTGAAACAATGTAGCATAAACATAATCAGTCTATAATGTTCCCACTGCAGGGACTCAGGCCTCCTCTCTAGGAGAGGGATTGGCTATAATCCACCACGCGGGCCCATTGCGGGTTGGTAGATGTCACACGTCTTCACGGTTTCCTCACGATTTTTTCCTTCACCGTTTTGATACTAGTGGTGATGAAATAAAAAACACAAAGTAATGCGCTCCCGGCTAATCTCCGAAAAGGCTGGGCCGATTTTGACGGTACTTTTACTAGCAGATATCTGAAGTCTAACATACGCTAAAAATAATTAGGGCTCCGTGCAAAATAGAAAAACACCTTGTAAATTGGTTACAAAATTTTAAAGATGCAAATAGGGAGAGGAACAGTTTTTTAATAATAATTTCACGTGAACGAAGGTCGTATCAGAAAAGAAGACATCCGCAAGAGAACCAAGGTTACCCACGTAGCTCAAAGAATTGACAAACTTAAGTGGCAGTAGGCAGGGTACATTGCCAGCAGAAGAGATGGCCGATGGGGCCGCAAAGTTCTGGAGCGTTGACGGCGAACTGGAAGACGCTGCGTTGTTAGGCCTCCCACTAGGTGGACCGATGACCTGGACAAGGTTGTGGGGACCGGCTGGATACGAGACGCACGGGTCCGGTCAATGTGGCGACACTTGGGGGAGGCCTATGTCCAGCAGTGGACATCTTTTGGCTGAAAAACGAAGGTCCACCACTAATGACCAATAAATAATAATTATGTTACTTACTAAGTTGTCCATCATGTTATGTTAGATGCAAGACAGTAAAACCAAGAATTCATATACGTATACCATTGTCATATTGCCCATAATTATAAATATTTAAAACCGTTCTGTTTTTATTGTATTTTTGTACATTTGTACATGTTGAATTTGAAATTTTGATTGAATATGTCAATGGTTTATTTTTTTCAGGATTTTTACACGCAACTGACAGATTCTTAAAAGAGTTCCGTAGTCAGTATGCAAAAGTGTTATATCCAACGAGCCATTTTTTTGGAGGTTTGGAAATCATCAAATGACTCCTCCCACTCTGGGGGGAGGGGAAGGGAATGTCGGACGGTGAGCTAACCCATTACTCACCCACCGTCCACAGGCCCTCACTTACGGTGACCGGAAGTCATCACGTGGCCATGTCCAACGAGCCTAAGGGCCAGAGCACACGATGCGTTGCGGTGCCGCACCGCAAAGATTTCGCTGTATCAGATTCCGTACCATCATTGCAGTCGGCTTTATTTTTACCCGACTGCAAGGTAAGGGTAATGTTTTTCGCGACTATCTTTTTTATTATTTGTTGTTATAGCAGGAACAGAAATTAAATACACATTTGGGAATTGTCCAACTGTCTACCTATTACGGAGCATGAGAAACAGCCTGGTGACGGACAGACTGGCAGCGGTGGGTAGTAATAGGGTCCCGTTTGTTACCCTTCGGGTGTCCTCAAGAATGGAACGTTAAAGACGTCAGTACCCAGGATTACCTGACCCCTCTTCTCACATCACTTCCCTCTTTTTCTTTATATGAGGGGTCAGATAATGTTGGTCACTGATCAGATAATGTTGGTACCTAGTACATCATTAGCGTTGGATACCGAAAATAGTTTTTTAACAAACTAGCTATTAGTTACTTAATTATTTAGGAACCTAAAAGTAGTTCCACATACGGTCCGCCCCCGTGTCGAGGAATTGTTTTTAAACTTTTTATGAGGCACAAATTCAGACATCTCATCATCTGCCTAGCCTTTTCCCAACTATGTTAGGGTCGGCTTCCAATCTAACCTGATGCAGCTGAATACCAGTATTTGACATGGAGCGACTGCCTATCTGACCTCCACAACCCAGTTAATACTAGGTAATACGATACTCTTGGGTAAGACTGGATGTCAGAATTTCAGGTCACTGACTGACTACCTGTAACGACTGCCAAAGATCTATATATGGCAGCCGGGACCAACAGGTTAATGTGCTTTCCGAGGCACGGAGGAAACTTGGTATGTCGGGCGGTCACCCATCCACATACTGACCTAGGCAAGCACAGCTTTACCTAAAGATCGACTCGAGTGGCAGTTCTTATTAAGCCACGAGCACAAATTCAGACATCTATCGTTATAAATAAAAAGAAAAGTCCTGACTGGCTGATTCATCAACGCCCAGCTCCCTTGGACCTAGAACGCTGAAATGTTGCACAGAGGTTCCCTTTATAATGTAGGCAAAGAATGAGGAAGAATTGTTTGAAATTCAACCCCTAAGGGAGTTAAATACCCCTATTTAACTTCCTTAGGAGTTGAATTTGTATCCCAATTTGTATGAAAAATCGTCATTTTTATATTTGCCTACACCTACGCGGGCGAAGCCGCGGGCAAAAGTTATTACCTACATTATTTTCGTGTATTTTTAACCTTGTTCCTAAGTGCCACTTAACCTTGAATATCAACTGTAATAACACAGTAATACACACACAAACTCCTCCATAGTTAAACTATAATAATAAGTGGTTTATAATAAAAGTCTAGACACTTTTGTACTATCGACAGATTATTAGAAACTTTGTACCTTTACCTAGTTATCATACTTTATTTTTGACCTCATCATTTATTACGACGCGACGATGGGAATAGACCACATGTCACGACTCTGGTGATTTGAAAAAGGAAAAAAAAATTGTCTCTGAAACTTGACGAGCATAAGGAAGAGACAGAAAAAAAATTAATACACATACAACATAATACAGGGTGTAAACGAACCCTTCACGCATCCGTCAACCAAGCATTCTGTACATCAAACTAAGTACCCCTACGCAAAAATTTTTGCTGGGAAATGACTTTTTTTTTTGGGGTCAAAAATCACATTTTACGGTAAAACTCAAAGTAGCACTCTTAAAACATTGTTCTAGTGGATGCTATGAATAGTAAACGGGTCATGGAGGTAATTTAAGTAAAGTTAAAACCTGAAATACTAGTATTTACAAAAACAGCTGTGAAAATTTTGGAACTTTGAACCCCAACATCACCGTAACTAGGAGGTTCCCAGGTATGGTCTAGAACAAAAAAATTATCGCAGTGATGGGGAGAACAAGTGCCCTTCCTTTGCGTTAAGGGTACTTTTACACCCTATATATAGGGTGTTACTAGTTTTTCATTTTATATCTTTACTTAAATGAGCTCCATGACTCGTTTACTATTCAAAGCATCCACTAGCACTATGTTTTAAGAGTGCTACATTGAGTTTTAGCGTAAAAATTGATTTTTGACCTCAAAAAAAATCGTTTCCCAGCAAAAATGTTTGCGTAGGGGTACTTAGTTTGATGTACAGAATGCTTGGTTGACGGATGTGTAATGGGTTGATTTACACCCTGTATAACAAATATTAAGAAATTCAATAAGCAGGGATAACAAAAAATAAAGTTGAGCCTGTGCACCGTCAGGGCTGCGGGTTGTTCGCAAGAGATACCACGGCCTCGACATAAAGGGCTAAGAAGGAACATGTGTGGTTTTTACGAGTAGTTAGTAGAATTCTGACACTCCCTTTCGCTCTGCCCAAGAGCGGGATTATTTGATGATTTTCAGAATTAAACAATTAAAAAAGTTACCTTTTTAGTTCTGGTTTTTTCCGGAATTGCATTATAAAAATTAACACCTCGAGACAAAGCGATAAAGTCGTAAATATACCTCAAGGCGAATCTAATTTTCTATGCATAGGTAAGGTGAGTATTTCGTGCGTTGATAAAACTAATGAATTTAAAGGTGTGGTTTTAATAACGCGATCGTACTTTTTTTTCTGATATACATAGATAGGTGGTAGAAGGTCATGGCATAATAATAACTGCCGTAAGGGTCGACTGTCACTGCGGGTTGTTCGCAAGAGATACTTCGGCCTCGACATGAAGGGCTAAGAAGGAACATGGGTGGTTTTTAGTCAGTAGAAGTCTGACACTTCCTTTCGCTCTGCCCAAGAGCGGGAGGGGTTATTTGATGATTTTCCACCAACCATAAAAAAAGGGTCGACTGTCAAGATTAAGCCGCGCTTGCCCAGGTCGGTCTGTGGATGGGTGACCATCATTACATACCGAATTTCCTCCGTGCCTAGCAAAGCACGTTAAGCTGTTGGTCCCGGCTGCCATATAAAAATCTTTGGCAGTCGTTACAGGTAGTCAGTGTCCTGAACATCTGACAACCAGGCGTACAAGGCGTACCGTAGTATCCAGTACTTACTAGCTGGGTTATGGTATTCAGCTGCATCTGGTTACACTGGAAGTGGACTCCAACAAAGTTGGCAAAAGGCTTGGCAGATGGTCATGATGATCTTGTGGTTAATGCCAGCGTGGCTAACCTAGTGTCAGAGTTTAATCATCAGAGGTAATCATCAAATAACCCCTCCCGCTCTGGGCAGAGTGAAAGGGAGTGTCAAACTTCTACTGACTAAAAACCACCCATGTTCCTTCTTAGCCCTTATGTCAAGGCCGCGGTATCTCTTGCGAACAACCCGCAGCCGACGGCCGTCTGCCCTTCATATTGCTGACATCTCTTTGAGGAGCGTGTGGAACACGAACGCGTTGTCGACACGGCCTGTCGTCGTCATAAGACGGACGGACGGCGAGCTAGCCCATTACTCACCGTCCACAGGCCCGAAATTCTCAGTAGCAGTCACAGAATCTGGATTTGTGCGGGATTGATGGCAAAATACACTCCCTCCCGCCTCTTATTACATGGGACTTAAACATAACTGGCGAAATGTGGGTGTGCTTATCCTTCGGAGACAACTTCACCATCGTCTAGATCTCTATAGCCTCGCTTGTGTTCTAGTAACCTGTGTGGTACGGCACCGAGTGGACCTAACATGCGTTTGCTCCCGATTTCACGTCTGCATCACTCCATAACGGTTGAGGAAGTCATGCAGTATTTGAAAGTCAAGACCAACTGGACTCTGAGGGTCGAAAGATTGAAATCGCACCACAATATCAACTTTAAATCTTTCGTGATTCGATTTCCAACCGATTTCGATCTACAGACCTGCTTGATGGAGGACTTTTGGCTGAAAGGTGTCATTTACCGATGTTTCCGAGGACGGTTACGCGACACCTCTTAGTTAAACACGACCGCGTCGTAACGTGTGTGTATAGGCATAGTTTAATAAGAATTTTATTATGTACAAGCGACCCGCCCCGGCTTCGCACGGGTGCAATTTACTACCTTCTTCTTGAATCACTCTATCTATTACTGAAAACTGCAATAAAATCCGTCGCGAAGTATAAAAGATCTAAGCGTAAAAACAGGGCGAGTGACTTTATTTTATACTATGTAAATAAAGATTAGTTTTTGTACCTACTTCTTTAAGATTATTTTGTATATCTTATCTATGGGACTTAGTAATCTGATAACAAAATGGTTTGGTTTGATTTGTAGGCATGGTATTAGATGATGTTTTTTTTTTATGTTCGTACAGTTTCAGAGCAGCGTATAATGTATTTTAATCTGGGAATCTATTTTTTTTCTGGCTGAGAGCCAAGATAATACAGAGCTGTCGGGAAGTGTAAATCTGTCCAGATTTACTTTGGAATCTAACTATCTGTAAATTCTATTTTTTATAACAAGACTAGGTTTCATTTCATTGACGGTGTTTCCGTTTTAAAACGAAATTGCTAAACGTTAAATGGACCTAAATTGGGAAGAGAATTCTTAAAAAAAACTTTTGGCTAATATGAGTAAGTACGTACTGTTCGCGTCAAATAACTGTGCCCCTCTGAAGTTGGCTACGAGTGGCTGCGCAGCAGTCAAAATTACGAACAAAACTGCAACTGCGCATGGGCGGGTCATGGGGGCGGGCATTATGGCATTATAAAACAATGTTTTCTTTTAAAAATATGTATTTATTTTGTTCAAATAATTTTCTACGTGACTGCACTTGCACGATCTTTGCAAATGGATAACTTCAGAGGGGCAAAGTTATTTGACGTGAACTATACTACCCTTACAAAAACACTATCATCATCATTGCAGCCAAAAGATGTCCACTGCTGGACATAGGTCTCCATACCAAAAAAGCATTAAAAAGGTATAAAACAAACTTGAGTTATGGAAATCGGTGGCAAAAAAGTCAATGAAACAAACAAAGTCATCGATTCGAGTCACATTATCCTTTCCGATTGGTCCTGTAGAAATTTCATCAAAATCGGTTCAGAACCTTAGTATTTTTTCTCTCCTGGCCTTTGTTGACATGATTTCCTTGTGATTTCCTTGATTCAATTGATAAATTGAGGCTTCGTGTGGTCTAAACTGAAAAGGAGTCGGTTGCAAAAAAAGTCAATGACACAAATAAAGTCACCGACTTAAAGTAAAGTAAGTTTAGACTTTTTTGTGTTTTTTTGTAAGACGGTTCTATTTTTTTTGCAAAAAGTCGTTTCAGAACCACACCCGGACCTATAACAATCTTTAATACATCAACTTGTTTACAGAGCCTTTACAAGCAATTTACTAATTAATCGCTAACCAAACAACGCATCGCACTGTCGCGCTCGTTAGACCGCACCTTAATTTATCTGCTCGCAAAAACTTAACAAAACAAATTCGACGGTAGCTCAGTACTCAGTACCACGGTAGACTTTGTTTAGTGCACACGTGTTAACAAGATGGCTGCCAACGTTCCGATTATTTTGAATAACGGCCGTACATGCCCTGTACTTGGACTTGGGACTTGGAAGGTAAGTTAAATGAGTGTGATTATCTCCTGTCAATCCTCGAAGGATAAGGCGGAAGTGTTTGGTCATCATCATCATCCACTGCTGGGTATAGATAGGCCTTAAAATTAAAACATTTATTTCAATTTGGCCAGTTACAGGCACTTTTGAATAGTGGAACAAATCACACTAATATTATGAAGGTGAAAGTCTGGTTCTTCTAACCAAACAGACAGATAGATGAAATTGTTCCGCCACTTCTTCTTTCCAACAAAAACACTAGGAAGTGTCGAAGGGTGGGCGTTTTGGGGGACTGTCACTTGTAAATAAGTAAAGTAAATTTTGACGTTCGAAAAGTGCTGATTATCAGCCTAGTTTGAATAAATGAGTTTTGATTTTGATTTTGATTTCTGGTGGTTCCCACTGTTGATTCAGGTTACAGTGGTTTGGGAATAGTGTGGCGGGTTTGTCCTAATAATGATAAAATCTGGTCCTAAAAACTCAAATAGAAATAAAGTAGGTTTCTACTAACATTAAATATTTACAGGTAGACATAAAATAATATCTAAGCCTCTATTATTATGTGACTTTAAAAATAGCTGGCGAAATGTGGGTGTACTAATTGGTACACCTCTGCCTAACCCTTCGGGGATTACAGGCGTGATGTTATGTGTGTTATTTACTAGCATTTCCCCGCGACTCCGCTTGCGTTTTGGTCGTAAATTATCGCACGGGAACGTTTTAAATATAGCATTATGACACTCGGGGTTAATAAAACTTCCCATTATTGAAAGGTTTTTATTTTTTATTTTTTTTTTCCATATACATGTGGGTTGATTAACAGCCTGTTAATCAACCCATCACACAGACGTTAACCAAGCAGTCTGTACATCAAACTAAGTACCCCTACGCAAAAATGTTTGCTGGGAAACGATTTTTTATTTGGGGTTGACCCCGAAAAAAATATATCACATTACGGTAAAACTCAATGTAGCACTGTTAAAACATTGTGCTATTGGATGCTTTGAACAGTAAACGGGTCATGGAGGTAATTAAAGTAAAGTTATAACCTGAAAAACTAGTATTTACAAAAACAGCTGTGAAAAATTTGGAACTTTGACCCCCAATATCTCCGTAACTAGGGGGTTCCCAGGTATGGTCTAGAACAAAAAAATGATCGCAGTGGTGGGGAGAACAAGTGCCCTTAGTTTGCGTTAAGGGTAATTTTACACCCTATATGTATAGACCTTTCACAGTCGTTACAGGTAGTCAGTGACCTGAAAGTCTGACACCCAGTCTTACCAAAGGGTATCGTATTACCTAGTATTAACTGGGTTGTGGAGGTCAGATAGGTAGTCGCTCTATGTAAAATACTGGTATTCAGCTGCATTCGGTTAGACTGGAAGCCGACCCCAACTTAGTTGGGAAAAGGCTCACAAACAAAGTTTTATACGGGAGCCCACCAAGGCACGCTACGCTACTGGATAGTAGACAAGTATCTAGACTTTATCACAACTACTTATTACTAATTTATCTATGGAAGAGCCCGTGTCTATGTGTTACTATGTAATTAGCAGTCGCATGAGTCGATGTTCAAGGTTAAACGACGCTTGCCGCGGTCGATCCGTTGATTTATATACCAAATATATAAAATACTAGTTGATGGCCGCGGTTTCGCCCGCGTGGATGTCAAAAACTTGAGTTTTTCACTGTATCCACTGGTGAAAACAGCATGAAAATCAGTGCAGTAGTTTTTGAGTTAATCGCAAAAACAGGTCGGCTGTTGGAGTTGTTTTTCATGGTTACACATTTGTCGGTCTAAAACTGAACGACGACGTGCGATAAGGAACATAACATCAGGCCTGTAGTCCCGGAACGGTTGGGCAGAGATATACGATCCATTAGTACCCCCACAGGTCACATTTCACCAGTTAATCACTACATATCACTACATATTATAAAACAAAGTCCTCCGCCGCGTCTGTCTGTCTGATATGTTCGCGATTAACTTAAAAACTACTGCCCCGATTTTCATGCTGTTTTCACCAATGGATAGAGTTCTTCTCGGGGAAGGTTTTAGTATATATTTGACCGATATCCAAGCGGGCGAAGCCGCGAGCATCAGCTAGTTTAATATATTTAAGTCCCGTGTAGTAGACTTGCTAACAGCCGGGCACAATTCCAGACTCCGGGGCTGGAACTGAGGAATTCCTGGGGGAAACACCTAATAACACTTTGCCCAACCTGGGTATCGAACCTAGACCTCATGCACAGCAGTCGCGCTTGCAACCACTAGACAAACAACGTGGCCGTCTGATAAGGAACTCCCAAACACATTAATTTATTTATCACATAGGGTGTAAAAGTACCCTTAACGCAAACGATAGGCATTTGTTCTCCCCACCACTGTGATCATTTTTTTGTTCTAGACCAAACCTGGGAAGGTTCCCAGGTATGGTCTAGAACAAAGATATTGGGGGTTAAAGTTCCAAATTTTTCACAGCTGTTTTTGTAAATACTAGTTTTTCAGGTTATAACTTTACTTAAATTACCTCCATGACCTGTTTACTATTCAAAGCATCCACTATCACAATGTTATACCAGTGCTACATTGAGTTTTACCCTAAAACGTGATATTGAGTCAAAAAAAAAGTCTTTTCTCAGCAAACATTTTTGCGTAGGGGTACTTAGTTTGATGTACAGAATGCTTGGTTGACGGCTGTGTGATGGGTAGTTTTACACCCAAGTATACATTTATTTATTTTAGTGCTAAGCCACAACCAGTTACCGTTGATCAGTGTAATACGGAAACTTGTTTATATGTATCGAACTAACACTAGTGTTCATATTAATTAGCAGTCTTCCCCTCAAAAAACTTATAATCGATGTCTGGTTTTCTCGGCTAACAGCCGGGCACAATTCCAGACTCCGGGGCTGGAACTGAGGAATTCCTGGGGGAAACACCTAATAACACTTTGCCCAACCTGGGTATCGAACCTAGACCTCATGCACAGCAGTCGCGCTTGCAACCACTAGACAAACAACGTGGCCGTCTGATAAGGAACTCCCAAACACATTAATTTATTTATCACATAGGGTGTAAAAGTACCCTTAACGCAAACGATAGGCATTTGTTCTCCCCACCACTGTGATCATTTTTTTGTTCTAGACCAAACCTGGGAAGGTTCCCAGGTATGGTCTAGAACAAAGATATTGGGGGTTAAAGTTCCAAATTTTTCACAGCTGTTTTTGTAAATACTAGTTTTTCAGGTTATAACTTTACTTAAATTACCTCCATGACCTGTTTACTATTCAAAGCATCCACTATCACAATGTTATACCAGTGCTACATTGAGTTTTACCCTAAAACGTGATTTTGAGTCAAAAAAAAAGTCTTTTCTCAGCAAACATTTTTGCGTAGGGGTACTTAGTTTGATGTACAGAATGCTTGGTTGACGGCTGTGTGATGGGTAGTTTTACACCCAAGTATACATTTATTTATTTTAGTGCTAAGCCACAACCAGTTACCGTTGATCAGTGTAATACGGAAACTTGTTTATATGTATCGAACTAACACTAGTGTTCATATTAATTAGCAGTCTTCCCCTCAAAAAACTTATAATCGATGTCTGGTTTTTGTAACACGTTCTACATTTTGTTCTTTTTTGTGATATGTCTAGTTTTTAATATTGGCGTAAGTGAATTATAGTTCAATAAAATATAGTTCCTTATGGTGTCGGACGTAAAGAATAGCACCATCCCATATCATCCCGTGGGTGTCGTAAGAGGCGACTAAGGGAGTTACCCTTACTTACTCTGTGCCTTCGTAACAACCATACTGCGATCGCCAACTCGCCTGTCAAGCGTGGCGATTATGGCAAATCCCCCCCCTCCTGGGGGAGGTCTTTGTCCAGCAGTGGACGTCTTATAGCTGAAATGATGAAGTGAATTATAGTGTCATTTTTATGGGAATCGTCATCTGCCTAGCCTTTTCCCAACTATGCTAGGGTCAGCTTCCAGCCTAACCGGATGCAGCTGAATACCAGTATTTTACATAGAGCGACTGACTGTGTGACCTCCACAACCCACTTAGTACTGGGTATACATATGGCCGTTCTTCAGAAAGGTCGGGTGCGTAGTACTCGTAACCGGCGTGCGTGTATGACCAGATGTTTGAATGTGGACGAGGCGAAAGGATTATGTAGGGATTGTAGCAAGTGGCGTTTGTGGTTTCTGCCTACCCCCATGGGAAAAGGGCGTGAGTTTATGTATGTAAATTAAAAGTTAAATTATATTAAACTAAGTATAGCTGCTCTATACCCACAAAGATATTTTACAGGAATAAAAAATAAAATATCCTTTCATGCACCATCATAATTATTCATCACTCGAAACAAGCACAAGAAAAAACATCTTTCGTTCATCCTGAGAATAGGGTAGTTAACAAAAAAAAACGAATTAGTCCGTCAGAAAGATTTCCAAAAAATATTGGACACGTATTTTTTCTTTTTTCACATAAACAAACAATGAAGACGATACAGTGCTTTGAAAACTCGTGTGACGTCATATTCTAAGACATTAGACGACATTTTTTACCGGTGAGTGACAACCCCCTCCCACTCAAATCTTTGACGCGTTTTATCTTCGTCAATTTTTATTGATTTGATAAAACAAAAAATACTTATCCAATATTTTTCGATAATCTAACAGACGGATTAATTAGAATCATATTTTTTTAGTTAGTAAACATCCCTATTGTGTGCTCAAAGTCTTTTTCCTCCCACAGTCGCAGCCAGGTCAAGTGACGGAGGCAGTGAAGGATGCCATCGACGCAGGCTACCGTCACATCGACTGCGCACATGTCTATCAGAACGAGAGAGAAGTGGGGGTGGCTCTCCAGGTCAAGATCGACGAAGGTGTCATTAAGAGGTATCGCCATTTTGTCATCTTTCTTCTTTATCAGTGTCAGCGTTTTTATGCTGCCTTTTTGGCGGGTGGAAAATCATCAAGGACTATCATCCCGCTCTTGGGCAGAGCGAAAGGGAGTGTCAGACTTCTACTGACTAAAAACCACTAATGTTCCTTCTTAGCCCTTGCGCCGAGGCCGCGGTATCTCTTTTGAACCCGCAGCCCATGGGCCTCTGACTTGGTTTTACATGCCGTCGACAAACATCTCTCACTGCCGCGCTCAGAGAGCTTTAATGATTACTTAGGCCATCACTTAGTAAAGGTTTTGACAGTTTTGTCATACAAAAGTATGTCAAACCTTTACTAAGTGACGGCTTAAGTAATCATTAAATATCTCTGAGTACCGCAGTAAGGCATGCTGGTTTAAAGAGATGTCAGCAACATTGAAGGGGCTCGCAAGGGCCGATTGTTCGTAAGAGATACCGTGGCCCCGGAACACAACTGGCTAATAAGGAACATGGGTGGTTTTTAGTCAGTAGAAGTCTGACACTCCCTTTCACTCTGCCCAAGAGCGGGAGGGGTTATTCGATGATTTTCCACCCGCTATTGCCCGTTATTGGCTTTTTCCATCAGGAATTTATCAGTAACAGCTACGGAGTCTGGATTTGTGCCCGGTTGATGGCAATAGGCTCGCCCCCTATTACATGGGACTTAAACATAACTGGCGAAATGTGGGTGTACTATTAGGTACACCTCTGCCTAACCCTTCGGGGATTACAGGCGTGATGTTATGTTATGCATGTTATGTGTTTCCACCCGCCAATAAAAAAAGTAAAAGGCAGGTGCATTTCTTTGTGTAATTTATTTTAATAGTTACATTTAGTACTGGCATCTGTAGTAGGAGCATGCTACCACATCCAATTGTTTCTATTGTATAGAATTTTTATCATAGCCATGTCAATCGTAATGGTAGTATAAATAAATTCTTTGCAATTCATATCAATCCAATCCATTGTTTCTTTAGTATTTATTTACATCATCAGCCTATAATGTTCCCACTGCAGGGACTCAGGGCTCCTCTCTAGGAGAGGGATGGGCTATAAATCCATCACACGTGTCCAGTGCGGGTTGGTAGATGTCGCATGTCTTCGAATATTTTGGTTCTAAGACTTGCCGGTTTCCTCACGATGTTTTCCTTTACCGAATTATGTGCTAATTATATTAATTATACTTACAATACGCACATAAATCCGAAAAATTAGAGGTGCGTGTCGTAGGTTTGAACTTGAGATCTTTAAAAACTGTAAACCGTTTATTTAAATTGGACCATTACAGGCAGTTTTGAATGTAAAATAAAAAAAGACCGTGACTATATTTGACTTAGCAGGTATAATTATTAGCTGCGTTACTCAGAGATATTTGATGATTACTTAAGCCGTCACTTAGTAAAGATTTGACATACTTTTGTATGACAAAACTGTCAAAACCTTTACTAACTGCCGCACTCAGAGAGCATTAATGATTACTTAGGCCATCACTTAGTAAAGGTTTTGACAGTTTTGTCATACAAAAGTATGTATGTCAAATCTTTACTAAGTGATGGCTATGATGGATAAGTAATTATTAGAGCTCTCTGAGTGCGGCAGTAAGTGTACGACATTACTTTAATATCTCATAAAACACCTGTAATATGCAATTAATGATTGAATTGACATGATAGTAATAAAGGGTGAAAAAATACTTTTTTAGATTTTCGACGCCGAAAAGCACCTTGTTCTTCCGTCCGCGTCATTGTGATTTTTTTTTATTGGCTAACTGCGGTACTCAGAGATATTTAATGATTACTTAAGCCGTCACTTAGTAAAGGTTTGACATACTTTTGTATGACAAAACTGTCAAAACCGTTACTAAGTGATGGCCTAAGTAATCATTAAAGCTCTTTGAGTGCGGCAATTTGTCCGCCAATGTGTAGGTACCACTTTTGAACATGAAGTTTCCAATAAATATATCTACAATTCGATCTGTTGTAGGGAGGACATCTTCATAACTTCGAAGCTGTGGTGTACCTTCCACCGACCAGAACTGGTTGAAGGCGCCATCAGGGTCACACTCGAGAACCTCGGTCTTGAGTACCTGGATCTGTACCTGATTCACTGGCCTGAGGCCTTTCAGGTAAGCTTTAATTATCTATGTTGCCTTTAAGGCAGGTCAGGTTGCTCAAACCTGGGCAGAGCACCCTTTGTCCTCGTAGCGGTGATTGGTGGCGGCGACCTCTCGCGTCCGGCCTTGGTTCAGTTCATGGTCCGGAGTGAGAGAGAATGGAAAGCCGTCACCTCCTTCTGCGAAGCAGTTATACTAGCAAAGGAGGTGGTGTAACGTGAGAAGGAGAGACCCTCACGTCCCAGCCTCCGAGAGCCCCCGGGAGTCAAGTGTGAGTAAGAGGCTAGCTCACCGTCCATCCGTTCTTGAACGTCAGGCCGTCCGACAGCGCATTCGTTTTCCACGCGCGTCTCAAAGAGATGTCAGTAACATTGTCGGTCAGCCTGACGGGGCTGACTGTTCGACCTCAGCAAGCGTTACTAAGCCTCCAATAGACCCGTGCGTCTCCAATAATGTAGCCACGAACCCCACAGATATTATACCTACTCCAACTTTCACAGGAAGGCGATGAGCTGTTCCCAAGGATCCCTGAGAATGGGGAACTGATCCCAGCTCCGATAGACTACGTGGACACATACAAGGCAATGGAACAGCTTCAGGAGAAAGGCCTGACGAAGAGCATCGGGCTCTCCAACTTTAACAAGAAGCAGATTGAGAGGGTCCTGGAAGCCGCTAAGATAAAACCTGCAATGTTACAGGTAAGTCTTCCTTCTTAGCGTGACGATGGCAATGTAAATTGTGTCGGTCTAGAACTGAGCTGCTAGTTTAGCGCTTTCGGTAGCGTCCATCAGTTCCTGTAGTGAACAACCATCAAGACACGCAGGACACGATATTTAGGCAGTGGTCCGACCGCCGCCGCCAGCGAGAAAACGATTAACTATCGGCGATTTTCTCTCTCAAGAAACGCACAATAAATGTACATTCCGTGTAAACGAAAGAGATGCATATATTAAAAGTCGCTCGCCGACTGTTTGCACTGCCGGGGACGACTCGCTTTATTAGTTTTGTCGCTGAGCGACGAGCTTTCAAAAATAAACTCGCTCAGCGATACTCGTTCAGCGTTGCTCGCTCGCTTGATTATTTTTTTACAGTGCGGCATTGAAAGTAGACGTATCTCATTGTTGTCTAGCTCAGACGACGACGATGATACAATGTATTTTACGAAAGTGTTTGTGTAGTGGCAACTCTGAAAAAAAACGGAAGAAAATGACAGGGAAAAAAAGACGATTTTGGATGGAAAATTTTAATTATTCTAGAAAACAATACAGTAAGTTCAGGCGAGTGGCGCGAGTAATCGTTCGTCGTACTTACCCACTCGCTTATAGCCCGGCGACAAAACTATCGAAACTACACACTCGCTTCCCGCTGATCGCCAACTCGTTTTAAATAGTTTCTAGTTATACTCGTTTCTCGTTCATCGTCGGCGGTCGGACCACTGCCTAAGTGCCTCATTGTTTGTGGAATACCAAGTAAAAACCAGTACCCAAACACCAGTATTACCTTATTGGCAGTCCTCACAGGTGTTATGGCTGTTTCTTCTCAGAATTATCAGGATCGAAATATCGGCACCATCTAGTTTAAAAAAATGTGACATGTAGAAGTGTTTGTAAAAACCCATTTGCAAAATAAACATCATTTTGCATCGTCATCAGTTCATGATACATATAGAACTTATCAACCTGATAACAGAGAGTGATTGAACAAATCGCTATCAGCTGAGTTTGATGGGAAACGAGATAACGCTGATTAGATAATTCCACTTTTAAACTCTACGTACAATCAGTGCCTAGCATCACCTGACCCGTCTTCTCACACCATTTAGGATCATTCACAGAAGTAGGAAGAAGGTATTCATAGGCCTACTTCTATACGCCTGGTAGTTGATGGGACTTTACTCTCCTGGTTTCCTATCTCCAACAAAAAAATGCATGGTATTAGAAAGGAATAATTTAGATTTGATTTAAATATCCCAATACCTCCTTCCTACTTCTGTTCTCCTGGTAGTTTGTGGGACTTTACTACTTATCCTTTATTTTTCATCTCCAAATAATGTTTTCAATACCTCCTGGCTACTTCTATTCTCCTGGTAGTTTGTGCCGTAGCTGTACCCTAAACGGTGTGATAAATGAGAAACTTGAGTCCCACTGGTTTTACGATTTTGTAACCCCTTATTTATATCGTAGAACTAGTGGGGAACGAAAAGTCCCATTAGTTCTACTATAAATTGTTTAATAGGACCAGTAGAACTAGTGAGAATTTTTAAGAGCAACTGCCTATCTTACCTCCACAATCCAGTTAATACTAGGTAATACGATACTCTTTGGTAAGACTGGATGCCAGAATTTCAGGTCACTGACTACCTGTAACGACTGCCAAAGATCTATATATGGCAGCCGGGACCAACAGCTTAACGTGCTTTCCGAGGCACGGAGGAAACTCGGTATGTCGTTTTACCTAAAGATCGACCTGAGTGGCAGTTCTTATTAAGCCACGAGCTTCGTTCTTTGGTCTTCTTATTATGAATAAAAATATTGATAATCTTATCGGCATTGATGATAAAGGGCATGTTTTTGATATATTATCGCATCCAGTTCAAACCTGGGATTACGTAATTGGCAATGTTAACCAGCCTTCCTTGTTCGAGTACCTATTGATATGAGAACAATACTTGGCTTGTATTCAGATAACTGAGTAGGTACCTACGTAGGTCGAGGATACTAAAAAAGGTGGTGCCAACGATACGACAATAACCTACCTAAATGTCTTTGCCAAATTCGTTCGTTACATTTTATTTCCACACGTTAATCGGTGCAAATTATTTCTAAGGTTAGTAAACCAATATTTGTTTGAAAATGATATTGTATTCCGTTTACAATTTTTGGATTAATGGTAGACACCGTAGGAGCTCGTGCCTTAATAATAACTGCAACTTGGATCAATCTTTAGATTAAGCCGTGCTTGCCCAAGTTGGTGGCGTGGATGGATGACCACCCATTACATACCGAGTTTCCTCCGTGCCTCGGAAAGCACGTTAAGCTGTTGGTTCCGGCTGCCATATATGTATAGATCTTTGGCGACTGCCAAAGATCTATACATATATGGCAGCGTTACAGGTAGACAGCGACCTGAAAGTCTGACATCCAGTCTTACCAAAGAGTATCGTATTACCTAGTATTAACTGGGTTGTGGAGGCCAGATAGGCGTCGCTCCATGTAAAATACTGCTACGTACTCAGCTGCATCCGGTTAGACTGGAAGCCGACCCCAACATAGTTGGGAAAAGGCTTGGCAGATGATGATGATGTAAATCCAAAAGGCTAGAGGCCGTTGGGCGGTATAAAAACTTTGACACCAGGCTAAGCACTGACTGCACGAAATAAAAGAAGTTTACAATATCAACTATAAAACATTTTAATTTCCACCAGATCGAGGTCCATCCATACTTGAACCAGCAGCCACTGATCGACTTCTGCCGGCAGCACGATATCACAGTCACCGCCTACTCACCTCTCGGGTCCCCTGACAGACCGTGGGCCAAGCCTGGTGACCCTCAACTGCTGGATGATCCTCGGCTCAAGGAACTGGCTGACAAGTACCAGAAAAGTACCGCTCAGGTTTTGATCAGGTCAGTTGAAGTCAGAAAATTATGTTTTCCTACTCTTAAGCTATTATTTTCTGATTAATTTCGTTGCGGGATCCAAGACAGTTAAATTGTGGCTTAGACTTCGTCGAGCTTCATCGTCTCGGTGCTTTTTAGCCACTGTTGATTCAGGATTTCAGGTGTTGAAGTGGTTTGGAAATAGTGTGGGTTTGATCAGGTAAAGGCATCGAAATCAAGGCATACAGCCAGACATTTTATACCTGCAGCTCGTCAGATATATGCAGAAAACCTTCAAAACCCTCTGTGTCTAAAACAAAAATGATTTTCGGGTATTGCTGGGGCGTTCGTGGCTCTGTAATGCTGTCGAGGCAATCATTGAGGCACTGTGGTTAGGTTTTGAGGCTGTAATGTGCAAAAGAACGGCATCCCTAAATGCATAAGATACGTGGAAGCCCCAAAAGCATCCTGATATAAGACTGCCCTTTTATCAAATCTAAAGCACTGGTCCCATAGACATTACTGCGTGCCCGGTGCTGAGAAAAGATATTTAAATTGATTTTTAGTTGTGCACTAACATTCTATTCGTTTTATTGTAAGTTTAAATACTAAAACAATGTGGTATGGGTGATTTCTGAACTAAATCTTCATCGTATAAAACAAAGTCGCTCTTGCGTTTGTATGCTTAGATCTTTTAAACTACGCAACGGATTTTAATGCAGTCTTCAGCAATAAATAGAATTTTTCAAAAGGAAAGTTTTCATTTAGATTGCGCCCGTGCGAAGCCCGGCCGGGTCACTAGTTATCATTAAAAGCGAATGTTTGATACTTATTATTTCTTTTCCCCTCAGATACGCCATTGACCGTGGTATCGTGGTGATTCCGAAGTCGGTGACCAAAGGCCGCATCATAGAGAACTTCAACGTGTTCGACTTCCAACTGACATTGGAGGATATTAAGTCCATAGCGGCACTGGAGTGCAATGGACGTCTCTGTATGATGGGAGAGTAAGTATTCATACAAATCTATTTAGCTAGGCAAAGCTGACTAACTGAGGATCAACGCACAGGCACAACAAACCTTTTGTTTTGTTTTTTTTGGCGGGTTGAAAATCATCGAATAACCCCTCCCGCTCTTGGGCAGAGCGAAAGGGAGTGTCAGACTTCTACTGACTAAAAACCACCCATGTTCCTTCTTAGCCCTTTATGTCGAAGCCGCGATATCTCTTGCGAACAACCCGCAGCCCCGACGGGATAAGCCCAATCCTTAGAGCTAGAAACTTAAAATTTCGCACACGTATTCCTCTTATGACAAAGGCATCCAATTAAAGAAGGATTTTTCAAAATTCAACTCCCAAAGGGGTGAAACTGGGGTCATTTTTAATATTTCGGACATCCACGTGGGTGAAGCCGCGGTCAAAAGCTAGTATAAAATAGTCGACAAAGACGAGCCATTTTTTTTTCAATAATGACATAGAAGCGGTTAAGTGCGAGCCAGACACGCGCATGAAGGAAGGGGATCAGTACTAACCCTTTGCGAGGCTAGTATTGTATGGAGAAGAATGGGCAATGCCGTGTGGAAAGTTTTGAGTGTAAATATGGATGGGTAGAAGAGTAGAGCAAGACCAAAGACAGCATGGATGGACTGTGTAAGGGATGATATGGTAAGAAAGGAGTTGTCTGATGGGACGACGAGTAATAGAGAAGTATGGAAGAAGAAGACATGCTGCGCCGAGCACGATAACTGCCAGAGAATAATTAAAAAATGCAAGAAAGAAAATGCATTTATTTAGCACATACCACAAGTAGACACACACAATGTAAAACAATCACTACATAGTATAACACAAAGTCGCTTTCTCTGTCCCTATATCCCTATGTATGCTTAAATCTTTAAAACTACGCAACGGATTTTGATTGATAGAGTGATTCAAGAGGAAGGTTTTGGTATATAATTTGACCGACATTCACGCGGGTGAAGCCGCGGGCATCAGCTGGTAAATAATATAAAGAAAGAAGAACTTAAAACTACATATATAAATCGTGCCACTGTGTGCCTTACGACTGCGCCAAAAAGGCCCAATTCAGCAAAATGGCAACTAGTGCCCGACGCTGGTTTTGAACTGAACCTGAATTAGAGTGGTCAATTAGAATGATGATATTGATGAGGCATCGAGACTGGACTACATTTCCGATCATTGTTACAAATAACCAATCGTCATTATGTGCACTATCCCATACTTGTTACAGTCTATAATCCCATCTAACATCGACCTTCGCTAATCACACATCTGTTACATTTTGTTTTTTGCATTCTTAATCCATTCACCCTTAAGTTGACCTAAAATGGCATGCCTGGCCAAATTAATGTTAAAGAACCAGGGCATTCAAATATTCTTAAGTTTTTATTTGCAATTTACCGGTCAGTATCAGATGTGTCCCATCAGAGGGAACTCATGTTCAGGCTGGTAATGCATTGAAAGAGAATTTTTTCAGTAGCAGTGCAGTTCGGTGGCGATAGGCGGCTCCCTAGGACGTAGCACTTTAACATAGCCGGCGGAATGTGAGTGTAGGTACTATACACACTGCCTATCATTTTGGGGGCGTACGGTTACGGTTATATGTTACGTTCTATCATGTTTCCATCATCATCATCAGCCTATAATGTTCCCACTGCAGGGACTCGGGCCTCCTCTCTAGGAGAGGGATGGGCTATAATCCACCTTGCGGGCCCAGTGCGGTTTGGTAGATGTCATATGTCTTCGTATTTTTTGGTTTTAAGACAAGCCGGTTTCCTCACGATGTTTTCCTTCATCGTTTTGAGAGCAGCATGCTTTAATGCTTTTTTGTATTACTTGGGGTCGGAGTCACAAGTTTTCTTCTTCAATTCTCTTCTGTCTATCGTCACTCCTTTCTTCTCATATCATTCCTCCCTCACACATCCATTCATCATTTTCTGTGTTCCTGGTCAGGCGTGGTATATATTTTGTCATAAAAGCTACAATAGCCTTTTTTTCCTTTGGGAATGGCAAATCATCAAATGACCCCCTTCCACTCAAGGCGTAGCGGAAGGGAGTGTGGGATTTCAATTGACTAAAACCCACCCATGTTCCTTCTTAGCCCTTTGTGTTCCGGGGCGCGGTATCTCTTTCGAAGTCCCGCAGCTCCGGCAGGCGTCGGCCCTTGCGGAACCTTTCAGACACACTAGCCTAATATAGTGGTAGTGGATCGATCAGAGCAGCGAGCAATGATTGTTGACATGACGGGAACCTCAACAACAGAGAATGA
Source organism: Diarsia brunnea (assembly GCA_949774965.1). Taxonomy (NCBI): domain Eukaryota; kingdom Metazoa; phylum Arthropoda; class Insecta; order Lepidoptera; family Noctuidae; genus Diarsia; species Diarsia brunnea. The sequence continues at coordinate 980,267 of OX459025.1, read as the reverse complement.
TCAACAGTTCAAGTGTCTAGATGTAGCGAGGTTGTCGACATGTGGAACGTGAGCACAGCAGTCATTGTGCTGATAATCGTATCGGCCAAGCCTTGACGAACATCTAAAGATGCACTCGCTTGACAACTGGATACGGCTCGTATTGTTAGGGGGTTCCTTTCTCTGGAACCCTGACCGCTGCTAGCTTGGCTTGGGTCATGTCTCCGATACCGATTTTTGATAGGAATAAGTATTTAAAAATGTTTAAAACTTGTAAAGACATTAATAAAGTTAATAGGTATTCAAATAATAATATATCGTTTTTGTTACAGTTCCAACCACCCGGATTACCCGTTCCATGATGAATATTAAAGAGGATGTATTCCTGATTTATTATTTAAGTAGAAATACAATTATTTTTAAGCACACACACTCCTTGTCATTCGCTGCTAGAAGCGGCATTGTACGAGACACACACAAACACATGCATGCACGAGTAAAAACATGTTAACAATTGGCAAACATTCACGTTTGAAACGTGAATTTCTAATGTAATATCGATAGCAGCTTTGAAATATGACCAATTTATGATAATATGGGTTCTAAAATATTCGTTTCGTTATGTTACATGAAAATGCAATCAATACAAAAGGCGAAAAATGGCATCTACACGAATTGTGTTAAAATTCGTAAAATGAACTATTCATTATAGTAACTGCATCTGTAACCATTTTACGCTTAACGCAATTCATATTATAAAAAATAAAAATAGTGTCTGTTAAAGTGGCCATTTTAGATCCCCTGCACCGTATTCACACTCCAGGGTAGAGTTGTTATGTTTATAAATATTTTTGCTCGTGGCTTCATGCAAACCGAGTAAGACACGGTTACTCTTAAACCAAAAAAACTAGAATATTCAACGGATTTTAATGCAGTTTTCAGCAATAGAAGAATGATTCAAGTGGCAAAGTCGGGACGGGTCGCTAGATAGGAATAAACTTAAAAAATCTATTAAACAAATCTGACATAATTATTGTATATTGCATAGCTTGATGTGCTTATTTATATTTTGCACAAATTACGTGACAATTGCATCATTGATTAATCACAATAATGTGTAAAGTTTAATATTGTTAATTTGAAGTGTTGCACTGTGTGCGTTTTATATAAGATACGTTGATTATTTTGAATAAACACTTTTTAGTTAATTTATTCGTTTTATTTATGGACTGTTTTCTTAGATTTTACTGTTAAGTAATCATTAACTAACTAGACAACAGCAAGCCCGTTGAACAAAAGCTGGTTTCCAATAAAACCAGTCACTGTTTAGTTTTTGTCGATCATGAGAAGGCATTCGACAGTGTCGAGCACTGTCGGATCTTGTTTAACTCTCTTTATCGCTGCCAGATCGACACTCAGTATGTCGACATACTTAGGGAGTTGTACTGTGCGGCAGCAATGCAGGTCAGATTGCATGAACTCACCGCACCTATTTCGATCGAAAGGGGTGTGCGACAAGGGCACGCCACGATAGTGGCGGTAAGTCCCCTCTTTGAGGATGGCTGGAGAGGCGCCACGGCGCCCTCACCTTCCGTCTGACGCAGGTACTCACCGGACACGGTTGTTTCGGGAGGTACCTGCACCGAATCAGGCGGGAGGAAACGCCCGGTTGTCACCATTGTGAGGATCGGCCGGAGGACACGGTGGAGCACACCGTGGAGGTGTGTCCCGCTTGGGCGGAGCCCCGCCGTGTTCTCGTAGCGGCGATCGGCGGCGGCGACCTCTCGCGTCCGGCCCTGGTGCAAGCCATGGTCCGGGGCGAGGAGGAATGGGACGCCGTCGCCTCCTTCTGCGAAGCAGTGATGCTAGCGAAGGAGGTGGCGGAACGTGAGAGGGAGAGAACCTCTCGTCCCAGCCGCCGCGGGAGGCGCTCCGGGCGTCGGGGGCCACGTGATGGCTTCCGGCCACCGTAGACGCGGGCTGTGGACGGTGAGTGATGGGTAAGCTCGCCGTCCGTCCGTCTTATGACGACGACAGGCCGTGTCGACGGCGCGTTCGTGTTCCACGCGCGCCTCAAAGAGATGTCAGCAACATGGAAGGGGCCCGCAAGGGCCGACGCCTGTCGAAGCTGCGGGTTGTCCGCAAGGGATACCGAGGCCTCGACATGAAGGGCGAAGAAGGAACATGGGTGGTTTTTAGTCAGTAGAAGTCTGACACTCCCTTTCGCTCTGCCCAAGAGCGGGAGGGGTTATTTGATGATTTCCCACCCCCAAAAAAAAAAAAAAAAAAAAAGGGGTGTGCGACAAGGAGGTCCCTTTTCGCCTAAACTGTTCACTGCTGCCCTGGAAGACGTGTTGAAAACACTGAATTGGTGTCCACTTGTCACACCTTCTGTTTGCGATGACCTCATAATACATACTGAATGAGACAACTTTATGATGCGTTTGCTTCCCTAAAAGTTGGCATGTTAAGGAGGAAGGTAATGTGGCATTCTGGACGACTCTCTGTCTCAGGTGTTATGGTTGGAAATGAGCGGCTGGAGATGGTTGACCATTATGTTTGTCTAGGGTAGGTAACAACACCTTTTCTTTATTTTCTAGAGCAACCACAGACACGCTTCTTCCTCTTCGACTTCCATCTTCAATTTTTTTTTTGCGGGACAAACTGCACGGTCTCACAATCGTGCGATTCATTCGCCGAGCAATCGAAACGGACACTAGAGAGTTGCTGTGCTTTGGTAAATAGCGTGGCGGGTTTGTACAGCAATAATATGTTTACACTTGTTTACCACAGAAGGTGAAAATTACTTCTAAACGTTGATAAGTGTTAATAAAATCATTGTCCCACTCTAGGAATGTCTCCTGTATCGTGAGTACGTTTACGTTTACAAACATCTGTAAGCCATACAAATATTTGTTCCCTGCGGGGATCGAACCCGCGGGCCGCGACAGGCAGCGCTGTAGCCAATCGCTCAGTCACTGCGCCAACCGTGCCGTCAACATTATTGGTTCTCATGATTGTTCACGACGTACACAATAAAACAAAATAATATTTACACATCATTTTATTGTACATTATTATTTCAATTCTATACATATTAGTGTTTAATATCACAGAAGTGCCCTCTCTATACAAAAATGTTTTATAAAATATTAACACCCCGTCAGTGAAGCCAAGATTTCATATCGGTGAATATGGCAGTCCACACACCAAACCCGCTGACTCACCGCAACAGGCTTGATGTCGGCGACTTGATTTCAAAACAATCATGTCGGCGAATAGGGATTTTTCCTGACAAAAAAACATAAAATCTATTTAGTCCGTCTGTTAGACTGTCGAAAAATATTGGACACATATTTTTTTCTTTTTTCACATAAACAAAAAATGAAGACAATACAGAGCTTCAAAAACTCGTGTGACGTCACATTTCAGTACATTTTACCGGCGCGTGACGTCACAAGTCCCCACTCATGATCTTTAACGCGTTTAATCTTCATCAATTTTTAATCATTTGTAAAAAAAACACGTATCCAATATTTTTCGAAAATAAACTAACAAACGGACCAAACGGGTTTTTTTTTTTGGCAAAAAAAATATCTCTATTGGACCCGAGCGTGTCACCCGGTGACTTGTGGTAACATGTCTGCGCCCCGCTCATGTGCCCGCTCAATCACGAGAACAATTCGATGGCCCCACCGAATAAACGTGCAAGAGTTCCTACACGACTTTTTTTTTCATTTTTCGTTTCTTTTGCTTATCCTGCACCTTCTTAATTTTTTTTAAGAATTTTAGGCTCAAAACACGCCTATTATAATAGTGAATTTCTTTAATCTAGGGAAATAATTATTTTAAAAATATAGGAATAATAATTTATGCTTTTATTACAATCATACTTTTGAGTCGCCAAGTACACATGAATAAACATGTTACCTATGTTATGTTACACCTACAGACGTTTGAGAAGATTTGTGATTGTTTTCGAGTTTGGGCAATGTCTTACTCCAATGATACAGTAGTAGAACAATGTACTGTAATTTACTGTAAACAAGCGTGTAAATAGTTATAGTTGGGTTCAAAAATAAACTTGATTTACGGAGAATAATAGTGTAACATTCCAGTACATTTTGTTCGTTTTGTATTATTACACGAATGAAAGAGGAGCTCGTGGCTTAATAAGAACTGCCACTCGGGTCGATCTTTAGGTAAAGCTGTGCTTGCCTAGGTCGGTCTGTGGACGGGTGACCGCCCGACATACCGAGTTTCCTCCGTGCCTCGGAAAGCACGTTAAGCTGTTGGTCCCGGCTGCCATATACAGATCTTTGGTCGTCGTTACAGGTAGTCAGTGACCTGAAATTCTGACATCCAGTCTTACCAAGAGTATCGCATTACCTAGATTAACTGGGTTGTGGAGGTCAGATAGGCAGTCGCTCCATGTAAAATACTGGTATTCAGCTGCATCCGGTTAGACTGGAAGCCGACCTCAACATAGTTGGGAAAAGGCTAGGCAGATGATGATATTACACGAATAAACGTGTGATGATATAGGTAATTATTACTGTGACCTAGTCATGCAAATTTCACAAGTGTAAAAATATTAAATAGTTTTTCATGAATTTCCTGAAACTCGTTGATGTTCTAAAATAATGTCTTACCCTTCAATCGAAGAACATAAACATATAATTCTTACACAAGTAATAAACACTTGTACATCCTTCCATTTAAAAAAAAAATTGGTTGCCTGTAAAGTCGGTATACGGGCGAAAGTTTTACGTGACAACGAAAATAGAAGCGCAAGACATGAACCGGTGTGTATGCCTATCTCTCTCACTCTCTCTCTCTCGCTCTGGACGCGTGCCTCTCACTCGCTCTCATTGTGAGCGCATAACGTGAGCGGAGCGTAACGCAGTTTCTTGAAGTGTCACCCGGCAAACCAATTTATAAGACGTTGTCACGTCAAAAGAAAAATATCCTTGCCGTAGTTTATTTTTTTTTACCTATAATTCGGTACTACATTATTTATACCTATTTACAATAAAATGAGCGTTACTAATTGTTTAAGTTTAGAATCGTTTTTATTTTTTGCTGAAAAGTTGTCATTTTTCTCTTACACGTTTATTCGGTGGGGCCAGCCATCGAATTACGTACACATTATTTATTACACTTGGCAAAGTTTAAACGCGAATTTCTCGTGAATTAACGATTAAAACTTTGAGAGATGACCTACATTATGATAATATGGGTTTCAAAATATTAGTTTCGTTACGTAACATGAAAAAAAATTAAATGAATACAGTAGGTGAAAATTGTTTCTAAGTGAATATAAAATAACTAACATAATATTGAGTAAATGTTGCTAGTTTCATTATATAAACGAAATAGAACGACTGCTGCAAGCTGTTGGTCAACAGTTGAGAACTGTTAGCCAAAAGCTTGCCGTAAAAACTCTCCAGCCAACTGGGCTTAACTGAAACTGAACTGGCACGTAACAATGAGCAACACAGTACTGTCAACCGTGGCACAAACTCTTTCTTCTTTACTCCGACGGATGAAACAGAAATATTTTCAATTATTTCCCATCTGAAAACATCGTCAGCAACAGGTTATGATGGCATTGATAACACATTTCGGAAACAGTGTTCACATGCTTTAATAGTCGATCCAAATACTTTTCTGTGTAACTACGGGAAAAGTGCGCTAAGATTTTCCCATATTTAAAAGTGGAGATTGTAAAGTCCCTTCGAATTACCGTCCCATTTCTCTGTTGACAGCTCTCTCAAAAATCCTTGAGAAAGTTATGAACAAGCGACTACTCGCGTACCTAGAAAATAATAGATTACTGTCGGACAATCAACACGGTTTCAGGGTTGGCAGGTCCACGGAGGATGCAGTAACCAACTTAGCCTATTTCATATCACACAACCTTTGTCAGGGACAGGCATGTACTGGCTGGCATCTTCCTGGACCTCACCAAAGCATTTGACACAATTTCTAGGATTCTTCAGATAAAAAAAAAAAATTCTGGGAGTTTGCGGCGTTGCTTTGGACTGGTTTACCTCATATCACAATGATAGAACCCAAAAAGTTATCTTAAAGGAATATGCTAGTGACTCAAAAACGGTGTATTTTGGTATGCCGCAAGGAAGCGTACTGGGACCTACCCTGTTTATTATTTATATAAATGGACTATGTGCCATGGAAATCCCTCAAGCCAAAATGTTTACATATGCGGACGACACCGCACTTGTAATTCATGAGAAAACTTGAGATGACTTTGTATTAAAGCTGTCACAAACTGGCTGCAACAAAATCTCCAAGAAGAATACTAATCTGTATCCGGTGAGATTGGAGGCCTGCGTGTTCGGTGAGACTGGAACTGATGGACGCTACCGAAAGCGCCAAACTAGTCACTACTCAGTTGGGCCGACACACTAAGAAGAAGCAGAAGAACTATTTCAGATGAATTGGTTCTTACTCTGTGGTGTTATTAGACGAGTCCACCGGTCATATCATCGTAGTCGTCATCCATGCCGCGGTGGGATACGTAAACTGGCAGCTCCGATTTCGACATTCGTTTCTGCTCCGGTATTGGCTCCGTTTTCGGCTCCCGTTTCGGGCCCGGTTTCAGCTCCAGCTCCGGGAACGGGTCTTGGTCCGACTCGGACTCCGTTTCCTCGGCCTCGGCGTCTGCTGGTTCCGAGCCGTTTGTCAGGGTGCCTTCTGGGGATGATCGATGCTGTAAACATCGATAAATTATACATTTATTTATTGCTGAAAACATGTTTGAAAGAAAGAAAGAATGAAAACATTTATGTAGCACATGCCACAAGTGCACACAATAAAAACAAAAAGAAACCAAAAAAAAAAAATCTGGAAAAAAAGAGTGTGTGCATCTCACGGCTGCGCTAAATAGGTGCTATTTTACATTTCGCAGGCATCACAAAATGACTATTGTGTCACAGTCAGTGACTAAAAAAGTGATGGATATAAATATTGATGCATGGAGAGGGGAGAGGAAGGCCAAAGAAAAGATGGATGAATTGTGTAAGGAATGATATGAATGAGAAAGGAGTAAATGCCACCTTGACGTCTAACAGGGAAGAATGGAAGAAGAAAACGTGTAGCGCCGACTCCAAATAGAAAGGGGATAAGGGCAGGAAGATGATGAGGTATCACAAATTAAATGTCGTTGCAGTTACGACGCCGCGGCAATTACGACATCATTCTCCGGCTAAGGACACAAGTGTCATAATTGTATTTGTCAGGTTTTATCTTTTGTGCAAAGGTATTGTAATGTGATCAAGTTAACTAGGTAGGTAGGATAGTTTGCATTATATAATTGATACATTCAGTGCAACCATATCCAACTTCCGTTGCAATTTTATTAGATACTGCCGTAAACGTATTCTGAAAGTATCTAATGTGCTGATTATCCTAATCGGTGGCAGCTATGCAGCTTCCAAAGTATGGAATAACCATACCATACTTTGGAAGCCGCATAGCAAAAGCTACCACGAGATAACAGACTAATCTGCGCGCTATGAAATTAAACAGAATAGAATAGCGGTGGAGTAGCATAAACATAATAACGATCAACAAACAAAAAAGATGAACAATTACCGCACAGCAGCGGCCCATATGGGGGCTCATCTGGGGGCTCATCTGGGGGCTCATCTGGGGGCTCATCTGAGGGCTCATCTGGAGGCCTATCTGGCGGGCGCACCGTATCATCGGTTGCTGAGTTCGCATGAGAGGACAACAGGGGCCCTTTTGGAGGCTCATCTGGGGGTTCATCGGTTGCTGAGCTTGCATCATCGATGGCTGAGCTTGCATCATCGGTCGCTGACATTGTATCATCGGTTGCTGAACTTGCATCATCGGTCGTTGAGCTTGCATCATCTGTTGCTGAGCTTGCATCATCGGTCGCTGAGCTTGCATCATAGGTTGCTGAGCTCCCAGGCTACCACAACAGGGGCCCATCTGGCGAATCATCTGGGGGCTCATCGGTTGCTGAGCTTGCACCATCGGTTGCTGAGCTTGCATCATCGGTTGCTGAGCTCGCATCATTGGTTGCTGAGCTCCCATGCCACCACAGCAGGGGTCCTTCTGGCGGCTCATCTGGGGGCTCCTCGGTTGCTGAGCTTGCAGCATCGGTCGCTGAGCTTGCATCATCGGTTGCTGAGCTCCCATGCCACCACAACAGGGGTCCTTCTGGCGGCTCATCTGGGGGCTCATCGGTTGCTGAGCTTGCAGCATCGGTCGCTGAGCTTGCATCATCGGTTGCTGAGCTCCCATGCCACCACAACAGGGGTCCTTCTGGCGGTTCATCTGGGGGCTCATCGGTTGCTGAGCTTGCAGCATCGGTCGCTGAGCTTGCATCATCGGTCCCTGACATTGCACCATCGGTTGCTGAGCTTGCATCATCGGTCCCTGACATTGCACCATCGGTTGCTGAGCTTGCATCATCGGTCCCTGACATTGCACCATCGGTTGCTGAGCTTGCAGCATCGGTCGCTGAGCTTGTATCATCGGTCCCTGACATTGCATCATCGGTTGCTGAGCACCCATACCACCACAATAGGGACCCACCTGGGGGCTCTTCTGGGGGTTCGTTGGTTGCTGGTCTTGCATCTTTGGTAGCTGAGCTCCCATACCATCACAACAGGGGCCCATTTGGGGGCTCTTCTGGAGCTTCGTTGGCTGCTGATCTTGCATCATCGGTTGCTGAGTGCCCATGCCATCACAACAGGGGCCCATCTGGGGGCTCTTCTGGGGGCTCGTTGGTTGCTGATCTTGCATCATCGGTTGCTGAGCTCCCATACCATCACAACAGGGGCCCATCTGGGGGCTCCTTGGTTGCTGATTTTGCATCATCGGTTGCTGAGCTCCTGTGCCACCACAACAGGGGCCGATTTGGGGGCTCATCTGGGGGCAGCTTGGTTGCTGATCTTGCATCATCGGTTGCTGAGCTCCCGTGCCACCACAACAGTTACGTTTTTGAGGTGGCATCTCCTGTGGAACGTGAAATGACGTCGTTAGAGAAAAAACCAAATTATATGAAAGAAAAATAATCCTCTGGCCCTTTGGGTGATACAGCCGTTACTGTTTTTTAAATTGGTATGTAACGCTTGGAGACCCTCTACTGCCTTGTAAAAAGATATCAGTACTCCGCGCCAAGAGAAGCTATAATGTTGTAAACAAGAATTTCTGCTAAAGTCCATTTCACGAAAGAAGTCCCGCAGACGCAGCGCTGTATGTCGCGCGACATAATGTTGTTTCACAACTTTTGGCATCGTAAATAAACCTTATAACGCACTAATCCAATAATAAACTCACAAAATATCTACCACAACAAACGCACCTTGATAACATCGACAAACGACAACATGGCCGATCTGTTACATTTAGTTCCACAATTGTCCGCGGAACTTCTTTCGTGAAATGGACTTTAAGTTACGTAGCGTCAAATCAATCAAAAACAATTTTGACGGGAGTTTTACAGTCGGGTAGCTGATGTTATAATGAGAAACTAAGGCAAAAAATTAAAGCATGAAATTGTTAAAAAAATATAATATTTTCATAATAATTTCATGCGAATTAAGTTCGCGGCTAGTGTAAAGCTAAAACTGAGATATTTAAGCATAATTAACTTGAATGTCGTCAAAGATACATACCACTCGTGGCTCCTTTTTCTTCCCGAACTGCAAATAAATATGCTTCGTGAATAGTCGGTAATTAGCAGTGATCGGATATTCGGGTGCATATTTACCTAAAGTTCATTTTTGGTTAGAAAATTATGGAAGCGGCTTCTTAAAACATATTTTTTTAAATATAAATCCAGAAAATTCCAGAAAATTCGGGAATGCGAAACTAGTCTGTAACATGGTGAGGAAACGTCGTCCTTAGCATATGGTATCGATTTAAAAAAAAACAGAGGGATTACATAGTTATTAATGTGTATTTAGTTGAAGTTAATTTTAAGCTCCCCATCAATTTATGACTATGTTGAGTGTAAGAGGAATAGTAGGTACTAGGAGTTAATTAAAATAAAAAACAATTATACTTTATTGCGCGTAAGTACACGTTACAAAACATTTATTAAGTACTATAAATATCCTTTATTGAAGTGTACAATGGTGAGTAAGAGATATCTTCCAACCAGCCCTACTGATATCCGGATTAGGCGTAAATATTACCTCGGTTACTACAACTTTAATCACTATATCACTGTGCTTTAGTCACTGTTGATTCCGAAATCCCGGGATTTTTCCGGTACAAAAGTGCATTCCATAATATTAGCCAACACCTTAAACTAACTAAATATTCCTGCACCCGATAAATTCTATAGTAAAAAAAAATAAAGTGTCGATTTCAAATTCCCGGGAATTTTTCGATACAAAAGTCCATTCCATAATAGCCAACACCTACACTTTAGATAAATATGCATCCGAATATCCGATCACTGGTAATTGTCAGCCCAGCCAAGGGGGCTGGCAAGACTTTTGTCCCCTGAATAGTATCAGCCTCGTCCCCTGGCTGGCAACAGCCTCCTCCCCTGACTAGGTAATCGCGAGCCCGCAAGAGACCTACTAATGAACGATGTACTGATTGTGCCCTGTTTTAATTATTTTATTTATTTAGGTCTACCAACAATTGTTCACACTTGATACGTTGACATTATTCATTATTAAAATTAGGCTACAGCGTAACAATTACTTAAAGGTAAACACACAACTACGTGGGTGAAACCGCGAGACAGTTCCTAATATAACTCAAACTTTCCGTCTCGATTTTTGCAAAATGTCAACTAAAAACTGGCTATACAACGAAGGAAAATCCTAATCCTTATACGGTAATCTCGGTTATGAATAAAAACTTGCAGCAGACCCCATTTTGAAGCGGTTGTTTGATCTTAGGCCTCATTTACGGACACGCGGGGCGTCGCTTTTTGCGTTTTTAATTCAAACACATGGCGATGTATGAAAACGTTAACGATTTCAAACATCGATTTTAAGAGAAGCGAAATTTCGCTCGTTAGTTTAAAATGCAGCGTTCGTTGCGGTGGACGCACGTCTCAGTAAATAACTAAAAAAGTTCGAGACGAGCCTTCTGCACGCGCCGCGCGATGCCCTGCGTCTCCGAAAACGAGCTCTTATGGTGGCGCGCTGGGGAAAATGGAGTATCCATCCTCGTCGTAGCAAAACAAAAATGGGTCCTGTAATGCATCGTGTAAGCAATGGACTTCACTTACCTATTCAATACAATGTGTTATCATGGCTCTCAATAATTTTAATATCCTGTATCCTGCTTAGAAAATTTGACTTCATTTGACGTAGGTTGATTGAATTTTCACTGTTTTTTTTTAACATGTGTCAAAATGAAATGTAATTTAAATCGAAACCACTAAAGAGTATTGATATCAACTTCGAAGCAAATCACACCCAAAGGGGTTTGAACTTTTTTGTATGAAAGCTAGCATATCGACCCACCGCCATTTTGGTTTTTTTTCAAAATCGCGGCCCACGACGAAAGTGGTATGGGTAGAGGACACCTAGACGAACATAAAATGTCACACAACATGGTTACCCCAAAGTGTCACGTTGTCGAGATATTTGAAGGTAAAGATCGACAAATGAGTACAACGACAATCGACGACGTATTGTATCCAATAATTGCATACAAATAATTGTTTAAAAAAAAAAAGCCGTGATTTCTAAAAAAAATCAAAATGGCGGTGGGTCGATATGCCAGCTTCCATACAAAAAAGTTCAAACCCCTTTGAGCGTCGATTTACGTAACAATAATGCTTTATTATTATTATAATGGTGATGGTTGCGACTAGGGCATATGATTAGTTTGATTGCATAAATGTAGAAGTTTATTTTTAGAGTTACGAAGTCAACATGGAACCATTATAGTTTCACCATGTCCGTCTGTCTGTCATCTGTACATCTCAAAGTTATGAAAGTTTAGATGAATATACTTTTTTTTTTTTTGGAGGGTTCGTAATCATCAAATGACTCCCGCTCTGGGCAGATCGGTAGGGAGTGTCAGGCTTTTACTGACTAAAAACCACCCATGTTCCTTCTTAGCCCTTTGTGCCGAAACCGCGTTATCTCTTTCGAACAACCCGCAATCCCGACGGGCGTCGGCCCTTGTGAGCCGTTCCATGTTGCTAACATCTCTTTGATGATAAATATACTTAATTCCAACTTTTGTTTAATTGGAAATAATAAGTAGGTATGCGTTTTTTTTTTCAGCTATTTTGTCGGTTTTTTAGTTTTTTTACTACTTTTTTATTTCTAGCTTACACTTAGCTACCTACATACTTCGCAGACAATTTAACTTTTTTATACGATTTGTCACTCTATGGTCTTAAACATAAGTTGTATTTATTTTTGGAATATCCTCTTAAAACCCTTCATTTTGATACCCTACTCGATGGTAATGCAAGAAAAATTAATTTTGAACTTCACAATACGCCCAAAATCCGCAAATTTCATTGTTTTTTAAATTCTGATGTAGCCAGTGACACTCGCGTCACCAAGACAAATCTAGCGAAGTTTCTTTTATTCAAATCCGGTCTTCCGTTTAGGAGTTATGAGGGAACAAAGAAACGGACGTTACACACATACAAACACGTATACAGGTCAAACACATAACCCTCCTTTTGGGCTTCGCAGCAGTCGGGTAAAACAATTTTAACTATGACCTCTAATATCTCCGTAAATAAAGTTCCCAGGGGCTGCAGTCTGTACAAAGATAGCGATCGCTTTACGACAAAATTCGGTCGCAAAGCTATAACGATGCGGATTTAAGGTGGACGTGAGCCGGACGCGACCCGCCGGTATTAGCTACCAACTTAAATCCGCATCGTTATAGCTTTGCGACCGAATTTTGTCGTAAAGCGATCGCTATCTTTGTACAGACTGCAGCCCCAGGTATGTTCCGAGCAAAAAAATATCGTTATGACGGGATGAACAAGTAGGTACCCTACGGCTTTTTTAAAGGTACTTTTACACCCTTTATTAAATAGCACACAACGTCCATTCTCTTTCACTCTGCCATGGTTATCTCCTGCCCATTTTCATGTTATCTCTGCCCATTCTCAGACTGACAGAGTAACAACCGTCACGCTATCATATACCCCGTTCTCTTTTATTACATTCCTCACATAATCCATTTTCTATATTTCCTTTTTCATAACAACACAACAACATAACAACACGCCTGTAATCCCCGAAGGGTTAGGCAGAGGTGTACCTAATAGTACACCCACATTTCGCCAGTTATGTTTTTAAAGTCCCATGTAATAGGGGGCGAGCCTATTGCCATCAACCGGGCACAAATCCAGACTCCGTGGCTGTTACTGATAAATTGCTGATGGAAAAAGCCAATAACACTTTGCCCGACCCGGGAATCGAACCCAGGAACTCATGCTCAGCAGTCGCGCTTGCAACTACTAGACCAACGAGGCAGTCAAATTTCCTTTTTCGTCAAAGTAAATACTTATTACTTACCCGCATTGGGTCCGCGTGGTGAATTATAACCTATTCCCTCTCATAGAGAGATGGCCTGGAGTCCCAACAGTGGGAAAAATAAAGGCTGATTATACTCACTATACTTAGCCCTTTTAAACACTTACACAACAACATAATGCGCCCATAGTTCTTTTAAAACAGTTCGGCTTCTTTTCTTGCAGCATCGGTTGCTGACCACAACATTGGCCCATCTGGGAGCTCGTCTGGGGGCCCATCTGGAAGGCGCCGCACTGAGCTTGCATCATTGGTTGCTGATCTTCTATGCCACCATAACATTGGCCCATCTGGGGGCTCACCCGGGGGCTTACCTGGGGGGCGCCACACTGAGCTTGCATCATTGGTTGCTTATCTTGTATGATCGGTTGCTGAGCTTCCATGCTACCACAACATTGGCCCATCTGGGGGCTCACCTGGGGGGCGCCACACTGAGCTTGCATCATTGGTTGCTTATCTTGTATGATCGGTTGCTGAGCTTCCATGCCGCCACAACATTGGCCCATCTGGGGGCTCATCTGGGGGCTCACCCGGGGGCTCACCCGGGGAGTCACCTGGGGCCCCATCCGGGAGGCGCCACACTGAGCTTTCATCATTGGTTGCTCATCTTGTATGATTGGTTGCTGAGCTCCCATGCCACTACAACAGTGGCCCATCTGGGAGCTCACCTTAGGGCTCACCCGGGGGCCCATCTGGGGGGTACTACACTGATTTCGCGTCATCGGTTGCTGATCTTGCATCATTGGTTGCTCATCTTGTATGATCGGTTGCTCATCTTGTATGATCGGTTGCTCATCTTGGATAATCGATTGCTCATCTTGTATGATCGGTTGCTCATCTTGTATGATCGGTTGCTGAGCTTCCATGCCACTACAACATTGGCCCATCTGGGGGCTCACCTGGGGGCCCATTTGCGGGGCGCCACACTGATTTTGTATCATCGGTTGCTGAGCTTGCATCATCGGTTGCATAGCTTGCATTATCGGTTGCTGAGCTTGCATGATCGGTTGCTGAGCTTGCATAATCGGAAGCTGAGCAAGAATCATAGGTTGCTGAGCAAGCATCATCGGTTGCTGTACTTGCATCACCGGTTGCTGAGCTAGCATCATCGGTTGCTGTACTTGCATTATCGGTTGCTGAGCTTGCATCGTCGGTTGCTGAGCTTGCATCATCGGTTGCTGAGCTTGCATCATCGGTTGCTGAGCTTGCATCATCGGTTGCTGAGCATGCATAATCGGCTGCTGAGCAAGCATCATAGGTTGCTGAGCAAGCATCATTGGTTGCTGTACTTGCATCATCGGTTGCTGAGCTTGCATCGTCGGTTGCTGAGCTCCCATGCCTACACAACAAAGGTCCATCTGAGGGCTCATTGGGCGCTGAGCTATGCCACCACAACAGAGATCCATCTGAGGGCTCATTGGTTGCTGAGCTGTGCCACCACAACAGAGGTCCATCTCGGGGCTCATTGGTTGCTGAGCTATGCCACCACAACAGAGGTCCATCTCGGGGCTCATTTGGGGGCCCATCTGGGGGGCGCCGTACTGAGTTTGAATCAACGGTTGCTGCACTTGCATCATCGGTTGTTGAACTTGCATCATGGGTTGCTGAGCTTGCATCATCGGTTGCTGAGCTTGCATCATCGATTGTTGAGCTTGCATCATCGGTTGCTGAGCTTGTATCATCATTTGCTGACCTTGCAACATCGGTTGTTGAGCTTGCATCATCGGTTGTTGAGCTTGCATCATCGGTTGCTGAGCTTGCAACATCGGTTGTTGAGCTTGCATCATCGGTTGCTGAGCTTGCATCATCGGTTGCTGAGCTTGCATCATCAGTTGCTGATCTGGCATCATCGGTTGCTGAGCTTGCATAATTGGTTGCTGAGCTTGCATCATCGGTTGCTGAGGTTGCATCATTGGTTGCAGATCTTGCATCATCGGTTGTTGTGCTTGCATCATCGGTTGCTGAGCTTGCATCATTGGTTGCTGAGCTTGCATCATCGGTTGCATCATTGGTTGCTGATCTTGCATCATCGGTTGTTGTGCTTGCATCATTGATTGATGATCTTGCATCATCGGTTTCTGAGCTTGCATCATCGGTTGCTGCTCTTGCATCATCGGTTGCTGAGGTTGCAACATTGGTTGCTGAGCTTGCATCATCGGTTGCTGAGCTTGCATCATTGGTTGCTGATCTTGCATCATCGGTTGCTGATCTTGCATCATCGGTTGCTGAGCTGGCATCATCGGTTGCTGAGCTTGCATCATCGGTTGCTGCTCTTGCATCATCGGTTGCTGAGCTTGCATCATCGGTTGCTGAGCTTGCGTCATCGATTGCTGAGCTTGCATCATCGGTTGCTGAGTTTGCATCATTGGTTGCTGATCTTGCATCATCGGTTGCTGAGCATGCGTCATCGATTGCTGAGCATGCATCATCGATTGCTGAGATTGCATTATTGGTTGCTGAACTCCCATGCCACTATCCCGGTGGCCCATCTGGGGGCTCATTGGTTGCTGAACTCCCATGCCACTATCCCGGTGGCCCATCTGGGGGCTCATTGGTTGCTGATCTTGCATCATTGGTTGCTGATGTTGCATCATCGGTTGCTGAGCATGCGTCATCGATTGCTGAGAAAGCATTATTGGTTCCTGAGCTCCCATACCACTATCCCGGTGGCCCATCTGGGGGCTCATTGGTTGCTGATCTTGCATCATCGGTTGCTGATCTTGCATCATTGGTTGCTGAGAATGCGTCATCGATTGCTGAGATTGCACTGTTTGTTGCTGAGCTCCCATGTCACTACCACGGTGGTCCATCTGGGGGCTCGTTGGTTGCTGATCTTGCATCTCATGTTGTTGAGATGGCAACCCCTGTGGAGGCATAAAATGACGTCGCTAGAGAAAAAAAAATTAAAAGAAAGGAAAATAATCCGCGGGCCCTTTGGCCAGCCGTTACTGTTTTGTAAATTGGTATGTGTAACGCTTGGAGACCCTCTACTGCCTTGTAAAAAAATTATCGAAGCTAAATTTTTGTAAACAAGAAATTCTACTTAGTTACGTAGCCGCAAATCAATCAAAAACAAGATTTTATTTTTGTTTGTTTGTTCCGGCTTATCTTCGAAACGGCTGCAACGATTATGACGGGAGTTTTACTGTCAGATAGCTGATGTTATTTAAATAAGAACCTAAGGCAAAAAATTAAAACGCACGAAATTTTTAACTGAATATAATATAATATAGTAGGTAATATTTTTATTAATTTTACGCGAATTAAGTTCGCGGGCAACAGCTAGTGTAAAGCTAAAACTGAGATATTTTAGCATAATTTACTTGAATAATAATATAGTCAAAGATACATACCACCCGTGGCTCCTCATTCTTCTCGAGCTGCAAATAAATATGCTATGTGAATTGTTGGTAATTAGTCTTGTCTTGCTGGCAAGAGTTTCGTCCCCTGAATAGGAACATCCTTGTCCCCTGGCCGGCAACAGTTTTGTTCCCTAAATAGTAACAGCTTCGTCCCCTGGTTAGCAACAGCCTCGTACCCTGACTGACAACAGTCGTGCCCCCTGGCTGGCAACAGTTTTGTTCCCTGAATAGCGTGGCGTCTTTGGTAACTTTCGTGGGCTTCGAAATTTCAAAATTGGTTATCTCTGGTTTGTGCACTGATTTACATGTAATAAACATAATATACGTACTACTTTTACAGCGCCATAAATGTGTGTCCATCAAAATGAATATAGCTCTTAAAAAAAATTCGCCACGAAAGTTACACGGAGAATACTTTTTGAAGAACTACCCATCTACTACAATGGTACGGAACCATGTGCAAGTCCGACTTCCACTTGCCATTTTTTTGTAGTGTAATTTGAATACCAATCGCTCCAAATCAGTGGGCCTAAACTAAATTGCCGCCTTTATGATTTTCGCAATTTTTTCTTTATAATCTGTGCTTTCGCACGTTGCTTCGTATCAAATTTCAAGATTCTGAGTACACGGGAAGTACCCTGTAGGTTTTCATTCTCTTGCGAGTGTCGATGCAGTATTAAATAGACGGCTGTATCTTTTGGTTGCGTTGGTTTAGAAGTTTGATTTTTTCACAGCTCCAAGGAACAGTAGAATTGAGTATTTGATATGAATTTTAGATTGATACCTCCACGCGTTCCTGAGAAAATGGATCATATAAGGGCTCCGTTTTTTCCTTTTGAGGTATGGAACCCTGAAAATATTAAGATTTAGACTCCGCCTCTAACTGAAACGTTTATATCGGTTTCGGTTATGCATATTTTTTTATTTCAGATATCCGATTGTTTCGGTTACGGTTACGGAGCTCCATAACATCCTTGGTTTACACCGCCTCCAGCGCCTCATATTAGTTCTGTTATCACTGTGTGTGCAACCTGCTCTCATCATCTTCCTGGGGTCGGCGCATCACGTTTTTTTCTTCCATTCTGCCCTGTCAGTCGTCATGTTATCATATTGTATTCCTTTTTCCTTCATATCACTTCTCACACACTCCATCTATCTTTCCTTTGGTCTTCCTCTCCCTCTCCATCCATCTATATAATACTGTTACGTCGGTCATCTAGAATCTTCAAGAAACCTCGCTTATAATTGTGTAGTGCCTAAAACACTCCAGTACATTCTTTAGGTATAATTCCATTATGTTTACAAGGTCAGCACGGCGGGCGTCGGCGACATAATTGCCATTGTAATTTCGACCGTATGCCGAGTGCGTAACGTAACTTCTTCCTTGTTGGTTCTTTTATCTTTAAGTTTATTTTTTAGTTATTTTTCTTTGTGAATATTGTATTCATTTTTAGTTAATAATAGGGAATTTTCTCGAACTTCTTTTGTGTGTTTGAGTATAAAAGGACCAACAGAGGTCGGAGCAGGCAGTCTACTTTTAAAGCGAGACAACGGAAGGTTCGAAGAGTTATCTAGTGCGATAAAGTGTTCAGTAGTGTTGAAGTGATTGTGTATTTAGTGTTTTGTGTTTAATAAAGATATTTCGTGTGTTTAATTTGGTAGTGTTTTTATTTATCCCATACCCAGCTCGTAACAATTTGGTGTCAGAAGTGAGGGATAAATAATGCCGATTCTACCAAAGGACGACACGGATAGTATCCGTACGAGGAGTCAGCGACAGCAGGGTATGGACCAGAGGCGATTTGGAGACTCCCCGACACAGACACCGGGCGGTGTCCAGCCTACATCAGAGCCAGTCGCTGGCCCATCTGGAGCTACTCCAGCATTAGCGACGCCTGACTTGTCCGCCTTAATGGCGCTGCTACAGGACCAGGCTCGCCGTCAAGAGGAGCAGGCTCGCCAGTTGCAGGAACAGTTACAACGGGACAAGGAGGAGCAGGCTCGCCGTCAAGAGGAGCAGGCTCGCCGTCAAGAGGAGCAGGCTCGCCATTTGCAGGAACAGTTGCAACGGGATAAGGACGAGCAGGCTCGCCGTCAAGAGGAACAGATGCTCCTGATTAAAGATCTTCACGCATCAGTTGGCAAAGAGCTGAGCGTGATGAAGGAGCAGGTACAGCAGCACGACAACCGTATCGCAAAGGCTGAAATTCAGATCGCCGATGTGAAGAAGGCCTTGAGTGAAATTAAGGTTGGAGAAGGGGCTGTGACTTCAGTGATTGCTGCACCTTCGGTGCGTGGGTTTAAAGTGCCGCCATTCGACGGAACATCTTCGTGGTCGGCCTATAAAATCCAATTTGAGGCCGTTATGAAGGCGAATGGGTGGACCAAAGCGCAAGCCATGACAGCGCTCACCTTGGGTCTCCGAGACCAGGCCCTTACCATTCTTGAAGCACTCGGCAAGGATGTGACCTATGAACAGCTGCTGGAGGGGTTAGAATCTAGATACGGCGACGCGCACCTGGAGCACGTCTATCGTGCCAAATTAAAGGATCGTGTTCAACGTAGTGCCGAGAACCTACAGCAGTGGGCCCTGGAAGTTGAAAAGCTGGTTTGGAAAGCATACCAGTCCGCCCCTGCACTTATTGATGGAAATCTGGTACAGGCGTTCATAGATGGAATACGCGATTTAGAAGTCAGAGCCGCTGTGCGACTTGGGCATCATGAGACGCTGAAAGACGCCTTGGCCCATGCCTTAGAAGTAGAGGCAGTAAGGCAGGACCACCGTACGCACCGGGTCAGAGAGATTGTAGCGTCACCTGTACGCGACCGCCCGCAAGGATACAGCCCTAGGTGCTACACTTGTGGAGAAAGGGGTCATCTTCGATCAAGCTGTCCTAAGCGCAGCTCACCAAGAGAAGACCAACCCCAGCAGGGAAAGGTGGCTGAAGTGACTGCACAGCCACAGCAGGGAAACGAGTAAATGCCAGGACTGGGGGGCGGGTGCTGGCTGGTTTTGAAAGAGCCCCGAGGATCTCGATCTCACAAGCACATGACGGGAACAGCCTGACCATTAAGGGCGAAGTCAACGGAACTCCATGCAAACTGACGTTGGATACTGGAGCTTCTCACACGGTCGTCAATTCACACCTAGCAAATCGGTTTCTTGGGGACTACTTCAATAACCACGACCGTATACAATTACTAACAGCAACCGGTCAGCACATAACCGTCCGAGGCAAGAAGGAGGTGGAGTTAAAATTGGGAGATAGAATTTACCGGCACAATGTCATCGTGGCCGACATAGTTGACGATTGCATCTTGGGCTTGGACTTCATGCGGAAATATCGTTGTGAGATCGACATTGACCAAGGAGTGTTGAAATGTGGTTCCGAGGAAGTCTTCATGGAAGGTGCACCATCAGGGAAAGTGTACTGCTTGAAGGAAATTGTTCTACCTCGCAGATCAGAAACGATCGTGCCAGTCAAGTTACCACAGAACTCTGGACACAAAGATCGAAGTGTTCTGATAGAAAGGGTGAACAATGAATTTTCATGGAAGATGGCACGAACTCTGGTAAAGGCTAACAACATCTCAGCTGTACGCATCCTGAATCCAAGTGACAAGGAGCAAGTGATTAAGAAGGGCACTTTGATCGGCACTTGCGAGGAAGTAGCTTGGATGCGTCAATTGCAAGATCTACCTACCGGAAATCAAACTCGTAGTGCAAAATTTGACGTGTCAACGCTTTTAGAAAACTGTCATTTAACTGAAGGAGAAATGGACAAGGCTAAGAAGATGTTACTGCAGTACGCCGGTATTTTCTCTACGAATGATGCTGACATAGGGAGAACTGGACTGGTTCAGCACAGAATTAATACAGGCAACGAGTTACCTATCCGTCAGCGACCAAGGAGACTGCCAGTTGCACGGGAAAAAGAAGTGGAAACCATGATTGAGGGAATGGTGAAAGACGGTGTTATAGAGCCTTCATCCAGTCCATGGTGTTCTCCTGTGGTCCTGGTAAAGAAAAAGGACGGCAGTATGCGCTTTTGTGTGGACTATCGACGACTGAACGACGTCACGAAAAAGGACAGCTACCCACTGCCTAGGATCGATGACACACTGGATACGCTGACGGGAATGAAGTGGTTTACCACATTAGACCTGAAAAGTGGTTACTGGCAGGTAGAAATAGACCCAAAGGATAAAGAAAAGACTGCATTCTCAACAGGAAAAGGGTTGTGGCAGTTTAAAGTTATGCCTTTTGGATTGTGTAATGCTCCTGCAACGTTTGAAAGGCTGATGGAGCAAGTACTTGCCGGATTGATTGGGGATGCATGTCTTGTCTATCTAGACGACATAATCATTGTGGGCCGTACGTTTGAAGATCACCTTGAAAACCTCGACCGAGTGCTGTCGAAGATCCAAACAGCAAACCTGAAGTTGAGTCCGAAGAAGTGCTCGTTTTTCAGAAAACAAGTGAACTTTTTAGGACACATAGTTTCGGGGGAAGGTGTTCAAACAGATCCAGAAAAAGTAGTCGCCGTCAAGGATTGGCCAGTGCCGAAAGACAAGACACAGGTCAGAGCATTTTTGGGTTTGTGCTCCTACTATCGCCGGTTTGTGAAGAATTTTGCCGACATTGCGAAACCTCTACACAAACTCACTGAGGAAAAGCAACCATTCTGTTGGGACGAGAACTGCGACGCCGCATTTCAAGAATTAAAGGGACGTCTGTGCAATACTCCTATTTTGGGATATCCTGACACTGAAAATGACTTTATAGTCGACACAGACGCAAGTAATACTGGAATTGGGGGCGTGTTATCTCAACGGAAAGGGAATCAGGAGGTTGTTATAGCTTACTTCAGCAAGTCTTTATCCAAACCGGAAAGAAATTACTGCGTAACGAGACGAGAGCTGCTCGCTGTAGTGAAGACATTGCAGCACTTCAGTAAATATTTGTTGGGACGGAAATTCCAATTACGAACTGACCATGCTGCATTGAAGTGGCTATTACAGTTCAAGAATCCAGAGGGGCAAGTGGCGAGATGGATTGAACTACTGCAAGAGTTTGACTTCGTGACTGAACATCGCAGTGGGAGAACTCACGGTAACGCAGACGCCTTGTCAAGAAGACCTTGTCCTGAAGACTGCAAGCACTGTGCCAGGCAAGAGACTAAGGAAGTAGTGCCCGTGAGGATGCTTAGAACGGATCTCAGCGATGAATGGAAGGAGACTCTACAACATGCTCAACAAAATGACCCGGACATCAAGCCAATTTTCGACTGGATTAAAGCTGGTGCTCCGAAGCCCAAGTGGAGCGACGTGGCTGCGATGAGTTCCATCACGAAAAGTTATTGGGCACAATGGAACAGCTTCGAGATCCAGGACGGAGTCTTATGCCGTAAATGGGAAAACGCTCGAGGGGACAGCTGTCATCTACAAATGGTTGTCCCTAAAGCTAAGGTACCGGATGTTTTACGGCTCTACCATGATGGATGCTCGGGAGGACATATGGGGGTAAAAAGGACTCTACTGAAGATCAGAGAGCGCTTTTACTGGATCCACTGTCGAGATGATGTGGAGGACTGGTGTCGCAAATGTACCAGCTGTGCGGCTGTAAAAGGACCCCACACACGTAGCCGAGGTGCATTAAAAGTGTACAACGTTGGAGCCCCCTGGGAGCGGATAGCGCTGGACGTTGCGGGACCATTTCCAGAAAGTGATAGCGGAAACAAGTACTTCATGGTTGTCATGGACTACTTCACAAAGTGGCCAGAAGTCTTCGCCATTCCTAACCAAGAAGCTACAACAGTCGCAGATAAATTGGTTCAGGAAGTCTTCTGTCGTTTTGGAGTACCCTTAGAAATTCACAGCGATCAAGGAAGGAATTTTGAATCGCAAGTTTTCCAGGAGACTTGTCGATTGATGGGTACACACAAAACCAGAACCACCTCTTACCACCCACAATCTGATGGAATGGTGGAACGATTCAACCAGACGTTGGAAAGATATTTGGCAAAAGTTGTGGAAAGCAGGCAAAGGGATTGGGACAAGCACATACAGCCGTTTCTTCTGTCCTATCGGAGTGCAGTTCACGAAAGTACGACCGTAACTCCAGCCTTCGCAAACTTTGGAAGGGAATTACGATTGCCTGCAGATTTAATCACTGGAACTCCCCCTGACGTCCCACGCAATGTAACGGATTACGCGAATGACCTGCGTAACAAGTTAAATGATGTGTATGAGCATATCAGGTATTCCGGACAACAGATGTCTGAGAAGATGAAGACTCGTTATGACCGGAAGGCAAACAGTAGTGGTTTCGACGAAAGTTCGCTGGTGTGGTTGCATAACCCAGTGCGGAGCAAGGGAAAGTCTCCGAAATTGCAAGCAAAATGGGACGGACCATACCGAGTTGTGACCAGGATCAACGATGTCACCTACCGAATACAGAAGGGTCCGCGAGGTGCGCCTAAGATTGTGCATGTAGACCGATTGGCGCGATACTACGGGACTAATGATGCTCGGGACGAGCATGTCTAAGGAGGGGGCAGTGTTACGTCGGTCATCTAGAATCTTCAAGAAACCTCGCTTATAATTGTGTAGTGCCTAAAACACTCCAGTACATTCTTTAGGTATAATTCCATTATGTTTACAAGGTCAGCACGGCGGGCGTCGGCGACATAATTGCCATTGTAATTTCGACCGTATGCCGAGTGCGTAACGTAACTTCTTCCTTGTTGGTTCTTTTATCTTTAAGTTTATTTTTTAGTTATTTTTCTTTGTGAATATTGTATTCATTTTTAGTTAATAATAGGGAATTTTCTCGAACTTCTTTTGTGTGTTTGAGTATAAAAGGACCAACAGAGGTCGGAGCAGGCAGTCTACTTTTAAAGCGAGACAACGGAAGGTTCGAAGAGTTATCTAGTGCGATAAAGTGTTCAGTAGTGTTGAAGTGATTGTGTATTTAGTGTTTTGTGTTTAATAAAGATATTTCGTGTGTTTAATTTGGTAGTGTTTTTATTTATCCCATACCCAGCTCGTAACAATACAGAGTGGTGCCGACAATACGACAATAAATGAAATCACTGGTAGTTCTAGTCCATAGAAACATTATTAAACTATATACATAAATAAAACTAAGTAGCATAAAACTCTAAACGAAATAACAATTTACAATAAACGAATTTGGCAAAGATTTAGGTAGGTTATTATCGTATCGTCGGCACCACGACGGTGTTACGATTTATTTGATAGTTTAAAAATGTTCCTATGAAGTAGAACTACCAGTGGTTTAATTTGTTGTCGTAGGTATTGTCAGCACCACCCTGTATATTCCTCACTCTTTTATTCACATGCGATTCATCCCTCTTCATCACATGCCTCTACGACAGTCGATGCTCTTTTAACTAGTGCAACTTTCAAACTTCCTCTAATATTATTTACTCGTTCCTTAGTTTATCCATTTTTGTCACACCACACATTCACCTCAACATTCTCATCTCCGCTACATACAATCATTTATCATCCGTCTTCTTCACAGCCCAACAACGGTTTCGGAAACCGAAATACAGGCATTGCCTAGTTCGGTTGCAGTGGCTACATCCTTTCATTAGAAATTACTCCTACCAAACTATTTCCTGTACAATATTACTAAGTTATTTGAGTAAATAAATATTTTTTTTTTTTAATAAAAACAGGTAAATCGATACTAGTAACTGGCACTGGTCTGGTTAATGAATTAAAGTTAAATTAAAATTGAAAACGTTTCATGCTACATTATTATATTCGTTCGTTTCACTACGAGATAACATTCACTGCGCACCATTGCGCCCGTTTAACGTGTTGCTGAATAAAATGATAACGTCTCCGCGTTTAGATTGCTGCCGAGTTATGTTACAACGTGTTATAACGACAACGTATTAAATAACATGTTATAAAAATATATTAAATAGTCTTTAACACGTTTATTTATTTATAGGGGAATTATACATCACTACTACAACAAGTCTTTAGATATTACTTACCTCGTCCATGTTGTGAAGTTATATACAAGACAGTAATACTATAAAATCGTGTACGTTCCACATCATCAGTTGATCCAATATTGTCGATTTATCTTCATCCATAACAATTTTTTTTGGTTTTTTTATATTTGTTGCAAAATTTTGATTGAATCTGTCAAAGCTTGACAGTTTCAATCAGGCTGGACACAGGTGTTTCTCATAGAGAAGAATACTAATAGGAAATGTTTATGTAAACTTATAAAAGAGTATTTTCAAAGAAGTATCCCTTTTAGAAGTCCGTAGAACAGCAAGGCTATTGCGTAACTTTTTAAATGTCAGTGGCTATCATAGTGCCCATAGATTAACTGTCAAATGGTTATGGTTTGGTACAAAATGGAATCATTTGACAGTTAATCGATGGACACTAAGATAGTCACTTTGACATTTAAACTGATACGCAATAGCCCTGCAGCAGGACTATGTGTAGATGTCAGCACATCAAGCTATCTACCGGAAACTGACATATTTTCCCTATCAGCCTTATTTTTTCTTTTTGGGGGGTGGGAAATCATCAAATAACCCCTCCCTCTCTTGGGCAGAGCGAAAGGGAGTGTCAGACTTCTACCGACTAAAAACCACCCGTGTTCCTTCTTAGCCCTTCATGTCTATCATGTGTGGTATCTGCGAACAACCCGCAGCCCCGACAGGCGTCGGCCCCTGCGGGCCCCTTCCATGTTGCTGACATCTCTTTGAGGCGCGCGTGGAACACGAACGCGCCGTCGACACGGCCTGTCGTCGTCATAAGACGGACGGACGGCGAGCTTACCCATCACTCACCGTCCACAGGTCCGCGTCTACGGTGGCCGGAAGCCATCACGTGGCCCCCGACGCCCGGAACGCCTCCCGCGGCGGCTGGGACGAGAGGTTCTCTCCCTCTCACGTTCCACCGCCTCCTTCGCTAGCATTTCCCTATCAGCCTTTAACCTAATAAAATAAAGCTGATGAAGAATTGCCAAACTTAAATGGCGGTGGGCTGGGCACAGGGAATCGGAAGACGTTGCTTTGGAAGGCCTCGCACTAGCTAGACCGATGACCTGGTGAAGGTTGCGGGGACCCGCTGGATGCGAGACGCATCGGACCGGTCAATGTGGCGACACCTGTGGTAGGAATATGTACAGCAGTGGATATCTTTTGGCTGAAATGATGATGATGATGAGCTGATACCCACGGCTTCGCCTGCGTGGATGTCGGATCTTGACAAATTATAAACTAAAACCTTCCTCGAGAACCACTCTATTCATTGGTGAAAGCAGCATGAAAATCAGTGCGGTTGTTTTTGAGTTTATCGCGAACAGACAGACAGACAGACAGACGGGACGCAGGACTTTGTAAGCTGATGCCCGCGGCTTCGCCCGCCTCAAATTATATACATAAATCTTCCTCGAGAACCACTCTATACATTGGTGATAACAGCATGAAAATCGGTGCAATCGCTTTTGAGTTTTTCCACCACGAGAACCAAAATATTCGAAGACATGTAACATCTACGCACCGGGGTTTGCGTGGTGGGTTATAGCTGATGATGATAATAATTCGTCCCAACTATGGAGCCCATAAACTCAACTTAGATGGTAGATGTAAGTTGGAAATAAATAAATAAACTTCTCACTGCAACACAACAACTTCTATGTTAAAATTCACTGTAAATATATTATTAATACCTGAATTGTTTGGTTTTCAAATGTTTTGGTTGATAGGTAGATACCTAATGCATATTATGTTGATTATACCGTTTCATAATCATTAAAATTATTATTCATTCATCATCAGGATATAGGAATCAAATTCTAAATCACGAGTAGTATTTCGACAGAACTTTAATATTATTATCCTAAACTATCCTAAGTACATGCAGTGATTTTCGTTTTATTTTTATTGACATCTCAGAATTTTTATTAATTTATCCCAAATGAACACCTTTTTTCCCTATTTTGCTCACAACTAAAACATTATTAGCGCTGGCAACCTTGAAAGAATAGGGTAATTGTAATTTAAATCTGGTCACCCACTGCTGTCAAAAACCGGCTATACTCGACTGACGAAAATAACCAAAACAAGTTTTATGTTCACAATGAGTGAAGAACTGTGTAGATTGTGTTTAACTAACATGAATTTAATGTCATTATTTACAAATGTAGAAGAAAATGATAATTTTAGCAATGTTTTGTTCATAACAACTGGTTTGCAAGTAAGTTCATTGACTTTTTCCATTGTTCGGAGCATAGACGTACATCAGTTTAGTATACCACGCATGTTAATTTTTATTTGATTGTTAAAACCTACTTACTTATCTAGTTTTGTTAAGGTTTCATGTTTCAATTAATTAACAAGTAAGTACTCAATATAATATCTATAATTTCTGATGCGTCATGGAGTGGTTAGATGGTAATTCCTAACAGTACTCGTACCTACTATCTAAGATTTTTAGACATTTGTAAAGCAAAGGAAGGATTTCCTTTTAAAATCCAACGAATTGTGATTGAAAGCGTTTTACTATTAAGTAATTGGCGCGCAGATTTAAATCTGTACAAAATTCAAAAATATAAAATTATTTTGCGTAGGTAGGTACAGACGCGGACTGTGGAAAGTGAAATGATATACCTTTAACTTCTTGTTATAACTTTTCTTAGATTGAACCAAATGATGGATTTCCTCAAAATATTTGCGAGAAATGCAAAAACGACGTCCATTCAGCTGTATATCTCCGAAATAGGAGTCAAGAAAGTGAAAGGAAGATAGCAGAACTCGGCTATCAAAGAAAATGCGAAAACATAATTAACTATGCCGAAATTATCACCGAAACCGATGAAATAAAGGCTACTGAAAAACAAAACATAAGTGACGGAATCGAAGAGGATTTCGAAAATACCTGCGAATTTCCCGAGCTGACAGTCGAAATAGAGTTTGACAGGTTGGGTCAAGATGGCGACGATACAAAATGGCCGACAAACGAAACTGTCAAGAAATTATCGAGAAAGGAAAAAAGACAGCAGTACTTAGACATGGTGGACGGCCAATTGAATTCTGAGGGTTCGGTAAAATGCAAAATATGCCAAAAGTCGGTCAGGAATTGGAAATGCTTTATAAGCCATGCTAAATTGCATTTAGGATTCAATTTTGTGTGTGAAGTAAGTACTTAATTTATGCTCTTAGCAGCCACGGCTTATTTGACATAACATCACGCCTGTAATCCCTGAAGGGTTAGGCAGAGGTGTACACATTAGTACATCCATCATCACAAATCCAGAGCCTATTACCATCAATCACAAATCCAGATTCCGTGGGTGCTACTGAGGAATTCCTGTTGGAAAAACCCAATAACACATTTACTAGCAAGTCATGCGAATATTCGCGCCAGTTTGAACAGCACCATAAACCCTTCAAGGAATGGCGTGCATGGTTCATCATCATCAGCGTATAATGTTTCCACTGCAGGGACTCAGGCTTCCTCTCTAGAGACAACCAGACACTGACAGATATCGCTAATGACAGCTGTCACTAATGACAGCTGTCATCAACCTTTTAGGTGTACTACAGCTTTGTAGGTACTACAAGTGTCATAAAACTTTCAGTTCTGCGGCAAGAGTTTCATTTCTACCACACAATTGAAGCGTCACTGTAGATCTTACCATGGTTTGAGCAGAGAACTACGTTGTCAACACTGCAGCTATCTCGCTCTGGATAATGCTCAACTTAAGGTGAGAGAAAGAGACGCATTAGGTACGGTTAAAGTACAATGAATGAAGCGACAGTTTCATGAAAATGAGTTAAAAGTTTTGCGACTAGCATTCAACGTTATTTTTTTAAGGTTTTGCCGCTTGATTAGTTGTTTCTTAATGCTGCCGTCCAATTGATGTAGTACCAAGTGACTTTTAACATGCTTTTAACTCGCCTAATTTAATTTTAACAGCCCAATTGCGTTACACTTTAAATTCCAAAAATCATTCAATACCAAAACAATTAAAAAAAACAACTGTCAAATATAAATTTCATTTTTTTTTGGGTTATGTCTCGTGCTCCGTTTACAACACAGAACAGAACAGCAGGGATATTGCGTATCTTTTTAAATGTCAGTGGCTATCATAGTGTCCATCGATAAACTGCCAAATGGTGATGGTTTGGTACAAAATGGAACCATTTGACAGTAAATCGATGGACACTATGATAGCCACTGACATTTAAAAAGATACGCAATAGCCCTGCTGAACAGAACTTCTTTCTGTTCTGTGTTTACAAGGCCAAGGAATCTGCCAACAATCATCCATCACACACTAAACATATATCTATCTCTTTCAGCTACACGAACGTCGTATGCACACGTTCGAGCGCCCGTTCGTGTGCGACGAATGTGGCTCATCGTACCACAGCCGGCGGTGTCTCGTGCAACACATTGAAAGTCATCGCACGTTTTCAGCTGTGCAGGTAACTGGCTTTATCATTAGCCTCCTCATCATTCATCATTTCAGCCGAAAAACGTCAACTACTGGACATAGGCCAGTATCGCAACATTGACCGGTACCGTGCGCCTCGCATCCAGCGGGGGACCCGCTGCAACCTTCACCAGGGCATCGGTCTAACTAGAGGGAAGCCGCGCAACGCAACGTCTTCCGGTTCACGGGTGCCACTCTAGAACTTTTCAGTCTCATTGGCCATTTGTTCTGCGTGGAATAAGCCCTGCCTACTGCCACTTAAGTTTGGCAATTCTTCGGGCTTTGTTGATAATTTGTTATATTTTGCGGATGTCTTCATTTCTGATGCGTATCATTGCCGTTTGGGTGACGCGATGACTTCGGGCCAGCCCATAGGCGGTGAGACGGTAAGTAATAGGCTAGGTCGCCGTCCGTCCGTCTTATGACGACGACAGGCCGTGTCGACGGCGCGTTCGTGTTCCACGCGCGCCTCAAAGAGATATCAGCAACATGGAAGGGGCCCGCAAGGGCCGAGACCCGTCGGGGTTGCGGGTTGTTCGAAAGAGATACCGCAGCCTCGGCACAAAGGGCTAAGAAGGAACATGGGTGGTTTTTAGTCAGTAGAAGTCTGACACTCCCTACCGCTCTGCCCAAGAGCGGGAGGAGTCACTTGATGATTTCCCACACCCAAAAAAAAGGGGTATCGTATTACCCAGTACTAACTGGGTTATGGAGGTTAAATAGGCAGTCGCTTCCTGTAAAATACTGGTATTCCGCTGCATCCGGCTAGACTGGAAGCCGACCCCAACATAGTTGGGAAAGGCTAGTCAGATGATGATGCTAAAGGCGTAAAAAAAAAATCGCAGGCTGCCTCGGTGTTTTCGCCTTATATATGTATAACTAAAGTTTCCTTGTTACAGTGCGAGTTATGTCCTCAAACATTCAAGTCATCCCGGCAGTTGTCCCGCCACCGATATCGCGCACACAAGCAAACTATCCCGCATGCAATCAAGTATTCTACTGATGCTGATTAAATAGATCAGAGGGTCTAAAATTGCAATCAATCATAATATGAATTCCGTTAAAATTCGTAAAATTGACCATTCGTAATAGTAACTGCGTCTGTGACCGTGAATTTTGACGCAAATCTGCTATAGTGGCCATTTTAGACCCCGTGGTATAGTTCGGTTAAAACTAAATGGCGGCTTGGAAGTTAGCTGCAAGTGATGGTCTGCTCAGCAGGGCTGTTGCGTATCTTTTTAAATGTCAGTGGCTATCACAGTGTCCATCGATTAACTGTCAAATGGTTATGGTTTGGTACAAAATGGAACCATTTGACAGTTAATTGATGGACACTATCGATAGCCACTGACTTGTAAATAGATATGCAATAGCCCTGTAGGTATGACGGTTCAAACTTAAATCCGGCTCGAAAATTCTAAAATAACGCTGCGCATAACACAATTTTAGATATCGGAGGGGCACAGAGGACGCATCATCTCGTCTGTATAATGCCCAGACAGTTACTTGCAGCTAACTTCCGACCCGCCATAAAGTTTGAAGGGAACTATACCGTAATTTAAATTGATTATTTTGTGACCACCTCCTGAAAGACGCAGATGCAAAACTAGGTACATAATGTAGGTATAGCAGAACTCCACTAGTGGTTTATCCGACCATCATGTGCCTGCTCTTATCCTCGATCACGTCTGATGGAAAGCGATGGTCTATGATGGAACGAACGTGTCCAGAAGATGCCTGTTCACTCTTGGTTTGAAGGCAGACGGGTTAAACGCGGAAGGGAACACTGATCATCATTCTCTTTAAATAATACCTACTCCAACCAACATAGGTGGTCCAAGAATAGGGATGTTTACAAACTAAAAAAAATATGATTCTAATTAGTCCCTCTGTTAGATTATCGAAAAATATTGGATACGTATTTTTTGTTTTATCAAATAAATAAAAATTGACGAAGATAAAGCACGTCAAAGATTTGAGTGGGGGGTCGTGACGTCACTCACCTGTAAAAAATGTCATACTAATGTCTTAGAATATGACGTCACACGAGTTTTTAAAGCACTGTATCGTCTTCATTGTTTGTTTACGTGAAAAAATAAAAAATACGTGTCCAATATTTTTTGGAAATCTATCTGACGGACTAATTAGATTTTTTTAGTTAACTACCCTATTGTAGCAGCCTTCCCAGACTGCTGCAGGTTTCCGGGAGAGTTAATGGGGATCGTAGAGGTTGTGCCCGGTAATCTGCCACGCTCCTGCACTCTAAGAGTACGTGCCGTTGCGTTTCTTCCGCCTCCATGCATCCTCTGCACAGTGGGCTATCTGTTACATATGTTAAATAGATGTTTGTTTAAGAAACAGTGACCCGTTAAAATCGTTTCTTTTGTCTTCCTTTTCCTTGGGAGGGATAGATAAACTCAATCACTACATATTATAAAACAAAATTCTCCGTCACGTTTGTCTGTCTGTTCGCGATAAACTCAAAAACTACTGCACCGATTTTCATGCTGTTTTCACCAATCGATAGAGTGGTTTTCAAGGAAGGTTTTAGTATACAATTTGACCGACATCCACGCGGGCGAAGCCGCGGTCATCAGCTAGTGAACAATAAAATAAAACAAAGCCATATTTACACTTCATTTATTGTACATATAACATTTATATACATATCTGTGTTAAAGCCGCACACGTGTTCACTCTATACAAACACCCTTATATTATTTGCACAAGCCATTTAATTTTATTAAGATAAATAAATGTATTTACATTAAAAAATAAAGATGAAGATAGTTTTAAAATGAGATTTTGATGTCTTTAAGTCGGCTTAGAAATAAGGCGGATCCCTAAATAATATCAGATTCAAAAACAGGTGAAATCCGAGCGGCAGTTACCATTAAGCTCGCGGCTTAATATCTGCCGGTCGGGTCGATGTTTAAGGTTAAGCCGTGCTTGCCTAGGTTGGTCGGTGGATGGGTGACCACCCATTACATACCCAGGGTCTTCCGTGTCTCGGAAAGCACGCTCAGCCAAATTATTTAGTTTTTAATGAAAGTCCCGCGTGAAAGTATTACTTTGAATACAGATCTCTGACAGATAAAATCTTCAATGGATATACGCAACATATATAATTATCTAATAATGTTAACATATATTTCAAATATGTACTTATATTGCTTATTGTGTTTTTTTGTTTTCATATATTTTTTTTTATAATTAGGTACTATTTAATTTTTTTTTTTTTGTTTTTGTAGTTTTTTCTTAACAACTGAAGCTTTCAAGAATGGACAACTTAGGATTTAACTTGATGTAGTAGGTACTAAATGCCAGTGTAGTAATTGTTCAGCGGCCATCAACGTAACTTTATTAATGTCATAGAAAATAACATATCAAACAAATTTTATTTGGCGGTAATGCTCAAAACTGATTCAGAACTGAGTAGAGCCAATTTAGACCCCCAGATCTATCTGGGGTCCCAAAATGGCCGCATTAGCTGAGTCATAATAGGATAATACTTAATATGAATCACGTTAAAATAGGGTAGTTGCAAAAAAAAATCTAATTAGTCCGTCAGATATATATTCAAAAAATATTGGACACATATTTTATCTTTTTTCACGTGAACAAAAAATGAAGAGGAAACAGTGCTTCGAAAACTCGTGTGACGTCACATTGCAGTACATTGTTTACCGGAAAATGACGTCACAAGGGGTCTTGTGACTCATGATATTTGATGCGTTTTATATTCGTCAATTTTTATTAATTTGATAAAACAAAAAACACGTATCCAATATTTTTCGATAGGTAATCTAACTGACGTACTAATCATATTTTTTTTAGTCAGGAAACGTCCTTATTGTCACAGATGCAGTTTATTTTATGAATAGTCCACTTTGTGGGACTAGACTGGCCATGTCTACCGAATACCCGACGAGCTATAGGTCAAAATAACCAAGTTGTGGAGCCTTGATACAGCCAGGAGGCAGGAAGACCTCACAGGAGATGGTAGGACGAGATGGAAGGAACCAATGACCAGTGGTCCTCATTGGCCCTAGATCGACAGACTTGGAGGTGATGGGAGAGGCTTTCACCCAGCAGTGTGATAAAACAGGCTATTTGCGGCCATTTTAGACCCCCAGATTATACAAGGCATTTTTAATCAGCGAGCCAAATGCGAAAACAATTTAGGAATAGAATAAAGTTTGGTAGATTCATAATGAGCGTGAATTCGACCAGAAGGTGCTTAAGTTTCAACATTTTTCAAGTAGCGATAGCTTAAATTACTTATTTATTTTTATTACAGGCTACTTTTTCTGCTAATTCAGTCATATTATATATTGGAAACTTAAGCATAACTTAGGTATTTGTATTTACTTAAAAAGCTGTTTTTTTTGTTATGTGCTCACACCATAAATACATTTATTATAAGGAGGATTCTTATTAGCTTTCTGCTGACTATGGTTTCTTTTTTTTGTTGGTTTTATTAGGTAAGTCCTCCATGTACTAAATAAATAAATAAATCCGTTAGCATAACGTGAAATTTTGTTGAAATAGTTCGTCCTAATTAATTTGTGAATCTTTATACAATGGCTGTTAAATCTATTCTATATATATTTACTTAAGGCAACATTCATTGTGAATTCGAGTTAGGTTTTCGAGACCGTCGTTCGCACGACTAATTAAGCTATACAAAACCAGTTTATTAATATGCGGATCTCTCATTGTACGGAAAATCTTTACAAAGCGTGTTATACCGAAACGAAACATTGCGGTTTGAAAAAAGATGTAGTGACAAAAATTTAAAAGAGTATGCTTAGATGATTTTGGTCATGTGGAGAAAATGAGTGAAAGGCGATAAACAAAAGTTGTTCACAAGGCAGATGTGAGTGGCAAAGCCGGGAGGTGACTGACCTTATTGGTGAGGTTCTTCAGAAAGGACAGGTACGTGAGGTACGTAGTACTCGCAACCGCCAGCAGGGCAATTGCGTATCTTTTTAAATGTCAGTGGCTATCATAGTGTCCATCAATTAACTGTCAAATGGTTAATGGTTTGGTACAAAATGGATGTTTGTATGTGGAAAAAAAAATTATTTCTGATACCACGAGAAGCTATAATTTTTGGAAACAAAGAACTTCTAATAAGTTACGTAGCGACAATTCAATCAACAACAAATAATTAGAAATTCAATCACTTGAAAGTAACATACGTGTAATACGAAACTAACGAACTATTTCACTTGGTCGGGTTATATTTTAGCGACATAAAGCGCTGTCGTCTAATGTTTTGTGGCGAATGTGGCGATTAGAAGACCGCGCATTACCTATATCACAATCAAATCGAATTTGGAATAATAATTATTTGTTGTTGATTGATTTGTCGCGACGTAACTTAGTAAAGTATTTGTTTACAGAAAATATAGTTTCTCGTGGCGCGGAGTATAACCTTATAACCTGACTTCACTCATTAAAAATCTTTAAGCCACGCACGAGCGCTTCATAAAATTTATATTTCAATTCAACATTTAGTATACCTAAGTAATATGCGGACGATATGTTTTTAAATATCTTCATTAATATATATAGTTATACACAACACACTCTCTTATTATTATTTACATATTTTTAATAATTACCAGGCATTTTTATCAAGTTATTAAAATAATTGAATTTATAACGTCATAAAAACTAGACATTTCTAACAGTTCTTCTAATGACAGCTGTCAAAACTGTCAATTATTTTTTGATAGATGATATGCTTCACATTTTATCTGTTACTTAAAATGAAGACATGCTGCGCCGACCCCAAATGAATTGGGATAAGGGCAAGAGAATGATGATGATGATGACTTAGAATGCAGCATGCTTCTTTGGTGCTTGCATAACATTATGATTTATGAGCAGTACTTTAATAAACATTATGAGCAGTACTTCTTTAGAAGCAAACATTTGTGTAATTATACGAAGAAATTAATGAAAAAAGAAGCGGTTTACCGCTTTACGACTGTGGATATACACGTTAAAAAAAAGACGCAATTTTACATAGATAACTGACGTCAGCACATTAATCTAATACAATCTGTTAAATTTTCTTTAATAGGGTTTCAACTTAATATCGCTAAAACATTAGGTTCAAAGTTGATTGGCAAAATTTGATGGTTTCGGGTAGCTTCATGTGCTTGGCGTCTGTACACGCGGCGACACATCAAAAACTATACCATTCCAGTATAACATGACCCCGCTTTGTATAGATTGTCAACACAGTCAGGGATCCGCATAAATTGGTTTCGTATAGGTAGATTGGTCGCCGTGCCTAAATTATAATGTGTTAACGGACCCTTCATTCATGAAGCCGTAAACCAAGCATTCTGTATATCAAATTATATGGGGTGTAAAAGTAGGTACCCTTAACGCAAACGAATGTCAACGTAAATCAACCCATCACACAGCCGTCAACCAAGCATTCTGTACATCAAACTAAGTACCCCAACGCATTAATTTTAGCTGGGAAACGACTTTTTTTCAAAAATCACATTTAACGGTAAAACTCAATGTAGCACTGTTAAAACATTGTGCTAGTGGATACTTTGAATAGTAAACGAGTCATGGAGGTAATTAAAGTAAAGTTATAATCAGAAAAACTAGTATTCACAAAAACAGCTGTGAAAAATTTAGAACTTTGAACCCCTAATATCTCTGTAACTAGGAGGTGGGAATCATTTTTTTATTCTAGACCATACCTGGGAAGGTATGGTCTAGAATAAAAAAAAGATCGCAGTGGTGGGAAGAAAAAGTGCCCTTCGTTTGCGTTAAGGGTACTTTTACACCCTACATCTATTAAGATCTGTGATAATGAAAGATGAAGCCGAGTACAGTCTATACTATGCCCAGCGTTACTTGGCCCCTACAAAGAAGAGTGGTGTGAAAAGAGGGGGGTCATGTAATGCTGGACACTGATTGTACAATAAGTGCCAGTTTTCCCACCAGCATGAAAGTGGTGACGGCTACCACCACGATGAGGACCCTGTGCCTTCAGTCCATCCAATCGTCGCCACCGAAGTCCACTGACTCGGTGAACGAAGTTTGCGCCTGAAAGTTGAAGTTGGAAGGTTAACATAGAAAGAAAGAAAGAGAATTGTTTTGATTTGATAAAAATACCTTAAAAATGATACCTAAACAATTAAAACTAATAATGCCAAAAGGGTCTCGGCTAGGCTCTTCATAATTGCATTGGTAACAAGCCCAACTCCGACATCCCGTCGGGGCTGCGGATTGTTCGAAAAAGAGATACCGCGGCCTCGACACAAAGGGCTAAGAAGGAACATGGGTGGGTTTTAGCGAGTACAAGTCTGACACTCCCTTCCGCTCCACCCAGAGCGCGAGAGGGCATTTGATGATTTCCTATACGGATACAAAAATGTCTACACGGTACAGACTTCTGAATGCCTAAGCTATTTTAGTCTATTCCTAGGCTACTCTTATCATCTTCTAAACTAGACTGTTGGAGGCTGCTATTCCACTGGAGCGGAGAAGAGGAGGAGATAAGGAGCTGTATAAATGACTAATAGGGATGTTCCCCTACAAAAAAAATATGATTCTGTTTAGTCCATCTGGCAGATTATCGAAACATATTGGATACGTATTTTTTGTTTTATCAAATCAATAAAAATTGACGAAGATAAAACGTGTCAAAGATTTTAGTGGTTTGTGACGTCATTCACCGGTAAAAAATGTCATACTAATCTCTTACATTATGGCGTCACACGAGCTTTCAAAGTACTGTATCGTCTTCATTGTTTGTTTACGTGCAAAAAGAAAAAAACTGTGTCCAATATATTTTGGAAATCTATTTGACGGACTAATTAGATTTTTTTTGTCAACTACCGTATTGGGGCTCGTGGCCGCTCGAATCAATCTCCGGGTTTAGCCGCGTTTGCCTACGTATGATCTGTGAATGGGTGATCACACGGTGCAAGTGAACACCGGGGTGGTTTTTAATCAGTTAGAATCTGAGAAACCACTTTGCTCGCCCCAGGGCAGAAGACATCCATGCGGATTTTCCGATTCCGATTGATCGACTACAGCTCATTTCCACCTCAGAGGAAACGCACCCTCCTAAACAACAGTATAAGCCTTAAGGCAAAAACACATACATGTGTGTTGGTCCTACTCCATCTAATCATCACCACCGAAGTCTTCCGCCTGCAAGCAAACATTCCAGGACACATGACTTCCAGCAGGTGATGGATATGACCTTCTGTCTTTCGCAGAGAAGAAGTTTGTACGATATCCTCGTGCCGCAGAAAGTACGTTAAGCGGTTGGTCCTGCGCCTTATCTGTCTTCGGTAGTGTCGGATGTGTCAGCGGACCATGAGAGTAAAGGAATAGAGAGTGCACCTCTCCTGCACACATACTCACCGTCCGCAGAAATTTCCATACTGTGACCGAATACTCCTGACCACAACTATTTTTTGTAGTACATACCTAAGAGCCAATGCATGAGGTCCTAGGTTAACAAGTTCTAAGCCCTAAAGGACATAGGAATAGGATACTTTTCATCCTACCTCCCAGTCCATGTCGCAGGTTAGGAAATAATGTTAAAATCTAACTCACCTCTGGCTCCTCCTTCAAGGGATAGTTTAAAACAAAAAATACAATTATGAGTATCGGTAGCGGTACTCTACAATGTTCATATCATTCATGAGAATGCTGTGAACATAGAAAATGGAGTTAATGGTAGTTTGATGGTTAACAGAGGTCTCCAAGGGATAAAGTCAGAAAGATAATAATGAAGACGGTGAGTAAAGCTAGCTATCAGTTCGTCCGTCTTATGACGACGTATTCCACGCGTGTCTCAAAGAGATGTCACCAAATTGAAGGGGTACTCAAATGCCGACACCTAACGGGGCTGCGGGACGGTTCGAAAAAGATACAGCGACACCGGAACACAAAGGGATAAGAAGGAACATGGGTGGGTTTTAGGCAGTATAATTTTGAGTCCCTTCCGCTCCGCCCAGCAGGTCTATTGCGTATCTTTTTAAATGTCAGTGGCTAACCTAGTGTCCATCGATTAACTGTCAAATGGTTATGGTTTGGTACAAAATGTAACCATTATAGGCCTGGGGAGCGGTAGGAGTTTGACGATTTCCCATCCACCAAAAAAGAAAAAACCCTAAGAGACAAGGTCAGGAAGATGTAGATGAATGTAGAGGGAGTGAAAGACCAAGGAAACGATAGATGGATGTGTGAGGAATGATATGAAACAAAAAGGAGTATATTAATTTTGATAGGAGAGAATGGAAGAAAAACAGTTTTGACCTCAAGTAACGTGGTACATGTTCAGAAAGATGATAAATTGAAATCAATGATCTGTCTTACGGGGGGTGTGCTGTCGAATCCACCCGCTATAGCGTAGCCTGCGAGTCCACCTGCAGCGAGTCCAGCGGCGCCAAGCCCAACGGCAGCACCCGTACCTATGCCACGGCGCTGTTGACCCTGGGCCATCATTTCGGGCTGCATCATCATCTGAGGTTGCTGGGAGTAAATAAGAGAAAAGTGTTCATCTCAAACTCAAAGCATAAGTAATAAATAAATCAGCTGTCTGCCAGTGAAGTCCTGCCAAAATCTTTCTAGACGTTTCGGAGATTAACCGGAACAAACATACAGATTAACAAAAATTAAAAATAATGACTTTTGTTACCGTATATTCTTTCATTATTATTTATTCAGTAAACGGCGGTGATTTTTAAATTACAAGTAGGCACTTCTATTTCATTTATTTTTAATACAGACAGTTAAGATTTCTTTTTCTGTATATTTAACTCACAATCCGAGTTACAATATAGCCCTATTTTATCAGAGGTGCAACATCGAGTCGTTCGCCCGGATGGAATGGAATTCGGGCAAACAATAAATAAAGTCTTAATTCTCTCTAAAGTCTTGTGCCTGATACTCTGCACCACGATAAGCTATAATTGTTGTAAACAAAAAACTTCTACTAAGTTACGTAGTGACAGCTCAATCAACAACAAATAATTTGAATATTCGATTCGATTTTGAAAGAAAGAAAGAAAAAGAAAAAATAATTATTTGTCGCAGAAACATAACGAGCATACAAATAGACATACAAAATACACATACAACACATAACAGATATTAAAAAATACAAAACGCAGGGTTAGTATAAAAATAATTGCACGTCGTGACTGCGACAACTAGGTTGCCACTCAGCATGATGCTGCATTTTGCTTTGCTTTATATCGCTAAAATATATGCGATTTTTTTGTCAACTACCCTATTCACTTGGTCTGGTGACCAAGTGAATAGGGTAGTTGACAAAAAAATCTAATTAGTCCGTCGGATAGATTTCTTTTTGCACGTAAACAAACAATGAAGACGATACAGTGCTTTGAAAACTTGTGCTGCGTCATATTGTAATACATTAATAGTATGACATTTTAACCGGCGAGTGACGTCACAAGCCGGACTCAAATCTTTGACGCGTTTTATCTTCGTCAATTTTTATTGATTTGATAAAACAAAAAATACGTATTATTCGATTCGACAGACGGACTAATTAGAATCATATTTTTTTTGTCAGGAAACATCCCTAGTGCTAGTTAGTTTCGTGTTACACGTATGTTACTTTCAAGTGATTGAATTTGGAATTATTTGTTGTTGATTGAATTGTCGCTACGTAACTTTGTAGAAGTTCTTTGTTTACAAAAATTCCGCTCCTACTGGCGCGGAGTATAGAGTGAGTAAAAAATTAAGTACAAGTAAAAAATAATATGTGACTTACTTGTTGGCCATAAGCTGTTGGTCCTGTAACAATTAAACACATGTGTAATAGAACATTACAATAAAAATAAACAAGATCACATTAAACCAGCTTTCGGAACTCCCCGGACCTGATTAATATTCATATTTAGACATGCATCATCTGTCTAGCTTTTACCAACTATGTTGGGGTCGGCTTCCAGTCTAACCGGATGCAGCTGTATACCAGTATTTTACATGGAGCGACTGCCTATCTGACCTCCACAACCCAGTTAGTTCTGGGTAATATGACAACCCTTGGTCAGACTTGCGGGCCACTGACTACCTGTAACAACTGTCAAAGATCTACTTATGACAGCCGGGACCAACCGCGGCACGGAAGAAACTCAGTTTGTAATGGGTGGTTACCCATCCACAGACCAACCCTAGGCAAGCGCGGCTTAACCGATTAAAAGAGTGTCCATGTTATTCTGATTTAAAAGAGTGTCCATGGAGTTTCTTGTCCATTCTTCTACATAGAGATATATGCTTTGGAATGGGTTGAACGACATTGGGCAAGTCAGATATTCGTCAAATCGGCAATTCGTTTTTGATATTGGTCAAAGCTGCAGAAATTTGCCAAATACGCTATAATTGGTCAATTAACAGTACAATCAACTGTAAAAATTAAAGTACCTCATGATTTTTTTTTAACTCATTTATTCAAATATTTATTTACATAGAATTGCGTTAAGCCATTGAATTCGGCTGACATTTGCAAAAACAGAAGCCCGAAAGTCTGACAACCAGTCTTACCAAAGAGTTTTTTATTGGCTAGTACTAAATGGGTTGTGCATGTCAGATAGGCAGGCGCTCTTTTAAAAATACTGGTATTCAGCTGCATCCAGTTAGACTAGAAGTTGCGATCGGCTTTCATAGTTAAGAAAAGGCTAGTTAGATGATGAAAAACTGCTGAACAAATCTAGACCATTTCATAATGTATTTGGTCGATTGGACCTGTAGGTCCGGCCTCGGTGGGATTAATTTACTAAAGAGTAATAGTTTGATTTCCATTGACATTCGAGACTAAGGAGTTCCGTAAACCAGTTCTTCTTGGTATAAATTAGTCAGCGCCAGACAAAAGCAATATTTGAAGAAGCACGACTGTGGAGTATGAGGTCCTGGTTTCGAATCCAGGTGGGGCAACATGTCATTGGGTTTTTCCATCAAGAATTGGACACGGCAACACGCTCTAGCAATGACAGTTCTAAGTGAAAAAACTTTTTGCAAAAGAAAGTCTAAAATAACTTTATTTTCGGAAGTCGTTGACTTAGTTGGTTTTTGCCACCGACTTCCGAAAGTAAAGTCATTAGAAGTCGGTTTTTACTTTGCAAAATGTTTTTTTTTTACCGTTTTTAGTTGAAGTACACCACACATATCAATTGAGAACCTCCTCCTTTTTTAAAGGCAGGTTAAAATGCGATTTCATGCTGCTAACTGAAGCGCAACCGAAAGCCATAGACTTTAGTAGCTGTTACAATTGGGTACTCGACAAAAAT
The DNA here is from genome assembly GCA_949774965.1 of Diarsia brunnea. Taxonomy (NCBI): domain Eukaryota; kingdom Metazoa; phylum Arthropoda; class Insecta; order Lepidoptera; family Noctuidae; genus Diarsia; species Diarsia brunnea. The sequence continues at coordinate 938,581 of OX459025.1, read as the reverse complement.
AAACTAATTAGTCCGTCAGATAGATTCTCCTGTGACGTCACATTTACGTACAGATAAAACGCGTCAAAGGTTCCACTCAATAACCTTTGACGCGTTTTATCTTCGTCAATTTTTGTTAATTTGATAAAACAAAAACACGAATCCAATATTTTTCGATAATCTAGACGGACTAAATAGAATCATATTTTTCTTAGTCAGGAAAGTAGCCTATTGCAACGTTGTCATTTTATTTTCATGCTAGGTAGTTCTGCACGTAATACCGCTGTCAAAAAAGCTACATTATCAGCCATTATGTTCTCATAAGACTGGGCAAAGTTGTCTTTAATAAATACTGTCATAATTAAAAAATAATAAGGTTTATCTTTTGATATTTCGCATCGTCGCTAACATTATAATTTGATTAATTAAATACTTGTTTTGATTGGATAAACAATTTTTATAAAATTTTATATTTATATTTTAAAAGTACCGGGTTCAACGCAAACGAAGGGCACTTGTTCTCCCCACCACTGCGATATTTTTTTTGTTCTAGACCATACCTGGGAACCTCCTAGTTACGGAGATAGTGGGGGTCAAAGTTCCAAATTTTTCACAGCTGTTTTTGTAAATATGTACTAGTTTTTCAGGTTCCTTTTAACTTTACTTAAATTACCTCCATGACCCGTTTACTATTCAAAGCATCCACTAGCACAATGTTTTAAGAGTGCTACTTTGAGTTTTACCGTAAAATGTGATTTTTGACCCCAAAAAAAAAAGTAATTTCCCAGCAAAAATTTTTGCGTAGGGGTACTTAGATTGATGTACAGAATGCTTGGTTGACGGGTGTGTGATGGGTTGATTTACACCCTTTATACACGATAAAACCACCAAAAAGTGAAAAAAAAATTTGCTGGTAAAATTATGGCTGTAATGGTTCTACCATCTCGATCACGGCAGCTAAAAACGATAAAAACCGCATCTTAATCGGTCCCTTCGTTTAAGAGCTACGTTGCTACAGACAGACACACAGACACGTCAAGATTATTAACACCCCTCTTTTTTGATCGGGAGTTAACTTTTTTTTGAATATACTCTAGGTACTTACAAAACCTGCGCAATTTTGTGGTCTAATTTATTCAATTAGGTAGCTAAAAACTATTATTTTAACATAGACGCAACTTTGCCCAGCCTCCCTTACTATTTTATATAGTGTTAATAAAGCAAAAAAAAACAACTTTTAAATGAGAAAATATGTCAAAAATCTACCTTTCCAATCACACTCCGGCGTGCTGTTTTTGAAATTTTGATAAAATCACTAAAAAAAAAATAACTCCATGCATTTTAAAACTATCTACTCAGGACGTAATCATTGCACACATTCGTAAATGTACTCGTAAATCTCTTCACAAATATATTGGGATCATCATCAGCCTATATTGTTCCCACTGCAGGGACTCAGGCCTCCTCTCTAGGAGAGGGATGGGCTATATTCAACGTAAGGCTGCGTAGAAAATAATTTTAGGTATCCGTGAGGCGCAGAGGGCAAGCCTGCCTACTATTCTCAAATCAGTGCTACTCCTGAAAGTCAGAATCAACAGTGGCGACCACCAGAAAACCGCAGAGACAACGAAGCTCGATGAAGTCCCAGAGCTAGTGGGTAGTTGACAAAAAAAAATGTAATTAGTCCGACAGATAGATTTCCAAAAAATATTGGACATGTTTTTTTTCTTTTTTTCACGTGAACAATAAATGAAGACGATCGCCACGTCACAGTTTGGAACATTTTTTACCAGAAAGGGACGTCACCAGGCCCCACTCACGATCTTTGACACTTTTTATTTTCGTCAATTTTTATTAATTTGATTAAACAAAAAACACGTATATAATATTTTTCGATAATCTAACAGACTGACTAAACAGAATCATATTTTTTTTTTTGGTCAGTCAACTACCCTATTTAACTGTCTTGGATCCCGCAACGAAATGAATCAGAAAATATTAGTGGAGGAGTAGGAAAAACATAATTTCCACTTACCTCAAGCAGAAGACAACAGATTAAGGCCAATAGGCACACAAGGGGCTGCGGGTTGTTCGCAAGAGATACAGGGCTCGACATGAAGGGCTAAGAAGGAACCTGGGTGGTTTTTAGTCAGTAGAAGTCTGACACTCCCTTTCGCTCTGCCCAAGAGCGGGAGGGGTTATTCGATGATTTTCCACCCGCCAAATAAAATAAAAAAGGGCCATATACAACTGGGAAAATCCAGGTTGCCTACCACCACGGATAATTAATATCATCATTAATATTAATGAGGTCCTAAGTTGTGAGCCGCCATAAAGTTTGACGATTACTATAACTAACATTTATGGCACCGAAAGTGCGTAAAGCGTACTACTTTCTGACACTATGTATACTCCGCGCCACGAGAAGCTATATTTTTTGTAAACAAAGATTTTCTTTTGTTTGTTTGTTGTTGATTGATTTGTCGCTACACTCGCTACGTAATTTTGTAGAAGTTCTTTGTTTACAAAAATTATAACTTCTCGTGACGTGGAGTATACCTAAACGTCTTCAGTCGGTCAACTTATTTACGTTTCCATGGAAAATGTTGCAGCAACGGCCACCGACAACAACCACGACACCTTTAGGTGTCGTGGGATGGAACTGGGTGCAGTTTGTAAGATCAATTGGACTAGAGCTGCCCCAAAATATTAATAAAATTTGGGGCAGCTCTAGTTCAACTTTGCTCTAGTGACGCTTTTTTATGCAAGCTTGGCTTGCCCTAAGCTACTGCTCTTCATGATGTTCTTGTGTTTCGGAACAATCTGATGGCCGTTTTGTTGGCCTCTAGGCACGTCACTGATTTGCTTGTACATTTTGTTTTTCTTATCTCAATATTTGATTACATAAAACATTGTGAAGCTGACCAAAAACCTAATTTTTTAAACGATTACCACGTATTCAATAGATCATTCTGAGCCCCTCACATAAATCAGTTTTATTTTTTAAATCGGGTGTTCCAAAAATTTTGACCGTGTAGGTATTGCACTTTTGTAGGAAACAGCTGGGTTTTAATAACTGATGAAAAATTTCTATATGGGGGGAGTTCAGAATGATGATTTTTTTAAATTTATATTTTGTTGTGGTCAGGATTTGCTTCAATTTGGATCAAAGTTTTAGTTACATTTTATACATTTTTAACAGTTATTTGGCGTGAACAACAAAAAAAACACAAAACTCAATTTAATATTTTTTTATTAACTTTAAAATATTAAATAATGCAAAATACATACAAAAGTAATACAACAGTATTTTTTTTTATTATTACATTTTAAATGCAACTACAAACATTGAGAGGCTACTGCAATCGTACATAAAGTTGTAATCAAAAATATTAATTTATTTAGCAGCAAAAAGGGTGCTTGACTAAACATGGTGGACCCTTTACGAATCCGTTAAAAAAGCATTATGTAGAGACACTAGCACACCAAGGTACTACCAACTGTCAAATTTCTTGAATAGAGTTTCAACTTTACCGCCAAAGCATTAGTATTTGACCACCTGTCAAAAATTCACAAAAATGTAAAGTTGTTTCAAAGAAATCAGTTAAAACTAAGCTATTTTTTTTTCGATTCTATTCATTTTTTCACACATCGTGTTATTTCTATTAGTTGTTTGACATAACATGTCATTTTCGTGAATTTTCAACAGTAGTCAAATACCCTATTTCAAAGTTTCGGGTGCTAGCACTGTACAGTGTACAAGCTTACATTCAAATGTTTTGCCAACTTGAAAATGATACCACAATAGTCGTGTGAGTTAAATATTTTTTACTGAAAATAGACTTTTCTTTAATTAAAAAAATATTTGTCAAACACCCCATTTTTTAAGATTTTTTTCAGTCAAAAATCAAGCTATCAGTCAGAAAAAAAAACAAAATTTAGAAATAATACCAAATCGTTTTTTTTATTACTAAATGCGAAGCCTAAATGCGTTTTAACAGGAATACACGTTTCTACTATCATTTAATTTTTTATGTTGATCATTATTTTTTACACATTTATGTACGAAATAATAACAATAATTATAGATTATCAGAAGAAGAAAAAAACATAATATCCTAAAATCCAAAATGGAGAAGAGGTGTCGCATTGATTTGACATTTGTAGGAGAGAACTGTCAAATTAGTTCCACGTAGATGGCGCTGCTTGTTTCATTCATTCATTCATTCAGCTGCCATGGGGTTGTTTAAAATTTTGGCGTTTCGAGTTTTGTCTGAACGCCGATTGGTCGCTTTTCATTCAAGATGGCTTTTATAAATGAGAAACACTGTTTTTTTTTCAATATTTACAAATGACAACATGCATGGCTGGTATTGCGTTTGGTTGAGCCTGGGTGTTGATTTGTTCTATTTTTTTTTTATTTTAACATCTGTTAGTATGTTTTTTCAGTATTTAATGCTGTAGCTGTTCATTAATCAGTTAAACATTACTTAAATATTTGTTTGTAACAGCCACTTGAAAAGAATTATTGCAAGGAACCAAGTTAGATGAAATAAGGCATTTTCGATGCTCTAATTCATCCAGGTTGAGGCATTTCTGATAGGTTTTGAACTCGCTGGATAAATTACTAAAAAATGGTCCCAACATTGAGATTTTTCACAAAACCAATGGTACACCTCTAAATAAAAGAAATTTTTGGCTTCAATGGACATTTGACTTATTATCTAGTAAGTAAGATTTCGAAACGCTGTCTGTCTCTGCCTGAATAAACTTGAGGAACGTTTTAACATGATTAAAGATTTACTTGTATTAAAATATAAAAAAGGGTAAAATGTAAAAAAAAATATTAAAACTAATAAACGAGCCTAAAGGTACAATTTTGAAGGCGAGTGCAAAAGGAAATGAATCGGGACGCAATCTCCGGAATTGTATGTTTAAGCGACAAAATTATATTTTGACATTACAAGAAAACGAGTTTTTTTTTTCGAAACGACAAAGTACAATTGTGCGCGCATAGACAGACAGCAAAAAAAATAGCTACAAGTATAAAATGCAATTAATTTTCAAAAAAAACAATTAATAAAAAGTATTTAAAATACCCTTTCCTGAGTACAAAAAAAAAATATGATTAAAAAAACAGTGATTGTAAAACATTTTTTTTAAATTAGATATTACAACACGGCAAGCTATAATTATAAGAAATTGTGAAATAAATAACCGAATTTAAAGGAAAATCTTATAAAAAAAACTGTAAAATAAACATCATTATAAGTTTCAACTGACTGTCCTACAAAAAAATATACAAATACATGTAGGAGATTCGTAAATGCCTTGGATCATAATTGCTACGTCTAAAGACTTGTTTTTTCACTCCGAGGTCGGGATAAAATTCGGATTTATTGTGCCCGGTTAGCGTCAATAGGATCGCACTAAAATAAATGGGATTTAAACTAACTGGCAAAATTTGAGTGTACAGTTACGAGCTATAACATGTAGCAATCTTTAAAAAGTGATTTTCTCCTAATCTCTTGATTATAATTGTATGTATTTACGAACACACTATGTTTGTACCCAGACAATAGGGATGTATACTGACTAAATAAAATATGATTCTGATTAGTCCCTCTGTTAGACTATCGAAAAATATTGGATAAGTATTTTTTGTTTTATCAAATCAATAAACATTGACGAAGATAAAACGCGTCAAAGATTTAAGTTGGGAGTTTGACGTCACTCACCGGTAAAAAAAATATCCTACTTATGTCTTGGAATATGACGTCACACGAGTTTTCTAAGCACTGTATCGTCTTCATTGTTTGTTTACGTGAAAAAAGAAAAAATACGTGTCCAATATTTTTTGGAAATCTATCTGACGGACTAATTAGATTTTTTAGTTAACTACCCTATTATGAAATAGATATTTATTCATAGTTGCATTAGTTGTTCCACGAGAAAATCACTCTAGATTCTTTTTAAGTGTAAACACATTAGTGATCGTAACTGTACTTAATAGAGGTACACTTTTCCTAACACTTCGAGGATTACAAATGTGATGTTATCATGTGAGATTCGTGTAATAGCAAAAAAAATCCTTTAAATTCGGTTTGTAATAAAAAAAACCATAAATTAGATTAATTTTTAAAATGTTTTTAGTGCCATCTGGAGTCTTACAAGTTTTTTTTTTTATAATTTTATTAATAAGGTTTCCATCATTTTCTTCTTATTTTACAAGGCACCTGAAATAGAAAATAATATTGATTATTACATATTTACCTAAAAAAAATGTGTAAAATATTTTCATACAAAATCCTTTTAAAATATTTTACGCTAATTTCAAAAACACTCAACAAATGTCTTCTCATTTATTTATTTAATTTTTCGAAAATACACATCTCGCTTTGATCGTCGCAGAATCCGAAAAGATAATACAAGAAACCCAGAAATTGTTTGCGCTCCGGTAACCTTCGTTTCTCTGAATACGGGTGAATGTAGCGCCTCACGGTAACATGTACGGAAATTCGACTGAGTATGCAAACCATGGTAAAAACAAAATACGGCCGAATACATAACCTCCTCTTATTTAAAAACTCGGTTAAAAATGGGCAAGAATTTCCATAGTTGTAACATATTTATTACACCCCGCGCCACGAGACGCTATAATTTTTGTAAACAAAAAACTTCTACTAAGTACAAGGGAAGTGAAAATAACACTTTTTAGGGCATATTGCCAATCCTTTTACTCGAGTGGCCTGTGGGTTCGGTATACGCAACGAGCCTACAACGTCCTACGCGTTCAGTATAATAATGCTTTCAGAATGCTGTTGGGGTTGCCACGCTATTGTAGTGCGTCTCAAATGTTCGCAGACGCGCGCGTTGACGGTTTCCACGCTATAATGCGGAAGAAAGTGGCGTCGTTATTCCAAAGACTGCGCGGTAGCACCAACAGCATTTTGCAAATGATTGCATCCCGTTACGACTGTCCCATACAGGCTCACTGGGTGGGAATCGTCACGGGAAGATTGTGATGTTGTGTACCTACTAACATAGATCGTAAGAAAATTGTTACTAACACTTATATTTATATTTACCTACTAACATAGATCTTAAGAAAATTGTTACTAACACATATATGGATTCTGTCCGAAATAAATGGTTAATAATAATAAGTTACGTAGCGACAATTCAATCAACAACCAATAATTTCAAATTCGATTTGATTGTGATTAAAGCGCTGTCGTCTATTGTTTTATGGAACGCGTCAGAATATTAGATGACAGCGCTTTATGTCGCTAAAATATAACCCGACCAAGTGAAATTGATCGTTAGTTTCGTATTACACGTATGTTACTTTCAAGTGATTGAATTTGTAATTATTTGTTGTTGATTGAATTGTCGCTACGTAACTTAGTAGAACTTCTTTGTTTACAAAATTATAGCTTCTTTCTTCTCGTGGTGCTGAGTATAGATCTTTTCATCGCGCATTCTTATTTCCAAGAAACGATGGTATTGAAGTACAAAGTTATTCAGGGTAATCTATATTTATTTTAATATTTGATGATAATTGATAAGCTTCTAAACTATTGTTTTTTTTTTTATTCTAGTGAAGCCTAAAATGATTGAACTCTAATTGCCAATTAGCACGATCAACTATATTAGGAGGCATCCGTTAATTACGTGAGATGTTTAGGGTGAGGGGGGGACGAATCTCACGAGGGGGAGAGGGGGGATTCTCGGTTATTTTCACTTTAAATTATGTAAAACTGCTAGGAAACTGGGTTTAATTAAGTAAAGTAAAGGAGGGAGTCAAGTCTCTCACGACATCCTATCAATAGGGAAGGAAGGGGAGTCGAAAAATCGCCATAAATTCCTCACGTAATTAATGGACGCCCCCTAACTAGTTAAGGATCTAATCTTCGAAATTACAGTACTATTATAAACCGCAAATTACTTGGCTCATGTCCTGGAAAGCTTTCAAGTTTTAGCATCCATTTAAACCATAACATAAATGAATATGAATAATCAAGTGAGTTGTCTTTATTGAGAATAAAGTTTCTTTAAATCGAAATATTTGAGCTAGATGCACACCATATTTGTACGCCTCTTGGCATAACATAGCGCTCTGTTCACCAAACTCAATATCTGTATCTCTATACCTGTGTTAACAAATAAAAGTGAATTGATTTAAAAAAAAATGACGCCTTTTTCCCAAGGGGCCAACCCTCATGGGAAAAGTGCGTCATTTTATGTCGATATTTCCAGAAAATGAGCCGAAAGTAAATTATAAAAATAATTAAATGAATATATACCTGTATTTTTTCTCGCCGATATTGAAAGCAAGTCAGTAGTAGCCTGAAGCAAAGGAAATATTATAAAAATAAATTTTAGCATTGGCAACTTAAACATACACAATTTCGACTAAACGATTCTAAATTATACTAAAAGCAAATACAGCGACCATATAATTATAATATATTTAATAGTTTTGCATTTATAATTGTGTTGTGAAAGAATTTCGAAAAATCTCAACTGTGATTTTATTTTGAAAGATCAGCTATACATATAAACATATTGTTGTTTTCATAATGTGTGTAAAAATACTTTTAACCAAGCCGAAAGAACATGTGAACGCATCGTGGAAAACATTAAATTGCAACCTTCAGTTAATCCATTCATGCTACTGGCGCATCTACATCTAAACAACAAGATTCACCGTCACATTTTCCTCAAAATGAGCCAGTTCCGGACATTATTACAAACACGCAGAATATAAAATCTACAGCAATCTATATTCCTATTAAAACTGTAAGTATAAATTTTCATAATTGTGAAAATGTCTCAAGTGTAAGTATAAGTTTTTGGTTGTGTTATTATTAGGTACTATTGAATTTCAATCAAGTTGTTACTCTATGTTTTATTAAATAATAATATTACAATAAAATATGAGGCGCCTTTTATTTTCTCATAGAGGGTGATGCGCAAAATGTATTTTTGGCTCGGGCGACGTACTTTGAATCCCTCGCTACGTTCAGAATTCTACTAAAGAATCCCTCGCTACGCTCAGGATTAAAAAAAGCGCCCTCGCCGTAAAACTAGTATTTTGCTCCCTTATGATACAATGTAATGTTGCGTTACTTAGTTTTGTTACAGACTGCTTGGTTGACGGCTTCGAGAAAGGTCAGTTTACACCCTGTATAGTGTAATTTCATGATCAAAAGTTTCGTTCGTTTTTTATATACATTTCACATTTATGCAATATACATATTATTATGCAGTTATATACATAACACCAATGAAGTGTAATTTTTGAATGTTTAATACATTTTTAAATAATGTAGAGACGATCCAATATAAAACCTAGCTTTTCAGAACTCATTAGACTCCCCCGTAATGGATATTCAACATAACTGACGAAATTTGGATGTACAGTCAGCGGCACAAATATGTATACACTTAGAACGTTTAGAAACAATTTTCGCCTACAATATTGATTTCATTTTCATGTTACGTAACGAAACTAATATTTTGAAACCCATATTATCATAAAGTAGGTCATATCTCAAAGTTGCAATCGTTATTTCACGAGAAAATCGCGTTTAAACTTTGCCAAGTGTTTATACAGAATGGTGCCGACAATACGACAATAAATGAAACAACTGGTAGTTCTAGTTCATAGGAACATTTTTAAACTATCAAATAAATCCTAACACCGTCGTGGTGCCGACGATACGACAATAAACTACCTAAATGTCTTTGCCAAATTCGTTTGTTACATTTTATTTCCACACGTTAATCGGTGCAAATTATTTCTAAGGTTAGTAAACCAATATTTGTTTGTAAATTGTAATGTATTTCGTTTACAGTTTTATGCTACTTAGTTTTATTGTTTTTTTTTTTATTTTGGTGTATTTGATAGTTTAAAAATGTTCCTATGCACTAGAACTACCAGTGGTTTCATTTATTGTCGTATTGTCGGCACCAGCCTGTATATTATTGCTCGCGACTGTACTATAGGTACTACTTTAGTATTCTCGATCTCTTTGTATGTACCAGTATATTATATGCGTTTAATTTTGACCTTGTAACGAATATGTGGCGGTCACTTCAAAGACAGAAGCCAGATCGAAGTGAACCTTGACCCTTATGGTTAGTCTAGCGTAGAGATGGGATTTTACCCGGAAAATACCCAAATGTGGGTAAAAATAGGGTAAAAACCCGGGGAAAATACCCGAATGGGTAAATATTCGGGTATTTTCATTTTTAGCATATGTAACATCTAAGTAATGTGTAGATACATGTATATATCAAGTAGTACGTACTATTTAAGTACTATTACTACTAGTTCGAGCTAATCTAACTTTGTTTATTTTCGTAATTCATCAATACGTTATATATACTCCATGCTATCTAATTAAATAAAATGAAATTTAAAAAAACCTGTCTATTTGTGTGTGTTCATCCGCTCTTAGCGACATGTGACCCCGGTACGTACGCGGGTAGGGGGGCGGGGAAGCAGGTAGTAGTAGTGGCGTACGCGTTGGTGATCTATCTATCTCACACGTTGTTTTGGCTTCGTACTGTGCGCACTTGTGTTAATTTGTTGGTTTAATTGACGACTTGGATTTTGTTTTGTGGACTTTTGATTGCCTAGTGATTAAATACGTGATTTACTTTGGATTGACAACTAATAATATATTTAATGATCATGACAGTAGTGACAGTGACTAAAAATGGTTAAAATTCCATTATGAACCGTAGTTTAATAAGGCGGAGGGGCGGGGGCGGGAATGGGAGGAGGGCTAAAACCCCCAGTACCACCCCCACCTACCGAAACCCCATGGTTATGCAGATATCCATGGTTAAAGTTTTGAGGTTAGAATAGCGCTAAAACGCGAACCGGGTAAAAATTTTGTATCGTTTAACAGCGGAAGGGTGAGGGGGGTGCCCTCTGTGCCCTGACATCACTCCCACGTAAAGGGGACGCACCGTTCTTGAGAAAAACAAATGATTGGAAACTAACCCGTGCAGGGATGGCGGGGTCTATTCGCTCGCTTCACTCGTTCACTCGACCCCGTCATCCCCTTCTAACCTAACCTGTCCGTGTCGGGGTGCCCCGAAGTCCCGAGCTCGCTTCGCTCGCTCTTGCATCCAAGTTTTCTTAGTAGCGGGTTCGCAGGGTATGTCGGGGTCTCAGATCGCTCGCTTCGTTCGCTCACTGGACCCCGACCTACGAAACTAACCACCCCGTTCGTTATTTTTAGTGTAAGAATGGCAATGTAATTGCATAATACAGCAACAATTATTATTCACACTCTTAATGCATTCAAAAATCTATACTAATATTATAAAGCTGAAGAGTTTGTTTGTTTGTTTGTTTGTTTGTTTGTTTGAACGCGGTAAACTCAGGGACTACTGGTTGGAATAGAAAAACTCTTATTGTGTTGGATAGTCCATTTATCGAGGAAGGCTTTAGGCTATATAACATCACGCTAAGACCAATAGGAGCGGAGCATAAATGAAAAATGTTGCAAAAACGGGAAAAGATATTCCTTTTTGAGAGCTTCCGTTGCGTGCGCTGCGAAAACGGTTTAAGTTACGCAAATATCATGTATGAAAGAATTGTTCCTCTTTAAATGTTCTAAAAAAAAGGCCGCAACAGCATATGTCTATCTTTTAAGATTGACTCACTGTAACCATTTTTTAATATTAAAATTTTAGATTAAAAAGAAAGATATTTTGCAATGCTTATTTAACCCATATGATATTAATCTATATCTAAATAAATATGTTTGTTAGCACGGAAATTTAATATAGAATATTTGTGCCCTTTACTCTATACAGTTTAAACAATTATCTTAGAAGATATCACAATATCAAAATATCCGCGCGAATTACGCACGCGGCAGTCATTCGGTCCGGTGCGGTAGGTAAGTGCGGATTCTGGCCTCCGGGGGCTCCGGAGAAATTCAAATTCAAAATATTTACTGCACCATAATGTGTACAAGGTGTTACTGTATATTTAACAGTAAGAGATACCTATAGTAATTGTCACTTTAATAATATAATCGAAACCAATCTAAACTAATAGGTATTATAAAGAGGAAAGGTAAAATTTTTTGTTTGATACGAGTACGATTAAACTCAATTTAATAAATGTTGAATAGTCGGTTTATCGAGAAAGGCTAAAAGCTATATTGTGTGACGCAGACGTAGTTGCGTGGGTCAGCTAGTATATAATAAAAATAAAATTAGATTTTATTAAAAAACACGACAAAAAATTACTAAACTTCACTTTTTCCAATAACCAAACGTGAAATGTAAACGTTGACGTCTACAATGTCAATTCGTCCAACCTACAAATTTACAAATGGCGTGTTATTGTCCAATTTGTATGGAAAGTTGGAAACTTTAAACAATTATATCTTGTAAACCGTGAATTTTTGTGACTTGACAATTTGCAAAAAGCTTTCTATTTATGAGTAGGTACTATCTAAGTACAAAAAAAATATAAACTTCCTAATCTTCGGTTCTTAATGGAAATTCTATCCCTAAAAATATTCAATTGTAAAAAAACACTTTTGCAACTATTATAAAGTGTAATAAATAATTGTTGGTAAGTATCTCTCGTTGTTTTATTTTTTTTTGGTCAAAGATTCTCAAAAGTTTTAAAAGACGTTCTTTCTGCAAATAAGTAACATTCCATCACAATGCGCAGAAAAAACTTATGATTAAAAAAGTGAAAAACACAAAAAAACGAAAAACAGAAAAAAGTGAAAAATAAAGTTCACAAGAAAAAGCAGCTTCCGAAGTCTGTGACATTTTGTTTGTTTGATATCGTTTTTTTTTGCCACCGACTTCAGAAGCTGCTTTTTCCTGTGATCTTTATTTTTCACTTTTTTCTGTTTTTCGTTTTTTTTTGTGTTTTTGAAGTCGGTTTTTTTTTGCACTTTTTTGGAAAAAAAAACCGACTTCAAAAACTTTTTTTATTTACAATTTTTAGTTGTAATATCCTATACAAATATTTACTATGCATTTAACATTATACCAAGAACCCCAACCCTTAACCTTCAAGATTCGATTTCCACTCCTAACCATTGAGGAGTTATACCTTCGATCATCAACTCATCAACATGAAGTGATGACTGCTAGATGCAAATACTTAAAAAACTTTTAAAAAAGCACGAAACACGTAATACATGCCTATACAATTTGAGGGTTGCCCTCGATTTCCCTGGGATCCCATCATCAGATCCTGATTTGGTGACAATGGGACTACCTCGGGAGTATACCTTTTCGAACACAAAAAGAATTTTGTAAATCGGTTGATTAATGACGGAGATACGCGATAACAAAAATACAAAAAAAAAACACAAACAGACGAATTGAGAACCTCCACCTTTTTGGAAGTCGGTTAGAAACAAAAAGACGACTTTTTCCTGTTATAATAAACTGCTGGTTTTATTTTAGTTCCTGAATCAGCCTACACATTTTGACGTTTCGAACAACAAGCAACAGCTAGTGCCCTATATACGCTGGCGCAAAGTACCTATTTTTCGCAGCATTTGTTCTTAAAATAAATTAAAAATGTATTTTTTTTTTAAGATCGTGATAATTACGTTAAATAATGAAAATACCCGTCTATTGGGTATTTACCCACATAAATACCCGGTTTTTACCCAAACGGGTAAAAACCTGGGTATTTACCCGTTGGGTTTTTTCCCACTGCCCATCTCTAGTCTAGCGTGATATACATAGTCTGAAAGTAATTTAGTCAGTAAAGGCAGTATTTTCTAGCCTAAAATATTCAAGCATAACCATTGATATAAAAACTAAAGATACGGTCGTCCGAACATTTGCTCGACGCGTTCGCCATACAGAGAATCGGTGTAGTCTGCTCGTTAACGTAACCTTGTATAAGCGACGTGGTATTTTCGAGGTATAAAGAACGTAAATAAAGCTTTTAATAAAATTTACGACCGCACCCGAAGAGAGCCGATCGTGGACTAGTTCACTTCGGCTTAGGAAAGACCGTTTTAGGACCAAGTTCGAGGCGTCATATCATCGTAACATGCGGTCCGCCCAGTCCTTACGCAGTAATATTTTCATCCCATTGGAATATTCATCGAGTATAATTGACATAGGATATTTTTCATCCCACTAACACATTCCTAGAGTATAATTTCCATAGGATATTTTTCATCCCTTAAGAAAATTCCTAGAGTATTATTTCTGACACTAACGCAGGCGAATCTTGCCCGATAGGCTAGTCTAGGGTAATGCAGGGTAGAAGGGAGGCCGACGCTAAAACGGTTACCACGTATTCGGTTCATCTTTCTGAATGCACCCCGAACCCCATACAAAATAAAAAACATCGCTAATTAAATAAAATCTGCTGGTTGCTGGACGGTCAAAACGTTACAAACAGTTTTTATTTGAATTTTTAAATAGGGTGACTAGTAATTGGTGACCGATACTTAAACATGTGATTGTACTCATGAAAACAAAAAACTTTTACTATGGGAAAAATCCTAAAATCGCAAAAAAAAAAAAAAAACCGTTTTTCAGTATATTTTGAGGCGAACCATCGGTTTTTTCTAATTACCATCACTCTTTATATGTTAGGCTTCAGAATAATGTATTAAAGACGTATAATCCCAGTCCGCCGCTTCGTCCTACATAGGTCGAAAGTTATCCCATGAAAAATTAACCAAGGCTTAGTAATTTAGAAGAAATACTTGTCATAATAAGTTAGTAAATAGTGTTAAATTGTTAATAATATTGCCAGAATGATATATACATAATTATTAGTTCCGATATAGACACTGAATACCGTTAGAAGCTATAGTTCACATGGCGACACATCAAGCTATACGTTTCCAGTTCAACGAGCGAGTATGGACTTTTATAATCTTTGTAAAGAGTTCTCATTTTACCGATTTACTACCAAAATACAACGCAAGCACTACAAGCACTCTGCTGAATTCTAACTTTTTTTAAAGCTTGTTGGTCTATACTGCATTCTTTTTAGGGTTTCGTACCCAAAGGGTAAAAACGGGACCCTATTACTCAGACTTCGCTGTCTGTCCGTTCGTCTGTCACCAGGCTGTATCTCAAGAACCGCGATAGCTAGACATTTGAAATTTTCACAAATTATGTATTTATGTTGCCGCTACAACAACGAATACTAAAAACAAAATAAAATAAATATCTAAGGGGGGCTCCCATACAACGAACGCGATTTTTATAAATTAACTAGCGAACCTGGCAGAAGTCGTCCTGCCCAGACAGCAGCGCCACCTACCGGGTCCAATTGTGTTTTCAAACCATCCAAGAACCCATTGAAATATCCCCAGAAAGTTTCATCCAAATCGGTCCCGTCGTTTAGGAGTTCAGTGACATACATACGTACAGTAGAATTATATATATATATAAAGTATTCTCCTAATTTATTTATATTTGTACTCTACCACAGTGCTTTCCTATTTGACCCTAAGGTTGACTGGTAGAGAATGCCTTGTGGCATTAAGTCCGCCTATGTACCACGTTTGTGCATGAAGTTTAAATAAATAAATAAATAAAGATAACATATAATTCCCATAAAATGAGAGATCCTCATAAACTGGTTTTGTATAGTAGATCGGTCCTCATGCATACTTATACAACCATGCATAATATACAGGTTGGTGCCGACAATACGACAATAAATGAAACCGCTGGTAGTTCTAGTTCATAGGAACATTATTAAAATATCAAATAAATAGCAACTACAAATTTTTTTTTTGAAAAAAATCAATAAAACTAAATAGCATAAAACTGTAAACGAAATACATTACAATTTACAAACAAATATTGGTTTACTAACCTTAGGAATAATTTGCACAGATTAACGTGTGGAAATAAAATGTAACAAACGAATTTGGCAAAGACATTTAGGTAGTTTATTGTCGTAACGTCGGCACCACAACGGTGTTAAGATTTATTTGATAGTTTAATAATGTTCCTATGAGCTAGAACTACCAGTGGTTTCATTTATTGTCGTATGGTCGGCGCCACCCTGTATAGTATTTTTTACGCAAAATCCCGTATTAGTTCAATAGGTACAGACATATATATCGACTGACACACAGAACAAACACGTTTAATTCAAAGCCAACACGATATATAGGGTGTAAAAGTACCCTTAACGCAAACCAAAGGCACTTGTTCTCCCCACCACTGCGATATTTTTTTTTGTTTTTGACCATACCTGGGAACCTTATAGTTACGGAGATATTGGAAGTCGAACTTTTTTAATTCCTTATTTTTTTTTTTTTTAAAAAAAAACGTTGCCCCACACTAGGAATTTCTCCTGTATCGTGGGTGCGTTCACAAACATATAAAGTCACATACACAAATACCCAGACCCGAAACAACTATCTGCAGGCCATACAAATATTTGTTCCGTGCGGGGATCGAATCCACGACACGCGGCGCAGCAGTCCAATCGCTTAGCCACTGCGCCAACCATATCGTCAATATTGTAACTTTACTTGTGATACCTTGACAAGCCTTGTACTATTCAATGTATTCATCAGCACAATGTTTTAAGTGCGTTACATTGAGTCCTACCGTAAATCGTGATTTTTTAACCAAAAAAAAATGTGGTTTCCCAGCAATAATATTAGCGTAGAGTTAGTCAGTTTAATGTACAGAATGCTTGGTTAACGGTTTCGTGCAGGGTACGTTTACACCTTGTATAAAGATAATTACAATAAAATAAATATATAATTATACTCATTATTTACAAAAAGGTATTACTTACCTTTAAGTATTTTGTACAAAAAAACACTCGCGTTTTTTCAAAAACGGGCATATTGAATATAAGCAAAAGAAAATACACTTTGACCGAAAAAAACTTTGTTATAATTTTAAAACAAAAATATAAAAAAATGTAATATTATATTTCTTATAATAAACGGTCAAAGCATTATTATAAACTTTTTTTTTAAACTGCAGTAAACACTGTTAAAATTTTAATTCGAAGCTAACTTTTAAATTATATTATTGAAGTCGTATTCACATCCTATAATAAGCACATTAATACATTATATAAGAAAGCTTATGAGCTAATTAATATACAGCTACATTATTAAATATATAAAATAATAAAAAAAAACATGCAGAATAAGCATGCTTAAAACCATAAAACATAAGGTTCAAAATACAGTAGAGAAGCGAATGGTACAATATATTTTATTCATTTTAATGTAATTTTATCTATAAACAAATAAGGTTTATATTCTTGTGACAAACTTACTGTCACTTGTTTATACAAATCTATACTAATATTATAAAGCTGAAGAGTTTGTCTGTCAGTTTGGTTGAACGCGCTAATCTCAGGAACTTCTGGTTGGATTTGAACAATTAGTTTTGTGTGGGATAGTCCATGTATCAAGCAAGGCTATAAGCTATATAACATCGCGCTACGACCAAAAGTGGTAGAGCATACATGAAAAATGTTGCAAAAAAGATAAAAAATAAAAATTATTGATAAGAATGATTATGATTATATCCCAAAAAAAATAAAACCGACTTCAAAAACACAAAAAAGTGAAAAATAAACTTCACAAGAAAAAGCAGATTCTGAAGTCGGTTTTATTTTTTGCAAAAAAGTTTTTTATTTTTCCATTTTTAGTTGTTCCCAAACAAATAATAGGTTTTATTTATCCCCAATAAATGGAACATTACAAAATATCTTACTGTCCAAATCTGGGTGTACACATCTGCGTACCCCCTCAGATCATACAGGCGTGATGTTACGTCATGATGTTGTATAAACAATAAACATCCCAGCGATTGCAGCAATCACGACAGATTTGCCGTCTATTTTTGAAGAGTTCTATTGTATATCTCCGAAGATCAGGATCAGATCTTCACCAAATTTAAATGGGACCACCTCAGGAGTATACTCTTTCAAATCAAAAAAGAATTTTGAGAATCGGTTCACAAATGAAGGAGAAATCAGGTAACAACCATAAAAAAAAAAAAATACATACACACGAACATATAACCTCCTCCTTTTTTGAAGTCGGTTAAAAATTCAAGAGATCGATGTTTCGTATTCCCCTTTATCACCCTCGAAATTAAAATTTTATATTATTACATTCGCTTCACTAAAGCTTGAAGTAGATAAAAAAACCTTATTTCAATATTAGTTTGATATATTAATCTTTATTAAGCCAAGTCAGTAAGCCAGTATTGGAAGGCGTTTGGAAGACGAAAATATATGAACAATATCCCAAATATACCATTACCTACATATGAACTAGAATCTACAAAAGTACCAAAAAAACAACCAAATTCTTTATTATTTTTTTTAACTTAATTTAAATCTGTTATATTATGCCTATAGTCACAGATATAGATATACCTATACAACGCAAGTATCACGATTCGTATAAAAAGTCAAAAAACAAGCGTATTTTTTGACTACGTGAAGAAGCTCGTGGCTTAATAAGAACTGCCACTCGAGTCGATCTTTAGGTAAAGCTGTGCTTGCCTAGGTCGGTCTGTGGATGGGTGACCGCCCGACATGCCGAGTTTCCTCCGTGCCTCGGAAAGCTTTAAGCTGTTGGTCCCGGCTGCCATATATAAACCTTTGGCAGTCGTTACAGGTAGTCAGTGACCTGAAATTCTGACATCGAGTCTTACCAAAGAGTATCGTATTACCTAGTATTAACTGGGTTGTGGAGGTCAGATAGGCAGTCGCTCCATGTAAAATACTGGTATTCAGCTGCGTCCGGTTAGACTGGAAGCCGACCCCAACATAGTTGGGAAAAGGCTAGGCAGATGATGATGACCATTTTTTGACTACGTACTATGACGTCATGAGCAGTATTTAGTTACTATAGGAAATAGACTACATTTTTTGTTCTTTAAATGTCTAGAATGGACTGTGTAAAGAATTATATGGCAAGAATGAAGGTTTCTCATGAGATGCCGAATAACAGAGAAATATGGAAAAAGAAAACTTGCTGCGCCGACCCCATAATGAATAGGAATGTTTCCTAACAAAAATTATGATTCTGTTTACTCCGTCAGTTAGATTATCGCAAAAAATTGGATACGTGTTTTTTGTTTTATAAAATTAAATAAAAATGAACGAAAATAGTGACGTCACTTTCTGGTAAAATTTTACCAAACTGTGACGTTACACGACTTTTCGAAGCACTGTATCGTCTTCATTTTTTGTTTACGTGAAAAAAGAAAAAATATGTGGACAATATTCTTTGAAAATCTATCTGACGGACTAATTAGATTTTTTTTGGCAACTACCCTATTATGATAAGGGGAAGAGAATGATGATGAAATGTCTAGAGTTAAGTTCTTGAGTTGTAACGTTGTTGTATTAAACAAATTAACTTGCTGCGACAGTAACCTCATCACAAAGTCGCTGTCGCTGTCTGTCCGTCCCTATGTATGCTTAAATCTTTAAAACTACGCAACGGAGTTTGAAGCGGTTTTTTTTAATAGATAGAGTGATTCAAGAGGAAGGTTTTAGTATATAATTTGACCGACATCCACGCTGGTGAAGCCGCGGGCATCAGCTAGTTAAGCATAAATACTAAACCCGGACACGCGAAGTAGGTGCTCTTGCGTTATCTAAGTATACCTATATCTGTGTCTGTATGTTTCTCAATAACCCATGTTCATGTACACCCATCACTGCTCTATATAACCCATATGAGCCCACCAGAGCCCTATAAATATAACAATTGATTCCTACCTTGTCCGTAGCCGCCGGGGGCTCCGTAGGCCGGGGGCGGAGCTCCATACGAGCCATATGCAGGGGGTTCCGCCTGAAAGACATATTTTTTTTTAGGTTAGGTTTTAATTTTATAAAATACGAGCAGGATTATTGAATAGGTATCGGATATTCGCATGCATATTTACCTAAGTACGTTGTATGTTCCATAAATATGGAAGCGGCTATATTAAACGCCATTTATTTTCCCGGGATGGCAAAATTTCATTATAAATTAGTGTACTCAAAATAATAATGACAAGCAAGAAGAAAATAACAAGTAAAAAAAATGCTACAACTATTTGAATTTATTGCTGCTGAAAATTAAGACGAAATAGTAAACATAACTGGGCCTAATTCATGTTTTAAATGTCATGCCAATCATTCCGAAAAATAATGCGTTAAATTGTAAGCAGTATGGTACGGTTCACAATATTTTGGCAGATTACAATCTCGCGAGATAGATTATAATCTAACAGCATTTACAATTTTACGGTGACATATATACACATTATTGCGGAATAGGGATGTTTCCTGACTTAAAAAAAATATGATTCTAATTAGTCCGTCTGTTAGATTATCGAAGAATATTGGATACGTATTTTTTGTTTTATCAAATCAATAAAAATTGACGAATATAAAACGCGTCAAAGATTTGACTAGGAGTTTGTGACGTCACTCACCGGTAAAAAATGTCATACTAATGTCTTAGAATATGACGTCACACGAGTTATCAAATCACTGTTTCGTCTTCATTGTTTGTTTACGTGTAAAAAGAAAAAATACGTGTCCAATATTTTTTGGAAATCTATCTGACGGACTAATTAGATTTTTTTTGTTAACTACCCTATTCCAGAGGGTGAGACTTGGTATATTGTCCACTGTATAACTTGTGCTTATACCCAGACCCGTTACTTGGGACTGGACTATTAGCAATTTATGACTACTTTTGTTAGCTTGGGTCTTACCTGTTAAAACAAACGTATGTGTTAATGAATAAATAAATTATTGCTCGTGACTACATGACGCTGAAAGTGGACGTACCATATACATCTGTTTGTGACAATGCTGAAAGTGTACATACCTTACACACCTGTTCGTAGCAATGCTAAAAGTAGACGTACCATATATACCTAATGCTGAAAGTGTACGTACCATACACATCTGTTCGTAGCTATGCTAAAATTCGACGTACCATATACACGTGATGCTAAAGTTGGACGTACCAATACATCTAATGCTGAAAATGCACGTACCATACACATCTGTTTGTAGCTATGCTAAAATTGGACGTACTATATACACGTAATGCTAAAGGTGGACGTAGCATATACACCTAATGCTGAAAATGCACGTTTTTTTTTTTTTTTTTTTTTCCTCTTCTTATCTGCTATCAGTCATCACTGACTATGATCAGGTGTGTGGAAGGATACATCACTTTTTTACAGAATGAGGACCAGTGTCCAAATTCTGCTTAATCAGGTAGCACAATATCAGCTTTCTTGAGTCTCTTAGCATGATTTGGCATCAATAGTGATCGTGAAAGGGGATTAGGATGGTTGGTCAATCTATCTTTGTATTTGTCTAGATAGCGCTTCGCTTCTTCTAGAATTGTTGGAATTTCCAGGTATTCATGTATTTCTGAGTTGCGAGCATACCAGGGCGACGCTGCTAGGGCCCTCAGGATACTGTTTTGACTCCTTTGAATGCACATGATGTTAGATTTGCTTGCGGAAGACCATAATTGAATCCCATATGTCCATATAGGTTTTATGATAGAACAATAAACTTTAAGTTTGTTACTCAAGGTGAGTGATGATTGTCTGCCGAGTAACCAGAGCAAGTTCTTGAATCGGAAGTTGATTTCTGTTCTTTTTTTCTTTAAGTGATCCTTCCATGTCAACCTGCGATCCAAGTAGAATCCCAAGTACTTAACACATGGTGACTGTGGTAGAGTGTCCTGACCTAATTTGACCGGGGCGCAATTTCCATGTCTGAGTGCAAAGGTGATGTGATGCGACTTGGGTGCACTTGCCTTTATACGCCATTTGTTTAGCCAGTAATGGGTCCTGTCAAGTTGATTTTGCAGCATGCTGCTTGCTATGTTGGCATCATGATTACAGGCCAGGAATGCGGCATCATCAGCGTAGGTTGCTACAAAGACGTCAGGGCATTGAGGGAGGTCGCTAGTAAATATGTTATATAGAACCGGGCCCAGGACGGAGCCCTGGGGTACCCCTGCAAGGCACCTGGCGAGAGAGGATCTAGCGTCTCGTACCCTTACTTGAAATTGCCTATTACTAAGGTATGATTTCATCAGCAAGTAAAATGAATGAGGCAGGAGCAACTTTATCTTGCATAATAGTCCTTTATGCCATACTCGGTCAAAGGCTTGTTGAACATCCAGGAAGGCTGCCGAGCAATACTTCTTCTCTTCTAAGCATTGTCTAATGGTGCGGTAGACTCGGTGTACCTGTTCAACGGTAGAGTGCTGCTCGCGAAATCCGAATTGATGATCAGGTACTACTTGGTTTTCTTTAAGGTGAGGTTTCAGCCTGTTCAGGACGACCCTTTCCCATAACTTTGATAGTACTGGAGTAAGGCTAATAGGGCGGTACGACGAAACTTCTGTTTCCGGCTTTCCAGGCTTAGGGATCATTACAATTTGTGATATTTTCCATAGATCAGGGACATAAGAGGATCTGAGAGAGGCATTAATGAGGATAGTAAGGAAGACTACTCCCTTTCTTGGTAGCTCCTTAAGAATTTTCGGAGTAATCAAATCGAAACCGGGTGCCTTTTTGGAGTTCATCGTAGATATCAATCTAGACAGTTCCCGTGGGGATGTTGGTCGAAGTGGGGCACAAAGTTGCAGATCCTGGTTGAGGATGGCATCAATTTCAGGATCATCAGGAACTGCAGATTCGTTCGGCTTGAAGACATTGGCAAGGTGAGTGGCAAAAGCTTCTGACTTTTCCTGATCTGAGCGAGCCCATGAATTGTCGGATCTGATAGGGGGGAAGCGTTGCTGAGGTTGTGCTAAATTCTTAGTTGCTTTCCAAAGGGAGTGAGTTCCTATAGCTTCAGGGGTTATTCTCTCTAGCCTGAGTTGAAGGGCATCATTCTTAGATTTCGCAAGAAGGTGTTTCAGTTCCTTAATGGCACGGTTTAGACGGGTTTTATCCCGTTCATTATGTGATGACTGCCAAATTCTGCGAAGTCGTCTCTTCTCTGCGATTTTTTTTTCGGACTTCGGAGGGGGTAGGTCTACTATGCGCGGAATATTTTAACTCAGGGGTGCTGATCCACGCTGCCACTTGTAAAAGATTGGTGAAATACAAGCACGCGTCGTCTACGTCTTCAGGGGACTTCAGAGGTACGTTGAGATTAATGTTGTCTTCAAGGTACTCTCTAAAGTTATGCCAATCGGTTTTGCAGTTGTAGAGCATCTCAGAATTTGGGTTACATTTTGCAGTCGTGTTACTCAATCTTAATATGATTGGGGTGTGGTCTGAAGATCCGTCTAGGCTAGATTCTACCTGAGTGTTTTTGTGGCATATGTTTTTTGTGACAAAAAAGTCAAGGAGGTCAGGTATTTTGTTAACATCCGTAGGCCAGTATGTAGGTTCACCTGTGGACAGAGTTGACATGGTATTGGCAACGATACATTTTTTGAGTTCACGGCCCCTGGTAACGGTGAGTCTAGAACCCCAATCCGTATGTTTGGCGTTCCAGTCGCCACCTGCTATAAATCTGTTGCCTTGCTTCTTGAAGAACTCGGTAAACATTTCCTCGTTGATTTTGTGTCTTGGAGGGCAATATACCGCCGAAATGTTAATAAGGCCTGATCCATCTTCTACTCTTATAGCCGTGGATTGTAGGTGTTCCGTCACAAAAGGTTCCAGTAGGCAGTGTTTGATGGTGTTTTTTATTACGATAGCACTGCCTCCATGTGCTCGACCGTCTGGATGAGAGGTAAGGTACACGCAGAACCCTGGAATACGTATTTCACTTCTTACGGTTGTGTGTGATTCTGATATCAGGCATATATCGATCTTGTTTTCTTTTAGAAAAACTTCTAGCTCATTTGTGTTGGGTGCAATGCCATTGATGTTCCAGGATGCTATGAATAGGGAAGTCATTTTGTAAGTTTGGTGACGAGGCTGGTGATTAGGCTCACTAGGGAGCCTATTTGTTGGATTAAGAGATCCATCTTTTCACTCTGTTTCATTAGAATATGATGTAGTGTCTCATTCTGTTGATGGTGAGTTTGTGGCAGGTCATGGGTTGTATGTAGCGTTTGGTCCGGATAAAGCTTCTGCATACGATTTCTCATGCGTGTTTGTTGCGGCTCGTATGTTGAAAGTAGATGTAAGTGGAGCGGCCGAGGCGTTTGTAATAGTTTGGGTATACACCCTTTCTCGTGGAGTACGACTTTTGTTTCGCCGGGCTAAGATCTGTTTATAGACCTCGCAGCCTTTATAGTTGGCTGGGTGGTCACAAGAGCATAGTGCGCATGTGGCTGGTGTGGTTCTATCTTTCTTTGTGCATTCTGAAGTTTTGTGACCTTCTCCGCATTTGACACATCTGTGAGGCCTCATGCAATTGTTCTTAGAGTGACCATATTGTTGGCATCGCTGACACTGAACAATGCTTTTAGATTTGCGGGGGTCTTCTATTTTAACTTTTTGGTTGAAAATGTATTGGATGATTTTGACCTCGCGGTTGTGAATGCTTTGTTTGACATTCACAAAGAAGGTCGAGGTTGGTCTTTTGTCCGAGCCATAACGAGCATTAATTATCTCACCAACGATTTCATTGTTGGAGGCTTCGACTGCTTCCCTTATAGCTTGATGAGGGGTAGTGTGGTGCAGATCTTTGATAACAAAGCGGTAGCACTTCGCGTCTTTTGGTGTGAACGTATGCCCAATAAGACCGTTTTCTCTAATAATATCAATGGTTTTTTTATAGGCTTCTGTTGTGTTTATCATAACACGTATGCTGTTCTTGTTAACAATCCGGAATTTAAATTCAGGTGGGCTAATGACCGTCTCTATTAATTTGGTTAATTCCTTTAAATCTTCTATCCCATACAGTATGATCGGTGGAGGCTTACTAACTTGCTCTGGTTGGCCACTTTCGTACTCTGTCAGGTCGATGGCTAGGCCAGCAAACCTGTTTTCTGTCTGGGTTGAAGCAGGCGGAGGTGACAGCTCCGTGACCTTTCGTTTCTTAGATGATGGGACACGTTGCCATGCGGGGGGCTGCTTTTTTATGATTGGCATTTGGGAATCAGATGCAGTTTCGGCAGAATTGTTTAGTGTTGCGCCTGGATTCAGCATTATAGGAACAGTGGCTGTACTACATACTTTGGGCGTAGGCTCAGAGAGAGAGTTAGATCTCTGTCTTGTAAAAAGAGAAGGATGAAATATTTGTTGAGTCATGGTCTTTTTGCTGCTTGTGACGGTGGTTGTAGCATTTATTTGACCAGGAGACTGATGCTCCACTCCATGAAAATGCACGTACCATACACATCTGTTTGTAGCTATGCTAAAATTGGACGTACCATATACACCTAATGCTAAAAGTGGACGTACCATATACACCTAATGCTAAAAGTGGACATACCATACACATCTGTTTGTAGCTATGCTAAAATTGGACGTACCATATACACCTAATGCTAAAAGTGGACGTACCATATACACCTAATGCTAAAAGTGGACATACCATATACATCTAATGCTGAAAGTGTACGTACCATATACATCTGTTGCGGGGGAGGCTGGGCGCCCTCGAAGCCGATGAGCTGTATCATGACGTCACCATCCACAGTCAGGTGCGAGATCCTCTGGTACGGGATCCGATGAGAGAACTCGCAGAAGTGTCCGCCGTTTAACGCTATCTGGTGGGGATAAATGGAGAATCTTAAGTAAAATATTGCCTAAAGCGATTGGAAGGTTTTTATACAGGATGTAAATCAACCCATCACACAGCTGTTAACCAAGCATTCTGTACATCAAACTAAGTACCCCTACGCAAAATTTTTTACTGGGAAACGATTTCTTTTTTGGGGTCAAAAATCACATTTTACTGTAAAACGCAATGTAGCACTCTTAAAACATTGTGCTATTGGATGCTTTAAATAGTAAACGGGTCATGGAGGTAATTTAAGTAAAGTTATAACCTGAAAAACTAGTATTTACAAAAACAGCTGTGAAAAATTTGGAACTTTGACCCCCAATATCTCCGTAACTAGGGGGTTCCCAGGTATGGTCTTGAACAAAAAAATGATCGCAGTGGTGGGGAGAACAAGTGCCCTTTTTTTTTTTTCGGGGGTGGAAAATCATCAAATAACCCCTCCCGCTCTTGGGCAGAGCGAAAGGGAGTGTCAGACTTCTACTGACTAAAAACCACCCATGCTCCTTCTTAGCCCTTCATGTCGAGGCCGCGGTATCTGCGAACAACCCGCAGCCCCGACGGGCGTCGGCCTTTGAGGCGCGCGTGGAACACGAACGCGCCGTCGACACGGCCTGTCGTCGTCATAAGACGGACGGACGGCGAGTTTAAGAACTAGTGCCCTTACTTTGCGTTAAGGGTACTTTTACACCCTATATAGAGCTTGACCTGCCAACCATAGTCAGCCTATAATGTTCCCACTGCTGGGACTAGGCCTCCTCTCTATGAGAGGGAATGGGCTATAACTACGCGAGCCCATTGCAGGTTGGTAGATGTTACATGTCTTTAATTTTTTGGTTCTAAGACATGCCGGTTTCCTCACGATGTTTTCCTTCACCGTTTTTGAGAGCAGTGGTGATGAAATAAATTACACAAAGTAATGCTCCTGTATGGGTTCGTCGAACCCACGACTTACTGTTCGTAAGTCGGGTAAAATTAGTTATAACTTGTAATTTTTGGTTCTTCGACTAAAATTTGCAACAAAAAATGTTTTCAATTATTTTTGTGAGATCTATATATTCGTCAGATAAGGCTTGTGACAAGAGTTATAACTGCAACCCCACAGACTTGGATTTAACTGACCCCCCCTGATATCTAAAAAATAAAATTACAAATTCACGCTAAGCTCAAAAAAAAAAATTACATTTTAATGGACTATAAGATGAGGTGTCCCTGAAGTTTACCTAGAACCCGGTATTAATATTAGGATCTCAAAATAAAAAAAACCGTTCCTCACCTTCAAAGAATGAGGCTCACACAGAATAAGGGCTTCAAACGAGTCTCCCCTGTTCAGCGGCATGCCCCCGTTGGTTTCCTCCACCCCCCAGTTCATGGCGGTCAGATGGTTTCGTACCACGCACATCTCCACGAAACGAAAGTTAAGGTGGAGGGCGATGTCGTCCCGGGGATCCGTGTTGGGACCGCATTGGAAGTTTATGGCGAATCTGGGGAAGATAATACAAAAAAACTTGAGAGGTGTCAAGGAACACCCGGATGGAACGAAGTTATTGTTATTATTTTTTATTATGTAAAAAAAAAAAAAAATGTAGAAATGAAAAAATCTGGCTTGCTTTCTATAAGAGAGAGAGAGACAGACAGAGAAACATGCGACGCCGCACAGCTTACTATAGCAAAAAGTGTCGTGACAACTTTTCGTAAGAATTTTTTCCGTCTAGCCCCCTTTCACAAGGCGCGATAAGGAACTTCGTTCCAAAACTTCGTTCCAATATAACGTATTCCCCGAGGGTGGGGGGAGGCAGGTGTACGTACAAGGTGTAGGTAGACGAACCCCCCTTCACAAAGTTGTCAACTTACATTATGCTTAAATGACGCAAAATTGATGATGGATTTACACTGACCTGTAGAGCTATTGAGTATATTTTTAAATGTCAGTGGCTATCATAGTGTCCATCGATTAACTGTCAAATAAATAAATAATAAATAAAAATCTTTATTTATACAAAAACCTTCAACATTGCTTAAAAACTAGGTCACATGAATTTCAGTGTATTAAAGGTCATACAGATAGAGTAACCCTGACTCCCAAAATGGTTCCATTTTGTACCAAACCATAACCATTTGACAGTTAATCGATGGACACTATGATAGCCACTGACATTTAAAAAGATACGCAATAGCCCTGCTGTACGGGAGTGTGGAGATATTTTAAAGACATCAAAAACTGGTAATAGGGATGTTTACTGACTAAAAAAAATATGATTCTAATTAGTCCGTCTGTTAGATTATCGAAAAATATTGGATAAGTATTTTTTGTTTTATCAAATCAATAAAAATTGACTTCGTGCTTATATTTATAAAATTTATAAAATTTTATTATACGAATTTATACTTTTAAACAATAATATAAATTCGTGCTTACAATTATTATACAAATTTATAGTTTTAAACAAAACAATTTTAATTTTAACAAAACTAAATGAATATAACATAATATGGCTATATTTTATCTTTAAGGAAATCTGATACAGAATAATAGCATTTTTGTGTTAAAAAAGATGTCAGCTGTTTTTTAAAATTTCTCAAAGGTAGCTCCTTGATGCTATTTGGGATCTTATTGTAGATTACAGGTGCCATACCTAAAATACTTTTTTTTAATAAAGCAGTTTTGTGAGCACCGGTATATAAATTATATTTATACTGAGATCTGATTGTTGTTGTTCGGTTTGTTGTATCCTTTAAAGTAGGGAATAAGTTACTATTACTTTTAACAAAAATGGAAAGCTCTAATATGTAAAGACAAGGAAAAGTAATTAGTTTATTATCTATGAAAAAAGCTTTGCAACTGTCTGTAACTTTTAAGTTAAAAATTGCTCTTACACAGCGTTTTTGGGCTTTAAAAATATTTTCTCGTTCACAACAATTGCCCCAAAATATGACACCGAACCTTAAAATCGACACCACTAAGCCATGGTAAGCAATCAATATAGTATTGATATTTACCTTTTTAGATAGTTTATAAAGCACGTACGCTGATGTACCTAATTTTTTACAAATAGCTTCAGCTTGTGGTTTCCATGTGAGTTGGCTATCAAGTATAATTCCTAAAAATTTTGCTATATTTGCTTTCTCGACTGTTTGGCCGTTGTAATTCAAGTGTAAGTCTTCGGGTTGTTTACGTTGGTAAAAATGCATAACTTTAGTTTTCTCTATGTTAATTAATAAATTGTTATGATTGAGCCAGTTGATTATTGTTTTTAGAACGTTATTAATATCTATTTCGTATTGCTCTTTATTTATGCAATTTATTATTGCTGTGCTGTCATCAGCAAACAGTACCATTGGATTAGAGATTTGTCGTGGCAGATCGTTTATATATAGTAAGAAAAGTAACGGGCCGAGAACGCTTCCCTGTGGTACGCCGAATTTAATGTACTTATAGGAAGATACATGTTTTATTTCTCTTTTTGACTTCATACAAACTCTGGAAACTTCTGTTATTTGCTTACGACCACTTAAATACGATTTTATTAAATTAAGAGCATTTCCACGTATGCCATAGGCGTATAATTTTTCCAAGAGCTTTTCGTGATTAACATAATCGAAGGCTTTAGACATGTCTGTATATATTGCACATACAGGTGTTTTCGAATCAACATTATTCAAAACAGTGGTTAGCAAGTCAAACACGGCCATATTAATATTTTTGTTCTTTCTAAACCCTTTCTGTTCGTCGCAAAGAATATTAAATTTAGTTAAAAACTTGTAAAGTGACTCATAGATCACTTTCTCAATTATTTTTGAAAAAATTGAGATGAGAGCAATAGGTCTATAGTTTGCCATACTTTCCTTGTCGTTCTTTTTGAAAAGTGGCTTAACTACGACGGTTTTAAGATTTTCAGGAAATATACCAGCAGTTATACTATTGTTAATGATATGACTTAGGGGAGCAGCTATGCTACTGGATACGAATTTTATTACTTTAGTTGAGATACCATCATAGCCGAAACTTTTTTTATTTTTTAAGTGTTTTATTATTCTCATTATATCTTGTGGGACAACTGGGGGCATAAATATTGAATGGTCGTTAAATGCTATAGGTATCGTATTCTTTGTTGTGAGGTTTGGTGCTTCTGAAATTTGATCGATGAAGAAATCGTTAAATGATTCAGCAATTTCTTTAGGGTCGGATATTATTTTACCATCTTTTTTTATTTGAGAGATGGGCTCACTTTGAGATTTGATGTTTTTGATTATTTGCCAAGACGTTTTAGATTTATTTTTAGAGTTGTTAATTAGATAGTTATTTTGTGCTTTTTGGGTCAATTTAATAATTTTTTTAAATCTTTGCGAGTATTTATTAAAATTTTCTTTATTTTCGTCTGTTGGGTTTAAACGCTGTTGCCAGAGGAGATGTCGCTGTCTTTTACTACATGTACGAATGCCTCGCGATATCCATTTTATCTTTTTGTTCGGTTTAATTGATATTAATTTGTAGGGGAAACACAAGTTGTATAGAAGTTGAAATATTTCTAAAAAGTTATCATACGCAAGATTAGGGTTCTCTGTATTGTATACGTTAGAAAACGATAGAGATAGGAGATAGTTCCTAAATTTTTTAAGGTTTTCTTCGGATATGTCACGCCTGTTGATTCGCCAAGATTTTAATTGGCAAGTTTTGTTTACTTTTACCTTTAATATCTGTGCTGTGTGATCCGATAAAGCAAAATCAAGAACTTCATGTTTACATTTTTGGTTTGTGTTGTGGGCAAAATTGTCCAGGCGTCGTGACTAGGGCTTTCAATACCGGTATTACGGGATCCCGTAATACCGTGATCCCGGATTAAATATGGGCCTTTTTCAATACCGGTATTGACGCCTCAATACCGTGATCACGGTATTGCAAACATTACATGTATTATCGTCAATTTAATTGCATGTTTGAAATATAATAATGACACATGAAACGTTCTAAGAGACAGTAAGACAATGACTGATCATGAACACGATTTGACCATAGAAGAACCTTCTACTTCATTGAATACGAGCAGTGGAAATGATATCGCGCGCAGGTTTGACGATTTTCAGCCTTCGACTCAATCCGGCTTGTTTGGGAAACAAGCCGGGTTTCGAAAAGGCATTAGTACCGTAGACAGCATACATACGCTGCGTCAGGTTATACAAAAGACCGAAGAGTATAACCTGCCTCTCTGTTTAGCGTTTGTGAACTACGAGAAACCCTATGATTCGATCCAGACTGCAGTGTACTGCAGTGTCTCCAACGGTCCCAAATCGATTACAGGTACATCGAGGCGTTGAAGTGTTAGTACATAAACGCCACCATGTCAGTCCGACTTCAGGACCTGTGTGACAGGGAGACGTCTATCTCCGAAACTGTTTACACCGGCACTGGAGGATGTCTTCAAGGTTCTGGATTGGAGAGGACTTGGCATCAACGTCAATAGGGAGTACATCCCTCACCTTCAGTTTGCCGACGATATAGTGGTCATGGCTGAGACCATGGAGGACCTCAGTAAAATGCTCGATGACCTCAGTGGGTCCTAAAATAAACATGGACAAAACAAAAGTCACGTTGAATGTCCACGTAACACCCACACCTTTCAAAATCGGAGACTATATACTCTTAGTTGTGGACAATTATGTCTACCTGAGACAAAGTGTGTAAAATGTAAATGGTCCAGTTAGGTAGGTGTAACTTCGAGGAAGAGTGGTAATCGTCGAATCCGACTTGGCTGGGCAGCATTCGGGCAGTTACGCGATATTTTCTTGTCCACCTTACCGCAGTGTCTCAAGACGAAAGTCTATGACCAGTGTGTGTTGCCAATGATTCGACCAATGAATGACCTGGTGAAGGTTGCGGGGACCCGCTGGATCCGCGCATGGGACCGGTCAATGTAGCGACACCTGAGGGAGGCCTATGTCCGGCGCGTTCATGTTCCACGCGCGCCTCAAAAATATGTCAGCAACATGGAAGGGTCGACGCCCGTCGGGGCTGCGGGTTGTTCGAAAGAGATAACGCGGCCTCGGCACAAGGGCTAAGAAGCAACATGGGTGGTTTTTAGTCAGTAGAAGTCTGACACTCCCTTTCGCTCTACCCAGAACGGGAGGGGTTATTTGATGATTTCCCAAACACCAAAAAAAAGGGTGGCCTATGTCCAGCAGTGGACGTCTTTTAGCTGAAATTATTATTAATGATGATGAGTGAAAATAATGACACATCCATCCATTCCTATCGACAGCTTAGAGATATTTACTGTCTATGGTACCTACGACTATTGAAGCAGAGCGTGCTTTTTTCAGTAGGCTATTGTGAATGATAGCTAATAGCTAATTAAGCTATACTTACGTTTCTACAAATATTGATACCTTTGTTGATTACATGAGACATTTCAATACTAATAAAAACGTATACTTTTTTGCAATTTGTACTTTTTAAACTCCATGTGAAATGCCTTTATACAAAAATACTTGATAAAAACCAATTTAAGTTTTGAATATGTTCCGAAATCTTAGTCCTTTCTAATTAAATAATCAACCAATACCAAATTGTTGTATCCGAAAGCTATTTATAATAAATAAGAACAATGAAGACTGTTTTAAAAATAAAAACACGTACTTTAAAGGGTAGTAGGTAATACCGGTATTAATACCGTGATCACGGTATTGACCTCCAATACCGGTCTTGATACCGGTATTGAAAATATCCGGTATTTGAAAGCCCTAGTCGTGACGTCACTCACTGGTAAAAAATGTCATACTAATGTCTTAGAATATGACGTCACACGAGTTTTCAAAGCACTGTATCGTCTTCATTGTTTTTTAGTGAAAAAAGAAAAAATACGTGCCCAAATTTTTTGGAAATCTATCTGACGGACTAATTAGATTTTTTTAGTTAACTACCCTATACAAACATTTATGAAAAAGTTGTCTTGCTTACCTCTGAGCGCCGGGGGGAGTGCTTCCCTGAATCCTGATCATGCGACCAGGGAACATACCAGCGGGGATTGGATGCACACATGGTATGATCTGAAAAACAAAAAAAGAGAATTAAAACAAAAAACTTTTGCTTTGCGCGAAATAATTCAGTGGTTGCAATGCCTATGCACAACGGATTAAGGCTGCTCTCTCGAAAAAGCTTAAAAACAGCGTGCAGATGAAGCAGTTTTTCACCGGCACTTACAGAGAAATTACATCTGAGAAAAATTGTTAGTAATCTACATGATATGACACGTAATTTGGTTTTGCCATAATTTTTCTATTGGTAGCACATAATAAGAAAAAAAAATCCACAAAATCACCTCCAAATCGTTGAATGGAACCATTTTACTCATTCATTTTTTAACAAAATAATATAAAAAAAATATCTACTGCTTTGAAATACAAAGGAAAATAATTTGGTTTTGTTACTTTAAAAAAAATGTATTATTTTAATTATAATAAATGAAAAATGCGTCCGTTTAAAGTCCGTGTCTACGACTGAGAGGGGGGGTAGTTAGCTATGAACAAGGTCATTGGCGTGAATACAAACCTTAATGAAAATATACCCGAATGCCCGCGCTCAATAAATATCGTATTTCACCAAAAAAATCTAATTCGTCTGTCTGTTAGATTATCGAAAAATATTGTATTTATAAGTGTTTTTGGAACGAAGTTCCTTATCGCGCGTTGCGAAAGGGGGCTAGACGGAAAAAATTAAGACCAAAAGTTGTAACGACACTTTTTGCTATAGTTGTAAGTCGTGCGGCGTGCGCGTGTTTCTCTGTCTGTCTCTCTCTCTCTCTCTCATAGAAAGCAAGCCAGTTATTTTCAGAACTTCGTTCCATCCGGGTGTCCCTTGACACCTCCCAAGTTTTTTATGTTTTATCAAATTAATAAAAATTGTCGAAAATAAAACTCTAAGATCAAGTGGGGGCGTGTGACGTCACTTTCTGGGTAAACAACGTACTTATCTGTGACGTCACACGACTTGACACGACTTTTCGAAGCACTGTATCGTCTTCATCTTTTGTTTAGGTGAAAAAAAAAAAATATGTGTCCATTATTTTTTGGAAATCTGTCTGACGGACTAATTAGATTTTTTTTGGTGAAATACCGTATTCACCTGTATTAACCCTCAGTTGATAACACGAGTCATTGACCTGCTTATCGGCTATTTATATTATGTAAACAACGCTTATCTTGCTATCATTTAAGTCATAAACTGTCCTACTACATAGCACAGAATCGCGACGTCTAAAGTCTGTTTTTTAATCCCTGAGACTAAATTGACACATGCAAATGTCAAACTTACAAATAATGCTGCCAGCTCTTTTGTTTAGTGTTGTACAGTCGAACAAGCTAATAAGTATACAGGTAGAGTTTTTTATAATTCTAGTACACTGAAAATATTGATTGCAATTTTGTTTTATAAAGCGTCTCACACTAAGCGACTGATGTCAAACGCTGTGTCATTTCACATCAGTCTCTAAATATATCTGTATAATCTTAAAAGTAAATGCAAGTTAGCTGGCTGTATACTTATTAGCTTGTTCGACTGTACCTACGATACCGGTTTGTTGAATCGTAACTTTTTATATTTATTAGACGATTAGAAAAAAATTACAGATGCTATCAGTGTTGTTCCCGTACACGATAAAACGGATATATGAACCATTTTCTTATAAAACGGCAGCACTTTTGAAAAATACGGCAATCGTTGGAACTTGAGACCATACAAACAATTGCAATTCTAAAAATAAATATGATAATACGGCAGTTAATGTGTGATTTTGACCACCAACCCCCCACCCCAACCCCAACCCTCATTTAACAGGAACAACACTGGATGTCATTTTATTTACCATAATCGTCCTTCAAGTGTTCGAATATGCCCGTTGTGTCTATTGCGATACACTATCTAGTGTTTTTTGGTATATTTTCGTTGAGTTTGTTTCTGTTACTTTGTTTTTTTTTGTGTTAAGTGTTGTGGTTTTGTTACGTTTTTTGTTTTCGCTGAACATTTATCATGGACGCTCAGCCTTCTACTTCGTCGCGTGCCCACGCGACGAACTTTCTTCTTCACGCCTGTGAAGAAGAAAGTTTATCGCCAAGAAATAAACGTAAGCTCATATCATTTAGCCAAACAGAAAAAGATATGATCATGAACGCTTACAAATATGTTCGTACTAAAAAGAAAACCGAATCTCCAACCGAGACGCCGAAAAAAAGCGAATATGTTTTAAAAACTGCCGAAATTCTGAACATATCCAGAGCTACAGTCTACTGGGTGCTGAAGGAGCACAAAGAGAATGAAAATTTTAGCTCTCGAAAATACCTGGCCGTAAATTAAAGAGTGAAATCGTCCAATAATTTGTCTTTGAAAGACAAATTATTGGAATCGTCCAATAATTTGTCTGTTCACTCTTTCGGCTATACGTCGAGAAGTTGAAAAAATATTTTTTTTAAACGTTGCCCCACACTAGGAATTTTTCGTTTATCGTGGTTCCGTTTACAAACACTTACAACTCGCATACCTACACAAACATACCCAGACCCGAAACAATTACTATCTGTAGGCCATACAAATATTTGTTCCGTGCTGGGATCGAACCCGCGACACGCAGCTCAGCAGTCCAATCCCTCAGCCACTGCGCCAACCGTGCCGTAAACTTTTTTTATAGAAACGAATCGCGCTTGCTAAAAATAATAAAACCTTCAAATTAAATGAAGTACGAAGCCTTTTTGAAGAAGGACTTGAATTGAGGATGAAATGTGTCATCTGGGCCATATAGTCGAAGACATTACTGATCGATTTATAATAAAAGTAGCCAGCGACTCTGATGATTCAGACATGGAGTCATTTTCGGAATCTGATATATAAAATTAAAATGCTTTTTATTTCATCCATTAAAAGTTTAAATTATACATAGATTTAAAGTAAAATGACATGCATGCATGATTAATGAATTCCTGTAATTAATTATTTAAAAATGTTTCACGTTAAATACATCTGCACCATAATACTTGTGTATTATTTCGTTTTAAATAACTACCTACACCTTTTACTCAGGAAAACTTATTATAAAAAAACCGATATTAATTGATTTCAACAACGGCAATTTACGGTAGTGGCACATCACTATTTAAGAATTGCAAAAAACTGACAACCCTCGTAATGTCATTTTAGTCTCCGAGATTAAAAAACAGAGTTTAGAGACGCTTTTATGGACAATATTAATTGTGTCCAAACGCACGACACGCTAGATTCCAATATCTTTTTATCTTACAAAATCAAAATCAAAAGTTATTTATTCAAACTAGGCTGATAATCAGCACTTTTCGAACGTCAAAATTTACTATACTTATTTACAAGTGACAGTCCCCCAAAACGCCCACCCTTCGACACTTCCTAGTGTTTTAGCTGGAAAGAAGATACTTTTCCATTACTCGCCATCATCTCAGCAGTCACGTCCTTTCTCACTAAGTTGGCAAAAAGCGGGATCCTATTCTTAGTTGGCTAGCATAGTACATTAAGTATTATAAAACAAAGTCCTCCGGCGCGTCTGTCTGTACGTTCGCGACCAACTCAAAAACTACTGCACCGATTTTCATGCTGTTTTCACCAATGGATAGAGTAGTTTTCGAGGAAGGTTTTAAAACGCCGCGGGCATGATGCTAGTGTTTAAATAAGTGGAGGAGAATGATGAACGATGATACTGTTAAAACGGCCATTTCAGACCTCCACTCTTTCCAAATTGGGTTTGACAACGATTTCTTATGGGCTAGACCGTCAGGCCTTACCCACGCGCAATCCTGCGGTAAACCACTTCTGCAACGGGAAATTTAATGACAAACATAGTGATATAAAGACAAAAACAAGCAAAATTGCGACGTATTCTTGCACTTGCTTGCAACATTACGTTTTCCTTTCAATTTGGAAATACCTACATACGTAAGACACATCAACAACACGCCTGTAATCCCCGAACGGTTGTGCAGAAGTGTACCTTATATTACACACACATTTCGCCAGTTATATTTCAGTCCCATGTAACATAGGGAGCTAGCCTATTGCCAACAACCAGGCACAGATCCAAACTCTGAGGTTGCTACTGAGAAATAGGGTAGTTAACAAAAAAAATCTAATTAGTCCGTCAGATAGATTTCCAAAAAATATTGCACACGTATTTTTTCTTTTTTCACGCAAACAATAAATGAAGACGATACAGTGCTTCGAAAAGTCGCGCGACGTCATAGTTTGGTACATTTTTTACCAGAGAGTGACGTCACCAGCCCCCACTCACGAAGTTTGACACGTTTTATTTTCGTAATTTTTTATTAATTTGATAAAACAAAAAATACGTATCCAATATTTTTCGATAATCTAACAGACGGACTAAACATAATCTTATTTTTTTTAGTCAGTCAACTACCCTATTCTTTAGGGCAACAATTTGCTCAACAAGGGAATCGAAACCAGAACCTCATGCTCGCAGTCGCGCTTGCGTTCACTAGACCAACGAGACA
Organism: Diarsia brunnea; assembly: GCA_949774965.1. Lineage (NCBI taxonomy): Eukaryota > Metazoa > Arthropoda > Insecta > Lepidoptera > Noctuidae > Diarsia > Diarsia brunnea. The sequence continues at coordinate 901,380 of OX459025.1, read as the reverse complement.
GTGGGTAGATACACACATACATACAGACAGATAGGCACTAAGGAAATATGTTTATTTATCAATTTAGTCCCCAAAGGGGTCAATATGCGACGAAAATTTGTCGTAGAAGTCGGTCAGTGTTAGACGAAATATATTCCTCTATATCATAATAATATGATTACTACCTAACCTGGTGTCTAGAGGATTCGATTCGACCGGGATCCCGGGTTCGGTCATATTTTAGTACCGAAAATTTCGGGATCAAAAATGAATCCCGGGATTTTCGGGATTGATACATCTTCACATTTGTGCAAAAAATTGAGAAGTATGCTTGCAGATGAGACTTGATTATGTTGTTATTCCTTGGATTTTATTTTCGTGGTTTAAAGTTTCTGGTCAATTTAATTTAAAAGTATTAAGTAGTACTTATAAACATTGATCTCTTTAGCTTATAGTCTTTTTTATAGAATATCAAAATAAGTCTAAAGAAGTTGATTTACTTTACGTTTAGAAAGTATTATTTTGTTTAACCGCCTTTTTGAAGATTTAAAACTTAAATATTCTATGTCCTCATAAAACCAAAAGATCAATAAAAAATCGATTTCGATATATTTTACTGTTTTGTGTTACCAGTTTTCTTTACCAATACAATATCGGGACTATCCCGGGATCCCGGGAACAGAAAAATGGACCGCGATCGAATCCTCTACTGGTGTCACAGTTTTTATGCCGCCCATGGGCTCCTGACTTGGCTTTACATGCCGTCGAGAAATATCTCTCATGCTGGTTTCCTCACGATGTTTTCATTCACCGAAGCAAGTGATAATTATACAATCATCATCTGCCTAGCCTTTTCCCAACTATGTTGGGGTCGGCTACCAGTTTAACCGGATGCAGCTGAATATCAGTATTTTACATGGAGCGACTGCCTATCTGACCTCCACAACCCAGTTAATTAATAATAGGTAATACGATACCCTTTGGTGAGACTGGTTGTCAGATTTTCAGGTTACTGACTACCTGTAACGACTACCAAAGATCTATATGTGGCAGCCGGGACCAACAACTTAACGTGCTTTCCGAGACACGGAGGAAACTCGGTATGTAATGGGTGGTCACCCATCCACAGACCTAGGCAAGCGCGGCTTAACCTAAAGATTGACCCGAGTGGCAGTTATTATTAAGCCACGAGCTCCTCGAGCTGGAGGGCTATTGCGTATCTTTTTAAATGTCAGTGGCTATCATAGTGTCCATCGATTAACTGTCAAATGGTTATGGTTTGGTACAAAATGGAACCATTTGACAGTTAATCGATAGACACTATGATAGCCACTGACATTTAAAAAGATACGCAATAGCCCTGCTGATAATTATACAATATGCACATGAATTCAAAATATCAAGTTCTTGAAATGAAAACGATGAAAATAAAGATGGACGCTGGACTGTGTAAAGAATGATATGGCAAAGAAAGGTGTCTAATGAGAGGACGAGTAATAGAGAAGTATGGAAGAAGAAGACATGCTACGCCGACCACAAATGAATTGGGATAAGGGCAAGAGAATAGGGATGTTTCATGACAAAAAAAAATATGATTCTGTTTAGTCCGTCTGTTAGATTATCGAAAACTATTAGATAAGTGTTATTTGTTTTATCAAATTAATAAAAATTTACGAAATTAAAAACGTGTCGAAGATCATGAGTGGAGGCTTGTGTCGTCACTTTCTGGTTAAAAAATGTACCAAACTGTGACGTCACACGAGTTTTCAAAGCACTGTTTCGTCTTCATTTTTTGTTGACGTGAAAAAAGAAAAAATGTGTCCAATATTTTTTTGGAAATCTATCTGACGGACTAATTAGATTTTTTTTGTTAACTACCCTATTGTGATGATATCATCATCATCATTCTCTTGCCCTTATCCCAATTCATTTGGGGTCGGCGCAGCATGTCTTCCTCTTCCATACTTCTCTGTTTCTCGTCATCTCATGAGACACCTCCTTTTTTACCATATCATTTTTAACACAGTCCATCCATCGTTTCTTTGGTCTTCCTCTACTCGTATATCCTTCCACATTCATATTTAAAACCTTCCTTACAACATTTTCCTCATTCCTCCTCATCACATGCCCATACCACGACAACCGATTTCCACACAACTTTTCAGTCACCGGCGCCACTTTCAGACTTCCTCTTATGTACTCATTCCTTATTTTATCCATTCGCGTAACACCGCACATCCCCCTAAGCATTCTCATCTCAGCCACATGCAAATGCCTTTCATTCATCCCTTTTGTGGCCCAACATTCTGATCCATACAAGACAGCAGGTCTAACCATTGTTTTATAAATCTTCCCCTTTAGTTTAAGGGGAAAGCGGGAGTCGCAGATTGTTCCCGTGACCTGCCGCCATTTCATCCATCCCGTGTTAATTCTGTGCTTAACACTACGGTCTATTTCGCCGTCGCTTTGCACGAGTGAACCGAGATACCGAAAGTCGGAGCAGACCGGAAGAAACGCGCCATCTAGCGCTATGAGTTCAGGGCTGGAGAGACCGCCGAAATCGCAGAACATGTATTCGGTTTTAGTTCTACTGATTTTCAAGCCTACATTCTCCAGCCTCTGTTGCCACTTCTCCAATCTACTCTGGATCTCAGGTCCATCTTCACCGACAAGAACAATGTCGTCGGCAAAAAGCATGCACCAGGGTGCCTCTTCCTGCATGTCCGATGTCAAAGCATCCATAATCAACAGGAAGAGGTACGGACTCAAAGCCGACCCTTGGTGCAAGCCTACAGCCACATTGAACTCGTCGGTGATGATGTGAAATGATAAAGGTCATGAAATGATATGATACACCGATGACTAACAGGATGGTACGGTCACCATCAGAAGTAGCTTAACATTACGGAATTTTAATTATTTGATGTATAGGACTTCAGCTAATATTTTTAATGTTCAACACGATTTTTCTTTAAGATATGCGTAGTCTTCAATAATTGTTAGTAACGAGTAATATCTAACAAGTTTTTATTAAAAAACCTGCTTTAAAACTTTGAGTTGTGTTAATCTACTTCTGATGCTGGCTGTACAATCAATATTAATTCTGACGACACAACCTACTGTGACGCGTTTGAAGGTCGCAAGTCAATCGTTAATGAGTACTATAGTACAAGGTTAGGTCATACACATAAACCCACGCCTATTTACCATGAGGATAGGTAGAAACTACAGACCGCCACCTGCTACATCATTTGCTTGCCTTTTCCCAACTATGTTGGGGTCGGCTTCCAGTCTAACCGGATGCAGCTGAATACCAGTATTTTACATGGAGCGACTGCCTATCTGACCTCCACAATCCAGTTAGTACTGGGAAGTATGATACACCTGGTAACACTGGTTGTCAAACTTTCGCGCCAGATGTAATGGCTGTGAAAGATTACGGGACCAACAGCTAACAGGTTTTTCGAAGCACAAAGGAAAATCGGTGTGTCATTGGTGATCACTCATCCGCAGACCAAGGTACAACACAGATATAGATAGACATAGATAACGTAAGAGCAACACTTCGCGTGCCTAGCTTACGTTCAAAAATCGTAAGTGGCGAGTTTCGCGCTCAGTCTGCATCGGTGTATAGCGCTAGTCGGACGTCAGCGCTGGTGCAAAAGGCGGGGGGGTTGGGGCTAAGATGGCGCCGTATGCGGCTGCGCGGCGGCGTCTTTGAATCGATTTGATTTTCCATCACTAAATAGTGCTTGTGACGTCATAATAGGTAGTCAAAAAATGGCACGTTTAGTTTTCATACAGATCGTGATACTTGCGTTATCTAGGTCTATCTATTTCTTTGGTAAGCGTAAATTAACCTGAAGACCCAAGCGGCTGGCTAGTATGAAAGCGTGACGATTGATTGAATGGAAGTAAAAAACGTGTTGCGCCGACCCCAAATAACATGGGACAAGGATAGGATGACCCCGTCGGGGCTGCAGGTTGTTCGCAAGAGATACCGCGGCCTCAACATAAAGGGCTAAGAAGGAACATGGGTGGTTTTTAGTCAGTAGAAGTCTGACACTCCCTTCCGCTCTGCCCAAGAGCGGGAAAAAAAAAGGGTAGAAGATTATGACGAGAACCACTTAAATAATCTTCCTACAAATAATAATTGTATATTTATTACACGTATTAAAAACTCTTTGAACTCCAGCTGACATCAATAATTTTGGTTGAAGGCAAATCTAAATTTAACCTAGAATTACGTATATTATGTGAGTCACCCATACGTTGAACAAACTACACCATTTAATTTCGTACTCAGTATACAGAACGACAAATGTATGAACTATTAAATACATAGTCATTTGAATACCATGTAGAGTCTAGACGTAAAAATCTGGCCAAGTCCGAGGCGAACTCGCAAATGAAAGGTTCCGTACCATCGTAGTAGGGTAGCCCTCTTTAATTTGCATTATTTGTTCTGTAAACGAGTTTCCTCCGTGCCTCGGAAAGCACGTTTAGCTGTTGGTCCTGGCTGCCATTTATAGAGCTTTGGCAGTCGTTACAGGTAGTCAGTGACCTGAAAGTCTGACAACCAGTCTTACCAAAGAGTATCGTATTACCTAGTATTAACTGGGTTGTGGAGGTCAGATAGGCAGTCGCTCCATGTAAAATACTGGTACTCAGCTGCATCCGGTTAGACTGGAAGCCGACCCCAACATAGTTGGGAAAAGGCTAGGCAGATGATGATTTGTTCTGTAAACCTGACAACGTATATGCAAAATTTCAGGATGATCGGTTTCGTGTTTTAGGCGTGAAAAACTTACAAACAAACTGAATTTCACATTTATAATATTACTAGCTGATGCCCGCGGCTTCACCCGCGTGGATGTCGGTCAAATTATATACTAAAACCTTCCTCTTGAATCACTCTATCTATTATAAAAACCGCTTCAAAATCCGTTGCGTAGTTTTAAAGATTTAAGCATACATAGGGATATAGGGACAGAGAAAGCGACTTTGTTTTATACTGTGTACTATACTATGTAGTGACTAGCGACCCGCCCGGCATTCGCACAGTACAATATATACTAATATTAAAAAGCTGAAGAGCTTGTTTGTTTGTTTAGTTGAACGCGCTAATCTCAGGAACTACTGGTTGGAATCGAATAATTATTTTTGTGTTGGGTAGCCCATTTATTGAGGATGGCTTTAGGCTATATTCCACGCGGACGAAGTCTCTAACAAAAGCTATGTAGACCTTCCTCTTGAATAACTCTATCTATTGCTGAAAACTGCATTAAAATCCGTTGCGTAGTTTAAAAGATCTAAGCGTACACAGTGGGAGCGACTTTGTTTTATACTACGTAAAGTAGGACGTACGATAGTTAGGCTATAGAATCTCGGATGACGTGATTTGCCACTCCTCTATTTACTGAACTGAATTTCGTCACAAATAAACGTTACGACGTCATTAGAATGACACACAAGCTTCACCCGCGTCGTAATTGATGACATCAGACGGATGCGTTGTTCGGAATTCTACGAGTTTAGCCGAAGCCATACGATAGATGCAAGCAGCGGTTGCCTAGCAGGTGCGACCACGACTACAGTTAGTCGTGGACTCGAAGACAAGCAAGCACATTACTTTGAGTAATTTATTTCATCACCACTGCTCTAAAAACAGTGAAGGAAAACATCGTGAGGCAACCGGCATGTCCAAGAACCAAAATTTCGAAGACTGATGACGCGTGATGGATTATAGCCCATTCCCTCTCATACAGAGGCCTGCAGGGCTATTGCGTATCTTTTTAAATGTCAGTGGCTATCATAGTGTCCATCGATTAGCTGTCAAATGGTCACATTTTGTACGAAACTGACAGTTAATCGATGGACACTATGATAGCCACTGACATTTAAAAAGATACGCAATAGCCCTGCTGGTGTCCTAGCAGTGGGAACTATAGGCTGTTTGTGCATACGAAAGATGTTGCGTAGGGAGCTTGTGGGACAATATGGAGGTTTACTTTTAGAGCTTCCTGCCTATCATGGATTACAACATCACACCTATATCGTCGTTGGTAGTTGACAGCAAGGTTGGCGCAGTGGCTCAAGCAATGGACTGCTGCGCTGCGTGTCGCGGGTTCGATCGGGAACAAATATTTGTATGACCTACAGATAATTGTTCCGAGCCTGGGTATTTGTGTATGTGAGTTTAAATGTTTACATGAGAAATTCCTAGTGTGGGACGTTTTTTTTTTTTAAAAAAAATAGTCCAATTACGCGTAACTAACATTGTCAATACAGTCTGTGCCCAGTATCACCTGACACCTCTTCTCCCACCACTTCACCTACATTAGGGGTCAGGTAATACTTGGAACAGACTTTATTGACAATGTTAGTTACGCGGAATTACACTATCAACGACGCTTTGATCTCGAAGTGTTTATCCCCTCTTTTTATTATCCCTCAATCTCTTTCCTCATCATTATCTGCAAAGCCTTGTCTGAACTATGTTTGTGGTTAGCTTCAAGTCTTTCATATACATAACATGCAGCTAAATACCAGTATTTTACATGGAGCAACTGCCATCTGACTGTGGAGGTCTGATGGCAGTTGCTCAATGGTCACTCAGTTAGCACTGGATACTACAATATTTCTAGACTGTTTTTGAATACCCACCACAACAGTCTGAGGTCTATATGTCAGGCAGCACCAACAGCTTTACTTGCTATCTGAAGCACTGAAGGGCTATGTAAATGTTGTTTACCAATCCAGAGACCAAGCTAGCCCATCGGGGCTGCGGGTTGCTCGAAAGAGATACAGCGGCCTCGGCGCGAGGGCTAAGAAGGAACATGGGTGGTTTTTAGTCAGTCGAAGTCTGACACTCCCTTCCGCTCTGCCCAAGAGTGGGAGGGGTTATTTGATGATTTTCAACCCACCAGAAAAAAAAAGGAGGTGTCTCATGAGACGTACTAGAGAAGTATGGAAGATGAAGACATGCTGCATCAAACCTAAATAAATTAGTTTAAGGGCTGATGCTGATGACATAATCCGAGAATAAATGAATTATTATTTATTATTATTGTTATAATAATATCACCCTGATTTCCCACAAACATTAAGACCTAGGACTTAAACATACCATTAGGTAGATCACCTTATGGCATTTTTAAGTCCCATGTAATTAGGGGCAAGCCTATTGCCAAAAACAAAACACAGATTAAAAGGTGACTCCAAACCTAACATAGTATTTCCCTAAGTAATGAAATAAACATTTTTATTTATTTATTCAGACTCAGGAGTTCTACTGTGATATTCTTATTGGAAACATCCAATAGCACTTTGCCTAACCTAAGAATTGAACCTAGGACTTTATAATCAGAAGAGGGACGACCCCTGGGCTAAGGAGCTCAAAAAATGTAATGAGGTTTTTTTTCCATGTGTGTCTCTTGAAAATAAGACAGTTGTCTAAACTATGGTAACTCCAGACTTGCAAAATTCCAGCCATTTTCCTTAAATGATGTAAGTAGGCAACACTGCATCCATTTTAATGAGGTCTCTGACCCGCAGTGATAGAAATAATCTATGTAGGTATACAAATACTACTGCAGTATTTTCAGAGTGGTTAGATTTCTATTTTGGTACTATTACATACATTTTCAATATTGTAACATTATTTTCTATTGGATCTCAGTATGATCTCAGAATCGGTTATGGTTGGTCAGGAATAAATAGGAAAATTATAAAACCAAAAGCTGATGTGTTAAAGCCTACATGAGTATGAGTAAAAATTTTACTACAAGAAAACGCGTGATTTCCAAGACTATGCCTCGAGAATTGAGGAAAAACCGTTAATTTACGCGGATAACGTAAATTACCGTCTCTCTAATAGGCAAAGACCTTGGGGACGGTGAAATACCGACGAATACTAATTTCTATCACCGTATTAGGATCACGATAACTTTGTTCTAACAAAACGTTGTATTTACACACCGCGTCATGTAACTAATGGCACCGAATTGTACCAAATACCCTTGAAAACGCGTAAAACGCCGCATTTAATGGCATCTTTCGTAACAACATGAGGAATGTAAAAAAACTCACTGGGTTGTAGATTGGCGGGGCAGTCATCTTTTCTTGGGTATTTCTCGCAGCGGTTAGTCCAAAAACTGATTTTACAAAGCCTACACAACGGTTTTTGACGATTTACACTTAGATACTAAGCGCCGGATACGCCTAGCGCAATAATATTACTCGATTCAATTGAATCAATTCTTTTGATGCGTCATACGTCATATGACGATGGATGAATAATCCTTGGCGTGATGTGTATTGGTTCTGCTGTGCGAACGAGATAAAGAGAGCATATAATACGAGACCAAGCGAGATAGCGTCAAATAAAAGCTATTGTTCCCATTTTAGTCAGGAAACGAAACGCGCTAATAAAAACGTCAAACGTGTTCGGATTTTGTCTATGGTATGAATGATGAACAAAGACGTATTCAAAAAAGTTCCAACTAGATATAAAATCAACTATTTTCTTCCACTACATCACTAGCACTGCCCACCAGAGACTAAAGAGCAGTAACAGCCCTTTTGTGATTTTTCGTTTTATTAGTGATTCTGAAAGCGGGTTTCTTAAGCTTTCTATTGAATTAACTTACTTATTTCTAAGACTATTAGAATGGTTTTTATTTAACAGTTTTCACTTACTGCAAACGAAAAAAATTAACAATTTGGCGTGATTTCCCAACTAAAATACAGTATAAATTATACTGCAGATTAAATTTTAAGGTTTCATAACTAAAATGCAGTAAGCAATATAATTTTACAGTTCTTTAGATAGTTTTATATTTCTGGAAAAAAATTAAAAAAAAAATTAATACGCAGTAAAATTTACCGCCATACAAGCTATTTTTACTGCAAATTAAGAAAATACAATTTATTGTCACGAACTCCCAACTAAAATGCAGTAAAATCAAAGCTTGTCGCATTTTAGTTGTGAATACTTAACATTCTTTTATCATTATAAACTGACTAACACGCAGTAAAATACAGCATTACTGCAGATTAGTTTGGATAGCATAATGACACAGATATGATTATTCCTAGCTAAAGTGCAGTTAATGTTTATTATGTTAAAATGTGAACTAGCTATTTTTCTTACTGCACTAGTAAATTGAACACTTTTTTCTTAAAAAACTAACTAAAATGCAGTATTTTTTTGACCTTACTGCATGTTAGTTGGGTTTCTTGACAAAATAACTGATCCAAACGCAGTAATAGGGCTTTTTGCTGCATTTTACTAAGTTTAAAATGGTATTTTTTACAAAAAAGGCTATGCAGTAATAGGCACCAAAAAGAATAAATGGCCATAATAAATTCAGTTATTAAGATATATTTTTTTTTATTGCTTTAACGTGTGAACCTATGCCTTTACAACCTTTCTGCATTCAAATTTTTTTGCTTATACATTCTGTTGATTTTTTAAAATCAATTCTTAACTTTAAATGCGTTTTACTCGAAATCGTGATTTTGCTGTTACTGCACTTTAGTGTATGGTGGGCAGAGCACGCATGGCTTGATTGTATTTTTAATTGTGTTAACTGATACATAAGCTATGTACAGCATAGATAAGAATGTTTACAAATTATCTCCATCATCGTTTTGAGATTTCCTCATTGCAACGTATCGGTTTGTCGTAAAATTAGACGAACATTGAGAATCGATTGTGATATACTATGGTTTAGGACTTAAATCTGCAAAAAAATAACTATCATTTCACTCAATCTATATTCTTATTGCCTTTGCCATAATGCGGAAACAATATTATATTTTTTTTATGTTGGCAGCCCTGCAGTATTTTGATTGACGCAATACCTGTCCTACATCCATTATTGCACATAGATGTAGTGATTAAACGCAATTAAATTCTATTTACGCTAATTTAATTTACGCGTCGCGATCTCCAAATCATTCTGCGACGTGTCCTTATCGTAACAGAAACAACTAACACCAACAACGAGCGTTGAAACACCAAAAAATGACGATCGAAGGGAACAAGGACGAAGCAGAAAAATGTATAGCAATAGCACAAAATGCTTTTTCAGGAGGGAATATGGAAAAAGCTGAGAAGTTTCTGCTAAAAGCAGAACGCTTGTACCCTACAACGCATGCAAAGGAGCTTTTGACGCGAGTTAGAGCCGCGGGGCCATCGACAGGAGCGCCCAAAAGGACTCCTCCTTCAAGCCCTAGTCCTGAGGAACTAAGGAGGAGGAAAACCACAGCACATCATGTCCCACAGAGGGAGTACACTCCAGAGCAACAGGAAGCAGTCCGCCGTGTCAATAAGTGCAAGGATTTCTACGAAATCTTGTGTAAGTAAGCCTGTTATTTGATTAGTCATTCATACTGAATAATGAATACAGATTCAAAGGTTTCAAAAAGCAAAGCCTTCCAAAGCTTTCAATTTACTTAGAAAACTAAAGTAATGGGTCATTGTCATTACTGTTATCAGTGGCCAGTATGTGATAAGAATGTTGTCTGTTTTTTTTTTGTAATTTTATGGTGTACATAATAAAGAGTATTCTATTCTATTCTATTCTATTGTCTAGACAAAAATGTAATTACCATTTTAAATGTAGATCCAATTGTTGATGTCTTCGTATTAGGCCTTTTTTTTATGGTGGGTGGAAAATCATCAAATAACCGCTCCCGCTCTTGGGTAGAGCGGAAGGGAGTGTCAGACTCCTACTGACTAAAAACCACCCATGTTCCTTCTTAGCCCTTCATGTTGAGGCCGCGGTATCTCTTGCGAACAACCCGCAGCCCCGACGGGCTTCGTATTATGCCTAAATTCCTTTTATCACAGCTTCAACAACCTTAGAAGTATTCCATTACTTAGTATCAGGGTTGTGGAGGTCAGATAGGCAGTCAATGCTTGTCTAATACTGGTATTCAACTGCATCTATTTAGACTTTAAGCTGGCCCTGACATAGTTGTGATAAAGCTAGGCAGACAAAGATTACTGTGGACCTCAAACGTGCTTGTAATGTTTAAATACTTTTTAGATGAGCCCAGCGTCACATGATTAGTAATATTTATAAATTTATCTAGAAAAGTGGTTGCTGAGTGCTTGAAATTCAACCATGTATGGTTCAGCAAATGATTGAAGCTGTGGTGGACTAATGAAACCAGCTCTTAAGTTACAAATTGATGATTCCTGGCAGGCATTTTACATTGCAGAAACTACTTCTTCAGAACTCTTACTTCACTCAGTGTCTGACTTCCTCCTGAGGAATATTACTCGTACCCACTCATTGTTCAATGGACATTTTGCTGATAGGGGATTTTGCTAATGTGTCGTTGCTAATAAAGCTATTTGCTAATAGGATTTTTCAACATGGAGATAAACAACTGCCTATCTTAGCACCACAACACAGTTAGTACTTGGTAATACAATACCTCTTACTGCCGCACTCAGAGAGCTTTAATGATTACTTAGGCCATCACTTAGTAAAAGTTTTGTCATACAAAAGTATGTCAAACCTTTACTAAGTGACGGCTTAAGTAATCATTAAATATGTCCCAGAACCGCAGTTAGTCTGGCTAGACTGATTGTCAGATTTTCGGGTCATTGACATGACCTATAACAACTGTCAAAGATCAAAATTAGAATTTATTTATTTGTAAAAATCTAAATTGTTTGGTGTTAGGTTCATTAAAAGGTTTCTTACATACTACTATATTATCTAGTGTCTACAAATGAAGTAGAGTATATGAATAAGAAAAGTAAAACTATGGCAATTATTTTATGGGTGATTTCCAATTTTTGGTGGGTCATTTTCAATTTTGGGCCGAGCGGTAGGGAGTGTCAGACTTCTACTGACCCCCATCCAACCACCCATGTTGCTTTTTAGCCCTCGCGCCGAGGCCGCGGTATCGCGAACAACCCGCAGCCCCGACGGGATTCTGAGCCTCTGGGTTCTTCTAGCTACTATTTTTTTACGAAAAACTAAAGAAAATATTGCGCCTCGAAAATTAAAAATCACCCCATTTTTTGGAGGGTGGGAAATCATCAAATGACTCCTCCCGCTCTGGACCGAGCGAAAGGACGTGTCAGACTTCTACTGACTAAAACCAGCCATGTTCCTTCTTAACCCTTTGTGTCCGGGGCCGCGACATCTGTTTCGAACAACCTGCAGCCACTTGGAAAATCACCCTTATGTTAAAGTTTCAGCAGTGGGAACACACAGTAACATGCATGATTCAATGCCATTTCATTTCTAATGTTTGTATTAATTATTAAAGCAAAATCAATACCACCAGTGAGTGAGCATTGTTTCTTTTAAATATTTAATATCAGTGTTCGAGTTTTTTGTGTTGTGTGAATGTCAACTTTATACACACAAAGCTTATTTCAGGGTTAATAGAATCAGGGCACGCCACAATAGTGGCGGTAAGTCCCCTCTTTGAGGAGTGGCTGGAGAGCCGCCACGGCGCCCTCACCTTCCGTCTGACGCAGGTACTCACCGGACACGGTTGTTTCGGGAGGTACCTGCACCGAATCAGGCGGGAGGAAACGCCCGGATGCTACCATTGTGAGGATCGGCCGGAGGACACGGTGGAGCACACCGTGGAGGTGTATCCCGCTTGGGCGGAGCCCCGCCGTGTTCTCGTAGCGGCGATCGGCGGCGGCGACCTCTCGCGCCCGGCCCTGGTGCAAGCCATGGTCCGGGGCGAGGAGGAATGGGACGCCGTCGCCTCCTTCTGCGAAGCAGTTATGCTAGCGAAGGAGGTGGCGGAACGAGAGAGGGAGAGAACCTCTAGTCCCAGCCGCCGCGGGAGGCGTTCCGGGCATCGGGGGCCACGTGATGGCTTCCTGCCACCGTAGACGCGGGCCTGTGGACGGTGAGTGATGGGTAAGCTCGCCGTCCGTCCGTCTTATGACGACGACAGGCCGTATCGACGGCGCGTTCGTGTTCCACGCGCGCCTCAAAGAGATGTCAGCAACATGGAAGGGGCCCACAAGGGCCGACGCCCGTCGGGGCTGCGGGTTGTTCGCAGATACCGCGGCCTCGACATGAAGGGCTAAGAAGGAACATGGGTGGTTTTTAGTCAGTAGAAGTCTGACACTCCCTTTCGCTCTGCACAAGAGCGGGATTTTTGATGATTTCCCACCCTCCCAAAAAAAAAAAGGGTTAATAGAATTGTTTACCTTTATGTTGTGTTAACTTTTAAAAAAATATAAAGATAAAGCTGGATTTTCAATGAGTTTGCCTTTTCTATTACTAACTGCGATACTCAGAGATATTTAATGATTACTTAAGCCTTCCCTTAGTAAAGATTTGACATACTTTTATATGACAATACTGTCAAAACCTTTACTAAGTGATGGCCTAAGTAATCATTAAAGCTCTCTGAGTGCGGCAGTAAGCCTTCTCTGTCTTTACGGCCATCCATTCGTCCGTCTTTCTAATGGCGGGTATCTCATGATCCGTAATAGGTAGACAGTTGAAATTTTCACAGATTGTGTATTTTGTTGCCTCAAAATAACAACAAATAAATTTTAAATTAAAGGTTGCTCTCCTCACTTACAATGGTCCACTTTAAGGACTAACTGCGGTACTCAGAGATATTTAATGATTACGCCGTCACTTAGTAAAGATTTGAAGTATGTACTTTTGTATGACAAAACTGTCAAAACCTTTACTAAGTGATGGTCTAAGCAATCGGCAATAAGAGGTATTGTATTACCAAGAACTAACAGGGTTGTGGAGCTAAGATAGGCAGTCGTTTATTGTCTCCATGTTGAAAAATCTCATTAGCAAATAGCCTTATTAGCAACGACACATTAGCAAAATCTATCAGCAAAATGTCCATTGAACAATGAGTGGGTCCGAGTAATATTCCTCAGGAGGAAGTCAGACACTGAGTGAAGTAAGAGTTCTGAAGAAGTAGTTTCTGCAATGTAAAATGCCTGCCAGGATTCAACAATTTGTAACTCAAGAGCCGGTTTCATTTGTCCACCACTGCTTAAATCATTTGCTAAACCATACATGGTTGAATTTCAAGCACTCAGCAACCAATCATTAAAGCTCTCTGAGTGCGGCAGTAAGTCATCATTCATCACAATTCTCCTGCCCTTATCCCAATCTATTTGGGGTCGGCGCAGCGTGTCTTCTTCTTCCATACTTCTCTATTACTTTCAAGTTCTAAGTTTGGAAACTAACTGCGGTACTCAAAAGAGATATTTAATGATTACTTAAGCCGTCACTTAGTAAAGGTTTGACATACTTTTGTATGACAAAACTGTCAAAACCTTTACTAAGTGATGGCCTAAGTAATTATTAAAGCTCTCTGAGTGCGGCAGTTAGTCCCTAACACAATCTGTCTATACAAGTACTATCGTAGTAAGAGGTCTCTCTTACTACGATCGATGGTACCGTTTATGAGCCAGTCTTACTCGCAATTGGCCGGTGTTTCAAGCAATTACATTCTATTCACAGTAATCTCAAATGTACAGAAAACCTATAATTTACCTTACATCTATGACTTAAATAGGGATGTTTACTGACTAAAAAAATATGATTTTAATTAGTCCGTCTGTTAGATTATCGAAAAATATTTGATACGTATTTTTTGTTTTATCAAATCAATAAAAATTGACGAAGATAAAACGCGTCAAAGATTTGAGTGGGGGGTTGTGACGTCACTCACCGGTAAAAAATGGCATTAATGTCTTAGAATATGACGTCACACGAGTTTTCAAAGCACAGTATCGTCTTCATTGTTTGTTTACGTGAAAAAAGAAAAATACGTGTCCAATATTTTTTGGAAATCTATCTGATGGACTAATTAGATTTTGTTTGTTAACTACCCTATTGAATACTTGATAAGTATGAGAATAATTGGCTTTTCAATATGTGATTCTGAAGTTAAAGCTTACGTTATTGGTAGAAAATTTCTTATTAAGTTTGAATTTTTTATATTCAAACACGAGTTTGTTCAGCCAAAATAACAATGATAGTAACTATGTATTGTTCTCTTAAAAAACTTGACAACAAAAGAAATACGGAGTTTCCTTGAATTGAAATTATGATCAAGGTTTATTCTTGTAGCTAACAAGATTTGTTGCTATTAACAAATTGTTTTATTTATTTGAAATGCTGACTTTGCTCGAAGTAAATGCTAGCGTGATGGGCAGACGAGCGTCATCATTTCAGCTAAAAGACGTCCACTTTTTTTTTCTTTTTTTTACTTTTTTTTAAAAAACGTTGCCCCACACTAGGAATTTCTCCTGTATCGTGGGTGCGTTTACAAACATATAAAGTCACATACACAAATACCCAGACCCGAAACAACTATCTGCAGGCCATACAAATATTTGTTCCGTGCGGGCGTGCGGGGATCGAACCCGCGACACGCAGCGCAGCAGTCCAATCGCTTAGCCACTGCGCCAACCGTGCCGTCAAACTGCTGGACATAGGTCTCTCCCAGAAGGGGGGGATTTGCTATAATCGCCACGCTTGGCAGGCGGGTTGGCGATCGCAGTATGGTTGTTACAAAGGCACAGAGAACGCCACTGCCCATTCTCTGGTAAACCGCTTAGTCGCCTCTTACGACACCCATGGGAAGATATGGGATGGTGCTATTCTTTACGTCCGACACCATACGGACGGACAGACGAGCATAGCATACCATAATCAGCCTATATTTTTCCCACTGCTGGGATAAGGGCCTTCTCTGAAAGAGGGAATGGGCCGTAATCTACCACGCGACAGAGGAGAATCGAAGTAAATAACGAGTTGCACTGACCCCAATTAACTTTGGACAAGAGCAGGAATGTGATGATGATAGCGTTGCTCGTGATTTATCGATGGATGTCTTCAATTTGACATCTGAGATCAATGGCTTAGTGTGCTTACTGAGACACGAAGGAAACTCGGTGTCTGATGGGTGATCACTCCATCTACAGATCAACCTTGGCAAACGCGGCCTCACTAGAAGAACGACCTCTTCATCATCAACCTGCAGAAGACATCCACTGCTGGACAAAGGCCTCCCCCGTAGAACTCTATCATCATCTTCCTGCCCTTATCCCATTCTATTTGTGGTCGGCGCAACACGTTTTCTTCTTCCATTCTTCCCTGTTACACGTCAAGGTGGCATTTATTCCTTTCTCATTCATATCATTCCTCACACAATCCATCCATCTTTTCTTCCCCCGTAGAACTCTATAAGGAACGGTAATCTGCCCCTTGCATCCACTGGTTGCCCGGTTAGAAGATCGACCTGTACGGCTTTTATTGTTTATCCACGTGCTCCTCCAGTATTTGTCTTTGTTTTCATCATCAGCCATAAGACGTCCACTGCTGGACAAAGGCCTCCCCCATAGAACGCTATAAAGAACGGCAGCCTGCCGTTTGCATCCACCGGTTGCTCGCGACTCTCACGATGTCGTCGGTCCACCTGGTGGGAGGCCTACCAACGCTGCGTCTTCCGGATCGTGGTCGCCACTCGAAAACCTTCCTTCCACATTGGTTGTCGGTTCTTCGAGCGATGTGGCCTGCCCATTGCACTTCAACTTGCATATTCTGAGATCTATGTCGGTCGGTGACCCTGGTTCTTCGGCGGATTTCCTCATTTCGGATCTAATCGCACAAGGAAACTCCGAGCATAGCTCTCTCCATGGCTCGTTGCGTGACTCTGAGCTTCTCTAAGAGGCCAGCAGTTAAGGACCATGCCTCTGTGCCATAACTCATCACTGGCAACACACTGGTTATACACCCTCGTCTTAAGACACTGCAGAATTTTAGACGAAAAGATGTCGCGTAGTTTCTTGAACGCTGCCCATCCGAGTTGGATTCTTCGGGCGACCTCTTGGTCGAAGTTAGATCTACCTAGTTTAACAGTTTGTCCAAGGTAGACATAACTATCGACAACTTCGACAGTATCGCTCCCAACAATTACCGGTACAGATGGAACACGGACATTCGACATAACTTTCGTCTTGTCCATGTTCATTTTAAGACCCACCTGTTGAGAAACGTTACTGAATCTTTGTTTTATTGTCATTTAATATCCGTCTGTGAGGTTTCACTAGTTAACTGTTTTATTAAGGAAGTTCCATAGTAACATAGTGGATAGTCCGATTGCACAATTTTCCCTGTCTTTGAACGTCACTTACGAGTGACTAGGCAGGATGTAAGTTTAAAGTCTGTACGTGTTTATAAATTTATTCAATTGACACGTCACGTTAGGGGGGACTTGACGTGACGTCGCACAAATTGGTTGTAATGTCTGACGTGTTCTTGTGGCATAGATAGCAAACATAAATACTTATAATTATATTACTAGATTGTGCCAGCGGCTTCGACCGCGTGGAGTTCGATAATAGTCCCACGGGATCATACTACCGGGATAAGAAGTATCCTATGTGTTAATCCAGGTTATTAACTATCTGTGTTCTAAATTTCATCCACATCCGTTCAGTAGTTTTTGCGTGAAAGAGTAACAAACATCCATCCATCCATACATAAATTCTCACAAACTTTCGCCTTTATAATTAGTGTGATTAATACGTAACTTGTTCTGTGTGATTGCTGTTCGTTGGTCTAGTGGTCGCAATCGCGACTCCTGAGCATAAGGTTCTGGGTTTGATTCCCGGATCGTTCAAATTTTTTGAGTTTTTCTATCAAGACAACATAATAATTTGGTTCAATCGAATGTCGGGAAGTCCAATTTAACTTCTTAGTTTTTTTTACATAATCATTTTTTTCATGAACACATCATAATTTTTTTTCTTTTGCATAGTTACTGGTGAAGCTAATAAAAGGATCTTAAGAATTAATTTTGGTTTTAACCAAAAAACACACCTCTACATTTCAAATAATGGCATATTGTTACTTTTCCAGGTGTGACGAAAGAGGCCACAGACTCGGACATCAAGAAGGCATACAAGAAACTCGCTCTCCAGCTGCATCCGGATAAGAACCATGCGCCTGGAGCCGGGGAAGCTTTTAAGGTATTTTTTAACCGACTTCAAAAAAGGAGGAGGTTATATGTTCGTGTGTATGTTTTTTTTTTTTTTTTATGTATGTTACCTGATTTCTCCTCCATTTGTGAACCGATTCTCAAAATTCTTTGGTGAAGATCTGATCCTGATCTTCGGAGATATACAATAGAACTCTTCAAAAATAGACGGCAAATCTGTCGTGATTGCTGCAATCGCTTGGATGTTTATTGTTTACGCAACATCTTAACTTACCATCACGCCTGTATGCTCTGACGGGGTACGCAGATGTGTACAGGACGCCCAGATTTCGAGAGTTAGGTATGTTAAGTTTCATTTTATTGCGGATAAGCCTATTGCCGTGACATGTATTGTTAACAACGTAAAATTAATGAATATCAAATATTTGTAAAGGATATTACAACTAAAAATGGAAAAATAAAAAAACTTTTTTGCAAAAAATAAACGACTTCAAAAACACAAAAAAAGTGAAAAATAACTTTAGCTTCTGAAGTCGGTGACAAAAAAACTGAATAAAACAAACAAAGGTCACCGAATTCAGAAGCTAAAGTTATTTTTCACTTTTTTGTGTTTTTGAAGTCGGTTTTATTTTTTGCAAAAAAGTTTTTATAGGCTCTTGTAGAAGATGGTCTAACTCTACAAGAACTATGGTAGCGGAACTAAGTTTTCCAGAATTTGTTCGAACAAGTCACCGCGGCCCTGAAACGCTCAGGGCATTAGGAGGAACACAGATGGGTTTTATTCAATAAGTCTTTTTTCTTTGGCGGGTGGAAAATCATTAAATAACTCCACCCGCTCTTGGGCTAAGCGAAAGGGAGTCTCAAACTTCTACTGACTAAAACACCACCCATGTTCCTTCTTAGCCCTTCATGTCGAGGCCGCGGTATCTCTTGCGAACAACCCGCAGCCCCGACGAAGCCACGGAGTTTAGATTTGTGCCCGGTTGATGGCAATAGGCTCGCCTCCTATTACATATTGGAACTTCTAGCGAAATATGGGTGTAGTATTAGGTACACATGTGTCTAACCTTTCGGGAATTACAGGCGTGATGATATGTTGTATTTCAGGCGATAGGCAACGCGGCAGCTATCCTAACGGACGCGGAGAAACGCAAGCAGTATGACGTACGAGGTGAGGAGCCCACGAACGCGCCGGCTGCGCAGCACCAGTACTACTCGCGAGGATTCGAGTCTGACCTCACGGCTGAGGAGCTGTTCAACATGTTCTTTGGAGCCACTGGTAAGACATCATCATCATCATTCTCTTGCCCTTATCCCAATTCATTTGGGGTCGGCGCAGCATGTCTTCCTCTTCCATACTTCTCTGTTTCTCGTCATCTCATGAGACACCTCCTTTTTTACCATATCATTTTTAACACAGTCCATCCATCGTTTCTTTGGTCTTCCTCTACTCGTGTATCCTTCCACATTCATATTTAAAACCTTCCTCACAACATTTTCCTCATTCCTCCTCATCACATGCCCATACCACGACAACCGATTTCCACACAACTTTTCAGTCACCGGCGCCACTTTCAGACTTCCTCTTATGTACTCATTCCTTATTTTATTCATTCGCGTAACACCGTACATCTCCCTAAGCATTCTCATCTCAGCCACATGCAAATGCCTTTCATTCATCCCTTTTGTGGCCCAAAATTCAGCCACTGGTAAGACATATCTTTCTTATTTATACAAATTCGTGTCCTTGTCCCATGTCCACTATTCCCTGTCAATTAGGGATGTTTACTGACTAAAAAAATATGATTCTAATTAGTCCGTCTGTTAGATTATCGAAAAATATTGGATACGTATTTTTTGTTTTATCAAATCAATAAAAATTGAAGAAGATAAAACGCCTCAAAGATTTGAGTGGGGGGTTGTGACGTCACTCACCGGTAAAGAATGTCATACTAATGTCTTAGAATATGACGTCACACGAGTTTTCAAAGCACTGTATCGTTTTCATTGTTTGTTTACGTGAAAAAAGAAAAAATACGTGTCCAATATTTTTTGGAAATCTATCTGACGGACTAATTACATTTTTTTAGTTAACTACCCTATTATAAACCCCGTTTTCCTTCATATAATTTCTCACACACTCCATCTATATTTTATTTGGTCTTCCTCTCCCTTTCCATGCATCATTCATGACTCTTTTAGTTACATGCGATTCATCCCTCATCACATGCCCATTTGGTGACAATTTACACAAATAAATAAAATTGAAGATTCTGTTTGTAATTTGAAAAGAACAGATGTTTACTGAAGGCACACTGTTACATGGGACCTAAACATAACTGGCGAAATGAGGGTGTCAGTTCTGTCTCCTACTGATATGGAGGGAAGTGGAAATAATGTTTTTCCTACTCCTCAGGTATTCTTTTCTGATTAATTTCGTTGCCAAGTCGTATCCAAGACAGTTAAGTTGTTTCTCTGGAACTTTGTCTCACTTCATTGTCGCGGCGCTGCACTGGTGCGAGCCACTTTTGATTTTGGCGCACACGACACGCAGTGGGGAGGGAATATTGAGGGGGGGGGGGTGCCTGCGGATGCCTGTATCCCTGATGGTTCAGGCAGAGAGGTACGCTGTAAACGAATCGTCACGAGAATCTCCGAATACCCTCAAAACCGTGATCGGCTTGGCCGACTAGTTGACCGCTTTACAACTGACTAATCGGCTAGTCGGCCTAAAATCATAGTCGGCACATCCTTAATTATTATTGTGATCTCCGCAGCATCATTCCCGGGCGGTGGCCCCACAGTATACACCCGTCGCCGCCAACGCGAGCCGGAACCGCGCGACGCACACGCCGGCCTGGTGCAGTTACTGCCAGTCCTGGTGCTCGTACTGCTGTCCATGATGTCCGGCTACTTCATCAGTGAGCCGGTGTACAGCCTGACACCCAGCTCCAAGTATCCCGTGCCTCGGGAGACTGTTAACTTGAAGGTGAGTGGGAGACTAGCACAGGTCGTACAGGGTCGCGGCATATCGAAACGCAGTGAACGGGAGAATGTCATGGTGGTATGGAGACAGCGACTGTCGTAAGCCAGCGCTGGTCCCCTCTTTGAGAAGTAGCTAAGCAGTCTTCGGGAGGTACCAGTTTCAGATTCGGTGGAAGGATGCCAAAACTGCTCATATCAGCCGGATGACACGATGTATGCGTGCATACGGTGGAGGTCTACGGAGACAGTGGTGCAGTGGTGGCGGTAGTCTTTGTGGAGTAGCTAAGGTTTTTTCGGGAAGTACCTGTTTCGGATTCGCCGGGTGTCAAAACTGCTCATATCGGCTGGATGACACGGTAGTGTAGCATATAGTGGAGGTCTGCCGAGACAACTAGTTGGTACCAGTGGTGCGGGTGGTGCAGCTGACACCCAGTTCCAAGTATCCCGTCCCGAGGGAGACTGTTAACTTGAAGGTGAGTGGGAGACTAGCACAGGTCGTACAGGGTCGCGGCATATCGCGGTGGGATCTCATGGCGGTATGGAGACAGCGACTGTCGTAAGCCAGCGCTGGTCCCCTCTTTTAGAAGTAGCTAAGTAGTCTTCGGGAGGTACCAGTTTCAGATTCGGTGGAAGGATGCCAAAACTGCTCGTATCGGCCGGATGACACGGTAGTGTAGCATATAGTGGAGGTCTACCGAGACAGTGGTGCGGTGGTGGCGGTAGTCTTTGTGGAGTAGCTAAGGTTTTTTCGGGAAGTACCTGTTTCGGATTTGCCGGGTGTCAAAACTGCTCATATCGGCCGGATGACACGGTACTGTAGCATATAGTGGAGATCTGCCGAGCTGTGCAGTTCGTGCCAGTGTTGGTACTGGTACTGCTGTTCATGATGTCCGGCTACTTCATCAGTGAGCCAGTGTACAGCCTCACGCCGAGCGTTCAGACTTGACTTTGACCGGCAAATTGCAAAAAACGTTAGAAAATTCGAATTTCGCGGGGCAAGGTAGTTGCCGCATCAACCTTTAGCTATAGTGCGAACAGACAGACAGACGGACATGGCGAAACTATAAGGGTTCCTTGTTGACTATTATTATTATTATTATAGCTAGCCTATGTTGTCCCTCTGCTGAGCAAAGGCCTCCCTCCATTCTCTCCAACGGTCACGATTCTGTGCAACGTCTCTCCAATTCTCAAGGAAGACTACGAAACTCTAAAAATGGTGTGATGTCATGTTATTATAAGAAGGTCGCGAGTCACAAATAGTTTGAAAAAATCACTTTGAGTTTATTTTTCTTCATTATTTTGGCTATAAGAGTAGAGGAAGACCAAAGAAACGATGGATGGACTGTGTTAAAAATGATATGGTAAGAAAGGAGGTGTCTCGTGAGATGACGAGAAACAGAGAAGTATGGAAGAGGAAGACATGTTGCGCCGACCACAAATAAATTGGGATAAGAGCAGGAGAATGATGATGTTCTTCTTTATGTTTCAGGTGCCATATTACGTGAAAGAGAACTTCCACACTGACTACCAAGGTTCGCTGCGACGACTCGAAATGGCTATAGAGGAGGAATATATAGGTACGTACTGCCTCGTTGGTCTAAAATGCAAGGTATTATGAAAATAATATGTAACACTTTTTTTTCGAGGTTCGGAAATCATCAAATAACTCCTCCCGGTCTGGGCGGAAGGGGTGTTACTCAAACTCATATTCTTTATTGCATTCATGTGTTTTAAAGTTGTTACAATGAATTTGGTTCCAACATGAAACCCGGTTAGGTTTAAATTTCAAATCCAAAAGTTCTACAAAAAGTGGTAGCTTTATAGCCACTACCCCGGTGGCTTGTTCTATCGTCGACCACATCTCTGTCTTCAGGACAAGATTGTGGTCAAGAAAAAATATAACATTAAAAAAAAAAGATTTTACCAATGAACCCTTTGTCCAACAGTGGGCCTCCGCCACGCGTGCCAGCGCGAGCGCAACTACCGCGACAGCATGGTGTGGAAAGCGCGCAACTTCGGCGACTCCCGCCAGTATGCTGATGCACAGAAACTACGCACGCCCAGCTGCGAGAAGCTCCAGAAGTTCCACCGATAGTAGGTCTGGTCTAGTGATGGTAGAAGCTGTTAGTTACGATATTTCGATAGCAATATATCATCGCACCCATACGCTGAGTTGTAAATAAAAAAACACTGCAACTCGAGTTACAGTGTCTTGCCTTAATAGCGCTCATTTGATTATTTTGAGGTAGTTACATATCCCTATAAAATTACTTTTTCATTTTATTTTAGAAGGAGAATTATGAGCACCTAAAACCAATATTTCACAAAAACCAAAAATGTTTTAAAAACCTCTTTTCACGAAATAGGTACTTCAGTGATATAATGTTTTGAATAAATACGTCAGTACGTCCTGTAAATAAAAATTGCTGTAACATCGAAATAGCGAATTTTGAGGTTATTTTCTTTGTATTTGAAGTTTTACTATCAAATGTGCTACTGGTATGCCACAAATTCGCCGTATACAGAGTTATATTATATAACCAGTTATCAAGCTATGTTATCAAAGACCACAGTGTTACCATCTACTATAAACTTTATTGATGAACAAATTTTTAATATGGCAACTCAGACTTTTAACTGTTAACGTACTCAGGGTTGTCGTTAAGGTGAAACCTTCAAGGTAGACCACGAAATACGTTTGTTTTTTACGTTTTTTGCTATTTGTCGATCCGTGTCTGGTTGTATGTTAAATAAAATAGGATTCGCGACCGTAACAAATGTTTATTTACTGAGTAATAATAATTAAAATCACCAATACAACCGTCTCAGTTCATATAAGTCTCTTGAGTAACTATTTGATAAAAAGGCATTCAAGGATTGTTACGGTCGCGAATCCTATTTTAACAGTAGCTGTTGTCAGCGGCTTCGCTCGCTACAATTCAAAAATTATCCCACGTGAAGATAAAATCGGGATAAAAACTATCCTATGTGTTAATCCAGGTTATAAACTATCTGTGTACCAAATTTTATCCAAATCCGTTCAGTAGTTTTTGCGTGAAAGAGTAACAAACATACACACTGACAAACTTTCGCTTTTGTAATATTAGTGTGATACAACCTGACACTGACCGGCAAATTGCAAAAAACGTCAAAAAATTCGAATTTCACGGGCTACCTTGGAGCATCAACCTAACGAGTGACATAAATAGTTAGTTAAGATCCGCGCTGTGTCGAAGAATTTAACTTGCGACCTTACTTTTACTTTAAAAATCACTACTTTCAATTTTTTTTTATCTTGTATACCTTTTCCCAATTCACTGGACATTGGCAGAATAGTCGACATTGGCTTTAACCCATTAGAGGTCAAACAAAAACTACCAAAATATTTTTTAAATGTTCTTTATTTTCGTATTGAAATAATGATAAAAAAACACAAAATACAAGAAAAATAAACAAAATTTCAGTTTTCATGAAGTTACAGGGGTGTACTTAATTGAGTACACTGACCGCCTAAGTATGAAAATTTTCAAAACACGCTTTTTGGATACAAAGTGATTTTAGGCATTTTTTTACATTGCCAGTGCACTCTTGAATGACAAGGACACATCGCAGCTGTTTTTCAATTTTTATAGGGTAGTGTCCAACTCCATCCTGAGGCAGGCCTTCGACTATTGATGCAGCCTGACGCGATTTTCTTTGTTCACCTTGGCGTAAATAATATCGCGCGATATGACGGCGGAACATGAGTTGATCCATAGGATTATTATTGCTCATTACAACGCCAGGAATTAGCAACAGCCATGTCTTCCATGTAGGTAAATAGCACCCACCACCACGTTTTTTACCCTGAACAGCAATTCTATATAGTGAGACAGACTGGCCGAGTTCATCTACACCTCCAATACTTTTATTGTAGGTTTGGAATAAATGTGGTATTGCTACGTCTATCTTCTCCTTCTTTATTGGACACCATCGATTGACCGTCCCCAACGGTTCAATGGTATCATAGTTTGTTGCCATAGTACAGACACTATTATTTTTCCGTCTTACCAATAAAAGCTCTCCTTTCTTGTCGAACCTATAGTCATACGTGACACGTTCTTTCTTTTTCTTTGTGCTAGTCAGTGGACATTTTATGGTTCTATTTTCCCGTACTGTTCCCGTAGCACAGTAGCCTAGGCTTTTCAATTTCAGTAAAAGTTCATAGCTTGTAAAAAAGTTGTCAAAAAAAACTTCATGATTAGCTGAGGTACAATTCTACTGACTTCAGGGGTTCATTATCACTGTCGTCGTACTCAGTATCTGCACTACCACTATCCTCTCGACTCACAAATACCTCAATAGTACCAGGTACGTCTTGTGGTATGAAACAGGCTGCTATATCCTCATCGGCACCTTCTTCTTCATCAGTAAATGCACTTGGATCAGGTGGTATGATAGCCAAGACACATTCATCATCATCGCTATCTCCTAAAACGGCTTCAATAGCTTCTCCAAGCCCCTTATAGATTGTTTGCGGTGTAAATTGCTGCTTCTTCATTGCAAGGAATCTGAAAGAAAAAAACAGTTATGTTACTTACGTATGTTGTCACTGTACTCATCCGAGTACAGTAACATTTAAATTACTTTAGTTTTATTTTAGTAATAAATTATCAATTATATTGTTTTTTATAACTTACTCTGACATGTATTTTATAGAAGCAAAATGAAAAGAACAACTTCCAAGCAATAATTATTTTATAAAATCAAAAATCATTTACTTACCTCCACAGTGTTTCGGTAACAAAACTTCAACTGACACTTTTTATCAAAAAAACGTACACTGCCCGCGTATTATTTATCAATATACTTGAACAGTGTTATGATGAAGTAAAATAACTAAAATACTTTCATTAACTTTACGATATTTGTAATTTACCCTTAGGGATATGGCTGTACTCAATCAAGTACAGTGACTTCTAATGGGTTAATTGCCATTAAACAAAAATAGACTAAAAATAGTTAGTTAAATTCTTATTGCCTGTGTCATTGTACATTCTTGCAGAAATATTCCAAAATATAATCTTTTTTTTTTTGGCGGGTGGAAAATCATCAAATAACCCCTCACGCTTTTGGGCAGAGCGAAAGGGAGTGTCAGACTTCTACTGACTAAAAACCACCCATGTTCCTTCTTAGCCCTTCATGTCGAGGCCGCGGTATCTCTTGCGAACAACCCGCAGCCCCGATGGGATCCAAAACATATCTTGAGTGTTGTCTTATCTTGCCACTAGCATTTACCCGCGGCTTTGCCCGCGTGGATGTCGGTAATATTAAAAATGACGATTTTCCTTACAAACTTTCATCTTCTGTTTCACCCACCTTGGGGGTTGAATTTTGAAAAATCCTTTCTTAGTGGATGCCTACATCATAAGAGGAATACGTGTGCGAAATTTTAAGTTTCTAGACCTAAGGGTTTGGTCTGCGCGTTGATCCTCAGTCAGTCAGCTTTGCCTTTTATATACAAAGTGGTGCCGACAATACGACAATAAATGAAACCACTGGTGGTTCTAGTTCATAGGAACATTTTTAAACTATCAAATAAATGCTAACACCACACCGTCATGGTGACGACGATACGACGATAAACTACCTAAATGTATTTCCATACGTATATCGGTGCAAATTATTCCTAAGGTTAGTAAACCAATATTTGTTTATAAATTGTAATGTATTTCGTTTACAGTTTTAAGCTACTTAGTTTTATTGTATTTTTTTTTATTTTGCTGTTAAGATTTATTTGATAGTTTAATAATGTTCCTATGAACTAGAACTACCAGTGGATTCATTTATTGTCGTATGGTCGGCACCACCCTGTATACAGACAGATTTAAGATAAACTGGATTTATCTCGGTTAGCTAAATGGGTGGTCAAAAAAGGCTTTGATGTATTAGTGCAATATGTTATGTATAATAATTACTGATTAAGAAATTAATAAGGATGTCAACTTACTAAAAAACATATGATTCTAATTAGTCCGTCAGTTAGATTATCGAAAATATTGGATACGTGTTTTTTGTTTTATCAAATTAATAAAAATTGACGAAGATAAAACGTGTCAAGTGGGGGCTTGTGAAGTCACTTTTAGGTAAAAAAATGTACTGAAATATGACGTCACACGAGTTTTCGAAGCAATGTATTGTCTTCATTGTTTGTTTACGTGAAAAAAGAAAAAATACGTGTCTAATATTTTTTGGAAATCTATCTAACGGAATAATTAGATTTTTTCTGTCATTTACCCTATTGTGGAATGTATAGTCAACTGCATATCCGTTGTACCTTATAACAGTTGAAGAACGAAAATCGATTTTATTATATCACTAGAAAATAATCACCATATACTTTTATTTTAAAGTTGGTTAAAGAAAACATTGTAAGGGAACCGGGGGCGGATTACAGCCCCCTCCCTCTTATAGAGAATAGGCCTGCATCCCAGCTGTGGGAACCGTATAGGCCTCCAAACCATATAGTGACAAGTCAACCAAAAAAAAAATATGTAAAAATTGTCAGCACTTTTTTATAATCGATTTAGTTGTGAATTACAAATATTTAAGTTAAATTGCTAATTTAATTTCATCTTGTATATAACATATTATTAAAATAAGTTAGAAGCATCCCTCTCCTAGAGAGGAGGCCTGAGTCCCTGCAGTGGGAACATTATAGGCTGATGATGATGATGATGATGATCCATGTAAAGTCTAGAACGCCAATAAGTATACACTTATCAACGTTTAGAAGCAATTTTCGTGTACTGTATTGATTTAATTTGCATGTTACGTAAAAAAACTAGTATTTATTTTGGAACCAGTGGCGTAGCGTGACTTCGCGGGCCCCGTATAAAAAAATGTTTGAGGGCCCTCATATGAAGAGTAAAGATTTCTCACAAAAGAATAAAAATGTTTGCATAAAATTAAAAGAAATATTTATTCATCATAATTATGTGTCTGTCACTTTTTCCAAAATTTTTACAAATAATTCAAATTAAATAATACCTACACTCTCCTTGCCTTTTTTCGGCAAACTGATTTATTATTTTAGAACCCACGCTTTACGCGGGAATAAAAGAAATTGCTTTTTTTTTTACATTTGTCATTTCTAAAGTAAATAAAAAATTGGGAAGTTTTTATTAAGTTTTGCTTACACACGTCGGGGGGGGCCGTATAATAGATACGGCAGATACGGCGGTAGCTACGCCCGTTTAGAACCCATATTATCATAAATTTGGATATCTCAAAGTTACAATCGTTATTTCAAGAGATATTCGCATTTGAACTTGCCCAAATCATCATCAGCCTTTTCCCAACTATGTCGAGGTCGGCTTCCAGTCTAACCGGATGCAGCTGAATACCAGTATTTTACATAGAGCGACCGGTTCCGAAGTCTAACGATAATACCGCTAATTCGTTCGCTCCAGCTGGGCCATTGCGTTTCTTTTTAAATGTCAGTGGCTATCATAGTGTCCATCGATTAACTGTCAAATGGTTATGGTTTGGTACAAAATGGAACCATTTGACAGTTAATCGATGGACACTATGATAGCCACTGACATTTAAAAAGATACGCAATAGCCCTGCTTAATCGTTATGTAGTAGTATTGTTATTATAACTTAACTGCATTTTATTTTAATCCTCAAGATATTTGATTTGGTATGGGTTCGAATATTTTAACTGAATTTTCACCATTTTATTTTATATTTTTTACAATAGAAGCCATAATATAAAACCTGTATAAATCAATATGAGTCATCAAAATTAATGAACACCTTGTAAATAAGGTCTAAATATAAATTCAAGAAATATTTTCAGAGAATCATCTAAAGGCTAAAATCTACACTAATATTATAAAGAGGAAAGATTTGTTTGTTTGTTTGTAACGAATAGACTCCGAAACTACTGGACCGATTTCAAAAATTCTTTCACCGTTGGAAAGCTACACTATTCCCGGGTGACATAGACTACTTTTTATCCCTGAATTCCCACGGGAACGTGAACTACGCGGGTGAAACCGCGTGATGTCCGCTAGTTATTAATAAAAAAACCAATTTAACAATAAGAACATAACCTCGGAGTAAATAAAAACGAAAAAAAGTCATTAAAGCTTGTCGCGTATAGTTTTTTCCGGCCTTTTCTATTCACATCATTAATTTTACTACAAAAATATATTTCGAAAACAAAACCCCTTTTTTTTGTTTTTTGGGGGGTGGGAAATCATCAAATAAGTCCCGCTCTGGGCAGAGTGAAAGGGAGTGTCAGACTTCTACTGACTAAAAACCACCCATGTTCCTTCTTAGCCCTTCATGTCGAGGACGCGGTATCTCTTGCGAACAACCCGCAGCCCCGCCGGGAAAACAAAACCCCTTGTAATCGCTTCGCTATTGAAATTTCTTTCGATTTAGCGTTTAGACGATTCTCTGAAAATATTTCGTGTATGAATAGTTAACCATATATAAGTAAAAATATAAATAAGTTCCTACGCTATTGTTTATAATATATTTCTACTCACTGTGAAGTAGTGGCTAGGCACATTGTTATTAATTTTGGAAACCGGGAATGTTGCATTTTTTTAAAAATAATATTTGCTGAAATTTTCTGTCTTTTCAATGACAGTATCCCGGTATGATTTTTAGTCTATCCCTGTATTTAAATGTATAAACCAGGGTGTTAATGTATTTTTACATTAATTCCGGGATTTCCAAACCTGATTGTTGGAATTCCGTGATTTTAGTGAGCGTCAAGATGGCGGGACCAAACCCCCAATCTAAAATGTTTTACATTCAATTGTTCCACATAATAATGTATTTGAGGTGAAGGAAGTACGTCAAGACGTCCCTGGTCCCGCCACGTTGATGTCAAAGTAGTAGGACCAAGGATGTCTCGACATTAATACATAGTTGTCTTGAAAGCAATTAAATGTGAAACATTTTAGTTTGGGGGCTTGATTCCGCCGTTTTGTCGCTCACTGATTTTTGGTCACAGATCCAAGATATTGCATCGAGATACCGTATTTAACGCCGTGTATGCACTTAGCGAAAATTGACCAATTTAAATGTATTTAATTCGTTTATTTCCTTTCATAGATTGTTGAAATAACGTGCATTTTTTGTTAATACCATTATACATTTGTAAAAACAATTTGTGTTTATCAGTATCAGCCACGGAGTCTGGATTTGTGTCCGTTTGATGGCAATAGGCTCGCCCCCTATTACATAGGACTTAACCATAACTGGCGAAATGTGGGTGTACTATTAGGTACACCTCTGCCTAACCCTTCGGGGATTACAGGCGTGTTGTTATGTTATGTGACAATTTCGAAGGTAACTTTTAATCTGTGAAAATGTAACTGTTATCTGCTTTCCGCGTCGACACCAAAAGCCAGTTAAGCATACATACATAAACTCACGCCCTTTTCCCATGGGGGTAGGCAGAAACCACAGAACGCCACTTGCTACGGTCCTTACATATGTACTCCTTTTGCCTCGTCCACATTCATACATCTGGTCTGTTAAAGATCAGTTTAATTTCACATTTTTGAAGTTTATAAAATAAAATTAATTATGCTAAGTACCAATGTAAGAAGCACCCGGGTAAGCCGCGAATTACACATTTTCATAAGTTTTAGTCATGAAATAGTCATTCGATGGGATTATTTATCCCGTCGGGGCTGCGGGTTGTACGAAAGTCCGCGGCCTCGACACAAAGGGCTAAGAAGGAATATTGGTGGTTTGTAGTCAGTAGAAGTCTGACGCTCACTACCGCTCTGCCCAGAGTGGGAGGAGTAATTTGATGATTTCCTACCATTGATATAAAAACTAAAGATACAGCCGTCCGAACATTTGCTCAACGCGTTCGCCATACAGAGAATCGGTGTAGTCTGCTCGTTAACGTAACCTTGTACAAGCGGCGTGGTATTTTCGAGGTATAAAGAACATAAATAAAGCTTTTAATAAAATTTTCGACCGCACCCGAAGAGAGCCGATCGTGGACTAGTTCACTTTGGCTTAGAAAATACCGTTTTAGGACCAAGTTCGAGGCGTCATTGTAACATGCGGTCCGCCCAGTCCTTACGCAGTAATATATAAGTCAATGTTTCCTACCCTTAAAAAAATGGTTTTAATGATTTCCTACCCTCCAAACAAAAAACTTCGTTGTATTGATGAATATAATTCTGTAAATACATACGAGTTACGATCGCGAAACATATTTTGTTCAACATACCTACAGCTACTTTCTGCGACTCAAAATATTTCATTTCACATAGGCCTACATGGGCACTTATAAAATGTCGACAAAAATGTCGACAAAAACAAAAATGCACGGTTTGGGTTGGTCGATTTCCTTTAGAAAAGAACCGGCAATAAACTACATGTTTACTCTTTTAAAACGAGTGACCGGCAAATTGCAAAAAAACATAAGAAAATTTGTACTTCGCGGGTTACTCTGGCACTTCCACCTTAATTACTATAAAGGGGATAGAACCGATGTGGCATATCGACCTGCCCGCCATTTTGATTTTTTTTTCAAAATCGCGGCCCACGATGAAAGTGGTATGTATGGATAGAAGACATTTAGACGAACAAAAAATGTCTAGTAACACGGTACCCCAAAGTGTCACGTTACCGAGATATTTGAAGGTAAAGATCGACAAATGAGTACAACAATAATCATTAAAAATAGACTAATTACGTGTATAGGCGCTAAATTGTAGCCAAATAATAGTTCCCAGGTTGAATATTATTATGCGCACGAGAAAATCGCTTCGCATCGCAATGAAACGCTATGTTATGTCAAAGAATAGTTTTCTCGTGCTCCTAGTAGTATGAAATGTACCTACTCTCTTTCAATAAACAGTAATAATAATAATCAACGCCTTTTTTTTTTGGGGGGGGGTGGGAAATCATCAAATAACCCCTCCCGCTCTTGGGCAGAGCAAAAGGGAGTGTCAGACTTCTACTGACTAAAAACCACCCATGTTCCTTCTTAGCCCTTCATGTCGAGGCCGCGGTATCCCTTGCGAACAACCCGCAGCCTCGAAATAATCAACGCCTATAGACACGTAAAAGGTCTATTTTTTATGTGGTCATTCAGTCATTGTATTCATATGTCGATCCTTACCTTCAAATAACTCGATAACGTGACATTTTGGGGTACCATGTCACATGACATTTTTTGTTCGTCTAGGTGTCCTCTACCCATACATACCAGTTTTGTCGCGGGCCGTGATTTCTAAAAAAAATCAAAATGGTGGTGGGTCGATATGCCAGCTCCCATACAAAAAAGTTCAAACCCCTTGTCCCTGTAAAAGGTGTATCTACTGATTCTATAAAGCATTTAATGTAAGATAAATATTGAAAATAAAAAATAATCGATACTTTATATTTATCCTTAAAATTCTAAATGAAAACGTTACAGTACCTTTGTCAGACTTCAACGGCTAAAATAATGTTAATAAGATTGGAGACACAGGTTGTCTAAAACTTGTTAGGATAGATTTTTATCCTGGCTACAAGTTGCGAGTTTACGATACACGTGGGCAAAGACACAGGAAAAAACTAGTATGCTTCAAAAATAGTAGATACACGCTAGCCTTGGTCCCAATCCTAGGTATATTTATTATGATTTTTAGTGTAAAAAACGAATTTAGGTTTAAAGGAAATGTTTTAAAATAATTTATTCAAAAAAATCACTAAACTGTATGTAAATATGTTTTGTTTTATTTGGTTATTATAAATAAAGAAGTTAATATAATTTTTGGTGTATTTTTTTACCTTTATAACTCTTTCTGTCTGGCTATTAATCATCATCATCAGCCCATAATGTTCCCACTGCAGGGACTCAGGCCTCCTCTCTAAGAGAGGGATGGGCTATAATCCACCACGCGGGCCCAGTGCGGGTTGGTAGATGTCACATGGCTTCGATTTTTTTGGTTCTAAGACATGCCGGTTTCCTCACCGTTTTGAGAGCAGCGGTGATGAAATAAATTACACTAAGTAATGCGCCTGCCTGGGTTCAAACCCACGACTTACTGTTCGTAAGTCGGGGCCAACGCTGCTCTCGCTGGTTATTGAATCACGGAAAAATCCGAAGCCATGTGACATCTACCAACCCGCACTGGGTCCGCGTGGTGGATTATAGTCCATCCCTCTCCTAGAGAGGAGGTCTGTGTCCTTTGTCCCAGCAGCGAAAACATTTATAGACTGATGATGGTGATGAATGGATCACGTATTCATCCATTCACTTCATCAGTTACCCCACCCAGGAGTCCGTAGACTTGCCTAAGATAAAGACTCACGAAATACCTGGAGGTCTGTCTAAAATGGTCACAGACGCAGTTACTATTATGAATGGTCAATTTTACGAATTTTAACGCAATTTTAGACCCCCTGGCCAGGCAGTCACGAACAAGCAACTTTA
Organism: Diarsia brunnea; assembly: GCA_949774965.1. Lineage (NCBI taxonomy): Eukaryota > Metazoa > Arthropoda > Insecta > Lepidoptera > Noctuidae > Diarsia > Diarsia brunnea. Next base: position 867,986 of record OX459025.1, on the reverse strand, counting down.
AGCTACGTCTACGCTAGGCGAGCCCATCACGAGCCGAACACAATTCGTCGAACGAGCGCGCTGCAAGTATTTCGTTCGTACTCGGCTGTGCTCCGCCAATTGTCGGTTTTTTGGCGAACACAAAGGGATTTGACTACGTTCGAGGACAGTGATCGTTGTAGGTTCGTTGTACGTCCACACTGACGCCGCGACGGACGAAACCGAGAACGGCTCCGCTCATGCTCGGCTCGCCTAGCGTAGACGCAGGTGAATGCGACAAAGTAGCCCACGTTTGGAAGATAGACACTTCCAAAGTGGTAAATTGTGTGTCCTGTCCCTGTAACTTTTAAATTAAGAAAGTAAAAAATCTAAAAAACATATATGCTGTAGATAGCAATGTAAACTTTCTACCATAATTGGTTTGAACGATGTAATTATAGTAAATAGTTTTTGAGATATAGTACATTTAAAAAACCGCAAATATAACTTAGTCATTTATACAAACACTGAAAAACAAACTTATCACAAAATATGTTTTTCTGTTGCCGCTTTAACAAGAAATAATAGAAATTAAAGGGGGCTTCTCTACTACGATGGTACGGAACCCTTCATGTGCAAGTCCGACTTGCACTTGGCCAGTTTTTATTTAACATACAACCTAATTCTGATCGGTAAATTGCAAGAAACGTAAGAAAATTTGAATTTCGCGGGCTACCTTGTCGCATACACCTTTTTTTTATGGTGGGTGGAAAATCATCAAATAACCCCTCCCGCTCTTGGGCAGAGCGAAATTGAGTGTCAGACTTCTACTGACTAAAAACCACCCATGTTCCTTCTTAGCCCTTCATGTCGAGGCTGCGGTATCTCACGCGAACAACCTGCAGCCCCGACGGGCGTCGGCCCTTGCGGGCCCCTTCCATGTTGCTGACATGTCTTTGATGCGCGCGTGGAACACGAACGCGCCGTCGACACGGCCTGTCGTCGTCCTGAGACGGACGGACGGCGAGCTAGCCCATCACTCACCGTCCACAGGCCCGCGTCTACGGTGGCCGTAAGTCATAACGTGGCCCCCGACGCCCGTAGCGCCTCCCGCGGCGGCTGGGACGAGAGGTTCTCTCCCTCTCACGTTTCGCCACTTCCTTCGCTAGCATCACTGCTTCGCAGAAGGAGGCGACGGCGTCCCATTCCTCCTCGCCCCGGACCATGGCTTGCACCAGGGCCGGACGCGAGAGGTCGCCGCCGCCGATCGCCGCTACGAGAACAAGTTGTCGCATACACCTTAAATGGCATTAAATGAAGTAAGACGATTTCAATTAATCTAATTCGGTGATTAGGTGTTATGTTCCCGAACCATACAATCTTTAACATAATACTTGACACTGGCAGGGGCCTGCAAATTGAAAAAAGCATAACAAAAGGGGATAGAACCGATGTTGGCATATCAACCTACCCGCCATTTTAATTTTTTTTCGAATTCGCAGCCCACGATCAAAGTGGTATAGTATGAGTAGAGGCATTTAGATGGACAAAAAATGTCCAGGAACATGGTACCCCAAATTGTCACGTTACCGAGACATTTGAAGGTAAAGATCGACAACTGAGTACGACAATCATTAAAAATAGACGCTAAATTGTACCCAAATAATCGTTCCCAGGTTAATTATTATTATGCGCAGGAAAAAATCGCTTCGCATCGCAATTAAAGCTATGTTATGTCAAAAAATAGTTTTCTCGTGCTCCTAGTAGTATGTAATGTACCTACTCTCTTTCAATAAACAGTTATTATAATAATCAACGCCTATAGATACGTAAAAGGTCTATTTTTTATGTGGTCATTGTACTCATCTATCAATCTTTACCTTCAAATATCTCGGTAATGTGACACTTTGGGGTACCATGTAATATGACAGTTTTTGTCCATCTAAGTGCCCTCTACCGATACATATTAATTTGATCGTGGACCAGCTTCCATACAAAAAAGTTTAAACCACCTTTGCAGTTCGCGTGCTTTCCAAGAACTTCCTCCTTTTTCTTTTTTTTTTAGCGGGTGGAAAATCATCAAATAACCCCTCCCGCTCTTGGGCAGAGCGAAAGGGAGTGTCAGACTTCTACTGACTAAAAACCACCCATGTTCCTTCTTAGCCCTTCATGTCGAGGCCGCGGTATCTCTTGCGTGCGAACAACCTGCAGCCCCTTAAGCGCAAAAGATCTCGGCAACACTTTATTTTATGCTTTTTATAAATTCCACCAAAAAGTTTTATAGTTAAAATATACTCAAAGGTAAAAAGAAAGAAAAGAAGACGAAAAAGAATATTTGAAAAAGAATATTGAAAAAAATCGAACGTCACCGCGTCAGTCACACAGCTTTTGTTCTAACGAGACAAGCTCTAAGGTTACGCTTCTACCATGGCCAAAATTTTCAAGTAAAATAGACACAAATACTAATACAAAAATCTCGCAAGTATTAGCCGACGTAAATCAAAATTTTAAGTAAAACGAAAAAGTAAATCGCAAAACATGTCCCTAGTTTTCAGAAAGGCGATTTTGCCCAAAAACGTGTCGATGCTTAAATACATCGGAGGCAGACCTCTAACCTCAGTATCGAGAAAGAGTAATGGAGTATTATGTGAGTATAATTTATTTAATTAATGCCATTGTAATTTAGAACCGTTTGAGATTGTGTGTATCGAAACATCTATTCATTACAATTGTTTCCCATCACTATCGTAAGCTAAATCGGGCGGGATTTCCAAGTAAATGTAAATAAATAGTATCGTCGCACATTGTGTTTATTACCATCTTTATCTTAGCTCTAAAATACAGGTAGGTAAGTGGTAACATAGCGTAGTTAAATAGTCAGTGAAAAGTCTTATATAAAAAATAACCCTCCTTTTGAATTCACCGCAGTCGGATAAAAACAAATTGACAATCGCATGGCAGTTGACATTTGTCACAAAATTTTTCGTTTGACTCGAATAAGAATGATACACGGAGCAATTTAATTTTTGCCCATTTATACAGCATTTAAATTTAAACGATGCTATTGCTTGTTATTCCACTACTTCACACATAGTAGCGCCTGCATTCAGCAGTACTACAATGGCTAAATATGGGGTCGTTACCTATAATTATCCTACTTTCGCACGCTATGCTACTACATTGACTTGCCCGGGCAACTAAATCGCTTCGTGTAAAATGGCCCTTAAACTACCCTGCCGCTGGTACGGTTCTGTTATTTTGGAGAACGGTGGCCGCCGTCTCAGGACCTCCATGCTTATAATACTCGGCGAATTCGCGTGAGCCCTTCGTTCTTCCGAATAGCATGAGCCAACCAGCGGCTTTCTCGCCTAGTATTATAATGCTTGGATGTCCTTTACAGCGCTTCGCAACTTTAACTTCGGGCCACGATTCCAAGGCCGCACAAAGCTTTTGTGTTGTGGAGATCAGCGCAGCGTAAGAAGCTATGGTGACAAAAAGGATGAAAAAAAAGCCTGTCCGACATGCGGTTGTCCCTGCCCCAGTTGTGCCAGCGTCAAATGCGGAACACCATGCTCATGCGCCGCGTGTGGACCATGCGGCACCTGCGGCCCCTGTGGACCTTGTGGGGCGTGCGGCCCCTGCGGATGCGGTGGCTCCTGCGGATGCGGTGGCCCCTGCGCATGCAGCCCTTGTGGACCCTGCTCATGTAGCCCTTGTGGACCGTGTGCATCGTGTGGACCGTGTGGGCCGTGTCCCTGTGGACCGTGTGGACCCTGCGGCCCGTGTGGACCCTGCGGCCCGTGTGGACCATGCGGCCCTTGTGGACCCTGCGGCCCGTGCGGTCCTTGTGGGCCCTGTGGTCCCTGCCGCTGCCCATCCCCGTGCGGCCCATGTGGACCCTGTGGACCATGCGGTCCCTGCGGCCCCTGTGGTCCTTGCGGTCCCTGCGGTCCTTGCGGTCCTTGTGGGCCATGCCCATGCCCGTGTGGGCCATGTGGCCCCTGCTGCCCACCTTGCCCTAAACCATGCCCCAAAAAGTGCGTAGCGAGCCCTATATGCGCCCAATGCTTAGCGAAGTCTGGACCAGTGTGCAAAGTGGAAGAGCTAAAGAAAGAAGACAAAAAGATGCCATCAAGGATGGCTGGAGGTTTTAACAAGCAGGCACCATGCTAACTTTCCGCATCAATAAATAATTTTCCGAGTCTTTTTTCAGTGCAACATTTGTTTGATATTTTACCTAAGATGACTATTTATATTTTGTATTTCATTTAATTTTGACGATTACAATAAATGTTTTCTATGATTTGATCGTTTTATTTGACTACGCTTGCACAGATGACTCGATTCCATTGAAGGGAAGCTATCTGATATATTATAAGTTGTCTTTGCGAGCAAAATGACCAGTTTAATATTTAGTTCCGCCGAAGGTCTCTGATCTAATAATGAAGGTGAATAGCATAAAATTCCCTTGCAGCGACAACGGCGGCCCTATGCCACAGAACCTTGAGGAATCAGGTCCGACGGCTGATCCTGGGGACCATCGACGTGAGAGAGAAACAGAAGCCGCAGCCACCAACATGTTGCAACGGGAGCGAGACCGCGACTTTACGATTCGGCGTGTCTTGTCCTGCAATCGCGCCCCTCTGTGGACCGAGGGGCAGTTTAACAATATGTGGCGCTAAACGCTTGTTGAACCATCGGACTGGCTCGGTTCCCGGCTTGGTCTCCAGCAACAATGTTCATACTTCATCTCAAGTTGCCAAATGCGCATCCTGCGGGCCTTGTTGCAGTCCATGCTGTAGCAGCTTACCCCCTCCTTGTAACGTGCCACCGAGATGCATCCAGTATATGACTGGCTACTACTATTATCCCTACGGCTTTTGGTTCTGCGGGCCGTACCATGTAACGGGTACATGCGTACCTGGAGGTCCCTGCTGCCCGAGAGGCCCCTGCGGCCCCTGTTGCGGTCCTCCTTGTGGCCCATGTTGTCCTTGCTCGAAATGCTGCGCCTGCTTAAGTCCAATTACCACGGCTATGGTAGGCGGTTTCCCACAGCCTCCTTCTCAGTGTGTGCAGAGCCCAATAGCAGTCTTCCCTCCGAGCCCAACAGCTGACTTCGATCCATGCCCAGCAGCAGACTTTCCTCCAAGCCCAGGACCAATATTCCCTCCAAGCCCAACTTCAAGCTTCCCTCCAAACCCAACTTCAAGCTTCCCTCCAAGCCCAACTTCAAGCTTCCCACCAAGACCAGTATCAAGCTGCCCACCGAACCCCCAACAACAAGTTACCATGAGTTGTGAACCGAGTTGTCCACCACTGCCTCGTCCAGAATTCGCCCCGCGTGAAAGTAAAAAGCCCGTGTGCACTAAAGGAGGCATAGCCAAATTCTTCCCAATTAACACCATCCCGACGTTATCCTCGCGCGGTGGTGTACCCTCCTGCACAGTTCATGTGTGCCCCTTCAGCACCCAGCCCCAGCCCCAGAACTGCCCTAACCCATTCCCTGAACAAATCTCAGTATACTGCACACCCTGTGTGAAGACCGCCCGCAGCAGACCGCGCCAGTACTTCTTTAATAGTTACGCTAGACGTTTTCATAGCAGGAGGAGTCATTATAAACGGTCCAGAAGAAACAGCGACGTATGTCCCGATTTAGAAAGTCCGAGAGGCTTATTAACTAAGGAGCAACGTGATAATCCAACCCCAACTGGAGAGTTTCGGTTCACCAATGTCCCCTGTTTTAAAAAACCGTTTCCTCCTCTCATCACTTTTCCCTTACCAGAACGTTGGCACGGAGCACCGAGTTCATGGAACAAAAGCTGATGATTCCCCCCTAATTAAATAGATTGAAATAACAACTTGTAACTTGTAAGATACAAGGAATTAAATAAAAATCTCCTTATAAATTGTCGTTTAATTTTGGTTTTTATTCTCCTGTGTATTTTTTTAAGTTAGGATTGTGATTACAGTAAATCAATCGTCCTTTCAGCATCACTCGCCTCGCCGAAGAATAAGATGGAGAAGCATCAAAGTACGGGCCGGTATGTGCATCAGGCATCAGGGATGAACTGGCTGCGGAAGTACTCGGACCCAGCGAAGCGGCTGCCTGCCTCGCCGCTGCACCTGTGCACATCCTGCCCGACCTTGACGACGACGGGAGCAAACACTCCGCAGCAGGTTTATCAGTTCCCGGACCAATTCCAGCCGAGGACTCGGTCTGCTATGTTAAATAATGAGCTAAAGAACTCATCGGTTCCCAGCAACTATCGGTCCTACTATAGTACCGGCTCCAACATGTCGCCGGTAAAGCGAACAGCTTCGGGGAACATGATGCAACATCTCGGCAGCGTGTGCGCCCCCTGCGCTCCATGCTGTGGGCCCAAGTGCTGCGCGCCCTGTTGTGGCTCCCTCCCCCCACCTTGCAATGTCCCCCCTAGGTGCATCCAATACATGACAGGTTATTACTACTATCCTTACGGCTTCTGGTTCTGTGGACCTTACCATGTAACGGGTACGTGCGTGCCGGGCGGCCCTGTGTCTCCAGGTGGCCCATGCGGCCCATGCGCCCCTAATCCCGGAGGGCCATGCGGCCCTTGTAACCCTGGCTGTGTCTGTGGAGTGCTGAACTCACTTGCTATAATGCCCACTGGTAGACGAGGAGGCAGTTCCATAAACCTGATGCCAAGCCAGCAAGCCACGAACATGTTGGATGTCACTAAAATTAAATTACCATTTAATATGAATTCCTTGTCTATGAACTGTCTTCCATTGTCTGCAAAGGGAGGAGGACGTCTTATGAGTTGCTTGCCGGGTGGGTTTTGTGCACCTAATAGTGGCGCCTATGGCCCATGTGGCCCGTATCCATTTGCTGCCGGGTGTCCCCCTGTTTGCGGTGGCATAGGGCCTTGTGGGCCGTGCGGGCCTAAGGGCCCATTTGGACCTTGCGGTCCTTGCTTCCCCGGTGTTGGTTGTGGTTGCGGTGGTTTCGGAGGCTGCTATTCTTCCGGTCAGTGTAACGTTGGGCCGGGATGCGGCTGTTATAATTGCTGCGGTGGCATGTGTGCTGGCCCCTGTGGCGGATGCGGGCCTTATTGTGGCAACTTTGGTGGCTTTTGCGGCCCATGTGGTGGCTGTTGTGGGGGCTGTTGCGGGCCGTGTGGTCCATGTGGGCCGTGTGGTCCATGCGGCCCTCTTACCGCGCCTTGTGGCTGCGGTGGTTGCGGGCCCTGCGGCTGTGGCTCGTGTCTTCCCTTCGGTCCTGGTGCATGCTGTGGAGTCGCACCTTGTCCAAGCCCCAACAATCCAGTAAACCTCACCGTCCCACCCAAAACCCCACCTAAAACCCCACCGGACCCAACCCACCCACGCCAAGGTGGGCCACCTCCTCCCCCCCAGGTGAATCCTCCCTGCGGACAGTGGCTAAGCCCAGGCATGAATTACAAGTGCACGCCTCCTGTCCCCGTCAATCCCAGCTCCCTAGGCTCACCCGCGGGCCCCGGGGCTTTCACCCAATGCTGTATAGCTATGGCTTCTGAAAAAGTCGAATCTGGGAACTGTTCTTGTTCCTCTTGCAACGCCTATCGTGAAAGTCTTGATGAAGAAGAACAGCACTGTCTAATACCGCCGCTTTCAGAAAAAAGTGTTGCAGAACCGCCGAAAACGGTTGCTGACGTTGCGAAGTCTCTTAACCAGTCGGGCAGCAACCTGACAATGTTCCACAAGCACCCATGTAACGAGGCTAAGCAGGTGAACGATCCCTCGAAGCCCCTGGTCAACACCGTTCTGACATGTTACCAGTCAACTTTGAGCAGTTCTGGCGGGCAAGCGCAACCGAAGCCGACTGCGCCCTACTGGGAGGTCCCAAAAGCCACCAGCACTAATCCTACCTCTAATTTAGGCAAACGAAGGTCCGTGCCAACTGTAGAACGAGAACTGCCCAGCTTTCCAAATTGCTTCACACATTTGAACGCTAATCCACGGTGCGCATCCAAACAACCACGGACTAAAGCGGCCTGAAAGTGCTGTCTTTAGTTTTATTGAATGTTCGACACTGGTAATAGCTTTCATTAACTTTAGAACTTGTTTCCTTAAAAAAAAATGTAAAAAATAAATTGGTTTTTCATTTCTGTAGCTTAGTTTGTCCTTCAGCTCGTCTTCACAAGTTTACACTCTGCACTGATTGTCGAATCACGCTGCACTCGGTCAGACCTACATACATACATAAACGCACGCCTGGTTTGGGCGCAAAATGCCAGAAACGCAAAATGACAGATTAGCAAAATGCCAGGAGTTAGATTTTTTTCTCAAATGGTCAGAATCGCAAAATGCCAGAAACGCAAAATGCCAGAAACGCAAAATGACAGATTAGCAAAATGACAGGTTCGCGAAAAGACAGATTAGCAAAATGTCAGAAAAGTGCAATTTTTTTTTGTGGTGTATGAGTCACCTTTTTTTTTTGGGTTTGGAATATCATCAAATAACAATGTGCATCTGGATTGAGGGCCCATTTTTTTAAACCTTTCCAAACGAAATAAGACTCATAGGGAAATTACTTAAAAATAGTTAAAACTTAAAGCATAGGGCCACGAATTTCTTAAACGTGAAATAAAAATGTTATGATTAAATAACTTGGGCCCTCAATCCAGACGCGTGCATAAAGTGACATAGCCTAAATCTCAGTAAGTCCTATCTTTGGGTTCATAATTTTTATTCAGGAATTTAGTTAAGAATTTCTTAAAGATTTTAAGAAATTCCCAAATCTGTAGAATGTGACATTACAGATTTATGACGGTATTTCTAGGGCCCTCAGTTCAAATGTGTCTGTACTGAGGAATCTGCAAAACATGGATTTATCTGAAGAAATACATAAATGCGACTTTAACATGTTTTACTTAGATACTTAGGTGAATTAGTTAAAAAGAAATAATGACGGAAAAGTTCATTGTTACGTAGTAAATGAAAGTCAAATTTTACTAAAACGTCTGAACTGAGAGCCCAACATTTTCGGCTTTATTGACTAGGCTCAACCTCATAGATTAACGCAAATTAGAATAAGATTTTTAACTATTCTTTAATTAAATTTTAACATATCGTCCGTTCTTCTTAATATCATACTTAAAGAGAAAATTGATTTTCTATTTTTATATAAGAGAAAAATTTGTAGGGTGACCATAATGATCATAGTTAGTACCGGTACATTTTCAAGATTGATCTAAAAAGATCTGACAGTTTAAAATAAAACAATTAAATTTACCTAAGCATTATTTAATGATTTTCGTGATTTCGGAAATTGTATCTTAAATACAATGTATCTTAAAAAACTTTTTTGCAAAAAAAACCGACGTCAAAAACATAAAAAAAAATGAGAAACACATAATCGATAAACACAAATAAGTGAAAAATTAAAAATAATAAAAAAAAAATATTTAAAAAAATCAGCTTTTGAAGTTGGTGACATATTTTGTTTGTTTGATTTCCGTTTATTGCCACCGACTTCAGGCGCTGTTTTTTCTTGTGAAGTTTATTTTTAATTTTTTTGTTTTTCACTTTTTGTGTTCTTCGATTTTGTGTTTTTCACTTTTTTATGTTTTTGAAGTCGGTTTTTTTTTCCTTTTTTAGTTGTAATATATAAGGAGCTCGTGGCTTAATAAGAACTGCCACTCGGGTCGATATTTAGGTAAAGCTGTGCTTGCCTAGGTCGGTCTGTGGATGGGTGACCGCCCGACATACCGAGTTTCCTCCGTGCCTCGGAAAGCACGTTAAGCTGTTGGTCCCGGCTGCCATATATAGATCTTTGGCAGTCGTTACAGGTAGTCAGTGACCTGAAAGTCTGACAACCAGTCTTACCAAAGGGTATCGTATTACCTAGTATTAAATGGGTTGTGGAGGTCAGATAGGCAGTCGCTCCATGTAAAATACTGGTATTCAGCTGCATCCGGTTAGACAGGAAGCCGACCCCAACATAGTTGGGAAAAGGCTAGGCAGATGATGATGAGTTGTAATATCCTATACAAATATTTACTATGCATTGAACATTCAAACTAGAAACCAAGCCCTTAAACTTCAAGATTTCCTTATTATTGCTTTCAACTCCTAATCGTTGAGGAGAGTACCTTCCATAACCAGCTCACTCACTCAATCATCAGATCCTGATACGGTCCACAATTGACGGAGATATGCGCAGATGTATAAAAAAATTCATACACATGAATAGAGAACCTTCTCCTTTTTGGAAGTCGGTTAAAAATGACCCCAAATCTCCCTTCGTAACTGACCAAGAACCAAGAATTCTTATGTAATTATTATCATGCACAAAAATAAATGAAATCAATTATTTATTATTGAATAAAAGTCTTTATTGAAAAATAAACAAATACGCTACGTAGTGCCGACCACACAAAATTAATTAAAATTAAAATTGCATATCGATTCTTACACACAGTACACCAATCGAATATACATTAAATAATTCTAACGGCTATTTGTTGTTGATAAAATTATATTACACCAACATTTGGTTTCTTTGATATTTTTATTTTACTATCAATAATGATTTATTTTTTAGGATGTAAGACTATTTTATGGTTACATTTACTTTAAGTAAATATTTTTTATTTAACAACAATACTGATCGTGTTTTATTTATCGGAATGTATTTGTTCGAAAAGCGTTTTGCGATGTCTTTGGTGCTACAGCGATCCCTAAGGATCACAGCCATATAAGTAGGAATTCATCGTATAAAAGGTGTAAAAGTGCCCTTAACGCAAACGAAAGGCACTTGTTCTTCCCACCACTGCGATATTTTTTTGTTCTAGATCATACGTGGGAACCCCCCTAGTTACGGAGATATTGAACAATAATTAATTATTCCCAATTTTTCACAGCTGTTCTGCAACTAGGCCCATAATAGAACCTTAAGGACAATAAGGACTAATATCATATTATAAAAAATAGTAATACAAATAAAGAAAACAAAATTGTAAACTGTAGGTACATATATAATACGTTTAGCTGCAAATATTACGACTTTTCGACTGCGCTTTGCAAAATGTACTGGTACTAACTATGATCATTATGGTCACCCTACAAATTTTTCCCTTATAAAAAGTATAAAATCAATTTTCTCTTTAAGTATGATATTAAGAAGAACGGACGATATGTTAAAATTTAATTAAAGAATAGTTAAAAATCTTATTCTAATTTGCGTTAATCTATGAGGTTGAGCCTAGTCAATAAAGCCGAAAATGTTGGGCTCTCAGTTCAGACGTTTTAGTAAAATTTGACTTTCATTTACTACGTAACAATGAACTTTTCCGTCATTATTTCTTTTTAACTAATTCACCTAAGTATCTAAGTAAAACATGTTAAAGTCGCATTTATGTATTTCTTCAGATAAATCCATGTTTTGCAGATTCCTCAGTACAGACACATTTGAACTGAGGGCCCTAGAAATACCGTCATAAATCTGTAATGTCACATTCTACAGATTTGGGAATTTCTTAAAATCTTTAAGAAATTCTTAACTAAATTCCTGAATAAAAATTATGAACCCAAAGATAGGACTTACTGAGATTTAGGCTATGTCACTTTATGCACGCGTCTGGATTGAGGGCCCAAGTTATTTAATCATAACATTTTTAATTCACGTTTAAGAAATTCGTGGCCCTATGCTTTAAGTTTTAACTATTTTTAAGTAATTTCCCTATGAGTCTTATTTCGTTTGGCAAGGTTTAAAAAAATGGGCCCTCAATCCAGATGCACGGGTGATTTTCAAAATTTATGTACATTTTGGGACGTGAAAACGTCCCGCGGAATATTGTCCAGGCATAACATATTAAACGGTCAAATTTTTTTTTTTATCATTAAATAAAAGTTTATTGAGAAGGATCTCAAAATTTCAGTTAAATAAAAAATAAGTTGTCTGAAATATATGACATTTATGCTCTTAGTATCATAGTATTTCCATACATCTACCTCGTGTCTCTAAGCGAAAGCGTGTTACAAAAACCAGCATAAAGATTAAAATACTCACTTTATTATAAGTTCTCTTTGCGCAATATCTTAATGGGTAATTACTATGTAAATTATTCAAAATTTAAGTAAAAAACTTAATGTAATAATTATAATATAAGCCTTTTAAAATGTATCTTACATTTCATTACATTTTGTTGATCATTATTGTAACACAAAATATATTAGAAGATATTTGAGATTCTTTACTGGCAACACTTTTTTCTCAAAGACATCCAATCAGATGACAGCAAAATATTACTCCGCCATTTCATCTGCAGGTGCCATTGTTGTGAAAAGTATGTTTCTTGCGGTGTAGTGTTTTTTCCACATTAAAGTTTTCATTTTAGTTGATCAGCTATAAAAACAACGGTAAGTCTCTGTTTTACTATTTTTGCGTAAATTCAAAGAGTAATATTGATTCCATTTGATTAACGAGATAGACAAGTCCTATAACATTATTTTTTACCTTCAAATGTTGAAGGTCGTTATTCAACAAACCGTTGATTTTCATTTTCGTAACGATTTGTTACATAATTTTGTTGTGTAACAAAAAGGATGTAACAAATATGAAGTAAACCCGATTTCATAATGGAATTAATTTTTCAATTATACTTCGTACATACAGTGTAATGTTTTAACTAGTGCGCAATTTTTTTTTTCTGGATTTCTGTATCAGCAATAGAACATATTTCCATGAATAACTTTTCTTTTCTTCCAGAATTGTTTGGCTCTACTTCTACGCCAAACACGAAGCTAGAAAAAGACCCATGTTCCTCTTAATCACAAGAAATGGATAATATTAACCGTGGTAGAATATTTTTTTTTAGTCTTAGTGAAAGTGACGATGATTCGAATTCGAATATTTTTTAATCACATGTTGAAATAAAACTTTATTACCTAATATTTTTTATATCAATGATTATTTTTATTATTATTTTCTGAAATTAAGAGAGGACTTATATTTTTTTTTGTTACGAGAGATTCCAGTTTATAATATTATTTTTTAATTGAAGCCAAAGTCTACTAGCCTGAGAACTACTGTTACTGTTTAAACTGGTAATCAGTTCCTACGATTCCTTATTTGTTAGTTTACATGATGTTTTCTAAAGTTTAAAACTTACTTTATTTACCCTTAAAGATATTACTGTTTCCTTGCTAAAAAAATATAAGTGACGTATAGATACTACGAGTATTTTTTAATTGGTTTATTACTAGTTCATTGTTAATAAAAAATTCTGATAAATAATAATTAACTTTACTATTATTTTTGTAATGACGTATTAAAAGTAATTACTAATATTATTAACCGTAAGTTCTATCACCAATGGTTTGTTTTCTGTAGGCTAAACATTAATATTTAATGATCAAACGGAATGCACAATTTATTCTGAGACTGATTTTGTAATTCAAGAGACTGCTTATGTTATCAATAAATAATTAAGCTCTGATTTCATTGTTTTAATAATGTTGTGAAATTGCCCTAATATTTCCTTTTTGTTATTTTTTTGTAACGTTGGTCAATTTTGTAACGATATTCATTTTTGTTTCATTTTTGTAACTGTACAAAAATTTTGAAAAATTTTGAAAATCACCCGCCATCAAATAACACCCCTCCCGCTCTGGGCAGAGCGAAAGGGAGTGTCAGACTTCTACTGACTAAAAATCACCATGTTCCTTCTTCGCCCTTTGTGTCGAGGCCGCGGTATCTCTTTCGAACCACCCACAGCCCCGACGGGCATTTTGCGACACCTGGCATTATGCGTTTCTGACCATTTGCTAATCTGGCATTTTGCGAATCTGGCATTTTGCGAATCTGGCATTTTGCGAATCTGGCATTTTGCGAATCTGTCATTTTCAGATCTTGTCATTTTGCGACACCTGGCATTATGCGTTTCTGACAATTTGCTAATCTGTCATTTTGCGTTTCTGGCATTCTGCGCCCAAATTCTCTCATGGTGAAGGCAGAAACAACAACAACAACACACAGCTCCACCTGCTACGATCTTTACATACTCTAGCACGTCTACATTCATACATACGCAGGGCTATTGCGCGTATCTTTTTAAATGTCAGTGGCTATCATAGTGTCCATCGATTAACTGTCAAATGGTTATGGTTTCATTTGATGGACACTATGATAGCCACTGACATTTAAAAAGATACGAACCCTGCTGGTCATACACGCACCCCTGCAAGTTGCGCTTTCTAAAGAGCCTCAGGACAACTTTGCACACTTGCACAGCAATGGCAACTCCTGATAAAGAGACGCATAAAAATTAAATACAATAACAAACACACGCAGAATCGTGGCAACTTCACAACACAACGACGTCCAGCTTGCTGGTGGAACTCCTCAGGTTTTTCCACGCTAGGGAATTTCTCCTGAGTGGTTGCTTCTACTTCGCACCCTCCCTCCCTCCCTCGAGGGTCGCCTCTATTGAATTGGTTAGCGTCAAGATGAAGGGACCAAGTCTCCTATGCCTGTCATACATTGTATATTTAAAAAGATAATACCATTAATCTTAAGAGTTCTTACTAGGTTTTGGTAAAGAATCTACCACAATCTGTCAAAAACGCCAAAATAGAAATATTGCTTAAGGTAAAAACAAAAAAAAAATTGGAACGGAACGCAAATATCACTTTTGCATCCCATTTCATCTGGGGTCGGCCGCTAAACGAAGATTTTTGTGACAAGAGCACCGTATTTATAATCATTATGGCGAATCGGAGAAAAGTAGTTCGTACAATTTTTTTATATGATGTAGAATTTGAGTTTTTCTAGTGATTTGTGCATAAATTAAAAGTAAAAACTTCAAAAATATCATGATATAACGAAATATAACCTGTGGGGAACCATATACCCCTAAGCCTGTGAATGCCTAATTATTGTGGGAGTTATTATGTCCATTGCCCGGTGAATTTAAATCTTTATTTTATACTACGGGTTTTATTCAGGATTTACTCACGGTAATTTACGGTAAACTTTTGTCGTCATTATTTGTCAGTCTACTATAATTTATTTTTTGTTATTCAGGTAATAAAGTCGTCGTCTAGACAGGCAATGGGATTATGTTTTCCGACATGTTTTTTTTCAGGTTTTCAGCTAATTTTCTAAATATAATTGATAAAATGTCATACCAAATGTTATTACTCAACTAAATCTACGAAAAAAACATTAATTATTACTGCAGGATTTGTCCGAGGCCTAGTAAAGGGTTAATGAGGTAGCTAAAATTTTAAAATAAAGGTAGGAAATAGTAGATTAATGGTATTACCTTTTTAAATATATGTGACAGGCATTGGAGACTTGGTCCCTTCATCTTGGCGCTAAATATGAATTGCTATGAGTATTAATACATGAATATATAAGAGAACTACGTGGCCACGCGGTCCTCCGCGTTTCAACCGCGCGGCCATAACTTCTAAGTACTGTAGGTCGCGAATTACAAACATTAGGCCTTTATTTATATTATCTACATTTTCTTCGAAATCGTATCAGTGGTTAACAAAAAGAATGGAACTTCTACTAAGCTCCGTTTGATAGACTCCGTGGCCGCGCGGTCCTCCACGTTTCAACCGCGCGGCCATGGTTAAACCTTTATAACTTTCTGAATATTATATCGACGAATTTGCGGTTTGCATTGTTAGTGTTTTACAAATTCCTTCGTAATGTTGACGTAGTTGTTTTATTTCTACGACAATGTGGCCGAGCAATCAAAACGGACACCGTCGCAATGGCTCAAACCTGGAGACACAGCCAAATCCTGCCCTAAACGAAACTTCACTCAGAAAAAGTTACTTGCGAGTGTTTGGTGGACTAGTGCCGGTGTCGTTCACAACAGCTGTCTAAAATCTGGCTAAACGATTACGGCAGATATCTATTGTCAGCAACTGCAAACCATGAAAGAAGAACTAGCTGCTAAACAACCGAGATTGGTCAATCGCTCTAGGCCTCTGCTGCTTCACGACAACGCAAGACCACACACTGCACATCAAACAACCACTAAGTTAGATGAGGTACAATTGGAATGTCGGCGACATCCACCGTAGGTACTCCCCGGACCTTGCTCCAACAGATTACCATCTTTTCCGGAATTTGGACAACTTCTTACAAGGAAAAATATTCAAGTCTGATGCGGCAGTCCAAACCGCTTTCAAAGAGTTTATTGATTCTCGCCCCCATGGTTTTTTTAGTAAAGGGATCAATCAACTACCTATGAGATGGCAAAAGTGCATAGATAACAACGGTGCACTTTGATTTATTAAATATATTTTACAAAAAAATATACTTTATATTCCTCCCGTACAAAACGCTAATTTCATACATGTAAGGACATAAATAATATCTACATAATTAATTTTAATTCTAATATCTATAGGGTGTAAAAGTACCCTTAACGCAAACGAAGGGCACTTGTTCTTCCGGGGCGAGGAGGAATGGGACGCCGTCGCCTCCTTCTGCGAAGCAGTGATGCTAGCGAAGGAGGTGGCGGAACGTGAGAGGGAGAGAACCTCTCTCCGGGCGTCGGGGGCCACGTGATGGCTTCCGGCCACCGTAGACGCGGGCCTGTGGACGGTGAGTGATGGGTAAGCTCGCCGTCCGTCCGTCTTATGACGACGACAGGCCGTGTCGACGGCGCGTTCGTGTTCCACGCGCGCCTCAAAGAGATGTCAGCAACATGGAAGGGGCCCGCAAGGGCCGACGCCTGTCGAGGCTGCGGGTTGTCCGCAAGGGATACCGAGGCCTCGACATGAAGGGCGAAGAAGGAACATGGGTGGTTTTTAGTCAGTAGAAGTCTGACACTCCCTTTCGCTCTGCCCAAGAGCGGGAGGGGTTATTTGATGATTTCCCACCCCCCAAAAAAAAAAAAAAAAAAAAAAGAGGGCACTTGTTCTCCCCACCACTGCGATCATTTTTTTGTTCTAGACCATACCTGGGAACCTCCTAGTTGCGGAGATATTGGGGGTCAAAGTTCCAAATTTTTTACAGCTGTTTTTGTAAATACTAGTTTTTCAGGTTTTAACTTTACTTAAATTACGGTCTCCATGACCTGTTTACTATTCAAAGCATCCACTAGCACAATGTTTTAAGAATGCTACTTTGAGTTTTACCGTAAAATGCATTGATATAAAAACTAAAGATACGGTCGTCCGAACATTTGGTCGACGCGTTCGCCATACAGAGAATTGGTGTAGTCTGCTCGTTAACGTAACCTTGTATTTAAAGCGGCGTGGTATTTTCGAGGTATAAAGAACATAAATAAAGCTTTTAATAAAATTTACGACCGCACCCGAAGAGAGCCGATCTAGTTCTAGTTCACTAGTTCACTTCGGCTTAGGAAAGACCTTTTTGGGACCACGTTTGTGGCGTCATTTTAACATGCCGTCCGCCCAGTCCTTTTTTTTTTTTTTTGGGGGGAGTGGGAAATCATCAAATAACCCCTCCCGCTCTTGGGCAGAGCGAAAGGGAGTGTCAGACTTCTACTGACTAAAAACCACCCATGTTCCTTCTTCGCCCTTCATGTCGAGGCCTCGGTATCCCTTGCGGACAACCCGCAGCCTCGACAGGCGTCGGCCCTTGCGGGCCCCTTCCATGTTGCTGACATCTCTTTGAGGCGCGCGTGGAACACGAACGCGCCGTCGACACGGCCTGTCGTCGTCATAAGACGGACGGACGGCGAGCTTACCCATCACTCACCGTCCACAGGCCCGCGTCTACGGTGGCCGGAAGCCATCACGTGGCCCCCGACGCCCGGAGCGCCTCCCGCGGCGGCTGGGACGAGAGGTTCTCTCCCTCTCACGTTCCGCCACCTCCTTCGCTAGCATCACTGCTTCGCAGAAGGAGGCGGCGGCGTCCCATTCCTCCTCGCCCCGTACCATGGCTTGCACCAGGGCCGGACGCGAGAGGTCGCCGCCGCCGATCGCCGCTACGAGAACACGGCGGGGCTCCGCTCAAGCGGGACACACCTCCACAGTGTGCTCCACCGTGTCCTCCGGCCGATCCTCGCAATGGTGGCATCCGGGCGTTTCCTCCCGCCTGATTCGGTGCAGGTACCTCCCGAAACAACCGTGTCCGGTGAGTACCTGCGTCAGACGGAAGGTGAGGGCGCCGTGGCGCCTCTCCAGCCACTCCTCAAAATCAAAATCAAAATCAAAACTCATTTATTCAAACTAGGCTGATAATCAGCACTTTTCGAACGTCAAAATTTACTTTACTTTACTTATTTACAAGTGACAGTCCCCCAAAACGCCCACCCTTCGACACTTCCTAGTGTTTTTGCTGGAAAGAAGAAGAAGTCCCCTCAAAGAGGGGACTTACCGCCACTATCGTGGCGTGCCCTGTCCGCCCAGTCCTTACGCAGTAATATTAAGTCAATGGTAAAATGTGATTTTTGACCCCAAAAAAAAAGTAATTTCCCAGCAAAAAATTTTTGCGTAGGTGTACTTAGTTTGATGTACAGAATGCTTGGTTGACGGATGTGATGGGTTGATTTACACACAAAGCTGACTGACTGAGGATCAACGCGCAGGCCAAACCCTTAGGGCTAGAAACTTAAAATTTCGCACACGTTTCCTCTTAATATGACGTAGGCATCCTCTAAAGAAGGATTTCTCAAAATTCTACCCCCAAGGGGGTGAAATATCCCGTCGGGGCTGCGGGTTGTTCGCAAGAGATACCGCGGCCTCGACAGGAAGGGCTAAGAAGGAACATGGGTGGTTTTCAGTCAGTAGAAGTCTGACACTCCCTTTCGCTCTGCCCAAGAGCGGGAGGGGTTATTTGATGATTTTCCACCCCTTAAAATTTCGCACACGTATTCCTCTTAAATATAATATGACGTAGGCATCCTCTAAGGAAGGATTTCTCAAAATTCTATCCCCATGGGGGTGAAATAGGGGATGTAAGTTTGTATGTGGAAAAACGACATTTTTTATATTCTCGACATACACACGGGCAAATTAAAACGCGGGCCAAAAGCTAGTTCTACGTATATCCCTGAACTACATTAAAATCCGTTACGTATTTAAAAATATCTAAGTGTTCAAACAGCGGCAGCGACTTTGTTGTTTATTAGGATGTAAAGTTCATCTATGCCCAGTACTAACAGGGTTTTGTAGATTAAATAGGCAGTCGCTCCAAGTAAAATTCTGGTATTCAGCTGCTCCCAGTTTGACAGAAAGCCGACCCCAACATAGTTCGGAAAAGGCTACACAGATGTGACCATTATGTTTCATTGCTTTTCGCAGAAAAAACAACTGGCTTCCAAGTTCTTCAAATCTGTCTTTTTTTTTTTTTGGGGGGTGGGAAATCACTCTTGGGCAGAGCGAAAGGTAGTGTCAGACTTCTACTGACTAAAAACCACCCATGTTCCTTCTTCGCCCTTCATGTCGAGGCCGCGGTATCCCTTGCGGACAACCCGCAGCCACGACAGGCTTCAAATCTAAGTCTCTAATTAACTCACACATGACATACGAGTACCTATAAATATAATTGCACAGAATTACAACCCTCTGCGCCGAAACGAGGGACAAATCAATAATAGTACTAATTAGACTTCACCCGGTACAAAACGGCTAATAGACCCTTTCCACCTCCCCACTTCACCGCCGCGACTGAGGGTCCGATGCGATCAATCCAGAAACCAAATATGTTACTAATATTTCATCTCATTTGAGTATGACGAAAGTGCAAGCGAAATAGCCATTCATCACAGCGCGCACGCGCGACCCACCCTAGTGCAGCCAAGCTAGGCCGTCTATCTAGACACACCTGAGGGCCCGTGACGCCAAACGGTAGTGCTATCTTCATTTGAATAATAGTTAATGTGAACTTGAACCCCGGTTATCCAGTTTAATACTAGGTAAGTCTTTTTTAACTACTTTATCTTTAGTTTTATTTGTTTTTGACATTAACCGGTGCTGTTTTTAATGACGAAACGTTTACCTATATCATTGCACATCAAATTTCTATGGAATTGGCGCCCGCCGCGCCGCCCCTTGATTGATTTTTTTGATGTGTGTATCGGAGACGATGTGAAATGGGCAATGTGAATTTGTTGGTTTATAATAAATTTAGTGTTCTGTTGTTTGTTTTTCGGTATCGAAGAACTATAGTGTCAATTCACTTAATTGATCGGTTTAAAAAGATATTACGCGTTGTCTGTGACCCGTAAGTCTTTTAAAATGGTATTGTGTAAATTCCCAGTAACTGTGATGTGGCCAGTTCATGTAAAACATTGCATTTGTCTGCTGCATCTAGTTAAAAACTGGAAGCAGACTTCAACAAACTGATTTACAGTTTGACAGTTTTTTTTTTTTATATATAGTTGGGATAAGGCTCAGGCAGGTGATAATGATTGACTGACAAATTGTGCAAACTGTAAGTTTGTGCTGCAAAATGTTCCGTGGTTTAGCAATATTTATTGATTATAAGAGAAAAGTAGGTAACTATGTACATTCATCATCATCATTTCAGCTATAAGACCTCCACTGCTGGACATAGGCCTCCCCCAGAAGGGGGGGAGTTGCCATAATCGCCACGCTTGGCAGGCGTGTAAAAAAGAAAAAAACATTAAAAACTCTTAAATAAACTAACAAGAAACTATGAAAAACATCAAAATACTGCTCCTCAACGCTGTCAGCCGGTAATGTGCCCAAAAGACTGGCGGCATTGCCACGTTGTATGGCAACTCTTACTGCCGCACTCAGAGACGTTTAATGATTACTGAAGCCATTAATAAGTAAAGATTTGTCAAATCTTTACTAAGTGACGGCTTAAGTATTCATTAAATATCTCTGAGTAAATAATAATATAATCTAATCAATACTTAATTAAAGATTATCTCCCCGCACACAACAATAATAAGTACAGACTTGTGCTTTTTTAACCGACTTCCCAAAAAGGAGGAGGTTCTTAATTCGATTGGTGTTTTTTTTTTAAATTTACACAAAGGTTGCGTTCAAATGTTACAATGTTTGTTGCTGAAAACATTTTGCGGTAAAGTGCAACATGTTTCTAGTAGGGATGTTACGGAGCCTCGACTCAGATTCCGATTGATATTTCACCTCCGGTCCCGACTTCGGCTCCGACACTTTTAAATCGGAAGTTATAGTCGGAGGTCGAAACATATCAGATAGCGGCGGCAGAGCGTGGCGGACGCGGTCAACGTGTATTTGTCCTGTGCACCAGGCTAAGAAGCAAGCGAACAACTTTTGTACCTATCTGAACTTTGGTATTTGTATCTGTATGATGTCTGATCGCGTCCGATCGATCCACCGTGTACTTAGGTTACAAGGTTGCGTTATAATACGCCTTCCGCTAGGGGCCTTGGAACGTCACTATCCATATTAAAAACAAGCGACCTTCTCAATGTGCATTTATTCTACTGCCACACGGTTTACCGCCGCGTTGTGTCGCCAGTTCAAGTTGAAAACGGAGGCCTTATAATAAAAGACATTCGACAAAAAAAAATAAAAGAATTAAAAAAAAATCGTGTATTTTACAAAATGTGGCAAGTGTGTATGTAAGTTTAAATTTTTGTAAACGCACCCACAATACAGGAGAAAATTCTAGTGGGGAAACATTATAAAAAAAAAATAGTGTAAGGGCTGTATTGGCGAAGGTCTCCAAGGAAGGATTACTACCATACCATAGTTTTATTAAATACTCTTTGGTTTTTGACTCAATGTTTGTACGTCAATCCTTGTCATCTGTCTGCACTTTTTTGTCAGAACTTCTATTATTCCGTAATGGTAACCCGTAAGCATGGGCGCCGGCAGCAGGGTGCAAGGGCGTATACTTGCACCCGCCTATCGAAAAAGAAAATACATAGAAGAGGTGAAGTTTTTTTTTCCTTTATGGTAGAGCATAAATAAAACTTAAAGAGCTTAGGTTGCTGTCCAAATTTGTCAATACCCTTGTCAATAAAGTTTATCTTCCTCTACTCTTTTCCTGCGAATACTATAAGTATGTACAGGCCGCTTACCCATGGCTCTCCCATTGTCAAGGACCGTAAGCAGGAAGAGTGTTACTTTAGATAAACCAATTGCCAAGGGTACTCCTATTCTGGTTTCTGCATGTATTCTGACATATCAGAGGTGAGTGAAAACATTTTTGGGCTGTTTTAATTTAGCTAAAGGTGCACCTCCTTGGAAAAAATCCTGCCGGCGCCCATGCCCGTATACCTTAATTCCAGGCTTTCCATTGTTCTGGACAAAGTTAATATTACGATGTATTTTGAACAGGTCTTTCTCTAAACACTGGCAAAAATAATTCTATGATGTTAGTTGAGGTAACTGTGCGTTTTTTAATTCTCTTAGGGCCACAGCAGACACGTTACTTTTAGCATCTACGATTTTGCGACTGCAGTTTCGCGTTTTGCCGACTCTCCGAGTTCAGTGGCAGTATTAAAATCAGTTTGGTCGCTGCATTTAGCTTCGAAAAGCAGTTAAATAGCTGATGCTAAAACTAGCTTGTCTGCTGTGGCCCGTTTTTTTTACTTTTTTCTATTTTGTTTACCGCACACAGAGTAGTCACTAGTTGACACACCAATCAATAAACATTCTTTTTTTCAGCTGTTAAAATGCCTTTTTTATTGTATTGGCGGCACTAATTTGTCAACTCAATGACTCAACTATCCATTGATTTCAATAAGCACCTAAATTTTACAATTAATTGAAGATTAATCGGGTTTGGAACGTTAAAATATAGTGTATTTTGGTTAATGTGTCAACGACTCATACAAGACATAGAATACTTAATGTAAAGTAATCTACTCTTAGCTTGAAGTACACAAACATGCTTTACTGTAACGACAGCACCAACTGGCTATTTGACTACTGTTAAAAATTCACGAAAATGTTATGTTATTTCAAAGAACCAACAGATATAACACGATGTGTAAAAAAAGTAATAAATTCGATCAGGAAACGGCTTATTTCTAACTGATTTTAAATGACGTGTTAGACAAAGACAGCGCTATAGAAACGTGTCGTCATATTTCATACCGCCATTGTTACGTCACGGTTACGTAGTACAAATGGCCGTTTCGCGCGACAATGATAGAAAGTGCCGGCAACAAAAACTTCTAAAGCATGTAACTGCTCCATTTTTTAGCGATATTATTACTTTTTTCACACATCGTGTTATTACTGTTAGTTCTTTGAAATAACATTACATTTTCGTGAATTTTGAACAGTGGTCAAGTACTATCGATTTTTTACCATCGATGTGCGGTAAACACTGCCAAGCGAATATCTCAAAGGACATGTATGAGGTTAAAGCGCTAGGGTAGACCGCGAAATTCAAATTTTCTTACATTTCAATTATTAAAATCATCAAAAATTTATTTAATTTTGTGACTACACGTGTTAATGTCGCGTATCACATTTTGATTAAACAACATCCTGAAATTGACAAAGTTCTAAGATAATTTGAATTCGTGGCCAACCCTGGCGCTTTCCCATAATGTGTTTCAAATAAGAATAGGAACGTCACTGACCTCTGCCAACTATCACTAACACACAAAACGATAAATAAGATAAAATGAGAAGATAATTATAACAATTATTTTCTTTTTTTGCGTAAACTAAAATTTTATTTCGAACCGTACTTTTAAAGTGACATTATTTTGACAGTTAGAAGTCGTCGACGTTCCTATTCATAGTCGACACGTAATAACAAGGTGGGTAAGTGTCATACATTCAATTCATTGTTTATTCACTTCAAAATGTTTTTATGCTTTTAAATCGTCCATTAATTCTGGTCAAACCTGTCATTCCTTGATACTTATTTAGATATCAATTTCCCTTCCCTTGTTGTATTTTTAAACTTAGGACCATGGCAGACTTTAATGCTTGAAATTGAAACACAGAGAACGGCGCAAATCGAGTTGCGCGTGCGGCGGGTTTTTTTTGTCAATGGCATTTCGCAGTTCAAACCTCGTCGTAATACATTATATTCACAAGCAAACGCGTGCGGGAGACAGGACCGACGCGTGTCGTTTTTGTTTCTCTGTATATTTCTAAAAAAAAAAACAATTTAACCATGAATCTCAACAAAAAAATATAGAACAAGTTCGTAAACAACTTGTTTTTACTAGCTTAGTGATAAAAACTATAAAACATCAGATATAAAGTTGGAAAATGGAGATTCGATGTAGCATCCGCAACCATTAAAAAGTCTACCGCACCCGCGTTATGTGTGGATGCAAAATGTAAACAGCACGTCTTTATTTATTTAAAACAGTTACACCAACAGTACAGACATCGTACAATTAATGATAAAAATATATAGGTTAGGGTTCAGTAGATACCAATTACAGGTGTATACAAAATTCTCTTACGCGAAGCTATATCATCGTAAAGTTATACAAATAAAGTGTAATTTAAAATAGAAAATTAAACATACACAGTTAGGGCACGCACGATCCGATTCGTGTCCGCTTTCTCTATGATTCCCGCTTTTACAACGGTGTTTAGCTACTTACAGTGAGGTGTGGCTTCACTCTTTCTCAATAAATCAAGCGTCACAAAACGCCAGATTTTAATTTCGCGCCCAAATTAAAAGACTGCGAATTGCCAAAACATGATGTTCCTAACTTGACATGTCTGCTATGGCCTTAAGTTTTTTTTTAATCCCCCTTTTTGGGGTCCCCTTGCTATTTCGCAACGGAACGCCTATAAATTCCTCCTCTCTACCCTACCATAATGTCAGAGCCCAACACAACACACTCAGAGACTAATGCCCCCCCACACAGTTGAAAAGAGAGAAGGGGCGTTACCATGACATCCAAAACAGTATTAATCTAATGTCACTCCAATTTGGGAAAGAAAAGAGAAGCTATAGAGGACGCCTAGTGCTACCTCTTTTCCACTCTAGATTATGATTGAAACAATGCTTACTGCTTTGAGAAGTGATTGTAGGCCCGTGGGTTGCACCATATTACTATAACGATAACCAAACCGTAACAAGCCATCAAATTATACTTTTTTAATGCTTTTATGGCTTGTTACGGTTTGGTTATCGTTATAGTAATATGGTGCAACCCACCCTAAGTGTCTTTTAGGAACGTTAACAAGAGTTTAAAAGAATCTACGTATAAAACTGTGTTTATCGACCGACAGCTCATAAAAATAATATTGAGGTCCCACCTTATATATATTCATCAGTTTTATCCGTAAAGTCTACGTTTTAGCATTTCGCTATGATTTTTTAATTCGCACTAAAATTATGTAGATGGTTAAAAGGCCACATGCTTGCTTTTAAACGTTTAATACATTTCTCGACTTTGTTTAATAGCCAAATTGCGGTCATATCAAATTTTTCATATTTGCTCTCACACAGACTAAATATTTTTTAGTTATTTTATCGCCCATGCCTAACCGTAATTTGGAATGGAACAAGGGGTCAAGAAAACTCTCAAGGCCTTAAGGCCTTATCATCAATACATACAATAAAACATTTAGTGAAGAGTTTTTAGTTTAGCTACTTTAAATATAATCGTCTGTAACATTTTCGTTAAAATATTCATAGCTCTGCAACCCTTTGCATGCATTCTAAAAATATCTTTCATCCAGACACAATCGATAAAATCGACGCAACGAAAACACAACTATGTACAGTTGCGTCAAGCACTAGCAGGCAAGCCGCCGGCCGCCATCTTAGTTCGACATTGTTGATTTTCCTACCAAATGAAATGTGCCTCCGTTTCAACAAAATAAAGTGATTTAGTATGAGGACTTAAGTTTTTATTTACGTAGTAGTGATAATTCGTAAAATGGAAGAGGAATACATTGACTCTCAGGACCCAGCTGTAAGTGAAGTGGTGAATCGCAGCGGTGAAGTGAATGAAAATCTGGTGGAAACTCCCAAAGATTTCGGTGATGTAGGGGCTGGTGGTTTCGACGAGAATTACGAGGACGAGGAAGGCGGCAACAACTTTCGCGGAGGTCGGGGACGCGGAAACTTCAGGTAACGACGTCATTGTCTCTAGAATAAACATGTACTTACACAAGATCCTCGCAATTGACTACATTTCCATATTATCTTATTGTATTTAATGATCTGAATAACCGTTTACGGTAACTTCTGGCCGTTGGAAGCATGTCCATTGAGTTTAAGTGCATACTGTGGGATAATTATTCCATCTGTTTTATAATAATCATAGAGGAGTGCTTACATGTAAAATCGTGTCTGTTAGTTAGCTGGCGTAAATTACATTAATTTATATGCAAGCGACCTCACCGAGGTCATTTTGATTCAATATTTGTAGATTTTTAAAGCATTTTCTGTTTATAACCTCACAATTTAGCTTTTTACTGTCCATAGTCTCTACAATTCAAATTATGTCATAATTTTAGTGTGTATGTGCTTTATCATTTGTGAAATACAATGCATTGCTGCTTTGCACTTGCATGCATAGCTATAACATGTTTATTTGGTCCACTAACTGACAACGGATAGTATAATTTAGAATTTCCTGCAATTATTCCCGAGTTGTGTATTTTGTGTGATTGCTTATCTGCTTGCATTGTTGATTTGATTTTGTTTATTTAGTAAGTTTTTCATTTAGCCTGTACTGTCCCAGTGCTGGGCAAAGGCCTCCCTTAATTCATTATAAAAAATCTTTTCTTGTGCCGCTTCAAATCGGCCCCCGCGGTACACATTGAGAAAGTAAATGTTTTGTTGAACGCTCTTGCAAATAGCTCCACAAATTGGTCTAAATTAGACAATAGCATGAAGATTGTAATGGTTACGTTGAAACTGGCAAGCAAATAATTTACTGTGAGTTAAATCTGCAATATGTAGTCCGATGAGTATGAACTAGTATTATCCAGCACGACTGCTGAGCATGAGATCGTGGGTTCGATTTCCAGGTGAGGCAAAGTGTCATTGGGGTTTTTCATCCGAATGAATCAGTCTTTTTCCTAGCGTGTCGATGGCAATCTAAATTGTCTCGGCCCAGAATTGGGCTACTAGTTTGGTGCTTTCTCATGTAGTAGCCATGGAGTCTGGATATTTGCCCGGTTTATGATTATAGGCTTGCCCCCATAATTTTTTTTTTTAAAGCCATTTGTGTCCCACTGCAGGGCAAAGGGCTCTCTTTCCACTTATCCCTATCCAATCCTGTTAATTACCAATCCCTGCGAAAAGAGTCGAGTTGGTCCCGCCATCTTCTTCTGGGCCTGCCGCGTTGCCGTTTACTGCTGTTTGGGACCCCATTGTGTGGTTACTTTAGCCCATAGCTCCTCTGGCATGCAGCAGATGTGGCCAGCATATCACATGGAACTTAAACTTAACTAGCAAAATGTGGGTGTACGATAAGGTACACCTCTGCCTAACCCTTCAGAAATTACAGGCCATTTCTATTCTGAGGCTGCGTCATCATCATCTGCAGCCTGACTTTAGCCACTGCTGGATATACTCCTCTTTTTACGCGCTCCATTCTCGTGCCAGCTTCATTCAGAAATACCTGCGATGGCAAGGGCGTCGTCTGCCCATCGTTTGGATTAGTCATTAGTTTAAATTGATAATACCTTATCTACGTGTTGAATAAGCAGCAGTTAACTAACGGTACAATTGCAACAAAATTCAAATAATAGCTTGTAACTATCTAACTGCCCAGCTAAAGTTTTTTATCCTGAAGCATTGATCACTATGCTTGTTCACAAAAAAAAATTGCATGATGCTCTATGGTAGTTCCTCGGGGCCTCGGGGAAAAGGTTTAGCAGATAATGTTGAATGACATTTTCATGAAATGATCACAATTTGAATTTGAATCAATAATTATTATCACGGTTGTTTCTTTGGCAATTTGGCTAATAACTGAAGATCATAATACTAGCTAACTGTTCTTAGAGCAAACACAATCGTAGAGTAAAGTCTATCTTCTTCGTGTGGTTGATGTGCCAACACTGGGCCTCGTGACTTGGCTAACATGCCAACCAGTCCACCGTCGGGCTGCGGGTTGTTCGCAAGAGATACAGTGGCCTCGACATGAAGGGTTAAGAAGGAACATCGGTGGTTTTTAGTCAGTAGAAGTCTGATATTCTCTTCCTCTCTGCCCAAGAGCTGGAGGGGTTAATTGATGATTATCCACCCGCCACAAAAAAAATGGCATGCTGGTTTTGGTTTCCTCAAGATGTCTTCCTTCACCAAAGCAAGTGATAATTATACAATACACACATGTGTCTGAGAAATTAGAGATATGTGTCTGGGGTTCTCGATACTTGACTTGACAAAGTACTGAAACTATTTAAATTTTTGTTGTTTTGTAGAATGCTGCTTACTTCTGTGTGTACTGCGTATGCTTTGTTTGTTTGTCTGCATGTAACATCTACAGGCTTACTCTCAACGACATTTACACCTTACTATTATATTGAGTCTGGTTCTTCTAACCAAACAGACAGATGTGTTGGTAGGGAGTTTGTTCCGCCACTTCTTCTTTCCAGCAAAAACACTAGGAAGTGTCGAAGGGTGGGCGTTTTAGGAGACTGTCACTTGTAAATAAGTAAAGTAAAGTAAATTTTGACGTTCGAAAAGTGCTGATTATCAGCCTAGTTTGAATAAATGACTTGATTCGATTTGATTTAACATAAGATCATGCCTGTAATATGTAATGGGTGGTCACCCATGGACCGACCAACCAAGGTTGTTATTATTTATCCACTTTCCCTACTCTTATTGCTATCCACAAACCTCCGCATTATCATATTCTCACACAATAGGGTAGTTAACAAAAAAATATTTAGTTAGTCCGTCAGCTGGAAACAAACAATGAAGATGATACAGTGCTTTGAAAAGTCGTGTGACGTCATTTTTTAAGACATTAGTATGATATTTTTTACCGGTTAGTGACATCACAACCCCCCACTCAAATCTTTGACGCGTTATAACTTCATCAATTTTTATTGATTTGATAAAACAAAAAATACGTATCCAATATTTTTCGATAATCTAACAGACTAATTAGAATCATATTTTTAGTCAGGAAACATCCCTATTTTTAACCGACTTCAAAAAAAGGAGGAGGTTATATGTTCGTGTGTATGTATTTTTTTTTTTTTTTTTTTTATGTATGTTACCTGATTTCTCCTCCATTTGTGAACCGATTCTCAAAATTCTTTTTTTATTTGAAAGAGTATACTTCTGAGGTGGTCCCATTTAAATTTGGTGAAGATCTGATCCTGATTTTCGGAGATATACAATAGAACTCTTCAAAAATAGACGGCAAATCTGTCGTGATTGCTGCAATCGCTTGGATGTTTATTGTTTATACAACATCATGACGTAACATCACGCCTGTATGATCTGAGGGGGTACGCAGATGTGTACACCCAGATTTGGACAGTAAGATATTATGTAATGTTCCATTTATTGGGGATAAATAAAACCTATTATTTGTTTGGGAACAACTAAAAATGGAAAAATAAAAAACTTTTTGGCAAAAAATAAAACCGACTTCAAAAACACCAAAAAAGGAAAAATAAACTTCTGAAGAAAAATCAGCTTCTGAAGTCGGTGGCAAAAAAACGAAATCAAACAAACAAATGTCACCGACTTCAGAAGCTGATTTTTCTTCAGAAGTTTTGAATTGTAACATTCGGCTTCAAAGTAGGCTTAGTAATAAGTTAATTGAAATAGTATGGTGACTTGCAACTCTTTATTCGTTTATTACTCTCAATTGAATAGCGCAATTATCCAATAAAGTGCAATTTAAAGTGTGTGATTGAAAACATGTGCAATGTACGTATATTACGACTTTTACATTTGCTTAAAGCCAACCATCATTCTCTTTCCCTTATCCCAAATCGTTTGGGATCGGTGCAGCATGTCTGCTTCTTCCATACTTCTCTGTTACCTGTCATCTCATGAGACACCTCCTTTTTTCCCATATACATGTCCTCGGAGCTCGTGGCTTAATAAGAACTGCCACTCGGGTCGATCTTTAGGTAAAGCTGTGCTTGTCTAGGTCGGTCTGTGGATGGGTGACCGCCCGACATACCGAGTATCCGCCGTGCCTCGGAAAGCACGTTAAGCTGTTGGTCGCGGCTGCCATATATAGATCTTTGGCAGTCGCTACAGGTAGTCAGTGACCTGAAATTCTGACATCCAGTCTTACCTAATGTAACGAGTCTTTTAAGCCTGTTACATACTATTGAATTCTTTGCTTTGATTTGTAGGCTCTAATGGTGGTGTTGCCTTATGAAAATTCATTTTTTGGTTGACTTGGATTCGTGAAGTGGTCACACTGAGTTTTATTTTCGATGCTGTCAAATTGACTTTGACATTTCTTGCTTTTCGACCTACAGCCTTGAATCAATGGAGTGATTTTTGAGCGCTCCAATAAAATCTCAAAATATAACTTGAGATGGGCGGCATCTAGTCCCTAATTATGTGGTAGCCGATTGCCCTTGTCATGATCCTAATTGGATAGCCTTTATTTTTTAAGGTAAGCGAATTCTTTGTGATTTCGGTCCGTTCCGCGTTGTCATGGCTATTTTGATAGCAGACGCTAATAGTTTCCGATATTTAATTGTTTCAGGATCTTTTATCTTCATTTGATAATTATTTGCTTGGATTAATTCATCTACTGATGACCACATTTTGATTTTTGGAAGAAACGGTGAGTTTAATTGTATTTGTTCGTAACGACTCCTGCGTCGAATCGCCATTTTTTATCCGCTAACGATTATTCATGTTTGTTTTCAGCCACAAGGCGTTTTTTTTCCATATTACTTAAATTTTTGAACGCACGCCCCTACCAAAATGCATATATCTTGGACCGCCGTTGGCAATCTCGGCGAATATCACCAAGATGCTCTTGGATAATCCATCAGGTTCCTAATTTAGTCGACGGAGTTTGGTATGGTTTATGATACATAACTTCAATTTATTTTAAAAAAGTGCAATAATGACAGGTCTTAGAATAACAGCGATGTCATCTTAATTTTACACATTAGAGCTGTTAGCTTTAGAATTAGAAAGGAATTTTCAAACCAGCAGCCTTCGGGTAATAAAGTCGTTCTTACTTTTCATGATTGATTTTTATTGATGCCTTCCCGCTTGAAGATTAAAAGTCTCAAGCTCCCGCAGGTAAGTCTATCCTTGGCATAGTTTTGTGTGTACTCCAGGCGCCCGAATTTTCACTTTTACTTATTTTTATTTGGAGCACACCACACAGTTTAATTTCATTCATCTCACTCTCACTCTCATCATCTCACATCCTTTCTTTTTTTTTATTATTACAATTGTCGCTCAGCGAACAGGGACATGAAGTAGGTTTGTCTGGTACCTATATACTGTCATTATTGCACAATTATTAAATAACTTATGAGTCTATTGTTTGCATTAGTTTGTTCTACATTGTTACTTCAATAACTTTGTGTTTATTTTAATTTTTGACTCATAAGTAGTACTTAACTTAATTTGGTGAATCTTTGTAAACAATATTTGGTGTTTACTTATTGATAATTTTGTTTATTGACCTGTTTGTTTTAATAACATGTTTTTTTCTTAGCAAAACCAACAAAAATGTATAGCATTGACCGTGTTTTGTTGTTCTCAACAGTAAAGTTATTTTAAAAACTAAGTTTAACTTTTAAAGAAAATAATTTAATCTAATTGTAAGTACAATATTGTACATTTAATTTATCTAGATTTAAGCTGCTTGTAAGTGATTATTGCACTTTTAAAACGATAAAATTAACTTAGTAATTTTTCATGGGAATACCACATTGACTTCAATACTTAACCTCAAACTTGAGAATTTATTTTCAAACTTTTAACTTTTTGAAATTTAGTTTTTGCTTTTCGTTTGCTATTCGCCTTGCTGTTTGTTAGTCATGGACAAGGGAGTTCAGTTTCCGCCGCTTCAGGATTCGGGTGATGTCGATACCTGTACTGCTGTTGATGCTTATGCTCTCAGTTGATATCATAGGAATTCTACCTAAAACTTATTCTGGTCATAGATACATACTTTCGGTTGTAGACGTTTTTACTAAATATTGCTGGTTCTTTCCAATGATCAATGCTACCACTAGAGTAATTTGTAAACATTTTGAAAAAGAAATATTTCTCAAATTTGGTTGTCCAAAAATAGTAGTTTGTGACAATGGAACTCAATTTACTTCAAAACATTTTGTAGATTTTTTGAAAGGTTTTAATATAACCAAAATATTTTATAATACTTTGTATACACCTCAAAATAACCCTGTTGAGAGATATAATAAAACGGTCGAAACCTGCATATCGTGTTTTGTTAAAGATGATCATAGAACTTGGTCAAGTTTTTTGCCCAATGTTCAATTAGCTTTAAATAATAGTGTAAACCTTGCTACTGAGTTTACTCCTAACTTTCTGATGTTTGGTAGGGAGCTTATTCTTGATGCGTCATTACATCACTTTAGTAGTTCTGTTGATAACTTATCTCAACTAGAAATTTCAAATAGGAATGCTTATGCAGTTTCTCTTAATTCACTTAGTGATATTTTTGTTAAAGTTCAAGCTTACTTGTTAAAGGGGTATAAGCGAAATGCCGCTTATTATAATAAAGGTCGGAAAGTCATTTCTTTTGGTGTGGGTGATATGGTGTGGAGAAGAAGTTTTGTTCAATCTCATGCTCCAGCATATTTTTCAGCTAAGCTTGCACCTAAGTTTGTAAAGTGTAAAATAACTGAAAAGGTTTCGGATAACGTTTATGTTTTGAAAGATTTAAATAAAGGTTCAGTGGGACGTTATCATGTTAAAGATATTATTAAATTTTAATTTGGTTTCCAAGTGTTAGTCTTGATTTTGATAAATTCTGTTTGAAGGTCACTTTTGACAGTGTGATGTACGTGTGGATGGATGATAGGTTATCGGTGATTTGAAAGATGTATGTTAGGTAACTTCTTATAAATTTATTGAATTTGAATTCTTAACATTCTAAAAATAAAACTTAGGCCATTTTTGTTAATTAAATACAATTTTTTTCCACACTAAATGTTTTTCACACCGAAGGATCTTATTTTATGTTTTGTTCGTTTTTGTTGGATTGTATAAGATCTTATTTTTTAAGGGTAACCTTTTACCTGTTTACATTTTATTAGGATCTTATGTAACCCTACACTTCAGGTTATTTTTACCTTGAGATCAAAAACTTGAACTCAATTTCAAGTTTTTGTATTCTTCTTTTTTCATAGTTTGAAATCATTCTATTTTCTCTTCGTCATAAATAGTAATCGATTTTTAAATCTATTTTGTGCTGTTCATTGACAGAATTGTTTCTCATTTTTACTAGAGTTTCATTCTCTTTAATGATCGGATTTGACTTTGTTAGTAACGCGTTCATCCTGGACTTTACTTTTTAGGGTCATTCTGTAACCTTTGTTACAAAATGCCTTATTATTTTTTGAATCTTGGTGTAACTTTTGACCTTGATTTCGACTCTTTTTTCCATTGTGCTCGGAAAGTCGGTGGTGTTGTGCCGATCACAATGTGGGATTTCGGCTCCGGCCATATTTTTTCCTTTTTCCATTGTGTTGGACATTGTTGTTCCAATCACAATGCGGGATTTTTTTTTGACTTTCGTCATTCTTTTTCTTTGCGTTCGGAAGTTCGGTGGTGATGTGCCGATCGCATTGTGAAACTTTGGCTTTCGCCTTTTCGTTATTGAGATTTCTCATTGGAGATCTCAATGATTTTTTGTGTTTGTCTGTGTTTGGGAGATTGGTAGTGTTGAGCCAGTCACAGCAACATTCTTTTACAGCTATTGTGCTCGGGAATTCGGTGGTGATGAGCCGATCACAGTACGCTTTCCTTTGTTTTGTTGCAGGTTGTGCCTGTAACAATATTTTAAATAAGGTCTTTCAGCTTTATTTAAAAACTTTTGTTTGGAGTTTCAAATTTTTTTGGATTGTTGGATACGGAGTTAGTCAGTGGCAATAGAGCCTAACTGCACTAAAAATTGTAGTTTGTATTGGTAAATTGTTCGAATTCGTTTGAAATTTGTAGTCAGTGGCTATAGTGCCTAACTGCACTGTTTTGGAGTTTAGAAGCGCTAAGAGATTTCTCTCTTCGTTTCATTTAACTAGTTTTTATAACTTATATTTTTTTCTGTTTTTCACAGATTTCATTTTTGACTTTTTGTCATTTGCATGTTTTTACTTTTATTAAATTCTTGAGACCTTGTCGTTTGACATGTTCAGAATTCATTTACACTTTGAATCTTTTATGATTCTTTTCTTTTTTTGGGAATTAGAAAGTTGTTAAGACTGGTCTATTGTGTTGAAGATTTCTTTCTAATAAAAGAAAGTTCCTTTCTTTTATTTTCGGGGAGGGATGTAATGTAACGAGTCTTTTAAGCCTGTTACATACTATTGAATTCTTTGCTTTGATTTGTAGGCTCTAATGGTGGTGTTGCCTTATGAAAATTCATTTTTTGGTTGACTTGGATTCGTGAAGTGGTCACACTGAGTTTTATTTTCGATGCTGTCAAATTGACTTTGACATTTCTTGCTTTTCGACCTACAGCCTTGAATCAATGGAGTGATTTTTGAGCGCTCCAATAAAATCTCAAAATATAACTTGAGATGGGCGGCATCTAGTCCCTAATTATGTGGTAGCCGATTGCCCTTGTCATGATCCTAATTGGATAGCCTTTATTTTTTAAGGTAAGCGAATTCTTTGTGATTTCGGTCCGTTCCGCGTTGTCATGGCTATTTTGATAGCAGACGCTAATAGTTTCCGATATTTAATTGTTTCAGGATCTTTTATCTTCATTTGATAATTATTTGCTTGGATTAATTCATCTACTGATTCTTCATTTTGATTTTTGGAAGAAACGGTGAGTTTAATTGTATTTGTTCGTAACGACTCCTGCGTCGAATCGCCATTTTTTATCCGCAAACGATTATTCATGTTTGTTTTCAGCCACAAGGCGTTTTTTTTCCATATTACTTAAATTTTTGAACGCACGACCCCACCAAAATGCATATATCTTGGACCGCCGTTGGCAATCACGGCGAATATCACCAAGATGCTCTTGGATAATCCATCAGGTTCCTAATTTAGTCGACGGAGTTTGGTATGGTTTATGATACATAACTTCAATTTATTTTAAAAAAGTGCAATAATGACAGGTCTTAGAATAACAGCGATGTCATCTTAATTTTACACATTAGAGCTGTTAGCTTTAGAATTAGAAAGGAATTTTCAAACCAGCAGCCTTCGGGTAATAAAGTCGTTCTTACTTTTCATGATTGATTTTTATTGATGCCTTCCCGCTTGAAGATTAAAAGTCTCAAGCTCCCGCAGGTAAGTCTATCCTTGGCATAGTTTTGTGTGTACTCCAGGCGCCCGAATTTTCACTTTTACTTATTTTTATTTGGAGCACACCACACAGTTTAATTTCATTCATCTCACTCTCACTCTCATCTTCTCACACACCTTTTTTTTATTATTACACTAAGAGTATCGTATTACCTAGTATTCAAACTGAAAAAAATACCGGAAAATACTGGTATTCAGCTGCATCCGGTTAGACTGGATATTTGGGAAAAGGCTACGCAGATGAGAACATGTCCATTCATCGTTTCTTTAGACTTTCTTGTGGTGTTATGAGTATTGTAGATTTATTGATTTTGACTTTTTTATAAAGGTATACCTCGGTCTTAGTTGTTGCTCTAGTGGCTGCAAGTGTTACTGCTTAGCATGAGGTATGGGGCTTGAATCCCAGGTCAAATGTGTTTTTGGGATTTTTCATCAGGAATTTCTCAGTAGCAGCTGTGGATTTGTGCTCAGTTGATGGCAAAAGACTTGCCCATATTACATCAATCAATATAGGGTGTAAAAGTACCCTTAACGCAAACTAAGGGCACTTGTTCTGCCCGTCGGGGCTGCGGGTTGTTCGCAAGAGATACCGCGGCCTCGACATGAAGGGCTAAGAAGGAACATGGGTGGTTTTTAGTCAGTAGAAGTTTGACACTCCATTTGATGATTTTTCACCCGTCAAAAAAAAAATAAAAGTGTTTTCAAATGGGTAGGTACACCTCTACCAAAGCCTTTGGAGATTACAGACGTGATGTTATGTTTACTCACCATCCTCAATGTTGCATACCCTAAGTACATTACAGGCACATCTAATGATTTTTATTCGAAGCAATACAAAAATGTTTTTATCAAATCATTTGTTTTAACAAATCATCATTTTAAACACTAGTGTTAGTAAATTTTGATAATAGTTACTACTTAATTATGTCAAAATCATCTACACTAATATTATAAAGAGGAAAGAGTTGTTTGTTTGTAACGAATAGGCTCCGAAACTACTGGACCGATTTCAAAAAAACTTTCACCGTTGGGAAGCTACACTATCCCTGAGTGACAAATGCTACTTTTGTGTCCCTTGACACCTCTTAAATTTTATTTAAGTTTATTTGTTACATACAAAATACAAATGGTTCCTCTTTATAATATTAGTATAGATTGACATTGAATATATAATTTACTCTATGTATCTATCTATTAATTTATATTGTATGTTGTGTGTTGCATGCTATCAATTATTTTTATTTTTGCTTTATGGATTGTATCTGAAATAAACATTGAATCAAAATCAAAAGTCATTTATTCAAACTAGGCAAATCAGCACTTTTCGCCTGTCAAAAATTACTTTACTTATTTACAAGAGACAGTCCCCCAAAACGCCCACCCTTCGACACTTCCTAGTGTTTTAGCTGGTAAGAAGAAGTGGCGGAACAAACTCCCCAGCAACACATCTGTCTGTTAGTTGGGTTAAAAGAACCAGACTCGATACAATAGTAAGGTGTAAGTTAACAAAAATAAAAAGTAAATAATAATAAACAATGTGAAAAAAAAACCGTAGAAACGGGTTTTGTCGACGGAAGAATCGACAAAATGACAGATTGTAGCAAAATTTAATGTCAAATTGTATGGAAAAAGCTTTGACTATTCTTGGTAGAATAGAGATAGAATCGCCATACTACGCGTGCAGTAAACTAATTTTGGAGAAAGAACTTAAATAACAAACAGAATAAGTCTAACACAATGAATTTGGAACAGAAGCAGAGGCCGTGGACCTCCGCCGGGTTGGATGAGTGGACCTCCTATGAGGTTTAGAGGTCGCGGTTACGGTCCAGGCGGTCCCCCGATGAGAGGCAGAGGTTTCTTCCGCGGACGCGGCGGTCCGCGCGGCTTCGGTCCGAACAACGGCCCCAACTTCGACAACAACTGGGGGCCTATGGGTCCTCCCCCTCCTGGAATGATGGGTGGTCCTCCACCTGGTATGATGGGTGGGCCCCCGCCGTTTGGGCCGCCTCCAGGCATGATGCCTCCGGGCGGACCTATGGGCCCTCCTCCAAATATGATGGGCCAGCCACCACCGTTCGGCGGCCCACCTGGAATGCCTCCACCAAATATGGTAAGTGTTTTTTTGAATTGTTTTATCTTTACCTGCCTTAAGGGACTGCTGTGCTTAAGGTCCTGGATTCTATTCCCAAATAGGGCAAAGTCTTATTGAGTTTTTTATCAGAAATTTCTCAGTAGCAGCCGAGTCTGGATTTGTGCCCGGTTGATGGCAATAGGGCGTATTACATGGGACTTCAACATAACTGGCGAAATGTGAGTGTACTAATGTTGTTCCTATTAGTACACGCTCATTTCGCAAGTTATGTGGCTCCCACTCAGGCCGATGAGACGCAGTGGCGGCGCATGAGTGGCGAGTGGCGACTGCCAGAGGAGCTCGTGGCTTTTTTTTTAATTAGGGCAAGCCCGCCACACTATTCCCAAACCACTGTAACTCCTGTAAGCCAGAATCAACAGTGGCGACCACAAGAAAAGCGCCGAGACAATGAAGTCCGACGAAGTCCCAGAGAAACGTTTTAACTGTCTTGGATCCCGCAACGAAATTAATCAGAAAAGTATAGCGGAGGAGTAGGAAAAACATAATTTCCACTTCCCTCCATATCAGCAGGAGACAGAACTGAACAAGGCCAAAAGGCACACAGGGACAACGTAAAAGTAAAAGTATACAACAAAAAAAGTATACAACTGGGATAAGCCCAGTTGCCTAGCACCACGGATATTATTGTCATTAATATTACTGGGTCCTAAGTTGTGAGCTGTTATATTTGATTCCAATAATATGACCACCCATTAAATACCCAGCTTCCTCCGTGCCTCGGAAAACACGTTAAGCTTTTGGTCCCGGCTGCCAGATCTTTGGCAGTTGTTATACAGGTAATCAGACCTGTAAGTCTGACAACCAGTCTTACCAAAGGGTATCGCATTACCCAGTATTAACTGGATTGTGGAGGTCAGATAGGCAGTCGCTCCATGTAAAATAGTGGGTTTTGACTGTATCCGGTTAGACTGGAAAGTTCAAGTATGTAGCTAAACCTTTGTGTTCTCCCAACAGCCGGCGCCAGAACTCTGGGTGGAAACCAAATCTGAAGAAGGGAAACCTTACTATTACCACTCCAGGACTAGGGAAACCACATGGACTCGGCCCCAAGAGGGACCCGCTTGCAAAGTCATATCACAATCCGAGATGGAAGCCATGGTGTCTCAAGGTACAGTACTATATTTCAACTATATTTATGTGGTCGCAGCAAGGAAAACCTGCTGAGGTGGAGGTTGTCGTGTTACTTATCCCTAATTAGTAAAAAAGGGTAAGTAATTTAACAATAGAATATAATAAAAAAGATAAGGGGTAAGAAAATACAATAAAATCTAAAAAACACGGACCTACCTATCTCACGCTCTATGGTAGGTAAAGTTAGAGGAAGTTTTAAATTACAGTAGGTACTTGTAAAGACGTCAAGTCAAGGTAACTTCCAGTCAGCTCTGCAGAAAGGCGAGAAGAACTGCTCCCAGGACAGGTCAATCCTGCAGCCAGGCGAGCAGATCACGGGCGATTCCTTTAGGGAGGCCCGGAGATTACGTGGTAGACATGACTTCAGTGCTTCGTGGAGCTCGTTACGGCGTTGGCTCTTTTAGAGAGACCAGATGACTTCGCGTCGCGATGATCACGGGCGAGTCCTTTAGGGAGGCCCGGAGAATACGTAGGAGGTAGACGCGATGGTTCTTCTTAAGAACTGAAGTCTATGATAAGGTACATAAATTACTCTGCACCGGAGCGTAAATGTGGTGCTGTTCCTCAAACAATTTAAAATCCTGTTCTGCTGTTTGTTCACTGTTGGGTTGTTCTCTACAGTAACTGATGGACGCTACCGAAAGCGGCCAACTAGTAGCTCAATTTTGGCCAGACATAATAGGGTATTTCACCAAAAAAAATCTAGTTAGTCCGTCTGTTAGATTATCGAAAAATATTGGATACGTGTTTTTTGTTTTATCAAATTAATAAAAAATCACGAAAATAAAACGTGTCAAAGAAAAAAGTACTAACCTTGTGACGTCACACGACTTGACACGACTTTTCGAAGCATTGTATCGTCTTCATCTTTTGTTTACGTGAAAAAAGTAAAAATACGTGTCCATTATTTTTTGGAAATCTATCTGACGGACTAATTAGATTTTTTTTGTGAAATACCCTATTTAAATTGACATCGACACGCAAAGCTATTATATTTGTACATGTGTTACTGCTAACCCTGAGGTCCTGATTTGATTTACAGGTACATTTTCATATTTAAAAGAGTGTCCATGGAGTTTCTTGCCCATTCTTCTCCATACAAATCTACGCTAGGGAATGGGCAACTACAGTACTTTCACAAGTTATTATGCCTTGTGATTATGACTGTAAACTTCAGCCTTTTGTTTTTAACATTCAAAAAATCAAAAGTCATTTATTCAAACTAGGCTGATAATCAGCACTTTTCGAACGCCAAAATTTACTTTACTTTACTTATTTACAAGAGACAGTCCCCCAAAACGCCCACCCTTCGACACTTCCTAGTGTTTTAGCTGGAAAGAAGAAGTGGCGGAACAAACTCACCAGCAGCAAAAGTTCTAACGGTCTGATTGAAGTAAATGGATTGAACCCGGTCAAAGTGTTGTTGGGTTATTTCATTGTGAATTTTCTGGTGACATGTGATGAGACCTAACATAATTGTGGACGTCTTACTGCGGTACTCAGAGATATTTAATAATTACTTAAGCTGTCATTTAGTAAAGATTTGACATACAAATCCTTATAACTAACTGACTAAACTGTCAAAACCTTTACTAAATAAAAGCAAGAAGAGAGTTTAAGTAATCATTAAACGTCTCTGAGTGCGGCAGTTAGATACTTACACCTCTCCCCTTGTAGTATAAAAAGTGTAATGGTACATACTATGTTCTATTACAGGTGGTCCAATGCCCCAGAACGGGCCCATGGGCGGACCTATGGGTGGGCCCATGCAGGGACCCATGTCCGGTGGGCCCATGCAGGGACCCATGTCCGGTGGGCCCATGCAGGGGCCCATGTCAGGTGGGCCCATGCAGGGGCCCATGGGCATGATGCCAAACGGAGTTATGCCAAACGTGATGCCTCCTGGGGTCCACAACGCGCCCCCCACTGGGAATGTGCCTCCGTACATGACGCAGCCACCTCCATGGGTGAAGGAAGGAGGTTAGTCGGAGAAATGGGTCGTATTTTTTATATTTTAAGGGTTCCGTTCCTCAAAAGTAAAAAGGGACCCTTATGAGATCGCTTTGTTGTCTGTCTGTCAATATCATTTTTCTCAGGAATGTGTAGAGGTATCAAGAAGAAATATCAAATACTAGCTCTACAGTCTCATTTTCCACCACTGTGATATTTTTTTTGTTCTAGACCATACCTACCAAGGTATGGTCTAGAACACTGGCCCCCTAGTTACAGATATATTGGGGGTCAAATTTCCAACTTTTTCACAGCTGTTTTTGTAAATACTAGTAGTTTCAGGTTATAACTTTACTTAAATTACCTCCATGACCCGTTTACTATTCAAATCATCCACTACCGCAATGTTTTAAGAGTGCTACATTGTCTTTTACCGTAAAATGTGATTTTTTGACCCCAAAAAAAAGTCGTTTCCCAGCAAAAATTTTTGCGTAGGGTTACTTAGTTTGATGTACAGAATGCGGCTTTTCAAAAGTGCCTGTAATTGGCCTCCTAGAATGAATGAATGCTTTGATAATGATAAGCATTAAACCAATATTGTTTTGCTAGGAGCCAAGGACAAGGAAGGAGGTAGCCCTGGGGAGAATGATGAGGTGCCTCCCGGGGAGAATGCGCCCATCGCACAACCAGCCAATGGTAAGTTGTACTTATGGTATTAGATTATCATTAGCATTTATCCATCACAGACATTAACCTACATAGTTCTCTTGCCCTTATCCCAATTCATTTGGAGTCGGCGCAGCATGTCTTCTTCTTCCATACTTCTCTGTTTCTCGTCATTTCATGAGGCACCTCCTTTCTTACCATATCATTCTTAACACAGTCCATCCATCGTTTCTATGGTCTTCCTCTACTCTTATACCCATTCACATTCAAAACATTCCTCACGGCATTTTTCTCATTCCTCCGCATCACATGCCCATACCACGACAACCGATTGATGTCTGAACCTTGAAAGAGACTATGACCTCTGAGTTTGTTTCGGCTTATTCCTCTCAGAGTAGTCAGGTACGAAACACCAGCTCCATCTAGTTATCATACAAAAATACGTGTAAAAGAATTTGTAAATACCTATTTGCAAAATAAAATACGTAAAAGAAGCCGTTTTAAGATCCCTTTCTGGGTTGATATGCATGTGCAACCACCACTATTATTATTTGGCGGTGAAAGGTCACACTGCTGTGTGACTTCTCACCGCCAAATAAATAGTGGTGTGTTATCATGGTTTATGTTTGTTCTCCCCACAGGTAACATGGGTTTCCCGGGTAACGCAGGCGGCTACAGCGGCTACGGCGGCTACGCGGGCCCGGGCGCTGCGGGCGCTGCGGGCGGCGCGGGCTGGCCTGCGTGGGGCTCCTGGCCGCCGCCTCTAGTGGCGCAGCCGCCGCCCAACATGGCCAACGCTGCTGTACCTGATGCCAGTGAGTCTTTACTCTTCTTAGCGTGTCTTTATCATGAAATTAATTGAAAATTAAAATGGTGTGTAACGCTATACTTTTCTCACCGTAGGCGCAGCAATATCGCAGGGTGGCATGGGCCCTGGGGGCCCCGCTGGAATGGGCCCGGGGGCCCATGGTGGAATGGGCCCGGGGGGGCCGACTGGAATGGGCCCGGGGGGCCCGACCGGCATGGGTCTGACGGGTCTGAGCGGGGTGCCCGGACGTGAAATCAGTCCCACGGAACCCACCATTATCTGCGACTCGCCACCACCCGCTGAGATACCGAAGGAGGATCTTGTAAGTATTACTTTGGTACTTTACTGATGAATATTAGTTTTTTGTTAAACTTACTGCCGCACTCTGAGAGCTTTAATGATTACTTAAGCCATTACTTAGTAAAAAATAATAACAATAATAATAATTTATGTATTCTCAGATAACAAAGATACAGACAGACAGTTTTGTCGTACAAAAGTATGTCAAATCTTTACTAAGTGACGGCTTAAGTAATCATTTAATATCTCTGAGTGCCGCAGTAAGGAATGTTTTTAAATGTACATATGTATAATTTTTCAGCACACTAGGTAACTCCACTAATTATCTGAATGCATACCAGAAAAATGAATGCTGTGCAAAAAAATCAATTGATTTTGTGATGTTTCTCTTAGGTGATCACCCCGGAGCTAATCGCAGCGGCCGGTGAGTGGACCACCCACCGCGCTCCCGACGGACGTCCTTACTATTACAACGCGGGCAAGCAGGAGAGCGTGTGGGAGAAACCTAAGCCTATGAAGGAACTTGAAGGTATGACCTGATCTAACATGATTTTACTATACACTCATCATCATCATCATCATCATCATCAATTTACCGGTCACCGGTAATCTTTGGGTCAGCTATTCGAAAAGATCGCTGGATGTCCTGCGCGTCCAATACAATAATGTTTTTAGGATGCTGTTGCGATTGCCTCGTTTTTGCAGTGCCTCTGAAATGTTCGCGGTAAACCATACCGATGGGTTTCATGTCATCATCCGCCAGAAAACGGCCTCACTCCTGAGCAGAATAAGGGCAGTCACAATAGCATCGTGAAGGTGGTAGCCTCTGATTCTTCCTCCATCATAATAAGGCAATTTGTGAGAACATTAATACCTTAGTATTTAATTGTCACTGTGGGTGGTCTTCTCATCAACTCGTCTTTAGTTAAGTTACTAACAATAGTGTTTAAGTGCAAACCTGTTACTAACAATTTATGGATCTCTTAGTTGTCCGAAATAAAATGATTTATTATTATTATTATCATTTGAGCCATAAAACGTCCACTGCTGGACATAGGCCGCCCCCAGAAGGGGGTATTTGCTATAATCGCCACGCTTGGCGATCGTAGTATGGTTGTTACGAAGGCACAGAGAACGCTGCTGCCCATTCTCTGGTAAGTCCCTTAGTCGCCTCTTACGACACCTACGGGATG
The DNA here is from genome assembly GCA_949774965.1 of Diarsia brunnea. Taxonomy (NCBI): domain Eukaryota; kingdom Metazoa; phylum Arthropoda; class Insecta; order Lepidoptera; family Noctuidae; genus Diarsia; species Diarsia brunnea. The sequence continues at coordinate 824,508 of OX459025.1, read as the reverse complement.
ATATGGGATGGTGCTATTCTTTACGACCGACACCATACGGAACACTAGACACACTATACAGTACCCGGCGATAAATATTGCACATATCGACCTTTGGAAAGAGACAATCGGCTAATTTCGGCTTCGTAGAGCGTTATCTCTGTCGCACGAAATACAAACAGTCCGGTATCTATTAGGAGCTGTTATGTTATGTGAACAATTATGATTTGCTTCTTTTGATAATTCTTTTTATTCTTTGTATATATATAAAAATGAATTGCTGTTCGTTAGTCTCGCTAAAACTCGAGAACGGCTGGACCGATTTGGATAATTTTAGTGTTGAAATATTCGTGGAAGTCCAGGGAAGGTTTAAAAGGTGAGAACGTGTTAGGTAGATAGGCAGGGTAGTAGCTAGGTAGGGTAGTAAGTAGGATAGTAGAATAGGTATGGTTGGTAGGTAGGGTAGTCGGTAGAGTAGTAGATAGGGTAGTAGGTAGGTTGGTGGTAGGTAGATAGTTGGTACGTAGGCAGGTAGTATGTAGGAAAAAGGGCATAGCACCGCATGCGGGTACAACTAGTTCTTTGTATAAAATACACTTCTTTCCAAAGGTCGATGTGCAATATTTATCGCCGGGTACTGTACTATCATAAACACTGAATGTTGTTCTGTACCCAAAAGGTAAAACGGGACCCTTTTACTAAGACTCCGCTGTCTGTCTATCATCAGGCTGTACCTATCTCATAAACCGTGATAGGTAGTTGGTTGAAATTTTCACAAATTATGTATTTCTGTTGCAGTTATTACAAGAAATACTAAAAAAATTAATAAAATTAATATAAATATATTTTTTATTGATTTTATTACTTTTTTCACACATCGTGTTATTTCTGTTAGTTCTTTGAAATAACATTACATTTTCGTGAATTTTTAACAGTTGTCAAATAGCCAATTCGAAGATGTATGAGGTACAAAGTCAAAGTCAAAGTCAAAGCATTTATTTCAATTAAACCATTACTGGTACTTTTGAATGTCAGAAGAACAATTCATAAAACTAAACTACGAGTGCAATACGTCATCCCGAAAGCCACCACGCCGAACCACACGCCGCCGAACGCCCGCAACAACGAACACTGCGAGCACGAAAGCACGCAGCGACGCACACCGCAACAACGAATGCACGAGGCTCCAAATCACGGAACAACGAATGCACGCCGCAACGCGCAACCGCCACCCCGCGACCCGGAGCCCCGCGCACCCACCGCCACGGCACGAGCCGCCGCGCGCCCCCGCACCCACAGCACTCGACGCGCAACCCGACGCAGCAACCCCCGGGACGACGCATTGCACTCCTAAGCTACAGTCACAGTCACAAGGCATAATAACTTGTGAAAGTACTGTAGTTGCCCATTCCCTAGCGTAGATCTCTATGGAGAAGAACGGGCAAGAAACTCCATGGACACTCTTTTAAATTAGAATATTTTTACAAAATCTTGGTACATTATATCATTCATGTTGAGATGGTATATTATGTGAGAACGATGTAGCAAGATGTGCACGATAAGTGTCCACAGTAAAGTCAAAAAAAACGACGATTCAAAGATAAAATAATAATTCAAACAAGCCGTGGCAGCTAAGAGGTGACCAGTCACAACTGACAGCACCCGTTCACGAGCATGACGCATGGATCAGCACCATTCCACTCAACCATTTTGAAGGGAACGAAATGATCCGACACACCCGCCACCATCAGCGAGACATTTAAGTGAGCATGACACACTCTCAATCGCCAGGGCATATCCAAGTCAAATAATTAATAAGTAGGTTTCCAGAGAATGATAGCTTTCTAGTACATAGTACTCACACAATATGTGCTATGCGACTATATAATACTAAAGAGATTGAATTTATACATTGCAAAGATAGTTGTACAATCTTCTTTTTCTTTCTTCTTCCTATTTAATGCTATCAATTTAAGCGCCCTGTCCTTGTGGAGCAGGACCGGCATTAAGCCAAGCATTTTTATCAGCGATATAATCGTCCAACTTGTAATATGCTTGCTTGCATAGTGTGCGTTTGATGCATGTTTTAAATTTCGTTTCATTCAGTTCAAGAATGCTTTGTGGAATTTTGTTATAGCATCTCAAACAGTACCCCATGAAAGATGAGTCTACTTTAGCGAGTCTGAAGCCTGGCTGAACTAACTGGTCCCTATTCCTAGTAACATAATTGTGTCTGTCTCCTCTTTTACTAAAAAGATGCAGATTTTTTCTCACGTACATTATGTTTTCGTAGATGTACTGACAATGCACCGTCATGATGTTAATGTTCTTAAACAGTTCCCTCAGAGAATCGCGCCTACGAAGACCATATATTGCTCTAATGGCTCTTTTTTGCAGAATAAAAATAGATTCAATGTCTGCAGCCCGTCCCCATAACAAAATGCCATAAGACATTATACTATGAAAATAACTAAAATAGACCAGCCTAGCGGTATCTACATCAGTAAACTGACGGATTTTTCTAATGGCATATGCTGCTGAACTTAGCCGCCCTGCAAGAGATGTTAAATGAGCACCCCATTGTAGCCGTGAATCAAGCGTAATCCCTAGGAAAACCGTTTTATCTACGAATTCTAGTTTCTCGTTATTTAATAGTATATCACAATCACTACTTTTAACATTCGGTAAAGCAAATCTTATGCATTTAGTCTTTTTTTCATTTAATACTAAATTGTTTGCTGTGAACCAATTATGAACCTGAAGAAGGGCAATATTCACGTCATCTAAATTTTGAGCCCGTCTATTTATCTTAAAAATTAGGGAAGTGTCATCAGCAAATAACACCATATTCTGAGGTTGGTTTTTCAATAAATAGGGTAGATCATTAATATATACCAGAAAAAGGAAAGGGCCCAATATGGACCCTTGCGGAACCCCCATTTTTACTTTTAAACCTTGTGAATTAACACCATTTATTTGAACATGCTGTTGCCTTTCACTCAAATAAGATTTTACTAAACTAAGTGCAAGTTTACCTAGTCCGTAATGCTCAAGTTTCAAAAGCAATGTGTCGTGATTCACGCAATCAAATGCTTTTGAGAGGTCACAAAAAATTCCTACAGCATCTTGGGATTCTTCCCACGCATTAAATATATGCTTTAATAAAGTTACACCGGCGTCAGTTGTACAACGTCCTTTAGTGAAACCGTACTGTTGATCGTGTAAGATTCTGTTGGTGTTAAAATGATTGAGCATTTGGTTAAGCATTATTTTTTCAAAAACTTTGCTAAAAACTGGCAACACGGATACAGGTCTATAATTATTAGTATCTTTACTGTCACCAGATTTGAAAAGAGGTATGACCTTACTGTGTTTCATTAAATCAGGGAAAACTCCTTGGTCTACACACAAATTAAATATTGAAGCTAAGTATGGTGCAATAGTCTCAACTATGGATGAACAAACTTTGATTGACATTCCCCATAAATCTTCGGTCAGTTTAATTTTTATTTGCCGGAAAGCTTTAATTACCACCAAAGGGCTTATATGTTTAAATTTAAATTCAGCAAGACAGCCAGGCACGTTCGCCTTTAATAAACCAATTGAGACTTCAGGTGAGGAATTAAGAGCCTCCGTTGTTTTCAATGGTATTTCAGTAAAGAAATTTACAAATTCTTGAGCTACTTCCTGATTAGCGCTTTTAGGACCGCATGCTGTATTTAATGTATAGCTAGTGTTATGTATTTTTTTCCTGTTAGTCTCGTTATTTATGACTTTCCAAACTGTTTTTATTTTATTTTCTGCTGTTTTGATCTTGTTGCTAATGTGCAGGGCTTTAGCAACCTTGCAAGTATTTCGAAATATTTTTGAATACTTAGCAACATACTTGTTAAAAGTTTCAGTGTTTATATAAGGCTTAAGGCCATATAGCTCAAAAAGTCTTTCCCTACTTTTTCTGATACCTCTAGTTGCCCAATCACTAAATATAAATTTAGGACTAATACTTTTAATCTTCTTCTCAAAAGTTTTATTGAATTCTGTGTGAACTATTGAAAAGAAATTATCGTACAATTTATTTATATTAACATCATCCATATGATGGTTCATTTCACCTAACTTGTTCTGTAGGGAAATATTATATTTATTTAATTTGCTAGTTGTTATAGGTCTAAATCTAATCTGAACTTTTTGTAATGGTGTGTTACTCCTAAAAGTTACGGTTTGTCCGCTATGATCAGATGGCAGGCAATTTACTATGGTTTTATCTAAGTAATCACAATCGCAGAAAACATTATCTATACAAGTAGCAGAAAATGGAGAGACCCTAGTAGGTTCTATAAAAATGTTGGTTAAATTAAATGACTTAAAAAGATTTAATAACCTACTGCTAATTGAATTTTCTTCTAAAATATTGACATTGAAATCGCCACAAATAATTGCAGATTTATTACTGGCAGCAAGTTTTGCCAGGACATCTTCCATTATTGATTCAAATAAGGAAAAGTTTTGATAGTTTGGGGGTCTGTACACGCACACAATTACATGCTTATCTAGCTCAACACAGGACAGTTCGACGCAATGTTCAACCGAAAGACCTACAATGTCATTACGTTGCTTATATTTAACACATTTTTTTAATAATATTAGGGAACCTCCACGCAGCATTGATTTACGGTTAAAACAGCTACCCACCGTATAGTTTTCAAAATTAATGAGCATTTGGTAATCCTTAAGCCAATGTTCAGTAAAACAAATAATGTCAAACCTACTTTTCTCTAAAAACAATTCTATTTCTAATAATTTGGAAGAAATGCCTTGGATATTTTGGTGGAATAAATTCAAAGTGTTCTGCTGAGGCCCTTTTTTACTAACTAATTTAGTGCAAGAAGATACCTTTCTGTTGGTAGGTTTAACAATATTGTTAATGGTACCTTCTGTTGTCTTACTACCTAGTTTAAACTAATATTATCTGGAGAGAGCCCAGAGTCTCCTGTGCCATCACCAGGCAACAAGATACTATCACTAAAAGCTCCTAAATGAGAATTTTCCACGGTGACATATGGAAGCTCCTCTATACAATGTTTGTAAACATTTATAGCACTAGTGCTATATTTATCTAAGGTCACCTCCTGTACATTAGTACCATGACTAATAGTCGCAGTGTTAACAATATAAGAAAACTTTGACATATTACATATGTCTGTGTGAATCTTAAAAGCTAATAGCCTAGCTAATTTGTGTCTAAATCTAACAGGTAGAAAAACATTACCCGGTGTCGACTTAAGCTTATCAACAAAAGTGTTGATATCAAGATATACAAGCTTGTCACAATAGTGACCTACTAAGAAATGCATATGATTGTTTAACATATGTATATAATTGTTTTTCCTGTCACTTAGTCTTTCAAAATATGGAAAAGCACACAATATAATTTTACTACAATTTAACTTTAACAACTCTGATACACAGTCAGTGATGTCTTCCTTTTTAATTTTAGAACTGTTACCAACACATATAGTAATGGTAGTATCAGGACCACAAACAGTTTTTAAAGCTGATGTCATAATCTGTTTAAAGGTTGACCCAGTCATACAATAATTTTGTGTACAATAACTCAGGTTATTACTAATTAATTTTCCTAGCCCTCTACCTAAACCATCAGAAAACATAACTGAATGATTACAATCATAACTATTAGGAAATACAAAACTATCAATCTGAGGCTGTGCTACTTGTGCCTCTTGGCTAATGATACAGTCCTGAGTGCGCACAGCCAGGGACGAGCCCTCCGTTGCTACTGGCTGGAGGGCATCAGGGTTACATGTCTTCTGACAAGTACAGAGAGTACTACTGACAGTCATCAAGTCCACTTTGTCAACTAATTCGTTTGTAGCAAGAATATGCTCTTTAATTTGATTTTTTGAGCGATCATATTTAAAAGATATAGAGTTTAATGACCTATTCAGGGCCTGTATTTCTGATTGTAAGCGCTGAGTGTCCTTTTCATAAATATTTATACTATCTTCTAATTTAATCTGATAGTTATTTAAAGTATTAACAAGAGAAACACGTTCTTTCCTTAATTGAATATTTTTGGAATAATGTTTTTGGTTTTTCTTATATTTGTTAATTTTTTTAATGATTCTATTTAGTCGCGCATATTTCTTAATTTTATTGTAACTGATTTTATGGCAATTATGTTTCAATAAGGAATCCTCAGTTAGGTCAATTGTAATGATGGAATGAGGGTTAGACTTTTTATTTACTAATTCATTATATAAATGGTCAGTCTCTATAGCCTGAGTGTGATCGTTTTCCCTTTTCAAATTTAAAAGTTTTGCATTAGCATGGATTAATTCATCCTCTAGGTCCCTAATTTTACATAAAGCCTCCTCATATAAGTTACTACAGTGGTTGAACCCATCCGTGACCACCCTTAGTTGATCCCGTTCATTGACAACATTCATGTATTCCTGATGAAGGTCTACTAGCTCCCGTTTTAAGCTTGAGTTTTTATTATTAACGTTAATGACCTCCTCCTCACTGTCTGTACAAACAAAGGGAAGTATAAATTAGTCGTGTACACGGACTAATTTATACTTCCCTTTGTTTTTTTAACGATGAGAAATCACCAAATGATTCCTCCCGCTCTGGGTGGAGCGGAAGGGAGCGTCAGACTTGTACTGACTAAAAACCACCCATGTTCCTTCTTAGCCCTTTGTGTTCCGAAGCAAGGTATCTCTTTCGAACAACCAGCATCCACGGAGGCCTTCGTAGCCTTTTTTTTTTTGTGGTGACAAATCATCAAATAACCCCTCCCGCTCTGGGCAGAGCGGAATGGAGTGTCAGACTTCTACTGACTAATAATAATAATAATTATTTATTAAATTCAGGTTACTGTGATCCATATTTTTGTTAGTAGGTATACTTAAAGAATAATGTTAGTAAACAAAAAAAAAATATAATAATCGAAGGCCAATACACAAAAAATACTACCAAAAATGCATAATTATAAAATCATAAAATAAATTATAAAAAAAAATATATATATAGGGTGTAAAAGTACCCTTAACGCAAACGAAGCGCATTTGTTCTCCCCACCACTGCGATCATTTTCTTGTTCTAGACCATACCTGGGAACCTCCTAGTTGCGGAGATATTGGGGGTCAAAGTTCCAAATTTTTCACAGCTGTTTTTGTAAATACTAGTATTTCAGGTTTTAACTTTACTTAAATTACCTCCATGACCCGTTTACTATTCAAAGCATCCCCTGGCACAATGTTTTAAGACTGCTACTTTGTGTTTTACCGTAAAATGTGATTTTTGACCCCAAAAAAAAAAGTCATTTCCCAGCAAAAATTTTTGCGTAGGGGTACTTGGTTTGACGTACAGAATGCTTGGTTGTCGGATGCGTGAAGGGTTCGTTTACACCCTGTATATGTATCTAAATAATAATAAATAATATCTAAATTCATCAAACAAAAAATCATTTTAAAACTACAAAACAAAAAAATACACTCATGTTCCTTCTTAGCCCTTGCGCCGAGGTCGCGGTATTTCTTTCGAACAACCCGCAGTCCTGTGTTATATACCTACCCCTAAGATAATTATATATGCCTTTTGTTTTACAAACAGATTTGAAGACCAAGATCGCGATAGCGAAGGGCGAACCCATTGAGAAGAAAAATGATAAAAAATCGAAGATTATGAATATTGACGATGGTAAGATTTGTGACTTGTAATTTTATTCACACGTTAAAGTTTGGACCCAAACAGCCGCATTCATCATCATCATCTTCCTGCCCTTATCCCATTCTATTTGGGGTCGGCGCAACACGTTTTCTTCTTCCATTCTTCCCTGTTACACGTCAAGGTGGCATTTATTCCTTTCTCATTCATATCATTCCTCACACAATCCATCCATAATTTCTTTGGCCTTCCTCTCCCTCTCCATCCATCAATATTTATATCCATCACTTTTTTAGTCACATGCGTTTCATCCCTCCTCATTACATGACCATACCAAGATAAACGACTTAAGATAAACAGGCGCATTACTTTGTGTAATTTATTTCATCACCGCTGCTCTCAAAATCAGTGAAGGAAAACATCGTGAGGAAACCGGCATGTCTTAGAACCGAAAAATTCGAAGACATGTGACATCTACCAACCCGCACTGGGCCCGCGTGGTGGATTATAGCCCATCCCTCTCTTAGAGAGGAGGCGTGAGTCCCTGCAGTATGAACATTATAGGCTGATTATGAAATGTACAAGGCAGATGTGAGTGGTAACACCGGCAGGAAACGCCCTACAAAGACATACACTAACCTTATAGCCTTTAGGTGGCCAAGGTTAAGCCATAGGAACCAGGGCCGTCCTAAAGCTCGTTGGGTTGACGACATCGTCAAAGTCGCGGGAAACACCTGCACGCGTAGTATGGCGATTCTATCTCTTTTCTACCAAGAATAGACAAAGCTTTTTCCATACAATTTGACATTAAATTTTGCTACAATCTGTCATTTTGTCGATTCTTCCGTCGACAAAACCCGTTTCTACGGTGGCATGCTAGGCGGGCTGCATGAGAGACGCACAGGATCGAGACATGTGGTGGAAGAAAGGGGAGGCCTATACCCAGCAGTGGGTGATTCCGGGCTGATATGATGATGATGATGATAGCATTTAGGTGAGGTTCTTCAGAAAGGACAGGTGCGTAGTACTCGTAACCGGCGTGCATGTATGACCTGATGTATGAATGTGGACGAGGTGAATGGAGTATGTTAGGATCGCAGATGGCGTTCTGTGGTTTCCTTGTGCTTGTTTCCAATGGTCCGCTTCAAAAGGACCTTACACAGATGGTTAGTTGAGAATTCATTCTGTGACATAAAAGAGTTTCTTGAGTTTAAATTAAAATAATTTGTTTCTATTCTAAAAATCAATTATTTGAATTCAATTCTATCAAATCAATTCATTTCTATCAATACAATTATATTTAAAAAAATTGCATGTCTTTATGTAATGATTGACTGCGGTACTCAGAGATATTTAATGATTACTTAAGCCGTCACTAAGTAAAGATTTGACATACTTTTGTATGACAAAACTGTCAAAACCTTTACTAAGTGATGGCCTAAGTAATCATTAAAGCTCTCTGAGTGCGGCAGTGAGTGTGCTAAGCTACTTGTACCTACTACTACTCAAAGAACTTTTATAACCATATTTATTTGCAAATAAATGACTTGTTCTGAGAGATGATGTACGAAAATTGACTTTTTCTTGTTATACTTAAACAAGTATTTAATTTAATTTATTTTTATTATTACTATACAGACAGCTGCAGCATTAGAAGTAGATTAACGCTTCTCAAAGTTTCAAAGCTTGTTTTTTTTTCTAAATAAAAACTTGTTATTACTCGTTCCTTACGAGTTATTGAAAAACAAGGAATTTTTTAAAGAATATTCTTCTGAAACATTAAAAATAATAGCTCTAGCTAAATAATAAAAATTTCGAAATGTTAACCTATTTCTGTTGCTGTATATGAATAGGGATGTTTACTGACTAAAAAAATATGATTCTAATTAGTCGGTCTGTTAGATTATCGAAAAATATTAGATACGTATTTTTTGTTTTATCAAATCAATAAAAATTTACGAAGATAAAACGCGTCAAAGATTTGAGTGGGGGGTCGTGACGTCACTCATGTCTTAGAATATGACGTCACACGAGTTTTCAAAGCACTGTATCGTCTTCATTGTTTGTTTACGTGAAAAAAGAAAAAAATACGTGTCCAATATTTTTTGGAAATCTATCTGACGGACTAATTAGATTTTTTTTGTTAACCACCCTATTTGTACATGTTTTTTTCATCAAATAAATATTTCCTACACACAGTAATCGATGTGGATGCTCTCGACGAAGCAAAAGCCAAAGCCGAGGCCGAGAGGAAGATCCTCGCTGACCGTGCAGCCGCTGCGGCTGAAGTACGCGGCAAAATGGAACAGCAGGCCGACTTAAAACGACAAGCACTCGAGAAAGAGAAACTGGAGAAAGAGAAGGAGAAGGACAGCGAAAAGGAGAAAGAGAAGGAGAAGGAAAAAGAAAAGGAGAAGGAGAAAGAGACGCAGAAAGAAAAGGAGAAGGCTAAGCAGGATAGGAGTCGGCCGATATCTAGTACGCCGATTTTGGGGACGCCTTGGTGAGTATTCAGAATAAAAATTGTTGAATTGGTAATGCAAACTCATCATCATCTGCCTAGCCTTTTCCCAACTATGTTGGGGTCGGCTTCCAGTCTAACCGGATGCAGCTGAATACCAGTATTTTACATGGAGCGACTGCCTATCTGACCTCCACAACCCAGTGAATACTGGGTAATACGATACCCTTTGGTAAGACTGGTTGTCAGAATTTCAGGTCACTGACTACCTGTAACGACTGCCAAAGATCTATATATGGCAGCCGGGACCAACAGCTTAACGTGCTTTCCGAGGCACGGATCGGTAATGCAAACTAATAAACAAAAATATGTTTAATGAAAATGTTCCATGATACCTATGTTTATTTTGCAAATAAGTTGTTACAAATAGAGGTCATTTTACAGAAGAAACAGTCGAAATAAACTTGGAGGTTATAATAGTCTCTTTTAACTCTTTATAAAGCTCTAGCAGCTGCCAGCGGCTTCACCCGTTACAACTCGATAATTATCCCACTAAAATATTTAATCGAGATAAAAACTATCCTGTGTGTTAATTCAGGTTATAAACTATCTGTGTGCCAAATTTTATTCAAATCCGTTCAGTAGTTTTTGCGTGAAAGAGTAACAAACATCCATTCATCCATCCATACATCCTCACAAACTTTCGCATTTATAATATTAGTAGGATCTTTGTACCTACCATATACTTAGAAATAAATATTATACTATTATATTGTAAGAGAATGATTATGATTAAACCCGTGTTCAGGTGCGTGGTGTGGACGGGCGACGGGTCCGTGTTCTACTACAACTCGGCGGCGCACTCGTCCGTGTGGGAGCGGCCCGCCGCGCTGCTGGGCCGCGCCGACGTGGAGCGCGCCGCCAGCCAGCCGCCCGCCGCGCTGCTGGACCAGCAGGTGTGTACTCTCATCGTTAACCTACCTACAATTAGGGTACTTAAGGTTGAAGCGCCGACCGACCCTCCATACATTTTTGAAATACACCTTTACACGACACACAGAGACTTTTTCTTTAAAATTTATCATTTTATCACTTCTCAACAATGGAAAGTGTCCGCAATCGACCTTTTTGGGCATTATCTTACATTATTTACCGAGAAAAACAATAGTGAAATCCCGGCAAAATTTGACACTTCTTTAGTAGTGTGCGTGACTTTTGACAAATAATGACAAGTAAACTTGTTTAGACTATGGCACGCTAGATGGCGTGCAGGTGCAGACGATCTTATAATAATTCTGTTAAATCAATAATTAGTTTTAATTATTTCCTTTCCAACCGTTCAAAAAAATAACAATATAAAATAACATAAAACTGATGACATCAATGTTATGTTTTATTTTTTAATGTAAACAATTTTATTGTTGTATGGCAACATAAATACCAGTAGTCGTAGGAAGGTTTTATGCAACGATGCCGTTCTTCGTAACCTTGACCTACATGCAATATGTGGACGAAAAAAAGGCGTTGCCAAACTTCGTTCACTTGTTTGACTGACTGTTAGAAACTTAGAAAATACATTCCTAGCTCGGTTGTCCCGCGCTATATGATTTGCGCGCGGAAGTTCTTGCGTACTTATTATTTTGTATGCTATGCATTTTCATTGATTTAATTGCAATATTTCTCCAGTATACATTTGATTCATATTATCTATTATACTGTATTATTGTAATTCTAATTTATCATAGGTATAATAGTTAAATATTCTAAAAACACAATTCTATTTTCGGTGGTATTAGAAACATCAAGTTGGCCCGTGATTTTTATGAAATCTCGTCACAATACTAATTACCTACGTCATACGTGTCAGTGATGAGTACAAAGTCAGTGTTTCTTAGTATTATTTGAATAATATGTTTTTGGTCAACAATAAATAAAATTATTTTAAATCGGTAAACTACCAAAGTAGGTAATCACAAAATTAAACTTGCAAACATTTGCAAAATATGGTTTTGCCGGATTACGTCACCTTTTACGCATTTTGCAAACAGTTTCAAACAGACACACATATTTAAATATATATAGTTTGTTTTATTTTGTAGTAGATACCTACCAAGCTTTTACACGTCGAAATTTGTTATGGTGCGTTCAGAAACAAATATAATTCAGTTACAATCTGTTTTTTTTCTGTTCCGTGCTTTATTTTGAACAAGTTATTATAATCTGTTTTTTTTTTCTTCTTTTTTGACCAGTTCTACGAGGAATCTAAAGGTAACATTGAAATATAAAGATAAGTAAAATTTGATTACGTACAATAGTGGAAAACGTTTCCGAACGCTCCCATTTCCCTGGCCGTAAGAGGGCCAATAGAGGACAGCCGCCTCAAAGATATTCACCAACGCGCTAGCATGTTTGCTCCCGCGCCTCGCGCCGACCAATCACTGATCTGTCGTCGCGCCGCTACTCGGCCGCTGATTGGCTTTCGTAGCGTTATAGTTTTAAGTTCTTAGTTGTTTTGAATGTTATAACCTAAAATGTTGGCACTGGGTAAGAGAGATACTTTTGAGATGGCAGAGTTTTAATTTGTGTAATGTGTTTATTCCTGAGTTTTAATTAAAGTTTAAACCGTGAACAAGGCTTTATTTTAAGAACTGACCCACCCCGACTATAGTACATCTTTTGAACGCAACCCAATTGACTTTGAGAGTTGAAGGAAAATCCGTCTGCACTTGCGATCATTTTCAATTGATTGTGGAAGCTGGTCCAAATAAAGGCTTATCTGAGATATCTGGGTATCGCATAGTGGACTTGAAGCATGTAATAGAGTGGGCATTTCTTCTGGAAAGACATTGAAATATGTGTGAATCTTCACAAATTGAATTTGTTAGTGAAAGACATGATGGATTTCGAAGTGAATTAATTTTCAAGTGCTGTGATCGAGCGTGGAAACATTGGTAGCAGTGATAAAATAAAAACTGTTTTGTGTTAAAATTTGTGTGGGCAACTATGACTTCTGGTAGCTTTTACACTCAAGCAGCTCACATAACAAGTCTTATGGATATTCCAACAATGTCAGCCAATAAATTTCGTCGAGTTGAAAGAAAATAAGGCAGTGTGTGGTTAGAACATTTGACAGAGGAAATTAAAATTGCTGGTGAACAAGAAAGATCAATAATAATTGCTATTCAAAAAGGTCATACGGGCATAACTTTGACTCGTCATCTGGTATGGTAAGTTAATATTTTACTAAAAACAAATTTGGTTCTTTATGACTTTTTTATTATGTGAGTGGTAATGCCGGGAGGGGACGCCCTAGAAAGACATACACTGATCATATTGGTGCCGTTCTTCTGAAAGGACAGGTGCGTAGTACTCGTAACCGGCGTGCGTGTATGACCAGATGTATGAATGTGGACGAGGCAAAAGGAGTATGTAAGGATCGTAGCAAGTGGCGTTCTGTGGTTTCTGCCTTCCCCCATGGGAAAAGGGCGTGAGTTTATGTATGTATGTTATTATGTGCATTATTTACAAGTGTTGCTTTTCATTTCCAGGCCTGCTTCTTGGTGTTAGAAACAAATATTGTTATACATGTCAATATTATGGGAGGAGAAACATGGATATGAAAGCACATAATTGCTGCAAAAATTTTACTGGACCATCTACAGCAATGGAATCGGAAATTATTGTGGAAGGCTTTCAAAAGAGTGAAGAAATACATCAACTTCGCTATTTGAGTTTTATTGGTGACGGAGACTCCTCTGTGTTTGCAAAATTGATAGAGAAAGTGTCATATGGGAACATCATAAAAAAAAATTAATGCAAGAATGACGTAATCAAAAACTATACCAGTGCACTCTACAAGGTAAATGAATAAATCAAATTTGTAAGTCATCCCAGGATCAGTGAAGCATATTATTCTGTATTTATATTTTGTTCTTTTTAGATCTTGGCCAACACTAAGCTCCTTCTTTCTGGGCGAAATATTTTGAAGCCAAAGATTATTACTGCAATGTAAATAAAACATAGACAGATGGAACTGAAAAGAAGGAAGAAGATCTCGTAGAAAGTTTGAAAAATACTGCTCCAGAAGTGTGGGCTCTCATTTATGCAGCCAATGAAAAAATTGCTTTGAAGGCTTCAAATCCTTCTGCAACATCAACATCAGTTAGAAATTCAAGCAAATAAGAGAAGTAAAGTTTTATTTCAGAGCAGCTTTGGAGATTGACGGTAAATAATATTTTGAAGTGAATGGTAAATAATATTGGTCAAAAAGTAAGAATTATATGCTAAGTATGTTTTCTTTGTTGCAGCAGCAGTGTAGCAGTTGGTTCAAAGAAAGTTTCAAGGCAGAGGGCGAAATCAACAAATCAAATGATTTTTGTTCTAATTGTATTATGGTAGTAGTTTGTTTAGAATCTACATTATCATTGTATATTTCTTTTTATTTTGTATCAAAAGGTGAAATAATACTTCTTAGGTATACTTACTTCATATAAAGAGCTTTATATTTTCGTTTTATTATATGCTTTTGTTGAGTGCTTCCAAATTAGGAAATATTTTTTTCACCTTCCTTGTTATTATCTCATAATAAATCGTTTTAGATTTGTAGCTCTTGTCTAGGAATTATAGTTTCTTACGTGTTATGAAATGTATAATTATTGTAATAATTGGTACTGTTACTAATCATAAGTGTTATTAGTTTTGAGTGATTATGCATGTATCAGCATTTAATTATGTTACTTCAAATTCTTCTGGTTTGATAAAAAAATCAATAGTGTACCTAATGTAGTTTGTTCAAAAGCTTACTATTCCATTAACAACTACTAAAATGATAAGAATAGCTGGTCGTTGAGTTGAACACAAGACAATGTTTGTAATTTATGTTCTTTCTCCTAAATTAGTTTACTGATAATATGTTATGTCTTTTTTATGTTTTATTTTTATATACCTTTTATTATTGATTGTAGTCAATCGTAATATTAACTTACACCATAGTATTGTATCGAGTCTGGTTCTTCTAACCAAACAGACAGATGTGTTGCTGGAGAGTTCCGCCACTTCTTCTTTCCAGCAAAAACACTAGGAAGTGTCGAAGGGTGGGCGTTTTGGGGGACTGTCACTTGTAAATAAGTAAAGTAAAGTAAATTTTGACGTTCGAAAAGTGCTGATTATCAGCCTAGTTTGAATAAATGAGTTTTGATTTAGATTTTTTTGAGTAAAATAAAACTGCGTTTTATTGTAATTATTGTTGACATAATTTATTTCCCAAAATTAAATAGCTTACACCAACAAATATACCTTTTATTTTTTAACAATCGTACATAATAAAATATACAGTAAGTCGTGGGTTCAAATCCAGACAGGCGCATTACTTTGTGGAATGTATTGCATCACCACATGCTCTCAATAAATATGAAGCAAATCATGGTGAGATGTCCTAGAACCAAAAATTTGAAGACGTGACATCTACCCCACTGGGCCCGCGTGGTGGCCGTGTCCCAGCAGTGGGAACATTATAGGCTGATGATGATATACCGTAGCAGGTGGCGTTCTGTAGTTCTGCCAACCCAATCTACCCATAAAGAAAAATGAAAAACATTTTTTTTCATTCACGCCATCTAGTGTTCAATCTTCGTAAATGTACTCGTTCACCGGCTCACTTCTGTGTGTGTAAACGACGCTATATTCAATGGCAGATGTTAAATTACACCTTTGTGTCGAATTAGGTGGATATTATGACAATGATGTGACCCAGTTCGATAAAACGTAATGTCCGATAACCGCAATTGCTACTCCTACGACTTAATAGTTTTCCAATTACACAAAAATACAAATAAACTAAAAATGTTGACTTCAACGCCATCTAGCGGGAAAATGGCTGGGAGCAGCCTGTATGATTCACCTTAACTAAACAAATCTAATTAGTCCGTCAGATAGATTTCCAAAAAATATTAGACACGTATTTTTTCTTTTTTCACGTAAACAAACAATGAAGAAGATACAGTGCTTTGAAAACTCGTGTGACGTCATATTCTAAGACATTACTATGACATTTTTTACCGGTGAGTGACGTCACAATCCCCCACTCAAATCTTTGACGCGTTTTATCATCGTCAATTTTTATTGATTTGATAAAACAAAAAATACGTATCCAATATTTTTCGATAATTTTAACAGACGGACTAATTAGGATCATATTTTTTTTAGTCAGTAAACATCACTATTAGGGTTGCCAGGTTGTCGAACCTAATAGCCGAACACACCAGCCAATTTGACCGGACATTTGGGAAAATAAGCTGGACACCCCACATTATAGAGGACTAATGTTGCCAGCAACTTCGCTCGCTACAACTCGAAAATTATCCTACGGTAATATAAAATCGGGAACTATCCTATGTGTTAATCCAGATTATAAACTATCTGTGTACCAAATTTTATCCAAATCCGTTCAGTAGTTTTTATCCAGATTTTATCTTCCCGTGTAGCAGAAGAGCGTGAAGCATACATAGGGATATAGGGACAGAAAAAGCGACTTTGTTTTATACTATGTTTATAACCTTTGTTTATAATCTGGATTAACACATAGGATAGTTTTTATCCAGATTTTATCTTCCCGTGGGATAATTTTCAAGTTGAAACGGGCGAAGCCGCTGGCAATGCCTAGTTTCTAATAATTGTTACATCTATCTTCATAGCCCAGTATTCATTTCAATATACACTTAACACTTATATATTACAGGAAAATCTATTGAATTTTTTAATTTTTTTTTTCTATTGATTTTTTTTTTAATTTTTTTTTTTAATTTTTATTATTGAATATTTACAATATGGCCTTATAAACTATAGGTATACAGTTTATTGGATTCTACCTGAACTAGGATTAAACCTGTATCTCAGGTCACTCACTCAAGTGCTTATACATAACTAGGTGATGCCCGCGGCTTCACCCGCGTGGATGTCGGTCAAATTATATACTAAAACCTTCCTCTTGAATCACTCTATCTATTAAAAAAAAACCGCATCAAAATCCGTTGCGGAGTTTTAAAGATTTAAGCATACATAGGGATATAGGGACAGAGAAAGCGACTTTGTTTTATACTATGTAGTGTTTTATACTATGTAGTGATAGTGAAGTGATAATATCTGAAGATTCCTCAAATAAATACCTAGTAAATAACATCTCAACAACTGTAATTATTCTTACAAAGTAAGAAAAACTGTTTATTTAGCCTACTTAAAATATTCCATTACAATCGTAATGTGTAATCGTATCGTCGTTTACAATTGTAGGTAATGTAAAGTTATTTTTTCGTAGCGTAAGGACGCAGCGAACAGCAGCAAGTCAGCTAACGGGGAGCTGAAGAGACCGGCTGACTCCAGCACTGATGAACAGACGACCAAGAAGTCGAAGGGAGACGATGGTGAGTGTTACCATGTTTTTGAAAAGATAAAATGACGCTTCTGAAAATGTCAGAAAGATTTTTTTAAATTTATAAAAAAAAACTTTTTTGTTTCGCAAAAGAAGGGTTAAGGGGAAAGCTTTGCCCAGCAATGGGAGTGGGACCGGTAACAGTCTCATAAAAAATACAATAGATTTCGAAAAGCTATAAAAACTGCATATTTTTTGATTTTCCATCAATCTGGACCACAGGCTGGACGATCTGGACAAGGTTAACTAAGCCTTGTCAAGATCTGGTCTTGAAGAGATTTGTATGGCCTACAGATAGTTGTTTCGGGTCTGGGTATTTGGTTTAGTGTGACTTTATATGTTTGTGAACGCACCCACGATACAGGAGAAATTCCTAGTGTGGGGCAACGTTTTTTTTAAAAAAAGATCGTACCGCCATGTTCTATGACACCTCTTTTTTTTGACGGGTGGAAAATCATCGAATAACCCCTCCCGCTCTTGGGCAGAGCGAAAGGGAGTGTCAGACTTCTACTGACTAAAAACCACCCATGTTCCTTCTTAGCCCTTCATGTCGAGGCCGCGGTATCTCTTGCGAAGAACCCGCAGCCCCGACGGGATGTTCTATGACACCTGACAGGGCTCGAGAAAGTGGATATTTTAGCATAGCGTATTGGGTCACAGTCCAGTCCCACTTCAGCTTAGCGGCTTTATAAAAAATTGTGTTTTGGAGTGTGATATGAAAAGAACTCCGTGGTCGAGTGGTTTGGGTGTTTGCCTAGTGACCCGGTGGTCGTGGGTTCGATTCCCACGGGAAGCATACTTTGTAAACTTGTTTCCAGTTTTACTAGGACATTGCAGGCTTTGAATCACCTGATTGTCTGATAAAAAGATGATTCCGTGTTTCGGAAGGCACGTATAAGCCGGTGGTCCCGGTCGTCAAATCATGTCAGAGGGCCTTTTTTTTTTTTTGGGGCTGGGAAATCATCAAATAACCCCTCCCGCTCTTGGGCAGAGCGAAAGGGAGTGTCAGACTTCTACTGACTAAAAACCACCCATGTTCCTTCTTAGCCCTTCATGTCGAGGCTGCGGTATCTCTTGCGAACACCCGCAGCCATGTCAGAGGTCCTTGAGGCGGTTTAGAAACTCTGACACTAGGGTGTGTGGGGTCGTTAGACCTTACTGCCCACACGATAAGAAGAAGAACAAAATTGACCTAACACGCGTTTTGTGGGAACTTACAAAATTGTGTTCGTCGCGGAAATGAAAGAGACAAATTGCTCTCGTTTGCCTTTTTCTAGCACAATATCTATTTTTAACCGACTTCAAAAAAGGAGGAGGTTCTATGTTCGTGTGTATTTTTTTTTTTGACGTGACAACGTCTTATAAATTGGTTTGCCGGGTGACACTTCAAGAAACTGCGTTACGCTCCGCTCACGTTATGCGCTCACAATGAGAGCGAGTGAGAGGCACGCGTCCAGAGCGAGAGAGAGAGAGTGAGAGAGATAGGCATACACACCGGTTCATGTCTTGCGCTTCTATTTTCGTTGTCACGTAAAACTTTCGCCCGTATACCGACTTTACAGGCAACCAATTTTTTTTTTATATATGTTACCTGATTTCTCCTCCATTTGTGAACCGATTCTCAAAATTCTTTTTTTATTTGAAAGAGTATACTCCGGAGGTGGTCCCATTTTTTAATTCACTAGACGATAGCCCCATGGTATTAATTTTAGGTATTTCAATTCAATTCGCCGTAATTTTGAGTTCGATCACGTTTGTTCTGATCGGGGATGTAACGGAGGTAGTTTTATCGGAACCGAAGGCGGAGTCAGAGTTTTTAAATTTACTTTATCGGAGTCGGAGGCAGGGTCAGAAGTGGTGGTGGTGCGTAACAAATTAACAACAAGTGAAAAAATAATTGACGATAGAGTGCACGCAGTGGGAGTCGGGGGGATTCCCCGCGCGACATGTATGAACCTGTTCATAACAGTCGACACAGGCCGCCGCCGCCGCTATGTTAGGCTTCGACATCCGATTAAAACCTTCGATTTAAAAATGTCGGAACCGAAAGTGTAATAATAATCGGAAGTTCCGACTTAACGGAACCGGAGTCGAAGCTCCGTAGAATAGAATAGAATAGAATATTTAATTGCATAAAAACATGGTATAAAAGATGGTACAAAAATTAGATACAGAGCATACATGTTTTTGCTTAACATTATAAGCGTGCAAATTTTTCGTGCATACATTAAATTTAATTAAAAACTTGAGAGGTGTCAAGGAACACCCGGATGGAACGAAGTTATTGTTATTATTTTTTATTATGTAAAAAAAAAAAAAAAAAAGAAATGTAGAAATGAAAATATCTGGCTTGCTTTCTATAAGAGAGAGAGAGACAGACAGAGAAACATGCGACGCCGCACAGCTTACAATAGCTTACTATAGCAAAAAGTGTCGTGACAACTTTTCGTAAGACTTTTTTCCGTCTAGCCCCCTTTCAGAACGCGCGATAAGGAACTTCGTTCCAAATAATGTTAAAATAATGTTAAAACATTACATTCGTAACATCCCTGGTTCTGATTACCCCTGCACAGACAAGAAGAGCCCGGCCCCGTCCAGCCTGTCGGGCGGCGGCACGATCCTGGTGGGCGCGGCGGCCGCGGTGGAGGCCGAGGTGCGCGCCGCCCGGGAGCGCGGAGCCCTGCCGCACGCGCAGCGCCTGGCCGCGTTCCTGCACATGCTGCAGGAGCGGGACGTGTCCGCCTTCTCCACGTGGGAGAAGGAGCTGCACAAGATCGTGTTCGACCCCAGATACTTGATGCTCAACTCCAAGGAGCGCAGGCAGGTGTGTGTCGTGGTTTTGAAGATCGGCGAATTTATTATTGAGATTAGAATTCCCTTAAAAAAAATTTTACTTAAAGGCGTATTAGCCTTAAGATGTTCCTACTGCTGAGACTTTATAACGATGACTATTATAATGATATTACAACTAATACACATATATTATACATTATTGGATTACTAACAAATTTCAGATAGACAACAATAGACACATTAGTAAATATGTGGCGATAGCGACATCTTTCGCAACACATGCGAACTAATTGGGTAGTCCTACATCGCGCTATCAACTTTTTCCGCGACATTAGCGTATATAGAAAATCCCGACTTACATATGTCGGGCAGTTAGCCCACCAGACACAACACCCGTCTGGTCGGAGGATCTTCCCTTTTCTATGGGGGATGAGGAACTTTACACCCTGCCCAGCAAACATTTTTGTCATAAAATCCAATTTTTCATAACCTTGTGTCTTATTAAAGTTATTTTTCATTCCATCTATTCGAAAAGGACGACTTGGTTCGCCTTTAAGTGCATTCAAAGGTCGTGTTTTCTATAAGAAACTTTTAGCGGGCAGTAATGAGTTTTTAATCCTCTTAATTTTTGAATTTTTAGCATCTTAGTGTTCAGCGCCAAAGAAATTGAACGCAAATATTGTTTGAATAAAGACTGGCTGGTACGACAGCCCATTCATAGTCGCACCGCTGGTTGACTAAAAAAAAAAGAAATCAAATTAATAACGCGCGAAGTACAGCCCGCGGTTTCGTCAATTTTCTAGGATTGTTAGAAATTCATAGTTTTGTTTTGAAAAATGAATTATATAGAAGTACATATGTATATAGAAGATTCCATTGAGAACAAAGCGAAAACATGTGAACGCATCGTAGAAAACATTTAATCGCAACCTTCAGTTAATCCACTCATGCCACTGTCGCCGCGCCCATCTACATCCAAACAACGAGATTCACCGTCACATTTTCCTCAAAATGACCCAGTTTCGGACATTATTTCAAATACGCAGAATATAAAATCTACAGCAAAATCTATTCCTAATAAAATTGTAACTATAAATTTTCATAATTGCGAAAATGTCTCAAATTAATATAAGTGTTTAGGTGTTTTATCATTAGGTACCTACTATTTCAATTTAGTTGTTACTCTATGTTTTATTAAATAATAATATGAGGCACCTCTTATTTTCTCATAGATTGTGATGAAAAGTAGAGTGTATCACTCGAGCGCAAAATATATTTTTGGCTCGGGCGACGTACTTTGAATCCCTCGCTACGTTCAGGTTTCTACAAAAGAATCCCTCGCTACGCTCGGGATTCTACTCTAGAATCCCTCACTTCGCTCTGGATTCAAAATTTTGCTCCCTTATGATACAATCTACTATTACAGTATTTTTTTTAACTATTCGGCAAGTAATGGTGCAATATATTATGTCCGAATATTTTTGTCATATAATCGTTCTTTCGATTTTTTTTTAGAACCGTCATATTATAATAGAGTGTATGACGACATTTATAAAACTTTTTGTCGTGTAAACGTTTTCGTAGCATAAAAGTCATAATACTGACAATTTTGTCATACACTCAGCGGCACGGAATCTTGGCCAAGCGCTTATCTCGCAAATACTCGCAATAACAAAAACTTTAAGCGCTTCCAATGACTGTTTCATAAGAGTAAACATTTTGTTAGTTCAAGAGGGTTCAACTTTTAATTTTTAGTTGAATCGCGTCTCTTGAGCGACTAAGTTGCAAGTTTAAATCTGTGTGTTGTAAAAGTTTACGGTTAACTTATTGAATTATTGTGGTTTTGTGCTTTTTGTTGATTAACTGAAGGTGCTTTAACACCAATAAAAATGCCATTTACACCAGCACAGGTTGCACAGGCTGTAGCATTAATCGACCAAGGATTGACACAGCGTGAAGTTGCTGTGGTGCTTAATGTACCACGTTCATCGATGCAGTATACCCTAAAACGATACCAAGAAACAGGCCACTATTCCCGTAGACCAGGCAGTGGAAGCGTCAGATGCACATCGGCCCGGGACGACCGTTTTATTGTCCTGGAAATTTTTATGAAACCACTACCTGACCGCGATTGAGATACGCCAGCGGCTCCAAATTGCAAGAGGTGTAAATGTTAGTGAGCGTTCGGTTAGAAGACGAATGGAGGAAGTGAATTTAAAAGCCAGTAGACCAGCACGCGGTCCAGAACTCCTCAGACATCACCGAGTAGCTCGACTTCAATTCGCACGTGACCCACGAGCAATGGGCTCGAGTGCTGTTCACAGATGAGTGTCGAATAGCTTTGCGTGCCCCAGATGGTCGGGAGAGAGTGTGGAGAAGAAGAGGAGAGAGATTGCTACCCATAACCACCACACAAACTGTGAGTTTCCACGGAGGCTCTGTAATGGTTTGGGGAAGAATAAGTTCCGATGGTCGTACGGAGTTGGATGTCGTCGATAACCTGCTAACTCATCATCTGCCTAGCCTTTTCCCAACTATGTAGGGGTCGGCTTCCAGTCTAACCGGATGCAGCTGAATACCAATATTTTACATGGAGCGACTGCCTATCTGACCTCCACAACCCAGTTAATACTAGGTAATACGATACTATTTGGTAAGACTGGATGTCAGAATTTCAGGTCACTGACTACCTGTAACGACTGCCAAAGATCTATATATGGCAGCCGGGACCAACAGCTTTACGTGCTTTCCGAGGCACGGAGGAAACTTGGTATGTCGGGCGATCACCCATCCACAGACCGACCTAGGCCAGCACAGCTTTACGTAAAGATCGTCCCAAGTGGCAGTTCTTATTAAGCCACGAGCTCCTAACCGATAACCGGGTAACTGCGGCCCGATATATCGAGGAGGTCCTCCAGGAACATGTTTTGGTATATTCGGGATACATTGGGAACGACCAATTCCTCCTAATGCACGATAATGCACGCCCACGCGTTGCACACTGCGTTGAAGAATACCTTCAAGAAGTTGGTGTTCAAAAATCGCAGTGGCCATTCGTGGTCCGGACTTAAACCCGATTTAGCATATCTGGGACATGCTCAAATGAAGATAAAGTCCACCTCCGACCCACCAGAAACTCTTAACCAACTTCGAAATGCAGCACTGACTGCTTGGGAAATCATACCGCAAGTTGATATCAGAAACATCATTCAAAGCATGCCAGATCGAATGAGGGCCGTTATTAGGGCTAGAGGAGGAAACGCCCGATACTAAAACGTAGAGAAAATGAACCAAATTTAGGTTTTTTTTTTCTATAGTGTTTTAAAATTGATTGAGGAGCTTGTGGCTTAATAAGAACTGCCACTCGGGTTGATCTTAAGGTAAAGCTGTGCTTGCCTAGGTCGGTCTGTGGATGGGTGACCGCCCGATATACCGAGTTTCTTCCGTGCCTCGGAAAGCACGTTAAGCTGTTGGTCCCGGCTGCCATATATAGATCTTTGGCAGTCGTTACAGGTAGTCAGTGACCTGAAATTCTGACATCCAGTCTTACCAAAGAGTATCGTATTACCTAGTATTAACTGGGTTGTGGAGGTCAGATAGGCAGTCGCTCCATCTAAAATACTGGTATTCAGCTACATCCGGTTAGACTGGAAGCCGACCCCAACATAGTTGGGAAAAGGCTAGGCAGATGATGAGTGTTTTAAAACTGATAGCGTAAAATTATTTGTTTCTGCAAAAGTGCCCAATTTAATAAATAAACTTATTGGTGTTGTGACGTTTTCAATTTCAAGTTCTAAAAGCTTAAGAAACATTTACTGAGTGCATCCTTATTTCAGTGTCGAAAATACATTTAAGTGCGAAATGTCGTGAAATTTACATGTGGCCAAGTTTCTGTGCCGGTGAGTGTATAATTACCTTTTAAACAACTACTAAACGTATAATAATTGTTTAGATGTAGTATTTATAACCATTATATGTAAGTCGAATTAGTAAAACGAGTGCAACCTGTATACTTACTTAAGTGTCACAAAAATGATAATACGACCGCTTTTTAATTAATAGTCATATTAACGGTTTTCAATAACCTTGTATACAACTTCCACCATTTTGAAATCAAATTTATCATTTATTTATTTACTGTTTGGTAAATTTCAAATGTCATTCGCACCAAGCACGTAGATTCATAGAAAGTAATGGAAGTCAGGCTGAGAGTAAGAAAAATGAAAAGGGGTTCCGTATCACATTTACATGCAAAAACTAACCAATTCAAAGCTACGAATATATCGTGCAGTTCATTTGCCGAACTTCAGGACTCTTGTTCATTTTCCCAAGTCGAAGATAGATATTTATCGTCCGAAGAATGTCATGTACATATTTTTGATCAATAAAAACTTTTTAACAAAAAATAAAACCGACTTCAACATCAAATTTAAAAAAAACACAAAAAAAGTGAAAAATAAACTTTAGAAGCAAAAATCAGCTTCTGAAGTCGGTGACTTTTGTTTGATTTCGTTTCTTTGACAAAAGCTAATTTTTGCTTCTAAAGTTTATTTATAACCATTATCTTAACTGAAGCTATATATTATATTTCTGATATAAAGTGTAATAATTAGTGTTTCGCACGATTCTAATATATAGTTTGGTCTGCTTATTCATACAATAAATAGGTAATTTTAAAAGGCAGTACAAATTGTTTTATTTTTTTAATAATCCCCGGGAACGTAACAAAAGACACCACCAACCAAAGACAACGAAAACAAAAGATGAAATGAGTATTTGACCACGGCCATTTCAAATGTGCGCGTATCATTTCGATAAAGTCATCAATTTCCATTTTTGATCAAAATGTAAGTCATAAAGTCATTATTTTATTCATTCGTTTAACATAGGTATAATAATGTTGGTAATAAAAATGTTGGTGATAGTTTAAAAATGCTCATATGAACTAGAACTACCAGTGGTTTGAAATGGTTTTAACAAAGTAAAAATGCAATATTAACTCAGCTGTCAAAAACACTTCCAAATTAAATTAACGTTCTGTTAGAGAAAATTCGTTCAATATATTGTTTGCATACTCTGTAAATGACAATAATACAACGATTACATTACATAAAAGTCATATTGTATGATACTAACCGACAATGTAGTCGAATATACGTCGCGTCGCAGCAGCTATCATCACACGACATGTAGTGAAATCGCCGACTTGTATAATTATGACGACTATGCGACTAAGTAGGTATTTATATGACTGTTACATGAAACTTTTAGCGCCTTAAGTTGAATAAAATGGGCCCCAATGCCGCCGAGTAAACGTCCTTATGACATTTATACGATTAAATTATGTAACATGAAGTTGCCACCAAAAACTTTTCCAAGAACTTTTAAACAAATTGGATCGTCTTCTCAATAATTGCATTAGGTTTGTTTTTGGCCTTCGTCAATACGATCACGTCTCTTCTTACCGTTCTCAGCTTAAATGGCTGCCTATCCGGCACGGGAGGTCTCTTAGAACTCTTTGCACGCTCTTTACTATTTTGAAGGATTCATGTGCTCCTGACTACCTAAAAAATATTTCAAAGTGTTGGGCAGTTCACACAGTCGTAACCTTCGAGCTTCTGAAAATCTAATCCTTGAAATTCCGTCACACCGTACTGGTTTCATGTCATCTTCTTACGCTGTGTCAGCCATAAAACTCTGGAACGCGCTACCCCTTGGCATTAAAAAAGCGGAAAGCAAAATGGCTTTCAAAAGAACTGTGCGGAAGCACTTTTTAAAATCGGACTGAATCACTCTTACTGTGTGGTAGTCATGCTAATTTATTGTTTGGTTTCTCGTTTTTTTTTAATTATTTGTATGTATTATCTAATATATAAAATTCTCGTGTCACAGTTTTCGTTGCCATACTCCTCCGAAACGGCTCGACCGATTTTGATGAAATTTTTTGTGCTTATCCGGTATCTATGAGAATCGGCCAACATCTATTTTTCATACCCCTAAGTATTAAGGGTTGTCCACACCAAACATTTTTTTAGTCACCCGTCAAAGTTACCGGGAACGAAGTCGCGGGCATCAGCTAGTAATATATATTAGTTTATTTAAATCCATCTTAATATATATGTATTAGTATGTACCATTTATGTAGGTATATTAATTTATGTTAACAAAATAGTATTCTCCTAATTTATTTATATTTGTACTCTACCACAGTGCTGTCCTATTTGACCCTAAGGTTGACTGAATGTTGGTTGGGTGTTCCTCACACCCCCCAAAAGTCATGTAGGTACTTTTTTTTATTAGATATCATGAAATGACTCCTCCCGCTCTAGGCGGAGCGGTAGGGAGTGTCGGACTTCTACTGACTAAAACCCACCCATGTTCCTTCATAGCCCTTTGTGTCGAGGCCGCGGTATCTCTTTCAAACGACCCGCAGCCCCGACAATAGTCAAATAATCAAATCGAAACCGAATTGAATAATATGTCGTATGTTTATCTTGTTTTTGGCAAACGAGAGCAAGCGAGATTGTCATACGACTTATTCGATTCGATTGTTTGTGAATAACTATGCAGGCCTCCTCTATAAGAGTATATTGGCCATATCCCACCACGCTGGCCCATTGCAGGTTGGTAGATAATTAATTGATTTAAATCTATATATATAAAACAAAGACGGGTTTGTTACAACACTTATAACTCGAGATCTGCTGAACCAATTTTCATGGTTATTGATTCGTTGGATTTGTCTCCGCCCCGAATAGCATAATACATCTTAAAAACAATGAAAACTCGATATGTGTAATTAATACTTAATCATTTCAATAAATGCTGATTTGTTTATTACATGTCAAACATTTGTTGTCCAATCCTGTCAAACCCTGTAACAACTATTCATGTGTGCGTTCAGAAATTTATTTTTTTGTAAAATGTCTCGAAAGTTCAGGTACTGTTATATTTGTTTGTTTTAGACATTAATTTGTGTAAATTATTTATTAATTATTTAATTTTTAATTTCCGAAAATAATACCTAAGATTTATTCTACAGGTTAACAAAAGTGTAAATGTCTTTTTATAGGTTGTCTATGATTTTTCTTGATAAGCTATTCATACGTAGTGGTTATATACTCTTTGAGCTATTGTCTATGTCTCGAAAGTTCAGGCACTGTTATTATTTTGGTGGTTTTATGTGGTTTTATGCGAGTGCACATTCAGTATTAATATTAATAACAATGCCGCGTCCTAGAAGATCTAATCTTTCCCAGCGGAGCCGTAATGCAATTAGGCAACGGAATATCGCTAGTCAATTATCTGATGAAGAACGAGAAATTGCACGAGAAGAGCGCCGCGTTAGTATGGAGCAAAGAAGGGCCTTAATTGTAGGTAGGGTAGTAGGTAGGTACGTAGGGTAGTAGGTACGTAGGTAGGGTAGTAGGTACGTAGGTAGGTAGGATAGTAGGTAGGTAGGTAGGGTAGTAGGTAGGTAGGTAGGGTAGTAAGTAGGTAGGTAGGGTAGTAAGTAGGTAGGTAGGGTAGTAAGTAGGTAGGTAGGGTAGTAGGTAGGTAGGGTAGTAGGTAGGTAGGGTAGTAGGTGAGTAGGGTAGTAGGTAGGATAGTAGGTAGTAGGTAGGTAGGATAGGAGGTAGTAGGTAGGTAGGATAGGAGGTAGTAGGTAGGTAGGATAGGAGGTAGTAGGTAGGTAGGATTGGAGGTAGTAGGTAGGTAGGATAGGAGGTAGTAGGTAGGTAAGTAGTAGGTACGTAGCAGGTAGGTAGGCAGGTATTATGTAGGAAAAAGGGCATAGCAACGCATGCGGGTACAGCTAGTATATATAATAATAAATTGTTTTGCTTGAAACCAATGACTGAATTACCCAAAAATTACGGTTATATTTCGGTATGACGTCATACCGTTAAATAAGGGTTACCGAAATATTCCGATACCGTTATTTTTTTGAGGTTGGAAATGCATACCGGTATATTTCGGTAGAAGTACCGTAACCGTTATAAATGTATCGGTAGCGGTACCTAATTCTTAATAAATAGGGGTTTTATTTGATGCACCGTCTCGCCACTCACACACACAACAAAGAGATAAGTAAAAGAGTAGCAAACAAAATGTACAAAATACACAAGTTCTAACGTTTTCCACCGCGCCCCGTCTCGCATGCATTTCGGTACTGAAATCGTGTTAGGGTTAAATAACGGTTTAGCCCAACCTTTATTTATAAAGGTACCGGTATAGCTCAACCTTTATTTTAAACCGGTACCGGTATATTGTTGAGGTATCTTAATCTTTAACCGTAACCGCTTTCAGTCCCTGCTTGAAACAACATAGAAACCATTTTTGTTAGTACACACCTTAAATACTACAACTTATACACTAGGATTAGTAACAAATAGACAATTGATAAATTAGTAAGATATATATCTAATACATAAAATTCTCGTGTCACAGTTTTCGTTGCCATACTCCTCCGAAACGGCTTGACCGATTTTGATGAAATTTTTTGTGCTTATCCGGTATCTATGAGAATCGGCCAACATCTATTTTTCATACCCCTAAGTATTAAGGGTTGTCCACACCAAACATTTTTTTAGTCACCCATCAAAGTTACCGGGAACGAAGTCGCGGGCATCAGCTAGTTATTATATATATTTTTTATTGAAGCGTGGGAAATCATCAAATGCCACCTCCCGCTGAGTGTAGCAGAAGGGAATGTCAGAATTGTACTAACTAAAAACCACTTATGTTCCTTCTTAGCCCTTTGTGTCCGAGGTTGCGGTATCTCTTTCAAACAACCCGCAGCCCTTGATCAAGACCCTTTATTTTATTTTATTAATTTTAAGAAAACTTACAGCTAAAACATTTGAGTAGTCAAATTTACATGCAGAAGAAGGCCAATTACAAGTTTCCACATGACCCTAAGACTGACATTTTATTTCTATAGGTATTCGATCAATATGTGCGTGATCGCGCCGAAGAGGAACGTAAAGAGAAAAAGAACCGTCTGCAACAGAAGAAGGTCGCCTACAGAGCGCTCATGGACGAGGCCAAGCTGCATTCCAAGTAAGTCTAACGTCATTTTTGGTGTTTAGTAATCAAATCATCATCATAATTAATTAACAATAATAATTATTATTATTATTATTTTTTTTTTTTTTTTTTTTTTTTTTTTTTATTATTATTATTTTTTTTTTTTTTATTATTATTATTTTTTTTTTTTTTATTATTAATTATTATTTTTTATTTTATTGAATTTAACTTTGTATATTATGTAATGTGACTGTTGAATTGTATGTCGATTATGATATGAGTCTGTGATACTCGAATTAAATGATTTTATTTATTTATAATTTCAACCGAAAGACGTCCACTGCTGGAGGACATAGACCTCCTTCAAGTATTGACCGGTTTTTAGGGTTGCGTACGTCAAAATGAGAAAACGGTACCCTTATAGGATCACTCGTGTGTCTGTCTGTCTGCCTGTCCGACCCCCCCCCCCCTTATCTTCGAAATTCATCATCATCAGCCTATAATGTTCCCACTGCAGGGACTCAGGCCTCCTCTCTATGAGAGGGATGGGATATAATCCACCACGCGGGCCCAGTGCGGATTGGTAGATGTCACAAATCTTCGAATTTTTTGGTTCTAAGACATGAAGGTTTTCTCACGATGTTTTCCTTCACCGTTTTGAGAGCAGCGGTGATGAAATAAATTACACAAAGTGTTAACGCCTAGCATGTGTGCGCACTGACATCTCACGCACACACGCGCGTGCTGCGCTACTCCGCCGCGGGGCGCCGCGCGCGCCACTCGTCCAAAGACCGTGTCGGAGTCACCATACGCTCATTTTTAACTCATAATTTCATATTGTAAGCGTTAATAAACGTGCTAAAATCAACTTATTCGCATCATTCTTCCACCCTGACCAATATCCACAAAAAGCAAAGTACCGGCGTTCACTCAAAGTAATGCGGCTGCCTGGGTTCGAACCCACGACCTACTACGTTCGTAAGTCGGGGCCGACACCACTAGGCCACCGCTGCTCCCGAAACTACAGAGCCTAAAATTTTGAAAAAAATACAGAAATTAGTTCAACACTTATAGATTACAAGAAAACCTATAAGAAGTCTATGGTGCTAAAATAACATGAAAAGTTTCTCAATATCTTCTACGGAACCCTTCATGTGCAAGTCTGACTTGCACTTGGCCAGTTTTTTTTTTTTTAATGTTTCCCCACACTTGGAATTTCTCCTGTATCGTGGATGCGTTCACAAACATTTAAACTCACATACACAAACACACCCAGACCCGGAACAACTATCTGTAAGCCATACAAATTATATGCTCCCGAACGAATCTGCGACACGCACCGCAGCATTCCAATCGCTCAGCCACTGCACCAACCATCTCGCGGTTCCGTGCGCCTCTCATCCAGCGTGTCACCGCAACCGTCACCAGGTGCACGGTCCACCTAGTGAGAGGCCTTCCAACGCAACGTCTTCCGGTTCGCGGACGCCATTCCTGAACTTTCCGGCCCCATCGGCCATCCGTTCTGCGAGCAATGTGCCCTGCCCACTGCCACTTAAGTTTGGCAATTCTTCGGGCTATGTCGGTAACCTTGGTTCTCTTGCGGATGTCTTCATTTGTGATTCGATCACACAAGGAGACTACGAGCATAGCCCTCTCCATTGCCCTTTTTTTTTTTGGCGGGTGGAAAATCATCAAATAACCCCTCCCGCTCTTGGGCAGAGCGGAAGGGAGTGTCAGACTTCGTTCCTTCTTAGCCCTTCATGTCGAGGCCGCGGTATGTCTTACTTTCTGATGAGGCCCATTGTGACCTATTGATAAAAAATGGAAGAATATTTTTTATTATAATTTCACGCGCATACTGTTTACCTTGTTGGTCGAGGGTTCGCAAATAAACACGAGTTCCCGGGTGTTCTGTTAGTGGGAATTTCCATCAAGAAATTCTCAATAGTAACAACGGAGTCGTCTGGATTTGTGACCGTTTGATGGCAATAATCTCGCCC
This sequence comes from Diarsia brunnea, assembly GCA_949774965.1. NCBI lineage: Eukaryota > Metazoa > Arthropoda > Insecta > Lepidoptera > Noctuidae > Diarsia > Diarsia brunnea. The sequence goes on along the minus strand of OX459025.1, from coordinate 793,130 downwards.
CCCATTACACAGGATTAAAAAATAGCTGATGAAATGCGAGTGTTCTATTAGGTTAAGTTAGCTAACCCTTCCGGCACAGCCTAGCTTACAGGTTACATCCGGAGTTATTTACTATACCGACCTTGTCGAAACTAGAACAAATTTCCGTGCGATCAAGCATTTTTGTACTATTGGAATCAAATATAACAGCTCATAACTTAGGACTCAGTAATATTAATGACTATAATATCCATGGTGCTAGGCAACCGGGCTTATCCCATTTGTATACGTCCTTGTGTGCCCATTGGCCTTGTTCTGTTCTGTCTCCTGCTGATATGAAGGGAAGTGGAAATTATATTTTTCCTACTCCTCCGCTATTCTTTTCTGATTATTTTCGTTGCGGGATCCAAGACAGTTAAAACGTTTCTCTGGGACTTCGTCGGGCTTCATTGTCTCGGCGCTTTTCTTGTGGTCGCCACTGTTGATTCTGGCTTACCGGACTTGTCCCAATTAAAAAAAAAACCTTTGGGCATTACCGGCATGATGTCATATTATCTTTTCGTCTCCAGATCATCATTCAACGAGTTCACTTCAAAACACGGGCGCGACGAACGCTACAAAGGTATTGACAAAGCTCGCGAGCGGGAGAACTTCTTCAACGAGTACCTAGCTGACCTCAGGAAGAAAGAGAAGGAAGAGAAAGAGAAGGCCAGAGAACAGGTGAGTCCTGTTTGAGAGCGAGCGAGACGGATATATGACATGCGTTTACAGGTCACGGGTCTTATGACTTATCTTCTTTTTTGAGAGAACACACGCTAGTAAACTTTTGTAGTTCCCACAGCTGGGAATTAGGCCTCAGTGAGAGGGTTTAAGGTGGAATCCACCACGCATAATGGTGGTTGTCGCTTGGCGACGGTGTTTTGGTTCTATGGATAATATTTTCGCTGCCAAATTCAAAATGAAAAAAATCTGTATGTCCGAAATGACCAAGTCATCTAAAGCTACGTGTAGCTGATGACTCGGAGGCGGGTTGTGGACACACAAACGAATTATTGTTGGACCCATATGCTGGGTGCTTGGCATTGCAAGTGTTAAGATGTTTTCCTTCACAGTTTTGAGAGTTGCAATGAAGTCTACGGAGCCAGGTATATAGTTTTTAGTGTAGTCGCGTATGCAAAGTTTTTCAGGGCTCTTAAAACTAACATGTTGTCGTGTACGTAACTAACAATTTATTTATCAAGAAAATAATAATAGAATAATATTAAACTACAAAGAATAGATAGAATGCATTAAATTTAATATTGGTCTTGTGCGAGGCCAAAAGGTCTCTATCTCAGCATGGTGATGTCAATTAAAAAAACAAAATGTCATAGCGCTGGTTAGTCTAAATAAATAAAATTGCAGTGTCTGTTTGGAATTTCAAAATAACATTTCTTTACTAATATTATAAATAGGAAAGACTTGTATTATTATATGTAACGAATAAACTTAAAAACTATTGGACTGATTTGAAAAATTCTTCTCATAGGCTACTTTTTGTCCCTGTATTCTCACGGGAACGGGAACTACGCGGGTGAAACCGTCTGACGTACGCTAGTATAAGTGTAAATCTACAAAAAAAACTGTTTTGTTTGTCTGTTTAATCCGGGTAATCTCCGTAAAGCTTGTGACGGGGCCTTTATAGGCAGATAGCTGATGAAAATACATTACTGCATCGTTGGTCTAGTGGTTGCACGCTTGACAGCTAAGAATTAGATCCTGGGTTCGATTCCCGGCTTGGGCAAAGTGTTATTTGGTTTTTCCATCAGGAATAGGGTAGTTAACCAAAAAAATCTAATTAGTCCGTCAGATAGATTTCCAAAAAATATTGGACACGTATTTTTTTCTTTTTTCACGTAAACAATGAAGACGATACAGTGCTTTGAAAACTCGTGTGACGTCATATTCTAAGACATTAGTATGACATTTTTTACCGGTGAGTGACGTCACAACCCCCCACTCAAATCTTTGACGCGTTTTATCTTCGTCAATTTTTATAGATTTGATAAAACAAAAAATACGTATCCAATATTTTTCGATAATCTAACAGACGGACTAATTAGAATCATATTTTTTTTAGTCAGTAAACATCCCTATTCCTCAGTAGCAGCCACGGAGGGGAGATGTTGTGTTATTTTATGTAAAACAAAATGAGGGTTCACTGCAAAACCCAACAAAATTGTTAAAATAATCGAATTCAAATATGATAGTAATATTCTAATAACTTCACGCAGTCTAGGTCCCGGACAACATACATAATAAACCAAGTTTTTGGAATAGTTAGGTTAAAGCACATGGTTATCAAAACAGCTATAGGCCTCCCTCTATAACATCACATTCGAACAACTAGCGAATTGTGGGAGTACCTAACACCTCTGCCTAACCCTTTGTAAGAGTATGCTGTTATGTTTTTAGTTTCTGTAATGTCTTCCAAGTATTAATGTTTTCAATTGCGTCTAAAAACAGTATCAAGAACATTCGAATTCAATTTCAATAAAATTCGAGAACTAGTCAAAAATCTTTTAAAATTGAGATAATTTAAACTAGAATGTTTAGTTTGTCTACTGGTCGCAATCGCGACTGCTGAGCATGAAGTCCTGGGTTCGATTCCCGGGTCGGGCAATAGAGGCATTTCTTAGTTGCAGACACTGGATTTGTGCCCGGTTGATAGCAATAGGCTCGCCCCCTATTACATGGAACTTAAACTGAACATAACTGGCGAAATGTGGGTGTACTATTAGGTTTATGGAAATCATCAAATAACCCCTCCCGCTCTTGGGCAGAGCGAAAGGGAGTGTCAGACTACTACCGACTAAAAACCACCCTTGTTCCTTCTTAGCCCTTCATGTCGAGGCCGCAGTATCTTTTAACAACCCGCAGCCCCGACGGGGGCTTTCTAACCCCTTTGAGATTAGAATGTGTACGTTCAAAATATTCAGATGGAATCCCTGCATACTAACTGTGCTCGCTCACGTTCACGCATCGGAATTCTGATGACTTTACATCATACATTCACGTCTGATTGTGATTTATTTTCGACTAGTAAATTAACAGTTTCCTTGCCAAGTTCAAACTTATAATTTTACCTTTGTATGCAAGAAATTGTCAAGTCATCTATAGCTACGTATAGTGACGACTCGAAGGTGGGTTGTGGGCACACATACGAATTATTGGTGAACTCATATGCTGGGTGCATGGCACCGAAAGTTTAGAACGGTCTATTTAAATTTAACTTACCCACGGTGGTTAATGAATCTAATTATACGTTAATTTATATTGCCATAAGACTACACAAGGAAAAAGAAACCGCGGGCAAAGCTTTAACGCTCTTGATTTGTAGGATCCGGACTATAAGCGTAATCAGCCTATAAAGTTCCCACTGCTGGGACACAGATGCAAAATAAAATATACTGACGATAAGCGTGTTTTAAAAGTGGTAGCCTTTGTTCAGCTTTAGAATATACAGGGGGCATAAAATTGTTAGGTTTAATAAAAAAAATTCTGTCTTAATTTTTTTTTTTTTACAATTTCGTGTTTCTGTGTTTTTTTTTCTTCAATTATATTAATGTGTACTTTTTTATAAATTTAGTATCAGAAACGTATTAGCAGATTTTTAAAATAATACAGATCTGTGAATCTGTAAATTGTGATTTGAGTTCGACTCTCAAATTAATGTTTTGTGTTTTTTAACAATGTTTTGGCGATTTTGTTAATTTTTCTCTTCTTTTTTTTAGCTTTTTTGTTTCAGTTATTGTTGTATCAGGTTCGAGTCCTGGTTGCCATTTTTTTTTTGTTTTTACTATCAGAATCTGGGTTCGATTCCCATGCCATTAATTGTTATATTAAAAATCTGCTGTGCGAATTTTGACTAAACATTTTTTATTACTGATTGAAAGTGATTTTTTTTTAAATAAAATGAATTTTTAGCTTTTTCTTTGAATTTCAATGGATGTCTCTGATATTGCTTTTTTATCTTAAAAATCGTCTTTTTTAATTTCCTACTCAGACAAAAATTTATTCGGCTATTTTAAGAAATTTATGTAATAAAAGATGAAAAAAATCCTGTTATTTTTGGAGCAGGACCATAAACTTCTACTCATATTTACATTATTTCTAAATCAATATCAAAGACGTATGTTTTTTGATGAGGCGAAATCGAAGAAATCTATTTTATAAACTTTTAAAAATTGATGATCTTTTACATTTAAAATATTTTTTTCTTAATGACGGTTGTGTTTCTTGACGTAAGCCTTCGAAAATGATAATATATTATAATTTTAAACTATTTTTGTCTGTTACAAAAGTAAAAACAAAAAAATTGAGTAAATATTTTTTTTAAAACATTTTTATTTTATATAAAGAAATAATAGTTTATATTACAAATATTATCAAAGCAAAGGCTCCTCACGAGAACACGACCGCGGCTCCCCCTTTAGCTTTAAAAGGCAATTAGTAGCACCGTTGTTTGTGGGTAGCAGTGCGGCGGCAGCGGAGCGGAGCGAGCGAGTGGAGCGGACTTCGCGGGGCGGCCGTGGCCGTGGTCTATTGACGATTTGTGCCATGATATACGATTGAAAATCCGGCTCTTTGGCTAAAACACGAGTCATTAATGAGAGAAAATGAGAATATTTGCTTATTCTAAAGGATATTCAAAAATAAACTCATTTTGGACGGTACGTTGAAAAAATTACTTTAAAATTAAAGAGGTTTCAATAAAATGGCTTGTCGACATCCTATTTTTTTTTAGGGGTCCGTAGACAAATTTCAAAAAACGGAACCCTCATAGATTTTTCAAAGTTGCGGCCACGTATAAAACCTATATTTATCGATAGCTGGCATCAATAAAACAAGTTCTGTATGAGGCTAAACATTCTAAAATGTCATGTTTTTGGAATATGAGCTATCAAAAGTTTAGTTTTTAAATAATTTATTTAAATTAAAAACACAACTAAAAATATGCTCATGTTAAAGGAAATAAAAAAAACTATGAGCAGAAGTGTTGAGAAAAACAATAAAGAAAATCGTCAATCGGCCACGCCGCGTCGACCGAAAAAACTTAAGGTTAGATATTATTTTAAGCAGCTCAATCAATCGCCATGATTATAGTACAATTAACAAACAAATAGATATATCGAAATATGTTTGGAAACACTGCCTTCAATGTTGGGAACAAGGCCGTTTGAAATATTGAGAAACAGTGTCAGAAAAAAAATATATGAAAAGTCTTAAAAATTAAAGTAATTCACACCCTGTATAATTAAATTGGTAAAGGGTGTGTTTTCCTCAAAAGCTGGATATTTAAATTTGTTTGGGTATTTGTATTTTTATATCTTGAAAAAATATATATAAATAAAATAGCCTCTGTTCTCAGCATTGCCTTAAAAATCTTCTTTTATTATTATATAGAGAAAAATATCTCCCCCACAACGAGCTTCAAGATATCATGCATGGGATGCTAAATACGGGCAGTGTTGCCACGCTTAAAATGGACGAAAATAATTTAGTGTGCTGGCAACACGTCAATATGTGTTGTCAGCCTTTAAGTATTGGTGATGGCTTCAAAACAACGTCACTGTATGTAAATAAATATTGGGAATTAGCAAAAAAATCTAGGACTACTAATAATCTTCTTTTTCAGCATTTTTTTCTGTTTTTTTTTTGTTTCTGAGCGTCCTCTTTTGAAGATTCTTTTTGATAAAAAAAACTGAATCGTTTTTTAGTTTATTTCCTCTTCTTTACTTTAATTTAATTTTGATTAAAGAAATAAAGTAAATATTAAAACTTGTTGTTAAGACTACAGAGTCTATTGTTTTCTAAAATATGATAATTGTAACGAATTATAATAGATACATTTTTATATATGAAATCGAATCAATTTTACCGGTGGAGTATTTCTACTATATTTTTATTTTGAACGTATTGTCTTGTTTTATAGACAAATGAGTGGGCTGTCATATAAAAAAAAAGTTTTTTGAATTGTCCCACTCCTGGGCAAAAGTAGTCATTAATAAGTGTGACTGAAAGAGGGGTCCTAGGTTCGATTCCTGGGTCAGGCATTATACCTGTTTGATTTTAACTTCAAACAACCCCTATTTATTTTTTAATTGTTCAAGAGAAAATGGGAAAATCAATAGCCTTTGGCTTATAAATATATTTTGTTATTAAATTGTTGATGAAATACAAAAATGACAGTCTGCTTTGGTCTAGTTGCAAGTGTAACTAGAACCGGTCCCAGGTTCGAATCCTAGGCCAATTTAAGTATCACATTGTAGTGGAAAAATAAAAAAATAAAACTTATCATTCATTCGTAACATTGGTTCAATTTCAAAATGACAGAATTTAGAGAGATTCTCGTCCTTGTGATCCTAACTGTATAGTTTTGGCAAACGGAAGTTTTTCTTTTTAAACACTATCTTTGAATAGCGGGTTCACTTGCTAGTTCTCTTAACGAACGTATGGTTCGATTCCTGCGTTCTTAAATTTGGTTCGCATAGAATCTTTGCTGGGTTGAAATAAAACACATTTTCTTATTAGAAAAATGGTTTTAAAATAATCTAATAAATAAACTCGGGTTAGTGATCGCAAAAAATATTTTCTTGGATACGATACAAGTTACTGCCAAGAACGGTGCTTTAAAGAAATTGCTGATTAATTATTAATAATTAAATGGTTTGGTGATTTTAGTGTGATTGCCTATGATCACTATACAGGTAGTAAAAGACAGCCCTACGGAAACTGATGGGATGAATTCAGTATATCATACTAAGATGACCGGTACAATACAGTATTTCAGAAACGTTATGGGAAATCATCATCTTCCTGCCCTTATCCCATTCTATTTGGGGTCGGCGCAACACGTTTTCCTCTTCCATTCTTCCCTGTTACACGTCAAGGTGGCATTTACTCCTTTCTCATTCATATCATTCCTCACACAATCCATTCATCTTTTCTTTTTTTTTTTTTTTTTTTATCCTTTATTAAAAAGAACCAGGTTCTTAATAATTAATTACAATCTAGCCTACAAGACTAATAAGCAATTTTAATCTAACTTAACTTTTTACGTGATAATTATTTTAAAACAGAATAGTGCTGATTGTACTTTATACAAGTCCGTTCCACTTTCTTAGAGTCTAATATTATAATATAAACTAAACACTTTGTTCATGTGTTATATGAGTGTCATTGTCACTATTATTTCTACATTATTTACACTACACTAATTCAAAAGGTTTTGTTCGTTTTAGCCTTCGCACTATATTTGTCTGGTCTAGCAGCTGAATTGCCTCGATGTTCACATGTTGGTGGAGTCGGTGTTCATGGGCCTCAGCAAATTTTTGGATTATTTTGGTGACGGGTTCCACTTTTAGGTCACGATGGAGGTCGTCATTTCTTATATACCAGGGCGCATTAACAATACTCCTGAGTACCTTATTCTGGAATGTTTGAATAATTTTGATGTTGGTCGGTTTAGTACAGCCCCACAGTTGGATGCCATATGTCCATATTGGCATAAGAATATGCTTATATAATAATATTTTATTATGTATCGACAGGCAGGAATTTCGTCCAATCAGCCAATACATGTTTTTAAAACGCATGTCCAGTTCCTGTCTTTTCTTTTTAACGTGCGCTTTCCAGCGCAATTTCGCATCAAGCGTTATGCCAAGATATTTGGCTGTATTTGCGTATGGCACTTGTTGGCCATTTATGAAAATTGGGTGGTAATCACAATTCCTGTTGGTAAAATCAATGTGAAGTGACTTTGATTCATTCAATTTGATTTTCCATTTTTGTGCCCAGTCATGAACTTCATTTACAGCAATTTGTACCTTTCTGATTGCTTCCGCATGGCATGACCCTGTAGCCATAATGGCAGTGTCGTCCGCAAAGGTTGCAATGGTATTATTTTCCAGCTCTGGTATATCATACGTGTACAATAGGTAGAGGATTGGACCCAGCACACTTCCTTGAGGGACGCCAGCTTTAATATTTTTTAACTCAGAAAAGGCTCCCTCGTGCCTTACTCGAAACATTCTATCTGTAATATATGATTGCAAGATATCGGCAAAATCATTGGGCAGCATTAGTCTTAGCTTGTATATCAAACCCTTATGCCAAACTTTATCAAAAGCTTGTGCTACATCTAAAAAAACGGTGGAGCAGACTTTTTTATCTTCAAGCGTTCTCTCGATGATGTTGGTAATTCTGTGTACTTGGTCTATTGTTGAGTGTTTCTCTCTGAAACCAAACTGATGGTCAGGGATCAGGTTTTTCTCGTTTATGATTGGTTTTAGGCGTTTTAAAAACAGTTTTTCAAATAGCTTTGAAAGTATAGGCAACAGGGAAATGGGTCTGTATGATGATGCTTCGTGAGGTGGTTTACCAGGCTTTGCAATCATTATCACCTCAGCAACTTTCCATGGCTCAGGAACATGCTTAAGCACGAATGCAGCATTTATGAGCCTAGTAAGCTTAATTATGGCTTTACGCGGGAGCTGTTTCAGGATTTCTCCCGTAATAAGGTCATATCCTGGCGATTTCTTTAGGCTAATGTTTTGAATTTCCTTTGCAACTTCTTTCGGGGTCACAAGCTTAATTCTTTGATCTTGCAGAATGTTGGCAAACTGTAGGTTGTCCAGAGACTCGTCATTTGGCTGAAAGGTTTCTTCCAAGTGGTGTGCAAATCTTTGAGCTTTCTGGTCATTGCTTATGGCCCACTTTCCGTTATCATCTCTGATAGGGGGAATTGGTACAATTGGCCTTTTGAGTGACTTTGTCGCTTTCCAAAGAGAGTATTGGGTTGTATGGTCGCTGGTTAACTGACGCAGGTTAGTATCTAAAGCCTCATCTTGAAAGGTTTGTATCTTTCTCTTCAGTCTTTTGGTAAGGTTATTCAATACAGTTTTATCTTGCGGGAATCTAGTTTGCTGCCACCTTTTTCTTTGAGTCCTTTTTTCATATAATAGGTCTATTATTTCTTTTGGATAGGTATTTCCTTTAAACTTGTTTATAAGCTGTGGTGTGTTGTTCCATGCACATTGTTGGATATTGATGTTAAACTGATCTACTTCAAAATCGAGCTGATCTTTGCTTTTTAATGAAGTTTTTAGGTCAATAATATTTTGTAGCTCTAAGCTAAAACTTTCCCAATCTGTATACTTGTTAACTAACGTCAGGTGGTTTTCTCTAAGTAATATTTTGTGACTTAATTGTAATAATATCGGAGAGTGATCGGAGTTCATATGGTACCCCTCTTCTACATTCAGATAGTTGGTTGATATATTTTTGACTATGAAAAAGTCAATAAGGTCTGGTAGTTTCTGGTGGTCAGTCGGCCAGTAAGTAGGTTTTCCAGTACTTATGACCTCACAGTGCATGTCTTTCACTGCGCTTAGAAGCTGTCTGCCCTTAGTTGACGTTAATCTCGATCCCCAATGAGTGTTCTTAGCGTTAAAGTCACCGCCAAGTATAAATCTCTGTCCGAGGAGTCTGAATAAGTGTATATATTTTTCTTTGTTTATCTTGTGTCTTGGGGGACAGTATACGGCCGCTATTGTTACATTAAATTTATTTGTTTTTACTGATATCGCCACAGCTTGCGTGTCTTGTTCCTCGTATTTACATTGTTCGTAGTGACAGATATTTTCTTTAATAATAACCGCGCTACCTCCTCGCGCCGTGTTGCTAGGGTGCAGCGAGTGATAAACCTTATAGCCTCTAAACTTTACAAAAGACTGTTTAGTGAAGTGCGTTTCAGAGATCAAACACACATCAATATTTTCTGTGTCTAGGACTACTTGCAACTCATGTTGGTGTTGCAGCAATCCGTTAGAATTCCACGCCATTATTTTTAGTGTGTTATTCATGACTGATTTGTATGGTGCTTGATTCTAATTTCTCTAGTCTCTTGTCAAATGAGGATATGCACTTCAAGATCTGGTTGAGCTTGTCCTCAAGACTTGATGGCTTCGTGCTTGGATTTACTGCTTGTGCGTATGAGACACTTTTGGATGTATGTGCATTTGCCACGGTTGTCTTTGCAAACGGTGCACTTTGTTTTGTTGCCTGTTTGTCGGTGTTTCTAACAATTTGCTTAGCGGCAGGGTTGTTAGGTGGATTATTTTTAGATTTTTTGTTCTTAATCATTTGCATCTCCTTGGCAACTAAACACCCCCTGTAGTTGGCTGGGTGAGGTAAGCCACAGTGAACACACTTAGGTTTTTCTTGCGCAGGTTTGCTGCAATCAGCTGTGAGGTGTTTTCCTGTACATTTAACACACCTTGGCTCTTTTGAGCAATACTTTTGAGTATGACCATAAGCCTGGCATCTCTTACACTGGGGTATTATTTTTGACGTCTTAAGCGGGTTAATCTCAACTTTACACCCTAGAATATGTTTAATGCCGTATATTTTACTGACATCTTCATCATTCTTGAACGATAGAATAAACATGTTCAGCGGTTCTTTTGTTCTCCAGCTTAACTTGTTAATAGCATTTTCTATCTGAAATCCTTGCAATGTTAAATCATCTTTAATCCGATCCGGTAGGCAGGAAGAATGCAATTTTTTCGCCACTACTCTTATTGGCCTGGTCTGCTTGTCCTCATATGAGTGCCATAAACAGTTATTTTCTGTTAAGCGACGAGCGATCACTCTGTAGGACTCTTCAGTTTTGGCATTTACTTTCACACTATTACCGCTCAACATTTTGGCGGTAAATGTTTCTACTGGCTGAGATTCAGTCAAAAAGTCGTAGAACGTTTGATAATTCTTAACACCGTCGACTACGATTGGAGGCGGTGCCAGAATTTTTTTAGTAGTTGCCTTCTCTTTGTTGTTGAGTTGCTGCTGCTGAATGCTAGTTGTAGCTTGTTGTGGTTGTGGTGGAGTAAGGGAAGTGTTTAACTTCCTTTTCTTCCTGTTTTTCACCCTAATCCACTCAGTCTCTTTGGCGAGTTCTTCCTCATCCGTGCAGTACTCAGCGTCAGTTTTAGTAGGCTGAGCAGGTGTTATGTTCCCACTGGCCTGTTTATCTGAGGGTTCTTCTTTTTTTTGTACCTTTAAGCATTTTAATTGTCCTTGAAGATCTTGAACCTGTTCCTGCAAGCTTTGTATATGGCCGTTCAGTTGACGTACCATTTGTTGCAGGTTTTCTCTGTCCGATTTCTCCTGGATGTAACAGTCATACAACTGCTTTTCCAGATCAGTTTTGATTTTAATAGACTGTTGTGCAGCCATTATTTAGGTTTAAGGTGAGCGTGACACCTAAACAATTATAATAAACACTTCATGGCGATTTCCGCACTTGTAACTGGGTCATCACAGTGGCCCCGATAGATCGACGTACACCGCGACGACGGTGTTATGATGCGTATCTTTTCTTTGGCCTTCCTCTCCCTCTCCATCCATCAATATTTAGATCCATCTTTTTTTAATTCAATCAATTTAATTTGTTTTATTTTCTTATAAACAAGGCATCGCTACTATGCGAACGGCAAGCGCAGCTATGAGTTCAATGTACTCTGAAGCTAGGCAGGAAGTGAACAGCTTATTTCACACATCGTTCATTAGAGTATTGCATCAACCATAGTCGGTTTTTTAACGTATTATTTACACAAATGGAGTGCAGGCAAAATTGCATGGATAGTTTAGTGTCTATTTTCCTGTGAACGATAACTCGTTAACGTTAGGTGTCGTCATTTCTCGCTTCACACGATTTTGTTTCTGAATTGTCCATGCATTATTTCTGGTGACTGTACATAGTATAAGATCCTCCCATAGAACGACCTTCACCGAGCTGGTTAATGGATGAAAGGTATTTTATATTCAATTAAATATGTCAATAAATATATTGCAAACGAGTTGTCTAAAAAATTTCAGTCCAGAAAGATATTTGAAAATTAAAAATAATTTAATTTAATCGATCTGTTTGTAATGAACTAATCTTTATTTTAATTTAACTTCTATTCATTAACCAGACCGGTGAAAAAATAGTCTACCTAACGTTTGCATATTCTATGGGCTTCATAATTTTGATTGGTATGGAATTTGTCTAATAACCAAACCAGTGAAATGTTAATAAAAAATGGAAATGTTTAAAATTGTTAATTAATCATATTCTGGACTGAAACTTTTTAGTCAACCCATTTCCAATATATTTAATTGCATATAAAATACTTTTCATCCACACACACACAGCTCGGTGAAGGTCGTTCTATAGAGGGATCTTAGGCTAACATAGAATATAATTTCACATTGGAATAAAGTAAAAATTACTACGATAAAAATATACCGGAAAAAAAATATCGGTGGAATATTATTCAATATGCTCTATGCTGAATGCATGTCGGTTTGCGAAGGGCTGTCTCTTACACTCTGTAGATCATAGCAGTTCGGGTTCGAAACCCGAAACTTGAAGTGTGTAGTAGTTTTGTAATTATAAACACTATAAATCTGATTCACTTACGAAGCATCAGAAATCGGGTTCGATTCCCAATTGGTAACCATTTGTGTGTATTCCTACTTGGAAACTGATTTTCAACCGACTTCCGAAAAGGACGAGGTTCTCAATTCGACTGTATGTTTTTTTTTTTTAGACATTCCACATTGATTTTCTTACCAGTGCATTTGTACGTAGGGCGATCAAACAATCATTATCAGCTACACAAGACCAGTTTAAACGGCAGTTTATATCTCATTGTATTGGAAATCGATATCAAACGTCGAGGCCATGTTTTGTCACCATGTGTACAATAGGGACCCCTAGAAAAATATTATTATTATTATTCTGTTTAGTCCGTCAGTTAGATTATCGAAAAATATTGGATACGTGTTTTTTTTTGGAAATAATAAGTCTAGCCATAGATATTTTTATTGGCCACGTGATCAAACTTCTAACTAAACCACGGGAAAGTGAGATAGCATATGAAAATACCTAAAATTGTTATACCCAAGATCAAAATGTCAACTTTTAATACACTTTAGATTATTATATTTAAGTTAAAAATACCTACTTTTTACAGATTTTTTTTACCATTGTCTAATTGACTAGTCACAGGCAGATTGTATGATTTGTCATTGTAAACTGAGGGAAATAGGTTAGGTGAAATTAAAACTGTGACCAAACGCCCGCGAGCCGAGCGAGCGCTACTTCCGAGTTGCTCGCAGATAAAAATAAAGTTTTGCAGTGATTCTGTCGATAACTTTTATAGCACAACAATGTTAATAAATGTCGATGTTAAGGACATTCGATACTCCGATCTTCGATATATAGGGCATAAAATACTCTGAACTTCGATATTTTAAGCCTTTCGATGTCACGACAGTACTTTCTACGTACTATTTCTTTTTTTTTGCTAGCCTGCGCTGTCCCACTCCAGGGCAAAGGCCTCCCTCCACTCGTTCCACTTCTAGCGAACCCCCGCGTCCTCCTTCCAGTTTTAACGGAACGGATCTAGTTCACCCCGCCATCTCCTTCGTGGTCTGCCACGACCCCGTCTCACTGTGTCAGGGCACCAGTTTCCTGCTATTTTGGCCCACAGTTTGTCCGGCATGCGGCAGACATGTCCTGCCCAATCCCATTTGAGTTGAGCAGCCTTTTGGGCCACGTCAGCTATTTTTGTTTTGGAACGCAGCATTGCGTTTCGAACACAATCTGATAGTTTAACACCTAGTATACTGCGCTCCATTGCTCGTTGGCAAACCTTGAGTTTGAACTTCTGGATGCTAGTCCAAGACCAAGTCTGTGCACCATAGGTCAAGACGGGAAGAATACACATGTCCATAAGTCTCCTTTTCAGTGCTATAGGCAACTCACCTTTAAACGTACTATTAGTGGGCGTTATTTACTATTTGATGACAATTTTAGAAAAAAATTGACGGTGAATTAATTGGGGATGAGTTACATTATAAACATATTGAGTTAAAAAAATAGAAGCTATAGAATATCTTTTCTGATGCTAAATGTTAATATTTTAGAAGTTTACTGTTTGAATGCATGTTACAAATTTAGATGCTAAAAAATAACCACCACGCTGAGTTATACTTAGAGTGGCTCAGATAAAAGATAACTAGTGGCTAAGATAGTAATATTTAGACGCTCGTTAATTGTGGCTGACTTAGTAGTACATTTTTAGAGGCGAATAGTGCTACTAATAAGAAGCCCCTTTTTTATCAAATTAATTTAAAAAATACGAATATAAAACGCGTCAAAGAACTTTAGTGGGGGGCATGTGACGTCACTTTATCGTAAAAATGTCACGTAACATGATATCACACGACTTTTCAAAGCACTGTATCGTCTTCATTGTTTGTATACGGGAAAAAAGGGAAAAATACATGTCCAATTTTTTTTCTGAAATCTATCAGACGGACTAATCAGATTTTTTTTTTGTCAATTACCCTATTGTTTAAATACCTAGACTACTCACATAAAGTACAGTTATTGGGACAGTTTCAATTGTAAAATATACGTGGATTTGATTACCAAATCTTTCAGTGTTGTCTGTAGTTTATAGTAACCCATTAAAGGTACTATACTTGCCCTATATTAGATAAGGCTTTTATATAACAAGATGTCTTTTCAAAAACGTGTAAACTTTTCTTGTTCGCGTAACACTACGACTTTATACAACTAAGCTATACAGGATGGTGCCGACAATACGACAATAAATGAAACCACTGGTAGTTCTAGTTCACTGGAATATTTTAAAACTATCAAATAAATCCTAACACCGTCGTGGTGCCGACGATACAACAATAACCTACCTAAATGTCTGCCAAATTTGTTTGTTACATTTTATTTCCACACGTTAATCGGTGCAAATTATTCCTATGGTTAGTAAACCAAAATTTGTTCCTAAATTCTAATGTATTTCGTTTACAGTTTTATGCTACTTAGTTTTATTGTTTTTCTATTTTATTTTGGTGTTAAGATTTATTAGTTTAAAAATGTTCCTATGAACTAGAACTACCAGTGGTTTCATTTATTTTCGTATTGTCGGCACCAGCCTGTATAAAAACCAGTTTATGCGGATCTCTTATTGTACGGAAAATGTATACAAATCGAGGTCATGTTATACTGGGACTGCATAGCTACTCGTATCGCCCTGTGTACAATAATACCGTATTAGGTAGTATTAAGATTATTTTCTAATGAGCGATGACACATTAGAAAATATATAATAGTCGATAACCATAGTGTGTTTGATAATAAGACTTCAATATATACTTTTTTTTTCTAAAAATAATTTGGAAAAAAAAAGTTCAAAGTTTTTTTTTAATTACATACTTCCGTCTGCCAAAAACAACACAAATAATGCTAATGCAAATTCTCTTTCAGGACTTAACCCTTATTTGATTCCACAGGTGTCTAATATAAACATTTGCACTTTTCAGCTTCTAATGATGAGAACGGTTTTTTTCAGCTTATTTATTTCGCGGTCGGCGTGTTCTGTGCGTGACGGGTTACAGACGTTTGGTTTTCAGGAATGTGCACAGCGAATTTTGTTTTTTTAATTCACCTTTTTTTTTTGCGGGCTGTTGTTTGGTTGATTTTTTTTTAATGGAGAAGGCAAAAATTCACAAATTAAAGTCACTGACTTCCGAAAGTCAAGTTATTTTAGACGTTTTAGTGTTTTTTTTTGGAAGTCGGTTCATTTTTCAAAAAGTTTGCATACGTTTTTTTCCAAAAGTTAGTTTTGCCAAGTAGGTATTTGGTACTTGAAATATTCCCTTGCATTCCCTCTCTTTAAGAGGGCACTGCCTATTATCTAGTAACGATAACCTTGTCATTATCTTCCTGCCCTAATCCCATTCTATTTGGGGCCGGGGCAACACGTACTTTTGCCATTCTTCCCTGTTAGACGTCACGTAACGATAAACTAGTGTGAGATGTTAAATATATTTGTCGCACAAATATGGCTCTGAAGCAATTATTATGAGTACCATTTTTGATAAGTTATCGACACTTATAATTCTCTATATTTTTTGTTGTTGGGTGCACTTGTGGCGTGTGCCAAATAAATATATTTTCTTTCTTTCTCTTTTCCAAAATACTGGTGGTATAACCGGTGGAAGGGACACCGACGCGAAAACGGTTAACACGTATTTATTACTTCATTCTGAACCCCTCATTGGCAGTTTAAAAAAAAAACTACTGCTCCCTACATAAGTGTAATACCTACACGATCAAAATATATATGAATAAAAGGTTTTGATCAATTTTAAAGGATCTAAGTCGCAAACACAGTCACCAACACTAGAATTGTAATTCTTCTTTATCGTGTGGGCAGTAAGGTCTAACAACCCCACACACCCTAGTGTCAGAGTTTCTAAACCGCCTCACGAGCCTAGAATTATAATATTTAATTTTGCCAAACAGCTTAATATGTATCTTAAAACGTTTTCATCTCTGCTCATCTCTTGAGACAGCCGTGATCAACATAAAACATATTATAACATCACGCTTGTAATCCCCGAAGGATTAGAAAGAGGTGTACCTAACAAAATAATATTTCCTTCGCAAACACAGCCCTTAAAAACCAAAATTTAAAATCCCGACCAACGATTCCTCAAAACCAATCGTTCAAAACCCGATTTTAAATCAAAACCAACCATTTCTTTAAATAACGACGAAATATCTCATTATAGGTGAAAATCGAGTTCATAGCGCTGCTTAAAGAGAAGGGCGTCGACAGACACGTACGCTGGCTCGACGCGAAGAAGAAAATCGACATGGATATGCGCTATAAGGTCGTGGAGAGCGGGAATCTGAGAGAAGACTACTTCAAGGAGTATTGTAAGATTGTTAAAGAAGAACGGAAGAAAGAGAAAGACGGGAAGGAAAAGAGTGAGTCGAATTTTTACAAGCTTTTATTTAAGGTGCATCCTTCAGGGTAGATCGCGATTTTCGTTTTTTTTTTACGTTTTATTGCAATAGGGGATCGGACAAAAAAAAAAACTAATTAGTCCGTCAGATAGATTTACAAAAAATATTGAACACATATTTTTTCTTTTTTCACATAAACGAAAATTGAAGACGTTACAGTGCTTCGAAAACTCGTGAACTTATCGAAAACGTCACATGTCAGTACATTTTTTACCTACAAATGACGTCACAACCCCCCACTCATGATCTTTGACGCGTTTTATCTTCGTCAAATTTTATTAATTTGATAAAACAAAAAACACGTTTCCAATATTTTTCGATAATCTAACTGACGGACTAATCAGAATAATATTTTTTTGACTCAGTCCGATCCCCTATTTGCCGATCAGTGACTATTTGATGAATGGAAAATGCTCAAGAAGGAAGTTATTTGAACTGAGAGGGTTGTCTTGGTGATTTTAATAATTATTACTCAGTAAGCGAATCCTATCTTATTTAACATACAACCTGTCCCTGAACGACAAATTGCAAAAAACGTTAAAAAAAAATCTAATTTCGCGGGCTACCCTGAAGTATTCACCTTAAAACTTTCACTGCCTTGTCAGATTATATTTTAGGGTTCCGTACCCGAAGGGTAACCAACGGAATCCTATAACTAAGCCTCCGCATGCCGTCTGTCTGTTTGTCACTGGGCTGTATCTCATCCGTAATAGGTAGACAGTTGTAATTTTCTCAGAATGTGTATTTCTGTTGCCGCTATCACAAAAAATAATAAAAATAAAATTAATGGGGTTCCTCTACTACGACGATACGCATTCTATGCGCAAGTCCGACTCGCATTTGTTTCTTTATATGCCGAAATAGGGATGTTTCCTGACAAAAAAAAAATTATCCTCTTTAGTCCGTCTATCTGTTAGATTATCGAAAAATATTGGATACGTGTTTTTGTTTTATCAAATAAATATAAATGGACGAAAATAAAACGTGTCAAAGATCATGAGTGCGGGTTTGTGACGTCACTTTCTGGTAAAAAATGTACCTAACTGTGACGTCACACACAAAAAACGCACGTGAAAAAAAAGTATGTAACCAATATTTTTTGGAAATCTATCTGACGGACTAATTTTTTTTTTTTGTCAACTACCATATTGCCAAGTCATCTATAGCTACGTATAGCGTCCACTTGGAGACGGGTTGTGGGCAAACAACCGAATTATTGTTCGACCCATATGCTGGGTGCTAAGCATCAGGTGATTATTGAATGAAAATTTTATTAAACGAAACTTTTAGTGAACTCAAAAGTAAACAAAATATGTTTAGTTTGGTATTTACTAAAATAAATTCCAGTATACGTATACATGGAAACTTGACCTTGTATAATCATAGCAGTGTAGGTTTACAAGTGGCTTTTTAAAAAGAATTAGCTATTGCCCGCAATTTTCGTCCCCGTGATTCTTTTATATAAATACTAGCTGACCCACGCAACTTCGTTTGCGTCACAAAGTCACAATATATAGCTTATAACCTTTCTTGATAAATCGACTATCCAACATAGATTTTTTTTTCAATTCGCGCGTTCAAACAAACAAACTCTTTAGCATTAGAATTTTATTAGTCCGCGTGTATTATGAAAATATAATATAGCCTATGTTACTCGGTAAAGGTGTAGCTTTTTAATGTTAAAAAAAATTTCAAAGTCGGCAGAGTAATTTTTGAGTTAAATCGTAACAAACAAAAAATCTAATCTTTGCTCTTTATAATATTAGTTTAGATTACCTTAGATTATATTATGAAAGTCACAATTACTTACTATAGGTATCTCTTACTGTTAAATATACAATAACACCTTGTAAACATTATGGTGTAATAAATATTTTGAATTTGAATTTCCCGGAGGCCAGAATCTCCACGTATCTTCATTGGTACGCGAGGGCCGGCAGACCGCGTAATTATTTTGTCGCGCGGATATTTTCATATTGTGATATCTTGTAAGATATTTGTTTAAATATATAGAGTAAAGGGCACAAATATTCTATATTCAATTTCCGTTCTAACAGACGCATTTATTTAGATCTATTTTTTATTATTTTAAATAAGCTTCGCAAAAAATAATAATTTCTAACCTAACATTTTAATAGTAAAAAATGGTTACAGTGAGTCAATCTTAAAAGATAGACATATGCTGTCGCGGATTTTTTTTTAGATCTTTTAAAGAGGAACAATTCCTTCATACATGATATTTGAGTAAGTTAAACAGTTTTCGCAGCGCACGCAACGGAAGCTTTCAAAAATATCTTATCCCGTTTTTGCAACATTTTTTATTTATGCTCCGCTCTTATTAGTCGTAGCGTGATGTTATATAACCTATATCCTTTTTCGATAAATGGACTATTCCAACACAAAAAGAATTTTTCAATTCCAACCAGTAGTTTCTGAGTTTATCGCGTTCAAACAAACAAACTCTTCAGCATAATATTAAGTATAGATAAGCCAGGACAAGCACCCAGGTTTGGCACCGAAAGTGTCAACTTGCCCCGTTAGTTGACTTTAGTTAATTTGCCCTGGTGACAATACAATTTCATGTCAGACATGACATAGTCCTCCAGCCAGGATCGCCTCCTCACGAGAGAACTCCTCAACGGTCAATAGCGGTCACGAAACTTTGTATATGCGTTCAATGTTGACAGATATACTTAATTTTCTATTTTTCAATTAATCAAAGCTTAAAAAAAAGTTAAAAGTAAAAGTTAATTTATTTTTAACTCGCTACGTGGATCTCGAAACATATTCCAACAAACTTCCACCCCCTATTTAACTACCTCAGAGGTTGAATATCGAATAAAATTACATCGTTAAACCTTCCTTAATATCCACTCTATCTATTGGTGAAATCAGCATACAAATCGGTGCAGTAGTTTTTGAGTTTATTGCGAACAGACAGGAATGGGTCGCACACTTTTTTTTTTTGGCGGTGGGAAAATCATCGAATAACCCCTCCCGCTCTTGGGCAGAGCGAAAGGGAGTGTCAGACTTCTACTGACTAACAACCACCCATGTTCCTTCTTAGCCCTTCATGTCGAGGTCGCGGTATCTCTTGCGAACAACCCGCAACTCCGACGGGGGGTCGCACACACCTTGATTGTTAGCTTCAATGATAAGTCACGAATAGCAAAAGATGATTACTGGTAGACTGCATCGTTGGTCGTGTCCCAACGGTGACATGACGGTTCTGGGTAAGATATCCGGGTCGGGCAGGGTTATTAAATTTTCCCTTTATGAATTTCTCATTATCAGCCTTATAGTGTGAATCTGTGTCCGGTTGAAGGCAGTAGTCTTGGTATATGGGACGTATAATTGGTAAAATTTGGTTGAAGGAGAGCAGAGGTGGCCCAGTGGTGGCGGCCCCGCCTTATGAACAGTAAGTCGTGGGTTCGAACCCAGGCAGGCGCATTACTTTGTGTAATTTATTTCATCACCGCTGCTCTCAAAACGGTGAAGGAAAACATCGTCAGGAAACCGGCATGTCTTGGAACCAAAAAATTCGGAGACATGTGACATCTACCAACCCGCACTGGGCCCGCGTGGTGGATTATAGCCTATCCCTCTTCTAGAGAGAAGGCCTGAGTCCCTGCAGTGAGAACATTATAGGCTGATAAAGGGTGTACTAACTCGTACACCTCTGCTTAGACCTTCTGGGATTACATTCATGATGTTGTGATACGAATGAGGAGCTCGTGGCTTAATAAGAATTGGCACTCGGGTCGATCTTTAGGTAAAGCTGTGCTTGCCTTGCCTAGGTCGGTCTGTGGATGGGTGACCGCCCGACATACCGAGTTTCCTCCGTGCCTCGGAAAGCACGTTAAGCTGTTGGTCCCGGCTGCCATATATAGATCTTTGGCAGTCGTTACAGATAGTCAGTGACCTGAAATTCTAACATCCAGTCTGACCAAAGAGTATCGTATTACCTAGTATTAACTGGGTTGTGGAGGTCAGATAGGCAGTCGCTCTATGTAAAATACTGGTATTCAGCTGCATCCGGTTAGACTGGAAGCCGACCCCAACATAGTTGGGAAAGGGCTAGGTGGATGATGATGTGATGATGATGAATAGATCATAAAAATAAGGCCAAGATCAAATAGGTGTAAAAGGATCCTTAACGACGCTGAAAGGCACTTGTTCTCCCCGTCATTGGTATATATTTTATGTTTTGGACCATACCTAGGTAATTTCTAGTTGCAATAATCTATGTCAATACCTACCGCTATAATAGCCTACACTTTCAAGTCGATAGACGCTGCAAACGAAAATGTACCTAACCTTACAAACCTAAAGTGAGTTTTGCTTTGTAAATGCACGCCGCGGCGTGGATATTGTGAAGCTTAGCCCTTCATGTCCGGGGCCGCGGTATCTCTTTCGAACAACCCGCAGCCAACCCGTTCGCCCCAGCTGTCGTTGCTAAATCTTTGACAGTCGTTACAAGTAGTCAGTGTCCCAAAAGCCAGTAATGACTTGTAAATGAGTAAAGTAAAGTAAATTTTGACGTTCGAAAAGTGCTGTTTATCAGCCTAGTTTGAATAAATGACTTGATTTTGATTGCTCCATGTAAAATACTGCTATTTAGCTGCACACGGTTAGACTGAAAGCTGACCCAAACATGTGAACGGGCAGTCACTTACATATTAATGGCTCCAAATCTCAAACATACACTTTTAATGGCAGAATTTTGAATCGTAATAATCTAAAGCACTAGCGGACGTCACGCGGTTTCACCCGCGTAGTTCCCGTTCCCGTGGGAACACAGGGATATAAAGTAGCCTATGTCACCCGGGGATAGTGTAGCTTCCCAACGGTGAAAGAATTTTTCAAATCGGTCCAGTATTCTTTAAGTTTATTCGTTACATACAAAAATACAAATATTTCTTCTCTATAAAATGATTAATATAGAAATACAAGGGTATGACACTGTCACTAAAACGGTTACCACGTATTTAGTACATCATTGAACCATCGAACCGACGAAAAAGAAAAACGAGCAGTTTCCTACAAAACTGCAATCCCTACACGGTCAAAAAGATTTTTACAAAAAATAAAACGTCTTAAAAAACAAAGAAAAGTGAAAAATTATTTTAGTGTTAGAAATTGTTGGAAATAATAGAACTAAACCGAAAATAGTTCTTGTTCATAACACATTATGTCTGAAATAAAGATAAATTATTATTATAACGCAGATGACGCTGTTGTAGCTCTAGCTATCAATAACTGAATCTGTATTTCTGAAACCGGTTTCACATTTTCAATAAACTATTTTATAATTAAATTACGTTTAATTACCACAATTCCACAACCACGCAATATTTAATATTCCTTTAAAATTTATGGAAGAATAAACAGCTTTTTTTTTTTTTTTTTAATTAGCCTATTGTGTCCCACTGCTGGGCAAAGGCCTCCCCCATTTCTTTCCAGCTCTCCTGGTGTTGTGCCAACACCAGGAATAAACAGCTTATTTTTGTAAAAAAAAATATTGAAAAAATAGTATATTATGCAACTAGTGAATAAAGGACGGATTTAAAGCGAGGGCCGTAGATGAGTCACGAGCAAGTGAAGGATTCTAATGATTGAATCACGAACGCAGCGAGTGATTCAACTGTTAGAATCCTGAACGACGGGAGTGATTCATGGCCCTCGATATAAATTCTTACTTTATTCAGGAGTTGCATACTATACTTTATATCATGACTACGAGAAAAGACATAATTTAAGCGAAAATAGAAATTTAATCAAGAAATAAGAATTGTTACATTAATTGAAATGAACATTAAATTTAGAGCAATGACTGAAATTAAGCGTAATTTTCTTATTATTATCATTAGGGTGGTCAACTTGTGAAACAATATTTATTTTTCTATAAAGGCAGCAAAGAACACAAAACAGTTTTTAATCTAATGCCAAACTCCTTGTCGCAAATATCGACCAATCAAATCTCGAGAATTTATTTGCACCAAAGAGTTTTGAATTTCGAATCTTAGCGCAAGGAGTTTGTGTAAGCATTGAAATAGAGACCGGATATATTTTTGTGTTCCAAATTCAAACACCAAAATAGTGAATAAAAACAAAACAGTGAATAAAAGGCCTTTTTATTCACTGTTTTGCGTGAATAAAATAAGCTTTTTAGAGTAGGTATGGTATAAATGATATAATTAATGGGGTGCTAATTAAACCGGCTTCTTTTTAATAGCATTATTCGCCTCTAAAAATCTACGTTGCCTTCTAAATTTCTAATTCGGCCACAATTATCGAGCGTTTAAATATTACTATCTTAGCCACTAGTTATCTTCTATGTGAGCCACTCTAAATTTATTAGAGGCTATCTCATTTTACCGTAGCTTAGGTATTATATTAGAAGTTTGATCACGTGGCCAATAAAAAAATCTATGGCTCGATTTATTATTTCCCTAATTAATGGGAGGATTTCAGAATGATGTACCAAATACGTGAAAACCGTCGGATTCCTATGAAGCTGTTGCCACAAAAAATCTCACATAACTCCATCTGATTACAGAACGAGAACGCGCGGCCGGCAAGAAAGAGAAGCGGGAGAAGGACCGAGACAAGGACAAGGAGAAGTTAGACAAGGAAGCCAAGAAAGAGAAGAAGAAGGAGAAAGGAGACGTAAGTACTCACACGCTTACACAACATTGTACAGTTTAACGGTGCACAATTATGTATGATCTTAACATAAATGATGTAACCAAGATTTTGATTTAAAAAAGTGTTCATGATGTTTTTGACGATTATTCTTCAAAGAGATCTACGCTTTGAAAATCTTTGACAGCCATTACAGGTAATCAGTGACCTGAAAGTCAACAACCAGTCTTACCAAAGTGTACCCATTACTAATTGGTTTGTCGAAATCATATAGACAGTCGCTCCAGGTAAAATACTGGTACTCAGCTGCATCCGGTTAGATTTTAAGCTGATCTGAACATATTAGGAAAAGACTAGGTAGATGAAATAATATCCCTGTAGTTTCTTGCAAATTCTTCTCCATAAAGATCTACGCTTTGGAATGGACAACTACAGTACTTTCACAAGTTATTATGCATTCAAATGTGCCTGTAATAGTCCAATTGAAATAAATGCTTTGATTTTGAGTTTATGATCTAAGTATAGAGATTAACTTGGATTCGATTAAAGGTTTTGTCTATGTATGTTGTAATGTAATAAGTGCATCACCTTTCGTGTTCTAAAGCAGCTTTATGTGCTGGCGTCTAATAGAGTTAACACTTTTTCTACCAAGTTCAAAAAATCATTTTATTTTGTTATGCCCAAAATTGCTAAGTCATCTATAGCTACGTATAGCGACGACTCGGAGACGGGTTGTCGGCACACAAACGAATTATTGTTCGACCCATATGCTGAGTGCTTGGCACGGAAAGTGTTCAAAGCATCGTTTTCGAGCTGTAATCCATAGCCGTGGCTTTAAAACGTCAATTCTAAAATAATTGTGCACCGTTGATCAATTTAACTATTTCCTTACAATTTGCTCACGACGCCCTCGTCATCATTTTTTTTTCCTTATTCTTCGTGTTGTTGGCATAATATTTTATTACTCCAAAACTGCGTAAATTTTACGGCTTTCGTGGGTGGCAGCGTATAGAGATCGTATTGCAGGTGTAGTGACTTAGCGGAGGGGACATGGAGTAAACTCACGGGCACCTATACTCTGCGCCACGAGAAGCTATAATTTTTGTAAACAAAGAACATCTAATAAGTTACGAAGCCACAAATCAATCAACAACTAATCATATCAATTCGATTGCGATATAAAGCGCTGTCGTGTATTGTTTTGTGGTACTGGAACGCGACTGACACA
Source organism: Diarsia brunnea (assembly GCA_949774965.1). Lineage (NCBI taxonomy): Eukaryota > Metazoa > Arthropoda > Insecta > Lepidoptera > Noctuidae > Diarsia > Diarsia brunnea. The sequence continues at coordinate 768,351 of OX459025.1, read as the reverse complement.
TGGAACGTTCTTTTTCGTGAACGAAAGTGTACCTATCTAAACAGTTTATATTCAAAAGACTCACATTTTCATTCACTTTCGCCTTTTGTTTGGCAAAAGATCTAATAGAACTTTCTTAATTATTTTATTCTGGTTTGGTTGTTCTAATGTAAAGTTGTTTTTTCTAGGATTACGCTATAATTTCATTTCGACATTTTGTCGCAAATATGACAGACGCGTCGTGAGTATAAATTGAACGATAAAACGTAACTTTTTGATAAATGTCACTTTTTGACACCTGTCAAATTTTGACAGACTGCTGAGCGATAGTTTTTTTTTGTTTTAACAACGGAACTGCGTCGGACATTTTTTCTTTGAAATTCAGTTAACAGTCGACTTAATTTTAAGAAAATTAAGACTTTTCGACATCAAATTATAGAATTACCATAATTATTACTTATATTTGTGTTTTTTTTTTTTGTATTTGTTATTTATTTTATAGATATTGCTTGTATTGTTCCCAATTTCAAAATTACCGCACGCTGTAACCGACTTCTAAATAGGAGGTTATTTATTTAGCATGATTATTAACGTACGAATTACTCTCAGATAGACACAACATACAGCTATCCATAAAATAAATAACAAAAATGTGTGTATTTATTCTAGGATATCAATAAAAATAAATAAAAAAAATGTTTTTTTATTTACCCCCACCCATATGTTATAAGGACCAAAATGGCGTCGTCTTCACTCAACCGGGTACGTATTTAGTAATTTAATCAGAATTATTATAGTTTTAATTTGCAGTCTTGTATTATTTTGATACTATCCCTTGTTCTCGTGCCCTTAAATTAAGTATAACCTTGATATTCTTTAATAATAGTGATTTGAATGTCAATATTCCGGGTGGAAAGATATTTTGATTTTTACCTTTTCAGGTCCTTTGATGCCTGGAACAGGCTTCTTGGGATCTAAAATGACCGTTTCAGCAGAATCATACTAAGATATTTAACCTCTCAAGTACCGCCATTAGTTACGTCAACCATCCGTCAAGCACCGCGGGCGGTCTCTTATCGTAAGCGAAATCTGACACTGGTCACAAAAACTGTTATCGCTCCGTTTCTGTTGCTTCTATTCACACACTCTAAACGGTGTCGGGTTGTTCAATGATGTGACTATGAAATACAATGTAAACAAGATTCTGATTAGAACTCAAGAAATAAACATATCCTATTGAAGTCGGAGTACTTGCCGAATATAGTTATGTTGCTGTATTATGTTGATTTCTGACTAAACTGTGTGATCAATTTACACGAAATTTTGGGAACTGACTCATGAATAGACTGGTAATCTAAAGATAATGTTATTTTACGAGTTCTGTATCCGATTCCTGTAATATTCAAACTCGAACTTCATAGCGCGCGGCGCAGTTTTCATGAATTTGCATTGTTCGATACACTACTTTGTAAAATGATCATCAGAGGTATAACAAACAGATGCCCTTTATAAATGTTTCTACAATACTACTTATATATTCATCGACTCATTACTAACAATAAATCGTTAAAATATGCCACTATAATTGTAAAACCTCAAAATAACCTAGAGTAGGGAACAAATCTGATAACTTTTTTGTAGGATTTTTTTCACCAGGTAATATAAGCGTTTGAATTTGAATGTTACTTGAAAATGAACAAGAACAAAGTAGTCTACCGATTTCTACCCATACTTACCTTATCTTTCATAGAAAAAAACAAAATTGTCAACATCTGAAGTGGTCATAAAAATGTATGAAATTCTAACATTCCGTAGGGTTGGGACCACACCACTATAGTATCGATAAGTTTGACTGAGTTCAGGAAGGAAAATAAAAAAACAATTTAGATTGACATAGTACTTTTATTTACTTATTATGCATATTAGTTAAATAATAATAATACTATTTATTTATTTATTTACAAAATACTCGTAATAAAAATAAACAGTAATATCATAAATCTACGTATGTCTTTATCAAGAAGAATAGGTAAAAAGACGAAGATGAAAATATAATTACTCTGGGTGAAATTCAAAAGGCGAAGGCTGAGCGCGCAGCGGGCTTGATCTGTAAAAAAAGATTTGCGTTATTCCTGATGTAACGCAAAAACAATTATTTTGATGAAAACGTGTTTTATTACTTACGCCTGAATGACTGCTGGCGCACTCGAGGAAGGGTGCGGCACACTCGAAGTTGAAATCGATGGATTTGCCCTATCAAAAAAGATTTTCGTTTTAAAAAAGACTCATAAACAACTTTACAAAAAAAAAACATTTTGATGATAACATTGACTTACATAAAGATAAGTGACGAAGCAGTCGGAGCCAGTAGAAATTCGACTCCCTCCTGGGTATATAACCCGAGGATAGTCGGTGGCGGCTCAACATACTGAAAAAAAAAAACACATTTATAAACCTAACGCCTCACAAAAAATTGCAAGTTCAGATGAGTTTTTCATGCGAAGTTCACATTTACATGCAATTCCAGACCATCACCCTTCCCCATATAATACGTGTAGACGAAAACACAAACAATACCCGCACCTGATTCAATCACATATAGTTACTACATACCTATGTATAAAATATTATCCATTCAGGTTGCTAAAAGACAAAAAGATATATTACTGAAAAAAAAACAACAAGTGATTATTCATCATATACTTAGCCTCATCACACAGAGGAGCTCGTGGCTTAATAAGAACTGCCACTCGGGTCGATCTTTAGGTAAAGCTGTGCTTGCCTAGGTCGGTCTGTGGATGGGTGACCGCCCGACATACCGAGTTTCCTCCGTGCCTCGGAAAGCACGTTAAGCTGTTGGTCCCGGCTGCCATATATAGAGCTTTGGCAGTCGTTACAGGTAGTCAGTGACCTGAAATTCTGACATCCAGTCTCACCAAAGAGTATCGTATTACCTAGTATTAACTGGGTTGTGGAGGTCAGATAGGCAGTCGCTCCATGTAAAATACTGGTACTCAGCTGCATCTGTTAGACTGGAAGCCGACCCCAACATAGTTGGGAAAAGGCTAGGCAGATGATGATACTTAGCCTCATCACAACAAGGTGAGTGATTTATTCATTATTCATGAAAGAGAATAGAGGTACTCGGCTTCGCCCTCGTCCTCCGAGTCGGTGTCCCGGAGGAGCTCATCAAAGTCCTCCGGGGCATACTCGCGTCCAACGCACCAGTTTTGCCTCGCAGCCATCTCAAATCTATTAGAATACTACGGTATTCTAATAGATTTACAAAACAAAACATAAAAAACTAAAAGAAATTATTATAATTAAAAAAAACATCTACATTCAAACTACACTAAACGGAAATAAAACTATAAAATACGAAAAATAATACTTTCATTTTATTTATCCGAACAATTTTACAAAAACAATCGATAACTTTTATCGACATGACCCTAAGCACTAGCTGAGCTAAGAACCATTTTGACGTTTGACAGTTCAAAATTCAAATAGGATTTCGTTACCTACTAATGAAATTTTCATCATAATATGAATAAATTATTGAAATATGCATGGACTACGTGTAATTATGAATTATCAATAGATTTTACGTTATTTCTGCCATCACAAAGATGAAATTTCGTTGAATTATCTCAAAAAATCGTACAATAACAATAGCGAGTTCGACGAACCCAGAACGATGTAAATTTTGTTAGCTCAATAAAACAAGTTTTGTGGTATTATTTCATGCGAAAAACTATGTAAAAAGTTGCGAGAAACACTTATAAATGAATATTCACCCACTTACCGTACAAAATCAATGAAAAATCACGAAAACACACGAATTCACTAGCGCGCGACGTAATCACGAACACGAAATTTTTGTACTAACTTCACACTTTTTTTTTAAATGTTGCCTACAATATTTTTAGTTTCTATCTTTGTATATGGTTGTAAAATATTATCTGCCATTGAGAACATTCGTTCAGAAACGATTTTAAGACTTATCTATAATACAAATACAGTTTTAAATCGGTCGGGGTTTGGTGGCACAAATTTGTGCCAGCGGGGCTCAACGGTAATACTTGTTTACTGGCACGTTTTTGTGCCGCTGGGGCTCTAGAGGTTAATTACATGTTCGTGAAGCTACAAGTGCAAATTAAAACGTTCTTATATGAATAAGTAAATAGTAGTATTGTTTGGTACACATACACAGTTAATTGTTACATAAATTAGACATACAATAAAATTATAAAATAAAAATTATTAAAATTAGTAATTCTTTAACTGTTTAGATTTACTTGTTATTATTACTACTACTCATTCTTAGATTCAAGAATAAAAGACCGACGAGCCAGCACACAGATAGACCTAACCTTCCGAGGTTTGCCCATATGTCAAAAATATTGTAATACCACTTTTTGATAATTCTTTTTTTTCTTATTATTCATAATTAACTGCGTCTGTCTGTGACCATTTTCAGAATGTGTTATTAACTTATGATTCTGTTGAAGCGGCCAATTTAGATTGGGCCACATTACACGATTTAGTTTTACATGAAAAAACGGTTTTCCAGCAACGTATTACGGAAACGCGCCAATCTCGACGAAATTACGGATATTTTGTGTGTTTTAAAGCCGACTGTCATAACCTGCGGGTAGCCTACGCTATCCATTACAAAGGAGGTTCTATCCTAAGTGCAGTGACTTACAGTTGAGTGTTGGTTGCAGAAGTGCTTAGTTATTGAGTTCGGCGCGGACAAACGGAGCGACGGGTGGTGCTTGCGGCTAACTGCATCGGACGGGACTAGGGTGCACTGTAGGATGCGATGTAGCACGTAACAATGAGATCTAGATAGGCTGAATTGTTATTTTGATAGTCCGTATGTGTATCTTGATCAAAAACAAAAAAATGACCCATTTCCAGATGAAATGGAAAACTGAAATTTGGCATCCAGCTAGGCTTCTAGCTAATCCGTGTATACCCGTGTGTATGCCTCGTTTTTTCAATAATCTAGAATTTTTATGCCTCGTTTTTTCAATAATCTAGAATTTTTATGCCTCGTTTTTTCAATAATCTAGAATTTTTATGCCTCGTTTTTTCAATAATCTAGAATTTTTATGCCTCGTTTTTTCAATAATCTAGAATTTGTATGCCTCGTTTTTCATTAATCTAGATTTTTTGATGTATCGACAACTTTTCAATTTCAAATATGTGAAAACTAATTTTATTTTATTTATTGGCTCACCAACAATTTAATACACTGGATCAAAGAAAAGGGATACATAAATTTGAGCCAACTACTAGGTTTTAAAAATGTTCTAAAATTATTTTAAATCAGTCAGCAAAGAAATCGTTGCTAAATTCTGGGCTGGGTCGATTTAAAAAAAAACCGGATCCCAAATAATACTTACTTTTCTCAATATTATTTGACATAACCACGAAGCCAGGAAGATGGGACGGTTAGTGCAGTGACTGATCTATTGCTGCGTATCGCGGGTTCGATTCCCACACGGAGCTAAGATTTGTATGACCTACAGAATATTTGTCTGTTTGTGTAACAAAAATTCATACACGACAAAGGAGAAATCCTAGTGCGAGCAACGTTTTTTCTTTAAAATAATAAGAGGAAGCCCAATCTGCTGATTTTGATAGATATGATGTATTTCTTTTTAAATATGTTTTATTTTCTGTAAAATTGCTATGAGGAGACTACACGTAAGGACTGTCGAATTTTCTATAATAATTGAAAATAAATCATTTACGTATTATAAATTTTTGACATCTTAGCTACACCACCTACAGTGCATTCTCGGTCACAGGGGCGTATTCAATATTTTATTCCTAGGGTCACATTTTATTAACTAATACCTTCGCACACGATACAACTCTGCAGTGGCTTAGACTCTCTATGTCTTTGACCTTGCTGAGAATATTTCGTGTGATGATACCTTTATTTTTTGTGGATGGTTGTCTTTTTTTTTCGTAAAAATTTGATTTATTAAAACTAATTGGGGATGGTTTTACAGGGTGAAAGAGACATCGAGGCACTAACGTGCCACGTATTCAATACATCATTCCGAATTCGCAACATAGAAATTTTATTGATAATTTTGTAATTAGCTGTGAAACAACAGATTATTATTATATTACCGATGAAAATTTTCTATGTGGTGGGGTTCGGAGTGATGTTCTGAACACGTATTTGTGACTTGGTGTCCCTTTCAACCTATAGTAGGTAGATAAAGTATCTCATCATCATCACCATCATTTTCCAGCATGAATTTTCATCCATGAACATCGATTAGTCCACTCCTAGATAGGTGAAAAAAATAGGAAACAAAAATTAATTCATTCAGAAAAGTTAATATTATTATATATGAACTGATCTTTTATGGCATTACCAGGAAAGGCTTAACAAAAATCGATGCCTTTGTCCTGCACAAAGACTTTATAAAGCTTGTACAAAATTTAATAAAACAATATAAGCAATCCTTTTTCTTCCTTTCGCAAGTAACTTTGATAGTTATTACGAGCTCTTAAACGACCCAAATATTTAACTGGATAGCTAGTAATCTAAGTTGATGATGATGAAGATATTTGGTAATCCGATAAGAAGACTGGGTCTAAAAGATTCTTAATTTCTCCCTGCTTGGACCACTCGCTCTTACTTCATCTTGAAGCGCTGGCCAATTCAAGCAGTATGCCATAAAACTGTTTCCTCAAATATCCACGATAATAATAAAAAAAATAAGATAATAATTTCGAAGAAAACAAAAATCCACAAAAAAAGTCTGCAGTTTCAAATAAATCTTAATTTAAACTAAAATGTGACCTTACACGCTCTGTAGGTATCGTTGGTAAACGCCCGCAGATTATGACACGGCCTTAGGGAACCCTGCAGCTCTGCAATGTGGCTTCAGACGTCGACTAGCTTCTACAATAAGTCAAGTGATAAAATAACAAACATGACGTAAAACTCTGCAGGGTCGAATTAAACTCTGCAGTCTCGAATTAAACTCTGCAGTCTCGAATAATGTCTGCAATTTGACTTCTCGTAACTGACTAGCGATGCGTTGTTGTTCCGTCTTTTATTTTAATTTTGGACACAATACAGAGCTTCAGTTTACCCTAGTCTGCGAGAAAATACTATATTATAAAAAGTCTATATTAATATGTATTTAAAATAAGTTTTTTCTTTACATATTTGAGTTTATTTTTTTAATCTAAGGCCGTGTCAGTCAGTAAATTGATGTCCGATGCAGAGTCGTTTTTTATGTCTATTCTGATGAGTTGTATCCACAATATTTTGTTGAATCGTGTTTCTGTACGTTTATTTTGTGCTGAGCGCAGATGAGGAAATTTTTCCTAAACGGTTAGGAATTCGGTTAGGAAAGTTATGGTTTTAAATATAGGACGTGTTTATTTGATTATTGCATAATAAAAGCAGTTTATTCCAATTTTAATGATATTATAATCTTGACTTTTTTAATCATTTGTCACCCTCCAAAGAGGTGACATCGCAGTTACTTAAAAATTCCTTTAAATCAAATAAACACCTGAATAAAAAAATCAAAATATTGTGGATACAAACGTCTTGGACAACAGCAAACCACCTCACCCTCTCCGTTTGTCCAACAGAAAACAGAAACTGAAGAGGAGCAGAAACAGCCGACTCCTCCACCCGACCAATGGGCCGAGATCCTCGGCATCCCTGGTGAAGATGACCCCAAGAAACCCAACAAACCAACACGACGCACCCTCGACAAGTCCAAGTCAACTTCAGAGGACGATCAGCCATCACCAAAACAGCTCCGATCCTCAAAAAAAGAAGCAGCACCGACACCAGAAAAGGCGGAAAAATCACCCATCAAACCACCACCCAAAAAGCGGAAACAAGAGGAGTTCCAACCCGAAGTGGAACCCGTACTCGTACCCAAGAAGGTAGAGAAGAAGAAGCTCGATAAGGCTGATAAGACAGAGAAGAGAAAACGGAAGAAGTCGGAGAAAGAATAGTGTTTGATGTATGTGTTCTTTGGCGGGCACCGTTCTTTGCGCACTTAGTGATGGACTTTGTTCATGCCTCACTGATGCGTGGGCAGATTGGAATTTTGTGTTTTTTCGTTTTTGTTTTAAAGTGTCTGACTATCCTAGTTTGTTGTTTGATCATTCATGGTTTCGGTGACAATAAGGTGTTTAATGAAACGAGACAAACTCATTTGGTGCATTTTAGTGTGAAAAGTTGGTAAACGAAGTTTTAGGTTATTTTGCAATGCTCTCAATGCGGCATTAAATGCTGACATTTACTGCTGTACTCAGAGATATTTAATGATTACTTAAGCCATCACTTAGTAAAGATTTTGACAGTTTAATGAATGTTTTGTATGACAAACCTTTACTAGGTGACGGCTTAAGTAAACATTAAATGTCTCTGAGTACGGCAGTCAATGCCGTATTTATTATCAGATAAAAAATAATTGGTTGTCTAAAAGATTTGAATTTTAAACAAAAAACGAAATAGTCCAGCGAAATAATACTGAACACATACTTAAAAAGAGCTTTAAACGTATGAATATGTATGAGGTTCAAACAATTGTGAACAGTACTTATTTTTTCTTGAATATTAGGAATTTTCAGTGAATATCAAACCTTACACCGTGTGTAATAAAGCTCAAAACAGACTAGTGACGCGTCAGACACAAGTTTTGCTTTAACGGGCTCCCCTCAAATTAACACATAGACTCTTTCAGTGTGATTATTACAATAGCAATTTATAATATTCTCTTGTATTTTATGTATATAGCAGACTGATTGACTAAAAAATAACGTTAAATAATATATTATCTTCTTTTGTATCGTTGGTACGACTCATTAATAATTAAAGAAAAGGCCGTGAAACAAATACAGTTGATTTATAAAAATAAATCGTGTTTCCAAAACCTACAGAAGATTATCAATTGACAATTTAATTTAATTAACACTTTCGGTGCCATGCACTCAGCATATGGGTCGGACACATATTCGTTTGTCTGCCGACAACCCGCCTCCGAGTCCTCGCTATACGTAGCTATAGATGAATTGTGCTCACGCGGCATACAAATAAAAATTGATCATTTGAACTTGTTAAACGATTGTATAAAATGAAATATTGGGAGAAAACAAATCAGTAAAAAAAATATTCTGATATTCTGTACATAGTTTAGTATTTACTGAAATAAATTTCACCATATTCAGAATCCTCTATCTTCGTCCGCGTGAAAATATTACATTCACATTTGAATTGGATTTTGTCAACAATTTCATGATTTATTTTCTGCTGATTAACCAGAATGAAATACACAAAGCGTCGAACGCGGGCTAACTCCGTCCCGTTCTCGTATTTATTATATTCTGAAATTAATTCTGTGCGTGAATCAGTTATCATAGGCTGATTACCCTTTTCTAAGAGGATTTTCACCTTATTCTAAACAATAACCTGTTTATAACCCCACACGGATAACCCTTTCGGTCCCATTGTAAAAGGAACCTAAAGTAAGTGTATCTGATTTATTAATATATATAAAATCAGTCAGTCTGCTACCCATATCGTATTTTAACTATACATTTTGGACAATGTAAATATGGAAAAAAAAAACTTGTAAATTTTTAAACTATTTCATAAGTTAAATTGTAATTTTTATCTATAAGTATTTTAAGTAAGGTCATTCAAATGGTATACAGCATACATGCGATTTGAATCACCATGTATACAGTACAATAGTCATAACGAAGCTAAATGACTAATTTTTATCGATAACCGTTATCGATACTAGGTTTGTATCGATATACCTACTCGGATTGTCATATTATGACATGTTGGTATGCTGCATGTCATATTACAGAATTGGAATACAGTATTTGACAACAAGTATGTTATATCGAGTTTTAGGGACAGTTCGTCTGAATGGAGTGTTGTCTCTTTCACTGTGTGACTGTTTCTAAACCTCCATGTGATAAATACTACCAAATACTGTAAAATGTCCAAAAATGAAATGTCACTTCGACATTCACTGAATAATTCGCGATTATAATGTACAGATGGCGTTGGAGTCGCCGATTCGTTTAATGGGACCGGGTTAGTGAGGCCTAGGGTTGCTGTATATACCCTAAAAGTATAGAATGAATTAAAACCCCGATCAGAAGTGTTTTTGTAGTGTTGGATAACTTGAGTTGAAGATACTATCGTTACAATATTTGTTGTGGCGACGCTGTTAAAGGCGGATGCGGTAAGAATTACCGCCAGTGACGTTCCCATCGCTGGGACACAGGCCTCTCGATGGTAGAGAATGAGCCGTATCCCACTTCTGATGCCATACTCTAAGAAAAGTGTATAGGATTAGGTTATGCACGATAGTTTTAAATGTGCATGCATGCCTGTACAGGTAAAACTCATGCATAGCCTACCGTGTATGCCTTACTTCAGGCTTCTTGCAATTTGCAGCTTTTAAACTGGTTTCGACTTCCAGTCTAACCGGAACCAGCTGAATACCAGTATTTTACATGGCGCGACTGCCTATCTGACCTCCACGACTCGGTCGCTTGATAACAGGGTAATTTTCTGCTCAAAATATAAAGTTTTTTTACGAAAATTACACCTCTCGACCAGAGCAGTTGTACTGGGTATTTTAAATGAGAATTATTGTGTTTGAGTGTCAAGCTCCAGTTGTTGGTGGCCTCGACAAAATAATACTTCTCTTTCGATATGAAGACTATAATTTTGAGTTACAAATTAGAAATGGCCGATGTATGCGCTCGGATAGTGACGGCGAGTGAGTGTCCCTGGGTATGGTCGACGTAGGATCGTGTGAAACGTCCCACTGGCCATTCACATTCTGTAAATAAATATTCATATTCTAATTAAATAAAAGCTGCAAATTGCAAAAAATGTAAGCCTGTTTGAAAGTGGGGCTTACCTTGTCGCATTCGCCTCCAATACAATCTTTGTACTACAATGACAATAATATTGTAAATTGTGCGTATTTAAGTACAAGGAGGACCTTTGTATTGGTGAAACAGTTTTTTTAAGTTGATACAAAGAAATATAGGTGGTTGACTCGATACGAAAGGATTTCTTTTTTGGTACTCGTATGGGAGTACACTTTTGCTTAACGTCTCTAGGATTATTGGCGTGGTGTTATTGTGTCATGAATTATAATATAATCAAGTAAATGCACAATTATAAACCGCTAGGTCTAAAAGCATGACATTTTGCACAAGATAGGATAGCCCAAATGGAGACGTCTTAAAAATAATAGATTTGTCATGCCTAAGGCTATCCAAAATATCCCATATATGTTCCGCGATTTTCTCATATTATTTAACGCATATATACAGCGCTACATGTAGCAAGTATGCGTCTGTCTGAAACTCGGTTTATGGGTTACACGATTACAACAGTTGGACTCGAAGCCGACTCCAACACGGTTGGGAAAAAGCTAGGCTTTTTCGACGAAAACAGAACGTCCTTTCAACAAGTCACCCTGTATGTGTTTGTATCAACGAATCGTATTGTACATATTTTAGAATTTAAGTTATTTAATCGTTTTATATACCCTTGTCACTTAAAGTGGCAAGCAATATGTATTTACAGTAACCGAGCGGAAATATGTCACATTGAGTTGTAGATAAAGTTCGGCTTTATAGGTGCCAAGGTTGTGTTTCGGTTCGGCATTCGTTGTTGAATCAAAATGCCGGCCCGAAGCAATATTCTCACATCATTTGGTTCGTGCCGAACGGTTGACGCCATTTGATGTCTACTGTCGCTGGATGATGTTCGAGTCCACTTGTCCCTATTTGAACTTGTTCCCGAACGTATATCAACATAATAATGCGACTTGACTTTGCAGAATTATGTCGTTCCGAATATTTGCCGAACAGCTCTAAAAGTCGATGTGAATTATTGATTAGTACTGTATCAATGTTTGTATTAGGAGTAATACACACTGGAGGTCCATACAATAGGGTATTTCACCAAAAAAAATCTAATTAGTCCGTCAGATAGATTTTCAAAAAATAATGTACACATATTTTTTATTTTTTCACGTAAACAAAAGATGAAGACAGTGCTTCGAAAAGTCGTGTCAAGTCGTGTTACGTCACAAGGTTAGTACTTTCTTACCCACAAAAAGACGTCACAAGCCCCCACTCGTGATCTTTGACACGTTTTATTTTTGGCAATTTTTATTAATTTGATAAAACAATAAACACGTATCCAATATTTTTCGATAATCTAACAGCTGGACTAATTAGATTTTTTTGGTGAAATATCCTATTGTTTGTATGATCTCATACAAAGTTGGAGCATAATGATTTGTATGTCTAGTAGTTTTCGGGCTTCTAAGCCCGTGTGTTCGGGTTCGATTCCCGCGTTGGGACAAATTGATATACTAATATTTGTTCCCGAATATGGATGTTTGTGTGTGTTTTATGTTAACGACATTTTTAATATTAATATAATATCTCTTTAAATATAAGATACGGAATTCAATTCAGTGTGTACTACGCCTGTGCGGTTTAGTAGTTATGTGTTTAAGCCACAAATGCTTATAGAAATAGGCACCCCGTGGATGTCCCATTTTTAGCTCCGTTTACGATTTGACTCTGACTTGCCGACTTCTGTGATTTTTACTGACTTTTATGACTAAACGAGTTTTTTATGCTAATATATCCGTTTGTACTAACACAGGTAGGGATCATTACTTCACAGACTAAAAAATGTAGATTACTAAGTCTGCTAGTTAAGACACGAACGGTGAAACAAAGTGGTTGCTTAGAAAACTGCTTATATTACATTGTGTGTTTCCCACAGATATAGGTATTCTTAGATATTGGTGCCCGCCTTAAGCATCTCATGCTCAACATGGCTACTGTCGCCACAAATTAATGTTTTGAAAACAACAATGATACGACTAAAGAACTAGGTTGGTTAAAAAAACGTAGTTTATTTGTATAGTAATTAAATAGTGCTTATGTAGGAGCTCGTGGCTTAATAATAACTGCCACTCGGGTCGATCTTTAGGTTGAGCCGCGCTTGACTAGGTTGGTCGGTGGATGGGTGACCACCCATTACATACCGAGTTTCCTACGTGCCTCGGAAAGCACGTTAAGCTGTTGGTCCCGGTTGCCATACATCTTCGGCAATCGTTACAGGTGGTCAGTGAACTGAAAGTCTGACAACCAGTCTTACCGCAGGGTATCATATTACCCAGTATTAACTGGGTTGTGGAGGTCAGATAGGCGGTCGCTCCATGTAAAATACTGGTACTAAGCTGCATCCGGTTCAACTGGAAGCTGACCCCAACATAGTTGGTAAAAGGCTAGGTAGATAATGAACTAAATAGTGCTTGTGGTGTCATAAAAAGTAGTAAAAAAACAGGCACATTTGATTTTCATACGGATCGTGATCAGCGTTAACTAGGTATATCTATATCTGTGCTGTTTCCTAACTAAACGTTAGTAGAAAGGGGTATAATAGTTACAGGCTGACTTTTCAAAATTTTACTCATTACTTTTGTGTTTGTAATTATTTATGATTAGAATAACCAATAATTAAAACACTATGAAATTGTTCTTTGATTATTCCAAAAAATTGTCCCCCTATAAATGTCGTATTTATTAAAAAATAATACGGATTTATCAATTTTTAATTATTGCCAACGAGTAAATAAGAATATATAAAATGTATTTTTTCCGACTGCAAGGAACGGGTAATGTTTTTCACTGACTGTAAATTGATTTAGACCTTCTAATATTTTGAACATATTTTTAATCAGAAGTCATTATTTAGTTTTAATTCGACAGTTCACATCTGACTGACAAAAACATACACGTACAGACTACAGTATCCAGGCGTAAATATCAAACCTTTTTACTTTCTACGCAGGCCTCCTACGCAGGACGCAGGCCTCCTATGTATGAGAGGGAGTCGCCTGTCGCCTGATCCGTAAAATAAATCGCGGGTCCGGTCTGGGTTGGTAGATATTTATTTATTTGAGACTTCAAGCGCATGAGGTATTTAATGCCATACGCGATTTTATATATCAACTTTAAGACTTTTAAACACTAAAATATTGCTTAAAAAATGCAATAATTAAATTAACACTTTAAAATATTCAAAGTGATTTTTTACATCTGCTACAACACCTGATCCAGTGATGTTTTTGCATTATTTAGTTAATACTTTAGTGCAACACAACAATTTTTATCATTTTATTCAGTTTTGATTATATTATTAAAACATCTTTTTTACAGCTTTTTGTGACTTTACCAACTTTCTAAGAAAATTAGCTAAGTTAGTTAAGTCTTAACGCCCGGGATACTTGACTGGCGACTTAAAAAACTGACTGACTACTATAACCGTTTGACATTTTTAACCGTATTTTTATACCCTTAATATATATGGCAACTCTATAAAAAATGAATTATGAAATAATGATTTATTCTACCGACTTATGTCCCCCTCTTAAGTATAAGCATAACCTTTTTAGTCACAATTTTGCATTTTGGCAACACTTAAATAAATAGTATCTAATAGTAAGGCAATTTTAGATGTCACTATTATTTCTATTGTGAGCCTTTTCTCGGTGTATTTTTATTTGAATCTGATCTGACTATAAGAAATATTTCAAAAAAATACTCTAATTTCCTTAACTTTTCTTTTTTTTTTAATAATCTTGGAGACTATAATATTATTCAGTATTGTTTTATGTACGCAATTATAACACTCATTCGGCTCTCAAGCCGAATGAGTGTTTCAAAATCCGTTCGGAGTTCTGCCTTTACTCTCGTCAAATCTTGTTCAGGTCGGTTCAGCATCGGGCAAAAAAAAAACTAATTAGTCCGTCAGATAGATTTACAAAAAATATTGAACACATATTTTTTCTTTTTTCACATAAACAAAAAATGAAGACGATACAGTGCTTCGAAAACTTGTGAACTCCTCGAAAACGTCACATGTCAGTACATTTTTTACCTACAAATGACGTCACAATCCCCCACTCATGATCTTTGACGCGTTTTATCTTCGTCATTTTTTTTAATTTGATAAAACAAAAAACACGTATCCAATATTTTTCGATAATCTAACTGACGGACTAATAAGAACCATATTTTTTTGATCCAGCCCGATCCCCTATTGTAGCCAATCGAAACGGCTTTTTTCGTACAAATAATTATATTCGATAATGCCGACCGACTGTGCCGACTCGAATAAGCTACGTACGTCAAACAAAATTAAAATAATTCTGGAATTATCAAATCGTTTTGTAGTTACAAGTTTTTGAATTGACATGGTCACTAACATTTACCACTGAAAACCGGGTATTTACTATTTATTTTGGGTCTCCGATGTTTTGGCTCTGTTTCAACAACCAAACTGACTGTGATCTGACTGTTGTGGTTAATTTCAAATTATAACGAACAAGAAAGAACGTAGACCGATTTGTCTGCGGACGAACATCCACTCGCAATCACTTCAGTTTATCCGTGATCATGGTGCTTGTAACAACGCCGACATAATTCGTGAACTCAAAAAAAAAATGTAAACATGGTAAATATCCCGTTTTCAGAGTTAATGATAGTTTTGAAGAACTGACTGTTCATTGCACAGATATAGATAGTCCTAGGTAACACAAGAGCATCTATTTCGCGTGCCCGGCTAAGGTAGCTCTCGAAATTCGAATTTTCTTACGTTTTTTGCAATTTACCGGTCAGTGTCAAGTCGTATGTCAAATAAAATAGGATTCGCGACCGTAACAAATGTGACTTTACTGAGTAATAATGATTAAAATCACTAATACAACCGTCTCAGTTCATAAAGGTCTCAAGAATGTTTTCATCAAATAGTCACTCAAGATATCTTTTTATTTAACATACGACTTGACTTCTTCAGTCGGTCCCTCATTACTGAGGATCGTGGTCACTGGACCCCTTTAAGCGGACCATCTGCCTCCATCTACTCCGGTTCAAAGTTGCCCTCACCACCTGCTGAAATTTGCTTGAGAAAATACTCTTTTACTTGGTCGGACCATCGTGTTGGCGACCGGCCTCGCGCTCGTTTGCCTTCGGTATTACCAACAATGACCAGTTTTTCAAGGCTGCTATCTCCTCTTCGCATTATGTGGCCGAAATAGGACAAAATACGCTGTAGGCAAACTGTAGACAATCGTGTCTTGATATCGAGTTGGGTAAGGATAGACACATTTGTGCGTTTGGCCGTCCATGGAATTCGGAGCATCCGCCTCCAGCACCACATTTCGAATGCGTCTATCCTCTGCCTTTCCCTTGTTTGGATTGTCCACGTTTCAACTCCATAGAGGAAAATCGGAAAAATTAGGGCTCTGACCAAACGGGCCTTCGTTTTAAAACTTATGCCTCGATTTTTCCAGATGTTCTGGAGGACTTGACACTGACCGGCAAATTGCAAAAACGTAAGAAAATTCGAATTTCGCGGGCTACCTTGTCGCCTTCACCTTAACGAGGTTACTGTCGCAGCAAGCTAGTTTGTTTAAAATAACAACATTACAACACAACAACTTAATTCTTGTCTATTTTGTATAGTAACTAAATAGTGCGTTTTTTTTTTGTTAAGACGTCGTTGTAGGCATGCTAAGTTTATACAGGGTGGTTCCGACGATACGACAATAAATGAAACCACTGGTAGTTCTAGTTCATAGGAACATTTTTAAATTATCAAATAAATCCTAACACCGTCGTGGTGCCGACGATACGACAACAAACTACCTAAATGTCTTTGCCAATTTTTTTTGTTACATTTTATTTCCACTCGTTAATCGGTGCAAATTATTCCTAAGGTTAGTAAGTAAAACAATATTTGTTTGTGAATTGTAATGTATTTCGTTAACAGTTTTATGCTACTTAGTTTTATTGTTTTTTAAATATTAAGGTGTTCAAACTTTTTTGATAGTTTAATAATGTTCCTATGGACTAGAACTACCAGTGGTTTTTCTAGTAATTCATTGTCGTATTGTCGGCACCACCCTGTATACGGATTGTAATACTTGAATCTAGGTATTTCTAAATCTGTGGTTCATTTTATCTCCGAAAAGTAACTGCCATAATAGTCTCCAAAGAATATGAAATAGATTACGACATTTTTTCCGACTACCCTACTTTTTTTTCACGATTCTAGCATTTTTTTTATAAGTACATAAGTACCATTATACTATGTAATCTGTACATAAGTTTTATATTACTAATTATGATTGTGAATAAATTGATAATTGTGTATGTTGTTTTTTTTATTTTTTGTAATGCCTTACTACGAGGATTTGAAGAGTAATGGATATAAAAGAAATATTGTGTGAGATAGAATGAGACGAGGGCAGGAAGATATGAATGCCCGACTACGAGGAAATTTTTCACTGTCTCCTTGGTCTGGTGGCCGCAACCGTGACTGCTGCGCATGAAGTCCTGGGTTCGACTCTCGGGTCGGACAAATTTTTTTTCACCGGGAATTGCGGAATTGTTCCCAACGAGTCACACTATAACATGTCACAGTGTGACCCGTCAGGACCAAACAATAAAAAACATTACACTTCCCTTGCAGTCTTGTAAAAAGTTGTCCTATCGAGTTATACATAATTATGACTGTTTGGGATTTTTATTCACATTTTTTCCCAACGAGTCACACTGTGACATGTTACAGTGTGACTCGTTGCACATAGGGGTATTTTATTAATCTAGCTGGCCAAAAATATTAGTGCGGGTTTTTTGGTTTAAAATGACGGAAATAAAACAAACGAAATATATACGGACAATAACTTTTATAATTTCATAAAAAAAGCAACAAAATACAAAAAAATGCTGAAAATAGGCCATATATTTACATATTCTTACGTACACTTATCTACGTTACACTATATATTTACATACATATTCATACATAACTTCATTAATCATTATTTTGACCGTGAAATTCAATGTTCTACGTTTTTGCGCATCCGCGCTATTCCGCGGCTAATTTATTTAGTATTCTTTACTTAGGGTCTATATTTTTCATATGAATTACAAAAGTTGCCGGATCTATCCCGATACTAAAACAAATAGCTTCCTAAACATAAATTAAAAAATTAAATAAATATATTTTCATTTGGATCGTCACATACCTGTAGTTTCCGAATCCATTGCTATTTTGCACCAGGTAAACACAGAAAACTTCAATTTAACACACAAAGTTAACGCGTTTGTAAATAGCCGATAAGACACGTACACAAGGTTCAATGATCAACTTTCGACTGAATTTTCCTGATAACGCGCAACCTAAGAAGGGTGGGGGTGGTGGTCTATTGTTTGTTGGAATGTCCCCTGCCTCAGGTAGTCAATGTAATTGGTATTCCTTAAACTTTATTATTTTTACTTTTGGCCACCTAGATAATTAAAATACCCCTATGTGCGTTGGGAACAATTCGAATTTCGCAGTGGCAGCCACAGAGTCTGCATTTGTGCCCAACTGGCACTGGCTTTTTGTAAGAGGGACGAGCCTAAATTGCCATCAACATGGCAATATAGACTCGCCCCCTATTACATGGAACTTAAACATAACTAGTGAAATGTGGGTGTACTGATTCGTACACCTGTGCCTTACCCTTCGGGGATTACAGGCGTGATGTTATGATTAATTTTTCAAAAGTACCCGCTCCCCCTTCTTATTGGCGCAATTTCATTGGTCGTTAACTCCTTCGGTATACAACATACGGGGCGTAAATATCATACATAATTATGAACGGTTCCCCGAATGCGGGCCCTTTTGTTCGCATTCCCGCACCCCGCATGCGGGCCCTATCGACTAATGAAATTACGCCATAATAGTGGGTGAATATATTACCGTGAACCGGACAAAAACCCCATTTGGTTGCTACTGAAAAAAAATATCGTATGTTTCACAATTGAAGACATGGTCGGCGCAGTGGCTGAGCGATTGGCTGCGGTGCTGCACGCAGTTTCGATTCCTCCATGGAATAAATATTTATACGGCTTACAAGAAAAACATGAGAATTATATCAACTTTACATAAAACTTTAAAAACTTGCAATGTGGTTCTGGAACCAATACAATCCGTTTCCACCCGCGCCTCAAGGAGAAGTCGGCAACATTGCAAGCACCATATCCTGCAGGTTGTTGGAAAATGATACCGCGTTCCCGGCCACAAAGGGCTAAGAAGGAACATGGGTGGTTTTTAATCAGTTGAAGTCTGACACTACCTACCATTCTGCCCAGAGCGAGAGGAGTCATTTGATGATTTCTCACCCTTCAATTTCGTGTGGAAGGACTTCATAATACAATACAAAGTCTAAAGTCCATTTCACGAAAGAAGTTCCGCGGACAATTGTGGAACTAAATTTAACAGATCGGCCATGTTGTCGTTTGTCGATGTTATCAAGGTGCGTTTGTTGTGGTAGATATTTTGTGAGTTTATTATTGGATTAGTGCCGTTATAAGGTTTATTTACGATGCCAAAAGTTGTGAAACAACATTATGTCGCGCGACATACAGCGCTGCGTCTGCGGGACTTCTTTCGTGAAATGGACTTTAAACTCGGTTGCTATGGCTCCATTGATGTTGACATTTGTATAAATAATAGGGTAGTTGACAAAAAAAAACTAATTAGTCCGTTAGATAGATTTCCAAAAAATATTGGACTATTTTTTCACGCAAACAAAAATGAAAACGATACAGTGCTTCAAAAACTCTTGTGTCTCATGGTCTTGGACGCGTTTTATCTTCGTCAATTTTTATTAATTTAAATAAAAACAAAAAACACATCCATTTTTTTTCGATAATCTATCTGACGGACTAAACAGAATCATTTTTACACTATAAAAATAATGACATGAAAAGAAAATAAGAACAAAATCGACCAAAGAACACAAAAGTTATAACCAATAAAACTTTTGTTTCTATCTCTTTCTAGATAAACGGAATAGGGTATTTCACCAAAAGAATCTAATTAGTCGGTCTGTTAGATTGCTTGTGACGTCACTTTGTGGGTAAAAAAGTACTAACCTTGTGACGTCACACGACTTTTGGAAGCACTGTATCTTCTTCATCCTTTGTTTACGTGAAAAAAGAAAAATAAGTGTCCATTTTATTTACTGATAAGTGACGTCGCAAGCCCACCCTTTTTTTTTGAGGTTGGGACGCACGTTCTTGGACAGAGCGAAAGGGAGTGTCAGACTTCTACTGACTAAAAACCACCCATGTTACTTCTTAGCCCTTGTGCCGAGGCCGCGGTGTCTCTTTCGAACAACCCCCTCTCATGATCTTTCACGCGTTTTATTTTCGTAATTTTTCATTAATTTGATAAAACAAAAAAACATGCATCCCATATTTTTCGATGATCTAACTGAAGGGTTCAAATCATATTTTTTTAGTCAGTAAAGTAGCCAATTGGTTTATAAATCACAACGCAGCATCACCAACCATCACCATACCTTCCTCGATCTCAAATTCAACCAACCCTTTGCAGGAGCCACCGCCAGCAGAACCAGAGGAAATGGAGCAAGAGGACCAGGAACCAGCCAGCGACGGTGAGATAGCTGCACGGGAGAAGGAAGCACGGGCACAGGCGTCTATCAAGGAGCGAGAGAAGGAGGTGCAGAGGGCGCTGGCGACGAGTCTGAGGGACCGCGACAAGGAACGGGAGTACCATAAGAGAGATGAAGCGGTACAGGTAAGAATCCCCGACCCTTGCAGCCCGCGAAACTGAGCCAGTAGCATTGACATAAAAACTAAGGATACGGTCGGCCGAACATTTGCTCGACGCGTTCGCCATACAGAGAATCGGTGTAGTCTGCTCGTTAACGTAACCTTGTATAAGCAGCGTGGTATTTTCGAGGTATAAAGAACATAAATAAAGCTTTTAATAAAATTTACGACCGCACCCGAAGAGAGCCGATCGTGGACTAGTTCACTTCGTCTTAGGAAAGACCGTTTTAGGACCAAGTTCGAGGCGTCATTTTAACATGCGGTCCGCCCAGTCCTTACGCAGTAATATATAAGTCAATAGCCAGTAGTATTAAACCAGCCCCTAAATTATCTCTCGATCTATCCCCTTGTTGCCCTCCCGAGTGACGTCGTAAGCTGAGGTCTGTACCCCACAGAGGACGCCCTTAGCGATTAGTCACTTACTGCCGTACTCAGAGAGCTTTAATGATTACTTAGGCCATCACTTAGTAAACGTTTTGACAGTTTTGTCATACAAAGGTATGACAAATCTTTACTAAGTGACGGCTTAAGTAGTCATTAAATATCTCTGAGTACCGCAGTAAGTCTTAAGTTATTTGCGCCTGGTTGGAGGCCTTAAACTCAAGGCATCCACAGGATTTGGTCGTTTAAGAAATAGTCGGTCTCTTAGTTTGATTCTCTTCGTTTCCGTTAAGGGTACTTTTAGACCATATATATAACTGACTGACTACCTGTAACGACTGTAAAAATCTACAAATTTCAGCCGGGGCTAACGGCTTAACGTGTTTTCTGAGGCACGGAGAAAACTCAGGACTTAAACATAACTTTCGAAATGTGGGTGGTGTATTATTATTAGGTACACTTTTGCACTTATTACAGGCGTTATGTTATGTTATTTGTGTAAAATCAGTCGGTTATGAAGTTTCGTGTTCATTCTTCTCCCTCTGGATCTCTATAGATCTACGCTTTGGAATGGGCAACTGCAGTACTTTCACAAGTCTTATGATTGGGACTGTTAGCTGCGTTTTATTTGTTTTTCTGACATTCAACAGTACCTGTAATGAACTAATTGAAATAAATGCTTTGAGTTAGAGTCTTAAATAAAATTTTGGTGTTAAGAACAAAAAACTTTGTTATTTTTCAGCATTTCAACGCATTACTAGCAGACCTGGTGAGAAATCCCGACCTATCATGGCGAGACGCTAAGAAACAACTCAAGAAGGACCACAGATACAGTCTAGCCGAATTATTGACTAAGGATGATAAGGTATGCGAGGAGGAATGGGACGCCGTCGCCTCCTTCTGCGAAGCAGTGATGCTAGCGAAGGAGGTGGCGGAACGTGAGAGGGAGAGAACCTCTCGTCCCAGCCGCCGCGGGAGGCGCTCCGGCTTCCGGCCACCGTAGACGCGGGCCTGTGGACGGTGAGTGATGGGTAATCTCGCCGTCCGTCCGTCTTATGACAACAACAGGCCGTGTCGACGGCGCGTTCGTGTTCCACGCGCGCCTCAAAGAGATGTCAGCAACATGGAAGGGGCCCGCAAGGGCTGATGCCCGTCGAGGCTGCGGGTTGTTCGCAAGAGATACCGTGGCCTCGGCGCAAGGGCTAAGAAGGAACATGGGTGGTTTTTAGTCGGTAAAAGTCTGACACTCCCTTTCACTCTGCCCAGAGCGGTATTTGATGATATCCCAAACACCAAAAAATAAATTGATGATAAGGTATTTATTATCACACTATACATGATCTATGTATACAGGCAATAGCTTAACGTGCTTTCCGAGACACGGAGGAAACTCGGTAATTAACGGGCGGTCACCCATCCACAGACCAACCTAGGCAAGCGCGGCTTAACCGATCGGCCCTAGTGGCAGTTATTATTAAACCACAAGCTCCTCACTATCTAGAATTCTAGAGTGACAATATTAAACCCACACCCTTTTTTTTTATGGTGGGTGGAAAATCATCAAATAACCCCTCCCGCTCTTGGGCAGAGCGGAAGGGAGTGTCAGACTTCTACTGACTAAAAACCACCCAGGTTCCTTCTTAGCCATTCATGTCGAGGCCGCGGTATCTCTTGCGAACAACCCGCAGCCCCGACGGGACCCGCAGCCCACACCCCAGTTCCATGTAAAAACCAGTTTCTTAAATTCCAGGAACGACTATTCATGCAACACACAAGCGCACTTGCGACAAAACGCCGCGACAAACTACGCGCGCTACTCAACGACAGAGGCATATCGTGTACGGCGCATTGGAGGGAGGTGAAGGCGTTGTTAGCAGAGGAACCCACTGCGCCGGTCTACAATAGTGCTTCACAGGTGAGCGTCGCGATTTGTCGTTGCGACTAGTCGCTGCGATTTGTCGCAAGACTTTTTTTATACTTAACTGTGATCTTCAGTATGATTTCTCAGGTAGATTTGGTCGCTGCCACTTTTCTATGCGACTAGTCGCAGCGACTAATGGCCGGAATTAGTCGCAAGACATTTTTCTACGTTTCCTAGCCTAGTCTTTACTGTATTGTGTCGTGGGTAAGGTTAGTTGCTACTACTAGTCACGCTACTCAACGACAGAGGTATATCATGTACGGCGCATTGGAGAGTGAGAGCGACGCGATTTGTCGCTGCGATTTGTCGCAAGACTTTTTTTATACTTAGCTGTTATCTTCAGCATGTTTCTCAGGTAAGTTTAGTCGCTGCGACTTTTCTATGCGATTTTTCGCTGTGATTAGCCGCGAGATTTATTTATAGCGGTGATCTTCAGTATGTTTCTCAGGTACGGTTATTCACTGCGACTTTTCTATGCGATTAGTCGCTGCGACTAATCACCGGAATTAAACGCAAGACATTTTTCTACGTTTCCTAGTCTAGTCTTTACTGTATTGTGTCGTGAGTAAGGTTAGTTGCTACTATTAGTCACGCTACTCAACGACAGAGGTATATCAGGTACGGCGCATTGCAGAGTGAGAGCGACGCGATTTGTCGTTGCGACTAGTCGTTGCGATTTGTCGCAAGACTTCTTTTATACTTAGCTGTTATCTTCAGTATGTTTCTCAGGTAAGTTTAGTCGCTGCGACTTTTCTATGCGATTTTTCGCTGTGATTAGCCGCAAGATTTATTTATAGCGGTGATCTTCAGTATGTTTCTCAGGTACGGTTAGTCACTGCGACTTTTCTATGCGATTAGTCGCTGCGACTAGTCGCCGTATTTAAGCGCAAGACATTTTTTTATAGCGGTCATCTCGAAAAATATTAAGGCCTAACCTTGAATCAGAAAGAAAACAGTAATTAATTACCTCTTATTAAATGATTAAATACAATACATGCTCTACTAATTACAGATGGAACGCGAGTTCCGCGACTACCAGCGCGACAAGCAGTCGTGCGCCAAGACAGCGATGCGCCAGCTGCTGCTGGAGACGCGCAGCATCACGCACAAGAGCCTGGCCGCCACGCGCGACCACCCCGCCGCGCTGCTGCACGTGCTCGAGTCGCTCAAACACGACGCCAGGTACAGTCGCTGCGATTTGTCGCATCTTGCCACTAAATTAGTCGATGTAATTAATCGTAGGGCGTTTCGTTCAAGACAGAGAGGCCATAATTGGCTTTTTGACTAGTGTTAAAATGCACGAGAATGTAATGTTATTTCAAAGAATTAACAGAAATAATACGATGTGTGAAAAAATAAATAAAATCGATAAAAAAATGGAGTAACTACATGCTTTAGTAACTATAGTCCGGTGAAATTAGACCAGAAAATATAGGTAAGGTTAATTCTCATCCGGCTAAAAATTGGTATGATTGTTCAAAACACCATTATAAGTTTGTTATTTATTTTCTTTCTCCAAAATTAGTTTACTGATATCTTGTCTTTTTTATGTTTTATTATTATGTACTTTTTTATTATTGATTGTAGTCAATCGTAATATTAACTTACACCGTACTATTGTATCGAGTCTGGTTCTTCTAACCAAACAGACAGATGTGTTGCTGGAGAGTTTGTTCCGCCACTTCTTCTTTCCAGCAAAAACACTAGGAAGTGTCGAAGGGTGGGCGTTTTGGGGGACTGTCACTTGTAAATAAGTAAAGTAAATTTTGACGTTCGAAAAGTGCTGATTATCAGCCTAGTTTGAATAAATGACTTTTTGAATAAAGTCCTCATCGATTCGACACCTGAAAAAAAAATATTTGGGGTCAAATGTCACAAAAACGGACTTTTCGCGATTTTCAGCAAAACGGTAAGTTTTATCATAAAATTTGCTGAGACAACGTTATAGATCTGTCTTTGTCTAACACGTCATTTAAAATCAGTTAAATTCTAAGCCACTTTTTGATCGATTTTATTACTTTTTTCATACATCGTGTTATTTCTGTTAGTTCTTTGAAATAACATAACATTTTCGTGAATTTTTAACAGTAGTTCAGTTGAAAATTTTTGGCCCACTACGATTACAGAAATATAAGTCCTGTCCCTCACGGATGTTGAATACCTCTGTTCTAGACAGCTATAGATAAAAGTCGATACTTGTGTAATCGTCACATCCTCCGCCAGATACTCCGCACTGGACCACATCCCGGACGAGCGACAGCAGATCCTGACGAGCTACCTCGAGGAGTTGGACAAGAAGGGTCCCCCGCCACCCCCCACTGCCACGGAACCCTCGCGAAGAGCGAAGCAGTGACATGTATGTGATATCCGTCTACTGGATCCAAATGTGTGGTTCTTACTTCAAAAGACCATTTCAAAAAAAAACTTTTTTGCAAAAAAATGACCGACTTCAAAACACCAAAAACTGAAAAATTAACTTCAGGTGAAAAATCTGAAGTCACATTTGTTTGTTTGATTTCGTTTTTTTGCCACCAACTTCAGAAGCTGATTTTTCTTCTGAAGTTTATTTTTCTCTTTTTGGTGTTTTTAAAGTCGGTTATTTTTTTTTTTTTTTTTCATTTTTAGTTGTAATGTCTTATACAAATATTTAGAAACATACAAATATTTATAAAATGAAAAGTACTGGGCCAAACTATGTTTAATGTTTATGGGACCAAATGGCAACTATTCCGCATCAAACGGAAAAAAAATCACGTAAATCGGATTAGCGACTTCTATGAAGTCGCTTTGGTTTTCCTTGAACCTGGCGAAAGAAAATGCGGGAAAAAAGCTAATTGAATCATAGTTTCCTAATATTTAAGACAATAATACTAAATCATTTAATTATTATATTTCTTCGCAAGTATAATTATTGCAAAACGTCGTTTGATGCCCGTCATGTGCGTGGGCATTTGTTTCCACAATTCTTGGGTTTAAACATTGATATAAAAACTAAAGATACGGTCGTCCGAACATTTGCTCGACGCGTTCGCCATACAGAGAATCGGTGTAGTCTGCTCGTTACCGTAACCTTGTATAAGCGGCGTGGTATTTTCGATTTATAAAGAACATAAATAAAGCTTTTAATAAAATTTACGACCGCACCCGAAGAGAGCCGATCGTGGACTAGTTCACTGCGGCTTAGGAAAGATCATATTGGGACCACATTTGAGGCGTCATTTTAACATGCCGTCCGCCCAGTCCTTACGCAGTAATATATAAGTCAATGGGTTTAAAACAACTCGGAAAATATTCAAATTAGAAACCCCAAAAAGAATAGAATTTCCTAAAAAAATTGCTTTTAAATTATACTTAGTGTATACATATTTTTGCTCGTAACTGTACACATCTGGCCAGTGGTTCATAAATTATTCTTTGTTAATATATTTCTTCTCCATTTCAGAAGCAGTTAACCAAGACATGCAAAAAGAGAAGACCACGTTACAAGAGAAGAAGATTTCGACGCCTGCAGCAATAACAAGAGACAAACAAAAATACAACAAAATGTATATTTTGAGTTAGTCAAAATGATTCCTTAGATATTGTAATTTTTAAATGAAATGACATAAAAACTGAAGTTTTATTCTTGAGTTTTATTTTAACTAGCTTTTCCCCGCGGCTTTGCTCGCTTGGTCTGGTGCACGGGTTAATATTTATACAGCCTGTCGCGACAACGACATCTATCGCAACACATGAGAACTAAAATGACAATGACAAATCCTGCATCGCGCTATCAAAGTTATCCGCGACGTTAGCTCATATAGAAAATCCCGACTTACATAATGTCGGGCAGTTAGCCCACCAGACACAACACCCGTCTGGTCGGAGGATCCTCCCTTTTCAATGGGGGATGAGGAACTTTACACCCTGTTCCTCATACCCCCGAAAGCCTATGATACACACAAATAATGTGGCTTTCTGTTGGTAAAAGAGTATTCGAAATCGGTTCAGTATCCAGAGATTATTCCCTTTTTCTTAAGCGATGGAATATCATCAAATGACTCCTCCCACTCTGAGCGGAGCGTAGAACTAGTGGGAACGAATAGTCCCATTAGTTCTACTATAAATTGTTTGATAGGACCAGTAGAACTAGTGGGAATTTTTGTTCAGACTAGTTCTACGATTTCGTACCACCTAGAATCGGTATAACCAGAGTCGGGAAAAAAATCCCACTAGATCTATCGTAGAACTGTGCAGTAGAACTAGTGGGAATAATCCGTTTTAATTGTCGGTGTCTCTTCCACCCTCATCATCATCATCATCATCAGCCTATAATGTTCCCACTGCAGGGACTCAGGCCTCCTCTCTAGGAGAGGGATGGGCTATAATCCACCACGCGGGGCCAGTGCGGGTTGGTACCTGCCACCTATACCTAACTGACAACCACGCTAGGTTTTCATTCAAATCAAAAACAAAGTAAATTCAAAGTTTTATTTATTCAAGTATATTTAAAAAAACAACCAGAAATGTAAATTGTAATATTAAAATAACATCACGCCTGGAATCCCTCTAATAGTACACACACATTTCTCTAATTATCTCCAGTTTTAAGTAATATGGGGCGAGCCGATTGCCATCAACCGGGCTTCAAATCCAGATTCCGAAGCTGCTGAGAAATTCTTGATACTTTGCTCGACCCGGGAATCGAACCCAAGACCACATGCTTAGCAGTCGCGCTTCCGACTACTAAACCAACGAGGTACAGTCAGCATCAGAAGTAGATTAACACGTCTCAAAGTTTTAAAGCATTTTTTTAATAAAAACTTCTTATAATATATTATTCGATACTGATAAGTTATTGAAGATTAAGGAATATTTTAAAGAATAATCTTCTGAAACATTAAAAAAAATATCTCGAGTCCTGTATATCAAATAGTTAAAAATCCGAAATGTTCGGCTACTTCTGTTGCTGACCGTACCTAATTGGAATATCACTTTACTAAATAGATACCTAGGTATTTTCCCTCCATCCGATATATATTTGGTAAAACAAAGCTACTTTTAAAATAATAATAATTATTATTATCGTTAACATATACATTATACAGTATTGTTAACACTTTAAATAATAATAATCAAAAATAAACAAACATACCTACATATTAACAATATAAAACTATCTTGCCCTACGAGGCGAAATACAGAGCCTTAACTAAAACATGGCGCATGGACTTCCGGTATTTTAAAACTAGACATCTAAAGTTAAATCACAATAAATACAAATGCTAAATGGGGAGTAACTCGAGCGTCACAGAGACTTATTGAAATAAATATAAAAAAACCATCCCAATTTATTGTGTACTAGAGATACCAATTTTTTTTCTCAATATTTCACTTTAGCACTTTGTCGGCGAACTCATTTGTATATTCATGCCAAATTACAGCTTTCTAGTACTAAGAGTCTTTGAGATATAGTGCGGACGGACAGACGGACAACGACGGCCTAACTACAAGGGTTCCATATTGACTACGGAAACCTAAGGATTAGGAAACGCCCGTATCTTCGGCCAAACTACGGGTTTCGTGCGGAGAGAGTAGACCTCCAGGTCCTGGGTTCATAATAACGTGAAGAATAAGTCACTATCGACTTGACAAGTCATAGGTCCCGAATTCGATCCCATAACACACGCACCTCTGATTCTTCGAATTCATGTGCACACAGCGCATTGTATAATTATCACTTGTTTCGATGAAGGAAAACATCGTGAGGAAATCAGCATGCCTGATAGATATTTCTCGACGGCATGTAAAGTCCAATCAGATTTGACTGGGCTAGGTTAGGCTAGGCACAAACCACACGATAAAAAAATAAGTGTTTTCACAGCATAATAGTTGAATAATTGTATCAGAGGCTAGTGCTATTAACAGCTAAAATAATCTAAAAGTCTAGCCCTTCTTGAGTAAGCTTGATGCGACGCGTAGGAAGCTCCCAAATGTGAAGATTACTGTCCGCGTCACCGGCAGCAATGCGGCATACGCTAGAAATGAAACGGAGAGATTTCAGTTCAGAACACTTGATTTGTATTTTAGTAAGATGCGGAATGGAGTCTTAGAAAGTTCTTTATTCAGCTCAGAAAAAGGGAAGGGGGGCCTCTTACCAAACGTCCCATATGTAAACCATCTAAGGGCTCGTTCACGGAGACACGGGGCGTTGCGCGGCGCGTGCAGATAGGCTCGTCTCGAGCTTTTTTATTCATTTACTGAGACGCGCGTCCACCACAACGAACGCTGCATTTTTAAGTAACGAGCGAAAAATGGCTTCTCGTAAAATCGACGTTTGAAATCGTTAACATTTTCATACATCGCCATGTGTTTGAATTAAAAACTCACAACGCGCCGCGCGACGCGACGCCCTGCGTGTCCGTAAATGAGGCCTAAGCATCACTTTTTAAGTTTTGTCACTACATCTTTTAAACCACAACGTTCTCGTATGCAAATAAATAAAATAAAAGTGTCTGATTGTAATTTCGAAATAACGATAGATGGTGTGATCATGTAGATCGAAGAGGATGTGTAAAGTCGTCTAAAAAAGGGTATTTACAAGGCAGATATGAGTGGCAACACCGGGAGAGTACGCCTTAGAAAGACATACACTCATCTTATGACAGGTGTGTACCTAGTACTTGCAACTGGTGTGCGTGTATAATGAATGTGGACGAGACGAAAGGAGTATTATAATATTGGATCGTAGCAGATTCTGTGGTTTGCCCCGATGGGAAAAGGCGTGACTTTATGAATGTCATCATCATCTGCCTAGCCTTTTCCCACATGTTGGGGTCGGCTTCAAGTTTAACCGGATGCAGCTGAATACCAGTATTTTACATGGAGCGACTGCCTATCTGACCTCCACAACCCAGTTAATACTAGGTAATACGATACTCTTTAGTAAGACTGGATGTCAGAATTTCAGGTCACTGACTACCTGTAACGACTGCCATAGATTTATATATGGCAGCCGGGACCAACAGCTTAACGTGCTTTCCGAGGCACGGAGGAAACTCGGTATGTCAGGCGGTCACCCATATCTACAGACCGACCTAGGCAAGCACAGCTTTACCTAAAGATCAACCCGAGTGGCAGTTCTTATTAAGCCACGGGCTCCTCCTACTTTATGAATGTATGTTTTATTATTTGCAAATACTTACCCTCCATTACTAACGGTAATACAAGTGACGCATCCGCCGACAGCTGACAGTCCCTCCACGGGCTCAGGACGGCCAGTGTTGACGTTGAACACCTGGAGCAGCTGGCCCTCAGGATTGGCCAGGCCAAGGATGACGAGGCCTGGGTTGTTGGGGAGCCAGGCCATTGAGGATATTGATAAGTCCAGGCTGATTATCTGGAAGTATCGAATATTTATGGCATTAAGAAAGAAATATATAAAACATATTTATTTATTTAGCACATGCCACAAACATTAATGTTTTGCAATTTATTTTTTGTTGGGTGGTAAGTCATGAAATGACTCCTCCCGCTCTGGGCGGAGCGGAAGGGAGTGTCAGACTTCTACTGACTAAACCCACCCATGTTCCTTCTTTATCCCTTTGTGTTCCGTGGTATCTCTTTCGAACAACCCGCAGCCCAATGATATTTAGTCTCTTGAGTCTAACTGCTAACCATAAGAATCTCGGTTCAATTCTAAGGACTTTTTTAAGACTGCCTCCTTGGTCTGTGGACGCAAGAGCGACCGCTGGGCATGAGGTCGTGGGTTTGATTCTCAGGTCAAGCAAAGTGGTATTGGGTATATCCATAAAAAAAAATCCAATAGCAGCCACGGAGCCATGGTTTATGCTCAATTGATGACAATATGCTCACCCTCATGGGACTTAAACATAACTGGCAAAATGTGGGTGTACTATTAGGTACACCTCTGCCTAACCCTTCGGGGATTACAGGCGTGACGGTCATATAAGTATGTGGCGACAGCCACATCTATCGCAACACATGCGAACTAATTTGGCAAATCCTACATCGAGCTATAAACTTTATCCGCGACATTAGCCTATATAGGAAATCTCGACTTTCATTGTCGGGCAGTTAGCCCACCAGACACAACACCCGTCTGGTCGGAGGATCCTCCCTTTTCTATGAGGGGATGAGAAACTTTACACCCTGTTCTCATTCCCCCCCAAAAGTTAACGGAAGCATAAACAACAACATACCTTCAAAGGACTAGGCTGATTAATATCATAGACTCTCAGTTCCGAATCTATAGAAGCCGACACGAAGATCCCAGGTTTCTGGAAACTGAAGGCGACATCCAACACGTATCCAATATGCCCCTGGAATACATCATACGTAGGGTCCACCATCTTGCTGTTCACTATAGGCGCACATGACTTCGTCTTACATAAGTATATGTCTCCAGTCCGTGAACCAACCACAAAAATATCATCAGGGACTTTCTGGTCACTAGGACGCAGAGGAAACTGCTTGATGAAGTCAAAACAGGAGATATGGACTACACTCGTATTCCTGGACCCGTTGATTGAATAGCAGACCACGTTTTCAAAGATCTTTTGGTTCGCGTTAACCCGCCAGACGTTGATAGTCCCGTCGCAGCCGGCAGACATTAAAATATGGTCTGCAGCGCCTCGTCTTTTGCTTGTGTTCAATATATGCATGGTAAGGAATGTGTTTGCAAGAGCGGCATCTGCCCAGTACAAGTAGGAAATGCGTCTAGATCCATGCGAGCCTGCTGGCGAAGTCAAGAGTATAGCGTCCAGGTTCCTTAGGTTGCAGAGAACCACCTCCCCTGTTGATGTGCCATAAGCTAGAAGTGCAGCAACCGATGGGTGATACTTCAGTTTTGTGACGCAGGTTTTTTCAGCCAAATCGAGGCTTCGAACAAACGTGTCTCCTGCAGTGCGTTTGAGGGTAAAAATCCTGATCAATCCGTCATCTATACACCATTTTTTGTGCTGATTCTTGCCGAGGGTCACGGCGAAAGAATTGCCGGCGCTACTCCACGATACATCAAGGACGAAACGTGAAGCGTCGCCTCCACCTATTCCTGGTAAGTCCGACAGTTTAATTTCTTGGAACAACTTTGCGCAAACAACTTCCTCCTCGTCAGAATCTGAGGAATTGTAGAGCAGTTCTCTATCACTGTGATCGAGCTGTTCCATCATTGAGGGAACGACTCTTTTCAGGAACTCGTTAAGTCCTGGAGGAGAGTATTCCTTTAAAACGTCATCCTGGGTGTTCAGGTCTTCCGCAGTGACTAAAGAGCCTGTTTCTTTTAAGACATTAGTCTGGCATCCTACGCCAGACTCTCCAAATTCCGTTGTTTGAGCTGAAGTCTCAGTTTCTTCACTTTTCTTCAGCTTTACGGAGTCGAAACCGACAGCTTCTCCGTCAAATCCACTTAGGCCAGACATTCTGCTGTTATTTCTAAAAACAATTACGTTAAAAGCTGTTGTAGGCAAACGTCACTGTTGTTTATAAACAGTCTTTTGTTGGTCGTTGCGTTGCCATGGTGATGAGGGCGTTTCAAGTTGCCAGTTTCGTTTTTTTTTGGAAAAAGTTAGTCAACTTATTAAGTGAATAAATAAAATGAAAGTCAAGTAATTACTTAAGGTGGTTTTATGTTATAAAAGCTCCCGAAACCAACACAGATGTTAGAACCGTCAAAAATTTTAATTCTTAGCCACTCTCTTTGACGACGAAGTAAGAATACCTACTTTGTTCAAATTCTTGTCTATTTATACTTTTATACTAATATTATAAAGCTAAAGAGTTTGAACGCGCTAATCTCAGGAATTATTGGTTGGATTCAAAAAAAAAAATTGTGTCGGATAGTCCATTTAGTAGTTAGTATTAATTGGGTTGTGGAGGTCAGATAGGCAGTCGCTCCATGTAAAATACTGGTATTCAGCTGCATCCGGTTAGACTGGAAGCCGACCCCAAAATAGTTGGGAAAAGGCTAGGCACATGATGAGTCCATTTATCGAGAAAGGTTATAGATTATATAACATCACGCTACGACCAATAGGAGCGAAGCATAAATGAAAAATGTTGCAAAAATGGGATTATTCTGTAATCCACTAGGCGAAGTTGCGTGGGACAGGTAGTATTAAATAAATTGCTAACATTCAAGTAATTACCGAGAACCGAGCTGTGTGGCGTGGGATTAAACAGGCCTATATCTAGCACAGGAGTGGACCTCGTGGCTTATTAAGAACTGCCATTCGGGTCGATTTTTAGGTAAAGCTGTGCTTGCCTAGGTCAGTCTGTGGATGGGTGACCGCCTGACATACCGAGTTTCCTCCGTGCCTCGGAAAGCACGTTAAGCTGTTGGTCCCGGCTGCCAAATATAGATCTTTGGCAGTCGTTACAGGTAGTCACTGACCTGAAATTCTGATATCCAGTCTTACTAAAGAGTATCGTATTACCTAGTATTAACTGGGTTGTGAAGGTCAGATAGGCAGTCGCTCCATGTAAAATACTGGTATTCAGCTGCATCCGGTTAGACTGGAAGCCAACCCCAACGTAGTTGGGAAAAGGCTAGGCAGATGATGATATCTAGCACAGGATTGCTATAGGCATTATGATGTAGTTACTTTAACTCGACTAAAGACACCAGCAGGGCTACTGCGTATCTTTTTAAATATCGGTGGCTATCATAGTGTCCATCGATTAACTGTCAAACGGTTCCATTTTTAGTGGAGTGCCGTAAGATTTATACCTCGGAATCCAGGGCCGTTCAATGAATCTTCATGAAAACTTTTGGACTGCATTGGTAAAAGCCCAAATAAAGAAGTTAAAAAAAAAAATTTGCGCCCTCGTCTTTTTTTTTTTAATTTAACAATGTACTGAAAAATGAGAGGGACAAGGGAAGAAAAAATGTTTAGAGCTAATAAATAATATTTTCACCGTAACTTTAATGTTAATTTATTAATATTTCGCAAAAAAATAACGAGTAACAACAAAAAAAAAAATTAAAACGTATCTATCTAATACCTTTATACGAGCAATTCTTGTTATATAGTATAACCTGAATCTCGGATACGACTCCAATGATTTTCATGAAATTTAGTATGCAGGGGGTTTCGGGGGCGATAAATCGATCAAGCTAGGTTTCATTCCTAAAAAACACGATGTACCAAAACAAACAAGCAAATTTCGGTCGTCCAGGTACTATACATTAGGACGTCACTGAGGGGCGGGGGGCAACAAAGGGACAGGCTGAATCTGAGGGAGATTATTTAGGGGCTGGTTTAATACTAGTGTCTCAGCATCGCAGGCTGTCTCTAGCAAGGGTCGGACCGCGGCTGTGCGATCTGAATGACGGATATCTGTATTTTTCTTCTTTCTAAGTGTACTGGTTTCCCTACTACTTTGAGCTCCGTACCCCACAGAAGGTGCACTTAGCGATTAGTCACTTATAGTATATTAGTTACTAGCTTATGACCGCGGCTTCCCCCGCGTGGAGTTCGATAATGGCCCCGCGGGATCATACTACCGAAATAAAATTGTATCCTATGTTTTAATCCAGGTTGTAAACCATCTATAATATGCGATATTTTTCCACCAAATCCGTTCAGTACTTTTTGCGTGAACGCGTATCAAACTTTCGCTATTATAATATAAGTAAGATATCCCTCTGGCAGGAGGAAGGCCTCCTGCCAGAGGGATATCTTACTTATATATATTATCTTACTTATACACTCAAGGCATCCACAGGATTTTTTATTTAGAATGCTTTGGTGACAGCGATGCAGCGGTACTAATCCTTCACCAACAATACACCAATAATGTTAAACCGAGATTTGTTTGGTTGTTTTTGTAAAACGTGTTTTTTTTAATGAAACCTAGCTTGATCGATTTATCGCCCCCAAAACCCCCTGCATACTAAATTTCATGAAAATCGTTGAAGCCGTATCCGAGATTCAGATTATACGATATGACAAGAATTGCTCGTACTAAGGTATTAGATAGATACGTTTTAATTTTTTTTTTTTGTTGTAACTCGTTATTTTTTGCGAAATATTAATAAATGAACATTAAAGTTACGGTGAAACTATTATTTATTAGGTCTAAACATTTTTTCTTCCCTTGTCCCTCTCATTTTTAGTACATTGATAAATTAAAAAAAAAAAAAAGAAGAGCGCGCGAATTTTTTTTTTTAACTTCTTTATTTGGGCTTTTAGCAATGCAGTCCAAAAGTTTTCATGAAGATTCATTGACCGGCCCTGGATTCCGAGATTTTACAATATTTATGTCTTACGGCACTCCACTATTTGTACCAAACCATAAATATTTGACAGTTAACCTTTCGTATGCCGTACTAAGATCCACGCGAGACACAATGGCTTTTTATTTGTCTAATTACACGACATACGAAAGGTAAATCGATGGATACTATGATAGCTACTGACATTTAAAAAGATACGCAATAAGCCCTGCAGGACTACATTCGACGTCCATATCATCATCCGCAGCCCGACTTCACCCACTCCTGGGTATAGGCCTCTTTTTGCTGGTGCCAAGCTCCACGTTCTTGTGTCAGCTTTATCCAGGATATTCCCACATGACAACAATATCGTCTGCCCATCTCGCCGTCGGACGGCCAACACTTCTCTCCTTTCATTCCTTGGAAGCCACTCGGCCACAGCTTTACTCCACCTGCCATCACCACGCCTTGCTAAGTTTCGATGCTCGGGCAAAAGTTATGCGTTTCCATGTGATTCGCTGTAGCAGTCTGAAGTGGATATGTATGCCTGTTTGATCAAATAACCCCTCTCGCTCTTGGGCAGAGCGAAAGGGAGTGTCAGACTTCTACTGACTAAAAACCACCCATGTTCCTTCTTAGCCCTTTATGTCCAGGCCGCGGTATCTCTTGCGAACAACCCGCAGCCCCGACGGGCGTCGGCCCTTGCGGGCCCTTTCCATGTTGCTGACATCTCTTTGAGGCGCGCGTAGAACTCGAATGCGCCGTCGACACGGCCTGTCGTCGTCATACGACGGACGAACGGCGAGCTAGCCCATCACTCACCGTCCACAGTCCCGCGCCATCACCACGCCTTGCTAAGTTTCGATGCTCTTGCAAAAGTAAATGTGTTTCCATGTGATTCGCTGTAGCAGTCTGAAGTTGAAATGTATGCCCGCTTATTATCAACAGGTTCGCTCCCTTTTGTATAGGCCTTTTTAACAGTACCTACTGGTGAAATGTCCTAATGAACTTTTGGAACGATATAACATCACGCCTGTAACCCTCGAAGGGATAAATAGATGTGTATCTAATAGTACACCCATATTTCGCCAGTTATATTAAAGTCCTATGTAATCGTGGGCATGTCTTTTGCCATCATCCGGGCACAAATTCAGCCTCCGTGGCAGCTCCTGAAGAATTCCTGATATAAAACCCAATTAGACTTTGCCCGACCTGGGATTTGAACCCAGGACTTCACTTGTGTGTAGCTTGATATGCTGGCGTGTGTACTTATAGAGCTTTTCTTAATTAGTCAACTAAGATTAATAAAACCAAAAGTAGATAAAATAAAATATTTATTAATTAAAATTAATAGGGAGTAATACATTATAGGAAAATAATTATAGATGTCGGCTGCACGGTAGTGAAACCTGCCAAGTCCTAAAAATAAAATTATATAAAACGGATTTAAATTAATTGTAATACTCATAAAAAAGGATTTGAACTTAATCTAGATTGCAATTCGAAATATTAATACGAAAATAAAAATAAATGCTTATTACAAAGGTAAAATAAATTCTTGTATTAGTAAAATTATAGCTAGTAAAAGGTCGACCAGTTTTTGATAAAAACTGTTACTTTTATTTTTAATTTTTCAGTCACTAACAGACAAAGAATTCGGAGTCTGAAGTAGAGCAAGAGTGCAAGAGAACCAAGGTTACCGACGTAACACAAAACATAGAGGATTGGCAGAAGAAAGGGGGGAGGCCTATACTCAACAGTGGGTGATTCGAGGCTAAAATGATATTCACAAATTATTGCAACATTTTGCCATTTCGTTCATGTGACAGTTATGAAATATGCAAAATGGATAACCAGATGCATTCTTATCATATTGCTTAATTTTTTTGTTAATGTTTAAAAATTAAATGCCAAGATGATTGCATAATTTAAAATTTAAAAGTCTTATTACAATTTTTATGTGCGATAAAATCTACTATGAAGTTAATTTTACGATGTTGTTCACATAAAATTGTCGTTGAGTGGTTTATGAGCACTTATTTTCTATTTCGATAACCGACAATCATGTGTTAAGTTGGTTACAATAGGATTTCTGTTTTGGACAAAAAACTAAGGAAAGCAACCTCTGATTCCTCTGAGGTTTTGCCCAACATAGATATTTCTGTAGTTCTACATAAATTAACTCACTAATGGGTTTTACATTCTACAAGATTTTAAATTAACCCGAAATTAGGGTCTTTTTTTACCTTATCTGTGTGGCGAAAAGTTTCCAGGAGTTTCTGTGACACATGTAGCTTTAAAAAGAGACAGCCGCAACACAGCGGTATGAGCGACAGAGACAAAGCTCTAATAAAACGAACTTTTTCTAAGTTAATGCCACATAACATCACGCCTGTAATCCCCGAAGGGTTAGGCAGAGGTTTACCTAATAGTGCATCCACATTACGCCAGTTATGTTTTACTTCCATGTAAAAGGGGGCGAGCCTATTGCCACCAACCGGGCACAAACCCAGACTCCGTGGCTGCTACTGAGAAATTCCTGATAGAAAAACTGGATAATAGTTTGCCCGATATAGAATCGAACCCAAGTCCTCCTACTCAGAGCATACATACAGTAATTATAAAAAACCGGTCAAGGATTATAAACTTAAACACTGTAAGAATGTTAGTACTTTTGTTAATCTAAAGTTTAAAACACAACTAGGGAATAAATATGAGAATTTGGTGCCTCCATTTGCAAATTGTTGTATTTTAAGATGGTTTCAATTTTAACGGTTACCAAAATATTGACTTTACCAAGTAAAATGACCATTAATAAATGAAGTGCTTATTTTATTCGGATCGTCGCTTTCGATTCGGCAGGAAAAAAGCCAGCCCAAGGCAATTACTACCCATGTGCAGCTTTTATTTAGCTAGTACCGATCGGTAAACTCCGTTCGGCATTCTACCATTGCCGAATCATGTTCAAGTCAATAAATTCGAGTCGTTTTTTCCCCCATTAAAATATCTACACATTCAATTTTACCTAAAACAAGTGTTTTCTTAAAATAAGGAAAATTTCTGATAATTAATGTAAAGTCTTGGTAGCACAATATTTATGGTAATCGTTAAAATAGGAGCCATTTAATATTTCGAAATAGCCTTATTCACAAACTTTTGTATCCTGGGTTAATTTCTAGCCTAATTATAGCCTCAGATAGACTACTTAAAATGGCAGTAAGTTTTACATCACAGCATACGAAATATACGAATACAATAATTGTTTATAAGTAAAAAAAGACAACTATATACTAGAATCATTATTAATCTTACTTGAATACATAGCGTCACTGTAGAATGATAACCTCGAATGTCCAGAATCCAAACTTTACAGGAAACAAAAAAAATGTTTCATTTCCTCAATGTTTTTGTAGTATACATATTTTTTTTTTTTGGCATTAGTAGTCATTTATTGGTTTCACGGTTTCACCGTGTTATAAAATATGTGGCTTTCATTCGATTTTCACAAAAAAAGAAGAGAGAAGTTCGTTTTTGACATACGTGGTTTTCATTCTACAGCAACGATAGGCCTTTTCAACTATATTTTTTGGGTGAAAATTAATACATTTTCTAGGTTCTGTAAAAAAGGTTGCTGTACACTTACAAGGTCCCACACTGAGGCTCACGATATTCAATACGACCGCAACAAATACGAATTCACACAATTATCATCACAAGAATCATCAATTTGTATCGATGATTCTTATGAACTCGTGACATTTGAGACCAATTGTTACGAAGAGAGTTTCTTGTGAACACATATGCGTTACTGTCGTGGATCATATTTTGATCAACATACAACCTGCAATTCGCCTGACAAGTTCCATTATGTGGTTTTTGTAAAGTTTTGGAACAACAACGAAAAAGTGTTATTTAATTGACAAACAGAAACATTGCAAAATTATTCATGTATATGGAATTAGTTCAACTTATTTCTAATATAATTTTCTTCTTATTTGGTCAAAACATCTAAAATGAAATGGAGACTATGTTTAGTGAGGTGTTCAAAAAATATTAAAATGCACATAATTATGGAATTTGGCAGGCGTTGCGACGAATTGCAAAAGCGTAAGACAATCAGTAATTTGGTATGCTAACTGTCGAACTAATAGTCCTAGCATAGCTTGTACCAAGCGTCGTGATTGGTTGAAAACAAATCAATGCCATTTTACATAAGGTCCAGTTAAAATAGATGGACAAATTTTAACACAGCGTTCAGTATGTCTAACCAAAGATATCGACGTAAATAAAACACTGATTAAAGTGATTTCATTTTATAACTAAAATGTTGGGAAACCAACATTTTTAGTGTATTTTCGTTAGCTCATTTTTTTATAAGTATCTAATGCATTTTCTTATTTTATTTTTCTATTGTCCTTTTTCTTGTGGTCTGAATTATTTCTAAGAGTCCACCTATTGTAATGGGGCCTTATATTCTACTTCGCTACGCTTCACCTCATTGGCCAATGGAATTCTGCGGGATACACATATCAAATCATCTCCGTAACAAAATAGCTATTATAAGCACTTTAACGTATGTAATATAGTTAAATAAGTCTACAATACAGCACCTAATCGGTATTATTAACGCTCAAAAATAATAATGTAGGAACAAATTTTAATTAGATAAGTATCCGCGATAACGAACAATAGGATTTTATCAATAGTAGAGCGAAAACCATACTGATTGGCGCTGTAATGTGAAATTGCAATTTTACCGTAAAACAAAATGTATTTCGTAGCGTCCATCACTTCCTGGAGGGAACAATCAACACGACACAATATTAAGTGGCCCATTGTTTGAGGAACAACATGACATTTACACTCCAAAGAATTGATGTAGTATTTTTAGGTAGAAAATGGATAGTTACATAGCTGTTTACATTCCAATAATCGTTCTTACACAAATATTTCACAGGATGCCATTCAAATTAGAGAACTTGCTTAAAAACACGAGTGCTGCCAAGAATTTTGTTTTAATGAAAATAAAAACTTTTATACTCTTATATGCCTAATGTTATGTACTTTGCTTATTATAACATCTTACTCTTATGTTTATGGTAGGTAATAAGAACGATAATGCATTTTTAGAGTAACCATGTGCAATCACGACCACCAATATGTATACTGAAGTGGTTTCCGTCTACTATACTGACTAACGTGTTACGTTTTCACGAATATGGTAGTTTGGAAGCCATAGTTTAACGAAATAAGTCTCATCTCGAAGTCGAAACCGTGTATTTCACGATTAAATCACTGATGAATATTAGTGCCCGTGATTTTGTAGTACCTGGGCATAAATATGATATATCCAGCTTCAACACCTTAGCACCACCGTGAGCAATCAGCAAACCGAAAGGTCCTAAAACCAAAAAATTCAAGAACATTGTTTTTGCAACTCAAAATCCCATATTCACGGCCAGATATTTTCTGTGCCTTTCTTTAGATTCATAAACTGATATTTTTCGCTAAAAATAAATATAGTAAGTATCGCAAGAAGCTCTCGGCAGCACTAATAATACTAGACACCTTAACTATTGCCAAAATCTAGGCACTGTTGGATTCCCAGCCCAGGGTCGAAAATTGCGATTCAAAGACTACAATACTGAAAGCAATGAGAAAATATTTAGGCATTACTTTAGATGCCGCTCATTCTTAGTACAAAAACGAGTATAAATAATTTATAATATTATCTAACTTAACATTAAATATAATTAATAAATTCCGTAGTATAGATCTTGGCTCGCCTCTACCGTGCTTCCAGATTTTCTTCTAAACTTCAATTCAGTACCTGGAAAAATAAGAGAAAATGTTATTAGAATAATATTATAATAAACTGTCTCGTTGGTCTTGTGGTCGCAAGCGCGACTGCTGAGCATGAGGTTCTGGGTTCGATTCCCGGGTCGGGCAAAGTGTTCTTATGGTTTTTCATCGGGAATATCTCAGTAGCAGTCACGGAGTCTGGATTTGTGACCAATTGATAGCAATAGGCTCGTCCCCTATTACATGGGACTTAAACATAACCGTCGAAATGTGAGAGTACTAGGGTCCACCTCTGCCTAACCCTTCGAGAATTAAAGATGTGATATTATGAAACGGATACCGAATATTAAGCAAGCTTCGAGGACGGAAGGCCGGATATTCGGCCCTTTGTCGCGTTACATGTTGTGTGATGAGTTTCATTTGAGCAAGTCAAACGGAAGTGGCTTTTTACCATCAAATGCTGAAACTTCAGTAATTATTCACCATTATTTTAAACTTGTTAATTTTGGTGTCTGATGATATGACAAATAATAGAGAAATATGGAAGAAGACATGCTGAGCCGACCCCAAGTGAATTAGAATAAGGGCAAGAAAATTATGATGATTTTTGAATCCCAATAATTATCAATAACTAGCTTTACCCGGCGTGCGTTGCAATGCCCTTTTTTTTCCTACCTGCCTACTTACCTACCTACTACCGACCTACCTACCTACTACCGACCTACCTATGTACTACCGACCTACCTACCTACTACCGACCTACCTATGTACTACCGACCTACCTACCTTGATATCTTTGTAAGGACGACAAATGTTCATAGCGCGCCCACTCTAGGGTTAAACGATATTTGCAGCGCTCAATCTATCAATTGTGTCTACTGTGTTGACAACTGTCAGTTATGTCAAACGCCATAAGGTTACAAAAGAAGAGAAAAGACTAAAAAAAGGTTACAATATTGACAAAAGTTATATGGTGGTTCAGTTTTCTTTAATTTTCTAATGTTCTGCTCAACTTTCTTTATTTATGGTTTCATTAGAACCTTCTGCTGACAATTACAAACACAACAAAAAAAGAATTAGCGAAATCGGTTCAGCCGTTCACGCGTGATGCGATGACCAAGGAAATAGCGATTCATTTTTATATTATAGAAGATAGATAGATATAGATATATAGGGTGTAAAAGTACCCTTAACGCAAACGAAGGGCACTTGTTCTCCCCACCACTGCGATCATTTTTTTGTTCTAGACCATACCTGGGAACCTCCTAGTTACGGAGATATTGGGGGTCAAAGTTCCAAATTTTTTACAGCTGTTTTTGTAAATACTAGTTTTTCAGGATTTAACTTTACTTAAATTACCTCCATGACCCGTTTACTATTCAAAGCATCCACTAGCACAATGTTTTAGGACTGCTACTTTGAGTTTTACCGTAAAATGTGATTTTTGACCCCAAAAAAAAAAGTCATTTCCCATCAAAAATTTTTGCGTAGGGGTACTTAGATTGATGTACAGAATGCTTGGTTGACGGGTGTGTGATGGGTTGATTTACACCCTGTATAGATAGATTATATAGATAACATTTTTGGTTAGTAATTATAATCAGTATTCAAATTGTGCATTTTGCATTTTAAATACGTGGTGTATAAGCTATTGGCATGATTTATCTCGTGTTAATACCATTAAATAAGAAATCAATAATATTGATTTATATCATATTCGGTATCTAGGCGGATAGTACAAAATTTATAACGGGTAGTTGCCGGATATCCGTATCATATCTAATTTTTTACCTAAAAAAATATTTAATCAAACTCCACCCATACAATTCTGCGTGTGACGTATCTACAGTATCTTTTCGACATTATCTGAACCTGAGATTACTCAGGTAGTTCCCCAAATATAGGCCGAATAAATCCGTAATACGGCAATAAATAATAGATAGTAGACGTACAGACGCCAGTACATTAAAATATCCGAAATATTCATTTTTTGTTTTTTTTTTTAATTTTTATTGTATGTTTTTTTAATTCGTAGGTAATGTTATTGAATTTTCTATTTGATGATTTTTTTATATTTGTATTATTTACCATAATTAATTAATTGTGATATTTTTACTGTGTCTATTAATTTAATGTGTTCGTTTTTACAATTTTAATGAACATGTTTTTATGATATTGTTATTTATTGATATACTTTTAGATGTAAGATTTCAAACACAATGTAAATTGTTCCTGAATAAATTGAAACTGTCAAAAGATACCCGGGAACCTCCTAGTTACGGAGATATTGGGGGTCAAAGTTCCAAATTTTTCACAGCTGTTTTTGTAAATACTAGTTTTTCAGGTTATAAGTTTACTTAAATTACCTCCATGACCCGTTTACTATTCAAAGCATCCACTAGCACAATGTTTTAAGACTGCTACTTTGAGTTTTACCGTAAAATGTGATTTTTCACCCAAAAAAAAAGTCATTTCCCAGCAAAATTTTTTGCGTAGGGGTACTTAGATTGATGTACAGAATGCTTGGTTGACGGCTGTGTGATGGGTTGATTTACACCCTGTATAGTCCGAATAAATCCGTAATACGGGTAATACCTCAATATTTCAATAATAAATAGTAGACGTACACACGCGAGTACATTTAGATATCCGAAACTGTCAAAAGACAATGTCCGAAACTGTCCAAAGACAATTTAAAAAAATATATATATTCATGAATACTGCCTCGCTCTGCCTCGTTGGCCTAGTGGTCGCAAGCGCGACTGCTGAGCATGAGGTCCTGGGTTCGATTCCCGGGTCGGGCAAAGTGTTATTGGCTTTATTCATAAGGAATTTATCAGTAACAGCTACGGAGTCTGGATTTGTGCCCGGTTGATGGCAATAGGCTCGCCCCCTATTACATGGGACTTAACTGGCGAAATGTACTATTAGGTATACCTCTGCCTAACCCTTCGGGGATTACAGGCGTGATGTTATGTTATGTTATATATTCATGAATATATAGAATCCCGTTTTCATTGTCTACACTTATCATATTAACTGTTACAAAAGATCCTTTTGTAAACAAAATCCCAGTTTCGGAGTAATTTTATAAAATCGAAAAAG
The DNA here is from genome assembly GCA_949774965.1 of Diarsia brunnea. NCBI lineage: Eukaryota > Metazoa > Arthropoda > Insecta > Lepidoptera > Noctuidae > Diarsia > Diarsia brunnea. The sequence goes on along the minus strand of OX459025.1, from coordinate 724,189 downwards.
GTTTTTTTTTTGGCGGGTGGAAAATCATCAAATAACCCCTACCGCTCTGGGCAGAGCGAAAGGGAGTGTCAGACTTCTACTGACTAAAAACCACCCATGTTCCTTCTTAGCCCTTGCGCCGAGGCCGAGGTATCTCTTGCGAACAACCCGCCGACGCGCGGGCCCCTTCCACGTTGCTGACATCTCTTTGAGGCGCGCGTGGAACACGAACGCGCCGTCGACACGGCCTGTCGTCGTCATAAGACGGACGGACGGCGAGCTAGTCCATCACGCACCGTCCCGCGTCTACGGTGGCCGGAAGCCATCACGTGGCCCCCGACGCCCGGAGCGTCTCCCGCGGCGGTAGTTGATACCCCTTGTTAATATAAGTTGTCAAACTTTCGCACCACTGACTACCTGTAACGACTGTCAAAGATCTATAAATGTCACCCATCCACAGACCAGCCTAGGCAAGCGCGGCTTAACCTGAAGATTGATTGGAACGACTGTGACTATCTAGCTCCTATTTTTATTGAGTTCATAACTAAATAATCTATTTTACGCAAATCTCTTATCGTTATAACAGGATATTACTATACAAGTTACGATAAAATATTATACATATAGAATTATTTGTTAAACCTGCCTGTTACCCGCGACCTTCGTCCGCCTGAAATTATTATAAAAAAACATTACTTCCCTATTAAATTTCAAAAGCTTTAACTTTTATGCACAGAACCCTAGAGATTTTACTAAAATAAAAGTGACTATCTGCAGGTTAAAGTCGAGTCCAAATCGGTCTAGCCGTTTCGGAGATTAGTCGGATCAAACGGAACAGATAAGCAGCAAACATTTATAAAAATGTTTATTTTTTGTTTTAAGTACCGTTTTTTGTAACTATTACATGGGACTTAAATGCAGGGTGTAAATCAACCCATCACACAGCCGTCAACCAAGCATTCTGTACATCAAACTAAGTACCCCTACGCAAATTTTTTTGCTGAGAAACGACTTTTTTTTTGGGTCAAAAATCACATTTTACGGTAAAACTCAGATGTAGCACTGTTAAAACATTGTGCTAGTGGATGCTTTGAACAGTAAACGGGTCATGGAGGTAATTTAAGTAAAGTTATAACCTGAAAAAATTGTATTTACAAAAACTGCTGTGAAAAATTTGAAACTTTGACCCTCAATATCTCCGTAACTAGGAGGTTCCCAGGTATGGTCTAGAACAAAAAAATGATCGCAGTGGTGGGGAGAACCTTCGTTTGCGTTAAGGGTACTTTTACACCCCATATAAATGAAGAATTGTGGGTGTAATAAATATTTAGATACCAACACCTCTGCCTAATACTTCGGGGATTACGTTAGATGTTATGAAATATTTCGACGGCCTCAACTAGCATGCACTTTGTGCAATGTATTACGTCACCGCTGCTCTCAAAACGGTGAAGGAAAACATCGTGAGGAAACCGGCATGTCTTAGAGCCTAAAATTGGAGGACATGTGACAGCTACCAACCCGCACTGGGCCCGCGTTGTGGAGTTAAAGCCTGCTCCTTCCTTCACAGACGAAGCCTCTGTCCCAGCAGTGGGGATTGTGAGGAACACTCCATTTATGCGAGATAAACATGGTATCGTTTTATCCAGTATTAACTTTGTTGTGGAGGTCAGATAGGCAGTCGCTCCATGTAAAATACTGGTATTCAGCTGCATCCGGTTAGACTGGAAGCCGACCCCAAATAGTTGAGAGAATGCAGATGATGATGAGCGTTTTAGCTATTTTATGCCATCGAACCCGCGATACTCAGTGCAGCAGCCAATTACTCAACCACTACGCCAAACGTACCGTCAAACAATTATAAAGATTTGTTTATTTCTGGGATATTACTTACGTAAGGCGATTTTCTCACCTCAATTTGTTCATGCACTAAACATAAGGGTCGCTACACACTAGTTCGGGTCGGCCAATTCAATTTAGTAGTATTTGTCATGAGCTCGTGGCTAAATAATCACAGACACACAGTTACACAAACCATAACTTACATACTTATTTTCCTCCGTCCCTCAAAAAGCAAGTTAGTCGTTTGTGTCATTTTTAACAGTAATCAGCCATACACAGACCGACTTCGGCCAATGCTGCTAAACTTTGCGTGTATCTACCTTCTGGCTGTGTCAGGGCTCCACAACATGGTTATTTTGGCCCACACCTCGTGGGGCATGCGGCAGATATGGCCAACCCAGTCCCACTTCAACATAGTGGCTGTTTGACTAATGTCAGTCGTTTGTTTTGGAACGCAGTTTGGTGTTGCGTATATGGTCCTCTACACATATTAATTTTGAACTGTTTCTTTTTTTTGTAACGCCAATAAACACAACTTTCTTTCTTTCATATTTTCTGCATGGTTTTACCGAACAATGCCGACCCGAGCCTGTGTGCAACAACCCTACAGCTCAACCGTTATGCAAATAAACATTCACACGGATGTTGTAATTGTTACAAGAACTATTTAACCTACTTTAGCCAGACGAGCGCGGAAATGCAAACATGTAAACACAGAAACCGCGATCGATAGCAAAGAGCGATGATGAGTGAATTCACTGGTAATTTTACAACAAAAACAAACTAGAAAAACACCATGCTATGTGTTTATGAAGCTTTTGCTCGCAATCACCATCAGCATTACACTGTACTTATCCCAATAGGGTAGTTAACTAAAACAATCTAATTAGTCCGTCAGATAGATTTCCAAAAATTATTGGACACGTATTTTTTCTTTTTTCACGTAAACAAACAATGAAGACGATATAGTGCTTTGAAAACTCGTGTGACGTCATATTCTAAGACATTAGTATGACATTTTTTACCGGTGACTGACGTCACGACCCCCCACTCAAATCTTTGACGCGTTTTATCTTCGTAAATTTTTATTGATTTGATAAAACAAAAATACGTATCCAATATTTTTCGATAATCTAACAGACGGACTAATTAGAATCATATTTTCTTTACTCAGTAAACATCCCTATTCATTTGGGGTCGGCGCAGCATGTCTTCTTCTTCCATTGGAAGCCGACCCCAACTTACTTGGAAAAAGCTAGACTGATGATGACTCCCTGTCTGCGTCGGTTTTCCCGAGTTCATATAACCCCAATATATTTAAGTCGCGAGTAAATATGCTTCTTCTGGGTTAGCTCGTTCCATTGTCGACCTCATCTCTGCCCTCAGGGCAAGATTGAGGTCAAGAGCTTGGTTTGCAATGGGCTTCCATTACAAATAAATAAAAAAAGCACCCGGTAGTCAAACTACAAAACCACAGTGACTGTTATGGATGAGGTTCTGGGTTCAATTCTAAAGTCGGTAAAAGTATTATTGAGTATTTTCAACAGGAACTTGATGGGAAAAGAAATGAAATGGGGAAATTCGCCGAAGAACCAGGTTCACCGACATAGCTCTCAGAATATGCAAGTTGAAGTGGCAATGGGCAGGCCACATCGCTCGAAGAACCAACAACCGATGGGGAAGAAAGGTTCTCGAGTGGCGACCACGAACCGCAAGACGCAGCGTTGGTAGGCCTCCCACCAGGTGAACCAACGACATCGTGAGAGTCGCGGGTAACTGGTGGATGCAAACGGCAGGTTGCCGTTCGTCCCGTCGGGGCTGCGGGTTGTTCGCAAGAGATACCGCGGCCTCGGCGCAAGGGTTAAGAAGGAACATGGGTGGTTTTTAGTCAGTAGAAGTCTGACACTCCCTTTCGCTCTTCCGAGAGCGGGAGGGGTTATTTGATTATAGACCCCCTTCTGGGGACTTTACTCGTTTCGAAACTGTAATGGAGGATTCACTTAATAAATTAAAATCAAGTAATAAATCTATAATTTTATGTAGAGATTTTAATGTTAATATTTTAGATGTTACTCCATTAAGTATCAGGTTTCTCAATCTGTTTAGATCGTTTAATTTAGTTAATCTGTTTTTTGAACCAACAAGGATCACGGCTTCTTCATCAACTTGCCTTGATAATATGTTCAGTGATTGTGTTGCCGAGGACAAATTAGTGTTAAGTGACTTATCGTCTGATCACTGTGGCTTAAAAGCTAGCTTCCCTATGCCATTAAAAAAAAAGCCGCGCACAATAGAATGCAGGCCTCATACAGCTAGTCGTTGCAATAAATTTAAAAATAATGTAGCACTTAAAGTAACACCGTCAATAGTAGAACACGAAACTCCTAATGAAATTTATAAAGCCCTTTTTGATGTTGTTCAAAATGAATACCTATCTATTTTTAAGTCGAAAACTGTTAACATTAAGGGACCTTCTGTGGGCTTCAACCAATGGGCCACACCAGGTATTTACAAAAGTCGAACCCGATTATACGAGTTGTATGGTCTTAAACAATACCGGTTTGATACAACTTTTCTAGACTATGTTAAAAATTATTCTAAATTATTTAAAAAGATTTGTATTATTGCAAAATCTAAATTCTTAAGCGAGACCATTAAAAATTCTAATAATAAAGTTAAAGCCACTTGGAAAATCATTAACAATGAAACGGGTAAATCAGTTAAACAAGATAATCACCTTGAGATCATGGTGGGTAACAAATTACTTAATAAAGCAGCCGACGTAGCCGAGGCTTTTAATGAGTATTTTGCCAGCATACCTATAGCGACGACTCGTTCCCTAAGTTCGTCGCCGTCTAAAGCCGAAGATCTTTTGCATAGCAGCGTGTCTAAATAAATAAAATAAAAAAGCCTTTTATTTCATGCATTAAAAAAAGAACAGTTATACAAAAAAAAGTAATAATTTAACAGTGTTAACATTTACACATTATAATTATTTGATTTACAAACATAGATTTGTTACATACATTTAATGATTATTTTATTTTTATTTATGGTTGTTCACAATAAAAATACAACTTAAATTGAATTTTAATTAAAATTAAAAATTATTGATTGGAATAAAATATAATCAAATCAAAAATTCAAATTAAAAAATAAATTGACAATAAATAATAGGTGCACATGTAATGTATAAATTAAGATTAAATTAAATGTCGATATTAATAATAACTAAATAGATTTAAGTTTTAAATAATATGCATGCATGAACCCCTCAAGTGATGAGGGTGAAGGCCTCCTCCGTGTCTAAATGTGGTAACGTATTTAGTTTCGAACATGTAACACCTATTGATGTGGTTAACGTTTTTAATTCACTTAAGTCTAAAAACACAGGTGATTTTTGGGACATTTCTATTAAACTATTAAGTAACATAATCGACATTGTAGCCCCCTGTCTTGCTGTCACTTTCAATAAATGCGTTGATTTGGGGACTTTCCCTGATCTTATGAAAAGCAGTAAAGTCATCCCTCTATTTAAATCTGGCAGCAAACATGATATTGGTAACTTTAGACCAATTTCTATATTACCCGCATTTAGCAAATTTTTTGAAAAATTAGTTCTCAAAAAGTTGTTAGTACATTTTAATTTAAATAATCTCCTTCACAATGATCAATATGGCTTTACAAAGGGTCGTTCGACTACGGATGCAGGTGTTGCTTTGCTAAAACACATATTTAACGCATGGGAGAACGCACAAAATGCAGTCGGTGTTTTCTGCGACCTCTCTAAAGCTTTTGATTGCGTACATCACGACACGCTTTTACGGAAACTGCGTCATTACGGTGTTCAAAATGAGGCCCTAAATGTGATAGATTCGTATTTACAAAATAGATTCCAATGTGTAGACGTAAATGGCGCCAAATCTTCCGGACTACCGGTTCGGCTTGGTGTACCTCAAGGTTCAATACTGGGTCCGTTTTTATTCTTGGTTTATATTAATGACCTACCATATTATTTAAAAGGTTTTTGTGACGTTGTGCTATTTGCAGATGATACCTCTCTTATCTTTAAAGTAGATAGGAATAGACACGATTTTGACGACGTAAACAGCACGCTGTCAATGGTCACGGATTGGTTCACAACAAATAACCTTGTTCTTAACGCTAAGAAAACTAAAATAATTAAGTTCGCTTTACCCAATGTTAGAAATCTAGGTCCCAATATTATCCTCGCCAATCAAGAGCTGGAAACTGCCGACTCTGCTGTATTTCTGGGCATAACAGTAGATTCAAAATTACAATGGGGTTTACACATATCAAGCCTAGCGGGAAGGCTAAGTTCGGCCGCATACGCCGTCAGAAAAGTAAGACAATTCACTGACGTTGATACAGCACGGTTAGTCTACTTTAGTTATTTTCACAGCGTTATGTCCTACGGTATTCTGCTGTGGGGCAAAGCTGCTGATATTCAAAATATATTTGTTCTGCAGAAGCGAGCGGTTCGTGCAATTTATCAGCTGGGTGCCCGAGTTTCTCTTAGAGATATTTTTAAAGAGATTGGTATTCTCACGGTTGCTTCTCAGTTCATCTTTGCCAACATTTTATATATTAGACAAAATATTCACCTGTACACTAAAAACAGTGATATTCACAATTTTAACACTAGAAATAAGCATAAACTACGCGCTCCTTTTCACCGGCTTCACAAAGTTCATAATTCATTCGTAGGGCTCGGTATAACATTTTATAACAAATTGCCATCTTCTTTTCTAGACTTGCCATTTAATGCATTTAAAGCCAAAGTAAAATCTAATCTTTGTTTAAAAGCTTACTATTCCATTAACGACTACTTAAATGATAGGAATAGTTGGTCGCTGAGTTGAACACAAGACAATGTTTGTTTGTTTGTTATTTATGTTCTTTCTCCAAAATTAGTTTACTGACATGTTATGTCTTTTTTATGTTTTTATTATTATATACATTTTTATTTTTGACTTGTGTCTGTAATCAATCGTAATATTAAGTTACACCTTTCTATTGTATCGAGTCTGGTTCTTCTAACCAAACAGACAGATGTGTTGCTGGGGAGTTTGTTCCGCCACTTCTTCTTTCCAGCAAAAAACACTAGGAAGTGTCGAAGGGTGGGCGTTTTCGGGGACTGTCACTTGTAAATGAGTAAAGTAAAGTAAATTTTGACGTTCGAAAAGTGCTGATTATCAGCCTAGTTTGAATAAATGACTTTTGATTTTGATGATTTTCCACCCGCCCAAAAAAAAAAGGTTGCCATTCGTTATGGCGTTCTATGGGGGAGGCCTTTGTCCAGCAGTGGACGTCTTACGGCTGATAATGAAGCTCGCGCCCCTATAATAGGAGGCACTATTACATGGGACTAGCACATAACTGGCGAAATGTGAGAATACTTCCGTACACCTCTGCCTAACCCTTCGGGGATTACAGGCGTGATGTTATGTTTTGTCTAAAAGTACACCGACATTATGCTTTCAAATATGAAGAGGAAACACATAGTTCGCCAAATAATGCCCCTTGACCGACATATTTATTTGTCTACACATCAATGTATGCGCAGAGGGAAATAATAGATTTATGAGGACTTAATTGATCACGAATTAGCCTTGCATGATTGGCAAGGCTAAACGCGATTTAAATTATAAACTGACTGTGTTTTTAACCGACTTTCCAAAAGGAGGAGGTTCTCAATTCGATCGGTATATATTTTTTTTTGTGTGAGTGGCGAGGCGGTGCGTCAAAGAAAACCCCTATTTATTAAGTTTTAAATACGTCATTTTGACAATAGGATATGAATATACGTTAGAGCCGTGAACAATGAGTCCGGATAATCGGATATCCGAATAATCGAGGTTCGGATAATCGGGATTCTAAGTAATTATTTTTATGAGATCTAGACAAGAGTTTGCACGAAGTAAGAACTGTCAATTCTAACTTTCACAGTTCTAAGTTTAGGCATTTACTCATTGACTTATATATGGACTGGGCGGACGGCATGTTAAAATGACGCCAGAAACGTGGTCCCAATAAGGTCTTTCCTAAGCCGAAGTGAACTAGTCAACGATCGGCTCTCTTCGGGTGCGGTCGTAAATTTTATTAAAAGCTTTATTTATGTTCTATAAACCTCGAAATTGCCACGCCGCTTATACAAGGTTACGTTAACGAGCAGACTACACCAATTCTCTTTATGGCGAACGCGTCGAGCAAATGTTCGGACGACCGCATCTTTAGTTTTTATATCAATGCATTTACTAAACTACAGAATGTAAATAAGTAGAATTAAATACTTTTTACTTTATTCGCCAAAAAACTGCAAATGACACCCGGGAGCAACGCTTTAAGGCTTGTATTCACGCCAATGACCTTGTGCATACAAACTACCCCTCTCGGTCGTAGATACGGACTTTAAACGGACGCATTTTTCATTTATTATAATTAAAATAATACATGTTTTTAAAAAGTAACAAAACCAAATTATTTTCCTTTGTATTTCAAAGCAGTAGATATTTTTTTTATATTATTTTGTTAAAAAATGAAGGAGTAAAATGGTTCCATTCAACGATTTGGAGGTGATTTTGTGGATTTTTTTTCTTATTATGTGATACCGATACAAAAATTATGGCTAAACCAAATTACGTGTCATATCATGTAGATTACTAACAATTTTTCTCAGATGTAATTTCTCTGTAAGTGCCGGTGAAAAACTGCTTCATCTGCATGCTGTTTTTAAGCTTTTTCGAGAGAGGAGCCTTAAATTAATTTTTGGTGCAGGGGGAGCAGCCTCCTCAAAAAAAGAACGGTTACACATCCACGGAACGACCTCGGCCAGCGTTGCTTTACCTTGAAACGGCCTCGGCGGCTGTTGTCTCTAAAACACGAGTCCATAAACGATGCGCTGTTTGCAAATATTCCTTGTCTAACACAATGTGTATGGGACCTCATACAAGTCATACAAATCGGCTTATGTTTCGCGTCGGGTCATTGAGCTCCCTAAATTTGGATTGAGCAATAAAATTACTTATTTGTGCCAAATGGCAGGACAAACCCATTATTTGTATGGGAATTATCTTTTTAGTTGTAAACCACACAAAGTCTTGTCATCATAAAAAAAAAATACATATTTATATTCATAAATTCCTAGTGTGGGGCAACGTTTTATAAAAAAAAAAAAAAATTAATCATGAATCAATTTTAAATTGTAATTTGTAACAGAGCAGCGGTGACCAGTGGTGGCGGCCCCGACTTTCGAACAGTAAGTCGTGGGTTCGAACACAGGCAGGCACATTACTTTGTGTAATTTATTTCATCACCGTTGCTCTCAAAACGGTGAAGGAAAACATCGTGAGGACACCGGCATGTCTTACAACTAAAAAATTCGAAGACATGTGATATCTACCAAACCGCACTGGGCCCGCGTGGTGGATTATAGCCCCTCCCTCTCCTAGAGAGGCCTGAGTCCCTGCAGTGGGAACATTATAGGCTGATGATGATGAAATTGTAACTAGAAGTTATTACGGACATCATCCCAACAAAGGCCAGAAGGAAAAAGAGCTATATTGAACCGAATTTGATAAAATTTCTATGGGATCAATCGGAGAGCAAATCCCTTCATAAAAAAATATGTTTACAAATCAGTTTATAAAGGGAACTATATTTTCTATCACCAAAATTTATATTTGTCATCAAGTTGTATCACCTAATAAATAGATCTATCGCCACGAAATATTTTCGTTCTCAGATAAACAAAAATTGTTCCCAGGTATGAATTATCAAATTAATGTTAATATATGTGTAAAATAAGAGATCGATAACCAATAAAATTATATTGCATTACATGAATATAAACTTCGTTCTTATAATAACAGTTTTGTTACTTAAATAATAGCTCTGTGCTCAGAATGGTAGATCTGTCACCAAATAAATCGATTATCGATCCCTGACTGCGACTCCTTTTTATCAACGTGTTTCAGGGCGGCATGGGCACCGGGCCGTAGGCCGACGAAGGAGGCCGGCGGAGGCCCGGCACTTCGGGGACAGAAGATATTAGTGTTATTTAATAGCGAGCGAAGCGAGCGCGCGTCATGGAGTACAAGATTTATTGGTGATCTCTTTAAATTAGTTTGCTTAAATACTTATTAGGACACACCTATTATAATACATACAAAAACATTTATTTGGTACTAGACCTTATATCTCAGGATTTTAGGTGATTTATTGTGGAACTGATCCGATTTTGCATTGTTTGGTGACTACATTTTGGTGACAGATCTACTATTTTGAGGACAAACCCTATTATTTAAGAAACACAAAACTAATTAAATTGGTGATAGCTTAAATGATACCCGTTTATAAATGACGGAGTTATAAGGTAATTTATATATATGGTAAAAAGACATACAAAAAAGTCATACGGTCGATTTAGTTCATAAATGACGGAGTTAAAAGGCATACAAAAAAAAATCAAATAGAGAACCTCTTCCATTTTTGAAGTTGGTTAAAAATAAAAGCATTAAGTGTTTTGAGTTCAATACCCAGCTTATGGAGACCATAGGCGGTTGGATACCAGGGGTCGTAAAGATTAGAAACCGGTATGACACTCGAATATTTCCTGCGATTCTGATAACGAAGGTATTCCTACACTAGACAACTAAAGTATTTGTATTCATGTGTGTAAATGTACCGTTAACCGATTAGGGTTGCGTACAAACAAATTAAAAGTCATCATCTGCCTAGCATTTTCCCGATCATTTTGGTGCCGGATTCCTGTCTAACCGGAGGCAGCTGAACACCAGTATTTTACATGGAGCGACTGCCTATCTGACCTCCACAACCCAGTTAATACTAGGTAATATGATACTCTTTGGTAAGACTGGATGTCAGACTTTCAGGTCACTGACTACCTGTAACGACTGCCAAAGATCTATATATGGCAGCCGGGACCAACAGCTTAACGTGCTTTCCGAGGCACGGAGGCAACTCGGTATGTAATGGGCGGTCACTCATCTACAGACCAACCTACGCAAGCGCGGCTTAACCGAAAGATCGACCCCGAGTGCCAGTTAATATTAAAAATTAAAACTCATGATATTGTTAACAAAAAGAAAAGGAAGAAAGTAGGTGTCTGATCCCGTCGGGGCTGCGGGTTGTTCGCAAGAGATACCGCGGCCTCGACATGAACGGCTAAGAAGGAACATGGTGGTTTTTAATCAGTAGAAGTCTGACACTCCCTTTCGCTCTGCCAAAGAGCGGCATTATTTGATGATTTTCCATCCGGAAAAAAAAGGAGGTGTCTGATGAGAGAAGTAAGGAAGAAGACATGCTGTGCCGACCACAAATGAATTAGGATAAGGACAAGAGAATAAACTTGAATAAAGATACTGTTAACATGATCCGACACAAATACGGAAGTAGTATTTCATCATCACTACATAGTATAAATCAAAGTCGCTGTCGCTGTCTGTCCGTCCCTATGTATGCTTAAATCTTTAAAACTACGCAATGGATTTTGAAGCGGTTTTTTCTAATAGATAGAGTGATTCAAGAGGAAGGTTTTAGTATATAATTTGACCGACATCCACGCGTGTGAAGCCGCGGGCATCAACTAGTAGTATATAAAACAAAGTCGCGGTCGCTGTCTGTCCCTCCCTATGTATGCTTAAATCTTTAAAACTGCGCAACGGATTTTGAAGCGGTTTTTTCTAATAGATAGAGTGATTCAAGAGGAAGGTTTTAGTATATAATTTGACCGACATCCACGCGGGTGAAGCCGCGGGCATCAGCTGGTTTGTTATAATTTCACGACGAAGGTCGCGACCAACAGATAGCCTTGAATATTTTTACTCTATCATCACCATCATCAGCCTATAATGTTCCCACTGCAGGGACTCAGGCCTCCTCTCTAGGAGAGGGATGGGCTATAATCCACCACGCGGGCCCAGTGCGGGTTGGTAGATGTCACATGCCTTGCCACGTTTTGGTTCTAAAGTTCTAAGACATGCCGGTTTCCTCACGATGTTTTCCTTCACCGTTTTGAGAGCAGCTGTGATGAAATAAATTACACGAAGTAATGCGCCTGCCTGGGTTTGAACCCAGGACCACTGTGCCACCGCTGCAATATTTATAATAGAAAGAGATACACAATAAACGCAACCGAAGTCGCGAGTAACAACTGATTGTGTATATTTTAAAATAAAACATCTACATAGCGATGAGAACGCGTCTAGCTTCATTTTCTCAGGTATATAAATATTTATATTTAAACTTAAATAATGCTAAACATGCTGCGTGTGTGCATTGCTAACTAAAGAGTAATATACTGTTACAGTTAGCCTTGTATGTGTCAAACCACTGCTGGACAAAGATCTCCCCCCGTGGACTACCAAATCTTTTGATCCAGGGCCAATGTGGACCACTGGTCGTTGGCTCCGTCCAGTTCGTCACCCCATCTCTTGCGAGGTCTACCGCGTCCCCTTCTGGCTGTGTCAGGGCTCCACAACGTGGTTATTTTGACCTACAGCTCGTCGGGTATAAGGCAGACATGGCCAGCCCAGTCCCACTTTACCTTAGCGGCTTTTTGAGCGCCGTCAGTGTTTTGGAGAGCAGTGTAGTGTTACGTTACATGATCATCACCGACAGTACGACTTCACCCACTGCAGGGTATACGCCCGTCTATGTTCGAGTTTGACTTTGAGTAAAAAAATAGTAGAGTAGAAAATTTATTTTAAGTAAGCCAGTTACAGGCACTTTTGAATAGTCGAACAAATACTAAATAAACTAAGCTACAATCCCAGTCACAAGTCATAATAACTGTGAGTGTACTGTAGTTGCCCATTCCAAAGCGTTGGTCTCATGAGAAGAACAGCAAGAAACTCCATGGACACTCTTTTAAATCAGAATATTGTTACAAAACTTTGGTTACATCATTCATGTTGAGATGGTATATTATTGGAGAACGATGTAGCAAGATGTGCACAGTAAAGTCAAAAACGAAGATTCAAAAATAAAATAATAATTCAAACAAGCCGTGGCAGCTAAGAGGTGACCAGTCACAACTGACAGCACCCGTTCACGAGCATGATGCATGGATCAGCACCTTTTTGAAGGTAATGAAATGATCCGACACACCCACCATACAGAACCCTAATAACGAAACCGTTAAAAACAAATACAAATTATTTTTATAACATTATAACTGCCGTTTTGAATACGATACTGCTATTAATGTGCAGATGTTCTACTAGTAAATACTACGTCAATTGCAATTTTGCACGCATACGACAATTTTTTTATCGAAAAATATTGGGTACGTGTTTTTTGTTTAAATAAAAGATTAAGGGGGTCTCCCCACACCCCGTGCAGGGCACGCCACGATAGTGGCGGTAAGTCCCCTCTTTGAGGAGTGGCTGGAGAGGCGCCACGGCGCCCTCACCTTCCGTCTGACGCAGGTACTCACCGGACACGGTTGTTTCGGGAGGTACCTGCACCGAATCAGGCGGGAGGAAACGCCCGGTTGTCACCATTGTGAGGATCGGCCGGAGGACACGGTGGAGCACACCGTGGAGGTGTGTCCCGCTTGGGCAGAGCCCCGCCGTGTTCTCGTAGCGGCGATCGGCGGCGGCGACCTCTCGCGTCCGGCCCTGGTGCAAGCCATGGTCCGGGGCGAGGAGGAATGGGACGCCGTCGCCTCCTTCTGCGAAGCAGTGATGCTAGCGAAGGAGGTGGCGGAACGTGAGAGGGAGAGAACCTCTCGTCCCAGCCGCCGCGGGAGGCGATCCGGGCGTCGGGGGCCACGTGATGGCTTCCGGCCACCGTAGACGCGGGCCTGTGGACGGTGAGTGATGGGTAAGCTCGCCGTCCGTCCGTCTAATGACGACGACAGGCCGTGTCGACGGCGCGTCCGTGTTTCACGCGCGCCTCAAAGAGATGTCAGCAACACGGAAGGGGCCCACAAGGGCCGACGCCTGTCGAGGCTGCGGGATGTCCGCAAGGGATACCGAGGCCTCGACATGAAGGGCGAAGAAGGAACATGGGTGGTTTTTAGTCAGTAGAAGTCTGACACTCCCTCTCGCTCTGCCCAAGAGCGGGAGGGGTTATTTAATGATTTCCCACCCCCTCCCCTAAAAGGGGGTCTCCCCATACATGAACTATTCGTGTGGGATGTCTATAGATAGGCCATTAAAATGACATTGAGGAATTTTCCGTTCTGGGACATAACCTCACGTTTTTTGCTTAACCTTGTGAATGCGGCGTTTTCCCATTTCCTAATTGCAATGATAAGAAGCCCGCATCCCTAAATTTAAATTATTTCATCACTATACCCACTACTTACAGGTCCTGGGTTCAATTCCCCGGTCGAGAAAAGTGTTGTCGGGTTTTTTCCAACAGGAATTTCTCAGTAGCAGCCACGGAGTCTGGATTTGTGCCCGGTTGATGGCAATAGGCTCGCCCTCTATTACATGGGACCTAAATATAACTGGCGAATAGGGATGTTTACTGACTCAAAAAAATATGATTCTAATTAGTCCGTCTGTTAGATTATCGAAAAATATTGGCTACGTATTTTTTGTTTTATCAAATCAATAAAAAATTACGAAGATAAAACGCGTCAAAGATTTGAGTGGGGGGTCGTGACGTCACTCACCGGTAAAGAATGTCATACTAATGTCTTAGAAGATGACGTCTCACGAGTTTTCAAAGCACTGTATCGTCTTCATTGTTTGTTTACGTGAAAAAAGAAAAAATACGTGTCCAATATTTTTTGGAAATCTATCTGACGGACTAATTTGATTTTTTTAGTTAACTACCCTATTATGGGTGTGCCTAACCTTTCGGGAATTACAGGCGTGATGTTACTTGTTATTTACCCACTTAAAAGCTATATCTTTAAGAACGTTTAAGTGGCACTTCTAATGATAATGAATTTGATGGCTGTGTGACTCGACATCATTCAACTTGCATGTGACTAACAAATTATATTCTATTTCAGTGTATTATTTAATTTTGCATGCTAGTTTTAGCGTAAAGGAGTAAATGCACAAATATATATACGTATTTACTATGCATTTAACATTTAACCACCTAAACCTTAACCTTCAATCAAGATTCCCTTATTATTGCTTTCAACTCCTAACCGTTAAGGAGTTGTACCTTTCTTCCATAATCAGTTCACTTAGATAACCTGAAAGAATACCATGTATATTATTCGCCCCCATATTATTTAAGAATTATTCTCCAACTCCTAATATAATGGAGTTATACCTTCCATCATCAGCTCACCAATATGAGATGATGACTCCCAGATGCGAATACATGAATAACTTCATAAAAAAACACGAAACACGTAATACGTGCCTATAAAATTTGAGGGTTGCCCTTGATTTCCCTGAGATTCCATCATCAGATCTTGACATGGTGACAATGGGACCACCTCGGGAGTAAATTCTTTCGAATAAAAACCGCGTGTGTGACCATTTAGGAAAATAGATCATAATAGGAAAATGATATGAACAGCGTTAAAATTCGAAAAATCGCAAGTTGGTTGCGTGTACTACGCACCTGTCCTTTCTGAAGAACATCACCAAGAAGGTCAGTGTATGTCCTTCTAGGGCGTCGCCTCCCGGCGTTGCCAGACATAATTATTAATTACTGTCGACAAGATAATTACATAATTGGCTACGGAGCCAAAATCTCTTTAATTTTAGACTACCTGTACGCTGAATTGTTTTATTACATAACGTAGATCGAATCTAGAGTATGAATTATTTATCTGGTACTTCAAAAATTAGTCAAAGTATGCACAAAGGTGGCCCAGTGGCGGCGGCCCCGACTTACGAACAGTAAGTCGTGAGTTCGAACCCAGCCAGGCGCATTACTTTGAGTAATTTATTTCATCACCGCTGCTCTCAAAACAGTTAAGCAAAACATCGCGAGGAAACCGGCATGTCTTAGAACCAAAAAAATCGAAGACATGTGACATCTACCAAACCGCACTGGGCCCGCGTGGTGGATTATAGTCCATCCCTCTCTTAGAGGCCAGGCCTGATTCCCTGCAGTGGGAAACTGGGAACATTATAGGCTGATGATGTTGATGCCCGAATGGCTTCCAAAGACTGGAAAAAGGAATGTTACCATAATAGCCATACCTCTGCATAGGCGTAACCAGCATTTATTAAGGGGTGGGGCAGAACTAAATAAATTAGACAGCGGGACATTAAAAATGTTTTTTTTAGGGTCCCGTACCCAAAGGGTAAAAACGGGACCCTATTATAAGACTTCGCTGTCCGTCCGTCTGTCTGTCACCAAGCTGTATCTCAAGAACCGCGATAGCTAGACAGTTGAAATGATTGCAAATTATGTAATTCTGTTGCAGCTATTACAACAAATACTAAAAATTAAATTAAAAAAGCTTGAGAGGTGTCAAGGGACACCCGGATGGAACGAAATTCTGAAAATAACTGGCTTGCTTTCTATGAGAGAGATAGAGAGACAGACGTTAAGCTGTTGGTCCCGGCTGCCATATATAGATCTTTGGCAGTCGTTACAGTGACCTGAAATTCTGACATCCAGTCTTACCAAAGAGTATCGTATTACCTAGTATTAACTGGGTTGTGGAGGTCGGATAGGCAGTCGCTCCATGTAAAATACTGGTATTCAGCTGCATCCGGTTAGACTGGAAGCCGACCCCAACATAGTTGGGAAAAGGCAGAGAAACACGCGCACGCCGCACGGCTTACAACTAAAGCAATAAAATTTCAATAAAAACAAATTAAAAGTTATTTTTATTTCTAAACCATGGCCACCCTATTATGTTTTTTGATATTTTCTCTAGCCTATGTTACCCGGGATGACGTAACGAATCTAACGATACCACATACATCAAAATCGGTTCAGGCGTTTAGAAGTTATGGTGGAATAAAGAAACTCACAAACAAACAAACATACATACATACATGAACGCTAAAAACATAACACTCTTTTTTTTGGGGCAGTCGTGTAAGAAGTGTCGTTACAACTTTTGGTCTATTTCCGTCTAGCTCCCTTTCGCAACGCGCGATAAGAAACTTCATTCCAATAAACATTCAAGGGGCGCTCCCATATAACAAACGCGATTTTTTTGCCGTTTTAGTGCGGAACCATTCATGTAACCAATTGACGTAGTATTTACTAGTAGAACATCTGCACAAATAACAGTTTCGTATTCAAAACGGCGCGCTGCACCTTGAATTGTACGTGGTGATAAAATGGTCTTGTATTTGCTTTTAACGAAACCGTAAGTAAGTAAATAATGGTGTACATGATACATTGCATGCAAGGTAACAATTATACAGGGTGTAAATCAACCCATCACACAGCCGTCAACCAAGCATTCTGTACATCAAACCAAGTACCCCTACGCAAACATTTTTGCAGGGAAACGACTTTTCTTTTGGGTCAAAAATCACAATTTACGGTAAAACTCAATGTAGCACTGTTAAAACATTGTGCTAGTGGATGCTTTAAATAGTAAACGGGTCATGGAGGTAATTTAAGTAAAGTTATAACCTGAAAAACTACAAAAACAGCTGCGAAAAATTTGGAACTTTGACCCCCAATATTTATTTATCTATCAACTTACATCTATCATTACAGGGCAACCGTATATTTTTTATATTTCAATATCTCCGTAACTAGGAGGTTCCCATAATAGAAATTACCATCATCTAGCCTATTCCCAACTATGTTGGGGTCAGCTTCCAGTCTAACCGGTTGCAGCTGAATACCAGTATTTTACGAGTGTGTGCGGTGGAGCGGACCCTTTGGTAAGACTGGTTGTCAGACTTTCAGGTCACTACCTGTAACGACTGACAGAGATCTAACGCGCGCCTCAAAGAGATGTCAGCAACATTGCAGGGGGCCGCAAGGGCCGCGGGTTGTTCGCAAGAGATACCGCGGCCTCGACATCAAGGGCTAAGAAGGAACATGGGTGGTTTTTAGTCAGTAGAAGTCTGACACTCCCTTCCGCTCTGCCCAGAGTGGGAGGAGTCATTTGATGATTTCACAAGCTCCAAAAAAAAAGGTCAGGTAGGCAGTCGCTCTTTGACAGATGCAGACTACGTGTCTGGTACCGAGACTTTTCTGATGGAAAACTAATTCAGCCGTGACTCCGTGAGAACCTCGCTGACGTAAACACACAGCCCGTTCTTTTTCCCGTCGGTTACCGAACTCCAAAGTTATGCAAAAATCGTGCGTGCATCTGTATCGGAGGCACGTTTCTCGGAAACTTAATCACTGCAGTCATTATCTTAATACGTTTGCTTCTGAGGAATGACCTTCTGTTGTTTGTGGGTAGGATACACTTGGCTCGGGTCGGCACGGAAAGATGTACCGAAGTTTAAGGAAGTTCTAAAAATTGTATTTCCTTGTAATTTTTATGTAACAAATAAACATTTTTGATTGAATTACCTACTAGCTGTTGTATGCAACCTTCGTTCGAGTGATTATATTTTAAAAATTTTACTTGGATTTTTTTTTTGCATGGATCCGTAATCCTTATCTAAAATTTAAGGAGCCTTAGTTACTCCTTATATTATCAGCAATTTGCGTGTAAAAGTCCTGTCAAAATCAGTCGTGCCGTTTCGGAGATTAAACGGAACAAACAGAGAGACAGACACATTAAAAACTGCTTTTTTAGGGTTCCGTACCTCGAAAGGAAAAAACGGAACCCTTATAGGATCACTTTGTTGTCCGTCCGTCTGTTTGTCTGTCTGTCAAGATCCTTTTTCTCTGGAACGCGTGGAGGTATCAAGCTGAAATTTATATCAAATACTCAAGTCTACTGTCCCTTAAAGCTGTGAAAAAATCAAACTACTAAGCCAACGCCTTCTAAAGATACAGCCGTTTATGCCGCAAATTTCCGCTTTTCGACACTCGCGGGAATGAAAACCTACAGGGTACTTCCCGTAAACTCAGAATCTGGTACGAAGCAACGTCTTATACCACAGATAAAGAGAAAAATACGAAAACCGTAAAGATTTAGTTACATCATATTTTAAAAATATTTTTCACTATGTTTTACGGAACCCTCGGTGCACGAGTCAGACTCGCACTTGGCCGGTTTTTTGTTATGTGTAGGTACTGTTTTTCATATGGCTTCAGTAAAAAAAACATTTTGAAACTACAAACAGACACTTCTAATTTTACTTATTTGATGCCGAACGGAATGTGCCGAGCCGAACCAATGTGTACCACCCGTAACACGATAACTTTTGTTTTTATTTTGCAAATCATTTACGAGTCGTTGGGATTTTCCTTTTACAGCTTCTCAGAAGCAGTTCGAAGACTCATTGTGTCCTCGGTTCATGGCAATAACTTTGCATTTTAGTCATTATCTGCGTAGCCTTTTCCCAACTATGTTAGGGTCGGCTTCCAGTCTAACCGGATGCAGCTGAATACCAGTATTTTACATGGAGCGACTGCCTATCTGAACTCCACAACCCAATTAATACTAGGTAATTACGATACCCTTTGGTAAGACTGGTTGTCAGACATTCAGGCCACTGTCTACCTGTAACGACTGCCAAAGATCTTTGGGACCAACAGCTTATCGTGCTTTCTGAGGCACGGAAGAAAATTGATGTTATGATGGTCACCCATCCACGTATTAACCGCGGCAAGCGTAGCTTAACCTTTATTTTTTAGCTAAACCTAGGTGAACCAGTTTGACTAACCGTAACACAGGCTAAGGTACCAATAAATCTTCGATAAAAATTTCAATTCAAAGAAAGAGTTTCCTTATAAAATTATATTTCAATGACCCCATTCCGCGACGCACGTACGAAATAAATAAAATGTATTGTTGCTTACAACAAAATAAAAACAATGGTTACTTATCTTTTATTTTTGATATTTATTTAGACATACTTAGATAATAATCTGTCTCGTTGTAAAAATATTAACCTCTAGGATTATAGGACTATCCTAGATTATTATATATTATTAATATATTATAGATTAGGTTCTTTTTATGAGCAGCCGGTGGCCCAGTGGTGGCGGCCGCGACTTACGAACAGCTTCGAATCCAGGCAGGCGCATTACTACGAGTAATTGATTTCATCACTGCTGCTCTCAAAACGGTGAAGGAAAACATCGTGAGGAAACCGGCATGTCTTAGAACCAAAAAATTTGAAGACATGTGACATCTACCAACCCGCACTGGGCCCGCGTGGTGGATTATAGCCCATCCCTCTCCTAGAGAGGAGGCTGTGTCCGAGCAGTGGGAACATTATAGGCTGATGATGACGACTTTTTTTATAATATTACTAGCGATCCGCCCCGATTGTTCTTGTCGGTGAAGATGGACCTGAGATCCAGAGCAGATTGGAGAAATGGCAACAGAAGCTGGAGAATGTTGGCCTGAAAATCAGCAGAAGTAAAACCGAATACATGTTTTGCGATTTCGGCGGTCTCTCCAGTTCTGGAGCCATAGCGCTAGATGGCGTGCTTCTTCCAGTTTGCTCCGACTTTCGGTATCTCGGTTCTCTCGTGCAAAGCGATGGCGAAATAGATCGTAGTGTAAAGCATAGAATTAGCACTGGATGGATGAAATGGCGGCAGGTCACGGGAACAATTTGCGACTCCCGCATTCCCCTTAAACTCAAGGGGAAGATTTATAAAACCATGGTTAGACCTGCTGTCGTATATGGATCAGAATGTTGGGCCACAAAAGGGATAAATGAAAGGCAATTGCATGTGGCTGAGATGAGAATGCTAAGGGGGATGTGTGGTGTGACGCGAATGGATAAAATAAGGAATGAGTACATAAGAGGAAGTCTGAAAGTGGCGCCGGTAAATGAAAAGTTGTGTGGTAATCGATTGTCGTGGTATGGACATGTGATGCGAAGGAATGAAGAAAATGTTGTGAGAAAAATGTTGAGTATGAATGTAGATGGCTATAAGAGTAGAGGAAGACCTAAGAAACGATGGATGGACTGTGTGAAGGATGATATGGCTAGAAAGGAGGTGACTGCTGACATGACGAGAAATAGAGAAGTATGGAAGAAGAAGACATGTTGCGCCGACCCCAAATAAATTGGGATAAGGGCAGGAGAATGATGACTAGCGATCCGCCCCGACTTACGATATTTTCACTCCTAATATTATAAATACCCGTCGCGTCGGGGCTGCGTGCGGGGTTGTTCGAAAGAGATACCGTGGCCTAGACACAAAGGGGCTAAGAAGGAACATGGGTGGTTTTTAGTCAGTAGAAGTCTGACACTCCCTACCACTCAGCGGGAGGAGTCATTTGATGATTTCCCACCATCCAATAAAAAAAATAATATAAATACGAAAATATGTTTGTTTGTTACTCTTTTACGCCTAAACCACTGAATCGATCATCCTGAATTTTGCACCAAGTAGTCAGGTGTATAGAAAGGACATTAGTTACCTTTTATCCCGAAAAAGTACAGTTCCCGAGGAAAACCACCACAACTTGCTTATTATAATTGTTGGCGCTACGTGTCTTTCGAAATAATTGAATTATAGAAACTTTAGTTGAATTTTTGTAATAATTTCACGACGATGGTCGAGAGGGTCCGCTGATCTATTATACGGGCGATTTTTTTATTTTTAATAGCTCGACTTGACGGCGAATTTGTGAATACATGAGAACACTTTTTTAACTTTAATTTTGAGC
Organism: Diarsia brunnea; assembly: GCA_949774965.1. Taxonomy (NCBI): domain Eukaryota; kingdom Metazoa; phylum Arthropoda; class Insecta; order Lepidoptera; family Noctuidae; genus Diarsia; species Diarsia brunnea. The sequence continues at coordinate 702,669 of OX459025.1, read as the reverse complement.
GGTGAAAGTATTAAAACTTCACTATCCTTTTTTTGGAGCGCAAACATGGTCGCTTACAAAGCGTCAGACGTCCGCACTTGGGGTCTGCCAACGAGCTATGGAGCGAAGTATACTGGGTGTCAAACTTACGGACCGCATCAGAAACACCATACTTCGCTCCAAAACCCAAATAGCTGATGCTGGCCTAACAGCTGCTAGGTTAAAATGGAACTGGGCACATCTGCCGCATGTCGGATGAGCAATGGGCAAAAGTTACCACTCAGTGGATACCACAAAGCAAGAAACGACAACGCGGCAGGCCCAAAAGGAGATGGCGGGATGAGCTGGGATGTTTCTCTAAGGATTGGTCTACTGTCGCACTATATCGCAAAAAGTGGAAGGAGGGAAGGAAGGCCTTTGCCCTGCAGTGGGACAGTATAGGCTCATAATAATAAATATCCTTTTTTTACGAAAAAACTCCATTTTAAGTACTAAAAATTCGACAAAATATTAAGCTTTAGTTATTTGTTTAAAAACTAAATAAAAATTCAAATATACTCACATTCAAGGCATGGTCTGACTCCCTTGAGCTCTTATACTGCCAACTCTGCACAACCGCTTGCCGATCGTCTGCACGTGGAACCCGATGTTTAGGAGCGCATCATGATTCAATATCTTCCTCCCGTCGAACAAGTACGCCGGCTTCATCATCAAATCGTAGATCCTCTTGAAGTCTAGTTCTTTGAACTCGTCCCATTCGGTACACAAGACTAATGCATGGGCCCCTGTACACGCTGAATACGCTGAGCTATGGATTTCAACGTTACTTTTCACAATTTCAGGCTCTGATGTTAAGTATGGACTCGTAAGCTCGTAGAAAACTTGGTCTTCTTCAACTTTTGGATCGTAAACGTGTAGTTTTGCTCCTTCGTCAAGCAGCGTTTTGCATACATGAATAGCAGGGGACTCGCGAGTGTCACCAGTATTCTTCTTAAACGCAAACCCCAATATAGCTATCTTCTTGTCTGTCACAGTATTGAATAAAGATTCAATGACTTTTCTCGAGAATCTGCTCTTTTGATAATCATTTAGGTTCAGTACTTGTTGCCAGTAAGCTGCAACTTCAGGCAAATTTAGACATTCACATAAGTAAATAAGGTTCAGAATGTCTTTCTGGAAACAGCTCCCGCCAAACCCTATTGATGCTTCTAGGAACTTGGGTCCAATACGAGAGTCTCGACCAACTGCTCGGGCTACTTCGGAGACATCAGCACCGGTAGCTTCACAAACTGCTGAAAGGGAGTTAATGCTAGAGATACGCTGCGCAAGGAATGCGTTAGCAGCTAATTTTGACAGCTCTGAACTCCAAGTGTTAGTTGTCAGGATGTTTTTCGCCGGTATCCAGTGCTCATACACCCAGCACAGATCCTGGATAGCTTTCTGTCCCTCAGGAGTGTCTTCGCCACCAATTAAGACCCTCTCTGCCTCAACTAAGTCTACAATAGCAGTACCTTCAGCCAAAAACTCAGGGTTAGACAGAATCTGATACTCAACACCAGGCTTAGTGTTTGCTCTCAAAATCTTCATGATAATTTCAGCAGCTTTAACCGGGACAGTACTCTTTTCAACAACAATTTTATTGCTTGTAGCTAAATCAGCAATCATGCGGGCTGCACTCTCAACATACTTCAAGTCTGCGGCCCTTCCCTTACCGTTGCCAAACGTTTTAGTAGGCGTATTCACCGAAATAAATATTAAATCAGATTCCTGAATACTTTTCGCGATGTCAGTTGAAAAAAACAAGTTCCTGCCACGACACTGCTTCACAACGTCGTCCAAACCAGGCTCGTATATCGGTAATTTGTCAGAGTTCCACTGGTTTATCCTCTCTTCACTCTTATCACAAACTGTTACCTTGATATTAGGACATTTCAGGGCGATCACACTACACGTCGGGCCGCCAACGTAACCAGCTCCCAAACAGCAAATCTTCTCAATAACCATCTTCCTGATCCAACAATACACGCGTAAATGCACACACGACTCACCACGGAAGTAGAACTTCACACAATAGTATAGAACGCGATATATTTATGTTTTACAAGTATGTGATAATTGCGAAATGTGATTCGATCAACGATTTTTATCGTACAGCGGCCGCTTTAATTGATCTGTGTCGCCTTTTAGTGATAAAATTACGGTTAACACATGTGGCGACCAAATGTTTTGAAGAATGAACTGTAATAAACGCTTGCGCCGTGTTTGCAGGCTTTTTATTGCACGACGGACGGTCCTCCGCGATCGAGTCCGACTATGGAGTCAATGACATTTAAAATAGGGATGGGAATACCGCATGACTTAATACATGTGCAAAATTATTCTAAGTATTTACAATCGATTGATTAAAAATAAAGTTATTATATTATTTTATTTAGCATAGATAAGTGCATATTGTATTGCAAATACACTAAGAAGCAGTGATTACATTACGAACTTACATTCACAGGTCAATTTCAAGTTGTGGTTTTATGGCATTCTACGGGACGTTATATAGGGTGTAAAAGTACCCTTAACGCAAACGAAGGGCATTTGTTCTCCCCACCACTGCGATATTTTTTTTGTTCTAGACCATACCTGGGAACCTCCTAGTTACGGAGATAATGGGGGTCAAAGTTTCAAATTTTTCACAGCTGTTTTTGTAAATACTAGTATTTCAGGTTTTAACTTTACTTAAATTACCTCCATGACCCGTTTACTATTCAAACCATCCACTAGCACAATGTTTTAAGAGTGCTACTTTGAGTTTTACCGTAAAATGTGATTTTTGACCCCAAAAAATATAAATATAAAAACAAAACTTTCATTGACTGTTATTGATTGATGCAATAAAATAAATCTATGCGTAAATGTAACACATAATTTATAGGCTGAGCATAAAGCAATAAACTTTAGTACAGGATTTAAGATAAAATTGTGTGATAATAATATTTAGATAGGTACTAAAGCTATTAACACAATGTACAAAGACTACTAGGAGAATGTCGACACAGGAGTAAAATTGTGGGCTATCCATAAGCTACTCCATTTTAATGCCAACATCAGGGTTTTGACCGACTGTTACTTAAATTAAAATTCAATGTACAGTGTAATAGATCTCGTTCGTCAAGAGAACCTCATTCTGTTTGATGGTTTATTCAAATTTCAAATACTATAATTATTGCCTATATTAATTACTGGCCATGTTTTAAAATTGGCTTCACAGGGTAGACCTTGGCATTTCACCATCTGTTACAGCAGTATGCAAGTGCAGTATGGTAAGTTAGGGTCATGTGACTCTCAATGTCAAAATCTGAAACAAAAATCGGTACAGACCAATCAAATCTAATCAATCTAATCAAAGATAACTGCGCCGCATTTGTCTGTAGATAATAAAACTGAGAGATCAGTATCAGTTTTTTTATGGTTTAGCTAGATTATAAAGGGGTGGAGTGACAGCTTTTTTTGCTTGTTTTATAAATTGATTGAAGTCACAAGCTTCCACGCGACCCACAACACTAGTGAAATTACTCAGTGTTAAAAGTTATTAAATTAATTCTCCCTCCATCAACTGGAAAATGTATAAAACTCTCACCAATTTTAACTTTGATTATGATTATACTATATGATAGCGAGTAATTTATTTTGCTATCAATTTTATCGTGTTTTTCATCGAGGGCCATTATCATTCAATGCTTTAAGTATTTGATGTTTACAAAATAATTGTACCTATTTTCCCTGTATTTGAGGAAGGGTCTTGCTGCTTTACCCTACTAGCAACCCTAAAACGTCAAAATAAAAAAGTAGTACTGTTCACAAAGATAGCTTTACTATCATTGCCATTTGAAACTAAAAAAAATTATGAGGATACAAGCGGGTTATCCACGATCATATTAAGATAACATAATTTTCTAAACTAAATTACATGTAAAGATATAATCTCAACAAGTTTGGGAAAGATTATTTTAATTAACAGCTTTCTGATATGAATAATAAACTGATAACGATCTTTATAAACGATAATAATTTTACAACTCCACTCTTTCAAAGATTTTATCATGTTATCTATTAAAAAATAAAATTAAATACAAAATGACAATGTGTAGAACGTGTTTATCTAAAAACGATCTAAAACAATTATTTCCTGATAAGAATCTTGTAAGTTTTCGCAGCAAACAGCTACATTTGGTTTGTGGAATCAAGGTAAACACTCACTTGTTTATATTATTGATAAAAAAAACATTTGAAAATATCGAGTTATCTTCAGGAAAAGTTAAAGAGAAGGTTGTCATATCTAGAATAATCATACCAATGTGTTTAGCCACCCAAATGTATGTAGGTAGGCACCTAAGTTTAATTTTATTTTCTTTAAAATATCTTAATATTTTTTTCAGATAGAGCCAAATGATGGCCTAACGCAATTAATATGCGAGCAATGTTTAAATCTAGTCAATGGAGCATTAAAACTTAGAGAATCAAGTTCAAAAACAGAAGAAATACTAAAAAAAACATTCAAAGCAATTAAAATTGAATCTGATGATAATGTTAATCTAATATCGCATCCTTCTGAAATTACAGCAGTTCAAAATGAAATTGAAAAACGGAAAACTAAAAAAGAAACAAGAAAAAATAATCAGGGACCTAAAAAAAGCAAAAACTCAAACCATAAACCAAAAAAAGTTTCGAAACCAAAGAGGTTTGATATAAAAAAAGATAGTGATGTAATTAAAAATGAGTCCACAGTAAGAATTGAAGACTTTGAATCAAGCAATGATTCTGATTTTATGAATAATTTTGTAATTGATGATTTAGATTCAATCCACAGCGAAAATGAGACAAAGATATGTATAGAGGATTTAGAATCCAGCGACAGCTTAGATCTAGATTTTAAGAACATTATAAAAAAGGATTCTAAACTTTTTAAAACAATAAACTGGGAGTTAAAAGAAAAGGAGTTATTGGAGAGAGAAACAAGGAAAAATCTATGCAAGGTAGTTTCTTTACATAATTCATGATTAAAAACTCATCATCATTTGCTAGTGTTTTTAGAACTAGGTTGGCGTCGGCTTACAGTCAAACGGATGCAACTGAATCCCAGTATTTTACATGGAGCAACTATCTGACCTCCAAGTTCCAGTTAGTACTTGTAAGATTGTTTAGAAGACTCTCGGGCCACAAACTACCTGTAATAACTTTCAAACAGGGCCAACGGCCTAATGTGCTTTCTGAGGCACAGAGGAAATTCGTTTTTTTAACTGTAAACCACGTCTTTCCAAGGTATACCACGTTACCTGGCTAATAACTTGGTCGCGGAGGTTCATCATCTTCAGTCTATAATGTTCCCACTGCAGGGACTCAGGCCTCCTCTCTAGGAGAGGGATGGGCTATAATCCACCACGCGGGCCCAGTGCGGGCTGGTAGATGTCTTTGATTTGGTTCTAGGACATGCCGGTTTCCTCACAATGTTTTTCTTCACCGTTTTTGAGAGCAGTATTGATGAAATAAATCACACATAGTAACCTGCCTGGGTTCGAACCCACGACTTACTGTTCGTAAGTCGTGGCCGCCACCACTAGACAAATACTGGTATTTAGAATTCAGATACATCTGGTTAGATGGGAAACCTTGCTTGGGTTCGGCGCAACACATTATCCTTTATATTTTTTTATTATTATATAAATTAATAATTATTACTTTTATAATAGAGGAATAATTATTAATTTATATATTTATATTTATTTTTAATTATTATTAATTTATATATTGTAATAATAAAAAAAAAAAGTGTGTGAGATGAGAGTGAGATGAATGAAATTAAACTGTGTGGTGTGCTCCAAATAAAAATAAGTAAAAGTGAAAATTCGGGCGCCTGGAGTACACACAAAACTATGCCAAGGATAGACTTACCTGCGGGAGCTTGAGACTTTTAATCTTCAAGCGGGAAGGCATCAATAAAAATCAATCATGAAAAGTAAGAATGACTTTATTACCCGAAGGCTGCTGGTTTGAAAATTCCTTTCTAATTCTAAAGCTAACAGCTATAATGTGTAAAATTAAGATGACATCGCTGTTATTCTAAGACCTGTCATTATTGCACTTTTTTAAAATAAATTGAAGTTATGTATCATAAACCATACCAAACTCCGTCGACTAAATTAGGAACCTGATGGATTATCCAAGAGCATCTTGGTGATATTCGCCGAGATTGCCAACGGCGGTCCAAGATATATGCATTTTGGTAGGGGCGTGCGTTCAAAAATTTAAGTAATATGGAAAAAAAAACGCCTTGTGGCTGAAAACAAACATGAATAATCGTTAGCGGATAAAAAATGGCGATCGAATGGTGGTTACGAGCAATATACAATTAAACTCACCGTTTCTTCCAAAAATCAAAATGTGGTCATCAGTAGATGAATGAATCCAAGCAAATAATTATAAAATGAAGTTAAAAGATCCTGAAACAATTAAATATCGGAAACTATTAGCGTCTGCTATCAAAATAGCCATGACAACGCGGAACGGACCGAAATCACAAAGAATTCGCTTACCTTAAAAAATAAAGGCTATCCAATTAGGATCATGACCAGGGCAATCGGCTACCACATAATTAGGGACTAGATGCCGCCCATCTCAAGTTATATTTTGAGATTTTATTGGAGCGCTCAAAAATCACTCCATTGATTCCAGGCTGTAGGTCGAAAAGCAAGAAATGTCAAAGTCAATTTGACAGCATCGAAAATAAAAATCAGTGTGACCACTTCACGAATCCAAGTCAACAAAAAATGAATTTTCATAAGGCAACACCAACCAGAGCCTACAAATCAAAGCAAAGAATTCAATAGTATGTAACAGGCTTAAAAGACTCGTTACATTACATCCCTCCCCGAAAATAAAAGAAAGGAACTTTCTTTTATTAGAAAGAAATCTTCAACACAATAGACCAGTCTTAACAACTTTCTAATTCCCAAAAAAGAAAAGAATCATAAAAGATTCGAAGTGTAAATGAATTCTGAACATGTCAAACGACAAGGTCTCAAGAATTTAATAAAAGTAAAAACATGCAAATGACAAAAAGTCAAAAATGAAATATGTGAAAAACAGAAAAAATTATAAGTTATAAAAACTTGTTAAATGAAACGAAGAGAGAAATCTCTTAGCGCTTCTAAACTCCAAAACAGTGCAGTTAGGCACTATAGCCACTGACTACAAATTTCAAACGAATTCGAACAAATTACCAATACAAACTACAATTTTTAGTGCAGTTAGGCACCATCGCCACTGACTAAAAATTTCAAACCACTTGGAACAGTACAACTTTGAGTGCAGTTAGGCTCTATTGCCACTGACTACTATGTCAACTGCTTCCAACTCTACCATCTCTATGAGTGCAGTTAGGCTCTTTTGCCACTGACTAACTCCGTATCCAACAATCCAAAAAAAATTTGAAACTCCAAACAAAAGTTTTTAAATAAAGCTGAAAGACCTTATTTAAAGTATTGTTACAGGCACAACCTGCAACGAAACAAAGGAAAGCGTACTGTGATCGGCTCATCACCACCGAATTCCCGAGCACAATAGCTGTAAAAGAATGTTGCTGTGACTGGCTCAACACTACCAATCTCCCAAACACAGACAAACACAAAAAATCATTGAGATCTCCAATGAGAAATCTCAATAACGAAAAGGCGAAAGCCAAAGTTTCACAATGCGATCGGCACATCACCACCGAACTTCCGAACGCAAAGAAAAAAGAATGACGAAAGTCAAAAAAAAAATCCCGCATTGTGATTGGAACAACAATGTCCAACACAATGGAAAAAGGAAAAAATATGGCCGGGGCCGAAATCCCACATCGTGATCGACACAACACCACCGACTTTCCGAGCACAATGGAAAAAAGAGTCGAAATCAAGGTCAAAAGTTACACCAAGATTCAAAAAATAATAAGGCATTTTGTAACAAAGGTTACAGAATGACCCTATAAAAGGTTACCCTTAAAAAAATAAGATCTTATACAATCCAACAAAAACGAACAAAACATAAAATAAGATCCTTCGATGTGAAAAACATTTAGTGTGGAAAAAAATTGTATTTAATTAACAAAAATGGCCTAAGTTTTATTTTTAGAATGTTAAGAATTCAAATTCAATAAATTTATAAGAAGTTACCTAACATACATCTTTCAAACCGTTGATAACCTATCATCCATCCCCTCGTACATCACACTGTCAAAAACGGCCTTCAAACAGAATTTATCAAAAATATCAAGACTAACACTTGGAAACCAAATTAAAATTTAATAATATCTTTAACATGATAACGTCCCACTGAACCTTTATTTAAATCTTTCAAAACATAAACGTTATCCGAAACCTTTTCAGTTATTTTACACTTTACAAACTTAGGTGCAAGCTTAGCTGAAAAATATGCTGGAGCATGAGATTGAACAAAACTTCTTCTCCACACCATATCACCCACACCAAAAGAAATGACTTTCCGACCTTTATTATAATAAGCGGCATTTCGCTTATACCCCTTTAACAAGTAAGCTTGAACTTTAACAAAAATATCACTAAGTGAATTAAGAGAAACTGCATAAGCATTCCTATTTGAAATTTCTAGTTGAGATAAGTTATCAACAGAACTACTAAAGTGATGTAATGACGCATCAAGAATAAGCTCCCTACCAAACATCAGAAAGTTAGGAGTAAACTCAGTAGCAAGGTTTACACTATTATTTAAAGCTAATTGAACATTGGGCAAAAAACTTGACCAAGTTCTATGATCATCTTTAACAAAACACGATATGCAGGTTTCGACCGTTTTATTATATCTCTCAACAGGGTTATTTTGAGGTGTATACAAAGTATTATAAAATATTTTGGTTATATTAAAACCTTTCAAAAAATCTACAAAATGTTTTGAAGTAAATTGAGTTCCATTGTCACAAACTACTATTTTTGGACAACCAAATTTGAGAAATATTTCCTTTTCAAAATGTTTACAAATTACTCTAGTGGTAGCATTGATCATTGGAAAGAACCAGCAATATTTAGTAAAAACGTCTACAACCGAAAGTATGTATCTATGACCAGAATAAGTTTTAGGTAGAATTCCTATGATATCAACTGAGAGCATAAGCATGGGACGATCAACTTTTTTAGGATTAATCATAATACCAAAAGGTGGAGATGTAGTATGTTTATAAGCTTTACAGGTATCGCAAGACAAAATGTATTGATGAATATCATTAAACATTCCCTTCCAAAAATAATGTTGTTTTAATTTCTTTAAAGTTTTATGTATTCCTAAGTGTCCAGAATTCACATCATCGTGATTTGATCTAATAGTATCTAAAATATGCTCTTTGGGTATAACAATCTTCCAGTCTAAAAGACTGTGAGGATTATATTTATTTCTACAAAATTTATACAAAGTATTATTTTCAACTCTAAAATTCTTATACTTTCTAGGAGATTTTTGACATTGGGTAAATATTTTTCTATACCAAGGGTCAGTAATTTCATCGTCAGGTAAGACTAAACTGTCCTGAGCGTTTATAGCGGCGACTTCTATGCGAGATAAAGCATCTGGAACTAAATGTAATGAACCTTTTTTATGAATAATATCGAATGTAAATTGAGAAATTCTAGCAGCCCAACGAGCCAAACGTCCACTAGGATTACTGAGACATGAATGGTTTAAGGTAAATAGGTTAAAGGTACACATACTAATATTGGTCAGACACGACCTACTCAAATACACATTATAATGGCTTGAATACCATGATTATTAATATCTTATATCTAATACACAAAGTTTTACGTAGAATACGCATATATGTAGAGGCGGTTTAGTACAGCCCTGCCCCTTACCACTGTTTCACTGTGTAGAAACGGACTCCCTTGTCCATGACTAACAAACAGCAAGGCGAATAGCAAACGAAAAGCAAAAACTAAATTTCAAAAAGTTAAGAGTTTGAAAATAAATTCTCAAGTTTGAGGTTAAGTATTGAAGTCAATGTGGTATTGCCATGAAAAATTACTAAGCTAATTTTATCGGTTTAAAAGTGCAATAATCACTTACAAGCAGCTTAAATCTAGATAAATTAAATGTACATTATTGTACTTACAATTAGATTAAATTATTTTCTTTAAAAGTTAAACTTAGTTTTTAAAATAACTTTACTGTTGAGAACAACAAAACACGGTCAATGCTATACATTTCTGTTGGTTTTGCTAAGAAAAAAAACATGTTATTAAAACAAACAGGTCAATAAACAAAATTATCAATAAGTAAACACCAAATATTGTTTACAAACATTCACCAAATTAAGTTAAGTACTACTTATGAGTCAAAAATTAAAATAAACACAAAGTTATTGAAGTAACAATGTAGAACAAACTAATGCAAACAATAGACTCATAAGTTATTTAATAATTGTGCAATAATGACAGTATATAGGTACCAGACAAACCTACTTCAAGTCCCTGTTCGCTGAGCGACAATTGTAATAATAAAAAAAAAAAGTGTGTGAGATGAGAGTGAGATGAATGAAATTAAACTGTGTGGTGTGCTCCAAATAAAAATAAGTAAAAGTGAAAATTCGGGCGCCTGGAGTACACACAAAACTATGCCAAGGATAGACTTACCTGCGGGAGCTTGAGACTTTTAATCTTCAAGCGGGAAGGCATCAATAAAAATCAATCATGAAAAGTAAGAATGACTTTATTACCCGAAGGCTGCTGGTTTGAAAATTCCTTTCTAATTCTAAAGCTAACAGCTATAATGTGTAAAATTAAGATGACATCGCTGTTATTCTAAGACCTGTCATTATTGCACTTTTTTAAAATAAATTGAAGTTATGTATCATAAACCATACCAAACTCCGTCGACTAAATTAGGAACCTGATGGATTATCCAAGAGCATCTTGGTGATATTCGCCGAGATTGCCAACGGCGGTCCAAGATATATGCATTTTGGTAGGGGCGTGCGTTCAAAAATTTAAGTAATATGGAAAAAAAAACGCCTTGTGGCTGAAAACAAACATGAATAATCGTTAGCGGATAAAAAATGGCGATCGAATGGTGGTTACGAGCAATATACAATTAAACTCACCGTTTCTTCCAAAAATCAAAATGTGGTCATCAGTAGATGAATGAATCCAAGCAAATAATTATAAAATGAAGTTAAAAGATCCTGAAACAATTAAATATCGGAAACTATTAGCGTCTGCTATCAAAATAGCCATGACAACGCGGAACGGACCGAAATCACAAAGAATTCGCTTACCTTAAAAAATAAAGGCTATCCAATTAGGATCATGACCAGGGCAATCGGCTACCACATAATTAGGGACTAGATGCCGCCCATCTCAAGTTATATTTTGAGATTTTATTGGAGCGCTCAAAAATCACTCCATTGATTCCAGGCTGTAGGTCGAAAAGCAAGAAATGTCAAAGTCAATTTGACAGCATCGAAAATAAAAATCAGTGTGACCACTTCACGAATCCAAGTCAACAAAAAATGAATTTTCATAAGGCAACACCAACCAGAGCCTACAAATCAAAGCAAAGAATTCAATAGTATGTAACAGGCTTAAAAGACTCGTTACAATATTTATATTTATTATTATTTTAAATTATTATTAATTTATATATTAATATTTATATTTATTTTTAATTATTATTAATTAATTATTCATTATTATTTTTTTATCATTCCTCACACAATCCATTCATCTCTCATCTCTCCATCACTTTTTTGTCACAAGCCAATATTTTTAGAAGCCGACCCCAACATAGACAGGGAAAAGCTAAGCAGATGATGATGATAATCCGAACTTATTGACACGATTTCAGGAACAAGATGCCAAACTATTATCATTGGCAGCAATGCCATATGATAGCGCGGGTCCAATTAGATGTACTTTATGTAACAAAGAAATGAGGAACATTCAGATCTTCAAAAGCCATGCTAAGACACATTTTGAACCGCAGAATGCGTGCGAGGTAAGAATTTTTATATCATCATCATCATTTCAGCCGAAAGACGTCCACTGCTGGACATAAGCCTCCCAAGTGTCGCCACATTGACCGGTCCCGTGCGTCTCGCATCCAGCGGATCCCCGCAACCTTCACCAGGTCATCGGTCCACCTTGTGAGAGGCGTTCCAACGCAACGTCTTCCGGTTCGCGGTCGCCACTCCAGAACTGTTCGGGGTTTTTTTATATATTTTCGTCATATCGGTTAATTCACATAAGTTATTCAAATCACGAGGAGCTTAGCAATAATAGGGATGTTTACTGACTAAAAAAAAAATTGGTTGCCTGTAAAGTCGGTATACGGGCGAAAGTTTTACGTGACAACGAAAATAGAAGCGCAAGACATGAACCGGTGTGTATGCCTATCTCTCTCACTCTCTCTCTCTCGCTCTGGACGCGTGCCTCTCACTCGCTCTCATTGTGAGCGCATAACGTGAGCGGAGCGTAACGCAGTTTCTTGAAGTGTCACCCGGCAAACCAATTTATAAGACGTTGTCACGTCAAAAAAATATGATTCTAATTAGTCCGTCTGTTAGATTATCGAAAAATATTGGATACGTATTTTTTGTTTTATCAAATCAATAAAAATTGACGATGATAAAACGCGTCAAAGATTTGAGTGGGGGGTCGTACTCGTGACGTCACTCACCGGTAAAAAATTTCATACTTATGTCTTAGAATATGACGTCACACGAGTTTCCAAAGCACTGTATCGTCTTCATTGTTTGTTTACGTGAAAAAAGAAAAAATATGTCTCCAATATTTTTTGGAAATCTATCTGACGGACTAATTAGATTTTTTTAGTTTACTACCCTATAGCAGCCACTCGGGTCGATCTTTGGGCACACCTCGGACACTCCATACAACGCTCGCAAAATAATTGCCTATTACTACTACGTAATCAAATAACGTGTGTGCACACTGTGCACGTGCAAATGTGTGCGTAAACTCTAGTAGGATTGTCGTAGCGTAAAAAATGGCGCGGAAAGTGCAACGGTTTGCGTCGCGAAAACCGAATGAGTTCTTACGATTGCGAGCGCCCTTGCTCAAGAGTCGGCGACGAATACCTCGAAGTGCGGGGTGAGGTGCGGTATTTAATATGAGTGCGGGGAAGTGAGCTGTAACCCATTGTAAATTGTAATTAATCATAATGCTTTTATCTTTGAAACATTTTCATTGTAGGTTATACATAACCTATGTGATGTGTAATTCCAGGAATGTGGCAAAAAGTTTGTAAATCCAAGCCACATGCGGTATCATCAGCAGCGTGTTCATGGTCGTAAGAAGAGACTGGCATGCAGCAGATGTTCCTACAGGGCTGTAGACCCACTCCAGTTACAGGTAAACTATGCGTCTTACCTTTCACTAACTGATGCTCGCAGCTTCGCCCGCGTCAAATTACATACTAAAACCTTATTTGAGAATCACTCTAACCATGGTTGGGGGGGGGCGACCTCTCGCGTCCGGCCCTGGTGCAAGCCATGGTCCGGGGCTAGGAGGAATGGAACGCCGTCGCCTGATGCTAGCGAAGGAGGTGGCGGAACGTGAGAGGGAAAGAACCTCTCGTCCCAGCCGCAAGGGTGGCGCTCCGGGCGTCGGGGGCCACGTGATGGCTTCCGGCCACCGTAGACGCGGGCCTGTGGACGGTGAGTAATGGGCTAGCTCGCCGTCCGTCCGTCTTATGACGACGACAGGCCGTGTCGACGGTGCGTTCGTGTTCCACGGCGCCTCAAAGAGATGTCATCAACATGGAAGGGGCCGCAAGGGCCGACGCCCGTCGGGGCTGCGGGGTGTTCGCAAAAGATACCGCGGCCTCGGCGCAAGGGCTAAGAAGGAACATGGGTGGTTTTTAGTCAGTAGAAGTCTGACACTCCCTTTCGCTCTGCCCAAGAGCGGGAGGGGTTATTTGATGATTTTCCACCCGCCATAAACCACGCCGCTTATACAAGGTTACGTTAACGAGCAGACTACACAGATTCTCTGTATGGCGAACGCGTCGAGCAAATGTTCGGACGACCGGCGACCGTATCTTTACTTTTTATATCAATGGCCTAAACCTATTTTTTTTTTGAGGGTGTGAAATCATCAAATGACTCCTTCCGCTCTGGGCGGAGCGGACGGGAGTGTCAGACTTCTACTGACTAAAAACCACCCATGTTCCTTCTTAGCCCTTTGTGTCCGGAGCCGCGGTATCTCTTTCGCAGCCCCTGCCCAACCCTTCGAGGATTAGGTACAGGCGTGATGTTATTTTCTGCTTGTAGAACCACGAGCGCGCCTCCCACACAGGTGAGAGGCCCTACAAGTGTGACGTGTGCGGGGACTCGTTCAGAATGAGAGCCAACATTGCTCAGCATATGAGGAAGCACTTCGGGGTCAGGAACTTGCAGGTAACAAATATCATAATCATGATTCTCTTGCCCTTATCCCAATTCATTTGGGGTCGGCGCAGCATGTCTTCCTCTTCCGTAATTCTGTGTCTCGTCACGAGACAAATACGTAGGTAACAAATAATTTAACGTTTATTTATCTTCCACATAGGTGCCACAAAATGGGTCATTCTCACTAGTACTGAACAGTCCTACGGTAGTTCAGAGAATAGGGTAGTTGGCAAAAAAATCTAATTAGTCCGTCAGATAGATTTCCAAAAAATATTGAACACATCTTTTCTTTTTTCACGTAAACAATTTAATAAATGAAGACTAACTGCGGTACTCAGAGATATTTAATGATTACTTAAGCCTTCACTTAGTAAAGATTTAACATACTTTTGTATGACAAAACTGGCAAAACCTTTATTTACTAAGTGATGGCCTAAGTAATCATTAAAGCTCTCTGAGTGCGGGAGTAAGATACAGTGCTTCGAAAACTCGTGTGACATCACATTTCAGTTCATTTATTACCGGATAGTGACGTCACAAGCCCCCACTCATGATCTTTGACGCGTTTTGTATTCGTTCTTTTATTAATTTGATAAAACAAAAAACACGTATCCAATATTTTTCGATAATCTAACTGACGGACTCAGCTACCCAATTATTGTTCCCCTAGTTCAACGATTCAAGGTACAAAATCGTAACAAGAACTTGTGAAAAAGTTGGTACTTTGACCCCCAATATTTCCACAAATAAATGGATATTGGTTCCCGGATATGGTCTAGCTAGAACCATAAAATGCCATGAGAACAAGTGCCTTCCGGCTTCGACACCCATTCAAGCATTCAAAAGCTATTATTTTTTGAATTGCAAACAGACACTTCAATTTTATTTATTTGTATAGATTTAATATGTAATAGATTAACTGCGGTACTCAGAGATATTTAATCACTAGCTGACCCATGCAACTTCGTCTGCGTCACATAATATAGCTTATAACAAATAATGTCAACATAAATTGAGTTAAATCGTAACAAATAAAAAATCGTATCTTTCCTCTTTATAATATTAGTTTAGATTATATTAAAGTGTGAATTACTATAGGTATCTCTTACTGTTAAATATACAGTAACACCTTGTACCTTGTAAACAGTAAATATTTTGAATTTGAATTTCTCCGGAGTCCCCGGAGGCCAGAATCCCCACTAACCTACCGCACCGGACCGAATGACTGCCGCGCGCGTAATTATTTTGTCGCGCGGATATTTTTACATTGCGATATCTTCTAAGATATTTGTTTAAACTGTATAGAGTAAAGGGCACAAATATTCTATATTAAATTTCAGTGCTAATAAACACATTTATTTAGATATAGATTAATACCATATGGGTTAAATAAGCTTCGCAAAATATCATTATTTTTATCCTAACATTTTAATAGTAAAAAATGGTTACAGTGAGTCAATCTTAAAAGATAGACATATGCTGTCGCGGACTTTTTTTCAGAACTTTTAAAGAGGAACAATTCCTTGATACATGATATTTACGTAACTTAAACCGTTTTCGCAGCGCACGCAACGGAAGCTCTCAAAAAGGAATATCTTTTCCCGTTTTTGCAACATTTTTCATTTATGCTCCGCTCCTATTAGTCGTAGCGTGATGTTATATAACCTAAAGCCTTCCTCGATAAATGGACTATCCAACACAAAAAGAGTTTTTCTATTCCAACCAGTAGTCCCAGAGTTTACCGCGTTCAAACAAACAAACAAACAAACAAACAAACAAACTCTTCAGCTTTATAATATTAGTATAGATTACTTAGGCCTTCACCTAGTAAAGATTTGACATACTCTTGTATGACAAAACTGTCAAAACCTTTACTAAGTACTGGCCTAAGTAATCATTAAAGCTCTCTGAGTGCGGCAGTAACAGTGTCCATTGAGTTTAACTATAAAAATATTTTTTCAAAATGTGTGACAACTGAAAATTTATGATTATACGTTAATAACGAAACAATGTACAATGATAGCATTGTTGTTGAAGATAGTAATTACTAATTAGTTTCAGTAATGGTTAGAAGTTTCGGTTAAATTAGATTAAAACCTGTTGTAATCGCTAAGTGTGTACCGAAAACGTGAGAATGATGGAAAAAACCTAGGAAGCACCAGATTCAGTTTTAGATACGAGTCTAGGGTTCCGTACTTCGAAGGGTAACCTACAAGACCCGTCGGGGCTGCGGGTTGTTCGAAAGAGATACCGCGGTCTCGGTACAAAGCGCTAAGAAGGAACATGGGTGGTGGTTGTGCCCAAGAGCGGGAGGGGTTATTTGATGATATTCCAGACGCCAAAAAAAAAAAAAGTCGCTCTTCACTCATCCTCCAAACCATCTAAGCAAACTCGATTCAATATTTGTGTCGTTATAGCAAATACATGGCTCTTTTTAGCAGTTCAAGGTTTTGTTTAATTAATTTAACTACAATGTTACATAGACAATGTTGTTTGTGCAGATGTTCCATTTAAATAAAAAAATAAAAAAGACGTGTGGCGCTCGGAGACTGCCGCGGTAAAGCTATTGCATAGCATTTTTTATCAACTTATGCAATTATAATTATTTATTTATTTTATTAATGCAGTATTTTTTTTCCTTTGTTTTTTTTCTTTCTCACAAACAGCTGATTACGGTAATTTTCCAATACAACCAATGCCACCTAAAGGCGGGTTGCTGAACTAAAGAGACAAGCGTGATATTTCAAAAAGTCATTAAAAGTTCTGGTATTTATCGATAGATGGAAAAACTAAAAAGTATCACCGCTGTGCCGGTCGGAGTGGGGGGTGTTAGGTTTTTTTCGTTACGGAATTTCTGGATTCGGTCCCCACGCTCAAGGCCCGCGATAGAAGCTATGCAATAGCTTAAAAAAAAATTTCTTCCACAAAAACATATTAAATAAATACTGCGTCAATGGCATGTTCACTGCGTATGAATGCATATCGGGCCACAAGACATGATCAAACCACATAAGCATACTCTTTTCTATTTTTCACTACTTACATCTTCTTTTAAACCGCAACGTTCTGGTTACATACCATTTTTTTTTTGGAAGGTGGGAAATCATCAAATGACTCCTCCCGCCCTGGGCAGAGCGGTAGGGAGTGTCAGACTTCTACTGACTAAAAACCACCCATGTTCCTTCTCAGCCCTTTGTGTCGAGGCCGCGGTATCTCTTTCGAACAACCCGCAGCCCCGACGGGACGTTCTGGTATACCTTTTTTTTATGGTGGGTGGAAAATCATCAAATAACCCCTCCCGCTCTTGGGCAGAGCGAAAGGGAGTGTCAGACTTCTACTGACTAAAAACCACCCATGTTCCTTCTTAGCCCTTCATGTCGAGGCCGCGGTATCTCTTGCGAACAACCCGCAGCCCCATTGCTCAATTTATCATTTACCTACTAAAATGAAAAAGCAAATAATCTATGATAACATTAAATTCCAGTGTGAACGTTGTCCGGCCATGTTTCGCAGTCGTTCGGAGCTTACTGGACATCAGAACAGAGTCCATTATCTTATATACACATACCTCTGTTACTTGTGTCCTGAAACGTAAGTATATATGTATATAACACTAGCGGACGTCACGCAGTTTCACCCGCGTAGTTCCCGTTTCCGTGGGAACACAGGGATAAAAAGTAGCCTATGTCACCCGGGGATAGTGTAGCTTCCCAACGGTGAAAGATTTTTTTAAATCGGTCGAGTAGTTTTTAAGTTTATTCATTACAAACATACACACAAAAATACAAGTCTTTCGTCTTTATAATATTGTAGTGTAGATGTAAAACTACTGTGGTTATTACATCATCATCTTCCCGCCCTTGTACCATGTTATTTGGGGGTCGGCGCTTATGACATAACATAATCCCCGAGGGGTTAGGCAGAGGTGTAAGTACTTACCTAATATAACTCCGTCATTTAAAACCGATTTGTTTGTTTTTTAATGAAAGGATATGCTTTCCATGTGGTCCCATAGAAATTTCATCACAATCGATTCAGTACTTTATTTTTTTTTCCTCCTAGCCTTTGTTGAGATTAGTTAGAATGTAAAGTTTATTCATGATGAAAAGACTTTGTGTGGTGGACTTATAAGAACAAAATGAAATAAAAACTTTTTGCAAAAAAAAAAAAAAAATTCGACTTCTAAAACAACTTTGTTTGTTTCATTATCTTTTTTGCCACCGACTTCCGAAAGTAAAGTTAACTTAGACTTTTTAAAGTATTTTTTTGGGTGTCTCGTCTTTATTTTGCATAAAGTTTTTGGCAACTTGCGATTCGTTCCTTCCTCATCACATGAAAGTCGAAAGCATTTTCTTTCAACACTTTCCTGTCAAGTTCAAAATATATTTGTTTGTTTGTATGCCCGAAAATTGCCTAATCATCTATAGCTACGTATAGCGACGACTCGAAGGCGGGTTGTCGGCACACAAACGAATTATTGTTCGACCCATATGCTGGGTTCTTGGCACCGAAAGTAATAATACATTATCTTTATCATTCCTTAATGGTAATATGCTTCTTTTTAAAAATATGTATGTTGTATGTACAAAAAAAATCAAAATCAAAACTCATTTATTCAAACTAGGCTGATAATCAGCACTTTTCGAACGTCAAAATTTACTTTACTTATTTACAAGTGACAGTCCCCCAAAACGCCCACCCTTCGACACTTCCTAGTGTTTTAGCTGGAAAGAAGAAGTGGCGGAACAAACTCCCCAGCAACACATCTGTCTGTTTGGTTACAAGAACCAGACTCAAAAAAATGCTTTGGTTTTTCTGTTATATTGTAAGTTTTTTCTCAAATATATAAATACATTTCAGATACAAGCGGCCAGCATCAGTGAAGAAACATCTGGTGAACATACACGGAGTACCAAGAAACCATCAACTGCCTATCAAGTGTATCAAAACTAGGAGAAGGTATATATTGTAGAATTTTAGATTATGATCCAGGGCTGCGGGTTGTTCAAAAGAGATACTTTGCCCCGGGACACAAAGGGCTAGGGTTTTAGTCAGTACAAGTCTGACACTCTCTTCCGCTCCGCCCGGAGAGTAATTTTATAAATTTCCATCCACCAAAAAAAAAAAAGCTTGGATGTCGAAAGTGTTGCCTACTCAGATCAAATTATTTGATCTGAAGTTGCCTACAACAATAATTTTATTTCTTTCTTTTTTCCAGAAGCTGCGACAAGAGCGACTGAAAATTCAAGAAATATGCTGAAAGAGCTGATATTAAATACTTACTATAATGATAATCTGATCTCAATATAAAATTGTAGTATTTAGATGATTTATTCAAAAATTGTAATTAATAAATCAAAATATAGATTATTATGTTATTATTCTATATTGTCCCACTGCAGGACAAGGGACCCCTTCCCCACTTCCATTTTTCGCGGTCCAGTGCGATTATAGGCCAATCCTTTGAGGAGTCCAGCTCATCCCGCCATCTCTTTCTAGGCCTGCCTTGTCGATTCCTGCTTTTAGGTATCCACTGAGTGGTAATTTCTGTCCATTGCACCTCCGTCATGCGGCAGATATGAGCAGCAGGACTATTGTGTTTTCAAACCATCCAAGAACCCATTGAAATATCCCCAGAAAGTTTCATCCAAATCGGTCCAGCCGTTTAGGAGGAGTTCAGTGACATACACACGTACAGTATAATTATATAATATATATAAAGATTGTCTTAATGGCGTATAATAAGTTATTAATATTGTTTGATTTTACTCAGAAATCGATGATCCGTATTTTCGATCATACGGAATACCCCTGGTTTTATTTTGATCCGGATAATCGGGATTCTAGTGTATTTCCTCTTTTGCCTCGAAGACTGCCTCGTTGGTCTAGTAGTTGCAAGCGCGACTGCTGACAATGAGGTCCTGTGTTCGAGTCCCGTGTCGGGCAAAGTGTTATTGGCTTTTTCCATCAGGAATTTATATCAGTAAAGTAACGGTCACGGAGTCTGGATTTGTGCCCGGTTGATGGCAATAGGCTCGCCCCCTATTACATGGGACTTAAACATAACTGGCGAAATGTGGGTGTACTATTAGGTACACCTCTGCCTAACCCCTCGGGGATTACAGGCGTGATGTTATGTTATGTTCCTCTTTTGCCTTAATTCTGGGGCTCGACAAATAAAACTCACAGTGTACAGTGTACAAGTATTTATTGGATGTAACAAAACGGGGCGAATAGAGACAAATTTTTGAAAGGGATTTTAACACTGAATTAATATATTAGGTTACCAATAAGTAGTCTATTTTATTTGCTTAATTTTACTAAATAACTAGTTATTTATGCCCCGGGATCTTCATTTACGTGAAAATATAATTAAAAAGTATTGCTTTCCTAATTGAACCACATTTGAAGGATTTTTTTTTGCACGGAACCCTGATTTTTTCAAAATCAATGTAGCCTATGTTAGACCCTATAACACCAGCTATCAATCAATAAAATTTCCGTCAAAATCGGTCCAGCCGTTTCGGAGTTTAGCCGGAATATACAAACAAAAAAATTGATTTTATTATCAGTACCGTACTTTCTTTCTTAGGCATTCAGTAAAATCTTTTATTATTATTATTTTTTTAAACATTGCCCTACACTAGGAATTTCTCCTGTATCGTGGGTGCGTTTACAAACATTTAAATTCACATACACAAATACCCAGACCCGAAACAACTATCTGTAGGTCATACAAATATTTGTTCCGTGCGGGGATCGAACCCGCGACACGCAGCGCAGCAGTCAATTGCTCGAGCCACTGCGCCAACCGTGCCGTCATTAGGATATTACAATTTTTTTTTTATAGTTTTAGATACGTTTTTGGCAACATAGGTACCAATTTAATTCAACGTTAAAATCCCTCTCAAAGTGTTGTTTCTATTCACACCGTCTCGGTAGTGAAGCCCTGGGGCTCCAGGCATCTAAGGGTCTTCAGAGGGCGCCAGCACAGCGCCGCTGTAAGAGAGGTCCCAATAGTGCTCCACGCGATGTTTTTGGAAGTGTTCCCGAGCTTGCTTTTCTGTTGGCATCACCTGCGGAACAAAAAAAAATGTAGGTTTTAACCTTTTGAACGCCACGGTCGGGTGTAGCCGACAAACGAATACGTGCTCAACACGCCACCGTCGGCTACAGCCGACAAAAAACATAACTTTTTAAAACTCTGTATCTGCTTTCTTATACAAAATATTGTCAAATAAGATAAAATAACAATTTTGTAGATTTGTGTGCCTTGGCGTGGGTGGGGCGCGGTGCGTTTACGCTTCTGGCGTTCAATAGGTTAATAGGATAGTTAACTAAAAAAATCTAATTAGTCCGTTGGATAGATTTCCAAAAAATATTGGACACGTATTTTTTCTTTTTTCACGTAAACAAACAATGAAGACGATACAGTGCTTTGAAAACTCGTGTGACGTCATATTCTAAGACATTAGTATGACATTCTTTACCGGTGAGTGACGTCACGACCTCCCACTCAAATCTTTGACCCGTTTTATCTTCGTCAATTTATAATGATTTGATAAAACAAAAAATACGTATCCAATATTTTTCGATAATCTAACAGACGGAGTAATTAGAATCATATTTTTTTTAGTCAGGAAACATCCCTATTTTAGTCCACTGGTATCTGTAACAGGGTTCAAGGAAGGAACCTCCTAACAATACGAGCCGTGACCAGGAGTACCGCTTTCAGTATCAAGCCCTTGATCCAGCTGCCTAACGAGAGACTCCTCAGGACTTTTAAGGATTATTTATTTACTATTTATGGTTTTGAGTGCATTACAGTCCCACTGTGATTTTTCACTCTAAAAAAAAAGGTAGATTTCTGTGTCGTTGTAAAAGTGGTGTAACTTCATATTTCAAATCAAATCAAATCATAATTTATTTGTTAACATAGGTAAAGAAAGTACAGGTCTTATGTTTGATGAAGCAAGCGCTATGTTATGCCAGGAAGCGTACAAATATGATGTGCAAGTCCAGCTAAGGATTAATTAATTATTAGGTCCTACTAAAATATTTGAAAATCATGCAATTTGGTATTAAATTAGAAAATAAATTGCAAAATTAAATATTATTTAGTGCTCCAATGATGTCAGACCTAAATGAAGAATTATTAAAATGTCAAAGTTAATGTTATTAATAATATTTGTCTCAATTTATGTCAACCTCAATATTTGTAATTTTAAATTAATTCGTCATTTAAGTATTCGTCAATAGTATAATAACATTTACTAATTAGGAACAGGAATAATAATCCCTTATCCGGGGAATTGCCCCAAAAAATAATTCCATATCGTAGGAGTGAGGCTACTAGCTCATGATAGGCAACAATAGTAACGCGTCCATTTTACTTTTCTAGCCAATTGAAAATAGGCAGATTTATTTATTTTTTTACATAGCTGTTCTATATGAGCTTTCCAGTTAAGGTTATTGTCGATATGAATTCCTAAAAATACACTTACTTTTACTTCTTCTATTTCGTTGCCATTATAATTGACACACATTTTTGGAGCTTCAATTCTTTGGTGAAAATGCATAACTTTGGTTTTCTCGAGGTTATTAAATTATTTATATGTATTAAGCCAATTAATTATGTGAGTAAGTGTATTATTAATGTCAAATTGATAAGTAATTAAGTCCTTACATTTTACTATGGCAGTGCTATCGTCTGCAAACAAAATCATTTGTTGTTGCGTGACTTTTGGCAAATCATTTATGTAAATGAGAAATGAAAGGTGGCCCCAGTACGTTACCTTGAGGCACTTCATATTTTGTACGCCTGAAATTCGACACATACGTTCGTTCCGTTTTAGTTTTCGCGCACACTCTTGTTATTTCCCTTTTTGTTAGTTCCCTCTGATGCCATAGCTATGCAATTTGTCTAGAAGGATTTTATGATCAACATAATCAAAGGCTTTAGTCATGTCAATATGGAGTTACACCACTTTCATAATGAACGACACAATTTTTACGTAAAGTTACTCAGTGTGATGAATGACAGAATGCTTGGTTGACGGCTTCGTGAAATATTTCCGCGTCTGTTTGTCTGTTCGCGATAAACTCAAAAACTGCTGCACCGATTTTCATGCTGTTTTCACCAATGGATAGAGCGGTTCTCGAGGAAGGTTTTAGTATATTATTAGCACGCGGGCAAAGCCGTGGGCATCAGCTAGTATGTTATATAACGTTACCTTAAACTTCATGTCCCCGAAGGCCCTCTGTTTGACGGTCCCCTCCCACACAAGGCTGCAAGTGTTCGGTACCTCGTTACCGTCTGTATCCTTTATCATGTCCTCTTCCCATTTTATACGGTGGAGCATAAGTCTGGAATGAGAAACGTGATTGGTAACTTTCCTGACAATAAAAAGTATGCTTCTGTATAGTCCGTCAGTTACATCATCGGAAAATATCGGATAGGAGTTTTTGTTTTATCAAATTAATAAAAATTTACGAAGATTGAGATAAAACGCGTCAAAGATCATAAGAGGAGGCTTGTGACGTCACTTTCCGGTAAAAAATGTACTGAATTTATGTGACGTCGCACGAGATTTTGTCTTCATTTTTGACGTGAAAAAGAATTAAAAATGTATTTAATATTTTTTGGAAATCTATCTGACGGATTTTTTTTGTCAAATACCTTATTGTTTGTTACTGCATAAAATAACATCACGCCTGTAATCCTCGTAGGGTTAGACAGAGGTGTACCTAATAGTACAGCTAGATTGAGCCAGTTGTGCCATGCAAGAGGGGGTGAAATGCTATTATCGGGCACGAAAGCAGACTCCGTGACTACACTACGGGGCTATTAAATTTGTTACGTAGTACAATAAAACAAAACAAAAATGTTTGGATAGGCTAATCTCTGGAATTACAGATCCCGGATTTGATAAAATATTTTTGCATTTGATAGTCAAATTCTTAAAGATGGTTTTATGTTTTTAGGATCCCATGCTGTTTGTTTTTTTTTGGCGTGGGAAATCATCAAATAACCCCTCCCGCTCTTGGGAAGAGCGAAAGGGAGTGTCAGACTTCTACTGACTAAAAACTAGGGATGCATCCGATACCGATACCGATATATCGGCGATACTTCGGGTTTGCCGATATATCGGCATCGGCGATATTTTTATGGCCGATTCAATGATACTTTACAAACGAGAGGCGGGCTTTGGAGCGTTTTGTGAAAATATTATTAGAGTCCGAGGAAGATGAGCCCCTGTCTACTCTGAGCTGTAATTCTCTTAAAGCAGAAGTCGAGATACCTAAGGTATCCTAATATATTGAGAGATGCAGATCCGTTCGTATTCTGGCGCAATAACGTCTTATACCCAAACTTGAAAAAAATGACACAGAAGTACTTTAGTTTCCAAATGAGCTCTGTCGCATCGGAGAGACTATTTTCCACCGCAGGTCTTGTTGAAACAGACTTACGAAATCGCCTTTCTCCGCAAAACTTAAGAAAACTTTGTTTTTTAAACAAAAATCTTATCAATGTTAATTTTAATTACTAAAACTATTACCTAATATCAACCTGTCTGTATTTTTATAATAATTAAAAAAATGAACCTGACTTGTGTTTTATTATTTATTTCAATAAGCGTATCGGTATCGCCGATATTTTTATAAAAGTATCGGTATCGTATCGGCAAAAAGGCGTATCGAGGCATCCCTACTAAAAACCACCCATGTTCCTTCTTAGCCATTGTGCCGAGGCCGCGGTATCTCTTTCGAACAACCCGCAGCCCCGACGGGAGGATCCCATGCCTCAGTCGGCAAAAACAGAAACCTTATGCTTTATAGGATCACTTTATTGTATGTACACCTGTCTGTACGTCTGGAAAATGGGAAAAGTGGAATAAGCCTTTCTCAGGAAGGTGTTAAAGTATCAAGCTGAAACTCTGGCAGGCACTGGCCCTAGTGGGCCCCGTCTACTCTAGTGGGCCCCGTCTACCCTAGTGGGCCCCGTCTACCCTAGTGGGCCCCGTCTACCCTAGTGGGCCCGTCTGCTCTAGTGGGCCCCGTCTACCCTAGTGGGCCCCGTCTACCCTAGTGGGCCCGTCTGCTCTAGTGGGCCCCGTCTACCCTAGTGGGCTCCCTCTACCCTAGTGGGCCCCGTGTACTTACCTCTTGTACTTGGCGTGTTGTTTAGGCCCTCCCTCCACCACTACGATGCAACAGCCGCGGTGTAACACCACACTGCCCGTCATGTGCAACTGTTGCGCGTTCGCTTCCACTTTGAACTTGGCTGAGGCGCATTCGAAGAGATCTTTTACTCTGGAAAGAGAAAAACACATTTTAAAACTTCTGATTTAAAAGAATATCCTTGGAGTTTTCGTGTTTGTTTTATATTTTTTTCCGTGACCATGGCGTCACCTTGGGCAAGTTCGGTTGGTAATCCGTGTTGTGACCATTGTGAATGTGGCTGTCTATCCATCTGTACTCCTTCTTGTGTTTATGTTGTGCGTGTGAACTTTGTACCCGAATACAAACGTGAGTACTAAACAAAGGCAGCGACTTTTACTTACACCCCTGCTTACCACACTGATACGACATACCTCTAAACTGGTGACCCCGACGTGATAAGTGGTCTGCAGATCCTTAAATATAAAGGTGCTCTGTTTATTGTGACGGAAAGCTGGAGTTGGCTGCAAATCGTGAGCAAAGTTGCGAATGCGTGCGGTGAAGTCCGTGATGTCGGTCGTTCCGTCGTCACTGGGAGAGAAGAATTCTCCTGGGAGCCTTAGCGGTTCGCCGTACACAAGTTCGGCGGAAGACGCTTGGACGCTTGGACTTTATTCTTAAGGGAAAAGGTAGATTTTAAGTGGCACAGAGGAGGCATCACGCCATGATATTGTCAGGAGGCATCACGACGGATTATATTAAAATACCAACCGTCAAAATACTAGAAGGTCTTACCTAAACACGGCCACATGTACCCCAATAGTCGTGTCTTCCCTAATTTTTCTGTCCACCTGAAATACAACAAAAATCCTTCGTTTAGAACATGGAAAATGGGAAGGTACATTCATCAGCATCAGCCTATAATGTTCCCACTGCAGGGACTCGGGCCTCCTCTTTAAAAGAGGGAATAGTCTATAATCCACCACGCGGGCCCAGTGCGGGTTAGTAAATGTCACATGTCTTCGAATTTTTGGTTGTAGGACATGCCGGTTTCCTCACGATGTTTTCCTACACCGTTTTAAGAGCAGTGGTGGTTATGAAATAAATTACACAAAGTGAGGCGCCTGCCTGGGTTCGAACCAACGATTGCTCGTAAAATGGGTACATCACCACTGGGCCAACGCTGCTCTAAACTTTTACCTCTTACCCTTCGTCAATAGGGGATCGGACAAAAAAAATCTATTTAGTCCGTCAGATATATTTCCAAAAAATATTGAACTCATATTTTTTCTTTTTTGACGTAAACAAAAAATGAAGACGATACAGTGCTTCGAAAACTCGTGTGACGTCACATGTCAGTACATTTTTACCTACAAGTGAGGTCACAAGCCTCCACTCATGATTTTTGACGCGTTTTATCTTCGTAAATTTTTATTAATTTGATAAAACAATAAACACGTATCCAATATCAACACTAATATTATAAAGAGGAAAGATTTGTTTGTTTGTTTGTAACGAATAGGCTCCGAAACTACTGGACCGATTTCAAAAATTCTTCACCGTTGGGAAGCTACACTATCCCCGAGTGACATGGGCTACTTTTTATCCCTGTATTCCCACGGGAACGGGAACTAGGCGGGTGAAACCGCGTGACGTCCGCTAGTATTTCGATAAACTTGATAAAAAAATATGGTATTTTTTTTAATCATATTTTTGAGTCAGTCCGATCCCCTATTACAGGCGTGATGTTAAGTAGAAACCCACCTTCTCCCTCTTCTGATCCTTAGTAAGAGCGCGCGCCTTGTTGGCTTCGAGATGAGTCTTCTGTCTCTTGGCGATCTGCTCGCGAACCTTCGCCTCTATCGCTGTGGGGTCCTGCACAGCCTCCGTGCCTAGAGCGCGCATCAAGTTTGATATCCTGAGGACAAGTAGCTAAGTAAGTTATGGTTTACACAGCTGTTTTTGTAAATACTAGTTTTTCAGGTTATAACTTTACTTAAATTACCTCCAAGGCCCGTTTACTATTCAAAGCATCAACTAGCACAATGTTTTAACAGTGCTACATTGAGTTTTACCGTAAAATGTGATTTTTGACCCCAAAAAAAAGTCGTTTCCCAGCAAAAATTTTTGCGTAGGGGTACATAATTTGATGTACAGAATGCTTGGTTGACGGCTGTGTGATGGGTTGATTTACACCCTGTATGATGCTATGTTATATTTAAAAGCTTGTTTATAAAAATATTCTATTACTATAACCTTCTTTACATAATCTTTGATTATAACCGGTTCTACCACCACAAATACCAAAACCGCTACACTTACCTGAGCTTAGGTTCAGGCGGCGCCTCAAGGCCGAGCCGGACCTTCTCCTGTTCCTCCTTCCAAGCCTCCCTGCGGCTCTGACGGCGAAGCTTCTTCCTCTCCTTCTTCGTGAGGAACACTGGCATGTATGTTGGCTTGAGGGGCTCGGCTGCGGATAAATATATAGTTTGTTAGTGTTATAAATACAGATTACATACGGGACCGACACACATTGCGGACAGAATGTTCAAAACCACCTGGGACCTCAAATATTAACCAAATTAAACCAGTTTTGCACAATTAGGTTTGCGAAATTAGGTTGTAATTGAATATAAAAAAATATGTTTTTTTATATTATGACTGAATCGTTTTCAGAGACAAAAAATACATCGGAAGCGTATATTTGCACTTCCATACAAGTGCTAGTTGAAATGCGTGACTGAAAGGGTTAAAGAACAGGGTAAAACTCGCTTTATCTTGGTTTTAGTGGGTTATGAAGTTTTAGATTTAAGGAATATTAGAAATCCGGCTTCGTCAGTCTCTTTAGAATTTAATTACAAACATTTCTGTCCAAAAATTGTCTCATTTGGTTTATATTTGCGATCTCTAGGTGGTTTTGAACAAAACATTGGCTCTATCCCCAATGTGCGACATGTGGTCGCTCACAATGGGCCTCATCAGAAATCTTAAAGTCACCTAAAGGACAATGGAGAGGGCTATGCTCGGAGTTTCCTTGCGTGATCGATTAAGAAATGAAGACATCCGCATGAGATTCAAGGTTACCGACGTAGCCCGAAGAATTGCCAGACTTAAGTGGCAATGGGCAGGGCACATTGCTCGCAGAACGAATGGCCGATGGGGCCGAAATGTTCTGGATACGGGAACAGCAGCCCCGACGGGGGGTCCACATTAGCCTTAGATCGAAACTACTGGAAGCCAGCAGCTGGAGCTGCTGCAGCTGGTGGGCCACTTTTGGCCAGCAGTGGAATGATGCAGGCTCACAGTATCAGTAACAGAGTTACAAACAAACATCTATCATAGTCAGGAATAACAGATAGGCACCCGACTATCTGACCTCCACAACCCAGTTAGTATCGGGTAATACAGGGTGTAAAAGTACCCTTAACGCAAACGAAGGGCACTTGTTCTCCCCACCACTGCGATATTATTTTTGTTCTAGACCATACCCGGGAACCTCCTAGTTACGGAGATATTGGGGGTCAAAGTTCCAAAATGTTCACAGCTGTTTTTGTTAATACTAGTTTTTCAGGTTATAAGTTTACTTAAATTACCTCCATGACCCGTTTACTATTCAAAGCATCCACTAGCACAATGTTTCAACGTAAAATGTGATTTTTGACCAAAAAAAAAGTTGTTTCCCAGCAAAAATTTTTGCTTAGGGGTACTTAGTTTGATGTACAGAATGCTTGGTTGACGGCTGTGTGATGGGTTGATTTACACCCTGTATAATAACCTCTTGGTAAAACTGGCAATCAAACTTTCGGTTCACTGACTACCTGTTACAACTGTCAAAGATTGGCTTAACGTGCTTTCCGAGGCACGGAGGAAACTTGGTACCCATCCATGGACCATCCTAGCCAAGCGCGGTTTATTCTGAAGTCGCTTTCTCTGTCCCTATATCCCTATGTATGCTTAAATCTTTAAAACTACGCAACGTATTTTGATGCGGTTTTTTTTAATAGATAGAGTGATTCAAGAGGAAGGTTTTAGTATATAATTTGACCGACATCCACGCGGGTGAAGCCGCGGGCATCAACTAGTAAGTTATAAAAAATAACAGGGACACTGATTTCAAACGGCAAATGATCTCAGTCTCAAACGACGTCATCACGTGTTTTTTTTCCATAATTTACAAAATGGTACGGTATAAACTAATTGGCTGATTATTATGCTTTTTGAAGATAGCTTTACTAGAGATATAGATAACCTTACTAGTAACAAATTCAGTTAGAATTCGTCTAGGTTTACATTCGACTTCTCCTCACATTTAATATTAATTTTATATAATCAACTTGCAGCGGTGGGTTCGAACTCAGGCTGTTCCCACTGCAGGGACTCAGGCCTCCTCTCTAGGAGAGGGATGGGCTATAATCCACCACGCGGGCCTAGTGCGGGTTGGTAGATTTCACGTCTTCGAATTTTTTGGTTCTAAGATATGCCCGTTTCCCGTCGGGGCTGCGGGTTGTTCGCAAGAGATACCGCAGCCTCGACATGAAGGTCTAAGAAGGAACATGGGTGGTTGTTAGTCAGTAGAAGTCTGACACTCCCTTTCGCTCTGCCCAAGAGCGGGAGGGGTTATTTGATGATTTTCCACCCGCCAAAAAAAAAGATATGCCCGTCTCCTCACGATGTTTCCTTCACCATTTTGAGAGCAGCCGTGATGACAATAAGTTATAGAGGATAAATTACACAAAGTAATGCGAGTGCCTAAGTTCAAACCCACGACTTACAGTTCGTAAGGTGGGGACGCCACCACTGGCCACCACTCTCATAAAAAGCTATTATATATTTAAAATTACAAACAGACACATCAATTTTATTTATTTGTATACACGTACTGATATCGCTAACTAAGAAAACATAATAATATATTATACATACCGTAAGTAAACATTTATCGATAAAATGAGCTCCTATAATATCTTACTTATTAGTCAATCGTCGTTACACGAACACTACTAGTGCAAATTATAATATTAGTATGTAATATTTTGAAAATACAGTGAACATAGTGTTAAAAAAATATATACTAAAGTTGAAACACTAGAAGAACAAAAACACAGTGATACTAAAAAAGGTTTCAAAGTCAAAATGTTAATTTTATATTTTCTACTGGGAGTTGGCGTCGCAACCGCACACAATGACTACGGCGTTTCATTCCGGGCACAACACTTCGAGAAATCTGTCAAAAATATTAACATTTTAACCCACCAGAGAGAAAAGAGAATGGTGACGGGGTACTTAGTACCCCAAAACAATACGACACCCTATAAGACGTACGTGTCGACACAAAATTATACGGTCATTCCCGGAGTGAATTACAACCTTAATCTGACGAGACCCGGATGGATATCCGGGTCTCGTAGGAGGCATAATTACTATAGTAATATTAACGTTATGCCTCCTAAAAACAATAATACTACTTTAAACCCTGTCACACCCGGGTATATACCTTATCCGGGTTATGGCACCGGATATCCGGGTTATCCAGCACCGAATAGTGTTTACCCAGCACCCTATAACGGATATCAAGGACCAAACAATGGTTATCAGGTAGTCCCCGTTTATCCGACTCCTATTAACGGTGTACCTGCAAACAACAGTTATCCGAGACCCAGCTTTTATCCGGACCCGAATACCGTTTATCCGAGACCCAGCGTTTATCCAGTACCGAATACCGGATTACCGGCAACAAATAACGGCTATCAGCCAGCCAACATTTACCCAGCTCCGCATAACGGCGTTCCTGCGAACAACACATATCCGAGACCCAGCTTTTATCCGGACCCGAATACCGTTTATCCGGCACCGAACAACGGTTATCAGAGACCCAATATCTATCCTGTACCAAATACCGGAATTCCGGCATCAAATAACACTAACCAAAGACCGAATACCGGTTACCAAAACCCGAATACTGGTTACCAAAACCCGAATACCAGTTACCAAAACCCGAACAACGGTTACCAATACCCGAACAACGGTTACCAAAACCCGAATACCGGTTACCAAAACCCGAACAACGGTTACCAATACCCGAACAACGGTTACCAAAACTCGAATACCGGTTACCAAAACCCGAATACCGGTTACCAAAACCCGAATACCGGTTACCAAAACCCGAATACCGGTTACCAAAACCCAAATACCGGTTACCAAAATCCGAATACCATTTATCCTGTACCAAACGCTTCTCCCGTACCGAATACCGGATCTAATAGCACCGTAAGTTTGGCAAACTGCAAATGTAGTTACCCTAGAGCAAATTCAACGATAACTAAAGAAGATAGGGCTATGGACGCGTGTATGATTTCCTGCAATAATTGCCCGTCTGGAATGAAAATGACCAATTTCGGAGTTTGTGTCAGAGATGAAGATTCTGACTATTAAACTAGTACTTTGTATGGTTCATTCACTATCTTGAGGAATAAGTATCATCATCATCATTTCAGCCGAACGACGTCCACTGCTGGACATAGGCCTCCCCCAAATGTCGACACATGACCGGTCCCGTGCGTCTCGCATCCACGCAACCTTCACCAGGTCATCGGTCCACTTAGTGGGAGGCCTTCCAACGCAACGTCTTCTGGTACGCTGTCGCTACACCAGAACTTTTCGGTCCAATCGGCCATTCGTTCTGCGAGCAATGTGCCCTGGCCATTGCCAATTAAGTCTAGCGATTCTTCGTTTTTGTTTTATAAATGTCTAGAATTAAGTTGTCGATTTGTAACGTTGTTTTAAACAAATTAGCTTGCTGCGACAGTAATTTCGTTAAGTACAAAATTCTTAAGCCGGGCGCGCAAAGGTGGGTGGTCAATTGGGGCATAAAACGTTTAATTTCAATAATTAAATAAAAGTTTTAATTTGAATACTTGATTTGTATAAAGGGTGGAGGAACACTGATCTTCGAATCAGTAATCAAAATGTATGGGACAGCCGTTTTCTTTTTAGTGACCGATTAAATATATCTTTTTTTACATGTGCTCCCCATAAGTTTAAAAGTCTAATACTAAATGAACTTTCGTGAATATTACATTTATACACTACTAGCGGACACGCGGTTTCACCCGCGTAGTTTCCGTTCCCGTGGGAATACAGGAATAAAAAGTAGCCTATGTCACCCGCGGATAGTGTAGCTTCCCAACGGTGAAAGAATTTTTTAAATCGGTCCAGTAGTTTCGGAGCCTATTCGTTACAAACAAACAAACAAATCTTTCCTGTTTATAATATTAGTGTAGATTTGTGCTAAGTTTTGTGTTACCATAGCAACAGTTATGATTTTCACTGTTATAATTATATTCTTTTAATTAATTTGTGAACAGCGTTGTGGACTGCAATATTGTCAATAAGTCTTGTTTATTTATGATGTCTATGTTTTATATTGTGGCTGTTTGTTGTTATTTTTGAATAAAATTAAAAAAATATCTTGGGGGAGGAGGGGGGGGGGGAAATGATGTAAGTAGTGCTTTCTTGGTTACGGTTGTTGAGTCTTGGTGTCACTTCCACCGTCTATTTTGTATGATTTTATTGTAAAATAAATGTGTTTTTCTAATCTACATTTTTATTTTTGTTGTTCCTTTCAAAACCTGGGCTGTGAAGAAGATGGATGGAAAAAGATTGGAATGAATCGCATAGACTAAAAAAGTGATGAATATAAATGTGGATGGATGGAGAGGGAGAGGAAGACCATAGAAAAGACGGATGGATTGTGTGAGGAACGACTGACGTTGTTCGCAAGAGATACCGCGGCCTCGACATAAAGGGCTAAGAAGGAACATGGGTGGTTTTTAGTCAGTAGAAGTCTGACACTCCCTTTCGCTCTGCCCAAGAGCGGGAGGGGTTATTCGATGATTTTCCACCCGCCAAAGGGTAGGAAGATGATAGTTTCATACATTAACAATATTATTACGTGAAATTTTAGTTCTCATTTGACAGCGTCGTGATAACCTCAGGTCAAGATAATGTGATATATTCGTTCGGCCTGACAATTACTGACTGAGAGCACTTATTCTTAGCGTGTCGGTGGCTGTTCAAATTAAATTGGCCCAGATGGACTGCGGTATGGATTGAATGATAATCTCCGAAACGGCTGGACCGATTTAGACAAATATAATGATGTTTTAAGAAATCCTACTATTATAAACGCGAAAGTTTGTAAGTATGTATGGATGGATGGATGCATGTTTGTTTATACTTTTTCACGCCAAAACTACTGAACGGATTTGGATAAAATTTGGTACACAGATAGTTTATAACCTGGATTAACATGTAGGATAATTTTTTTGTCCCGATTGTATCTTCCCGTGTGATAATTTTTTGAGTAGTAGCTGGCGAAGCCGCTGGCAACACCTAGTTAATTAAAATTTCAAAATAACTTTTTACTGAATGCATTTGAAATTACATAATTATGTCTGTTTGTTCCGGTTTATCTCCTAAAAGGTTTCACCGATTTTGACGGTACTTTAACTGGCAGATAGCTGATGTTGTAAAGGAATAACTTATTATTTTTTTGATTCGATCCGTAAAAATACATTGAAATTGTTAACAAAACACCTGGACCGATTTGGCTAACTTTAGTGTTGAAATATTCGTGGAAGTCCAGGGAAGGTTTAAAAGGTGAGAAAGTGGTAGGTAGGTAGGCAGGGTAGTAGGTAGGGTAGTAAGTAGGATAGTAGAGTAGGTAGGGTAGTAGGTAGGTAGGTAAGGTAGTAGGTAGGTAGGTAAGGTAGTAGGTAGATAGGGTAGTAGGTAGATAGGGTAGTAGGTAGGTAGGGTAGTAGGTAGGTAGTGTAGTAGGTAGGTAGGGTAGTAGGTAGGTAGGGTAGTAGGTAGGTAGGGTAGTAGGTAGGTAGGGTAGTAGGTAGGTAGGGTAGTAAGTAGGTAGGGTAGTAGGTAAGTAGGGTAGTAGGTAGGTAGGGTAGTAGGTAGGTAGGGTAGTAGGTAGGTAGGGTAGTAGGTAGGTATGTAGGGTAGTAGGTAGGTAGGGTAGGAGGTAGTAGGTGGGTAGGTAGTGAGTAGGATAAAGAGCATTGCAACGCATGCCGGGTACAGCTAGTAATACCATTATGTTTAGCTAAAGAAGAGGACTTTAAACATCCGTTACCTAGAATATTATTTTATTCATAACAGGTAAATGTGGATTTTCCCGTGAAATACAATTAAAATTATCCTTTACTGTTAATTGGCCAATATTTGAATAAAATGTAAATATAAAGGATGTATAAATGTGTACAAGCCAAAAGGAGTATGTAAGGATCGTAGCAGGTGGCGTTCTGTGGTTTCTGCCTACCCCCCATGGGAAAAGGGCGTGAGTTTATCATATGTGTCATCATCTGCTTAGCCTTTTCCCAACTATGTTGGTGTCGGCTTCCAGTCTAACCGGATGCAGCTGAATACCATTTTACATGGAGCGACTGCCTATCTGACCTCCACAACCCAGTTAATACTAGGTAATACGATACTCTTTGGTAAGACTAGATGTCAGAATTTCAGGTCACTGACTACCTGTAACGACTGCCAAAGATCTACATGTGGCAGCCGGGACCAACAGCTTAACGTGCTTACCGAGGCACGGAGGAAACTCGGTATGTCAGGCGGTCACCAATCCACAGACCGACTTAGGCAAGCACAGACTTACCTAAAGATCAACCCGAGTGGCAGTTCTTATTAAGCCCCCTCCCCGCGCCCGCGCTAAGAGATAGACGTGTTTCACTATAGCTAAACTTAAAATATTGTAATAATAGGTAAAAGTGGTGTAATCCGACTTAACTGTACTCCAATATAAGCAGAAAAGTGTCACCAATTACGCTGTGATAACGTTTTTTTCCCAAAACAATAGCTACACTTAATTTAACTTAACCTAACCAAACATCTGCAAAACAAAGTGAAAGTGAAACTAATATCGTCAGACAATAAGTGAAAATAACAGTGAGTTATAGAAAATAAAAAATCAAGACACCCACAACAAGACATAGATAAAATAAATATTTGGACAAACATCGTCACGTATTTCGTCTAGAAAACTATGCGAGCCGTGGCTCGGTGGCTCTTGCGATAGACTCCTGCACATCAAGGCGGACGTTCTAATCCCAGTAGCTGCAAAACTTTTTGTAAGTTTTTAAATCATCTTCGACGAATATTTACTACGATATCGGCCGGTCCCCAAGCTCGCAAGGTGTGCATACTGCGCACCCGCCGCCGCCACTGCCTCACCTCCGCAAGGACAGTATTCCGCTCCAAAATTGCCTCCCGCTCACACCGTGACTGCGCGCGCCGTGATTCTCAACTCTCCGTAGTACATCGACTCAAGAGAGCTACGTGCAAACGCCGGCGCCGTATCACGAGCTAAGTAAACATTCACATTATGAGGCGTTCGCCGCCACCGCCGCCCCCTAAATCGCCAGCGACGTCCGTAGCCAGCGACTCTGAGACTCTTCAAGTTAGAAATCCAGTTATCTCACTAACAGGATCTACTCCCAACCTAACTAGCAGAGATGCAAATGTCACGGCGCGTAACAAACGTAGGCGTGAAGATGAAATGGTAACCTTTATGCAAGAGATAAGAGATTTACTGCAATCGGCTACTGCCCAATCAGAAAATAAATTTAAATCATTGCAAGAGTCAATGCGCGAAATTATAGCACAAAACTCGGAATTGAAAACATCCCTAGCCTTCGTTACTAAACAATACGATGACATAACAATAAAAGTAGATGAAATTGATAGAGAACGAAAAATCGATCAGGCCTATATTAACAAACTAGAAAATAAAATCGAGAATTTAGAGCGTATCTTATGTCTTACAAAGATTGAGATGAGAAATATACCAAAGAAGGAAGGTGAAAGTAAAGAGGATCTGCTAAGAGTAATCTCTGAAACAGCCAAAGTACTGGATACGCCTGTCGAACGACAGGATATAAAGGATATTTTTCGAATTAATAAAAAGGGAGGAGGAACATCTATAATGGTCGACTTTGTCTCAGTAACTACAAAGGAAAATATACTGCATAAAGTCCGAAACTTCAATCGCAATAACGCCCAAGCCAAGTTAAACACATCCCATATAAAAATACCCGGTGAATTAAAACCAATATTTCTATCAGAGAGCTTGACTATGAAGGCACAACGATTATTCTATCTGGCGAGGAAATTTGCGACCGAAAATGGATTTAAGTTCTGCTGGACCTCATTTGGAAAAGTCTTTCTTCGACAAAAAGAAGGAGATCAATACATACAAGTAAACGACGAAGCTGATCTAAAATCTAAATTACCACAATGACTGTATGGAGGAGTTGCACGCCTTGCTCATAATATGCTGCTTGTTGTTGTATTATTATTATTTTTTTATCTGCAAATGCTCTCATTTTGTATTACACATAAACAAAAACCACTCAAACATACTCAACCGACATCACTAAACACAACACAATCAAACAACAAAATCACTTACATACATTATATAAATTACTCTCGTGTGAGTATGCCTAACATCTTTTATCCAGCACTAACTTTCACACAGGCTATCGTAATAATTCGCTCCCCAAAAAGTAACAAAAAATACAAGCGTTTATCCAATGGCTAACATGGACAATAACATTTCTGCACAGATAGATAACTTTACTGTAGCATCGTCTCATTTCTGTGATACGGACGCATGTAACAAAATCATGAAAAACTCTAAGTCTACACTAAAAATTATAACTCAAAATATCCGTAGTATTTATAAAAATTTAGATGGTTTCCAGGCACAATTGGCTAGGCTAACGTATGAAATCGACATCATAATCTTGACAGAGTGCTGGTTACACGCTGACAAACCGATACCGACCTTAGATAATTACGTAACATATTTTAGCAAAAAATTACTTAATCAAAACGATGGTATTGTTATATTTGTTAAAAGCAATCTTAAATGTTCGGTTGTAGAACCAGACCCGGTAGGGGCTAACTTTCTTCTGTTGAAAATTGATTCAGATACTTATATCCTGGCTTCCTATAGGTCACCATCTATATATTGTATTGATGGTTTCCTTAACTCCCTGGAAAAGATTTTAAGTAAATTAAAAGCGAATAGCATAATACTGGTAGGAGATATTAACATAGACATAAAACCTAATAATACAGATAGAAATAGCTCCTCTTATCTGAATCTAACAGCAGAAATGGGCCTCTTACCAGGACATACCTTTCCTACTAGACTGCATAACTGCCTCGATCACATGATGATTAAAACCAATACTTACGCGACAGTTATAGTTATGGACTCCACAGTCAGTGACCACGCCTCCGTAATTATATGTCTAGGTAACGTTCCCTCTAGACATAAGTATAAAAAAAATATCACAAAACTAAACTATGAGAGCGCTGTTGAACAATTAAAAACCACAGATTTTACTTTTATTACACAAAATCGTGATGCAAACGAAGCCGCTACACAGTTTGTCGAATGTCTCATGTCCACAGTATCCCAACACTCAATAGTAACGAAGGCCCCTAACCGTAAAGTTGTCCTTAAGCCCTGGATCACACCTGGCCTCTTACGATGTATTCGACACAGGGATAACCTCCATCGAAAATTCCTGGCAGCCCCAAAAAACGGAATTCTCGAGTTATCTTTCAAAAGATACCGTAACCACTGTAACCTACTACTCAGAAAGCTTAAAAACGCCCACGAAAGCTCCGCTTTAAAATCAGCCAGGGATAATAAAGAAACATGGAATATTATAAAATCTATTACCAACCAAACTGGAAAACAAAAATTAGCAGACAATCTTCTACCTGTCACTAAAACTGCGGACATGCCTAAGGCCATTGAGCAAATAAACTATTATTTTTCAAACATTGGTAAGCTATTGGCAGACGATATAAAAAAGAAACAAATTCCCTCACTGGCCCCGTACGTCATTGAAACACCCCCTGCGCGAGATTCTATGGTCTTACTTCCTCCGGACGAGGGTGAAGTAGAGGCAGTCATTAAAAACCTGAAAAATGATTGTGCCACGGGGTGGGACTCTATTCCGGCTAAACTCCTAAAGCGGGGTAAAGAAGTACTAGTTCCACCTATCACAAAACTTATTGAAGTCTGCTTTGAACAAGGTGTGTTTCCACGTATCTTTAAGAAATCCCTAATCACACCTGTTCACAAGGGGGGGAATCCGGATGATGTAAAAAATTATAGACCTATCTCAGTTCTATCAGCGCTGTCAAAAATATTGGAAAAACTTTTGAACCGTAGACTCGTGAAATACCTAGAGCACTACAAAATAATATCGGACGCACAATTTGGCTTTAGGCCCGGGAAAAGCACCGCAGATGCCGTCAATCAACTTGTTAATTACGTGACTAGGAAGCTCGACGCAAAGCAGAAATGTCTGGGTGTTTTCCTGGACCTGGCCAAGGCGTTCGACACCGTCTGTATTCCAACCCTTGTAAAAAAGCTGGAGCATGCTGGAATCCGGGGAAAGGCTCTGGGCATCTTTACGGACTTTCTTAACGACCGGACACAAAAAGTAAAGATTGGTGAGGTCATTAGCAATGAAGCCAGGGTTGATTACGGTGTGCCTCAAGGTAGCTGTCTATCCCCTAGTCTTTTCTTACTCTATGTGAATGACCTATGCCAGCAGAATCTTGGTAGAGGTAAAATCTTTAGCTACGCAGATGACACGGTACTAATATTCCACGGTGAATGTTGGGACGCGGCACGAGAAGCTGCTGAGACAGGGTTACGTAAAATAATCCACTGGCTGGAAGCAAACTTACTAACCCTTAACATCTCGAAAACCTCATTTTTACAATTTACTTTCGCCAAAACCAAACCTACAGTAATACGTCTCAAAGTACACTCCTGTGACGTCGCAGGCAATAGTACTCCATGCCAATGTCTCCCAATCACACAACAAAAAACCATGAAGTACCTAGGAGTGATTCTGGACGAAGGACTTAGCTGGCGTTCCCACATTGAACAGACCTCCTCCCGAGTTAGGAAATTGATATGGGCGTTTAAAAAACTACGACAAGTGGCCGAGTTTAAGCTTCTCCGGGAGGTTTATCTGGCGCTGGCACAGTCCATCGTGGGTTACTGCATTACTGCTTGGGGAGGTGCTTGTAAAACATTCATGATACGTCTCGAGAGAGCCCAACGCTCTATGTTAAAAGTTATGACTTTCAAGCCGTACCGGTTCCCTACAAAAACCCTGTATGAATATTGTCAAGTACTTACAGTGAGACAACTGTACTTGCTCAATCTTATATTGAAACAGCATGAAAAAACTCCCGTAAATGAAGCAAACAAACATAAGAGAACTATCGGCAATGCATGTAGCACAGTCAAATGTAAGACCGCATCCGCTCGACGGCAACGTTTATACTTATCTACTTACTTATACAACAAAATAAACATCATCCTCAACTTCAATCCATTAACAAAAAATAAAACTAAGATAAAACTAAACTCATGGCTTCAAACACTGGATTACCAACAGACGGAAAACTTAATTAAAGAACAATACTCTTGATATGATAAATAGTTAGATAGGCAAACCAAGTGTCAATATAACTCAAGTCTAGCCACCAACAACGATCACTCACACCGCACACCTAACACACGCAAACATACACAAGCATAGACACAACACACTCACACCTACACATAAACACACCACACAAGAGCACGCATGCATTATTTTAATGGTTACTCTTATTTTTCCTTTTTTTTTAATTTTTAATTTTTTGATGCACAAATTGATATGAACATAAGTACCAACAACGGGAGCAGGCACTGACTCCTGTAACACAGGTCTCACCTAGCACAGGAGTCAGGGTTTCAAATCTAAATGTATAACTTTTTTATTTGTGTCAATAAAAAATATTATTAAAAAAAAAAAAAAATATATTATTATTCTTTTTTCTGCTTTAATTCTGCGCAAAAGTTTTGCTCAAGGATTTTTGGAATACGCCCCCCAAAAAGTGGGGAACAGGAGATGGAAGTTCGTAAATATTTATTGATTAGCAATCCTGTCGAGTAAACGAACGACTTGTCATAATATAGTTAACAAACCCCGAATAAGGCATGCAGGGCTATTGCGTATCTTTTGAAATGTCAGTGGCTATCATAGTGTCCATCGATTAACTGTCAAATGGTAACGGTATGGTACAAAATGGAACCATTTGACAGTTAATCGATGGACACTATGATAGCCACTGACATTTAAGAAGATACGCAATAGGGATGTTTACTGACTAAAAAAAATATGATTCTAATTAGTCCGTCTGTTAGATTATCGAAAAATATTGGATACGTATTTTTTGTTTTATCAAATCAATGAAAATTGACGAAGATAAAACGCGTCAAAGATTTGAGTGGGGGGTTTTGACGTCACTCACCGGTAAAAAATGTCATACTAATGTCTCAGAATATGACGTCACACGAGTTTTCAAAGCACTGTATCGTCTTCATTGTTTGTTTACGTGAAAAAATAAACAATACGTGTCCAATATTTTTTGGAAATCTATCTGACGGACTAATTAGATTTTTTTAGTTAACTACCCTATAGCCCTGCTGAGATTTTTATGGTGGAAACCTCGAATATAATATAATATATTCCTCGACCAGAGAATCGAAGGCAAGACGTCATTTCAGAAGTCGTAGCGTTTGCTACGACTTGACCCACGAGGCAGCTAAATACAGTTCATTAATTAATGAATAAATCGATAAAGTTTATACAAAACAATGGCGAACAAACAATATTTCTTATCTAAACAATTACTAAGAATTCATTAAAACGGGCTCACGTCATATATATTTAATTCATATCTACGTACAGTCGTGAGCAAAAATATGTATACATACATTTGCCTAGCCTTTTCCCAACTATGTTAGGGTCACCTTCCAGTCTAACCGAATGCAGCTGAATACCAATATTTTACATGGAGCGACTGCCTATCTGACATCCACAACCCAGTTAATACTAGGTAATACGATACTCTTTGGTAAGACTGGATGTCAGACTTTCAGGTCACTGACTATCTGTAACGACTGCCAAAGATCTATATATGGCAGCCAGAACCAATCAGCTTAACGTGCTTACCAAGGCACGGAGGAGACTCGGTACGTAATGGTGGTCACCCATCCACGGCCAAACCCACGCAAGTACGGCTTAACCTAAAGATAGAACCGAGTGGCAGGTATTATTAAGTCACGAGCTAAAATATGTATACACCTAACCAAATTCAAAAGTAATTTTCTTGTGAAATAACGTTTTCTTCTTTCACATAAGACCTATTTCATAATAGTTTGTCGACCAAAACGCAACGCAACGTAAAACCGTTATTCAAACACAACAGGATAAAACCACTTTTAGAAGCTGCTTCGTGTATACATATTAATGGTTGTGGGTGTACTTCATCTACTAAATATATATATTGGTAGTCATCTGGATAAATCGAGGACCATTCTTGTTATATATTCTGCTTATATACTATTTACTAGCAGTACGTAAAAGGTTTGTGTGAGGAACACAACAATTTTGAGAAAAAAAACTTTGTGTGGGGACTAATTTGCGATTTAAAAATAAACTTGTGAAGTGAATTACTTATTTTTAAGGTCAAGAATACTGTGTACTTTAAACATTTCTGCATAAATTATATTATCAGTGAGTGGATTAATCACCATTTCAACCGAAAGACGTCCACTGCTGGACATAGGCCTCCTTCAAGTGTCACCACATTGATCGGTCCCGTGCGTCTCGCATCAAGCGGATCCCCGCAACCTTCACCAGGACATCGGCCCAACTAGTAGGCTTAAGTGGATAGTGCCAAAAATGTAGTGATAAGTGTGTCATCTTAAAAGAACGTGTAAGTCTTTGACAGCTGTCACAAGACGCCTGAAAGTCTGTGAACCAGTGCTACCAACATTAAACCCGTCTGCCTTCAAAGCAAGAGTGAAGAGGCATCTTCTGGGAACGCTCGTTCCATCAATACCTCATCCATTCCTTTCCGTCCGTGACCAAGGTCAAGAGTTCATAACGCAATAAAAAAAACCAAGGCGTATCCTGGTCCTCAGTAAATTGGCAGTGAAGGTCAGATTGGCAGCCACTCCTCACAACTGACAAGGAGGAAGTATCCAGAGTTGATTGTCAACCTTCGGTCATTGGAGAGGCATCGAAAGAAGAAGATACTACGACAAGAGTCATAAAGAAAATTTTGTCGATCCAGCAATCTTTATAACCGACTTCAAAAGAAGGTTGTCAATTCACCGGTTTTAAAAGATCATCGTAAAGGTCAAATTGGCAGCCACTCCTCACAACGGACAAGGAGAAAGTATCTAGAGTTGATTGTCAACATTCGGTCATTGGAGAGACATCGAAAGAAGAAGATACTACGACAAGAGTCATAAAGAAAATTTTGTCGATCCAGCAATCTTTATAACCGACTTCAAAACAAGGAGGTTCTCAATTCACCGGTTTTTTAAAGATCATCGTAAAGGTCAAATTGGCAGTCACTTCTCACAACAGACAAGGAGTAAAAATCCAGAGTTGATTGTCAACCTTCAGTAATTGGAGAAGCATCAAAAGAAGGAGAACAAGATACTACAAAAACAGTCATAAAGGAAATTTTGTTGATCCAGCCATCTTTATAACCGACTTCAAAACAAGGAGGTTCTTAATTCATCACTATTTGTAAGATCATCGGCCTCATCATCTTCTACCATAGTCTCATATTATTTCGGGTAGACACAACTTTTTGTTCTTCCATTCTCCGCTATCAAACGTCACGCTATAACTTACTCATTTTTCTTTTCATATCATTCCTCACACACTCCATTCATCATTTCTTTTGTCTTCCCCTCCCTCTTACACTAACCTCACTGGAAAATGCCTCTCGTGTATTTTATAGTCGGTTTACTGAACATTTTTACTCAACATCACAACTATGGAATTAAAATGGATCCAAAAGAACCAAATTTCGATATAAGAGTACGTAGAAGTATTGAAAATGATGTAAAACCAGAACTTATTTATACACGTTATAATTTAGGAGATATTTTAAATGGTGACGTTTTGAAAACTGACATTTTAAAAAGTGACGTTTTAAAAAGTGACGTTTCAAAAAGTGACGTTTTGAAAAGTGACGTTTTAAAAAGAAGAAAGAGACTAGCTTATTACAAGAAGACAAAGATAACTTATAACGATTTGTTAAAATATAGCCCTAATAATAACAGCGAAAGCCAAACTCAAAAGAACCCATATGATATTTTTAATCCAAATTACAGTTTTCCAACAAGAAATAACCAAAATAATAATACCGGCGTAAAAACCGATCATACTATTAATAACAGACAGTTAATTAGATCATATCCGTACGGACATCCACCCGGGTATGAACCAAGACCGAATCGAGCAACCGGATACAACGTAGTAACCACTACACCCGTTTTTTACAACTACGAGAATCCGAATAAACCAAACTTTGGCGGGTATGGCGGATATACTGCTAGTAGGCCGGGATATGAGAACGTTACACCCGGGTATTACAATGCACCTATCCCATATGCACCAAGAAACTCCCCTAATACCAACAACTCTCCTTGGAACAGCCCTTTAGCACAATATCCCCCTACCTACTCTCAAAATCCCATCAACAACATTGTTTCCACTACCAACAACTCCGGAATCCACAATTTACCTTACAACAACAACTTTAACAACATACCGAACCCATTTAAAAAAAACAACATACCACAATATGCAATAAACTTTAACAACAGAACTACAGCATCAAACAACAAATATACGCTTTACATTCCTGTGAACAACACTGCTGTAACTCCTGAAAAAGACTACATTTTTCCAAGTATCAATGACTACAATGTTCCTAGCAACAACACCGTTTCT
The DNA here is from genome assembly GCA_949774965.1 of Diarsia brunnea. NCBI lineage: Eukaryota > Metazoa > Arthropoda > Insecta > Lepidoptera > Noctuidae > Diarsia > Diarsia brunnea. Next base: position 658,140 of record OX459025.1, on the reverse strand, counting down.
CCCACCAACAACACCGTTTCTCCCACCAACAACACCACCGTTTCTCCCACCAACAACATTTCTCCCACAAACAACACGAGTGTAACTCCCAGTAATGTAAATACCACAAGTACAACGACTGAAATAACCTTATCTGGTTGTGTTATATGTAATATTCCTTGTCCACGATTTATGAGAAGATTCGGCATGTACTGTCGGCCGGAAGATGATGAGGATGATGATTATTGATAATTGATGATGATGATGATGATGAGATATTAGTAAGATACAATAAGGTAGTTAACTAAAAAAAACTAATTAGGCCGTCAGATAGATTTCCAAAAAATTTTGGACACGTATTTATTCTTTTTTTACGTAAACAAACAATGAAGACGATACAGTGCTTTCAAAACTCGTGTGACGTCATATTCTAAGACATTAGTATGACATTCTTTACCGGTGAGTGACGTCACGCCACTCAAATCTTTGACGCGTTTTATCTTCGTCAATTTTTAATGATTTGATAAAACAAAAAATACGTATCCAATATTTTTCGATAATCTAACAGACGGACTAATTAGAATCATATTTTTTTTAGTCAGTAAACATTCCTATTTCGGGAGTGTGTTGTTAGAATAAATTTTACAATATGTGTATTATGTAAATAATGACAATTAATTAGAATTAACAATAAGGGCAAGAAGATGGTGATGAAGTAGACATTTAAGAATAAATCTATGTATAAATAAAAACTGGCCAAGTGCAAGTCAGACTTGCACATAAAGGGTTCCGTACCATTTAAATGTGCTATATCTCAGAAACTATTTACTAGATATCGTTCAAACCAATTTTGGTTGAAAGTTTTTTAAGTATATATTTTTTTTAGATTTGCCACTGTCTTAGTTTGAAAGTTAGAGGGTAGACACACACACATTATACCACTTTGGAGGTGTCTATCTTTCAAACCATTGACTTTGAGAAAAAATGGTTTTAGGAACCTCATTGTCATTTCTAAAGACCTATCTATAGACACCCCCAACGAATAGGTTTGACAAAAAAATACTTTTTTAATTTCAGTTCCATGTATGGGGGACCGCTCTTAATCTTTTTATTTTTTTCGAATAAAGTGGCTGTGGCATTCGGACAGACAGACAGACATGACGAATCTATAAGGGTTTCGCTTTGTGCCATTTAGCTACGGAACCCTAAAAAAGAAGTCCCTAAAAAAGCTGTCTTTTTGCACAAAGATTCCCTTTATATTGTAGACAAGGAAAAAGAAAGGATTTTTCGAAATTCAACCCTTAAGGGAGTTAAATAGCCCGTCGGGGCTGCGGGTTGTTTGAAGGGCTAAGAAGGAACATGGGTGGTTTTTAGTCAGTAGAAGTCTGACACTCCCTTTCGCTCTGCCCAAGAGCGGGAGGGGTTATTTGAGGATTTTCCACCCGAAAAAAAAAGGGAGTTAAATAGGCAATGAAAGTTTGTATGAAAAATATTCATTTTCACGCGACCGAAGCCTCGGGCAAAAGCTCGTTTTATTATACGCATGAGAATTCACCATAGTTCAATTAAAAAGTTTTTTACAACTGGTGTATTAAGAATGTTCACTAACCACCTCTGCCTAACCCTTTATTAGGTACAGGCGTGATGTTTAGTTTAAAACAATAATATTATGTTACTATAAACTGAAATAGTATCCTGTTTGTCTCAAAAATAAGGTTTTATTAATAATTTTATTGCCTTAAGGAAATATGTAAGATATTAATTAAGCAATTGCGTGTTAATAAATAAATTACTTAATAATTTATAGTATTTTATTAATCATCACTACATAGTATAAAACAAAGTCGCTTTCTCTGTCCCTATATCCCTATGTATGCTTAAATCTTTAAAACTACGCAACGGTGTTTGAAGCGGTTTTTTTAATAGATAGAGTGATTCAAGAGGAAGGTTTTAGTATATAATTTGACCGACATCCACGCGGGTGAAGCCGCGGGCATCAGCTAGTACTTCGATACTGTTTTATTTTTTAAGTGTTCCTCTTGTTTTTTTTTTTTGTTAATTCTTTATTATTGATTTCTTGTCCTGTGTGAGACCAATAAATACTTTTTCTTTCTTTCTTATATTTTTTTCGACTGTCTTGTTGGTCTGGTGGTCGCAACCGCGACTGCTGAGCATGAGGTCCTGCGTTCGATTCCCGGGTCGGGCAAACTGTTCCTGCACGAATTTCTCAGTAGCAATCACAGAAGTCAAGATTTGTACCTGTTTGATGGCAATTGGGTCGCCCTTTATTAAGTGTACAGAAACATAACTCGTGAAATGTGGCTGTACTATTTAGTTACACCTTTTTTTTTTTTTTTGGCGGGTGGAAAATCATCAAATAACCGCTCCCGCTCTTGGGCAGAGCGAAAGGCAGTGTCAGACTTCTACTGCCTAAAAACCACCCATGTTCCTACTTAGCCCTTCATGTCGAGGCCGCGGTATCTCTTGCGAACAGCCCCCCACAACCCCTTCCATGTTGCTGACATCTCTTTGAGGCGCGCGTAGAACACGAACGCGCCGTCGACACGGCCTGTCGTCGTCATAAGACGGACGGACGGCGAGCTAGCCCATCACTCACCGTCCACAGGCCCGCGTCTACGGTAGCCGGAAGCCATCACGTGCCCCCCGACGCCCGGAGCGCCTCCCGCGGCGGCTGAGACGAGAGGTTCTCTCCCTCTCACGTTCCGCCACCTTATTCGTTAGCATCACTGCTTCGCAGAAGGAGGCGATGGATTTAGTTATACCTCTGTTTAACCCTTTGGGAATCACAGGCGTTATGTTATGTGTGTAAAACCAGTCAATTATGGAGTTTAAAAAAAATGTCATACTAATGTCTTAGAATATGACGGCACACGAGTTTTCAAAGCACTGTATCGTCTTCATTGTTTGTTTACGTGAAAAAAGAAAAATACGTATCCAATATTATTTGGAAATCTATCTGACGGACTAATTAGATTTTTTTAGTTAACTACCCCATTTTTCTACACAGAGATTTACGCTTTGGAATGGCAACTACAGTACTTTCACAAGTTGTAACTGGCGAAATGTGGTTTTACTATTAGGTACACCTCTGCCTAACCTTTCTACGGTTACAGGCGTGATGTTATTTTAAGTATGTCATTTATTTATGTAACATTATATTTTCTTTGTAAAATACTTCAATCATTTATACATCAGAATGTCAAATGACCTACAAACGAATTTAACTAATTCAGCGCAAACAAAAAACCTTAAAAAAAACACAACTATTAATAAAAAAAAAAATCCAATTCCACAAGTGTAATCAACAAAAAAAACTACATACAAATCCAACAAAAAAACCTAAAAAAAAACTTTAAAATTTGTCCAGAGTTGCCACGAGGCTCGATAGATGGCGTTGGCGTCGAATTAGATCGCGCTATGGTTACGTTACACGCGTTTGTATAAGTAGGCTGAGTGTCAAAAGAGTCGATTAACAACTATGATCATACTGCGATCACTAATCCATATTTTTGTAAAGGTAGAAACACGAGAGTGTTTTAACCTGTATTTTACGAGACTTGTAACAGCGCGCGGCTTCACTCGCGTTTTCATACGAAAATTAATTAATTTTTTTTCATGATGGAAACAATGTCGTGAAAAAGATTTTGTTGAGGAGGATTTTAAAGATTATAATAGTAGAGGAAAAGTTTTTTCCTGCTTTCCTAAAGAAAAAGTGATAATAATATAAAATGTCGACTGACTAAAAAAAATTGATCTGTTTAGTCCGTCAGGTTGATAATCGAAAAATATTGGATACGTGTTTTTTGTTTTATCAAATTATTAAAAAAAAATATGAAGAAAACGGGTCAAAAATCATGAGTGACTTTTAGGTAAAAAAATATATTGAAATGTGACGTTACACGAGTTTTCGTAGCACTGCATCGTCTTCATTTTTTACGTGAAAAAATATGAAATATGATGAAAAAATATGAAATATGATGAAAAAATATGAAATATGTCCAATATTTTTTGGAAATCTATCTGACGGACTAATTAGATTCAGATTTTTTTTACAAGTATTTTCAGCTTATAACTTTACTTAAATTTACATACACGATCCGTTTCCTAATCAAACCATCGATTTGCACAATGTTTTAGGTGTGCTACATCGTAAAAAAGTGATCTTTTTAGAATTTTTGCGTAGGGTAACTTATTTTGATGTACAGAATGCTTGGTTGACGGCTGTGTGAAGGGTTAATTTACACCCTGTACACTAATATTAAAAACTACTGGACCGATATAAAAATAGGTTACTTTTTATCCCTGTATTCCCACGGGAACGGGAACTAAGCGGATAAAACCGCGTGACGTCCGCTAGTGAAAGATATTATTATTTTTCAACACACTTGCTCATAAAGTGGCTCTAATAAATAAAACTGATTAATTTTTCCCGCCATAGCGAAATTTTTTTCACAACTCGTTTCTGTTGAACTGTTGAAAATATTTTTTTTGTATTATTTTCTTCACAAGTGTGTTGAAAAACGTCGTATGATACACGTGTGTATTGATGATTACCGTCCTCGGCTTTCTTAGGACCCTCACCTAACGGCTCGGGTCTCAATGGCGCCTCAGCGGTATTCACCAACGTTACACACTTGTACCATAATGTACTATTATGTACTTACTTGGAGGCCTGAGTTGCTGCGGGTGCTCCACAAGGTTAGTAATAGCGGCCTCATTAAGATTATCAACGATGTCGTCTGCCCCCACGTGGCAGGCGTCCACTCGCTGTGCCGGCGAGCGAGTGTCACTCTGTGCGTCCTCTCCCTCCGTGCCCTCTGAGCGACGCTTGGACTGACGCTCTTCGGGGGTCATTAGGATGACGCTGTCCCACCTGGAATGTTAAAGTTTATAATTAGGATCCAACTAAGTCAAAATGCTAAAATGATACAGAAATGTTATAAGTCGACTCTCTACTTCGATGTGTTACTTGGATGGTCATTCTTTAGCTGCCATGGTTTATTTTATTTTTGAAAAGGGTAATTCACCAAAAAAAAACTAATTAGTCTAACACTGTTTGTGTGTGTTTAGCACTGTTAAAACATTGTGCTAGTTTGCGTTAAGGGTACTTTTACACCCCATACAAGTATATAAAAGTACTCTTAACGCAAACGAAGGGCACTTGTTCTCCCCACCACTGCGATCATTTTTTCCAAATTTTTCACAGCTGTTTTTGTAAATACTAGTTTTTCAGGTTATAACTTTACTTAAATTACCTCCATGACCCGTTTACTATTCAAAGCATCCACTAGCACAATGTTTTAACAGTGCTACATTGAGTTAAGTAAAATTTGATTTTTGACCCAAAAAAAAGTCGTTTCCCAGCAAAAATGTTTGCGTAGGGGTACTTAGTTTGATGTACAGAATGCTTGGTTGACGGCTGTGTGATGGGTTGATTTACACCCCGTACATATATTTTTTTTATGTTTGTAGTTAAAAATGGGTACTTGGTGGTTACGTAACGTTTTACTAGAGGGAGGTAGGATCAAGTCTCCAAAAATTACGTTACGTCCTTGATGCCCCGTTGGTTCATGAACCGCTGGTCAAAAGTATCTTTAACCCATTTACTTTTGATCCAAAGAACTTTTCACCCACGAACGATTTTCGGTTTCGGACTCACCACTCTATATCCGGCACTCTATCGGAGTCTGGCGTGTCGGCGGCCAACAGCGCCAGCTTGGTGGCAGATGAGATGCCAGTCTTGCGCGCTATCTGAGATATCTCGTTCTGTAGCTTCTCCAGTTGAGCCTGCAAAGACATATGGACAAGATTTGAGACATGGTTTGTTGAAGATTTAATGGAAATAGAGAATATAGAGTGAAAAATGATGTTTATCTTGTAAAGAGGGTAGTTGACTGACTAATAAAAAAAAGATAGTCCGTCTGTTAGATTATCGAAAAATATTGGATACGTGTTTTTTGTTTTATCAAATTAATAAAAATATGTTTATGTTATGTTATGTATTATTCTAAATAAGGACCGGGATATTGATAGATGGCACAAGTGATCGAATTTTTGGTTCTAGATCCTGTTGTCTTCAGGCTATGGTCCTAGTTAGTATGTTACCTTCATCCGCAGCCTGTTCCCGATCTCCATAAACTTGCCCGGCTCGTGGAAGCGCAGCGGGCGGCGCAGGCGCAGCGCGGGGCGGGCGGCCACGCGCGCGTCGTGCCACGCCGCCGTGGCGGGCTCGGCGGACGCGGTGCCCGACAGCTGCAGGCGGAACTCCTCGCGGCGTTTGGCGCGGATGTTGGCCTGGAGGGAGCAGAAATACACTTGGAATCAACACTGCTGACTTCATAATACGAGCAAAATCACATTAACACACACAGATCAGCATTCTCTGGCTTCTTTTTCTCTATCTCGCCATCTTCTCCCTCTCTTTTCCCACAATCATGATGAGGTCGGCTTCCATTCTAGCCGAATGCCAGTTAGTCCATTGAAATGTTACATTTAGCGTGCATTTGTTAGAAGACGCAATTTTAATTTGCAGATGTCAAGAGGGTCAGTTTAAAGTTAAATCCAAGTTTGTGGGGTGTCAACCCTTGTCCCACGGCCGCCATCTTGGAAAAGGGGTGGTTCAAAGTCGTAGAACTTTCCATGAATCTTTTGAGAAAAAAATTCTATTAGGCGATATAACTTTTTTTCTAATCATTTTACAAAAAAAATAACATAACATCGTTTTTATAGATGGTGTTTCAAGGAATAATTTTCATTTGCATCATTAAAATTATTCCTTTTTAAATTATATTCATTAGTTAAGGTTTTACAGCGCTGCGAAACGAATACTATTTTTCGCTCATAACTTTTTTAACTTTGTTTCTACGACTTAAAGTTACTGAACAAAAGTTGTAGATAATCTTATTTGCAACAAAAACTGTTAACAAATGTTTGTTGTGAGACTTATAGTTCGTCAGATAAACCATAAAAACCATTTGAACCACTTATTTTTCCAAAATGGCGGCCAGGGTTGAAACCCCACAAAATTTTAACTGCCCTCCTTGATACCTGAAAAATAAAATTGCGTCCTCTACCAAATGCACGCTAAATGCAACATTTCAATGGGCTAAGTATTTTACATGGAACGCAATAGCTTATCTGATCTCCACAACCCTGTTAATACTCGTACTGGTGCGAATTTACCCCGCTTTGGATTCACTAGTGGTATATCAGCACAAACAGTGCCTCAAAAAACACGTGAAACCGTCACTCCCAGCTGCCAAATATAGATCTTTGACACTCGTTACAGGTAGTCAGTGACCTGAAATCCTGACAACCAGTCTTACCAAAGAGTATCGTATTACCTAGTGTTAACTGTGTTGTGGAGGTCAGATAGGCAGTCGCTCCATGTAAAATACTGGTACTCAGCTGCATCCGGTTAGACTGGAAGCCGACCCCAACGTAGTTGGGAAAAGGCAGATGATAAGCTCAGGTTACTGCGAGAAGATTAAGTAGCAGGAAATTGGCAAGGACAAGTAGGAGATGAGAAACAAGGATAGCAAATTCCATCAGGCGTCAAAACCAGATCAATTTTTTATTTTATTTGTCCAATTATTGTAGGCACCGTCCATTAACACTTTTGTTGATGCTGGCTTAGTTGCAGAGTACACATAAAGAACCACCAGTAGAGTTTATAAAGTTATATTAAAGTTGAAGTTACCAAGTTATGGTGGTAGCGATTCTTTCTCTTGACAAGCGGTTAGTTCCACAGTTATTGTCTGACTCGCTCTGCCTAGCGTGAAAAGTTATAATTATAGCGTAATATTTGTGACGCACGACATCAAAGTAGGTTGCTGCGTTTGCAAAGTAAATGTACGGTTGATGAGACCGTACATTATTCTGGGTCAATGAAAACATCCACTGCAAACTAGGAAAAAAAGAAAAAGTGTGTACCTTCCCCGTTCGGGGTTACAGCCATGATATCCCTCTTACCTTCAGAGTTGGAGCAACATGGGTGAGCTGGACTCTCTTCCCGCTTGTGTCCACAGTGCGACCTTCGCGATCTAGGATGAGGGGCGCCGGCCCGCTACCTGCCTGCGTTAGGGCTCCACCTGCAATTCAAAGTGGGTTCTGGTGAAGTGTAGAAATCATCTTATCTTCGAAATAAACTAGTGGAGTGTTCGTTTTTGCAGTTCGGGGCCAACCGAAATTTCGCCATTTCTATTTTTAATATAAATCTAGAAAGATAGCAAAAATTCTAAATATATTATAAAGCAATTTAAAGACCAGAAAGTCGTCACCGAAGCATTCTGTACATTCCGATGTTTTCTTGTTTGTTCTGAGAGATGATGAATGAAAAGTGACGTTTTCTTGTTATTTTTAAGTATTTCATTATTATTATTATGAGCCTATACTGTCCCACTGCAGGGCAAAGGCCTCCCTTCCCTCCTTCCATTTTTGCGATCTAGTGCAACAGTAGACCAATCCTTAGAGAAAGAGTCCAGCTCATCCCGCCATCTCCTTTTGGGCCTGCCGCGGTGTCGTAAGTATTTCATTAAATTTGTTTTTTATTATTCCTGTAATATAGCATAGCATAGCTTGGATGAACTTGTCTATACATGTTTTACTCTAATAAACAAATAAATCAAACACAGTGACTCTACGAAAAAAATATTGCTGGGAAACGAATTCGCATTTCATTTCACTTTCTTCTCAAAATTTACAGTAAGCAGATTCAACTTACCAGCTAGTTTCCTCTGGATCCTGGCTTGCAGTTCAGCTATCTTGCGCTGCTTCTCCAGTTCTTCCTGAGACAACGCAGTGACACCAACTGCGGGCACACAGGCAAATATAACAAAATCAAAAGATTTTATGATTTTTATGTCACAAATGTATTGAGGAAAATGTTGAGTGTGAATGTAGATGGCTATAAGAGTAGAGGAAGACCAAAGAAACGATGGATGGACTGTGTGAATGATGATATGGCTAGAAATGAGGTGACTGCTGACATGACGAGTAATAGAGAAGTATGGAAGAAGACATGAAAGAAATAAAATTGTGTTTATTTGGCATTATTCACAAAAACACTCGGCTCAGCATAAATGCCAGACGGGAACACAGTGAGTGTACCATCTGACGCTGATTTTCAGCTGCTGCCACACGCTCGAAAACATAAACTAATACACAAAAAGGTTTAAAATAATTTGCACAATTAACAAACTAAAATAAAATGTTGCGACTCATATTAAAAAAAAACCATAAAAATGAGCACATTAAAATACAAAAAGTATAAAACGTAAAATTTAAAAGTGTATAAAAATTCATAAAAATAATAAAAAACATTAAACATTTAATAAAAAGCAATAATAATAAAAGTAAAAATGACAGAATGTATAAAATTAGTAGGTAACATTTTGTAAAATTGTGCAACGTGTAAAATTACATGAAATCGAAAGATATCGTCAAAATCGAAGGAAATACATATATCGTCAAAATCGAGGGAAAGATATCGTCAAAATCGAGGGAAAGATATCGTCAAAATCGAGAGAAAGATATCGTCAAGTAGAGGGAAAGATGGTTTTCCTACTCCTCCACTATTATTTTCTGATTAATTTGGTCCCGAGATCTAAGACAGTTAAATTATTTCTCTGGGACTTCGTCGAGCTTCCCCCACTGTTGATTCTGGCTTTCAGGAATTACAGTAGGTTGGGAACAGTATGGCGGGCATGTTCCAAAAAAAAAGATGGCGAAAGAAAATCATCGACTTACCAGGTTTAGAATACAGCACAGGCTTGATGACGCTAGGAGGCGCGATGGAGCTCGTCTGCTGGACCTGCATCTTCAGCTGCTGAGCAGTGGCGGCTGCAGCATTCACTCCACTCTTGGTGTCACCCTTCATGGCCAGGAGGGCGCGTTTCCGTTCCTCTATCTCTTTCTGCGCGTTTGCCATCATGAGCTGGAACGTTTTAGGTGACAATTTTAGCGGCAAATAACATCACGACTGTAATCCCTGTAGGGTTAGGCAGAGGAGTAGCTAATGGTACATACCTACACATTTCGCCAGGTCTGGCTGCAGTGATTGGTGTTCCGTTGCTTCTTCGGATATGTGTCAACACAAGTGAAGTGTTGGTTTTATTTACTAACACTAATGTGGTATTTCACCAAAAAAATCTAATTAGTCCGTCTGTTAGATTTTCGAAAAATATTGGATACGTGTTTTTTGTTTCATCAAATTAATAAAAATTGACGAAAATAAAACGTGTCAAATATACAGAGTGGGGGCTTGTGACGTCACTTTGTGGGTAAAAAACGTACTATCCTTGTGACGTCACACGACTTTTCGAAGCACTGTATCGTCTCAACTTTTGTTTACGTGAAAAAAGAAAAAAATACGTGTCCATTATTTTTTGAAAATCTATCTGACGGACACATTAATTTTTTTGGTGAAATACCCTATTGTCTTTTATCGTATGTATTTTAGGCTGTAATTTACGGTATATATATTTATGGGCCAAAGTTCCGTAACCCATAATCAGCCATTCAGCCTACAATGCACTCACAGCTGGGACACAAGCCTCCTCTCTAGGAGAGGGATGGGCTATAATCCACCACGCGGGCCCAGTGCGGTTTGGTAGATGTCACATGTCTTTGAATGTTTGGTTCACGATGTTTTCCTTTACTTTTTGAGAGCAGTGGTGATGAAATAAATTATACAACGACTTACTGCTCGTAAATCCGGGACGCCACCATTTGGCCACCGCTGCTCTTCTCCAAATGGTAACTACCTACTAACTGTTATGCTATGTTAGGGCCGATTTCCACCAAAGCGGTGACGCGGTGACGCGCAGAGCGGAGAGATGTGCCAAATTCGACCAATCACAGGAAGGGCGAAAGACCAGATGTAAATTTTAACTAATGTGATTGGCCGATTTCCGCACATCTCCTCTCGTCTCCGCTCCTCTCCGCTTTGGTGGAAACCGGGCCTTAAGCAAGACAAAATTTTTTGTATACATTTTTCATATTCATTTTCGAATTTTATTATAATTTTTAATTTTAATTGATACTGAATAGACCTGTTAGCTTAGATTTAAATTTTATTGTGCATGCTGTGGTCTCCTGTAAGTGAAGAAGTACACTTACTTGATACTTTTGCCGTCTATTATGTGTTAAACATGATCTGTGTATATCTTTTGTTGGAGATCCTAAATCTACACTAATATTATAAAGAGGAAAGATTTGTTTGTTTGTAACGAATAGGCTCCGAAACTACTAGACCGATTTCAAAAATTCTTTCACCGTTGGGAAGCTACACTATCCGCGGGTAACATAGGCTACTTTTGATCCCTGTATTCCCACGGGAACGGGAACTACGCGCGTGAAACCGCGTGACGTCCACTAGTAAATAAATAAAATGAAATACCTTTATCCTGTCTGCACTCAGCACTGCCATCTTGGAGCCGACCGTCTCTCCCTCCGGCAAGACGACTGGCACATCTACTCCATTCTTCTTATCCTCTTTCTCTTTCTCTTTCTTCTCTTCTTTTACCTCTTTTTCTTCCTTAACCTGAAATATATGCAATACTATCAGGGGCTAGAGGCTTAATAATAAAAGCTGCACAGGTTGACCTTCATCAGGCTAAGATAGGGCTTTTATCTCATACAGGACCAAAGTTTGTAAATTTAAAATTTTTGTTTACTTTTTTGTTTTTTTTTTTAAATATTTTATTATATCCTCTGCAACACAAATAAACACTTTTTCTTTTTATAGCTTCAAGCTAAAGCAACGTTTGCTAGGCTCAGTTTGAGGATGTGTGACCAGCAGGGCAATTGCATATCTTTTTAAATGTCAGTGGCTATCATAGTGTCCATCGATTAACAGTCAAATGGTTCCATTTTGTACCAAACCATAACTAATTGACAGTTAATTGATGGACACTATGATAGCCACTGACATTTAAAAGATATGCAATAGCCCTGCAGGACCTCCCCTAACAAGCCCAGAACCCATCCATGCAAAGACAAACACATTTGTAGATCTTTGATAGTCATTATGGGCAGTCTAAAGGTCAAGAAACCAGTCCTGCTCTGTGATAATTATTATTTTTTTTTTTTAAATGTTGCCCCACTCTAGGAATTTCTCCTGTATCGTGGATATGCGTTTACAAACATTTAAACTCGCATACACAAACACACCCAGACCCGAAACAACTATTTGTAGGCCATACAAATATTTGTTCCGTGCGGGAATCGAACCCGCAACACTCAGCGCAGCAGTCCAATCGCTCAGCCACTGCGCCAACCGTGCCGTCAATTTTAGCCGACTTCAAAAGAAGGAGCAGATTCTCCATTTAGATGCATTTTATGTAAGAATTTAGTGACAAACAAAGTCACCAACTTCGGAAAATAAAGTTATTTCTCACTCTATTTGTGTTTTTTTTAGAATGTCACACAAACTTTTGAGTTTAATATTGACAATATCGTAGTAGAATTAATACCTCATCATGTCTGGAGCGCTTTCCTTCCTTATCACGGTCACTGGACTCATGCTTCCGTTTCTGTGACTTAGAGTTGGAGATCAACTCCTGAGCTAAGGCTATGGCTTTGTCAGCTAGCTTACTGGCCTTCTTAGAGTCTATGTGAGCCGAGATCTTGTCTATGATTTTTCTGCGTTCATAACTGAAAGTTTATAATTATTCATGTTAGTTTGGGTCAATATTAAATAGGGAAACTTGTGTTTAAATAATAGCAGCCAAGGTTATTTTATAGTCAAGGTTAAGTAGCGTGCTTGCTTAAGTAATCAGTAGCCATCCAGTGATGAAACTGTGCCTTTTTTTTTTTTTTTTTGGGGGGTGGGAAATCATCAAATAACCCCTCCCGCTCTTGGGCAGAGCGAAAGGGAGTGTCAGACTTCTACTGACTAAAAACCACCCATGTTCCTTCTTCGCCCTTCATGTCGAGGCCTCGGTATCCCTTGCGGACAACCCGCAGCCTCGACAGGCATGAAACTGTGCCTGCATGTCAGATTACAGCCCACTCCTATGTATAGAGAACAGGCATGTCTCAGCAGTGGGAACATTACATGCAGATTATTAAGAGTATTTGAGTAAATTAACATAGATAAGACTATGATCCTAGAATTTTTTGCGGGAGAATCATTACAGAATGGGATAATACCCAAATATTTAAAGAATTTAACCATTAATATCACATTTTCTACTGCTAAATTACTTAAAATAGTGCCTAAATGCGACTGCTGCCGCCAACAGTGTTATAATCATAATATAACGTTGCTAAACATAATAGGAGTGCCTTTTACACTTACCCACTAGACAGGCATGCAGAAACAGTGGATAACAAGGAACTATCCGATTTGCCTATGGTTCTGTATATCGCGCGGTCGAGGGAAGACCTTAGGTCGTCAACCTCCCGCCTCGATAACTGCAGAGCCATATTTTTAAAGAAATTCTTGCTTATTATACGCACTTATAGGTTATGTCACTATTGTCTACACAATTACAGGTTTTAACACGAAAACTAAAGACTAACGTAAATGATTAGTATTTTAACTATATTACTCATGTATTTTTACATTTTAATTGGAATTTATTGCAATATTTTGTTGTTTTATTCTGTTGATAATTTCATTCAGCACTGACGTAAACAACGACTATAGAGCACACAGGATGAGAGGACTCACAGAGTATAAATCTAAATTCCTATCTTTTAGAAGAATTGATCCCTCGATTAATGGGTCAGACAGGGGTAAGAAGATTAGTAAGTTTGTATTAATAACACTAGTTATAAGTTAATAATACTACCAACAAATTGAATTTTAATTAACGATATTTTATGGCTGTGGCCAAAGAGTTTTCTTTGAAAATGACATTGACATTATTAACAACTTTGACAACGTCGCGTTGTTGTTGTTGGTTAGTGTTTTGGTCTGTGTCGGTTTCCAGTTTACATTAATTTCACAAAAACCTCTAATATAGACTTGAACTTATATTATTGAAAGTTAAATTCTCCCAGAAACCAATTAATTCTACGCAAAAGTGGTATCAATCAAGAAAATAAACATAACCTCAAAATGTCGGACGATGATGATGTTATCCTGGTGAAAAAGCCCAAACAGGTCCACTATGGGTCGTTGGAGGAGCAAGAGAAGGCCCGGCTGGCGGCCCTGGCCACTGCTGCCAAGGAAAGCACCGAAGATCTTGGTGGCAAAGAGCTGGGAGATATACAAATCTCCAGCGGTAAGTATTTCTATAATTGTAATTGTAACTAGTTTATACCCTCGATTTCGACCACGTCGATAATACATACACCCAGAAAGCGACACAGGTACTTTCCAGACATGGGGTCAGGAAAGATTGGCAGAAAGTGTTAGCATCATGCTGCCTCTCTAGTTGTCAAAATGCTGGAAAATTTCTGCCGTGTTACACTCCCTTTTCACAAGTTGATGCTCGCCCTTCTTGGGTAGCAGGGGTTGATTGAAAAATTAATGTCCAGTCCCATCTAAACTACTACACAATTTGGATGTGGAGTTACAGACACCAGTCCATTATAAACAATGCTAGCGACCTGTCCCGGCTTAACACAGGTGCAATGAAGATATTTACTTTTTTTTGGGGGGGTGGGAAGTCATCAAATGACTCCTCCCGCTCTGGGTAGGCGGTAGGGAGTGTCAGATTTCTACTGACTAAAAACCACCCACGTTCCTTTGTGCCGAGACCGCAATATCTCTTTTGAACAACCCGCAGCCCCAATGGGAAGATATAAACCTTCCTCTTTAATCACTCTATCTATTGTTGAAAACTGCATTAAAATCCGCTGCATAGTTTAAGAGATTTAAGTGTACGAACAGTCGGAGCGACTTTCTTTTATACTATGTAAAGACAATGCCTCTTTCCTGCTTATCCTATTTATTTTCCCGCTATTATCAGCCATTCCTCTATTTGCAGAATACATGGAGCTCGAAGAAGAGATGTCACGGGACAAGAAGGCGCTTCTCGAGGAGTTTGAGAGGAGACGTAAGGCTCGACAACTGAATGTGTCTACAGATGATGATGAGGTATACCTTTGTAAAAACAAAATAGTAGTAGCTGTATAGCCCCAATTTTACTTAAAAGTTTTGTTTGCAAAAACGTTACAGACAAACCTTTTATGCCAACTAAGCTATTGTGGGGCATTAGGGTAGTTAACTAAAAAATCTAATTAGTCCGTCAGATAGATTTCCAAAAAATATTGGACACGTATTTTTTCTTTTTTCACGTAAACAAACAATGAAGACGATACAGTGCTTTGAAAACTCGTGTGACGTCATATTCTAAGACATTTTTTACCGGTAAGTGATGTCACGACCCCCCACTCAAATCTTTGACGCGTTTTATCTTCGTCAATTTTTAATTATTTGATAAAACAAAAAATACGTATCCGAAATTTTTCGATAATCTAACAGACGGACTAATTAAAATCATATTTTTTTTAGTCGGTAAACATCCCTATTGAGCCATGATCAAAACGAATATAATTATGGTCTCGTCTGAGGCTACTGAGTAACTTCGAAATGAACCTTAATCCCAATCACACACGGAGTAGGAACAACTATCCAATTCTGTTGACATTAATTCAGTTTGTGTATGTGAGTTTCAATCTTTTTAAACGCACCCACGATACAGGAGAAATTCCTAATGTGGGCCAATGTTTTAAAAACTAAAAACATTTAGTTTGAGTACCTAACTAAATCTATGTTTGTCAGTAATACGGATTAGCAAAGCCCGTATCTTCGGACGTTTCGTGATTAGAGAGTGAACCACTTCGAAAAACCTCGACCAATTTTGGCCAAACTTGAAGCTTCGATCGGATGCTTATTTGACCCTGTATACAACGCCATATGACATCCGCAGGTGCGCAGGAGTCTTCGTCAGCTGGGAGAGCCGGTGTGTCTGTTCGGTGAGGGACCGGCAGAGAGGAGGGTGCGCCTCCGAGATCTGCTCAGCTAGTAAGTACTGTTGTACCAGCAGGGCTATTGCATATCTTTTTAAATGTCAGTGACTATTATAGTGTCCATCGATTAACTGTCAGTTTGGTACAAAATGGAACCATTTGACAGTTAATCGATGGACACTATGATAGCCACTGACATTTAAAAAGATACGTAATAGCCTTGCAGGACAGGAACACGGTTCGGTACAGTTTGTGTTTCTTTGTTGAAAATGAAATCTTTATTTATAAACATATGTTATAACAAATAAATACAATAGGGATGTTTACTGACTAAAAAAAATATGATTCTAATTAGTCCGTCTGTTAGATTATCGAAAAATATTGGATACCTATTTTTTGTTTTATCAAATCAATAAAAATTGACGAGGATAAAACGCGTCAAAGATTTGAGTGGGGGATTGTGACGTCACTCACCGGTAAAAAATGTCATACTAATGTCTTAGAATATGACGTCACACGAGTTTTCAAAGCACTGTATCGTATTCATTGTTTGTTTACGTGAAAAAAGAAAAAATACGTGTCTAATTTTTTGGTAATCTATCTGACGGACTAATTAGATTTTTTTAGATAACTACCCTATTAAATATAATATAACGAGTCCTTCTAAGTCTAGCGTTGAAGCGTACAAATTAAATCAATTTAATTAGCCTATTTGTTTCCGAAATAGCCAAAACGTCGAGAAACAAAGTATTCATTGCGCAAAATTATTGAATCACTCCTTGCACTCAAACAATAATTTATTTCCAGCCAATAGATACTGTCAAAAACTATCAGAAATCGCGGAACATATTTTCGGATATTATGAGAAATCCTTTTTTGTGTGGTCAAAATCAAAAGTCATTTATCCAAACTAGGCTGATAATCAGCACTTTTCGAACGTCAAAATTTACTTTACTTTACTTATTTACAAGTGACAGTCCCCCAAAACGCCCACCCTTCGACACTTCCTAGTGTTTTTGCCTCTTTAGTGTTTTGGTCTTTATCTTATTCTGTAAATACTTATAACCCTTCCAGCCTAGGAGAAGACGCGATACACAAGAAGTTAGAAGAAGAGGAAGCAAGGATAGAAAGGGACAGAGGACGGGAGGGCACGTGGTACCATGAGGGACCTCCCGATCTGAGGGAATCACGTCTGTGGATCGCTCGGTACTCACTACCCAAAGCGAAGCTCAGGTGAGGTCTTCATCGTGTCTCGTGTCCCGTCGAGGCTGCGGGTTGTTCGCAAGAGATACCGCGGCCTCGACATGAAGGGCTAAGAAGGAACATGGGTGGTTTTTAGTCAGTAGAAGTCTGACACTCCCTTTCGCTCTGCCCAAGAGCGGGAGGGGTTATTAGATGATTTTCCACCCGCCAAAACAAGCCAAGACTTGGCGGGGGCAGTGCCGTGCCCCCAGATGTCACTCAGACGTGCTTAAAAGAAGTATGCTCGTAAAATTATGCTTTTGAGGTCTGTGCTTTATAGCAAATGTAAACACTCTGAAAGCATGCTAGAAATGAGCATACTACCTAGTAGCAAACAAGCATGCTTTTCTAGTAGCATGACGTGTATTTCAGGTTTAAATGATAGTTTGACGGTTGACAGACGAAAATGTATAAAAAAACGTGTTGCGCCGAGGACAAGGACAGTTTGGGGGTATGAGGAGCAGGGTGTAAAGTTCCTCATCCCCCATAGAAAAGGGAGGATCCTCCGACCAGACGGGTGTTGTGTCTGGTGGGCTAACTGCCCGACATATGTAAGTCGGTATTTTCTATATGAGCTAATGTCGCGGATAAAGTTGATAGCGTAGGATTTGCCAGATTAGTTCGCATGTGTTGCGATAGATGTCGCTGTCGCCACAAGTGATAATAAATTAAGGTGAGATAAATCATACATACCTAGTCAAGTATTTTATAACTTCGACAATTTTCAAATTATTTCCTTTATCTAGTCACTCAAAGGGCTCGTCGGAGGCTCCTCTCTTTTCTATGAGGACCTCTACCTCCAAACACCGAATAAACACAATATATGTCTTTTGTGCTAGATTGAGTAAGGCACGCGAGGAGTTGAAGCTAGCGGGCAGCGTGCGAGCGGCTGCCAAACAAGAATCGCAGAGGAAAGCTTCCGCCATGTCGATATACTGCAGTCAGGTGAGAAGTCCTCCATAGCATTCCTTACTTAGTTCTTTTAAAACTTTCTGAACCCCGCGAGGCCCCTTCTAGTTAAAAATGACGTGCAAAAGTGTATGATAAAACCAATTTACAAAATAAATATGTGCAATTGTGCATGCTGTCCTTTTGTCGTCCACTAATCTATACTTATAATATTATAAAGCTGAAGAGTTTGTTTGTTTGTTTGAACGCGCTAATCTCAGGAACTACTGGTTGCAATTGAAAAAATATTTTTGTGTTGGATGGTCCATTTATCGAGAAAGGTTATAGGCTATATAACATCACGCAACGACCAATAGGAACGAAGGATACATGAAAAATGTTGCAAAAACGGGATTATTTCTTAAACCACTCTCTATAATAAAATGGGTAGGTGATTTATTTTTCTTGTGAACCACCCGTTTTAAAACGCGTCCCGTCTGATTGTCGCCTTAAAACCGCGCTTTCACACACACAAAAACAAACGCTAACGTTTATTCAATAATATCTTATTCCCTAAACGGCGCGGGGGTTATTCTGAAATACTGTAAAATTTTTAACAACTAAAAAAATTGCGTTTATTATTTTATAACTAGCTGATGTCCTCGATTTCGCCCGCTTGAATGTCGGTTATCTCCACCGGATATCATTATATTTTAGGCGATGTTTACAAAAACTTGAGAAATTATATACTAAAACCTTCCTCGAGAACCACTCTATCAATCGGCGAAAAGAGCATGAAAATCGGTGCAGTAGTTTTTGAGTTTATCGCGGAGCTCGTGGCTTAATAAGAACTGCCACTCGGGTCGGTCTTTAGGTAAAAGCTGTGTTTCCTCC
This sequence comes from Diarsia brunnea, assembly GCA_949774965.1. Taxonomy (NCBI): domain Eukaryota; kingdom Metazoa; phylum Arthropoda; class Insecta; order Lepidoptera; family Noctuidae; genus Diarsia; species Diarsia brunnea. Next base: position 639,192 of record OX459025.1, on the reverse strand, counting down.
GTGCCTCGGAAAGCACGTTAAGCTGTTGGTCCCGGCTGCCATATATAGATCTTTGGCAGTCGTTACAGGTAGTCAGTGACCTGAAAGTCTGACATCCAGTCTTACCAAAGAGTATCGTATTACCTAGTATTAACTGGGTTGTGGAGGTCAGATAGGCAGTCGCTCCATGTAAAATACTGGTATTCAGCTGCATCCGGTTAGACTGGGAGCCGACCCTAACATAGTTGGGAAAAAGGCTAGGCAGATGATAAGTTTTTGAGTTTATCGCGAACAGACTGACAGACAGACACAGCGGAGGAGTTTTATAATATGTAGTGATTGACTAGTTAGTTAGTACCGTAGTTTATATTGGCATTATTTTTCATTATTATTTTATGACAATCTCCAGGATTTTGACGAGGATGCATACCTGGAGGTATGCATCCTCGTCAAAATTCCTTCTATACATACACACACTTGTCATAAGACCGTTTCCTGGTCGCTATAACGGTTGGGTACCTGCTCCTACTTAAATGCTATGTTTCCAACTTACAGATCGGCGATACGCGTCCTATAAGCTTCTGCAGATTTAGTAGTGACAGCAAGATGTTAATCACTGCGAGCTGGTGAGTTCAATAACCTGTTTTTAGTTATAGCCGTACTATTCACTTGCTCCAATCTGCAATAATCGGTGCCTACTGTCGGGCGGTAGATTCAAATATGTAGATTCTTTAATTAAATGCACAATGTACAAAACATGGTTACACGCTAGGCGTAACAAGTGCGTGAGGCTATTCGCGTGGCGTAACATGATACGATCTGAAGTGAAACTTTTCCTCTGTGGGAGAACACTTTGTGACGTGAAGTTCTAATTGGCTATTTGACTACTTAAATATTATGTTACATATTTCAAAGAACTAACAGAAATAACACGATGTGTGAAAAAGTAATTAAATCGATAAATAAATGGAGCAGTTACATGCTTTAGAAGTTTTTTGTGGGAGCACTTTCTATCGTTGTCGCGCGAAACGGCCATTTGTACTACGTAACTATGGCGCTATGAAATATGACGTCACGTTTCTGTGGCGTTGTCTTTGTCTAGCACGTCATTTAGAATCAGTTAAAACTAAGCCATTTTTTGATCGATTTTATTACTTTTTTCACACATTGTATTATTTCTGTTAGTTCTTTGTAATAACATAACATTTATGTGTATTTTTAACAGTTACTAGTCAAATAGACAATTACTCGCTCATGCTCGCGGCTCGCCCACGTTGAGTTCGATAATTGTCCCACGACATCGTACTACCAGGATAAAAAGGACATCCTATGTGTCAATCCGGGTTATTAACTATCAGTGTGCTCATTGGCCTTATTCTGTTCTGTCTCCTGCTGATATGGAGAGAAGTGGAAATTATGTTTTCCTACTCCGGCGGGATCCAAGACAGTTAAATCGTTTCTCTGGGACTTCGTCTTGCTTCATTGTCTCGGCGCTGCACTGGTCGCCACTGTTGATTCTGGCTTACAGGAGTTACAGTGGTTTGGGAATAGTGTGGCGGGCTTGTCCCAATTGTAACTATCAGCGTGCATAATTTTATCAAAATCCGTTTAGCCGTTTTTACGTGAAAGAGTAACAAACATCCTTCCATCCGCAATTTCGCAATTATAATATTGGTAGGATGATTTTCTGGTTCAACTGTTAAGTATGTGGATCCTAAAGATTCTCTTCATCAATACCAGGTCAGGTCTATCCAAAGTGTGGTCGGTGCCAGACTGCAAGCCGCTCCAGGTGCTCAAAGGCCACAAGTGTAACGTGAGCGGCGCCGCCTTCCATCCACAGGCTGCCATGCCGGACCACTTCTGCAAGATGGTGAGTTGTTGAATCATGAGGAATGTAGACATGTTGTGTCCATAGAGTTTCTCGTGTGTTCTTGTCTATTGAGATCCACGTTTTGGAACGAGATGTTGGTTGTCAAAGTTCCAAATTTTTCACAGCTGTTTTTGTAAATACTAGTTTTTCAGGTTATAACTTTACTTAAATTACCTCCATGACCCGTTTACTATTCAAAGCATCCACTAGCACAATGTTTTAACAGTGCTACATTGAGTTTTACCGTAAAATGTGATTTTTGATCCAAAAAAAAAGTCGTTTCCCAGCAAAATTTTTTGCGTAAGTACTTAGTTTGATGTACAGAATGCTTGGTTGACGGCTGTGTGATGGGTTGATTTACACCCTGTATTCCGATACGGTTTCAAAAACTTTAGTTTTTAAAAGTTAGTTATGTTATGTATGACGTAACATAAAAAAAACACACACAGTCCAATTGAGGACCTCCTCCTTTTTTTAAGCCGGTTATCCTAAAAATGATAGCTGAGAGGCCAGACTCCGCAGTGCTGGGGAGATTTACGCAGCTTCATGTGACGTGTTGTAGTGACACTACTGATTCTTGCCATGAGATTTGATGTAATACTAACGTAGTTTTAAGACCTGTGTAACTAACAGCTGTTTTGGTCAACTATTGTATTTTTGATTATTTGAATTTTAGTGAATGATGCATACTAACATAGTTTTAAGACCTTTGTTACTAACATGTGTATGTTGTATTATTATTGAATTTTAATTGTTATAATAAGTACCTATTAACGTAGTTTTAAGAAATTTGTTACTAACAATTATGGACAAACTTGGTCTAAAATAAAAGTATATTATTATTAAAAAGAAAGAAAAAAATATCCAAAAGTTCTCCATCCATTTTCAGGTGTCGGAAGAGAAAGTAGATCCCTCTCCTGATGAGATCCCCTTACCCATGGACACATCAGAAGGTGCCGAAGATACAGCCGGTGTGAATGCGTCTCAAGCGGTTACCATGGCAACGTGCGCCTATGACGGAACTGTGCATCTGTGGAACTTTAACAGGTATGTGCGGAAAAAGGATGAGGGGATTTTAATACTGGGTTTTTTCTGCAGCTTCGGTCGCGTTACGGCCGGATGTTATCACACGGGAATGTTTTAAATATTTTTTTTATTTAATCAAGGTTCACCAACAGTTGTTACAGATATTTTACAGATGGGAAGACATAAGTAATTGCGTCTTAAATATAACTGCACAACCAATTACAGGTAAACACCACATGTACAATGCTCTTTGTAATATAAAGAACAAGAGGCAAAATGTCCCTACCCTTGTAACACTTTCTCCTATACAGGGTGGTGCCGACCATACGACAATAAATGAAACCACTGGTAGTTCTAGTTCATAGGAACATTATTAAACTATCAAATAAATCTTAACAGCAAAATAAAAAATATGAAATAAAAACAATAAAACTAAGTAGCATAAAACTGTAAACGAAATACATTACAATTTACAAACAAATATTGGTTTACTAACCTTAGGAATAATTTGCACCGATATACGTATGGAAATACAATGTAACAAACGAATTTGGCAAAGAAATTTAGGTAGTTTATTGTCGTATCGTCGTCACCATGACGGTGTGGTGTTAGCATTTATTTGATAGTTTAAAAATGTTCCTATGAACTAAAACTACCAATGGTTTCATTTATTGTCGTATTGTCGGCACCACCCTGTATATCAAATGAAAGAGCGTAAAAAAATATAATTTTATTATATGGCAGTAAATGTGTGAATAATGGGGGAAAAAAGTTATTCACCGATAAAGATAGAAAGTATGTATATTTTAATTTTTTTTTCATCGAACCTACTTTTGGTTGTAAGTTTTCGTTGCGATCTACAGCATATATTTTAATCAGATTTTTCATTTTCTTAGTTTCAAAGTTAGAGACACATTTTAGCACTTTGGTCTCTATAAGTGTCTATCTTTCAAACGATTGACTTTGAGAAAAAATGGTTTTAGAAACCTCAGTTTCATTTTAAAAGACCTATCAATAGACACCCCAATCAAGTAGGTTCAACGAGAAAAAAAAATATATGTTCTATATTTATGTGTGAATAACTTTTTTCCCCCATTATTCACACATTTTCTGTCACACAATAAAATGATGTATGTGTTACGCTTTTTCACTTGATATATAGGAGAATGTGTTACAAAGGAAGGGACGGGGTTCATTTAATAGCCCACTAACACGTATGGCAAGGCAATATAATGAACGATCTAAACGAATAGATTACCCTATTGATATTTTCTCCATGAGTTTCGCTTCATACAGACGCTCCGTATTTAAAAAATGTGAAGAGTACATGTCTAAGTAGTTCAAACTGGTTTGTTTTGTAGTGATCTAGATTGAGGCCTACTAGGCACACTTTTTATTGTTTTCTTTTGTCTCTTAAGTTAATGTATCAATGTTATGCACACCTGTTATTTGCATGGTTACTGAAACGTAAATTTTCGTTGTTATGTAATTTGAATTGTAAGTGATTGTGCTGTTGGTGTGCTTATTATAAATAAATAAATATTTGCCCATTGTTCTATAATTAAAAGACTTAATATTGTTATTACATAGGTAGCGCTGACAAATCTATCTTTCTATTTCTTCTATATAAAATTCTCGTGGCACAGTATTAGTTGCCAATGTTGCCATACTCCTTGGAAACGGCTTGACCGATTTTTATGAAATTTTGTGTGTATATTCAGTATGTATGAGAATAGTTCGTAATGTACTTTTCACCCTCCAACCCCACCCGAAGGTAGGGTAGGTAACTAGATAGAAAAAGGTGCAATGCAACGCATGCAGGGCACAGCTAGTATTCTATAACACCGACAAAAAAATCTGATGGATTGATAACTCCCTTCTTTTGAAAATCGGCAAAAAAAGTGAAAAATAATATTAGCTTCTGAAGTCGTTGGCAAAAATGCACAAAAAAAAGTCTAAAACAACTTTATTTTCGACTGACTTTGGTTCTTTCATTGACTTTTTTGCTACCAGTTACACACATACATAAAATACAGTCGAATTAAGAACCTCCTCCTTTTTTAAAGTCGGTTAAAAAGACACCGACTTCAGAAACTGAAGTTATTATTCATTTTTTTGCGTTTTTTATAAGCTTAGGTTTTTTCGCCTTTTGAGTAGCTTCATGGACGTGACCTTCAAGAATTCCCTTTTCTGTTGGCAGCGAGTCTCCAGTAGCCTCCCTAGAGGGTCACGGTCCCTCCCGAGTGTCCCGCGTGGAGTTCCACCCGTCGGGCCGCTTCCTGGCAACCACCGTGTTCGACCACTCCTGGCGTCTGTGGGACCTGCACACCGGTGAGTGTATACCATGCCCACTAGTGGGACACAGGCCCACTCCTACCTGTCGGGCCGCTTCCTGGCAACCACCGTGTTCGACCACTCCTGGCGTCTGTGGGACCTGCACACCGGTGAGTGTATACCATGCCCACTAGTGGGACACAGGCCCACTCCCACCTCTCCTTCTTTAACTTGTAGAGCATCCCCGGGTCGCAAGTTATTCCAGTAACCTGTCGCTACTCGCCCTATGTTACATAGTGCCGTAACAAAATGTATGTGCACAATTAAAGGTAGTTGACTAAAACAATCTAATTAGTCCGTCAGATAGATTTCTAAAAAATATTGGACACGTATTTTTTCTTTTTTCACGTAATCAATAAATAAAGACGATACAGAGCTTTGAAAAGTCACACGACGTCATAGTTTCGTACATTTTTTACCAGAAAGTGACGTCACCAGCCCCCACTCACGATCTTTGACACGTTTTATTTTCGTAAATTTTTATTAATTCGATAAATTAAAAAACACGTACACAATATTTTTCGATAATCTAACAGACGGACTAAACATAATCATATTTTTTTTAGTTAGTCTACTACCCTAGTAGGTACACCTCTACCGAACCCCAGGACGATAAAAGGTGTAATGTTGTGTTATAAAGTGTGGGTGTAATGTTACAGCGACGGAGGTATTACATCAGGAAGGACACGCCAAGCCGGTGTACAGCGTCGCCTTCCAAGGAGACGGATCGCTAGCGGTTACTGGGTAAGCAGATATACAGGGTGTAAAGTTGACTGTAAACGAACCGTTCATGAACCCGTCATCCAAGCATTCTGTACATCAAACTAAGTACTCCTACGCAAAACTTTGACTTTTTCTTTGGGTGAAAAATCACTTTCTTCGGTAAAACTCATTGTGCTAGTGGATGCTTTGCATTGTAAACGGGTCATGGAGGTAATTTAAGTAAAGTTATAACCTGAAAAACTAGTATTTACAAAAACACCTGTAAAATTTTGGAACTTTGACCCCCAATATCTCCGTAACTAGGGGGTTCCCAGGTATGGTCTAGAACAGAAAAATGATCGCAGTGGTGGGGAGAACAAGTGCCTTTCGTTTGCGTTAAGGGTACTTTTACACCTTTTGTGCAAACTTAATAACAGAAATTCTTTACCACAATTTATCCAATTTTGCCTTAAGAAGTTCACTGAAAACTCATTTCTTCGTTTACGTTTTATCACCACGATAGATTTCCAAAAAATATTGGACACGTATTTTTTCTTTTTTCACGAAAACATACAATGAAGACGATACTGTGCTTTGAAAACTCGTGTGACGTCATATTCTAAGACATTAGTATGACATTTTTTACCGGTGAGTGACGTCACGACCCCCCACTCAAATCTTTGACGCGTTTTATCTTCGTCAATTTTTATTGATTGGTTATAACAAAAAATACGTATCCAATATTTTTCGATAATCTAACAGACGGACTAATTAGAATCATATTTTTTTTAGTCGGTAAACATCACTATTAGTCAAGTATAGCAACTTTACAGGAGATTGAAAAAACTACATTTAAACTGATGTTATGGGTATCACCCATTACATACCGAGTTTCCTCCGTGCCTCAGAAAGCACGTTAAGCTGTTGGTCCCGGCTGCCAAATATAGATCTTTGGCAGTCGTTACAGGTAGTCAGTGACCTGAAAGGTTGAAAATCAGTCTTACCAAAGGGTATCATATTACCTAGGTTGTGGAGGTCAGATAAGCAGTCGCTCATGTATCGACTCTGTAACGACTGCCAAAGATCTATATACGGCAGCCGGGACCAACAGCTTAAAGTTCTTTACGAAACACGAAGGAAACTCGTTATGTAAGGTGGTCACCCATCCACAGACCAAGCTAGGCAAACGCGACTTAACCTAAAGATCACCCCGAGTGCCGGTTATTATTAAGCCACGAGCTCCTCAGCTCAGCTATTAGGCTTATTAGTAGATATTATTCCCTTTATTAACTTTTTAACAAATTTTGTACATTTTGAAACATTTCTATATCAAATAATATAAAAAAAACATTTAAAAATATAAAAAATTGTAGCCCACCGGTATCAGGAACAGGGTCGAAGCTACCGGCAGTCAGGGCTCAAGAGAAAGGAACCTCCTAATAATGCGAGCCGTGTCCAATAGTACCGCTCTCTGTATCAAGCCCTTGATCCAGCTGCCCAACGAGAGCTTCCTCAGGTGTTGATCGAGGCTCTTGGCAATTAAGCCATTGGCTGTAACGACTATCGGCACAATGATCGCTGAGTCCACACTCCACATGTCAACAACTTCGCGAGCCAAGTCAAGATACTTGATTTGCTTATCTTTCTCGGCTTTCACGAGGTTCTCGTCATGCGGGACGGTTATGTCAACAATCATTGCGCGCCGCTCTGATCGATCCACCACCACTACATCAGGCTTATTAGCTATAATAGTCCTGTCAGTGATGATGGATTGATCCCAGTACAGTGTGATATCGCCATTTTCGAAAACTGGGTCGGGCACATATCTGTAGTACGGCACTTCCGATTCCACAAGGTTGTATTTTAGAGCAAGTTGCTGATGGATATCCTGGCTACAAGGTTGTGTCTATGCAAGTATTCTCCGTTAGCCAGACGAGAACACCCGGAGATAATGTGACGGATTGATTCGCCCGGACGGTGGCATGCCCGACATATGTCAACCGTACCGTCCTTCACAATAAATCTCCGGTAGTTATTCGTCCATAATTGCACAGACAAAACCTTCAGTTTCTCCGAAGAGTTCCCCGGAACGTAGCCAGGCTACGGACGCTAAGAAGATATTATTATTATTAATCGGCATTATGTACGCTATTCCAGTGGCATGGACGCGTTCGGTCGCGTGTGGGACTTACGCACGGGTCGCTGCGTGATGTTCCTAGAAGGTCACCTGGGGCCAGTGCTGGGTGTGGACTGGTCTCCCAACGGACATCACCTCGCTACCGCTGCTGCAGACCATCAGGTAAACCATTTATTTTTGTCTTTGGATGGTGGGAAACCATCAAATGACTCCTCTCGCTCTGGGCGGAGTGGAAAGGAGTTTCAGATTTCTCATCATTCTCTTGCCCTTATCCCAATTCATTTGAAGTCGGCGCAGCATGTCTTCCTCTTCCATATTTCTCTGTTTCTCGTCATCTCATGAGACACCTCCTTTCTTACCATATCATTTTTAACACAGTCCATCCATCGTTTCTTTGGTCTTCCACTACTCGTATATCCTTCCACATTCATATCCAAAACCTTCCTCACAACATTTTCCTCATTCCTCCGCATCACATGCCCATACCACGACAGCCGATTTCCACACAACTTTTCAGTCACCGGCGCCACTTTCAGACTTCCTCTTATGTACTTATTTCTTATTTCATCCATTCGCGTGACACCGCACATCCCCCTTATCATTCTCATCTCAGCCACATGTAAATGCCTTTAATTCATCCCTTTTGTGATCCATACAAGACAGTCGGTCTAACCATTGTTTTATAAATCTTCCCCTTTAGTTTAAGGGGAAAGCGGGAGTTAGTAAAATACAATAAACCAATAATAACCCAAGTATACTCCGCGTTACGAGAAACTATAATCTTTGTAAACAATGAACTTCTACAAAGTTACGTAGCAACAAATCAATCAACAACATGTTCCATGTTCCTTTTTAGCCCTTTGTGTTCCGGGGCAAGGTATTTCTTTCGAAGCCATCAGGTATTTGACATAAACATAACGGTATGTACAGCTCGCGTCAAATAACTGTGCCCCTCTGAAGTTGGCTACGAGTGGCTCAAAATTACGAACTAAACTGCAACTGCGCATGCGCGAGTCATGGGGGCGGGCATTATGCCATTATAAAACTATGTTTTCTTTTAAAAATATGTATTTATTTTGTTCAAATAATTTTCTACGTGACTGCACTTAAATGGCTAACTTCAGAGGGGCAAAGTTATTTGACGTTAACTATAATGACCAAAGGGTTAGGCAGAGGTGTACCTATTAGTACACCCACATTTCGCCTGCTTATGTTTAAGTCCCATGTAATATGCGGAGAGTCCATTGCCATAAACCGGGCACACAAATAAATAAATAAATACTTGAGCTTCAGAATTCGGTGATTTTTGTTTGTTTGGTTCAGTTTTTAGCTACCGACTTCTGAAGCTTATGTTAGTTTAACAAAGGTTACTAAACAGGGTAAGAAAACCTATAGGCAAAAAAAATGTCTTCCAAAAAAACACAAAAAACTCTAAAATAACTTTAAGTAGTAATTTCGAAAGTCGGTGGCAAGAAAGTCAATGAAACAAACAAAGTCACCGACTTCCGAAATTGGTTTTTTGAAAGTCGGTGTTTTTTTTGCAGTTTTTTTTTATACCTTTTTCCTCACAGTCATTGAATACGTTATATATCAAGTATACTATTACTGACTCAGTACAGAACAGATGAAGTATTTTTCTTTATTTATTTGCTCTCAAAACGGTGAAGGAATACATCGTGAGGAAACCGGCATGTCCTAAAACAATTTTTTTTTTGTCATTGAGAGGAGGCCTGTATCCCAGCTGTGGGAACATTATAGGCTGATGATGCTATTTATTTAATATTTCTGTTTGCTTATTTTCAGACTAAAATATGGGACCTAAGAAGACGAGCGGCGTTATACACGATACCTTCACACACACATCTTTTAAGTGGTAAGTGAAAACAACTGCTCCCATATACATTCATTTTAACCGTTTACGCAGCGCACCCTAGCTAAAAAAAGATTTTTTTTTTCTGTTGTTGCTACATTTTTAGTCGATGCTCCGCTCCTTTTAAGGGAAGCGTAATGTTAGATAGCCTATAGCCTTCCTCAATAAATGGACTTTCTAACACTAAAATATTTTTCAATTCCAACCAGTAGTTCTTGAGATTAGCGCGTTCAACCACACAAACAAACTCTTCAGCTTTGTAATATAAATATAGAAGCTATAAATTTTGTAAAAAAGAACTTTTACTAAGTTAAATAGCGAAAAATCAATCAACAACAAATAAATTCGATTCGATTGAGATATAAAGCGCTCTCGTCTAATGTTTTGTGGTACTTACTATAACGTTTCATGAATCGTACACGTCCCAGTACCACAAACAATAATCGCTAAAATATAACCCGAGCAAGTGAAACTGCTCGTTAGTTACGTATTACACATTATGTTACTTTGAGTTCATTGAATTTGTAATTATTTGTTGTTGATTGAATTGTCGCTACGTAACTTTGTAGAAGTTCTTAGTTTACACAAATTATAGCTTCTTGTGGCGCGGAGTATACAGGGTGGTGCCGACAATACGACAATAAATGAAACCACTGGAAGTTCTAGTTCATAGGAACATTATTAAACTATCAAATAAATCTCAACAGCAAAATAAAAAATTTGAAAAAAAAAAAAACTAAGTAGCATAAAACTGTAAACGAAATACATTACAATTTACAAGCAAATATTGGTTTACTAACCTTAGGAATAATTTGCACCGATTAACGTGTGGAAATAAAATGTAACAAACGAATTTGGCAAAGACATTTAGGTAGATTAAAGTCGTATCGTCGGCACCACGACGGTGTTAGGATTTATTTAATAGTTTAAAAATGTTCCTATGAAGTAGGACTACCAGTGGTTTCATTTATTGTCGTATTGTCGGCACCACCCTGTATATTCAAATAAGCGAGTTTTAATAAAATATATGTAATATTCCAGATGTACGTTACCAGAAGAGCCACGGCCACTTCCTGCTGACCGCGTCATACGACAAGAGCGCCAAGTTATGGGCCAACCCCGCCTGGCACCCACTGCGTACCCTCGCTGGACATGACAACAAGGTGAACATGCATCTGCTCTTACATGAATTGTTCCACTTTGCCCTACCAAGCCGCCACACTGTGAGGCAAAGTGGAGAGCCAAAGTTTGCAGTGGAATCTGCCCCACTAAATACGATTTTAGAATTTTAAAATTAAAATTTTATTTTCACTAGTTTAATTTTTTGTGGATTCTACCCCACTATGCTCATATAATTGCTCATAATGTAATTTTTGTTTAAAAGTATTTCTAGTGGCATTAGATGAAGTAAGGTAGTGTTTTAAATAAAACTGAAAAGTATATTCTTAGGAAATTATTAATAATTAATACATAACATAACATCACGCCTGTAATCCCCGAAGGGTTAGGCAGAGGTGTACCTAATAGTACACCCACATTTAGCCAGTTATGTTTAAGTGCCATGTAATAGGGGGCGAGCCTATTGCCATCAACCGGGCACAAATCCAGACTCCGTGGCTGTTACTGGTAAATTCCTGATGGAAAAAGCCAATAACACTTTGCCCGACCCGGGAATCGAACCCAGGACCTCAAGCTCAGCAGTCGCGGTTGCAACCACTAGACCAACGAGGCAGTAATAATTAATAATTCTTGGGTGTCCTAATGGTTACAACCTCTGTCTGGGCTAGACAAGAATTGTACCCATTAGTTCACAAACTCAAAGCATTTATTTCAATTAGACTATTACAGGCACATTTGAATGTCAGAAGAGCAAAGAAAGCGATGCTAGTCACAGTCATAATAACTTGTGAAAGTACTGTAGTTGCCCATTCCAAAGAGTAGATCTCTATGGAGAAGAATGGACAGAAAACCACATGAACACTCTTTTTACCCGACTACGGCAGGAGCGTTAAGATTAAAAACGTTTTTACAAAAAATAAAACCGACTTCAACAAAAAATAAAACACAAAAAAGTGAAAAATAAACTTAAGAAGAAAAACCAGCTTCTGAAGTCGGTGACTTCTGTTTATTTGATTTCGTGATTTTGCAACCGACTTCAGAAGCTGGTTTTTCTTCTTAAATTATTTTTCACTTTATTGTGATTTATTTTTTGTTGAAATCGGTTTTATTTTTTGTAAAAAAGTTTTGTTTTACACTTTTTAGTGGTTCACATGATTGTGTTTACTTCTTCACAGCGTACCGGCGTGATGTTATGTTAGTTACTCGTGTAAACAATAGACAGACATGAGATTTCAGCAGTCCCAGTCCATCTTCGAGTAATCGGGGAACATACATAAAAAAAAGATCGCCTACGAATTGAGAACCTCCTTCTTTTTGAAATCGGTTAAAAAAGTGTTTGTAAAATAAACATAATTCATCCTTATATGTTATTTCAGGTAATGAGCGCAGACATTTCGTTCGACAACAAGTTCATAGCGACATGTTCGTACGACAGAACGTTCAAGCTATGGGCGCCTGATCTCGCCTAACTGTAGCTTAAAATTATAATTATGTAAGAAAATAAAGATTTTTCAAAATACTACAGTCGTTTTATTTTATTTTATTTATTTGGGAAAATTAACAGTTATACATTAAAATCTTACTCTAATTTATAAATACACAAGGTTTATAAATGTATAACCTACGACATTTTCCACAAAATATCAAAAGTAATATCTTAAAGTGCGTTATACTACGCTTTTAAAACAGAAAAAAATAAAATTTGTTAAAAGTGAACTTAAACATAAACAGGCATGCAAACAACAGAAAAAGAGTGAAACAATGAGCAAATATTAAACTAACTAACTGAACTAAGTTTTATTGTATTCTAAAATTATTTTGCTAGTAAGATTTCTAAATTTTTGAGCAGAGACGAAGAAGAAGTCGATATCTTGAAAGATCTCATTGTATTGATTGGTAAGACGGCGTAGGGGTGCTCGCAAGCCCGCGTTTGTGCGACAGGAACTTACTGCAAATAAAGGTCTTGCGCGCACCCCACGGCATATTGTTGTTCTGGGCACTACAAAGCTGATTTTGTTGCGAATATCAATACAGTCATAAGTATTACACAGATCAAACAAGAACATTGATTCCAACATAATTCGTCTAGACTTTAAGCTTTGCAGGTTATACTTCTGCAATAGGTCATTATAGGATGCATAAGTACGATGGCAACGAAAATGCATGGCCTTTAAAAATTTTCTCTGTACTCTTTCGACTAAATCAGAATATTTATCATAGTGGGGATTCCATACCGAAACAGCATACTCTAGCTGAGAGCGAACTAACGACCGATACAAATACAAATAGGTAGAGGACCGGGTAAATACTGTAGCCGTTCTCATGATAAAACCAAACATACGGAAAGCATTATTAACAATTTTGTTGATATGAGAATCTAAATGAAGTTTGTCGTCCAGCAGAATTCCAAGGTCACGGACCAGGGTTTCTCTTTTTAGATTTTCGTTTTTTAAGGTGTAGGGATATAATAAGATATTTTTATTTTTGGTAAAACTAATGACATGACACTTGGATACACTAAGTTGAAGTTTATTGCGTGTACAGTATCCCGAAAATGCATCCAAGTCATCCTGTAAGAGAGCGCAGTCGCGGTTGCTTTTAATAGACCTAAATATTTTAATGTCGTCAGCGTACAACAGTAATTTTGAATTTTTAAAACACTTATCAACGTCATTGATGAATAAAATGAACAGGAGAGGTCCCAGAATGGAACCCTGCGGTACTCCAGAAGTAACATCTACAGTGCTAGAGCAAAACCCATTTATTACAACTCTCTGCGTCCTGTTGCACACATATGAGTAAAACCATCTCAGCAGGTCCCCACGTATCCCGTTTTATTATGTTAAAAAGTAGTTACAGGGAAATTGATGCCCGTCGGGGCTGCGGGTTGTTCGCAAGAGATACAGCGGCCTCGACATGAAGGGCTAAGAAGGAACATGGGTGGTTTTTAGTCAGTAGAAGTCTGATACTCCCTTTCGCTCTGCCCAAGAGCGGGAGGGGTTTTTTGATGATTTTCCAACCGCAAAAAAAAGGGAAATTGATGAAATATTCGAAGACATTTATGTTAAATACCAACTCTCTATCAACAGCTTTAATAGAAAATAACTTAGAACTTTTTTTTGTTCTGGTGCTCTATCCGTCTGAAAATTGGCCTATTTTTTACCCACGAAGTATAGATTTGTGCCCGGTTGTTCAATTTTACACCAATCCACACACTGCTCCGATGGATTACAGCCTTCTCGCTCATAGAGAGGAGGCCTGTGTCCCAGCTGTGGGAACGTTATATGCTGATATGGTTTACTTTAGATAGGCACTGATGACAAATCCAGAAATTAATTAAATTTAATCCAATAAGTAAATGCTCGTGGCTTAATAAGAACTGCCACTCGGGTCGATCTTTAGGTAAAGCTGTGCTTGCCTAGGTCATAAATCATAAATCATTTATCGGTCGGTCTGTAGATGGGCGACCGCCCGACATACCGAGTTTCCTCCGTGCCTCGTTGACCCCAGCAGCAATATATAGTTCTTTGGCAGTCGTTACAGGTAGTCAGTGACCTGAAATTCTGACATCCAGTCTTACCAAAGAGTATCGTATTATCTAGTATTAACTGGGTTGTGGAGGTCAGATAGGTAGTCGCTCCATGTAATATACTGGTACTCAGCTGCATCTGGTTAGACTGGAAGCCGACCCCAACATAGTTGGGAAAAGGCTGGCAGATGATGATGAAGAAGTGTGAATGTGGTGTTGCCCCATAAATTACTGGGACACTTGATATCGTGTCCAGTCTGTCCTGTTGCTTGCACATCACAGGAGCTGGTGGACGCTACTGAAGGTGGCCTTTTGGGCTTCAATTTTAATAGGGTAGTTAACTAAAAAAATCTAATTAATCCGTCAGATAGATTTCCAAAAAAAATATTGCACACGTACTTTTCAGTTTTCACGATGCTTTGAAAACTCGGGTGACGTCATATTCTAAGACATTAGTATGACATTTTTTACCGGTGAGTGACGTCACGACCCCCCACTCAAATCTTTGACGCGTTTTATCTTCGTCAATTTTTAATGATTTGATAAAACAAAAAATACGTATCCAATATTTTTCGATAATCTAACAGACGGACTAATTAGAATCATATTTTTTTTAGTCAGTAAACATCCCTATTGTTATCGACTCGCTATTATAAAAGTAAATAATACACAATAAGAAAATTTTAATAATTTTATTTTGTACGGCATTCGTACAAACATTGCAATATTATTATATATTTACAAATTGCGAAGACATTTATTATTCTATACGGGAACCATTAAGAAACAACTTTTAGATCATTAAAACCACTTCATAAACTCTATGTTCGATTCCTGGCCAGCGTCCGATTGATGGCAATAGGCTCGGCCCTATTACATGGGACTTGAGCATATTTCTGGGAGAGAACCCTTCAGGAAATACATGTAAGCTTTGGTTTTAACTAAATACTATAAAAAGTTATATATAAAGTGTTTTTTTTCGTCAAAAAGTTGTTCCAAACACATCTGAAATGCATCAGGATTATATTAGGCTAACACATTGCATTACAAGTCTTTAGACAAGATTAATAACTTAAAAAGTGTAAACAAGCTGTTTTGTATGTAGACAAATTCTTTATTTACACGATTCGAGAAACTAAATCTTAGTTTTGACTACTAAAGACGGTATATTTTAAAATGGGTAACTGCCCAATTTGTTGCACACCCATCTTTCCCCAAACCTTGAACCCTGACGTGAATCAGATGTTATATAAGAAGAATGTATTTAACCTACAAATTCCGCTAATAGTTATATAACACAAAATTATTTTACAGTAAAATGTGTGTAGTAACTTTTACTTGTTTGTTTGTGTTCAGCTCAGAAACTGATGGACAGATTTTGATGGAGTTTTCAGTAAATTGTGTGGTTTTTCTTAAATGTCTTTTTTTAATATTTGATTATAATTACTTTGAATGCTTTATATTAACAACTCAGTGGATAAAAACAGATAACCCTCCTTTTCTGGTAAACTTAGAGGTGTCTTACGGACATCCGGTTGTAACGGAATTCCTTTCGCTATTTTTTTGTAAATAATAAGAAAATGTTACAATTATAAAATATTTTATGCATATTCTCAAAATTGACGGTAAACAGAATCGATTGAAAAAACTATTAGTTTCCTATGTGATCGGCAAGTGCCTCAAAAATCACTGCAAAAAAAAGTTGGTTTTTGGTATCATTTTTTATAGTTCCGTACATGAACACACACAAACAGACAAACAAACACAAAATGTCTACCCCACTCAAATAAAACTTTGCAATATTAATAATAATAGCTATTGACAATTATTCATTAAATTTTACTTACAAACAAATATTTACAAAATTTTCATATTTTATTTAAGAAACAATATTTTTAATTGCTCCCATAATTTTTTCAATATATAATTATAACAAATTATATCCCGGAGATCATTTTGGTGGCTTTTGTCGTTCTTTTTTTAAACTGTGGTCTTTCAAGTGTCCTAGATCATTTAAGATTGCCCTTAAACCATTTTTCATTAGTATATTTGTCTTCTGTATCCTGTTAAGAGTCTTCTAGAGACATTATAAAGTTTTCTAGAGCCATTTTAGACCAATATTTCACTTTTAGTTCCTTAGGAGACGTCTGAATATTTGAAAACTCATATAATTCCTCTTGAACTCAAAAAATAGTCCTTAGGCATTCTCAGAGCACTTTAATTGACCCTTAGACCAAGTCACACTTCACAAACATTATATTCGTATACAAAAATTTATTACACAAGTCAAAAATGCCTAACCATCGAACTCAAAGCCACCATAAAAATTGCATATATCACAAAAAAGTGTGGACTAGAATCTAATTCTTCGTTGTCGGTGTGGCGACACCCAGGTTTAAGAGCCCTGGGTATCTAAACTGATTGGTCATTAGGTCTCGGTACATAGCCAGCTGCCTCTGGTCCATTTGACCAGCTAAACTGCTATATAAAGCAACATA
Source organism: Diarsia brunnea (assembly GCA_949774965.1). NCBI lineage: Eukaryota > Metazoa > Arthropoda > Insecta > Lepidoptera > Noctuidae > Diarsia > Diarsia brunnea. The sequence continues at coordinate 622,128 of OX459025.1, read as the reverse complement.
AGGGTCCATGAAAGACGTCATAGGAACAGAGTTCTTCTGCAAATCCATTATTTGAGCTAGATTCTGATTCTTCATCGCGTTTTGTAGTACTTGATTCTGCGTTGGGGAGTTATCTTCCCTGATTTGGTAGCTAGGGATGTTGATGGGGGCTTTCTTCTGCTGTGGAGCTGTGCTGGGGGAGGTGTACTTAGGCGCAGGCCCGTAGGACTCTTTAGGCGGAGGACCAGTTTTGGCAGACATGAACTTCCCGTTACTAGACCTTTTCTGCGGAGGCCGGTTTTTGCCCGGACTCAGCGCTTTATTGACTAAAGTTATCTCCAAATTCGAGCCCACGACAGCTTTCCCATCAACTAAAGTGTAGTTTTTAGTCAAATTCTGCGCAGTAGGAGATTGAGGTGGAGGTACTCTTACTATCTCCACTGCAGGCTTCTGAGGAGGAGGACTTGAAGACTTGCAGGTCAGGTCTAGTATATCCTGAGGAACAGGCGGAGGGGGTGCAGTTTTTAGCGGCTTCACTGGCACCCCATGTAACACATGAGGGGGTGGCATAAAAGGGTCTTTAGGGTTTCCGTAGACGGTCTTCTCAGGTCCTGTGTTACCGAAGATAGAAGAAGCTTGGATGACTTTAGGAGGCTGGATTCCGTTGGCATAGTTTGGTGGTATGATGTTGTACATCTGGAACAGCTGTGCTTGTGTCATGATCTGATGCTGGACTGCTGGGTTGAGGATCATGGGTGGGGCCATCATTTGGCCAGCTCCGTGCCAGGGAGGTGGTAAAGCAGTGACTTCCAGTCCTCGTTCCTTCAGTATGTCCAGTTTCTTCTTTTTAACGGCTTGGGGACTCTCTGGATATTCGTCCAAATCGATGATTTCAGGGCTTTTGGGCTTGTAAGGGACCTGTGGAGGTAGAAAGGTCTTTATTAGTATTTTATTGGATATCCGATCTTTAGGTTAAGCCGCGCTTGCCTAGGTCGGTCTGTGGATGGGTGACCGCCCGACATACCGAGTTTCCTCCGTACCTCGGGGCGCACGTTAAGCTGTTGGTCCCGGCTGCCATATATAGATCTTTGGCAGTCGTTACAGGTAGTCAGTGACCTGAAAGTCTGACATCCAGTCTTACCAAAGGGTCTTACAAAATCGTATTACCTAGTATTAACTGGGTTGTGGAGGTCAGATAGGCAGTCGCTCCATATAAAATACTAGTACTCAGCTGCATCCGGTTAGACTGGAAGCCGACTAGGCAGATGATGAGTTGATGATTTTTATGAAATATACTTTTAATATTAGAAAGGTATGTTTTTAAAGTAAATAGGCCGTTCTGGAACCCAAAGTTATGAACTTGATCATCGAACTTGAATTGATTGGGATTATTTTCAATAAATAACAATAAAAAAATTAAATTATTTTTTTATTTCTGTGAAATAATGAGTACTCTAAGTAAGTAAGGTTTCCTTGCGGTCAATGTTTATGTGTGTGTATCACAGTGGATCGCGTAAGATCTTGCGTTTATTAATGAGATAGTGGATCGTAGACTCATATTTTTTAAATGTAACATAGTTTTTAAGTCGCTACCAACAAATATTGGACCAAAATGTCTGAAATAAAAAGATTTTTTTTTAATACCTAAGTATGCGTATATGACTCATATTAGTATGAAATAGAGAGCAAAACTGTAGTTACCTCCACGATATCGTCATCGATATGCGCGTTATGTTGTGGCGGGCGATGGATACCGAAGTTCGTCACCGGCGGAGATACTGCCGACTGACCCGGACCTGGCGCTATAACAGGATATAAACATAATCAGTTTACATTTAGCTTTTTTCTGAAAGCAGATAGAAGTAGGTACGGTACTTATAAGAAACCACACTTTTTGTTCCGACTAATCTCCGCAATGGCTAGACCGATTTTGAGGAGACTTTCACTGGCAGATAGCTAATGTTATAAGGTTTAACATAGAGTACTTTATTTTTTGTATAATAATTATTTTTAATGTTCCGTCCAAAAAAAAAACTTTTGATATTGCAAAATTCGATCCAAATGGAAGTAATTTTTTTTATAGTTATTTCACTGCGAACAAAAGTCGAGGGAACGGCTAGTTCATCCTAAATTATCAATGTTTTTTAGTGTAAATATACAAAAAAGAGAGCTACATATAGAACAAGTATAATATTAGCTAGTAGTTGTGTACTCACGTGTGCTGGCGGGCGTGAGTTGCGCACGCGCAGGTTTGACTCGCACGGCGCGCAGCGAACTGCGACCCACTGGGCGGGACGTCTTCTGTAATCACAACATATATCCTTTATTCTTCTTATTCATCGTGGCTGAGGAGCTCGTGGCTTAATAAGAACTGCCACTCGGATCGATCTTTAGGTAAAGCTGTGCTTGCCTAGGTCAGTCTGTGGATGGGTGACCGCCCGACATACCGAGTTTCCTCCGTGTCTCGGGGCGCACGTTAAGCTGTTGGTCCCGGCTGCCATATATAGATCTTTGGCAGTCAGGCTGTATCTCAAGAACCGCGATAGCTACACAGTTGAAATTTTCAACAAGTTAAGTATTTCTGTAGCCGCTATAACAACAAATACTAAAAACAAAATAAAATAAATATTTAAGGGGGGCTCCCATACAACTAACGCGATTTTTTTCCCGCTTTGGTACGGATCCCTTCATGTGCCAGTCCGACTCGCACTTGGCCAGTTTTAATTATTGAATCATGAGCTACTAGAACCAGCATTAATATAATAGTAATAACTTACAAGGTCTGTGGGTGCCGGCGCGGCGTGGCCGTTGAGAGGAGTCGCACGAGAAGAGAGTGAATCTGCTCCTGAAATTATTACATTACATTAATAACAAGATAAAGATATAATTATTGCGTAGCTGTGTACATTAAGTTCTTATTAGTAAAAATTACATTTTTGGTTTCAACTATCTAGCAAAGTCGGACATGCTCACAAATATTATGTTTTATCAGAAAACTCATGCAGATTATAAAATACATTATTTTTTTCAATGATTGGTCAATTATATTTGGAAGCTCGTTGATTTACAATAAGAAAAAGGGAGGTCCCAACATACTGCCTTGCGATACGCCTAGTATTGCAGATTCAAAAATTGTCACTACCTCCACTATTTTTTTACGCTCATTATATACCTCAATAACAGTGCCTTGCATTCTATTATTTAAATAATTCTCAATCAGTTTATTCCTCTACCTCCTAATTTATCGAGCAAAATGTCATAGTTTACACAGTCAAATGCTTTTGCCATATCAATGAAACGAGCAGCACATTGTTTTATTTATCCCAAATGGAATTGAATAATTTGTATATTGCCATTGATGCAGTTTTTTTGGAATACAAATTGGATAAAATTTAAAATATAATTACATTTAAAAACTTTGTGATTCTAGCATAGATAACCTTTTGAAATAACTTCGAGATATTCATATAGTATAGAGGTAAAACTGAACAGTTTATTTGTTTGTTTGGTTGAACGCATAAATCTTAGAAACTACTGGTTGGAATAAAAAAATTCTTCATATTGTGTTGGATAGTTCTAGTCCATTCATCGAAGAAGGGTTTTATTTTCACGCAGACGAAGTCGCGAGCAAAAACTAGTTGCTAATAAATTAAATGCTCACCCAAACTGAATTTCTGCACATCCCCCAAATAGCTCTGACTAAAATCCATTTCTTCCCTTCCACCTTCAACCTTCGGTACCTCAGCTCGCACCGGTTCAATCAGCTTCTCCACCGGTTTCACAGATATCTTCACCATTTTCTCCTCTTTAGGCAGCGAGTCTAAGAACTCTCTATTTAATTCTTCAGCATTTTTTACAACAATATCATCTTTGGTGGTTATTTCTCCTGTTTCACTATCGATGTCCGGGTTTCCGAGTTTCTCGAAGTCGAGTTTGAGGGTAGGTGAAGGTGTGCGTAAGATCTTGTCGTCTTCATCTCGTCTGGGGGAGTCTGTGACGTCTATAGTGGCGATAGTTCGTGGTTCTGGGTCGAGTTTCCCGTTCAGTTTGAAGGAGAGGGAGGTGCCGTTGCGTCGTTCGTGGTTCTCGAAGGGTAGGAGAAATCTGGAAGGAGATAATAGATTTTTAGTTAATCAAGAATTTGAAGTTTTTAATTGAAATATAATATAATGAGGGAGCATAAACAGTAAAATGCATGGGTGGGTTTTAGTCAGTAAAAGTCTGACACTGCCTTTCGCTACGGGAAAGGTCATTTGATGATTGAGGCCGCGGCATCTCTTGCCAACAACCCGCAGCCCCGACGGGCATCAGCTCTTGCGGGCCCCTTCCACGTTGCTGACATCTCTTTGAGGCGCGCGTGGAACACTCGCGCGCCGTCGACACAGCCTGTCGTCGTCATAAGACGGACGGACGGCGAGCTACGGCTACGGCCTTGCTTTCACTTTTGCCTTAGGTTCTAAATACTGAGCTGTTACATAAAGTCCCATTCAAATAGATGAACAAACTTTTGGATAATGGTAAACAAATAAAATAAAAAAAATGCATTAGAGACTTACAAGAAAAACTCAGCTAACAAAAATACTCTAAAAGTGTTGATTTCCCAATAAATTAAATCAGTGTTTTTTCTTGGCTTGGATATCTCTAGTTAGACGTACTGAATGCTATGTTCAAATTTGTCGATCTATTTGAATGGGTCCTATGGAGGAATGGTTCCGTGCTACCTCTCGTAGTGTCTCCGTGTCCTGGCGGGCTGTTCCCTGGCCAGCGCGCGCCACAGCTTGTGCCGACACACCGCCTCGTAGCCGCCGCGAGATATCACTGACAGGTACAGGGCGCGCAGAGATACTAGAACGAAAGAAACAATATACACACACATAAATTGGAAATCCCACATTCAGAAAGTGATAGCAAAAATATCAAAATTCTCATACGCCCTCCGCGAGATCAAAAAAACCACAGACCTTAAAACTGCACTAGTAACGTACTACGCATACGCCCACGCATGGCTCAAATATGGTATCATTTTATGGGGCAACAGTACTGACGCGCCCACGCTATTTACCCTACAAAAAAAACTACTTAGAATTTTAGTAAATATTGAAGCCACCGATAGCTGTAAACCCCACTTTCAAGAACTACATATCTTGTCTCTACCATCTTTGTATATATTTGAAATTTGTAAGTTCGTACGGAAGTACCCAGATTTCTTTACAAAAAGAGAGGACATTCAAACGAAAATCACTCTAAGACACAAAAACAGACTAAACCTGCCAATATCGCGATTAAAAATGCACTCCGACAGTACTTTTGTCATGTCCATAAAAATTTATAATAAGTTACCCGCAATAATTAAGAATTTAGATAAATATAATACATTTATTAATAAATTAAAAATCTTCCTTGAAAGCAAATGCTACTATAGTATAAGCGAATACCTAAATGATAAATTATAAATATGAAATAAAAAATTTACCCCTGAGGTTAATATAATAAAATAATTAATAATAATTATGATTAATTAAGATAATAAAAATAATTGCATTACTGACATATTAATATAAATAATTAAATTAATTACATAGTAAATGAAAATAATAATAACTAAATGACTTCCATAATTAATAAAATTAAAAATAAATAAATTGCTTACGTAATAAATAAAAATAATAGTAAGTATATTAAACAATAATTAATATTTTTAAGAGTAATTGATTCACAATGTTAGTCAAGAAATACATGTAAAACTCGTAATTTGACTTATTAAACGCTGAGCGTTCTTCCTCCTCTCTCCTACTGTTGATCTATGCTGTGCCCGACAGGGTCCATAATTGAGACTGATGTAACTGTTTCTCTACCAACTGTATACATTATGGTACGCAATAAAGATTTGAGATTTGATTTGAGATTTGAGATTTGAATATTTATTTGTCGCTGATACATGACGTGTTTACAAAATGTGAATAAACATACAACGCATAACATCATCATCATTTGCCTGTCCATACACGGCATCCTCTTTATTCTCCTCAAAAATATTAGCAAAGGGCTAGCTCCTACTCTAGTGCAATAACTTCGAACATTAATGAAGCGCAGACTTTGTCTAGTCTAAAGGCGCGGGCCCACTGCACCGCGGCGCATGCTGTGCACGGGCACGCGGCGCATTTTAGCTGCGTGTATCTATAGCGTGGCACGGCGCACGGAGAGGCTACGCACGTGCCACTGCAATCCACGGACACGGGCTTCACTGCGGGAGGTGTGGGGAGGTGAGACGGGCGGGAAAGCGAGAAAACATGAAATGCGTCCGTTCCACAAGGTGTATGACTGAAAACTGCGCTGCGATAAGTGAGCTGTACATAGTCGAGGGTCATATTCGTGTACTCCAGTGGAAACGTAGACCCACGTCGACAGCGTTGAGCTATGTAACCGTCTATTCGAGCAAGCCACGCATGTATCAATTTATGCGTAGCCTCTCCGTGGGTTGCAGTGGACACAACCATATACATTTTCTTCCAAAGCGAAGCTTAATACACGTGCGTAGCCTCTCCGTGCACCGCGGTGGGCCCGCGCCTTAACTGTAACGTGCACATCTTGCTACATCGTTCTCACATAATGGACCTCTCTGTAGTTGTTTAATGAAAAAAAAATTATTTATGATTAATATTATTTAGTTTAAAAAATTAATTTTGATTGTGATTTGACATTGATTGATTTTAATTTTGTTTTTGAGTCCGATTTTAATTATAATACTGTTTATGAATTTGAGTGTAATAATTTTGTTGTTCCATTGTGTGCAGTTAATTGTATTAAGTATGGATCCTGATATCCGAAATAAAGAAATATTATTATTATTAATGCATTATCTCAACATTAATGATGTAACCAAAAGCAAGGTTTTGTAACAATATTCTGACTTAAAAGAGTTTCCATGGAGTTTGTTACCCTTCTTCTCCATAGAAATGTACGCTTTGGAATGTGCAACTACAGCACTGTCGCAGTGCCTGTAAATGCCGTACTTAAAACAAACCCTTTGAGTTAAACTTCAATTGAAGCACGAACATTACCGAAGCGCAAACTTTGTCTAGTCTAACAATACTCACAATGCTTAAGCGTGTGTCCGCTCTTAAAAGGCTCGCTCCGACTCTTGTAGAACATCTTGAGCTGCTGCAGGAACGCTCTGTCTTCAGGAGAGTGCTCCACACGTCTCCCATACTCCTCGTCCTCTTCGTCGCTGGGGGGGGGCGCGCCGTTGCGGAGGGACAGGCGACGGGGGGTCTGAGAGGAGGGGAGGGTCCAGTGAGTAACATAGAACCGAGTGTGTGGTCTCTCGGACCAAGATTTATTGACGTTTTCCTATTCTTATCATTAACATTGAAAGCGGGATATTTACCAGTGCCCGTTTCGATTGCTCGGCTACATTGTCGTAGCAGTAAAACGACCACGTCATCATTACGAAGGTATTTGTAAAACACTAACAGTGCAAACCGCAAATTCGTAGATATAATATTCAGAAAGTTATAAAGGTTTAACCATGGCCGCGCGGTTGAAACGTTGAGGACCGCGCGGCCACGGAGTTCTCTCAAACGTTGCTTAGTAGAGGTTCCGTTCTTTTTGTTAATCACTGATACGATTTCGAAGAAAATGTAGATAATATAAATAAAGGCCTAATGTTTGTAATTCACGACCTACAGTACTTAGAAGTTATGGCCGCGCGGTTGAAACGCGGAGGACCGCGTGGCCACGTAGTTAGTTACTTAGTTAGTTTGGCCATGCTTACTATTTTTTTTTGACTATGTAGAAGTGCCAGTTTCTCAGGTTTCGTCATCTGCCTACATGGAGCGACTGCCTATCTGACCTCCACAATAGGGTAGTTGACCAAAAAAAAACTAATTAGTCCGTCAGATAGATTTCCAAAAAATTTTGGACATATTTTTTCACGTAAACAAAAAATGAAGACGATACAGAACTTCAAAAACTCGTGTGACATCACATTGCTGTACATTTTTACCGGCCAGTGACGTCAAAAGCCCCACTAAAGATCTTTGATGCGTTTTATCTTCGTCATTTTTTATTAATTTGATTAAACAAAAAACACGTATCCAATATTTTTCGATAATCTAACAGACGGGCTTATTTTTTTTTTGTCGGGAAACATCCTATTCACAATAACGTCTAATAAGACTTTGATTTGGTTGTCCTACTTTCAGGCCACGGATCTTTTTGAAACAGATTCGACATTGACTTTTCAAAATCCCGACACAACATGGTAAATATCCCGTTTTCACGATAACGTTAGTGCCCAAACCAATTCCGCATCTTCACATCGACTCACCGTTTGTATCACAATTGGCTAATGGTTTGAGTGGTCACTCACCGGCGGGTCGCTACTAGCGGGTCCGGAGGCAGGCGGGTCGTCCGAGTCTGACCGGTCAGACCCATGGTCGTCGTGTGTGTGCGAGAGGTCAGGTGAGTGGGCGCGACGCCGGCGTCCCCGCGGTCTGCCCTTTAGACGTGGAGCGAGGTGATTGCAGACGAATTCGTGGCCTTCCAGTTCTGGGTACTCGAAAGTGTCCTGGAAAAGGAGATTAAAAATGCAAATGGCGTAACATTGTGTAGAAAGAATAATCCCTTTATCCCATGAGAATTAGAAGTACCTGAGTTCACGAAGTTGCTACCAACTTCTCGCAAAAGTACTAACTTTTTGTTGCTGACTTCTGTGAAGCGACAGTCAGAATCATGGGACTAAACCTGCATCTTTGGCCATGGCAGTACAAGGTGCCTATCAAGTTTACTTTAAGGACCGTAGCGAAGGAAGCACTTCTCCAAAACCTTGCTGGATACCTGAATAGGATCTTGATTTTACTAGACTACCAGAGCTTCGAAGTACAAAACGCCAGAAAGCCTGGATACCTTCCAGCTACGATGCACATCATTAGAACAACTCCTTACCTTGCAGTACAGTATCCTGGTATTACTAGTCGGCGCCGCATACCCTCCCAGGGCTGCAACCAAGGAGTCCCTAAGCCAGGAGGCCTGGATGCCTTCAAGCCTGGCTATGAGCGCCCTGTAGCGGCAGTACCGAGGATATGAGAAGACCACTACTCCTGGAGCGGCTGCGTCCACAACTGGAAGAAAAAAGGGGTTTATCATTTACGTAAACGTAAAGAAGTAGGAATAAGAACTGCCACTCGGATCGATCTTTAGGTTAAGCTGCGCTTGCTTAGGAGTTAGGTTGGTCTGTAGATGGGTGACCGCCCATTACATACAGAGTTTCCTCCGTGCCTCGGAAAGCACGTTAAGCTGTTGGTCCCGGCTGCCATATATAGATCTTTGGCAGTCGTTACAGGTAGTCAGTGGCTTGAAATTCTGACATTCAGTCTTACCAAAGAGTATCGTATTACTTAGTATAAAGTGGGTTGTGGAGGTCAGATAGGCAGTCGCTCCATGTAAATTACTGGTATTCAGCTGCATCCGGCTAGACTCGAAGCCGACCCCAACATAGTTGGGAAAAGGCTGCAGTTCTTATTAAGCCACGAGCTCGAGTATGAATGTGGACGGGTATAAGAGTAAAGGAAGATATAAATATGCCTGTAATTATTTACGTATGTTGTAATATATAATTACAATGATTTATATGAACTTGTATGATTAAAAGTTTTCGCATTGATCTCATGTGATTGGAGCCAGTCTCGGCCAATCACATGGAGACTTTGACAGTTAGTGACGACCAATCATAATCAGGTAAAATAGCGGGAGTGTTCTCGCCATTTTACCGCGTTTTCGGCGGGCACTTCTATGATATGTTAGTCGTGCTGAGGCATTAGTTCCCCGACATCAGCACTGGTCACATGCATTGTATTGTATCGCTTGATCATTCTGTATTACTGTACTGCTGTAACTATTTAAGTAATAAAGCTGATCTTTCGAGTTCCATAAAGAAAGTTTTTATATTCAAAGTCCTTGCTTCTGAGTATTGAACCAGTAAGGTTCATATGTGTTAAGGATGATATGGCAAGATAGGAGGTGTCTCGTGAGATGACGAATTATAGAAGAAGACATGGTGCACCGACTCCAAATGAATTGAAATAAGGGCAAGAGAATGATGGTGGTTTCTTGTGTAATAAAGATTATTGATTTATTGACTTACCAATACCACTTTTCTCAGTATCCACATCACTGAAGTCCAGTTTAGTATGTGTGAGGGGAGCATGGCGAGGCATGTCGGCCGGGGGGGCGCAGGCCCCGCGCCACACTGCCCGGAGCCCCCAGCGCCATTCAGTGCCAATGCACATCCACGACAGCAGGTCATCTGCGCGGAGCACTACCTTGTCGTTGATGGCTAGGACTTCGTCCTGGAAACAGAAGTGGAAGGGTTATAAGTATGTTTTTGTCATTGATATAATTTTTAATTTTATTGAAATAAAAATATTAAAAAAAATATTTATCAATTATTTATTAAAACATTTTTTTGAATTGATTGATTGTTTGTTTTGATTGGTTTTTTTTATTATTATTTTTTTTTTTGTTTTTATCAAGGTTCGAAGTCATAATCATTATATTTATCATGATAGGCCCAGTGACTGCTTCGTTGGTGTAGTGGTCGCAAGGGCGACTGCTGAGCATGAGGTCCTGGTTTCGATTCCCGGGTCTGGCAAAATGTTTTTGGGTTTTTCAGAAAATTCTCAGTAGCGGAACCTGGATTTATACCCCTTTGATGACAATAGGCTCGCCCCCTGTTACATAGGACTTAAACATAACTGGCGAAATGTGGGTGTACTTATTAGGTTTTTTTTTTTTTTTAAACGTTGCCCCACACTAGGAATTTCTCCTGTATCGTGGGTGCGTTCACAAACATTTAAACTCACATACACAACCAAACACCCAGACCCGAAACAATTATCTGTAGATCATACAAATAATTGTTCCGTGCGGGGATCGAACCCGCGACACACAGCGCAGCAGTCCAATTGCTCAGCCACTGCGCCAACCGTGTCGTCGAAGGTACATCATCCTTGCCTGTCGTAAGTTTTTTGAAATCCTCTAAATTTCAATCAAGACTTGACGTAACAAATTAATTACTATTTCATTTCGCAAAAACAACGACCTTGTCTTTCTCCCAATTATTTTTTTTAAGCTCGTGCTATAACTTAACCGGTTTAAAAATAACTCGCTAACTACCCGTTTATTCTGCAAACGTTTGAAAACGGATATTAAACCATTAGCGGGATATAACGGTTATTACGAGTATCTTTTATAATTCTCATCTCCGTAAGGATTATTAGAGGTTTAACTACTTAAATATATTCTTCATTTTTCTGCAAGGGCCGACGCCCGTCGGGGCTGCGGGTTGTTCGCAAGAGATACCGCGGCCTCGACATGAAGGGCTAAGAAGGAACATGGGTGGTTTTTAGTCAGTAGAAATCTGATACTCCCTTTCGCTCTGCCCAAGAGCGGGAGGGGTTATTTGATGATTTTCCACCCACCATAAAAAAAGGCGGTTGTTCCATGTAAAATACTGGTATTCAGCTGCGTCCGGTTAGACTGGAAGCCGACCCCAACATAGTTGGGAAAAGGCTAAGCAGATGATGATATAGCCTTGCACACAGCTCTATCGCTTACTTCAATAGGAATGTTCACTGATTAAAAAAAATATGATTCTAATTAGTCCGTCTGTTAGATTATCGAAAAATATTGGATACGTGTTTTTTGTTTTATCAAATTAATAAAAATTGACGAAGATAAAACGCGTCAAAGATTTGAGTGGGGGGTCGTGACGTCACTCACCGGTAAAAAATGTCGTACTGATGTCTTAGAATATGACGTCACACGAGTTTTCAAAGCACTGTATCGTCTTCATTGTTTGTTTATGTGAAAAAAGAAAAAATACGTGTCCAATATTTTTTGGAAATCTATCTGACTAATTAGATTTTTTTACTTAACTACCCTATTATTTCTTTTTTTTCTGGAGGGTGAAAAATCATCAAATGACCCCTCCCGCTCTGGGCGAAGCGGAAGGGAGAGTGAGACTCGTATGTCGAAAACCCTCCCATGTTCCTTCTTAGCCCTTTGTGTTGCGGAACCGCGGTATCTCTTTCGAACAGTCCCGCAGCCCTGGGTCAAAAGGTACCTCCCAACCACAAGATCTGTTTACCCCATAACGCCATTACGCTAGATATTATGCTGACTCTCCTACAGTGTGTGTACATAATTAAAACCGGCACAAATAAATCGGAGAGGAGGCAGCACGGGTAAGGCGGGTGGGGTGGAACACAGGGAACGGACTTGGGACGAACGGGGGCGAGATTTATTTTTAAATGGGGTTATTTTTATTAGATTCTTGTAACAATATAGGTAATACTATTATTAATACTAAAATCGGGTTATTTAACATGGCAAAATTCCCGTTTTCAGAATTAATAACAGTGTTACTGACCATTTCAGTTTAAAAACTTATAAAACATAGGTAATGATATAAAAGAGTGTGGATGTGTGAGCATAGAGTTTCTTGCCCATTCTTCTCCATAGAGATCTACGCTTTAGAATGGACAACTCCAGTGCCTTAACAAATTATTATGCCTTGTGCCTTGCTGGAATCAGCCGGCGATGTGCCAGTATTTTCAAACCAACCCCTAAATAGTCTCACTACGATCCAGCCTGTCGCTTTGCTGCCCTCCCGAATGACATCCTAAGCCGAAGCTCCTACTCAGCAGGCGAGCTGTCACTTAGTCCATAAGTTTTACGCCCTGGCTGGAGACCTTAAAATCAAAGCCTCTACGGAATAGTCGGGTTATGCAGAAGCCAGCCTTATAGGTAGACCTGTGAGAAGCTATGCAGAAAAAAAGTGTTTTTGTGAATTTTAAATGTTCATAAAGGGCTTAGGTACTTACAAGTAATGAATTAATTAAAAATACGTATAAGAAGTCATAAAATTATATACAATTTTAATAACGGCCAGTTTCTTTAACTAATACATTAATCGGTTTTGTTGTTTTAGTCTATTTGGCAAATAATTCTAAAATTCACGTGATTCCGTTTATATTTCTCACGTGGCCGTTTACTGTTTTTGTTTTTAACCAGTTATCATTTTCAATGTAAAAACCTTGCTTTTATTTTTATTTGTTTATTTATAGAGTTAGTTCGTTAAGATCCTGAAGACAAAAACTTAGCGTTTAAAATTATCGCTGTTTTGTTATTAAGTAAATAATTTTGGTCGCGAACCGTTTCACCCGACTATAGCAAAGCCAAAAGGTATTTGTTTTAGCAGTCTAAATTTTTTTTTCAAATGTTTATTTGAAATAGACACACATAATTTCGAGGTCACCTTTATAAAAAAACCTTTTTTTTATAATACTTATTCATTCTTCTTTTACTAACAAAAACACAAAAGCGTATTCCACCAAAAACCACTTCTACATTTCCACTTCTTCAACATAACAAAAAAGAACCCTTACTATAATTCTCTAAACTAAAAAAAAACCCTTTTCCAATTCCGTCCCTGTGCCATTCTAAATGAAGGTGGGGGGGGGGGTGGGGGGTTTGAACTAAAATTGCTTTCGAATAAGTAACCAACCCCCGGATATTTGGAGAGGGGCGCGCGATCTCGTTGCTATATCAGAACGGTATCAGCCTGTATATATGGGACAGCTGATTTTGACAGTCAGCTGGTTTAGAAAGAGATGGAGAGATGAATCATTGTTAAACCTCCCTTTTAAAAGAGTAAACATGGAGTTTCTTGCCGGTTCTTCTCCATAGGAAACGATAACAGTTAAAACGGTCGACGTTTTATAGTGCCCAATTACCCATGTAGGCCTATCTATCACTACATAGTATAAAACAAAGTCGCTGTCTGTCCGTCCCTATGTATGCTTAAATCATTAAAACTACGCAACGGATTTTGAAGCGGTTTTTTTAATAGATAGAGTGATTCAAGAGGAAGGTTTTAGTATATAATTTGACCGACATCCACGCGGGTGAAGCCGCGGGCATCAGCTACTAATATTATAAAGTGGAAAGATTTATTTGTTTGTTTGTAACGAATAGGCTCCGAAACTACTGGACCGATTTCAAAAATTCTTTCACCGTTGGGAAGTTACACTATCCGCGGGTGACATATACTTTTTATCCCTGTATTCCCACGGGAACGGGAACTACGCGGGTGAAACCGCGTGACGTGCTAGTGTGAAATAAAATATTTTGATGTCGAGGAACTTTCCAGAATCAATTTAAAATCAGTGAAAAGCATACAGCCCTCCAGAATACGCCCGCGAGTTATTTTAGCCCCTTTTGAAAGAATGTTTCATAGTAATTCGCAATTTACTTAATAATCTTTTTTCCTGCGGCTTTGCTTGCTCCGATTCTGTCTTTTATTATTTGGTTGTATCTTATCTAGGTTGCTCCGTGGATGGGTTACCACATATTATTATATCCCGAGTTTCCTTCGCGCCTCGGAAAGCACGTTAAGCTGTTGGTCCCGGCTGCCATATATAGATCTTTGGCAGTCGTTACAGGTAGTCAGTGACCTGAAATCCTGACAACCAGTCTTACCAAAGGGTATCGTATTACCCGGTACTAACTGGGTTATGGTGGTTAGATAGGCAATCGAATTTAAGTTACCTACCATAAAAAAAAAATTTCCTTATCCACGGAACCCTAATATTTCTCCTTAAAATGCGTACGGAACCCAATTCTACACGAGAACAGAGTGCGGTGTACGTTTACAATTAAATTTAACATAAACGTGTGTGTGTGTGTGTGTATTGTAAATACGAAGTGTGTGTGTGTGTGTATTTATATGTACAGGTTGTGCTTCTTTTTGCTACGTATTTATTTAATTTCTAGTTTATAATTTTATATTGACTGGAGTTATTTCTATTTCGGTTGAAAAATGGTACAAATAGATTAATCGATGTTTTACTGTCTGGTGGTCGCAAACGTGACTGCTGAGGACTTGGGTTTGATTCTCGGGTCGGGCAAAATGTTATTGGATTTTTCATCAGTTCCATCAGGAATTTCACAGCAGGTTCAGAGTCTGGATTTGTGGCCCGTTGTTGGTAATAGGCTCCCCTCTAATTACACTGGACTTTAACGTGACTGGCGAAAGGAAGGTGCCGATACTATTAATGTTAGTATGTGCTGTTAATATTTTAAATAACTAGAATTTCCTTATTTTGTTTCATGAGCTCGTGGCTTCTGCCACTCAGGTCGATCTTTAGGTTAAGCCGCGCTTGCCTAGGTTGGTCTGTGGATGGGTGACCGCCCATTACATACTGAGTTTCTTCCGTGCCTCGGAAAGCACGTTAAGCTGTTGGTCCCGGCTGCCATACATAGATCTTTGGCAGTCGTTACAGGTAGTCAGTGACCTGAAAGTCTGACAACCAGTCTTACCAAAGGGTATCGTATTACCTAGTATTAACTGGGTTGTGGAGGTCAGATAGGCAGTCGCTCCATGTAAAATATTGGTATTCAGTTGCATCCAGTCAGACCCCAACATAGTTGGGAAAAGGCTAGGCAGATGATGAGTGAATTTTAACCAACAAACAACGTAATTCATCGCTATAATTGAAATCCAACAACAAAATAATGACATAGCAGAAAATATTCAACAAAGAACCAAACCCATTACATCAAGTACAAATTCCACCATTTTGTCACCATACCATTACCGATTATCACCCCTCACAAACTATTGAACCATAAAAAAGCATCAAAAAGTAAAAAAAAACTACACTATGTACTCATAAAAGTCATTACTATTCATTCCCGATGGAAAACCAATCCTTTTCCTAAGTAACTAAGGTTCATATTAAACAAACAAAAGGAAAATCTAAAAATAGTACGAAGGCCACTACTTGATACTTTACGAATATTATATTATTTTCATAATGAAATCCAATATTCTTACGACGAAAGAAGTAAGATATTAATATTTAGTTAAGAATAGAAGAATCCGAAAACAGAGTTTTACCTAGTAACAGGGTTTTAGTGGTCAGATAGGCAGTCGCTCCATGTGACTTAGTGTGCTCTGCAGCATTTGGTAAGACTGGAAGCGGACTCTAACATAGTAGTACCAGCAGTACGACCACAGGTACATGGTGGTATACCGTGGTCCGGTAGAGAGTTGGGAAAAGGCTGGGCAGATGATGACAGAAGCAAACAAGAAAGGGCCATAATGTTTCCACTGCTGGGACACAGGCCTCCTCTCTATGAGAAGGAATGGGCTATAATCCACCACGCGGGCCCAGTGCGGGTTGGTAGATGTCACATGGCTTCGATTTTATTTGTTCTAAGACGACGATTTTTACCTTCACCGTTTTGAGAGCAGCGGTGTTGCCATACAACGTGGCAATACTGCCAATCTCTTGTGTACATTACCAGCTGACAGCGTTGAGGAGGAGTTTTTCGATGACCTTTTGTAGTTTGTTTAGCTTATATTATATTTTTATGGAATGTGTAAAGGATTATATGGCAAGAAAGGAGGTGTCTCATGAGATGACGAGTAACAGAGAAGTATGGAAGAAGAAGACATGCTGCGCCGACCACAAATGAATTGGGATAAGGGCAAGAGAATTATGGTGATGAATTAAAGTAACAGAAGGTAAGAAAATAATAGGGTAGTTAACTAAAAAAATCTAATTAGTCCGTCAGATAGATTTCCAAAAAATATTGGACACGTATTTTTTCTTTTTTCACGTAAACAAACAATGAAGACGATACAGTGCTTTGAAAACTCGTGTGACGTCATATTCTAAGACATAATAGTATGACATTTTTACCGGTGAGTGACGTCACGACCCCCCACTCAAATCTTTGACGCGTTTTATCTTCGTCAATTCTTATTGATTTGATAAAACAAAAAATACGTATCCAATACTTTTCGATAAACTAACAGACGGACTAATTAGAATCATATTTTTTTTTGTCAGTAAACATCCCTATTGTCTAGGATGATGACGAAACTGGCAAAGAACTCAAAAATATCAATGTCATGTAAGTACGATATCAGTGTAATCTCTTGTTATCATAAATATTCATATCTATAAAATAACAATAGGTATATTTCGATTGGGTTCCCTACGTTACTTCGAAACACTATACTGCGAAAATTGTTTCACCGAAAACTATACATCGAAGCCTTGATACTGCGACGCTATGTTTGTTTTACGCCTTGTTTTTTCGATGTTTCTTTACCACCGACAATCTGTTTTTTTTTTGGGGGTGGAAAATCATCAAACAACCCCTCCCGCTCTGGTCAGAGCGAAAGGGAGTGTCAGACTTCTACCGACTAAAAACCACCCATGTTCCTTCTTAGCCCTTGTGCCGAGAATGAAAAATTCTACTATTTAACGTTTTAAACAGATCAAAACATATTTAGACTACTATTAGAAACAAAATGCCAAAACTTAGTTCCCTAAGACTAAACTTTACTTCAAAAATAACATTGCACTCTAAAATCCAATATTTTGGACTAAACTACGACTCGATATTGTACACACACACACACGTAAAGTATTATCATACGGACATTATGCGTGTGTGGAAACAAGGTGAACTTATACAGCGGGTTGTTTTTCTGATAGTTTGTTTTGTTTTAGTTTTTAACGAAGGTTTTTTTTTGTTTTTTAAAGGTAGGTTTTGGATGAATTAAGAAAATTAAGTAGAAGAATAGTTTATTGGTGTTCTAAATCATTTTAACCGACTTCAAAAAATTCTTATTTCTACTGAATGTTTTTTATAGTAATTATTTGAACGTAGTCTTTATTTGCTACAATAATGACAACAAATTTGTAAAATCATTTATAGTTTTCGCTTCCACGAATAAATTAATAACAACTTATTGAAAAAAATTGTTATTATTATGTTATTGATGAAGTAAACTGACAAGACATTTACATCAGTGATTAAATTATTTACGAAAGCTATGAATAATTGATTACAATCGTGTCGTCGTGACATAAGTCAATGTAGTTCAAACCAATTATTTTACCTGATAGATTGCTTCATTACTAACAAAAAAAAATATCTCCGTAACACTTTCTTGAGGTCTGATTAATAAAAAATCTTTGTGTTCAAAATTTAGTAAAAAAAAAGAATAACAAACTAAATCCCCCTAAAAAAGCAACACCTTGTACGTGGCACATGTGACACACACATGCACACACACCACCACACGTACAATTGATAGCGTTCGTCGGATCTATTCGGTGCAACGCCCCTGCCTTTAGGCAGCGTTCACATTATACAAAAACCATATTTTTTTTGCAAATTGTGATAGAATAAATTTTTTGTTGAGTTTTTTTTGTCAAAATGTTAAATTGTTAGTTATAACTAAGGTAAGGTAAGGTTTAAACATGATGTGGTAAAAAAAATATTATGCAGATTTTTAATGTGAGCATAATTCATTTGTAAATTCAAATTAGTAATTTGTAAATTCAAAATAAACCATTTTAAATTCGACATAAGCTCCCGTCTTTTTCTCGCTGCTAAAGCAAACCATATAATGCTACGAGATTTACATACTACGTTTGCTTCGTCTGACTTCGTCTAATTAATACATCTGGTCATACACACAATTAAGAATGATAACTTATTAGTTTAAATAGATTTATAAATTATAGATTATTAAGAAAAATAAAGAATTCACAAAGTAATAAAATGAGATTACATAGCATTTAGCAACCAAAAAATTAATTTATTAATTATTTTGGAAATTTAGCGGATTTTTACTTATGGAAATAATTACTTACTGTGAGCATGTGGGAATTATTCATTAAATATTTGAAACTTGATTGTATTATTAGGCCAGTTTTTATTTAACCAATGAAAAAAGTCTAAAACGTAACTAAATGTTGATCAAAAATCAACATAAAATAACAATTCTAAGTTAAGAAACAAGTTTTAAATAAAAACAAATTTTGGGGTCAAAAACTACATTGAAAGTTTTTTATGTATTAAATCTGGTTTTATTGGTACTTTGTTTTAAATAAAGACTTTTTCAGAACATAGATTATTTTATTTTACTTGAGTTTTTAATTTGAAAGCGTTATTTTGTAATTTTACCTTACCTTTTTTCTCGTCGTATTTTTTTTGTTTTTGCAGACTCAAATTTATGTTTGGAAAAAAACGTGTGCGTACAAAAGCTGTGAATAATTTTCCAGTATTTTTTTTGACAATTCATGCAAAAATTACCTGAAAAACTATAACAAATTCAATGAGACAATGCCATCTATTTTATTTCTTGAATCATTATTTTTTTAATGTCAATAGAACTCATTTTAACAACAAGTCAACGATTAACAAAACTTTTATATCTTCCCAATAAAATATTAGTTAAATTAATACATTTATATTTAAAGCTTACCACGGACAGTGTGCAAGCCCCCTAAGCGACATAAATTCTCAATAACACGAAATGGCGGCGCGGGGCGCGGGGGGCGGAGATGACACAGGGACGCACTCGGAACTTTACTAGTATTATTATTTAAGTATCTATTGTTATTTTATGTTTTTACTATTTTGTTTTTTATAGTTTTTTGCTGTGTGGATGGTTCAAATTATTGCGGCAAGTAAGTAGAGTTTATATTTAAAATATTATTTCAAGTTTTCTTTAATTATTATTTTAATTTAAGTTTTTTTTTTTTTAATAAAAAATGTCAGATTTACTTTGTTTTTATTTGCCAAGCCCCAAAAAAGTTTTACTGTGATAATTAAATAAAACTATTAATTAGTAAAGTTAATAAATACATTTTCAACAAGGATTTTTTATTTCTTATGTGATTTTATTAACATTGGTTGGTTTCATCATTTCTATAGACCAAAGATCAAGCACAGCAAAAAAACTGGTTATTTTATTATTGTTAGTTTAAGGAAAAATATTGGTTAGTTATGTTATAATGCCTAAATGCAAAGGATTCTGTATATAGCTGGCTAATTTTAGGATTTGACATTTGATGTAAAATATTTCGTAAATAATAGTTACTAATAGATCCACTATTTCATATATTTAGGTAATAAAAATCTAAAATTCACTGATTTGCATCGTTCAGCTTAAACTGTAAAAGATATTAGGAAATGTTTGGGAATCCTCCCCCTAATACGAGATGAAAGTTTCTTTGGGAATTCACCTCTTTTTTGTACAACACGGACTTTTAATCAAGGTAATTCATCATCATCATCATCATTCGCCGAAAGACATCCACTGCTGGACGTAGGCCTCCCCAAGTATTGTCACATTGACCGGTCTCGAGCATCTCGCGGATCCCTCAACCTTCACCAGGTCAATTCATCAATTTTTTTTAATAAATATAAATTAGTGATTAGTACCTACAAATATTTAAAATGAATGCTTTAATTTTTCGACTACTAACTCTATAAACTGACATTCTCATACATGAACGCGGTGATAAATTAATACATTATGTATTAACTTAAACTAGTTTGCTCAAGGTCAAACAAAGCATAATAGTACACACAAGTTTATCTTTTAATTAACTGTGATAGTGTGTGATCTATACATCGGTATTATTTGATTTTATTAACTGACTAGCACTTTACCCGCGACTGCGTCCGCAAAAATTGTGATAGCTCTGTTAATATCCATGATCATCATCTGCCTAGCCTTTTCCCAACTATGTTGGGGTCGGCTTCCAGTCTAACCAGATGCAGCTGAATACCAGTATTTTACATGGAGCGACTGCTTATCTGACCTCCACAACCCAGTTAATACTAGGTAATACGATACTCTTTGGTAAGACTGGATGTCAGAATTTCAGGTCACTGACTACCTGTAACGACTGCCAAAGATCTATATATGGCAGCCGGGACCAACAGCTTAACGTGCCTTCCGAGGCACGGAGGAAACTCGGTATGTCGGGCGGTCACCCATCCACAGACCGACCTAGGCAAGCACAGCTTTACCTAAAGATCGGCCTGAGTGGCAGTTCTTATTAAGCAACGAGCTCCTCTAGTTAACATCCATGATATTAACTTATTTTATATCTATGGTACGAATAATGAATCTTTATATTAATAAAAAAAATTGAATAATTAGATCACTAGTTCATGGACTCTTAACAACAAATTATTTAAGTAAAACATAAACGACGTAACTATAGAATGAACTCATTATACAACAAATGCTCACATATAACTAGGTATACATATACAAAGGGTAATAAATCTTATCTAATAAAGCTATTTAAATTACTTGACTGTAATGCCGATGGGCTATATTTTTTCCCTGTCATTAATGACAGGACAAATTGTCTGACTTATTTTTTTTGAGAGGTTAAAACTTTTGACACAAATATCCCAGTATAACGTTCGATTTTTGACAGTCGTCACAAGTCAGTGGCATGCAAGTCTGACTTGACAACCAGTCTTAACATAGGTAGTCGCTCCATGTAAAATACAGGTATTCAGCTGCATCTTGTTAGTTAGGAAGCCGAACCCAACATAGTTGGGAAAAGGTTAGGCTGATGAGCAATGTTCTCAGTGCTGGGATACAGGCTTTTTCTCTGTGAGTAGGAGTGGGCTGCGTCCACCACACCCGCACAGTGCAGGTTGATGGTTGTCGCATGTCTTCGAATGATTGGTTCTAAAACATGCTGGTTGTCTCACGATGTTTGCGTTATTTTTCAATAGAAATGACTCTTACTGCCGCACTCAGAGAACTTTAATGATTACTTAGGCCATCACTTAGTAAAGGTTTTGACAGTTTTGTCATACAAAAGTATGTCAAATCTTTACTAAGTGACGGCTTAAGTAATCATTAAATATCTCTGAGTACCGCAGTTTGGAACTAACAAGAACCCATTGAATATTATACCAATATTAATCTTTTGATTGATTAGGTATTAAATTAGTGACGTATGTAGATATAGATTAAATAGATAAGTTTTAGTTTTCACAAAACATCTGCAAATACATGGTAACAAGAAAAAAATTGATTGCTGACTATTTTTGCTTTGACTATTATTTAAATAATATAAATAAAAGAGTGTTTTGTTTGTGGAAAGGTTAGGTTACAAAACAATTAAACACAATTTAAAATCAACTTGAAAAATAAATGGATTTTTTGAAGACACGTATTTCAGTCCCTTCATCGAAAGTGATTTAATATTTGAAAATAAAAAAAAACTAGTAAATCTCAAAACAAGTACATACCTACTTAACGTATATTTGAGTTAATTGCTTATCTAAAATCTTCTAGTTTTCTAAAAAACGCTGTGGGTCGCTATGAAAATAATGTTTAGATTTACATTAAATAATGTTGTAATCTTGCATAGCTAAGATACTAAAACGAGATTTTTTGCTTAGCATTTTTTTAATTGAAACCTGATTAATAAAGAATTAAATACATACTAATATATTCATAAATAATCATAACACTGCACTAGAATGATTATTTTTTTGCCTTTTTTTGATGACTAGGCGAATAATTTTACAATTTAGCTAGTTCTGACATATAAAAAATTGCTCTTTCATTTTTTCGAAACCATTGTTTTACGTTTTGCCCCTTATAAATCATAATGTATGGTAGGTACTTAAAATATCATAATAATATCTATTTACTGTTGGCCCGTTGGTCTACTGGTCACAAGCGCGACTGCTGAGCAAGAGGTCATGGGTTCGATTCCCGGGTCAAGCAAAGTGCTATTGGGTTTTTCTATCAGGAATTTCTCAGTAGCAGCCATGTCGTCTGGATTTGTGACTGATTGACGTCAATAGTCTCGCTCCTATTTCATGGGACTTAAAATGTGTACTATTAGTATACCTCTGCATAACCTACGGGGATTACAGGCTTAATGTTACTAACTGTAATTTCTGTGTAATGCAAATCAAAATTTCAAAAATCAATCTCTAACTTCACTTTTCGCAACAAACTCTAAAGTTCAAACAAAAAAACAATATAAAGCAGTTTTCTAAGTCCGTCCCCGAAGGAAAGCAGTGAAAGATGAGAGTCGGGTCGCAGACTGCGACGCGACAATCTTGATACTTGCAGCTATTACGTAACTCTTTCATTGGTAGGCATATCAGCAAGAGGAATTAGATTAAACGTCTATTATGATAGCTATGATATCGTGTCCTGCCTGTTCTGATATTCTATATAATTATACTCAATTTGTATTGTCCATCGACATGCTAAGTAGACAATGATGGCTTGAAATGGCAATGCAAAGCCCTTTAATACAGGAGGTAAACAACTATGGATTATATACATCAAACTAAGACACCATACGCCAAAATTATTGTTGGGAAACGGACTCCGGTTTGGAGTGAAAGAAAAGAAAAAAAAACATATTTATTTAACACATGCGCAAAAAAAATGAGTGAAAAATTACATTTTACGGTAAAACTCAACGTTACACACTCAAAACATTATTAATAGTAAACGGATCATGGAGGTAATTTAAGTAAAGTTATAAGCTTAAAAACCTTGCCTTGTGGTACCACTCTTGTTTATGAAGTTTAAATAAATAAATAAAAACTAGTACTTTATTTGAAAAAAAACTAGTGACATTTTTTTTTACCTCAAATATCTCCGCAACTAAAAGTTTCCGAGGTAAAGTCCTAATAAACATTAAATAGATTACACATTATAAATACTGTTTTAAGCTTACATATTTTTTTTATTCAAGGAAGATATCCCGTAAGTAAATAAAAAAAACTCATCAGTTTAAATTATAATTAACACAACTTCAAAACAGTATAACCTTGATAATGTTAACACAAACTAATAAAACGCAGTTTATACGAAATATGGCAAAACCAGTCCAAAGTTTCCTCAACATGGTGCTGATAAAATAAAAATAATACAAACAGATAATCCCATGGTTCTACTCACATTTAACCTACTTGAAAATACTGTATATTAATCCACAGAAGATAATAAAGAAATTAACGATTATCTACGCTGAACACGCGAAGATAATTAGTTTGAATAATAATAATAATATACTGTTTCTTGAAGAGTCTTCAAGGATTTCTCAAAAATCTTGCTTCGTTTTTGGTCATTCGAGAAAACAACGAGTGTTTTAAACAAATAGGCGTGGTCATACATAAAAAAATATAAACGTCGAATAGAGAATCTCCTCCTTTTTTTCGTCGGTTAAAAATTATGTATAAGCAGTAATGAGTTTTCATTTCAAAATCTAAAAACAAACATCACGCCTGTAATCCCCGAAGGGTAAGACCCTCTGTCTTACCCTTCTTAAACCTGATAGTACACATCGACGCTCTAAAGCAATAATCGTAAAATCAAAATTTTACAGGAGAAAAGATTTACTAATTGTATCAATTCTTTTCAACGAGACAGACTATTGAAGTCATTGATGTATTAAATGAAAGCTATTTTTTTTTCCCAAATATAAATGTGCCATTAATATGAAATTCCTTTTATTCAAAATCTTAACTTACCAAAATAAAATATAAATTGTTTTTTCGTACAAATCTATAAAAGGTTGTGTCATGATATCTTTGTAAATATCATTAGGAAAAATCTGAAAAAAATGCCAAGGTGGTTTGGCCCATAGATTTGCCGAATTTTATATAACAGCATAAACCCCATAATAGCACATTACCAAGTTCTTGCTAGGGGGCATCGACATTTATTTCACCAGTTATGTCAAAGTGAAATCCGGTTAGACTGGAAGCCGACCCCAACATAGTTGGGAAAAGGCTAGGCAGATGATGATGATGTCAAAGTGAAATAATATGAGGCGAGTCTAATAATTAAAAAAAAATACTTTACTTAAAATTAAAAGTACGTACAATATGCAAATAAAAGAAAAAAGCGTGAGAAAAATCCAATCATTTCCACAAAGAATCAAGAAATATAATTATATCAAAGAATCAAGAAAAATAACTCCGAATATACAAAAAGCAAATATTTTTCCCCATTTTCATAATAAAAATAAAAGTATCAAAACTTCTCGAGTTCAGTAAACAACTGCTCACGAAGTTCCGATCGTTACATACAGAAGGGCGTAAGTACTGACTACTACATTAATTGCCAATTGTTATTCAACCTTAACTTTGACAGAATTAAGTCTTAATTACTAAAGTTGTTTGTTTTACTTATTAGTAAAGACCGGCTTACATAGAATTTGGTGATTAGGGAAACGTATTTTTTGTCCTTTTGAGTTTTTTTTTTACCGAAATTTGTATGGAATTAGTTTCTGAGTGCAAATAATGTCGCTGTACTTTGAAATAGTAGTAGTTACTTCTTGGCTAAATGATACCATCTTTAGGTTAAGCTGCGCTTGGCTAGGTTGGTCCGTGGATCGGTGACCACCCATCATATTGACCTGAGTTTGCGCGCAACTGAAAATACGTCAAGCCGTTGGTCCTGTGCTGCCATATATAGATCTTTGGCAGTCGTTACAGGTAGTCAGTGACCTGAAAGTCTGACAACCAGTCTTACGTATTACCTAGTACTAACTGGGTTGTGGAGGTCAGATAGGCAGTCGCTCCATGTAAAATACTGGTATTCAGCTGCATCCGGTTAGACTGGAAGCCGACCCCAACATAGTTGGTAAAAGGCTTGATTATGATGAGTTATAGACCAGAGTTTACCAACCCACACTGGGCCCGCGTGGTGGATTATAGCCCATCCCTCTCCTAGAGAGGAGGCCTGAGTCCCTGCAGTGGGAACATTATAGGCTAATGATGATGATAGACCAGAGACCACAGGAGCGGAGACAAAGGCAAATACTACTTTGCCCTCAATAGGAATTCATTATATCGGGATGATTTTACCGTGTACACAGAATACCTACAGGGACCAAATGAATTGGGATAAGGGCAAGAGAATTATTACGATAATGAGTACGCAATCGAAACTGCAGATAAAAGCTAGCAAGTTATTATTTAAGGCAAATAACAGATTTGCCTGGACACTAATATGGCATGAAAAAAAAAATTAAGTGAGATCAAAAATCGCTCCGCTCATGGCTTGCACCAGCCGTCTACCGGTTCTATTATTAGTGTCCAATCGATATACGTAGAGTTTAAATGTGACAGAGCGTACTTGTGTATTGCTCGGGTAGCTAACCGACTGCGCAGAGGTGGGTTGTGTGTTTACACTTTGGTAACTGAAGTTTTGTTTCGAGAGGAGCTCGTGGCTTAATAATAACTGCCACTCGGGGTCGATGTTTAGGTTAAGCTGGGCTTGCCTAGGTTGGTTTGTGGATGGGTGACCAGACAGTACATACTGAGTTTCCTCCGTGCCTCGAACACATAACATCACGCCTGTAATCACGCGCGTGTATGACCAGATGTATGAATGTGGACAAGACATACTTCTTTGTGTATATCCGTAGGAGGTTACGTTCTGTTTTTCCTGCCTACCTCCATGGGAAAACCGTGTGAGTTTATTTATGTATGTGACATAACATCGCGCCTGGCGCTGGCTGGGGCTGGGTGTGGAAGGGGGAGGGGGGGGGGTCTAACAGTACACCCACATTAATTTTTCCCGTTATATAATTAGGGGATCAATTCTTTGACTTATGCCGAACAAGACCTTACAGTTCGTACCAAATGACAATATGAAGAGAGAGGAAAAGAGATAAAAATAATAATAAAAAGAAAGAGATATAAAAATATATTGATATATATTTAATAATAATATATATATTTAACTTATACATATATTTTTTATATCTTCTCTTTCGTTTTCTCTTTGTTCGAAAGAAAGACGGTCCCGGAACACAAAGGGCTAAGAAGGAACATGGGTTGGTTTTAGTCAGTAGAAGTCTGACACTCCCCCTTCCGCTCCGCCCAGAGCGGGAGGAGTCATTTGATGATTTCCCACCGGCCAAAAAATTAATCATCATCATTGTCTTGTCCACGGAACAGAAATAACAGGTCCTGCCCTTATCCTAATTTATTTGTGGTCGGCGCAGCATGTCTTCTTCTTCCATACTTCTCTATTTCTCGTCATGTCATCGGACACCTCCTTTTTTGCCATATCATCCTTATAAGGAGGGTAAAAGAGACTTTAGAATTGTCTAGATTCTAACATTTCTAACCAGCAGTTGTTTCAAGAATGGCATACCTTAGTAATGAAAATTAAATGAATAATATATCATATGATTCTTTTGCTATCTAGGTTACATACAGAGTGTATGAAGTTTTACAGTTTACGATAACTTAAATAACAATAATCAGCCCATAATGTTCCCACTGCAGGGACTCAGACCTCGCTAGGAGAGGGATGGGCTATAATCCACCACGCGGGCCCAGTGCGGGTTGGTAGATGTCACATGTCTTCGAATTTTTTGGTTCTAGAACATGCCGGTTTCCTCACGATGTTTTCCTTCACCGTTTTGAGAGCAGCGGTGATGAAATAAATTACACAAAGTAATGCGCTTCCCTGGGTTTAAACCCACGACTTACTGCTCGTAGGTCGGGGCGGCCGGGCCTGTGGACTGTGAGTGATGGGTAAGCTCGCCGTCCGTCCGTCTTATGACGACGACAGGCCGTGTCGACGGCGCGTTCGTGTTCCACGCGCGCCTCAAAGAGATGTCAGCAACATGGAAGGGGCCCGCTGCGGGCCCCTTCCATGTCGAGGCTGCGGGTTGTCCGCAAGGGATACCGAGGCCTCGACATGAAGGGCGAAGAAGGAACATGGGTGGTTTTTAGTCAGTAGAAGTCTGACACTCCCTTTCGCTCTGCCCAAGAGCGGGAGGGGTTATTTGATGATTTCCCCCCAAAAAAAAGGGGGCGGCCACCATTGCTCTGAGATCAAAGGCAGAAGATTAGATTAATTAAATAAGAGGTTGTCCATACGAACGACCAATCACGCTACATAAAACTAGTTTGTATGGAAAAAGACATAGCGAGGTCACGGAGTTAGGCAGGACACCTAGCAAGGTGCAGTGATGACAGTTGGACTAAGGCTATCACCGATGGCGTCCAAGAACTGGAAAAAGAAGTGTGGGTCGTCCGGCGACAAGATAGGCAGACGAAATAGTTGCCAACGAGGGACACACCTGGATAAGGCTGGCACAGGACCGTGGAGATTGGACACAAGAAAAGAGAGGCCTATACCTAGCAGTGGGTGAATTCAAGCTGCGAATGATGATGATTATAAGGATAAAATAAGGAATGAGCACATAAGAGGAAGTCTGAAAGTGGCGCCGGTGACTGAAAAGTTGTGTGGAAATCGGTTGTCGTGGTATGGGCATGTAACGCGGAGGAATGAGGAAAATGTTGTGAGGAAGGTTTTAAATATGAATGTGGAAGGATATACGAGTAGAGGAAGACCAAAGAAACGATGGATGGACTGTGTTAAAAATGATATGGTAAAAAAGGAGGTGTCTCATGAGATGACGAGAAACAGAGAAGTATGGAAGAGGAAGACATGCTGCGCCGACCCCAAATGAATTGGGATAAGGGCAAGAGAATGATGATGAATGATGATGATTATGATGAGGCCATATTATACAGGAAAGGTTTAATATTCAAGTAACATAAGTATGTTAGAAAACAGACCACGAATTTGGCAACGAAAAAAACAACAACTTGTACCTAATGATCGATAATGTTACTCACAAATAAAGTTGAAACACAAAGAAAATGGCCGTTCATCGCAATTTCCTTTAAACTACTAAGTTATTTTGTTTAAGTACTTAATAATATTGACCACGATTCAACTTGTATGACTTGAATTGACTGGTATCGTAGAGACAATACTTCATGTTCAAGGACAAAATCCACGTTTATCACAAATTTGGCGGACAGAGTCGCGAGCGAAGTCCTAGTTACTGATAATGAGCTGCAAGCCGACCCCAACATAGTTGGGAAAAGGGCAAAGCAGATTATGATAAGTCTATACAACATTAAAATTGGTGAAGTGGAAATTAGATATGTTTTTCCTACTCCTCCGCTATTATTTTCTAATTAATTTCGTTGCGGGATCCAAGACAGTTAAATCGTTTCTCTGGGACTTCGTCGGGCTTCATTGTCTCGGCGCTTTTCTTGTGGTCGCCACTGTTGATTCTAGCTTTCAGGATTACTTTGGGGATAGTGTGGCGGGCTTGTCACAAAAAAAAAAAAATAGGTATTATAATTCTTTCTCCCCCCAGAAAATGGACGATGCCTGGGGTAAAAACCACAGGAGTGGACCCAAAGACAAAAGATAGTTTGCCCTAGTCCTGGAATTCATTACATCGAAACGATTTTCCACAGGGGTTGATACAACCACCCCATGGCATAGGTACTAAATTTATTAGTTAGTATGCACATATTGCACACAGTATTTCAACTGAGAAAAATATTGTAAAGAAATAAGTTTTGAGTATGAAGATATGGCTGGAAGACCAAAGAAACGATGGATGGACTGTATGAAGGATGATATGGCTAGAAAGGAGGTCTCTCATGAGATGACAAGTAATAGAGAAGTATGGAAGAAGAAGACATGCTGCGCCGACCACAAACAAATTCGGATAAGCAGGGCTATTGCGTATCTTTTTAAATGTCCGTGGCTATCATAGTGTCCATCGATTAACTGTCAAATGGTTACATTTTGTACCAAACTGACAGTTTTGTTCTTTACAATATTTTTCTCACTTGAAATACTGTATACATGTGCAATATGTGCATACTAACTAATATATTTAGTATTACGTCACACGAGTTTTCAAAGCACTGTATCGTCTTCATTGTTTGTTTACGTGAAAAAAGAAAAAATACGTGTCCAATATTTTTTGGAAATCTATCTGACGGACTATTTTTTTTAGTTAACTACCCTATTATAAATGCTACTTGTTTTATTTTTATTTTAGAGGACAGTCTGAGACAGGTTGAATCAGATCAAGCGCAGAAATAGCCGAGTTGGACTACTGCTTACCTTTACACTGTGGAATGGGGGTTTGGTTGGCATGGTAGGGGTTAAAGGGAGGTTCTATACCACGTATCGACTAACTAGCAGTTCCTCGAATTGCTTATTACGTCTAAATTAGCTGTATTAATGCTATTCATGGACCAACCTCGTTTTATGTAGGCTAAATAATGAATTAGGTCAGATTAATAAATGCATATCATGGCCAGGGTGGCCTAGTGGAAAGGCAGTGCATTTCTTTGACAAAAAAAAATAATTAGTCCATCAGATAGATTTCCAAAAAATATTTGAAACATGAAAAAAAATTTTTTTTTCTTTTTTCACGTAAAAAAAATGAAGACGATGCAGTGTATTGAAAAGTCGTGTGCACAGTTTGGTACATTATTTACCCGAAAGTGACGTAACAAGCCTTTTTTTTTTTGGCGGGTGGAAAATCATCGAATAACCCCTCCCGCTCTTGGGCAGAGCGAAAGGGAATGTCAGACTTCTACTGACTAAAAACCACCCATGTCCCTTCTTAGCCCTTGCACCGAGGCCGCGGTATCTCTTTCGAACAACCCACAGCCCCGACGGGACCCGCAGCCCCGACGGGGTCACCACAAGCCTCCACTCATGATCTTGACACGTTTTATTTTCGTATATTTTTATTAATTTGATAAAACAAAAAACACGTACCTATCCAATATTTTTCGATAATAATCTAAATATAGACGGACTAAACAGAATCATGTTTTATTTAGTCAGAAAACGTTCCTTTACTATGTTATCAGCACTGCTCTCAAAACGGTGAAGGAAAACATCGTGAGGAAACAAATCGAAGACTGTAATCCTGGATAGATTACGCAAAGGTGTACCTAAAAGTACACCCACATTATGTTTAAGTCCCATGTAATAGGGGCGAGCCTATTGCCATCAACCTGGCACAAATACACTCCGTGGCTGCTACTGACAATTTCCAGATGGAAAACCCCCAATAACAATTTTTCCTACCCGAGAATTGAATCCAGGACCACATGCTCAGTACTCACGCTTGCGACCGCTGAACCGACGAGGCAGCACACCCATTTTAATAACAAGAGATTACTGTTTAACACAAAACAAAAAAGAATAAACGGTGAAGGAATACAAGATTTTAAACTGACATGGTCACTAGCACTATTATTTATACTGAAAACGGGATATTTACCATGTTTACTGTTTGTTTCGAGTTCCCGATATCCCGTTTTCAGTATAAATAATGGTGAAGGAATACATTCGTGAGGAAACCGGCATTTCCTAGAACCAAAAATTCGAAGACATGTGACATCTACCAATCCGCACTGGGCTCGCGTGATGGATTATAGCCCATCCCTCTCCTAGAGAGGAGGCCTGAGTCCCTGCAGTGGGAACATTATAGGCAGAGAGGATGATGATGATGATTACTGTTTAAAACCAGCCCGCCTAGCATGCCACCGTAGAAACGGGTTTTGTCGACGGAAGAATCGACAAAATGACAGATTGTAGCAAAATTTAATGTCAAATTGTATGGAAAAAGCTTTGTCTATTCTTGGTAGAATAGAGATAGAATCGCCATACTACGCGTGCAGGTGGGATCTTTATTTGACCATAATAATCCAATTGTATTAGCCAGCACAAAGTAGCTCACATCCCACACTATCTTTAAATAGACAATATCCTTTAATTATAATAGAAGAACTCTATAATGACCAGGGATGTTACGGAGCTCCGTAACCGTAACCGAAAGTAAGGGAAACGCGAAATAAAAAAAATATCCGTAACCGATACCGATTTATATGTTCGGATGGTTTCGGATAAAGGTGGAGTCTAAAATTTTTAAATACACTCCTACACCTACATAGCACTTAAAGTGGCTATAATAATTATAATAGTCTTATATTAGACTGATTGTAAAAATAAATGATAATATAGACTAGAAATAAAAGTCAAATCTTGCTATTTGTATTTTACTTTAATAAATAAAATTCATATATCCGTAACCGAAATTATCCGAAACTAGCGGATGATCCGAAAAAAGCTCATATCCGAAACCGGTATAATATAAAATAATTCCTACATCCGTATCCGTATCCAGATCCGAAATGTCATATCCATAACATCCCTGGTTCAAAATGACGTCAGAACTCTTTAGGACCATTAATAGTAAGTGGGTCAAATCAGAGCAAATATATTAAGACCAAGGAATGGAGAGCAGCTCGTGGCTAAATGATAACAGACGCTCGGGTCTTCGAGGTTAAGCAACGCTTGCCTAGGTCTGTTACTGGATGGGTGACCATCATTAGAAAACACGTTAAATGGTTGGTCTTGGTTGACATTTGCACATCTTTGACAGTCGTTACAGTAACCAAGTAACACAAGGGTATCGTGTTACCCAGTACTATCTGGGTTGTGGAGGTCAGATAGGCAGTCGCTTCATGTAAGGTACTCGTATTAAGCCGCATCTGGTTGGACTGGAAGCCGCCAAGACGTTGGTAAAAGGCCAGGCAGATGATGCTGAGTAAATAAGAGGAAAACTGAAAGTGGTGCCGGTGACTGAAAAATTGTGTGGATTACCACACAACTTTTCAGTCACCGAAACCTATGTACCTATCTATCGCACTCACTGCGGTACTCAGAGAAATTTAATGATTACTTAAGCCGTCACTTAGTAAAGATTTGACATACTTTTGTATGACAAAACTGTCAAAACCTTTGCTAAGTGATCGACTAAGTAATCATTAAAGCTCTCTGAGTGCGGCAGTCAGAGACGTTTACTTAGCAAAAGTTTTGTATGTCAAATCTTTACTAAGTGACAGCTTAAGTAATCATTAAACCTCTCTGAATGCGGCAGAAAGCGTTATAAAATCTATAAAATACCATAATTCTGGCAAATAAATGAATCTATCTATCTACCCCAAAGTATCAAAACTTCCTCGTCGTAGTACAATTGATGTAATGTCGTGCCGAGGTTGCGGGGAAGGACGTTACTGCACATGTTATTACTAACATTCTGTGTTTTGTGGTGGACTTGTTAGTTATTTTTCTGTAAGTCGTACGTAGAAGAGTACCTAGTAAATAAAAAATGTTGATAGATGGAGAGGGTGAGGAAGACCAGGGAAATGATGGATGGATTGTGTGATGTGTAATGTTATGAAAGGAAAGATAATAAGGAGAAACTGATAGAGAGGAGGCCTGAGTCCCTGCATTGGGAACAAGCCCGTCACACTATTCCAAAACCACTGTAACTCCTGTTAACCAGAATCAACAGTGGCGACCACAAGAAAAGCGCCGAGACAATGAAGCTCGACGAAGTCCCAGAGAAACGATTTAACTGTCTTGGATCCCGGAACGAAATTAATCAGAAAAGGATAGCGGAGGAGTAGGAAAAAGCTCCTGCGGTGGGAACATTATAGGCTGATGATGATGATGATGGCGTGACGGTTGACAGAGAAGAATGGAAGAAAAAGACGTGTAGCGCTGACCCCAAGTAACATAGGACTAATGTAGTAACATGATGATGATGATGTATTTGTAAGTTATTTTTCTACAAGTTGTACTTAGTATTTTTGGGATCTATATACTTATATAGGCTTAAATAAATTTGTTGTTTGATGAATAATTTATAATCACTGAATATTTAACGATGAATAGGTTATTTCATTTTGGTTTCCCTATTATAATGGGCTGTTTGATAGTTTTATTTTATTTTCTAAAAGGTAGCTTCACGGCTGACAGTCAAAAAAATATACTAAACATTACGTCGATTACGAAGAACAAAGAAAAAAATAAGATTAGCAGAGACACTCCATTTATGACTATTGTATAGTGTGTGTGCATGCGTGTATTTGTGTACGGTGTAGGTGTCTGTGAGTGTGTGTGCATGTCTAAGTCATCATCACCCTATAATGTTCCCACTACTGGGACACAGGCCTCCCCTATATGAGAGAGAATTTTTCCCTCTAATGTCTAAGTAAAAGCTGTAAAAATTAATCTAAGTGTTAAAGTTTTATATCGACAGATTTCATTTTATTTCCAGCTGAGTTTGTGTTTAGTACATTAAATGCAGGACCGAATAAAGAAATTATGTACGAACACAATATTTGTACCCGTTTTCGCGTCGCTGTCTCTTCCACCCTTCCATATTTGTACAAAAAACTACTGTATACAATATTTTGTTACTTTAGTGTACAAATAATCAAAGCATCAAGATCACTCGCATTACATAGGAACGTAAATGCAGCAAATGAATTTTGAAAATACTTACCACGCTTGTTTAATTGGATTATTAAGGTGGGTATTATATAAAAGAGGCAGACGATAAAACAATCAAATCAATTACTTCCATATTTATATTAAAAGTACACACAACATTTAGTGCAAAATTATAACTTTCGTGTACAAATAAAATCAAAGTATCAAGATCACTCGCAGTACACAGGAATGTGACGTCGTCGGCTTACGAAACGTTTGCAACGGAAGTGAACAACGACGTAACGGCGAAATTTATATTTAGGTACCACTATTTTATACTGTTCTTGTGTTTTAAGTAAATATGAAGGTTTTGAGTTATGTGTGAATAGGTTGATAAGGAATTTGATGTGTTTCATAATTTTATTGTTTATTTTACCATGGAGGGGCAACGATGAAGTTTCTTGCCGGTTCTTCTCCATAGAAATCGAACAACCCGAACCGTGCACATTTTCTCGACGTTTTATAAGTGCCCGTGTAGGTCTATGTGATATTAAATATTTTGATTAATGGTTCTTAAAAACGTTAATCAGATTTTTACGTATCGTCGTGACGTCACAGTTAATCGATAAATAAATTACAAGAGATAATTTTCAGATTCCGAAAAATACTCGATGACGAGGTATTTATCGTACGTAGAATAATAATGCTGTAAAACCACATTGAATATCAAAATATATTCAAATGACATTTAGGTTAGAATTATTTGAGTTGTAGGAAATGGTAATATTATGCCAATTAAACATATTTTCTTTGACCGTAAGTATATTAAAGCACCATACCTAATCAATTCAAAGAATAAAACCATAAACATGCTTAAACCAATTAATTACATTACAAATACAGGTTCATTAACACTCAAAACAAAAAAAAAAAAAGTAACAAAAAACTATAAAAATTAACGTAACACAAACACAAATATGCATTAGCGTACATTTGCGGCTGGAGCGTTCGGTAGCAAGCGAACATTTGAAGACATAGGGTTGGCAAACAACAAAAAATAAATTTTATCTATTAATTTTTAAATTATTATACTATCTATGAATCACGCTATCTATTACTTAAAACTGTATTAAAATCCGTTGTGTAGTTTAAAATGTTAAGAGTTTGATACTCTTTGATGGTGAAGCTATGGAACCTTCATAGTTAACTACAATAACTATTGACGAGCTTCAAGAAGAATAAAATGAAGCTATCAATTCCTTTAAATATTTCTTCATAGAAAAATGTCTATAATATAATTAAACTTATATTACTCTATTTAAGCCTCTCTTTATTCTACTTTAATATGGTAGCAGAGCGTGGTTATGTTATGTTACCTAAGCGTACAAACAGCGGGGGCTACTTTGTTTTATACTATGTAAAGAAGATAACATAACATCACGCCTGTAATCCCCGAAGGGTTAGACAGAGGTGTACCTAATAGTACACCCACATTTCACCAGTTATGTGTAAGTCCTATGTAATAGAAGGCGAGCCTACTGTCTTTATCGGTGTACAAATTCATCAACTTTTTATCCCCGTAGTAGGATCCCGTGGAACAATTTGGTACTTTCCTGACTAAATAAATTATAATTATGTTTAGTCCGTCAGTTAAATTATCGAAAAATATTGGATACGTGTTTTTTGTTTTATCAAATTAATAAAAATTGACGAAGATAAAGCGCGTCAAAGATGAGCGAGGATTTGTGACGTCACTTTTCGGTAAAAAAATGTACTGAAATATGACGTCACACGAGTTTTCGAAACACTGTATCGTATTAATTTTTTTTACGTGAAAAAAAAAGCCAGAATTATTTTTTGGAAATCTATCTGACGGAATAAATAGATTTTTTTTGACAAGTAGATCAAGCCGAGGACATCACCTAGTGACTGAATATTATTGGCTACATTTGTGCCCTACCCAAAATACCTTTGCTTATCCTTTCGAAGATAACAAGCGTGATTATTGATATTGCTCAAAATCACTAATCCGAAGTCAGTCATCTCATCGTGTAAGTTGCAAGCGTTAACAAAAATACAACGTTTTTAAAATCATCATGAAATATTATGCGATGATGTGTTATCGGTATAATATACTGGGCAATGCAAGTCATTCTGTACTGTGGTTCCGTATAAAATCAAAATATTTTATTTCAAATGCCTACATGGGCACTTAGTACGTCGACACAAAGGTGCAAGGTTCGGGTTGGTCCTTTCCTATGGACAAAAACCGGAAAGAAACTTCATGGTTACTCTTTTAGAGTATTTATTTCGTTGTTTAGAAATCGGATCAGATGCTGGTGAATGCCAGTATTACACATAGAGCGATTGCCTGTCTGATCTCGGAGGAGCTCGTGGCTTAAAGAACTGCCACTCGGGTCGATCTTTAGGTAAAACTGTGCTTGCCTAGTTCGGTCTGTGGATAGGTGACCGCCCGACATACCGAGTTTCCTCCGTGCCTCGGAAAGCACGTTAAGCTGTAGGTCGCGGCTGCCATATATAGATCTTTGGCAGTCGTTACAGGTAGTCAGTGACCTAGTATATACCTAGTATTAACTGGGTTGTGGAGGTCAGATAGGCAGTCGCTCCATGTAAAATACTGGTATTCAGCTGCATCCGGTTAGACTGGAAGCCGACCCTAACATAGTTGGGAAAAGGCTAGGCAGATGATGATTGCCTGTCTGATCTGCACAATCCAGTTAGTACTGGCTAATACGATACCTTTTGGTAAGATGGTTGTCAGACTATTGGTCCACTTACTACGTGTAACGACTGTCAAAGTTTTACAAATGGCTGCCGAGACCAACAGCTTAAAATGCTTTTCGAGGCACTGGAGAAACTGTACCTCACTACTCATAAGATCCTTAGTAATGATACCTATGTTTAACAAATAAATAAATGATTATTATTAGGTATCTATGAAATCGGTAAACCTGTACATTGATCCGAGTGGCTGTTTATTTTATTTGTTTTTAGGTTCTTGCTTTATTTTTTTTTGTTTAATATACTTTTCCGTCAAATAAAACGGTTCTAGTCCCCACAGAACCCTAAAACCGATTACAATGATATTTTAGTGCTGTCATTGGTAAATAAGCATGATTTCTGTTATCTCCGTTATCAGGACGCGTCGCTACGATATGGCAAGTCTTATCGGTCGGTACTCGCTTAGTTAATGATGACGAGATGACGTCAGCATTAAGAGACATATTGTTTAAATACTGAGGTTTTTTTTTGGTCAAATTGTGATTTGGGAAATCATCAAATCACCCCTCGGTAGGGAGTGCCAGACTTCTACTGACTAAAAACCATCCATGTTCCTTCTTAGCCCTTTGTGTCGAGGCCGCGGTATCTCTTTCGAACAACCCGCAGCCTCGACGGGATGATGTGAATTATCATGTGCAAAAAACATATTGCGATTATTTTGGAGTCGGCTTCCAATCTAATTGGACGTAACTTAATGTAATAGTCTGTACCTATTTTAAAAAGAACGACTGACGATTTGACCTTCACATTAAAATGACTAGATGATACAATTCACTATGTTGAGACTGGCTGCCAGATTCTACAGCTTCTGACAACTTCAAACGACTGCCAAAAATCTACGACAAACGCCAAACAGAGCGTCCAGTTATAATGGATGGTGATCCTCGGACTGACCTCTACAAGTGTAGCTTAACCTGTCGATCGAGACGTGCGACTGCGTCTATTCAGCCACGTTCTCCTTTTCGGAGGACAAAAATAAGTCCTCCCCTGTTTACTGCTACAAATAAAGAAGTGGTATTCACCAGCATCAGGTTAGGCTGCAAGCCGATCCAAACATAGTTGGGAAAAGGCTAGGCAGATGATGACTGTCCCACATGCCAGTTCCAGCCTCTTCCAGGTATTCACTATAGCTACGTCTCATAAAAACAAAGTCCTCCATCGTGTCTGTCTGTCTGTTCGTATTAAACTCAAAAACTACTGCACCGATTTTCATGTTGTTTTCACCAATGGATAGAGTGGTTACGGGGAAGGTTTTAGTATATAATTTATCAAATTTTTGACATCCATGCGGGCAATGCCGCGGGCATCAGCTAGTATTGAATAAATGTTTATTCACCACATTTAAATTAACTACGTTGCTAACCAGTCTACAAGGTCATATTAAATTAAATATATACAAACTAAAAATCTAACTAGGTTTCCTTCTCGCTTTTATATTCACAGAATATCAATTATTTCATTGTTCTTATTTTTGGTTAAACGTCAGGAATTCACAATGGCCACCTTTTAATTCAACTATTTATTTATACAAATAACTAAAATGTTTGTGGGCTGTGGGTTGTTCGAAAGAGATACCGCGGCCCCGGAGCACAATTTAGCTTAGATGGATAACATGGGTGGCTTTTAGTCAGGACAAGTCTGACACTCTATTCCGTTCCACCCAGACCGGGAGGAATCATTGGATGATAAAACACAAAAAAATATGTATCTGTTTGTAATTTCTTAATAACAGCATTTTACTGAATGTATAAGAAAGTTATTTATAACAAAAAACTTATATTTATCCGTTTAATTTATTCATAAATTCATTTACAATGTGTTGAATATAATACAGGGTGTAAATCAACCCATCACACAGCCGTCAACCAAGCATTCTGTACATCAAACTAAGTACCACTACGCAAATTTTTTTGCTGGGAAACGACTTTTTTTTTGGGTCAAAAATCACATTTTACGTTAAAACTCAATGTGGCTCTGTTAAAACATTGTGCTAGTGGATGCTTTGAATAGTAAACGGGTCATGGAGGTAATTTAAGTAAAGTTATAACCTGAAAAACTAGTATTTACAAAAACAGCTGTGAAAAATTTGGAACTTTAACCCCCAATATCTCCGTAACTAGGCGGTTCCCAGGTATGGTCTAAAACAAAAAAAATATCGCAGTGGTGGGGAGAACAAGTCGTTTGCGTTAAGGGTACTTTTACACTCTTTATACATGCAATTTACATGTCTGTCTATTTGTTCACCGTTTTGAGAGCCATCTATCCATCGTTTCCTTGTAATTCCTCTCCCTCTCCATCCATCAAAATGTACATTCATCATTAAATAAAACTTATAAATATAAATTAATAATAATAATAACGTTTGCGGGACAGCCCTGACGTTACAGCAAGTATGCGCCCGATATTTTTTCACTGCTAGAACAAATGCTCAGTGGAGTTGACTTAGTACTTTAGGTTTTTTTATTTTGTTAAAATGTTTAAGAAGATTTTAGTTTTTCGATGGAAACTCAATTATAATTTGTATTTTTTTTATGGCTTGATTCAAAATCATGCGTAATTATTTTTGAGTTGAACTAAAATAAATGATGAGAAAAATCATCGT
Source organism: Diarsia brunnea (assembly GCA_949774965.1). Classification (NCBI taxonomy): domain Eukaryota; kingdom Metazoa; phylum Arthropoda; class Insecta; order Lepidoptera; family Noctuidae; genus Diarsia; species Diarsia brunnea. The sequence goes on along the minus strand of OX459025.1, from coordinate 582,721 downwards.
AATTATACTATTTTGGACGTTTACAAAAAGCCGTGCATATGTACACATTTTTGTGGCCTCAACTGAATGAAATCAGATAATCTTTTCCGACAACTCTTTTATTTTTATTAAGTTTTTTTTTGTTTTTTGTTCTAAAAAATTATACTGATAAACTAACAAAGAATTAACGTTAAATCGACTAACACAAGAACAAGAAACGATGCAACTACAAACAACAATCACTTTCACAAAATCTTTCAACAGCTAACAAACATCCGTCGTCTCCATGCCTTCGTTAGAACATCTTCTATCTCGCTCCGTCACTCGGGAAGGGTTTAAAGTAGCATTTATATAAGTAGCTTGTTGTGAGAGTATCTTATTTATTTCTTTTATTATTTTGATGATAAATGTCAATTGGTACTTCTGAAGCGCGTCATCGATTATTTTAGAGAATTAGGGGTTTTTTTGTACTTTAATCATAGTCGTTTTCACTAACTGGGTCGTGGAGGTCAGATAAGCAGTCGCTCCATGTACAATACTGGTATTCAGCTACATCCGGTTAGACTGGAAGCCGACCCCAACATAGTTGGGACAAAGCTAGGCAGATATAGGCCTCCCGACCCTTGTCCGAGCCAACCCGCGACGCTCGCGTGTTCCTTTGTTGCCCATCGTCAAATGACCCCCAAGCTCTGGGCGGAGCAGAAGGGAGTGTCAGACTTGACTGACTAAAACCCACCCATGTTTCTTCTTAGCCCTTTGTGTTCCGAGGCCACGGTCGAACAGTCCCGCAAGCCCGGCAGGCGCATTTTGCTGACATCCCTTTGAGGCCCGCGTGGAACACGAACTTGAGTCATAAGAAGGACGGACGGCGAGTTAGCCCATTACGCGCCGTCCTCAGGCCCAGTCCGTATAAACCCTGCAGTCCATCTAGTAGTAGTAAGTGGCCTGCAGATGGATGGATGTCCAGCAATGTTTAAAGAAACATGGAACAATAGCCACGTAAGTAAGATTGAGACAATGAGCGCGGGCGCGTGTTATCAGCGTTTCAATATTAAACCTTATCAATGAGGCTAGCGAGCCGTATGTAGTACAACAGACTTGTTGTGTAGAACTAGACGTAATATAGCTATACGAGTAAATACACAAACTCACATTTTTTTTGAGCAATGAGAAATTATCAAATGACTACTCCCGCTCTGGGCGGATCGGAAGGGAGTATCAGACTTACTGGCTAGTAGTTTCGGCGTTTGCCTAGTGACCCGGTGGTCGTGGTTTCGATTCCCACGGGAAGCATACTTTGTAAAGTTGTTTCCAGTTTGGCTAGGACATTGTAGGCTTGAATCACCTAATTACGTATAAGCCAGTGGTCCCAGTCGCTAAATGGCGGTCGTCACACCATGTCATGATGTCAGAGGCCCTTGAGGTGGTTAACAAACTCTGACACTGGGGTGTGAGGGGTCGTTAGACCTTACTGCCCAACACGATAAGAAGAAGAATGACTAAAACCCATCCGTGTAACTCTTTCGAACAAATGCCGCAACCCTGTCCGGTATATATAAACCCAGTGGCGAGGTAATGCATCCTTTCCTAACCCATTCGTTCCACCTGATGAAAATATCCCATCTTCACATGGACTTGAAAGTCTATAAATGGACTCCGAACCCAATTTGGTCGCAATTTAAGGAAAACTTGCTAAGTTACCGATTTATAAACTAATCTGCCATGGAGTGTAAATGTGGTGCTGTTCCACAAATAATGCTGGAGTACTTAATATCGTGTCCCGTTGTTTGTTCACTACAGGAACTGATGGTCGCCATTCATAGATCTTTCACAGTCGTTACAGGCAGACGACCGAAAGTCTGACATCCAGTCTTACCAAAGAGTATCGTATTACCTAGTATTAACTGGGTTGTGGAGGTCAGATAGGCAGTTGCTCTTTGTATAATACTGGTCTTATACTGAAAACGGGATTTTTACCATGTTTACTGATTGTTTCGAGTTCCACCCGCAATGACTTCAGTTTATCCGTGATCATGGTGCTTGTAACAGCGCCGAAATATCGGGAACTCGAAACAATCAGTAAACATGGTAAATATCCCGTTTTCAGTATAAATAATAGTGCTAGTGACCGTGTCAGTTTAAAATCTTATAATACTGGTCTTCAACTGCTTTCGGTTAGACTGGAAGCCAACCCCCGATATGGGTAAAGGCAGGCATATGATGATGATGACAGATATCCTACAGGAGGGAACTATCCAGTAGATAGCGCAGTCTTCGTTTCGGGAAAAAATCATCCAAACAAACATGTGCAACGGAACCCTACAAACAATTACAAGATTTTATAAGATTGTTTTGTTTACCAAAATGCTAATTTTGTTTGATGCCATAAGCCCTTTACCGAGTTCAAAGTTTAATAAGATTTCTGTGACCGTGAAGAAGTATTTTACTGACGACTTCACACGAGCATTGGGCAATGAACGTGGACGTTATAAGTCAGTGCAAGCATTTGTCAGTTATCGTGTAGATAACTGACAAATGTTGCTGACTGGACGGGTCCACTCAAATCTGTGTGATCATCATCTGCCTAGCCTTTTCCCAACTATGTTAGGGTCGGCTTCCAGTCTAACCAGATGCAGCTGAATACCAGTATTTTACATGGAGCGACTGCCTATCTGACCTCCACAACCCAGTTAATACTAGGTAATACGATACTCTTTGGTAAGACTGGATGTCAGAATTTCAGGTCACTGACTACCTGTAACGACTGCCAAAGATCTATATATGGCAGCCGGGACCAACAGCTTAACGTGCTTTCCGAGGCACGGAGGAAACTCGGTATGTCGGGCGGTCACCCATCCACAGACCGACCTAGGTGAGCACAGCTTTACCTAAAGATCGACCCGAGTGGCAGTTCTTATTAAGCCACGAGCACTCAAATCTGTGTGATGCTTTCTCCAAAAGACCGTCATAATCTTACGCTTAATCTTTTCCAAGCTATGTTGGGGTGCAGAAGATGCAGCTGAATGCCAATATTTTTACATCGAAATTATATATTTTCTCTAAAAGGCCACTTTTTTTTTTTTTTGGGTGGTGGAAAATCATCAAATAACCCCTCCCGCTCTTGGGCAGAGCGAAAGGGAGTGTCAGATTTCTACTGACTAAAAACCACCCATGTTCCTTCTTAGCCCTTCATGTCGAGGCCGCGGTATCCCTTGCGAACAACCCGCAGCCTCGACAGAAGAGGCTATGACCTCGAGTTTGTTTCGGCTGTTTCTTCCCCCAATTCATATTGGGTATTGCAATAGGACTTTTTTTCTGGAGGTTGGGAAATCATCAAATAACCCCTCCTACTCTTGGGCAGAGCGGTAGGGAGTGTCAGATTTCTACTGACTAAACACCACCCATGTTCCTTCTTAGCCCTTTGTATCGAGGCCGCGGTATCTCTTTCGGACAACCCGCAGCCACGCCGGGTATTGCGATAGGCCTTGGTCAGACTGTTCTTAAGGCCGTTGCAATGGTCAAATCCCAAAAACGACGTATGTTTAAAGAAATTTGTTGAGGAATCCTTCCGTACGATTTCCATATAAAAAATATATGTTATACTTAAAGTCATCACAAATAATTCGTATTGTTTAAAATTTTAATAAACCTTCACATTATTTAATAAAAAATCGTAGTATGTCTTAACCTAAATCGAATTTTGTCTCTGTAACGGCTGAATAGTTCGGTATGAATTTTATACCCAAAAATACGCAGTGATGTATTTAACAATCGGTATTGTTTATTTTCTCTGATTTGTAATAAAATTTTAAAATAATAAATTAAATCCCGACATTTTGAGGCAAATGCGGCGCAAGACCCGTCGCGCATACTTGGAACGCGCTGCGCCAGTGTCTCGATGACTGTTGTCACGGGTGGACTGCACGCATGTCATTACTTCACAAATAAAATTCAAAAGTTCACGTTTTTAATGTTTTCTGAATTAAAACATATTGTAAATTGTATAGTTATCAATATTTCGTAAAATAAGAACAGAAAATAAGTTTGTAAATATATTTAAAGTAGTTTGTAATTTCGTTTTGTTGTTTGCACCTATCATAGACTAAGCTGACTATGCCTAATAAACGTAAAGTGACGCGTGGCCGAGCTCTCCAAAACTATTGGTAAATTATCTACGTTTCTTAGTAGATATTTTGGTATATAGATTTATCTATGATATTATTTTAATTTTGGACTGCCTCGTTGGTCTAGTGGTCGTAAGCACGATGCCGGTCCTGGGTTCGATTCCCGGGTCGGGCAAAGTGTTATTGGGTTTTTCCATCAGGATATTATAATTATATAAGTAACAGTCACGGAGTCTGGATTTGTGCCCGGTTGATGGCAATAGGCTCGCCCCTATTATATGGGACTTAAAGATAACTGGCGAAATGTGTGTGTACTATTAGGTACACCTCTGCCTAACCCTTCGGGGATTACAGGCGTGATGTTATGTTATCTAACTATTTTGTCTTGAGATTTTCGTTTGATGGAAGATGGAGATCTAGATGACTGATGATGTCTCGTACCTAATGATAGTCTCTCATACTACATGATACATTTTGAAGGTCTGATGAAGACCAGGTAACTGCTTATCGGTTCTCAGTCACGGAAATAGTCAGAATGCTCCAACTTTCAGCTTTTATCTCATTGAGCACGGATGCTACTACATGATACATTTTGAAGGTCTGATGATGATCAGCTAAGTGCTTATCGGTTCTCAGTGACGGATGTAGTTAGAATGACCTAGCTTTCAGATTTTATCTTATTGAGCACGGATGCTACTACATGATACATTTTGAAGGTCTGATGATGACCAGCTAAGTGCTAATTGGTTCTCATTGACGGATATAGCTAGAATGACCTAGCTTTCAAATTTTATCGATCTGAGCACGGATGCTACTACATGATACATTTTGAAGGTCTGGAGATGATCAGCTAAGTGCTTATCGGTTCTCAGTGACGGATACAGTTATGATGCTACAGCTTTCTGCTTTTATCTTATTAAGCACGGATGCTACTACATGATACATTTTGAAGGTCTGATGATGACCAGCTAAGTGCTAATTGGTTCTCAGTGATGGATATAGCTAGAATGACCTAGCTTTCAAATTTTATCGATCTGAGCACGGATGCTACTACATGATACATTTTGAAGGTCTGATGATGACCAGCTAAGTGCTAATTGGTTCTCAGTGACGGATATAGCTAGAATGACCTAGCTTTAAAATTTTATCGATCTGAGCTCGGATGCTACTACATGATACATTTTGAAGGTCTGATGATGATCAGCTAAGTGCTTATCGGTTCTCAGTGACGGATGTAGTTAGAATGACTTAGTTTTCAGATTTTATCTTATTGAGCACGGATGCTACTACATGATACATTTTGAAGGTCTGACAATGATCAGCTAAGTGCTTATCGGTTCTCAGTGACGGATGTAGATAGAATGACTTAGCTTTCAGATTTTATCTTATTGAGCACGGATGCTACTACATGATTCATTTTGAAGGTGTGATGATGATCAGCCAAGTGCTTATCGGTTCTCAGTGACGGATGTAGTTAGAATGATCTAGCTTTCAGATTTTATCTTATTGAGCACGAATGCTACTACATGATACATTTTGAAGGTCTGGAGATGATCAGCTAAGTGCTTATCGGTTCTCAGTGACGGATACAGTTATGATGCTACAGCTTTCTGCTTTTATCTTATGAAGCACGGATGCTACTACATGATACATTTTGAAGGTCTGATGATGACCAGCTAAGTGCTAATTGGTTCTCAGTGATGGATATAGCTAGAATGACCTAGCTTTCAAATTTTATCGATCTGAGCACGGATGCTACTACATGATACATTTTGAAGGTCTGATGATGACCAGCTAAGTGCTAATTGGTTCTCAGTGATGGATATAGCTAGAATGACCTAGCTTTCAAATTTTATCGATCTGAGCACGGATGCTACTACATGATACATTTTGAAGGTCTGATGATGACCAGCTAAGTGCTAATTGGTTCTCAGTGACGGATATAGCTAGAATGACCTAGCTTTAAAATTTTATCGATCTGAGCTCGGATGCTACTACATGATACATTTTGAAGGTCTGATGATGATCAGCTAAGTGCTTATCGGTTCTCAGTGACGGATGTAGTTAGAATGACTTAGTTTTCAGATTTTATCTTATTGAGCACGGATGCTACTACATGATACATTTTGAAGGTCTGACAATGATCAGCTAAGTGCTTATCGGTTCTCAGTGACGGATGTAGATAGAATGACTTAGCTTTCAGATTTTATCTTATTGAGCACGGATGCTACTACATGATTCATTTTGAAGGTGTGATGATGATCAGCCAAGTGCTTATCGGTTCTCAGTGACGGATGTAGTTAGAATGATCTAGCTTTCAGATTTTATTTTATTGAGCACGAATGCTACTACATGATACATTTTGAAGGTCTGATGATGACCAGCTAAGTGCTTATCGGTTCACAGTGACGGATAGCTAGAATGACCACCATCAGGTAAATGGCACCATCAGTCTCCAAGGCCTCTTCGAGCTCTTTCAAATGAGTCCACACACGACGGTTCTACGTGGTGCCATCAATGAGATCCTATACTTACCTTCGGAGTCTACCACCAGGTAGCTGGTATCATCAGTCTCCAAGGCCCCCTCGAGCTCTTTCAAATGAGTCCAAACACGATGGTTCTACTCAGTGCCGTCAATGAGATCCTATACCCACCTTCGGAGTCCACCATTAGGTACGAGACATCATCAGTCATCCAGATCTTCATCTTCCATCAAACGAAATTCTCAAGACAAAATAATTAAAACGATAAAACAATTAACACCATTAAAACAATAACATACATTACATAACATCACGCCTGTAATCCCCAAAGGGTTAGGCAGAGGTGTACCTAATAGTAGGCGTGATGTTATGTTATGTATGTTATTATTTTAATGATTTTAATTGTTTTATCGCTTTTAGCGATAAAACAATTGTAGCAAAAAACCGACTTCAAAAACACAAAAAAGTGAAAAATAACTTTAGCTTCTGAAGTCGGTGACTTTTGTTTGTTTTATTCAGTTTTTTTGTCACCGACTTCAGAAGCTAAAGTTATTTTTCACTTTTTTGTGTTTTTGAAGTCGGTTTTATTTTTGCAAAAAAGTTTTTTATATTTTTCCATTTTTAGTTGTAATATCCTTTACAAATATTTGATATTCATTAATTTTACGTTGTTAACAATACATGTCACGGTAATCGGCTTATCCGCAATAAAATGGAACTTAACATACCTAACTCTCGAAATCTGGGCGTCCTGTACACATCTGCGTACCCCGTCAGAGCATACAGGCGTGATGATAAGTTAAGATGTTGCGTAAACAATAAAAATCCAAGCGATTGCAGCAATCACGACAGATTTGCCGTCTATTTTTGAAGAGTTCTATTGTATATCTCCGATGATCAGGATCAGATCTTCACCAAATTTAAATGGGACCACCTCAGGAGTATACTCTTTCAAATAAAAAAATAATTTTGAGAATCGGTTTACAAATGGAGGAGAAATCAGGTAACATACATAAAAAAAAAAAAATACATACACACGAACATATAACCTCCTCCTTTTTTGAAGTCGGTTAAAAACAATTGTAGTCGTTCTTGTAGCACGGATGCTACTACATTTTGAAGGTCTGATGATAACCAGCTAAGTGCTTATCGGTTCTCAGTGACGAACGTAGTTAGCATGACCTAGCTTTAAAATTTTATCGATCTGAGCACGGATGCTACTACATAATACATTCTGAAGGTCTGATGATGACCAGCTAAGTGCTAATTGGTTCTCAGTGACGGATATAGCTAGAATGATCTAGCTTTCAAATTTTATCGATCTGAGCACGGATGCTACTACATGATACATTTTGAAGGTCTGATGATGATCAGCTAAGTGCTTATCGGTTCTCAGTGACAGATACAGTTATGATGCTACAGCTTTCTGCTTTTATCTTATTGAGCACGGATGCTACTACATGATACATTTTGAAGGTCTGATGATGACCAGCTAAGTGCTAATTGGTTCTCAGTGATGGATATAACTAGAATGACCTAGCTTTCAAATTTTATCGATCTGAGCACGGATGAAATGAAATGAAATGAATTTATTTGCCAGAATAATAGGTACATACATAATAAGACGGTAAAATAATTTTAGTCTCACTATATTCGACTCATCAGTCGTGCAAATGTTTCTGGTAGATGCTACTACATGATACATTTTGAAGGTCTGATGATGACCAGCTAAGTGCTTATCGGTTCACAGTGACGGATATAGCTAGAATGACCACCATCAGGTAAATGGCACCATCAGTCTCCAAGGCCTCTTCGAGCTCTTTCAAATGAGTCCACAAACGACGGTTCTACTCAGTGCCGTCAATGAGATGCTATACCCACCTTCGGAGTCTACCATCAGGTAGCTGGTATCATCAGTCTCCAAGGCCCCTCGAGCTCTTTCAAATGAGTCCAAACACGATGGTTCCACTCAGTGCCGTCAATGAGATCCTATACCCACCTTCGGAGTTTACCATCAGGTACGAGACATCATCAGTCATCCAGATCTTCATCTTCCATCAAACGAAATTCTCAAGACAAAATAATTAAAAGCGATAAAACAATTAACACCATTAAAATAATAACATACATTACATAACATCACGCCTGTAATCCCCGAAGGGTTAGGCAGAGGTGTACCTAATAGTAGGCGTGATGTTATGTTATGTATCTTATTATTTTAATAGTGTTGAGACCTCGAGGACGCCTTGGAGACTGATAATGTAATTTACCTGATGGTGGACTCAAAAGGTAAGTAAAGGATCTCATTGACGGCACTGCGTAGAATCATCGTGTTTGGACTCATTTGAAAGAGCTCGAGGAGGCCTTAGAGACTGATGATGCCATTTACTTGACGGTGGACTTCGAAGGTGGGTACAGGATCTCATTGACAGCGCTGCGTAGAACCATCGTGTTTGGACTCATTTGAAAGAGCTCGAGGAGGCCTTGGAGACTGATGGTGCCATTTACCTGATGGTGGTCATTCTAGCTATATCCGTCACTGTGAACCGATAAGCACTTAGCTGGTCATCATCAGACCTTCAAAATGTATCATGTAGTAGCATCCGTGCTCAGATCGATAAAATTTGAAAGCTAGGTCATTCTAGTTATATCCATCACTGAGAACCAATTAGCACTTAGCTAGTCATCATCAGACCTTCAAAATGTATCATGTAGTAGCATCCGTGCTCAATAAGATAAAAGCAGAAAGCTGTAGCATCATAACTGTATCCGTCACTGAGAACCGATAAGCACTTAGCTGGTTATCATCAGACCTTCAAAATGTAGTAGCATCCGTGCTACAAAAACGACTACAATTGTTTTTTGCTACAATTGTTTTATCGCTAAAAGCGATAAAACAATTAAAATCATTAAAATAATAACATACATAACATCACGCCTACTATTAGGTACACCTCTGCCTAACCCTTTGGGGATTACAGGCGCGATGTTATGTAATGTATGTTATTGTTTTAATGGTGTTAATTGTTTTATCGTTTTAATTATTTTGTCTTGAGAATTTCGTTTGATGGAAGATGGAGATCTGGATTACTGATGATGTCTCGTACCTAATGGTGGACTCCGAAGGTAGGTATAGGATCTCATTGACGGCACTGAGTAGAACCATCGTGTTTGGACTCATTTGAAAGAGCTCGAGGAGGCCTTGGAGACTGATGATACTAGCTACCTGATGGTAGACTCCGAAGGTAAGTATAGGATCTCATTGATGGCACCACGTAGAACCGTCGTGTGTGGACTCATTTGAAAGAGCTCGAAGAGGCCTTGGATACTGATGGTGCCATTTACCTGATGGTGATCATTCTAGCTATATCCGTCACTGTGAACCGATAAGCACTTAGCTGGTCGTCATCAGACCTTCAAAATGTATCATGTAGTAGCATCCGTGCTCAATAAGATAAAATCTGAAAGCTAGGTCATTCTAGCTATATCCGTCACTGAGAACCAATTAGCATTTAGCTGGTCATCATCAGACCTTCAAAATGTATTATGTAGTAGCATCCGTGCTCAGACAGATAAAATTTGAAAGCTAGGTTATTCTAACTACATCCGTCACTGAGAACCGATAAGCACTTAGCTGGTCATCATGAGACCTTCAAAATGTATCATGTAGTAGCATCCGTGCTCAATAAGATAAAAGCTGACAGCTGGAGCATTCTAAGTATATCTGTCACTGAGAACCGATAATCACTTAGCTGGTCATCATCAGACCTTCATAATGTATCATGTAGTAGAATACGCGCTCAGATAGATAAAATTTGAAAGCTAGGTCATTCTAACTACATCCGTCACTGAGAACCGATAAGCACTTAGCTGGTCATCATCAGACCTTCAAAATGTATTAAGTAGTAGCATCCGTGCTCAGACAGATAAAATTTGAAAGCTAGGTCATTCTAACTACATCCGTCACTGAGAACCGATAAGCAGTTACCTGGTCTTTATCAGACCTTAAGAATGTATCGTAGGAGTACCTGTGCTCAGGGAAATAACTAATGAAAGCTAGGTTATTACTTCATTAGTCAAAGTGTATAATTTATAATTAAATATTTTATTCATACATTGTACTCCAAGAGAAACAAAATATGTTAGGCAAATACGATGACCACTCTGCGACACGTTTCTGTTCTTTGGTACGTTTTTCTGTAGTACAGTCGTTTGCCGGTAGGGGCCGAAAAATAAACAAAAGCCAGTACAGAGGTCAAATCGTCAAAGTCATCCACTGCTGTGTTCCCCTTAAGACTTCTCGGCGACATTTGCTAGATTTTAATATCTCTAATAATATTTTAGCTTGTACTATGTCACATGCACGCTTGTTTCAACTATAAAAACATAAGTGTACAACTAGAAGCGGATTCAATCAACGTAATGCGTTTCTTCACGACTTTAGATAAAGGGTAAGCAGATATGTAAGTAGGTCGCTTGTGAGTTTAACATAACTGCCGAAATGTGGGTGTAGTAATATGTACACCTATGCCTAACCCTTCGGGGATTACAGGCGTGATGTTATGAAGTACCAGGCAAACAGTAACATTCAGTAGTCAATACCAATATTATAAAGAAGTAAAGTTTGTGTGTTTGTATATTTGCTAAATTGTAAGGGGTAATCTCGGGATCTACTGAACCGATTTTAAAAATTCTTTCACCGTTGGGAAGCTACACTATCCCCGGGTGACATAGGCTACTTTTTATCTCTGTATTCCCACGGGAACGGGAACTACGCAGGTGAAACCGCGTGAAGTCAGCTAGTAAGTGATACGGCTTGTGGAGGTATTAGCCGTTGCCATGACTACGGGGAGAGCGGATACACTATATTTAGATGAGACGACCTCTTTTTCTTGATAAAATAATGGAGGAGAGGAACACGAGATTAATTATAAATATCACGCGTGTATATGTAGGGCTAGGCAGGAGAGTTGAATAGGTCCTTCTAATAGCAGTGCAAGTCATAAGGATTTATTTCTTTTGACAAGTGGTAAATCATCACATGACTCCTCCCGCTCTTGGGGTGAGCGAAAGTGTCAGACTTGTTCTGGGTAAAAACCACCCATGTTCCTTCTTAGCCCTTTGTGTCGAGGCCGCGGTATCTCTTGCGAACAACCCGTAGCCCCGACAGTAGTCATAGGACTTTTTTTTTTTTTGGGGGGTGGGAAATCATCAAATGCTAATAGCTCCTAATAGCACTTCATCCGACCCGGGAATCAAACCCAGAACATCATGGTCAGCAGTCACGCTTGCAACCACTAGACTAACGAGGCAGTAATATTATACCTATACATAACATAACATCACGCCTGTAATCCCCGAAGGGTAAGGCAGAGGTGTGCTCATTAGTATAGGTACCCACACTTCACCAGTTATGTTTAAGTCCTTAGTAAGTAGTATAATATTTGTCTAACTGCGGTACTCAGAGATATTTAATGATTACTTAAGCCGCCACTTAGTAAAGATTTGACATACTTTTGTATGACAAAACTGTCAAAACCTTTACTAAGTGATGGCCTAAGTAATCATTAAAGCTCTCTGAGTGCGGCAGTTAACCATTTAATATAATAAAACGCGAGCGAACCCTGCGCTCAAACATATAGTAGAGTAGAGAAATTACCTCGATTGTACATTGATATTTATGCGCCTGTGCGCCAAGCGTTGTAACTCTGATTGTGCGCGATAATACTATTATCGATAATGTTATTTGGTTGTTTTTTTTTTTGGAATATCGTTGTTTAGTAGTGTAGTGCTGTTTCTCTTGCCAAATAATTTAAATACTGTGTGTTGATTACTGTTAATTTCGAAACTGATTGGAACAAAAGTCATAAATACAATCCATCAAGTAATTTTTTATTAGGTTTGATGTATTAAATTGAATTTGAAACATAGCATCATACTGTAATCCCCTAAGAGTGAGCCAGAGGTTTACCTTATTAGTACTCCCACATTTCGCCAGTTATGTTTAAGTCCCATGGCGCCAAGTCTATTCTGCCCACCAGAGACTAAAGAGCAGTAACAGCCCTTTTGTGATTTTTCGTTTTATTAGTGATTCTGAAAGCGGGTTTCTTAAGCTTTCTATTGAATTAACTTACTTATTTCTAAGACTATTAGAATGGTTTTTATTTAACAGTTTTCACTTACTGCAAACGAAAAAAATTAACAATTTGGCGTGATTTCCCAACTAAAATACAGTATAAATTATACTGCAGATTAAATTTTAAGGTTTCATAACTAAAATGCAGTAAGCAATATAATTTTACAGTTCTTTAGATAGTTTTATATTTCTGGAAAAAAATTAAAAAAAAAATTAATACGCAGTAAAATTTACCGCCATACAAGCTATTTTTACTGCAAATTAAGAAAATACAATTTATTGTCACGAACTCCCAACTAAAATGCAGTAAAATCAAAGCTTGTCGCATTTTAGTTGTGAATACTTAACATTCTTTTATCATTATAAACTGACTAACACGCAGTAAAATACAGCATTACTGCAGATTAGTTTGGATAGCATAATGACACAGATATGATTATTCCTAGCTAAAGTGCAGTTAATGTTTATTATGTTAAAATGTGAACTAGCTATTTTTCTTACTGCACTAGTAAATTGAACACTTTTTTCTTAAAAAACTAACTAAAATGCAGTATTTTTTTGACCTTACTGCATGTTAGTTGGGTTTCTTGACAAAATAACTGATCCAAACGCAGTAATAGGGCTTTTTGCTGCATTTTACTAAGTTTAAAATGGTATTTTTTACAAAAAAGGCTATGCAGTAATAGGCACCAAAAAGAATAAATGGCCATAATAAATTCAGTTATTAAGATATATTTTTTTTTATTGCTTTAACGTGTGAACCTATGCCTTTACAACCTTTCTGCATTCAAATTTTTTTGCTTATACATTCTGTTGATTTTTTAAAATCAATTCTTAACTTTAAATGCGTTTTACTCGAAATCGTGATTTTGCTGTTACTGCACTTTAGTGTATGGTGGGCAGTATTGACATCAACCCAGCACAGATTAATTTGAAGTTTTCAATAATTTTGGCGCCATTATCTCGCCCTTATCCCACGGGTCGGCGCAGCATGTCTTCTTCTTCCATACTTTTCTCTTACTCATTATCTCAGCAGTATTTCTAACAATGTATGTAAACAATACAATGCAATGCAATGTATGTGTGTATGCAATGTATGTGTGTCAATGTGTGTATGTATGTGTGTAAAAAAAAAAAAAAAAATGTATGTCATATTAAACACAGTCCATTTATCATTTCTTTGGTCTTCCTCTACTCTTATAACCTTCAATAAAATAGTACGACACAAAAATATCTTTATGATAATTAATAATGATGTCACTAGTATGAAAGTAATTATGTTATTGTATTACCAACAAAGTAACGAGTGAAATAAAGCCCAAAACGGATTTTTAATTTAAAAATATATGGATGTACAGAACCAGACATTATTACTTGTTGCCTTTATATGAAATAATATGTAAATCACATAAATAACAATGTTAATTCTGTCGTTTCATTTATTACCATTGTTTATAAATACTTACTTAGTGAGTCACATCACTTTGCCATTTATAAACGTCGACCATTATGCCCTTACATAATACATAACTAACTAAAAATAATGCTTGTGTAATTCTCTAGTTATTTACATAATATAAATAAACTGACGTCTTTTTCTCCATTACTAAGCTATATAATCTAAAATGATATCCTTTCATCAACATCATTTCGGCCAAAAGACGTCCACAGCTGGACATAGGCCTCCACCAAGTGTCACCACATTGATCGGGTCCATGCGACTCACATCCAGCGGATCTCCACAATCATTATCAGGTCATCACTTATCAGTTATAAATAAAATATATACGTAAATCGTTCTAGGGCGTACTTAAGTTTCAGCTTACCCCCATGGGACAAAGGTGCGAATTTTGTATGCAATACTTAAAAAATCACATATAAAGTATAAATTATCGAATAAATAAAGTAATTGCTGAAAATACAAACCGAGTTACAATCCTTTGCCGCTCATCTTTCCATGTTTAATATACACACACATGGACATATCATTTTACGGTCACTACTACATTGAAGACAAGCACACGCGACTGTCAACCTTAACTCGCAAAGCTAAGGTCGATATTGCACTGAACGGTAAGCATGTTACGTCATAGTGTTTTCGATACGGCTTGTAGGGTTCACACACATTTGGATTATTGTGAGAATTTTGAAATGTTTGATGATTAAAACTTTATTTATAAGTAAACCGAATCTAGCTTATTATTCATGTAGAGGACACATGAATCAACATTCATGTGTCCTCTACATGAATGAATTATCTTTTATCCGAATTTGTTTGGAGTCGGTGCAGTATTTCTTTTTCCTAAACTTCTTCCTAGTTCGGCTACAGGTGCTAAAACTTGTGTGAACAACTTGATCATAGCATTTGATTTGTAATCATCACTATCAATGCATAGTATAAAACAAAGTCGCTGTCGCTGTCTGTCCGTCCCTATGTATGCTTAAATCTTTAAAACTACGCAACGGATTTTGAAGCGCTTTTTTTTAATAGATAGTGATTCAAGAGGAAGGTTTTAGTATATAATTTGACCGAGATCCACGCGGGTGAAGCCGCGGGCATCAGCTAGTTTATAATAAATAAGTACTTTTTTGTGAAAGAATTAAATCAATATTATTATTGGAACGAAGTTCCTTATCGCGCGTTGTGAAAGGGGGCTAGACGGAAAAAAATCTTACGAAAAGTTGTCACGACACTTTTTGCTATAGTAAGCTATTGTAAGCTGTGCGGCGTCGCATGTTTCTCTGTCTGTCTCTCTCTCTCTTATAGTAAGCAAGCCAGATATTTTCATTTCTAATTTTTTTTTTTTTTTTTTTTACATAATAAAAAGTAATAAGAATAACTTCGTTCCATCCGGGTGTTCCTTGACAACTCTCAAGTTTTTTTCTCTACATTCCTCATTATTATCATCATCTCGAATATTCGGTTCTAGGACATGTTAGTTTCCTCACGATGTCGTCCTTCATTGTTTTACAGAAAACACTAATGTTCTAATAGGTGTCAGTGGCGAATACAATGTTTCATGCTGTAATCAATTATGTACAATCGGCGACACATGGAGCTATACATAACGCGTATAACCTGACCTAGCTTTGTATGAGCTTCCTGTACAATGACAGATCAGTTCAATTTGGATTAGAATAGCAGTATTGGCAGTCGTGTGTAGGTACATACAAATATTCCTAATGATCGAGGTTGTCCTCGAAAATTATTTTGTTTCCGTAATTATTTAAGATTTTCAACATTTTCTCGTAAAAATGTTTATTTTAGTGGTTCCTTATCAACGCCATATACCTAAGTATGACCCATTTCAAGGCCAGTCCTAATCTTATATTAATCCTCAGTTGAAGTACCTATTTTTTGTTGAAACCTGATGCAAGATTAATATTGAAATCATCATAGGTAACATAAATAAATTAAATTGAAAAGTCTGGTATTTTTTTTATGTAATAACAGCTTTTTACTAAATGCATATGAAAGTAAATACGGCAATAAAGAATATTTCAAAACAATTTTTTTTTTAATATTTGTATTCGTCTGTTTGTTTCTTGGACCGATTGTTTGCTTTTGCCCGCGTCCTTCGTCCGTGTGGATTTATCATAAAATATCTTCCCTATTTGAGTGGAATTTTGTTAACAATTTCAGAGATCTAGTGGTCGCAGTTCTGACTGCTGAGCAGGAGGTCCCAAGTTCTATTGAGTGGTTGCCAGTTAAGATGTCAATAGCGGTCATTGCCCTTTCCCTAGTATCTGTTCGTACGAACCAAAACAAATGAACTATGTATCGTTTTTCATTGTGAATGTTGAAGATCACGATAGATGACGATTAAAGACAAGAACAGGCTTATTTTTGGATTTTAAAGTTAAGAACAGACTTAAATAAATGTAGGTGGGTCAATGACCGCTATTGACATCTTAACTGGCAGCAACTGAAGATTTAAGCCAATAGGTTCGCCCCCTATTACGTGGAACTTAAATATAACTGGAGAAATGTGGGTGTACTACTAGGTACACCTCAGCCTAACCACTCGGGGATTACCGGCGTGATGTTATGATTTGATATCTAAATCATAAGGGAGTTGGGCTGCGGGTTGTTCGCAAGAGATACCGCGGCCTCGACATGAAGGGCTAAGAAGGAACATGGGTGGTTTTTAGTCAGTAGAAGTCTGACACTCCCTTTCGCTCAGCCCAAGAGCGGGAGGGGTTATTTGATGATTTCCCACACCCCCGAAAAAAAAAAAAAAAAAGGGAGTTCAATGACCTGTCAATAACTTTGGTAGGTTGTCTAGATTTTATCAATATTCGTCCTTCTTGAAGGACAGAAGTATTAGTCTAACGAACAAGAAATAATCTATACTCTATCTATACAATACAATAAGGTAGTTAACTAAAAAAAATAATTAGTCCGTCTGTTAGATTTTCAAAAAATATTGGACACATATTTTTTCTGTTTTCACCTACTAAACAAATAATGAAGACGATACAGTGCTTTGAAAACTCGTGTTACGTCATATTCCAAGACATTAGTATGACATTCTTTACCGGTGAGTGACGTCACGACGCCCCACTCAAATCTTTGACGCGTTTTATCTTCGTAAATTTTTAATGATTTGATAAAACAAAAAATACGTATCCAATATTTTTCGATAATCTAGCAGACGGACTAATTACAATCATATTTTTTTTAGTCAGGAAACATCCCTATTATATCATGTATTTATTCTTATAATTTTAATTTAGGTATATTTATTTCCCCGTCAAGGCTGCGGGTTGTTCGAAAGAGATACCGCGGCCTCGACACAAAGGGCTAAGAAGGAACATGGGTGGTTTTGGTCAGTAGAAGTCTGACACTCACTACTGCTCGGCCCAGAGCGGGAGGAGTCATTTGATGATTTCCCACCCTCCATAAAAAGGTATTTTTATTTTGGATTAGTGCTCGGTTGATGGCAAAAGGCTCGCCCACCTATTTCATGGGACTTAAACATAACTGGCGAAATGTCGGTGTAATTAGGTACCTACCCAGGTAAGTCGCGATCATAATACCCTAGTACCTACTATTCCATTCATGACAAAAGTTCCCATTAGATCCATTTTGTAAATGCTTTTTTTTTTAAATGGATCCAATGTATGAAACTAAAAAAGTGATGGATATAAATATTGATGGATGGAGAGGGAGAGGAAGGCCAAAGAAAAGATGGATGGATTGTGTGAGGAATGATATGAATGAGAAAGGAATAAATGCCACCTTGACGGGTAACAGGGAAGAATGGAAGAAGAAAACGTGTTGCGCCGACCCCAAATAGAATGGGATAAGGGCAGGAAGATGA
Organism: Diarsia brunnea; assembly: GCA_949774965.1. Lineage (NCBI taxonomy): Eukaryota > Metazoa > Arthropoda > Insecta > Lepidoptera > Noctuidae > Diarsia > Diarsia brunnea. Next base: position 564,675 of record OX459025.1, on the reverse strand, counting down.
TGATGGATCCAATGAGAAAATAAATTCTCACTAGATCCATCTATTTATCATGAATCTGGGCAATGGATCTTTTGAGAAAAAATATTCTCAGTAGATCCACTTATTTCGATAATGGATCTATTAACAAAACAAATTCCCAGTAGATCCATAATGGATCTAACCGATGGATTTACTGAGAATGATCCTATCCTTCAAGGATTAATGACGTGATGTTATTTTTTACGGAAAAAAAAAAACACTCCTGTAAATCTAAAAACTCATGGTAATCCCACCTCGCCAATGATAAAAACAGTCAAACCATGTTCCGATTCAACATTACATATTCATTGCAAAATCAACTTTATTCTCTTAAACATACAGTGGAATTTACATTACTGGAAGATCCTGGTTAAGTATTATACACTTTATCTCATAAGTTTTAAGGTTGAGAATCGTATGTAAAAATAAAGTTTTACTCAAGTACTCAATTACCATCTTTGAGACGTTTTTGTTCTGTTTTTTTTTTATATTTTTTTTTTTTTATTATTGTTTTTATTGTGAAATAGTTATCGTTTACTGATATAACGCCACCTGCACGCCTAGCATCATCAGCCTATAATGTTCCCACTGCAGGGACTCAGGCCTCCTCTCTAGGAGAGATATCGGCTATAATCCACCACGCGGGCCCAGTGCGGGTAGATGTCACATATCTTCGAATTTTTGGTTGTAGGACATGTCGGTTTCCTCACGATGTTTTCCTTCACCGTTTTGAGAGCAGTGTTGATGAAATAAATTACAATAAAAAATTGCGCCTGCCTAGGTTCGAACCCACGACTGACTGTTCGTAAGTCGGGGCCGCCACCACTGCTCCCTTTTTTTAATAATTATTATTGGTTAAATTGTTTTTATTGTAAAGTAGTTATCACTTAGCTCGTGGCTTAATAAGAACTGCCACTCGGGTCGATCTTTAGGTACAGCTGTGCTTGCCTAGGTCGGTCTGTGGATGGGTGACCGCCCGACATATCGAGTTTCCTCCGTGCCTCGGAAAGCACGTTAAGCTGTTGATCCCGGCTGCCACATGCAGATCTTTGGCAGTCGTTACAAGTAGCCAGTGACCTGAAAGTCTGACATCCAGTCTTACCAAAGAGTATCGTATTACCTAGTATTAACTGGGTTGTGGAGGTCAGATAGGCAGTCGCTCCATGTAAAATACTGGTATTCAGCTGCATCTGTTAGACTGGAAGCCGACCCTAACAAAGTTGGGAAAAAGGCTAGGCAGATGACTTACTATAATTGCCTAGACAAGTTCAAGCGAATCCATTTCTGATCAATTATTTGGGTTACCCTTGATATTATAAGCCTAACCTTGGTCCGCGTGAAATTATTTGTATTATTTTGTATTTTAATAATAATTCTTTATTAACATAATAGGTTACAGAAATTTGTTTGAAGCCTCTGACTCCCCGTCGGGGCTGCGGGTTGTTCGCAAGAGATACCGCGGCCTCGACATGAAGGGCTAAGAAGGAACCCGCAGCCCCGGCAAGCGTCGGCATGTGCAGGATCCTGTATTGCTGCTGAAATCACTTTCAGGCGCGCGAGGAACACGAACGCGCCGTCGAAACGGGCGGTCGTCGTCATAAGACGGACGGACGGTGAGCTAGGACCTCTGCTTACTCTTCGGGTACTACAGGCGTGATGTTATGACGTTTGTCTGTAATTCGTCGGTGGACAGTATCGTTCAGCGGATGCCTGAGCGCATCGCTACCTTGACATCAATACATTATGTATTTATTTATTTATTACGAACCACTAAGTTTTACTTACTCATCATTTTTATATTTTTTAAAGTTTTGAGTATGAATGTAGAAGAGTACTCTGAATGGGCCCTTTTTTTTTTTGGAGTGGTGGGACATCATCAAATGACTCTTCTCGCTCTGGGCAGAGCGGTAGGGAGTGTCAGACTTCTACTGACTAAAAACCACCCATATTCCTTCTTAGCTTTGTGTCGAGGCCGAAGTATCTCTTTCGAAGGACTCGCAGCCCCGGCAGGCGTCGGCCCTTGCTAGAGTACGCTGAAAAGGCCCATTGCTGCGGGATGTTCGAAAGAGATACCGCGGCCTCGACACAAAGGGCTAAGAAGGAACATGGGTGGGTTTTAGTCAGCACAAGTCTGACACTCCCTTCCGCTTCGCCAAGAGCGGGAGGGGTCGTTTCATGACTTTCTACCCACGTAAACAAAAAAAGGGATTTAAGATTAGAGGAAGATTAAAGAAATGATGGATGGAACTGTGTGAAGGATGATATGGCTAGAATTGAAGTGTCTGATGACATTCAGAGTTACTACTCGTCATAGAGAGGTATGGAAGAAGAGAGTTTGGGTTTGTGCCCAATTGATGACAATAGGTTCGACCCCTATTCTCTAGGAGCTCGTGGCTTAATAAGAACTGCCACTCAGGTTGATCTTCAGGTAAAGCTGTGCTTGCCTAGGTCGGTCTGTGGATGGGTGACCGCCCGACATACCAAGTTTCTTCCGTGCTTTCCGGCTGCCATAATTATATAGATCTTTGGCAGTCGTTACAAGTAGTCAGTGACCTGAAATTCTGACAATCCATTCTTACCAAAGGGTATCGTATTACCTAGTATTGACTGGGTTGTGGAGGTCAGATAGGCAAACGCTCCATGTAAAATACTGGTATTCAGCTGCATCCGGTTAGACTGGAAGCCGACCCTAACATAGTTGGGAAAAGGCATGCAGATGAAGTTCACCCCCTATTTGTTTTTTTCTTTTTAAAAAACGTTGCCCCACACTAGGAATTTCTCCTGTATCGTGGGTGCGTTCACAGACATTTAAACTCACATACACAAATACCCAGACCCGAAACAACTATCTGTAGGCCATACAAATATTTGTTCCGTGCGGAGATCGAACCCTCGACACGCAGGGCAGCAGTCCAATCGCTCAGCCACTGTACCAACCGTGCCGTCGAAGGAATTAGGTATTACAAGGGACTTAAACATAACTGGCGAACAATGGGTGTGCTACTGCGTAAGTACACACCTCTGCCTAACCCTTCGGAGATTGCAGGCGTGATGTTAGAAGGTAATACGTGCTGAACGCTTTTGTATTCGAGCGTACAGTTTGAGTCAGCAAAGTTATTCTGATATACCTAGCGGAGGAACGCGGTAACGTTAGCAAAAACATTGCACATAGGGTACTAATATTTTTTATTAAAAACTTTATGCACAAGTAAAAAAAAACATATAAATGGGGACTTATGTCTTAATTTCTATGTTTACGTATCATATCTATGTATACCGTGTTAACATAGAAATCCGGACTAGTAGATTTATTTCTTAATTTAACTATCAGAGCATGAGGTTCGGGATTCGGAACAATGATTGCTGGTAAGTGATTTTTTTTATGTGAATAATCACAATTTTTTTTTTTAAATCCTTGCCCCACACTAGGAATTTCTCCTGTATCGTGGGTGCGTTCACAGACATATAAATTCACATACACAAATACCCAGACCAGAAACAACTATCTGCAGGCCATACAAATATTTGTTCCGTGCGGGGATCGAACCCGCGACACGCAGCGCAGCAGTCCAATCGCTTAGCCACTGCGCCAACCGTGCCGTATTTACATCATCTGCCAGCCTTTTCCCAACTATGTTGGGGTCAGCTTCCAGTCTAAGCGGATGCAGCTGAATACCAGTATTTTACATGGAGCGACTACCTATATGACCTCCACAACCCAGTTAATACTAGGTAATACGATACTCTTTGGTAAGACTGGATGTCAGAAGTCCCTTAACGCAAACGAAGGGCACTTGTTCTCCCCACCACTGCGATAATTTTTTTGTTCTAGACCATACTTGGGAACCCCCTAGTTACGGAGATATTGGGGGTCAAAGTTCCAAATTTTTCACAGCTGTTTTTGTAAATACTAGTTTTTCAGGTTATAACTTTACTTAAATTACCTTCATGACCCGTTTACTATTCAAAGCATCCACTAGCACATTGTTTTAAGAGTGCTACTTTGAGTTTTACCGTAAAATGTGATTTTAGACCCAAAAAAAAAGGCGTTTCCCAGCAAAAATTTTTGCGCAGGGGTACTTAGTTTGATGTACAGAATGCTTGGTTGACGGCTTTGTGATGGGTTGATTTACACCCTGTATACTACATAAAATAAACCTTCTTGAATGACTCTATCTATTGCTGAAACTGCATTAAAAGCCGTTGCCTAGTTTAAAAGATCTTCCAGATCAAAGATCTCCAGTGGGAGCGACTTTGTTACCCGACTGCGGCGAAGCCCAAAAGGAGAGTTATTTTATACTAAATAATATGTAAAGATTATATTATTATTAAAAATTTACTGCCCCGTTGTTCTGGTGGTCGCAAGCGCGACTGGTGAGCATGCGGTCCTGGGTTCGCAAAAATTATTGCTGGCAACGACTTTTTTTTGACTACGAAGGTGATGGGCGAGACGAACTGAATGTCTTCCTTGAAAATTGGAAAAAGCACAGAATCGTGACCGTTAGTGGGGTTTTGCCCAGCAGTGGGACAATATGAGCTAGTTATAATATAATATATTATTTGTCCAACTTTTAGGAGCTCGTGGCTTAATAAGAACTGCCACTCGGGTCGATCTTTAGGTAAAGCTGTGCTTGCCTAGGTTGGTCTGTGGATGGGTGACCGCCCGACATACCGAGTTTCCTCCGTGCCTCGGAGAGCACGTTAAGCTGTTGGTCCCGGCTGCCATATATAGATCTTTGGCAGTCGTTACAGGTAGTCAGTGACCTGAAATTCTGACATCCAGTCTTACCAAAGAGTATCGTATTACCTAGTATTAACTGGGTTGTGGAGGTCAGATAGGCAGTCGCTCCATGTAAAATACTGGTATTCAGCTGCATCCGGATAGACTGGAAGCCGACCCTAACATAGTTGGGAAAAGGCTATGCAGATGATGATTTGTCCAACTTTTCTGCCGTCAGTACAGCTACGAATACAGCTGACTTCGATTCGGATGGCTCACGAAAGCAAATAATAAAAAACTTGGTATCGTCCTCGCCAGCAGTGTTTCACAAAATGTTATGTTGTACAGAATAGTTGTGTTGTTTGACTCGTGACCTAGTAATAACTGCTTACCTAGGTTGTCCCGTGGATGGGAGACCACACATTTCATACCGAGTTTCCTTCGTGCTGCCATTTTTAATTCTTTGGCAGCCACTACAGGTAGTAAGTGACCTGAAAGTGTTACCAAAGGGTATCGTATTACCCGTCGGGGCTGCGGGTTGTTCGCAAGAGATACCGCGGCCTCGACATGCAGGGCTAAGAAGGAACATGGGTGGTTTTTAGTCAGTAGAAGTCTGACACTCCCTTTCGCTCTGTCCAAGAGCGGGAGGGGTTTTTAGTTTTTTTTTCACGCGCCAAAAAAAAAGGGTATCGTATTAGCTAGAATTAATTGGGTTGTGGAGGTCAAATAGGCAGTTGCTCCATGTAAAATACTGGTATTCAGCTGCATCCGGTTAGACTGGAAGCCGACCCCAACATACTTGCGAATAGCAAGACAAAACGGCGTCTCCTCGTCTGCTCATACTGAATAGCATAACTTCGACAACCGACCTGCCTGCCAAATGATTTTGACAGTATTCTAAATTCTATGTGAGTAGTAATTATAAACATTCAACTGCTGCCTACTCGACATCTGCCTGTCTTTTCCCTTCCAGTCTAACCTGATGCAGCTAAATACCAGTATTTTACATGGAGCGACTGCCTATCTGACCTCCACAACCCAGTTAGTACCGGGTAAGGCCCGGTCCATCCACCAAAGCCACGAGCAGAGCGGAGAGATGTGCCAAATTCGACGAATCACAGGAAGACCGAAAGAGCAGATGTAAATTTTAGCTAACGTGATTGGCCGATTTCCGCACATCTCCTCTCGTCTCCGCTTTGGTGGAAACCCGGCCAAATGCCACACTATTTAGTAAAACTGGTTGTCAGACTTTCAGGTCACTGACTACCTGTAACGATTGCCGAAGAACTACAAATAACTACAGTGACCAACGACTTACCGTGTTTTTCTACGCTAGGTTCGAAGCAAGTTCGATATGTGATGGATGGTCAATTGGTCACACATCCACGGACCGACCTAGGCAAGTGTTGCTTAACCTTAAATATCAAGGTTAAGCAAGACTTGCGTAACTGCCTCCGTGGTCGAGTGGTTTGCCTAGTGACCCGGTGGTCGTGGGTTCGATACCCACGGGAAGCATACTTTGTAAAGTTGTTTCCAGTTTGGCTAAGACATTGCAGGCTTGAATCACCTGATTGTCTGATAAAAAGATGATTCTGTGCTTCGGCGTATAAGCCGGTGGTCCCGGCCGCCAAATGGCGGTCGTCAAACCATGTCAGAGGAATTTGAGGCGGTTTAGAAACTCTGACACTAGGGTGTGTGGGGTCGTTAGACCTTACTGCACACACGATAAGAAGAATATCAAGCTGTAATAATTTAGGCACAAGCGTATTTAGGTACGTTTAATGTTGACTAGCAAAGGTACATTCATCTTTTTTTCAACAAAATAAAACTCGAAGACATGTGACATCTACCAACACTGGGGCCGCGTGGTGGATTATGTCCCATTCCCTCTGAGAGGAGGTAGGAGTCCCAGCAGGGGAAACATTAACGACTGAATATGCTTTGCATATGCTATTATCTCAAAGGAAACCAAGAAATTACTAACTGGTAGTTATGTATGGATCAGAGTGCTCGGCTTTGAAAAAGATGGATGAAAAACGATTGCATGTAGCGGAGATGAGAATGTTGATATGGATGTGCGGTGTGACAAGAATGGATTAAGGAATGAGTATATTAGAGGAAGTTTTGAAAGTGGCACCTGTTACAGAAAAATTTAAAAGAAGTCGTTTATCTTGGTATGGTCATGTAATGAGGAGAGGTGACTAAAAAAGTGATGGATATAAATATTGATGGATGGAGAGGGAGAGGAAGGCCAAAGAAAAGATGGATGAATTGTGTGAGGAATGATATGAATGAGAAAGGAATAAATGCCACCTTGACGTGTAACAGGGAAGAATGGAAGAAGAAAACGTGTTGCGCCGACCCCAAATAGAATGGGATAAGGGCAGGAAGATGATGAGTTATGTACCCACGTCTCAGCTTACCCCTTCCCCAGTGAAGCGTGAAGGTAACGTATGAGAGTTCCATGTAACAGTGTCGTTATCGAAGACAACAATTTTGTAGTAAAAACGTCTTATACATAGAAACACTTTCTCTTTTGTTGAACTCACCAAAAAAAAACTAGTTGGTTTTGCATTTTGAGTTCAGAACTAGTCGGGTAAAACCCGAAATAAGTATAATAAACATACATATATGTAACATCACGCCTGTAATTCCCAAAGGGTTAGGCAGAGGTGTACCTAATATTATGTTATAGTGTACAGGTTACATCCGGAGTTATTAACTATACGGACCTTGTAGAAAGTAGAACAAATTTCCGAGCGTTTAAGCATTTTTTTCATACAAATACGAAACAAATATAACAGCTCACAACTTAGGACCCAGTAATATTAATGACAATAATATCTGTGGTGCTAGGCAACTGGACTTATCCCAGTTGTGTACGTCCCTGTGTGCCTATTGGCCTCGTTCTGTTCTGTCTCCTGCTGATATGGAGGGAAGTGGAAATTATGTTTTTCCTACTCCTCCGCTATTCTTTTCTGATTCATTTCGTTGCGGGATTCAAGACAACTAAATCGTTTCTCTGGGACTTCGTCGGGCTTCATTGTCTCGGCGTTTTTCTTGTGGTCGCCACTGTTGATTCTGGCTTACAGGAGTTACAGTGGTTTGGGAATAGTGTGGCGGGCTTGTCCCACATTTCGCCAGAATAGGGGGGCGGGCGAGAGCAGTGGTCGCCGCCCCGATTTACGAGCAATCGGAGCAATAAGTCGTAGGCTCGAATGCAAGCAGGCGCATTACTTTGTGTAATTTATTTCATCACCACTGCTCTCAAAACGGTGAAGGAAAACATCGTGGGGAAACCGACATGTCCTACAAACAAAAATTCGATGACTTGTGACATCTACCAACCCGGCATGCAGTGCAGTGCAGTGGGAACATTATAAGTAGACTGATAATGAATAGGGGTTGAATCTATTGGCATCAGCCGGGCACAAATACCGCTACTGAGAAATTCCTGATGCGAAAACCTAATGTTTGATGTACAGAATGCTTGGCTAAGGGTACGTTTACATCCCATAGGGGTTGCGGGTTGTTCGCAAGAGATACCGCGGCCTCGACACAAAGGGCTAAGAAGGAACATGGTTGGTTTTTAGTCAGTAGAAGTCTGACACTCCCTTCCGTTCGCCCAGAGCGGGAGGAGTCATTTGATGATTTCCCACCCTCCAAAAAAAGGATATGTTTACACCTTGTACATATTATTGCTCGTGGAAACTGTATCGAAAAAGAAAGATGGCGGATCAGTGACATTTGTCAAACAGTGGGGGCAACTTTGTTATAATGTAAAGATACAGCCTAACACTGACCGTCAAATTGCAAACAAGTAAGCAAATTATGTCTTTGAGACAAGGGCACTTATTTTTCTTTGACATCTCTTCTGTAAGCCTTTTCCCAATATCTTAGTTGTTAGGAAACCGGGGTCACATCATGGCACTTAGTACGTTATTCAAATGTTGGCATCATTAAAAAATATAATCTGTAGGTTGGCAGCCCTGGCCGAGCGCCGCGTCACTGGTAAATAATTGCTTAACTGAGAATCCGTGGAGAGGTATTACAACTAAACATATTTTGATGTAACAAAGGATTTTTATTAGACTGTCTAAACTTAAACTAAGATAAGTCATCATCCCGTCGGGGCTGCGGGTTGTTTGCAAGAGATAACGCGACCTCGACATGAAGGGCTAAGAAGGTACATGGGTGGTTTTTAGTCAGTAGAAGTCTGACACTCCCTTTCGCTCTGCCCAAGAGCGGGAGGGGTTATTTGATGATTTTCCACCCGCCAAAAAAAAAAGATAAGTCATCGTACTCATCATCATCGGTTTAACCTATTCTCACCTATGTTGGAGGGAGATGCAGCTGAATATCAGTATTTTACATGGAGCGACTGCCTATCTGACCTCCACAACCCAATTACTACTGGCTAATATCTATATTTAAAAAAGGGATAGGCTTGAGCATTATTACTTCAACAACAAATCGGCTCTTTTTATACTTTTTCCTATTCCGTTTTCGAAATAATTCTTATTCATTTATTATTAAACACAAACTTGCAAAAGCAGCACCAATAAACCACACATACACGTTTTCGGTTAATAAAAACAACCATGAAAACTTAAAAATAAGGTAAATAATTATATACATCCTCAGAAAATTAAAAGTGACAGGGCCCAACTCTGGGACTGATAGATATGTTTAAAAATGTTGTAAGTGTGCACTGTGCAGTGCATTATCTGAGTCAGACGCCCAGGCCATAAAACCAGAGTCAAGTTAATCTTAGAGCTTTTAATTCTGTAATCTGAAGAGCTAACTCGATGTACTAATTAATAAAACGACGTCAGTACAATAATAAAACCGTTTACATATCGTTGGGAACACAGAAAAGAAAATATAACTCTAAAAAAAATAATAAAAGAGTATTTTTTCGTATATAATATAAATGCGAAAGTTTGTGAAGATGGATGGATGTTTACGTTACTAGATTCTTTTTGTCCCGGTAGTATGATCCGGCGGGCCGCCACCCGAAGTTGCGGGCAAAAGCTAGGGTACGATAAGCAAACTGCGTTAAAAAAAAATCTAACTGTATGAAAGCAACACCCGGCGCTTATTCACAAACATAACTCAGTAGTAGGTCATCATTTAAGAAAACAAAACGTTGAAATTGACCTACAAAACCTTCGAGAATCGTTTACCAAAGTTATCTTGTCACACAAAAAACTTATTTTACTTTTGAGCGACATACAAACATATCAAAGCCATTATTACTTGTACAGACGAACGGTAAAAGCCTGTGTTAGCATTTTTTGTCTGATAAACACTATGTTTCCAGTATTATATGGTTGCTACGTGGCACATAATGTTTTAGAATAAAACAAATTGTGACGTGTTGAAAGGTATTGGAAAATACTATTCGTGACACGCAAATTTATTGTTATTTTAATACCTACTGATAAATTATAGTAACCATACTTATTTCCTGTAGGTCTGGGTACTATATATCCCACTCTTTGGTAAAATAACCTAACCTTTATACTAATTTTACGCTTTTTTCATTTATTACAAAAACAGTAATTTTTTAAAAGTTTCAAAAAATGTTTTCATTTAATATCATAGCAGATCAAGAAGATAAACGACCCGCAAATTTCTGTTTGATTCCATAAGATTCCAGTGTCCCTCATTAGTCAAAGAAACACCAAAAACAAATAGGTAAATAGGAGTAAATGTGTTTCCACTTAATCACTCGTCTGTACCTAACGGGCAGTGTTATCAGTTATTTACACAGCGAATGAACTCAAAGATAAGATAAACTCTATACCTAGGGACACTCGAAACTCGCGATTATTGCCAAACTGTACATTCTTTGGATAAATTTTAAATCCTTTTACTCAACAAAAAACTATTATGAGTAATTGAAATACTGTGTTTTTTTTTACTTTATCTCAGAGACCGTAGATAACCACTGACATCAGAGAAATAAATTATACTATTTTTTTTTTGGGTTCAACCTTTCCTGGTTCTTAAAAATAACTGGCAAAATTAATCTAGGAAAATTAACTATCAACATTGAACACAGTCTCGAATTTTACAATTAACAATCTATTTCCTCCACCTAAAATGTTTGTTCCTTTTCGCTAACCGCGATAATTATTTAGAACAAAAACCCTATTTATATCCTTGCACAACAGTTTTTGAAGCCCAAAAGAATGGTTATTGAATATCGACCAACAATTCAGGTTTAACTTAATTTTGTTTTTGTACTTGCCATAATGTCATTTAAAAACCGGTTATGTTAACAGTGTTAATGTTTAACACGTCGTAATCCTAATTAAAATAAATGAAAATGCCTTTTAATTTCACAAGATAATTCATTATCATGAATGAAAAGGAAATATAAGTAGGTATTACAGTCACGCTAATCTTGCATCGCATCAAACAATGTCGACTTATAATAGGTAATGATAAAAATGTGCGGAGACCATCCTTATACTTATATATTTTATTTAACACTAGGCACATCACAATAAATTCTACCATTTATATCTACATAGGTATATTCAAATTTCAATATTTAATCACTTTGAGTTATGAAAAATAAATTATGACCTTTGAAAAGGCGTTCAGAGGACAGTATGTGTTTTCTTGTTTCAAAATTGGTGATTCACAAACTTATTTCAATATATAAGCCTTTCATGTTGTTTTCTACTCGTATTCTGTTATTGTATTGTTCGTCTTGCAAAAAAAAAGATAAGCAGAAAATATTTTTAGTATCAATTCGATTCCACCGCTTTCCTAGCTCTAAAGTCGTCACATGGCGCGTCGCAGTTCTAGTGTATTGTGTACTACAGCGACCGGTCTTGATACTCGCAGTTATTATTATTATTACTCCATTTTCAGTTCAGTGTGTAAAGAACTCAAATAATTACGTAACGCTTGATCATTTTAATAAAATATACTAACATGGGTGATTGTCTTTATATTGAAAATCAGCTTTGTTACTTACTCCTTTAGATTCAAAATTACTTTAGTAGACTAAGTTTGAGCCTAGTTTATGGTAATAGGCTCCCCCTTAATTAAATGGGACTAATAACATCTGGCAGATTAAGGGTGCCTCTGCCTACCCTTAAGAATAACACGGGCGTAACGTTTCTATCGAAATCATGATATCGACCGTCGCAATTCATAACAATTATTATATCGACTCGAAACAACATTACTTAACATACGGGTCATATTTCTAAGGCCGTATATTTAATGTATAAACTTTGTTACACATTAGAAGTAGTTTGTATCATCCGCTTTAAAATTATTTTAATAACAGTATCACTGGTCGAGTAAAAAATTAGATTAAAATTCCTTTTATAATATTTTCGATAAGTATCAAGATAGCACAGCGTTGTTAAATATTGTATCATTGACATAGGTAATTATTTATGTAAATGACCAATATTGTTAATTTTAATGTATTTGTACAGTTTGTATAAAGTATCATGACAGCATTACAGAATTTTGCATGCAATGTACCTAATTGCATTTAGCACTTCAACTACTGAAGTTTAAACGAATGGCTTAATATTTTATTGGTGGCAATAAAACCTTTTTTTATCTTAAACTGCTTAATTTAATAGACTGGGATAAGGGCAGGAGAACGATGACTGTATTAACTTAGATTCATAATAATTCAGAAAACAAAAATCTTAACATTATGATTTGTATTTTATACTAGACAATCCTAACATTAACATGATTTACCCTTTATTCATGTCAAGCATCGTTTAAAAAGTATTTGAATACCGTCATAAAATATAATTAGTCAGAACCTAACAGCAAAAATAACCTTCATTTAAACTATTTAGACAAAAATTACATCAAAGCCCAAAACTGTTTTGTCCTAGTACAAAAATCCCCATAACGTACTACAAAATTACTCCGCAACCATACACGGGAATCTCACGGTTATGTCCTGAACATAAGAGCGAGTATCGCCTGCGTATGCCTGGCAATAGGTATGGCTTTGTGGTACAAGTGAAAACAAATATATAGGTACGTTTTTTCTTTGTCTTTTTAAGTTTTTGAATTCAGCTAAGAATCGAGTTTAGTATTGTATTTTTAATGGGTTTTAGTTTAATTTAAGGATCGATTACACTTTTGTTGACGTAAATGAGATCACATTGTCATCTAAATGTCACTCGTGAATCAATAATATTGATTGTAGGAAAAGGATTTTTGGGTCAGTCAGAAAGCGTCGCGGCAGATCTCGTAGAAGATGGTGGGTGGGACAAGCTGGAATAGTCCACATTGGCCTTGGATCAAAACAATTAGAAGTAATGGGGAGAGGTTTTTGGTCAGCAGTGGGATGCTGGCTAACAGTATCAGTATCACACCCCAGTCAGTCATACAATACGATAACTATTTATCGATCAATCTATCGGTTCGAACATAATTAAGAATTCATAAAAACCGTTACGGACAAATTGCGGACATCCTTCCATGTCCAAGTCGCAAACTTGACCGAACCTGCCCCACATTTGCCCAATTCGTCACTAATTTCACTGTTTTTATAAATCTTCGGGACTTTATAACGATATCAACTTGCATGAATTATAACACGAATGTAAGGCATGATAGATAAGTGGAATAAATTAATTATTATTTTACTTGAACTTCTATAACGATGTCATTTGGGGAATACCACAAATCCGCAATATCTGCAACTGGAGACAATAATATTGATTTAATATCCTGTTAGTAGTTAATAATACAAAAACATTAAAAAATAAAGTTACAAAAACACTAAACACAGAAAAAAACAACAAAACATAAAATGTTCTAACATTTTGCTGTTATTTTTCAGTTCTTTCTTGTAACCATTTTTTATTTCATTCCTGTGTTCTATATTTTAATATTCTGCCAATTATTTTTCGTAATTTAAATTTACTTTTAATTATTTTATTCATAAGTTGTAAAATAAAAAATGTTAATTTTATTCCATTTAATATTTTTTTATTTTGCATAATTAAAAGTAAATAATTACAAAAAATCTAAAAATATCAGTCTCATATGAATTTAACAGTTACCGTTTTATTTTTCAACCAACGTTTTCAATGAAAAATAAAGTTCTACCTTTACACGTAAAATATTTCACAAACTCTCCTTTTACAAGGACTCCTTTTCAAAGATTTGGCCTACAATCGCGAAAAGGAGAAGTAGGAATGGGAAGAATTTGCCCTGTAGTGCGACAATATAGGCTTATAATAAGAATAATCCAAGCCAAGAAAAATAGAATCAGGAAATCCGAATTAACTTGAAAATACTTATTTTTCAAAAAAACATTTTTCTAACAAAATCCGCTTCCGCTACCGCTCACAACAAACACCAAACACGAACAGTAATTTCATCCATGAAATAGTTGGTGTTACCAAATAGGGATTAGAGTGAGACGGCACATGGTGCATAGCGTGAGAGCGAGCGAGATACAACAGCGCTCTCTCGATTTCTGAGCTTCGCTTATTTTGAACGAATCTTTTAGGGTTTGTGGTGAGCGAGTGGTTTTGTTAAAGGGTTCCGTATGTTGCTAATTAGGCTCGTTTTTGGTGGGGAATCGATATTGATCAAATCTGATACGACAAATCTACATTACATGTCACACATTCAATTCATTTTTAGGGTTCCGAACTCAAAGGGTAAAAACGAGACCCTATTACTCCTCTGTCTGTCTGTCTGTCACCAGGCTGTATCTCATGAACCATGACAACTAGACAGTTGAAGTTTTCACAGAATGATGTATTTCTGTAGCCGCTATAACGACAAATACTAAAAGCAAAATAAAATAAATATTTAAGTGGGGCTTCCATACAACAAACGTGATGTTTTTGTTGTTTTTTTGACCCACGAACAAAATTCACGTGATTGCTACATTATTACTGATTAGTCGTGAAGACGACCCTAATAGGGATATTTACTGACTTTAAAAATATGATTCTAATTAGTCCGTCTGTTAGATTATCGAAAAATATTGGATACGTATTTTTTGTTTTATCAAATCAATAAAAATTGACGAAGATAAAACGCTTCAAAGATTTGAGTGGGGGGTTGTGACGTCACTCACCGGTAAAAAATGTCATACTAATGTCTTAGAATATGACGTCACACGAGTTTTCAAAGCACTGTATCGTCGTCATTGTTTGTTTACGTGAAAAAAGAAAAAATACGTGTCCAATATTTTTTGGAAATCTATCTGACGGACTAATTAGATTTTTATTAACTACCCTATTGCCCTTTTTTTTTTTTTCCGGGTGGAAAATCATCAAATAACCCCTCCCGCTCTTGGGCAGAGCGAAAGGGAGTGTCAGACTTCTACTGACTAAAAACCACCCATGTTCCTTCTTAGCCCTTCATGTCGAGGCCGCGGTATCTCTTGCGAACAACCCGCAGCGATTTTTTTTTTTTTTTTTTTTTTTTTTTTTTTTTTTTTTTTTTTTTTTCAAACTAGGCTGATAATCAGCACTTTTCGAACGTCAAAATTTACTTTACTTTACTTATTTACAAGTGACAGTCCCCCAAAACGCCCACCCTTCGACACTTCCTAGTGTTTTTGCTGGAAAGAAGAAGTGGCGGAACCAACTCTCCAGCAACACATCTGTCTGTTTGGTTAGAAGAACCAGCCTCGATACAATACTATGTGTAAGTTAATATTACGATTGACTACAATCAATAATAAAAGGTATATAATAATAAAACATAAATTATATCAGTAAACTAATTTTGGAGAAAGAACATAAATTACAAACATTGTCTTGTGTTCAACTCAACGACCAGCTATTCTTATCATTTAAGTAGTCGTTAATGGAATAGTAAGCTTTTGAACAAAGATTAGATTTCACTTTGGCTTTAAATGCATTAAATGGCAAGTCTAAAAAAGAAGATGGCAGTTTGTTATAAAATGTTATACCGAGCCCTACGAATGAATTATGAACTTTGTGAAGCCGGTGAAAAGGAGCGCGTAGTTTATGCTTATTTCTGGTGTTAAAGTTGTGAATATCACTGTTTTTAGTGTACAGGTGAATATTTTGTCTAATATATAAAATGTTGGCAAAGATGAACTGAGAAGCAACCGTGAGAATACCAATCTCCTTAAAAATATCTCTAAGAGAAACTCGGGCACCCAGCTGATAAATTGCACGAACGGCTCGCTTCTGCAGAACAAATATATTTTGAATATCAGCAGCTTTGCCCCACAGCAGAATACCGTAGGACATAACGCTGTGAAAATAACTAAAGTAGACTAACCGTGCTGTATCAACGTCAGTGAATTGTCTTACTTTTCTGACGGCGTATGCGGCCGAACTTAGCCTTCCCGCTAGGCTTGATATGTGTAATCCCCATTGTAATTTTGAATCTACTGTTATGCCCAGAAATACAGCAGAGTCGGCAGTTTCCAGCTCTTGATTGGCGAGGATAATATTGGGACCTAGATTTCTGACATTGGGTAAAGCGAACTTAATTATTTTAGTTTTCTTGGCATTAAGAACAAGGTTGTTTGTTGTGAACCAATCCGTGACCATTGATAGCGTGCTATTTACGTCGTCAAAATTGTGTCTATTCCTATCTACTTTAAAGATAAGAGAGGTATCATCTGCAAATAGTACAACGTCACAAAAACCTTTTAAATAATATGGTAGATCATTAATATAAACCAAGAATAAAAATGGACCCAGTATTGAACCTTGAGGTACACCAAGCCGAACCGGTAGTCTGGAAGATTTCGCGCCATTTACGTCTACACATTGGAATCTATTTTGTAAATACGAATCTATCACATTTAGGGCCTCGTTTTGAACACCGTAATGACGCAGTTTCCGTAAAAGCGTATCGTGATGTACGCAATCAAAAGCTTTAGAGAGATCGCAGAAAACACCGATTGCATTTTGCGCGTTCTCCCATGCGTTAAATATGTGTTTTAGCAAAGCAACACCTGCATCCGTAGTCGAACGACCCTTTGTAAAGCCATATTGATCATTATGAAGGAGATTATTTAAATTAAAATGTACTAACAACTGTTTGAGAATTAATTTTTCAAAAATTTTGCTAAATGCAGGTAAAATAGAAATTGGTCTAAAATTGCCAATATCATTTTTACTACCAGATTTAAATAGAGGGATGACTTTACTGCTCTTCATAAGATCAGGGAAAGTCCCCAAATCAACGCATTTATTGAAAGTAACAGCAAGACAGGGGGCTACAATGTCGATTATGTTACTTAATAGTTTAATAGAAATGCCCCAAAAATCACCTGTGTTTTTAGACTTAAGTGAATTAAAAACGTTAACCACATCACGAGGCGTTACATGTTCGAAACTAAATACGTTACCACATTTAGACACGCTGCTATGCAAAAGATCTTCGGCTTTAGACGGCGACGAACTTAGGGAACGAGTCGTCGCTATAGGTATGCTGGCAAAATACTCATTAAAAGCCTCGGCTACGTCGGCTGCTTTATTAACTAATTTGTTACCCACCATGATCTCTAGGTGATTATCTTGTGTAACAGATTTACCCGTTTCATTGTTAATGATTTTCCAAGTGGCTTTAACTTTATTATTAGAATTTTTAATGGTCTCGCTTAAGAATTTTGATTTTGCAATAATACAAATCTTTTTAAATAATTTGGAATAATTTTTAACATACTCTAGAAAAGTTGTATCAAACCTGTATTGTTTAAGACCATACAACTCGTATAATCGGGCTCGACTTTTGTAAATACCTGGTGTGGCCCATTGGTTGAAGCCCACAGAAGGTCCCTTAATGTTAATAGTTTTAGACTTAAAAATAGATTGGTATTCATTTTGCACAACATCAAAAAGGGCTTTATAAATTTCATTAGGAGTTTCGTGCTCTACTATTGACGGTGTTACTTTAAGTTGTAACGAGTCTTTTAAGCCTGTTACATACTATTGAATTCTTTGCTTTGATTTGTAGGCTCTGGTTGGTGTTGCCTTATGAAAATTCATTTTTTGTTGACTTGGATTCGTGAAGTGGTCACACTGATTTTTATTTTCGATGCTGTCAAATTGACTTTGACATTTCTTGCTTTTCGACCTACAGCCTGGAATCAATGGAGTGATTTTTGAGCGCTCCAATAAAATCTCAAAATATAACTTGAGATGGGCGGCATCTAGTCCCTAATTATGTGGTAGCCGATTGCCCTTGTCATGATCCTAATTGGATAGCCTTTATTTTTTAAGGTAAGCGAATTCTTTGTGATTTCGGTCCGTTCCGCGTTGTCATGGCTATTTTGATAGCAGACGCTAATAGTTTCCGATATTTAATTGTTTCAGGATCTCTTATCTTCATTTTATAATTATTTGCTTGGATTAATTCATCTACTGATGACCACATTTTGATTTTTGGAAGAAACGGTGAGTTTAATTGTATATTGCTCGTAACCACCATTCGATCGCCATTTTTTATCCGCTAACGATTATTCATGTTTGTTTTCAGCCACAAGGCGTTTTTTTTCCATATTACTTAAATTTTTGAACGCACGCCCCTACCAAAATGCATATATCTTGGACCGCCGTTGGCAATCTCGGCGAATATCACCAAGATGCTCTTGGATAATCCATCAGGTTCCTAATTTAGTCGACGGAGTTTGGTATGGTTTATGATACATAACTTCAATTTATTTTAAAAAAGTGCAATAATGACAGGTCTTATAATGACAACAATTTTCTCTTAATTTTACACATTAGAGTTGTTAATGTTAGAAAGGAATTTTCAAACCAGCAGCCTTCGGGTAATAAAGTCGTTCTTACTTTTCATGATTGATTTTTATTGATGCCTTCCCGCTTGAAGATTAAAAGTCTCAAGCTCCCGCAGGTAAGTCTATCCTTGGCATAGTTTTGTGTGTACTCCAGGCGCCCGAATTTTCACTTTTACTTATTTTTATTTGGAGCACACCACACAGTTTAATTTCATTCATCTCACTCTCTTCTCATCTCACACACACTTTTTTTTATTATTACAATTGTCGCTCAGCGAACAGGGACTTGAAGTAGGTTTGTCTGGTACCTATATACTGTCATTATTGCACAATTATTAAATAACTTATGAGTCTATTGTTTGCATTAGTTTGTTCTACATTGTTACTTCAATAACTTTGTGTTTATTTTAATTTTTGACTCATAAGTAGTACTTAACTTAATTTGGTGAATCTTTGTAAACAATATTTGGTGTTTACTTATTGATAATTTTGTTTATTGACCTGTTTGTTTTAATAACATGTTTTTTTCTTAGCAAAACCAACAGAAATGTATAGCATTGACCGTGTTTTGTTGTTCTCAACAGTAAAGTTATTTTAAAAACTAAGTTTAACTTTTAAAGAAAATAATTTAATCTAATTGTAAGTACAATATTGTACATTTAATTTATCTAGATTTAAGCTGCTTGTAAGTGATTATTGCACTTTTAAAACGATAAAATTAACTTAGTAATTTTTCATGGGAATACCACATTGACTTCAATACTTAACCTCAAACTTGAGAATTTATTTTCAAACTTTTAACTTTTTGAAATTTAGTTTTTGCTTTTCGTTTGCTATTCGCCTTGCTGTTTGTTAGTCATGGACAAGGGAGTTCAGTTTCCGCCGCTTCAGGATTCGGGTGATGTCGATACCTGTACTGCTGTTGATGCTGATGCTATTGAGAAAGTCCATGAGATGGTTAATGCCACAGATGTTAACAATCCCTTTGACTCAAGAATCGCTCACTCTTCTTCGGCTCTTACAGCTCAAGCGTTGCCTTCATTTAACTCCTTGAATGCGCTTGTGAATGAAAATATTCGAAAAAACTTTCCTCCTTTCACTAAATTGCCTGACTTGAAGAAAAGTAGAATAGTTTATAGCGGTAAATCTTGTGTTCGGGAATTTATTACTCAAATAGAAGAATATTTTCTTTATAAAAATTTCAATGAAAACCTCCTTGTGGGTTCTTTTTCAGATTTGCTTGATGGCATGCACTTAAGCTAGCGCTTTTAAAACGCTTGTTTGAAATGGCTTTTAGGTCTCAGTAATCCTAGTGGACATTTGGCTCGTTGGGCTGCTAGAATTTCTCAATTTACATTCGATATTATTCATAAAAAAGGTTCATTACATTTAGTTCCAGATGCTTTATCTCGCATAGAAGTCGCCGCTATAAACGCTCAGGACAGTTTAGTCTTACCTGACGATGAAATTACTGACCCTTGGTATAGAAAAATATTTATCCAATGTCAAAAATCTCCTAGAAAGTATAAGAATTTTAGAGTTGAAAATAATACTTTATATAAATTTTGTAGAAATAAATATAATCCTCACAGTCTTTTAGACTGGAAGATTGTTATACCCAAAGAGCATATTTTAGATACTATTAGATCAAATCACGATGATGTGAATTCTGGACACTTAGGAATACATAAAACTTTAAAGAAATTAAAACAACATTATTTTTGGAAGGGAATGTTTAATGATATTCATCAATACATTTTGTCTTGCGATACCTGTAAAGCTTATAAACATACTACATCTCCACCTTTTGGTATTATGATTAATCCTAAAAAAGTTGATCGTCCCATGCTTATGCTCTCAGTTGATATCATAGGAATTCTACCTAAAACTTATTCTGGTCATAGATACATACTTTCGGTTGTAGACGTTTTTACTAAATATTGCTGGTTCTTTCCAATGATCAATGCTACCACTAGAGTAATTTGTAAACATTTTGAAAAGGAAATATTTCTCAAATTTGGTTGTCCAAAAATAGTAGTTTGTGACAATGGAACTCAATTTACTTCAAAACATTTTGTAGATTTTTTGAAAGGTTTTAATATAACCAAAATATTTTATAATACTTTGTATACACCTCAAAATAACCCTGTTGAGAGATATAATAAAACGGTCGAAACCTGCATATCGTGTTTTGTTAAAGATGATCATAGAACTTGGTCAAGTTTTTTGCCCAATGTTCAATTAGCTTTAAATAATAGTGTAAACCTTGCTACTGAGTTTACTCCTAACTTTCTGATGTTTGGTAGGGAGCTTATTCTTGATGCGTCATTACATCACTTTAGTAGTTCTGTTGATAACTTATCTCAACTAGAAATTTCAAATAGGAATGCTTATGCAGTTTCTCTTAATTCACTTAGTGATATTTTTGTTAAAGTTCAAGCTTACTTGTTAAAGGGGTATAAGCGAAATGCCGCTTATTATAATAAAGGTCGGAAAGTCATTTCTTTTGGTGTGGGTGATATGGTGTGGAGAAGAAGTTTTGTTCAATCTCATGCTCCTGCATATTTTTCAGCTAAGCTTGCACCTAAGTTTGTAAAGTGTAAAATAACTGAAAAGGTTTCGGATAACGTTTATGTTTTGAAAGATTTAAATAAAGGTTCAGTGGGACGTTATCATGTTAAAGATATTATTAAATTTTAATTTGGTTTCCAAGTGTTAGTCTTGATTTTAATAAATTCTGTTTGAAGGTCACTTTTGACAGTGTGATGTACGTGTGGATGGATGATAGGTTATCGGTGGTTTGAAAGATGTATGTTAGGTAACTTCTTATAAATTTATTGAATTTGAATTCTTAACATTCTAAAAATAAAACTTAGGCCATTTTTGTTAATTAAATACAATTTTTTTCCACACTAAATGTTTTTCACATCGAAGGATCTTATTTTATGTTTTGTTCGTTTTTGTTGGATTGTATAAGATCTTATTTTTTTAAGGGTAACCTTTTATAGGGTCATTCTGTAACCTTTGTTACAAAATGCCTTATTATTTTTTGAATCTTGGTGTAACTTTTGACCTTGATTTCGACTCTTTTTTCCATTGTGCTCGGAAAGTCGGTGGTGTTGTGCCGATCACGATGTGGGATTTCGGCTCCGGCCATATTTTTTCCTTTTTCCATTGTGTTGGACATTGTTGTTCCAATCACAATGCGGGATTTTTTTTTTGACTTTCGTCATTCTTTTTCTTTGCGTTCGGAAGTTCGGTGGTGATGTGCCGATCGCATTGTGAAACTTTGGCTTTCGCCTTTTCGTTATTGAGATTTCTCATTGGAGATCTCAATGATTTTTTGTGTTTGTCTGTGTTTGGGAGATTGGTAGTGTTGAGCCAGTCACAGCAACATTCTTTTACAGCTATTGTGCTCGGGAATTCGGTGGTGATGAGCCGATCACAGTACGCTTTCCTTTGTTTCGTTGCAGGTTGTGCCTGTAACAATACTTTAAATAAGGTCTTTCAGCTTTATTTAAAAACTTTTGTTTGGAGTTTCAAATTTTTTTTGGATTGTTGGATACGGAGTTAGTCAGTGGCAATAGAGCCTAACTGCACTCATAGAGATGGTAGAGTTGGAAGCAGTTGACATAGTAGTCAGTGGCAATAGAGCCTAACTGCACTCAAAGTTGTACTGTTCCAAGTGGTTTGAAATTTTTAGTCAGTGGCGATGGTGCCTAACTGCACTAAAAATTGTAGTTTGTATTGGTAAATTGTTCGAATTCGTTTGAAATTTGTAGTCAGTGGCTATGGTGCCTAACTGCACTGTTTTGGAGTTTAGAAGCGCTAAGAGATTTCTCTCTTCGTTTCATTTAACTAGTTTTTATAACTTATATTTTTTTTCTGTTTTTCACAGATTTCATTTTTGACTTTTTGTCATTTGCATGTTTTTACTTTTATTAAATTCTTGAGACCTTGTCGTTTGACATTTTCAGAATTCATTTACACTTTGAATCTTTTATGATTCTTTTCTTTTTTTGGGAATTAGAAAGTTGTTAAGACTGGTCTATTGTGTTGAAGATTTCTTTCTAATAAAAGAAAGTTCCTTTCTTTTATTTTCGGGGAGGGATGTAATGTAACGAGTCTTTTAAGCCTGTTACATACTATTGAATTCTTTGCTTTGATTTGTAGGCTCTGGTTGGTGTTGCCTTATGAAAATTCATTTTTTGTTGACTTGGATTCGTGAAGTGGTCACACTGATTTTTATTTTCGATGCTGTCAAATTGACTTTGACATTTCTTGCTTTTCGACCTACAGCCTGGAATCAATGGAGTGATTTTTGAGCGCTCCAATAAAATCTCAAAATATAACTTGAGATGGGCGGCATCTAGTCCCTAATTATGTGGTAGCCGATTGCCCTTGTCATGATCCTAATTGGATAGCCTTTATTTTTTAAGGTAAGCGAATTCTTTGTGATTTCGGTCCGTTCCGCGTTGTCATGGCTATTTTGATAGCAGACGCTAATAGTTTCCGATATTTAATTGTTTCAGGATCTCTTATCTTCATTTGATAATTATTTGCTTGGATTAATTCATCTACTGATGACCACATTTTGATTTTTGGAAGAAACGGTGAGTTTAATTGTATATTGCTCGTAACCACCATTCGATCGCCATTTTTTATCCGCTAACGATTATTCATGTTTGTTTTCAGCCACAAGGCGTTTTTTTTCCATATTACTTAAATTTTTGAACGCACGCCCCTACCAAAATGCATATATCTTGGACCGCCGTTGGCAATCTCGGCGAATATCACCAAGATGCTCTTGGATAATCCATCAGGTTCCTAATTTAGTCGACGGAGTTTGGTATGGTTTATGATACATAACTTCAATTTATTTTAAAAAAGTGCAATAATGACAGGTCTTATAATGACAACAATTTTCTCTTAATTTTACACATTAGAGTTGTTAATGTTAGAAAGGAATTTTCAAACCAGCAGCCTTCGGGTAATAAAGTCGTTCTTACTTTTCATGATTGATTTTTATTGATGCCTTCCCGCTTGAAGATTAAAAGTCTCAAGCTCCCGCAGGTAAGTCTATCCTTGGCATAGTTTTGTGTGTACTCCAGGCGCCCGAATTTTCACTTTTACTTATTTTTATTTGGAGCACACCACACAGTTTAATTTCATTCATCTCACTCTCTTCTCATCTCACACACACTTTTTTTTATTATTACAAAGTGCTACATTATTTTTAAATTTATTGCAACGACTAGCTGTATGAGGCCTGCATTCTATTTTCTGCGGCTTTTTATTTAATGGCATAGGGAAGCTAGCTTTTAAGCCACAGTGATCAGAGGATAAGTCACTTAACACTAATTTGTCCTCGGCAACACAATCACTAAACATATTATCAAGACAAGTTGATGAAGAAGCCGTGATCCTTGTTGGTTCAAAAAACAGGTTAACTAAATTAAACGATCTAAACAGATTGAGAAATCTGATACTTAATGGAGTAACATCTAAGATATTAACATTAAAATCTCCACATAAAATTATAGATTTATTACTAGATTTTAACTTATTAAGTAAATCCTCCATTACAGATTCAAAACGAGTAAAGTCCCCAGAAGGGGGTCTATAAACACAAATTATTAAGTATCGCTCGAGTTCAACGCAAGACAACTCAATAGTGCGCTCAATGGAAAGATTAACTAAGTCTAAACGTTGTTTACATTTTAATTTGTTTGATACAAGAATTAAAGATCCACCGCGAATAGCATTTTTTCTCACAAAGGCACTCTGTACGGTATAGAAATCATCATTGATAAATGCTACTTCATGTTCCTTCAACCAATGTTCAGTTAGACATAAAACCTGAACATCATAATTCTCCATAAACAAACTTAACTCTAATTCTTTGCCAGATAACCCCTGCATATTTTGATGAACAACATTCAACACATGCAGCCTACCTGTTGTCGCACCTAACAGTTTAAACTACAAGGTGTATCAATAAAAGTGTTAGTATCTGTATAAGTGTTAGTTACAAAAGCAGTATTAGTATCACTACTAACAGAAAACGTTGGTAAACACATACCAGTGTCGCTGTGTATATTGTATGCTAAAAGGTTAGCAATACGTCGCTTAGAACTAGGTGGTAAAAACATTGTAAAGTTAGTCAGTCTGTAATCAGAGATAAATTGATTACAATCAAAATATAAAATAGCGTCACTGTGACGACATGTCCTATTATAAATTAACAAGTTTAAATCATATATGTACCTATTTTGCTCAATGGACAAATATTGAGAATAAGGCAAAGCACAGAAAATGAATTTACAATTAATGGTCTTGTTGAGATGTAACATCAAATGAACACATTCAATGATGTCCTTTTTACTTACATTTAAACTATTCCCATATAATAAAATAACAGTAGAATTGGGATTTATTTTAGTCAGTTTAATCTTACTAATTAATTGGCTAATACTGGCACTGGGTAAACAATTATTTATTACATAGTGTGGTGAACATTGATTAAATAAGGTACCAAAACCTTGACCAAACTTATCAGAAAATAAGTAAGTAGTATCTGTTAAAATATTATTATTCTTACTTCTATCATCAATACTACCAGCTGGCTGAGCCACTAAGGGAGTAGGTGATTGGTGCTGAGGCTGTGGAATAACAGTGCAGGCACAGCTACAAGAAAGGTTATTCGTCAGAGACTCATACCTCTCCGCATTGTACGTGACCAGGTCCACCAGCTCATTGGCCTCCTGCATGCGCTTACTCAGGTCTTGTTGAGAAGCCTCATATTTACTAAAGATATCCTTTAGTGCATATTCCCTAACAAACAGCTCATCCTGAAGGTTTTGAGTGTCGGTCTCATACATTGACCTACATAATTGTAATTCACTGTCACACTTCTTTAGATCTAGAATTAAATTTAAATTTTTTTGCCTTAGTTTTGTGTTTTCTTTATTAACTTTTAGGCGTTTCAAGGATTTTTTAATATTTCGAATTCGCTTATTAATTTTAATGTATTTTTTAATCTTATTATGACTAGTAGTGAATATATTATTTTTACAGATAGTATCATTAGTTAAGTCTATGGTCACAATTGGCTCAACACATACAGGTCCTGACCGGCTTCCGACCAACTCATCATAAAGACTGCAGGTGTTGGCAGACTCTTCACGGTCCCTAAGCGATTCTAAGTGAATTATTGAGTGTTGGGCCCTACTTAGTTCTTGTTCCAGTTCAGATATGCGACTCAAAGCCTGATCGTAGGTGTCGCTACAATGCTGGAAGTTTGCAACAAGTTCACGGAGGTGCTTATGCTGGTCAAGTATGTCCATATGCTGTGTGTGTAGTTCTGCAAGCTCGTTCTTGAGTTGAGTATTTTTGTTCACCATCAACTCAATTTCCACCTCACTATCTTCTCTTTCCCTCAGCAGTTTGCTGCACTCATTTCTAGAAGCATCCAGCTCCCTCAGCGCTGCTTTCAGTTTGTCACTCATGTCACGAATGGTAGCTCCACGCGTCATCATATTGACTGATATTTACAAGCCAGACCTGAAATGTGACAGGAAACAGCTGAGTATATGAAGTGAATAAGTAATAATGTCAGTTGAGACTTGAGAAAGATAAAGGGGTTTTGAATTTAGAAAGAAGTAAAATAATTAAAACAATAGAAAAGTTTTAGAAAAGATTATAAAAATATGGAGGTATATGAGAAAAGAAAAAATAAAAACAAAACTGAGAATTATAGAAAAGCTATTTGAATTTATATTCTCCAACTTAAATACTACAGTTATTACTTTATGGACTAGCTATTTCAACATTGTTTTGATTCTAGAATGACTAAGGATGCAAATAATATGCGTTTTAGAGGGAATTTCTGAATTATTTATGTAACAAGAGGTTTACTTATAATACAAATTATAATATTTAAGTACAGCCAATTTCAGACACATTTTGTGTGTAGTATGGTTTGCAGTGTATGTTTTGTATGAGGCAAGTGTTTTCGTCCTCGATTTTGCTTCCACAAATCGTCAAGCAAAATGAGACATAAACGTAGCCGGTGTGTACTGGACGTCGCTCAGAGCCCTGAGCAGTGTTTGTGTGGTGTTTAGTATATTAATAACACAACAATTAGGTAAATCAAAACAAAATACTCCCCCGGTTCGAAGAATTCAAATCCACAGTTCAAACGTTGACAGGCCGGTACAAGAATTATTGAAATATCAATTGTTTTTGAGTTTTCACAATAAAACTGGTCACAAACACTACGTGTGTCACTAAATACATCGATTCTAATATAAATAATTGAATTTAAATAAACTAAACACAATAAAACAATAATTTTAAAATAAATTAGTTACGAGGCCGTTTTTTCACGACCTGTCGCCAGTGTTGCCAGCGCTAAAAAAAAAAAGATTGCCCTATAACCTTACTCGAAGTAAGTTTTCTGAGAGTTATTTTATTGTACCTATCTCTTCCTGGAAATATATTGGGATCATGCCTTCCAATGTCTATAGATAGTTTGAAATTATGACCTGAGACTAGCAGCCGGGGCTACGGGTTGTTCGAAATAGATACGGACACAACAGGGCGCAGAAGGAACACGTGTGGTTTTTAGTCAGTAGAAGTCTGACACTTCCTTCCGCTCCGCCCAGAGCGGGAGGAGTCATTTGATGATTTCTCACCCTCAAAAAAAAGATATTTGACGCGTTTTATTTTCGTCAATGTCTATTGATTTGATAAAACAAAAAATACGTATCCAATATTTTTCGATAATCTAACAGACGGACTAATTAATATCATTTTTTTTTTGTCGGTAAACATCCCTTTTGTCACAGTTTTGTTACGTACTAGCTGTTCCAATACGTTGCAATGCCCTCTTTTGTACCTACTTACCTACTACCTACCTACCTTCTACCAACCTATACTACCTACGTAAGAACCATCCTCGTACTTCAAGGAATATTCTAAAAAAAGAATTAGCGAAATCGGTTTAGCCGTTCTCGAGATTTGCGCTTTATTGGCAACACATTTAGCGATTCATTTTTATATTAAACTACTAGCTGATGCCCGCGGCTTCACCCGCGTGGATTTCGGTCAAATTATACACTGAAACCTTCCTCTTGAATGACTCTATCTATTAAAAAAAAACCGGCCAAGAGCGTGTCGGGCCACGCTCAGTGTAGGGTTCCGTAGTTTCCCGTCCGTCACAATAAGTGTTCCCACTTATGAGTTTAAAGGTGGGTATCCATACTATCCATTATGTTCGCGATCCAGCAGCGCTCCGCGCTCCTGCAACTGATCCAATGGATCAGGATAATAAAATATTATGTAAACGAAGTTAAAAAAAAAATACGGGCAAATGAAACTTGACCTCTGGATTGTATAGGCGCTCATACGATTCAGGGACCAAATTATATTGGTTAACTGCAGTTTCCATCTGTTGTTTCCATCCAAGTTCAAAATAATTTTCCTAGAAAGTCCTTATAAAGTTCTACTTTTCAGATTTTTTTCGTATTTTCTAAACTTATGGTTCAAAAGTTATTTTTTTTTTTTTTTTTTTTTTTAATTGGGACAAGCCCGCCACACTATTCCCAAACCTTTTGGAGCGATTATTTCCGAAATTATTGACATTATCAAAAAATGATTTTAGTAAACCCCTATTCATTTTTAAATACCTTTCCAACAATATATCACACATTAGGGTTAAAATTAAAAAAAAAAACACTTCCCACTTTACATATAGGGGGGCTACCCTAATAAAACATTTTTTTCCAATTTTTATTTTAGCACTTTGTCGGCGTGATTGATACACATATTGGTCCCAAATTTCAGCTTTCTAGTGCTAACGGTCACAGAGATTAAGCGAGGACGGACAGACGGACAGACAGACAGACAGACAGACAGACAGACATGGCGAAACTATAAGGGTTCCTAGTTGACTACGGAACCCTAAACCGACTTCAAAAAAGGAGGAGGTTATATGTTCGTGTGTATGTATTTTTTTTTTTTTTTTATGTATGTTACCTGATTTCTCCTCCATTTGTGAACCGATTCTCAAAATTCTTTTTTTATTTGAAAGAGTATACTCCTGAGGTGGTCCCATTTAAATTTGGTGAAGATCTGATCCTGATCTTCGGAGATATACAATAGAACTCTTCAAAAATAGACAGCAAATCTGTCGTGATTGCTGCAATCGCTTGGATGTTTATTGTTTACGCAACATATTAACTTACCATCACGCCTGTATGCTCTGACGGGGTACGCAGATGTGTACAGGACGCCCAGATTTCGAGAGTTAGGTATGTTAAGTTCCATTTTATTGCGGATAAGCCTATTACCGTGACATGTATTGCTAACAACGTAAAATTAATGAATATCAAATATTTGTAAAGGATATTACAACTAAAAATGGAAAAATAAAAAAACTTTTTTGCAAAAAATAAAACCGACTTCAAAAACACAAAAAAGTGAAAAATAACTTTAGCTTCTGAAGTCGGTGACAAAAAAACTGAATAAAACAAACAAAAAGTCACCGACTTCAGAAGCTAAAGTTATTTTTCACTTTTTTGTGTTTTTGAAGTCGGTTTTATTTTTTGCAAAAAAGTTTTATACTATAATATTTAGTGATTAGGGAGAATTATTGTAGTACAATAAAGGTTATTTTTATTACATTTGTACACTTATATGTACCTACTAACACAGATCTTAAGAAATTGTTACTAACACTTGTATGGATTCTGTCCGAAATAAATGGTTAATAATGCCCTAATTCCGTCCGCCCTCCCCAGACCTTCTGCATGACGTTCCCAATTGCGGCTGTGACACGTATCGATTAATTCTATATATGCAGCATCTGAAATAACGAGCTAGACTGGGTCATCTGCCCCGCACCGGATTGGAGGAGCCATCTGATAGGAAAAGTAGCTATTTCTACTGTAGCCTGGGTTTAAAATATAATTTTATTTAATAGAGTAGGTATACCAACTATACAGGGTGTAAATCAACCCAACACACAGCCGTCAACCAAGCATTCTGTACATCAAACTAAGTAACCCTACGCAAACATTTTTGCTGGGAATTTTTCTTTTTTGGGGCAAAAATAATATTTTACAGTAAAACTCAATGTAGCACTGTTAAAACATTGTGCTAGTGGATGCTTTGAATAGTAAACGGGTCATGGAGGTAATTTAAGTAAAGTTATAACCTGAAAAACTAGTATTTACAAAAACAGCTGTGAAAAATTTCGAACTTTGACCCCCAATAACTCCGTAACTAGGAGGTTCCCAGGTATGGTCTAGAAAAAAAAAACGATCACAGTGGTGGGGAGAACAAGTGCCCTTCGTTTGCGTTAAGGGTACTTTTACACCGTATATAAGTCAATGCTCTAAAAGCAGTTTTTGAATTCACTTTGATTTTTACCCGACTGCAAGGAAATGGTTATGTTTTTCGCGACTACCTTTGTTTGTTGTCAATATTAATTTGAAAGCACTCATGAAGACCACTGGTGGTATGGTGTCGGACGTAAAGAAAAGCACCATCCCATATATCTTCCCGTGGGTGTCGTAAGAGGCGACTAAGGGACTTGCCAGAGAATGGGCAGCAGCGTTCTCTGTGCCTTCGTAACAACCATACTGCGATCGCCAACCCGCCTGCCAAGCGTGGCGATTATGGCAAATCCCCCCCTTCTGTGGGAGGCCTATGTCCAGCAGTGGACGTTTTATGGCTGAAATGATGATGATGATGAGCACTTGTTTTACTAACACTTGAAAGATATGTTTTAAACGGCTTCATCAAATCTGCGCCCTAACGGTGTACATCTATCGTGGAGTGTGGAACTTTAGAAAACGGAATATAGGGTGTAAAAGTACCCTTAACGCAAACGAAGGGCACTTGTTCTCCCCATCACTGCGATCATTTTTTTGTTCTAGACCATACCTGGGAAACTCCTAGTTACGGAGATATTGAGGGTCAAAGTTCCAAATTTTTCACAGCTGTTTTTGTAAATACTAGTTTTTCAGGTTATAACTTTACGTAAATTAGCTCCATGACCCATTTACTATTCAAAGCATCCACTAGCACAATGTTTTAAGAGTGCTACTTTGAGTTTTACCGTAAAATGTGATTTTTGACCCCAAAAAAACGTTTCCCAGCAAAAATTTTAGCGCAGGGGTACTTAGTTTGATGTACAGAATGCTTGGTTGACGGCTGTGTGATGGTTTAATTTACACTCTGTATAATGCACTTAGATCAACAATTGTTTCAAAATAAACTTAATTTTTGAATAACGTTGATTTTACGTGGCATATAAGAGGCAACACGCCGTGACATGTCATCTTCTATGACGGCAAACAAGTCGGTTCACATCAAAGATTGCCATTAGTTAAGGCCTAGGTTTTTGAGGTTAGTGCCGATTCTCTCAAAAGTTATTAAAACGAAATTGTTTGTTACCTACACGACTACATCCATATATAGAAGTCCAATAAAGTAGTATCCATATATATAAGTTTACATGTGGAATGCAATAAAGCATTGAGTACCTATATTAATTCTCGATTGCCGGCGAAATGTAAAAATGCATTAAGTCAAGCACAACTCACAATTTTTTACACAATTTCTTACATTTAGCTTGACACCTTTTATAAATTCATCATTCTAGTTAACAATCTGTTCAGCCGACATAATTCTAAACTTTGTTGAACAAACCTTTAAAAAAATATATAACCGGTACTTTTCTTTGACTGCACGATCTTGATTTAATTTGATGAAACGCAATTATAAAACAAATAATGGGTGGAAACAAGAAAGGTTAAAAACCGGATTAGTTCTGAATTTCTGATTCCCCCCGGAACAGCAATAAACCGGTTCTAAACCACTATCGTGTCTTCTTAGGAGGTAAGACTGACCTCTCCATGCAGGTTCCTTCCTTCTGGCGTGTTCTCGGGCAGGAAGTAGAGACGCAGGCTCACGAGGGTCTGGTCAGACACCCGGTCTGTCCATAGCAGTTGTAGTTCTCCTGTTGACAACAGCCAGGTTAGTATTTAGACACGAAGAGTGGTGAATGCTGCGAACAGCCAGGAAGGCTTCGTTACCCCCGAAACGCCATGAGAAGAACTAAGAATTCATAAAATAGCCGGCCCCCTTTTTTTGGAGGTTGGGAAATCATCAAAAATGAAAATGTTGGGGAATCCTCTGGCTCTGGGCAGAGTGGAAGGTAGTGTCAGACTTGTACTAACTAAAAACCACCCGTGTTCCTTCTTAGCCCTTTGTGTCGAGGCCGCTGTATCTATCGAACGACTCGCAGCCCCGACGGGAATAGCCGGCCCCTTCTTCCTCGTTTCGGTAAGTCTTGAATCCCCACCAGGTACCTCGTTGGTCTATTTGTCGCAATCGCGACTGCTGTGCAGGAATTCCTGGGTTCGATTACCGGGTTGTGCAAAGTGGTTAAGGGTGTTTTCATTTTTTTGGCGAATAGAAAATCATCAAATGACTCCTCCCGCTCTTGGGCAGAGCGAAAGGGAGTGTCAGACTTCTACCGACTAAAAACCACCCATGTTCCTTCTTAGCCCTTCATGTCGAGGCCACGGTATCTCTTGCGAACAACCCGCAGCCCCGAAAGTGCCTGCTTAATCCTTACATACTCTTTTTGCCTCCACATTCATACATCAGATTATACACGCACA
The DNA here is from genome assembly GCA_949774965.1 of Diarsia brunnea. Lineage (NCBI taxonomy): Eukaryota > Metazoa > Arthropoda > Insecta > Lepidoptera > Noctuidae > Diarsia > Diarsia brunnea. The sequence continues at coordinate 532,490 of OX459025.1, read as the reverse complement.
CCGGCGCGCCGGTTGCGACGAGTACTACGCACCTGTCCTTTCTGAAGAACCTCACCAATAAGGTCACTGTATGTCTAAAAATAATACTAGTCTCTGATTAAGGGTCTTACCTATGGACACCAGCTCGGAATCCTGCCAGACCTTGACAAAGAAGAAGTCTCCGATGGCGATGATCTTCTCCGAGGGTCCCGTCAGCCGGAGCGCCTTGTAGAAGGTGTACTGGCCATGCTGACCACAGGGAGCCCCCACCAGCTGAAACAAAGGTTGAGGGTTGGTCAGGCAACGGAAAAGGTAACTGTAACATATAGGGTGTGACCCATTTACTATTCAAAGCATACACTAGTACAATGTTTTAAGAGTGCTACTTTGAGTTTTACCGTAAAATGTGATTTTTTAACCCAAAAAAAAAAAGTCGTTTCCCAGCAAAAATTTTTGCGTAGGGGTACTTAGTTTGATGTACAGAATGCTTGGTTGACGGCTGTGTGATGGGTTGAATTACACCCTGTATACGAGTAACTATATGCTCGTGTAATGGGGACCGGGTACACGTCTCCTTTTCTATCGACTTCAAAAACAAATTATGGGACCAAATGGTAACTATTTCGAATCAAAATAAAGAAGAGTCGCGTTAATCAATCGAATTGAGAACTTCCTCCTTTTCAACCGACTTCCAAAAAGGTGGAGGTTCTCAATCCGTTAGTGTGTTTTTTTTTTTTTGTATATATATTTGCATCTGAAGTCGGTGGCAAAAAAACGAAATCAACAAACAAAATGTCACCGACTTCATCACAAGCTGCTTATTCTTGTAAAGTTTATTTTTCACTTTTTTGTGTTTTTCATTTTTGTGTTTTTGAAGTCGGTTTTTTTTTCAGAAAAGTTTTTTTTATTTTACAATTTTTTGAAGACAGTTAAAAAAGAGGAAGTGTTCATACGACATGAAAGGATATGCGATCATACCGAGCACACATATTATAAAACTGTTTTACATCGGTAAAACAGGACCTGGTTGAAAACCAGAGGCAAGTAAATAATAATACGACGACTCGGTTGGCGCAGTGGCTCAAGCAATTGACTGCTGCCCTGTGTTTTGCGAGTTCGATCCCCGCACGGAACTAATATTTGTATGGCCTGCAGAAGATAGTTGTTTCGGGTCTGGTTGGTGCATGCGAGTTTAAATGTTTGTGAACGCACCCACGATACAGGAGAAATTCCTAGTGTGGGGCAACGTTTCAAAAAAAAAATGTAATAAATATCCTTGACTGTTTCTATTGTCAGTTCAAAATTAAACCCAAAATTGAGACTAAACCTTTCAGGATATATTTTACGACAGAAATAAGATCTTGGCAGCCACAATCTCTTCCCGATACACCACTTCAAATTGCATCCAGAGGGTTAAATGCACAGAACAGATAAAAGAGGTCTCACACAGATAAAAGACCTCTTTTATCTGTTCTGTGGTTAAATGCATGGGCTGCGGGCTGTTCAGAAGAGAAACCGCGGCCCGAGACACAAAGGGCTAAGAAGGAACATGGGTGGTTTTTAGACAGTACAAGTCTGTCTGTCTGTGTTTTTTTTAATTATTATTTATTTGACTTGGATATGCCCTGGCGATTGAGAGTGTGTCATGCTCACTTAAATGTCTCGCTGATGGTGGCGGGTGTGTCGGATCATTTCGTTCCCTTCAAAATGGTTGAGTGGAATGGTGCTGATCCATGCGTCATGCTCGTGAACGGGTGCTGTCAGTTGTGACTGGTCACCTCTTAGCTGCCACGGCTTGTTTGAATTATTATTTTATCTTTGAATCGTCGTTTTTGACTTTACAGTGGACACTTATCGTGCACATCTTGCTACATCGTTCTCACATAATATACCATCTCAACATGAATGATATAATGTACCAAGATTTTGTAACAATCGTTGTGCATTCGTTGTTCCGTGATTTGGAGTCTCGTGCATTCGTTGTTGCGGTGTGCGTCGCTGCGTGCTGTCGTGCTCGCAGTGTTCGTTGTTGCGGGCATTCGGCGGCGTGTGGTTCGGCGTGGTGGCTTTCGGGATGACGTATTGCACTCGTAGTTTAGTTTTATGAATTGTTCTTCTGACATTCAAAAGTACCAGTAATGGTTTAATTGAAATAAATGCTTTGACTTTGACTTTGACTTTGTCACTCCTAACCGCTCCGCCCAGAGCAGCAGTCATTTGATGAATTCACGTCGTCCAAAAAAAAGGTTAAGTGCATGCCTAGGTTGAGCCGTTTATCGGTGACCAGTTGACCACCCATTATATCCCGAGTTTCCTCCGTGTCTCGGAAAGCACGTTAAGCTGTAAGTCCCGGCTTCTAGATCTTTGACAGTCGTTACATGTAGTCCGTGGCTCAAATGTCTGACAAAAGGGAATCATACTACGCAATAGGTACGAATTTGGCTGAGGAGGTCAGATAGGCAGTCGCTCCATGTAAAATACTGGTATTCAGCTGCATCCGGATAGACTGGCAGTCGACTGCAACATAGTTGGGAAAAGGCTTGGCTATGATAATTAGTATCTATAGCTACTTAAGTGAATTCTGGCGTATCTCCAAAAAATCGGCACGAATGATTGTCATTTTGTCATCGTAATAATTTATGAGCTATCTCAAAACTAAATATAGCCTGTAAATACCGTGCAGTCATCGTGAGATCTCTGAATAATTAACATAGCTTCATTCCTGTATTAGCTGATAAGATAGGCAGAAGTGTATGGTACAGTCATCGTCTGTCTTGTCCCTGCCCTGCACCCACGTTATTATAGTTACGTGTACTACGCACCTATCCTTTCAGAAGAACCTCACCATTGAGGTCAGTGTATGTCTTTCTAGGGCACCCCTTCCCAGCGCTGCCACTCACATCTACCTTTCGGTTATAGACTTTCATTCATCCTCTTCACATGACCAAACCATCTATTATCATTTACTAGCTGATGCCCGCGGCTTCACCCGCGTGGATGTCGGTGAAATTATATACTAAAACCTTCCTCTTGAATCACTCTATCTATTAAAAAAAACCGCATCAAAATCCGTTGCGGAGTTTTAAAGATTTAAGCATACATAGGGATATAGGGACAGAGAAAGCGACTTACTACGACGAATACTATGTAGTGATTATGAGCCTGACGTGTCCCATTGCAGGGCAAAGGTCTCCCTTTTCTTTTTCCCTTCATGCCCCGTCTTTGGCTGTTTGGGCCCAATCCTTTTGATGAGAGTCCAGCTCGTCACGCCATCTCCTTCTGGGCGTACCGCGTCGCCTTGTTCTGCTATTTGGAACCCAGTACTGTGTTCACTTTAGCCCAATTTTGGTGCGACATGCGGCAGATATTGCAATTCTATTTTAATTGGGCGGCTGTGTTGCGAACGTCTGCGATTTTGGCTTTGGATCGAAGTATACTGTGCCTTAAACGGTCCGAAATTTTGATACATCTAAGCATACTCTTTTAAATTTTTCATGTCATTTAAACAGTGTAATTCTGAAAGCGACTGCATACCGCAGCGACAAAGGCGCCTGATCGCTGCGGCAATACTGGTTTCTCGGAAATATACTCAGAACTCCTCTGTTGGAGCCACTGCAGCCAGTTGGCGTACTCCAAAGCACTCTCGGATTTCGCAGAAATCGGAAAATTTCATTTTGCTCGCAACCTTTTTCATGGAACTTCATAATAACGGGAATACGGTTGAACAAGCTATTTGGTATTTACGCAGAAATATTTATAATTCTAGTACACTGACAATATTGGTTGCAATTTTATGTTGAATTAAAATATAAATATAATCCTCTTGAGTTGATTTATTTCCATTGAATTATTATTTGATGAAAAAGGCATTCGAACTGAGAGGGTTTTTTTAATCATTATTACTCAGTAAAGTTACATTTGTTACTGCCGCGAATTCTATTTTATTTAACATACTACCTGAAACTAACCGGCAAATAGCAAAAAACTTTAAAAAAAGCCCCTCGTCGGGGCTGCGGGTTGTTCGCAAGAGATACCGCGGCCTCGACACAAAGGGCTAAGAAAGAACATGGGTGGTTTTTAGTCAGTAGAAGTCTAACTCCCTACCGCTTTGCCCAGAGCGGGAGAAGACATTTGATGACTTCCAACCCCCAAAAAAAAAAAAGGTCTAGGTAAGTCTGCCTGCCACGTTGGTTTAGTGGTCGCAATCGCGATTACTGAGCATGAGGTCCTAGGTGCCATTCCCGGTTCGGGAAAATAGTTTTTGGGTTTTTCCATTAGGAAGTTTTCAGTAGCAGCCACGGAGTCTTGCCGTTTGATGGCATTAGGCTCACCCCAGGACCTCATGTAACAGTCAAAATCAAAAGTCATTTATTCAAACTAGGCTGATAATCAGCACTTTTCGAACGTCAAAACTTACTTTTACTTATTTACAAGAGACAGTCCCCCAAAACGCCCACCCTTCGACACTTCCTAGTGTTTTTGCTGGAAAGAAGAAGTGGCGGAACAAACTCCCCAGCAACGTATCTGTCTGTTTGGTTAGTCACGCTTACAACCACTGCACCAGTGAGGCTGTAGTTTCCCCGTCGGGGCTGCGGGTTGTTCGCAAGAGATACCGGGGCCTCGACATGAAGGGCTAAGAAGGAACATGGGTGGTTTTTAGTCAGTAGAAGTCTGACACTCCCTTTCGCTATGCCCAAGAGCGGGAGGGGTTATTTGATGATTTTCCACCCGCCAAAAAAAAAGGCTGTATTTCCGGAAACCGTAAACAATTGGTACTAGCAGAGTGGCTGGTTCCCGGAACACCCGGACAAAATGTCGCAATATTAAATGTTTACTAACCAAAAGTTTGAAACAATTTCGTTATGAGGAAAATTGGGGGAAAATGCGATTATTTTTAAGTCTTCCAACTTCAAAACAAGGAGGAAGTTCTATGTTCGGCTTTGTGTTTTTTTATTATACAGTTTGCTCATTGACTTGTATTGACAAGTATGGAAGAAGAAGACATGCTGCACTGACCCCAAATGAATTGGGATAAGAGCAAGAGAATGGGGTTCATAGGCTTAGAAGCATTTGTGACAAATTGGCCAAAAAAAACCGCACAGAGAGCCGAGTGGGAGGCTATGGGCAATGGGGGAGGTCTTTGTCCAGCAGTGGGCTAAATTACGCTAGAGGTCGCCCGCGGAAAAGGGCAGAGAGGCGAGTGGGAGGGAGGCTATGGGGGAGCACTTTGTCCAGCAGTGGGCTAATTTACGCTAGAGGTCGTCCGCGGAAAAGGTGGCGTGGCGATCTGATCATGTTTGCGGGGCTAACATGGCCAGAGATCGCACAGGATAGAGGTATGGAAGGAGAAAGGGATTAAATAATATCTTCATTGATATTCAATAAGGTATTTCACCAAAAAAATAGTCCGTCAGATAGATTTCCAAAAAATAATGGACACGTATTTTTTCTTTTTTCACGTAAACAAAAGATGAAGACGATACAGTGCTTCGAAAAGACTTTTCAAGTCGTGTGACGTCACAAGGTTAGTACTTTTTCACCAACAAAGTGACGTCACAAGCCACCACTTATGATTAGTTATGATCTTTGACACGTTTTATTTTCGTAAATTTTATTAATTTGATAAAACTAAGAACACATATCCAATATTTTTCGATAATCTAACAGACGGACTAATTAGATTTTTTTTGGTGAAATACCCTATTATGGTGCGATTTACCTACGAGATTCTTTTTTAACCGACTTCCCAAAAAGGAGGCGGTTCTCAATTCGATTGTTTTTTTTTTTATGTACAACTATTTCGTCGAGATTTATGATTCGATTTACGTGATTCTTTTTTAGCTTGATGCGGAATAGTTGCCATTTGGTCCCATAACAATTTAACATAGTTTGGCCCAGTACTTTTCATTTTATGAACATTTTTAGGAGACGATATTACAATAAAAAAATTTTTTTTTTATTAATTTGATAAAACAAAAAATACGTATCCAATATTTTTCGATAATCTAACTGACGGACTAATTAGAATCATATATTTTTTGACTCGGTTCGATCTCCTATTATAATATTATGACAAGTCACTAGCACAACATAAAAGTGTGTAAGTATTGTAAGTTGTAACAAAATAAACATTTCCAGTTGTTTGAGTACATAGTAATTATACTGTAATGTATTAACGAGAGGCAAATTGAGGTGAAAAATCGCTTAAATATGAACCGCATGTAAAATTGTAGACAACGATAACCTCGAACGGATACGTTCGACTAAGTAACGTTTGCAGAAAAATTGTTTCTCCCAACTTGACTTGTTTTTTTTTTCTTTTTATTACTGACTAGCGGACGTCACGCAGTTTCACCCGTGTAGTTCCCGTTCCCGTGGGAATACAGGGATAAAAAGTAGCCTATGTCACCCAGGGATAGTGTAGCTTCCCAACTATGAAATAATTTTTCAAATCCGTCTAGTAGTTTTTAAGTTAATTCGTTACAAAAATACAATATTTTCCTCTTAGATTTTATAATAACTAGTTTTTGCCCGCGGTTTCGCCCGCGTGGATGTCGAAAAATATCCTATCACATCTCCTATTTAACTCCTTTAGGGGCTAAATTTCGAAAAAAATATATCACTAAAACCTTCCTCGAGAACCACTCTATCCATTGGTGAAAACAGCATGAAAATCGGTGCAGTAGTTATTGAGTTTATCGCGAACAGACAGACAGACAGACGCGGCGGAGGACTTTGTTTTATAATATGTAGTGATAGTGATAAAGGGTACAGGCATATCCTAGTACAGTATCCGGCGATAAATATTGCACATCGACGTTTGGAAATTGGTGTATGTACAAAGAATAAAAATAATTATCAATAGAAGCATTAGAAGCAAATCATAATTGTTTTTACCGGACTGTTTGTATTTCGTGCGACAGAGATAACGCTCTACGAAGCTGAAATTAGCCGATTGTCTCTTTCCAAAGGTCGATATGTGCAATATTTATCGCCGGGTACTAACTGTACTAGCTTAAGCCAAGCCACCCGCGGGAAGACTGAGACATAAATTACTTTATAATAATTACTAAAATATTAGTTTCGTTACGTAATTAATTTTATAGAGAAGGTGAAAATTGCCTCGTTGGTCTAGTGTTCGCAAGCGCGACTGCTGATCATGAGGTCCTGGGTTCGATTCCCGGGTCGAGCAAAGTGATATTGGCTTTTTCCATCAGGAATTTAACAGTAACAGCCACGGAGTCTGGATTTGTGCCCGGTTGATGGCAATAGGCTCGCCCCCTATTACATGGGACTTAAACATAACTGGCGAAATGTGGATGTACTATTAGGTACACCTCTGCCTATCCCTTCGGAGATTACAGGCGTGATGTTATGTGATGTGTGAAAATTGCTTCTAAACGTAAACATCTTCATAAAAATAAATCTCAACACAAAACGTGGGCTACATCAAAATAATTATTTTGATTAATATAAATCACAGAATACGCTGCTATTTACTGCAAGTATACCCTTCATACCCTTTATCCTAAACTGTGACTAATACAACTCTAAAGCCCAATCTCCACTGACAAAAAACTCTAAAACAGCACATTCAAAACTCAAAATAAAACAGACACACACACATATCCCCTCATTTTCAACCACCACACCTAATTTGCAACAAAACACACACAAAACGACTCCAATAAAAATAAAACACAAAAAATAAGAAAAAATAAAAAAAAAAACTCTCGCTTAACATGCTAACGGTACTTTCAAAGAGTTTCAACTCAGAATCAATAAGTATAAAATTGAAGCAGCCTGGTCAGAGCGAGATAGCGTAGTACGAGTGAGCGAGACAGGTATACTTCTATCAGTTACGTCTTGTTTGTACGTTGAGCGGTGAATTTGAGAAAATATGGTAAATCTATTGCAGTAGTGATGGCCCAGTGGCGGATTTGACTTACGAGCAGTTACTCGTGGGTTCGAACTTAGGCAGACGCATTACTTTGTGTAATTTACTTCATCACCACTGCTCTCAAATCGGTGATGGAAAACATCGTGAGGAAACGGGCATGTCCTAGAACCAAAAACGTCAGTAACAAGCGGTAACGGTGATGGTTGATGGTAATACGCTCGCCCAGTTACATAGGACTTCAAACTTTTTTTTTAAATGAATTTTATTGACATGATTATTACTCTTATTTCATTTTTATAGTTATTTTGACATTAATACAATTTTAATGGGATTGTCGGCTCAATGACTGCATGATTGTGATTCATTATATATATTTTTTTTTTCTAGCCTGTACTGTCCTACTGCTCGACAAAGGCCTCCCCCAATTCCTTCCACTTTCTCTTTTCCTGAGCCACCTCGAACCAACCCTCGTTTAAATATTATATATTAAAAATATGTAGGTTTTATATTTGCACGCCGAAATTAGGAAAGCCGAAAGGCAGAATAAGAGAACAATTCATATATTTTACCAACTTTCTGTACCATAATTACGCAAATAAATGATTTTGATTTTTTAAACATAACTGGCCAAATGAGAGCCCGTACTATTAGGTACCTACACCTCCTGCCTAACACTTCGAGAATTACAAACGTGATGTTATGTTATTCAGCTGCCTCTGGTTAGCCTGGAAGCCGACCCCAACATAGTTGCCAATGAGTTGTCCCATTGACAAAGGAACTTCACAATGAACTGGGTAGGTAACTACTGTAACGTAAATTAATGGCTTAATTAATGGATCAAGGGCCAAGTTTGCGGTCATTTATAAAAAAATACCTTGTAATTTCAATATCGGGGCTGCGGGTTGTTCGAAAGAGATACCGCGGTACCGGAACACAAAGGGCTAAGAAGGAACATGGGTGTGTTTTAGTCAGTGGAAGTCTGACACCCTTCCGCTTCGTCTAGAGCGAGAGGAGTCATTTGAAGAATTACTATTCGCAAAAATAAACAAACGAAAATTAAAAAATAGTGTAGGTACTGTGTATCTATTACTTAATATTCTTTTGTTTGATTTTTTTGGGTTAGCTACGTTTAGTAGCAATTTTCGCTTTAATAGGGATGTTGCCTGACTAAAGAAAATATGATTCTAAATAGTCCGTCTGTTAGATTATAGAAAAATATTGGATACGTATTTTTTGTTTTATCAAATCAATAAAAATTGACGAAGATTAATCGCGTCAAAGATTTGAGTGGGGGTTGTGACGTCACTCACCGGTAAAAATGTCATACTAATGTCTTAGAAGATGACGTCACACGAGTTTTCAAAGCACTGTATCGTCTTCATTGTTTGTTTACGTGAAAAAAGAAAAAATACGTGTCCAATATTTTTTGGAAATCTATCTGACGGACTAATTACTAATTAGATTTTTTTAGTTAACTACCCTATTGATTGATTTAATTTACATGTTACCTATAATGTCGTAGGTCTCGAGGAGCTTATTAACTGCCACTTTGGTCGATCTTCAGGTTAAGCCGTGCTTGCCTAGGTTGGTCTGTGGATGGGTGACCACCCATTACATGTCGAGTTTCCTCCGTGCCACGGAAAGCACGTTAAGCTGTTGGTCCTAGCTGCCATATGTAGATCGTTGGCAGTTGTTACAGGTAGTTTCCCAACTATGTTGGGATCGGCTTCCAGTCCAACAGCAGCAGCTGAATACCAGTGTTTTACATGGAGCGACTGCCTATCTGACCTCCACAACCTAATTAGTATGGGGTCATACATATGATACTACTTTGTAAAACCAATTGTCAGACTTTGGGGTCACTGACTGCCTGTCAAAGATGACCTGACTCTCAAAGATCTTCAAATAACAGTCGAATCCAACAGCTTGACATGCTTTCCGAGGCACGGAGGAAACTCGGTAGTAAGTGGTTAATGTGGTCACCCATCCACGTAGCAACCCAGGCAAGGTTTAACCTGAAGATCGGCCCGAGTACAATCAATTTCATCAACCGCCACCCAATCACTTTCCTAACTCAATTTTATTTGCTTTCAAAAAACTTAACCAAAAACTATATTTTCGGTAACCTCTGCCATATAGTTGGCTAGGTACCGTGCGAGAGGGACGGAGCATGTGCCCTCTCTGTCGCACTTAGGCCTTTCAAAATGTACGGCCGTGAACTACAGACTTAGTTCAGGGCTGTCAGAGTTTTAACCGACTGCGGTAGGGAGAGAGGTGTGTTGTGGTTGTTACGAGATTTTGACCTAATTTTGATTGGACTAAATTCTGGAGTCATCATCACCATCGTTTAGCATTTTCCCAACTATGAAACCAAAATTCTACTAATAAATCTGGAGTATGGTTAGGTAACTGATGTCTACAAATAATTCGTGTTAGGGTTCCGTAGCCAAATGGCAAAAAACGGAACCCTTATAGATTCGTCATATCTGTCTGTCCGTCCGTATGTCACAGCCACTTTATTCGGAAACTATTAAAACTACACAGTTGAAACTAGGTAAGTACATAGATGTATTCTGTGAACCGCTTTATGATGTTTATTTCTTTATTTTGTTTTTGAGATATAGCACATTTAAAAAACCGCACATGTAACTTTGTCATTCATACAAACACTATGAAAAACAAACTTATCACAAAAGAAATTGCCCGCGGCTTCACCCGCGTGGATGTCAGTCAAATTATATACTAAAACCTTCCTCTTGAATCACTCTATCTATTAAAAAAAACCGCTTCAAAATCCGTTGCGCAGTTTTAAAGATTTAAGCATACATAGGGACAGACAGACAGCGACAGCGACTTTCTTTTATACTATGTAGTGATGATGATGAAGTGATAGTGATGATGTAGTGATGATAACAAATAATCCCGAAGTGCCACCCCTAACGTGGAGCCCTATTCTCTAATGTAACACCCGTATATTGGTTTAGGGATCGCTAGCTATCGGTGCTCAAACTTTAGCCAGAGATTATTTCCTAACTATAAACAATATTGTGATTTTTGCCCGACCTTTGACTTCAGAAAAACAGTGGTTGGTAACTAGGCCGGTTGTTCAGCCTTTGCAAGGTTTGATATTGGATGGGTACGAAAAGTAGACCCGTAGACATTGATATAAAACTAAAGATACGGTCGTCCGAACATTTGCTCGACGCGTTCGCCATACAGAGAATCGGTGTAGTCTGCTCGTTAACGTAACCTTGTATAAGCGGCGTGGTATTTTCGAGGTATAAAGAACATAAATAAATCTTTTAATAAAATTTACGACCGCACCCGAAGAGAGCCGATTGTGGACTAGTTCACTTCGGCTTAGTAAAGACCGTTTTAGGACCAAGTTCGAGGCGTCATTTTAACATGCGGTCCGCCCAGTCCTTGCGCAGTAATATAATAAGTCAATGCCCGTAGATGAGTTCAGGATCTGCGGGACTGTTCGAAAGCGATGCCGCGGCCTCGGAACTAAGAACTTCAAATTCAAAAGTCATTTATTCAAACTAGGCTGATAATCAGCACTTGTCAAAAATTTACAAGTGACAGTCTCCCAAAACGCCCACCCTTCGACACTTCCTAGTGTTTTAGCTGGAAAGAAGAAGTGGCGGAACAAACTCCCCAGCAACACATCTGTCTGTTAGGTTAGAAGAAGCAGATTCAATACAACTAATTAACGGGTTATGAAGGAAAATGGGTGTGTTTTAGTCAGTACAAGTCTGACACTCCCTTCCGCTTCACCCAGAGCGGGAGGAGCATTCGATGATTTCCCATCCTTAAAAAAACGTAGCCCGCGAATTTCTAATTTTCTTTCTTTTTGCAATTTGTAGGTCAGTTTCGGGCTATTCGTTAAACAAAATATGATTCGCAACATTTTCTGTTTGACAAGAAAATGGCCTCGAGTCGAGTAGCGTAGCAAACATCCGGTCGAATTTGATTTTCGAATCACTGTTGTCATTTTGTAAGTCGTAGTGATGGGAACGGTTTTATCGATAACCCTTAATTGGTAGGAATAAGTATTTTATTTTATAATAGGCTTTTAGTATTGTGATTCGAAATTACCTTTGTCAATATATCGATTTATGACGTTTTTTGAAGTGAAACTTCTTTATCGGCGTTGGAAAAAAATTTACCGTCACATTTTTCCGTTACGCGCCATCTTTTTCTTGCCCCTACCACGGTTGGTTCAGACGAAGAGTACTTTCACTTTCTCCAACGGAGTAGGGATAGCATGTCGCTTAAATTTAAACGGCTGAGCACGAGAGCAGGAGGTGTAGGAATATATCATAATTCTAATGATGTTGTTAACGTTGTGACTTCATCGATAGATTTTTCTGTTTTTTCTCCTGACTTTCATGGGTCACTAGCATCAGCAGTTGGTGATTTATGTATGGCTCAATGCCAAATGGAAAATGGGATAAAAATTTTGATTGTTGCACTGTATATATCTCCTAATCAGAAGTTGGACGATATTATTAATTTTCTTCACCATTCATTGTTGCCGTACACAAGTGGAGGTGCCTCTTTACTCGGTAACAATAATGATAAAATACCGATGATTTTAAGTGGAGATTTTAATGTCAATTTTGCATCGGAAAAATCTTTGAAGCTAGTTGAATTTCTGAAAGATAAATTGAATTTATCCATGAAAAACAGTCCTCAAACGTCAACAACAAGATCTGGCACTACAATTGATGGAGTTTTTACTCGGTCACTAAATTTCGTGGAATGTAAATCATATATTTCATATTTCAGTTACCATAAGCCATTAATTATAAAAATATATAATAACGATGACAATGATAGTAATAATTCCATTACAATTAATGAAATGCTGTAATAATCTTAGTAGCAAAAAGTTAAAGTGAAATAATTGTATTATTTGTATTCATGTCTATGATAATAAAATCCTTTTGTTTAAACTTTATCTAATTTAAGTTTATTTAACCAATTTCTGGAAAGTTGCATGTAGATCATTTTGCGAAAAATAAGGCCATAAAGAAGTTTCACTTCTTACGTGTGTACACTAGTACACGCACACATTTTTTTCCTATAACTATTATTATCAGCCATTTGTGTCCCCCTGCAGGGCAAAGGCCTCCCTTCAGTGTTCCGGTTTGCCAATCTCTGCAAAATGAATCCAGTAACTGTTTTTTTAAAATAAATAAATTGATATAAAAAATGTAAAGTTGAGGTTAGTGTATAGATTGAGCAACTGTGTCGCCGCTAAAGGTACGTAGCTCAGCGTTTCATCTGTGTACAAAATAATGACGCTTGGGATCTTGAGGCAAAGGCACTGAAAGTTCGCATTTTTGTACATTTTCGCAAAAAAAATGCTTAAATATTTAACAGCTTTATGGCCCAAACTGCAAAAACGACAAAAAAATACTTCTGTTCTTTATATATCGATTTCAAAAAAGGAGGAGGTTCTCAATATCTCCTAGTTCTAACTCCGTTATTTATGAACTGATTTGAAAAATAAATTATTATGTGAAAGGACTTTACTTTCGGATTGGTCTCATAGTTTCATCAAAATCGGTCCAGTAATTTTTCTTTTTATCTGGGTCTATCTTGCTTGACATCACCAGTTTTGATATTTCGTAAAAGTATTCATTTATTTCCTCAATAATTTAACAAGAAATAGAATTGGATCATTAGTTCCAGAGAACCCTACAACCCTATTACCCCTAACCTAACCCTATTAGTTCCCTACAACCTCACAAACTTTTACAATTTTAGTCTAGATACATGTGCTAGTCGATATTGACACAGAATAAGTAAGCAGAAGGCCATATGAGCCACGAAGGCCGATGGAGACCGCGAATCGACAACCGATGATTAAGAATTTAGACCACCCTCAGGGTATGTGGAGCGACAATCTTTGTAGGGTGGCAGCAGGGGAGGTTTATACCAAACTGTGTCATTTTAAAACAGTAACCATGGAGTTTCTTGCCGGTTCTTCTCCATAGAAAACGACCAACCCGAACTGTACACCTTTTTTCGGCGTTTTATAAGTGCCCTATGTGAAATAAAATATTTTGATTTTGTAGACTTCTATACGCCGATACATGATGAATTGAATACCTTACTTAGCTAGGATTTTTTCATAGCAGCCACGGAGTCTAGTCTTGTGACAGGTTGATGGCAATAGGTTCGCCCCTTATTACATGGGACTTAAACATAACTGGCGAAATGTGGGTGTACTCACGGCGACCCATCTAGCTACACAAAACCAGTATAACCTGAGCTCGTTTCGTGTGAGTTTACCGTACGCTGAGAGATCAGCTTAATTTGGTTTTCATAGTTCGATTGGTCATCGTGTACCTGAACTATTAGGTAAACCTGTGAATAACGCTTCTGGATTACGGCGTGATGTTGTGTTACTAGACTAATATTATAAATGTGAAAGAATTTCTATGTGTCCCTCTGTTACCTTTCATGTCTGAACGGAAAAACTGATAATTAGAACTTAGGACAACTTTGATCCCCGTGATATGTTTCTGGTATAATTTACGACCTCCACGTAACGGGTAATAAAACTCTTGTAGTTATAAATTGACGAATTTCATTGTTCAATACTGTAATTATATGAATAATGTCCTTGACGGTGACAAGCTAATTGACTTCTATCGGACACAGTTTTAACCCTGAACTACAATTTTATTTGTAAGAAACTCGTAGTCTAGTTATATGTGAAAGAGTTCGTGATTTATTTTTTCGATGGGAAATCATCAAATGACTTCTCCCACTCTGGGTGGAGCGGAAGGGAGTGTCAGACTTCTACTGACTAAAATCTACACATGTTGAAACATGTTCCTTCCTAGCCCTTTGCGTTCCGGGGCCGCAGTATCTCATTCGAACAGTCCCGTAGACTCCCGCAGCCCCGAAGGAAAAAGATTGTCCTGGAATTCTAGTACATAATATGCTTATTCTGCAATTCAAGTAACAAGTGACAGAATTACTCAGGTTTTAGTAGTGAAAAATGGTCAGGGCCTCAAAAGTGAAATTATTAGTACAAAATTACAATGACGTCTCGTCAAAATCGTATGACACTAGACTGGTAAAAGGAGGAGGAGCTCGTGGCTAAGTAATAACAGCCAACGGTCGACCTTCAAAGTCAAGCGGCGCTTCCCAAGGTCCGTCTGTAGATGGATGACAATTATTACATGTAACTGAGTTTCCTTCGTGTCTCGGGAAGCACGTTTAGTCTAACAGGTAGTCTGAAGCCGAAAGTCTTTTTCCCAGTTAGAATGAAGACGATATAGTATTACGCAATTATGAATAGCATTCGCTCCATGTAAAATACTGGTAATCAGCTGCATACGGTTATACTGGAAGCCCCAACATAGTTTAGGAAAAGGATAGGTAGCTGATAACTAGTCGGTATAATCTACCGTTGGTCTGTGGTCTGGTGGTTGCCAGGGCGACTGCGGAGCGTGGGGTCTTGAGTTCGGGTAATTCGGGTAAGGACGAAGTTTTGTTATTCCTTTAAGAATTAGTCATTACCAAACCAACTCAGTACACAGTTACATACACGTAGTGTCTGGGTTTTTATCTGGTTTATTGCAATAGGCTAAATATTTTCTTCCTAAGTATGACTCAAATATGTAGATGCATTTATAACTCACTAGTTTTTACACTTCTCTGCTAAACTCTTGTAATATACAATGTCTTGTAATAAATAAGCAATATCAACGAAGTATGTATTAGATTTGATATATAATTACTATATCAGTCACCGAGAACATAGGTAGTAATCACTAATGCATATTGATTACATTCATATGTAGGTAAAGTAAATTTTCCTTGAAAATATTGTTAGCTTCCTTCCCTTGGTGAAGGAAAATGCGAAGAAAAAACTATTAATTATTTAACTACTTCATATAAAGTCGCTTCAGGCCGTGGCTTTGTCCGCGGTCGGAAATTATTCTAAGTCCTACCCAGGTCATGGTCACCCTATGTGCCATTTTTTATAACAATTCGTTCTTTCCGTTTAAGATTTAATCTGTCTTCTACCATCTATCTATATAGTTAGCCCGTAATGTTCCCATGTTGGACAAAGGCCTCCCTCGACGTTTTCCAAATATTATTGAGACTCGAAATTTAACCCCCATAATGATTCAGCTTCGCAAATAATATTGTAATGGTTTTTGACGGAATTGGTAACATAACATAACATCACGCCTGAAATCCCCAATTGGTTATGCTGAGGTATACTTAATATTTTTATTTTAAGCCTATATTGTCCCACTGCAGGGCAAAACCCTCCCTTCCCTCATTCCAGTTTTCGCGATCTAGTGCGAATGTAGGCCAATCCTTTGAGAAAGTGTCCAGCTCATCCCGTCATCTCAATCTGGGTCTGCCACGTTGTCGTTGTACCTAATAGTACACCGACATTTCGCCAGTTGTATTTAAGTCCAATATACCCATGAATAGGTAATTTCTTACTAAGGTACTCTTAGTACCGAAGACAAGTTAGTACTTTATTTATTACCTTACTGTTTACCATCATGCGTAAAGACAAGGCCATATTTTTTCTTACATAATCAGTAATCAAATCACATAATAACATTCACTCTTTCGAACAAAATATTTGTTTTTCTACGAAAACCAATGACACTACATTTTTTGTACCATTAACTAAACTTTTTTTTATGTAAACTTCGTCACCGTTATCGGCAGAATGCGCAGTCGTCGTTCCTGTCGAGAAAAAAAAATGGAATAAAATGGCTCATAATGCCAACGAATGGCCCCGAGATAGTGCGCTGTGGCGTAAAATATCGATAGTCAATGTCGATAGTTAAGGGACAGTTTAGGTATCTAACTAGTTATTCTTTCTAGGAAAAGCTATGAGATTTAAAGAAGGTGTCTGATGAGACGACGATTAACAGAGAAGAATGGAAGGAGACATGCTGCGCCGACTCCAAATGAATTGGGATAACGGCAAGAAAACGATGAGATGAAAAGGAGACTTTATAGTTGAACATAAATCATGGAACAGAGTTAAAAATTGCAAAAAAAAAACGTAATAAAATATTAATTTCGCAGGATTATACCGTGGAGCTTTCTCCTCAAAATAAAATCAATACCAACAACCCTATTAAGAGAATTGAGCGGATTTCGTTTTTAAAACCAAACCATAATTTGCAATGCCATGCAGTAGTAATTAAGTTAATTACAAAATAAATTAATCATCATTATCGTGCTTGTATTTAACTAATATAAAAACATTAAACTACTGTAATTGAATTCATGATTATTTTCTTGTATTATAATAATTTTATGTTAAATTTATACAAATAATGTTTTATTTGTATAAATTAGCTTACTTCCAAAATTATTTATTGGACTATTGTACTTTTTTACATGAAATCGTTTCCGTCATTAAGGCTTACTTTAGTTAAGCTGATAAGTACCGCATCAATTATATTTAGTCTTTATTTGTATACAGTTAAAGATTAAAGTAGATTGTAACGACACGACTCGTAAGATGTTACGTAAATAAAACAGGTACCTACCAGTTTCTATTTTGTTGCTAAGGTTAAATTTAACTGTTATGTGCCGCGGCTACGCTTGCACTTCACAGCGTTTTTCTTTACAAACCAGCCGGTGATAATGAGGACAATGTTCTAAAATATGATCACACTGTCACATTTCTTTTTTCAATTAACGTAATAAGTTCGTACCAAGAAATGAGTTGATTATCTATTTAATGAAATAAAATCACATTAATATTACATTATCAGGCTGATAAGATTTAGACACTGATAACAGCGCGCCGTTAATAGTGGGTTGATCAAATCTCAGGTCATGGCATGTTTAAGTGTAAGGAACTAACAAATAATACTAATAAAGAATAATAATAACGACGAATTACGCATACTTAACAAAGAAGAGAAAAAATCATCAAAAACCTGCCACATGGCCACAAAAACAAAATTATTCAAACATAGCCCACTCTTAACGGTTTATTTAAAGTTTGTACTAACTAAACAATAGCTCAATAAATTAAACTAAACGGCTATAAAGCAGTCCTAGAGTGAGACGCTGCATTTTATAAATAGATGTTCTAATTTAGGTTTTATGGGTCGCCGATTACCCCAAGTATTCACGCTCTGCGTTGGCGGATGCTTTCAAAATGGACAAAATTAACGCTGAACACGCTGGGCTAATTTACATGATTTTATCGGAGAAACAAAGTCACAAAATTAAACTTCTTTATTTCGTATTAAATTTCTTATTTTTGATTTTCTGTTTGGGTCGCTTACCTTTTCTTAATTTGAAATGTACAGACAAACAGTCGGACATCGGCAAAACAGTTCGGAAACAATATTTCTAAATTATACCAATTGAACTTAATTAATCCTTTAAAAGTTATAAAGCCCAGAGACGGGAGCACGAAAAGCCGGACAAATCCGAGTGTGTCCCTACTGCCCTACATTCATTTCGACAAAAGCACACATTTAAGAAAAATATTATAAGATTAATTTTAAAACTACGGAACCTTTGCCCACAAGCGGGGTTAAAAAGGTTTGAAAATATAACCAAAATGGAAGCCAGAATCTGTGTCGCTTAAACTTTATTTAGACAACGATTTAAATATTTAGTACCAAGATGACCTACTCAAGCGTCGCCGTTCAAAAATATACTCGCGTCGTTCGTTCAAAAATAACCTTTAGTTACAAATTATACAAAAATGACATTATTACAGGTAGTATGTACATACATAAACACACATACACAGTGTGTCATCGATGAATAAACCTGCTATCATTAATTCCTCAATGATATAATATACATAGATCTAAGTAATAATTTAAATTTTAAATTAATCGTATCTCATTAAAATAATTAATTGAATGTAGATCTTGGTCATTTTCAAATCATCACTTTAGTAATGGCTAAAGTCAACAAATGATACCGGTATTTTTATTAAGCACGTTCACCAACATCTATCCAGAAAATAAAGAAGTGCCAACCATAGCACACGTCGATAAATCATTCAATGACTAAACTACTATACAAAACTCGTAAATTCTAACTCAAAGTGAATAAAAATCATAAAAATGATGAACTTAATTGAAATTTCGAAATATCGATGTCGATTATTTCATTATTGCGCCACATCACTAGTACTTGCTGATATGGCGGACAGAGGCAGGGTAGGGGACTAATAATAACAACATTTTCTTTACTTTTAAATGTCTATATCCTATAATCAACCACCAATTATCGAAATAAACAATTAGTATTTAGAATGATAATTTATAATTAGTTTGTCATTAAGTTTTCGTTTGCAAACAATAAAAGAAATCCGAGCAGTGAGAAGTCTTCCTTATAACTAGAAGAGACAATGGGTGACGTCACCCGTTTACTCAAGTATTTTGACTGCCAATCATTAACTGACCACTATAAACAGATCGATTTAATTATGTGCCTGCTTATTTAACCATTCATTGACAAACCTATCTCAATTTATTATCAAATTTGTACGTAATTGATAAAATATGCAAATGATGTAAATAAAAGTACTTGTATTGACCGCTCTTATGTGGTTTTGCCTAATAAATCAGAGATTATACGAGGCTAAGGTAAAAAATCATAATGCCATACCTTGAATGAGGGTTTATCCATTTTTACAATCCGAAACACAAAGGATAATCCATATCACTGCACAAACACATCCATTTTCCTAAATAACAATTTTAAAACAATGGCGATAATAAATGCATTCTTATTTTAACGTTCACAGTAGACATTGCACTAAAATTAACACAACACTGAGTGTGCAAAACAGTTATTTTTCAACGTAATATTTTTAGAAACAACACTCACGCACACGTATACCTATATGTTTAATTATAAAACATAATTTCCGATTTTTAAATTACACACGTCCGTAACGAATCGTCGATCGTGATAAATCGAGATAAATATTACAATTAACAATAATGTAACGATGACATCTACCGTTTGACATAAGCCGTTTAGTTGTTATTATGACTTGAAAATCACTTTGTATATTTGCAAAATGTTTTGGTAATTATAAATAATAGTGAACAATAAAACAATATGGCGTATTTCGACAGATATGAGGGAAAACACGAGAGCGCGGTACGTAGAATACGCGCGCGGCCATCGCGGCACACGGCCAGTTCGTATCTGTGTTCGTTTTCGTTTCGTATTCTCTTGCCCGCTCACACTGCCTCACACGCTGACTTGGCAGGGCTGCTTCTTGATTTTCAAATATTTTCGATTTCAATTTTCAATTTATTTTCGTATTTTTTGAAGATAAATGGTTATTTACTCTCCGTTTAGTTCTATAAGAACAGGTATGTTGTTTTCTTTTGTGTTTTTTTTAATTGCCTAATTCTGATGAAGATTTAATTTGCCTGCAGGCATAGTTTTATGTCGATTATTGTAACGGGACCGAAATATATAATAAGCTTGAAAACATGAATCTATTTTAAATTGTTTCAAATATGAAAGACGAAAGTTAATACTTTAATACTGTTGGAACTTTGCCTTCAAATGTCTAGTAACTTACGTAGTACATACAAAGTATTTTAATTAATCATTAGATAAACTCCACAAATCATCAAATGTTTTGATAATTATATTCCTGTCATATGCCAAAAAAACAATATTTAGACAAGTATTTTCTTGTTGTAGTGACAAACAAGTTCGACCAATCAAAAATATCTTTTCAAACCTCAAATCATAATAATAATTAGACAAGAATTTTAATTTATTACAAAAAAACTAAAGCCACGCCAAAATACGCGTGGCAACCCTGTCACTCACACAGAGATTCCTGCGCACACTGCAATATGGCGTCTATACATATTTTTTACGTAAATAAAGATTGTCATAGTAAACGGTAAAGAAAGAGATTAAACCCGTAATCCTTTTCGGTATTTCTTTCGAAGTAAGAGCGTGCTTACTTTTCTACTATAGAATCTAGGTCCAGACTCTATGGTAGAAAAGTACGCACGGCTACCAGTCAACCTATACACAAAAAAATAAGATAGCCGAGAGTGACTTTATTGTGTTACTAATCAAATAAGGTAAAATAAATACAAACAATCATGATTGAATCTCATGAGTGGTGTTTGTTTAGTAATAAAATAAATACAATCACATAGAATCTAGCGTGCTTACTTTTCTACTATAGAATCTAGGTCCAGACTCTATGGTAGAAAAGTACGCACGGCTACCAGTCAACCTATACAAAACTAGTAAGCGGAACGTAAAACAAAGCAAGGCCATAACGGGGCTGCGGGTTGTTCGCTAGAGATACCGCGGCCTCGACATGAAGGGCTAAGAAGGAACATGGGTGGTTTTTAGTCAGTACAAGTCTGACACTCCCTTTCGCTCTGCCCAAGAGCGGGAGGGGTTATTTGATGATTTTCCACCCGGAAAAAAAAGGCCATAATAATATACTAGATTGTATAGTGTTGCCGCGTGTACCTGTACACGGGTAGTGCCCCAGAGGTTGCAAGAGTCGTTGGTCAACTTTTTAACCGATTTCAAAAAATGAATGACGAAAAAATGGTGGCGAGTGATTGTGGCTTTGTGTGGAATGTCCTTAATTTTTTGTTTATACATCATGTCTGGTACAAATAAATATTCTTTTCTAATATAGGTACTTACAGTTTTTAACCCAATTTTATGTTAAATCGGTGTGCTAAGAAAAAATGTAAGTAGTTGTCAAAACTTAGCTTTAATATTAAGGTAATATTCGTGCTATCTCACGTATTTTTAAAACGCTCATTATAAATCACAAAAATATTCTTCAAAAAGGTTCTGCAGGTCGAACATATACTACACTCTCATATTATAGACTGTCCGGTATTTTAGTTAATTTATTTTTAGCTTAGCCTATGGATTTCCGCAAAATGCTATTGAAATGCACACGAGGTACGATTTCTAATCGATTTAGTATCGATACTCGTTATTGATTGCAATAGATGCCATCTATTATCATCTTGAGTGACTTTGGCATGATTTAAAAAATCAAAATGGCGGTCGGATTTGAATGTTCGTGGATTTTGGCTTTGATTTATTATTAGTGAAGGTTAACGGTTCAAATATGGCCAAGTTAGTTTCTTAATCGTTAACTTTACCGCTTCTAAAACAAATGAATCGGTAAGCGGGTGTTTTGTCACGTTTTGTTACTAAATCTATGCAACATTTACGGAAATTCATACCTACTCAAACATAAAAATTTGTCGTTCTGAAATCAATATCTCAACTAAAAACATTACTATAAGCCTCTGATCCCGCTGTATTTGTAAAAATAGCAAGCAAAGTCGACTGCATAAGCTGGTGTCATTGCTTGAGTGCAAAATAAAATGACGGTTTGGTTGTTTGAGAAAAACTAGACTTTGATTTGACAATACACGCGTATGATGATGACTTTGAAGGCAGGTCAGTAGAGAAATAGGTGTGAACCGAATGTCATGTTTCTGATAGGATGTGGTCGCGAAGAAGGTTAAAATGTTAAATAGCCAATAGGTGAACAAAAAATGAGTTATTTTTTGTTGGCGTCGGCTATTTATTTATAATTAAATTTTCTTCATTCCAAATTAACTGTTTGACTTAGGTATGACTTTGAACTTTATAGGTTTTTTTTTCATTCATTTGACTCGGAAAAAACAGTTTGAGCAATTGAAAGATTGGATCAGTTAAAAACTGTATAGAAATACATTATATTGTCTTTATATTATAAAAATTAAGGACATTAATAAATGTACAACGTA
This sequence comes from Diarsia brunnea, assembly GCA_949774965.1. Classification (NCBI taxonomy): domain Eukaryota; kingdom Metazoa; phylum Arthropoda; class Insecta; order Lepidoptera; family Noctuidae; genus Diarsia; species Diarsia brunnea. The sequence goes on along the minus strand of OX459025.1, from coordinate 509,813 downwards.
CATGTTTACTCAGATGTAGCAATAAATACAACATGTCGACCTTTTGAAGGAAAAATATACCGTTTTATTAACAATTCAATTTGTTATGTTCAAATATGGAAATAGTTTTTACCACTGACTGTGTTTCCCATTTTTACCAAACTACATAAACATAAATTGAAAAAAAAAATGTGATTGTGACAGCAGCTGTCAAAATTGTGGCGCCAATCTTTTAAACTTAATTTAGAATAAAACTTGATTTATCAAGGTTATTTTATTAGAGAAAATAGTCATCGAATGAGTTATTTTTTAGTTTGAACTGTCTTTTTTAGCGACGTTACACATATTCTTTTGAGGAAACATCCATAAGAACAACTATTCTGTCTACAATTTTCATAAAAAAAAGTTGCCATGACAACGGATAAATAAACAAATTAAGTATGACGGCGCTTTAATATTAAAATTAGTTTTAGTTAGATTTAATAGATGTCGCTGTTAGTTTAAGAGTGTCGTGAACATGACTTATCTATGTCAGCTACGTCACATCCGATCACACGACACTCTGACACAACACCGAGCGCTAGCGGGCGGTGGGGCGACGACAGACAGGCAGTATGGTTTGAGATTCGGTCGAGATCGCACAGGCGTGCTACGCGCTCGGTGGAGTGTCTTACTTGTGCTATATCTATTTTGTTATTTTATTTTATCGGTTATTACTTGGTGAATATTTTAAAAGGAATAAAAGTGATTTTGTGCTAGTGAACTAGTGTCCCTATTTTCTTCGCCCGACAATCCACGCCTACCTACAATGTACAACTTAGTAATTGAGATCATGGATCCAATTAAATACCGCTGATAAGGGCCATGTTCCTACATCAGAAGTGGGATTCGAAGGGCAAAGACCTGAAGAAAATAACGGACACGGTGTAGTACCCCGCCAACGCCTTACCTATTGCGAGATATGGAGACTTTGTTATCACGACTCCTGGCAACCGCTCAACTGCAAACGTCAAATTTCAACGCAACTGCGCGATTGATACGGTTTGATCCTGATGCTACTGATGCGGTCATAAAAGGTTGGTGCAGGATAACGGAAATAGTAGTAAATAGCAGGAACCTAAATGGTGCAGAACTTTTGCAAGTGCTTGCACATGCTCTGAGATAACGGGCATCGAATTACAAACTTCACAGTTACCCTGGAGGCAAATAAAGGAATAATTGCTTTTTGCACAATTTGAAAAACCTATGTTACCGCAGGACTACTTCGACGAGATATTAGGATTCCAACTCGGTACGAAAGAGTGAAGCTGCAACACGTGTCTAGAGCAAGATAGAGCGTATCCCTTGCACGGAAATGTCAGAAGACGTCATCACGGAGTTTGTAACTTCGGTGCTGTGCCAAAAGGATGGTATGATACGACGAGAGCTGCATTCTTGTAACGTATCTACCAGATCTCAGTTGCTACGGGTTCTCCAAGGTATTTTGTCAGTGACGTGTAGTGAAATGTAGTGGTATGTGGTTATATGTTGTGAAATACAGTGAAATGCAGTGAAGGGAAGTAAGAGAAGTGAAGGGAAGTGAAGTGAGGTGAGGTGAAGTGTAAAGAAGTCGCTACAATGAACCACGTCTTACTCAAACTGTTATCATTGTGGTATATCAGTTCATCGAGCCATGGACTCTCGCAAACGCCGCAAAGAGCCTGTTGCTAAGGCAACTACGAAGACAGCTGAGCAGCCTATGGAGATGCAAGTGCATCCGCGCCCTGTCACTTGTTACCTTTGTGGTCAACAAAAGCACGTTACACCAGCGTGTCCGACCACAAAGGAGGCAACGAGAAACCGGCTGACAGGGAGGTCTACCTGTGTGAGTGAGGGCTGGCAACCGGCACCATTACTACAACCGGGTGAGTTCGTTCCTTTTCTTTTTGGTAGTGGTTCCGCCTGTTTATTGGTGACTTCCAACTTGGCTAGTCGGCTACCAGGTACAATAACGAACTCTGACATCATTCTATGTCGGGGTCCCTTACCATGGGATGTCCTCAGGGTTCGGTTGTGGGTCCGTATGTATGGAGCTTAGGCTTTCGTGACTTCCTCGCGATTCCACTTCCATGCGACTGTACGTAAACCGGTTGCGCGGACGACGGCCTGCAGCTCGTGCAGTCAAGTGCTCGGGTTGGACTCGAAAGTTTGGCTGACACTTGCCTAAATTGAATATCCCGGTGGGGTGATCATAACCGTCTGACCTTCACCGCACGAAACTTGTCAACTTCTTTTCAAAGGTAATCTTAAATCATGGCCTAGTATTGGGTTTAATAGCGTTCCCGTTAAAGGGAAGCGGTCCGAGTGCTGCCTTGGGTTTGTCTTGGGGAGGAGTTTTTCATTCATAGAACACATGGAGGCCGTCGCTGAAAAAGCTAAAGGGGGCTTTTATGCCTTAACGAGAGTGTCCAGGTCTGCGTGGGGTTTGTCATTTTTAACTCTAGGAAATATCTATGGGGCTGCTTGCTTGGGATGTGTGTGCTACGGGGCACCAGTGTGGGCCGATAGGGTAGGAGCGGTACGACGTAAATTACTTCAAAGCCAGCGGTTTGCCTTGATTTTCTTGTGTGGAGCGTGTAGGACGGTTGGTACTGAAGCCTTGCCGGTACTGGCAGGGGTGCTTCCGGTCGATCTTGAGGTGCGGCGCCGTGGTTCAATGTGCTGCTGCGCGCGAGGGGCTGCGGCCGCAGACTTGTTGATGCAGCGTGACCGTGCTGAAATGGCTGGATTACTGGGACCACAGACTGGCGTCTGGGAGGAGCTTTTGTCTGAGTGGCAGTGTGGGTGAGATAGTTCTGTCAAGGGCCGGCGCCTCCACCAGTTCTTTCCCTCTGTTCGTGGGCGGCTGGCCAGGACGTGGCTGGCGTTAGATCGCTGTGTTGCCCAATTTCTCGCGGGCAAATTGGTAGTAAATTGTTTTCCTTCAGGCTTGTTGCCTCACCTTTTTTCAATGTTCTGCATCTGGCTGCGAAAATGAACAATCAGGCACATCATATTTTATGCGAGTGTGGTCTTTGGCGGAGTGAATGTAATGTTGTGTTGGATGATGTACGGGTTACATCCTGAGTTGTTTGCTGTGCGATCCTTGTAGAAACTAAAACGGGTTTCCGTGCGTTCAAGCATTTTTGTCGTGCCTATTGTTGGAGTCAGGTATAACGGCTCACAACTTGGGACGCAGTGGTATTGATGACAGTAATCCCCGTGGTGCTGGGCTTGTCCCGGTTGTACACGTCCCTGTGTGCCTGTTAGCCTTGTTCTGTTCTGTCTTCTGCTGATATGTAGGGGGGAGGAAGTTATTTCTCCTGCTCCCCAGCTATTCTTTTCTGATTGGTTTCGTTGCGGGATCCAAGACAGTTGGATCGTTTCTTTGGGACTTCGTCGGGCTTCATTGTCTCGGCGCTTTTCTTGTGGTCGCCGCTGTTGATTCTGGCTTGCAGGAGTTGCAGTGGTTTAAGAGTGGTGTGGCGGGCTTGTACCTACCCAGTGAAAGTAGTGGTATACCACAGCTTAGCCTTTCGCGGATTAGAGGCGTGTAGCTATGATAGGTCTTGGGCTTTTCCCAATTTAAAAAAAAAAAAATTAAATTAAAATGTAACGAACTTGTATATCTCACGGGTAACTGAGATAATAATGTAGTCAAGTGTGACTCGCAGATACTTAGCCTCATCAATGTTGAAGCCATTCTCTGTAGGCGAGTATGTTTTTATAAGAAATAACGAGCGCAATCAGATAAAGTTTCACAGAAAATTCAAAGGTCCATTCTTAATTACCAAGGTTGTAGAAATTGATTGGTATGACTTAAAAAATATTGATGGGCCTAATCGAACGTAAAAATATGCACACGAAAATCTGCGTTTAGTACCCGGGGGTCAAGACGGTCTGGTAGCGATAGCTACCGCGTTACTTAATAAAAATGAGAAGGAGGCCGAGACGGCGGTCTACGATCGGGGAGTGGAGTGGGTATCATCTGGTGATGACAGCTTAGTGATACCTTGTCGATGTGTGGTTCACGTACGTTGACCGCTAGCTCTGGAACCCTCGCGGCCTCCGAGAGTGAAGAAACTTAATTAAAGGTAACATTGCTACATTCTGCGAGATTAACTTAACTGAGTGAGGGAAATTTTAGGGGCTGGCTCATGTGAGTCGACGTCCTAGGGTGTGTTTAGCGTGACCTAAGGAACTGGCTTATTCAGGCCGATGTTCCGGGTCATATAGTAGGGTGTGTGTAGTTGTATGATCTAAGGAACTGGCTTATGCAGGCCGATGTTCCGGATCATATAGTAGGGTGTGTGTAGTAGTGTGATCTAAGGGACTGGCTTAGATAGGCCGATGTTCCGGATCATATTATTGCACTGATCATCTAGTCTGAGAGGCTGTGAGATCAATTGAGGTGTAGTCATATGAGATGACAGGTAAAGAGCCAGTTGTCCGGTCCATGTTGTCATATGAGATGATGACTGGTCGAAGGGACGCTGTCGCTCTTTGAGTTACGTGTAGTCATACGAGATGACAGGAAAAGAGCCAGTTGTCCGGTCCATGTTGTCATATGAGATGATGACTGGTCGAAGGGACGCTGTCGCTCTCTGAGTTAGGTGTCGTCATATGAGATTATGACTAGTCGAGGGCTAGGTTGTCCGGGCCACGTCATCATAGGAGATGATGGCTGGCCGAAGGGACGCCTCAGCCAGTATTAGTTTGCAGGAGGTCAAACGTAATCGCTTTACGTGTGTGCGTCCCTAAATGTCATCATGTCAGGATAGGACGAGCGTACAAAGTAATGTATCTACCAGTTTTATTCTCTATAAAGAACGATGGGCAACCGGTGACTTAAGATAATGGAGACGCACGAGGACGTGCGAATGTCAGTCTGGCCGTGACGGCGCTTTAATATTAAAATTAGTTTTAGTTAGATTTAATAGATGTCGCTGTTAGTTTAAGAGTGTCGTGAACATGACTTATCTATGTCAGCTACGTCACATCCGATCACACGACACTCTGACACAACACCGAGCGCTAGCGGGCGGTGGGGCGACGACAGACAGGCAGTATGGTTTGAGATTCGGTCGAGATCGCACAGGCGTGCTACGCGCTCGGTGGAGTGTCTTACTTGTGCTATATCTATTTTGTTATTTTATTTTATCGGTTATTACTTGGTGAATATTTTAAAAGGAATAAAAGTGATTTTGTGCTAGTGAACTAGTGTCCCTATTTTCTTCGCCCGACAATCCACGCCTACCTACAATGTACAACTTAGTAATTGAGATCATGGATCCAATTAAATACCGCTGATAAGGGCCATGTTCCTACAAGTACTTTTTTCTTTAAATACATTCATGTAAGTAATTTAGTTAAAGTGACAAAGATTATTTCTTTAGGGAAACATTGTAGTCGTATTTAATCGTTAAAGAATAACCTGTTCAGTAATAATTACACTTTGATCTTACTCGTGTCGTGTGTATACTACGTTAATAAAAGAACAACTCGACGAATGCATAATCTTTTCATTTTTTCAAATCGGTTTTATTTTTTAAATCATTGATTACATAATATATCTCGTATATAGATAACGTAATGAACTTAAATCCTCACATACTTCATTTATTTTGTCCACAGTAAAATTTTTTAGACAATTGTTCATTTATATCCCAAAAAAACTATTTCACATTAAAAATAGACACAATTTTTATATATTACCGCAGTTAGTACATAGTTCGTAAACAAACACATTCGTTTTATCAAAAATAATAAATTTTAATCAAATAGTGTAACAAAAGCGCGCGTAGTGTGTACAACGTCTGTACACATTCATTTGCTGAAGCAAGCGGCGTACGGGTCAGTGTGTACGCACGGGGGGAAAACTTTGGCTTGTTTTTATTATTTATTTCTACATTTTATTCCATATTTTGAGTATTTTTTGCTATTTTTGCATAGACCTTTTTCTAAGTGCTTGAATATAGGGGTTTATGAATGATTTTGACAATTTAAAAAATAATTTAGCTTGTTTTGCGTGGGTTTGATCGAATTATTGGCGTTTTCTTTTGTTTAGCAAATAGGTGTTGTATTTAAACAAGTGAATTTTGTTTTTTTAGCAGTATATAAGCGTAACTAATGGATTATTATAAGACTTAGGACCGAAAAACAAAGTCGTCAATTTCGGCCTGTTCTATTTAAAATGCGTCGATTAAAAACGTACCCCCACAATTAGTCAGACTTAGCCTTACATAAATTCAATTTAAAAGACAAAAAACTTTAAAAAAACATAAAATTCCAGTCGAAACAAAAGTTGAACAAAGTAATAATAATAATTACGTTATCATCGATAATATTTCGCGTAGTGTGAACACACCGCGTGTCGTATCCATTTGGTTGAAATTGCTGTTTAGTCATCGTACATTGCACGTTACTTACATTTTATTCATATTTTATAAAAACTGAATCTTTAGAACTAAAACTTAATTTTCTTTTATTTTGGAGTGAATCTATACGGATTCATTCTGCAAAAAAGAAATAATTTATGAAACTTGGTATTCTCTCCAATAATGATCATTTAGACAAGTTTTTGGTTAATTAATATGCTAAATATCGCGAATTGCTAAAATAATCATTAGAATTTTTATTACCGTTCATATTTGGGAAACAATTAGAAAAAAGGCAATATCCTCCTAGATATAGCCATTTTATAGGTTTTTTGTTATCCCAACCCAAGACACATACTCATACCTCTGTTTTTCTGGATTCATATGCGTTTGGTATAATTATCACTTGCTTCAGTAAAGGAAAATATCGTGTGGCAACCAGCATGCTTGAGAGACAATTCTCGACGGTATGTAAAACTAAGTCAGGCCCGTCGGGGCTGCGGGTCGTTCGCAAGAGATACCGCGGCCGCGTAAAATTTAAAAATATTTAATTTAATAATAATAATTTGTAATATTATGAACCCAAATGCCACGAGAAATGGCAGACATGTCGTGAGCCACTATTTATTTATTATCTTGCATGCATGTATTAATTTAATTCTGTATGTAAACACATGTTTAAGCAAATAAAATTTCTTATTCTCTTATTCTTATTCTTATCCGCGATGAAGGGCTAAGAAGGAACATGGGTGGTTTTTAGTCAGTAGAAGTCTGACACTCCCTTTCGCTCTGCCCAAGAGCGGGAGGGGTTATTTAATGATTTTCCACCCGCCAAAAAAAAAAAAAGCTTTCAACCACACGATAAAGAATATTAAAAAAGTAGGTACCTACAGTAAAATTATATACTTTGATACTAAACCATTTGATGTGCAATATTCTTGCAATTATTTTTGAAAATATCAAACCCTTTCGTATCTCTTGTACAATAATGCATTCGATTTTCAGAAATTTTGTTCGACGTTTTTTTGTCAATTTAAATTCATGTATGTTTCGAAATTCAGGAAACAGCTTTGAAGTGAAACATACGGACTGGTGACCTACCGTGACCTGTTAGCAGGATTGTTTTAATCTTATCCCAGTGTGGAATAAAGATGGCGCTAGACTCCGGCCTTATATTTTATCACAAATACAAAACCAGGGCCAATTTTGATAAAAAATCTAACAACTTTGTCCCATGGATACTTTTTTTGTAGCAATGAGAGCTATTTTTTTTTAATTTTATGTTTGCTTCTTCTGAAAACCCATGTTTGTCCAAAAAAGGACATTGAAGTAAGTTAATGTTACTTAAAGTGCATTTTTTCTAACCAATGTAATCTTAAACAAAAAACTTATTTCATTACTTTTTCTTTCTTTGCCTTGAACAACCCTTTTCCCAACTTAGTCGGCTTCCAGTCTAAATTCATAATAATCAATATATTATAAAATACCTACACAAAGCAATTTTGAAATCCTAAATCTTGATCGGTTATCTGTTGCGAGTGTTGCGACTAAACGAACAGGTAAGCTAACTAACAGGAAATAACTAACAAACACAGCACCTCGCATTTCGCAGTCGGGTAAGGAGGGTATAAACGGAACTCATCGGAATATATTCTGTAAAAACGGAACAGAGAAAACTGTGGAGTTGAGAGGTTGTAATTTATTTTTTTATTTAAACGTTTTTTGTTTGAAAAAGAGTACTTAGACTTGAGGTAAATACCCTCAAACCACCCAGGTGACCTTGACTCCACCTTGATCTAGCAGTGGGACCGCAATAATTAATTTAGAAATAAGTAGATCTAGTTTCTCCTGTTTGAATTTAACGTAGATTGTTCAAACGACTTAAAATTACTTTTATCTTAAATAAAAAATAAGTAATCACTGAGCTCATACAACAAAAACATGAGGTTATACGACAGTAATAATGACATACAATGTAAATTAAATTATACTCTGAAATTATTTTACAAAAACTTTATCTTAACTATAATAATATTATAATAAAAGAGGACAGAATAGATTTTTGTTTGGTTACGATTTTACTTAAAAACTACTCGGCCAATTTTAAAAATTCTTTCTCCAATATTAAGCGACATCATTACCAAATAACATAGGCTATATTATATTTTCAAAATATACGTTAATGAAGTCGCGAACAAAACTTTATAAACAGTATACAGTATTAAAATTCTAAAAACAAATTTGAAGTCAACAGATTTATCACAAAAGACTAAGAAAAAAAAAAACATTCTCCATAGTTTTCTCTATCCAAGTCGAGCGTACCCTCGGAAAGCCGCTGCGACAAAACTTTTAATTATATATCCGTCTCGCTTGCACACCTTTGTCTGACTATCGCCGTCCCTCTCGCTCTCCTGTTCGTTCATTTTGCATACAAAAACATATCATGGACTAGTTTTTTCGTGTGGGTTTACCTTTTCTTCTGTGATATTTTTTTCTACGGTGTTTGGGGTGGGCAGATCTGTTATATATATTGTTTTGAATGTGTTATCTAGTTTTATAGATTATGACGAAAAAAATTTTTTTTTAAATTTTTTTTTTGCGATTTTTATGTTTATGTTTTTTTTTTACATAAAAACGATTAACCTATAAATACTATAGTTATTTCTAATAGAAGACGGTGTAAGTTATATTTTTCTTTTAAAACTAAGTACTTGTTAATCACGAGATGTAAAAAACACACACACATACTGGCAAAATGTGGGTGTACCATATAACAAGACTTCTGCATAACCCCTTTGGTATTACAAGCGTGATATTACGTTATTTACCAAAACTTCGCATTCTATTAACGATTCTTCAATTCTTAAACTATTTTCACCAATTTTAAACTTTAATTGTTGAAACCGACTTTAAATACACAAGATATGTGCACTCAACCTTATTTTACCACCAGAACATAACTACACAACCTCTATCTCGTTTAATTAAAGTTCAAAATCGCATAAATTTTTTTTTTGTAACTGTAACAAGGTTTGCCAAGACTGTAACACATTCAATTTTGTTTGTATGTGTGTGTGTTTGTGTATGTGTGTGTATAAAACCTGAATGTCTTCCCATTTTGTTAGTTTCGTATGGATACGACTGTTTTTTGTGAGTTTTTTTTTCGTCGTAATATTTTATGTATTGTGTTAGGTCAGGCTATATTATAATAATTATGATTCTTAGACAAGATAGTAAATTAGGATTTGAGGAAAATCGTTAAAATAATTGAATGTTTGATTTTTGTTGCCTCGTTGGTATAGTGGTATCAAGCGCGACTTCTGACCTTAAGGTCCTCGGTTCGATTCCCGGGTCGGGCAGAGTGTTATTAGGTTTTTCATTCAGGAATTTCTCAGTAGCAGTCACGAAGTTTGGATTTGTGCCCAAAAGATGGCAATAGGCTCGCCCCCTATTACATGGGATTTAAAAATAACTGGCGAAATGTGGGTGTACTATTAGGTACACACCTCTGCCTAACTCTTCGGGGATTACAAGCGTGTTTATTCACGTATGTTGATTTTTGTTTTAGTTTCAAACAATTACTTTCCATTGTATTTTATTCAAATAGACTACTTATTAATCCAGTAGGCGTACTAAGCTATTTAGAAATTTAAATGTATTTATAATTTACGTACTAATTATTTAACAGTTTCAGGTTTTAAAATAAAATAAATACTTAACTCCAAAAAAAGAAAAAATAAATTAAGTATTATTTTTATTAAAAAACATTTTTATTATTTATTTTATCCCGCCACCACCTATCTACGTAGTCTGTACGAACACATCTATAGCATGTTGACAAACGCACACATGCAAATACACGTGTTCTTTTATTTATGAGTGTGTGTGTGTGAGAGACATCGCATCATAGGACATAGAGTTATAAAAAGTATAGACTGCAAATTTATTTGAATTTTGAGAGATAGTGCGTATAACTCTAAGCTGCTACTTTTGTTTGGTGTTGTTGCTAACGACAGTTTTTTCGACGACTTGCGTACCAAGAGTTTTTTGGCAAGCGATTAACATAAATTTTATATTTTCTCGTAACAATTAGTTGTAGAAGGAATGGTGGGAGACCTTTGCCCAGGAGTGGGATAGTCTAAGCTAATAAAAATAAAATAAATAAGTTGTTTATATGATCGTGGCTTAATAAGAACTGCCACTCGGGTCGATCTTTAGGTTAAGCTGTGCTTGCCTAGGTCGGTCTGTGGATGGGTGACCGCTCGACATACCGAGTTTCCTCCGTGCCTCGGAAAGCACATTAAGCTGTTGGTCCCGGCTGCCATATATAGATCTTTGGCAGTCGTTACAGGTAGTCAGTGACCTGAAATTTTGACATCCAGTCTTACCAAAGAGTATCGTATTACCTTGTATTAACTGGGTTGTGGAGGTCAGATAGGCAGTCGCTCCATGTAAAATACTGGTACTCAGCTGCATCCGGTTAGACTGGAAGCCGACCCCAACATAGTTGGGAAAAGGCTAGGCAGATGATGATGAAGTTGTTTATATGATGTCTAGCTGATGCCTGCGGCTTTGCCCGCGTGGATGTCGGTCATGGCGACCAAGACAGTAATATTTTCATCTCCAGTTTCCAACTTTTTTTTTGGTCGGGTCGTACATCGAATAACCCCCCGCTCTTGGGCAGAGCGAAAGGGAGTGTCAAACTTCTACTGACTAAAAACCACCCATGTTCCTTTATGTTGAGGCCGCGGTATCTCTTGCGAACAACCCACAGTCCCGACGAGAGTTTTGCAACCCCTTACAACCCTTTTTTGGCATTAAAAAGTAGCATGTCCTTTCTCAGGCTCTATTTCTGTTTATCTGTTTACCAAATTTCATTTGAATCAGTTCAGTGGTTTTGGCGTGAAATCACGACAGACAGACAGACAGAGTTACTTTCACATTTGTAATATTGGTAAGGATTAACTCGTGCTATCAGCCGCTCGGGTCGATCTTTGAGCCGTGCTAATCAACGTTGCATTGGTCTAATTTCACCAAAGTAAAATATTTAACAAGTATTTGAAGTAATCCTACCAGTTCTATTTAGTGATGAAGTCTGTTCGCAGTCACAGGACTTCGTGTTGTCAGTGTTAAAAATGTGATAATTCGATCCGCGACGGACTGATGAAGAACTAACTAATAATAATTATACTCGTATATGGACGCGCGATTCCGTATGATGTCGGACGTAAAGAATAGCACCATCCCATATCTTCCCGTGGGTGTCGTAAGAGGCGACTAAGGGACTTACCATAGAATGGGCAGCAGCGTTCTCTGTGCCTTCGTAACAACGTGGCGATTATGGCAAATCCCCCCCTTCTGGGGGAGGCCTAAGTCCAGCAGTGGACGTCTTAAGGCTGAAATGATGATGTATTGGACGATAACAGTGTGAGCCAAATATTCATAATCATGGTTATTTGTTTATTTAATATTATGTTATCAGATATTTTATTTAATCATTCATTAAGGAGCTCGTGTATCGTATTACCTAGTATTAACTGGGTTGTGGAGGTCAGATAGGCAGTCGTTCCATGTAAAATACTGGTACTCAGCTGCATCCGGTTAGACTGGAAGCCGACCCCAACATAGTTGGGAAAAGGCTAGGCAGATGATGAAGGAAATCGTGGCTTCATAATTTCTGCCGCTCGGATGGGTCCACACATTACATACCGAGTTTCCCCCGTGATTCCTTCCTCGGAAAGCACGTTAAGCAGTCTCGGCTGTCATATTTAGTTTACACAGGTTATCTACCAAATCAAATCATCATCTTCTGCCTAGCCTTTTCCCAAGATCTTCCCTAGATTTCTAAAACAAAAAAAATATTGCAATGTCGAGGAGAAAATGGGCATTCGGCTTCGTTTATGGAGTTTTTCCCACCCGTTGTAATCAGCATCATCATCATCAGCCTATAATGTTCCCACTGCAGGGACTCAGGCCTCCTCTCTAGAATTTCGAAAAATTGTACAACTCAAACCTTTCTCGAGAATCACTTGGTCTATCCATTGGTGAAAACAGCATGAAAATCGGTGCAGTAGTTTTTGAGTTTATCACGAACAGACAGACTTTGCGGCGACGAACTTTGTTTTATATTATGTGGTGATGCATAACGTGCATATTAGCCGACCCATCACAATTTTTCAAGACGAAGTCGGGGGCGATGTGTTAGTCTAACATACAACCTTGTAACCTTGTATAAAATTATACGACCTTCAAAAAGCCATTTATGTACAGAACATTTAAATATGGTTTGTTTTGAATAACTTCACGAATCGTCTCCATAAGTTTTTTTCCTAGCTTATCGGAGACCTTCAAAACGTATATTGAATATTATTTAACTGATGCGTGGGTAAGCAGATAGGTAGCTCCATTGCAACGAGCAGCGGTGGCCCAGTGGTGAGGGCCCCGACTTAAGAACAGTAGGTCGTGGGTTCGAACCCAGGCAGGCGTATTACTTTGTGTAATTTTGTCATCACCACTGCTCTCAAAACGGTGAAGGATAACATCGTGAGGAAACCGGCATGTCTCAGAACCAAAAAATTCGAAGACTTATGACATCTACCAACCCGCACTGGGCCCGCGTTTTGGATTATAGCCCATCCCTCTCCTAGAGAGGAGGCCTGAGTCCCTGCAGTGGGAACATTATAGGCTGATGCTGCTGGTAAGACTGGTTGGCCTGTAACTGTAACGATTGTCAAAGATCTTCAAATGACAGCTGGGTAAGCCATTAGCCAACCTTATAAACGTGTTTTTCGGAACATGGAGGAAACTCGGTACTACGCTAGCCAACTAAGAATATAGGATCGCGCTTTCTCCCAACTTCACACGGTAATAAGTACTGCCAGCATAGAAAGAAATGCGAATAAGAAATGTTATGTTTTTTTAATCATAGATTTAATTATATATATATGTTCATTTTTATAAAATATTATTTCTTGAATTCCAAAAATAAATTTTCAACTCAATATGAGTTCAAAGAGAGTTGCGGTGCTCCATCCTAGAGCACGAGAAATACTTTCAAAGTGAAACAAATCGTGTAATATTTTTATTTACATGCTTTTCTTCACATCCTACTCATGTATAAGTTGTATAACTAACCAAAAAAATGAACATTAAATAATTAAACTGAGTATAATTTCTTCATTGATTTTTCTGCACACCGTACGCTTTGGTAATGAAGTTCGCGAGTTTTGCTGAACAAAATGGCGTCTTGAAAGCGCTATTCTTAGTTGGCTCGCATAGTAATGTGTGCCCATCCATCCACGAGCCAACCTGAAGTTCCACCTCCTCAGGGAGAGTTTGTTGCCATGTTTTTAGACTTTTCCGAACTATTTGGCGGCCGGTTTTCCGGTATAATCTGAAAGCGGCAGAAATCAATATGTTACATGGGGTCACTGTTCTCGTGACCTCCAAAACCTTGGGTAATACATACAATAGATATATAGATATTATAGTCGTTAGTGAGATGTATAACATAACATCACGCCTGTAATCCCCGAAGGATTAGGTAGAGATGTACTCATAAATTAGTGCACCCACATTTCGCCAGTTATGTTTAAGTCCCATGTAATAGGGGGCGAGCCTATTGCCATCAACCGGGCACAAATCCAGACTCCGCGGCTGCTACTGATAAATTCCTAATGGAAAAACATTTTGCCCGACCTGGGATTTGAACCCAGGACCTAGTCGGTCCCGTCGGGGCTGCGGGTTGTTCGCAAGAGATACCGCGGCCTCGACATGAAGGGCTAAGAAGGAACATGGGTGGTTTTTAGTCAGTAGAAGTCTGACACTCCCTTTCGCTCTGCCCAAGAGCAGGAGGGGTTATTTGATGATTTTCCACCCACCATAAAAAAAAAGACCTAGTCGGTTGTCAGTCTGTGTGAGTTTCTAGGTGTCATTGACCTTTTTGTCACCGACTTCCGAAACTGAAGTTATTTTACAAATTTTTTGTGTTTTCGAAATAGATTTATTTTATTCTTTTTAGTTGTAGACCCCACAAAGTCATCATGATTCATTTTTACATTGTAACTACAAGTTATTTAGGACATTATGTCAACAAAGGTCGTGAGGAAAAAAGACTAACATTTTAATGAACCGATTTTAATTAAATTTCTATGGGACCAAGAATTATTCAATCAGTTAATGAATGACGCAGTTATCAGTCGGTAAAAAAAACATAAGTAAGTACAGTAGAACCTCTTCCTTCTTCCAAGTCGGTTAAGAACAAAACGATGACGTATAAAACGGGTAGTACCTACATTAAACTATCAAACACAAAACCTGCTCTAATTCCGTAGCAATCAAGCCGATAGTTTCCCAACCACGTGTTTACCCCAGTTTGCCCACCGCTGGGCTAAATACTAATTTATACATATAAGACCTTGGTATCGGAGTTTAGCTAGAGTACATCCACGTTGCAATGACACACGGTAAGGGCGAGGTCACACAGGACGAAATGGAAGGACACACTGACTGCCGCACTCAGATAGCTTTAATGATTACTTAAGCCATCACTTAGTAAAGGTTTTGACAGTTTTGTCATACAAAAGTATGTCAAATCTTTACTAAGGGACGGCTTAAGTAATCATTAAATATCTCTGAGTACCGCAGTGAGACTACTTACTTACATTCAGTCCAAAAAGTATCGGGAATGGATGATTTGTTTATGGTTCCAAATTCAAATTTATGTTTTTTTTTTTTGTTGTTAAATTGGCACAACTGTTTTCCATTTTGTTACGTAACGAAACTAATATTTTAGAACCAATCTTCTTATATATAAAAATGAAACCCGTTTTCCGTTGTCACGACTTGGCATGAAAACGGCTTGACCGATTTGGCTGATTTTTTTTTTAAATGTTCGTTGAAGTTCAAGGATGGTTCTTACGGCGAGAAAAAATCGAATAATGGCCGGAAAAGCCCTAAAAACAGCCCTTTTCTTTTTCCCATACAAACGTTTTCTAACTAAAACGTAAAATCAATTTGAGCTTTAATACCGTACCCATAAAGTTCAAGTGTTAGTGGAGAGGTTCCGGGAAGGCAAAACAATTGAGTGACGTTCAGTTGTTCAGTCAACGAATGACAACTTCAAACAGACCATACGACATTATCACAATAATCACAAATAATTACTGTTTCTTTCCCAATAGAAAAACGATTTTTCAAATGGTGTTTGCGTATAATATAAAAATTAATTGCTGTTAGTTAGTCGCGCTGACTCGCGCTAGAACTAGAGAACGGGTAGACCGATTTGTCTAATTTTGGTTTTGAAACATTTGTGGCAGTCCAGAGAAGGTGAGAAATTAGTATTATGTAGGTAGTGGGTACGTAGGCAGGTAAAAGGGCATTGCAACGCACGCGGGGTACAGCTATATATTATATAAAAATGAATAGCTGTTCGTTAGTCTCGCTAAAACTCGAGAACGGCTGGACCGATTTGGCTAATTATAGTGTTGAATTATTCGTGGAAGTCCAGGGAAGGTTTAAAAGGTGAGAAAGTGGTAGGTAGGTAGGCAGGGTAGTAGGTAGAGTAGTAGGTAGGGTAGTAAGTTGGATAGTAGAGTAGGTAGGGTAGTCGGTAGAGTAGTAGGTAGGGTAGTAAGTAGGTAGGGTAGTAGGTAGGTCGGGTAGTAGGTAGGTAGGGTAGTAGGTAGGTAGGGTAGTAGGTAGGTAGGTAGGGTAGTAGGTAGGTAGGTAGGGTAGTAGGTAGATAGGGTAGTAGGTAGGTAGGGTAGTAGGTAGGTCGGGTAGTAGGTAGGTATTGTAGTAGGTAGGTAGGGTAGTAGGTAGGTAGGGTAGTAGGTAGGTAGGGTAGTAGGTAGGTAGGGTAGTAGGTAGGTAGGGTAGGAGGTAGTAGGTAGGTAGGTCGTTGGTACACAGGCAGGTAGTAGGTAGGAAAAAGGGCATTGCAACGCTTGCCGGGAACAGCTAGTGTTATCATAAAGTAGGTCATATCTCGTAAATCGTTATTTCACAAAAAAATCGTGTTTGAACGTTGCCAAGTGTACACATAATTATTGCACGTGACTGTACACCTCTGCCTAACCCTTCGGGATTTCAGGCGTGATGTTCCTAATACCTAAACCGCCAGGTAACACAGATTACAGACATACATATTATTTCCAAACAGTATGTCCGTGTGTACGCGCCTTATCGCGGCTAATAATAATACTAGCGCAAGCTCGAGCAGTGGAGTACCCGCGCTGGGACAACTCGATACATTTGTGAGGAAAATATCGATAGTTTTTTTTTTGTTAGCCTTTATTAAATAAATCAATTTTTATTCAAAAACTAAAAATAAACTAACAAGAAACTATAAAAAGGCATCAAAAAACTGCTCCTCAACGCTGTCAGCCGGTAATGTGCCCAAAAGACTGGCGGCATTGCCACGTTGTATGGCAACACTTAGCCTCTGGCCAAGATATTTTTATTCAGACACAAGTTAGAAAATATACAAAAAAAAACAGTAACAAAGAGTGTAGTAAAAAGAGCTTTGAAGTTCTTTTTTTGTATTATGTGGCAGGAAAGAGCCTTTTTTCAAAATTTTGAAAATCATCAAATAACCCCTCCCGCTCTTGGGCAGAGCGAAAGGGAGTGTCAGACTTCTACTGACTAAAAACCACCCATGTTCCTTCTTAGCCCTTCATGTCGAGGCCGGGGTATCTCTTGCGAACAACCCGCAGCCCCGACAGGGCAGGAAAGAGCCTTCATTAAAGATAAATCCTTCCTGAGCTCATCATCATCATTCGTCCCTTAGCCAAATTTATTAGTGGTCGGCGCAGGATGTCATCTTCTTCCAACTCTTTTATTCCTCGTAATTTCATCAGACACCTCCTTTCTAGCCATATCATCCTTCACAAAGTGATTCCATCGTTTCTTTGATATTTCTCTACTCTTTCACCCAATAACTTTCCGGAACTGTCGATACAGTATAAAAATGAAAACAAAAAGCCACTATAATTTAATTTCAAATTGTCCCGAAAACCTGCAGTTTTTGAACGTTAAATTTGACAAAAGAAAGTTCAATTACAAAAGATAGCTTCCCCCAACACGCATGTCCAACATTTTGATCCATCGTTACAATAAACTGTGGTTGCATTAGCAAGAACTCATCACACATGCAAATATTAATTGACATAATATGGCAAGAAAGGAGGTGTCTGATGAAATGAAGAGTAACAGAGAAGTATGGAAGAAGATGACAGCAGGTTGCACCGACCAGTAATGAATTGGGAGGGCAAGAGAATGATGATCATGTTATTTTCTTCAAAAACACGCAAAAATAACTCCCATTTCGATATTTAACTTCACTGGCACATCCCTATTCACCGTATCCATTTAGTTTGACAAGCATTCGGTTTCATATGTCCGCGCTGGTGTGTGTGTGCACACAGAGTGTGTGAGTGTGTGAGTGTGTGTGTCAGGGCTGTGGATTATAATAATTAATGTTAATAACTTCGTGCTATGTTGGAGATGGTGTGTGTTTTGGGACAAGTGGTTTATTGGTCTAGATTAGAATTTATTTGGTTCGGGATATGTCCGTTTTATTTGTTACTAAGTAATTAAATTGAAGGTTTTGAATAAAATATTATCATTTATTAGATAGGGTACTATAATAGTTGTTGCTAGTTGACATGGATGTTTCCTGACTAAAAAAAAATATGATTCTAATTAGTCCGTCTGTTAGATTATCGAAAAATATTAGATACTTATTTTTTGTTTTATCAAATCAATCAAAATTGACGAAGATAAAATGCGTCAAAGATTTGAGTGGGGGGTTGTGACGTCACTCACCGGTAAAAAATGTCATACTAATGTCTTAGAATATGACGTCACACGAGTTTTCAAAGCACTTCATTTTCATTCATTGTTTATTTAGGTGAAAAAATACGTGTCCAATATTTTTTGGAATTGTATCTGACGGACTAATTAGATTTTTTTTGTTAACTACCCTATTGCGGTCATTGACCCACCCACATTTAATTAAAGTTCTTAGCTTTAAAATTTAAAAATAAGCCTGTTCATGTCTAGAATCTTCAACATTGTTTTGTAATGAAAAACAATACATGTTTATTTGTTTTGGTTCGCATAAAGAGATATTAGGGAAAGGGCAATGACCGCTATTGACATCTGAACTGGCATAAACTATATATACATATTTACTAGCAACTTGCGGTTGCGTATCTTTTTAAATGTTAGTGGCTATCATAGTGTCCATCGATTAACTGTCAGTTTGGTACAAAATGAAACCATTTGACAGTTAATCGATGGACACTATGATAGCCACTGACATTTAAAAAGATACGCAATAGCCCTGCTGATGTATGGAGTATGTAAGGATCGTAGCAGGTGTCCTTCTGTTTTTTCTGTCTACCTCCATGGGAAAAGGGCGTGAGTTTATGTATGTATTAGATACTACGCTTAGCCGCTTGTGTTTGTCTTAAATATTACAGAGCCATGCTAAGTCAAGGTGAATCTTTCAATGCAGTCCGCGAAATTCGTTTTTTTTTTACGTTTTTTGCAATTTGCCGATCAGTGTCAGGTTGGACGTTAATTAAAATAGGAAACGCGACCGTAACGAATGTGACTTTACTGAGTAATTTAAATGATTAAAATCACCAATACAACCGTCTCAGTTCATATTATTTCCTTGAATGCCTTCACTCGATCGATTCATAAATGACAGATTACAGTGGTAAAAAAACATAAAAAAAGAAAACCGAATTGAGAGCCTCCCTCGTTTTTCTGAAGTCGGTTAAAGAACAAAACGTTTTCCTCTATAAATCCGTAATCATGACAGCCCTGAGTTTTAAGACCAACAAATTACCTGAGTGTGTGTAGGCGTTGCGTAGCGACGAACACCCACCCATACACACACTCACAAACACACACATAGATGAAGAGCGATAATTTTTATGGTTTAGTAACAAATTTTCAATATCGTACAAAACATGCTGAGTTTTGTCTTGTAATAGTTCAAATAATAAATGTTATGCTATGCTGTTTGTCATTGGTTTCAATTTTAACCGACTTCAAAAAGGGTGGTGGTTCTTTGTTACCATATAACTCTGTCATTTATGAACTGTTTGATTTTTTTTACATGTGATAGGATGTACTCTCCGATTGGTTCTATTGTTCTATCAAAATCGATTCAGGAGTTTTGTTCATAGAATAAGTCCTAAATAATTTCTAGTTACAATATAAAATTGATTCTAGACAATAATAGTGTAGTACCTATACTACTAAAAACGTTGTTTGATACACGTGGGCATTTATTAATGCAGTTCTCGGCTCCATATCAACCTAGGCACTCGGCTCAGTTGTGAATTGCGCCTCGAATACAATAACAAAACTTTCCTCACTTATTAGGAATCGAAATATACTATTATTTTATACCTTTCAGAGCGAAATTTTTATTATTATAAATGCGAAAGTTTGTGAGGATCCAGCAAGGATGTTCGTTACTCTTTCACGCAAAAACTAATGAATGAATCTCGACGAAATTTAGTGAACAGATAGTTACAACCTGGATTGATACATGGGATACTGTTTAATGCGGTAATATGATTCCGTGGGACAATTATCGAACTCCACGCGGGTGAAGCCGTGGACATAAGCTAGTAAATACATATAAGTACGTAATACGTGTTCTTGCCATAATCCCTGAGTCACCGTTCACCACACACACCCCTTTTCGGATAGAGGGTGACCTTTCTCAGCCCGGGACCCCGGAAGTAAGAATCAGATCAATATTTTTTATATAACTTTACTTACATCAATATTTAAAGAGGCAGTTAGTATTAGTAGAGTGGTATAAGACGTTAGTTAATTTGTATGTAGGGGTAACCTCTGGAACTGATAATGTAATTAAAAGTTAATCACGTCCACTGCTGGACATAGCCCTCCCCCAGAAGGGGGGGACTTGCCATAATCGCCACGCTTGGCAGGCGGGTTTGCGATCGCAGTATGGTTGTTACGAAGGCAAAGAGAACGCTGCTGCCCATTCTCTGGTAAGTCCCTTAGTCGCCTCTTACGACACCCACGGGAAGATATGGGATGGTGCTATTCTTTATGTTCGACACCATACGGATCAAATCATTAAAAGTTAATAATAAGCTATTTAAAACACTAGGAAGTGTCGAAGGGTGGGCGTTTTGGGGGACTGTCTCTTGTAAAAAAATTGACGTTCAAAAAGGGATGATTCTAGTTTGAATAAATGACTTTTGATTTGATTTAATTCTAAATATACTGATAGAAAGACACATTATTCTTGGGTGCTAATTATGTTTATAACATAAAATAACATTAGCAGCAGCATTAGCAGTATTAACTGGGTTGTGGAGGTCAGATTGGCAGTCGCTCCATGTAAAATACTGGTATTCAGCTGCGTCCGGTTAGACTGGAAGCAGACCCTAACATAGTGCATAGTTAGGAAAAAGGCTAGGCAGATGATGATGATGACACATCCCTCCAAAATATCATGCATATTAATTATTAACCAATCTGTCACAATTTCTGCGAACGAAGTCGCGGGCCAAGTGTTAGTTGTGTTGATAAATATATAAAAAAATAAAAAAAAATATTAGGATTACATTTTAAAGTCTTAATATTCGATTAAAATTTTAAGATTTTTAAATAATGCTTGTTTCTTGCATTCGCGTCGTTCTGTACAAGAGAATTATATAGATCTTTAAACTGGTAAATGGGCAGCTAAAGTCTATTTATACTTATTTTGCCTGTATAAATGGACTTTATGGCTATACTGCAGACTGCAGGTACTAGTTAATTTTTGGCTAAAATAAGTTAAAGTACCTGTCACGGGTCTATTTGAAATAAATACTCTGGGTTTGAGTCTTTTGAGCTTTATTTTTTATTCAGTATGGGCTTGAATCTCGTTTTAGGTTAGGGAGTCTAAAGTGTAAGTGGACGAGACAAAAGGAGTACCTACAGGGCTATTGCGTATCTTTTAAATATCAGTGGCTACCACAGTGTCCATCGATTAACTGTCAAATGGTTCTATTTTGTACCAAACTGACAGTTAATCGATGGACACTATGATCGCCACTGACATTTAAAAAGATACGCAATAGCCCTGCTGATAGTAAGAATCGTAGCAGGTGGCGTTCTGTGATTTGTGAAATTGTGACTATCCCCATGGAACAAAGGCGTGAATAAATGTCTTTGATATTTTTTTTAGCTTCTAAAATACTAATTGTAGGTCTTAAAAACATAATTACTTATAAACCCATGTGTTTTTGTTTTGCAAAAATTCAACAAACACACCCATGCATACGTGAAAAGTTTTTACGTAGATTTTTTTCGTGAAATTCGTACAAAAAATATAATAATCTAAACAATGTAGTATATGTAAGGACATCTAGCAAGCGTAATAAAAAACGGGCCGCGGACACCTGGGAAAGTGGCGTAAGTCATGAATACTGAATTTCTCGAACAAGTTTTCTTTGGAAAAATCATTACAAAAATAAATACAAGAACTACTTGTATAGCGGAACATTTAAGTAATTACTCAATTTAATGCGAAGGAAATGTAATGTTAAAGTTTATACGTTATTAAAAATTACAACATAATTGTATGAAAAATTTAAACCATGACTGAAATTATCATTTGCATTCTAAAGATTTTATTGTTATCGGTCTATAATTAGAACTTCTCATAAAAAATACAGAACTTACAAAAACTACTTCTCTTACAAAATACTCAAATGACATGTCTCAGAAAGCATTTTTTTATTTAATAAATGAAACATAAGTACGTATTTTCAATTAATTACGAACAGGTACTAGCCAAGGTATCAGGTCAGGTCATTTGCTCCGAAATGTAACAAAACAAAAACACTCAAAAATAAGTACATAGTTAAAACTGCAAAAACTAAAATCTTCAACATTCGACTTAACCAACTTCACCATTCCAACGAAACACAACGACCCTAATTCGTGCGGTGTGTGTGTGTGTGCATCCGTACACTCCCTACGGGTGTGTGAGTGTGTGTGTACACTGAAGTGTGTATGTGTGCGCTAATATAAGCGTAGGGTTGCGCTGCGACCACTATTTATTATTTTGAGGACGAGTTACTAGGGTGCATAGCGAGAGTTTTGGGTTAGTTTAGGTATTTACTTGATTATTTTGTTTGTTGTTGGTGGTATTTTGTGTTGTGTGTGTACTAAGAAGAATTTTATTTAAGAAATAGTAATATTTATATTATTCTTATTTGATAAAATAAAACTATTAATTATGTAATGTCAATATTGTTGTTGTTGTCTCTATATATACCTACAGAAGCCAGCACATCAAGCTACAGTAGAATCCCGATTATCCGAAC
Organism: Diarsia brunnea; assembly: GCA_949774965.1. NCBI lineage: Eukaryota > Metazoa > Arthropoda > Insecta > Lepidoptera > Noctuidae > Diarsia > Diarsia brunnea. The sequence goes on along the minus strand of OX459025.1, from coordinate 487,066 downwards.
CCCGATTATCCGGATATCCGATTATCTGGACTCATACTTCACGGCTTTAATTACCGTAATTTTATATCCTATTCTCTAAATGACGAAACAATATCTATTATAAATAGTTATTAATATTGTTTGATTTTACTTAGAAATCGATTATCCGGATTTTTGATTATCCAGAATACACCTAGTTTTAATTGATCCGGTTAATCGGGATTCTACTATCCTACCTAGTACAATCAATATATTTTCAAAAGCATGGGGGGAACGCTAAAAACCTAGATACGGCACGAAACTACTTTTTCACACCACCTGCTCGAAAATGTCAAATTATATGTCAAGCAACCTTAACCTAAAGTGAGTCATTAGTGGCCGGGGGCACAGCCGGTCAATAATGTTGTACTAGATTTCATTATGACACGTTGGTCAATAATGTGATTTGAATTTGGAATCTCACATGCTCAGCTAAATTGGCAGTATAGTACTAACAAACACCCAGAAAGAGGAAAGCTATTCTCGATACCCTTACTACGCGTGGATGATATTCTCGATTTCCTACAAAATCATAACGACTGCTTCTTCATATCGTTGCCATGTTTTCGAAGACATAATATTGTAAGAATAATTAGATAACTACGAACCATTTTTTAAGAGGAATGGAATAACATTAAAACTGGCATTAATAATAACAAATACCGTACCGCGCCGCAATACCGTTATAGTACTTGGCTGTAACATTAGTTAAAAGTTGTTTGTGATAATGTTACCATTAACCCGTTTGTGCATATAACTAACTAGTTCTAAATATGTTATTCTTACTGTTTGTTTATTTAATCAATACTTTGTTTTTCGTACTATGGCTATTATTTTCTCACAGTAGGTGTAAAAAGTAGAGTATCCTCCTCAGGGCTAAAGGTGTCTTTGCCTTGGGCTAGCTTGAATCCCTCGCTGCATTCAGGATTCTTGTATTAACTCCCTCGCTTCGCTCGTGAGTTAAACTCTTAACTCCCTCCCTGCGCTCGGGAGTTAAATCCCGAATCCTTCATTGCGCTCGAGATTCAATATCACGCCCGTGACATAAGACACAACTTTAGCCCCTCGGTGCATAATCTACTATAATATAGCAGTGCTAGCCTTGTGGTGTGAGTTGTGACTACTTGTGACCGTCCGACTGCCAGGTAAAGGTCTCGAGTTCAAAACACGCACAACCTCTGATTTTTCGGAGTCACATGCGTATTGTATAATTATCACTTGCTTCGGTGAAGGAAAACGTCGTGAGGAAATCAACATGTCTTTTTTTTCTCTGGCGGGTGGAAATCATCAAATAACCCCTCTCGCTCTTGGGCAGAGCGAAAGGGAGTGTCAGACTTCTACAGACTAAAAACCACCCACGTTCCTTCTTAGCCCTTCCTGTCGAGGTCGCGGTATCTCTTGCAAATAACCAGCAGCCCCGACGGGACAACCCGCAGCCCCGACGGGAAACCAAAATGCCTAAGAGATATTTCTCGACGGCACGTAAAGCCAAGTCTGATGCCCATTGGTGGCATAAAATCTCTGACCACAGCAGGGCTATTGCGAATCTTATTAAATGTCAGTGGCTATCATAGTGTCCATCGATTAACTGTCAAATGGTTCCATTTTGTACCAAACTATAACTATTTGACAGTTAATCGATGGACACTATGATAGCCACTGACATTTAAAAAGATACGCAATAGTCCTGCAGGTTTGGCACAAACCTCACGATCAAAAAGAATGAAAGACTATTTTAATATCAAAATACATTGTATTTCCTTTCGAATCAAAAAAAAAATTGCGAAAACTTCAACAAATAGAGTATAATAATAATAATAACGTTTTGTGGCAACCCTGCACAGTTTAGTTTGCATTCCGCTCGCCGACACTCGCGCTACAATCAAGTACAATACCCGAGCAAGCGCTAGACTAGCGTGGATATACCCTTAGTATTTCATTAAAAAAATACAAAAAAAAGAACCGACTTGTTTGAAATATTTTTTTAGGAAGTTAAAAAAACAATGTCACCACTTCCAAAACAAAAAAAATACTAAAATTGTGTAAAATAATGTTTTTTTGGAAGTGCCCATTTTTTTCAGTTTTTCCCCTATTCCAGGGGAAAAAGGGGGCTCAACCTGCCCTGTCGGCGCACTATGTGGAGGTGCCTAAGAGAGCCTGGCCATAAATACATTTTGTAAAAATCGGCGCAGTTACTCGTATTATACCTCAAACTGTAGCTAAGAAGTTAATCTACTATATTATACATAAATTATGTATGTGGTCGGTACTGGTTTGTAAAAAAGATCATCTAAACACGATCATTCCTACACTATCACAAAACAATCTGAATTTGTATTTTTTTCATGATTATTTTCTAGCCAGCTAGCAATGAAAACTATACAAGTATTATACCATCACAGAAAGCTTATACTATCTACTTTTGACTGGTATGCATTAAAAAGCTATATATTTGTAAATATATTTACTAGAAATATTTATCTCGTGACATATCATTTTTGCGTACCTGAAACTTTCAATTAGAGTTTTGACAGTTGCCGAAATTTGCCGAAGGTCTGTAAATTATGTTATTTGATAGGAAATTTAATATTATAATAATAGAAGAAAAAAAAAGTTGCAATTTCGTTGCACAAAATATGTTAATCTATTATAGCATAAAACAGTAAAAAATCCTACAAATACGTAGGTGATGCTATTTTACTTCTTGCTTATTATAGGTCTTATTTGTGATATTTTATTAATTGCGGTTTACGTTAAGATAATGTATCGAGTGTTTCCCACGATTTCTTAGTTCACATACATAATAAATTATCAATTATACATATCGTAAACCGCATAACCACATAATGATAATTAGTTCTTTCTACCACAATATTGTACACGTTTCAAATCAATATTTTTATATAAAATAGGGATTCTGAATACTCAATAATTACATACTGTGTTTCGTTCGTCATTGTCGTTACTTAAAGTGTACTAACCTAACCATCTACCTTCTCGCAACAATGAGTGAATTCAACTGTATCAGACGTGACTTATGTCTTGTTTTAATTGAAAGTGACGGGAATTATGTTGTTGCTTTAACAAGTTATATACGGGATAATTTTACCAACTTGTCCGAGGCAAATATCGCTAAGATTGTAGCAAGTGTACAAAAAAATCTTATTATAAACTTTCATCAACGTTACACGAAATCTGGCAGAAATAAGCAAATATTTTTAAACAAGAATAGCGCGTGGTTGGACGTCATATTTACTGTGAATCTGGAAGATCCTACTTGTGAATCTGAACCTTCGACATCGACAGGAAAGCGAGGACGCCCTTCGAAAACCTACGAAGACCCCTAGGACAACTTTCCGAAGATGCCCAGGAATCAAGGAACAAAGACTATAAACGATTCAGACAGTCAGACTTCATCATGCTAAGAAATGCTCTAGAACAGCTACAAATGAAGATGTTCTACATACACTTTTGTATACTTCGGACCCTTACATAACAAGTTTAAGAAAACCATCTAGTAAAAAGTCTATGGAACTTATAGATGAAGCTTTAGAGCTAGTTGAATAATACAATGTTTTTTTTTTGTTAAAAGTAATGGTACTTAATAATAGCAGACGTAATTTTAAGAGTTTAATTTGTGTTTATTATAACATTTAAGGTCAAATTATTTAAATATAGTCGTACATTTCTGAACATTTTTCAACATTTTAAGTTTACTATTTTTTTTTAGACAATAAACATATGATTATATCCATTAATTGTATATTATTTAAAAGTACATTTATTCAAGAATACACAAAAAAAAAATCAGCAGCAAATCTATAAAAACATGGAAGTTATGGATTTATGACCCGAAACCGACTAAATCTCCACATAGTGCGGCGGTCCACTCTTTGCCAAGAACGAGCCAAGTTGATGAGGAGGGTTTCACAAAAGTGGAAAGAAAGAAGAAGAAGCCCTGTTCACGTAACCTGTGCAAACCAGCACCGAGTGGACCCAACATGCTGCTGCGCCCTGCTGTGCCTACGATGCAGCTTTACGTTTAACGACTGCATCACACACACCACGACGGTTAAGGTTGTTGTGCAGTATTTGAAAGTCAAGACCAACTGGACTCTGAGGGTCGATTGGTTGCAATCGCGCCACAATATCAACTTTAAGTCTTTCGTGGTACGAGTTCCAATCCAGCATCTATAGACCTACTTGAAGGAAGAATTTTGGCCGAAAGGTATCGTATATCGACGGTTCCGAGGACGGTTACGCGACACCTCGCAGCGAAACACGACGCCGACATTATTACGTTTGTAGTCATAGTTTAGTAAAGTTTTTAAAATTTATTATTTAGTTTATTATAGTTATATTAGATTATTTTGTGTATTTTATCTATGGGCTTTAATTGCCTGATAGTAAAATGATTTGATTTTGATTTCATTAAATAAGCGTACTCGATTCTGCGACTCCAATACTTGGTTCGATTTTGAAATATTTTTACACATACATTTAATGTTGAAACATTTTAGACTAATAGAAACCTCCAAAAATGAGAAATGAGTAAAATAAAATAAATTCGGTACCCATGTCCTTTGTAGTACTTACCTGTTTTTTTTTTTAATTTAAATTAAACCATTACAGGCACTTTTGAATGTCAGTTAAACAAAAAAAACAAGTCACATTCACAAGGCAATAACTTGTGAAAGTACTGTAGTTATCCATTACAAAGCGTAGATTTCTATGGAGAAGAATGGGCAAGATACTCCATGGACAGTATGGACACTCTTTTAAATCAATATATTGTAACCCTCTAAAAACTAAAATCCATACACATCCCCAACATTCTTACCCCGACTCACACATACAAACCGCCCGCACACAGACACACCCCAACATAAACTGACAGCTTATATATTATGTAAGCACACACACACACACACCCACACACACACAACCATTAAAGTTTTTAATTTTAAAATCGTACCGAACGTTAAGTAGCCAAGTTGTTACGAAAATGTATAGAGATGTCATTTATTTGGTTATTTTTTTGTTATTGAAGACGCCATTGGATTTGAGTCGTTTAAAATGGCAGAAGTTAGAATCTGATTAAGGTTGAATATTGTAGGTTGCTCTTTCTGGGGCAGTCGGGTAAAAAGTAGTTATAGGCTGATTATTCAGCCTTATTTGAAGATAGTAATATATTTATATAGGTACCTATGTTTTTTGTAAATAATTTAAAAAAAATCTTAAAATTATAAATATTTTTTAAACTATAATAAAACGACTGATGATGATGAATTGCCTCGTTGGCCTAGTGGTCGCAAGTAAGACTGCTGAGCCTGAGGTCCTGGGTTCGATTCCCGGGTCGGGCAAAATGTTTTAGGGTTTTTCAATCAGGAATTTCTCTAAGTCCGTGCCCTGTGTGTCCTGTTGTTTGTTCACTACAGGAACTTGATGGACGCTACCGAAAGCGCTAAACAAGTAGCTCAGTTGTGGGCCGGCCTGACTCAAAAAAATATGATTCTGTTTAGTCCGTCAGTTAGATGATCGAAAAATATTGGATACGTGTTTTTTGATTTCTCCAATTAATAATAATTGACGAAGATAAAACGTGTCAAAGATCAGCAGTGGGGGTTTGTGACGTCACAAGAGTTTTCGAAGCACTGTATCGTCTTCATTTTTTGTTTATGTGAAAAAAGAAAAAATATGTGTCCAATATTTTTTGGAAATCTATCAGACGGACTAATTAGATTTTTTTTTACTGAGCTACTACTACATCTAAACTATTTGACATCTTCTTTTTTTGCAAAATTTTCCTTACCTTGCAAAATTTTATAAAAAAAGGTAAGTATTCTTCTATTCTTCTTTTGTTCTGTAATCCATCACAATATTACATACGCACACATATGTAATGTCACTAAGTATTTGTGACGTTTCATGATAACAACTGAGAAACGGCCAAGCGCGAGTCGATGTTCATCTACACTATCATACTTCATCATATTAGTGTAGATTTTGTACAGACATATATTACAATCCGTGTTTATTAGTAGTGTTGTCAATACTACTTGTGTATACCTATGTAGTTATTCGTATATAAAGGGTGTAAAAGTACCCTTAACGCAAACGAATGGCACTTGTTCTCCCCACCACTGCAATAGATTTTTTGTTCTAGACCATACCTGGGAACCTCCTAGTTACGGAGATATTGGGGGTCAAAGTTCCAAATTTTTCACAGCTGCTTTTGTAAATACTAGTTTTACAGGTTATAACTTTACTTAAATTACCTCCATGACCCGTTTATTATTCAAAGCATCCACTAGCACAATGTTTGAATAGTGCTACATTGAGTTTTACCGTAAAATGTGATTTTTGACGCAAAAAAAAAGTCGTTTCCCAACAAACATTTTTGCTTAGGGGTACTTAGTTTGATGTCCAGAATACTTGGTTGACGGCTGTGTGATGGGTTGATTCACACCCTGTATACACGCCATCTCAGTGTGGAGGTCGGTATATCTCTACCTATATGTACAATATAGTTACTATGTTTGTAGCGTGGCATGCAGTTCTGTAATCTGGACGGTTTGAGTTATGACTAGGACCTACATGGGCAAGTTTTCCTACTTTTATGAACAAATTCACATTATAAATTTGTGTTCTAAATTTTTATTTTTTTTTTCATTTTAGACTGTTTAGCGGCTACGGCATAATACGTTAATTAGTCCGTCATAATTATAGATTTTCAAAAAACGCGTTTTAACTTCGTATTTTTTATTAATTTGATAAAACACGTATCCAATATTTTTTGATTATGTACCTAACTGACAGACAAAACAGAATCATATATTTTTCAACACACTTGCTCATAAAGTGGCTCTAATTTCACCGCAATTAGGCATATAATGACACCTGTAATCAAACTGTGAATTTTTCATTACCATTATTCACAAGTGAGTTATAGGTTTTTTTTTTTAATTTTATTGGTTGAGTTGCTTTGTTCTTAAAAAAGTTTCGATACTAAAAAGATTGTGTTCAATACTACAAATAAATTAATGTACCTATTGCTTGCTCTTTTCATGCAACTTCGAATTTAAATAGATAATTTAAACTTGTATGTAGGTACGTTTTTAATAAATAAAACTTTTGTTTTCTCTGTAATAAAAAAAACTTTGAATTCCCCATTTTGTACGTGGCTGCAACGCAATCCGTGAAAATTAAAAAAAAAACTTAATATTTTAGTCTTTAGCCGACCACCATTGTTAGATGCGCGCGCAAGAAAACATATTAATTGAAATAGATAATTTCAACTTGTTTATACGTTTTTAATAAATAAAAGTTTTGTTTTCTCTGTAATAAAAAAAACTTTGAATTCCTCATTTTGTACGTGGCTAAAACGCTATCCGCAAAAAGCAAAAAAAAAAACCTCATTCTTTTAGTCTATGGCCGATCGCCATTGTTAGACGCGCGCGCAGAAAAACTGATTAATTTTTCCCGCCATGGCGAAATTTTTTTCACAACTCGTTTTAACTGTTGAAAATGATTTTTTTGTGTTATTTTCTTCACAAGTATGTTGAAAAACGTCGTATGATACACATGTGTATTGATGATTACCGTCCTCGGCTCTCTTAAGACCCTCACCTGACGGCTCGGGTCTCAATGGCGCCTCAGCGGTAATCACCAACGTTACACACTTATGCCATAATGTACTATTTTGTCAGGAAATATCCCTATTCATGAAATCGTGATAAAGACTTTTCGTTATTATTTTATTTCTTGGAAAGTGTATTAAAAAACGTCGTTTGATATATGTGGACACTTGTAACTGTAGTTTTCGGCTCCATAACAAACTAGCCTGCGGCTCAGGTGTGAATTCCGCCAACTGTAAATAAATAAAAAAAGCCCCAGTCAATCACTAACAAGTCTGATTTCCAGTTAATATCGGCAACATCACAAAACATAACATCCATTTTACTGATAAAGTATTCACTCACTATGTATACTTGATTGGTATAACGATTCACAGCGACTTACATGGAGAGATACGGACTAATTTAATTTCTTAAAAGCTACGTTGAAATGGTACAAAAGGCATACTTAAATGGGACTGAGCATTGGGCAAGACATTTGTCTGTCGCATGCCGAAAGAGCTGTGGGCCCGTAAAGCTCAGGATCGGCGCCCTGAAACAGAATCTAATCAATATACAATAATAATAATTTATAATATATAATTTCTATCAATCTAATCTATCTGACGGACTAATTAGATTTTTTTAGTTAACTACCCTTTTGTAGTCGCATTTTTCTATTCTATAGATATTTTAACTGATCTACTAAAGTTTTGTTTATGATATTTCCGCCATGTAAGCCGTTCCTAAGCGAGCGATATCCGAGTTTGTCAACATTTGATGGTCGGCTTCCAGGAATTTGTTCCTAATCAATGAAATTACAGGCATACGTGACTTTCCTTTGATTTCCTGAATTTTATTAAGGATTTATATCGTAGTACGTACCTACTTGTATGTACATAATATGTACCTACATATTATGTTGTATGTAACTACTTACTATGTAAGTAATCACTTAGAAATAAAAGCTTTAAAATAATGAGTTGGGTACTACACTTACTACATAAAGGCAAATAGCAAGAAAATTATCTTATTTTTCTTCTTATTATATGGATTATTATAAAGTCTAAGATATTATCCGAGCGTAACATACAAACATCGTCGCATAAGGCTTTAACACTTTAAATCAAAGACAAATACGTAACTCCCTCAGTAACTGGCATAAAAAAGTTAACATTTCAGTTGCTAGGTAGCACCGTGGATCATTTATTATCTTGTTATTTGAGGTCAAGGTTCTTCGTATGTAAACAAATTACCGAAAAATAGGCCAATCGACTAAGTGAATCATAAGACTTGCTGTTACCTGCCCGCGCCTTCGTCTGCGTGAAATTATTATTATAAACATTATTGATTTTGTATCAAGGTTTTTTTTTTAGGGAACCCGTAACTTTTTCCTAAAATAAAAGTAGCTAAGGCATTGATATAAAAACTAAAGATACGGTCATCCGAACATTTCAATTTCAACAGAGAATCGGTGTAGTCCTCGTTAATGTAACCTTGTATAAGCGGCGTGGTATTTTCGAGGTAGAACATAAATAAAGGTTTTAATAAAATTTACGACCGCACCCGAAGAGAGCCGATCGTGGACTAGTTCACTTCGGCTTAGAAAAGACCATATTGGGACCACGTTTGAGGCGTCATTTTAACATGCCGTCCGCCCAGTCCTTACGCAGTAATATATAAGTCAATGAGCTATGGCCTCATTTACGGACACGCGGGGCGTCGCGCGGCGCGTTGTGCGTTTTTAATTCAAACACATGTCGATGTATGAAAACGTTAAGGATCAAAGGCTATAACCGAAAAATACTAGGAAACAAAGGAAATAACAAAAAGTTCGTTCACAAGCGTTTTTAGCTCGTTAGTTTAAAATGCGGCGTTCGTTGCGGTGGTGGTGGACGCGCCTCTCAGTAAAAAAAGACGTGTGGCACTCTGAGACTGCCGCGGTAAAGCTATTGCATAGCATTTTTTATCAACTTAAACAATTATAATTATTTATTTATTTTATTAATGCAGTATTTTTTTCCTTTGTTTTTTAAGCTTGGTACAATTTTTTTTTTTCTTCATTTTTCTTCAAATTTTTTTTTCTTAATTTTTCTTCAATATTTTTTTTTTCTTAATTTTTCTTCAAATTTTTCTGACGCTGATAATATGCCCTTTGAAGTTCACAATTTCTTTTTCTTTTTAGGTCTTTTTTTAGCTCTTTATGCTTTTCTTCTCTATAAAAAAAAAAGAGTTTTTGAGCGTGTTAGTTAATTTTATAAGCGTAAGATAAGATACTATTAATAGAAATTATCAATAATAGTAGATTATTAACCAAGGGCTGTATGACATCAATTGCATGCGAGGTTTTTGGCGCCTGAGCGAAGCGAAGGCGCTAATTAACCCGAGTATGCAATTGATGCTTACGCCCGAGATAAATACTCTGCTTTACATATCGATTGTGAGGTAAGTAAACAACAAGACAGCAGGTTTCAATGAACATTTATTAAGAAGAAAAAAATGTGTATTTAATTAAAATTAATAGTAAAATTATTACAATTTGTAAGAGATATGGTCACGTTCTTTTTAGGTATATTTATAGTTTGAATATGAGTTTGTGATGATAAGACTTGAGTTTGAGTGACTTGAGGTTCTTGCATCGTAAATGGCGGCAGTTGACTGGTACTACTAGACATGTTTAAAACTTTTGAAAAAGAACTCAAACAAGAAAATTAATTATTTTCGCGATGCTTTCGCGCCTACTAGTAGACTGCCTTTTTTTTTTCACGCACGCAAGCGCGTCAAATCTTGCTGGCCAGTTTGATTTTTAAATCGATTCCATCTAACATACGATGTGGAAACAAATAGTTCCATATTTAAAATAAAATCTTTATAAAATAAATTGTCTAGATTCCGATTCGAGTAATTAATCGATACCGAGAAAAAAAAAATTAACTTTTTAAAAATATTCTTCGTGCAGTATGAGTATGACAGTTCTTTTTTCAAATTCCAAAACCTATGCTGTAATGATAGTCATACACCCCGGCATTCAGGGGTGTAAGGGTGTACTTACAGAGCAAGAGATATGTAAATTACATTATTTGAGCTAACATATTAATAAAAATGAATTAAATTATATAGATCAAATGTAACCTTCGTAGTTCTAACCACTAAGAAAAACTATGACACAAATTAAAAGAAAAAGTAAATGACATCTTGACAACTGACGTAATTTCAGATGAAAATTAAACGTTGAAAATTTATAAGATTTAATATTTTATAAAAGATAGAGAGAAATCATCCTCATGGATGATTAGTAAAAGTGTAAGTATAAATACTATATTTCCACAACATTTTGGTTATCTTTATAGCAGTATTATATATAAATTAACAAAACAAAAAATAATAGGTACTGCATTTGCTAGAATAATAATAAAATGAATGTATATAGAGTACTAACTCATTTTCTTTCACTATTTTTTCGTGACTTTCTTCATTAATAAATGCACTTTGTTTATTCATATAAAACACTTTGTACACAAATTATACGAGTACAGATATTCACTGTTATACATAGATATAGATGATAAATACCTATACACCTATATACTTTGTCACAAACAGCTGATTACGGTAGTTTTCCAATACAACCAATGCCACCTAAAGGCGGGTTGCTGAACTAAAGAGACAAGCGTGATATTTCAAAAAGTCATTGTCAAGTGTCAATTTGTTAGGTTTTTATTTTCGTTACGGAATTTCTGGATTCGGTCCCCACGCTCAAGGCCCGCGATAGAAGCTATGCAATAGCTTAATAAATAAAAAAGCTAAAAAAACCCGTATTTACGGCCGTATATACGGGCGTTTCCTGATTAACCACCTTGCCTACCTGCCTCCGAACGATGATTTAAATTTGGTAATTTAACAACCTTCTCAGTTCATAAAGGTCTCAAGAATGCCGTTTTTATCAAATAGTCAGTAAATAAACATTTGTTATTGCCGCGAATCCCATTTTATTTAACATACGACTTGACACTGACCGGGAAATTGCAAAAAAACGTAAAAAAATCGAATTTCGCGGGCCACCTTGTCGCCTTCAGCTTAATATTTCACAAACGAATCGCTTAATCGAAAAAGTGTGTAGGTAAACTCGCAATATTATTTAAAGACCTATTCAACGACATCCCACACAATGGACTTTGCGCGAAAAAAAAATATCCCCTCTTTAATGTGTAAGGTACTGGGAGATACATACATGATACCATAAAAAAAAAAAAACCACTTTGTCGGCGCAACTCATTTGTATATGCATTCCAAGTTACAGCTTTCTAGTTCTTTGAGCTATAACTAGTGCGGACAGACGGACAGACAGACAGACAGACATGGCGAACGGAACTTAAAAAAAAAACGAGTAGTGCGTTCTGAAACCTTATTCTAGTCAGCATTCACGATATTGCAAGTAATATGCAGTCAAAGAATATAAAAGAACCGTAATCAGTATAACTATTGTATTATTTAAAATTAATGCTTTTCTCTTAATTGAATATTAAATTCCGTGATTTTTTTTTTACAAAAAATCATAATTCGGAATATCAGAACGCAACCCAACGGCCCAATTTTAATTTGTCAAACTCATCCGGCCATTATCGAAAACCGAAAGTTGCAAAAATATTTTTGCAATAAAACTACGGATTATTTGAATTGTGTAGTGCTAGTGATAGATACTTAATATATTTTGTGTGTGTTTAAATAATCGAAATAAACGCCGCCACCGTGGATCCTCACGTAAGCGGTAAGTCTAATTGTTTGTTATTGTTGTGATTACCGATTTTTTCGAAAACTCAACGCGTAATTTGTATTTTTTCATTACATTTACATGTTAGAACATGGGAAACTATTTGATATAGTGAATTAAATATTTATTGAGTGTTTTCAATGCTTCGGAAAGAATTTTCGGCGTATTATTTGAAAATGCGCAACTTGCATACGCCGACTGAAGATTGTTTTCTTTTTTCGCATAAAATTATGGTATTTATTGTTTGCGCAGTCATTAAAAATATATTGTCGTGCTCAGAAAACTGTGTGTGTGTAAATATTTGCCGGCACTTGTACGGAAACACTAGAGCTTTCTGTCCATCTGTATGTTTGTACCACATGTTACATCACATTCAAAATATATTCTTTCTTCGTCAACAGAGTTTAGAAAAACTCTAAATATACTTTATATAATAAGGAATTAGCATGAACAAAATTAAAAGTACCGAAAATACTGCATTTTCTGTTCCTGTGGATCTCAACTACAAAGCTTTAAAATATTCTATAGCAATATGATTAGAGAGTTTAAATAATAATCTATATCTTTCTGACTGTAATTCAGTCACTGTGGCTGATCTCAACATAGACTAAAGCCAACTACACAGTAGACAGGATAGTATATTATTGCAGTAACATCTGTAAATTCAGGTGCACATTGTCTTCCTTCTTTCTTTGGATTATTCCCAAGACTTATGGAATAGAGACATAGGGTTGAAAATCATCATCTCTCTCTTTCTTACATCCTAATTCATTTGTGGTCGGCGCAGTATTCTTCCATACTTCTCTATTACTCGTCATCCCATATACCACCTCCTTTCTTGGCGTATCACCCTTGAAAATATATTTATTTGAACCTGTCCCAGTACTGTTACTCTACATCATGCATGCTGGGTAAATACCAGTCCCCATGAGGCCCAAGTTTTTGAATCTGGAACTAATACAGGCCACTCGTCATTGGTCCATCTTGTTCCCTACAAATCTGCTGTGTAGCGTGTGCCTGGGTGCCACTTAGTGTTTACTAGCTCATGCCTGCAGCTTCACCTGCATGGAGTTTGATAATTGTCCCACAGGAACATACTACCGAGATAAAAAGTATCCTGTATTACTCCAGCTTATGAATTGTCCGTGTGCAAAATTTCATCAATGAAAGTAACAAATATCCGTCCATCCTCACAAACTTTCACAGCTATAATAATATTAGTAGGATTTTGGCCCACAGCTATTGGGTCTACAGCAAATGTGGCCAGCCCAGTCCCACTTTAGTAATCTTACTGCGGTACTCAGAGAGCTTTAGTAAAGGTTTTGACAGTTTTGTCATACAAAAGTATGTCTAGCAAAATAAAGCTAGGATGAAATCAAAATCAAAACTCATTTATTTAAACTAGGCTGATAATCAGCACTTCTCGAACGTCTAAATTTACTTTACTTATTTACAAGAGACAGTTCCACAAAACGCCCACCCTTCAACTTCGATGATCAGGAGATTCACTACCTCATTAGTCTAGTGAACGCAAGGGCAATTGCTGAACATGAGGTCCTATTCCCAGGCCCGGGTAAAGTGTTATTGGGTTTTTTCATCAGGTATTTCTTGGTAGCAACCACAGAGTCTGGATTCATGCCCCATTTGTGGCAATAAATTATGTTTATTTTGCATTCTCGTGCCCAATCTAAGGAAGATCAAAGTAATGATGGACTGTGTTCAGAATATGGTAAAATGGAGGTGATGTGACGAGAAGTATGAAAGGAGAAGACATGCTGCACCGACCCCAAATGAATTGGGATAAGGGCAAGAGAAATATGAGTAGATAGTCAAAAAATGACATGCTTGGTTTGAAAGGGACTTGTTTTACTCGTCATTCCTCCCATTTTCACAAATTTTCACCCTAAAAAAAGTTGTTTCCCAGCAATAGGAATGTTTACTGACTTTAAAAAATATGATTCTATTTAGTCCGTCTGTTAGATTATCGAAAAATATTGGATACGTATTTTTTGTTTTATCAAATCAATAAAAACTGACGAAGATAAAATGCGTCAAAAATTGGAGTGGGGGGGTTGTGACGTCACTCACCGGTAAAACATGTCATACTGTAACGAGTCTTTTAAGCCTGTTACATACTATTGAATTCTTTGCTTTGATTTGTAGGCTCTGGTTGGTGTTGCCTTATGAAAATTCATTTTTTGGTTGACTTGGATTCGTGAAGTGGTCACACTGAGTTTTATTTTCGATGCTGTCAAATTGACTTTGACATCTCTTGCTTTTCGACCTACAGCCTTGAATCAATGGAGTGATTTTTGAGCGCTCCAATAAAATCTCAAAATATAACTTGAGATGGGCGGCATCTAGTCCCTAATTATGTGGTAGCCGATTGCCCTTGTCATGATCCTAATTGGATAGCCTTTATTTTTTAAGGTAAGCGAATTCTTTGTGATTTCGGTCCGTTCCGCGTTGTCATGGCTATTTTGATAGCAGACGCTAATAGTTTCCGATATTTAATTGTTTCAGGATCTTTTAACTTCATTTTATAATTATTTGCTTGGATTCATTCATCTACTGATGACCACATTTTGATTTTTGGAAGAAACGGTGAGTTTAATTGTATTTGTTCGTAACGACTCCTGCGTCGAATCGCCATTTTTTATCCGCTAACGATTATTCATGTTTGTTTTCAGCCACAAGGCGTTTTTTTTCCATATTACTTAAATTTTTGAACGCACGCCCCTACCAAAATGCATATATCTTGGACCGCCGTTGGCAATCTCGGCGAATATCACCAAGATGCTCTTGGATAATCCATCAGGTTCCTAATTTAGTCGACGGAGTTTGGTATGGTTTATGATACATAACTTCAATTTATTTTAAAAAAGTGCAATAATGACAGGTCTTATAATAACAACAATTTTCTCTTAATTTTACACATTAGAGTTGTTAATGTTAGAAAGGAATTTTCAAACCAGCAGCCTTCGGGTAATAAAGTCGTTCTTACTTTTCATGATTGATTTTTATTGATGCCTTCCCGCTTGAAGATTAAAGGTCTCAAGCTCCCGCAGGTAAGTCTATCCTTGGCATAGTTTTGTGTGTACTCCAGGCGCCCGAATTTTCACTTTTACTTATTTTTATTTGGAGCACACCACACAGTTTAATTTCATTCATCTCACTCTCTCATCACACACTCTTTTTTTTATTATTACAATTGTCGCTCAGCGAACAGGGACTTGAAGTAGGTTTGTCTGGTACCTATATACTGTCATTATTGCACAATTATTAAATAACCTATGAGTCTATTGTTTGCATTAGTTTGTTCTACATTGTTACTTCAATAACTTTGTGTTTATTTTAATTTTTGACTCATAAGTAGTACTTAACTTAATTTGGTGAATCTTTGTAAACAATATTTGGTGTTTACTTATTGATAATTTTGTTTATTGACCTGTTTGTTTTAATAACATGTTTTTTTCTTAGCAAAACCAACAGAAATGTATAGCATTGACCGTGTTTTGTTGTTCTCAACAGTAAAGTTATTTTAAAAACTAAGTTTAACTTTTAGAGAAAATAATTTAATCTAATTGTAAGTACAATATTGTACATTTAATTTATCTAGATTTAAGCTGCTTGTAAGTGATTATTGCACTTTTAAAACGATAAAATTAACTTAGTAATTTTTCATGGGAATACCACATTGACTTCAATACTTAACCTCAAACTTGAGAATTTATTTTCAAACTTTTAACTTTTTGAAATTTAGTTTTTGCTTTTCGTTTGCTATTCGCCTTGCTGTTTGTTAGTCATGGACAAGGGAGTTCAGTCTCCGCCGCTTCAGGATTCGGGTGATGTCGATACCTGTACTGCTGTTGATGCTTATGCTCTCAGTTAATATCATAGGAATTCTACCTAAAACTTATTCTGGTCATAGATACATACTTTCGGTTGTAGACGTTTTTACTAAATATTGCTGGTTCTTTCCAATGATCAATGCTACCACTAGAGTAATTTGTAAACATTTTGAAAAAGAAATATTTCTCAAATTTGGTTGTCCAAAAATAGTAGTTTGTGACAATGGAACTCAATTTACTTCAAAACATTTTGTAGATTTTTTGAAAGGTTTTAATATAACCAAAATATTTTATAATACTTTGTATACACCTCAAAATAACCCTGTTGAGAGATATAATAAAACGGTCGAAACCTGCATATCGTGTTTTGTTAAAGATGATCATAGAACTTGGTCAAGTTTTTTGCCCAATGTTCAATTAGCTTTAAATAATAGTGTAAACCTTGCTACTGAGTTTACTCCTAACTTTCTGATGTTTGGTAGGGAGCTTATTCTTGATGCGTCATTACATCACTTTAGTAGTTCTGTTGATAACTTATCTCAACTAGAAATTTCAAATAGGAATGCTTATGCAGTTTCTCTTAATTCACTTAGTGATATTTTTGTTAAAGTTCAAGCTTACTTGTTAAAGGGGTATAAGCGAAATGCCGCTTATTATAATAAAGGTCGGAAAGTCATTTCTTTTGGTGTGGGTGATATGGTGTGGAGAAGAAGTTTTGTTCAATCTCATGCTCCTGCATATTTTTCAGCTAAGCTTGCACCTAAGTTTGTAAAGTGTAAAATAACTGAAAAGGTTTCGGATAACGTTTATGTTTTGAAAGATTTAAATAAAGGTTCAGTGGGACGTTATCATGTTAAAGATATTATTAAATTTTAATTTGGTTTCCAAGTGTTAGTCTTGATTTTGATAAATTCTGTTTGAAGGTCGTTTTTGACAGTGTGATGTACGAGGGGATGGATGATAGGTTATCAACGATTTGAAAGATGTATGTTAGGTAACTTCTTATAAATTTATTGAATTTGAATTCTTAACATTCTAAAAATAAAACTTAGGCCATTTTTGTTAATTAAATACAATTTTTTTCCACACTAAATGTTTTTCACATCAGAGGATCTTATTTTATGTTTTGTTCGTTTTTGTTGGATTGTATAAGATCTTATTTTTTTAAGGGTAACCTTTTACCTGTTTACATTTTATTAGGATCTTATGTAACCCTACACTTCAGGTTATTTTTACCTTGAGATCAAAAACTTGAACTCAATTTCAAGTTTTTGTAATCTTTTTTTTTCATAGTTTGAAATCATTCTATTTTCTCTTCGTCATAAATAGTAATCGATTTTTAAATCTAGTTTGTGCTGTTCATTGACAGAATTGTTTCTCATTTTTACTAGAGTTTCATTCTCTTTAATGATCGGATTTGACTTTGTTAGTAACGCGTTCATCCTGGACTTTACTTTTTAGGGTCATTCTGTAACCTTTGTTACAAAATGCCTTATTATTTTTTGAATCTTGGTGTAACTTTTGACCTTGATTTCGACTCTTTTTTCCATTGTGCTCGGAAAGTCGGTGGTGTTGTGCCGATCACAATGTGGGATTTTTTTTTTGACTTTCGTCATTCTTTTTCTTTGCGTTCGGAAGTTCGGTGGTGATGTGCCGATCGCATTGTGAAACCTTGGCTTTCGCCTTTTCGTTATTGAGATTTCTCATTGGAGATCTCAATGATTTTTTGTGTTTGTCTGTGTTTGGGAGATTGGTAGTGTTGAGCCAGTCACAGCAACATTCTTTTACAGCTATTGTGCTCGGGAATTCGGTGGTGATGAGCCGATCACAGTACGCTTTCCTTTGTTTCGTTGCAGGTTGTGCCTGTAACAATATTTTAAATAAGGTCTTTCAGCTTTATTTAAAAACTTTTGTTTGGAGTTTCAATTTTTTTTGGATTGTTGGATACGGAGTTAGTCAGTGGCAATAGAGCCTAACTGCACTCATAGAGATGGTAGAGTTGGAAGCAGTTGACATAGTAGTCAGTGGCGATAGTGCCTAACTGCACTCAAAGTTGTACTGTTCCAAGTGGTTTGAAATTTTTAGTCAGTGGCTATAGTGCCTAACTGCACTAAAAATTGTAGTTTGTATTGGTAAATTGTTCGAATTCGTTTGAAATTAATTTGTAGTCAGTGGCGATGGTGCCTAACTGCACTGTTTTGGAGTTTAGAAGCGCTAAGAGATTTCTCTCTTCGTTTCATTTAACTAGTTTTTATAACTTATATTTTTTTTCTGTTTTTCACAGATTTCATTTTTGACTTTTTGTCATTTGCATGTTTTTACTTTTATTAAATTCTTGAGACCTTGTCGTTTGACATTTTCAGAATTCATTTACACTTTGAATCTTTTATGATTCTTTTCTTTTTTTGGGAATTAGAAAGTTGTTAAGACTGGTCTATTGTGTTGAAGATTTCTTTCTAATAAAAGAAAGTTCCTTTCTTTTATTTTCGGGGAGGGATGTAATGTAACGAGTCTTTTAAGCCTGTTACATACTATTGAATTCTTTGCTTTGATTTGTAGGCTCTGGTTGGTGTTGCCTTATGAAAATTCATTTTTTGGTTGACTTGGATTCGTGAAGTGGTCACACTGAGTTTTATTTTCGATGCTGTCAAATTGACTTTGACATCTCTTGCTTTTCGACCTACAGCCTTGAATCAATGGAGTGATTTTTGAGCGCTCCAATAAAATCTCAAAATATAACTTGAGATGGGCGGCATCTAGTCCCTAATTATGTGGTAGCCGATTGCCCTTGTCATGATCCTAATTGGATAGCCTTTATTTTTTAAGGTAAGCGAATTCTTTGTGATTTCGGTCCGTTCCGCGTTGTCATGGCTATTTTGATAGCAGACGCTAATAGTTTCCGATATTTAATTGTTTCAGGATCTTTTAACTTCATTTTATAATTATTTGCTTGGATTCATTCATCTACTGATGACCACATTTTGATTTTTGGAAGAAACGGTGAGTTTAATTGTATTTGTTCGTAACGACTCCTGCGTCGAATCGCCATTTTTTATCCGCTAACGATTATTCATGTTTGTTTTCAGCCACAAGGCGTTTTTTTTCCATATTACTTAAATTTTTGAACGCACGCCCCTACCAAAATGCATATATCTTGGACCGCCGTTGGCAATCTCGGCGAATATCACCAAGATGCTCTTGGATAATCCATCAGGTTCCTAATTTAGTCGACGGAGTTTGGTATGGTTTATGATACATAACTTCAATTTATTTTAAAAAAGTGCAATAATGACAGGTCTTATAATAACAACAATTTTCTCTTAATTTTACACATTAGAGTTGTTAATGTTAGAAAGGAATTTTCAAACCAGCAGCCTTCGGGTAATAAAGTCGTTCTTACTTTTCATGATTGATTTTTATTGATGCCTTCCCGCTTGAAGATTAAAGGTCTCAAGCTCCCGCAGGTAAGTCTATCCTTGGCATAGTTTTGTGTGTACTCCAGGCGCCCGAATTTTCACTTTTACTTATTTTTATTTGGAGCACACCACACAGTTTAATTTCATTCATCTCACTCTCTCATCACACACTCTTTTTTTTTATTATTACAATACTAATGTCTCAGAAAATGACGTCATACGAGTTTTCAAAGCACTGTATCGTCTTCATTGTTTGTTTACGTGAAAAAATAAAAAATACGTGTCCAATATTTTTCGGAGATCTATCTGACGGACAATTTTTTTTTTGTTAACTACCCTAATTCTTGTGTAGGGATACTTAGTTTGATGAACATAATGCTTGGTTGACGGCTTCTTGAAGCGTCTTGTTGCACCCTCTATACGGTGGTTACGCCCCAACTGAAGTCCTATTCCTCCTGCAGTAGACATGTGCACCCCGGAGGCGTGGCGCGGCGGGGTGGCACGCTCGCCGTCGCACGAGTCTGTCACCACGGACCTGTCGCTGTTCAGCGTGTCCTCGGCTGCTTCAGACGCCAGGGTGCTCCGTCTGCTGGCTTGTAAGGTGTGTATACTTTGAAGGGCTCAGTACACGATGGGTGCCAATCATAACGAAGCTGGTACAGCTGTTGCAGCTGGTGGTGAACACTGACAAGTTACTAGATAAAAAATCTACGATATAGTTGACCTGGGAATCTTTAATTAGGGGGCACATGTAGTTTAGTCAACAAGAGCTTTTTGGTAATTTTTTTTATCACTACATAGTGTAAAACAAAGTCGATGTCGCTGTCTGTCCGTCCCTATGTATGCTTAAACCTTTAAAACTACGCAATGGATTTTGAAGCGGTTTTAGAGTGATTCAAGAGGATGAGGAATATAATAGATTTATTTATTTTACTATTTATGTACACACAGTAAATAGCACAGGAAAATACTATAATATAACATATGAGTACAAAGGTACTGCTTATTTCTAAAGAAATTTCTGCCAGCAGACCTGCAAAAGGAGAGATGAAAAAGAAATGTAGACGATAGTGTGTGAAAAAATAAATAATAAAAATTAAATGAACAATGAGTTATATGCTTTAACTAACTTAACCTATAATAATAAATACACACATAAGTAAATATGGATATATACTTATAGATAATATATTTTATATAATTTGACCGACATCCACGCGGGTGAAGCCGCGGGCATCAGCTAGTTATAAATATTTTTCGGAGGCGTAGAATTTTTTTTTATCCAATGAGCACTTGTGGACGAGACAACATGTGCCCATAGAAAAAATCTTATTCCAACCAGAAACGCTCAAACACTCATGTTCTTTCTGGTATGTTGCTCTGATAATTCGATTTGGCTATAAGTATGTACTGTGATGAGAACTCCATAATCGTCTGGGGGGGATCCTAGATCCGCCCCTGTGCTGTTCCAAAAATGGGGCACTCACTACGAATATCGTGTTCTGCGTGTCCTGTTGGTTGTTCACTACAGGAACTGATGGACGCTACCGAAAGCGCTAAACTAGCAGCTCAGTTTTTCGCCAACACAATTTAGATTGCCATTATCGACTCGCTAAGAAGCAGATCTACAACCGTTATTCCATAATTAGCAGTCCTGCACAACTTCAACCGGAACACAGCAAATCTGCTTATTGGTAACTATCAGACGTCACGCGGTTTCACCCGCGTAGTTCCCGTTCCCGTGGGAATACAGGGATAAAAAGTAGCCTTTGTCACCCGCGGATAGTGTAGCTTTATAACGGTGAAAGAATTTTTGAAATCGGTCCAGTAGTTTCGGAGCCTATTCGTTACAAACAAACAAATAAATCTTTCCTCTTTATAATATTAGTGTAGATATATTTAATAGGCTTGTCTAAGTGAAATGTGGATTGGTTTCCAGGCGGGACAAGGGCCGGACCCATCGCTGCGCGTGGCCAGCCCTAATCCAGACAGTAAAGCTATAAAGTGAGTATTTTGTTCATTCATTTATCTAATCAACACTGACTTGACCTGACTGCTGCATGGTCTAGTGGTGGTGGAGTATGAGGTCGTGGGTTTGATTCCCAGTTCGGGCAAGGTGCTATGGGGTTTGTCCATCAGGAATTTCTCAGTAGCAGTCCTGCACGCGTAGTATGGCGATTCTATCTCTATTCTACCAAGAATAGACAAAGCTTTTTCCATACAATTTGACATGAAATTTTGCTACATTCTGTCATTTTGTCGATTCTTCCGTCGACAAAACCCGTTTCTACGGTGGCATGCTAGGCGGGCTGGAGGCTAAATTTATGGCCAGTAGATGGCAATTGCCTCCGCCTCCTATTAAATGGGACTCCTCTTACAAAATTCGACAGCTGAGCTCCTTTAATTATGATAACTTGGAAATGTTACAATGGACAATATACAGAGTCGACGAGACGTCATTATCATTAGCAAATCGAGACCGATACCGTGGCCTCGACATGAAGGGCTAAGAAGGAACGTGGGTGGTTTTTAGTCAGTAGGAGACTGACACTCCCTTTCGCTCTGCCCAAGAGCGGGAGGGGTTATTTGATGATTTTTCACCCACCATAAAAAAAAAAGTGACAGTCCCCCAAAACGCCCACTCTTCGACACTTCCTAGTGTTTTAGCTAGGAAGAAGAAGTGGCGGAACTAACTCCACAGCAACACATCTGTCTGTTTGCTTAGAAGAACCAGACTCGACACAATAGAAAGGTGTAAGTTAATATTACGATTGACTACAGACACAAATGATTGTCTTGCAACAGAAGGCCATCATCGTCGTCGCTGCCGCTGCAGTCCACCGACAACTGCCGCGAGTTGCTGGCGGGCTGCGCGGCGCTGTGCGCGCAGCTGGGACTGCGGCGCTCCTTCAGCGCGGCCGACGTGGCGCACGCCGGGGACCTGTGCCAGCGCGCGCCGCTACGGAGGTACTACACTGTGTGTACTATACTTGCGTTGAAAAAAACAGGAAAAATTCCCGTTTCTTTAAACAATTAAAATAAAAAACTTGAGAGGTGTCAAGGAACACCCGGATGGAACGAAGTTATTGTTATTATTTTTTATTATGTAAAAAAAAAAAAAAGAAATAAAAAAAAAAAAAAAAAATGTAGTAATGAAAATATCTGGCTTGCTTTCTATAAGAGAGAGAGAGAGACAGACAGAGAAACATGCGACGCCGCACAGCTTACAATAGCTTACTATAGCAAAAAGTGTCGTGACAACTTTTCGTAAGAATTTTTTCCGTCTAGCCCCCTTTCACAACCCGCGATAAGGAACTTCGTTCCAACATGTTTATTATTGTTTATACTGGCCAATGATCTTGAATCTTTCGAAAGAAACATTGAAAAATAACGGAAAAAAAACTTGAGAAGTGTCAAGGGATACCCGGATGGAACGAAGTTCTGAAAATAACTGGCTTGCTTTCTATGAGAGAGAGAGAGAGAGGCAGACAGAGAAACACGCGCACGCCGCACGGCTTACAACTATAGCAAAAAGTGTCTTTACAAATTTTGTCGTTAATTTTTCCGTCTAGCCCCCTTTCGCAACGCGCGATAAGGAGCTTCCTTCCAAAAACTAATTGTAAATTTCGACATTTTCAACGCAAGTCTCACTGTCCCTCTATACACTGTGTACACTGTGTTGCCCTATACTCTGTGCCGCCTTATACACTGCATCTCCTTCTACACTGTATCTCCCTATACACTGTGTCTCCTTACACACGGTGTCTCCCTTTATACTTAGGCCCCCTATACACTGTGTCACCCTATACACTACGTCAGAACTTTTCAGAAGCCTTATAACATCAAGAAAAGCGTAAGAAAGGAGTTACATGTATGTATTTTCATATCCTCTATTGCATTTGGGTAAAAACACATAAAGTACATAGTACGGACTCATTTATAAATATATACTATCCATTCGTGTATTGTAAGTATCAGTCATTGACTTAAATATTACTGCGTAAGGACTGGGCGGACAGCATGTTAAAATGACGCTTCGAACGTGGTCCCAAAATGGTCTTTCCTAAGCCGAAGTGAACTAGTCCACGATCGGCTCTCTTCGGGTGCGGTCGTAAATTTTATTAAAAGCTTTATTAATGTTCGTTATACCTCGAAAATACCACGCCGCTTATACAAGGTTACGTTAACGAGCAGACTACACCGATTCTCTGTATGGCGAACGCGTCGAGCAAATGTTCGGACGACCGTATCTTTAGTTTTTATATCAATGGTATTAGTACATAGTCTGAAAAAGGAAAAATATCCCATCATAAGAACCGAAATATTCACTAAATACCTTCGAGGTGTATACCTGAAATCTTCTTATATATAAAAATGAAACCCGTTTTCCGTTGTCACGACATAGCATGAAAACGGCTTGACCGATTTGGCTGATTTTTTTTTTTAAATGTTCGTTGAAGTTCAAGGATGGTTTTTACGGCGAGAAAAATTCGAATAATGGCCGGAAAAGCCCTAAAAACAGCCCTTTTCTTTTTCCCATACAAACGTTTTCTAACTAAAACGTAAAATCAATTTGAGCTTTAATACCGTACCTATAAAGTTCAAGTGTTAGTGGAGAGGTTCCGGGAAGGCAAAACAATTGAGTGACGTTCAGCTGTTCAGTCAACGAATGACAACTTCAAACAGACCATACGACATTATCACAATAATCACAAATAATTACTGTTTCTTTCCCAATAGAAAAACGATTTTTCAAATGGTGTTTGCGTATAATATAAAAATTAATTGCTGTTAGTTAGTCGCGCTAAAACTAGAGAACGGCTAGACCGATTTGTCTAATTTGGTTTTTGAAACATTTGTGGCAGTCCAGAGAAGGTGAGAAATTACAGTACAGTACAGTAAAGTACAGTAGTAGGTAGGGTAGTAAGTAGAATAGTAGAGTAGGTAGGGTAGTCGGTAGAGTAGTAGGTAGGGTAGTAGGTAGGTCGGGTAGTAGGTAGGTAGGGTAGTAGGTAGGTAGGGTAGTAGGTAGGTCGGGTAGTAGGTAGGTAGGGTAGTAGGTAGGTAGGGTAGTAGGTAGGTAGGGTAGTAGGTAGGTAGGGTAGTAGTTATGTAGGGTAGTAGGTAGGTAGGTAGGGTAGTAGGTAGGTAGGTAGGGTAGTAGGTAGGTAGGGTAGTAGGTAGGTAGGGTAGTAGGTAGGTAGGGTAGTAGGTAGGTAGGGTAGTAGGTAGTTAGGGTAGTAGGTAGGTAGGGTAGGAGGTAGTAGGTAGGTAGGTAGTTGGTACACAGGCAGGTAGTAGGTAGGAAAAAGGGCATTGCAACGCATGCCGGGAACAGCTAGTGACATCATAAATAACATAGTTGTCTAATGTTGATATTACGTTAATTTCAGCGCGACTTCGGAAGTCGGACTTTGCGCGGCTTTGGAAGCCCTGACTCTGAGTGCTGCCTCCCGGTCCTGTAGTACATGGGTGGCTGGTAAGTAATAATATAATTTTATTAATCTATTAGAAATCGACATTTTCAAACACTATTTGACATGAAGCTTAAAAACTCTTAGGCCAGTTACAGGCCCTTTTGAATAGTTGAAAAAATACAAAATAAATGAAGATGCAGTCCCAGTCACAAGGCATAATAACTGTGAGTGTACTGTAGTTATCACCACAAAAAACATCGTGAGGAAACCGGCATGTCTTAGAACCAAAAAATTCGAAAACATGTGACATCTACCAACCCGCACTGGGCCCGCGTGGTGGATTATAGCCCATCCCTCTCCTAGAGAGGAGGCCTGAGTGCCTGCAGTGGGGTTGGGCGTGTAGGACACGTTTTCATTTGTCGGCTATATCCGACAGCATTGGCATTCGAAACGTTTTACTAATTACTGTTATACTGGTTATGTATATGTTGATGTGTACGTCATCATCATCTGCTTAGCCTTTTCCCAACTATGTTGGGGTCGGCTTCCAGTCTAACCGGACGCAGCAGAATACCAATATTTTACATGGAGCGACTGCGTATCTGACCTCCACAACCCAGTTAATACTAGGTAATACGATACTCTTTGGTAAGACTGGTTGTCAGACTTTCAGGTCACTGACTACCTGTAACGACTGCCAAAGATCTATATATGGCAGCCGGGAGCATATGTTGATGTGTACAATAATGCTATGTCCCACCAGTGGGCGGGTCGCAGTTGCCATCCCCGCAGCGCGCGCTGCCCGCACCCGCAGCACCCGCAGCGCGCGCTCCTGCAGACAACAGGAAGGTACGTACCACTGCAGGTACACGGTGGGTGAACTGGCTCAACGATCATATGGCTAGAAAGGAGGTGTCTCATGTGCACGGAACAGATATTTGTATGGCCTACAGATAGTTTTGAATTTGATAGTTTTTGTTTTTTTAAATGAAGAATTAATAAAAAAAAAAAAAAAAACTGAAAAATAAAAAAATGAATTATATTATTATTATTTAATTATATTTGTTTTATTTTTTTTTATTTTGAAATGAATTTAAATGTTTGTGAACGTACCCATGATATAGGAGAAATTCCTAGTGTGGGACTACATTAAAAAAAATAATGTCTTAATATCAAATCTGGCTTGCTTACTTACATCTATTTTTTTTACCCATAAAGCATAATAATTGAAATAACAATTTGAAGAAAATTGCAATAACAATATTCAGAAAAAATCTCATAGACTTTGCCGTTCCTACCGGCGTTATCGCGGACGATGCGTTTTGTGTTTGCGTTCCGTTTCACCAAAATCACGCTCCTTAAAATAATAAATTATAAAATAAGTTTTTTTTTTTTAACTTTGCCCCACGCTAGGAATTTCTCCTGTATCGTGGGTGCGATCACAAACATATAAAATCACATACACAAACACCAAGACCCGAAACAACTAGCTGCAGGCCATACAAATATTTGTTACGTGCGGCGATCGAACCCGCGACATGCATGCACTGCAGTCTAATCGCTTAGCCACTGCGCCAAACGTGCCGTATATGTGATGTATAAGAAAATTAAACAAGTGCATTACAATGTTTTTTTGGACCAATACCTACAAGAAATTAAACAGTTTTGTATGTCTTGCACATTTCCTATTGCAAAAATATTGCAAAATTTTAAGTTCCCTTTACACCTATCTGCCCGCAGGTCAGACAGAGCTACATCAAACGTCGACTGCTGACCACGTACAGAGCGCTGGAGAGGATGTCGCAGTCAGACTTCAATCTCGACAGGCTAGAGGTAAGACATCACCAGCTTTGTTGAGGTCGGCTTCCAGTCTAACTGGATGCAGCTGAACACCAGTATTTTACATGGAGCGAGGGCCTTCTTATCGTGTGGGCAGTAAGGTCTAACGACCCCACACCCTAGTGTCGAGAGTTTCTAAACCGCCTCAAGGTCCTCTAACATCCCGTCGGGGCTGCGAGTTGTTTGAAAGAGATACCACGGCTTCGACACAAAGGGTTAAGAAGGAACGTTGGTGGTTTTTAGTCAGCAGAAGTCTGACACTCCCTTTCGCTCTGCCCAAGAGCGGGAGGGGTAATTTGATGATTTACCACCCCCAAAAAAAAGGGCCTCTGACATGTTGTGACGACCGCTATTTAGCGACCGAGACTACCGTCTTATTTGTGTCTTTGACAATTATGTGATTCAAGCCTGCAATGTCCTAGCCAAACTGGAAACAACTTTACAAAGTATACTTCCCGTGGGAATCGAAACCACGACCACAGTGACACAAGGCTAACGCCTAAACCACTCGACCAGGGTGGAAGCGACTGCCTATCTGACCTCCACAACCCAGTTAGTACTAGGTAATACGATCGGCTACATCAATAGGGTGTAAACGGAGTCTACGAAGCTGTCAACCAAGCATTCTGTACATCAAACTAAGTACCTAACTCAACGCTAAAGTTATTACTTGGAAATTATGTACTTTCTAGGGTGAAAAAACCTGTTTTACGGTAAGACTCAATGGATGCATTGGTCATCGGTTGATCAAAATAATTATTTACATAGTATACATACAGGGTGTAAATCGACCCATCACAGCCGTCAACCAAGCATTCTGTACATCAAACGACTTTTTTTTTTGGGTCTAAAAACAAATTTTACGGTAAAACTCAATGTAGCACTGTTAAAACATTGTGCTAGTGGATGCTTTGAATAGTAAACGGGTCATGGAGGTAATTTAAGTAAAGTTATAACCTGAATATTTCGATGCAATGGAATTTAAAATACGTTATACATAACATATATATATACATATATAATAATATGTTATTAATATATATATTATTTATATTATGTTATTTTTGTATTTTGAATACGAAAAAGGTAAAAAAAAATATTAACGGCAAAAGGTCATATTGACTAGTGTAATTAAGAAAATACATAACATACTTAAAAATTACATTGTAAAGAATATAAAGTTCAAATGTAACACAAACACACCGTACACCTCTGCCTAACCCTTCGGGGATTACAGGCGTGATGTCATGTAACACAAAATATTGGTATTTTTTCTCCTTACTGAGAGGATATTTGTATGGCCCAGCTGTGGGAATGCCATTACAGATGATATTAGAACCGTTACTATTACTATGAGGTTCAGAGAACCCGGTGGAATAATGTATTACAGTTGTTCAGTGCTTAAAGAGCGATTTTCGGCTATTGATTTCCAATATTTGTTTCTTAAAAACTGGTATTAGCATCTTGATTTCTGGTATTTGGTTCTTGATTTCTGGTATTTGGTTCTTGATTTTTGGTATAGTAAGCTCGTTCCATCGTCGACCTCATCTTTGCCCTTAGGGTAAGATTAAGGTCAAGAGCAAGCCCATTGCATATAAAAAAAAAAGGTATTTGGTTCTTGATTTCTGGTATTCGGTTCTTGATTTATGGTATTCGATTCTTGAAAACTCGTAACCGGTACTTGATATCTAGTATTAGGTTCTTGTAAACTGGTGTACTGTTCTTGTCATATAATAAATATAGAAATAGATTAAATAAATACATAAATAAAGCAAAAAATAAATATTATCAAGAGGAAATAAAAAACTGTAATAAAAATATGAGGAAGATTTGGGCTAAAATAAATTCATGGATAGGAAAGGAGAAGAGTAGCATAGATCAAATTATTGTTAAGTATTTAGGAAGGACTGACAACACACTAGATATATGTAATAAATTTTCTAAAACATTTTCTCAAGAAATACTTGATATGAAACACGTTTGTAACTATAAGTTTTTAGATAGGTCGGAATATGTAAACTGTAAAAACATTTCAATGCGATTTAAAAAAGCACAAGCAATAGATATAATTAAAATAATAAATAATTTAGATAGCAATAAGTCGGAAGGGCTGGATAAAATTAGATTAAAGGAAATTAAATTGTTAAAATTAAAGCTAAGTTCAATATTAGCGCATTTCATTAATTTATGTGTTAAAGAAGGTATATATCCCGAAGTATTGAAAGCAGCTTTAATAAGACCGATTTTCAAGCAGGGCTCGCATTGTGAGTATACTAATTATAGGCCAATAGCTATACTTTCTATAATAAATAAAATTACTGAAAAATTTATTGTGGGTCAATTGTCCGTTTTCCTTGAGAACCAGAATATATTGTGTGACGTACAGCATGGCTTCCGACGGGGACGTAGCACGGCGACTGCCTTGGCACAGTTTACTGATGATGTAAATCAGTGTCTGGACCAGCGGAAGCAGGTGGTGGTGGTCTTTATTGATTTCAAAAAAGCGTTTGACACTTTGGAACACCACCAGCTGCTTCTGGCTATGGAGGAGTGCGGGGTGGCGGGACCACTTAATGAGTGGTTCCGTGCGTATCTCGCGGGCAGGACACTGCGTACTGTAGTCGACGGTGTTGTGGGCGAGCCCAGGCCCGTCACTTGCGGAGTGCCGACCGGCTCCGTGTTCGGCCCCGTCGGATATATCATGCACGTCAATAGTATGTGCAATACAGTACGAAACTGTCGTATATATATGTATGCTGATGACACTTGTTTGGTCTACGCAGATAAAAATATAGATGCATTCAATTGAATGTAAAATGCAGGAAGATTTCACAAACATTATAAAATGGTCACATGATAATGGTATCTTAATTAATTTAGGCAAAACCAAATGTATGACTATACGATCTCCCTACCTCCGGGGCAGTGAGCGCGCGCCGCGCATAGTGGGCCATAGTTACGAATGCTTGCATGCGCACAGCGGCATGAGCGCTCGCGATGCAACCGCTTGCACCGCTGTGCAGTGTACGTGCGCAGAGATTGAGGTGGTGGAACATTACAGGTACTTAGGTCTTGTTATAGACTACAATTTCTCATGGAAGAATCATATTAATCATGTGTCTGACAAACTAAGATCGGTTCTAGTAAAATTCCACCACCTTAGTTATATTCTGGATAGGGCAACTTTGTATACAGTCTACTATGCGCTGGTGGACTCTTTAATCTCGTATGGACTGGCATGTTATGGACGTAGTTTTAAAAGCTATTTAGATAAAATAAAAATGTTACAAATAAGATTTATGAAATTATTAGTCGATACAAAAACGAAAAAGTTGTGTAAAATTAGTGATTACGAAGAATTATTTTTGAAATGTAAAATGCTGCCAGTCCATGACAAAGTAACATTGTTAATAGCATTAGAAGAATATTGTAGTGATCAATTTAAAGTCAAACAAGTGTCTAATAGTAATAGGTCTCGTAGAAGAGGTATTGTAGAATTAAAAGTACCCACTTTTAATAATTACTTTGGGCAAAGATGTAAAAAATATTTAGTACCACGTATTTTCAACAGCTTACCATTTGAAACTGATGTAACAAAGAGAACATTTAAAAACAAAGTTCAATCATATCTTTTGTCTAACTTTAGTGAAAACCTCAGCAAGTATTTTGTAATTTAAAATTAAATATTGACATGTTTGTTTTGTATAAGTATTTTGCAGTGATTTGGTTGTCAGTTATGTAGGTATAGGTCAGATTATTTTTATAATTTTAGTATGTTAATGGAAAAGTGAACGTCCATACGATAATATTGAGAGTATTGTGGGAGCTACGTCTGCCAACAAACTGCTCTGTAGTTTGGCAGAAGTAAAATGTACTGAACTTGACTTAATGTTCCAAATAAACACTTTTTCATTTTTTTTTTTCATTTTTTTTCATTAACATCTGGTATTCGGTTCTTGATTTCTGGTATTCGCTTTTTGATATCTGGTATTCGGTTCTTAATATCTGGTATTGTATATTGATATGTGGTAATCATTCTTTGGGTAACTAATATTTGGAACTGAACTTTGCTGAACGTATTTTGTCCTTCTTACAATAATCAAAAACTCCTCGGTTCAGTTCACCCAAGTAATAAAAAAATTAGTCTGAAGTCCAGTCTGGAATCTCCTCCCGTTCCACACAACCCATCTTATCAGGATCTTGCTTAACAGCACCGTTACTGGGTAAATGACCCATTACATGTATCCTGTTTTCATGATCTCTAGGTTTATCAGCCAAGCCTTTTACGTTAAAATTTAAATTTCCCAATGTAGTATCATTCGTAGGGCTAACATCAACTAAACTGTTCTCCATCTGATGTTTTCCTATGGCATCTTCATCCGAGGTCCAGTCTGGAATCTCCTGCCGTGTCACTTCACCCATTTCCGCAGGATCTTGCTTTAAGCCCTTTCTCGCTTCACGCAATAACTTTAGTATCCTATTTTTACGGTCTCTGGCTGTATAATCCGTGCTTTTTAAACTCCGGGATGTAGTATCATTCGTGTGGTTAACATCAACTGAACTGTTCTCGATCTGATGGTTTCCCGTGGCTGCTGTATCAGTATCTTGAACTGTTTGCTGAAGGTATTCTGGTCGTATTGACACTCCATAGTCAGTGCGTGCTGCGGCTACGCCAAGCCCCAGTACGAAGTATATCATTTTGAAGGGAGACATTTTTTTTTTGTAGAATTTCTTCACGAGATTTGGATGTTTTTTTTTTTCGTTATTTGTCACTGTTTTCACTGTTATTTTCACAGATATAGTTTTGAGTATTATATTATGATAACGGGAGTATACAATAATAACGATTGATAAACACTAATTACGAAGGCTGCGGCCGGGATACTTAAAAAAAACCAATTTAGATTTTAAAACTAGTTTAATTCAAGTAAAAGGAATTACAATAAAAGAAAACTATATCTAGCTAAATCTAAAGTTATGTCTTCCTTCAAAGCCGAAATAGAAGTGGTCGACCTCATGTTGCGCTGGCGCGATGGTGCCGCGGTATTTTGTTAGTTCAGCACCTTTGCCTCGTGTCGCTAATTGCGCATTTTACTTGTTTGTTATAATTGATTGAGGTCGTCCTTAGTCAGCGCTTTAGATATACTACGCCTGCGTAACACACTTCTTATCTTAACATGTATACCTAAGTTCGAAATTAATTATTCGCAATTATAAATTGGATTTTCCCATTTTTAATTACGACTTGTACGGTTTGTCTGTTTGTTCATACGTTATACAGGGTGTAAATCAACCCATCACACAACCAAGCATTCTGTACATCAATCTAAGTACCCCTACGCAAAAATGTTTGCTGGGAAATTACTTTTTTTTGGGGTCAAAAATCACATTTTACGGTAAAACCCAAAGTAGCACTCTTAAAACATTGTCCAAGTGGATGCTTTGAATAGTAAACGGGTCACGGAGGTAATTTAAGTAAAGTTAAAACCTAGTATTTATAAAAACAGCTGTGAAAAATTTGGAACTTTGACCCCCAATATCTCCGTAACTAAGAGGTTCCCAGGTATGGTCTAGAACAAAAAAATGATCGCAGTGGTGGGGAGAACAAGTGCCCTTCGTTTGCGTTAAGGGTACTTTTACACCCTATATGTACACAAATACATGATTTTTTCTTTTGAGTTGTTCTCGTTGTTAATGTCACGATATCCGTTTTCATTCCATCATCAGTTTATAATGTTCCCATTACTGGGACTCAGACGTCCTCTCTAGGAGAGGGATGGGCTATAATCCACCACACAGCCCCAGTGCGGGTTGGTAGATGTCACATGACGTCTTCTAATTAAAAATAGTTACAGCACAGAAGATGACAGTCTGTTTTGTCACTTGTTATATTTTTTATAATGTTTTATTTTCTTTGTGTAATTTCTTTTTAACCGATTGTTTATGAAAAACTAGACTGATTCCGACTCTTTACATAGTATAAAATAAAGTCACTCCCGCTGTTCGTACGCTTAGATCTTACTACGCAACGGATTTTAATGCAATTTTCAGTAATAGATAGAGTGATTCAAGAGGAACGTTTATATGTAGTACATTGCATGCGAAGCCGGGCGGGTCGCTAGTTTTGGAATTTATAAGGTTATCAATATCTGCAATGAGCTATCTTCTTCTCGTGTTCATAATAAATGTTGGGTTTTTCCAAAAAAAAATATGATAAAGAACTGTGAGGCCGTGTTTTAATTACTGAAATCAAAAGTATTTTATTTCAATAAGGTCACGAGTCAGCGGTTCTTGTTCTAAGTTCACATTGTGGAATGCAAATAAAGTTTGAGTATTTGAGTATTGAACGTTTTTTTTTTTGTATGTTTGTTATCGCATATCTCCGAACCGATTTTCAAAATTCTTTTTGTTTTCGAATAGGTATACTCCCGTGGTGGTCCCATTGTCACCAAATCAGGATCTGATGATGGAATCCCAGGGAAATCGAGGGCAACCCTCAAATTTTATAGGCACATATGATGTTTTTCATATATTTTCTAAAGCTGTTTAAGTATTTGCGTCTGACCATCATAATATCATGTTATTTCGCTGATGATGATGGAAGGTATAACTCCTCAACGGTTAGGAGTTGAAAGAAAATTCTTTCTTATTTATACTCACTTATGGAGCGATAATTGTATTCTTTCAGGGTATAAGGTTGACCCGAGGTGGTTCCATTGTCACCAAGTCAGGATCTGATGATGGGATCCCAGGGAAATCGAGGGCAACCCTCAAACTTTATAGGCACTTATGACGTTTTCCATATATTTTCTAAACCTGTTCAAGTATTTGCGTGTGGTCATCACAATATCATGTGGATTCACTGATGATGATGGAAGGTACAACTCCTCAACGGTTAGGAGTTGATAGAAAATTCTTTCAGAAGTATGCGTACTTATAAAGTGATAGTTGTATTCTTTCAGGGTATTAGGTTGCCCTGATGATAGAAGGTAAAACTCATTAACCGACTTTAAAAAAGGAGGTTCTCAATCTTTTTTTATGTATATTCACCGATTACTCGGAGGCGCCTGAACCGATATAGAAAATTCTTTTTTTGTTGAAAAGGAGATATCTCAAGGGTGGTACCATGATAAGAAAATTAGGATCTGATGATGGCATCCCGGAGAAATCGAGGGCAACCCTCAAATTGTATAGGCATGTATCATGTGTTTCGTGCTTTTTCTAAAGCTTTTTAAGTATTTGCATCTAGCAGTCATCACTTCATTCAGTCGGTGGCAAAAAAAACGAAATCAAACAGGCAAAATGTCACAGACTTCAGAAGCTGCTTTTTCTTGTGAAGTTTATTTTTCACTTTTTTGTGTCTTTCGTTTTTCTGTTTTTCGTTTTCACTTTTTTGACTTTTAAAAACACAACATGATGTGACGTGTAAAATTGTTTTGTAAAACCAATTTATAGAAATAAATAAATTGTTTTGTAAAACCAATTTATAGAAATAAATAAATTGTTTTCTCTGTCATTCATTATGATCATTATTTTTGTTCTGGACCATACCTATCAATTCTAATTTATATTGGAGGTCAAAGTTTCTAACTATTCACAAGTTTTTTGAAGTGAAAACTTCTTTAGCGGCGTTGTGCACTTTTTTGGGATGGGTAAAAATGTTAAACTCGCGTTAGGACACGTGACCATTAGGTCACGTGTGTGCCAAAAAAATTAAATGTCAAGTTGATTTTTCTGAGACTAAAACTTTTTAACGTAAATTATTGTAGTAGTTCTAAAGTGTTAAATTTTTTATGTAATATTTGTCATGTTTGTTTATGAGAGCGTTTTAAATGAATATTGTATTAAACCACATAAATTATAGTAGGTACATTTATGCTGATAAATAAATAATAATTAATAATTTTTGCGAAATTATTCCCTAACTATTCCACTTCACACTTCTGCTGTTATCACTTCTGCCGGCACTTCCGGAGTGCAACCGTTGTTTTTTTTTTATAAATACTAGTTTTTAAGGTTATGATTTTACTTTAATTGCGTACATGACTCGTTTACTATTTATAGCATACATCTTTCGTAAAACATGATTTTTTTCACCCTTTTTCAAATGACTCGTGAAATGAGCTGAAAAGAGTGACAGGCTTGTACTGACTTAGCCTTTTGTGTCCCAGGGCTGCGGTATCTTTTTTGAACAGTCCCGCAGCCTCGACAGGCGTCGACCCTTTTTTTTTTGGTGGTGGGATATCATCAAATAACCCCTCCCGCTCTTGGGCAGAGAGTGTCAGACTTCTACTGACTAAAAACCACCCATATTCCTTCTTAGCTCTTGCGCCGAAGCCGCGGTATCTCTTGAACAACCCGCACCCCATTGACCGCACACTAGTGATAACGTTGTGTGTGCAGGCTGCGGCAGTGTGTGCGGTGGCCAGTGCGGTGGCAGGCGCAGGTGCAGGTGCGGGGCCGGGTCCCACCACGCTCACGGTGCCCAGCGGTACCGTCGCCAGCGCCAAGGTGCCGAGTACTCGCTTCGTGCATCCCGGTAAGCATAAACATATAATGTTCCCACTGCAGGGACTCAGGCCTCCTCTCTAGGAGAGGGATGGGCTATAATCCACCACGCGGGCCCAGTGCGGGTTGGTAGATGTCACATGTCTTCGAATGTTTGGTCACGATGTTTTTCTTCGCCGTTTTGAGAGCAACGGGAATAATAAAAGCCGACGAAGTACTGAACAATACTAGGTTTAGGCGTTTATTTAAAAAAAAAAAAAAAAATACTAGGTGAAGTTTTTCATTCGCGTCAAATTTCAGGAAATTGTCACGAAATACATAAATAATTAATGAATTTAAAGGCGCGGTTATATTGCGAGAATCAGACGGAATGCGTTTTAATACGAAAAAACACCTAATCATTTTATTCAGGTCATCATCAGTATAGCTACCTTCTTGAATTTGACGCAATGGCAAAACGACGGCTTGTAGACATGTTTAACATTCTGTTAAAATTAATAGTTTAATACATCAAATGAAACCAGTAACGCCATCTATAGATACTATTGTGTACTTAGTATATTATGATCACTCAATCATAATAATCTGTTTCTGATGTAAGGAATGAATGTAAACCTAAAAAAATATAGTTCAGTACTCTGGTCGCCACCGTTTAATATAATTATGACATCTTTAGCATTGATTAAAGCAGAATGCAACTATGGGTTTGAAAAGATGGCTGATATAGGAGGCAACGTTTCTACGTTATACGGAGCAAGTAGCTTATTCCAAGATCCGCCAATTGCGGACAAGGATCTAGGATTGATTTGGTTGGCGATATCTCCCTGTTCACATGACAATGACAGTCGACCCAAGTTCAAAAATGAACTTGAGTGAGCTCTATAAATACGGGAGTTAGATATCTATACTAATATTGTAAAGCTAATGAGTTCGTTTGGTTGAACGCGCTAATCTTAAGAACTACTGGTTGGAATTGAAAACATATTTTGGTGTTGGATAGTTCATTTATCGAGGAAGGTTATAAGCTATATTATGCGTAGTAGACAAAGTTGCTAGTTTTATAATAAGATGCTAAACGTTACAGAAGCGGCTCACCTGGCCCTCACGGCCGCAGACCTGGAACGCGAGCGTGGCCGCCCGCTCTCCAAGTACGAACGCAACATGATGATCTTCAACTGGCTTCACACTCTCGACGACGCCGCGCCCTTCTAGCTCTCTCTCTGTCTCACACACACCGCGAACGACATGTGGCGCCATCTGTGCCGACACATGCCAACTACACATGACAGCTGTCAAACTGCACGTGACAGCTCTCAAACTGCACTTGACAGCTGTCAAACTGCACTTGACAGCTGTCAAACTAGTCTTACATCGTGCAAGCTAAGTTATCCGAGTAATTTTAAAACACAACGCTGGTATGTTTTGAAGATCTATCCTTTTTCAGACGATTGTCAAAGATCATGGGCTTGCCACTGCACAGAAGGGTCTTGATGGGTTACCCATCCTCGAAACGACCTCGGCATGCGTTGCTTAACCGAAATCCTCTTTAAAATCGTATATAGGAAACATTGTAAAATATTTTTTGTATACACTTAAATGGATAATGCTCACATGTTAACTCGGTCATCGATTTCATTATTAAATGGTACGTTAAACATATTAAATAATATGAAACGGCGAGGATTTTTAGTTTAGGCGGACTTTACTTAGCCATAATGTGTCGCGTCGGATTTTTGTGACATTTTGTCTGTCACTCTTATTATGTAGAATTCGGATATTGGAATGCATATTTACCTAAATTATATATGGCAAAAGTGGTGGCAATAGGCTCGCCCCCTATTACATGGGACTTAAACATAATTGGCGAAATGTGGGTGTACTATTATGTACACCTCTGCCTAACCCTTCGGGGATTACAGGCGTGATGTTATGTTATAGTATTTACTTAGTGTTGACTAGTATGGAGTGCGTGTCAGAACGTAAAAAGTTCCGGTTTATACAAATAGTTTTTTTTCATTAATTGAAATTAGGAATCGTTTTTTTTGTGTTTTTAAAAACGTTGCCCCACACTAGGAATTTCTTCTGTATCGTGGCTATTACAAAGATTTAAACTCACATACACAAATACCCAGACCCGGAACAACTATCTGTAGGCCATACAGATATTTGTTCTGTGCGGGAATCGAACCCGCAACACGTAGCGCAGCAGTCCAATCGCTAAGCCACTGCTCCAACCGTGTCGTCATAGTTGTATTTTTATTTATTTAAATATTTAATAGTATTTTTGCATGTTATCTGCAGCAAATTTCTTGCCTTATTTTAAATAATCATTATACGTATGACTGTATGAGTGTAACGCCGGGAGGACGCCCTAGAAAGACATACACTGATCTTATTGGAGCTGTTCTTCAGAAAGGACAGGTGCGTAGTACTCGTAACCGGCGTGCGTGTATGACCCAGATGTATGAATGTGGACGACGTAAAAGGAGTGTGTAAGGATCGTAGCAAGTGGCGTTCTGTGGTTTCTGCCTACCCCCATGGGAAAAGGGCGTGAGTTTATGTATGTGTGTTTGAGTAACTCATTTTATACACTCTATTATTTATAAAATACCGCGATCCCGGGAAAAAAATGCATTTTAAAATTGTTGTTTCTATACTTTTTCTCTATAAAACCCGGAATGAAACTTACTTTCAGTAAAAATGCATCCGAATATCCAATCTCTACTTGTAATATAAGGATGACTGACTCTCTCCTAAGCCCGATGTGGCATATTGACACTTATGTATGAAAGATTTGTATATGAGGTACCTATATAAAATTAGCAGGTATGTACAATTTAGAAAGGACACTGACGTGAAAAGGTACTCGGTACATCATTGGGAGCGTTCAAGTATTACGTAACGCAATTTTTTGGAGATTTTCCCATGTAACGCACCGTAACGTAACCACCAAGTGAATATTTTTACCTAAAATTTGAAATTGTGAGAATTTTTTTTTTAAATGCGTGGGAGAATCTAAACCGTTCTGAAGGGTTAAACAAAACAATGTTACGTAACACGTAGTTCAAACCTCCCCCCCTCCTATCCCTGTAACGCATCGTAACGTTTTACAAGACCCTCCCCCCAAATTCATTGCGTAATACTTGATCGCTTCCATTCTGAAATCCTTACATCGAATTTTTTTTTTTTAAATTACCGATGGGAAATTTCGATGTAGTGGTGTTTAAAATGTATTGATGACGTGGTAGTCGTTTTTGCATTTGTGTCCCTTTTACATTGTTTATTAGAGGTTATGCTAGTCAAAAGTTACTATAGAAGCGACACGTTCACCAATTTTCAAGTAAATCAGGTATATACAGATTAAATAAGGTTGACAAAAAAAATCTAATTAGTCCGTCAGATAGATTTCCAAAAAATATTGAACACATTTTTTCATTTTCACGTAAACAAAACATGAACACGATACAGTGCTTTGAAAACTCGTGTGACGTCAGATTGCAGTACATTTTTACCGGCCAGTGATGTCACAAGCCCCCACCCATGATCTTTGACGCGTTTTATTTTCGTAAATTATTAATTTGATAGAACAAAAAAACACGTATCCAATATTTTTCGATAATCTAACTGACGGACTAATTAGATTATTTTTTTGTCAGAAAACATCCGTAATATAACTAAGAAGTTAAAAACATAGCTGTATGGTTTACCAAACAGGTATATATAAATATTTATTCTATAGCGGTAATATGGAAAATATATGATTAAAAAACGTATTGAAAGGAGAAGTTGCAAAAATGCCCCAATTCCGATTGCAAAGATACGTATCTCAAAAAATCGCTAAAAATATATATTAAAAAAAATGATATACTTCCGGTGAACATCTTTACTGGCTAGCACATTTAAAAATTGCTCTAAACATTAATTCAGGGGCAGAATACCTATGACAATACAACTTATAATTTTAGTTTTAGAATAGGACTGAAAATAATTAAACACTGTATTAACTCATTGCGATAGTTTGAAAATAGTTTTTATACCTACTAGGTTAATAATAACATATTTAAAAAGTATTATTTAAAGTAACGCTTACTGCGGCCCGGCCTCAGTTTATCATCGTAGTATCGGTCGAAAAAAAAAGCCTTCTTTGTAACAAGAAAGCAATAGTTTAACATATTAGTTAGTCATCTTTATTTTACTTTTTTAAAGTCGTTATACTAGTAGGTATTGCATAATTGAAAATTAAATATTTTTAAGATAAAAAATACTGCACCTGAAAGAATATTTGGAGCAATTTCTAAGTATGATAGCCATTATGGATTAAAATCGGAAGTATGCAATTTATCAATACTCATTTTAATCTATTTTTTTAGATATTCTTCTCAGCAGTCGGATGTGGGGTAATTTTCTATGGAAGCTGCAACTTCTCCTTTATAGAAAAAGATATGTTACTTTAGAAAGAAAACTAGTTATGTTTTTATACGAAGCGATATATCTTTTTCTATGCCCACTAAAAAAAACTTGAGGGTGTTAAGGAAACCCCTCTGCAAACTAATGGGGTGAATTCAGTATAACAATATAATCATAATAAGATGACCGGCACAAGAAATTATTTCAGGAACGATATGGGAACCCAATAAAGATTTGTTTTATTTCCTCATACGCAATGTACCGATATCGTGGCATAACGCACGTAGTGAACGGCAAGCGAGACAACAAGTTCAATGAACTCTGTAACTAGACTCCCGCGTCGTTCGTTAGAATATTTCAGCATCCATTGTTGGTTTTTAGGGTTCCGTAACTCAAAAGGAAAATACGAAACCCTTATAGCACTCGTGTGTCTGTCTGTCTGTCTGACCATTCCCGCCCCCCTCCCCCTTATCTCCAAAACTACTGAGCCCAAAATTTTGAAAAAAAATACGGAAATTAGTTCAACACTTATAGATTACAGGAAAACCTATAAGAAGTCTATGTGGAACATAGAACATGGAAAATCTCTCAATATCTACTACAATCATACGGAACCCTTCAAGTGCGAGTCCGACTTGCACTTGGCCAGATTTTTTATTTAAGCCGTATTATTTACGTGAATTGAGTGAAAAATGTAATTACACGACTGCCCCAAAAAAAAGAGTGTTATGTTTTTAGCGTTCATGTATGTATGTATTTTTACATTGAAATAAAGTAATAGTAACTTAAAATCTTCTCGAGAAAAATTCTGGTGGAATTTGATTTAGAATAAGAAGCTGAACTCAATGCACCCTGTCAGTTTGCGAAGGGCTATCCTTCAGACCCTGTAGAATTAAAAAAATATATAAGTGCTTACACAAACACTAGAATTTAATGAACACTAGATTAAAACGAAAATGTCATTGAAAATGCAAATCAATCAAACTTCCATAATAAAAATATATTATTTAGAATAAAATTATGACAGTTTTAGTCTAAATTATACTAAAACCATAATTTATTATTACTTAATAATACCAAATAATACTGCAATTTAGTTTTTGAAAACTAGACAATTAGTTTTTTATGTAAACAATAACTTTTACAAAACAAAATCAGTTTCTCCTAAACTAATGTTTGCATAACTAGGCTAAATATATAGCCTAGTTATGCAAACATTCGTTTATGAATATGCTGTATTTTTTTCATCATCTGCTTAGCCTTTTCCCAACTATGTTGGGGTCGGCTTCCAGTCTAACCGGATGCAGCTGAATACCAGTATTTTACATGGAGCTACTGCCTATCTGACTCCACAACTCAGTTAATACTAGGTAATACGATATCCTTTGGTAAGACTGGTTGTCATAACTTCGGGCCACTGACTATAAATTGTACTATGTAATTATGTCAGAATTTTTAATTATACCTTGTCATTACAAGATTAAATAAGATTTCATCATCATAAAAGATTTGATTGAATATGTTAACAGAAACTAAAGTAATATTTTCTTAAGTAACACCATATTATTATAGTAGCCACCCGTCTGTAAATATGTCGCATCTATTGAGGTGGAAACGCCAGAATGTCCCGCGACAAGAAATAGTCATTAAATGAACTTTAATAGTTGTATTAATGAATTTAATGATAGTAACGTATCAGACTCCTGGCTTGAATGTCAGTTCTGTCTTGACTTTCAGACGTCTGTTTTGAATTTCAGACTTCTGATTCGAGGGTCAGACTTCTGATTTGAATGTCAGAAAGGTTTTTGAATTATTTGGCCTGTCTTGCTTCCGTTCTTTTATTTTCAGTCTTTCAGTTGCATTTTAAGATCTCGACCTTTGTATTAAATAAGTATATTATTATAATAAATAATTAAATAAAAACCATTGTAAATAATAAAGTTTGTATGTACATGTGAAATAAATGTTATGTATCATGTTATACACATCTGTTGCTACCCAAATTATATTGGAAATGACATATA
Source organism: Diarsia brunnea (assembly GCA_949774965.1). Classification (NCBI taxonomy): domain Eukaryota; kingdom Metazoa; phylum Arthropoda; class Insecta; order Lepidoptera; family Noctuidae; genus Diarsia; species Diarsia brunnea. Next base: position 445,199 of record OX459025.1, on the reverse strand, counting down.
TATTTGACAAGTGTGGTCTATATTATTATTTATTAAGGACAGTTGCAAGGGTTATGCTGATATGAACCTTGATAATGCATTTAAGTTTATAATGTCGAAACTATATTTGATACCTAGTTCCTAAAAAAAAAAGTATTTAATTTATATTTTAAGTTCGTATGTTAATGTTATTGTATCGATTCTCAGTTGGCTATTTGACTACTGTTAAAAATTCACGAAAATGTAATGTTATTTCAAAGAACTAACAGAAATTACAAGATATGTGAAATAGTAATTAAATCGATAAAGAAATGGAGTAGCTACACGCTTTAGAAGTTTTTGGTGGGGGCACTTTCTATCCTTGTCGCGCGAAACGGCCATTTGTACTACGTAACTATGGCGGTATGACCGATGACGTCACGTTTCTGTAGCGCTGTCTTTGTCTAACACGTCATTTAAAATCAGTTAAAACTAAGCCATTTTTTGATAGATTTTATTACTTTTTTCACACATCGTGTTATTTCTGTTAGTTCTTTGAAATAACATAACATTTTCGTGAATTTTGAACAGTAGGCAAATAGCTAACTCTTTTTTGGTGATGTTTATTTATTTTGTTTATTGCTAGTGTTACTGCTTTTCCCTCCAACTTTGTTAGGGGTAAGTTACTTAATGAGTCATTAAGTATTTATTTATTATTTTCTTAAAGTCTTTGAATGGATTGTATGAGACGATTTTGGCACTAATTTAAAGCACCAGTTAATAAGGTAACAAAAAAGGTTATATTTTTAATGTTTAAACATTATTTAAATTACTTAAATTAAATTATTTATTTTCTTGTTATATTTTTGAAAGTGAATTGTAAGACGTATGACTGTTTGGTTAAGATTTAATTATTTTCTGTTTCTTGGGTAAAAGTAAGGCATATTTGTGGTGTACATTATTTTAAATTTCAGTTTTAAATAACACCAGCGTACTTTATATGTGTGTACTTTATGGTATACCTGTGCCTATCCCTTCGGGGATTACAGGCGTGATGTTATGTAATGGAATAGTGTGTGTATCATGACATACACAGTAAGGGCGCAGATATCTGGAATCATTAAACTAGGTATATATCAAGCTATATAAAACAAAACTATAATATATATTACAGTTTATGAGGTTGTCTCATTGTACTGAAAATATATGTACTATACAAAGCGAAACCATGTTATATCGGGAATGTACAGATAAATGTTGCAAAAGTAAGAATATTTTTACTGACCACACTTCTGCTGTCACTTTATACTATATATATATATTGTTGAATGATTGAAATTGTATGTAAAAGCTGCGCGTACGATTCACCGACTCCTTTGTAAGGCTGTCTGACTTCCAAGTCTCTGTGTATCAGTAACGGCTGTCAAAGATCAATGCTGGCTTGTTGAACCTTTTGAACGTCACGGTCGGGACGGTCGGGTAAAGCCGACAAATGTAAACGCCACAGTCGGTCGGCTGCAACCGACAAGAAAACGTCATTTTTAAAAACTTTATAACTGCTGTTAAACGATAAATCTTCGGGATCAACATATTTTAGTATGAACGCAATGGAGTTCAATGGATAGTACGCGCGACGCGCGGCACTTTTAACCCTTATCACATTCCGTAATAATAAGTATTGTGTTGTACATGTCATGTTGAATAAGAAATAAATGTAAATTATGACAAGCTTTGGTTTTTTATTTTTTTTCGACGGAACCCTAATACTTTTTTCTAAGATGAAAGTAGCCTTTTTTTTGGGGGGTGGGAAATCATCAAATAACCCCTCCCGCTCTTGGGCAGAGCGAAAGGGAGTGTCAGACTTCTACTGACTAAAAACCACCCATGTTCCTTCTTCGCCCTTCATGTCGAGGCCGCGGTATCCCTTGCGGACAACCCGCAGCCTCGACAGGCGTCGGCCCTTGCGGGCCCCTTCCATGTTGCTGACATCTCTTTGAGGCGCGCGTGGAACACGAACGCGCCGTCGACACGGCCTGTCGTCGTCATAAGACGGACGGACGGCGAGCTTACCCATCACTCACCGTCCACAGGCCCGCGTCTACGGTGGCCGGAAGCCATCACGTGGCCCCCGACGCCCGGAGCGCCTCCCGCGGCGGCTGGGACGAGAGGTTCTCTCCCTCTCACGTTCCGCCACCTCCTTCGCTAGCATCACTGCTTCGCAGAAGGAGGCGACGGCGTCCCATTCCTCCTCGCCCCGGACCATGGCTTGCACCAGGGCCGGACGCGAGAGGTCGCCGCTACGAGAACACGGCGGGGCTCCGCCCAAGCGGGACACACCTCCACAGTGAGCTCCACCGTGTCCTCCGGCCGATCCTCGCAATGGTGGCATCCGGAGATGAAAGTAGCCTTAGTTACAATCTGTTCGTTCCCGCTAATCTCTGAAATTACTGAACCGATTCTTGCGGGACCTTTACTGGTAGATAGGTGATATTATGAGCAGTAACTCAGGCTACTTTACTTCTGGTAGTACCTCGTGGCAAAACAATTTTTTTTAAATAGATCGAGTCTGGAAGACTTCTAATCTATATAATTATTCCATTTATTCGAAATTCTTTACATTTTAAACAATATAAATAACCCTTCTTTTGGAATTTTTGAAAAAAAACAGGTGATTGTCGGAACCAGGGTCCGAGCTACCTGTGGTTTTAACACAGCTCACAGGTAGCTCGGACCCTGCTCCAGAGGCAGGGACCTTTTCGAGAGGCACTGCCCTCTGGGTAATAATACGAAGTTCTCAAGAAAATGAAGGCAGGTCCTGTGTCCAGCACTTTACTTCCTGTAGGGAGGGTCAGAAATAAACAAGATGGGGCCGGCCGGTACTGTTTCTTACCTGACTACTTTGAGAAGAAACAGTCGAAACAAAATCGGATATAACAGTTTCAAACTCCAGACATTATCTTAGTCAAGCCACACTTTGATCTTGTCCATATCTGGTGGCATTTTATTCCAGCGTGAGAAAAGCGACAGAGCTATACAGGATGTCTAGCGCCATCTTTATTCCTCACTGGAATAATTTAAAACAATTCTACTTGACGTCTTGGTAACCCCCCGATTCCGAGCTGGATGGAGAGGAAGGCAAAAGAAATGATGGATGGATTGTGTGAGGAATGATATGAAGGAGAGAGTTGTAAATGATGATGCTGTGACGTCTGACAGGGGAAGAATGGAAGAAGAAAACGTGTTGCCAACCTTAAATAGGGACAAGGGCAGGAATATGATGATGATGAATGTGATCCGTGCTGCCAGATGAGGCAGTCTGCGTCGGATTTTTCAGCGTGGTGCAAATTGAGCCTGCATGTGCGTGGGTCGTCCGGCGGTTAAATGGGCAGACGCAGAGCCGGACTGGGACCCGAAACCGGCCCGGGCATTTGAGAGACGGTCGGCCCACCACTCTCAAAAGAAAGTAAAACTACTCGTGTAAATTTTGAATCAACAGAGGAAAACATCTAAAATGGAATGTTAGGCTGTAATGACACTTTGCCTTGCTCAGGTTAGAATTGTAACGACCTATTCCAGTTACTTGTTCAACTTCGAATAGTCAATGTTTAACTCCTAAGAGAAAATAGGCTACAAGAGCGAGCGAAGCGAGCTCGAAAATTATGTAATTTGAGATCAAAATGTCCACAAGTTTCATTTTTTGCAATCTTGTGTACGCATTTAAAGCCTTTTTTGGTGATTAAAAAGAAAATTAAATACCCTTCCCGCTCTGGGTGGAGAGGATGGGAGTGTCAGACTTCTACTGACTAAAAACCACCCGTGTTTCTTCTTAGCCCTTTGTGTTCCGGGGCCGCGTTATCTCTTTCGAATAGTCCCGCAGCCCCGGCAGGCGTCGGCCCTTTCCTGATGCTGACATCTCTGAGGTGCGCGTGGAACACGAACGCGCCCGCGTCGGCACGGCCTGTCGTCATAAGATAGTCGAACGGCGAACTAGCCCATTACTCACCGCCCAGTGCCCACAGGCCCACGCCTACGGTGGCCAAGCCTTCACGCGGCGTTTTAAAGCCTGAGAGTAAGGGACTCCTAATTTATTATTTATTTATTATTATTTTTTATTTATTTATTCCAGCCTCTATCTATAGGTACCAGTCGATCATGCGAAAATCCAATAGGAATGACAATTCAGAGGCAGAAACAAGCCTTTGTGTTTTAGAACTTATATCGCAAAGTTCAAACTATGAACCGGGCGTTGTGTAAGTTTCTAGCGGTAGTACGAGTTCTCAGGGGCTCATTTTTTGCCTTCCAAATATTTTAGTTCGAGTGATTCTAGTACCTACGCTACAATTTGTTACGTACCTACTATACTTATTAACTTATTTTAATCGAGTTATTGCGTCGTTTTTTTTTAATTAGCAAAATAACATCTGCAAATCGGGCACACTGGCCCAGCGGGGGTCCGGCCCTTCAGGCATTTGCCCGGTTTGCCCTATAGCCGGTACGGGCCTGGGCAGACGACATAGTTGCCATCGGGGGAAAAACCTGGATAAGGGTGGCACAGGAACGTAGAGATTGACACCAGAAAAGGGGCATTTACCTAGCAGTGGGTGAATTCGAGCCGAGGATGATGACATCTTAAATAAAACATAGTTTATATATTCCAAAATGATTTATTCATTTTGAATCCTTGGGTTAACAAAAATTAAATCAATTTTTATACACAAAATGTACAGAAAAACAAAATACGTCAATTCAATCGACCAAACATGAAAGGACATGATAGTTTTAACTTAAAAGTCGACACCATATGCTTAAATACAATTTTATTTAACGAAACTAAGTATTTTGATATAATTTTCATAATAATTTTATTATAATAACTAACACTACTTTTTTTTATAAGTTTCGACATTTTTAGTATTATATGCCAAAATATAATAACTCTTGTAGATGGCAATACTGGCATACAATAATTTTCTACACAATCTGTGAATATCAGAATTTTTACTTTTTAAAAGTATTTTTGCATTTTAGATATCAAATAAGTATGCACAGTGCTTCTACTAGAGAAAATATTACATATATAATTATGAAGTGAAGACATCGCGAAAAGTACCAAGGATATATAATTTAATACACATTATTATTCTAGAGAAAACTAAAATTTTAACACACCGAAATGTTGCAAATCAGCATAGAAACAGAATCAGGACTAGTCTATTTATGAAATCAATAAAATATCGATTTTTCAAAGTATTTTTTCTAAAAAAAGTATTTTTTGGCCTGAATGAGGGTAGGTATTGGATTGATCAATTAATTGTTTAAGTTCTTTGGTACTTTAACATGTTTTTGGATTGACAAATCACAATACTAATGATTTTTGACGATCAAAATGGTGCTTGAGAATTTTCAAAGCTGATTCGCATAATTAAGTAAAATTTTATTTAAAAATTACTTATTTTTTACTTTAAATAAGTATACATAATTCGTGGTATATACATTGGGAATGAACTATTTCTGTTTTTATTACTGCAAATATTTCAGTAATTAAATACTTTAGATGTTGTAATCGTTTATTTTTTGCAAAAAATAGGATTTTCATAAGGGTGTTTATTAAATCACAAATCAAATTGTTCAAACAAAATAAGATTGAATTTATATAATGCAATTTTTTGTCAAACTATGACATGAAAACAATCATCTTTTTATGTAATGACTTTCATTAAAATTGTGATTACAATAAAGTTGTTTGAACATAATATATCAGCCTGTAAATTATAAATTAATCTGTATGTCAAATTAACACAATAATTTGTGGTTTAAAAATGGCGCCCAACAATCTAAATTGGCGCCCTAAAGTACCATGACAGTAACATTTTTCGGTACTTTAATTTTTAATTTACATAATATCAAACATTTTTTTCTGCAAATTTTCCACTGAAACGAATGCTTTGTAAGTGAAATTCGGTTTTGCAAACATTAACTTCAGTGATGGACAATTTATTTTTTTGTTTTATTTGTGCGAAAGTGTGCTGTGGATTAATTTGGAGATTCATTCAAAAGGGCAGATGTTGTGACAAACTGCTTGCAATGCGAACGGGGACGATAGATCGCTGTCCACACCCGCACGGCGCTAGCGTTAATAATATACATCAAAAATATATTTAACCATTGTATATTATTGTATATCGGAGACCGGCGCAGCAGAATGCAGCGTTTTTAGTAAATTGAACTTTGTGAACGATTTTATTATTGATGGAGTTTTTTCCCCAAAAATATAAGGGATATGGTGACCAAAAAATGTAATAATTTGGTTATGAATTGGCAAAACAAATCCAAAAACGCATTGGTGATGCCAATATTTGGAAAAACAACGCCCAAATGCAGCCTGAAAGATTGTTTATGACTGTTTCATGGACCAAAATCATTCACCTCAGATATTTTACTAAGAACATAACATTCTGTCGCGAAGATCTTAACTATTGTAAATTGTGGAGGATAAGGGGTGTATTCTGGGGGGAGGGGGCTGTGTATATGAGTGTATAAATATATCTTCTACTAACTAGAGAGGTGCGCCGTGCGGTAAACTTACAACTAGTGCGGATCGCTTCAGTCTTATAGTTCAATCTGTCGGCGCGAGTTCCATCGGACATGGCTCAGTAATTTAGAGGGTATAATGAGCTGTATAAAGTTAAGTCCTAATAGTTTGAGAGTGTATAAAATGGTACGGAGAATTTGAAAAATTTATACGGCTCACTATAGAATTGATTGACGGCTATTTTCATCAGTTATCGTAACATGTAAATGATTGCTACAAGAACGGATAAAACCATCTGGTATCAAAAAAAACGAAAGATATCCAGTTGCCATATCTCTTGAACTGGCGCCCGACAGACCACAAAAATTATGTCGTCACAACCCGTGCGTATTGCAAACGGTTTCTTGGGTGCGCCGAGGCGCTTGACTGGGCCCGCGCGGGCTGGATGCTGCGCGCGGGGACTGCGGTAACGGACTAAACCTAACTTATAACTATCAGTCCTGGTTTAACTTCAGAAATACGTGAATCTCTGTCACTTTTGTGTAGTAGCGACAGAATTATGCTGTTTAAACTAACAAAAAAAAAACGTTTTTCATGGCACTGTAAGGTACTAAGAAAATACATGTTACATATTTTATTTATTAAAATCTCAAAATCAACTCAATTTTGAAATAGGCTACTAGCATTAGCCATTTGTCTCAGATATGTCCAAGAATTTGGTCAATTTTGTCAATAATTTGGTCTAAACTCTACCAGAAAGAAAGTAAGACTTTTAAATCAAAACTGACTGTATTAAATTGGAATCGGAAACCTGTTTGGAAGTCAGGCTGATACCATGAAAAAGGATGTTTGTTGAATTTTTTTTTAAGGTAATTCATCGTATTTCTGTAGTTAAGCATCAAGATGTCGGAATTATTAAGAGCTATGGCTGCAATAATAATTAAAAACTGTCTCTTTAAAAAAAAAAACAGATTTCAAGTAATAATTCAGTATTTTTTAAATAACCATTTGAAGTTTCACAGTAAGCAGGTAAATAAAAACCTTATTGTTAATTCAACGCTGCCCATTTTATAATTATCTCTATTGTTTTAATCTGTTAATAACAAAACAAAGAAATGACTAAAAAAATAGGTAGGGTTTTACTCATTCAAAGAGTAATTTTCCCAGCACCAGCAGGGCTATTGCGTATCTTTTTAAATGTCAGTGGCTATCATAGTGTCCATCGATTAACTGCAAATGGTTATAATTTGGTACAAAATGGAACCATTTGACAGTTAATCGATGGACACTATGATAGCCACTGACATTTAAAAAGATACGCAATAGCCCTGCAGATCTAATCAGAGGAATAAACTTTGAATTTAGAACAGTTTCTCATAAATAAGAAAAACTGGCAGTTGTCAATTTAATTCAACAGATATTGTCAGCCTCTCAAAGGCTTTTATTTACCTGAATAATGTCAAGGATGTAGAATCTACTTTCTAAGATCCTAGAACTTTTCTTTCTGTTCCGAGTATTTTAAATGACGAAAAATGATTTTATATTATCACAGCCACATCTCCCAAATATATGTGAGATTGAAACAATTGTTTAACACTTAATCCTATGTAAAAAGTTGATAGGGAAGCTTGGTTTTATATGAACAAATATTCTTAAGATACAGCAGTCGTAAAAAGTAAAAAAAGTTGTATGTGGTAAGAAAATAAAAATGATAGAAAAGTGTATAAATCTGTTTTTGTTGTAAGCAGTAATTTCAAATAAATGATATGTTTTATTTCGTTGCTAGTGCAGATGTCACAAAATTAGGTTTTAGAAGTACTAACGAGGCAACAACGGAAATACCTGTCAAATATGTCCCTGTTATCATTTTCATAAATAATCAATATTAATTCATTTTATGATAACCGCTCTATGTTGCACCAAAGTATCTAGTAAGTATCACATTAATAACACTGGTTAAGGTGTTTTAGTAGCTTCAGATGTAAATAAAGCATTACAAAGATTAATTAACTAACTATATTAGTAATAGCAATTAATAATCAATATTTCAGTGTAGCAGATGGTGATATTCCATTTTCTTTTAGTAATATTAAAGAAATTCATCATAACAGCGACATATTAGGCAAAAATCGTGAGTCGCTAAGTATATCTGTCCAGATGTTGACCAACAGACTGGAGGGCTCATCTAAAGGTAACCGGTTATTGTCGCCTAATCTATAATACCACAAAAGGGTTTAAATCGTTAATCGCGAAACATCGAGAGGAGTCTCATAAAAAAAAAGATATTAATTTTTTTATATAAAATGTCAGAAACTGCGCTTTTTGTCATATTGATGTTTTAAAAGAATTTTTCAGTAAATTTTCATCCAATTAACAGTTCTCTGTTTGGTTTGAGAATATAAATGAGCCTTCAAATGTAAGAATCCGAGATATTGTGAAAAAAAAACCCTGCATCCATAACAAGAAAATATTTCCCACACTATTTTTACTTCAATAGGGGGTACGTATTTGAATATCGAAGATTAAAATACCTACGCTTAAAATATCGATGTTCAAAACATCGAAAATTGAAATATCGATTGTATCAAAATGTCGAAAATTGTTATACCTACGCTTAAAACATCGAAAATTAAAATTCCGAATGATTAAAATTTCGAATGATTCAAAATATCGAATAACATTATGCCTAAGTTCATAATATCTACGTTCAAAATACCTACTAGTTAAAATACCGAAAAAAAATGATACAGGGTGTAAATCAACTCATCACACAGCCGTTAACCAAGCATTCTGTACATCAAACTAAGTACCCCTACGCAAAAATTTTTGCTGGGAAACGTTTTTTTTTTTTGGGGTAAAATTTGAAACTTTGACCCCCAATATCTCCGTAACTGGGGGGTTCCCAGGTATGGTTTGGAACAAAAAAAATGACCGCAGTGGTTATATTGTACATTTGCGTACAAATGTGTTTTATTTTGGGTTTTTATTATGTAAAAATAATTAAAGTACATACATTACATGAGGTTTTCCTTGTTTTTTTTTTTGTAACCCACCTAGTAACTGATTACCATCTAGCAAACAAGCTTGCAGCATTCATGCAACATCCAAGCAAGCATGGTTTCTGTCACGGCTCCGGCGCTGCAGGGCTCCGGCAGTCCCACGCGAGCTTAACGTCGCAGATGATCTAAACGCTCACCACCTACTCCTCAGCTCGCGGGCTGCCGCGCCCCTCCGCGCCTACGCGATTCTAAATTACACTCTAAAGAGCGTAGAGTCGATTTTGCAGCGATACGTTTCTGTCACTAACTTTAGTAGCATAACAATATTGACTTTCAAAAAAATATTTTAATTTCAAGACCTAAATAATACCTTCACGATTGACCAATGCTTGTACACTGGACACTGACTTTCATGGATAAAATAGGTCAAAATTGTTCCAAAACCGAATTAGGGTACCCCGAATTTACGTAGTCTTTTGGCTGTTACCCCTAGAGTGTATATAAAAATCCGGAGGCGCGAAGGGAGGGCAACCCCCGCTCGCTGTAACAAAGCATAGGCACCCGTGGGAGCCGTAGCGGCTGAGGCTGGTCGCCGGAGGCGACCAGCAAGCCGAAGCTGCGGAGGTGAACATGGGTGCCTATCCTTTGTTACGCAAGGGCGAAGGGGTTGCACTTCCCGTAGCGGCGGAGACGTTGCAGAAGCAACCTTTTTCCACTCATACTACTTACATCAAAAATTAATTTTCGATGTTCAAATAATATATGTACCCATCGTTATTTAGGACGTTCGATAGTTTGTACTTCGATATTTAGGACATTCGATAATCTGTATTTCGATGTAACTTTTGTTGATTTTTAGATTTTAGATGTATTGGACGTAGGTTATTTAACTATTCGATAATATAAACTTTCGATATTTTATGTTTCGGTTTTATGATCGTTCGATATTTCCATTTTCGATGTTTTGAACATCGATATTTTAAGCGTAGGTATTTTAATCTTCGATATTCAAATACGTACCCTCAATAGGATTTGCAGGAACCACTTTCAAAGAAAACTTTTATTTTGATTCCAAAAAGTCTGGCAAGAGATAAAATTGGCCAGTAAACAAGTTTTAAAACTTGTTTACTTTTGTTATTGACCCTAAAGAACTTTCTTTGGAGTTACTATCATGATCAAGGCCTCGTAACAAAGCTTGTCTTGTATGAAAACCAGTTTCGTACCAAATTCATTGCCAAGGAATTTCATGGGAGAAATTTTAACATAATGCAACGGAAGACCACAACAATGCTCAATGCTCCAAGGAAGTTACATCTTTAGTAAACTGAAATAATATGTTGAAAGTTCCCATGAGTATATTTTTTAATGTTAGTGAATTGAAAATTATAATAAGTTCAAAATTAAGTTAACTCTCTTCAATGGTATATGAAAAAATATAGAAGATGTAGTGTAAATATGGACTATAGAAAATATTAAATTACCTATGAGATACGGAATGGAATTCTCTGACAAAGAGTGACACTATTAGTCACAATCTTTAAATTAGAGTAGATTTCTCAGTTACAAGACAAACCCTCTCGAGACGAAAACAAAAGTTTGTGGTTTGTCACACATTGAATGTCATGAATAATTGCTCTGAGCTTTAACAGATCTAAGTTTTAGATATTTGCTTTTATCGTGCTGCTTGTAATCTTAGTAATGCTATACCAGTAAATAACACTGGCCGCCACGGACTGCAAATATGGCACCAGGCCGAGTAGGCCCACATTTAATGTTGAATAGTCTTGCATCGGACCACTCTTTTGCTGAAGTGGCACATTACATGCCTATAGATGCCTATGAACTTACCCGAAAGATTCCGAATAAGTTATAAATAACAGTCTAAATAATAAATAACGTTCATATAAAACCAAGCTGTCAAAAATATCACATTTCAGCCTTAAGACTAAAACAGACCAACATGGTAGAAACGCTGGGAACCTGCTGTGCGATGTCCGGAATCATGCTACAAAGTCAAGTGGTCTGTTGAACCCGCCCTTCCTGTTCATATACTGTCTGTACTTACGTTTTAACACAACGTGGACGTCTCCCTCCACATTGTCATCTACTTTCTTCCCTTTGGTAGTGTCGAAGCCACAGAATCCCATTACTCTAAGCATCTCCTGTTCCTCAGGAGATTTACCTTCTAGATCCGCGGGGGTGACTATCGGACGCTCGCCGAAGGTCTTCTTCGGCTTTACGAAGGATGTGGAGGGTCCTGGAGACGTCGTGCGGGATCGGCGGCGGCGCGGCGAGGGGCTGCGCCGGCGTTCTGGGGAACGGCGCCGGCGGTCCAGAGAGCGCGAACGGGACCGGGTGCGAGGCCTCCGCCTCTCGCGGTCCCTATCTCGGTCTCGATCCCTTTCTCTGTCGCGGCGCCTGTCATCGCGCCGCCGCGGGCTGGGCGAACGACCCATGTTAACCTGTTGAAACATATTTACAACATAAATAAAACATGTTGATGACACAAATAATAACGTTATTTAGAAAGTAGACAGATATTTACCTCAGTTTAAGTCAACAGTTTTAAAATTTTACAAAAACAAAAAGTAACAATAACGCACAGCTTAGTCCAACGCCATTTTGATAGTGAATGAATGAAAACGAAACAAAATATTCGTTCGATTTTCCTTTACTTTTAAAAAAAATGTCTACGTTTTGTTTCTTTCTGACCATTTTAAAATTTGTAAAAGTTTTTATTTATTTGATGGTTAAATAAGCAATCAGCTAAAAAAAGAATAATTTCACACTTTCATTGCGTTATTTTTTTAATACTTGTATTTTTCTGTATTATTTAATTATTTTTTAGAAATTGTTTGTTGGAGCAAGGTGAACAAAACGCAGAACCGTTTCATTATACGTAGGCGTATGAAGCGCTTGGGAATTTTTGAGAACCATAGCTGGTTGGCGCATTATTAATTAATGATAAAATGTTTCAAAAATTTGTTTAAAAACACAGAAATTATATAATGATAGTTTTTTTTAATATTATTATTGTCAGTCCTGAAATTCTATCACTGCGTGATAAGAAACAACGAACTAAAGTGTGGTCATACTAAAAGTCGTACCCTTAGATAAAGTAATTCCGAAAAAGTAAAAGGCTAACAGTAAAAAATTAAATTCACGTCTTTCAAAAGAGGTTTTAACATAAAAATATAATCTGTTTTTATAACAGCTAAAAAGAATATGCTACTTTCAAAGTATTCAAAACTTTTTAATAAATTAAAGATGATCATGTTTTTAATATTTGATGAAATGACAGTTGCATGCATCATGCATGAAATCGAAGTAAAAAAAAGTCAAGATTTTGATAGTAAAGGCCACGCTAGTTCTGACATTATTGGTACTCATATATAATACTAACTGTTTCCCACGAGTTCCTTCGTGTGGAAATTTTGACGTGTATGTGTGAAACTGCCTCTGGATGTACCTACTATATCAAATCTAATGCAAAATTTTATGCCAATGCCAACCGAAGCGATTATATTCCCTTAAACCAGCCCTGTCATAAAATCTGTTCCTACCTGACACGTCTTAACTGTATTCTATCTCTCAACCAATTTTCAGGTTTACAAAGCCAAGGATTTCATATTAACTTGTGAAAGTCTTTAGTTCAGGCTGTCACAAAATTCTTTTATAGCTAATGTCTCCTACTCATAAACTCTAGACTTGCTAAATTTCAGGTTGATAGTATAAAAAAAATCTTTCATACAAACATGCGAGAGCCATTAGAAGTGCCTAATCCGGCCCTGTCACAAAATCCATTCTTTCTTAGCGGACGTCTACTAACTATATACTAACTTCCTGCCAAAAATCATCTTAATGTGTCCAGCAGTTTTTAGGATTTCGTGATGAGTGAGTGAGTGACCTTTCGCTATTATATACATAATTATATAGTTAAAAAATAGATATAAGATACAATATGTTTTTGTTGCATTGCCGTTAATCACCCCTACAGATTAGTACTGAAAGAGAAACGAAGTATACTAGGAGTCAACATAATTTTCTCATCTTTTAGGGAACAGTACCTCGACCCATAATCCGACCCAAATCATAGCCGCCCCTAAGATGACTCACTGACCTGAATATTAGACAATCCAAATCAGTGGACTTGAAAAAAAAATGTCTCCTTTTGGGCTGGCAGCGGCTAACTCACTCAACGACACGCTAAGATGAGAAAACCAAAATACTTTAAAAATGTAGGTATTTTAGTTTTAAAGATAGCAACACAGTAGACAACAGCGCCCTCTGAAGCGTGGCTTCCGATGTCAGTCGACAGCAGCGACGCTACGGCGAAAAAACGAAACTCGCGCCGACATCGATCTCCTCCGGTGGCGTGTTACAGAAATTCTTTTTTTACGAACGAATTATTGAAATAAACGCTCTCCGCGTAATGTCGGTAGTGCTGGTGCTTTAAATATTAACGAACAACGTTTTGTGCATGTTATTTTATATAATGTTACCTCGTTTATGTGCTTAGTGTAAGTTACCAATCGCTATCCGATAAGTGTGTGAAGTGACTCAAAAATCGAGTTTTCAACGCGTCTTGGAGATCTGCCGGTGAGTATTGCGTGTGTTCTGCTTTCTTTTGTACATATTTGTTTACATTAACGGTAGGAACGCTGTAGTTTTATGTCGGTATGCGTTTTTTTCGACACCCGCGTTATAGGGTGTGTCAGGTAATGCTAATAGGAATTGGGTCGGTTTTTTTTAGTTCGTTCTGAGCGTTATCGCCGATGTTGGCGTATTGCCGTGTTCTGTGATAATTTTGCCGCATTGTATCGAAAACTTGTCTACTCCCAAAAGTTATAAATCTCGTAAATATTCAAAGTTATAATAATCGTTAGTAATACATGATCTAGCACAAAAATATGGTGTCTTACAGCGTTTGTATGACTGAAAAGTAAGTTTTATCCATTCTTCTTGGGCGTGACACTAATCAATTACATATTATCTCTTCAATAATGTGAGCTGATGTCACCGTATAAGATCGGTACTCTATAACCCGACCGAATTAGATGCGTCATAGTCGTAACGTCTTTTACACACTTCAGGTGTTTTTTTTAATTTAGTAGGATAACACGGCGGGTGTAATGGGCCAAATTGCTGGGCGATTGGTGGCCGCTCGAGATTTTCGTAGTGATTTGATTGCCAGTATGTATTTTATTCACTTTGATTCATTCACGCTATGTGTATCGGCCGCTGTGAGGATAGAATCGTCTTAGTAATTAAATATTTAGCACTAATTCGTTGAGTAATAGGGGTCTAAAGGTTGCATTGTATGATTCTAGTACAGTACAGGTTGTCTATTTTGTCTATTGCTGTGGGAACTTTTACTCCCAGTAGACAGGTTAATTCTCTGAAGAACACTAAGTAGGTACTATAATTTCTCTGCCTTAATTTTTCATCCTCAGAGTTAGGCAAGAGAGTACCTAATAGTACACCCACATTTCGCCAGTTATGTTTAAGTAATAGGGAGTGACCCTATTTCCATCAACTGAGCCCAAATCCAGACTCTGTGGCTGCTACAGAGAAATTCCTGAAAAAACTCAAGAACAATTTACTAGATAGGAATCAAACCCAGGACTTAATGTTCATAGTCGCACTTGCAACCACTAGACCGATATGGCAGACTGTGCATTACATAAATTTATACTAAAGTAAATATATATATATATGTTTCTCCTTGCAAATCCTTAAGTGGCTATGACAAGCTTCACCCAGTTTATAAGATAAGATAACAAATGTTTGCTTTTACTTTATAATATTAAATAAACTACCATTCCATAAGATGAAATTTATGTAAACTTTAGCATTGCCTGTACTGCCGTTCTAAGCTCAAATTGGTATCACTAAAAAACTTGTAAAGTTGATTATAATAACACTGAATATCCTACTAATATTATAAACACGAAAGTTTGTAAGTATGGATGGATGTTTGTTACTCTTTCACGCAAAACTACTGAACGGATTTCGATAAAATTTGGAACACAGATAGTTTGTAACCTGGATTAACACATAGGATAGTTTTTATCCCAATTTTATCTTCCTCTAGGATAATTTTCGAGTTGTATCGGGCGAAGCCGCTGTCAACAGCTAGTCTTACATAAATACGCATCTTATATACTGAACTAAAAGACCAAATAAGTAAAAAATATCAATCTGTAATGTTTCCAAATTACTTATAACAATCTTCTTGAAAAAATACTTTGTGATCTATTCTCATACTTACCAAGTATTTAGAAAAAACGGTCAAGATGTTTGGGAGAAGTACAACTATGAACACCTATTGATAAAGAAGATTATAGTTACAATAGTGTGGATTCAGAACACAGACAACAATAAAATTAGCTATAAAGTAAAACAATCCAAATATTCAGGTAATATTTACCTTAGATTCATAAAATCATATATTGATTCTTGATCATTTTTCATTTTATTTTTATTGATTGCTCGACATTGATTATTGATTTATTTTTATTGATTTTTTTAATACTATGTTTGTGTTGTATGCCATTTTAATTCTTGTAACATGTATGGACTGTGTCTGAAATAAATAAATTATTATTATTCCCTTTTTAACAATTTTGTACATTTTTAAACATTCCTATATAAAATAACATAAAAAACCATTTAAAAATATAAAAAATAATAATTATTATATATTATTATTATTATAAAACATTTTCCTTTCCAATTTTCCCTATTTTATTATCGTAGGTACGTACTTTATGTCAACACAATTTTTCCGTATAAAAAAATATAAAAATAGGAACATACTTGACGAGTGATATCATTCTGTGGTCTGTATGCCTACTCTGGTCATATTTTTTATTGTTAGAATATGTGACCTCATTTTTTGATTATCCTTAATGACGCTGATACGTTTGTAATTAGATTATACTACCTTGTGCCTGTGGCCACATGTGTGACTGTTCCTAAATTACCCCAGGCTGATAAAATTTTGTTTTTCCTAAATCATCGTAATATTATTAGTATTACAGTCGGTTTCCCCAATTTAGATTATACTAGGTACCTTGTGCCTGTGGCTTTACCCGCGCTAAATATAATCCCATGGGAATGTACGTACAGACTTCTGCACATGAAGATACTATGATCTATCAAGTTTCTTTAATAGATTTTACACATTATTTTTAAGTCTTTTCTCTTTTTGACAGAAACAAACTGTTACTCGACACTAGGATTGCTCCTGTATCGTGGGTATGTTTCATCATCAGCCTATAATCTTCCCACTGCAGGGACTCGTGCCTCCTCTCAGAAGAGGGATGGGCTAAATCCACCAGACAGGCCCACGTTTTTTAAAAAGAAAATAAAATATTTGTTCCGTGCGGGCATTGAATCTGTGACAAGCAGCACAACAGTTACAGTCAATCGCTCAGTCACTGCACTAACCGTGTCATCATTTGACAGTTTCTGGGTCAGGATCTCAGTCAAACCATTCCTTGCTTTGCACTCAGTACTATAAAATTATCTAAACAACAAAAGCACTTTCTAGACCAAAATAATGATAAATCATTATCTGTGTCCAATTACATAGGTGCCTGAATGTGGGTTAATTATTTATGACACACACTACTATATACATTTTATTTATACACACTAATATGTTAAGTGACTCAGAATAGTCTATTGTGTGATATTTCTGTTTCAATCATTTACTTACCTGTGTTTTGTAATAATATTTATATTATATATAACCATGGATAATATACTGGTATTCTGGGTAGGCAACTGACCCAAACATAAATGGTGTAAAATTACATATCATCTTCTACCTAGCCTTATTCCGACTATCTTGGGGTCGGCTTCCAGTCTAACTGGTTGCAGGTTTTTTATAGAGCGTTGCCTATCTGACCTCCAGAACCCACTTTGTTTTTTTATATTAAATCAGCCTTAGTTTAGTTTAAACTGGACTTTTATCCACACTTAGCCTCTTGACTGGGCCATTGTGCATGATGTTTAGATATTACCTACTCCAACCAACATAGGTCGTCCCAGAACTGCAGCAGCCTTCCAAGACTGCTGCAGGCTTCCGGGAGGGTTAATGGGGATCGTAGAGTTTGTGCCCGGTGATATGCCACGCTCCTGCACTCTAGGAGTACGTGCCTTGGCGTTTCTTCCGCCTCCATGCATCCTCTGCACAGTGGGCTATCTGTTACACCTATGTTAAATAGATGTTTGTTCAAGGAACAGTGACCCGTTAAATCAGCCTTCTCTTGACCTCAATATTGTCCTGAAATCAGAGATGAGGTCGACGATGGAACGAGCTGACCCAAAAGAAGCCTCTTAACTCGCGACTGAAATATACTTCGGTTGTATGATCTGAATAATAAGATTCCTATCCCTTGGTAAGAATGGTTGTCAGAATTTCAAGTCACTGTAACCTGTAACGACTTCGTCGGGCTTCATTGTCTCGGCGCTTTTCTTGTGGTCGCCACTGTTGATTCTGGCTTACAGGAGTTACAGTGGTTTGGGAATAGTGTGGCGGGCATGTCCCATTATAAAAAACCCACACGGGAACGGCGTGGTGGATTATAGCCTATTCTCTCCCATAGAGATGGCTGTGTCCCAGCAATGGGAACATAGGCTAATTATGAGGGCTTTTTTTGCTTTCGACACCACCACCACCATGTTACATCATCATGATCTTCCTGCCCTTATCCCATTCTATTTGGGGTCGGCCTACAGATAGTTGTTTCGGGTCTGGGTATTTGTGTATGCGAGTTTAAATGAAAAATGCGAACAACTTAAAACAGTAATCTTTTTTTCACTGAGTAAACGTGTTAGTTAGATAACTCATTAAACATAACTATAGCAACTGATATAACATAGGTGCAGTCTGATAGTGATAAGAGCAGTAATACTGTCCGTCATGTTTGTATGACTGTGTGAATGACACGACTAGTGATTGTGGCTCAAATTAGTGAGATTCCGACTTCGATTTCTGTATCGGGCAGTTTTCCAATCAGGACTTTCTCGGTAGCTGCCACGGAGTCTGGATTTGTGCCTGGTTAATGGCAATTGAATCATTAGAATCAACATTACATGGACTCAAGGGGGGGCACGCGCCCCCCCCCCCCAGACGGTTATGGAATTTCCACCACAGAACATGTCTCATAGACAAATCAAATTATAAGAGTTGTTAAAATATATGAATAAAATAACAGAAAGAACATGACTGAAACTCTTGCACGTTTCTGGCTAGAATAGGATTTTTTCTGGGGGGGGGGGGCACAAATATAGTCTAGTCAATAAGTTCTTTTTTGGTTCATTTTTTTTCTCCGCCTCCGAATAATATGAACGATGTGTCACTCGATTCGGAATAGTGTGTAGGTGTTTTTTGAAAAATACAAGAGCCACTTGCAATAATTGCAAAAGTTTTATACAATTAATCCTGAGTCTCCGTTTTCCGTCGTACTTTCAACTTTTTGGGAAAGTTATAAATATTCCGAAAGTCAGATTTTTTTAATAAGGAGATTGTAATTGGAAAAAAACGAACCCCATTATTTTTTTCATGCGTCTCTTGATTTATTTAAAAAAATACATAGGGACACGCTATTCCGAATCAAATGACGCCTCGTTCATATTTTTGGAGGCGGAGAATAAAATTTTGAAGCAAAAACCTTAGTTGACTAGACTACATATTATTATTATTTCATTTATTATATTTATTAGTGTGTGTGCCCTCCCCAGAAAAAAATTCTGAATCCGCCCCTGCATGGACTTAAACAAATATAACTGGCGAAATGCGGGTGTACTATTAGGTGCACCTCTACCTAACACTTCAGGGACAACAGGCGTGATGTCATATTGTTATAAAAGCATCACTCAATCGTTAGAAGTACCCGGTAAGGCGTAACTAAAAGGTGAAACATAGCCGTGTGGCAGCCGCTCAGTGCGCGTGCACCGGCGATGGCCCAAACCGGACCGGTTTTGACAAACGATATGTCCGTCAATTTGTCTGCTGTCTACACACGCCTGGCATGCGGTGTTATGTTATGCGTCTGTCTGTAGACCAGGATTCCGAAGACAAGCCGAGATAGGGCACTACCCCTGTTTAAGAAGTTCGGCTAAAAGAGGCACAAACTTTAATCAAAATAAATCAAATAATTCTTTAAAAATTTTTGCCAGTGAGTGAATTTAAGATTTTAGTGAAGAATTTGTAGAAGCAACTGGCTAATGGCCGCGGTTTCGTCCGCGTATAATTGGGGTATTGTCTCAGAGGATCGGATGCTATTGCCATCAAACGGGCACAAATCCAGACTCCATGACTGTTACCACCTAATGGACGAACCCAAGAATACTCCCCGATTTGGGAATCGAAACCAGGATCTCACAGCAACCGCACTTGCAACCACAATACCATCGAAGCAGAAATACTGCTCATTTGCCAGTCGAAAACAAAGATACATTTTCTACTAGTTAGACCGGAAGCCGAACACAATATTATTGTGACAAAATTCAAAACAGATGTTTGACGAAACACTCGTTTAATAATAGCCATGTCATTTCTAAACTAAGTTCAGTATAAAAATAAAAAGTTGAATGTCAGTGTGAAAAAAAAGCAAATGTCGGTGACCTCTCGAAATGTAACACATAGACGTTCCGATGACATGTTAGCAAGAGACTTGATGCTTTTAAAATGGTGGGGAGAACAATGGACAGGAAAAAATAGCAAAAAAACGTACTTACGGTCTAATTTCTTAGGGTTCGTTTTTTGAGCTATAGAAAGCTCAAAAAACGGAACCCTTATTGAATCACTTTGTTGTCCGTCTGTTTACCAAGACTATTTATCTCGAAACCGCGTGGAGGTATCCAGTTGAAATTAAAACCATTTACTCAGGCCTACAGTCCTTTGAAGTTGTGAAAAAATCAAACTTCTATGTTTACGTAAAAAAAAAATACGACCGTTTATGCCGCAAAAGACTTATATTTCGACACTCTCAAGGGAATCAAAATTTATAGGGTACTTCCCGTTGACCTAGAATCATGAAATTTGGTGAGAAGCTATGTCTTAGAACATGTAAACGAAAAAAAATCTGAAAACCGAAAATATGTAGTTTAATAACAAAATACCTACAAGTTTATACGGAACCCTGCCTCGCGGCCTCTGTGTGAGACTCCAACACGCGTACTTGACCGGTTTTTAAACTTTTGAAGCTGGTTTGTAAGTATAGACAGCGGCATTTTTAGCAAAATCCTTCTTTCTTGATTCAGTCAGTACAAGTCTGACACTCCTTTCTGCTCCGCCCAGAGCAAGAGGGGTCAGTTAGGGGGGGTTAGTTTAGAGGCTAATTTTAATACGTTTGTTATCGTCGCTCAGTCCCACACAAGATTACCAATAAGATATTTAGACTAAACATAGTCTACACTAATCTAAACTAATTTTATAAAGAGGAAACATTTGTTTTTTTGTGTGTGTGTATGTTTGTAATGAATAAACTTAAAAACTACTGGACCAATTTGAAAAATTCTTTCACCGTTGTGAAGCTACACTATCCCCGGGTGACATAGGCTACTTTTTATCTCTGTATTCCCACGGGAACGGGAACTACACGGGTTAAAACCGCGTGGCGTCCGCTAGTCATCACTACATAGTATAAAACAAAGTCGCTTTCTCTGTCCCTATATCCCTATGTATGCTTAAATCTTTAAAACTACGCAACGGACTTTGATGCGGTTTTTTTTAATAGATAGAGTGATTGATGAGGAAGGTTTTAGTATATAATTCGACCGACATCCACGCGGGTGAAGCCGCGGGCATCAGCTAGTATCTAATAAAATGCAATACGTTGTATGAAATCATTAGTGAACGATTGTAAATCAGTGTACAGTTAGATAAGGCATGCACAGATGGTCTGAACATGGCGAAACAATGATGACTGTGCCGTTAATTGCTTCACTATCATCAACTAGTGTGTTTAGAAACACTAGCTTTTACCCGCGACTTCGCTCGCGTTATAAACCTAGCCTGTACTCGGAGAACATTTAGCTTCATATCTTCAGTCTATAATGTTCCCACTGCTGGGACTCAGGCCTCCTCTCTAGGAGAGCGATGTGCTATAATCCACCACGCGGGTCCATTGCGGGTTGGTAGACGAGTCTTCGAATTTTTTGGTTCTAAGACATGCCAGTTTCCTCACGATGTTTTCCTTCACCGTTTTGAGAGCAGTGGTGATGAAATAAATTACACAAAGTAATGCGCCTGCCTAGGTTCGAACCCACGACTTACTATTCGTAAGTCGGGGCCGCCACCACTGGGCCACCGCTGCTCTATTAGCTTCATATCAGTGAAAGCATTTTTGGTGTTTACTTTCGAAGTTTACTCCCTACATCCTAAATTTACTCTAATGATATTAGTGTAGACGTAGCCCACTGCTGCACCCTCGCGGAGCTCAGAGGAAGATCCTGTGGGATAATCCCACAGGATTGGATTTACCAGGTAGGCCATGGCAGTAGAAGTCTTTCTATGAGCTTTTCTGCTGGTTTATATGGTCGATATTGTGTGCCAGAAGAAACATTGTGAATGCTCATGCACATCCCGTGCATGAGCATTCACAACGTTTTTTTTGTGAGTTGTACAATATCCAGTTGGCTTGAATGAAGTACTAGTTCATGATTGCGGTCATAGCTTCTTGTATAACACTTAATTCCGGAAAGTACGCACACCTAAATATCTGCGGGAAATCAGCTTTACGTGTTCCAGTTTCAGAAGGAAGCCACATGTTTTCGATTAATGCTCTTAGGGAGTATATACGTGTAATATAATGGACCGCTAAGAAGGAACATGGGTGGTTTATAGTCAGTAGAAGTCTGACACTCCCTTCCGCTCTGCCCAAGAGCGGGGTTATTTGATGATTTTCCACCCACCATCTGACCGGCTACCACCACGCACGCTAGATCATCATCTGCGATTATTTTCTCAACTATGTTGGGATCGACTTCCAGTCTAACCGGATGCATCTAAATACCAGTCTACAACATGGTACGACTGTCCATCTGAACACATTAACCCAATTAATGGGTAACACGATTTCACTGACAGCAACGCCGAATGATACCCTGTTACATCAGAAATACGCGAGTACGAAGTTCAAACTTAATCTGGCAAAACTTCATGGTAAGTTACGCCAAATTCTAGTTAATTATTATTTACTAGCTGTGCCCGCGACTTCGTTCGCGTGGTTGTCGGAAACTAAAATGCGTCGCTAAGATAAAAGAACATTAAATCATTGCCCTACGTTAACTTACTGCCGCTGTAGAAAATAAGAAGAGGGTAATGCAAAGTACTGACTATGTCTAATACTAAAGTTTAGATGGATGGGAGTTTGTTTCAACCACGTCAGAACGGCCGAACGGATCTTGAAGAAATTTGAAACAGGTACATTATAGTCGACAGGTACTGTCGTTGGCGCGTTCGTGTTCCACGCGCGCCTCAAAGATATGTCAGCAACAATTAAGGGGTCCTTTCGGGCCCCTTAATTGTTGCTGCCGTCGTCTGCCGGAGCTGACGGTTGTCCGCAAGAGATACCACGGCCTCGAAACACAAAGAGCTAAGAATAAATGTGGGTGATTTTTAGTCAGTAGTAGTCTGACACTTTCTTCTGCTCCGCCCAGAGCGGGATGAGCCTTTTGATAATTTACGAACCACAAAAAAGGGGGGATTAGAGGCTGTTTCGAGAGGTACCTGTACCGAATCTTTGACATCCAATCTGAAATGGAACGCCTTCACCTCCTTCTGCGAAACAGTAATGCTAGCGAAAGAGGTGAACGTAAGAGGGACACAACCCCTCTTCCCAGCCGCCGCGGGAGACGCTCCGGGCCTCGGGGGCCACGTGATGGCTTCCGGCCACCGTAGGCGCGGGCCTGTGAACGGTGAGTAACGGGCTAGTTAATCGTTCGTCCGTCCTATGACGATGGAGGCGGGTTCGTGTTCCACGCGCGTCTCAAAGCGATGTCAGCAACATTGAAGGGGCCCCCAAGGACCGACGCCCGTCGGGGCTGCGGGTTGTTCGAAAGAAATACCGCGGCCTCGACACATATGGCTAACAATACACCACATCTATATAAAGAAATGTTTGGTGCAGTGGCTGGACGATTAACAGTAGCACTGCGTGTCGCAGGTTCGATTCCCACACGGTACAAAAAAAATATGTCGTGGGTTTTATCTAATTTTAATTTAGTTTAAAAAAAATAGTATTTTTATACTGTGTAATTGGTAAATCTTTATTTGTTGACTATTCACGAAACATATGTTTATTTAATAGCACCGCGGTTCAAAATGACATCAAATGAATAACGCCATCTGTCGAAGACGAAGATAAACTGCTAAAAAAGAGCGATCAAACACACTATAGGGTTTTAGGCTATGTAGATTTTGAAAACAGCGTCATTTAGACTAATATCTATGTACCTTTTGCTATCATAACTTATTTAAAGTTATCTAGTGAAGGCATTTATTAATAAGTACCATATTCGTTCAATAGATGTCGTTGCTTGTCTCATTGTTGACCATAATGATAAGTTCTTCTTGAAAACTATAAATGCATATATCTTTTGATAGAGAGCACCGATTACGATGAAACAAAGCCTAAGTAATAGCCCAAGTTACGCACAATATTTATGTATAAAAGTTACCTACATTCGTTTCGTAAATTTGACGTGATGCTTAGTCATCGAAACAGACAAACAGACAAACAGACAAAAATTCCAAAAATGCTGGAAATGTGTTCTGTTGGTTATACTTTAATACCCTGACAATTTTTTTTTTAAATATTTTCGATGTACAAAAAAGATTTTTCTACAGATTTATTATATGTATATAGATTCAGTTTCGGACAACACGTAACGTATTTTTTCACTAACAACAGGTCATCTTGTTAGTGAAAAAATACGTTATAACTAATGTTAGTAATACACAATAAAACACGCAATGAACACATAACCTCTCCGAGGCAGGTTGCTCAGACAGCGCTCAAGCAAGAGATCAGTTATCTAGTTGACAACCCTCCACAAAATTCCTCAGAATATGGGAGTAAGGACACTCCGCCAGTACTTTCAGTTAAAACGATTACAAAACTGCAAGGAAACCTTCAAGAATTCACTACTGCAGTCCAGAAAAAAAATCAAAACAAAATCCCACGTTTTTAAATGAACCCAGGTCGGCTCAGCTGAATGCAACACGTAAACAGTCGCTGCCTAGAGCGCCGACGTTTCCGCGGCAGAGCGGTCTGGCAACGCGCCAATGACGTCAGCGCCATGACCAACCTAGCTTATTCACAGATCGGAATACTAAATTAGCTAAATTAGAACGTTTTTGAAGAGCAAGTGAACTATGAAGTTTTTTGGATCAGGTCATAGTACGCAGTTTTTTGTCCCAGCGATAAAAGTCATCTGACTTTTGATTTGATAATATCCAAACTAGGCCAAACTCGGCTATTTTCAAACGCTAAATAACAGATAGTTTCTGAAACTGCATTCGCTGAAAAGAGGGATCAAATGCATGAACTTACCATCAACCAATCTAGTCGAGAGGCACGCCACGATACGTTAAGTTGTCTAAAACTATTAATATTGATGTTTAAAGTGTGCGACCGCACGAAAAATTAAACATCGTAAAGTACCATAGCGATTTTTAAAGTCTCATCGTTATGTACTACTTTCTAAAGATATTGACTCATCTTTTTAACACAAAGCCCGCTTGCCAAATGCACATTCTGAACATCTAAATCCATATAACATTGTCTAGAAGCAATTTAAGGCGCGCCCCGCCTATTGTCGCATTCGTTTATGGCTATATTTCTGCCTGAGTTTCAGCCTGGAACGCTGCCAAGACTACTATAAATGTCTAGACTTGTCAAATAAATGTACACATAAAGTTATGCCATTAATAAACTGTTATTTCGTTTAAAAGTTATATCTGAAACTTTCGTTTTTGAGCTTGAAGAAGAAGTTTGAACTAGGTTCGCCTCAAAATTGTTTTATAAATGAGAAAGTAACAAATAAACAGACATATTTATCATGGAAGTTATGTCGGAGGGTGCGATTTCTCATAATGCAATGAACTTCTATACCAAGTAATAAATTATGTTTATTTTGCAAATAGGTTTTTACAAACACTTTTACATAGTCCGGTCAATTTAGACATGACGACGACGAGGACTTTTTACATTTAATTTATAATGGTCTTTTGAACAATCGTACCAATTTTCAGCCAAGTGGGAATTAGTGTAACCTTACACCTATTTTTTGGTCTAATTGGACCGGACTATACAAGTCACGTTTTTTAAATTAGATGGAACCAGTGTTTCGTACCTGACTTTTCTGAGAAGAAACAGCCGAAACAAACTCAGAGGTCATAGTCTCTTTTAAAGTCTAGACATAATCTTGGTATACTCACATGAAGATTATGCAGATTACTGTCTGAGATAACCATTTGACAGTTATCGATGGACACTATGATAGCCACTGACATTTAAAAAGATACGCAATAGCCCTGCTGGTGTTTAAATGAGTTTCTTTGTAGTCTTTTGAAGAAAGCACCACAGATTTGTGTGAACCTGTCCAAGTTTCATTCTCTATTTCTTCCGGGGATGAATGGTGATGATTCTAGACTCTAGACCCAGTAGTTTAGGCACTGTGTTGTCAGTCAATAGAGCTCTGTTTCGAACAGCTCGGGACACTACACACTACATTTCCGCTAAGTTCCGGTTTGAAGGATACGGGTGTCGGTGACAGGAAGCCCGCACACTCTTCCTGTACCTCCATACCGCGCCGTTACACATGCCATGTCCCCTATACGATGCAGTTTTGCGATTAGCACTGCACTATCACTATTTTTTACAAAAAAGGCACGATTCAAACAGAAATTAAAATTTTGCATATTGCAGCCGGGACTTAACGTGCTTTCCGAGGCACGGAGGAAACTCGGTATGTTATGGATGGTCACCCATTCACGAACCAACCTAGTTAAGCACGACTTAACCTAATCGACCCGAGCAGTTATAATTAAGCCACGAGCGCCTAGAGGTCTCTAATAGTCCAAGTTATTTCGAGAGGAACGGAAAGGAGAGAAGAAGGCCTTTGGCCTGCAATAGTACGAAATAGGCTGAAAATATAATAAATAAATGATAACCAGTATTAAAAAATCGTCAGTTAAACCGCAAAAGGTCAGAGGGTCTATTCGTATCGCAGACTGCGAATTTAATTCTTACACAACTCGTAATAAGTACCGTTACGCAAGTAAGCTTTAAAGACTCGCTATGACGGAGACATGGCGTACCGGTTTTATAAAGATGGCGGCCAGTGTATGCTGTGCTATGGATGCGGTAAAGCTATGACTTTGTGAGAAATCTGACCGTCGAGATGATTCCATTGTTGGTTAGTAGTTTTCTGATTAATTTCATTGCGGGATCCAAGACAGCTGAATAGATCGAGCTTCATTGACTTGGCGGTTTTCTAGTGGATTGTGTGGCGGGCAAAGAAGACACAAAGATTTACAACCCCATTCAGATGACCAGAGGAAAGACCTTTGTTTAATGCCGTTCTAAGTGGAGCAGAAGGAATTGTCAGATTTTTACGGACTAAAACCCATTCGCGTTCCTCCTCCTATGCCCTTTGCATTTCTAGGCCGCGGTGACTCTTCAGAACAAATTCCATCTACAATTATTTCGGTAACGATAAGCAGCTCAGCGATTTTTAGTAGCAAAGGTTATCGGTCACATAGATAATACTTAATATTTATTTTGTAAACAATTCATGCCTCATTTGTTTGTTCAAATCGGTTTTTTTTTGAGCTAGGTTCAAACTTCCGCATAGAGGCTATTTTATTTATAAGTACCTCTTTGCTGTATAATAGCCTGGGTAACAATGATCTCCCCTTTCTTCTGCCATACTTGTACTGGGGTGTCTTTTTGTAATTTTAACTTTGACTCGTTCCCCATACATCCTCAAATCATTCATCATCATCATCCACAGCTTAGCTTCACCCACTGCAGGGTATAGGCCTCTCTTTGCTTGTTCCAACCACGCTCCTGTGCCAGCCTCACCAAGGATATTCCCGCGACGGCAACAATATCGTCTGCCCATCTCGCCGCCGGACGGCCAACACTTCTGTTTCCATTCCTAGGACGCCATTCGGATCAAATCATTAAGCGACTAAAAACATACTACAGCATAGCATAGCTGCATAGTATCAAAAAGCTTTTAGTGGAACCACACACGGTTTATTCTTAGGCCCCTAGCACACGGCGTATTTTAAACGCGCAGACGACGCGCGTTCCTGAAGTCCATGCCGATTTTTGCGTTTTTATAGATTCAAATGCGCGTAAAACGCGATAGAACGCGCGTAATAATAAATTCTTTTTTGCCATAAAAAACTGGTTACAAAAAATGAGAATTTCAGGCTCCAGAGCTATTTTAGAGTACCTGTATTTCAGAAACCAGTGAATTATTCCATTTAGGTTGCAATGGGGCAAGTTTTATATAGTAAAATAGCTAAGAGTGGAGTGGATAGCATACTTTATGTTATACAAATAATTTTCTGTAAGCAAACTCTTACACAATTGTTTAATGTTTTGCTAAAAAATACCGTTGATTTTATCTAAAATATACACGGAATAGTTATCTAATATGAAGCTGGTTTTATTGATTTCTCTCTGGATTGGTCATAGGGATGCTATATCTTCTTGGTCCGTATTAAAGAACTCGAGCCATTTTAATAATTGAAACTAGTTTTTAAGAAAGTCTTGAGTGAAGTTCTGCAATATGGGACTTAGTTTATTTACAATGCTTTGCTATACCGTTGCTGATGTGTGCTGGCTACAGCCCTTGACAGCACCCTGTGAAGCCACTCTTCAAACCCAAGACACGTACCTCTGATTTTTCAGATTCTTATGCAAAACTATCACTTGTTTCGGGGATCCGAAAGTTTCTGCGTCGGTTTTCTCGTGTTCATATAACCTCAATCTATTTAAGTCGCGAGTATAGGCTTGTTCTGGGTTAGCTCGTTTTATCGTCGAGCTCATCTCTGTCCTTAGGGCAAGATTGGGGTCAAGAGTAAACCCATTTCATATAAAAAAGGCGAGAAAATCAGCATGCCGGAGAGAGATATTTCTTGACGGTATGTAAAGTCAAATCAGAGTGGGCGGCATAAAAACTTTGACTCCAGTTTAAGCACTAACCACACGAAAAAGAAGACAACTACTATGCTAGCCAACTAAGAATAGGATCGCGTTTGTTGCCAACTTCACACGGTAGCAGCTTATCTGACAGAAAAGGACTGCCAGCAAAAAAAGAAATGCGAATAAGAAATGTTATGTTTTTTTAATCATAAATTTAATTATTATAATAAATTATGTTAATTTTTATAAAATATTATTTCTTGAATTCCATAAATAAATTTTCAACTAAATGTGAGTTCAAAGAGAGGTGCGGTACTCCATCCTAGAGCACGAGAAATCGTTTTAATGTGCACAAGTACTTTGAGAGTGAAAAAAAACACTCCTACTCATGTATAACTAATTTGACGTAAAATTGATTAGACATACCAAAGAAGTGAACATTAAATAATTAAACTGAGTATAATTTCTTCAATGATTTTTCTGCACACCGTACGTTTTGGTAATGAAATTCGCGCGTTTTGCTAAACAAAATGGCGTCTTGACAGCGCTATTCTTAGTTGGCTCGCATAGTACAAAACATTTTAAAAAACTTGAAATATCTCCTAGCTTGCTTTACTGATAGATAGCTTTCACTGGTGAAGGTAATATCGGTATCGTTGAACTTTTAGCTGTTCTGCTTACCGGCCGGTCATGTTGCAAAAAAATATTGTTTGAGTGTAGGCAGAAAAGTAGCCTCGGTGTATGTAGTGACTATTTTAGTCTTAAGTTAAATAGATAGTTTATTATTTAACCATGAGCTCCATCTGGGTGTGAACCAAGTATCAAACACATAACCCTCCTTTTGGGCTTCGCTGCGGTGGAGTTAAAACCTTTTTTTAAACCTAGCTTTCAAAAAAACAAGTCACCATAATTCTCTTGCCCTTATCCCGATTCATTTGTGGTCGGCGCAGCATGTCTTCTTCTTCCATACTTCTCTATTACTCGTCATGTCAGCAGTCACCTCCTTTCTAGCCATATCATCCTTCACACAGTCCATCCATCGTTTCTTTGGTTTTTGGTTTGGTTCCTCTCAAAAAAGCAAGTATAACATCTAATTATAGAATCTGGTTAAGGATATAATATGAAACTCGACGGTTATTTTTTTACATGAATCAAAAACCGGTCTCCGAAATCCTGGCTGAAGCGAGACAGGTATAGTTCTTGGTGAGTGCGAAAGAGGAACAAGATTTGGCCGTTGATGCACTGTGTCTCGGCGATTTGAAATAGCGTTTTGAGCACGAGTTCTTGAAAAACTTGTGCACTTAAAGATTTAGCCGTTGAGCTCCTTGTAATATAGTTATTTATTTAAACTATATGTAGGCGCACTAAATGCCACAATAGATATATAGTTAGTTTTGTAAGTAGTTTGTAACATACCGTCAACAATCATTTAAGGTTTAGGCAGACGTGTATGCATTGTAGTGCAATATTTCGCCAGTTGTGTTTAAGTTCAACCCTCAAAACGGTGAAGGAAAACATCGTGAGGAAACCGGCATGTCCTAGAACCAAACATTCGAAGACATTGTGACATCTACCAACCCGCACTGGGTCCGCGTGGTGGATTATAACCCATTCCGTCATATAGGGAGGAGGCCTGGAATCCCAGCAGAGGGAATATTATGGACTGATTATGCTTAATGGGGGGGGGGTTGCCGTTCAGTGGGCACTAATCCAGGGTTCTGTGGTATCCCGTCGGGTTGTTCGAAAGAGATACCGCGGCCTCGGCACGAAGGGCTAAGAAGGAACATGGGTGGTTTGGAGCGTGAAGAGTCATTTGATAGATTCCCACCCTCAAAAAAAAGGTGTCTGCATCATTCCAGAAACTTACTATCGGGAACTGATACTACAGTTTAAATTCGATCCTTTGACCTCGTGTTCAGAAGACGCTCTTGCAACCGCTAAACTAAAGGCATAATCAAACGGAAAATTTAGTAAAATCGACACAAATTCATATCAAAGAAATCTTTTGATGTTGTTGCAATTAGGCCGTTATCATTTATAAGCAAATCATATTGAGTTTATTATACGAAGTCTTATCTTGTGTACCGAGAGTCGAACTTGTTTTGTAAAATAATTGCTGGCTGTTAAAAAATATGGGTGGACTATTATTTGGGGGTCTACTGCCTACTTCTTCGGGGATTACAGGACTGATGTAAATTCAGGGACTGAAAGCGGTTACGGTTAAAGGTTAAGGTACCTCAAAAATATACCGGTACCGGTTTAAAAAAAAGGTTGAGCTATACCGGTACCTTTATATAGAAAGGTTGGGCTAAACCGTTATTTAACCCTTACACGATTTAGGTACCGAAATGCATGCGAGACGGGGCGCGGTGGAAAACGTTAGAACTTGTGTATTTTGTACATTTTGTTTGCTACTCTTTTACTTATCTCTTTGTTGTGTGTGTGAGTGGCGAGGCGGTGCGTCAAAGAAAACACCTATTTTTTAAGGTTTAGGTACCGCTACCGATACATTTATAACGGTTACGGTACTTCTACCGAAATATACCGGTATGTATTTCCAACCTTAAAATTTCGCTACCGAAAAAAATAACGGTATCGAAATATTTCGGTAACCCTTATTTAACGGTATGACGTCATACCGAAATTTAAAGGTACCGTAATTTTTGGGTAATTCAGTCCCTGGATGTAATGTCAGATTGTTATGGAACTGCATCTGGTATGATTGGAAGCCGACCCCAACATAGTTGAGAAAAGGCAAGTTACAAAAATCAAAAACATTTATTTCAAGTAGGCTAGTTACAGGAACTTTTGAATACCTAGTCGAACAAATACAAAATAAACTAAGCTACAGTCCCAGTCACAAGGCATAATAACTGTGAGTGTGCTGTAGTTGCCCATTCCACAGCGTTGATCTCAGGAGAAGAACGGCAAGAAACTCCATGGACACTTTGTTAAATCAGAATATTGTTACAAAACTTTGGATACATAATTCATACATTTATATACTATAGGAAAACTTTCACAGTTTTAGTGTGTCTTTCTTTTTAAAAAAAAACGTTGCCCCACACTAGGAATTTCTCCTGTATCGTGGGTGCGTTCACAAACATTTAAACTCACATACACAACCAAACACCCAGACCCGAAACAATTATCTGTAGATCATACAAATATTTGTTCCGTGCGGGGATCGAACCCGCGACACGCAGCGCAGCAGTCCAATTGCTCAGCCACTGCGCCAATCGTGTCTGTGGTCGTCAAAACCTTACGTCATCATCAACATCATTCTTATGCCCTCATCCCAATTAATTTGGGGTCGGCGCATCATGTCTTCTTTCCGTACTTATTTGCCATCTCAGCGGTCAACTCCTTTCTAGCCATATCATCCTTCACACAGTCCATCCATCGTTTCTTTGGTCTTCCTCTACTCCTATAGCCATTCATCACTACATTTTTACACATTATGCAACCTCTATCCCTGCCTTCCTGCTTCCTCGTAAAAACGCGAGCTTACGAATTCCGGTTAAACCAACACGGGACTCGGTTACCCACATAGCGTCGTCGCTATAAATAGATGCTATGTAATGCATGGGGTTCCCTCACGAAGACAATATAATGGCCTAACTATAGGAATACTTTGTAAAGGGGAACGAGGTGAATTGGAAACGATTTTAAAAGCATTATTTTGAAGCTAATCACATCACACTAATGTTATAAAGGCGAAAGTTTGTGTGTGAGCGTGTATATAAAAACTACTGAACGGATTTGGATAAAATTTGGTACTAACACATAGGATATTTTTGTCCCGATTTTATCTTCCCGTGTTCTAGTTTGATATAAAGTGTTGTAGGTATATTTCTATCTACCACGACAGCCACGCAGTCTGAATTTGTGCCCAGTTGATGCCATTAGACACGCCCCTATTAGCTGGGACTCGAAACCTAACTGGCGAAATGTGGGTAAAAAAATACATCCGAATTGAGAACCTCCTCCTTTATTGAAGTCGGTTAAAAAAGGTGCCTATTCTTTGTTAACCGACTGTGATTTCTCAATTCGACGTGTATATTTCTTTTATTTGTGGTCCAATTTGATCCTTGGCCCATTGTCCGTCGTCCCACCGACCTGAAATAGCTACGATTTAACGTAATGACATAAGCAGCGTATGATAGCTCTCAATTGGCTGCAGGGTCACTGCCGTTAGCCGGATCATATTCGGTGATATCGTCATTTTGTATGTCTGGGATGTCGTGTTGTTGTGTTATCTTATCTAGCATCATTATCTGCCTAGCCTTTTCACAACCACCCATCTACAGACTAACCTTGGCATGAACAGCTATGGATTTACCTGAGTGGGTGTTTGTATTAAACCGCGATCTCCTGCGTTGTGTTGTCTTGTAACATTTGCCTTTTCACAACTATGTTGGGACCGGCTTCCAGTCTAACCGGATGCAGTATTTTACATGGAGCGACTGCCTATCTGATCTCCACAACCCAGTTAAACTGAGTAATAAAATCAAAACTCATTTATTCAAACTAGGCTGATAATGAGCACTTTTCGAACGTCAAAATTTACTTTACTTATTTACAAGAGACAGTCCCCCAAAACGCCCACCCTTCGACACTTCCTAGTGTTTTAGCTGGGAAGAAGAAGTGGCGGAACAAACTCCCCAGCAACACATCTGTCTGTTAGGTTAAAAGAACCAGACTCGATACAATAGTAAGGTGTAATACGATTAACGATATTCTTTTGTAAGACTGGTTGTCAGGCTTTCAGGCCACTGACTAAATATCTACAAATGAAATCCTGCTTTCCGCGGCACGTAGGAAACTCTGTGCGGTATACGAACTGATACCAGGTTACCTACACGATGCCCGTCGGGGCTGCGGGTTGTTCGCAAGAGATACCGCGGCCTCGGCACAAGGGCTAAGAAGGAACATGGGTGGTTTTTAGTCAGTAGAAGTCTAACACTCCCTTTCGCTCTGCCCAGAGCGGGAGGGGTTATTTGATGATTTTCCACCCGCTAAAAAAAAAGAGGTACTAGCCACACGATTAAGAGGATCCACGAATTCCCAATGTGGACAAGTCCTGAGGCGTGTTGGACTTTGTCTGCTGTCCTTGCTGTGGCAACGTTGAGACAAAGCATACTTTTCCGACATTAACACAGGATAAAACCAAGTAAACAATAAATAAATCTCAACTACCAATGAAATCTGTCGGCAATTCATTCAGTACAATTTGTCAATAAATGTTGTGTGACAGTTCTGTCGTCGGTCCTTATCGTGTGTGACCTGAAGGGCACATTCTTATTGATGATTAATAGTCCGGGAGGAGGAAGTCAATTGATAGTTTATTTTAATTATCGACGGACGTAAAAGTGACGTGTTGTCGTCTGATTGCCCTTTAGAAGCTCAAAACGATGGTCTAGCTGGGTGGCTGCTATTTTTAGGGTTACATAGCCGAATGGCAAAAAACGGAACATATAGATTCGTCGTGTCTGTCTGCCCGTGCGTGTTTCATAGCCACTTTATTCCGAAACTATTTGGACTAAACTGTTGAAACTTGGCTATGCTTCTTTGGATCATACCTGGGAACCTTCTAGTTACGAAGATGTTGGAGGTCAATTTAACTTAACTTTAATTGCCTTCATGACCCGTTTACTATTCAACGCATTAATTAGCACAATGTTTTTAGTGTGCTACGTTGAGTTTTACACCTAAAAAAACCTAATTTTTCACCTAAAATGAAAAAGTTGATTCTCAGCAATAATTTTTGCGTAGGATTAGTCAGTTTGATGTACATAATGCTTGGTTGACGTTGACATTCGGGAAGGGTCCATTTACACCCTGTACAGCCGCAGTCATATTGATAAAGGCGGTCCTGAAAATACTAGTTGAAAACCGTATGTCGTAAGAAAAGTTTTGAGAATGAATGTAGAGGGGTATAAGAGTAGAGGAAGACCAAAGAAACGATGGATGGACTGTGTGAAAGATAATATGGCAAGAAAGGAGGTGTCTGATGATGACGAGTAATAGAGAGGAAGACATGCTGCGCCGACCACAAATGAATTCGCATAAGGGCAAGAGAATACCAGTGCTGTGACCATTGATATAAAAACTAAAGATACGGTCGTCCGAACATTTTGCTCGACGCGTTCGCCATACAGAGAATCGGTGTAGTATGCTCGTTAATGTAACCTTGTATAAGCGGCGTGGTATTTTCGAGGTATAAAGAACATAAATAAAGCTTTTAATAAAATTTACGACCGCACTCGAAGAGAGCCGATCGTGGACTAGTTCACTTCGGCTTAGGAAAGACCTTATTGGGACCACGTTCGAGGCGTCATTTTAACATGCCGTCCGCCCAGTCCTTACGCAGTAATATATAAGTCAATGGCTGTGACATTTGTCATAAATGTTATAGCACCATGGCTTCGCACGGGACTAATTTTAATTTAATTTAAGTATGTCCTAATATTAAGTGTTTCACTTATGTTTACTTTTTTGTCAATTTGTTTTGTCCTGTGTGAGATCAATAAATACTTTTTCTTTTTTCGATTCCACAATGTAATAACTCTTGTTATTCCTCGAAAGTGGGTATTATCAGCGTTTCTCTAAGAATACGACTCCAAAGTGGAGCGCCGAGCGAACTCCTGATAAGATACCGAATCACTTGTAGATAGCCGCTTATTGGAGGGTGGCTGCACCGATTGGCGGCGCTCGAACATTTCGGATTTTATCGCAGTTTTGTAGACGACATACTATTTATAGTTTTAAATACACTGTCAAATTCGTTGGCATGTATAACTAAACGAATGGAAGACTATCATTTAGTTTATTAGTAATTGCCTTCATCCACAGCCTGACTTCACGCACTGCTGGGTCTATTCCCCACTGAGCGTGGAGCTTGGCCTCATCTAGAATATTCCCGCAATGACAACAATATCGTCTGCCATCTTGCTGTAGGACGCCCAACACATCTTTTTCCATTCCTTGGAAAAAATACTAAAATAATGTCACTTTTCTAACTTTGTATGCTCTGCAGAAGAAAGGAGGAGATACCACATTTGTCCGCGACTTCGCCTCGCTTTATGGCCTGAAATTATCCTACGGGAACGTCTTAAAATAGCCTGTGACACTCGCGGATAATGTAACTTCCCATTAGTGAAAGAATTTTTGGAATCCGCTCAGTAGTTCCGGAGATTACTCCGAACCTACATGCAAACTTTTACGCTATGTAATGTCATAGTATTCCTTACTAGTTAAGATTTTAGAAGTAACAAACGAAATACAAAAACTATACATATTTTCAAAGTATAGAACAGTCAGCAGCACCAATATGTATGCACTTATCAATGTTTACGTGACACGTAACGAAACTACTAGCAGTGGTGGCCCAGTGATGGCGGCCCCGACTTACGAACAGTTAGTCGTGGGTTCGAACCCAGTCAAGCGCATTACTTTGTGTAATTTATTTTATCACCGCTGGTCTCAAAACGATGAAGGAAAACATCGTGAGGAAACCGGCATGTCTTAGAACCAAAAAATCGAAGACATGTGACATCTACCAACCCGCACTGGGCCCGCGTGGTGGATTATAGCCCATCCCTCTCCTAGAGAGGAGGCCTGAGTCCCTGTAGTGGGAACATTATAGGCTGATGATGAACGAAACTAATATTTTGTAACCCATATACCCATACCATACCCATATTCATGTCATGTGTATGTTTCATATACCCATATTTATGTCATATCTGAAAATTACAATCGTTATTTCGCGAGAAAGTCGCGTTTGAACTTGATCAAGTGTCTGCGTACAGTCTGTGCCCAGCATTACCTGACCCCTCTTCTCACTATATTTATGTCATAATATCTCAAAATTACAATCGTTATTTCACGAGATATTCGCGTTTGAACTAGATCTAGAGTACAGTTTGTGCCCAGCATTAACTGACCCCTCTTCTCACTTTACTACTTTATATGAGGGGTCAGGTAATGCTGTTCACTCACTGTACATACTATTAGTCGTGACTGTGCCTACGTCTAGCAGACTTATTTGTGCGTCCCAAACTGCATTGCATAACACATCTGTCGCCTGCGAAGTCCTTAGATGTAATTTATGTTACTATTTGTCTATTTGGAAGGCGGTTGTTTTCGTCCTTATTTTCCTTATCAGAAAATGGCACTGACAATTCACCCCCCCGCACGGATTTATTGGGCGCCAGAGGGGTAGTAGCTACGCGATTTGCGAGTAGCGATTACGTAAAAAAAATCCAAATAATTAATTAAGAAAGTTATTGGCAAACATAAGCCGAAGGTCCCCTCGGCATGACTTTATTAATATATTGATGGCAATAAAAAGATCCTATGATTGATAGTTTAGGAGAAAAATGTAAAAGTTGCAAAATCAGAGGATACTTTGCATATTATTATTTATTTATGATGTTTAAGTTTAATTTTTTTTGAAACCAAGAAGACATGCTCTAGATTGTGTAGATTAATATATTAAAAAAAAACGTGATGGTTGCGAAAAAAAAAAGGTTCTAATGTATCCTAAAAAAGGCAAATTCACGTATATCCACGCCAAAAACGAATGCAACGTTAAGCTAGTGGCCAAGCCACATAGCCTGGCCGACCGGCGCAAAGTTGCATGTCTGTCGTTCTTCTACATACTGTACTTTGGAGAGTGTGCCCGGTTGATGGCAATAGGCTCGCCCCCCATTAGTGGCGAAATGTGGGTGTACTATTAGTACACCTCAGCTTAACCGGGGATTACAGGCAAGATTTAATGTTATGTAATAGCGGTGTGCCCGACAACAGGGTGATTCACCCTACAACCCTTATCAATTACTTTATTTATCAGTAAAGAATGTTTTTTGTGTCGTATTGTATTGCAGCTTTCTTTTGTTTAATATGACACTCATAGATAACAATATATTTTGGTTTACACAGAAATTCTATGCGCTGTCCTGTGAATTATTTTAGCCAAGCCAATATGAACCGTATTGCAACAAACTTAATAGCGACGTTTTGGTAACGAAAATAAGCAGAATCCTGTCTAGAATTTACCAGACTATGTTGGGGTCGGCTTACAGTATTTATTTACTTATTTACTTTCAACTAACGACTAACATTACAGGTCTTAACCTAATTCGTTAGTATTGCAATCAATTTTCCTAAAAATACACGTTTCTTACAAATTAATCTACAGCTAAAAGCACATTTAAAAACATAAAAAGAAAAAACAACAATTTTCTCTGAAACAGGAATAACAACATAATTATCTATTCTACTTATCAACTAGTTCCTTAAATTAACATCAACAGAACGAATTCACTCAAATTACACAAAAAAAATATCAATTCTTCCGTGAACCTCATTCACTATGCGGATTGTTCGGGTGAAAGGGGTCTTAGCCAGGAGATTGGTTCTGGCCACAGGCACGGTTAGCAGTGGTGGGCGCCGTCGCCTCCACACGTATTGGTCCGGTACACACAGGTTCAGGTGTAACTGGGTGCAGCTGGATATCAATATTTTTAATGTTATTTTGGTTTAAGAAATTCGCGTTTAAAAATTCGTTTACCAAGTTTACTGTAAAGACTCAATCAAATCAAAATATGTATTTTATTGTCACATAGGCCTACAGGGGCACTTGTAAAACATCGACAAAAATGTGCACGGTTCTGATTGGTCGATTCCTATGGAGAAGAACTGGCAAGGAACTCCATGGTTACTGATCGTGACTGTGTGTATGCGTCCCTGTGTGCCTATTGGCCTTGTTCTGTTCTGTCTCCTGCTGATATGGAGGGAAGCTTACTCCTCCGCTATTCTTTTCTGATTAATTTCGTTGCGGGATCCAAGACAGTTAAATCGTTTCTCTGGAACTTCGTCGGGCTTCATTGTCTCGGCGCTTTTCTTGTGGTCGCTACTGTTGATTCTGGCTAACAGGAGTTACAGTGGTTTGGGAATAGTGTGGCGGGCTTGTCCCATTAAAAAAAAATGAGCGTGACTGTACACCCCTGCCTAACCCCTTGCAGTGTATAGTCGTGATGATATATCGGTACTTTAGATTCTTGCTCAACAGTTTCATAGCTTTAGTACGAAAATAGATCTGTAATGGACTACAAGGTCATCCACATATGGAGTAGCAGGTCGAGTCAGAAGATATAAGCGGACATTACTTTTTTATGATATCATTCTCTGAGGCCTTAAGAGGGGTATAAGAGTAGAGGAAGATCGAAACGATGGATGGACTGTGTGCAGGATGATATGGCAAGATGGGAGATGCCTGACAAGCTGCGTCGACCCCATAAACATGGGATAAGGTCAAGAGAATAATGATGATTCTGGTACAGCAGTCAGTTTAGACCAGGGACTGAAAGCGGTTACGGGTACCTCAAAAATATACCGGTACCGGTTTAAAATTAAGGTTGAGCTATACCGGTACCTTTATAAATAAAGGTTGGGCTAAACCGTTATTTAACCCTTTCACGATTTGACACGGTACCGAAATGCATGCGAGACGGGGCGCGGTGGAAAACGTTAGAACTTGTGTATTTTGTAACTTTGTTTGCTACTCTTTTATTTATCTCTTTGTTGTGTGTGTGAGCTTAAGGTTACACTACCGGTACATTTATAACGGTTACGGTACTTCTACCAAAATATACCGGTATGCATTTCCAACCTCAAAATTCTGCTACCGAAAAAAATAACGGTATCGAAATATTTCGGTAACTCTTATTTAACGGTATGACGTCATACCGAAATTTAAAGGTACCGTAATTTTTGGGTAATTCAGTCCCTGGTTTAGACCCCCTAGTTAAAACCAAGTAACCAGGTAGGAGAGTAGCGGTGACCCAGTGCTGGCAGCTCTGACTTACGGGCCGTAAGTCGTGGGTTCGAACCCAGACAGGCGCATTACTTTGTGTAATTTATTTCATCACTACTGCTCACAAAAACTGTAAGTGAAAACATCGTGTGGAAACGGACATGTCCTAAAACCAAAAAATCGAAGACATGTGACATCTACCAATACGCACTGGGCCCGCGTGGTGGATTATAGCCCATTCCCTCTCATAGACTAGGAGTCCTGTGTCCCAGCAGTGGGAACGTTATAGGCTGATGATGATGATGAACCAGGTAAATGACCGCCAACAACCGCGGTCAACCAAACACCCAGTCTAAACCAAAACGCCGAACAATAGCGTATCGAAACGTTCATACAGTGACATTTAAATATTGTCTACTCAAGGCCTACAAATAAAAAGTACAACCATGAGTCACCAGACCGAGCTTTTTATTGAACTCATCCGTTCTGCTCTGAATGTGCCGGTGACGTCACTGGGGCGTCATACGAACCGTGTCGCGTTCGGCACACTTCGGCAACAATCGGCCGTTGTCGGTTGCTGCGCTTGTGATTGTTTTCGGACAACTTTTTGTAGATCGTGAGATGCGTTTCTTTGAATTTGTGTGTGTAGTTTGTACTCATTTTTTGGTGATTGCTTTTTTATTTTCGTGAAGCTGTTGTATGAATGTGACCTAGTTAGCTAAGTTAGCATCTAGTAAGGATGACTGGATCTTTGATAAAATTATTCTAATTTCAGTGAAGGCTTGAATTAAATTTGGATTACGGGAAGCGCCAGGGTTTCAATGGGATTAAAATAAACTTAGACCGATATATAGATGATCTAAATTTAATGTTCTGTTTAATACAAACATAATGTTCAACATTCAGGCTGACACTGACCGCCAAATTGCAAAAAAAACAAGTAAAATTTCATTCCGCGACCCCGGCAAACTCCCTCGCTGTTTAACATAACTAACGAAATATGGCCACACTCACACCCCTGCCTACCTCATCCGCGAATACAAGCGTGCTGTTACACGTATAAATGAACGTAAATCGTTTTATTTAATTAGTTTGTCCTTGAGCACTACATAGTAACTACATGATGTTGTCATCATAATGTGTTTGTGTTTACAATGAGAGTACTATTAATGCTTCGCTTCGTACGATAATTTTAGAGAGAGAGATAAACGTGTATTTTTATAATGGTACGGGTGATAAAGGGGGGGGGGGGACAATTGCCCCTCCCTCTGAATCCGACCAAATACGTTATTTTAACATGTTACATTATATTCATCAGGAGCTCGTGGTTTAATAATAACTGCCACTCGGGTCAATCTTTAGGTTAAGCCGCGCTTGCCTAGGTTGGTTTGTAGATGGGTGAACACCCATTATTTCCTCCGTGCCTCGGAAAGCACGTTAAGCTGTTGGTCCCGGCTGCCATATCGTCGATGATACTGCAATAGCGCTGAACTACCATCTGCAATACCGCGAAACTGCAAAAAGTAGCGAAATTCAAATTTACGCGCCGCGCTGTCCTAGTCTGTCATTGGTGCGTGTTAGTGAACACACTACTTTGAATAAGCCAATCAGAACCTCACTCTAAGGTCCCTATATTTCAATAAGATGCGCTTATCGTTCTAAATACTAAAATTATGAAGTTTTTTTTATCTCCTGTAAAGTTACCAACCTTGTAGTTACGCACTATTGCAAATAGTAGATCAGCGCTATTGCAGTATCGTCGACGATATATAGATCTTTGGCAGTTGTTACAGGTTGAAACTCTCTACTCGTCTCGACATCTACTTAGCCTAACTATGTTTGTCTGTCAGTCTGACCGGATGCAGCTGAATACCGGTATTGTACATAGAGCAACGGTGGGCCAGTGGTGGCGGCCCCGACTTACGAAGTCAGTTGTGGATTCAAACCCAGGCAAGCGCATTACTTTGTGTAATTTATTGCATCACCACTGCTCTCAAAATGGTGAAGGAAAACATCGTGAGGAAACCGGCATGTCTTAGAACCAAAAAATTCGAAGACATGTGACATCTACCAACCCGCACTGGGTCCGCGTGGTGGATTATAGCCCATCCCGAGGAGGCCTGTGACCCTGCAGTGGGAACATTATAGGCTCATGATGGTTATACATGGAGTGGGTGCCTATCTAACCTCCACAACCCAGTTAATTCTATTTTATAGTTCACTCAGAAACTTAAAAGTGCAAGAAAGTAAACAACCTTTTTACAAAAAATAAAACCGACTTCAACAAAAAATAAAAGACAAAAATGTGAAAAATAAACTTAGGAAGAAAAATCTGCTTCTGAAGTCGGTGACTTTTGTTTTTTCGATTTAATTTTTTTGCCATCGACTTCAGAAGCTGATTTTGCGTTTTATTTTTTTAGTGGCTTAATGTTATGTTGTGAACTGGTGTAAACAACAGACAGACATGAGATTTTAGCAATCCCAGTCCATTTGCTATCATAAATTGAGGAGTTCCGTTGCCTATCTCCGAAGTTCTTCATCAGATTTTCACCAAATTGATATGGGACCACTCCGAGAAAGTATTCTTCCGAAAACTACTCAAATCACTTCAAGTGTGCCTATCAAATTTGAAGATATCTCTATTTCACCAGGATCCCATCATCAGATCCTGACTTGATGATCATGGGACCACTTGGGAAGTATATATACTCTTTAAACAAAACAAAAAAAAACTAAATCGGTCCAGCCATCTTCGGATAATCGGGGAAAATCCATAAAAAAAAAAAGATCGCCTTCGAATTGAGAACCTCCTCTTTTTTAAAGTCGGTTAATAAATGAGTGATTTCGTCACATCGCCAGAGAAAACAGTGATGTTTCGCCGAGCGCGGCGTCCAATGGCTTACAAATTGCCTCGTTGCGATGTACCTAATTGATTTGCTAATAACACTGTTTTACCAGTGATTCATGCGGCACAGATAGACAATAGGAAACGGTGGATTGTATGAATTATTTTCATTTTGTGCGAAAACCATTATTGTAGATTGAAAACCGATAAATTAGTATTTTATTCGAAGTAGCGAGCTTTTGTTTAAAAAATCAAAATTACTCTTTCATGTTTTTTAGGGGTTCCGTAGCCGAATGTAGATTCGTCATGTCTGTCTGTCCGTCATGTATGTCACAGCCACTTTATTCGGAAACTATTCTGTCCGTCCTTATGTCACAGCCAGTTTATTCGGAAACTATTAAGACTACACAGTTGAAACTTGGTAGGTAGATGTAGTCTGTGAAGCCGCGATTTTTATACAAAAATAAAAGATTAAGGGGGGGACTCCCCATCCCATACATGGCACTGAAACAAAAAGAAAACTTTATTCATCAGACCGGTTTTTCGTGTGGGGTGTCACTCGGGCCGAGTTCATACCTACTTTTCCGACACTAAGGGGTCAATTTCGCATCGTTTGAACCAGGGACTGAATTTCCCAAAAATTACGAAACCTTTAAATTTCGGTATGACGTCATACAGTTAAATAAGGGTTACCGAAATATTTCGATACCGTTATTTTTTTCGGTAGCGGAATTTTGAGGTTGGAAATGCATACCGGTATGCATATTTCGGTAGAAGTACCATAACCGTTACAAATGTATCGGTAGCGGTACCTAAACCTGAATAAATAGGGGTTTTCTTTGACGCACCGCCTCGCAACTCTGTCTGTCGTTCACTTGGCAAATGTTGCACATTATTATACATATAGGGTGTAAAAGTACCCTTAACGCAAACGAAGGGCACTTCTTCTCCCTTCTCCTTTTTGTTCTAGATCATACCTGGGAACCTCCTAGTTACGGAGATATTTTTCACAGCTGTTTTTGTAAATACTAGTTTTTCAAGTTATATGTATAACTTTACTTAAATTACCTCCATGACCTGTTTACTATTCAAAGCATCCACTAGCACAATATTTTAACAGTGCTACATTGAGTTTTACAAATGCAAAAATTTTTGCGTAGGGGTACTTAGTTTGATGTACAGAATGCTTGGTTGATGGCTGTGTGATGGGTTGATTTACACCCTGTATTATAACTCGGTATTGATTTTTATTTCCGATCGGAAGGACACGACTGCGCGCCGCGCCCCGTCTCGCATGCATTTCGGTACCGATATCGTGTAAGGGTTAACGGTTTAGCCCAACCTTTATTTATAAAGGTACCGGTATATTTTTGAGGTATCTTAACCTTTAACCGTAACCACTTTCAGTCCCTGGTTTGAAGTGTCTTGAAATAGCTAATACATAACTAATAAAGCATTTTGTTTTGTTGCAGTGTTGTGCATGATTCCAAGAAGAGTGGAGTACTAGACTTCGCAACGATCTATTAAGTAAGTACCGCTATTCATTTATATATAATCCAAAAAGCCTCCATTTGGGGAACAACCGTCTTTTTTTATCGGTGTGAAATCATCAAAATTACAGTAAAAGTAAAATAAAAAACAGAGCTCGACAAATGATGATAGATACAAAGGTGATTGGCTATCGATGCATTATTTAGTCGCTATGCCCACGTTGCATAGCTCGCGTGACATGATGGTCT
Organism: Diarsia brunnea; assembly: GCA_949774965.1. Classification (NCBI taxonomy): domain Eukaryota; kingdom Metazoa; phylum Arthropoda; class Insecta; order Lepidoptera; family Noctuidae; genus Diarsia; species Diarsia brunnea. Next base: position 401,123 of record OX459025.1, on the reverse strand, counting down.
AATTCCGAATCGTAGCTAGGTATAATACGTAGCATTGATTAATCATCAGCCTATAATGTTCCCACTGCGGGGACTCAGACCTCCTCTCTAGGAGAGGGATGGGCTATAATCCACCACGCGGGCCCAGTGCGGGTTGGTAGATGGATGTCACATGTCTTCGAATTATTTGTTTCTAAGACTTTCCTCACGATATTTTCTTTCACCGTAGCTTTGATTGCCACAGTTTAACTATGCGAGGCAGCGGCGGATCTATGCAGAAGATATGTAACGTTGATGGGTTTAAAAAAACGAGTTGGTTTAATTCGTTAGTATTTTTTTCATGTTTGTTACCTCACTTACTGCGGTACTCGGATAAATTTAATGATTACTTAAGTAAAGATTTGACATAATTTTGTATGACAAAACTGTCAAAACCTTTACTAAGTGATGGGCTAACTAATCATTAAAGCTCTCTGAGTGCGGCAGTTAGACTTACTACTCGTAAGTCGAGGTCCCCACCACTGGGCCACCGCTGCTCTTAACCTCTTGAACGTCCGCTAACATTGCTTGAATGTCTTATGATCCACCGGGTGATCATAAGGACGCTCGAAGACTTAAAAGAAACTGTATATAAAAACGCGAAAATGGAAATGTCTGCTGTAGCTACAAAACTGCAAGCAATAACCATAATATTGATTGCGCCAGCCCGGAGCCGGTATAGACGTACGGCTAGCAATAAAAACTGTAGATGTGACACTCGGTGCAATTTTATTTGTAGCTTGCATGTAGTTGTGGAGTTACTAGTTGATGTTATCGGGCTTATATCGAACGGACTAAATTAATATCTAAGGTTTTATTTGAAACTATAAGTTTTACCTTCTCATTGGTTTTGTGGTCACAAGCGCATGAGGTTCTGGGTGTTACTGGGTCTTTCCATTGGGAATTTCTCAGTTGGGTCAGGTTGAGTTGATGGCTATTAGGCTCGCCCCCTATTCCTTAAACATAACTGGCGAAATGTCGGTGTACTATTAGGTGCACAACCTTTCGGGAATTACAGGCGTGATGTTATGTTATAAGTTTTATGACAGTACATAATTAATTTTTCAATTGAACTGCAGAGCCGATGAAAAATTACTCGTACCTTAAAATATTTATTAGGTTATTTAAAAAGTAGTCGAAAAGTGTGAATTTGAGAGTAAATTAACAGAGAGTCCACCTGTGTCTGCACTTACATGCCTAACCAGCATATATCCAGCGCCTAATCTCCGGTAAGATTGGCCGACCGAAAACGGTCAGGAGTTCAGGACTATACAAGTAAACATCGATCGACTGCCTATCTGACCTCCATACCCCAGTTAATGTGTCACATCATCATCATTATCTTGCCCTTATCCCAATTCATTTGAGGCTGCGCAGCATGTCTTCTGCCATACTTATCTATTACTTACAAGGAAGGATGATTCCTTGCCATATCATTCTTCACACAGTCCATCCATCGTTTCTTTGGTCTTCCTCTACTCTTATAGCCATCTACATTCATACTCTAAACTTTTCTCACGGCGGCGTTTTCCTGTTATGGCAGTTAAGGCTGCTCTCTCGAAAAAGCTTAAAAACAGCGTGTGAAGATGAAGCAGTTTTTCACCGGCACTTACAGAGAAATTACATCTGAGAAAAATTGTTAGTAATCTACATGATATGACACGTAATTTGGTTTTGCCATAATTTTTCTATCGGTATCACATAATAAGAAAAAAAATCCACAAAATCACCTCCAAATCGTTGAATGGAACCATTTTACTCCTTCATTTTTTAACAAAATAATATAAAAAATATGTCTACTGCTTTGAAATACAAAGAAAAATAATTTGGTTTTGTTACTTTTCAAAAATATGTATTATTTTAATTATAATAAATAAAATATGCGTCCGTTTAAAGTCCGTGTCTACGACTGAGAGAGGTAGTTAGCTATGCACAAGGTCATTGGCGTGAATACAAGCCTTAATGTGTCTCATCTTTAACCAAAATAATCTTTGTCTTTCACCCCCCTTCGTATCCTAACGAGGTTTGAAAGTCACCAAGTTTTTATATCCGCTAGGGTGAGGGTAAAAATAACATTTATATACTCGGCTACCGAGTTATGTCTACCCTTCGTTTGTAGCGTAGAAGTGGGTAGTGCGGCGCAATTAGTGCGGTTTGAAGCCTGTCTGAAGTGTGAATGCGAATTGTTTATGTTAACGGAGCGAGTTGAAGGTGTATTAGGGTTCCGTGCACTAAGGGTGCTAACGGAACACTTTTACTGTAGTTTTTGGATCGTTATTGGCAGACACATTTTTCACTTCGGGTGAATTGCTAAAGCTTAGAGTTTGTTCCGCCACTTCTTCTTTCCAGCAAAAACACTAGGAAGTGTCGAAGGGTGGGCGTTTTGTGGGACTGTCACTTGTAAATAAGTAAAGTAAATTTAGACGTTCGAAAAGTGCTGATTATCAGCCTAGTTTGAATAAATTACTTTTGATTTTGAAAAAAAGCAGAAGTTTTTCTTCATTGGATCTTTAAGATGAAGGGATAAAATATCATCATCATCATCAGTCTATAATGTTCCCACTGCTGGGACACAGGCCTTCTCTTTATGAGAGGGATGGGCTATAGTCCACCACGCGGGCCCAGTGCAGGTTGGTAGATGTCACATGTCTTCGAATTTTTGGTTCTAGGACATGTCGGTTTCCTCACTATTTTTATTACACAAAGTAATGCGCCTGCTTGTGTTCGAACCCACACTGCTTGTAAGTCGGGGCCGCCACCGGTGCTCTGCGGTTAAAATATAAGGTGTCCGCAATTTAAGCAAAATTACACAGTGTGCCTTCGTTTATGAGTCCAACTCGCACTTGACAAAAGCGCTCATACAAACCTCAATTTTTACCTTTAATGTTTGCTCTTTTTCTGGATGTAGTCCACAGCTGAACTGAATCTTATTCGTTTACAAAATATTGTCTAGTTATGACGGTAATTGACAAACGGTACAGTGGTCGTAGTACACATGGTACATCACATCACGCCTGTAATGCCCGAAGGGTGAGGCAGAAGTGTGCCTAATAGTACACCCACATAGCCAAAACCTAATAACACTACTAACCTACGATATCTTCACAAAATAACGCATAAAACTCACAAATAGAACATGATGTGTTCTATTTTCAATTTAAATGGGTAATCTGTAATACGAATTTTGAATACCGAACACAGTTCGTCATTCATCGATCGCTGTCCGTTGCGAGCTGACGTATTTATGTCTGCTATTAAGTTTAAATGCAGTCTTAGAGCTAATTAAAAGCGTTGAGTGTCTACAATTCATTATGAGTATTATGACATTATTATGTAGTATGTACGCCGATGATTGTGTTATGTAAGTTAATTGATACATTATTTATTTTATTATTTTGAACTTACTGGTTATATTGATAGCAAGCGTGTCAAGGAGACAGCTGATTTCTCTTCAGAGAAAATAGTAACTTACTACACAATGACTACTACGAGTATGATTTTTTTACTTAGCGCGACTGCTAAACATTCCGGGCAAGAGCCGACGCTTGCCGTTGCTCGAAAGAGATACCGCGCCCCGGACACGAAGGGCTAAGAAGGAACATGGGTGGTTTTTAGCCAGTAGAAGACTGACACTCCCTTCCGCTCCGCCCAGAGCGGGAGAGGGCGTGACTGCTAAACAATGAGGTCTTGATACCTGCCTGTGTCGCGCAAAACGTTATTGAATTTTTCCATCAGTAATTTCTCAGTAGCAGCCACGGAAAAGGCTTTTTGTACTTTACTTTATACAGTTTCCTTAAATCGCCGCCTATCGCCACATTTTAGTGTTTTCACTGGGAAAAATAATTAACGTATCCAACTCCCCAGCAACACATCTATGTGATAGGTTAGCCTGTTCCGTAAGCTTAGCACCTATAGTCCATCAGTGTACCCTACATTCCACTGACGCGGATGCCCCCCCCCCACACATCCGCACGTAATTGGCCACGTCCTGCCCCCGCCAATGCTTCCGTTCCACCGCTAGAACGTTACGCGTGAATATATATTGTGTGTGTTGTATAATACGGTATTTAGAACTGGAGAGGGGCTACGTTGGACATTCTGTAATGTTCCCACTGCTGGGACAAATAAATAGACGGATTTACATAACATCACGCCTGTAATCCCCGAAGGGTTAGGCAGAGGTGTACCTAATAGTGCACTTACATTTCGCCAGTTATTTTTAAGTCCCATCTACACTAATATTATAAAGAGGAAAGATTTGTTTGTTTGTTTGTAACGAATAGGCTCCGGAACTACTGGACCGATTTCAAAAATTCTTTCACCGTTGGGAAGCTACACTATCCGCGGGTGACATAGGCTACTTTTTATCCCTGTATTCCCACGGGAACGGGAACTACGCGGGTGAAACCGCGTGACATCCGCTAGTGTGATATAATAATCCAGACTCCGTGGCTGCTACTGAGAAATTCTTGATGGAAAAACGTAATAATACTTTGCCTGACCCAGGATTCGAGCCTGGGACCTCATGCTCAGCAGTCGAAAGCAACCACTTAACCTTAAGTAATATAAGTAATCAGCACGAGCAAAATTCGTCCCGCAACCCTAGCGGGATTCGCTACAATTTGCCTAGAGCTTCAACGGTAAAAGAGGGTTTGTTTACTGTCAAAGAAAGGAGCTTACATAAAGAAAGTGTTATAAATAAATTAGAATAGATTATGGCTGCCCTAGCCGTGTGTTTGTTTCTTGTTATCTCATGAATATTTTAATGAATTGTCACTTGACGACGCGGTGGGCTCAGTGCGAGCGGGGAGCGATACGCAGCTTATTTTGAGAGACTGGGAATTCATCAAATGACTCCTCCCGCTCTGGGCGGAGCGGTAGGGAGTGTCAGACTTCTACTGACTAAAAAACACTCATGTTCCTTCTTAGCCCTTTGTGTCCGAGGCCGCAGTATCTCTTTCGAACAACCTGCAGTCCCGACATGCGTCAGCCCTTGCGGGCCCCTGCAATGTTGCTGACATCTTTTTGGGGCGCGCGTGGAACACAAACGGGCCGTCGACATGGCCTATCATCGTCATAGGACGGACGGACGGTGAAGCGGTGCGCTCGTTGATTTAGTTTTCTTTCTTTTTTAAAAAAACATTACCCCACACTATGAATTTCTCTTGTATCGTGAGTGCGTTAATTACAAACATTTAAAGTTAAACTCACATACAAAAATACCCAGACCCGGAACAACTATCTGTAGTCCATACAGATATTTGTTCCGTGCGGGAATCGAACCCACGACACATAGTGCAGCAGTCAACTGCTTGAGCCACTGCGCCAACCGTGCCATCAAACGTTGCCTCTTACATCAGCCATACTTGTCAAACCCATAGTTGCTTTAATCAATGTGTTATATATGTCACTGTGATCATTGTTAAAGATGTCTAAAATGTCATTTTGTGGCGTTTATATCAAACTAGCTTCTGCCAGCGGCTTCGCCCCCGTGGTAGTCGATAACTGTCCCACGGGATCATACTACCGGGATAAGAAGTATCCTATGTGTTAATCCAGATTACAAACTATCTGTGTATCAAATTTTATCCAAATCCGTTCAGTAGTTTTTGCGTGAAAGAGAGAAACATACACACAAACTTCCGCCTTTATAATTTTTTTTTTTTTAAACGTTGCCCCACACTAGGAATTTCTCCTGTATCGTGGGTGCGTTTACAAACATTTAAACTCACCCAGACCCGAAACAACTATCTGTAGGCCATACAAATATTTGTTTCGTGCGGGGATCGAACCTGCGACACGCAGCGCAGCAGTCCAATCGCTCAGCCGCTGCGCCAACCGTGCCGTGCCGTAATATTAGTGTGACAGTGTGATTCTAAACCAATTGTAGCTGGCAATATGTCTAATGGGGCGGAAAGTTGTCGTGTGAAGTGAACTCAAGATCCAGAACGTGTTACTCTCTTCGACACGTGTGTAACTTATATAACAGTACTAGCTGATGCCCGCGGCTTCACCCGCGTGGATGTTGGTCAAATTATATACTAAAACCTTCCTCTTGAATCACTCCATGTATTAAAAAAAACCGCATCAAAATCTGTTGCGTAGTTTTAAAGATTTCAGCATACATAGGGATATAGGGACAGAGAAAGCGACTTTGTTTTATACTATGTAGTGATATGTAGTAATTTCAGAGTTCCGCTCACCGCTGCCGCTGACATCGGCCCACGCTCTGTTAAACTTGACATTGGCATTAATTCCGCTATGACATCACGGCTGACATAAGAGCAGTCGACAGTGTGAGTGAAGTGTGTAACTCACTGTGGGTGTAGAGCTTATGTCCTGCTGTAACTTTAGGAGAGGGAACGAGGAACACCTAGTCTTATTAGATGAACCTTTCATGTCGCTGCCTTTGCCTTTCCATGTTGATCGGCTTTCAGTCTCGTGGGATGCAGCTGAATACCAGTATTTACTGTTTTTTCCACAGAAGCGTCCCTTTTGCTAACAGCAGTGTAACAAAGTTCAGTTGCTGAACTGTGAACGTTTATCGTTCTTATACAGGGTGTAAATCAACCCATCACACAGCCGTCAACCAAGCGTTCTGTACATCAAACTAAGTACCCCTACGTAAAAAATTTTACTGGGAAACGATTTGTTTTTGGGTCAAAAATCACATTTTACGGTAAAACTCAATGTAGTGCTAGTGGATGCTTTGAATAGTAAACGGGTCATGGAGGTAATTTAAGTAAAGTTATAACCTGAAAAACTAGTATTTGCAAAAACAGCTGTGAAAAATTTGGAACTTTGACCCCCAATATCTCCGTAACTAGGAGGTTCCCAGGTATGGTCTAGAAAAAATGATCGCAGTGGTGGGGAGAACAAGTGCCCTTCGTTTGTGTACTTTTACACTTCGTTTTTAGTTTATATAGTTCTAGCTGATAACAATGTCCAATTCGCCACCGCCCGCTAAAGGAGTAAATCTGTCTAAGCACACATGAAACCTGTGTTTCCGTAAGCAATCATAACAGACCTTGGCGGTTATTAGCGTATGAATCACTGTGTTGCAGAATACAGTATTTGAGCATTTATTTTGAACCACACGACGCGAATATTCGAGAACACATTGTGAACTGAATTGAATGGAAAGGGTAGGACCTTTCACGATGTTTTTGAAGGTAACATCCAAACTAATATTATAAAGATGTAATGTTCGTAAATTTTGTTTTGCGTTAAACTGTCATATATAGGGTGTAAAAGTACCCTTAACGCAAACGAAGGGCACTTGTTCTCCCCAGCACTGCGATATTTTTTTTGTTCTAGACCATACCTGGGAACCCTTTAGTTACGGAGATATTGGGGGTCAAAGTTAGAAATTTTTAACAGCTGTTTTTCTAAATACTAGTTTTTCAGGTTGTAACTTTTCTTAAATTACCTCCATGACCCGTCTACTATTCAAAGCATCCACGAGCACAATGTTTTAACAGTGCAACATTGAGTTGTACCGCAAAATGTGATTTTTGAACCAAAAAAAAAAAGTCGTTTCCCAGCAAAAATGTTTGCGTAGGGGTACTTAGTTTGATGTACAGAATGCTTGGTTGACGGCTGTGTGATGGGTTGATTTACACCCTGTATATGCGACGGTGATCACTCTCCACCACGTTACATTCTTCCACTGACTCTCTACGCGAAGTGAGGTAACACATAATCCCTGACAGCACATTACGCGTGACATCATAAGTGTCAATTAATGTCAATGCCGTTGTAATCAGATGTCTGGCCCCGCCACTAGGTCATCCGGCGACTTTACTCCACTAGCTCGGTTTAGAGGAAACTGATGGAGACTAGAATCACTTTTAGAGACTTGTGGTATCATCATCATCAGCCAGCAGCATGTTCCTACTGCTGGGCTTCCTCTCTGTGAGAGGGAATCAGATGATTCCCTCTCACAGTCACAGCTTAGCCTTTTTCCCAACTATGTTAGGGTCGGCTTCCAATCTAACCGGATGCAGCTGAATACCAGTATTTTACATGGAGCGACTGCCTATCTGACCTCCACAAACCAGTTAATACCTACTGGGTAATACGATACTCTTTGGTAAGACTGGATGTCATAATTTCAGGTTACTGACTACCTGTAACGACTGCCAAAGATCTATATGTGGCAGCCGGGACCAACAGCTTAACGTGTTTTCCGAGGCACGGAGGAAACTCGGTATGTCGGGCGGTCAACCATCCACAGTTCGACCTAGGCAAGCACAGCTTCACCTAAAGATCGACCCCGAGTGACTGTTCTTATTAAGCCACGAGTTCCTCTTCCAGCCAAGCCACCCATTCCTCTGTGAGAGGGAATGGGTTATAATAATCCACCACGCGTGCACAGTGCGGGTTGGTTTGGTTCTAAGACATGCCAGTTTCCTCACGATGTTTTCCTTCACCGTTTTCAGAGCAGTGGTGTTGAAATAAATTACACAAAGTAATGCGCCTGCCTGGGTTCGTACCCACGGCTTACCTGTTCGTAAGTCGAGGCCGCCACCACTGGCCCACCGCTGCTCTCAGTTATGGTTTATCTGTAATGATTTTCAGCAAGATTGAAATGGTTTTCGGTAGCTTACTCATCATCATCATCAAACGGAATCACCCACTGCTGGTGTTCCCTTTCTTCTGCCACACTTCCGGGTTCTGTAGGTGCTTAAGGCTGCCTGTCCACTGAAGCGGAGAAACAGAGAAATATTGCAGCCTCGCTCCGCTTCAATGGACAGGCACCCTAATCCAGGCGTTTCCCGCGATTTTGACGATTTTGTCGACCCAATAAGTTTTACCGCGGCCCTGGTTTCCAATTCTAAATATGGCCAAATCAACGTTGCAACCTAAACGTAACAACGTAAATAGCTTGTTTATAAAATCTTGGAGTTAATGATCAGGAAAATATCAATTAATATTACACCACCGTAAGCATTTATCCGTAAGATTTAATTACAAATACGTTTATTCTGTTAGTTGTTATATTATATGGTACCGTTAAACAATGAGCGTTGGTCCAAGTTACGAACTTCTGGAAAGTTCAGATTTAAACGCGTCCTAAGTTCAACCAAAGTTTTCATCATCACCTTTGTACTGTAAAAGAAAGAGGAATGAAAGAAAAATGTGTTTATCTGGCAACACAAACAAAAATAAAAATGCGAAACGGGCCTCAGCAAAAAAAAAATGTGTCTGTCTCTGCCTTCATATCTTTTCTTCGACCTTTTTCTCCCTCAAATCTATAATATACAAATAAAAATGAATGTTTGAGTACCCTGGAGAACCTGGGGTAACCCCATCCAGATATCCTAATTGAAAAATCTTCATACTATTCCCAAACCACTGTAACTCCTGTAAACCAGAATCAACAGTGGCGACCATAACAAAAGCGCGGAGACAATGATGCTCGACGAAGTCCCAGAGAAACGATTTAACTGTCTTGGATCCCGCAACGAAATGAATCAGAAAAGAATAGCGGAGGAGTAGGAAAACATAATTTCCACTTCCCTCCATATCAGCAGGAGACAGAACAGAACAAGGCCAATAGGCACACAGGGACGTATACAACTGGGATAAGCCCAGTTGCCTAGCACCACGGATATTATTGTCATTAATATTACTGGGTCCTAAGCCAATATGTCCTATATAGTCAATTGTAAGTCGGCGCCGCCACCTTTCAAATATTATTGATATTTTTCTATCCAGCCAATATTTGTGTAAACCCGCAATCGCCTACATATTTCGCCACCTTCTCACGGTCCATTCTTCAAGCTAGTCTGAGAAACTTAGATAGTATCATTACGTCTTTTGTTCTAAACGAACGCGGCTAAGTTGCACTTTTGTTGGCTGACCCACTTTTGTGATTGGACTGTGGTAGCTTTCGTTTTTGGCTTGAGCTGACTGAGATTGTCTTTTTGAGGTGTTTAGCGAAAAATTACTGTGAAATGGATTTTTTTGGAACGTTTTCTTTTATCTGCCTCGTTGGTGTAGTGGTCTCAAGCGCGACTGCTGAGCAAGAGGTGTCTGGGTTCGATTCTCAAGTCGGGCAAGTGTTATCTGGGGGTACGCGTCAGTGCCCCCGCCAAGTCGAGTAAAAAAGTGGCACGGCGGTACCATCCTTTTCTCGAAACAATGCTGGCCATTCTCTCTTTTCTATGGGGGATGTGGAACTTTACACCCTGTTCCTCATACCCCCCAAAGATTTTTGTCCGGTTGATGGCTATGGTATGGTCATGTAATGAGGAGGGATGAAACGCATGTGACTAAAAAAGTGATGGATATAAATATTGATGGATGGAGAGGGAGAGGAAGCCCAAAGAAAAGATGGATGGATTGTGTGAGGAATGATTTGAATGAGAAAGGAATAAATGCCACCTTGACGTGTAACAGGAAAGAATGGAAGAAGAAAACGTGTTGCGCCGACCACAAATAGAATGGGATAAGGGCAGGAAGATGATGGTGATGATGATGATGGCCATAGTAAACATAACTGGTACCTTACCCGTCTGGGATAACAGGCGTTATATTATATTATGTTTTAGTACCCGTATTATGCTTTACACAGACAGATGTGTAATTCTGTCAAACAAGGCATCATCATCCACACTGCACGTCAAAAGAATTCGCTAAATAAAACATGTCTACTTGGTAAACGCGCCGTTGGTATGCAGGTCTCATAATATTAGAGCATCTATTGTGTAACGATACACGGCGCAGGCGCAACGTGACCCGACACCATATGGTCTAACACGAACTAATCAATGGAGTGCTCACACTTACTCAAACAGAAAAAATGTTGTCAGGAAACCGGCATGTCCTAGAACCAAAATTCGGAAATTTGTGAGATCTACCAATCCGCACTGGGTCCGCGTGTTGGCTTTCGCTCATAGATAGGAGACCTGTGTCCCAGCAGTTGGACAGAGTTTAGAGTAGACTTTAGGAAGGAAACAAGGCAGATGTGACTGACTGACAACGCCGAGACGAGACGTGCTAGAAGGATTTATATTAGTGGTGTTGTTTTTCGGAAAAGAATGGTGCATAGTACTCGCAACCGGCGCGGCGGGCGTGTATGACCTGATGTATGAATGTTGGAGACGCAAAAGGATCGTAACAGTGGCGTTCTGTAGTTACTTAAGTGGAAAGCGGTGCGGCGGTTGCCTTTCGTCTTAGATTGCAATAAATTAGGTGTGGGTGGGTAGTCTGTACTTATATGTCTGCTACAGTCTAACCATCATCTCACCTCTCCGCTTCGCACATATTCGCCCATCTCCGCTTTGGTGACTGTCTCTGTTTTGGTTCTATGTAATAGGGTGCTTGCCTGCTTTCAACCGGGCACAAATGAAGTGTCCGTTGCTGCTACTGAGTAGTAACCAAATCAAAATCATGGGCACTCAAAAAACGTCGACAAAATGTGCACGGTTCGGGTTGATCGTTTCAATGCGGAAGAACCGGCAAGAAACTTCATGGTTACTACAAACTCTCCACTTACTAACTACTCCGTGACGATATACCTCGTTTGTTGAAACTTGTAATAGTATTTACGCGTGTAAAGATGGCGGCTTGTTATGTACGTTTATGTGAGCCCATGTGTTTTTTATGATAGTTACGTAACGCATATGGCCGCTCGAAAGATATTTTACGTAGATATCCATTGATGATTGAATCGTCTGCCTAGCGTTCTCCCAACTATGTTGGGGTCGGTTTCCAGTCTAACCGAATGCAGCTGAATACCAGTATTTTATCTGACCTCCACAACCCAGTTTATACTGGGTAATACAGGTCCTTTGGTAAGACTGGTTGTCAGACTTTCAGGTCACTGACTACCTGTAACGACTGCCAAAGATCTATTATGGCAGCCGGGACCAACAGCTCCCCACGGAGGAAACTCTGTACTTATATAATAGGTGGTCACCCATCCACAGCCCTACCTAGGCAAGCGCGGCTTAACCTAATACCTATAGATCTTATTAAGTTATGAGCTCCTCTCATCGCTACCCATACATACCAATTTCATCGTGGGCTGTGATTTCTAAAAAAAAACAAAATGGCGGTGGGTCGATATGCCAGCTTCCATACAAAAAGGTTCAAACCCCTTTAGTCGTTGCTTTATGTTGAGATCCTAACTTTTACTTGATTTTTGGGTCAGCGCTAAATTATGTTTATGGAACTTGGCCTTTTTTTTTTTTTCGGAGGGTAGCAAATCATCAAATGACTCCTCCCGCTCAGCGCAGCGGTACATATCAGACCTCTACTGACTAAAAACCACACATGTTACATCTTAGCCCTTCGTGTCCTAGGCAGCGCTATCTTTCTAACAACCTGCAGCCCCGAAAGGACATTGCCTGACCTGGGAAACGAACCCAGAAAAGTCCATTTGAAGTTATTATCTCGTCACTATTTCTGATACAATTCGAATAAACGAAACTACCCACATTATCTGCACCTCGTAAACCTACATATTCGCAGTAATGTAGAAAGGTAATTTGAATTTTATGACGTATAATTTACGAGCGAGATTTGCGTGGCGGCGCGTCAGATCGAAACAGTTTATTGAGCTTGCTCTGCCTATGAATTTGTGGTATTTTACGAGTTCTTTCATGAAGATTCTGTTCTATTTGGAGTACTTTGTCCTGATGTAAGTGCATCCAGATGGGTAGGATATAGTTAGACCTTTGTCATCATCTGCCTGCCTATTCTCAACTATGTTGGCTTCCAGTCTAACCGGATGCAGTTGAATACCAGTATTTTACATGGAGCGACTGCCTGTCTGACCTCCACAACCCAGTTAGTATTGAATAATACGACACCCCTTGGAAAAACTGTTTGTCAGACTTTGTAACGACTGCCAAAGATCTATTATGGCAGCCGGGACCAACAGCTTAACGTGCTTTCCGAGGCACGGAGGAAACTTGGTATGTAATGGGTGGTCACCCATCCACAGACCAACCTATTATTAAGCCATGAGCTCCTCCATATAGGTTCGTTCAGTTTTATTTTATTACTTACTTGTTCATTTTTCATTATGCGACTAGTGTGGCAACCTTGAAATAAATGAGTAAAACTAACCATTTTATACGAAGGTTGGTCTCGTAGTCGCAAGTGCGATTATTGAGCATTGATCGATTCCCGTGTCCGATACAGTGTCATTCGGTATTCCGCCAAGTTTTTTTTTTAAATATTGTCCCACACTAGGAATTTCTCCTGTATCGTTCACAAACATTTAGACTCACATACACAAATTCCTAGACCCGGATCAACTGTCTGTAGGGACTGTATTTCGTTACTCCGAAGTTCGAAATACCGATGTACGGTATACAGAAAGTTTGTGAGTCCGAATTACGTCAGTCAGAATGTACGCTATGACGAAGTACGGTATTCAGAATGTTCGTTACTCCGATGTACGTTACTCCGAAAGTTTACTACTACGAAGTACTGTATTCAGAATGTTCGTCACTCCGATGTACGTTACTCCGAAAGTTTGCTACTACGAAGTACTGTATTCAGAATGTTCATTATCGCGAAGTACGGAACTCCGAAAGTTTGCTATGAACTCAATAATAATTAGAATATTCCGCATCGAGATTCTGAGAGAGTATTTCGAATTAGTCGAATATTATAAATGTACGCGATGTGAAGATAAATGATCTATAACAGTGACTATAGCTACTGAAATAAAAAATCGTAATTTAAATAAGTAAAAGCAGTTTAATCAATTCGAAACAAGCTTAAAACATAGGGTAATAAAAAATTAAAATAACTTTTCTGTGAGTAAACATAATTTAATTGTTATATAGGGTGTAAAAGTACCCTTAACGCAAACGAAGGCCACTTGTTCTCCCCACCACTGTGATCATTTTTTTGTTCTAGACCATACCTGGTAACCTCCTAGTTACGGAGATATTGGGGGTCAAAGTTACAAATTTTTCACAGCTGTTTTTGTAAATACTACTTTTAAGGTTATAACTTTACTTAAATTACCTCCATAACCCGTTTACTATTCAAAGCATCCACTAGCACAATGTTTTAACAGTGCTACATTGAGTTTTACCGTAAAATGTTTTTTTTGACCCAAAAAAAAAGTCGTTACCCTGCAAAAATTTTTGCGTAGTACTTTTGCAGTTTGATGTACAGAATGCTCGGTTGACGGCTGTGTGATGGGTTGATTTACATCCTGTATAAAATTAAATGATGTATGCCTAACCGCTTAAATATTCTTTTAAAACATAGTGTCTTTCTTGACTATAGTCTCTATGATCTTGTTTGTGACCACTGACCTATTTCTTTTGAGTTTCGTAATGGAAATGATATCAAAATACGTTTTTTTTTAATTTAGTAGCTATTGACCCTATTATAGATTATCTATCCTCACATCATGCATGCACATTTATTATTCGGGTCAGAGTAGTCAGGTACAAAACACCGGCTCCATCTTGTATAAAAAAATGACTTGTAAAACCTGTTTGCACAATAATCATCATTTATAATACTTGACTAATTCGAAATACTCTCTCAGAATCTCAATGAGGAATATTCTCAATTAATATTGAGTAATTGGTCATAGCAAACTTTCGGAGTTCCGTACTTCGCGATAATGAACATTCTGAATACAGTACTTCGTAGTAGCAAACTTTCGGAGTAACGTACATCGGAGTGACGAACATTCTGAATACAGTACTTCGTAGTAGTAAACTTTCGGAGTAACGTACATCGGAGTAACGAACATTCTGAATACCGTACTTCGTCATAGCGTACATTCTGACTGACGTAATTCGGACTCACAAACTTTCTGTATACCGTACATCGGTATTTCGAACTTCGGAGTAACGAAATACAGTCGTCTGTAGGCCATACAAAAAATTGTTTCATGCGGGGATCGCACCTGCGACACGCAGCGCAGCAGTCCATTGCTTGAGCCACTGCGCCAACCGTGTCGTCTTTTCTTAGTATCCATTACAAAGTTTGAGTTTGTGCCCCAGCCCCCATATTATGTTCATGTCAAAACACTCGCTCCCTTATACGTGGGGACTTAAAAACATAATTGACGAAATATGATAAAGAAAATAAAAATATTTTATTTCACATAGGCCTACATGGTCACTTGTAAACGTCGGCAAAAAGGTGCACGTTTCGGGTTGGTCGATTCCTATAGAAAAGAATCGGCAAGAAACTCCATGGTTACTCTTTTAAAATGGTTTGGTTTTACAATATTTTTATGCTACAGCATTAGTACTTAGATATGGGGGGAGGGGACAACGTTAGCTTCAAAAATAAGTAGCCATAAATATATAAAAGATAAAAAAGGAAAAACAAGATAGAAGTTAACAAGCGTCAAGGAATCTATAAGGGCTAAAATGGGTGTTCCATTAAGGCTCACCTCTACCTAAACCTCCGGGGATTACATGCGTGATTAAGAGGTAACGGCGACCTGACCTAAAACGAGGTTCGGAGTAAGCCACAACTTAATCAGTATATTATTTCGCGTGACATCGCCGCGTCGCAACCACCCCAAGCCACCCTGTTTGAGGCGTAAACCGGAAGCGCCCGTATTACGACATCCTAGCATGCAATGACTATAAACTTATATATATGTATAGTTTCATAACTATGACAGGTGGCCTAAGGCTGTCACCGAATGGCGTTCAAGAACTGGCAAAAGAAATGTGGGTTGTCCGGCGGCGAGATGGGCAACAATGGGGCGTACGACAGTAGCTATCGGGGAAAAACCAGGATGAGACTGGTCCAGGACTATACCCAGTAGTTGGTGAATTCAGACTGTCGATGATAATGATGATGGCAGTAGAAAGGGTAGACCTAACAGTGGGTTGATTCTAGGCAATTTTGAATGTCAAAAACAAAAAATATGAAAGCTACAGTCCAGTCACAAGGCATAATAACTTGTGAAAGTCCAATTAGTTGCCGTAGATGCGGCCTTATTCCTAGTCTACGGTGTAAAGGATGAATATTTCCGCTTTCACAGCCATTCATCTTTTATTTGGTCTTCTTATATTCTTATAACTCCTTACCGATACCTTTTTTCTTACACACATCTTATTCCTACGCATCCCACATCCATGCCATGCCAATACTACTCAGCTAGCTAAAGACGCTACTTTCAAACTCCGAGAAAATAAGTCGTCACCAAAAGTATTTCCTTGGGAGGGTAGTTACAGGAAAGTACATCTACCCTCACGGCCTCACGTAGACACTGCGTACATAACTGACCTATATCCCTCCGCAACGAATTGGGGTGAACGTGTCGTATCAGACAAAGCCTTTGTTTTGTTGTACTACCTGCTTTTTGAGATTAAAAGTGGGATTGTGGCAATTTTATGGGTGTAGCTCTATATGTGGTAGATTAATAGTGATGGATCGCGATGTAAATTACTTACTTTTTGTGACAATTATAATATTTTTTTCCCCGAAGTTAGACTCTTGTGATAAATAGGTTACTAAGCAGTGAGTGATATCAGTTCCTGGAAAGTCGATTCGAAAACGTACAGGTTCTTTAGTATCTATCCATCATATCAATTCAATATAAAAAAGCTCGCAGCACGTAGCGTGGTTGTTGCTACCAACCTATGTTCTTATAATGATTCCAATGTGATTGAACTTTACACCAGACCAACATAATCCAATTAGAACCGCCATCTATACTAAATAGCGTAGGAACAAAAGAATGAACGCAAATAGTAATAAAAACCCGGAGCCCAGTCGGGCGCCACTAGCTTGCGCCGGGAAATCAATACAACACGCACGCCTCGCTTCCACTCGCCGTCGTACGCCCGCGTCGAGCCTTCCTTTGTTTGTCGTAGCTTTTTACTTTGTCCATCACAAGTATTTTAATGTATATATACTCAACTACAAGAGACAGCCAGATTTGTGATACAAAATGTGTCAAAAATACGCTTTCGAGACACGTTTGTGAGTTAGTGGAATCAGGGTCCAGGAGTACTTGTAGTCAGTAGTACGGTCCAGGACTACTGACTACAACGCCTAGCATACGTTGCTTTTGACAATACACACATTTAAATTGGACTTGTCCTTACAGCAGCCGCATAATCAGAGCGTTACATCAATAGAGCTTTTGGTAAGGGACAATAATAAACAGATATTATAAGTGTTTTTAACATTGCAGTATCGAAAAAAAAATACTTGTATGTATTCATTAGCCTATAATATTCACACTGCTGGGATTGCCGGCTTGTTAATTAACTCAAAATAGAATCATTTATTTTAGTTGTAGAATTTTTACGATGTTAACGTGACTGTCTGCTTCAATCAGGTCCCGTGTCGGGCGCCAATTATAGTAATGTCGACAGTAATCAATACTGCGTCACACGCACAGACATAGTATCGTATTGCGAATCTTATTAGGTCGGGTTCATTTAAGTTTTAAAAGATTTTATTACGATATTAATGTGACTGTCAGCTTCAATTAGGTCCCGTGTCGGGCGCCAATAGTAAAGTCGACAGTAATCAATACTGCGTAACACGCACATACATAGTATCTTATTGCGAATCTTATTAGGTCGGGTTCATTTAAGTTTTAAAAGATTTTATTACGATATTAATGTGACTGTCAGCTTCAATCAGGTCCCGTGTCGGGCGCCATTAGTAAGCGTTCCAGTAATCGATACTGCGTAACACGCATACGTAGTGTCGTATTGCAAATCTTGCTAGTTCGGATTCGTATATGAGTTTTCTTTGTTTGTCTATTATAATAGGAATGTTCCCTGACAAAAGAAATTGTGATTCTAATTAGTCCGTCTGTTAAATTATCGAAAAATATCGGATGCGTATTTTTTGTTTTATCATATTAATAAAAATTGATGAACATAAAACGTGTCAAAGACCATGAGTGGGGGTTGTGACTTTTGTGACGTCACTTCGTGGTAAAAAATGTACCAAGCTCTGACGTCACACGACTTTTCGAACCACTGTATCGTCTTAATTTATTGTTCACGTAAAAAAATAAAAAATGTGTCCAATATTTTTTGGAAATCTATCTGATGGACTAATTAGTTTTTTTTTTGTCAACTACTCCATTTATTGTAAAACAGCTGTCCTTCGATTTCAATAAAAGCGTAGAGCCAAGCTTCTAACTCTACACGCCCGCCCTAATTGTAAAAGCTCTAATTTCAAAAACTACACCAAATGTAAAATATGTGGCTTGCGAAATGAGTAACAAAAATATATTTCTCTTTTACGCAAAAACTACTGAACTGTTTGTTTTGAGTACTTTTTAACCCCGTGGGGTAATTCTAGAGCTCCAAGTGGGCGAAACCGCGGGCATAAGCTAGTATTTTATAAATCCATTTTACAAATGCGGTTCCGAGTAAAAACCACAATAAATTCAAACACAAAGAAACGGCAGAATTTCCAAGAAGCGCTCCCCAAAAGTTGATGACGTCACGTGTCGAACTACCCTCCATTACGAAGGTCGGTCGATGTGAGGTCGCTGCACCCCCGCCCTTCCCCCCACCCATGGGAAACGTGTGTCATTTGTTATTCTAGCCATAGCAGTTATTTATAGTCGAAAACTATTGTTATTGGACCTTCCTATAATAGTTGATCATTGATCATGTGAATGTAATTAGTTCATTCAGCAATTAGATTCCCAGAGGTTTTTCTATGTGAAAATCTAAAGGTTCTTGTTTTACATCGATTGTACTTGGTTTAAATATGAGAAGTCAGAGGACCGTGGGTGGCATAGATACTTGGTGGGCCACTAACCACACGATAAACATACTTGCAACCAGTAGGTGGTAACTTTTTTTTTGGCGGGTGGAAAATCATCGAATAACCCCTCCCGCTGTTGGGCAGAGCGAAAGGGAGTGTCAGACTTCTACTGACTAAAAACCACCCATGTTCCTTCTTAGCCCTTCATGTCGAGGCCGTGGTATCTCTTGCGAACAACCCGCAGCCCCGACGGGAACGTTAAAGTGGTTTGAGATTGTTTTAATTGTGATTTGTAACGTATAGTAAAAGGTGTTCTGGAAGAGGACGGGTAAAAATGAATGGAAGCCAGCCTAGGAACCAAAAACAACATGTATCATTGGCGGGAAGTCCCAAATCGATGAAGTAATGGTGCAATGAAGCTAGACTTCATTCACAGAAGTGCCATTTACCCCTTATTGTGGACCAAGAAGTGAAGAAGTTTCTGTTTGCCTCTCTGAATCGTATTTTAATCAACATACTTCCTTAGACTCCCTTGTATATTGAAAAAACTTTAGAAGATTTAAATTTCGTGGGCTATCCTGGCATGTCTACCTTAATGGTTCGCGTACACTTAAACCTTTATCGGCCGATCTTCACTCGGGCGTCTTCGGTCCAGCCGATCAAATCAAACGCATGTAAAAGAATGAGAGCGAGTACACTAATACAACCTCCATCGTCCGAAGACGCCCGATGACATCTTAGCACATGCATCCGAGCAGTTTTGTCAGCCATCGGTGACAAAATCGGTTTTGGTGTAACCGCACTGTAATAGCCAGTAGACACGCTTTCGGCTTCTAACCCAGCCAGACAATCAGTGTACAGCACAAAGAATCCATACTCACATAGAGGCCGATCCCCCTAGCAACATGAATCGAATGGCGGGCGAGCCCAACGCATCAATACGCGCCCATGGAAGGTGACCTCACCGCACACAGCACTATTGACGCCATTGAGCGCCGTTATTGATTGGACAGCACCGTACCTGACATGCGAAGTCATTATTTATCATTCATTACAAGTTAATTTTGGGCATCGATAAATTAGGTTCACGGAGCAGAGAATCTATTAATACTTCAGTTATAACTTATAACATCAAGTCACGCCTTGAAATCCTCGTAACGAGTACACCCACATTTCGCCAGTTATGTTTAAGTCCCATGTAATAGGGGGCGAGCCTATTACCAACAACTGGACACAAATCCGGGCCCCGTAGCTGCTAGTGAGAATGATGATTTCAATAACTCAGCCAGACCTGGGGATCATGCTCAGCAGTCGTGCTTCAAATCATGTAGTTTATTCATATCTATATCTATAGGCTCTTCTAATTTCCAGCCCATTTTGCAGTGTTAATATGTTTTAAGTCTTCAGTCTGATGATGTATTTCGCAAAGAACACACGCCTTATTGTGATCCAATCTTTCACTTCAACAAACAGAGTAGGTCGCGAAACATCACTAGTTAGTTCTGCCAACATGGCGTCGTCGAATGAATGGTCTATTCAGGCTGAGTCACGGTGGCATGCAGCCAAATATTAACCTGATTATACTAATTAACGCCGCACACTGCCCATTGTGACGGGGTCGTGAACCTCGCCAGTGCGAGGATATACCTCGCGTGTGATGGTGTTAGGAGCAGATCATGTTTCTTACTGTGTGCTCGTGGGCAGCAACTGAATTTCAGCGTCAGGTGGTGGTACACAGTTTGGTTTGTTTTGTATATTTTTTCAAGTGTTGTTAATACCAAATAAACATACTTTTCTTTCTGCTTTCTTTCTGTTTTGAAAACTTAACAAATTATATAGTGCCATGGCTAGAAATGAAATTCGTCACTGGGGGGTGCTATGTAGATTATTTATTCGCAGAGGCACGCGACCTTCTTCTGCCTGATAATTACAAAATAATACTAAAGTATCTCATCATCATCTTCCTGCCATTATTTGCCTTAACCTTGTAGAAGACTGTACCACGGAGTTTTAAAATAGCTGGAAAACAAAGCAGAACTTTTTTAACACTTAATGAGGCATTTGAACCGTCAGAAACTGTTAGTTGCGTTGCAAAAATTACGTAAACCGCTCAGACTTCCTTACTTCTTATTTCTTAAGCAAATGTACTTCAGTCCTACTCGAGTAAGGGCCCTGAGTCACGGGCCGATGACCCGGCGTAGGCGCGAGCCGGCTAGCCTTCCTGCAACCATGCAAGATGGTGCAGAAGTTCCATGGATTGACAAGACGGGTCTTACCTTGATAGCCATAACCGCGGTACGGATTATAGTCTGCTAGTCTTCCTTCTTTTTCGTGTGGTTAGTGCGTAAACTGCTTAATTATTCACAAACAATCAAATCGAAATCGAAACCGAATCGAATTATATCGTATGTCTATCTCGCTCACTGTAATGATGCCAATAAAAGATAGACATACGACATATTCGATTCGGTTTAGATTCGATTTGTTTGTGAATAATTATGCTGGTGTCAGAGCTTTTATCTGGCTGGAGGCTTTAAACTCGAGGCATTCATAGGATTTGCCCGGTTAAGCAAAAGTCAACCTCCTCGGTTGTCCTGCGAGATGCCCTATAAAAAAATAAACTTTCCTGTTGGAATATTTGTCGAATGCCAGTCAGCAAGTTGCTGTCAAAGTAGATACTCCAAAGTTCACCCCACTTGATTAAAAAGAAGCTGAACTTTACTGCGCTACTACCAAACATATGCGACAAGGAATGAGCGTATAACTCACAAAGGTATATTTGGATCAGAATTTTTGGCCACAAAAGGGAAAAAATTAATGAAAGGTTACATGAGGCTGAGAAATTCGTGATTGTAAAATTCAATAACTTCTTCCTCGACCCGCACAGTCGCGCTTGCGACTATTAGACCAGCGATGCAGTCGTACTCCTGAAGCTTGTTGTATCAAAATCTTAATGGCAATACATAGTTTAGAAAAAAATTGCGATGTGGACTGAACCTTCTGTCTCTTCCACGTTTGTGGTCCATTATCGAAATGTTGGTCGATCGCTAATAGTTGAGGAAGTAGGTGTTCTGTGGTGGGAAGTGTTCTTGCCCCCGGGTGCTGAATTGGATTTTGGTATACAATGGTATTAGACTCTCTGGTTTAGACGGCACAGTTGGCGCAGTGGCTCAAGCAGTTGACTGGTGCGCTACGTGTCGAGGGTTCGATCTCCGCACGGAACAAATATTTGTTTGGCCTACAGATAGTTGTTTCGGGTCTGGTTATTTGTGTATGTGAGTTTAAATGTCTGTGAACGCACTCACGATACAGGAGAAATACCTCAAAATTATAATAAGTATGAATGTGGAGGAGTAGAGTAGAGGAAGACCAAAGAAACGATGGATGGACTGTGTAAACGATGACATGGCAAGAAAGGAGGTGTCTGATGTGATGACGAGTAATATAAATTCGTGATTGAAACTCTCTCCTGTAGGACTTTCAAACCTTTGTTTATATAGGGCATAGTAGCGGCCACATGTTCCGCTGCTGTCCCCAAGTCTTTCCAAAACCTATCCACGACCTTCAGGCATGCGGGAAGGGTGTAACAATACCCATAACGAAACGGAAAGGCACTGGTTCTCTCCGTCATTGCGATCCATCATCATGCTACATTGAGTTTTACCGTAAAACGTGATTTTGCTCCCCAAATAAAAAAGTCTTCTAGTCATAATGTTTGCGTAGGGTACTTGGTTTGACATAATGCTTGGTTAGTGGCTTCGTGAGGGGTCTGTTTATGGCCTGTGGACGGTGAGTAATGGGCTTGCTCGCCGTCCGTCCGTCTTATGACGACGACAGGCCGTGACGACGGCGCGTTCGTGTTCCACGCGCGCCTCATAGAGATGTCAGCATCATGGAAGGGGCCCGCAAGGGCCGACGCTCGTCGGGCGCTGCGGGTTGTTCGCAAGAGATACCGCGGCCTCGACATAAAGGGCTAAGAAGGAACATGGGTGGTTTTTAGTCAGTAGAAGTCTGACACTCTCTCGCTCTGCCCAAGAGCGGGAGGGGTTATTCGATGATTTTCCACCCACCAAGAAAAAAAAGATGTCTGCAGTTTATATCGTGTTGGCTTGCCTCCAGCGGCCTTAACCCATGTGATACAAATATGACTAGTATTAGTTCTCATTAAAAGGTTCAAACCCCTTTTAATCGTATTTCCATCAATCACATTCAGATACTAATCCACTCATCGAACTACTCAATACAAACTAAACAAAACCTTTTCGTGTGTTTCCGTTATATCACGGGACGTCAATATGGGCCTCCTCGTGGATGATATGTTCGAATTGTTGGTTCTGGGACATCTCACAATGAGGCGCCTAAAATTTTAGCTGTGGAGAAGTGATGAAGTCTTTATAGATTGACATTATCACGACACTGTTATCTATAGTAATATTATAAAGCTAAAGAGTTTGTTTGGTTGAACGCGCTAATCTCGGGAACTACTGGTTGGAATTGAAAATTTATTTTTGTGTTGAATAGTCCATTTATCGAGGAAGGCTTTAGGCTTTATTCTACGCGGACTAAGTCGCAAACATAATAAAGTTTATACCATACCTACTCTAAAAAGCTTATTTTATTCACGCAAAACAGTGAATAAAAAGGCCTTTTATTCACTGTTTTGTTTTTATTCACTATTTTGGTGTTTGAATTTGGAACACAAAAATATATCCGGTCTCTATTTCAATGCTTACACAAACTCCTTGCGCTAAGATTCGAAATTCAAAACTCTTTGGTGCAAATAAATTCTCGAGATTTGATTGGTCGATATTTGCGACAAGGAGTTTGGCATTAGATGTTTCACAAGTTGACCACCCTAATGATAATAATAAGAAAATTACGCTTAATTTCAGTCATTGCTCTAATTTTAATGTCCATTTCAATTATTAATTAATTAATGTAACAATTCTTATTTCTTGATTAAATTTCTATTTTCGCTTTTATGTCTTTTCTCGTAGTCATGATATAAAGTATAGTATGCAACTCCTGAATAAAGTACGAATTTATATCGAGGGCCATGAATCACTCGCGTCGTTCAGGATTCTAACAGTTGAATCACTCGCTGCGTTCGTGATTCAAACATTAGAATCCTTCACTTGCTCGTGACTCATCTACGGCCCTCGCTTTAAATCCGTCCTTTATTCACTAGTTGCATAATATACTATTTTTCTATAAATTAGATCATACTTTTCCAGTCTTTGAAAAAAAAAATGATAAATACGTAATTATGTGTATTTGTCAACATTGTAAAATAGTGTTGTAGGTTTATTTTATTTTCAACGAATGGATCGTAGACGAATCGCAATGGAAACAAACTCAAAGTAACACATCAACGGCTTCATATACCCGACGAGACTCACTCGCTGAAACCATGTTATTACAACGACAGCACTGCATTAAGCAGCTGTCAAAACAAAAAACCTACACCCGATCCCTAAAAGGATTTTATTTATTAATAAAAAAGAAAGAATTTTATTAGGGCTAACCGTAGACGCGACCGAAATAGACGGCTGGCGGGCGAGGAATGCGCTTCCGCCAGTTCCAAATTGAAAATTTTCACCAATACTTCTTTTTGTTTACTTTTTTTTTTAATAAAGGGCGAGGCGTTCGTCGCGTTGTTAGGCGGCTTAGGGTTGTCAGTTGATAAAAATGCGGGGATTATTGATGTGCTACGGAATATGATATGCTTTTTCATGTTATTTTAGATTAGAACATTAGTATCATGATTCATTTCATTTCTTGATTTACGATTTTTGTTAAGGCCGTTGCAATGGTCAAATCCCAAAAACGACGTATGTTTAAAGAAATTTGTTGAGGAATCCTTCCGTACGATTTCCATATAAAAAATATATGTTATACTTAAAGTCATCACAAATAATTCGTATTGTTTAAAATTTTAATAAACCTTCACATTATTTAATAAAAAATCGTAGTATGTCTTAACCTAAATTGAATTTTGTCTCTGTAACGGCTGAATAGTTCGGTATGAATTTTATACCCAAAAATACGCAGTGATGTATTTAACAATCGGTATTGTTTATTTTCTCTGATTTGTAATAAAATTTTAAAATAATAAATTAAATCCCGACATTTTGAGGCAAATGCGGCGCAAGACCCGTCGCGCATACTTGGAACGCGCTGCGCCAGTGTCTCGATGACTGTTGTCACGGGTGGACTGCACGCATGTCATTACTTCACAAATAAAATTCAAAAGTTCACGTTTTTAATGTTTTCTGAATTAAAACATATTGTAAATTGTATAGTTATCAATATTTCGTAAAATAAGAACAGAAAATAAGTTTGTAAATATATTTAAAGTAGTTTGTAATTTCGTTTTGTTGTTTGCACCTATCATAGACTAAGCTGACTATGCCTAATAAACGTAAAGTGACGCGTGGCCGAGCTCTCCAAAACTATTGGTAAATTATCTACGTTTCTTAGTAGATATTTTGGTATATAGATATATCTATGATATTATTTTAATTTTGGACTGCCTCGTTGGTCTAGTGATCGTAAGCACGATGCCGGTCCTGGGTTCGATTCCCGGGTCGGGCAAAGTGTTATTGGGTTTTTCCATCAGGATATTATATATAAGTAACAGTCACGGAGTCTGGATTTGTGCCCGGTCGATAGCAATAGGCTCGCCCCTATTATATGGGACTTAAAGATAACTGGCGAAATGTGGGTGTACTATTAGGTACACCTCTGCCTAACCCTTCGGGCATTACAGGCGTGATGTTATGTTATCTAACTATTTTGTCTTGAGATTTTCGTTTGATGGAAGATGGAGATCTAGATGACTGATGATGTCTCGTACCTAATGATAGTCTCTCATACTACATGATACATTTTGAAGGTCTGATGAAGACCAGGTAACTGCTTATCGGTTCTCAGTCACGGAAATAGTCAGAATGCTCCAACTTTCAGCTTTTATCTCATTGAGCACGGATGCTACTACATGATACATTTTGAAGGTCTGATGATGATCAGCTAAGTGCTTATCGGTTCTCAGTGACGGATGTAGTTAGAATGACCTAGCTTTCAGATTTTATCTTATTGAGCACGGATGCTACTACATGATACATTTTGAAGGTCTGATGATGACCAGCTAAGTGCTAATTGGTTCTCATTGACGGATATAGCTAGAATGACCTAGCTTTCAAATTTTATCGATCTGAGCACGGATGCTACTACATGATACATTTTGAAGGTCTGGAGATGATCACCTAAGTGCTTATCGGTTTTCAGTGACGGATGTAGTTAGAATGACCTAGCTTTCAGATTTTATCTTATTGAGCACGGATGCTACTACATGATATATTTTGAAGGTCTGATGATGACCAGCTAAGTGCTTATCGGTTCACAGTGACGGAAATAGCTAGAATGACCACCATCAGGTAAATGGCACCATCAGTCTCCAAAGCCTCTTCGAGCTCTTTCGAATGAGTCCACACACGACGGTTCTACGTGGTGCCATCAATGAGATCCTATACTTACCTTCGGAGTCTACCATCAGGTAGCTAGTATCATCAGTCTCCAAGGCCCCCTCGAGCTCTTTCAAATGAGTCCAAACACGATGGTTCTACTCAGTGCCGTCAATGAGATCCTATACACCACCTTCGGAGTCCACCATCAGGTACGAGACATTATCAGTCATCCAGATCTTCATCTTCCATCAAACGAAATTCTCAAGACAAAATAATTAAAACGATAAAACAATTAACACCATTAAAACAATAATATACATTACATAACATCGCGCCTGTAATCCCCAAAGGGTTAGGCAGAGGTGTACCTAATAGTAGGCGTGATGTTATGTTATGTATGTTATTATTTTAATGATTTTAATTGTTTTATCGCTTTTAGCGATAAAACAATTGTAGCAAAAAACAATTGTGGTCGTTCTTGTAGCACGGATGCTACTACATGATACATTTTGAAGGTCTGATGATAACCAGCTAAGTGCTTATCGGTTCTCAGTGACGAACGTAGTTAGCATGACCTAGCTTTAAAATTGTATCGATCTGAGCACGGATGCTACTACATGATACATTTTGAAGGTCTGATGATGATCAGCTAAGTGCTTATCGGTTCTCAGTGACGGATGTAGTTAGAATGACTTAGTTTTCAGATTTTATCTTATTGAGCACGGATGCTACTACATGATACATTTTGAAGGTCTGATGATGATCAGCTAAGTGCTTATCGGTTCTCAGTGACGGATACAGTTATGATGCTACAGCTTTCTGCTTTTATCTTATTAAGCACGGATGCTACTACATGATACATTTTGAAGGTCTGATGATGACCAGCTAAGTGCTAATTGGTTCTCAGTGATGGATATAGCTAGAATGACCTAGCTTTCAAATTTTATCGATCTGAGCACGGATGCTACTACATGATACATTTTGAAGGTCTGATGATGACCAGCTAAGTGCTAATTGGTTCTCAGTGACGGATGTAGTTAGAATGACCTAGCTTTCAGATTTTATCTTATTGAGCACGAATGCTACTACATGATACATTTTGAAGGTCTGATGATGACCAGCTAAGTGCTTATCGGTTCACAGTGACGGATATAGCTAGAATGACCACCATCAGGTAAATGGCACCATCAGTCTCCAAGGCCTCTTCGAGCTCTTTCAAATGAGTCCACACACGACGGTTCTACGTGGTGCCATCAATGAGATCCTATACTTACCTTCGGAGTCTACCACCAGGTAGCTGGTATCATCAGTCTCCAAGGCCCCCTCGAGCTCTTTCAAATGAGTCCAAACACGATGGTTCTACTCAGTGCCGTCAATGAGATCCTATACCCACCTTCGGAGTCCACCATTAGGTACGAGACATCATCAGTCATCCAGATCTTCATCTTCCATCAAACGAAATTCTCAAGACAAAATAATTAAAACGATAAAACAATTAACACCATTAAAACAATAACATACATTACATAACATCACGCCTGTAATCCCCAAAGGGTTAGGCAGAGGTGTACCTAATAGTAGGCGTGATGTTATGTTACGTATGTTATTATTTTAATGATTTTAATTGTTTTATCGCTTTTAGCGATAAAACAATTGTAGCAAAAAACCGACTTCAAAAACACAAAAAAGTGAAAAATAACTTTAGCTTCTGAAGTCGGTGACTTTTGTTTGTTTTATTCAGTTTTTTTGTCACCGACTTCAGAAGCTAAAGTTATTTTTCACTTTTTTGTGTTTTTGAAGTCGGTTTTATTTTTGCAAAAAAGTTTTTTATATTTTTCCATTTTTAGTTGTAATATCCTTTACAAATATTTGATATTCATTAATTTTACGTTGTTAACAATACATGTCACGGTAATCGGCTTATCCGCAATAAAATGGAACTTAACATACCTAACTCTCGAAATCTGGGCGTCCTGTACACATCTGCGTATCCCGTCAGAGCATACAGGCGTGATGATAAGTTAAGATGTTGCGTAAACAATAAACATCCAAGCGATTGCAGTAATCACGACAGATTTGCCGTCTATTTTTGAAGAGTTCTATTGTATATCTCCGATGATCAGGATCAGATCTTCACCAAATTTAAATGGGGCCACCTCAGGAGTATACTCTTTCAAATAAAAAAATAATTTTGAGAATCGGTTCACAAATGGAGGAGAAATCAGGTAACATACATAAAAAAAAAAAAATACATACACACGAACATATAACCTCCTCCTTTTTTGAAGTCGGTTAAAAACAATTGTAGTCGTTCTTGTAGCACGGATGCTACTACATTTTGAAGGTCTGATGATAACCAGCTAAGTGCTTATCGGTTCTCAGTGACGAACGTAGTTAGCATGACCTAGCTTTAAAATTTTATCGATCTGAGCACGGATGCTACTACATAATACATTCTGAAGGTCTGATGATGACCAGCTAAGTGCTAATTAGTTCTCAGTAACGGATACAGCTAGAATGATCTAGCTTTCAAATTTTATCGATCTGAGCACGGATGCTACTACATGATACATTTTGAAGGTCTGATGATGATCAGCTAAGTGCTTATCGGTTCTCAGTGACGGATACAGTTATGATGCTACAGCTTTCTGCTTTTATCTTATTGAGCACGGATGCTACTACATGATACATTTTGAAGGTCTGATGATGACCAGCTAAGTGCTAATTGGTTCTCAGTGATGGATATAACTAGAATGACCTAGCTTTCAAATTTTATCGATCTGAGCACGGATGAAATGAAATGAAATGAATTTATTTGCCAGAATAATAGGTACATACATAATAAGACGGTAAAATAATTTTAGTCTCACTATATTCGACTCATCAGTCGTGCAAATGTTTCTGGTAGATGCTACTACATAATACATTTTGAAGGTCTGATGATGACCAGCTAAGTGCTTATCGGTTCACAGTGACGGATATAGCTAGAATGACCACCATCAGGTAGCTGGTATCATCAGTCTCCAAGGCCCCTCGAGCTCTTTGAAATGAGTCCAAACACGATGGTTCCACTCAGTGCCGTCAATGAGATCCTATACCCACCTTCGGAGTTAACCATCAGGTACGAGACATCATCAGTCATCCAGATCTTCATCTTCCATCAAACGAAATTCTCAAGACAAAATAATTAAAAGCGATAAAACAATTAACACCATTAAAATAATAACATACATTACATAACATCACGCCTGTAATCCCCGAAGGGTTAGGCAGAGGTGTACCTAATAGTAGGCGTGATGTTATGTTATGTATCTTATTATTTTAATGGTGTTGAGACCTCGAGGACGCCTTGGAGACTGATAATGTAATTTACCTGATGGTGGACTCCAAAGGTAAGTAAAGGATCTCATTGACGGCACTGTGTAGAATCGTCGTGTTTGGACTCATTTGAAAGAGCTCGAGGAGGCCTTAGAGACTGATGATGCCATTTACTTGACGGTGGACTTCGAAGGTGGGTACAGGATCTCATTGACAGCGCTGCGTAGAACCATCGTGTTTGGACTCATTTGAAAGAGCTCGAGGAGGCCTTGGAGACTGATGGTGCCATTTACCTGATGGTGGTCATTCTAGCTATATCCGTCACTGTGAACCGATAAGCACTTAGCTGGTCATCATCAGACCTTCAAAATGTATCATGTAGTAGCATCCGTGCTCAGATCGATAAAATTTGAAAGCTAGGTCATTCTAGTTATATCCATCACTGAGAACCAATTAGCACTTAGCTGGTCATCATCAGACCTTCAAAATGTATCATGTAGTAGCATCCGTGCTCAATAAGATAAAAGCAGAAAGCTGTAGCATCATAACTGTATCCGTCACTGAGAACCGATAAGCACTTAGCTGATCATCATCAGACCTTCAAAATGTATCATGTAGTAGCATCCGTGCTCAGATCAATAAAATTTGAAAGCTAGGTCATTCTAGCTATATCCGTCACTGAGAACCAATTACCACTTAGCTGGTCATCATCAGACCTTCAAAATGTATCATGTAGTAGCATCCGTGCTCAATAAGATAAAAGCAGAAAGCTGTAGCATCATAACTGTATCCGTCACTGAGAACCGATAAGCACTTAGCTGGTCATCATCAGACCTTCAGAATGTATTTTGTAGTAGCATCCGTGCTCAGATCAATAAAATTTTAAAGCTAGGTCATGCTAACTACGTTCGTCACTGAGAACCGATAAGCACTTAGCTGGTTATCATCAGACCTTCAAAATGTATCATGTAGTAGCATCCGTGCTACAAGAACGACTACAATTGTTTTTTGCTACAATTGTTTTATCGCTAAAAGCGATAAAACAATTAAAATCATTAAAATAATAACATACATAACATCACGCCTACTATTAGGTACACCTCTGCCTAACCCTTTGGGGATTACAGGCGCGATGTTATGTAATGTATGTTATTGTTTTATTGGTGTTAATTGTTTTATCGTTTTAATTATTTTGTCTTGATAATTTCGTTTGATGGAAGATGGAGATCTGGATTACTGATGATGTCTCGTACCTAATGGTGGACTCCGAAGGTAGGTATAGGATCTCATTGACGGCACTGAGTAGAACCATCGTGTTTGGACTCATTTGAAAGAGCTCGAGGAGGCCTTGGAGACTGATGATACTAGCTACCTGATGGTAGACTCCGAAGGTAAGTATAGGATCTCATTGATGGCACCACGTAGAACCGTCGTGTGTGGACTCATTTGAAAGAGCTCGAAGAGGCCTTGGATACTGATGGTGCCATTTACCTGATGGTGATCATTCTAGCTATATCCGTCACTGTGAACCGATAAGCACTTAGCTGGTCATCATCAGACCTTCATAATGTATCATGTAGTAGAATACGCGCTCAGATAGATAAAATTTGAAAGCTAGGTCATTCTAACTACATCCGTCACTGAGAACCGATAAGCACTTAGCTGGTCATCATCAGACCTTCAAAATGTATTAAGTAGTAGCATCCGTGCTCAGACAGATAAAATTTGAAAGCTAGGTCATTCTAACTACATCCGTCACTGAGAACCGATAAGCAGTTACCTGGTCTTTATCAGACCTTAAGAATGTATCGTAGAAGTACCTGTGCTCAGTGAAATAACTAATGAAAGCTAGGTTATTACTTCATTAGTCAAAGTGTATAATTTATAATTAAATATTTTATTCATACATTGTACTCCAAGAGAAACAAAATATGTTAGGCAAATACGATGACCACTCTGCGACACGTTTCTGTTCTTTGGTACGTTTTTCTGTAGTACAGTCGTTTGCCGGTAGGGGCCGAAAAATAAACAAAAGCCAGTACAGAGGTCAAATCGTCAAAGTCATCCACTGCTGTGTTCCCCTTAATATGACTGTTTTAAGTTCTGTGACCGTTGGACTGGCAAATATCTCGAATTAGCTTCAGAGACACCTCTGTTTTTCATGCATGTCTGGCACGAGTGGCATGGCATGTAAAGCCAAATCAGAGGCCCGTGGCCGGCATGAAAAAACTCTTGCCACCAAGTTTGAAACTAACCACACGATAAAAAAATTAAAATAAAATCCGTTTATTTCAGGGTCCCCCATATTAAAATGACAAGTTACGAGACACGAGATACATAAAAACTCAATACACAACCATTTTAAAATAAAAACAAAGGCAAAATAAAATAATGATAAAAAAAATGTCAAAAAAAAACAAATAAAATGTCAAAAAATAATCAGAAATAAAATGTCAAAAAATAATCAGAAATAAAATGTCAAAAAATCAGAAATACAATGTCACTAAAATCAAATCAAAGATCAAAATCAAATTTGATTTAGAAAAAATAATCGAAAATTACATTGTATTTAGGGCAAATTTTGTATAAAATATAATAACATAAATAAGTAGCCTTTCTAGCTATATAATCTAAATATAAATTTCTTGAGTATTTTCTCTGACGTAGATAATCTGAGGCAGATCTTTTTTCAAAGAAATCCCTCCATAGCGGCAAGTGTCAATAAATCTTAATAAACAGCACACGTCGAACGTCTATGGTCAAATAACGACTGTCATGGTCGACCGAGAGGTCACTGGCCCGGCAGACATGTTTAATTTCACTACCAATTGTTATACGGTGACGCGTGCTGCATTGATTTGTCCAGTTTGGGCACTTAACTACCCGTAGAAACCTGAAGAAATATCAGATTTTTAGAAATAGAGAATGACGCAATGGGCTAAGGCCTCCCCCAAATCGATCGTCGAGACGAAAACGCCTGGAATAGCTACTGGTTCATAAAGACGCCAATGCTTTCGACTCTACCCTAAATCACTAACTGCCGCACTCAGAGACGTATAATGATTACTCAAGCCATCGCTTAGTAAAGATTTTGACAGGTTAGTGAAGGTTTTGGATGTCAAAAACTGAGTGACGGCTTAAGTAATCATTAAATATCTCTGAGTACGGCAGTAAGTAAAGATTCCGCGAGTTCTGTGGTAGACACAGGATCGATAGGAGATTATGGTAGCTTTGTGGATGTAGGGCATGCAGGGCTTCTCAATCGGACGTGCGGTCACGGCCGGCCCCGGGGCTGGGTGTCACGAGGGAAGCGGTGGTTTTCATTACTCGATGTGAAAGGTCCCATTGAAATAAATAGACAAACTTTTAGAAATTATTCAGAAGTCCAAAACAAGGACAATCGTAAAAAAAATAAGAACGCATTAGATACTTACTAGAAAAAAATCGGCTAACGAAAATACCTATACACAAATTTTTAGCAATTTAATAAAATTGCTTTAATTAGTGTTTTTTTTGTTTGTATATCTTTGGTTAACCGTACTGAGAGTGTTAAAATTTATCCACTCAAACATAAGAAGAAATGAAACCAAAGTATTCTTCGGGTCCCAGGGTACCTTTCCGTCGAAATTATTTACGATAGGTAGCATTACTTATCACTATCACTACATATTATAAAACAAAGTTCTTCACTGCGTCTATCTGTCTGTCTGTTCGCGATAAACTCGGAAACTACTGCACCGATTTTCATGTTGTTTTCACTAATGGATAGAGTCACGTGGTTCTCGAGGAAGGTATATAATTTGACGCGGGCGAAACCGCGGGCATCAGCTAGGTAAGCATAAATTATTGTATTGTTGGTATCGACATAGCTTGTTGAAATTTGTTTTTTTAGCGATGGGAAGTTATCAAAGGACTCCTCCCGCTTTGCGCGGAGCAAGAGGGAGTGTCATTTTTTTGTTTTTAATGTGACAAGCCCGCCACACTATTCCCAAACCACTGTTACTCCCGTAAACCAGAATCAACAGTGGTGAACAGTGCAGCGCCAAGACAATGAAGCTCGACAAAGTCCCAGAGAAACTATTTAACTGTCTTGGATCCCGCAACGAAATGAATCAGAAAAGAATAGCGGAGGAGTAAGAACAACATAATTTCCACTTCCCTCCATATCAGCAGGAGACAGAACAGAACAAGGCCAATAGGCACACAGGGACGTATACAACTGGGATAAGCCCAGTTGCCTAGCACCACGGATATTATTGTCATTAATATTACTGGGTCCTAAGTTGTGAGCTGTTATATATTTGATTCCATTATTAAGTATGACAAAAATGCTTGAACGCACGGAAATTTGTTCTAGCTTCTACAAGGTCCGTGTAGTAAACAATTCCGGGTGTAACTTGTACACTATTTAACATAATATTACGTTCATTCATTAAGAGGGAGTGTTAGACTCGTAACTAAAACCCATTCGTGTTCCTTCTTATGCCATTTGCGTTCCAGGGCTACAGTAAGTCTTTCCTTCAGTAGTTCCTACCTGGACAAGAGTGGCCGTGGCTGACCTGGAAGTCTTTAAACAGGCTCCGGACCCAGGTTGGTCGCAGCAAAGAAAACTTGCTGAGGTGGAGACACATAAATGACTCTGCACTGGAGTGTAAATGTGGTGGTGTTCCTCAAACAATGGGGCACTTAATATCGTGCCCTGCCTGTCCTGCTAGTTGTTCACTACAGGAACTGATGGACGCTACCGAAAGCGCCAAACTAGTAGCCCAATTCTGGGCCAACACAATTTCAACATTTCAACAGTCTTTCGAACAAATTCACTGGCCCTAGTGGGCCTCAACTTGATCTCCACAGTTGATGTGCGGAAACTATTATTGTAGTCGGTAAAGGTATCATGACCATGATTATAAAAAATCATAATTATAGAGTACAGACGCCCTTGAGCGTGGCCACACAAAAAACTTACGCCCACTAAGCCTGAAGTAATTTTTAGCGAGTTTAATGGCCGTCCGACACAACTCTGCAACTTGCTATAAAGGGTGTAAAAGTACCCTTAACGCAAACGAAGGGGACTTGTTCTCCCCACCACTGCGATAATTTTTTTGTTCTAGACCATACCTGGGAACCTCCTAGTTACGGAGATATTGGGGGTCAAAGTTCCAAATTTTACTAGTTTTTCAGGTTATAACTTTACTTAAAAAACCTCCATGACCCGTTTACTATTCAAAGCGTGAGTGAAAGCCGAGTAACAAAAGGTATTTACAAGGCAGATGTGAGTGGCAACAACGGAGGAGACGCCTTAGAAGTACATGATATAAGTACACTGATTTTATTGGTGAGGTTCTTCAGAAAGGATAGGTTCTTCTTCTTATCTTGTGGGCAGTAAGGTCTAACGACCCCACACACCCTAGCGTCAGAGTTTCTAAACCGCCTCAAAGGCCTCTGACATGGTTTGTCGACCGCCAATTGACGGCCGCACGCGGAAGCACGGAATCATCTTTTTATCAGACAATCAGGTGATTCAAGCCTGCAATGTCCTGGCCAAACTGGAAACAACTTTACAAAGTATGCTTCCCGTGGGAATCGAACCCACGACCACCGGGTCACTAGGCAAACGCCTAAACTATTCGACCAAGGATAGGTGCGTAGTACTCACAACCGGTGCGTGTATGACCGTGGACGAGGCAAAAGGAGTATGTAAGGATCGTAGCAGGTAGCGTTCTGTAGTTTGTTATGGGAAAAAGGCGCAAGTTTATGTATAATAACCAATTACGCACGCACTAGCAATGAATGCATTGCAGATGTCTAAATGCGACAACATGTCCTATCCTCTGGCGGTCTTGCCAGTCTGTCCCCTTACCAGTTGGTCTATTGGCCACTTATTATCATTTACCATTCAGCCCGTCCGGCTAAGTGGTTCCTCCATTTGGTCTCAATAGCCATTACTTATACATAGGTATAGTACAATGACTAATGCCTAACCAATTTGGACGTAGACATCATGTATTCGGAACGAGCGATGCGTTTTGACTTTCAAATTACGTCATTAGGTTTTTTTTTGGCTACGTTAGGTTTTTTAGTTATTATTTTAACCTGGTACTGTTCTACGTTCTACGGCTGTACGAAACCTTCTTTTCGTAAAGATAAACAACGTTCTTTTCTCTCTTTATCTTTTAAGTTCGGATTTCGTTGGGATGTTTTGTTCAAAATCTTCAAATAACCCCCACTCCCGCTTTGGGCGGAGCGAAAGAAAGTGTTAGACTTGTACTTACTAAAACCCAACCATGTTCCTTCTTAGCCCTTTGTGTTTCGAAGTCGCAGTATCTCTTTCGAACAGTCCCGCAGCCGCGACAGTTTTTTAGGGAGGCAGGCCCTTGCGGACCCCTTCCATTTGCTGACATCGCTTTGAGTGGTGCGTGGAACACGAACGCGCCGTCGACACGGTCTATCGTCATATGACGGATTTACAACCATCACGTGGCCCATGACAGAAATACCTCTTGTGTTCTCCATTTAACGTCAATTCTCTCTTGTTACAGAAGTCCTCGCCGTGCCGCCCACAATGGCAGACACAGACACGGAGCCGCTGCCCAACGGCACGGGAGCGCTGTCCAATGAAGAGGAGGAAGAGAGGCTGAAGCAACGCCCCGCGGACATAGACGCTGTGAGTAGCTTGGTGGGGCAGTTTGTAGTGGGATTGCGCTGCGACTCGGCTGGTTGTGGCCGCGTCGAGAGTGCACTGCTACTGCTACAGTAAACATCATCGTCAGCCTATTATGGTCCCACGGCTGGGACTCAGGCCTATAATCCACCAGGGGGATCCAGTGCGGGTTGGTAGATGACACATGTCTTCCAAATTCGGTGACAAATAACTGGTAACTTGTTGATGGCAATAGGCTCGCCCCCTATTACATGGAACTGAGGCGTAATATGGGTTTACCATTACACCTCGGCCTACGCTTCGTTCCATCTTCATCTACCTAGGATTTTCACAACTATGTTGGGATTGGCGTCCAGTCTAACCGGATGCAGCTGAATACCATGTTAAACCAGGAATAGTTTCTAGACCTTGATTTCTATATTCCAGGATGTCCGCGAGATGGAGCGACGCAAGCGCGTGGAGGCGCTGATGTCTTCGAAGCTGTTCCGCGAGGAGTTGGAGCGCGTGCTGGACCAGCAGATGCACGAGGGCAACGACGCGCCGCTGTTGCAGCGCATCCGGGAGATGGTGGGCGGTAGGCTGCATACCGGCAGCATACGGGTGAGTGCACTGAAGTCTACTGAGACGGGTAAAAGAAGACCCTTGAGAAAACCGAAAGCGGTCCCTTAAGGCTCCTCTCTCGAAAAAGCTTAAAAATAGCGTGCAGATGAAACAGTTTTTCACCGGCACTTACAGAGAAATTACATCTGAGAAAAATTTTTAGTAATCTACATGATATGACACGTAATTTGGTTTAGCCATAATTTTTGTATCGGTATCACATAATAAGAAAAAAAATCCACAAAATCACCTCCAAATCGTTGAATGGAACCATTTTACTCCTTCATTTTTTAACAAAATAATATAAAAAAAAATATGTACTGCTTTGAAATACAAAGGAAAATAATTTGGTTTTGTTACTTTTTAAAAACATGTATTATTTTAATTATAATAAATGAAAAATGCGTCCGTTTATAGTCCGTATCTACGACCGAGAAGGGTAGTTTGTATGCACAAGGTCATTGGCGTGAATACAAGCCTTAAATAATCTCTCTCAGATCTAGCCTGTCCCTTTGCGGCCCCCCCCCCAGTGACGTTCTGAAGCGATCAGTCACTTAGTTTTCAAGTTATCTGCCCCTGGCTGGAGGCCTTAAGGTGAATACGACAAGGTAACCTGCGAAATTCAAATTTTCTTACGTTCTTTGCAATTTGCAGGTCAGTGTTAGTTTTTATGTTGGTTGAAATATTGTTCATAAATAGTACGCCGTTTTTTTTTGCGGGTGGAAAATTAATTATCAAATAACCCCTCCCGCTCATGGGCAGAACGAAAGGCATTGTCATACTTCTACTGACTAAAAACCACCCATGTTCCTTCTTAGCGCTTCATGTCGAGGCCGCGGTATCTCTTGCGAACAACCCGCAGCCCCGACGGGCGTCGGCCCTTGCGTGTTGCTGACATCTCTTTGAGGCGCACGTGGAACACGAACCCGCCGTCGACACGGCCTGTCGTCGTCATAAGACGGACGGACAGCGAGCTAGCCCATCACTCACCGTCCACAGGCCCAAAATAGTACGCCCTTAAGGGTTGAATTTCAATAATCTTTCCTTATTCCTTGTCTGCATTATAAAGGGAACCTCTGTGCAAAATTTCAGCTTTTTAGGTCCAAGGTTTTGAACTGGGTGTAGATGAGTCAGTCAGCCAGGAGTCCAGGACTTGTCTTTTTATTTATATAGATTTGCAAGCTATATTAAGACAACATGCACATGAATCCTATTATATAATTTAACGACTTATTCTAAGCAAATAAAGTGCTATTCTTTTCTAATCTTCCCCCAGGGTCCCGCGTGCGTGCTCCCGATTAACGACATCCGAGGCATCGAGGGCGTTGGCTACGAGAAGGGAGAGAAGATCCTGCGCTGCAAGCTGGCAGCCGTGTATCGCCTCGTCGACCTGTTCGGCTGGACCCAGAGTGAGTGTCTTCATCGTTCTCCTGCACTTTCCTTTTTTTAATCACAGGTTCACGGTCCATCATCATCTTCCTGCCCTTATCCCATTCTATTTGGGGTGGGCGCAACACGTTTTCTTCTTCCATTCTACCCTGTTCAAGGTGGCATTTACTCCTTTCTCATTCATATAATTCCTCACACGACCCATCCATCTTTTTTTTGGCCTTCCTCTCCCTATCTATCCATTACCAGCTACATCCATCACCTTTTTTGTGACATACGATTCGTCCCTCCTCATAACATGTTCTTACCACGACATTCGATTATCTTTCAACTTTTCTGAAACACGACAGGTCTTGTATATTTTTCCCTTTAACTTGAGGGTTCAATGTCCATAGACCATATACAGTTTGTAGAGAGACTTCCATACCAGTCCATACCCCGTATGTGGTATGTTTGCCCATACAATTTCAAAGCCATCTGAAACTGGACGTAAGAATAAAGTCTCTTCTTAAATGCAGACTTGGCAGGGCACATCATCATCTGCCTAGCCTTTTCCCAACTATGTTGGGGTCGGCTTCCAGTCTAACCGGAGGCAAAAAAACCGTTTTTTTTTTCCATTTCTCTAATACTACCCTCCATTCTTGCCATATCATCCTTTACACAGTCCATCCATCGTTTCATGTCTCCTTCTATGATATGCGATACTAATAATATCGTTTGTGTTGTCCAGCGGGCAACCACGGTCAGATCACGGCTCGTCTCAACACGGCGGTGGAGTCGGTGCTGACCACGCCACGCGGTCTCCTGCCGCACGAGGTCACCGCCTCCTCGCTCGTCAAGGTCGACATGCAGGGCACTGTCCAGGACCAGGGCACCACCAACTTCCCTGTCAACGTGGAAGGTAAGAACATCGAGCATTTATGAATGAACGAAATGTTTATTTCAGAAACAGGTCCATAATTATTATGTTTTAATTAGTCTATATATATATATATATTTCAAGAGCTGTAAACAGAGTGAACAAATGTGTATTTAGAGAGCTGTCAACTGAGGCCTAGTGGACAAATTAGTCTGTGAAGAAACTGGAATGTGTTAACGTGAGTATGTCGTCAGGTTTCTCCCTGCACGCGTCCGTGCACGCGGCGCGGCCCGACGTGCGCTGCGTGCTGCACGTGCGCGCGCCCGCCGCGCTGGCCGTGTCGGCGTCGCGGCGCGGGCTGCTGGCGCTGAGCCACGAGGCGGCGCTGCTGGGCGCCGTGGCGTACCACCGCGTGCCGCCGGGCGCGCTGGACGCCGAGGAGCGCGACAAGCTGGTGCGCGCGCTGGGCCCGCACGCCAAGGTGCTCATGCTGAGCTGCGGCGGCGCGCTGTGCTGCGGGGCCACGCTGGAGGAGGCCTTCAGTCAGGCCAGGTACGTCCTCACATCACATATATTTACCATGTTATCACTATCTACAATTGGCTATTTGACTGCTGTTAAAAATTCACGAAAATTTAACGTTATTTCAAATAACAGAAATAACACAATGTGTGAAAAAAGTATTAAAATCAATCAAAAAATGGCTTAGTTTTAACTGATTTTAAATGACATGCTAGACAAAGACAACACCACAGATATGTGACGTCACATTTCATACCGCCATAGTTTCGTAGTACAAATGGCCGTTTCGCGCGACAAGGATAGAAAGTGGCCCCACCAAAAACTTCTAAACCGTGTAGCTACTCCATTTTCTGATCGATTTTATTAATTTTTTCACACATCGTGTTAATTCTGTTAGTTCTTTGAAATAACATAACATTTTCGTGAATTTTTTAACAGTAGTCAAATA
Source organism: Diarsia brunnea (assembly GCA_949774965.1). Lineage (NCBI taxonomy): Eukaryota > Metazoa > Arthropoda > Insecta > Lepidoptera > Noctuidae > Diarsia > Diarsia brunnea. Next base: position 361,149 of record OX459025.1, on the reverse strand, counting down.
GCCAAAGACTGGAAGTCGGCTCCAACACAATAGGGTAGTTAACAAAAAAAAAATCTAATTAGTCCGTCAGATAGATTTCCAAAAAATATTGGACACGTATTTTTTCTTTTTTCACGTAATCAAACAATGAAGACGTCATATTCTAAGACATTAGTATGACATTTTTTACCGGTGAGTGACGTCACAACCCCACACTCAAATCTTTGACGCGTTTTATCTTCGTCAATTTTTAATGATTTGATAAAACAAAAAACACATATCCAATATTTTTCGATAATCTAACAGACGGGCTAATTAGAATCATATTTTTTTAGCCAGTAAACATCCCTATTGGTAGAAGTCTAAGCAGATGATGATGTTGATTTAGTTGAGTGTAATAGTAGTGTGTTATGCATTAATATAAAAACTAAAGATACGGTCGTCCGAACATTTGCTCGACGCGTTCGCCATACAGAGAATCGGTGTAGTCTGCTCGTTAATGTGACCTTGTATAAGCGGCGTGGCATTTTCGAGGTATAAAGAACATAAATAAAGGTTTTAATAAAATTTACGACCGCACCCGAAGAGAGCCGATCGTGGACTAGTTCACTTCGGCTTAGGAAAGACCATATTGGGACCACGTTCGAGGCGTCATTTTAACATGCCGTCCGCCCAGTCTTTACGCAGTAATATATAAGTCAATGGTGTTATGTGTAGGAACCTGACGGCGGCGTGTGAGATACAGCTGCGCGTGGCGTCAGTGCCCGTCGATGAGCTGCACATCTTCGACGAGGAATCCCGGAGACAGGTGAGTTCATTTGTTGTTTTAAATCAATTTATTTATTTCTAATCCCAAAGCGTTTTATTGATGCTTCTCGTGACCCCAAGGGCTAACTTACACCTTGGTCTAAGCTAAGTGTTGCCATACAACGCGGCAATGCATCTAGTCTTTTGCGCACATTACCGGCTGACAGCGTTGAGGAGCAGTTTTTTTGATGCCATTTTATAGTTTCTTGTTAGTTTAGTTTTTTTTTAATTGTTTTAAATTAATGCGCATAATTAGTTTACTCTAATAAAACACTGAATTTCATTTCTTTACAAACATACATTAGCATACATGTTCTTTTATAATAAAGTTCTACATGGGTATGCAAATAGTAGTTTTATAATTATAGATTTTAAATAAGTGACTTTTCATTTGAATTACATACAATAATAAATAAAAGTCTGTATGTAAGGAATTGTAGTTGGCTTTTTGGTTACTATATTTTTTTAGAAATTAAAAATTAAAAATACTATCAATTATGTCGAACAGAATAAAATTATGCTAACTAGAATAACGATAAATTGTCAAATTATATTAACAGTGGGACGTAGGTATACTTACTACATGTAGATGCTATGTAGAAGAAAAATTATTAACTTAACCTAGTAGTAACTGAGTTGTGGAGGTCAGACAGTCGCTCTATGTAAAATTCTGGTATTCAACTGCATCCGGTAAAACTGGAAGCCTACCCTAACATAGTTGGGATAAGGCTATGCAGATGATGGTGTACAAAAATGAATGAAGTGTGTGCTGGTTGCCCAACAGATCTACGAGGCGTCGCGCAAGGCTCCGTCAGACGCGGGCAAGTGGCGCGTCGGGGGCGAGGAGTTCGAGGCGCTCATGCGTATGCTGGACAACGCCGGCTTCCGCACCGGATACATCTACAGGCATCCGCTCATCAAGGTACCACCACTCTAATAATTATTTCTTTTAAATTACATACATTTGGCCTAAATATTTACCATTTTTTCAACCATGAAAATAATGGCTGAATAGCTGGCAGGCCACAGAAAAAAAACAAAATAGGTGGGTGAACGTCAATCCAATTTTCTGAAGCTAATTCATGTTTTTATTTTTACTTTCCTTGTTTTCGTAATGAAAAGCACAATGTTTACCTCGGGTTAAAGACTTTTAGGAACTAGGCCCTCATCAGCGGTATTAACTGGATCCATGACCTCAATTACTAAGTTGGACTTTGTTGAAAATAGAGACACTAGTACAAAATCACTTTTATTCCTTTTAAAATAATCACCACGTAATTAGAATTAATAACAAAATAGGTATAGCAGAAGTAAGACAGTCCACCGAGCGCGTAGCACGCCTGAGCGATCTCGACCGAGTCTCAAACCATACTGCCTGCAAGTCGTCGCCCCACCGCCCGCTAGCGCTCGGAGTGTGTTAGAGTTAGTGTTGTGCAAAGTTGCTTTATGGCAATCACATGCTTAATGATTTATGCTTAATATTTTAAGCATGCTATTTTATATGCTTTATTATAAAATGCTTTTTTTAACCTAGGTACTTATTATTGTTACGGCTAAACGGTCGGGTGCGAATAAAGCAAGAGCGGTGACTGATAGCATGCTTTTAGGAATATTATATCGCGTTTATGAATTTATTACGATAAAACGGAACTGAAAAAAAAGCAATGAACTTTCCTTCAATCTCACTCAATCAATCGTCCACTAATGAATATTACGTGTCCTATCACTAAATATTTACACTCTAATAACTAATTCACTATTTATTTACACTAAAAAACACGAAACAAAATAGCATTCATGTTGGTATAATAAATAAGTGAGCCGCCCGAGATCGCGAAATCGCATGCGATGCGAACGATTAAGCACGCAACCGAAAGAAATGAATAGCATGCGACGTTATTTGCTAGTTTGCTAATTGCGATGCGCGACGGGCATGAACGGAGATTGCGATGTAAAGCAAAATAAGCAATTAAGCATATAGCAATAAGTGAGAGCCACGATAGCATTTGCTATATGATATGTATAAAAAGCACGGTGCTTTATTATGCTATATGCTTTATTAACCACCACTAGTTAGAGTGGCGTGTGATCGGATGTGACGTAGCTGACAAATATAAGTCATGTTCACGACACTCTTAAACTAAAAGCGACATCCTTTAAATCTATTTAAAATTAATTTTAATATTAAAGCGCCGTCAGACTTATTTAGTCCCTCGATCTATTAAATATGTTACTTTCCCCTCTGTACTGTTTTGTCACATAGGCCTACATGGACACTTATAAAACGTCGACAAAAGCTGCACGGTTCGGGTTGATCTTTTCTATGGAAATGAACCGGCAAGAAAATCGCATGTTCAATCTTTTAAAATGGTTTTATTTCACAATATTTTTACAGCATTAGTACTTAAGTATGCTTAATTTGGATATTTGACTACTGTTAAAATTTCATGATAATGTTATGTTATTTCAAAGAACTAACACAAATAACACGATGTGTGAAAAAAGTTATAAAATCTATCAAAAAATGGCTTTGTTATAACTGATTTTAAATGACGTGCTAGACAAAGTCAGCGGTTCAGAAATGTGACGTCATATACCGCTATAGTTACGTAGAACAAATGGCCGTTTCGCGCGACAAGGATAGAAAGTACCCCCACTAAAAACTTCTAAAGCAAATGCTTTAAAAGCTACTCCATTTTTTTATCGATATTATTTATTTTTTTACACATCGTGTTATTTAAATACATTTTCTACATTCACTTTTAGACTTCTATTCTAAAAATTTGTGTGAAAACAGTGAAAAATTTCATCAAGACATTTCTACGATAGAAAAACACACACACACACACAGCAGCAGCACACAAGGACAGTCCAAACTATTTGCATATATTCAAACAATAAAATAACAAAAAAACTATTCGTATTTGGAACATTCTAATTACCTTTTAATTATCTCTATCCTTGTTTTTGTTGACCAGCGTTATCAGCCTAATTGTTGAGTTAGCTAACGTTCCCCCGTTTGTACAGAACGACGTGCCGCGTCCCAAGAACGACGTGGAGGTGCCGCCCGCGGTGTCCTCGCTGGGCTATCTGCTGGAGGAAGAGGAACTCTACAAGCAAGGGTGAGTCATGTCTACAACGGTGCTAAGGGGCAACGGGTGCTATAGGGAATGTGCAACACTTACAACACCTTTTTAAATCTATCTATTTACATAAAAATAAAATAAACTTTTTTGCACCAAAAACCAAAACACCAAAAAGTGAAAAATAAGTGAAGTCGGTGACATTTGTTTGTTTAATTTCATTTTTTTGCCACCAACTTCAGAAGATGTTTTTTTTTCTGAAGTTTATTTTTCACTTTTTGGTGTTTTTGAAGTCGGTTGTTTTTTTTGCAAAAAAGTTTTTTTTATTTTTTCATTTTTAGTTGTAATATCCTATACAAATATTTACCTCAAATGTGTTATGTTCATAAAATGAAAAGTACTGGGCCAAACTATGTTACATTTTTATTGGACCAAATGGCAACTATTCCGCATCAAACGGAAAAAGAATCACGTAAATCGGATCATAAAGCTCAGCGTAATCAGTGTGGATACATAAAAAAAAACAAAAATAAAACTTACTGATCGAATTGAGAACCTCTTCCTTTTGGGAAGTCAGTTAAAAATACTTTGTCCTCAATGACTGACGGATTAACGCATAGCCTAAACCGCTGATCGTAGAGACTTGGACGGTGTGTTCTTTGTATGACGTAGGCATCCGATAATCTATATGTCGTCGCAAGCGATTTCAAAACGAAAACACATTCTAATTATTATTTCCTCATTGATTTCCGAACGAAATGTTGCTCGATTCTCATTGGTCGACGATTCTGATTGGTTGATTGGTTTGTACTGTGGACGCCGTGAGTTGGCGCTACAATTTCCCGCCAAAAACGTGGACAGAGTCGATGCGGAATTCTAGACAGGGATTGCTATACCTGACACGATACTGAACAGATCTTTACGATCGAACCTGTCACGTCCACCGTACAAGTCTGAGTTTCTGTATTACTACCTATTGTAAATATCTACTGTGTAATAAAAGTATCTGACTGTAATTCAAGTTAAACCTAAGTTTCATTGGTTTGCCCGAGTACCCAACTTCATCATGGAACCCGTACCAAGAAACCATAACGATGATGACCCTGCCATCACTACGCCCACGCTCCCGCCGTCATATATATATAAAAGGCAAAGCTGACTGGCTGAGGTTCAACGCACAAGCCAAACCCAGAGCTACAAATTTAAAATTTCGCACACGTATACCTCTTATGACCATGACGTCATCCACTAAGAAAGGAATTTTCAAAATTCAATCCCCAAGGGGGTGTTCGAATATTTGGCCACTCTGTTTCTAAAGACCTTACCTTACCTTGTTTGACGGCACGGTTGGCGCAGTGGCTGAGCGATTGGACTGCTGAGCTGCGTGTCGTGGGTTCGATCCCCGCACGGAACAAATATTTGTATGGCCTATAGATAGTTGTTTCGGGTCTGGGTGTTTGTGTATGTGAGTTTATATGTTTGTAAACGCACCCACGATACAGGAGAAATTCCTAGTGTGGGGCAATGTTTTTTTAAAAAAAGAAAGAAAGAAAGAGACCTTTTTTTTTTTTGAGGGTGTGAAATTAAAATGACTCCTGCTCTGGGCAGAGCGAAAGGGAGTGTCAGACTTCTACTGGCTAAAAACCACCCATGTTCCTTCTTAGCCCTTTGTGTCGAGGCCGCGGTATCTCTTGCGAACAGCCCGCAGCCCCGACGGGGTGGTTCTAAAGACCTCAATTAAACACCGTGTCACTTACCCCACAGGATCTGGAAGAAGGGTCAGGGCAAGACGGGCGAGCGCACTCGTTGGCTGAACTCCCCCAACGTGTACCAGAAGGTGGAGGTGCTAGAGACCGGCACTTCCGACCCCAAGAAGATCACTAAGGTAGAATATCTGCGGCTCGAGGCCGAGTAGGGAACTGAACCCTGCACGAGGGTTGTAGGGTGTGCTAAGGACCGGAATGCAACAAACTAAGGGTCTGAAGTGGCCGCTTTAGCAGAATAATTATAATAATTGCGTTAGAACTCGGAAAATGATCACAAACTCAAACTCGAAACATTTGTTTCAATTAGACCACAATATTACTTTTAAATACTAATGAATAATACGAAGCGAAGCTAGAGTCTCCATGGAAAAAATGGGCAAGAAACTCCATGGACACTCTTTAAAAATAAGAATGGGCAAGAAAATCCGTGGAAACTCTTTATAAATCATAAATATTGTACAAACATTGGTTACATCTTTCATGATGAGATCATACAAAACGACATTTCTTTAAATAACTGCTTCTGTGATCATTTTTATTAAGAATGTTTACGTGATTCATATTATAATGATTCTGTTATAGCTGCCATTTTAGACCTCCAGACGGTGTTCAGTGAACGATACTTAAACACGTCATTGTGATGATGATGATCATAACAAATGTGACTTTTCTGAGTAGTCATCATCTGCCTAGCCTTTTCCCAACTATGTTGGGGTCGGCTTCCAGTCTAACCGGATGCAGCTGAATACCAGTATTTTACATGGAGCGACTGCCTATCTGACCTCCACAACCCAGTTAATACTAGGTAATACGACGGATAGGTAATACGTATTACTTTGGAAGTTGTTTGTTATCATGAGTACAGTCACGTGTTTAAGTATCGTTCACTAATTACCTATATGTAGGCAGTTGATTATTTTACATTTTAAATAAGAACTGTTTTTTTTTATGTACAGTTTCTAAGACTAACAATTCTGGTCAATTTCAATAAACAGTATTTTAGTTTAAACGACTGTTAAAACTCGCAATATGCTTTCATGGAAGGTACTAATAAAAATATGAACAAAAACATAACGGAATCATACTAAATATTTCGGAAAAGTCTCTCGCTTATCACAGTAAATGTGCGCGGGTCAATGACTTTTAGGTATAATCCATTTTCCCTTCATAATTATTTTAAAACTGGCGTAGGAGAATGGCGAAAATGAAACGTCTAAACTTAAATCTAGAGAGCGCACGGGCCATGGCACAATTACGTCACAAATTAAGGTTGTCGTTTTATAACATACTAGCTGATGCCCGCGGCTTCACCCGCGTGGATGTCGGTCAAAATATATACTAAAACCATCCTCTTGAATCACTGTATCTATTAAAAAAAACCGCTTCAAAATCCGTTGCGTAGTTTTAAAGATTTAAGCATACATAGGGATATAGGGACAGAGAAAGCGACTTTGTTTTATACTATATGTAGTGATTTGGAACGAGAATCGAATACTGCATACATTCCCTCTATATGACTCTCATTTAACCAAACATAGTGTACAATAGTCAACTGCTTACATAAATGAATATTAATAATAGCTAGTAAGGCCTTTCACAATAACGCCTTTCAAGATTAAGTAGGTGGTCTATATTAATAGTTACATCTTTTAAAATCTATATATTTAACATTATTTGGATATAAAGAGGCTTTATCCACAGTCTGACTGCCGCACTCAGAGAGCTTTAATGATTACTTAGGCCATCACTTAGTAAAGGTTTTGACAGTTTTGTAATACAATAGTATCTCAAACCATTACTTAGTTTCGGCTTAAGTAATCATTAAATATCTCTGAGTACCGCAGTGAGTGTTATTTGTGAATCTGCTGCCAAATATCTTGTAGAAACTAATAGGAATGTTTCCTGACTAAAAAAATATGATTCTAATTAGTCCGTCTGTTAGATTATCGAAAAATATTGGATACGTATTTTTTGTTTTATCAAATCATTATAAATTGACGAAGATAAAACGCGTCAAAGATTTGAGTGAGGGGTTGTGACGTCGCTCACCGGTAAAGAATGTCATACTAATGTCTTAGAATATGAAGTCACACGAGTTTTCAAAGTATCTATATCTATATCGTCTTCATTGTTTGTTTACGTGAAAAAAGAAAAAATACGTGTCCAATATTTTTTGGAAATCTATCTAACGGACTAATTAGATTTTTTAGTTAACCACCCTATTGCTTCGTTGGCAAGCGGTCGCAAGCGCGGCGGCTGAGCAAGAGGTCTTGGGCTCGATTCCCGGGTCGGGCAAAGTGTTACTGAGTTTTTCTATTAAAAATTTCTCACTAGCTGCCTGGATTTGTGCCCGGTTGATGGCAATAGGCTCGCCCCCTATTACATGGGATTTCAACATGACTGGCGTGTTTATTGAAGACAATTTTAAAAGTATTTTTTATCGCCCTTTTTTTTCCAATGAGGGTGTGCAGTGACTTCAAAACGTATCCTACTCGATGGTAGCATAATATTTGGCAGTATATTCTTGTGAATAACTTCTCAGATAATACTCCTTGCCACGAGAATGTATTTGTTTTTAAACAAAGAACTTCTACTACGTTACGTAACAACAATTCAATCAACAACAAATAATTCCTAATTCGTTTCGATTGCGGTATAAAACGCAGTGATAACCTCAATCTATTTAAGTCGCGAGTAAATGTGGGCTTGGCTTGTTCTGGGTTAGCTCGTTCCATCTTCGACCTCATCTCTGCCTTTAGGGCAAGATTGAGGTCAAGATTACTACGAGTTAATTTGAGTTGATTAAATTTGTAATTATTTGTTGTTGGTTGATTTGTTGCTACGTAATCAAGTAGAAGTTCTATTGTTTACAAAGATTATAGTTTCTCGTAACGCGGAGTATACTTGGGTTATTATTGGTTTATTGTATTTTACTAACTTAAAATAAAAAATCGTAATTCCATCCTTTACATTAAAAAGTAACGATTTTTCTCTTCAATATTGGTATGTGATAGTTTCAAATATTGTTGTCATCATATAAATTATTATAGTAGCATTGATATATACATAGATCTTTTTGAAAAAGCTTATCGATATCGCAAAGGATATATAATATAACTAAACCTCGATGGTGGGCAGGTAAAAGTGTGTCAATAACACGAACCTAGGACGCCATGCCAAGGAGACTGGCCGAAATTTCTACAAACAGACACAAATCTTGTTTAGTAGAAGTACACATTTGAATAATATTAATAAAAACCGGTTGATGGCAATAGGGTCGCCCCTATTACACGGGATTTAAACATAACTGGCGAAACGTGGGTGTACTAATGGGTACCAACACCTCTGTTTAACCTTTCGGGTATTACAGGCGTGATGTTATGTATGAAGTTTCGAAAAGTCTGGCTTTAATAATCAATGTCCCTTGCGATGTCGCTAAACTTGCAATTTAATAGTAATATCTCAGTATCATCAGAAAATAGTCACAAATATTAATAGGCACATAAATATGTACTGACTTCAAAATACTACATAATACACGTCATATAAAAACTAGGTCCAATCTCACAGATGGTCACACGTAGTTTTCAAAATATGTTTGATTTGAAAAAAAAAAAAACATTGATTGTGAATTTCAAAAAGTGGGTGTACTATATTACGGACACCTCTGCCGAACACTTGGGGGATTACAGGCGTGCGTGATGTTACGTATGTAGTCAGTACATATTAAAAAATAACAAGTTGTGTTCACGTCACATGTTTATTATTATAATTCTTCTCAGACAGTACCACCGTCTCAAAAAATTTAGGACATTCCATTTTTTATTACTTTTTATAATTTTTACTTTTTATATTTTTATTCGGGTTTTGGTAGTGGCGTTTATATTTTTATTATTTCTTAACTCGATATTTCTATGTATAATTTTAAGGATAACAATGGGAGTTTTTAATATTTAAATAGTTGTTGCTATTATAGAAAAGATAGATACTATGTTAACCATATTTCAAATAGTCTATGGATGTATAATATTAAGATTTCGTGCAAAAATAATAGTATCCAGAGCATTTCTTTGTCTATGCTTCGCTCAAAATGGCTCAAAAGGTTATTTTTCTATTTATTTTGGTTTTTAATTTTATTTGAAAAGTGAAATCATCGAACTTTTAGAAATTATGTAAGAGAATATTTTATTCAGATTTTAATATATTATGATGCGTTTTACTGTAATACTTGCTTTATACTAATGTGTGTAATATTTGAGGTTTGTCGAGACTTGTCCCGATTGATAACAGCAAAAACTTTTTGACATACGTAAATGTGCATTGAACAGCCTAAGTAAAGCTATTTAAATCTACTTTAAGTTATATGTGTGTGTTATTTTTGAAGAATAATTTACTACAGTATATTTTGAATGGTTACTTTAGTCAACAAAAGTTTTTGCTCCGCAGGGACTGTTTATAAAAGCTTTCATATAATATTGTGCTTATATAGATATGTTACAAAATCAATTAAAACAATTAAAAATAAAATAACAAAATCTATTTTTCTCGCTTCTCACACATAATGAAATGCTCTTGACGATATGTTTTTATTTTTTTTATTTTTCGTGTTTATAACTAAAGTTTTTTTTTTGTTACTAATATAATAATGTTTTGCAGTGGGTGGATGCTAACAACGAAGAGGTAATTTCGACGATATTATTTTTTAAAATAAAACCACACTATTTTGACGTAATTCTATGACTGAAAGCTGTGAGTATTCGTTCAAATTACGACTATAAGTTTGAAAGAATTAAGCTGATTTTAAAATGCTAAGAACTGTTAAGAAATAAATATAACAGTTTTTGAGTAAATTTAATTTTTCAGTGTTATACAACAAAACCAATGTATTTTTAATCTGAAGATTTTAAAACTCTTAAATAGATATGAAATTGAGTTTTTCTGCCTGTTTTGTACGTGTTTACGGCTAAATTACTGAACAGGTTTTAGTAAAATATAATAATTGAGTATGCATATCGAAAAAGATCATCCATTATTTCAGAAAAAAAATCTGTTTTTACAAAATCAAGCGAAAGTTATCAGAATTACGTCATAATCTCTTCTTTCTTTTCTCTTCTCATCTTTTCAAAGCTTTTTCAAACTTTTCGGGATATCTGGATTTTGTATGTGAAGTCTAAATTACCGGTAGGGTCAAAATTTCAGGACAATTTTTTTTTGTTTTTATATAAATCAACAGCATTTCATTATTAATCCCTGGTCGAATGAATAAAGTTTTGAATAAATTTTATTCGTAACATCGAGTTTGTACAGTGTTTTGAGGTCAAAAAATTGGTAGGAATGTTGCCACCTGTAAAAACTAAGAAACCTTCTTCCTTGCACGACCTTTTTATGTTCTTCCCATTTTCCTTATAATCCATGTTACCTGGAAGACGCAAAAATATATAGAAACTGTACAAGGATGAAAATATCTAGGTTTCGATAATTTATTTTTACTATTTTTTCCTATATTTTGTTTGCAGTAAGTTTTTTTTTTTTAATTTTGTATAAACGTTCCGAAAGTACAACAACCCTAAAATGGTGTTTACTTTAGCATTTTTCAAATCACTTTTGGTCAGAAATCTTATCTCTCTGTTATTTTTTTTTTACTTTTTGTTCATTGTCTTGTCAAAAGCTTGTCATTTTTGGTGTAAGCAGAACCCAGTCACACACAGTCGAATGATGTAAAATGCTTTAAAAATAAATAATCTCGCTTAATTCGAACGCTTTGCATGGGATGACCTGTTTGTCTGCTTATGCCCGAATCGCGTAAAATCTGTACTGTACATGCTCGATGTTCCACCAGGATTTGAGAAAAAATTTGAGCCATTTTTTTTTTCTTTACTTCTTCGCACAAATCTTTTTTTTTATTTTCTTAAATGTAAATGCCACCTTACCATCTCCTTTTTACTAACCCGTCTTAAGCGAAAGTCGATTGATATTTTTTTTTGTTGAGAAATATTCGTTGATTTTTGCGTTACATGTTGGCAACATTTTTACTAATTTCCTGTTTTTCTCTTTTTTTTCTATCACGAATGGTGACCCGGAAATGGACACATTGGAAACTCAACGAAATTATAATGAAACAAAAACACTTTACAAATTATTTGAAAACTGGAATATCTTCCGTTATACGGAATCGTGGTCACACTGACTTTGGTGATCGAAATATGGTTTTTAAACGAATGAACGCGATTGTTACAAAAACATTAAAATGGGTGGTCCCGAATCCACACGCAACGAAAATGGTTGACAATTTTGTTAAACCTGGGTTATCAAACGAACGCTGGGTACGTGTGCGGCGCTGCAGTGGGTGGCGGACGGCTCGCCGGCGCACGGCACTCCGCTCAAGATCCACACGCTGCAGTTCGTGCCCAAGAACACCAACCCCAAGGAATTCAAGGCGTTGCAGCAACAGGTAACACCTCCCACAGCTGCCATCTTTTTCTCCTACTCCTCCGCTATTCTTTTCTGATTTAATTTCGTTGCGGGATCCAAGACAGTTAAATCGTTTCTCTGGGACTTCGTCGGGCTTCATTGTCTCGGCGCTTTTCTTGTGGTCGCCACTGTTGATTTTGGTTTACAGGAGTTACAGTGGTTTGGGAATAGTGTGGCGGGCTTGTCCCATTTTTAAGCTGCCATCCTTATTATTCTAATATAACAACTCACAACTTAGGCTTTAACATCACGCCTGTAATCCCCGAAGGGTTAAGCAGAAGTGGTCGCAAGTGCGACTGCTGAGGAAAAGTCCTGGGTTCGATTCCCGGGTCGGGCAAAGTGTTATTGGCTTTTTCTGTCAGGAATTTATCAGTAACAGCTACGGAGTCTGGATTTGTGCCCGGTTGATGGCAATAGGCTCGCCCCCTATTACATGGGACTTAAACATAACTGGCGAAATGTGGGTGTACTATTAGGTACACCTCTGCCTAACCCTTGGGGGATTACAGGCGTGATGTTATGTTATGAATTTCTCAATGGTGATCATGGAAATAGGATTTATGGTCCTTTGATGGCAATGGCAACCGGTGGTTGCAAACGGCAGGTTACCGTTCGTTATGGCGTTCTATGGGGGAGGCCTTTGTCCAGCAGTGGACGTCTTATGGCTTATGATGAAGATGATGGTGGCAATAGACGTGAAAGTCAAAATGGCGGGTGTACCATAGCGAATCAAATTATACTACTTACCACAAAAATGTACCTAAAATGTACTATTCTGTACCTAGCTCTAAAAAATCTGTACCTCCTTCAGAACGGAGTTATTTCAAAATTAAGATACACCAGCCATATTGATATCAAAATGGCTGGTGTTCTGTAATATTTCATTATTAAACAATTACTCATAAATTATAATTACACCAAAAAAATGTACCTATAAAGTACCTCAAGTAAAAACAAAAATCCAATTGATCAACCGGATAGTTCCTTAGAAATACTACAACCGTGTCTACAGAATAGTACATTTTAGGTACATTTTTGTGGTAAGTAGTATAATTTGATTCGCTATGTTCCATCATCGACCTCATCTCTGCCTTTTGGACAAGATTGAGGTCAAGAGTAGACCCACGTCTGATTATGTGTCCAATATCTTTGGGTAATCTATCTGACGGACTAATTCAATTATTTTTTTAACATCTGATCCTATTGTTATCGAGCTGAGTGTGGTATACAAGCGTAGGTCTCCACACCAACATTTGGTATAGAGTTGAGTATGATACACAAGCGTAGGGCTCCAAACTCGCGCTGAGTTGAGTATGGTAGGCAAGCGTAGGGCTCCACCCTAGCATTTGGTATAGAGTTGAGTATGATACACAAGCGTAGGGCTCCATACTCGCGCTGAGTTGAGTATGGTAGGCAAGCGTAGGGCTCCACCATAGCATTTGGTATAGAGTTGAGTATGATACACAAGCGTAGGGCTCCATACTCGCGCTGAGTTGAGTATGGTAGGCAAGCGTAGGGCTCCACCCTAGCATTTGGTATAGAGTTGACTATGATACACAAGCGTAGGGCTCCAAACTCGCGCTGAGTTGAGTATGGTAGGCAAGCGTAGGGCTCCACCCTAGCATTCGGTATAAACGTGGAGGTTGCACAGATAAAGGAGAACCGCCGCGCCGACAAGATCAGCGCGGGCCCGCAGTCGCACATCCTGGAGGGCGTGACGTGGGACGACGCCAACAAGCTCATCGGGGAGGACGCCGTCAACACGCACACCGGCGACCACGTGGTGAGTGCACGCGCCCGTGCCCAGACTCTTCAAATCAAATCATTCATCATCTTAAAAGACAAAATATTTATTTGTCGCAGAAACATAACGAGCATACAAAGAGACATACAGGAAAAAAAAATACACATACAACACATAATAGATTTAAAAAAATACAACAAGCAGAGCAGTTCTATTTATTTCCATAGAATGTAGGTATTGTACAACTCAAAGGGTGTATCCACCAAAACACGACTTTTGATGAGAGCCAAAAAACAACAGTTTTTTCACTTAATTTATGTGGTTTTTTATAGCTAGAAAACAAGCAAGAGACAAAAGTTGTTTGAATTTTGAGACAAAAAACATCGTGGAATAATATTAAATTTATTTTTACTTACGACCAAAAATACAATGTTCATGAATATGTAGAATCCCGTACCAACCTGCGTCAACACCAAACTTTGTTTTTATTTTCTACACTTATCATAATTAACAAAAGTTCTTTTAAATTAAATCCGAGGTTCGAAGTAATTTTATAAAATCGAAAATAACCTCAAAACCAGGCAAGTAGGTATTGTAGGGACACCTCCACGATATGAAGTCAGACGAACTGTCAAAATCAACTGACAGATCTAACTACGACTTTTGAACCGGTTGTGTGAACGCCATGTAGCAGTAAAACCAATATGCATATTTCTATATTTTAAATTAAATTCACATTTTCAAAAATCAAATCACAGACACATGACGTCGTAAAAAATATGAAAATAATTACTTTTTAAACATTTTGATTTTGACGCATGAGAATTTTTGGTACGAGTTTTGGTACTTGTCTTTTGAAGGAAATCAGCGATTAATATTATTGTTGCATCCACAACTTAATTACGAATATCTAAATTTTAAATACATTAATCGAAAGAGGACGAAAAACCAAGTATTATTGCATTAAAATCTCATTTTGGCTAAAATGGCGGTTACGCCCTTTGAGCTTAAAAGCAGCGGCAATCGATACATGTGTTTTTTGGTTTATTATGAATTTTTCACCATTTTATTTTGTCATGTGTGAGACCAATAAATACTTTTTCTTCTTTTAAACATATTTTCGGTGAGCTAACGTGTAATGTTACGTGTGCAGCAAGTGCTGATGGGCGCGGCGTCCAAGGGCATCATCCAGCGCGGCTACCAACACAACGCCACCATGTACAGCGCGCCCTACGCCCGCAACCCGTTCGACCACGTCACCGACACCGACATCGACGAGTATCGCCGCGTGGTGGAGCGCAAGCAGCGCAGCGACTGTGAGTGCACACAGCTACCACAGCTCACACCGCTCACACAGCTACCACAGCTCACACCGCTCACACAGCTACCACAGCTCACATCGCTCACACAGCTCACACAGCTCATCCCATACACACATAACGCAAACGAAAGGCACTTGTTCTCCCCACCACTGCGATCATTTTTTTGTTCAATACCATACCTGGGAACCTCCTAGTTACGGAGATATTTCGAGTCAAAGTTCTAAATTTTTCACAACTGTTTTTGTAAATACTAGTTTTTTTAGTTATAACTTTACTTAAATTACCTCCATGATCAGTTGACTATTCAAAGCATCCACTAGCACAAAGTTTTAACAGTGCTACTGTGAGTTTTACCGTAATATGTGATTTTTTTACTAAAAAAAAAAAGTCGTTTCCCAACAATAAAAGTTTGCGTAGGGGTATTTAGTTTGATGTACAGAATGCTTGGTTGAAGGCTGTGTGATGGGTTGATTTACACCCTGTATAGTTTTAAAAAAAATACTTGTATAATAAACGTATTGGCAAAAATAAATATAATTTATGATATGCGCGTAATGTTTCAGACGACACGGATCTGTCGGAGTCTGAGGCCATCAGCGCGGCGCAGGTGACGTCACCGGCCAGTGCGCCCTCCGAGACCGAGGAGGAGTCCCGCGATGGTGCGTACACATCTACATCTTCTGCTTCTTCATGTTTACGTGTCGATGAGCTCAAATCGTATTAGACCAGTATGTAGCCACCTGCACAGCTCTAACATTTGCTTCGTTTAAGTCCTGAAATGTGCAAGTGGTTGTGCAGGATGGGCAGGATAGGAGTTGGCGCATATCCTGCACACTGGCAGTTTGGTTGGGACGGGTCGACGGTACCCTATTTTTTTAATTTTTTTTTTTGAATAAATGTTGCCCCACGCTAGGAATTTCTCCTGTATCGTGGGTGCATTTAAACTCACATACACAAATACCCAGACCCGAAACAACTAGCTGTAGGTCATACAAATATTTGTTCAGTGCGGGGATCGAACCCGCGACACGCAGCGCAGCAGTCCATTGCTTGAGCCACTGCGCCAACCGTGCTGTCAAATTTGGCTAGATTATATCTATAGCGGCCAACCTGGGCTCGCAGTCGGTTGATGAAATGTGGAGGGATGGGATGTTTCTTTCGCCACAGTTTGCATCTTTCATCCGACGCACCGTCTTTTAAGGAGATTGTATCTCTTACAAAGCTTTTACGGCTCTTTAAGCGTGAAGGCGGCAGTTGATGCCCGTACAGGAGGTGGCGGTTGTTTTGTACCTGTTTTCTCTTTTCGATACGACTTGGACTTGCTATTTACTTGCTAATAATGTAAGTGACCATGTCAGTTTAAAATCTATATAAATGAATGAATGACGTTTATTTACAGAACATCGCGTACTGAGAATAGAGACGAAGCAGGCGCCCGTTCGCAGCCAACCGGAAGTCGTGCTTAGCGACGGTGAGTACACACACACACACACACACACACACCGCTACACTTTAATATATACATTTTAAAGCAGGGACTGAATTACCCAAAAGTTACGGTACCTTTAAATTGCGGTATGACGTCATACCGTTAAATATGGGTTACCGAAATAATCCGATACCGTTATTTTTTTCGGTAGCGAAATTTTGAGGTTGGTAATGTATACCGGTATATTTCGGTAGAAGTACCGTAACCGTTATAAATGTATCGTTAGCGGTACCTAAACCTTAATAAATAGGGGTTTTATTTGACGCACCGCCTCGCCACTCACACACACAACAAAGAGATAAGTAGTAAAAGAGTAGCAAACAAAATGTACAAAATACACAAGTTCTAACGTTTTCCACCGCGCCCCATCTCGCATGCATTTTTGTACCGAAATCGTGTAAGGGTTAAATAACGGTTTAGCCCAACCTTTATTTATAAAGGTACCGGTATAGCTCAACTTTTATTTTAAACCGGTACCGGTATATTTTTGAGGTATCTTAACCGTAACCGCTTTCAGTCCCTGTTTTAAAGTCCTTATTTCTTTGAATTAACTAAACCGACTTAAATGAAACGTAACACACCTAAGCAGTCTAAATAGTTGGTTGAAAACATTTTCAAAATCAAAAGGTAAAAAAAAAATCTTAATTCTCTTCTCAATAATTAAAAAAAAATCTGTTTTTATGAAAAAACTAAAATCTGTCTAGTTTAACTGTTACACTATCTTTCGAAAATGTTTTTAACTAACTAGTTAGACCTATGTATCCTGCCTATGTGTGTTACGTTTTATCAAAATCGGTTCAGTAATTTCGAAAAATAAGGACTATGAAAGTATGAAATGCCGTACGGCGTAACGCTCTTAAACCTAAGTTCGTAATATTATCCGCCATCTTTAAAATTAATGGTTTTTTTTAATGCAGAGTTTTGAATTAAATCTCCCATTGCATGTAACAGTGCATCTCTTAGGTGGGAAGTTATTTGCTATCAATAGTTTTGGTTAATACTAAACGGTGCCTAAATACAAGGAGAAGGAATATCGACTCGCGAACAGTTACCACGAGCTTAGTACATCGTTGAAGTATCTGGTGTTCAACATCACGCCTGTAATCCCCGAAGGGTTAGGCAGAGGTGTACCTATACAGGGTGTAAATCAACCCATCACACAGCCGTCAACCAAGCATTCTGTACATCAAACTAAGTACCCCTACGCAAACATTTTTGCTGGGAAACGACTTTAGTTTTTTTGGGTCAAAAATCACATTTTACGGTAAAACTCAATGTAGCACTGTTAAAACATTGTGCTAGTGGATGCTTTGAATAGTAAACTGATCATGGAGGTAATTTAAGTAAAGTTATAACCTGAAAAACAGCTGTGAATGGAACTTTGACCCCAATATCTCCGTAACTAGGAGGTTCCCAGGTATGGTCTAGAACAAAAAAATGATCGCAGTGGTGGGGAGAACAAGTGCCCTTCGTTTGCGTTAAGGGTACTTTTACACCCATATTTCGCCAGTTATGTTTAAGTCCCATGTAATAGGGGGCGAGCCTGTTGCCATCAACCGGGCACAAATCCAGACCCCGTGGTTGCTACTGAGTAATTCCTGACGTAAAACCCCATTGACACTTTGATCAATCCGGGAACATAGAGCATATATCATATCTGGTGTTATAAGGAAAAAAACTGTGGTGTTCTCTACACGCTCCAAATGTATGGAAGAGCATACAAGCTCGAAGTTAGAATTGTCACAGCCGCTCAGATCAATCTTTCAGGGTAAGCCACGCTTGCCTAGGTTGGTCTGTGGATGGGTGACCACCCATTACATACCGAGTTTCCTCCGTGCTTCGGAAAGCACGTTAAGCTGTCGGTCCTGGCTGCCATTCTTAGATCTTTGGCTGTCGTAACGTCAGTTGTGCGAAAGTTTGAAAACCAGTCTTACCAACGAGTATTGGACAGTAGTAACTGAATTGTGGAGGTCAGACAGGCAGTCGCTCCATGTAACACACTTGTAATATATACAAGACAGTTTTATTTGGGCACGATGGATAAATATATTGGTGACTTGATAGTTGTTGTATTAGAATTACAAGACGCATACGACGCATAGCTCTCCACAGACAATGTAGACTCGCCATAGAGTTGGGACGCATTGCTAGTGATGTGACCTTATATATGACAATACTGACTGGATGCCGACCCCAACATAGTTAGGAAAAGGCTGATGATGTACTAAATACGTGACCAACCGTTTGTGCGTCGAGTTTCCTTTTGCACCTGTATTAAAAAAAAATTAATTGTTGTACTTAGAGCACGATTATCAATTTTTTTTCATTTTTGCTCGTTTTCTGTACAGGCATGTTGATTTTGATCGGTTTTAAATCATTTTGTAATACCAGGCCAAATTAATTAACTGGCGAAATTTTTTTTTTTTTTTTAAGTACAGTCACCAAAAAAGATAACTATCCAGGCACGTAACTTCAAATTACTTTTAAACAATATTATAAGTGTGCTGAGTAATGTTACAATAGCCAAAAAAACTTAGGATACACATAAATATCTCATGTTAAAAAGCGAAGCTTCACAGCACACTTATAACATTGTTTTAAATTAAGTTGAAGTTAAGGTGCCTGCCCGTCGGGGCTGCGGGTTGTTCGCAAGAGATACCGCGGCCTCAACACATTTTTTTTGGACTGTATTTCGTTACTCCGAAGTTCGAAATACCGATGTACGGTATACAGAAAGTTTGTGAGTCCGAATTACGTGAGTCAGAATGTACGCTATGACGAAGTACGTTATTCAGAATGTTCGTTACTCCGATGTACGTTACTCCGAAAGTTCGCTACTACGAAGTACTGTATTCAGAATGTTCGTCACTCCGATGTACGTTACTCCGAAAGTTTGCTACTACGAAGTACTGTATTCAGAATGTTCATTATCGCGAAGTACGGAACTACGAAAGTTTGCTATAACCAATTACTCAATAATAATTGAGAAAATTCCTCATCGAAATTCTGAGAGAGTATTTCGAATTAGTCAAGTAGGTATTATAAGTATTTTATTATAGGTTTTACAAGTATTTTCTTTTTAAATTAGATAATTATTAATATTTTAGATTCCCTCCTCGGATGTGGTCTGTGTTAGATTACGTAAACACGAATATACCAACAACACAGAATTAAATTGGCACAACCGTTGAAACAGTCTGCTCAATAGAAAAAACTGGCCAAGTGTAAGTCGGACTTGCACATGAAGGGTTCCGTACCATTGTAGTAGATATTGAGAGATTTTCTATGTTATTTTAGCACCATAGACTTCTTATAGATTTTCCTGTAATCTATAAGCGTTGAACTAATTTCTGTATTTTTTTCAAAATTTTAGGCTTAGAAGTTTCGGAGATAAGGGGTGGTTACGGGGTGGATATATGAGTGATCCTATAAGGGTTCCATTTTTTCCTTAGAGGTACTGAACCCTAATAAGCAGAATATAAATATACAAAACATTAGTAGAATTATTAAAAGAACAATAAAATACGATTTTGGAAATAGAAAGATTAACGGCAAACATTACGAAACGCTAAAGAAATAGCTCACAAACAAGATCAAAGAGCATAATTATGGTCAAGAAAGACACCGTGTCTGTAAAGGAATATTTACGAAGTCATACATACATACATCAATTATTTTAAAACTTGTTTTTTTATTATTACAATTAAATTATTTTATTTTCAATTTTAGTGCATAGAAAAGTTAATTTAGTTTCTTATTACCCCATATTTTAAGATTATTTTGAATTGATTAACCTGCTTTTACTTAGATTTTTATTTGTACACTGTTATAGATAATTTACCCTCACAGTGTATATTTATAATACTCGACTAATTTGAAATACTCTCTCAGAATCTCAATGAGGAAATTTCTCAATTATTATTGAGTAATTGGTCATAGCAAACTTTCGGATTTCCGTACTTCGCGATAATGAACATTCTGAATACAGTACTTCGTAGTAGCAAACTTTCGGAGTAACGTACATCGGAGTGACGAACATTCTGAATACAGTACTTCGTAGTAGCGAACTTTCGGAGTAACGTACATCGGAGTAACAAACATTCTGAATAACGTACTTCGTCATAGCGTACATTCTGACTCACGTAATTCGGACTCACAAACTTTCTGTATACCGTACATCGGTATTTCGAACTTCGGAGTAACGAAATACAGTCTTTTTTTTGGGGGGGTGGGAAATCATCAAACAACCCCTCCCACTCTAGGCAGAGCGAAAGGGAGTGTCAGACTTCTACTGACTAAAAACCACCCATGTTCCTTCTTAGCCCTTCATGTCGAGGCCGCGGTATCTCTTGCGAACAACCCGCAGCCCCGACGGGAAGTTAGGGTGCCTGGATACTTCTATTTTTTTTTGTGACTGTACATAGATTAAAACCTGCTTAACGTCTGCTGTTAGTTTATTTATTTTATGAGTGTAGAAAATCATTAGTTTATTGTAATAACACTAGTCACTAAAATTATGGGATAATATAAAAAGCTAATGTTTGCTTGATTTTCATCAGGCTGTAATTCGGAACGGTCGTAAAGCAAGAAAAAAAAATGCTTATTGTAGCTCCTAAGTGTCTAGTTTTCGAATCTGGCTATGAAATTTTTATAATGCACGGTTTCGGCGTTATCCTAAGACCAAGTGCGGATTTTTTAAATCAAATTTTCGCTTCTTTTCAAAGAAGTGTGCGTCTGCGGTCTGTTTTTTTTTTATAAAAAAAAAATTCACTATTAGAGTCTTGTAAGGAATGTTTTCGATCGCCAACCCGCCTGCCAAGCGTGGCGATTATGGCAAATCCCCCCCTTCTGGGGGAGGCCTATGTCCAGCAGTGGACGTCTTATGCCTGAAATGATGATGATGATGAAGGATTGTTTTACAGTTTTTCATAACCAGATTCGAAAACTATGAAAAAAAAACCTAGAGCATTAAAGCTACAATTGACTTTTTTTTGGATTACGACTATTTTATTTTACGACTTCCTAGTTAGCCTGTTGAAAATCACTTTTATTTCTTAATTTTTTTTTTTGTGACTTGTGTACATGTCAGATACCTGTAACGTTTCGCTAGCTAATCTCCTTTGGCCTCGTTTAAGAGTTTCGGCAACCCCTAGTGTTGTGCATGTGTATGTAAATGGAATGTACCTTTTTAGTGGACACTACTGATTTCCTGGCCGCGGAGCGCGCTCACGCTGATCGGACGAAAGGTATGTGACTTGACCCCACCCGGTTATATGACCCCACTCGGTTATTTGACCCCGCCTGATTATATAACCCCGCTCAGTTATATGACCCCGGTCGGTTATATGACCCCGGTCGGTTATATGACCCCGCTCAGTTATATGACCCCGCCTGATTATATGCCACGTCGGGCTTTAGAGAGAGACGACACGGTTATGAGTGACAAAGACGACGCTATACACAGACGAACTCTTTCTAAACCTCGGATGTGCCATATTAAAGGCCACACAACTGTTTCTGCTATTTGAACTAACACCCGAATTCATAAACGGTACTTACACTGTATTCTTAGTGGTCGGCTCATTTAAGCATTTTCCTCCGTGCCCCGGATAGCACGTTAAGCTGTTGGTCCCGGCTGCCATATATAGATCTTTGGCAGTCGTTACAGGTAGTCAGTGACCTGAAAGTCTGACATCCAGTCTTACCAAAGGGTATCGTATTACCTAGTATTAACTGGGTTGTGGAGGTCAGATAGGCAGTCGCTCCATATAAAATATTGGTATTCAGCTGCATCCGGTTAGACTGGAAGCCGCCCCAACATAGTTGGGAAAAGGTAAGCAGTTGATGATGAATATAAAATGGTGGGCATTTTTTACTGTTTGTTTTAACGACTGAGCTTAGCTGAGCGATTGACTTAAGATGTGGTCCTGTAATATCAATGATAATCTTTCTAGTTTTGCAATAAACCTTAGAAATAAATAAAACCAAAAAAAAATAAAGTGACGTCACGTTTATGAATTCGGTTTTAAATATGTTCGCAATAATACTGCCTTTCTTTTTATTATTAATGATGATTTATAGACGATTTTGGAAATTTAATTGGATTTTTAACCGACTTCTCGAAAAGAGGAGGTTATGTTGTTGTTGTGATGAGTACAATCACGTGTTTAAGTATCGTTCACTAATTACCAGTCAAGCATTTTTTTTTTGGAGATAGGAAATCATCAAACGACTCCTCCCGCTCTGGGCAGAGTGCTAGGGAGTGTCAGACTTCTACTGACTAAAAACCACTCATGTTCCTTCTTAACCCTTTGTGTCGAGACCGCGATATCTCTTTCGAACAACCCGCAGCCCCGACGGGTTTACCTATCACCCTAAATTAGTTATTATGTACAATACGCATTCTTTCTTAGTTTTTGTTTCTTTTCTGTCAATTGTCAGGCTATTATTTACTCCTTTTTCGTTCATAATTATGATTCCTCACACGTATCCAATAATTACAAAATCGTCTATATATCAGCATTGTTTAATGTTTGCATGTATGTACTTAGTTTTGTATCTCTCAAATATTTCTAACACTTTTTATTTATACTAATGCTTTTATTTTAGCCATCTTCCTTTCAATTTCACAAGTTCTAGACTAAAACAACAAAAATTTATATATTTTAAAACTTTTATTTATTAAAAATAGGATTGAAATTTTTGTCGCCCGCGTGGATCTCGGAAGTATAAAAAATGACGATTTTCCATACAAACTTTCATACTCTGTTTCACTCAAAAATCCTTTATTCGTGGATGTCTGTCTACGACAAAAGAGGAACACGTGTGCAAAATTTCAAGTTGGTAGCCCTAAGGGTTTCGCCTGTGCGGTGATCCTCAGTCAGTCAGCTTTGCCTTTTTATATATAAAGATAGATAAATACGAGTAAATGTATAACTTTTGAATACGATCGAGCGGTATGATAAAACTAGTTGTATTGTTAAAACGGTACACCGCCTACTTACGCAACAGTACAGTCGAACAACGTATTAAGTATACTGTTGGAAATAACTTAATTACAACAATGATGTTGGCATGTGCCTAATACACATCATGGAGTTCGTATATGTGTCCCAGTATAAACTCTGCTTATATAGAATAAGTTTTCTAGACAGATGTCACATTCTTTAACGTGCTTGTTCTTCTGATCGTTTGCCTGTGCGGATGCACAATATATCTTGGAGTCTAATATGGTATTTTATTGAGTAGTCCACGGAATTTCCAACATATACAACCAGCTAACTTGCTTTTCCTCTTAAGATAACACAGATACAGACATTTAGAGACTGTGTATCGTTTGACACCAGTCGCTTAGTGCCGAACGGTTTATAAAACAAAATTGCTATCTATATTGTCAGTGTACTAGAATTATAAAGATTTCTGCGTCAAAATCAAAAGTCATTTATTAAAACTAGGCTGATAATCAGCACTTTTCGAACGTCAAAATTTACTTTACTTTACTTATTTACAATTGACAGTCCCCCAAAACGCCCACCCTTCGACACTTCCTAGTGTTTTAGCTGGAAAGAAGAAGTGGCGGAACAAACTCCCCAGCCACACAACTGTCTGTTTGGTTAGAAGAACCAGACTCGATACAATAGTAAGGTGTAAGTTAACATTACGATTGACTACAGACACAAATCAATAATAAAAAAGTAAATAATAATAAAAACATAAAAAAGACATATCGTGTATACTTTAATAGCTTGTTCGACTGTACACGTTCATTGGATCATTGGTTCGTAGTATCATTTGAATTCCCAGGTCGAGTATACTTACAGGGATCAATCAGGAATTTCTCAGTCACGGAGTCTACATTCATGACCGTTTGACGGCAATAGGCTCGTCCCAAATTACATAGAATTAAAATCATCTCTAACGAAATATAGGCCTATATAGGGTGATTTAAAATTTTGAGTCTCAGAAATGATTAGATCTTGTTTCACGAGTAGTGCTGACCCGGGACCCGAATCTACTGTCCGATGACGAAGTGTTTTACGACTCGCCCGCGTCACCTATGTCGTCGTCAGTGACGGACGGTATGACGTCACCCGTGACGTCACCAGTACAACGTGTCGTCATTAGAGGTGAGAATCGTTTGGTTGAGCGATACAACAGGTTGTCTTGTCAATGTTGAGAACAGTTTTGAGTATGAATGTGTCTGATAGATAGAAGTATCCTTGTGATGTGACCATCGGACTAGCCACCTCTGATTTTGGAACGAAGTTCCTTATCGCGCGTTGTGAAAGGGGGCTAGACGGAAAAAATTCTTACGAAAAGTTGTCACGACACTTTTTGCTATAGTAAGCTATTGTAAGCTGTGCGGCGTCGCATGTTTCTCTGTCTGTCTCTCTCTCTCTTATAGAAAGCAAGACAGATATTTTCATTTCTACATTACTTTTTTGTTTTTTTTTTTTTTTAAATAATAACAATAACTTCGTTCCATCCGGGTGTTCGTTGACACCTCTCAATTTTTTTTATGGATTCATGTGCGTATTGTATAATTATCATTTAATTCGGTGAAGGAAACCAGTATACATTATATTTCTCGTCAGATGCTCACGGGCGACATAAATACTTTGACACTTAAGTGAGGTACTGCCCACACGATAAAGAAAGATATAATGTAGTTGGCTATAAGAGTAGAGAAAGACCAAAGATACGATGAATGGACTGTGTGAAGAATGATATGGTAAGAAAGGAGGTGTCTGATGAACCTCCGTGGTCGAGTGGTGACCCACAAGTATTACGTTGTAAAGTTGTTTCCAGTTTGGCTAGGACATTTGTCTGATAAAAAGATGATTCCGTGCTTCGGAAGGCACGTATAAGCTGTTGGTCCCGGCTGCCATATATAGATCTTTGGCAGTCGTTACAGGTAGTCAGTGACCTGACATTCTGACATCCAGTCTTACCAAAGAGTATCGTATTACCTAGTATTAACTGGGTTGTGGAGGTCAGATAGGCAGTCGCTCCATGTAAAATACTGGTATTCAGCTGCATCCGGTTAGACTGGAAGCCGACCTCAACATAGTTGAAGGCTTGGCAGATGATGACGTGTCATTAATTGAAAACGGTATTACATACAGTGATCTTATTGGTGAGGTTCTTCAGAAAGGACAGGTGCGTAGTACACGCAACCGGTACGTGTACGACTTGATGTATGTACGTGGAGACAAAAGGAGTATGTAAGGATCGTAGCAGGTGGCGTTCTGTAGTGCCTATGTATGTATGTATGTATGTGTCATTGAATGACAGTGAATATTAGTTAACTGTGGTTGCTGTGTGCACAGCGGCTGCGCGCGCGCCGCCCGTGTTGCTGGCCCCGCCCCCCGCCCCGCCCACCGCCACGCCCACCGCCCCCACGCAGCCCGTCTCTAGAGGTGACTCAGTCCGTCTTCTTCAATGCGAATTCCGACTTCACTCCAGCTGCGTAGCGTTTCATTCGAAACTGAACTTTATTTGTATCTCATTAAATGTTCTTTTCTGATTAATTTCGTTGCGGGATCCGAGACGGTTAAATAGATTCTCTGGGACTTTGTCGAGTTTCATTGTCTCTGCGCTACACTGGTGCGGCCACTGTTGATTCTGGCGCACAGGAGTTTCGCAGGATTATGTACGTGAAATTATAGCAACAAGGTTTAGTTTCGGTTGAAACGTTTCCGAGCTTTTGAGCGAAGTTGAAGGTCACAGTTTTCATGTGTTTCATAGTTACAACGTTACATGGTATCGGACGCCCCACCACTACCTTCTATAGCAGTACTAGCGACCTAACTATCCTTTTCACCCCCCCTTCCCCGTTTTTATGCCCTCGACCCTGGCTCGAGCAAACCCGCGTGGCTGAGCCTGTACTTTTCTAAATCAGTCCTTTTGTCTTTTTTTTCGAAGGGGAAATCATCAAATCAGACTTGTTCCCACCCATGTTCCCGGGGCCGCAGTATCTCTTGCGAACAGTCCCAGCCGCGACAGAGCCAGCCTGTCCCCTTGCAGTCCTCCCCCAGCGACGCCCTAAGCCGCACCCCTCTGGCGGTGCGCTTAGCGTGTAGTCACATTCTGCGGTACTCAGAGAAATTTAATGATTACTTAAGCCGTCACTTAGTAAAGATTTGACGTACTTTTGTATGACAAAACTGTCAAAACCTTTACTTAGTGATGGCCTAAGTAATCATTAAAGCTCTCTGAGTGCGGCAGTTAGTTTGTTTGCTCTGGCTGGAAGCGATACTCAGCCAGTTGTGTGGTTCAAAAGTTAAAATATAACCAGACATTTATGATGTACTAGTTTAAGCCCGCGGCTTCTCCCGCATGGATGTTTCATCCTCTATTTAACTCCCTTAAGGGTTGAATTTAGAAAATCCTTCTTTGTCTACACTAATATTTTAAAGAGGAAAGATTTGTTTGTTTGTAACGAATAGGCTGCGAAACTACTGGACCGATTTCAAATTACAAACAAATATAACAGAAAACAAATTCTTTCACCGTTGGGAAGCTACACTATCCCCGAGTGACATAGGCTACTTTTTATCCCTGTATTCCCACGAGAACGGGAACTACGCGGGTGAAACCGCGTTACGTCCGCTAGTCTATAATATAAAGGGAACTTCTGTGCAAAATTTTAGCTTTCAAAGTTCAAGGGTTTGGGTGGGCGTTGATAAGTCAGTCAGGACTTTACTTTTTATTTATGTATAATTTCTTCTTTAGAACTGCTATATGAGGTAGTGGGTATCAGGTCTCAGGGTTGACAGTGGTTGTCCCGAGGATCGAGTTGCTAGGCAACGGTTGCCGCTGGTTGCTCTCAGGTTGTTCCGCTAAGGGAAAATACTCAAACGATTAAAATTACGCCAGATAGACCGAAGTTAGACTTCACTCAAACCTCACTGGAATGTAAACTGTATTCCATGTACTTGACAATACCCTTCAATTGCTAATAATAATAAAAAATAACGATGTAACTTAGCAACAACATAGCAACAACTACAATAAAAACAATAATAAAAACGCTTGAATCAAGTATCTTGACTTGACTCGCGAGGTTGTCCACATGTGGGGTGTGAACTCGGCCATCATTGTGCCGATAGTCGTGTCAGCCAATGGCTTAATTGCCAAGAGCCTCGACCAACACCTGAGGAGGCTCTCGTTAGGCAGCTGGACTTGATACAGAAAGCGGTACTCCTGGACACGGCTCGTATTGTTAGGAGGTTCCTCTCTGGAGCCCTGACCGCCGGTAGCTTGGACTCTGTTCCCGATACCGGTGGGCCACAAATTTTGTATATTTTTGAAAGAAATGTATGTTTTTTTTTATTAAAATGAATAAAGGGATATAATTTATAATAAACGATAATCACGGAAGATACAGTATAAATCCTTATAAATTATAAATGACAGTATAAGTTTATACTACTTCAAATCGTCATTTCTCGAATTGAAATCACCCCTGACTCGAAACGTTTGAGTATTTTACCGTCACAGCTAGGTTCATGAAAGGTCTATGTTGTTTTCTTGTGTCGTCTGTCATTGTCATCGCTAGGGCATACATACGAGGTTCTTTCATTATCATCATCGCTATTCAAACATGCTATGGTTCCAGGTCGTTTGAGCGCAAAGGAATTTGTGTTGTCCGTCATTGATACAAGGCTTTTTTATTATTATCTACCATTTGTGTTCCACTGTAAGGCGAAGGCCTCCCTCCCCTTTGTCCACTTGTCCCTGTTCAGTGTTGTTATTCGCCATCTCCTGTAGGCCTGTCGCGTTGCCTTTTGGCACCCATTGTGTGGTTACTTTAGCCCATAACCGGCATGCGACAGATGTGGCCAGCCCAGTTCCATTTAAGCTTGGCAGCCGTGTGAACAGCTTTTGAACTCAGTATCGAGTTCCTTCAAACAGGGTTATTATCCATAATTCATCGTCACTGTATCGTTTTGGTTCAAGGATTGCTAGATCATCATTAAGTAGTAAACGGGGTATACTAGCAGTTTTCTTAATTTTGCTATTAACGTGTGTTTGGTTGTACTTTCTCACCGACGCGAGACGGTAGCAAAATGTAGTCGTGAAGAATTTACATGTTTTATAAATCAACCTCTATTATAAATATAGATTTTCGATGTCAACAAAGCATTGAAAGTACCCCAGGAAAGAATGCTATTCGGGAAGCATCGTTTTTTCTTCGGAAATACAAACTAGCGATGAAAAGTTGTTACAACAATATGTCTAAAAACTCTAAATCGACCGGAGCAGGTGACCCAAAAAGAAAGAGCTACATACAAACATATAATGATAGGTACACAACGACAAGTACAAAGCAAATTTATCTGTATCTTTTGTATATATAGATAGATATCTATTCTACTTCGTGTTAATAGTGTAGTTACCGTAGTGTTAGTTGTAGGTAGCCCAAAACTTCATCCGGATTCACATTTCGTGGTGTGCGATGCGTTATAAAATCTATGCATTTTAAATTATGATTCTTAACACATTGCGACCGCTAACCATAGTGATGAAATGAAAAAGAACAAGCAATGTGGCACCTGTTGTCATATGCCAAGTGGCATCAAAACCTGAAATTTATATGAATATCACTTTAAATGCATAGATTTAACAACCCGACCGATAGTAGTTAAGTGGTATGGTCCCACCTGCCACCTCAATCCGCGCGTTCCTTGACACCATTCGTCTCCCATCACTAGGGACTGCTGCCCTACTATCGGCCGGCTATACGCGTCTCAGCACGAACGTGTGAATCCACAAGTGTCCCACCCCGTTGCAGGTAAACTCGATGAGAAAGAAACTGTCGCCGCTAACAAACGTTCCCAACGCGAATACTCCCGCAGTACCAACTTTGAGCATATCGTGCAAATGTACGACCCCCCGCACAAGGCACCCAAATGTAAAGTGAACCTCACTCCCCGCCTCGGACACACAGCTGTCGCAGCGCACGAGGTGGGCAACGAGAGCAGTCGGTCCAGCTTGTACTCCATCCCCTCCATAGAGTGGGACGGTCGCTGCAAGTCGGACTTCGGGCTCAGAAGCCGGTCCCTCCCCCGCTACAAACCTAACAAACTGTTCAGAACACAGTCGCACTGCGGCTTCATCAACTCGTACATAAAAGACCCCGAGCCAATGCACTACCACTTGCCACTGTGCCGCTCTTGCGGCGCCACCAACGTTTCCTACGCCTTTGAGCTCAACAAACACGACAAACCTAAAAAAACAAAGAATCACAATTCTATTTACTTCTCCGTTGATAACATTCCTCAAAAGTGTTCGGAAGAAGCAGACAGCGATGCTACCTACGTCAAAGTACAAGAGAAGTCCGTTCCCGTCTTCCAAGTAGAAAAGAAGGATACGGAGTTCGTTGAAAGTCAAGAGTTTAATGAAGACAATTACATTGGAGATATAGGTAACAGTTTCTCTTCAGAAAATCAGACAATTATTGAGAAATCTGATACTGGTGATCAGTCTGTTGTTGTAAATGAGAAAAATGCTGAAATGAACACAAAACTAACTGTTAGAGAACCCATAGAGACTTACACTGAAGACTTGGTCGCTGCGGACTCGATGGATGACGCGAATGATACTACAGAATCTATAGAAGGTGAATATCATAGCTTTACAGACGTAGAGGAGACTTACGAAAGTCCTGTCAAAGAATTAGTAGAGAAAGACATCCGGGACTATTCTGTTCCTATAGATTTATATTGCGATGACTTTACAACAAGAGATGATGCAAAAAAGTCTCCTTTAAAAATCAAGAATATTCTCGAACCTATTTTGGAGGAATCCAAAAGTTCTTACGGTGACGATTCAAATCTCTCGCAGAACGATAAGAAGGAGGATCTGATGGAGAGCATCGTCGGAGATGTAGTGAACACGGCTGTGTCGGCGAGCCAGTTGAAACTGGAGATAGCTAGCAACGCTGCTCACAAAGTAACCACAAAGACGCTGGTTGCAGAGTGCAGCAGGCTGGAGAGCTACTTCGCCAACGAAGACGCCACAGCCAAAGACGAGGAAAGCTTCACCACGAACACAGTGCAGACAGCCATCGAAGTGTACGAGAGCGATGCCTCCGAGCAGGACATGATCGATATCGTCTATAAGAACGTCTTTGATATATTGTCAAATGATAACGAGTCTGACGCTAACACTGTTAAGAGACAGAATTCTTTAGCAAGTACTCTCAGTTCAAACGAAAGGAATAGCTTCGACTCTACAGCTGAATTTGAGAAATACGAAGCTGTGTCAGAAGTATTGTCAGCGATTATAAACAGAATAGATATAGTTGATTTAGTACTGACGGTCAAAGTTGCACCTAACACTATTATGGATCAAAACCGTATCGATGATGTTAACGAGACGTTCTCGATAGCCAAGATTATCGAGGATATAGAACAGAACGTGTGTCTGAATGAAACAGTGCTCACTGAAGTGAGCGAGACAGACATATGTCTAGCAAACAAAGTCATCGAAAGCATACTGTATTATATTTTTGATAGAGCCATGTTTATCAATCATCAAAAACAAAAACGCAGTAATAAGAGTGTCAAGAGAGTGGTCACTGTCGCTGACTTTGAGGATATCCTGTTTACAGCGCAACCGATATGGACGGAAGCCGACGATCCTCAATACATACCTGTTGAAGAAATTCTCAGTGAAGAGAGAGATTTTTATGCTATAAAGGATTTTTTTAACGCTAAATGTCTTGAAAATGTGACAGAAAAAAATGCAAGTACCTTAAAGGATAATGTTGAATGTAAAAGAACAGATAATGTTCGAGATAACAAAGAATTGTTGGTCAGTAACAAGAGCTCTCTCGAAATTAAGGAAAACGACAAAAATCAACGTCAACAGGAGTATACTTCGGAAGAAGTCAAAATGGGACAAATTCACCTTCTCGTTAATAATATAGAGAATCGGGAAAAGACGGAATATTGCAATCAAATCGACGTTTGTCAAGAAATTACACCAAATGTAACAAACGCAACTACAAGGCTAGCTGACCATTCAGTTTCTACAAATACGGTTGATAGCAATACTACGAAGGAAGTCTCGTTGCCACTAGCCAACGACGTATCAAGAGCCGTCGATTTTGAGAACTTCCTTAACGAAACATTCGTGGAATCTAGCGATATGAACAACGCATTCCATGAAGATTTCAGCCAATCAGAAGATCCTACAATGTCGTCGCATACAGAAGATCTCTACGCTACTCCTGACGTGGATCTTACTGCCGAAATTAAAGATAATATCAGCCTTGAACCAGAAGCATTCACAAGAGAAAATATAACTGACTCGTCTCACGAAGAATACCATTCATCTGCGAATGATGAGTTTAAAGATATCTCCGACAAAACAGATGAGTTCGCCAGCTTCTCCGCCCAATCACCTGCCAAAAATATTGAAGAATATTTGAGTCCGATCAAGGAACATCCTTCTCTAAACGAGGAACCTGTATTTTCACCGAAATATCGCGATATATCTCATAAGAGTTTAGTTGAAGTCCGAGACAAATCGAGCCCTTCTCGGAAACGGAAACATGGGTCCTTTAAGGAAGGACAGAGTCGCTCTTCATCCCCTAATAGAAAAACGACAAAGAAATTTGAACTGACGGAGTCACCAATAAAGAGCATTTTGAAAGACACTCAGAGTTCAAGACGCAGGACTCAGTCTGAAACGGCTTCTCCGTTTACGAGGAAGGCGAATGTGCTGGCGATGTCGCAGACAGAACACTCGGGCGGCGTCAAGTACTGGCTGTCCTTCGACGAGAATCTACCCCTCGACCACGAGAAGCATATCGTCAGGTCTGTGAAGAGCATTGACGACACGCTCCCGAGTTTCATATCCATCGATATAGACGACGAAATCGACAGGAAATCTAATGAGTTTTATGAAAAAGAAACGAAGAATAGTAAAAAACGAACCAGCGTACTCCTGAACGAATATTCTGATCAGGAGGTCGGTTTTTCAGCAGCCGGTGCGTCTAACATAGAGTACGAGCTGGTTGATGATCCCGCACTGGTCCATTCGGACCCTAACGTGCCGCAGAAACGAATGCTATACGAGTTGCATAGCCGGCCGAAGCAAAGGAAGCACTCTAGCTGGCCACCATTCGAAGATACTCTGTTTTATAGGATCATCTCGAAGTTTAGAATGTCGGAGAGCTTCGATCCGAATGATATAGAGGACCCGGACTTCGGAAGTTGCTCTTAACATGCGAAATTATGCAAAGAACGGCTGCTCTTCATTTGGTTAGTTCGATGAAGTCGCGCGCTATTTGTTCAGGTATCGAAGTGTCGCAATAACGTGTCAGTACCGTTTACAGTGTTTCATAGTAACGTACGCAGAACATTTATGTCTCCGACTGAAAGTATTTGATGTTACAAGGTAAGTGCTTAAACTAATGATACGGATTAATTTATTGTTTTTGTTTAACTTACGGGTACAAAGAAAGGACATTGTGAAAGTAACGTCGTTCGACAACTTATAAAGTAATTAAGTTTCCAATGACCCATTAAAATATTGTTATAAGGTTAGGCTCGGTTTAAACACACGAAGTAGAATGTAAAAGGTCTAAGGTCCCACATTAAAAAGAAAGATATTTTAATATAATCAACTATTTGTATTTTTATAGAAGCATGTTTTTGTACTGTGAATGTAGTTTTTTACTGCAATTTTTTTTTAAGTTTTTATAAAAAGAAACGATTTCGGAATAGTAATGATACGTATGTTTTTGTTCTTATTCTAAAACATGTATTGTGTATATCAATTTTATTTTTGTTAGGTAATATTTCGTGGGAAATATGAATATTTAAAAGTATTGTCCAATATGATGTGAGAAGCGACAAAACTCTGTCATGATAATTCTTCACGCTATTTCTTCTTCTCTTTCTCAATCTCACTCAGTTCTTCTCCCGACTAGTATTGTAAAGTCATCGTTTAGCTTTCGTAGTATGTTCACCAACTTGTTTGTATTGCTTGTGTGTGTTGTCCGCAATTAAAGTATGTGTAACTATTGTGTTGTTTATGTGTAGTGCTAGTGCCTCTTCTGCGACACTATGGTACCGATATTTATTTTCAAATACCGTTAAATACCGATATTGACTTTTAAATACCGATATTTGTTTACAAGTACCGTTAAATACCTGTATTTACTTTTCAAGTACCGTTAAGTACCTATATTTACTGTCAAGTACCGTTATATACCGATATTTACTATCAAGTACCGTTAAATACTGATATTTACTTCTAAGTACCGATAACAGAATTATCGGTGCCAACTTTAAAGTACCGGAACCATAGTGTTGTAGCATAAAATATCTTCTTAATTTTCAAAACTAAAACTCCAAAGAGCAATGCTAGTTGCTTTCCTGTGTGAGAAGTCATTGCCCAGCTGTGGGAGAGATCTCGGCTGATATAATGATTGTGTAGTGGCCAAGAATTGCTTCACAACATTTATTCATAAGGGAGCGTGTATTAATTACGTGGTGCAATGTCGTGAGATTTCACTTGACTCACTCATCCTCCGCACTAATCTCACGTGAGATTTATCAAGGTTTAGCCATATTTTAGTGGACAAGTATCCTTAATTAATGAAACCCAGTTTTCACATCATTTTACACTGTTTATTACGGGTAAAAATCATGTTATGTTTGCTGGAACCCCCTCTCTCTTGTGACATTGGCTCGATAATCAACCTCTCTTAAATGCGTCACGTAATTAATGGACACCTTTTCTGCTGCCTTTTTTTTTTGTTGTGTGGGAAATCATCAAAAGTGTCAGACTTTTACTGACTATAAACCACCCATGTTCCTTCTTAGCGCTTTGTGTCGAGGCCGCGGTATCTCTTTCGAACAATCCGCTGCATCTGTTGCCTCTTCAAGTTATGATAAGCGACTTTTTAATCAACAAAAACGTTTGACGTTTAAACGTTAAAAGTAAAACCAACGTTTAGGAATACATCACTCGATGTGTTTAACTTGCCATACTTTTCTTAAAACTGTGATGTTTTTTTTGCACTTTTGCTCCGAGTGGTGAAATATTTTGCAAAGTTTACTTTTTAAGTTTCAAAAATTAATATCTAAGAGTATGTGTAGTGGTATTCAACTGCATCCGGTTAGACTGGAAGCCGACCCCAACATAGTTGGGAAAAGGCTGGCAGATGATGAGAGTTGTATCTTTGCAAGATGTTTTCCATCGTGTTGGCACCATTGCTTTTCTGATTTTACCACGCTTCGCATGCCAATAGCATTCACTTGGTTTCGGGGAAGGAGGTTCGAAGTACTAACACACACAGGTAAGTGACAATAACACTTTTCTTCTAATCAGCACTTTTTTCTTAATAGCACTTTTTTCTTAACAGCACTTTTTTCCTAAGAGCACTTTTATAGTTACATTTCAAATAGCATGGGAATGTTAGTCTTTAATATGTTTTTGGTTTATTTTAACGATAAATTTTGCAAATTCAAGAACTCACGACTAAAATCCAAATTAAGCTGATCTCTCATTGTTTGGGAAGCTCATATAAGGCAAGGTCAGGTTATATCGGATATATGTTGCCGTATGTACAAATAATTGTTTTAGATTATATTGTAACATGGAATTGACTCATACTCTTCCATTTAAATAATGTATTTTATAGTTGACCTGCCTACACCATGAAATGTTTATTGTATGATGTATTTCTGTACGTTTCAGGCGAGCATACAGTGAACGGCGACCACTCTGACGCGCATCAGAGCACATTCTCGCACAGCAGTAAAGAGGTATGTCTTTATTAATATGATTGAGGAAAGAAAATAACAAACAACATAACAACAACAAAAAATAACAACAACAACGAACAAAACAACATTGCTTCCACAAAACATAACAACAACAACAACATAAAAAACAACATAGCAACAACTACAACAACAACCTAATAATAAAAACCGCTTGAATCGAGTATCTTGAGGTTTGTCGACTCGCGAGGTTGTCGACATGTGGGGTGTGAACTCAGCGATCATTGTGCCGATACCCCTCCCGCTCTGGGTGGAACGAAAGGGAGTGTCAGACTTCTACTGACTAAAACCACCCATGTTCCTTCTTAGCCCTTTGTGTTCCGGTACCGCGGTATCTCTTTCGACCGACCCGCAGCCCACACAAAGCGACATGGTGTACAAAGAATATTGAATTCCATGAGCAATCATTTCATCACCATTTTGTCACCCCCAGGGCTCGCCATCCAAGGAGGTGTCGACCGAGGACTCTCCTAAAAAGGACAAGAAGAAGAAGAAGGGACTCCGGACGCCGTCGTTCCTTAAGAAGAAGAAGGAAAAGAAGAAGTCCAGCACGCCGCAACCCGCCTAGAGGTAACCCTCGTCACTTTGTGCTGTGTAGCGTCCTCTTATATTTGTACGCCGTTCAGGCAAAACATGACTTATATAATAGGGTAGTTAACTTAAAAAATCTAATTAGTCCCTCAGATAGATTTCCAAAAAATATTGGACACGTATTTTTTCTTTTTTCACGTACACAAACAAAGAAGACGATACAGTGCTTTGAAAACTCGTGTGACGTCATATTCTAAGACATTACTATGACATTTTTTACTGGTGAGTGACGTCACGACCCCCCACTCAAATCTCTGACGTGTTTTATCTTCTTCAATTTTTATTGATTTGATAAAACAAAAAGTACGTATCCAATATTTTTCGATAATCTAACAGACGGACTAATAAGAATCACATATTATTTTTTAGTCAGTAAACATCTTGTTGAGATGGTATATTATGTGAGAACCATGTAGCAAGATGTGCACGATAAAACTGTCCACAGAACATAATTGATGTACTGTTGAACGATACATAATTGTTAATGTTTTTGTTGCAGATATTCCCACGGAACAACACTGCCATCTCGCTTTCAGATACTTGTAATTTTTTTAATAATTGTAAGGGTTTATCCTGAAAATACGTGCGAAACGTTCTGCTTATACACAGTGCAGCGGTGGAGTGTACCCGTGTACCGGGAGAGGCGGGTTCGGTTCCAGACATTATACACGTGGACGGGATCTTTTCCCATTAGTTATTGTAATTTATCAAAAAATCTTCCAGTGGTTTTAATATACAATGAAATTATACCTACGTTTTTTATATTCATGTGCGTGCAAATGAAGAAATTTCTTGAAAATACGGACTCGCCTCTAGTTTTTAAGATAAAATCGGTTTTATAGACGAACTAGAACCGGTTCAGTTCGGTTGCCCTCCAAGTACAACCAATAAGTCGGAGGGGCACTCCACGACACTCTTGCGATAACAAATTAGTAAGTATAATCAATATTTACTCCTGATTAAATGTCCGAATATCACAACTTGTATACAAGCTGCAGTTTTGCATACAAGTCATATTTCAGGGGTTCATACTTATAATTATGAAAAACTTTTACTATGGGACCAGCACTGAATCTGAAAAACAAAACAGCTATTCCTTAAAATTATGTTCGCATAACTCATTAAAATCT
The DNA here is from genome assembly GCA_949774965.1 of Diarsia brunnea. Taxonomy (NCBI): domain Eukaryota; kingdom Metazoa; phylum Arthropoda; class Insecta; order Lepidoptera; family Noctuidae; genus Diarsia; species Diarsia brunnea. The sequence continues at coordinate 323,961 of OX459025.1, read as the reverse complement.
ACGGAACAGCTGTTTTTTTCGCGATTTTAGGGTTGATCCCGTAGTTAAAGTTGTTCATAACGATGAGCAGTGGTGGCCCGGTGGTTGCGGCCCCGTCTTACGAATAGTAAGGCAAATAGCAGGCGCATTACTTTGTGTAATTTATTTCATCACCGCTGCTCTCAAAACGGTAAAGGAAAACATCGTGAGGAAACCGGCATGTCTTAGAACCAAAAAATTCGAAGACATGTGACATCTACCAACCCGCACTGGGCCCGCGTCGTGGATTATAGCCCATCCCTCTCCTAGAGAGGAGGCCTGAGTCCCTGCGGTGGGAACATTATAGGCTGATGATGACCCCCTGAAATTTAACACGGATGCAAACCTGTAGCTTGTATGCAAGTACATGTAATTGAGAAGTCGAGGTTCTCTACGACTTACTGAGTATGTACAATTGAACCACCACCCACCGGCTAGGCAAGAAGTTTCGGCTCAAACTGAAGTGCTAAACGCCTTAAGCAGTTCTGCTACCTTCGCGATAGGTGGCGCTCGTGTTGGCAAGCTCATCCAGTCGAACAAGCTATTTGGTATACACGCACCAACTTAGCACGGACTTCCTCAGCGTGGAATAGTCACTCTGAGAAGCATTTCTAATTTCTGCTCCGCTCCTACTGGTCATAGAGTGATGTTATGTAGCTTAGAACCTGCCTCGATAAATGGACTGTCCAACACAAAAAAAGTTTTTCAATTCCAACCAGTAGTTCCTGAGATTAGCGCGTTCAACCAAACAAACTTTTCAGCTTTATACGTATAATAATGGACCTGCTTTATAATATTACTAGATTTTCCCCGCGGCTTCGCTCGCGTTTGGTCGGATATTATCCCACGGGAACGTTTTAAATATAGCATTTGACACTCTGGGATAATAAAACTTATTAGTGAAAGAATTTTAAAATAAAAAATAGGTTCAGTAGATCCAGATATTTCCCTCTACAACCTCACAAACTTCACCTCTTTATTATATTACTATAGATAAATAAAGTATAGGTTCTAGTACACTGACAATATTGATAGATAATTTTAGCAATAGCGTTTGGCATGAAGCGACTGATGTGAAACGCTGTATCGTTTGACAGGCTGTTAATATATCAGTGTAATCTTAAAAGTAAATGAAAGTTAGCTGGCTGTATACCAAATACTTTGTTCGACGTTACAAAGAGCGTTTTTCGGCACGACTTGAGAATTTTTTTTGTGAATTCTGCACTTTTAAACTCGGAGGTTAATTGAGCGGAGAAATAATCATTCGCTCAACTGAGAGCAACACGGGCGCTTTAGAAATTAGACGCTATGTATAGTTGTAAACGGCGGTTTATTTATAATTTATTGTTTTGACAACCATTTGACGAAATTCATGTTCGATTCTACAAACTTATGCCTTGCCAACCAAGTTCTTATGTCGGAAATTATGAGTTTAATTTTATTATTTTATTAATGTTAGTTTCTCTGACTGTGTATGCGGTTTCAACTGAAAATGGCGGACTTTATTCGGCAGCTGCTCATTTCTTTAATAAGATGCACCTATTTCCTGGCAGAAAGTATTAAACGGCTACTGATACCATCGCATTGCCAATTTTAGTCATTTATTAAACCTTTGAACGCCACGGTCGGCTATAGCCGACAAATGAAAACGTGCCCAATACGTCACCGTCAAAACGTTTTTGTGGGGGTTCAAAATGATGCATTGAATAAGTGGTATCCCTCACGTTGTATAGAATGCTTGTGAAAGTACAAATTTAACATTGTTGGTCTGAAGCCTGCTTCGATTTTGGTAAAAAAAACGATTTTGGAAATGTGTTAAACTTCCCTTTTACCATATTATGAAGTTTCAAACGCAATTCTGAACTTGAGCGTTCTTAATCTATTGCTACAAACTAAATATACCCTTGTTACTAAGACGGAATTATACTCCGCGTCACGAGAACCTATAAATTCGGTAAACAAATAACTTCTACTATGTTGTGTAGCGACAGTTCAATCAACAACAAATAATTCCAAACTTAACCTATTGAACGCCAGAAGCGTAAACGCACCGCGCCCCACCCACGCCAAGGCACACAAATCTACAAAATTGTTATTTTATCTTATTTGACAATATTTTGTATAAAAAAGCAGATACAGAGTTTTAAAAAAAATATGTTTTTTGTCGGCTGTAGCCGACGGTGGCGTGTTGAGCACGTATTCGTTTGTCGGCTATACCCGACCGTGGCGTTCAAAAGGTTAATCAAATTAGCTATATAAAGCGCTCTTATGTTTTGTGGTACTGGAACGTTCCCTGTGCCTGACGCGTTCGGGTACCAATAAACAATACACGACAGCGCTTTCTATCACAATCGAAACGATTTTGGAATAATTTGTTGTTGATTTATTTGTCGCTACATAACTTAGTAGAAGTTCTTTGTTTACACAGATTATAACTTATCGTGGCGCAGAGTATAAAAACTCTCGAAAATCGTGACGTGTGGAATTTGTATCTAATTAGATCCCTGAGGCACATAGGGTTTGCCCTAGTATCTAAACAGTAAAACGGCAGATAGCGCTACATACATCAGCTAATTAATAAACACGTTTCGGCATCTACTTCACCGACGTTTTCAGTTGAAGTCGATCTGTAACTGGTGCATTGTTTTACAAGATTTATTTTCTCTAGATGGCATATAATGCTTTCATGTGTATAGAGGGTGTTCAGGTAGCACCGGCTACTCCTCCCGGGCTGTTCAATTATAAATCATTTTACTAACACTACGTATAACGACGACTCGGAAGCGGGTTGTCGGCACACAAACGAGTTATTGTTCGACCCATATGCTGGGTGCTTGGGAACGAAAGTGCCAACTGTTTGGAATATCGCGATTGGCAAATGATTATAAATCAACTGAGCGATGAGATTATTGAGCACGTCAAACTACTACAATCTGTCAAATTTCTTTAATAAATGTTCCAATTTGATCGCATTAAATTCAAGATTAATTGGGATAATTTGACATTTTCGGGAAGTTTGAAGTGCTAGCGTCTGTCTGTCAGTATCTGTATCATTTTAACTTAAATTACCACGTAATCGTTCACCGGGTAGAGTAATCGGTCACTTCTGGGGATCACTCGCCATTTGTGCTTTTAAATAATAATAATATTGAAATAGATGTATCTGTTCAATAGGATGGTCTGTTCTTGACTTTGTCTTCGGGAATGTCTGTTTGAACTGGCAGAAACGGTCATGGTACGGACGTAACTCGCAGACTTGGACAGCACCATACAAACACTATGTCCGCACCCTGTCCGCAAGAGATTCACTGATTCCTTTAGGTGTTTGTAACTTTCTGAATGTGAATGTGGAATGCTTTAAACTGTTAAAGATAATTAAAAATTAGGTATATAGTTCTATATCTTTTGTCTTTGTTACATGTGAAAAGAAACATGCTGATGTTGGACTAAACAATTGTATCCAAATTAAATCTAAATTGTGAACAGTTTGTTTGACAGATCATCCTATACAATTGATATTATATTAAATGTAAAACAAAAAATATAATATATGTTAGCATTTTATGTAAATGTAAGAAGGCTAGCCTACTTTCTGTAGTTTTAACTTATTTTTTCTTTGTTTTTTTTTTTACAATTTTGACGTAATGCTTGCTTGGTTGAAATAACTCGATTGTACTTTGATTTTTGTCAGTTATTTTAATTTCAGTTTTCCTGTAACAGTTCTTTTTTAGAAACATTAATTGTTAGTAGCAAAACGATAATCCTTATCTAGAGGTTTAACGTCGCAATGGTACAAGTAATATTATGCGAGAGTTATTTCAACCTCTCCCCGTAAACCAGTACATTTCATGTTGTTAATTTTAAATTGTCTTAATTTTCAATAAATGTAAAAGTATATATTTTTAATTTTTCTCCCTTTTTGAACCTTTTGAGCGCCACGGTCGGGTCTAGCCGACAAATGTAAACGTGCCCAACATGCCACCGTCGGAAAACGTATTGTTTTTTAACTCTGTAACTGCTGTTTAATAGAAAATAGTGTCAAATAAAATAATGATACTTTATTACAAAATTATGAGACGAAAAGCATTGATTCATTGGTTATCAATAAGATGTTGAAGTATTATTTTTGTAGATATTTGAGGCCTGGCGTGAGAGCCACGCCGATGCGTTTACGCTCTGGCGTTCAAAAGGTTTTGAAGCTATTATTTTCAATTTGACATTACCTAGAATTTGTCTAGCGTTGTTAAAATGACAAGTTGAGTTGTTACTGTACAAGTCTGTGGTTACAATTGGTTGCGGTAACCTTTCACTATTCATCTGTGATTTCCTGTTCTTGGCGCTTTAAGAGTTCCAACTTGTACGGTTGGGTGCCATTAAAATAATACAAATTAATACAATAAACATACATTGGAATCTTATGCCATGAAATAAGATTTCTTTTGTACTTATTCCAGTTGTGTAATATTGCCCTCGGGTGAATATTACACAGTATCGTGTGACAGGTCACCGGCAACCGGTTGATGTGAACCAACCATAAAACTGGGTGAAACAACACTAAAATAACAATTATGACATGCAACACCCAGCAAACGTATAGTTTTGACAATTATTATTATTGTATTATCATTAAAAAAATATTTTTTTAGTTTTAATATATTTTTTTCTCCGTTCCCGTCACAAATCTTCGGGCGAATAGTTTTAAGAATAGCTTAAATACGTTACGTTACGATGTATGTGTATTTTTTATTTCGTAAAAATATATGCTATTTGAAAAAAAAGTTTATTATGAAATTATGTGTTGTTTCATTTTGTCGCGATTGTCAGTGTGCACCATTGACGGACGCCATTGTTACCCACCCCGAACACCCCGAAACGGGTGTTCCTCCGGCCCTTTTCGCAACTACGTTTCGTAACCAGTTGCAAATTAATTAAGAATTTTTATCCGGGATTTTTATTATTGTTTCGCAACTAAGCATCCCGATGATTTAGATTCATAACCGGATACGAAATGGAATATTTTCCTTCGCAACCGCCAGACTTAAATCCCATCGAACATGTTTAAGATAAACTCGGCAAACAAGTAAAACAGCGGGATCCAACACCAAAAAATATAGGGGATCTGAAAAGGGTACTGGAAGAGTGGAATCGAATACCATTTACCATCATATTTTCAATGTGATGATTGAAGGGTTAATTCATCAAAACCATTGACTTATAATTATATTACTGCGTAAGGACTGGGCGGACGGCATGTTAAAATGACGCCTCAAACGTGGTCCCAATATGGTCTTTCCTAAGCCGAAGTGAACTAGTCCACGATCGGCTCTCTTCGGGTGCGATCGTAAATTTGATTAAAAGCTTTATTTATGTTCTTTATACCTCGAAAATACCACGCCGCTTATACAAGGTTACGTTAACGAGCAGACTACACCGATTCTCTGTATGGCGAACGCGTCGAGCAAATGTTCGGACGACCGTATCTTTAGTTTTTATATCAATGATCAAAACATAATTTTTAACATTTCTGTTCATTAGTCCTGCGTTTTTAACTGAAGTTTTATTTTAATTAAAAATAGTAAAATTAATAAAGTGCTTAGGTAGGTAAAAAAAATCTGATCTGTCTTTATTTTGTTCCGTTCCCCTAATTATGTCCATATATGAGTGTAGTTGTAACGACTCCCAAAGATCTCCTATGTAGGTATGGCAGCCGAGACCAACAGCTTAGCATGCTTTCCGAGGCTCGGAGGAAACTCAGTATGTATTTAGCGGTCATCCATCCACAGACCAACCTAGACAAGCGCGGCTTAACCTAGATATCGACCCAAGTGACAGTTATTATTAAGCCACGAGCTCCTCCAAATAGGAAAAAGCAATAATACAACACATAGGTACTTGTCGAAGGCCAATAGTCAACTAGTAAATAAAAAAACACATGCAGAACACAAGAAAATTTACTTTTTGCAACAAGCCAGACAAACATGCAACAACTTCTTTATGACGCAGATGAGATCGAGGCAGGCGTCGCCGGTGGCTTCGACTAGTTCACAGAACAGGCGTTCGAAGTCCGTCCGCGGCACTCGGCACATGATGCAGCACGAGAGACAACTGACCACGGCGCGGACGTAACGCGCAAACGCCCCGCAACAGATACAGCAGTTATTATTTAGCGAAGTCACAATAGAGAGCATGGAACACTTTTGACAGTTGGAGAAACTTCGCGGCTTCTGCCCTTCCTGCTTCTTTCTGCTGCAGTATACGAAGGTCTCATCGTCTTTCTTCTTTTTTGAATCCTTCCGTTGTATAAGGTCGAATTCCTGTAAATATTACACATTGTAGTTCTACACTGAAAGGAATTTCGTCACTGGGAGCATTTTCTTTATTTTTATGGTTTCGAACGTATGGCATTCTGCCGCTGATTTCCAGCTGCTGCCCAGCCTCAATGGAACCGCAGCCTTAGTACAGAAAAATATATCAACTGCTCGAGCTGTCAGCAAGTAACAAAGTGTTAAGTCGAACTTAACAGTTATGGAGGACGCGCCAATCCTGCGCAGCTCTGTGCAGTACCCAAGGAAAGAAGAATATTTTTTTACAGAAAATTCAAAACAATGCACAGCCACCAGCGCTAATATGTTTACACGTAGCAACTTTGAAAAGTTATTTGTTCCACAGGTTTTATTGTAATTTGACGTAGGTACTCAAGGTGCTTCTAAACCCCGTCGGGGCTGCGGGTTGTTTGCAACAGATACTGCAGCCTCGACATAAAGGGCTAAGAAGGTACATGGGTGGTTTTTAGTCAGTAGAAGTCTGACACTCCCTTTCGCTCTGCCCAAGAGCGGGAGGGGTCATTAGATTTCCACCCGTTAAAAAAAAAGGTGCTTATAAACGCGCTATACTTTCCCGGCAATGTGTGGCTGACAAATTGACACTCGTAGCGGCTTACTTATATTCGTCAGTTAGGGATGCACTTAATACCGGAAAACATGTGCGTGTGGTGTGAGGGCCCGATTGTTAAAACTCTGTAAAAATGTGCTTAGGATTTAGTGAACATTCCCCAACAATTGTGAAAGTTGGAATCAGATTTTGTGAAAGTCATATAAGCGAGTTATTGACTGTAAAGTTGGGCCCTCAGTTCTCACATAGAGGACTGAGGGCCCGCCTGTACCTGAAAAACTATGTACACTACAGAAAAAGTCTTTATGCCCAAATCTTACCTAATGCCGAACAAAATTTGTGAAAACAAGATATTATCGCAAAACACTGTCCTACTTTGTAAATCTTCGTTCAAAATGGGCCCTCAATCCGCATACACGTAAAAGTTTGTCACGCAAATAAAATGAATCCATTAACTTACAGCTACTGTTTGAAATCCTATTAGCTACTAAATAAATTGTGAAAATTTGTGAAAGCAAGAACAGATCACCACTTCTTGTTGTTTGAAAGTTATGACCCTGATAAAAATCGGGCCCTCAGTCCTCCATTTTTTTTGTATTCTTTCTGTTACTCCTAACGTATGAAAGATGAGCCAAATATAAAACTGTCTCTTTTTGTGAAAAAAATTGTGCAACAAATTGGTGTTATTTGTTACTAATAAGAATTACGATAAAACAACAAATTTTAACAGATACTGAAATCAGCAATTTCTCTATTGTGTACGCGTGTCATTGTGACAGTCGCGGGTAGGGTGACAATAATTTCATTTTAGCTTTTTCTTATTACTTGAAATAAATGTTTTATTGATTTTGATTTACCCTCATTTTATTATACTTTGTTAGTGGCGATACTGATGTTTTAGTTCCTTCTGCTGTTGCAAAGTAAGTTTACATGCACAATAGTTGTAATAGTTAGTGTAGTTACTAAACAATAGTTTATGATAGTGCAGCGGAAGTTGTAGGTGATAAAGCACTAAGGCAAGATTTATGAAACAGTTCTAGTGAAGAATGAAAATAATAATTACTTTTAATTGCGCATGCAAGCACATCTTCGGTCATGACACTCACTCGTCTTCGGTCAAGATATAAAACTTATAACTGTGCTTATAAGGTAAGTGAAAAAATGGTACCTACACATTGACTTATATATTACTGCGTAAAGACTGGGCGGACGGCATGTTAAAATGGCGCCTCAAACGTGGTCCCAATATGGTCTTTCCTAAGCCGAAGTGAACTAGTCCACGATCGGCTCTCTTCGGGTGCGGTCGTAAATTTTATTAAAAGCTTTATTTATGTTCTTTATACCTCGAAAATACCACGCCGCTTATACAAGGTTACATTAACGAGCAGACTACACCGATTCTCTGTATGGCGAACGCGTCGAGCAAATGTTCGGACGACCGTATCTTTAGTTTTTATATTAATGTACCTACACGTAATGCAAACTCCTTATAATTCAATATAAGAAGTTTGCATTATGTAGGTACTCTTAATATTAATCTTTATGACTGATTGATTACCATAGCAACGAAAATAATATTATTGTAACAATATTTGATATAATAAAAATACGATAATATTCCAGGTATTACTTATAAATCTTCACAGAACTAGTTTTTTTTTTAATTTGGGTGCTGGCATTTGAAAGGGATTCTTCCTAGGGCTGCAAAGCATAACTTTCAATCCTCTCATCAGAGGCATGTTATGACCTACTTTCAGAGTACGAGTAATGAAAAATAAATTGTGGTCACCCTATTTGCTAATTCACAAAGAGATTTAAGATAGGTATAGAGCGGACATTGGGACATTTGTCATTCAAATATTTTCACCTCGTGCGTCTGTAGCGCCATCTAGTCGTGAATAGAAGAAACTCGAATATACACAATTAGTTCAGCTATACCCCGGTAGATGCGCTAGTGTGATAGGGATGTGCTACAAATTATCGACAAACGATATCGATAACGTTTAATAGATTAATTATTTGTGTTATACCTATTTTAATAAATTCAAAGTGTATAAAGATCTACGGAAGCAATGAAATTATGCGGGTTGTTGCGAGAACAGAGATGGAATGAATAGCATTACTGTAGGTGCTGTCAGTCACGTATAAGAAAACAATTTTATTGTTTATAAGATTTTTTTTAATTATGACAACTTTTTTATAACATGTTATTACAATCTATTAAATATTTTTTTGTTGGGTATTTTTTTTTATTTTAGCCTGATACTGTATATTTTGTTTTTGTAGCTTCTGAACTTGCGCCTTCAGCGCAATTCTGCGTGGACTATCGAAGATCGACTCAGAGTCTGAAATATCAACACTAACCGGTGTAGGCGGTTTGGCGGCCTAGCCGTTTGTTAAAGGATCCTGAAATCAAAAAAATAGAAAAATTATGTAATGAGAGTCAGACTCGCGATTTCAAGACCAAGTTTTATAATGCATGCTCAGAGTACCCTAACATTCTGATTTCAAAAACGATTCGAATAAAAACTGGAATTTAACTAGGTTGTATTGTACGACAAAGTGAAATCAAAAAATCTAATTACTTCATTTGTCGTATAAGGTACTGATCCTTTTTTTTTAATTCTTCGACCAGTCTTTCCAAAGTGGATGTATTCCGTTATAAAATGCTTTGAAGAAATCTTTGACGAAACACTTGGAAGCCAATTATTTTTGTTTTGGTCTTTTTGGACAAATTGTATCCACTTTTCACTTACTGGTGTATCTACAGGAGGAAACCTATAACACAGTAATATACGTGAAACGTTAGCTATTAATTTTAAAAACTTAATTAGTAACCTCATTAATTAGGTAAAATTAATATCTTTTGCGTACTCCTAACATATTTTTCCATCTGTCTTTACTCTTTACATGTAACGTACAACATCATCTTTCAATATTTCGGTTTCGAATACGATGAGGGGTTTTTACGTCTTATCAGTCATCATCAATAACCTACAGCAGTCAACTGACAGTATAATTACGTTTTAGACATTTATATATTATTTCCAACATAAGTTGAGATAACATAAAAAAACATCGATAGCAGATATCGATAAACGAGCAACTCTCAGAAATACAGTACTTCTACTGAGCAACAGATGGCGTTTATTGCAATTATGCAAATGTTCTAGAATATTTTCTGTAAATTATGTTTTATATCATAAATACTGGATAAATAAAGAAAATACTTACGAAAATAAACTAAATCCAAATGCTCTCGTTTCACCATACCGAGATTTGCAATAGCGCAAGGCGCAACAGCCCATTTTCGGTCGAAATTAATTTTCTTCTATAAAATGTTTTGACACGTCAACACAACCTGACAAGCTGACGTATCGCACTAGACTGGTGGACTTTTTACCCAGTGTTGCCGCTTAGGAAAAAATAAAGTCACCAAACTCCTACTAAAATGTCACTAGATTGGGTGAAAAATTAAATTCAAAAAGTCACTAGAAGTCACTAAATTTACTGATTAGAAGTAACTTAAAAAACCTGAAAAATCAACGAACAATAATTTGAATTAACCAAAAACACTGTTTAAAAATTATTTAGTTGCATTAAATCTTCATCTATTATCACTGCATTATCTTCGTCCAGCATGGTGGAAGTAGACGGCTCTGTAGTTGCCGTGGAAGTCGAAGCTTGCGGTAGCAATATGGAAGTAGATGGCACAGTACATTCTTATTTATATTTTTAACGGTTTTCGTCATTTGGGACAAGACTTCACTTGGTAAAACATAACTTTTGCAGGTTTCTTTTAAACATTTTAGCTGATTCCGTATCATCAGTATTGAATTCAGAGTTGTTGTTGCTAATCTATTTCGTAGTTTCGATTTATCAATGTTCATTATACTGAACGTCCGCTCTAATTCTGCGTTCGAGTCTGGCAGCGACAAAACTGCAATGGCTAAATCTCGTTAATAGTAATACTTGCAGCATATTTGTATTAGTACTAGTAAGTATACACAATTTTCTGGCTAATTAAATATGGATTGCATCAACAGGATAAATAATTATGTAATGTTGTGTCGATCATGAAAAAGTCGCTAGAAGTCACCAGACTTTTTTTTGTCACTAAATCGTGAAAAAAAGTCACCATAAACCTCAAAAACTCACTAGATCTAGTGACAAAGTCACTAAAACGGCAACACTGTTTTTACCTAGATGTACAAAGTGTAGGGTTACGACTTTTGTCGTGTTGTCCCGTCTATAGCTAGTAATATTTGAATGTCTTTGCTAATTCAGAAAGGAAAAATAAAATTCGATTTTCATATACAATAAAGGGTCTTTTAATTTCTTTCTAGTATCGAATTTGTTACACAATTTTTTTCACAAAAAGAGACAGTTTTATATTTGGCTCATCTTTCATACGTTAGGAGTAACAGAAAGAATACAAAAAAAATGGAGGACTGAGGGCCCGATTTTTATCAGGGTCATAACTTTCAAACAACAAGAAGTGGTGATCTGTTCTTGCTTTCACAAATTTTCACAATTTATTTAGTAGCTAATAGGATTTCAAACAGTAGCTGTAAGTTAATGGATTCATTTTATTTGCGTGACAAACTTTTACGTGTATGCGGATTGAGGGCCCATTTTGAACGAAGATTTACAAAGTAGGACAGTGTTTTGCGATAATATCTTGTTTTCACAAATTTTGTTCGGCATTAGGTAAGATTTGGGCATAAAGACTTTTTCTGTAGTGTACATAGTTTTTCAGGTACAGGCGGGCCCTCAGTCCTCTATGTGAGAACTGAGGGCCCAACTTTACAGTCAATAACTCGCTTATATGACTTTCACAAAATCTGATTCCAACTTTCACAATTGTTGGGGAATGTTCACTAAATCCTAAGCACATTTTTACAGAGTTTTAACAAACGGGCCCTCACACCACACGCACATCGGAAAACGACTACACTTCAAAAAACATTGACCAGCCGATATTTCAGTATTTTGGAATGTCAAGCGATCGTCCAGCAGTATTGCCGGCTGCACGTGAAACTGCTTGGCCTTACAAAATATTGTGTGGCTATATGGCCGGGCCAATGCCGCAATTGCATAGAATGATGCTGGCAATGTTGTCGGCTATAATATTGCAGCCACATATTGCAGTAAACTATTGCTCGTTTAGAAGCATGTTTACGTAGGTACGTAGGAAAACTGTTCTCGAATCGTGGTAAGTGTATAATTCTTAGTGGTCATGATTCTGCATAAGACGGTGGTAGCATGTTGGTACCAGGTTTGTTTATTTAACGATACAGTCAGCGCGTCGCGAGATGACCGTGGTCTTCTCGATTGTGGCGAATTTAGAGTTGGTCTAACTAAATACAAAGTGATTTAAAAGACTTTCCTTTTATTTATAACACTAGAGGACCCAGCAGACGTCGTCCTACCCGGACAGCAGCGCCAAAAACACAACCAAACACAAACTGTAAATCTAAACCATTCTCGAATCCACTTGAACACACATAAAATTTTTCATCAAAATCTGTCCAGCCGTTTAGGAGTTCAGTGATATACACATGTATGTACTTACAGTAGAATTATAAATATAAAAATATTAATTTCTGCAACAATACAATAAGACATTCGGACATTGAGAATATTCATCATCATCTTCCTGCCCTTCTATTTACGGTCGGCGCAACACGTTTTCTTCTTCCATTCTTCCCTGTTACACGTCAAGGTGGCATTTATTCCTTTCTCATTCATATCATTCCTCACACAATCCATCCATCTTTTCTTTGGGCTTCCTCTCCCTCTCCATCCTACTAATATTATAAATGTGAAAGTTTGTGAGAATGGATGTGTGGATGTTTGTTACTCTTTCACGCAAAAACTACTGAACGGATTTGGATAAAATTTGGTACACAGATAGTTTATAACCTGGATTAACACATAGGATAGTTTTTATCCCGATTTTATCTTCCCGTGGGATAATTTTCGAGTTGTAGCGGGCGAAGCCGCTGGCAACAGCTAGTCTATCAATATTTATATCCATCACTTTTTTAGTCACGTAGAATATTGTCATACAAAAATTTTCATCCCGAAAGTTTTTGATTTTGACACGAATGCTACCTGACAAACTAGACATTCATAGACAGATCGATTTGCTACCAAGAAGTAATAAGTACTGGATTACGATTTTCTTCCTCTTGTCCCGTCTATTGCTCGTAAATATTCTAATGTCTTTGTCTAACTACCACCAGACCAAACCGAAGTATACCTTAACTCGCGAAGACTCTGTCGATCCCTCCATTAGTGAGCGCAGGTTCCAACTAAATTTTGGTCATTTGATATTACATTCACCGTTGTATCTTAATAAATTATTACTTGAAATTTTTCCTCTTTCGAGTTCTGCTTACTCGTAATGACAGAACCAACTGTCAAGAGATTTTTTTCTTAATGGTTCCAAAGAATTGTAGCAGCTTAAATGAGGTTATAATCCAACAGCACAGTTACATCGCGGGTAGAAAATTCACTTCTTAGGGTCGCGCGCGGCACATCTGCGGAACGTAGGGTGCCGACATTTCAGCAACTCCACACCCAAACGCGCCGAACATTCGGAAACGCGACGGCGCGCGCGGCGCGGCGCAGCGGTGCTTTTCGCAACGAGAATGAAGTGTGGGTGTGAAGGTTTTGCATGTCAAATCTGGGAACCAACAATGTACAACACATCAATGCACGACACGAGAACGCGCGACATTGGAATCAAAGTGTTTTGAATTCCAATGTCGTACATTGTCATGTCGTGCATTCTCGGCCCGGACCTAGATTGTCCACCCCAGGAATGTACGACATGACAATTGGAATCAAAACAAACAGTGACGTCACACTAAAAAAAGTAAAAAGCTATGTGACAATAGGGACGGGCGATACACAGATTTTGATTGATTAAGGATTGATTAATTGATTTTGTTTCATTTGACGTATGGTTGACGTTCAATCAATTATTGTAATCTGTGAATTATTCGTGTAGTTATGTTTGGTTTGTTTGGAACTTTAAAAACGCAGTTTGGGTTTTCTTGTTGAGTTCTGGTTGTAAGGCACCCTCCTACAGCTAAATTAGGAAGAGAAAATGGTCCTGATATGAGATGGGAGAAAACAAAAGATAATGAAATACCTAATAATAACATCAGCAACGTGCAAGCGTTTTCAACAAGAAATGATATTTCATTGGTGATCTTTGTGATGTTGCAACATGTTTGGCAAGTAAGTACCTACTTAAGCTATTACAAATTACAACATCATTGGTGTACCTACTAAGGAAGTTTGAATCAGCATAACAACAATTGCTCCATGAGCAACGCAAAGCAAAGGGCTCTTATTATAAACTGCTTACTAACCCACCTCACTAATATTATTCTCTAAGATTCTTTCCGTAACTTAAAAATCGTCTCAATTATGATACCATAAGATTATCAGTGTGTAAATTATTATAGCTCTGTGTGTATCTGGTGGCTGTCAGTTTTGGTCCCTTTGGCTTTTTTGTGATGTAATTAGTTAATCTTTGTAGGTACTATATATTATGTATGTAGGTCCTTACTATCTGTTAAATAAATACCTATCCACAAAACATTCCTACATATTACCTACAAACACCAGCTGGCAGCTGTGGAGACAGTGACAAGATCTACAACATAACATATAGCTATAGTACAGAATTAAAAATAGCAATAAATAAGTAGGTACATACTATATCTATACCTACGTGCTAGCAAAGACTAGCTATGAAAAAATTTCATCTGTGTTTATTTCATTAAAACTTGGAATTTTGTAGAAGGTAAGTACCTTTAGCTGCCATCATAATAACTTTCTAATTAATCTTATTTATTTTAGATTTTCACTGCGATCATAAGATGTGCGCGACTCACACTTGATGGAGATAATTATAAAAGCAATGAAATATTTGCCCTGAACATAGTCCATACCACTATTATTGTGTTGCTGCTTGCTGCTCAAGAGGACCTCAAGCCTGACATAGAATTCCATTACATTATATATATGGTTTCATCGCAGAAGAAAAGAACACTTTAGTAAAAAGTTAATTGGTTATACCTAGTCAAAGCTGCCCTGAATTACATACCTACATAACTGCTTATGCTAAAGAAATACCTAGGTACTATGAAATAAATTCAAGAATAAGATCAGCAACCAGGACCAAAATAGTAATTGGATAAACTAAATTAAGGGCGCAACCAGAGGTAAGAAGACTATGTGGGGAGACAGTTAGTATGAAAGTGGCAATGTAAATTATTATCCGGATAGCATTATAGTTACTGCTTAAGAAATGCTATAGCTTATCTCTCTATCTAAAATAATCTAAAAACCAACTAGGTAATACTTTTATTTTTGATCCATGACAGCTATAGGATAGCCTTCAAAATAGTAGGTACCAACTACTAATTGTTTGTTACATATGTTATTAGTAATTAAAATTAAGAAATAGGTAATTTATATGATGATCATTGTCTTAATATACATTTAACATTTAATTAAATTAATTATATAATTCATTTCATTGTTTTATTTTTCACTCTTCCTGTTGTGGAGCGGATGCAGTTTCAATATCATCATCATCTCAGCCATAGGAAGTCCACTATTGAACATGGGCTTCCTAAATATAATAGTCTATACTTATTAAATAAGTAAGAAAGACCAATTTAACCACTAGACCTTGTGGTGCACCTTGGCGGAGGCCTATGTCAAGCAGTGGAGATGAACCATTAGCTATTTTTATTAGATCATCAACAAATTAACAGCCTCCATTGTATAGTGATCCCAGTGTTTGGCTCGCGATCCGAGGTTCTGGGTTCGATTCCCGGTGGGGACACTGTCTCACAAAAATAGCTCTACGGGACTGTTCCAAGTTAGGGCATTGCAGGTTAAAATCAGCTGCTTTGAGGAGAGGCGCCACGGCGCCCTCACCTTCCGTCTGACGCAGGTACTCACCGGACACGGTTGTTTCGGGAGGTACCTGCACCGAATCAGGTGGGAGGGAACGCCCGGATGTCACCATTGTGAGGATCGGCCGGAGCACACCGTGGAGGTATGTCCGGCTTGGGCGGAGCCCCGCCGTGTTCTCGTAGCGGCGATCGGCGGCGGCGACCTCTCGCGTCCGGCCCTGGTGCAAGCCATGGTCCGGAGCGAGGAGGAATGGGAGGCCGTCGCCTCCTTCTGCGAAGCAGTGATGCTAGCGAAGGAGGTGGCGGAACGTGAGAGGGAGAGAACCTCTCGTCCCAGCCGCCGTGGGAGGCGCTCCGGGCGTCGGGGGCCACGTGATGGCTTCCGGCCACCGTAGACGCGGGCCTGTGGACGGTGAGACACGGGCTAGCTCGCCGTCCGTCCGTCTTATGACGACAACAGGCCGTGTCAACGGCGCGTTCGTGTTCCACGCGCGCCTCAAAGAGATGTCAGCAACATGGAAGGGACCCGCAAGGGTCGGGGCTGTGGGTTGTTCGCAAGAGATACCGCGGCCTCGACATGAAGGGCTAAGAAGGAACATGGGTGGTTTTAGTCAGTAGAAGTCTGACACTCCCTTTCGCTCTGCCCAAGAGCGGGAGGTGTTATTTGATGATTTCCCAAAACCCCAAAAAAAAAGAAAAGGTTAAAATCACCTGATTATTTAGAAAGTAAGATGATTCCGTCGCCCGTCGGGGCTGCGGGTGTTCGCAAGAGATACCGCAGCCTCGACATGAAGGGCCAAGAACAACATGGGTGGTTTTTAGTAAGTAGAAGTCTGACACTCCCTTCCGCTCTGCCCAAGAGCTGATGATTTTCCAACCACCATAAAAAAAAAAAAGATGATTCCGTGCTTCGGATTCGGAGGACACGTTACTGTCGGTCCTGGTTATTTTCTACGCGACGTACCTAGACGAAACAGAGCCACAGTATTTCCTAGAGTTTAATGAATGTTACTATCTCGCGTACGTTACCCTAGCAGGAAAGTGACTCCTAGAGTAATATGAGTGGAACGAATAATTATTGTATAGTCTGCTGTGAATGTGCACCACATAAAAAATTAGTAGTAATCATCATCTGCCTAGCCTTTTCCCAACTATGTTGGGGTCGGCTTCCAGTCTAACCGGATGCAGCTGAATACCAGTATTTTACATGGAGCGACTGCCTATCTGACCTCCACAACCCAGTTAATACCTACTAGGTAATTTGATACTCTTTGGTAAGACTGTATGTCAGAATTTCAGGTCACTGACTACCTGTAACGACTGCCAAGCAGCCGGGACCAACAGCTTAACGTGCTTTCCGAGGCACGGAGGAAACTCAGTATGTTGGGCGGTCACCCATCCACAGACCAACCTAGGCAAGCACAGCTTTATCTAAAGATCGGCCCGAGTGGCAGTTCTTATTAAGCCACGAGCTCCTCCAAAAAATTAGTAGTAGTCTGAATAGCTTTAAGTCTTTGCCACGTTTTCAGTGCATACAAAAAACACTAATAGATAACTTCAAACTTGACATTGTCAACAGTTGACACTTGACAGATGAGATTTTTTATTTTGTTGTGAAATGTGAATGCTGTGAACTTTTTGTTTGATTGAGTTACTTTTCCTACGATTGTTAGCAAATTTAATTTCTGTCCATTATACGTGCTGCGGATCCGTGCAATGAATCTGTCATCGACAACTGGTGCTAAATGCTTCGTACCGTCATGTACAAACACTACAACATAGCCGACACAAATTGTTTGTAAATGTGAAAGAAACGCTAAAAAAGAAGTGGTGCGAGGAGGTAAAATCCGCCCCTAAGACGACCCACTGACCCATGATTTGCCATCATGTAGTAAATATGTAAGTATCCCACATGAAAAGGTTAAGTAAGTACAATATTATGAGTTATGTTAATTCGGACATCAACATTTAATTACTGTTTCAGGAAACAAAAACTGTTCCGGGGGAAACATCTAGATAGCTTAAAATCTCTCCTACTGAAACCTATTACGACCTCACAGATGCATACCGAGAACTATTTTACTAAGATGCCTGCTCAGCCTACTGCTACATCATAATGTCTCAACACATTCAATAAAAGTAAGATTTATTTATTTATACTATTATTACTCCAGAACTTTTTTTTGATAAAATATGTTGTTTATTTTAGATTCAGCTTTATAATATTAGTATAGATGTATTATAATAATTATAATGTTTTTTAATTTTAGATTGATGCTTCTACTCAATGTCACATTGAAATGATAGACCGGAGTACCTCAACTAGAAGGTTAATGCAAAAAACAATGGATTTGCCTTCACTGGCATCTTCGGCATCCTCGGTATCTTGTGAAATTACACCAGTGCCCTCACTTTATGGCTTTACATCTGATACAGAAACCACTACATCATTAAATAAAGATCACAGTTCCCGAAACCAGATGTTGAAATTTATTGCCAAAGACCCAAAGGCATACTTAGGTTTACCAAAACAATATTATTGGTTGATTAAACACATTGCAACTCAAAGTGTCACAAAAATAAGTGAACTCTATATCATTATAGTTTTATTTAAAATTAAAATAAATGATCCTGTAAATATAATTTGTGACCAATTCCAGATTTCAAGAGTAACATTTTCACAAGCACTTTATACGAGACTACAAGTTCTAGTAAACTTTTTCCAAAATTCAATTTATATACCTACTTTGTTACAAATTAAACAGAATCTTCCACTAGCATTTAAAATTAGATACTCAACTGTATGCATAATATTAGATGCATTTGAAACAGAAATTCAAAAACCACATACGTCAAGCACAGACTTGGTCCCAATACAAGAGTGCTAACTAAATAAAAAAAAAAATGCTAAATATTTGATTGGTAGTACCCTAATGGGTTTGTGTCTTATGTCTCAAAGGGTTATAATGGTGGTAGAATATCAGATAAAGCTTTAGTACAAAAAAGTGACTTAATTGAATGTTTACCAGACTGTGCAGTCATTATGGCTGATAGGGGTTTCAAAGAAATCGAATCTCATTTAATGGCGAAAGCCAGCTTCTGCGCCCTCCAAGTGTTTATGCCTCGAGTAAACCAACAAAAGAAGAAGTTATTCAAAGTAAAGTTGTGGCAAGTTTAAGGGTGCACATAGAGAGTTTTGATTTCTAAAACCTCATTCTGTAGTCAGCCACAAACATGTTGGATACCTAGACAATGTAGTGCTAATTGCATGTGGTTTAATAAATTTACAAAGTGAAATAATAAAGACTGATTAAGTAACATTATCGTTTTATTTGTAATAAGCACTAAACAGTAAATACAGTTGAATTTACAAGAATCAAGCAGTTAGTACAATACCTTATTTTTTTATATTTTTTTAATTTATCTTGAAAAACACGAAGGAAGTAGTCTGTTCTGACTACGTTATGACGTCATTTAGAGGTCAAATGGTTACAAGTATTATTGTGAATTATTGTGAAAATAAACACAATCTTGTGATATAGAGAGCTAAAAATAGAAAAATAAGGCTTAAGACCCTAAAATCTCCAAATGGTTTTGGAATCAGCGTAGGTTAATTTTTATTAGAAACTAAATCTTACTTATTTGACTATCATTTAATCACAGCGGTAACGTTACATTATCAGGCATTTGGCCACTGATAAACTATAAAGAAAAAAACAGAATCGCTCTCATTACCCGACTTTGAGGGAAATGAGAGCCTTTAAATTCCCATATGTGTAATGGGAGCTATTTAATTATTAAATCAGCCTCAAACATTTCTATGTCAGTCTGAAACAATATAACCGTATTACAATTAACTTTAAGTATTCAAGCAAAAACCGCAAATATAATCAACCGGGTTTTCATAGCCAGAACATTCTTTGTGTGCCCATTTACCGCAATTTCTGCAACGGTACCACATTTCGTTATTTTTTCCTGTACATAGCACACACTCTCTTCTTCTGCATATTCAGACTCATCGCAAAGATTCTCAACGTCTTCTTCTTAAGATGTGTCAGTTTCATCCTCAAAACGTTTATTTTGTACTCCTTTTACTTTTTCTTTTTTGTTGGTTGTCTTTTTTCGTTTCTTTTCTTTTCCTGCGGTACATTTTCTTTCTTTGTTCCATTTTTTCTCTAAACGTTTATAAAACAAATTTAAAACATATTACTATGCATATGGGGCAATCGGAGCTACAAAGGGTAATCAGAGCTTAATAAGCTCGGATTACCCAGCTACCACCATTTATAAATAAAATTAAATTATATACTGAATCTAGCTTGTAACTAAATTATACACACAGATACTTAAAATTGATAACATTAGCTATAAAAGAAAACAAGTTTGATTGTAACAAACGTATAACTGCAAACATACCTGACTGATGAAATTTCTCATCTATCTTCTATACTAATATTATAAAGCTGAAGAGTTTGTTTGTTTGTTTGAACGGAGTAAACTCTGGAACTACTGGTTGGAATTAAAAAAATCTTTTAGTGTTGGATAGTCCATTTATCGAGGAAGGCTTTAGGCTATATAACATCACGCTACGATCAATAGGAGCGGAGCATAAATGAAAAATGTTGCAAAAACGGGAAAAGATATTTCTTTTTGAGAGCTTCCGTTGCGTGCGCTGCGAAAACGGTTTAAGTTACGTTACTATCATGTATCAAGGAATTGTTCCTCTTTAAAAGTTCTAAATAAAAGTCCGCGACAGCATATGTTTATCTTTTAAGATTGACTCACTGTAACCATTTTTTAGTAATTAAATGTTGGGTTAAAAATAATTATATTTTGCGAAGCTTATTTAACCCATATGGTATTAATCTATATCTATATAAATGTGTTTGTTAGCACAGAAATTTAATATAGAATATTTGTGCCTTTTACTCTATACAGTTTAAACAAATATCTTAGAAGATATCGCAATGTAAAAATATACGGGCGACAAAATAATTAAGCGCGTGGCAGTCATTCGGTTCGGTGCGGTAGGTACGTGGGGATTCTGGCCTCTGGGGGCTCCGGAGAAATTCAAATTCAAAATATTTACTGCACCATAATGTTTACAAGTACAAGGTGTTACTGTATATTATACAGTAAGAGATACCTATAGTAATTGTTACTTTAATAATATAATCGAAGCCAATCTAAACTAATAGGTATAATAAAGAGGAAAGGTAAGATTTTTTGTTTGTTACGAGTACGATTTAACTCAATTTAATATGTTGGATAGTCGATTTATCGAGAAAGGTTATAAGCTATATTATGTGACGCGGACAAAGTTGCGTGGGTCAGCTAGTTTTTAATAAGCATAGGGCAAAAAATCGACAGGCGTCCGTGGTCACACAACACGCGGCACTGGCGAGTCTACCGCGGCAGGGAAACACGATAGCACCGTACCGAAGGCGCCCGAGTGGCAACCGAGTGAATACGAGCTATAGTTTTGTCTCTAGTCGCACCGCTCCAATTACCCTCTGGCTCCCAATACCCTCTGTTCCCCTTCAGCGCTGCTTTACAATCTTGTGACTTGAGGTCGATCCCAGCCAAAGTGAATCGAGTTTTTTTTTCGTTTGTTTTTTTATTTCATGCATTTAAAATTTGGTCCCAAAAGTCATACTTCGGGACATGAGGAGCGTAGGCCGAAGGCCATGGCTGACGGGGTATAGGTTTTAAATTTAATTATGCACCCTGTTATTGTATGCAAAATAATCAATTTTAATCAATTATTTGTTGAATTTATGGGAAAGATTGTTGTTATTGATGTTTGGTTTATGATGGGAATGTACAGTCTGTCTATAAAGTCATGAAAATAAATGAGGGCGCTGCGGTCGTGCACCTTGCAACCCTGTGTAGTACCCCTAAAGCGATTTTGATACTAGCACATTATTTTGTACTAGAAGCAAACCTGGTTTTAATGAACGACGAGTCGCTTTTTTTAAACTGGATAGAAAAGGTAAAGTCGTAAATGCGTAGGTAATCTTATTAAAAAAAAATACAGAACCATAGACAAAGATGCGACCTTCATTATAAATAATATTACCATATTGCTATTACTGTCCCACAGCTGGGCAAAGGCCTCTTCTCAAAAGAGAAGGCTCGAGCATTGATCACCACGCTTGCTCAAGATTTCAGACTTATATTAATTATAAGTCCAGGTTTCCTCACGAAATTTTCCTTCCGACCTTCATTAGTTTGCATAAACGATCAGATAGCACAAATCTATGGTCTCGGTCATTCAAATCATCATCATCATCATTTCAGCCGAACGACGTCCACAGCTGGACATAGGCCTCCCCTAAGTGTCGCCACATTGACCGGTCCCGATGGTTCAAATGAAATGAGTAAATAAAAGAAAAATGTTCTTACATATTTTTTATTATATGTTTTAATTTTTTTTTATTTATGAAAAATATCCCATAACATCATAATTAATCACTTTCATCATCTGATTCCAATTATTCTATGTTAAACGTCACTAATAACGTCTTTACTACTGCTGTCATTGCTGCTGCTATCTTCGCTTAGGCGAATGACTAACTCATCTATTTCTTGATATAGGGTTCTTCCTCGCTCATAATATTCGTTTTCAATGTTTGCAACACGACGGCAATAGTTTTTCCATTTTTCAGGTGTAATGCTATCGACGGTCTCTTCAGCTACTTGCTTCACATCACGTGACCCAACATTGTGTTCTGCCACTTTCTGTTTTACTTGATCCCAAATGAGCTATATAGGATTTAAATCGCAGTGATACGGTGGAAGCCGTACCAAATTTGCCATCATTTTAATAGCCTTCATCTACTATACGCCTCACTGTACTCTCAGATTTTCCTGAAAGATTAAAAAAAACATAATTTATGTAATATCCAACAGTAAATAGGTAGAACTATTTTTATTTCAAACATGTTAAAACTTATTCATATTTTAAATCAGCGGTAAATTTGATCACCTAAAAGTATCAAAAGTTCTGGTCGCACTACAATATGGCCTACTTATATTTGCAATCTAACCTATAAATGCGCAATGTAAACAATCCGTATTTTAGTCTTAGAAACGTATATTATTAAATTTGTAACTTCTGGTAGATAAAAAACAAACAATAACACGATTACATACCTGTTAAAGCTGCTGTTCGAGTATAAATATCATCCAAATTTGATAAAATTTGTCCAGCTTGGTGTTCTAACAAACATCGCTGATACACTTTAAAAATAATTTCCCGAGCTCCACTCCTATTTGTTTTCCTCATATTTAACACGTTTCTTCAAAGTTTTGTCCACGTAGATTTGAAAAGCAATAAAACATGCATTAAATAACGAGTTACAAAACAAGTCGATGACATTCGATGTACTATGATTTAGTGTTACCCTACTTTTGAATAATGTTAGTTCCTCAAACATAATTTTCATGACTTTATGTGATTTGTGTCTGTATTTTAATTCATTATTTTATTTGTTTGTTGTTAGTTGATTGTATAATTGAGTGAATAATAATATTTTCTGTATTTTTTGCATGCCGTAAGGTAGTGTGTTGAAACTGTTTTACAATGTTACCTTCATATCTTGTTTGTTTCTTAGCAAAATAAATGATTTCTGTTTTCTGACGGTGGTTTTTTTAATTGCTGGCGAACGTAAAATATAAATTATAATATAATATAAATATCGCTGGAGATAACACACTTAAAATGGAACGTGTTATAACGGCCAATGGCTGATCGAGTATATCATCTATCCCTATCAATCTATCAATCACGCAATCAATCGTCTTTCGGACAGCACTACCTAGCTCAATTACCTAGTATCCAAGTCTCAAAATTTCGAGTCACCTGATTGGCTAACCAGTCGGCCAATCACGCGATGTCGCCAATTATCATGCTGTACATTCTCGCTCGGGTCGGACCAGCAAGGTACACCCCAGCAATTGGCGACATCGCGATGTTTCCAATTCCAGTGTTGTACACTCCTGTGTTGTACGTTCCAGTGTCGTGCATTGCTGGTGTGTGCATTGCTGTGACGTGCATTATAGGGACTCTCAAATCTTTACTAAGTGACGGTTAATTATCTCTGACTACGGCCGTAAATCTAATAAGTCATATTTCAGGGGGTCATTGTACTCATCATTACAACTTTTACTTGGGACCAAAACTAACCGCTGTGCACCTGTGCCCTACAATTTTATTATGTTCGTAATGTATGGAGCAGCTGTTTATTTTTAATGAACCCCTAAAAGACGCGGATGCAAAAAAATGCACGCTATATTATATATATATATTTTTTTTTTTTTTTAAAACGTTGCCCCACACTAGGAATTTCTCCTGTATCGTGGGTGCGTTTACAAACACTTAACTCACATACCCAAATACACCCAGACCCGAAACAACTATCTGTAGGCCATACAAATATTAAATAAAATTATTATATATAATAAAAAATTAATAAATAAAAAAAGAAAAAAATAATAATAATAATAAAAATAAATAATATATAAATTGTAATTTTTTTTTTTTTTTTTATTATATATAATTATGTATTATGTATATAATATTATGATGTCAGTGAAACTTTTTATTGGTCTTCTTTTTCCTCTTCTCGCACCACTTGCCCTCTTATTTAAACGAGGGGTCAGTTAATGCTGGGTACTGACTGTACATAATGCTTGGTTTACGGTTTCGTGAAGGGTCCGGAAACAACTTGTATAGAACACCCCGACTATGGACATAGTTATATCACCCCGACTATAACTGTTGGGCCGGCTACTATTTGGTTCATCCTCGCGTGAGAGGGGAGCATGAAACTCCGCCGTAGTAAATTAAAAAGTTATTGACCGGTGGTGTGTGTTGATTCATACAAGAAGTAATTTTGTCGACTTACATAGAAACACCAGGAGTCAAGAGCGAGCGCAGCGAGCTCGTAAAACGTAGCACCCAGTCTGACCAGTTTGAATTTGAGAGGTTTTTTTACTGTCTAGTCAAATTATAAACAAAAACTGTATTATTCATTTTGACAAAAAAAATCTTAAGCTTCGAGTCAGAGAGAGGAGTGTGGGTACGCCCATGGACCTGAGTTGGTGCTTCTCGCTATGTGAGGAACGATATCTTCCAGCGGGACCTCGGGATTGAGAGTCTGGACGACTTCATCCGGCACCACGCGACAGAAATGTTCACCCCATTACGCATCTGCTTGGCCAAGCACATTGCGCTCTGGCATGCGCGCCCCCCCGACGCGAGGCACCGTGCGGGGATCGAACTCACGGCACGCAGCAGTCTCATCACCCAGCCACTGCGCAACCATACATACACTCGCTCGCGAGCCACGCAGTCACTGGGCGGTGTTACACAATACATGTCATGTCGCCCACACGACGGCTCTTTATTCTGGACCGTGACCGGCTTGCTCTGGAAACGGATCGGACGGGAGTCATACATCCACTGTAGGGGCGTCGTAGTCAGCACCCCTGTCGCTGGGCAGCTCGGCTGAACCTCCCCCGGGGTTGGGGGGGTCTCACCCGGTGAAAACGGACCAGTGTCGTGCTGACCAAGCTGTGTGTCACATAGCTTAGTTTTCTTCACGCTGTCGCGCTACATATGTAGTTATGTTTTTTTATTGCGATATGGGTGCTCTGGTTAACCACCCTGCCTACCTGCCTCCGAACGATGATTTTAAATGTAAAAAAAACTTTTTTTGAAAAATGTTTTTTTTTATTTTTTCATTTTCAGTTGTAGTCTTATACAAATATTTTCTATTCATTTAACATTCAACCAAGAAACCTGACCCCTAACCTTCAAGATTCCCTTATTATTGCTTTCAACTCCTAACCGTTGAGGAGTAGTACCTTCCATCATCAGCTCACCAACATGAAGTGATGACTGCTAGATGCGAATACTTGAATAGCGTCAGAAAAAGTACAAAACAAGTAAAACGTGCCCATGAAATTTGAGGGTTGCCCTCGATTTCTCTGGAATCCCATGACGAGCTCCCGGTTTCTTTATCATGGTACCACCCTTGAAATATCTCCTTTATAATAAAAAAAGAGTCATCAAAATTGGTTCATAAACGACGAAGTTATTAGCGGACACACATAAACGAAAAATGTTCATAAATTAAAAAAAAATGTTCATAAAATGAAAAGTACTGGGTCAAACAATGTTAATTTTTTATGGGACCAAATGGCAACTATTACGCATCATAAATCTCGGCGTAATCGGTGTACATACACAGAAAAAAAAAACCATACCGATCGAATTGAGAACATTCTCCTTTTTGGGAGTCGGTTAAAAATAAAACAAACTTACATTTGCAGTTTTAAGACCTGCGCTCCGATACCATTATGTTTAGGAAAATATTTTATACAAGTACATTTTATAAGTTGGTCGACTATTACTCGTAAACTTGTAAAGGCTACTTAGCTGTGATAGTTTTCCTTTTATTTTCGTTATACAGGGTGGTGCCGACAATACGACAATAAATGAAACCACTGGTAGTTCTAGTTCTTAGGAACATTTTTAAACTATCAAATAAATCCTAACACCGTCGTTGTGCCGACGATACAACACTAATCTACCTAAATATCTTTGCCAAATTCGTTTGCTACATTTTATTTCCACACGTTAATCGGTGCAAATTATTCCTAAGGTTAGTAAACCAATATTTGTTTGTAAATTGTTAGTAGTAAGTGTTTGTGTTGTCGTAGTTTTATGCTACTTAGTTTTATTTTATTTTCAACTTTTTATTTTGCTGTTAAGATTTATTTGATAATGTTCCTATGAACTAAACTACCAGTGGTTTCATTTATTGTCGTATTGTCGGCACCACCCTGTATATATATGCTATTACCATGATTTTTTTCACACGCCACACAACCCCTATAAGTGGTTTATAGGTAGCCATCGCCACACTTGAGTCTAACAGAAAATTGCACTTTAAAGTTTAATAATTCACTAATGAATCCCTTAAACATAATTGGCAAAATGTGGGTGTACTATCTAGGTATACCTCTGCCTAACCCTTCGGGGATTACAGGCGTGATGTTATGTTATGTTTGTTGTGAACGGAATTTTCAAATGATGCTATCTGACGAGCTCGTTCTACGGTAACACGTAACTCTGGCGCGAAAAGTTGTCAACGTTTCCGATATTCAACCTCTAGGGAGTAGCAATGCAATTTAGACCAAACTAGCTGTTGCCAGCGGCTTCGCCCGCTACAACTCGAAAATTATCTCGCGGGAAGATAAAATCGGGATAAAAACCTATATATCCTATGTGATAATCCAGGTTATAAACTATGTGTGTACCAAATTTTATCCAAATCCGTTCAGCAGTTTTTGCGTGAAAGAGTAACAAACATACACACTCACACACACTTTCGCCTTTATAATATTAGTGTGATTACCTCCCACATGTAGGTAAGCATATTATTATTACAATAATAATATATCAAAGCCTTCAGAAGGCCGCAATCCTTAATACCTGCAGGATTGTGAGAAAATTTTTACATAACGAAAATGAGACGGTAATCTCCACCTCACATACTCAACCCTTAATCACCACACACACAGGCACACACAAAGACACAGGTTAATGCTCACAACCCGACTACATCATCATCTCATCCCATCACCACTCTTCTGGGGTAGTACTTGGCTTCGGCCCGTACTATTCCATAATTCCGGTAATAAAGCCGAGATACGTAAAAGTATAAAAACAAATAATAATAATATTTATTTGTTTAAAAACATGGTATAAAAGATGATAAAAATACAAATATTCAAGAGCATACAATATGTTTTGGCTTAATAGTAATAAGCGTACAAATGTTGGACAATACTTAACATTTCATTTCAAAGAAGTCTTTGAGACTATAAAAACTATGGCTACACAAATATTCAAACAATTTATTTTTAAATGATCTTAGATTCAACATTTTTAAATTACTTGGTATCTTATTATATATACACACACACATAGATATACAGCTATATAGGGTGTAAAAGTAACCTTAACGCAAACGAAGGGCAATTGTTCTACCCACCACTGCGATCATTTTTTTGTTCTAGACCATACCTGGGAACCTGCTAGTTACGGAGATATTGGGGGTCAAAGTTCGAAATTTTTCACAGCTGTTTTTGTAAATACTAGTATTTCAGGTTTTAACTTTACTTAAATTACCTCCATGACCCGTTTACTATCCAAAGCATCCACTAGCACAATGTTTTAAGAGTGCTTCTTTGAGTTTTACCGTAAAATGTGATTTTTGACCCCAAAAAAAAAGTCATTTCCCAGCAAAAATTTTTGCGTAGGGGTACTTAGTTTGATGTACAGAATGCTTGGTTGACGGATGCGTGAAGGGTTCGTTTACACCCTGTATATATATAAGCTGGGGGATTACATTAATGGTAAAAATGTTTGGCTCAATACTGGGTCCTGCTCCACAACCATAGGTGGAAACTTGATCACCATGTGAAGTTATTCTTGGAGGTCCAGAAGATTGTAAACATATTTTTGCTTTATTTATGTAGATTCAAGAATCGTATTATAAAGCTATATATAGTTATCTTTCATTGATTGACTCGAATTTAACCTGGCGCGATGGCGGTTGAGAGGACCTCATGCTTACCCAAATGTCTCGCCGATGGTGTTCTGTGTGTGGGCTCAATGGTAGTGATCCATGCGTCATGTTGGTGAATACAGTCTTTATCATATTATATTCAAACATAACTTTATAAAATTTCAAATATTTATATTGACTTAAATTATGTCAAACAAGCTAAAGTACAGTCAGCGACGCAAGTCCGTGAGCAGATACTAACTTAAAAACACGTGAACACTAAAACGGACCTTAAAGCTCTAAACATATATTTTTTAAGAAAATACTTAGTATATGTCGCCGCGAGAGTGTCTATCTGCTGGGATCATTAGGCAATCTAATCAATAATCAGCTTATAATAATAGCTTAGCTTAGTTTTTTATAATCATTAATGAACCTGCCATCTCTGAGATATTTGTACAGTAATTATTACGGGATCGATATTGAAAGACATGAGCGACAGTGCCATCTGTTAGCTTTTGTGTTAACTACTACAGAGATGGTTTGTAATTGAATGGTCGATGGCTCGAATAATGATTTATTAAACAGAGGTCTTTAACTAGAACTATAGTTAAAATTAAGATAAGCTAATTGATTATGAATATTGGGATTTTAATGATTGCTCACTTGAAATTAGGCTGTATAAGAGACGTCATTGCACATTGTTGTGAAGATGGCGGCGAATACGATTTTAATGATCAATAACTCAATTTATAATCTGAAACCACGACTAAATCAGTTTCTATAAGTAATTATAAACTAAAAAGTCATAAGATTATTTTGTAGAGCAATTTATTAGTAGAAAACCTGTTCTTTGTATTAAATCCTTTAATTAGCCGGAAATGGCGTAAGTAACATTCTGTTGTAAAAAGTAATGAACCTATTAATTAGACATTAACTTAATAACACCTTCGCATTAATATTGGTATTGTTTTATTGTTAAATAATTATTACAATCAATTGTGAACTATTTTAGTATTGTTTATTAGTTTTAACTGATTAAAAGTAATTAATAACAATACTGAGTACGTGGTACTTCCGCTAGACGGACTAGACAAGTAGACACGCGTGTGACGAAAGATGCACATTATCTCGCGTTTAGCAAATAATGTAAATGAAAGTGGTTTTTGATGTGATTAACATTAATTAGTGCAAACGAGAATTGTAACATGATTTAAATGGAGTTTCTTCAACCCATTCTTCTCCATAGTAACAATGATTCATGTGAATGGGTCTCAACCCCTGAAAAGTTTATAAGTGCCTGTAAATGGACTATTGTAAATAAACGTTTGGTGTTTGAGTCAAGTATTGTGTGTGATTTCAACTACCCTTAAACCCATCTACCACGAAGAGGAATCTAAGGCGAAGACAATATGGCGGAGGCCATTGATGTTTAGGAGCAGCGTTCCTTATGTGGTTTTCCCCCCTTAACATCAGAAGTGGGATTTTATCTGCGCTTTGCTCATGAATATGCGCCGGAACATCCAAATAATGACATACAGGAAAATATTGAACTGAAGACTATGACGTCTAAGATTTGGCTGTATTTTCATCCTAGTGGTTGACAGATACCAACATGATAAATAAGGCTTATTTCAACTTGAACACACATGACCCAGTCAGACAATAAGTTGACACATGGGAAAACAAACAATGAAGTTTTATGTGACAGAAAACTTCATAGTCCAATCAAAATGACAAACATACAGTACAGCACAGAATGACCGAAGCAGCAAAATAAAAGAAACATGAACACTTGGAAAGCATATCAATAAAAATGAACCTACGGGATGAAACATCAAACCCGGGAAGTATTTTATTTTATTCATTTTAGTAACTGTAGTGCAGTTAACAATATTTTAACTATTCACATTACACACTGGCTAGGTTAATGCCACCTTAAATTGACACCTAATATATTAAGACATCTTTAATCACTTAAGGAGTGATAAGGTCATTATCCGTT
The DNA here is from genome assembly GCA_949774965.1 of Diarsia brunnea. NCBI lineage: Eukaryota > Metazoa > Arthropoda > Insecta > Lepidoptera > Noctuidae > Diarsia > Diarsia brunnea. Next base: position 293,521 of record OX459025.1, on the reverse strand, counting down.
CAAAGTTATGATTAAAATATAAATCAGTACTTAATGTGTCACAAACTGAACTCATGAATCAAATGATAGTTAGTTACTTGCATTCACACATTAATTAATTAACCAAGTATTAACTAGTATTAAATCTTGTTGTGTTTTGAAATGTCATTCAGAATAAAACATTTAATAGAAATAATTCTTATTAGAAATCCCTCCTAATTGACATTCAAGTGAGGAATTACAATTAAATACTTCATACAAACTTGTAAACATTTGTATTGGATCACATGTTTCAAGATTCATTAAAAACAAACAAAGTTGTCCATCACTGGACACCCGGCAGATGTGAATCTTTGTATTGTAATGACACAATATGTCATGATAAATATTACAATAATTATTTATTTATTCAATATCTATCAATCGAATCTACATCTGACCTTACTACATCTCTAATTGATTAGCTTAAAGTTTTAAAAAAATAAATAAATAGATAGACAATTGATCCACAATAAACATTATTTTAATGGGAAAACGCAATGATAACATCATACTATTTCTCATTATAGCATATGAGTTGGATTCAATGCACATGTTTTACATTAGTAATGCTTTGTTATGTAACTGGTACTTATGTGTGTTTTATAACAAAACAATTAACGAAACATCAACGTTGTTCAACAAATTGTGACAATGAAATTCAGTGCGATAATTCAACAGAAAGCAAAGCTTTAAAGAAGTTAAATTGTGAATGTTTCACTAGTACAGTAACACAACCAATAGTGTTTTTAAAGTAGTTTTAATCAGATTAACTTTCCCATCTTAGTTTAATTACCATCTAAGTATGATAACTATTTAAAAACAATTGATTACCAAATTTTCATTACTAATTTAAACATTTAGTCAGACTACTTTGAGGGCCTAGTAGTAATGCACCATACAATTAAAGCGTGTGGGCCTGGATTCAATTCCCGAGTCTAACAATGTTGTTGAGTTTCTCCATCAGGAATTTCTCAGTAGCAGTCCAGACAATAATATTAATGGCAAACAGTCTTGCCCTTTAACAAGAGCCTTAAGCATTACTGGCAAAGTGATGATGTACACTTCTGCCTAACCCTTCTGGGATAGCAGGTGTGATGTTTACATAACATCTTTTCTTGTTCTATTATTTACCTGCATGACTTTTACATTCCAGATTCGAGGCAATTATCTTATAAAAGAGGAAATGATAGAAGAGCAAATTCACTACAAATATAAACAACATCAAGTACTACAGCCTGGTGAACAAATGACCGTGTCGCCGGCTATGAAGCTAACAAATGAGAAACAGCATGAGGACAGCCAACCCAGAATGACTGTTTCAGTGTTTACACACCATAAGTTAACATAAAAGGTGAGAAGTTTTCAAACTACTTCAAACACTTCACCACTGATATCAAACAGTGTTGCATTAAAAGGCTCAATACAATCGCCAATCAACCTACCTACCTACATGATGCTCATGTGTGATGAGTATCAGGTATTCCATTTTCATTATTTTAATGTTTTTGCAATCCTGCCAGTTGTAAGCAACAACTATTAACAAAAACAAAGTATTAGTATTAACAGTAACTAATGAAGTATAAAATAATAATACTCACAAAAAGCTAATGGTATCCGTGGAGGAAACAACTAGCGCAATAAGTAATACTCACAATGAATCACACAAATAATCTATCAGCAGCCGTGGAGGCAACTGGTAAAGAACCAACACAACAAATTATCTATCAACAGCCGTGTAGGCACTTGATAATGAACCCACACAACAAATGATCTATCAGAAGCCGTGGAGGTGACTGGTAATGAACCAACACAACAAATGATCTATCAGCAGCCGTGGAGGGAACTGATAAAATAATACTCTCATGTTATCCTGCTGGGTCCACGGCGTATTAAACGCCCAGAGCCTGGTTCCTTATATCCTGTCAAATCAAAGACTTCGTGCCTGTCACGGAGCAATGGTCCTAAACTCCTTATCCTTTAATCCTGTCAAATCAAAGACTTTGTGTCTATCACAGAGCGGTGTTCCTGATCCTATCCTTTTATCCTGTCAAATCCAAGACTTTGTGTCTATCACAGAGCATTACCTTCCCGTGAGAATGAACAAATAAAAACATACTACTCACACTACATTTACCAAATACAAATCACAATGTCTAAAGCTATCAATAATTTTATTTAAAACAAATCTAGTAGACAGTAGACCTATTATACAAGGTTGCAAAGTCAAGTCATAGTAAGCAACAATATTATCTGTTTGCTGAAAAAGCAAACAGCTTATCAAACAATATCAATGAAATCAATAAAATCAATGATGTTCGATAATTTTGTCAAAAATATTCTATTTAGCTAGTAGCTAATCAAACAATATTTTATTCAACTAGTAGCTGATCAAACAATATCAATAAATTCAACTAATGTCGTTGATAATTTTGCCAACAATGTTCTATTTAGCTAGTAGGTTATCAAACAATATTCTATTCAGCTAGTAGCTGATCAAACAACATCAATAAATTCAATTAATGTTGTTGAATAATTTTGCCAACAATATTCTATTAAGCTAGTAGCTAATCAAACAATATTCTATTCAGCTAGTAGCTGATCAAACAATATAAAATAATTCAATTAATGTTGTTGAATAATTTTTCCAACAATATTCTATTTAGCTAGTAGCTAATCAAACAATATTCTATTCAGCTAGTAGCTGATCAAACTATCAATGAATTCAATTAATGCTGTTGAATAATTTTGCCAACAAAATTCTTGTGAGCTAGAAGTTGATCAAACAATATCAATAAACTCAATTCAATTAATGTAATTGAATCATTCAGGCAACAATTGTTTTATTAAGCTAACAGCTTAGCATCTAATAACTTGAATAAAAATTCCAAACAGCTATAAATGTCTGTAACTGTGCATGTGTGTCTAGCAAGGTGATACAAAAATGCATTGAATGTCAGATCTATTACAAGGTTTCTATGTTGAATAAACCAATGAATGAATGTTACTAAATCCTACAATTGAATAAACATTGTAGGATAATAAAAGCAACAATAATCTGCCGACAAAATTTATCTCCGCTATTTCAGATAACAACCACGAGACTACACTTAGGACAACGGACGGACGAGCGGACGGCAACGGCAAGTGCAGAGCGCGCACCGCCGATCAGAATGGCCGTGTCGCCGCGAGAGTGTCTATCTGCTGGGATCATTAGGCAATCTAATCAATAACCAGCTTATAATAATAGCTTAGCTTAGTTTTTTATAATCATTAATGAACCTGCCATCTCTGAGATATTTGTACAGTAATTATTACGGGATCGATATTGAAAGACATGAGCGACAGTGCCATCTGTTAGCTTTTGTGTTAACTACTACAGAGATGGTTTGTAATTGAATGGTCGATGGCTCGAATAATGATTTATTAAACAGAGGTCTTTAACTAGAACTATAGTTAAAATTAAGATAAGCTAATTGATTATGAATATTGGGATTTTAATGATTGCTCACTTGAAATTAGGCTGTATAAGAGACGTCATTGCACATTGTTGTGAAGATGGCGGCGAATACGATTTTAATGATCAATAACTCAATTTATAATCTGAAACCACGACTAAATCAGTTTCTTTATGTAATTATAAACTAAAAAGTCATAAGATTATTTTGTAGAGCAATTTATTAGTAGAAAACCTGTTCTTTGTATTAAATCCTTTAATTAGCCGGAAATGGCGTAAGTAACATTCTGTTGTAAAAAGTAATGAACCTATTAATTAGACATTAACTTAATAACACCTTCGCATTAATATTGGTATTGTTTTATTGTTAAATAATTATTACAATCAATTGTGAACTATTTTAGTATTGTTTATTAGTTTTAACTGATTAAAAGTAATTAATAACAATACTGAGTACGTGGTACTTCCGCTAGACAGACTAGACAAGTAGACACGCGTGTGACGAAAGATGCACATTATCTCGCGTTTAGCAAATAATGTAAATGAAAGTGGTTTTTGATGTGATTAACATTAATTAGTGCAAACGAGAATTGTAACATGATTTAAATGGAGTTTCTTCAACCCATTCTTCTCCATAGTAACAATGATTCATGTGAATGGGTCTCAACCCCTGAAAAGTTTATAAGTGCCTGTAAATGGACTATTGTAAATAAACGTTTGGTGTTTGAGTCAAGTATTGTGTGTGATTTCAACTACCCTTAAACCCATCTACCACGAAGAGGAATCTAAGGCGAAGACAATATGGCGGAGGCCATTGATGTTTAGGAGCAGCGTTCCTTATGTGGTTTTCCCCCCTTAACATATATAATAAGATTATCATTTCCATATTACAAAAAACTATGTCAAAAGTCGCTAAACATCATTACAGCATTTATTTTTTAAGTCGGTAAGTTCTATCATGTCGCTAACTATCATTTTGCCGTAAGTACCTAAACATGTAATGTGCGAATTTTTTAACTTCCATGAGTTCTTGAATGTCATAACGGGGTAAAAAAAAATGAAAGAACTATCAATAAAACACTACACTACGCGCTATACTTATTTTTTTTTTCACAACTTCGGATAATATGCGAAAGAAGTAGGTAATTAAGTTGGAGTAGCTACATCTATTTGTTCATACACTAAATCTCGGGGTCACTGACTCACTGTACTCATCATTATGAACAACTTTCCCTTTTTTTTAGAAGGAACATGGGTGATTTTTAGTCAGTAGAAGTCTGACACTCCCTACCGCTCTGCTCAGAGCGGGAGGAGTCATTTGATGATTTCCCAAACTCCGAAAAAAAAAAGAGGGCTGCTGACATCGCCATCGAAGATCGCCATTTAGAGGCCGGGACCACCGGCTCTTACGTGCCTTCCGAAGCGCTGAATCATCTTTTTATCAGACGCTGTCTACTAAAAATATTGTATCAAATGGTCATTATAAGATAAGAAAATATTTATTTGCCCAAACATGTGTCGTACAAACAAGAAAATAAATGCAACAGTACCTACGTTTGCCACATGATGTGACGTGCAAATGTCTACAAATATTATTAACTAGCTGTTGCTAGCGGCTTCGCCCGCTACTACTCGAAAATTATCCCACGGGAAGAGAAAATCGGGATAAAAAGTAGCCTATATGTTAATCCAGGGTATAACCTATCTACATACCAAATTTCAACCAAATCGGTCCAGCCGTTTATGCGTGAAAGAGTAACAAACATCCACACATCCATTCTCACAAACTTTCACATTTATAATATTAGTAGGATAGGATTAGTAGGATTAAAACATTCTGTCAAAATGACTGTTAATTAAGAAGAATCTTAACAATACTGTAATAAATTTAAAATAATAATAATCAGACAGAACATTAAAAACAATAATAAGTTATTAAGACTGTTGTTATACAATAATCATGTCAACAATAAAATAGGTACATAAAAGCATTCAATACATTGTTACCTTCTTTTTTGGCGGGTGGAAAATTATCAAATAACCCCTCCCGCTCTTGGGCAGAGCGAAAGGAAGTGTCAGACTTCTACTGACTAAACCCACCCATGTTCCTTCTTAGCCCTTCATGTCAACGCCGCGGTATCTCTTGCGAACAACCCGCAGCACCGACGGGCATACATACATTGTTACCTTAGGGTGAAAGCAACTTACTTAGTCCTGAGACAGCGACAAGTAAGTCTAGCCCGAGGTAAACATTGTGTTTTTCATTACGAATACAAGGAAAGTAAAAATATGAAACATGAATTATCTTTAAAATCGGATTGCCGATTTCCCGCCTATTTTTTTTTTCTGTGGCCGGCCAGCTATTCACTCATTTTCATTTTCATCATTGAACAAAATAATATAATAATAGTACATATTTTGCCCAAATCAATGCTATTTTAAAGAAATTTATTTCATACTTACTTTATGTTATTTCAATATAACATAGCACTGTAATTAAGTGGTTGTATAGAAAGTTGGAACATGGTTCAATAGAAATATAAAAGTATAACTATTTTTTTTTTACTTTCCGAGTATGAGTAATGAAAAACACTTTTTCAATACACTTCCTCGAAAACTAGCTCTTATTGCACCGCGATTAGGTTCGAAATGCAACATATTGCGCACGCGTGCGGTAATCTTATTTTTCCGCAACCAAGGGCGGGAAAGAAAATTACTACAGATAACTATACCTTATTGTCCAAATCGATTAAAACAGGAAATTTAAAAAAAAATCACCACCGGCTATAGAGTCGGCAGAGCTTTTTTTTTAATTTCGTCATTTTGATTTGCGTCTTTACAGCATAATAGTATATTATGCAACTAGTGAATAAAGGACGGATTTAAAGCGAGGGCCGTAGATGAGTCACGAGCAAGTGAAGGATTCTAATGATTGAATCACGAACGCAGCGAGTGATTCAACTGTTAGAATCCTGAACGACGCGAGTGATTCATGGCCCTCAATATAAATTCGTACTTTATTCAGGAGTTGCATACTATACTTTATATCATGACTACGAGAAAAGACATAATTTAAGCGAAAATAGAAATTTAATCAAGAAATAAGAATTGTTACATTAATTGAAATGGACATTAAAATTAGAGCAATGACTGAAATTAAGCGTAATTTTCTTATTATTATCATTAGGGTGGTCAACTTGTGAAACAATATTTATTAATCTAATGCCAAACTCCTTGTCGCAAATATCGACCAATCAAATCTCGTGAATTTATTTGCACCAAAGAGTTTTGAATTTCGAATCTTAGCGCAAGGAGTTTGTGTAAGCATTGAAATAGAGACCGGATATATTTTTGTGTTCCAAATTCAAACACCAAAATAGTGAATAAAAACAAAACAGTGAATAAAAGGCCTTTTTATTCACTGTTTTGCGTGAATAAAATAAGCTTTTTAGAGTAGGTATGGTATAAATATTTTTTTAATATTAAATTTTGTTTGTAAAAAGAATACTCTAAATAAACATGATTATTTTAAACAATTATTTACTTTTATGAACAAGTAAACATTTGTTTGTGTTCTTAATTAAAAAAAAATATTTGAATTTTTCCTATGAGGCTGTTTAGCGGTTTCATAACTTATTTTAAAAAGCAAATGAAATCATAGTCTCCTAAAAAATGATGACAAAAATACTTATATATCGTTATTAGTTAATTTCTTCGAAAGTGTATTGAAAAACGTCGTTTGATACACGTGGGAATTTGTTATTGCATTTCTCGACCCCATGAACACCCTCGCCTTGCGGCTCGGGTGTTCAATCCGCCTCGAATGCAATAACAAACTTTCCGCACTTGTATCACAATGTACTATTGCGCATAAGTGCAGTCCTACACCCCCGTCCCCCGCGCCTCGGTGCACAGAGTTGGGTTTGGTCACGATTGTTCATGGGAAATTGATCTTCTCTGGGAATCATTTAGGATTGTTCCTGACAAACATAACGGTTTCAATAAATAATGTTAAATGGGTAACAATGTTACAATTTTATGAAATAGATTTCAAGGCATTCAAGGTTGCCCGTCGGGGCTGCGGGTTGTTCGCAAGAGATACCGCGGCCTCGACATGAAGGGCTGAGAAGGAACATGGGTGGTTTTTAGTCAGTAGAAGTCTGACACTCCCTTTCGCTCTGCCCAAGAGCGGGAGGGGTTATTTGATGATTTTCTACCCAACACAAAAAAAAAGGAATTCAAGGTTATGTCAATTGAATCTTTCTTCCTCGACGTTGTTCTAAATAGCATGATTGTTAACAAATTAAAGAGAGCCAGAACATTTTTAACTTTATACTACTACTTAATAATAATTCATCAATTTCACACGTACTTAGTCCATAAATGATAAAATAATAGTTAATAAAAAATAAAACTAAAAAGACATTTCTTTGGTCCCAAAGAATAGCATTGCCATTCAACGTGGCTATGCTGCCAGTCTTCTGGGCACGTTCCCGGTTGACAGCAAACTTTTGGACGCCTTAGTGTCTTACGCGTTGTTGTATACATGTAGGCATTTACTTTTAGTTTTATTGTTTAATTACTATTTTTGTTCTATTTGTATTTAATGTAAATATAATGCGTTTTTATTTCTCACATACACATCGTAAAAAACACTATTAAATATAAATTAAAATAATACATGAAAAAGCATCGATAACTAAATTAAACATACACAAAATAATCATACGAGTACACACATGTCAAATCATTCGGGGAGAGTTATAACTCTGAGAAAATCCTCATGAGACCCTTACGATCACCAAAAAATCATCGGCCCGCGCCACTAAAACATAGTCGAAGCACTACAAAACCACAGCATATAAAACCGTGAAAGCCCTAACAGTATCCTGAACCATTGTTGTACTGCACGCGCAGTGCGCTGTACGCTCGCTGCGTAAAGTTGGTCCACAGGCTGCACTAAAACTACTGACCATAATGGTCAGTAGTTTCTGCGCTCGCTCAATATCCATTTTGTCACAAAGTCGTTAGAGACCCAGTGGCCCAGGTACTTGGAATGCTGCACCTATTTTAAAGGAATGCCGCAGAAAGGAAAGGAGATACAGATCAGTAACATTTTTGGTACCGGCTTTATAGATCATGAATATGAGTTCCCAAATTTTTTGCTGTTATAATGGTATTCGTATCGTCAGCAAAAAGAACGAGTTCAGTTTTAAAATATAGCAAATTATAATATTGATAAACAAGTTGAAGAAGATTGGCCCTAATATTGAACCTTGTGGAACTCCTTGCCTTATTTGTTTAGGTCCTGATTTGAAGATTTTTTGGCATTTTTTTCCACTAATATCTACGTATTGCTTTATTCTAAATAAGATAAGTTTACTGGTGGTTGACACCGTTCAAACGGACACAAAATGTTCCAATTCTACTTCGACACCTTCAAATCGCACTCTTCCACTCGCTAAGATATTCCTCTGTGATTCTTCCCTCATGTCATTAAGACTATTTCTGTCATCGTGTACTATTCTATCATCTCTTGTTTTGAAATATTTCTGTAATATTGTTTTATTCGAAGAGTTCGTTACAATTATAGCTCTTTTGTTTCTAACTGCTTCTGCAATGTTTTCTAAGGGTGGGTTGCACCATATTACTATAACGATAACCAAACCGTAACAAGCCATAAAAGCATTAAAAAAGTATAATTTGATGGCTTGTCACGGTTTGGTTATCGTTATAGTAATATGGTGCAACCCACCCTAAGGTTATTTTGCCTTTGTTCGGTATGTTGTTGCAAACAAAAATTAAAACATGTTCTGTATTTATCAGTACTCTACGTAATGCGTTACGTTTTTTCGTTGGTAAATTTACAATAGTTTCAAGTTCAACATAAGTCACGTGTTTTTTGTTCTGTATAGTTAAATGTTGCAACACTTTGACAACAGTCAGTACGCTGTTCTCTGCAACGATGATGGTACTCGAGGGCTGATCTTGCAAGTTCAAGGACATCACTGCGTCTTCAGTGAATACGTAATTATATTGTTGTATTCTTCGTATGTGGTTGTCGCTTATGTCGCTCATTAGTGGGTCTTCAGTAATATAGCCGGCGGTTCTTTTAAGTATTTGACTGTCTCTGTTAAGATAAGGTGCCTGTTTTTGTATCAACCACCATTTCTGTATTTCATCGTGATATTTAAGAAACATTGGGTCAGTCTTCGCTTGGAGAAAATCATTGAGATCTAGATGCTCTTCTATTTCATCTTTCAATATGTCTTCCACAACTTTCTGCTCGGCTTGCCCAGAGTAAATTAACAATTTGTTTAAGAAATCTCTCGCTAAATGTTCTTCATACTCGCCACATTCCAATAAAAGCTTAGGGCAGTTTTTAAATTTGAAACAAAATTTATATTCGGCCAAATCGGGGATTTTATCATTCAATCTCTGGTATATGCTTTTGGCAAATGGTTCCAATGAGTTCTCATCACTAGCAACCTTCATCTGCTTAGGGTTATCGTCAAGCACAAATAAATTTCCGATGGTACCAGCTATACCTCCTTGGAGCAGCAGAGATCCTTTTCCCAAAGATTCATCTATAATTACAATTTTACTGCTTTTATACTTGTCTAACAGATTAGTGATTACTCTCACTAGATGATCGATTCTTTTCAATTTGTTCACTGTCAAATCTTTATTACCGAAAGCAGCCGGCACTTTCATGCCTAAAGATAATATTTCCTTTGCAGCCAGTTCTATTGCTTGCTTGACTGTCTCTGGAGAAACATCCACTTCATTCGACTGTTGTGGCGCGACATGTTCTATGTATTGTTTGCCGATTTTCAACACGCCCTTGTGTGTGTTTGTTGGTTTGTTATATGTTACAATGGGTCCTATCAGTTTGCTTAGTTTCTCGGCATCAGTGGGCTTAGCTAGGAATTCAGGCAGTAAATTCTTTATAGCATCTGTATGGTCTGGTTTTCTTTTCTTTACAATCTCTTCATATAACTTATCTTTGAATATGGTGAGATATTTATCATTGGTGTTAAAAAAGTCTTCACGAAAGGTAGCTATCCGATGTCCTTCCGGCTGAATTTTGAAAACGTTGAAAACTTTTTGCCCCAGAACAACATGATAGCACATCATGAGCTCAGCATTCAGCATCGTTTCGAACTTCTCTTCACCCATTACATACTTAGCTATCCGTTTTGCCAACATAGCCATATGTTCTTCAATAGCTACTTTGAGTAGATCCTCTGTATCTTGTCTTAGTTTGTACGGTTGCTTGTCCATTCCGCCTGTGTCAATCAAATCATGCAGATTGGAGTTCAAGCTACTTTTATATTCTGAGTCATTACTAAATTCATCCTTCGCGGTTGTGTATATAACAAAATAACTTTCTGTCTCATCGAATTTACAGCCGAAAAACACGTCTTTATTACTTGAATCAAAATATTGTTGGATTTTTAAGTAACTGCTGAAGTACGTTGACAAATCGATTTTAAAAGTTTGGCTCTTATTTTCTTTATGTTTAGCCTGTATGAACAGACAGACAGGCATAAGATGTTCTTTTACTGTTGCTTTGAAGCAAATGTCGTCGAAATTCCCGATTTTGTCGACATTGGAAGCTAACTGAAACTCTAGAATAGTATCGTCGTGAAACGCTCGTAAATATAATAAGCTGAGTAACTTTGTTTCATATAAGTGTCCACATATCCCTGCCGTTCCTTTACGCCTGTTGAACATGCTGCCACTCATCGCTGGTCGATGGTTGTGGGGGTGGGAGTGGTGGGGGGGATGCAGTCAGTGCTCAGATACGAGGAGCACCTAGCAGCACCAACTGGATCACCTGCAAGTAAAGGAATCATAAAAATGTGACAGAAATCTTCGAAGTGTCAAAGAGAGAATTAAGTCAACATACGACTTGTTAATGTTCTTAATAATGATAACAATTATGACCGATCTGTGCTGTGACTTCGCCATCCCACTCGTCAGTGACGTAAGCAGTTTTGGGCTTAAAAGTGAATAAAAAAAAATTAAAAATTGTCAGATAAAATTTGTAATAACTTCAAAAAATGTATATAATATAATTATATTATAAAGTTAATTTACAAATAATCTTGTAGACTCACGAATTGTGAGCGACCTCGGCAGATAACGATAAGCGTACTTAAGGCTTATCACCTGCGTGCCGGCTGCGGCCCTTAACTCGTCAGTTATTTATGTAAAACATGACTGTTTATTGTTGCAATTCAAAAACACATACCTACCGTTTGCAAAAGGGCGATGGAACGAAGCGTATTGGGTATTAAGCTCAGCGACGTAATACGCAATACCACAATACCGCAAGAACTGGATGTGACATTAAGAGTGCTGGGCTGAAGTGGATTGGGCGGGCCATGTCTGTAGGATGCATCAGATATTCAGATGAGCCAGAGTCGTCACGCAGTGGGTGCAAGAAGACGGGCGTCGTTGCCGAGGGAGGCCTCGAAAACGCGGGCGGACGACTTAGAAGCGTTTGTGACAAATTGGACGGAGACAACCCCACAGAGAGAAGAGTGGAAGGCTATGGGGGCTTTTGCCTAGCAGCTGAACAATATAGGCTAAGAAAAAACAAAAATACCTTTTTGTGATTTGGTGTCGGGACGCACTAAGTAACACAATGTTGTACCGCCTCTAACTATGTGCAAACCGTTCATATAAATCAAAATGCTCCAATGATGATGCTCGGTAGAAAATAGTAAAAGACTTAGTTCCAACACGACTGTGCCACAGATTATACAACGAAACTCGACTACTCGATTCTGTTACAGAACAAGTTAAAATCGCTCGGTTCAATAACAAATCGATTGCAAACTAATTTACCCGAAACATATCCAAATACATAATTGTAGTCTTCGTACATATTTGTGCCTAACACATAAATATAATCCTAAGAATATATTTTGTTTTTAAAAAACGTTCAAGCTTTCGAGTTCACTTCGTGTTCTACATTATGTTAATTCCATGTTTTAGTTCGTTTTTTTAAACGGAGTCGGATTAATATTTATCCGTCAGTTTGTTTTTGTTTATTCAGCGATAGTTTCGCCAATTATAAACCGATTTCCATGATTCTTTTTTTACTTATAGGAAGTATATTTTGCGGTAGCCCCGTTTAAAGTTGGTGAAGATCTGAAGGTGTTCTTCGGAGACATGCTTGCTGCATGCTCGGAGCATTCTTGCTGCATGCTCCCTGCATGCGTGCTGCACGCTCGCTGCATGGTTGCTACATCCACTATGCATGCTTGCTGCACGCTGGCTGCATGCTTGCTGCATGCTCACTGCATACTTGATGCATGCTCGCTGCATGCGTGCTGCACGCTCGCTGCATGCGTGCTGCACGCTCGCTGCTTGCTTGCTGCATGCATGGCATACGCTTCGTAGGGAAATAAAAACCACACATGTTCCTAATGAACTGTTTTATTAAGTGATAATCTATGATGTTTTTGTAATGTGATAGATTTAATTCAAATATTATATATATTGAGGATGTCGAATCAGTGATTCCCTTCTAATACATAGTAATATCCCATATGTTTATATTTAGTACATACGGTACGATGGGGTTGGCATATCCGTGTGGATAAAAACCCCTTATAGTAAATAAAAGATTTTTTTTTTGTTAGCCTACGTTGTGTCCCACTGCTGAGCAAAGGCCTCCCCTTTCTCCTTCCATACCTTTCTATCACGTGCGATCTCTGGCCATGTTAGCCCCGCAAACATGATCAGATCGTCACGCCACCTTCGCCGCGGTCGACCTCGACGGCGCTGTCCTGCCTCAGGCGTCCAGTGTGTGACGACCTTTGCCCATCTCTCCGGGTGCATCCGTGCTACGTGGCCTGCCCACTCCCACTTCAGCCTATATAAGCCTTCATTCTTCAGCACTTCAGCCAATAAAAGAAATAAAAAAAAAAAAATTACATTATGGTGTAAAAGTACCCATAACGCAAATTACAAATTACTATTCAAAGCATCCAATAGCACAATGTTTTAAGAGTGCTACATTGAGTTTTACCGTGAAATGTGATTTTTGACCCAAAAAAAAAAAAATCGTTTCCCAGCAAAGTTTTTTGCATACGGGTACATAATTTGATGTACAGAATGCTTGCTTGCATGTTGTTGGTGATGGGTTGATTTACACCCTGTAGATATGAAATGTTTGGCAAAAGACTATTCTGATTGTGAACTTTCGGCAATATGATGGTTGTACTTTTTAATGATTATGGAAATGAAGCTCAAAGATGATTCTGACTTAAAAAAATATGCGTTTTGAATTTATGATACATGAGTGTACGCCAAATGATTTTCGCAGGAATGACGTTTATGCCATCCACTGCTATGCAAAATAAAATTCGGACATAAAAAGATCTACTATAAAAGGTAGACCCGTATCAACCCATACAGCGGTTTATGCCGCAAATTTTCGACACTCGCAAGGGAATCAAAACCTACAGGGTACTTCCCGTGAACTCAGAATCTTGTTTGGTACAAAGCAACGTCTTTTAGCACAGATTAAGGAAAAATTTCGAAAAGCATAGATTTTTAGTTACATCTTAGAAAAAAATATTTTAAACTTTGTTTATACGGAACCCTCGGTGCGCGAGTCCGACTTGCACTTGCCTGGTTTTTTTTCTAGCTAGCTTTTTTAGCTAATTCATGTATTTATTTTTACTTTCCTTGTATTCGTAATGAATAGCACAATGTTTACCCTCGAACTATCTGTCTCGACACTAAATAAGTTACTTACACCCCTTAGGGCGGATTCGACCAAACACCATGTTATATCAGAGTAACTAACCCTTGAATAATTTTACTCATTGGTTTTACTCTCGAATAACTTCGTTTGCGTTTTTCCGTCAGAAACATAGAGTAGCCAATACTGAGTTTTGTTACTCTTGAGTTGATGAACGAATGATGAATGATTTTGTAAGCCAACTAAAATGGAAATACTATTGTGTAGAAAGCCGAACCCAAGATTTTATGACCATATAATTTGGCCGGTTTATATTGGTACTTGATACGTAGGAAGGATTTTTAAGCCTAGGTAAGTAGGAAGCTACGTTGTACATGACATACCGGTTTGAAGTATATTCCAGACGGTGCTCGATTTTGGATAAAAGACACATAAACGTTTCTTTGGACAATCGAAACCTAATGGCAGTCATGGTTATCATAATTATTATTATCGAAGTAATTGTTCCTTTCTCTAATCTATCGCGGACGCCTTGGATTGTATTCTTCATCAATGTCAGAATCTTCGATCATATTTCGTAGACGTTGCATTATTAAAATATCCTTACAAATAACAAAAGTACAAGAAATTATCAACATGTCCTCAACTGTGAACAACAGACAATGAACTTTTTCAACAAAGCATACGAAAACAGATGGTAGAATGCAGCGGCCGCCATTATATTACTCTGCGCTATCTTGTTTACTCGGTGTATTTTGGCGGTATAGCGATTTACTCTCAGACAAGTATTTATTTCGGGATTAAGATTTGGTAAAACGAAAAGTTCTCTTACTCTAGAGTAATTAGTGATTTTATCCCCAGGATAAGACTTATCCATGTTTGGTCGAATCCGCCCTTAGGGTAACAATGTACTATTTCACTTTTTTGAAGTCGATTTTACTTTTTACAAAAAAAAAACTTGAGAGGTGTCAAGGAACACCCGGATGGAACGAAGTTATTGTTATTATTTTTTATTATTTAAAAAAAAAAAAAAAAAAAAAAAAAAAAAAAAAAAAAAAATCTAGAAATGAAAATATCTGGCTTGCTTTCTGTAAGAGAGAGAGAGACAGACAGAGAAACATGCGACGCCGCACAGCTTACAATAGCTTACTATAGCAAAAAGTGTGACAACTTTTCGTAAGATTTTTTTCCGTCTAGCCCCCTTTCACAACGCGCGATAAGGAACTTCGTTCCAAAAGTATTTTTTTATACTGAAATAATCCCTGAGTAGATATAATATCGAAATCAAACCGATTACATTATATTTTTCTAAAAAAAAAATCGCATATCGATTCGTGGTTCGTTTCCGTCACTATGCGGTAAGTAGGTACCTACGTTTAGATATAATAATCAGCGCAATTGAGGACGTATGAATGATAAAGTACTGAGTCAGGACTTTTGGACTAGTTAAGTGCTTTGTTGTGTCGTGAACTCGTGAAACTTCAGAGCCAGTCAGTGTTGTGAATATAAGTGGGTCCAAATCGGGTGCGAGAAGTATTAAGACAAGGCAAGTCGATCACCAATCTTTGAAAACCCAATTAGACGTATTTTTTACACGACTGCCCCAAAAAAATGAGTGTTATGTTTTTAGCGTTCATGTATGTATATGTATGTATGTATGTATGTATATTTGTTTGTGAGGTGCCATATTGGTTATAGGTTAAAATACCAATATATCACTAAAAGATATGAAATAAAAAACAAATAATTAAAAAAATTAAAAAACACGCCTGCCATTACAAAAAGTATCTAACTTTGACCTTGCTCCCATTCATCCCTGAATTCGTTTGACTTGTTTTTTATTTTTTAGATACTTTTTGTAATGGCAGGCGTGTTTTTTAATTTTTTTAATTATTTGTTTTTTTTATTACATTTTTGTCACCGACTATAAAAACTGCTCGGAAATGTAAACAAACATTTTTAGTACATTCAGCCGGTCGCTGTCGTCTCGCGTACCCACGCTTAATCTTGCAGTTGCTATTTTTACGATAAAATAATATGATGTATTATTTTACGTCTTAGGTTATAATTTAATAAATGATATTGTCTATGGTCGCTTGAATTATATTTTTATGAGGACCAGTGTTGAAGCTATAAAACATAAAATGGTGATGAGATATAAATTTCGTGGCTGAGTTAGTAAATTAGGTGGCCTATGTATAAATAAGAAGGACAAGTTAATCTTTACACTTGATGCTTTCTATTGGATATTTGCTTGGCCTTGTAAAAAGACAAATTAGTTTATTAGTTACTGTTAGAGGCTCTTATTTTACCGTGACTTAATTATAAAATGAGAAGTTTGATCACGTGACCAATAAAATAATATGTGGCTCGACGTATTATTTCTATTTTGACATTAGAAACAGACGCTTTTATTTTATGTATTTGGATGTATAAAGCATAGATAAATAAAAGGGGACCAAGTATAGAGAGTCCTTGATCGGGTCATAGATTCAAATGTAAACTTCTTCTGAGTTCACTTGACTTGGACAGACCATCTTGCAGGACGCTTTGAATCTTTCTTTTGCTTCTTAGATTATAAAGGGTGTGAAAGGAATTTTAACGAGGCCGAAAGTTACTTGTTCTCCCGTCATTGTGATATTGATTTCTTGTTCTGGACCATATGGGAACCTTCTCGTTACGGAGAAACAGGAGGCACGGTTCCGAATTTTTACAAGTTTTTTTTAAATATCTGTTTTTTTTAAGCACAATCGCTCACGATGGGCCTCATCAGAAGGCTTAAAGTCACACAAAGGGCAATGGAGAGGGCTAAGCTCGGAGTTTTCTGGAGTGATCGAATCAGAAATGAATACATTCGCATGAGAACCAAGGTTACCGACGTAGGTCGAAGAATTGCTAGACTTAAGTGGCAATGGGCATTGACATTGCTCGCAGAAAGGATGACCGATGGGGCCGAAAATTTCTGGAGTGGCAACTGCGAATCGGAAGACGTTGCGTTGGAAGACTTCCCACTAGGTGGACCGATGACCTGGTGAACACGGGACCAGTCAATGTGGCGACACTAAGGGGAGGTCTATGTCCAGCAGTGGACGTCTTTCGGCTGAAATGATGATGATTATTATAATAAGCACAATGTTTAAAGCGTGTTCTACCGAGATTATATTTTATCCCACTAAGGGCGGATTCGACCAAACATGGATAAGTCTTATCCTGGGGATAAAATCACTAATTACTCTAGAGTAAGATAACTTTTCGTTTTACCAAATTTTAATCCCGAAATAAATACTTGTCCGAGAGTAAATCGCTATACCGCCAAAATACACCGAGTAAACAAGATAGCGCAGAGTAATATAATGGCGGCCGCTGCATTTTACCATCTGTTTTCGTATGCTTTGTTGAAAAAGTTCATTGTCTGTTGTTCACAGTTGAGCACATGTTGATAATTTCTTGTACTTTTGTTATTTGTAAGGATATTTTAATAATGCAACGTCTACGAAATATGATCGAAGATTCTGACATTGATGAAGAATACAATCCAAGGCGTCCGCGATAGATTAGAGAAAGGAACAATTACTTCGATAATTATGATAACCATGACTGCCATTAGGTTTCGATTGTCCAAAGAAACGACTACCTATGTGTCTTTTATCCAAAATCGAGCACCGTCTGGAATATACTTCAAACCGGTATGTCATGTACCTACAACGTAGCTTCCTACTTACCTAGCTTAAAAATCCTTCCTACGTATCAAGTACCAATATAAACCGGCCAAATTATATGGTCATAAAATCTTGGGTTCGGCTTTCTACACAATAGTATTTCAATTTTAGTTGGCTTACAAAATCATTCATCATTCGTTCATCAACTCAAGAGTAACAAAACTCAGTATTGGCTACTCTATGTTTCTGACGGAAAAACGCAAACGAAGTTATTCGAGAGTAAAATTATTCAAGGGTTAGTTACTCTGATATAACATGGTGTTTGGTCGAATCCGCCCTAAGTTGTTTCCTCAATCGATCATTTCCTCAATCAATAGCAATCATTTTGGTTTAGGGTTACTTAGTTTAATGTACATAATACTTGGTTGACGGCTAGACGAAGAGTACGTTAACACACTTTATTCACTAATATGGTCCCTTTGTCCGCAGGTTCACGTCGACTGCCGGACATTTCACCATGGGGAAACCCGTTTATTCTGAAGAACCCTCGAAAGAAACGAGCAGTGGCACCATGTAACTATTGAAAAGAAATTATCGTACAATTTATTTATATTAACATCATCCATATGATGGTTCATTTCACCTAACTTGTTCTGTAGGGAAATATTATATTTATTTAATTTGCTAGTTGTTATAGGTCTAAATCTAATCTGAACTTTTTGTAATGGTGTGTTACTCCTAAAAGTTACGGTTTGTCCGCTATGATCAGACGGCAGGCAATTTACTATGGTTTTATCTAAGTAATCACAATCGCAGAAAACATTGTCTATACAAGTAGCAGAAAATGGAGTGACCCTAGTAGGTTCTATAAAAATGTTGGTTAAATTAAATGACTTAGATTTAATAACCTACTGCTAATTGAATTTTTTTCTAAAATATTGACATTGAAATCGCCACAAATAATTGCAGATTTATTACTGGCAGCAAGTTTTGCCAGGACATCTTCCATTATTGATTCAAATAAGGAAAAGTTTTGATAGTTTGGGGGTCTGTACACGCACACAATTACATGCTTATCTAGCTCAACACAGGACAGTTCGACGCAATGTTCAACCGAAAGACCTACAATGTCATTACGTTGCTTATATTTAACACAATTTTATAATAATATTAGGGTGGAGGTTTCCACTGAAATAAATGAAAAAAAAAATAAGCACAATGTTTAAAGCGTGTTCTACCGAGATTATTTACCCCAAAATGTTGTTTCCTCTATCGATCATTTCCTCAATCAAAAGCAATCATTTTGGTTTAAGGTTACTTAGTTTAATGTACATAATACTTGGTTGACGGCTTGACGAAGAGTACGTTAACACACTTTATTCACTAATATGGTCTCTGTCCGCAGGTTCACGTCGACTGCCGGACATTTCACCATGGGGAAACCGTGGTATTATGAAGAACCCTCGAAAGAAACGAGCAGTGGCACCATGTACAGTAAGCGTGCTGGCACGTCCGGTATTCGAGGACAATTGTACGAGATCAAGCTAGTCAACTTGTTATACTTTAGAGCTATTCACGACGATACTATTCAAGAGCTTCAACTAGCTACAAATGTCGACAAAGTCGGGGCATTCGATGATATTTGCTTCAAAGCTAAGGTAAAGGGTCATGCCAAGCCTGTCACTGTGTTCATTCAGGCTCAACATAAGGCAAACAAGAGACAGACGCTCGAAATTGATTTACCAACATACTTTGATAGTTATAAGAAAATAAGAGAAAATTTCGGTCAGATTTTTGAAGGTACATTTGATGAAACAGAATGTTTATTTGTTATATTTACAAACGCAAATGTTGACTACAGCGATGCCCCAACTACAAGTGGCCTTGCCGCCAAACTAAATGGTGTACTTGATACGGGAGGTGTGGTCAAGCAACCAAACAGTGAAGAGAATATAGAATATCTCACCAAAAAGATTGTGCAAGATGAAATAACCTCACTGGCGGAATGGGTTGTTAGGTTTATATGCGATAAAAAGAATTTTCAATTTATACTATCGCATGAGCTCGTTCTACGATATCACGTGATTCTGGCTCAGAAAGTGTTCGAAGTTTCCGATATTCAACCTCTAGAGAGTAATGATGCCCCGCAGTACCGCATCGCTTCGTTTCGACAAGATTTCTTTGATAACACCGAAGAATACATCACGCTATTCAGAGCGACGTTGTACTTAGAGGTTATTAAGCGACGAAGAATAGAACCCGCTGAATTACGGTTGGTTCTGTCTGAATTTTTGGGTGATCCCACTGATGCTATACGACTGAGCAAGTTGATAGGAACCGCCGCCGTAACATACAACAATGGACAGCTGGAATTTGATAAAAAATCCACGAAAGCATTAGGGCATTTGAAACTGCCTGTACTGCTAGCAGTTGAACTAGCTGCAAGAGAAGTGTTATCAACAGTTAAGTTTAAAGTACCGGCCGCGTTCGGTAACATGGACTTAACGCTAAGCGGCAGTGACGCTAAAATAGAGAAAAGAATTTGTTATTTAACGTTCAAAATGAAAGATTTATTGGACAAGTGTCAATCCAGTAAGGTGGTAACTATAGATGAATCTTTGGATGCTGGATTCCTGCAGCTCAATGGAGGTATAGCTGGCGCCGTCGGAAATATATTTGTGCTTGATGATAACACTAATTTTATGAAGATAACAGATAACTGTGAAACACTAGGAACTCGTGCAAAAAGTTTGTATACAAAATTAAAAAGTGAAGTCCACAATTTGCACGAATATAAGTTTTGTTTTAAAATTTACAAGTTCCCAGAACTTTCATTCGACTGCAGTCACTACGAAGAGAAAATGGCGAGAGATTTCCTGGACAAAATGCTAGTTTACTCTAACCAAGCTGACGAGACTGACCTAGAGGGAATATTAAAAAACGAAATAGAAGATATCCAGCGTAATCAACCAAACTACTTTCAAGCTAAAACTGACCTGATATATTTAAGATATTATGATGAGATACAAAAATGGTGGATACGACCACAGGACGCATCATATCTTACTAAAAGAATCAACTTATTTCGGCAATTAATAGACGAAATTTTTAAGGACCCACTGATGAGCTCAATAAATAAAACTTATTATACGAGCAAAGTAAAACAGCATGATTATACATTCACTGAAGACGCAGTGAGGTCCTTGAACTTGCCGGATCAGCTCTCGAGTACCATCATCGTTGCAGGCAGCTGCTTACTGACTGTTGTCAAAGTGTTGCAACATTTGAAGAGCAAACAAGTACAACATGTTGTGTTAGATCTTGAATATATTACCAGACTTCCAACGAACGACCTGAATGCATTACGAGCAGAGTTGCTGAATACGAACAAAGATAAAGTTCTCATTTTAGTTTGCGATCAAATATATTCTAAGGACCAAACGAAGATCACAAAGAACATTGCAGAATCAGCCAAAAACAAAATCAATATTATTATTACGGACCAGAAGTCATTAGAAATATTACCGGTACATAAATATTTCCCAGAAGCAGATAAAATATTATATGACAAAAAGTTTAGTATCAATGACGTATGTCCAGAATCACAGAGGAGGATACTTGAGTCTGCCACGGTAGTATTTCCAGGCGTAGATATAAGATTGCAGCATCTTCTAAGGAGCTGGCCCAAGACTGGCGTTACGTAAGTGGAGTTTGTACCTATACCTGCCGAATAAAATATGAGTTTGATCAAAGCTTACAATTATTACAGGTTTTGTTAAAGTAGCCGTCCTTTAAGGCGAATGCGACAAGGTAGCTCGCGAAATTCGAATTTTGGAACGTTTTTTGCAATTGGCCGATTGGCTTTATTTATTTATTCATTACATTTGAGAAAACAAACAGTAGTACAATACATACATTGATCATAACCCCCGCCTCCCCCGCCTCCCCCTCCGAACAAACGCGACAAACCCCGTAACAAATGTGACTTTACGGAGTAATTATGATTAAAATCACCAATACAAGCCACATACCTCTCAGTTCATATTACCTCCTTGAGTGACTATTTGATGAAAAAAAATATGAATTTCGCGGGTTACCTTGAAGGTTTCACCTTAACTAGAAACCCGTTAACCCTCAAATGGTCAATTAATACTTTTTCATACAACTTGATAAAATTCAAAATTCTCTATCTTTCTGTCACATTTTTGGAATAAGTATTAGAATTTATAATGATTTAATGATAACATCTCTACGCTAAATATACGTTAAAATACCTCAACTGCCTGATGTGTCGATTATTTTTTGGTCTTTTACTAAACTAAATAAGTTATCTGATTTTTTAGAAACAATGATTCGTGAATTTTTTTGTCATTACCTCAAAAATAACTTTCTACTGGAAGCCGACCCCAACATAGTTGGAAAAAGGCTAAGCAGATGATGATGATTATCCCGAAAACCCCTTTTTAGTCTTAACGGCTTTCTAACTGAATGATTACAGTTAAGATGTACATCTACATCTGCCTCTTTAGCTCAGCTGTCAGTACAGCTCGCGTCAAATAACTGTGCCCCTCTGAAGTTGGCTACGAGTGGCTGCGCAGCAGTCAAAATTACGAACAAAACTGCAACTGCGCATGCGCGAGTCATGGGGGCGGGCATTATGGCGGCGCGATTTTATGTCTCTGTCGCTCGTTTACGTTCGATGCATGCTTGCGTCCCGCTTGCCCCGTACGATAGACATTCGATGCCACAAGTGTTGCATTATTCTACGTGTTGTTATTTGTTTTTTGTTATTAGTCGTTTTTTGTTTTGTGACTAAATTATTTTTATTTTTGTTGTGTGCACTTGTTGTGCCAAATAAATAATTAAACATGTTTTCTTTCTTCTTTCTTTCAACTCACCTGAGTTCAAAACTATGTTATATTTTAAAAATATGTATTTATTTTGTTCAAATAATTTTCTACGTGACTGCACTTGCGCGATCTTTGCAAATGGCTAACTTCAGAGAGGCAGAGTTATTTGACGTGAACTATACATCTGCCTACCGTCCCTCGGCTATCCGATGCACAGAGAGGTTTCGGAATGGAATGGTTACCTAACAACGGGCCGACTCGTCTGTGAGCCTGCTTCTTTGTGCACGTATCGTTATGTCGGAATAATAACAGTGGTTATAATATTCTGTGCAGGTCGGCAGGTGAAACAGATACAGCAGCTGTAGTGGATGCCAGTGACAAGCTCACGGCACAAAGTTCTCGCCTCTTCGGTACGTACCTATCTACTTTATTCTACAACCTCTATTTACTTAACATAATATGTGAAAGCCCTCTGTCTGTTACCGTTTAACACTTAAACTACTAAACCCATCATTACGTATGACTCACAGGAGTAGGACATGGCTACTTGTACATAAAATATGTCGGGCAGTTAGCCCACCAGACACAACACCCGTCTGGTCGAAGGATCCTCCCATTTTTAATGGGGGATGAGGACAGAGGAACTTTACACCCTGTTTCTCATACCCTCCAAACTGGTGACCCCGAGCACGAACGTCAGCGCAGCCTTCGTGCGGCTACTTCAAACGTCATCATCACTTCCTCAAGCCTTCGAGCAGCGTGTCATAACGCCAGCCAGCAACCATGGCTTCATCGGGTATCCTGACCACCAGCATGCAGCGGAAGTGCATACCTGGTCATCACCCTCAGCCTCATCAGCGACCTTGGCACAGCACACTGCACTTCGGCCGGTCAGCAAGCAGATACGCACTTCTCTCCTGGTCGACGCAGCAGCCAGCCACTACGCAGCACTGCACCACTCCGACGCACTGGAGCATTTGCAGCATCACCCCGACTCACTGGGGCATCACCGCAGACCCGTCTGCAGGGCTATTGTGTATCTTTTTAAATGTCAGTGGCTATCATAGTGTCCATCGATTAACTGTCAGTTTGGTACAAAATGCAAACATTTAAAATGATACGCAATGGCCCTGCTAGTCGGAGGATCCTCCCTTTCCTATGGGGGATGAGGACTTTACACCCTGTTCCTCATACCCCCCGCCCAAACACGACAAAGTCGCGGGCAACAGCCTGTTCTTTATTATTTCCAATAATTATACTCGTAGCATTACTTATAATCAATCTCTTTATGATGACGTTATCGAACATTAACATTCTCGTTTAGATAATAATCATACACGTTTAACCAACAGGCGACGAACACCAGGACGCACAGAAGATGGCGCGGAAAGGGAGCTCTTCGAAGACTGATACCCAGGAGGAGAAGTTTTCAAGTTCATCTTCCAGTAGCTCAGGAGATGAAGAGTGAGTAACTTCCTACAAGAGGAGGATCTATTTCAGAGATGGTAGCCCAGGACGTACACCCTGGGCCCGTGACCGGTGAGTGATAGGCTAGCTCGCCGTCCGTCCGTCTTATGACGACGACAGGCCGTGTCGACGGCGCGTTCGTGTTCCACGCGCGCCTCAAAGAGATGTCAGCAACATGGAAGGGGCCGACGCCCGTCGGGGCTGCGGGTTGTTCGTAAGAGATACCGCGGCCTCGGCGCAAGGGCTAAGAAGGAACATGGGTGGTTTTTAGTCAGTAGAAGTCTGACACTCCCTTTCGCTCTGCCCAGAGCGGGAGGGGTTATTTGATGATTTCCCACCCCCCCCAAAAAAAAAAGGACTTACACCCCGAGAGTAGCCATGAGCCACTAAATCGGCACGGTTGGCGGTTCCTAGTGTGGGGGAACGTTATAAATAAAACGCGTTTATTTGTGCAACGTTTTAACCAGAGGGCCACTTCAACGACTTATTTAGAGGGCCAGTTCAACGTTTTGACTGAGGTGTCAGTTCAACGAGTTAGTTAGAGGGCCAGTTCAACGTGTTAGCTGAGGGCCAGTTAGTTAGCAGTTAAACATGATAGCTAGAGAGGCAGTGCAATGTGTTTTCTGGGAGGTTAGTTCAACGTATCAACCGCAGGCCAGTTCAACATAATCAGCATATCAACATTTCATATCATATCATAACTTTCAGAAAAAGATTTAACACAAAGGACTGTTTTTCTGCCTCTGGATTGTCACTCCTATTGGATTTTCGCATGATTAACCGATAAATAAATTAGGAGCCCCTTACCCCGAGACAATTAGTAATTTTGGCATAGGTTGCAAAAAATGGAGCATGCGAACATTTTGATATCAATCACATACTCATCATCATCCATAAGACGTCCACTGTTGGACAAAGACCTCCCCTATAGAACGCCTTAAAGAACGGTAGCCTGCCGTTTCCATCCACCGGTTGCCCGCGACTCTCACGATGTCGTCGGTCCACCTGGTGGGAGGCCTACCAACGCTGCGTCTTCCACTTCGTGGTCGGCACTCGAAACGCTTCCTTCACCGTCGTTGTCGGTTCTTCGAGCGATGTGGCCTGCCCATTGCCACTTCAACTTGCATATTCTGAGAGTTATGTCGATGAACCTGGTTCTTTGGCGAATTTCCTTATTTTATTGCAAAAAGAAACTCGAAACATAGGTCACTCAATGGCTCGTTGCGTGACTCTGGGCTTCTTTAAGAGGGAAGCAGTAAAGGACCATGTCTCTGTGACATGCTTCTGGCGTAGTACCTTCGAGTATGACGGAATTAAACAACTTGTAGAGGACTAAAACTACTGGTTGTCCCCCGCTCGCAGAAGATCTGTCGTGATTCCATCATCCCCCGGCGCCTTTTTGTTCTTAAGCTGTTGGAACGCCATTCTAATCTCATACAGGCTAATGTGTGGGATATCCTCATTGTAATGTCGGGTCAGTTTCGCTCTGATGTCCCGTGTCCGTGTCTGGTGTGTGAACACATATTATTATCTGAATATATTCGAGGCAAAAAGTAAACATCTATTTTAACTAGCACCTCAAACCTAAAACTACTCCCCTCCTGGCAGAGAGGTTTTGGAATGTAATTGAATGGTTACCCAACATTGGGCCGACCCGTCTGTGAGCCTACTTCTTTGTGCGCGCATCGTTATGTCGGAATAGTAACAGTGGTTATAATATTCTGTGCAGGTCGGCAGGTGAAACAGATACAGCAGCTGTAGTGGATGCCAGTGACAAGCTCACGGCACAAAGTTCTCGCCTCTTCGGTACGTACCTATCTACTTTATTCTACAACCTCTATTTACTTAACATAATATGTGAAAGCCCTCTGTCTGTTACCGTTTAACACTTAAACTAGGTACTAAACCCATAATTACGTATGACTCACAGGAGTAGGACATGGCTACTTGTCATAGTAAATGTTTGTTTAAACTTAATTTTAATTCAGAAGACACGACAAAGTCGCGGGCATCAGCCAGTTTTTTATTATTTCCAATAATTATAGTCGTAGCATTACTTGTAGTCAATCTCTTACTGTAAGTTTTATGGTGACGTTAACATTCTTGTTTAGATAATCATACAAGTTTAACCAACAGGCGATGACCACCAGGACGGACAGAAGGAGGCATCAGCCTACCAAGAGCTGAAGAAGCAGTGGTGCGAACGGCCTTACATTGGGTAACTTCCTGCAAGACAAGGATCTATTTTAGAGACGGTAGCCGCTGGGCTACCGTCTCTAAAATAGACCCTTCTCTTGTCTACTCTCGGGTTGTAAGTCCTGACTTACAACCCGAGAGAAGCCATGAGGCAACATTTTTGCGTAGGGGTACTTAGTTTGATGTACAGAATGCTTGGTTGACGGCTGTGTGATGGGTTGATTTACACCCTGTATATGTAACGTTTTAACTAGAGGGCCAGTTCAACGAGTTAGCTAGGGGCTAGTTCGACGTGTTAGCTATATTATAGCCAGTTCAACGAGTTAGCTAAGGGCTAGTTCGACGTGTTAGCTATATTATAGCCAGTTCAACGAGTTAGCTAAGGGCTAGTTCGACGTGTTAGCTATATTATAGCCAGTTCAACGAGTTAGCTAAGGGCTAGTTCAACGGCAGTTCAAAATGTTAGCTAGAGCGCCAGTTCAACGTGTATTTTTTTTGTTTTGGCAGGAGTTGGAAATCCCCACGGACACCTCGACTATCACACAAGCTGTGAGATAGTCGAGGTAGTGCCGGGCTCAAACCGGCTAAAACAACACTATGCCCCACCAGTGTCCCTCAGACGTGGGGATCTGAGCCCTTGTCTGCGGAAGTTTTGCCTTATGTATCATTGAAGTTCAGGAGGCCGAATAGGCCACGCTCTATTTTATTGCGTTTTGGACTTTTATTTTTAACCCCCGACGCAAAAACGACGGGGTGTTATAAGTTTGACGTGTCTGTGTGTGTGTGTGTGTGTGTCTCTGGCATCGTAGCTCCCGAACGCATGAACCGATTTTGATTCTGTTTTTATTGTTTAAAAGGTGAATTAGTCGAAAGTGTTCTTAGCTATGTTTGATGAAAATCGATCCAAGATGGCCGCCGCCACAAAATGGCGGTTTACATTATTTTTCACAACTTTATCAATATGGGTATAAAATGAAAGGGCTTCATTAGTAGAATACTATACACTATGACAAATTTCAAATCCAAGATGGCCGCCGCCACAAAATGGCGGATTACATATTTTTTCACAACTTTATCACAATATGGGTATCAAATGAAAGGGCTTGATTAGTAGAATACTATACACTATGACAAATTTCAAATCCAAGATGGCCGATTTAGATATAGGTTAATACCATATGGGTTAAATAAGCTTCGCAAAAATAATTGAGTCGGGGGTTTTTTAAATTTTTAATTTATACTTGTTAAAACTATTTATTTACTTTTTATTACTTAATTAATATCCTGAATACAACTAGTTTTTCTACACTTTATACAATAATAATGTTTTATTTTACTGTCTACTACTACTTATATTAATTCTACTTAATATTATTAAAAAATTTCGATTTTTAATGTTTTATGGTTTTTCAAATTCTTTTTGTTTTTGATGTATATGCCATGTATATGTTTGTCCAGGCACATTTATGTCGGGGTAATAACAGAAGATATAAAATTCTGTGCAGGGTGTGGAGGTCGACAGGTGAAGCAGAAGATATATCAACGACAGAAGCTTGCGATGCAGAAATTTCTGGAGTAATGCGTACGTACCCATCTACACTGTTCTTAACCGACTTAAAAAAGGAGGATTTTCTCAATTAGGCTCTACGTATTTTTACCCTACTGCGGCGAAGTCCAAAAGGAGGGTTATGTGTTTGTATGTATGTTAAGTCATAACTCCAACATTTATGAACCGATTTGAAAAATTATTTTATGAAGGTTTATTTTTTATTTTTAGAGGATATTTCTGTTTTCCAATTGGTTCCATAGAAATTTTATCAAAATCGGTTTAGTACTTTAGTAAGGTTTTCCACCTGGCCTTTATTGACACGATGTCCATAATAACTTCTAGTCACAATGTAACATTTATTCATGATGACAACACTTGGTGCTTGTTGGAAAAAAACCGATTTACAAAAATACTAGTTAACACTAAAAAAAAAGTAATTTTTTCTCGGAAAAAAGTTTCTTGCAACCTCAATTTACTGTTTAACACCTAAACTATACAGTGAAGCCACCATTGCGTATGGTGCAGAGGGGTAAGACTGTCATACTAAATATTTGATTAAACTAAAGTTTAAATACAGAAGACATGACATGTCACGAGTAAAAGTCAGTTTTTTTTATTTTCAGAAATATTAGTTATAAATAATAATCAATCTCTTTACTCCAGGCCTAGAATATCGCAACATGGTGAAGCTGATTTTGAAGTCTCTCGACCCAGCAGAAGTTGCAGATTTCGAATTATTTGGAACAAATGAGAAGCTT
Organism: Diarsia brunnea; assembly: GCA_949774965.1. Classification (NCBI taxonomy): domain Eukaryota; kingdom Metazoa; phylum Arthropoda; class Insecta; order Lepidoptera; family Noctuidae; genus Diarsia; species Diarsia brunnea. The sequence goes on along the minus strand of OX459025.1, from coordinate 264,844 downwards.
CCCAAGCCGAGGTATAGAGAACGTAAATCCGGACATACACCCCAAGTTACCGTGACCACCCCGGACTCGGTAACTGGGGGTGTATGTCCGGATTTACGTTTACCCCCAAAAGCGTGCGTTCGATTGATTAACTTAAATCACACGCAACGTTCAACAAAGTCGCACCTCAACGTGTTAGCTAGCGCCCAGATCAACGTGTTAGCTAGGGCCCAGTTCAACGTGTTAACTAGGGGCCAGCTCAACGTGTTAGCTAGGGCCCAGTTCAACGTGTTAGCTAGGGGCCAGTTCAACGTGTTAGCTAGGGGCCAGTTCAACGTGTTAGCTAGGGGCCAGTTCGACGTGTTAGCTAGGGGCCAGTTCAACGTGTTAGCTAGGGGCCGGATCAACGTGTTAGCTAGGGGCCAGTTCAACGTGTTAGCTAGGGGCCAGTTCGACGTGTTAGCTAGGGGCCAGTTCAACGTGTTAGCTAGGGGCCGGATCAACGTGTTAGCTAGGGGCCGGATCAACGTGTTAGCTAGGGGCCAGTTCGACGTGTTAGCTAGGGGCCAGTTCAACGTGTTAGCTAGGGGCCAGTTCAACGTGTTAGCTAGGGGCTAGTTCGACGTGTTAGCTAGGGGCCAGTTCAACGTGTTAGCTAGGGGCCGGCTCAACGTGTTAGCTAGCTAACAAATGGCCCCATAGCTAACAAATTAAACTGGCATCTAGATACAAGTTCAATTTGTTAGCTATGTAGCCATTGCAACATAACAGCTAAGGGGGAGCATAGGCTCGGGGGGCCGATTTTACAACGACGATCAAAGATCTACAATTGAGTGGCGCCACCAACACGTTTTTTATTACTCTTCCGCTGTTTTTTCCTTACCAATTTTGTTGTGCGCCAGTCAATATTATTTCTCCAGGAAAGTTCGAGATTGGTTACCTCGGCGCATGTCTGATGACCGCTACTGTTGATTTTGCTGCACACAAGTTGCAGTGGTTGGGTCGTCCATAGGAAAAGGTGGCTATCCGATGCTCGGAGAGGTTTCGGAATGTTATGATATAATCATCGAACCGACTCGTCTGCGTCCCTGCTTCATTGTGCAAGTACCTTTATGTCGGAGTAATAATAGCGGTTATAATATTCTGTAGTAGGCCGGCAGGTGGAGAAGATACAGCAGATAAAGACAAAATTCAGAAAAAGAGCATCCTCGCGCGGTACGAGCCTTCTCGACGAGTACTCTGTACGTACCTTGCCTATTTACTTGTTTCTGTAAAAACTATTTAGTTCTTAGTTTAAGATAATAATATGTGTAAGTCAATCTGTGTGTTACAGTATAACACCTAAACATTTGTGACTCACAGGAGTAGGACACGACTTCACACGACTCAATAATAACTGAGAGGACCTGGTGGCGTAATAATATCTGCCACTCGGGTCAATCTTTAGGTTAAGCCACGCTTGCCTAGGTTGGTCTGTGAATGGGTGACCGCCCATTACATACCGAGTTTCTTCCGTGCCTCGGAAAGCACGTTAAGCTGTTGGTCCCGGCTGCCATATATAGATCTTTGGCAGTCGTTACAGGTAGTCAGTGACCTGAAAGTCTGACATCCAGTCTTACCAAAGGGTATCGTATTACCTAGTATTAACTGGGTTGTGGAGGTCAGATAGGCAGTCGCTCCATGTAAAATACTGGTATTCAGCTGCAACCGGTTAGACTGGAAGCCGACATAGTTGAGAATAGGCAGGGAAATGATGAGGAGTAGGACATGACTACATGTCATGTTTTAAATGTTTGTTTATACCAAATATTATACACGTAGGACACGGCATAGTTGCGAGCAACAGCCAGTTCTTTATTATGGATACCATTACTTACAATCAATCTCTTTACTCCAGCCTCGAGAAACCTCATTGTGGTGCAATGGGAAAATTGGCAGCCTCCCGAAGATGTACAGGTGTCCACGTTTTTTGGTGTCCACGCACGGTAATACGCTTTCATTATTCGGATAACCCGAGCACACTTCATTCTAGAAGAGAATTTGCCACTCGTGTAGCCACCATGGATGCAATTTTTCATAAAGCAAACTTTTCAAAGCGCGAACTACAGTAACGTTTTATAACTTTTGCGGATTTTGCTATAACTTGTGGTTCTCCGCTGATGCCTACTAGCTCTTGCTCCTCTGCACTGCCCGCCGTCTTTCACACATACCATCACGTTGAGGGACACAGAAAACAAGGTGTAGTTTTGCATCTTCGTCAAAATTCAGGACATTGTCCATTGTCATAAAATACATTAAAAAAAATTAAATTAAATTACGGTACCTGGTCCATAATTAATATACGCTGTTTTTATATTTGGTTTTTATAAAAACAGTATTTCAGAATAGCCCCCGCGTCGTGTTTTAAGGAACAAGAAACTAGGACTAGAATCATGTTTGTGTCTGTGTGAAATAGGGCTAGAATCATGTTTGTGTCTGTGTGAAATAGGGCTAGAATCATGTTTGTGCCTGTGTGAAATAAGGCTAGAATCATGTTTGTGTCTGTGTGAAATAGGGCTAGAATCATGTTTGTGCCTGTGTGAAATAAGGCTAGAATCATGTTTGTGTCTGTGTGAAATAGGGCTAGAATCATGTTTGTGCCTGTGTGAAATAAGGCTAGAATCATGTTTGTGTCTGTGTGAAATAGGGCTAGAATCATGCGGGTTGCGTCTTAAAACGGGTGGTTCAGACTTACCAATTTCATCACTGCTTTCGGCACGGTTGGCGCAGTGGCTGAGCGATTGGACTGCTGCGCTGCGTGTCGCGGGTTCGATCCCCGCACGAAACAAATATTTGTATGGCCTACAGATAGTTGTTTCGGGTCTGGGTGTTCTGTGTATGTGAGTTTAAATGTTTGTAACGCACCCACGATACAGGAGAAATTCCTAGTGTGGGGCAAAGTTTTAAAAACAAAAAAAAAATGTCACAAGAAAAAAACGACCCATTTTACTATTAATTCGGGTCGAGAATCATTATTACAGTAACTTCGTAGAATTTGACGAAGATTCAAACCGACAGCCTGTATACCACCACCACCATCATCATTACCATCATTACTCTTATTTTGCAGAGAAAACCGACATGCGTTCAATGGGCGTCATTTTTATAATGCCTTCAAGGATGCCGAATTCCTGAAGATAGAGCGCTATGTTGACCGACTCCTGACGCAGGGGCACAAGCTGAGGATGATGCTAGCGACTTATAACCACGACGCCATCTTGATAATAAGAATGAATGTAGATCAAAAGTAAGTTTCTAGGAGGTTCTTTTGAGGGGTATTACTACTATTCCCGAAATATCGTCAGAACAAGACACTAACACAAATTCAATTGTTGACACGTGTTTTTGGGCTTTTGAAGTAAAACTCGAACTTAAAATACTTCTATCACAAAATGCCAATAAATTATAATGATCTGAAACGCAATTGTATTAGCAATTCATTAAAATCACAGAACACCTTCTGTTCTGTGATTAAATACTTTCGTTTTTTGACTGGACTATTAAAAACTGGCCAGGTGCAAGTCGGACTTACACATGAAGGGTTCCGTACTATTGTATTTAGATAGTGAGAGATTTGCATGTTATTTTAGCACCATAGATTTCTTATAGATTTTTCTGTAATCTATAAGTGTTGAACTATGTTTCTGTACTTTTTTCAACATTTTAGGCTCAGTAGTTTCCGAGATAAGAGGGGGGGGGGGAATCGTCGGACAGACTGACAGACGGACACACGAGTGATCCTATAAGGGTTCCGTTTTTACCTTTTGAAGTACGGAACCCTAAAAACTATGAAGACCAACAAGAACTTATAAAACGTTTCATAATAAATTTACATTTCTATTATTTCAGCATTCCTTTGGTGATAACGAATTTTAACTACGACTTAAACAAATTCGAATTCACTTACGACCGTCTGGTTGGTCTCGCCGCCGCATACGCTTATGAGAATCGCCAGAAGTTCCCAAACTTAGTGTCAAGCGAGGCCGTGGCCCTAGGCCTGGAGTGGGATCAGAGCGACGAGGACAAATGTAAGCTGTACCTGTCAGCTGTAACTGGCGCTCAGCATTTTATCGATCAGTTCTCATTCTGCCCTTTTCTGTGTGGCATGCGCAAGTACCAACTGAAGATGATTGACGAAATCCTGGTTGTTTTGATGGGCCGCATGAAGAATGAGAACAGAGAGACTATGGCTACAGTTCTGAAGCGCAACCTGGTGGCTGCTGAAAAGTTCTGGTTGATGTTCCCGGACAATTCACACGGGGATCTACAGACTCTAATCACCTCACCGATATTTAAGAAGTTGTTCAACCATTGAATTTTTGTGTTTCTTTTAGGATCTGAACTGACCGATAGATTCCACACTTTGTATCATAATCTGCCTCCAACATCTTATGTTATAATCTTATATAGAAAAAGAAAGAAAGAAAAAACATTTATTTGTCGCAAAACAAAAAAAAAACGTACGACAATGTACGTACATGTATAGCGTTTCTTATTAAACAGATTTGCGACTGATCCTTGTTTTTGTAATCTCACGACCCAAGTATGAAAAACTAAAACAAAACTATGTAACTTTATACAAAAGTCATTGCTGCACTGAGAAACGACTTGTTCTTGGTCTGAAATTCATTTATGGTAACACTGAATGTAAACCCGCATTGGGCCCGCGTAGATTATAGCCCATCCCCTCTCACAGAGAGGAGGCCTGTGACGCAGCAGTGGGAACATTACTAGACTGATGATGATGATGATGAATGTAAAGCTCTCAAAGAATTATTATTGACCTTCGATATATTAATAACTAGCTGCTCCCCGCGGCGTCGTACGCGGTATTACTACCAAAAGTAATCCCTTCACCCTTTCATCCCTTTTTCGCGTTAAAATGTAGCCTATGTCCTTTGTCAGGCTCTAGACTATCTAATTCTGTGTACCAAATTTCATTCAAATCGGTTCAGTAGTTTTGGCGTCTTCTTCTTCTTTTCGAGTCGACAACTCAAATTTTGTCCATCCAGTACGTAGCAACCTGGGCAGCTCTGTCGTTGGCTTCGTTCAAGTCCTTGAACAGCAATTGGTTGGGCACGACGGGCAAGAGAGGAGGTGTGGTATGTCTTGTCTTGGGGTTCCACAGTCAGAGATGGGTCGACTATACCCCATCTAGCCCAAATGGAACGGCAGCGGACAACTTGGGTACGCAGTCTAGTTAAAAAATTCCATATCGGCCACTGCAGGTCGTGGCCAGGGGGTAGTTTTTCTGCCAGTGCGATGAAGTGTGGAGGGGGGGGGGAATTGTTTCTCCACAGTGTGCTTCGTTCATCTGCTGCACTGTTCTCTGAGGAGGTGGTGTGTCTCAGGAAGTTTTTCTGGCTCTTCAAACGACTTTGTGGTAGTTGGTGTTCATACAAGGGGGACACTCCTTGCCAACACCAACTGTCTGTTTCTCGTTTACAGTTTTCAATACGAGTCGCTATTTCCCGTCGCACGACTGGAGGAGCTATGCCCGGCAATGAATACAGCATTGTAAGAGGGGAGGGTTTTAAACATCCCGTAATAATGCGGTTTCATTTAGCGTTATGTCGACCTCTTTTGCGTGGGCGGAACGATGCCACACTGGGCATGCGAATTCGGCAGCGGAAAAAGGAAAGACATAGGCCAGTATTACGAAGAACTTGCGGTGATGCTCCCCAGCTGGTGGATGTAAGGCGGCGAAGTAAGTTATTACGTGAAGTAACTTTTTCCTTAGTCTTCGTGCAGTGGTGTCTGAATGTTAAAGACACCTACCTGGGTATCCAAGGTGGCACCCAGGTAGCGTGGTTTAGGGCAGTGCTCTATGCTAACGCCTTGCCATGAGATGTTAAGATTCCTATTTTCCTGTTTAATATCGGGAACTCGAAACAATCAGTAAACATGGTAAATATCCCGTTTTCAGTATAAATAATAGTTCCTGTTTACTTATCGATTACGTAGATGGAAATTACATGATTGTGCAGTTAGAGCCAGGTCGTCAGCGTATAGAAAGCTTTTTGTATCTGGGGCGCGAGGTTGGTCATTTGTGTAAATGTTGTAACGTTACATTTAACAGGGGGAGCCTGATAAATGTAAGGCCACAATAAGCATTTTCCTACCTAGGAGGAGAGCACAGTTTAACAGAAAAAAGGAAAAGATAAACAGTTATTTAATTTTAAGATAATAAAATACAAATAAACCTATCAGGCCCTACCTACCGGATGCTGGAGAATTCTAATTAAAAATATTATACAAAATCAGGGAAACCGGGGTGAAGGTCCAGAGATATGAAGAGTCCAGGCGGTTTCTCAGATGGAAAGCCTCAAGTCAGGCCTTCCAGTCGTTGAGCTCGCAAAGGGGCCAGTTGTAGCCTGCAGTCAATCTTCCGCTAACATCAGACGCAGAGGAGGCGCGAGGATCAAGGAAAACGTCCCTCCGGCTGTAGCAGTAGCCGGCGGACGTCAGGAGTGCCGAAGAGGAGGATCGAGGACGAGGGCCGAGGAACGTCACTCGGGCACTTTTCTTCACGACGCAGACCACCGTAATGAAGATTATATTGCTCAAAAAAAAACTAATAAGCTTCGTAGTTGAGATGTTTTCTGTACCGAGCCCTGGCGTAGACTGGCTCTGACGACCCGGTTCCCAGTCATCCTGACATTTTGAAATTAGAAGCTTTTGTTCTAGAACATTAAAAAATAAAATCAATTTATAACGAGCTACAAGGAGGTATCAATTACTTATACAACCTACTCCTAACTCCAGCAGCGAATTAAAAATAAAAACCCATACAGAAAAACACAAACATTACAATGTTGAATAGCGTCGGAGCTAGTACACTGCCTTGAGGGATCCCATTTTTAGGTATTCGCCACCTGCTCTTGCTGTTTTAAAGGTGCACTGAAAACGGCGGTTGTTTAAGATTACACTGAGAAGGTGTACGAAGCCACTATCTTTCGTGAGGTCGCTGACCTTTAACAGAAGTCTTCGGATGTTGACTGTGTCATACGCTGCTGACAGGTCTACGAATACAACACCTGTCACATTTTTTCCCTCAAAACCATCTTCAATGTGCTGCGCCAGATTGAGAGTCTGGTTGGTACACGACTTACCGGGCCTGAAGCCAGCTTGTTCAGCAATACGATGAGGTTCAATGACAGGCGTTAGGCGGTTCAGAAGGAGTCTTTCAAAAAGCTTAAACGTGTGACAAAGTAATGAAATTGGTCGGTAGCTTTTGGGATCTTTTGGACATTTCCCAGGTTTTAGTAAAGAAAAAGAAAGAAACAAAAATATTTATTTGGGACAATTTTTCTAATAAAAAAATAGGATAGGAGCCTTTTTGGCCTCGCACAGGTCTTCTTTTTATTATTTAGTTTTAGATTCTTTTTTTTATTCTTTTTGTAGTTCCTGTGCGAAAGAAAGAAAAAAATTTATTTGGGACAAGCACAGGAAATACAAAAAGAATAAAAAAAAAGAATCTAAAACTAAATAATAAAAAGAAGACCTGTGCGAGGCCAAAAAGGCTCCTATCTCAGCATGGTGCTGCGATAGATGAGAAACAAATACCGCAGCGCTGGTATTCTGATAGGGCCCACTGTGATGTCACGGTCACACCTACGGACACAAAATACATAGTAAAGTAATCACCTTAGCGTTTCTCCAAAGTTTTGGGATCTGAATCGAAACAGTTCAGGCCATTTTCGACCTCATATATCTTCGTTGTGGATAAAACTAGAATCCTGAATTTCTAGTAACCAATTAGGCGTTGTATAAACACGGTATAATTCAAATTTCATTCAATTTGAATCAGTAGTTTAAGAATTATAACTAAACAAAGTTCCTTAGTTTTGTCACTCACTCACTGACTGACTGACCGATCATCAAAAGTCTAAGGCACTTCTAGACTGCATAGAAGCTTCAAATTCAGAATACAATTAGTATTAAGTGTAAAAATCAAGGAAAAACTAAGGCAAAAATAAAAAAAAATGCAATTTCAGTCTAGTTTTCTAGATAAACCAACTGCATAAGTAACTTTGTAATCACATATAAATGTATAGGATTACAAAGTTAAAGTTACATTTTCAGTGAATGAATAATTATCACCGACTGATCTGAAATTTTGCACGTATGTGTACATCGCCTTACAATGCAATATTAAGATGACCTGATGATGGAGCTGGAAGGTGACCATAGGAACTCCGTTGTGAAAGTTGTGAAACTACGCAACCCCATCGAATTTGGACTCGCTTGGTTTGTCTTGACGAGTACTTTGTCTTTAGATGGTGATCAGGGTCTGTTGATGGAGGTCAAAGTCAAAGTCAAAGCATTTATTTCAATTAAACCATTACTGGTACTTTTGAATGTCAGAAGAACAATTCATAAAACTAAACTACGAGTGCAATACGTCATCCCGAAAGCCACCACGCCGAACCACACGCCGCCGAATGCCCGCAACAACGAACACTGCGAGCACGAAAGCACGCAGCGACGCACACCGCAACAACGAATGCACGAGACTCCAAATCACGGAACAACGAATGCACGCCGCAACGCGCAACCGCCACCCCGCGACCCGGAGCCCCGCGCACCCACCGCCACGGCACGAGCCGCCGCGCGCCCCCGCACCCACAGCACTCGCCGCCGCAGACATCCGGCGACGCGCAACCCTACGCAGCAACCCCCGGGACGACGCATTGCACTCCTAAGCTACAGTCACAGTCACAAGGCATAATAACTTGTGAAAGTACTGTAGTTGCCCATTCCCTAGCGTAGATCTCTATGGAGAAGAACGGGCAAGAAACTCCATGGACACTCTTTTAAATCAGAATATTGTTACAAAATCTTGGTACATTATATCATTCATGTTGAGATGGTATATTATGTGAGAACGATGTAGCAAGATGTGCACGATAAGTGTCCACTGTAAAGTCAAAAACGACGATTCAAAGATAAAATAATAATTCAAACAAGCCGTGGCAGCTAAGAGGTGACCAGTCACAACTGAGAGCACCCGTTCACGAGCATGACGCATGGATCAGCACCATTCCACTCAACCATTTTGAAGGGAACGAAATGATCCGACACACCCGCCACCATCAGCGAGACATATAAGTGAGCATGACACACTCTCAATCGCCAGGGCATATCCAAGTCAAATAAATAATAATTAAAAAAAAAATAAAAATATGTAGGTTTCCAGAGAATGATAGCTTTTTAGTACATAGTACTCACACAATATGTGCTATGCGACTATATAATACTAAAGAGATTGAATTTATACATTGTAAAGATAGTTGTACAATCTTCTTCTTCTTTCTTCCTCCTATTTAATTAATTTAAGCGCCCTGTCCTTGTGGAGCAGGACCGGCATTAAGCCAAGCATTTTTATCAGCGATATAATCGTCCAACTTGTAATATGCTTGCTTGCATAGTGTGCGTTTGATGCATGATATAAATTTCGTCTCATTCAGTTCAAGAATGCTTTGTGGAATTTTGTTATAGCATCTCAAACAGTACCCCATGAAATATGAGTCTACTTTAGCGAGTCTGAAGCCTGGCTGAACTAACTGGTCCCTATTCCTAGTAACATAATTGTGTCTGTCCCCACTTTTACTAAAAAGATGCAGATTTTTTCTCACGTACATTATGTTTTCGTAGATGTACTGACAATGTACCGTCATGATGTTAATGTTCTTAAACAGTTCCCTCAGAGAATCGCGCCTACGAAGACCATATATATTGCTCTGATGGCTCTTTTTTGCAGAATAAAAATAGATTCAATGTCTGCAGCCCGTCCCCATAACAAAATGCCATAAGACATTATACTATGAAAGTAACTAAAATATACCAGCCTAGCGGTATCTACATTAGTAAACTGACGGATTTTTCTAATGGCATATGCTGCTGAACTTAGCCGCCCTGCAAGAGATGTTAAATGAGCACCCCATTGTAGCCGTGAATCAAGCGTAATCCCCAGGAAAACCGTTTTATCTACGAATTCTAGTTTCTCGTTATTTAATAGTATATCACAATCACTACTTTTAACATTCGGTAAAGCAAATCTTATGCATTTAGTCTTTTTTTCATTTAATACTAAATTGTTTGCTGTGAACCAATTATGAACCTGAAGAAGGGCAATATTCATTCACGTCATCTAGATTTTGAGCCCGTCTATTTATCTTAAAAATTAGGGAAGTGTCATCAGCAAATAACACCATATTCTGAGGTTGGTTTTTCAATAAATAGGGTAGATCATTAATATATACCAGAAAAAGGAAAGGGCCCAATATGGAGCCTTGCGGAACCCCCATTTTTACTTTTAAACCCTGTGAATTAACACCATTTATTTGAACATGCTGTTGCCTTTCACTCAAATAAGATTTAACTAAACTAAGTGCAAGTTTACCTAGTCCGTAATGCTTAAGTTTCAAAAGCAATGTGTCGTGATTCACGCAATCAAATGCTTTTGAGAGGTCACAAAAAATTCCTACAGCATCTCCCAAGAGAAGAGTCCCACTTCCCACGCGATAAATATATCGTCGACCGTAGGTTCAATTGAGGTAAGGGACAAAATACCCAAAATGAGTTAAGTATACAGTTTTGTTCAGAATTTTTCGCTCTATCGAATGGTGTATATGAAAAAATTCTAGCTTAAGAAAAATGTCCCTTACCCTAATGATTTTTGGATCCAAATTTCGAATCAGCCCCATAATAACAATGTATCTGAAAAACTATGCAATATAGGAACTTGAAATGATGTAATTATTGCCGCCAATCCACTTGAAATAAGGTAAGGGTCTTCCCAATCAACGAATTACCATTACATGGTTTATTTTTGAAGAAACAATAATAAAACTGGCCTTACACTAATGTCTTTGTTATCTAAAAAAATTAATATCATCCATACTTTAAATGGATTGCACGAGTTTTGACATAGTTGTCCCTTACCTCAATTTGCATTGTCATACTTTAAGCAGTGTCAACGTTACACCAATTTGAATCGAATTATTTTTATGTTCGGTGTCCGTTACACTAATTTGCTGATGAGTATTGAATTGTTTATCCCTGTTACCTTTATTTACACACACTTCTAACTTCATAACACAAGATAGCACGTACTTGCACTATTACCATCCTTTTCTATCTCACAACGTCTTTCTTTGTGCGAAAGAGAGGATGATACCAATGCGAAAGCAGCGCGCAGGCATCAAAAAAGTCGCTATCAGTGCGAGTTCATCTGTCGTTTGGTCGGGATTGTGCACGGTTTTTGACAAAAACAGTGGTAAAAATGGAAAAACAAAACCATTTAAACCAATTGCTTCGACGCAGACAGAAATTTGATCTCATGTTGAAAGCTGATTAAAGCTAATGTCACATAGTATGAAAGCTTGGGAGAAAGTTATTGAAAGGCGACTGAGAGAAGAGAGCGAAATTTCACAGAACCAATTCGATTTTATGCCTGGTCGGGGAACGACGGACGCCATTTTTGCTATCCGCCAGTTGTGCGAGAAATACAAAAGTGCACATAAAAACTTGCACATGGTGTTCGTCGACCTCGAAAAGGCATACGACCGAGTACCACGTGAGGTTCTGTGGTGGGCCCTTAAGGAGAAAGGTGTGCCAGGGAAGTATGTGCAGTTGATCTGTGCGATGTACAGTCGATGCAGTACGCAAGTACGGTCTACAGCGGGCACTACCGGCAGCTTCAATGTGGCTGTCGGCTTGCACCAAGGGTCGGCCCTCAGCCCTTACCTCTTCCTGATGATAATAGACGCTCTCACGTCAGATATCCAGGAAGAGGCACCCTGGTGTATGCTGTTTGCCGATGACATTGTGCTGGTTGCCGAGAGCGGCCCAGAGGTCCAGAGCAGATTGGAGGTGTGGTGGCAAAGACTGGAGAGTGTTGGCCTGAAATTGAGCAGAACCAAAACTGAATACCTGTTTTGCGATTTCGGCGGTCTCTCTAGTCCTGTGCCTATAACTCTTGCCGGAACTCCCATACCGATCTGCTCCAACTTCCAGTACCTCGGGTCGCTTGTCCAAGGGGATGGTGAAGTAGACCGGGACGTAACGCAACGGATCAACTCAGGATGGATGAAATGGCGACAGGTCACTGGAACAACTTGCGACCCACGGATGCCCCTCAAGTTAAAGGGGAAAATACACAAGTCCGTGATTAGACCTGTCGTACTGTATGGATCAGAGTGCTGGGCTTTGAAAAAGATGGATGAAAAACGATTGCATGTAGCGGAGATGAGAATGTTGAGATGGATGTGTGTGTAATGGATGAAGTGAGGAATGAGTATATTAGAGGAAGTTTGAAAGTAGCACCTGTTACAGAAAAATTGAAAGGAAGTCGTTTATCTTGGTATGGTCATGTAATGAGGAGGGATGAAACGCATGTGACTAAAAAAGTGATGGATATAAATATTGATGGATGGAGAGGGAGAGGAAGGCCAAAGAAAAGATGGATGGATTGTGTGAGGAATGATATGAATGAGAAAGGAATAAATGCCACCTTGACGTGTAACAGGGAAGAATGGAAGAAGAAAACGTGTTGCGCCGTTTACCCCAAATAGAATGGGATAAGGGCAGGAAGATGATGTTGAAGGCTGATTAAGCGGTAAAGCGGTAGTAAGTAAAATTGATTATTTTAATTTGATTAACAATGCCTTAGAGGCTCTATTAGGATTATTTGCAGCTACTTTTTTATTTGAATAAAAATTCAAAGTAATTATAGGTAAAATTCCATTTCTTTTAATAATTTGATTACAATAAACATATTAAATGAAATATAAATTGTTTTATTAAATCTATACAAATTAGCTATTACAATGTACAAACATTTCATTTCATTGTACTATGTAAGCAACACACAAAAAACAGACACACGGTTCTAATACATTTTCATGTCTCTTAAATGATTTCTTGTAACAATAATAACGATTTCCAAATTTATGGTATCCGTACGTCAAAAGTGTGTACTTCTTTTTATGTCAAAAATCTCTTTACACTGTAATTTTTCCATAATTTTTTTCAACAAGTGCTTTACACTATTTTTTCATTAATAAATTGAATCCAACGCAGAGGTCAATTTAATGTAAGGGACGAGACTACAAGATACTTGGTCAGTAAGGGACATTACTAACAAAATACGTTGTTGTAAGGGACATCTATTTTCTTAAATAGCTAATTTATTTAAATAAATGTTACACGTGTAGATAGAGCACTAAAATACAAGATTATGTATGAAATCAGACCCGAAAAAGGTGAATAAGAAAAAAAGTTATGGGCGATTTAGTCCGAAAAAAAACTTTGTCGGCCTCTCCTGAAAAATCGTATTTTGTCCCTTACCTCAATTGAACCTACGGTCGACGATATGCTTTAATAAAGTTACACCGGCGTCAGTTGTACAACGTCCTTTAGTGAAACCGTACTGTTGATCGTGTAAGATTCTATTGGTGTTAAAATGATTGAGCATTTGGTTAAGCATTGCTTTTTCAAAAACCTTGCTAAAAACTGGCAACACGGATACAGGTCTATAATTATTAGTATCTTTACTGTCACCAGATTTGAAAAGAGGTATGACCTTACTGTGTTTTATTAAATCAGGGAAAACTCCTTGGTCAACACACAAATTAAAGATTGATGCTAAGTATGGTGCAATAGTCTCAACTATGGATGTACAAACTTTGATAGACATTCCCCATAAATCTTCGGTCAGTTTAATTTTTATTTGCCGGAAAGCTTTAATTACCACCAAAGGGTTTATATGTTTAAATTTAAATTCAGCAAGGCAGCCAGGCACGTTCGCCTTTAATAAATCAATTGAGACTTCAGGTGAGGAATTAAGAGCCTCCGTTGTTTTTAATGGTATATCAGTAAAGAAATTTACAAACTCTTGAGCTACTTCCTGATCAGCGCTTTTAGGACCACATGCTGTATTTAATGTGTAGCTAGTGTTACGTATTTTTTTCCTGTTAGTCTCGTTATTTATGACTTTCCAAACTGTTTTTATTTTATTTTCTGCTGTTTTGATCTTGTTGCTAATGTGCAGGGCTTTAGCAACCTTGCAAGTATTTCGAAATATTTTTGAATACTTAGCAACATACTTGTTAAAAGTTTCAGTGTTTATACAAGGCTTAAGGCCATATAGCTCAAAAAGTCATTCCCTACTTTTTCTGATACCTCTAGTTGCCCAATCACTAAATATAAATTTAGGGCTAATACTTTTAATTTTCTTCTCAAAAGTTTTATTGAATTCTGTGTGAACTATTGAAAAGAAATTATCGTACAATTTATTTATATTAATATCATTCATATGATGGTTCATTTCACCTAACTTGTTCTGTAGGGAAATATTATATTTATTTAATTTGCTAGTTGTTATAGGTCTAAATCTAATCTGAACTTTTTGTAATGGTGTGCTACATCTAAAAGTTACGGTTTGTCCGCTATGATCAGACGGCAGGCAATTTACTATGGTTTTATCTAAGTAATCACAATTGCAGAAAACATTGTCTATACAAGTAGCAGAAAATGGAGTGACCCTAGTAGGTTCTATAAAAATGTTGGTTAAATTAAATGACTTAAAAAGATTTAATAACCTACTGCTAATTGAGCTTTCTTCTAAAATATTGACATTGAAATCGCCACAAATAATTGCAGATTTATTACTGGCAGCAAGTTTTGCCAGGACATCTTCCATTATTGATTCAAATAAGGAAAAGTTTTGATAGTTTGGGGGTCTGTACACGCACACAATTACATGCTCATCTAGCTCAACACAGGACAGTTCGACGCAATGTTCAACCGAAAGACCTACAATGTCATTACGTTGCTTATATTTCCGTGGCTGGCGTGAACACATTGACATGTCGATTTCTATGTCTTTTTTTTTATTGGCTTATTAGATCCTACGCATTAAGAATTTATATGAAAAAAATTGACAGTTATAGATATACATTATTTTTGGAGCAATCGACTTTGAGAATATGTTGATATCTCGCATTTTGACGTGTCTAACTTAACAAAACCTCATTTCAAATTAACGATTCACATGTTTTTGTGATCGAACATTGATATTTTGTTATATCAACCTATACTCAGTACCCAAAATAATATTCGTCATTTGAAATCTCAACTTATACACTTAAAAGTTTTCTTAAAGTACTAATTTTAAATTGACAAATTGAGATATCAAGTTATGGCCCACCGAAATATTTCTGTTTAAATTGCGATATATTGAGATGTCCAGTTACTGACAACGAAGTTCTGAACCCTAAATGTAATAAGTATAGGTATCACTACATGTTGTCCGTTACAAAATCTTTAACGTTAAATAAATATGTTTAGTTGACAACTTATGTACCCAAGTGGTATTAAAAGCCCGTCGGGGCTGCGGGTTGTTCGCAAGAGATACCGCGACCTCGACATGAAGGGCTAAGAAGGAACATGGATGGTTTTTAGTCAGTAGAAGTCTGACACTCCCTTTGGCTCTGCCCAAGAGCGGGAGAGGTTTTTTGATGATTTTCCACCCGCCAAAAAAATAAAATAAAAAAAGTTGTATAAAAAATAATCGAGTTATCAACAAACTTTCGTAAGAAGTAATAATTTTTAAAATAACCTCGCTCGTGTGTTGGTAAAAAAACGTCAGTTTAGAGTTCAGAAGCCACGCGCACGCGAACCGCGAAACGAAAGTACCCTTTGTACCCTTTGTACCCGGGGACAGATTTCTATGGCAACCTATTAAATGGCTGCAATATAATAAAAACAGGGTAGAATAAATCAATTTCAAGATGACCCTGGATCGCGAACCCTCTTTCAAGTCAGTAAATTTTCGGAAAAGAGGAAAAACCACCATAGATGTCTTTAGGTTGAGCCAAATCTCCAAGGAAGCTTTACCAATCAGTGCAGAAAAAAAAGGATTTGATGGACATGATTGACCTGATTGACAGAGTTTTATATTAATATAGAAACTGTCGGTGACGTCTCTGCATCTACTATTCCAGATTTGGACGAAAACAACCCAGATGAAGAGGATTCTGAGGTCCAATAAAACATGAATGGTCTGCGACGAGGTTGAGGAGTTAATGTATGGTTTTATTAGTTGTTTCAATTTTTAGTTGTGTTAGTAACACATTTGTGTCTGTATGATGACGTTGTTTGTGGTCCAATAAAACAATGTTTTTATTACAAAAATACTAGGAAACTGATAGTTTCGTGGTGTTTCAATTAAATATTTGTTCAGTTAGAACAACATTACTTGATTTGAGTGAGTAGTAGGTATTTCAGCAAACTAAATATTTTTTATGTTTGTCATCTGTTTGCTATCCAATCAAAATAATGTGTTTGTCATTAAAATAACATTGTTTACCTAATAATGAGGTGAATAAGTTGAAAACTGTTGGTGAACAAGTTGACAACTCGGTGAATAAGTTGATAACTTTTCGGTGAACGACTTGACAAGTCTATTATTATGCAATCTATGGAAAATTTCGATTATTTATAGTCGTCATTTAAAAGATGGCATAAAATAACCTTTAAAACAACTAAAACATATATGTTAAACTAATTTACCGATTTACCAGAAGACGCCAAAACTTTAAAATGGCCGCCCTGACAAATTACAATTTTAGACATGTCAACATATTCACGCCAGCCACGGATTTAACACAATTTTTTAATAATATTAGGGAACCTCCACGCAGCATCGATTTACGGTTAAAACAGCTACCCACCGTATAGTTTTCATAATTAATGAGCATTTGGTAATCCATAAGCCAATGTTCAGTAAAACAAATAATGTCAAACCTACTTTTCTCTAAAAACAATTCTATTTCTAATAATTTGGAAGAAATGCCTTGGATATTTTGGTGGAATAAATTCAAAGTGTTCTGCTGAGGCCCTTTTTTACTAACTAATTTAGTGCAAGAAGATAGGTACCTTTCTGTTGGTAGGTTTAACAATATTGTTAATGGTACCTTCTGTTGTCTTACTTCCTAGTTTAAACTAATATTATCTGGAGAGAGCCCAGAGTCTCCTGAGCCATCACCAGGCAACAAGATACTATCACTAAAGGTGGAAGGTGACCATAGGAATTTCGTTGTAAAAGGACCTAACTCCACCGAGTTTGGACTCGTTTGATTCGCCTTGTCGAGTACTTCGTTTTTAGATTATGTCCAGGGTCTGTTGATGAAGGTGGAAGGTTTCCATAGGAATTCCGTTATAAAACGACTTAACCCCGTCGAGTTTGGACTTGTTTGATTCGGCTTGTCCAGTACTTTAGCAGTTCTTCAAATCGATGAATAAGACTGCTCCAAGTTCGAATAAATCTAGTATAGGTGATTCATTATAAGTATCTACAAAATAGAAATGAGATTTCACTAAAAACAAAACTTGTGAAAAAAAGCCAAGTCGCACAACTCTTAGTTTTTTAGGGTTCCGTAGTGGTAAAAAATATTGCGAGTCTGCTCAAACACTATTTGGATTAAGGGATTCATTAGTGAAATATTAAACTTTAAAGTGCAATTTTCTGTTAGACTCAAGTGTGGCGATGGCTACCTATAAACCACTTATAGGGGTTGTGTGGCGTGTGAAAAAAATCATGGTAATAGCATATATATACAGGGTGGTGCCGACAATACGACAATAAATGAAACCACTGGTAGTTCTAGTTCTTAGGAACATTTTTAAACTTTCAAATAAATCCTAACACCGTCGTTGTGCCGACGATACGACACTAATCTACCTAAATATCTTTGCCAAATTCGTTTGTTACATTTTACTTCCACACGTTAATCGGTGCAAATTATTCCTAAGGTTAGTAAACCAATATTAGTTTGTAAATTGTTAGTAGTAAGTGTTTGTGTTGTCGTAGTTTTATGCTACTTAGTTTTATTTTATTTTTTCAACTTTTTATTTTGCTGTTAAGATTTATTTGATAATGTTCCTATGAACTAGAACTACCAGTGGTTTCATTTATTGTCGTATTGTCGGCACCACCCTGTATATATATGCTATTACCATGATTTTTTTCACACGCCACACAACCCCTATAAGTGGTTTATAGGTAGCCATCGCCACACTTGAGTCTAACAGAAAATTGCACTTTAAAGTTTAATATTTCACTAATGAATCCCTTAATCCAAATAGTGTTTGAGCAGACTCGCAATATTTTTTACCACTACGGAACCCTAAAAAACTAAGAGTTGTGCGACTTGGCTTTTTTTCACAAGTTTTGTTTTTAGTGAAATCTATGAATCTATGAATATTAAACTTTAAAGTGCAATTTTCTGTTAGACTCAAGTGTGGCGATGGCTACCTATAAACCACTTATAGGGGTTGTGTGGCGTGTGAAAAAAATCATGGTAATAGCATATATATACAGGGTGGTGCCGACAATACGACAATAAATGAAACCACTGGTAGTTCTAGTTCATAGGAACATTATCAAATAAATCTTAACAGCAAAATAAAAAGTTGAAAAAATAAAATAAAACTAAGTAGCATAAAACTACGACAACACAAACACTTACTACTAACAATTTACAAACTAATATTGGTTTACTAACCTTAGGAATAATTTGCACCGATTAACGTGTGGAAGTAAAATGTAACAAACGAATTTGGCAAAGATATTTAGGTAGATTAGTGTCGTATCGTCGGCACAACGACGGTGTTAGGATTTATTTGAAAGTTTAAAAATGTTCCTAAGAACTAGAACTACCAGTGGTTTCATTTATTGTCGTATTGTCGGCACCACCCTGTATATATATGCTATTACCATGATTTTTTTCACACGCCACACAACCCCTATAAGTGGTTTATAGGTAGCCATCGCCACACTTGAGTCTATGAGTCTAACAGAAAATTGCACTTTAAAGTTTAATATTTCACTAATGAATCCCTTAATCCAAAAAGTGTTTGAGCAGACTCGCAATATTTTTTACCACTACGGAACCCTAAAAAACTAAGAGTTGTGCGACTTGGCTTTTTTCACAAGTTTTGTTTTTAGTGGAATCTCATTTCTATTTTGTAGATACTTATAATGAATCACCAATACTAGATTTATTCGAACTTGGAGCAGTCTTATTCATCGATTTGAAGAACTGCTAAAGTACTGGATCTGAGGGTACTTGCACAGCGCGCGCATCAGCTCCGCATAAATAAATAAACAAAAATACCAATAAACGATTTAAAAACGTGCCAGTTATAAAATATTGTTCCTAAAGCTATAATACATTAGTGAAAGTGTTATCCAGTGATAAATCCTGCAAATAAATACAAAAACCTATAAATAAAATTTCAACAACAGTCAACACCCAGTGACATTACAATGGTGACCAACTTTACCGGTTTCTAATTTGAAACGATACCAACAGACAATTCATTAGTGAAGAATAAAAGCAGTGATAAACAAACAATAACAGTGTTGTGCCAGTCAGTGCAAAAATGCGGCAAAAATAACACATGAGTCAATGTAACGACTTTACGCATTGAAATTCATCAAGGTGAGTTCAAATCCGAGCACAGTTGGAACTTTTTGTGCTTTGAGCTCTTCTGCTTGCTACCACATTGAAGATGGATTTTGAAAATATAACGCAACGAAGGCATAAAACATTAAATAGCTCAGATAATTCGTCTTTCGAGTCCACGAATTCGGAATATCTTTCGAAAAGTCTACCACAGATTTCAACCAGTTTGAGCGGCGAAGACTTTGATAGACTAAATGAAGAGATTGAACAGCTGAAAATGCAGCTAAATACCGCTAACAACGAAATAGATAACTTAATCATGGAAAACAGCACATTGAAAAAACAAACAGTTGAACAACTAAATACCATAGCGCAATTAAAAAACTTATGTAGTGGACCAACTAGTAGTTCAAAAAAATACTCAACTTCGAAGAAGAAGAACTGTAAGGTACATAATCTTAATATTACTTACAAAAAGAAACTGGAGACAAGTTTAATCGATCTTGAGACAAAATCGTGTGAAGACAACATAACAGATGGCGCTGCGAGTAACACAAGCCCGAGCGAGCCACCACAACGTCCACAACATAATCGTAACTTGAACAAGTGCAATCAGCGCATAACAGATGGCGCTTTGCAAAATCTGGATGGAAAAAATGGAAACAAAACCCAACATCTGTCTAACACCACAGAAAATACATCAATATCGCAGCTAACTATAGTTGGAGGTCAACAGTTCGCAGGGCTTGCCTCATTTCTCATACAATCTAGGAAAGACACAAAGTACAAGAATTATCACATCTCTTCCACTACAAAACCATACGCCACCACAGAAGAAATTCTTAAACCTATTAATAAGCTGGAAGATTCCGAAGAAAATTATATAATTATGTGCATAGGAGAAAACGATACTAACCCTAGTAAAGTAATAATAGATTTAGTAACCATTCTGAAATCCTTCCAAAGAATTAACTTGTTAGTATTTAGTGTTTTACAGAACAGATATTTAAATCAAAGCATGTTAAATAACAACTTAAAAACTATATGTGACAACTTTAAAAATTGCTCATTTATTAATCTAAAATGTGAATACCCGTACAATAAATACTACTATTTGCTAGATGTATGTAAATTAATTAACTTTAAGATTGACTCAAATTATTATGACAAAACATTTTTGTGTTGTAAAAATCTTATGTTATTAGGGAACAAGGCTAAATTAGAAAGCATAAACATTCCTAATAAAAAGGGCACAATTCCGTTTTACTTTAAGTCGTGTAAAAATGTACAATCAGGGGATGATAATAATTCTACAGCCTCTTTAAGTAAACTGGAGGGGATAACCACCAGAACTTACGAGAAGGGAACCATACCTTTTTATTTTAAAAAGTCTACACCGGGATTAAGCACTCAATCTGATAAAATGTTGCCATCACAAGCGAATAAATGTTTTCGTTCCTAACCCGGAATTTAATTTCAGAATATTTCACCAGAACATTGCCGGCGCCATAAATAAAACTGAGGAATTAACTTTTGCAATTCACGATTTGTCGCAAAATGGTAAAAGTATAGATGTGGTCTGTTTGTCTGAGACTTTCATAAAAAAAGGTACAGAAATGCTTTTGAAAATTTCCGGTTATAAATTAGTTGCATCTTATTCACGTGACACTAAACGAGGAGGGGTATGCATATTGATAAATAATAATATAAAATTTAAAACTTTGACTAATATTAATGACTTGGCATGTAAATTTAATTTTGAATGTTGTGGCGTAGAAATAAATAATATTTGGATTATTTGTTTATACAGAACTCCTAATAGTAACCCACAAATATTTCTTAATAAACTTGAACAGTTACTGTTACAATGCCTTACTAAGAAACATAGAAAAATTATTCTTTGTGGGGACTGGAACTTGGACATCTTAAAGCCAAACAAGAATAGTGAAGAGTTGAAGAGTATGTTAAAAAAATTTCAAATCGAATTACATATCAAAACACCGACGAGACAATTGTCGTGTCTTGATCAGTTAGCAAGCAATATCAAGCAAGTTAAGGCGGAAGTGCATCACCTTGCTTTATCTGACCACGAAACAGGTCAAACGCTTTCGCTGAAAACGACTAAATCATCCGAAATATACAGTTGGTATGAGAACGTAAGAGATTATAGTAAAGAAAACATGGACAAGTTTAATAGTTGTATGTCATCTCTTACATTCTCAGAAGTCTATGAAAAAAAAAACTTGCAGGAAGCGTTTACTGAATTTCATGGTCTATTTAAATTATTTTTCAATCTGTGTTTCCCAATAAAAACAATAAAGAAGTCGAATAAAAAAGTGAACCATAAATGGTTGACGAAGGGCATCAGAAGATCCTGTATCAAAAAACGGTCTCTCTATCTTACCCAACTACACAATAAAACAAACAGAAAAAAAACTAATAAACAATATAAATCTTATAGCTATATACTAAAAAGGTGCATTTATAAATCTAGACAACTACAAAACAAGAAGTATATTGACACTAATAAAAATAAATGTAAAGCCACATGGGCAGTAATTAATGAAAACATTGGTGACATTAGTATGATGACACAAATTGACAGAATAATTAACAATAATCAGACATATGAAGACTCTAAGGATATAACTGACAAATTTAATGAGTTTTATATACAATTGACTAATAACAATAATTTTAAATATAATATAGACGAGATAAATAAAACTATCGAAAGTACTAATAGCGAACATACAATATTCCTTAAACCTACTGATGCAATAGAAATATTTCGAACAATTAACAATCTTAATAACACAAACGCAGCAGGGGTAGATGACATAACGACCAATGTAATTAAATTATGCGCTCCATACATATGTCAACCACTGTGTTATTTAATAAACTTGTCATTTGAGGAAGGTACATTTCCAAACATACTGAAAAAGTCTGTAATTAAGCCACTTTTTAAAAAAGGAGTAAAAACGGACATGAATAATTATAGGCCAGTGACCCCGATACCAATCATGTCAAAAATATTTGAGAAAATTATGCTGAAAAGGCTTCAAGATTTTACATCACGTCTTGGAATACTTAAAGATGAGCAATTTGGGTTTAGGCAGAATAGTACCACTTCATTGGCATGTTTCAATTTGATCAAAATTGTCACCCAGGCTATAAATGATGGTTTACCAATTGCTGCGATTTTCTTAGACATGAGTAAGGCGTTCGATTTTGTTGACCACAAATTGCTCTTACATAAATTAGAAAAATATGGAATAAGAGGGAAAGCTAACGACTGGTTGAGAGACTACCTAAATGACAGAGAACAATGTGTCGAAATTTCTAAAATATGTAATAACAAAAAGGTTTATCATAGATCTGACTATCAACGAAATAATTTTGGAGTGCCGCAGGGCAGTGTATTGGGACCTTTCTTATTCCTCATATATATTAACGATCTCCCAAATATCACTTGCCATAACACAATCTTGTTTGCCGATGACACAACTCTCATTGTGAAATGTGAAAATGCAGACACATATGAACAAGACATAAACAAAGCAATAGAAAACATAATACACTGGTTACATTCAAACAATTTACAAATTAATATGGAAAAAACTAAAATGATTCAATTCCACACTCACAAAAGAAAGCCATTGACGTTAAATGTAAAATATAATAACACTATTATCGAACAAGTCACAAGCGCTAAATTTCTGGGTATAATGTTGGACCAGAACTGCGACTGGAAAACACACGTCAATTACGTTTGTGATAAACTAGACAGATTTGTCTACGCAATAAAAAGGTTAAGAGTCACGGTATCAACAGAAGCTGCTCTTTGTGCATATCATGGATACGTTTCCTCCGTACTCGCTTATGGTCTCTTGTTGTGGGGGAATTCGGTGGAAATTACAAAAGCGTTTAGAGTACAAAAAAAATGTGTAAGGGCCATCTGTGGGGCCTGGTTTACGGATAGTTGTAAGCCCTTGTTTAAAATGTATAATATTCTGCCATTGCCATGTATGTATATTAGAGATTTGTGCCTTTTTGTACAACAACATCAAAAATATTTCACGAAACACAAAGATGTAACTAAACGAAATGTAGCTCCTAGAAATAAAAATAAATTTAAACATGAGCTCTGTTTACCGCAATGCAGGCTCGAATTGTATAAGAGAAACTCATATATAAATGCTGTGAAAGTATATAATAAACTACCGGACGCTTTTAAAGATTTACCATTGATTATGTTTAAGAAAAGGGTAACGCAGTGGTTAAAAGATAAATGTTATTACACCCTTAAAGAATACATGTCAGATCGCGGAGAGGGTAGTTAGTTATGACATTATTATTATTATTATTAATCTTAATCTGACATTTTATTAATTTTATCCTAATTATCTGACATATAAATTTGACATCAATTAATTAATTAATTTGTTGCTTTCCGTGCTTGATCTGGTGTTTTGTTGTTGCGGATTATTATTTTTATGTTTTGTTTATAATGTAATTAGATATTTGCACACCATATGTAATGGTAGAATGTAATGGAGCAATTACCTATAGTTTTAAGACCAAACTCTGTTGAAACCTACATTCTGGCAAATAAACGGATTTGATTTGATTTGATTTGACTGGACAAGACGAATCAAACGAGTCCAAACTCGGTGGAGTTAGGTCCTTTTACAACGAAATTCCTATGGTCACCTTCCACCTCCATCAACAGACCCTGACCACCATCTAAAGACAAAGTACTCGTCAAGACAAATCAAGCGAGTCCAAATTCGATGGGGTTGCGTAGCTTAACGGAGTTCCTATGGTCACCTTCCAAAATTTCAGATCAGTCGGTGATATTCATTCACTGAAAATGTAACTTTAACTTTGTAATCCTATACATTTATATGTGATTACAAAGTTACTTATGCAGTTGGTTTATCTAGAAAACTAGACTGAAATTGCATTTATTTTTATTTTTGCATTAGTTTTTCCTTGATTTATACACTAAATACTAATTGTATTCTAAATTTGAAGCTTCTATGCAGTCTAGAAGTGCCTTAGACTTTTGATGATAGGTCAGTCAGTCAGTGAGTGAGTGACAAAACTAAGGAACTTTGATTAGTTATAATTCTCAAACTACTGATTCAAATTGAATGAAATTTGAATTATACCGTGTTTATACAACGCCTAATTGGTTACTAGAAATTCAGGATTCTAGTTTTATCCACAACGAAGATATATGAGGTCGAAAATGGCCTGAACTGTTTCGATTCAGATCCCAAAACTTTGGAGAAACGCTAAGGTGATTACTTTACTATGTATTTTGTGTCTGTAGGTGTGACCGTGACATCACAGTGAGCCCTATCAGAATACCAGCGCTGCGGTATTTGTTTCTCATCTATCGCAGCACCATGCTGAGATAGGAGCCTTTTTGGCCTCGCACAGGTCTTCTTTTTATTATTTAGTTTTAGATTCTTTTTTTTATTCTTTTTGTAGTTCCTGTGCTTGTCCCAAATAAATATTTTTCTTTCTTTCGCACAGGAACTACAACAAAAAGAATAAAAAAAAAGAATCTAAAACTAAATAATAAAAAGAAGACCTGTGCGAGGCCAAAAAGGCTCCTATCCTATTTTTTTATTAGAAAAATTGTCCCAAATAAATATTTTTGTTTCTTTCTTTTTCTTTACTAAAACCTGGGAAATGTCCAAAAGATCCCAAAAGCTACCGACCAATTTCATTACTTTGTCACACGTTTAAGCTTTTTGAAAGACTCCTTCTGAACCGCCTAACGCCTGTCATTGAACCTCATCGTATTGCTGAACAAGCTGGCTTCAGGCCCGGTAAGTCGTGTACCAACCAGACTCTCAATCTGGCGCAGCACATTGAAGATGGTTTTGAGGGAAACATGTGACAGGAGTTGTATTCGTAGACCTGTCAGCAGCGTATGACACAGTCAACATCCGAAGACTTCTGTTAAAGGTCAGCGACCTCACGAAAGATAGTGGCTTCGTACACCTTCTCAGTGTAATCTTAAACAACCGCCGTTTTCAGTGCACCTTTAAAACAGCAAGAGCAGGTGGCGAATACCTAAAAATGGGCTCCCTCAAGGCAGTGTACTAGCTCCGACGCTATTCAACATTGTAATGTTTGTGTTTTTCTGTATGGGTTTTTATTTTTAATTCGCTGCTGGAGTTAGGAGTAGGTTGTATAAGTAATTGATACCTCCTTGTAGCTCGTTATAAATTGATTTTATTTTTTAATGTTCTAGAACAAAAGCTTCTAATTTCAAAATGTCAGGATGACTGGGAACCGGGTCGTCAGAGCCAGTCTACGCCAGGGCTCGGTACAGAAAACATCTCAACTACGAAGCTTATTAGTTTTTTTTTGAGCAATATAATCTTCATTACGGTGGTCTGCGTCGTGAAGAAAAGTGCCCGAGTGACGTTCCTCGGCCCTCCTCCTCGATCCTCCTCTTCGGGTCTCCTCTTCGGCACTCCTGACGTCCGCCGGCTACTGCTACAGCCGGAGGGACGTTTTCCTTGATCCTCGCGCCTCCTCTGCGTCTGATGGTAGCGGAAGATTGACTGCAGGCTACAACCGGCCCCTTTGCGAGCTCAACGACTGGAAGGCCTGACTTGAGGCTTTCCATCTGAGAAACCGCCTGGACTCTTCATATCTCTGGACCTTCACCCCGGTTTCCGTGATTTTGTATAATATTTTTAATTAGAATTCTCCAGCATCCGGTAGGTAGGGCCTGATAGGTTTATTTGTATTTTATTATCTTAAAATTAAATAATTGTTTATCTTTTCCTTTTTTCTGTTAAACTGTGCTCTCCTCCTAGGTAGGAAAATGCTTATTGTGGCCTTACATTTATCAGGCTCCCCCTGTTAAATGTAACGTTACAACATTTACACAAATGACCAACCTCGCGCCCCAGACACAAAAAGCTTTCTATACGCTGACGACCTGGCTCTAATTGCACAATCATGTAATTTCCATCTACGTAATCGATAAGTAAACAGGAACTATTATTTATACTGAAAACGAGATATTTACCATGTTTACTGATTGTTTCGAGTTCCCGATATTAAACAGGAAAATAGGAATCTTAACATCTCATGGCAAGGCGTTAGCATAAACCACGCTACCTGGGTGCCACCTTGGATACCCAGGTAGGTGTCTTTAACATTCAGACACCACTGCACGAAGACTAAGGAAAAAGTTACTTCACGTAATAACTTACTTCGCCGCCTTACATCCACCAGCTGGGGAGCATCACCGCAAGTTCTTCGTAATACTGGCCTATGTCTTTCCTTTTCCTGCTGGCGAATTCGCATGCCCAGTGTGGCATCGTTCCGCCCACGCAAAAGAGGTCGACATAACGCTAAATGAAACCGCATAATTACGGGATGTTTAAAACCCTCCCCTCTTACAATGCTGTATTCATTGCCGGGCATAGCTCCTCCAGTCGTGCGACGGGAAATAGCGACTCGTATTGAAAACTGTAAACGAGAAACAGACAGTTGGTGTTGGCAAGGAGTGTCCCCATTGTATGAACACCAACTACCACAAAGTCGTTTGAAGAGCCAAAAAAAACTTCCTGAAACACACCACCTCCTCAGAGAACAGTGCAGCAGATGAACGAAGCACACTGTGGAGACTACTACTATGTCTAAAAATAATTTATTTACTAGTCATAATAAGATCAAAAAATACATCAAAATCAATAAACGAATTCAAAATATTAAAAAATCTTTGAAACGCCTAAGAGTTAACAAACAAAACACAAAACTAAGGCAAAAAAATTTAAATTTAATTCAAGAACTAAAGAAGTGTGACAGTGAATTACAATTATGTCGGACATTGTATGATACAGACACTCAGAACCTTCAGGATGAGCTTTTTGTTAGGGAATATGCACTAAAGGATATTTTTAGTAAATATGAGGCTTCTCAACAAGACCTGAGTAAGCGCATGCAGGAGGCCAATGAGCTGGTAGACCTGGTCACGTACAATGCGGAGAGATATGAGTCCCTGACAAATAACCTCTCTTGTAGCTGTGTCTGCACAGGTACACCACAGCCTCAGCACCATTCACCCACACCCTCAGAGGTTCAGCCAGCTGGTAATAATAATAATATTGTAGCAAATAGTAGTTACTTGTTTTCCGACAAGTTTGGTCAAGGCTTTGGTACATTATTTAATCAATGTTCACCACACTATGTTATAAATTATTGTTTACCTGGTGCCAGTGTTAGCCAAATAATTAGTAATATTAAATTGACTAAAATAAATCCCAATTCTACTGTCATCTTATTATATGGGAATAGTTTAAATGTAAGTAAAAAGGACATCATTGAATGTGTACATTTGATGTTACATCTCAACAAGACCATTAATTGTAAATTCATTTTCTGTGCTTTGCCTTATTCTCAATATTTGTCTGTTGAGCAAAATAGGTACATTTATGATTTAAACTTGTTAATTTTTAATAGGACATGTCGTCACAGTGACGCTATTTTGTATTTTGACTGTAATCAATTTATCTCTGATTACAGACTCACTAACTTCACAATGTTTTTACCACCTAGTTCTAAGCGACGTATTACTAACCTTTTAGCATGCAATATACACAGCGACACTGGTATGCGTTTACCAACGATTTCTGTTAGTAGTGATACTAATACTGCTTTTGTTACTAACACTTATACAGATACTAACACTTTTATTGATACACCTTGTAGTTTAAACTGTTAGGTGCGACAACAGGTAGGCTGCATATGTTGAATGTTGTTCATCAAAATATGCAGGGATTATCTGGCAAAGAATTAGAGTTAAGTTTGTTTATGGAGAATCAAGATGTTCAGGTTTTATGCCTAACTGAACATTGGTTGAAGGAACATGAAGTAGCATTTATCAATGATGATTTCTATACCGTACAGAGTGCATTTGTGAGAAAAAATGCTATTCGCGGTGGATCTTTAATTCTTGTATCAAACAAATTAAAATGTAAACAACGTTTAGACTTAGTTAATCTTTCCATTGAGCGCATTATTGAGTTGTCTTGCGTTGAACTCGAGCGATACCTAATAATTTGTGTTTATAGACCCCCTTCTGGGGACTTTACTCGTTTCGAAACTGTAATGGAGGATTCACTTAATAAATTAAAATCAAGTAATAAATCTATAATTTTATGTGGAGATTTTAATGTTAATATTTTAGATGTTACTCCATTAAGTATCAGGTTTCTCAATCTGTTTAGATCGTTTAATTTAGTTAATCTGTTTTTTGAACCAACAAGGATCACGGCTTCTTCATCAACTTGCCTTGATAATATGTTCAGTGATTGTGTTGCCGAGGACAAATTAGTGTTAAGTGACTTATCGTCTGATCACTGTGGCTTAAAAGCTAGCTTCCCTATGCCATTAAAAAAAAAGCCGCGCACAATAGAATGCAGGCCTCATACAGCTAGTCGTTGCAATAAATTTAAAAATAATGTAGCACTTAAAGTAACACCGTCAATAGTAGAACACGAAACTCCTAATGAAATTTATAAAGCCCTTTTTGATGTTGTTCAAAATGAATACCAATCTATTTTTAAGTCGAAAACTGTTAACATTAAGGGACCTTCTGTGGGCTTCAACCAATGGGCCACACCAGGTATTTACAAAAGTCGAACCCGATTATACGAGTTGTATGGTCTTAAACAATACCGGTTTGATACAATTTTTCTAGACTATGTTAAAAATTATTCTAAATTATTTAAAAAGATTTGTATTATTGCAAAATCTAAATTCTTAAGCGAGACCATTAAAAATTCTAATAATAAAGTTAAAGCCACTTGGAAAATCATTAACAATGAAACGGGTAAATCTGTTAAACAAGATAATCACCTTGAGATCATGGTGGGTAACAAATTAGTTAATAAAGCAGCCGACGTAGCCGAGGCTTTTAATGAGTATTTTGCCAGCATACCTATAGCGACGACTCGTTCCCTAAGTTCGTCGCCGTCTAAAGCCGAAGATCTTTTGCATAGCAGCGTGTCTAAATGTGGTAACGTATTTAGTTTCGAACATGTAACACCTATTGATGTGGTTAACGTTTTTAATTCACTTAAGTCTAAAAACACAGGTGATTTTTGGGGCATTTCTATTAAACTATTAAGTAACATAATTGACATTGTAGCCCCCTGTCTTGCTGTCACTTTCAATAAATGCGTTGATTTGGGGACTTTCCCTGATCTTATGAAAAGCAGTAAAGTCATCCCTCTATTTAAATCTGGCAGCAAACATGATATTGGTAACTTTAGACCAATTTCTATATTACCCGCATTTAGCAAAATTTTTGAAAAATTAATTCTCAAACAGTTGTTAGTACATTTTAATTTAAATAATCTCCTTCACAATGATCAATATGGCTTTACAAAGGGTCGTTCGACTACGGATGCAGGTGTTGCTTTGCTAAAACACATATTTAACGCATGGGAGAACGCACAAAATGCAGTCGGTGTTTTCTGCGACCTCTCTAAAGCTTTTGATTGCGTACATCACGACACGCTTTTACGGAAACTGCGTCATTACGGTGTTCAAAATGAGGCCCTAAATGTGATAGATTCGTATTTATTAATGACCTACCATATTATTTAAAAGGTTTTTGTGACGTTGTGCTATTTGCAGATGATACCTCTCTTATCTTTAAAGTAGATAGGAATAGACACGATTTTGACGACGTAAACAGCACGCTGTCAATGGTCACGGATTGGTTCACAACAAACAACCTTGTTCTTAATGCTAAGAAAACTAAAATAATTAAGTTCGCTTTACCCAATGTTAGAAATCTAGGTCCCAATATTATCCTCGCCAATCAAGAGCTGGAAACTGCCGACTCTGCTGTATTTCTGGGCATAACAGTAGATTCAAAATTACAATGGGGCTTACACATATCAAGCCTAGCGGGAAGGCTAAGTTCGGCCGCATACGCCGTCAGAAAAGTAAGACAATTCACTGACGTTGATACAGCACGGTTAGTCTACTTTAGTTATTTTCACAGCGTTATGTCCTCTACGGTATTCTGCTGTGGGGCAAAGCTGCTGATATTCAAAATATATTTGTTCTGCAGAAGCGAGCGGTTCGTGCAATTTATCAGCTGGGTGCCCGAGTTTCTCTTAGAGATATTTTTAAGGAGATTGGTATTCTCACGGTTGCTTCTCAGTTCATCTTTGCCAACATTTTATATATTAGACAAAATATTCACCTGTACACTAAAAACAGTGATATTCACAATTTTAACACTAGAAATAAGCATAAACTACGCGCTCCTTTTCACCGGCTTCACAAAGTTCATAATTCATTCGTAGGGCTCGGTATAACATTTTATAACAAATTGCCATCTTCTTTTCTAGACTTGCCATTTAATGCATTTAAAGCCAAAGTAAAATCTAATCTTTGTTTAAAAGCTTACTATTCCATTAACGACTACTTAAATGATAGGAATAGTTGGTCGCTGAGTTGAACACAAGACAATGTTTGTTTGTTTGTTTGTTATTTATATTCTTTCTCCAAAATTAGTTTACTGACATGTTATGTCTTTTTTTTAATGTTTTTATTATTATATATACATTTTTATTTTTGACTTGTGTCTGTAATCAATCGTAATATTAAGTTACACCTTTCTATTGTATCGAGTCTGGTTCTTCTAACCAAACAGACAGATGTGTTGCTGGGGAGTTTGTTCCGCCACTTCTTCTTTCCAGCAAAAAACACTAGGAAGTGTCGAAGGGTGGGCGTTTTGGGGGACTGTCACTTGTAAATGAGTAAAGTAAAGTAAAGTAAATTTTGACGTTCGAAAAGTGCTGATTATCAGCCTAGTTTGAATAAATGACTTTTGATTTTGATTTTAGAAACAATTTCCCCCCCCCCCCCTCCACACTTCATCGCACTGGCAGAAAAACTACCCCCTGGCCACGACCTGCAGTAGCCGATATGGAAATTTTTAACTAGACTGCGTACCCAAGTTGTCCGCTGCCGTTCCATTTGGGCTAGATGGGGTATAGTCGACCCATCTCTGACAGAATGTGACTGTGGAACCCCAAGACAAGACATACCTCCTCTCTTGCCCGTCGTGCCCAACCAATTGCTGTTCAAGGACTTGAACGAAGCCAACGACAGAGCTGTCCAGGTTGCTACGTACTGGATGGACAAAATTTGAGTTGTCGACTCGAAAAGAAGAAGAAGACGCCAAAACTACTGAACCGATTTGAATGAAATTTGGTACACAGAATCAGATAGTCTAGAGCCTGACAAAGGACATAGGCTACATTTTAACGCGACAAAGGGATGAAAGGGTGAAGGGATTACTTTTGGTAGTAATACCGCGTACGACGCCGCGGGGAGCAGCTAGTTATTAATATATCGAAGGTCAATAATAATTCTTTGAGAGCTTTACATTTATCATCATCATCATCAGTCTAGTAATGTTCCCACTGCTGCGTCACAGGCCTCCTCTCTGTGAGAGGGGATGGGCTATAATCTACGCGGGCCCAATGCGGGTTTACATTCAGTGTTACCATAAATGAATTTCAGACCAAGAACAAGTCGTTTCTCAGTGCAGCAATGACTTTTGTATAAAGTTACATAGTTTTGTTTTAGTTTTTCATACTTGGGTCGATGGCTTCGTGAGATTACAAAAACAAGGATCAGTCGCAAATCTGTTTAATAAGAAACGCTATACATGTACGTACATTGTCGTACGTTTTTTTTTTGTTTTGCGACAAATAAATGTTTTTTCTTTCTTTCTTTTTCTATATAAGATTAAAACATAAGATGTTGGAGGCAGATTATGATACAAAGTGTGGAATCTACCGGTCAGTTCAGATCCTAAAAGAAACACAAAAATTCAATGGTTGAACAGCTCCTTAAATATCGGTGAGGTGATTAGAGTCTGTAGATCCCCGTGTGAATTGTCCGGGAACATCAACCAGAACTTTTCAGCAGCCACCAGGTTGCGCTTCAGAACTGTAGCCATAGTCTCTCTGTTCTCATTCTTCACGCGGCCCATCCAAACAACCAGGATTTCGTCAATCATCTTCAGTTGGTACTTGCGCATGCCACACAGAAAAGGGCAGAATGAGAACTGATCGATAAAATGCTGAGCGCCGGTTACAGCTGACAGGTACAGCTTACATTTGTCCTCGTCGCTCTGATCCCACTCCAGGCCTAGGGCCACGGCCTCGCTTGACACTAAGTTTGGGAACTTCTGGCGATTCTCATAAGCGTATGCGGCGGCGAGACCAACCAGACGGTCGTAAGTGAATTCGAATTTGTTTAAGTCGTAGTTAAAATTCTTTATCACCAAAGGAATGCTGAAATAATAGAAATGTAAATTTATTATGAAACGTTTTATAAGTTCTTGTTGGTCTTCATAGTTTTTAGGGTTCCGTACTTCAAAAGGTAAAAACGGAACCCTTATAGCATCACTCGTGTGTCCGTCTGTCAGTCTGTCCGACGATTCCCCCCCTCCCCTTATCTCGGAAACTACTGAGCCTAAAATGTTGAAAAAAGTACAGAAACATAGTTCAACACTTATAGATTACAGAAAAATCTATAAGAAATCTATGGTGCTAAAATAACATGCAAATCTCTCACTATCTAAATACAATAGTACGGAACCCTTCATGTGTAAGTCCGACTTGCACCTGGCCAGTTTTTAATAGTCCAGTCAAAAAACGAAAGTATTTAATCACAGAACAGAAGGTGTTCTGTGATTTTAATGAATTGCTAATACAATTGCGTTTCAGATCATTATAATTTATTGGCATTTTGTGATAGAAGTATTTTAAGTTCGAGTTTTACTTCAAAAGCCTAAAAACACGTGTCAACAATTGAATTTGTGTTAGTGTCTTGTTCTGACGATATTTCGGGAATAGTAGTAATACCCCTCAAAAGAACCTCCTAGAAACTTACTTTTGATCTACATTCATTCCTATTATCAAGATGGCGTCGTGGTTATAAGTCGCTAGCATCATCCTCAGCTTGTGCCCCTGCGTCAGGAGTCGGTCAACATAGCGATCTATCTTCAGGAATTCGGCATCCTTGAAGGCATTATAAAAATGACGCCCTTTGACCGAATTTCGGATTTCACTGCAAAATAAGAGTAATGATGGTAATGATGGTGGTGGTGGTCGTATACAGGCTGCACACTAGGAATTTCTCCTGTATCGTGGGTGCGTTACAAACATTTCAACTCACGTACACAGAACACCCAGACCAGAAACAACTATCTGTAGGCCATACAAATATTTGTTTCGTGCGGGGATCGAACCCGCGACACGCAGCGCAGCAGTCCAATCGCTCAGCCACTGCGCCAACCGTGCCGAAAGCCGTGATGAAATTGGTAAGTCTGAACCACCCGTTTTAAAACGCAACCCGCATGATTCTAGCCCTATTTCACACAGACACAAACATGATTCTAGTCCTATTTCACACAGACACAAAAATGATTCTAGCCCTATTTTCACTCTTCTAGAATGAAGTGTGCTCGGGTTATCCGAATAATGAAAGCGTATTACCGTGCGTGGACACCAAAAAACGTGGACACCTGTACATCTTCGGGAGGCTGCCAATTTTCCCATTGCACCACAGTGAGGTTTCTCGAGGCTGGAGTAAAGAGATTGATTGTAAGTAATGGTATCCATAATAAAGAACTGGCTGTTGCTCGCAACTATGCCGTGTCCTCTGTGTATAATATTTGGTATAAACAAACATTTAAAACATGACATGTAGTCATGTCCTACTCCTCATCATTTCCCTGCCTATTCTCAACTATGTCGGCTTCCAGTCTAACCGGTTGCAGCTGAATACCAGTATTTTACATGGAGCGACTGCCTATCTGACCTCCACAACCCAGTTAATACTAGGTAATACGATACCCTTTGGTAAGACTGGATGTCAGACTTTCAGATCACTGACTACCTGTAACGACTGCCAAAGATCTATATATGGCAGCCGGGACCAACAGCTTAACGTGCTTTCCGAGGCACGGAAGAAACTCGGTATGTAATGGGCGGTCACCCATTCACAGACCAACCTAGGCAAGCGTGGCTTAACCTAAAGATCGACCCGAGTGGCAGATATTATTACGCCACCAGGTCCTCTCAGTTATTATTGAGTCGTGTCCTACTCCTGTGAGTCACAAATGTTTAGGTGTTATACTGTAACACACAGATTGACTTACACATATTATTATCTTATACTAAGAACTAAATAGTTTTTACAGAAACAAGTAAATAGGCAAGGTACGTACCGAGTACTCGTCGAGAAGGCTCGTACCGCGCGAGGATGCCCTTTTTCTGAATTTTGTCTTTATCTGCTGTATCTTCTCCACCTGCCGGCCTACTACAGAATATTATAACCGCTATTATTACTCCGACATAAAGGTACTTGCACAATGAAGCAGGGACGCAGACGAGTCGGTTCGATGATTATATCATAACATTCCGAAACCTCTCCGAGCATCGGATAGCCACCTTTTCCTTTGGACGACCCAACCACTGCAACTTGTGTGCAGCAAAATCAACAGTAGCGGTCACCAGACATGCGCCGAGGTAACCAATCTCGAACTTTCCTGGAGAAATAATATTGACTGGCGCACAACAAAATTGGTAAGGAAAAAACAGCGGAAGAGTAATAAAAAACGTGTTGGTGGCGCCACTCAATTGTAGATCTTTGATCGTCGTTGTAAAATCGGCCCCCCGAGCTTATGCTCCCCCTTAGCTGTTATGTTGCAATGGCTACATAGCTAACAAATTGAACTTGTATCTAGACGCCAGTTTAATTTGTTAGCTATGGGGCCATTTGTTAGCTAGCTAACACGTTGAGCCGGCCCCTAGCTAACACGTTGAACTGGCCCCTAGCTAACACGTCGAACTAGCCCCTAGCTAACACGTTGAACTGGCCCCTAGCTAACACGTTGAACTGGCCCCTAGCTAACACGTCGAACTGGCCCCTAGCTAACACGTTGATCCGGCCCCTAGCTAACACGTTGAACTGGCCCCTAGCTAACACGTCGAACTGGCCCCTAGCTAACACGTTGAACTGGCCCCTAGCTAACACGTTGATCCGGCCCCTAGCTAACACGTTGAACTGGCCCCTAGCTAACACGTCGAACTGGCCCCTAGCTAACACGTTGAACTGGCCCCTAGCTAACACGTTGAACTGGCCCCTAGCTAACACGTTGAACTGGGCCCTAGCTAACACGTTGAGCTGGCCCCTAGTTAACACGTTGAACTGGGCCCTAGCTAACACGTTGATCTGGGCGCTAGCTAACACGTTGAGGTGCGACTTTGTTGAACGTTGCGTGTGATTTAAGTTAGTCAATCGAACGCACGCTTTTGGGGGTAAACATTGAGAGAGGCCATGGTAGAGCGCACGAATTCAGTTTTAAGTCTTGTCTCCAAGTGGGGTGACGAGAATCTGGTTGATTTCAACGCCACCAAAACGCAAGTGTGTCTGTTCACCGCCAAAAGGAGTCCGTTTGATCTGGCCCCTACTTTCCGGAGTGCATCTGTACAAGTCACGGACAGTCTCGAGCTCCTTGGCACGAAGTTGAGCGCAAATCTGAACTTCGGCGCCTACATTGAGTCAAAAAGCTCAAACTGCGGCAAAAAAGCTGGGCATCCTAAACAAGGTTAAGCGATACTTCAAGCCTGGACAGCTTTCAATATTATATAAAGCTCAAGTCCGGTCCGGCATGGAGTATTGCTGTCACCTTTGGGATGGCTCAGCCAAATACCAACTTGCCACACTTGACTCTGTAGAGCGCAGAGCCAGGAGACTAATTGGTGACGCTAAGCTGGTTGCCAAGCTACATAGCCTGGCCCACCGCCGCAAAGTCGCTTGTCTGTCGGTCTTCTACAGACTGTACTTCGGAGAGTGTGCGCAGGAACTCCACGGGCTTATTCCACCATCTCCCTTCTTCCATCGGGAGACTAGGCGTACTGCAGGTTATCACCCATACCTAGTCGATGTTCCACACATTCGAACGAAGCGCTTTGCTAAGTCCTTTATTATGCGCACAGCCAAGGAGTGGAACTCCCTGCCTGCGTCGGTTTTCCCGAGTTCATATAACCCTAATCTATTTAAGTCGCGAGTAAATAGGCTTCTTCTGGGTAAGCTCGTTCCATCGTCGACCTCATCTTTGCCCTTAGGGTAAGATTGAGGTCAAGAGCAAGCCCATTACAAATAAAAAAAAAAAAAAAAAAACGTAAATCCGGACATACACCCCCAGTTACCGAGTCCGGGGTGGTCACGGTAACTTGGGGTGTATGTCCGGATTTACGTTCTCTATACCTCGGCTTGGGAAGCTTCTCATTTGTTCGAAACATATCTGCAACTTCTGCTGGGTCGAGAGACTTCAAAATCAGCTTCACCATGTTGCGATATTCTAGGCCTGGAGTAAAGAGATTGATTATTATTTATAACTAATATTTCTGAAAATAAAAAAAACTGACTTTTACCCGTGACATGTCATGTCTTCTGTATTTAAACTTTAGTTTAATCAAATATTTAGTATGACAGTCTTACCCCTCTGCACCATACGCAATGGTGGCTTCACTGTATAGTTTAGGTGTTAAACAGTAAATTGAGGTTGCAAGAAACTTTTTTCCGAGAAAAAATTACTTTTTTTTTAGTGTTAACTAGTATTTTTGTAAATCGGTTTTTTTCCAACAAGCACCAAGTGTTGTCATCATGAATAAATGTTACATTGTGACTAGAAGTTATTATGGACATCGTGTCAATAAAGGCCAGGTGGAAAACCTTACTAAAGTACTGAACCGATTTTGATAAAATTTCTATGGAACCAATTGGAAAACAGAAATATCCTCTAAAAATAAAAAATAAACCTTCATAAAATAATTTTTCAAATCGGTTCATAAATGTTGGAGTTATGACTTAACATACATACAAACACATAACCCTCCTTTTGGACTTCGCCGCAGTAGGGTAAAAATACGTAGAGCCTAATTGAGAAAATCCTCCTTTTTTAAGTCGGTTAAGAACAGTGTAGATGGGTACGTACGCATTACTCCAGAAATTTCTGCATCGCAAGCTTCTGTCGTTGATATATCTTCTGCTTCACCTGTCGACCTCCACACCCTGCACAGAATTTTATATCTTCTGTTATTACCCCGACATAAATGTGCCTGGACAAACATATACATGGCATATACATCAAAAACAAAAAGAATTTGAAAAACCATAAAACATTAAAAATCGAAATTTTTTAATAATATTAAGTAGAATTAATATAAGTAGTAGTAGACAGTAAAATAAAACATTATTATTGTATAAAGTGTAGAAAAACTAGTTGTATTCAGGATATTAATTAAGTAATAAAAAGTAAATAAATAGTTTTAACAAGTATAAATTAAAAATTTAAAAAACCCCCGACTCAATTATTTTTGCGAAGCTTATTTAACCCATATGGTATTAACCTATATCTAAATCGGCCATCTTGGATTTGAAATTTGTCATAGTGTATAGTATTCTACTAATCAAGCCCTTTCATTTGATACCCATATTGTGATAAAGTTGTGAAAAAATATGTAATCCGCCATTTTGTGGCGGCGGCCATCTTGGATTTGAAATTTGTCATAGTGTATAGTATTCTACTAATGAAGCCCTTTCATTTTATACCCATATTGATAAAGTTGTGAAAAATAATGTAAACCGCCATTTTGTGGCGGCGGCCATCTTGGATCGATTTTCATCAAACATAGCTAAGAACACTTTCGACTAATTCACCTTTTAAACAATAAAAACAGAATCAAAATCGGTTCATGCGTTCGGGAGCTACGATGCCAGAGACACACACACACACACACACACACACACACACACACACACACACACACACAGACAACACACTTATAACACCCCGTCGTTTTTGCGTCGGGGGTTAAAAATAAAAGTCCAAAACGCAATAAAATAGAGCGTGGCCTATTCGGCCTCCTGAACTTTAATGATACATAAGGCAAAACTTCCGCAGACAAGGGCTCAGATCCCCACGTCTGACGGACACTGGTGGGGCATAGTGTTGTTTTAGCCGGTTTGAGTCCGGCACTACCTCGACTATCTCACAGCTTGTGTGATAGTCGAGGTGTCCGTGGGGATTTCCAACTCCTGCCAAAACAAAAAAAATACACGTTGAACTGGCGCTCTAGCTAACATTTTGAACTGCCGTTGAACTAGCCCTTAGCTAACTCGTTGAACTGGCTATAATATAGCTAACACGTCGAACTAGCCCTTAGCTAACTCGTTGAACTGGCTATAATATAGCTAACACGTCGAACTAGCCCTTAGCTAACTCGTTGAACTGGCTATAATATAGCTAACACGTCGAACTAGCCCTTAGCTAACTCGTTGAACTGGCTATAATATAGCTAACACGTCGAACTAGCCCCTAGCTAACTCGTTGAACTGGCTATAATATAGCTAACACGTCGAACTAGCCCTTAGCTAACTCGTTGAACTGGCTATAATATAGCTAACACGTCGAACTAGCCCCTAGCTAACTCGTTGAACTGGCCCTCTAGTTAAAACGTTACATATACAGGGTGTAAATCAACCCATCACACAGCCGTCAACCAAGCATTCTGTACATCAAACTACGCAAAAATGTTTGCTGGTAAACGACTTTTTTTTGGGTCAAAAATCACATTTTACGGTAAAACTCAATGTAGCACTGTTAAAATATTGAGCTATGGAGGTAATTTTTGTAAAGTTATAACCTGAAAAACTAGTATTTTTAAAAACAGCTGTGAAAAATTTAAAACTTTGACCACCAATATCTCCGTAATTGGGAGGTTCCCAGGTATGGTCTAGAACAAAAAAACGATCGCAGTGGTGGGGAAAGCCCTTCGTTTGCGTTAAGGGTACTTTTACACCCTATATGTCTGCCATGAACGATATAAGGAACTACTAGCCGCGATTTGGTGGCTCATGGCTTCTCTCGGGTTGTAAGTCAGGACTTACAACCCGAGAATAGACAAGATAAGGGTCTATTTTAGAGACGGTAGCCCAGCGGCTACCGTCTCTAAAATAGATCCTTGTCTTGCAGGAAGTTACCCAATGGAAGACCATTCGCACAACTGCTTCGTCAGCTCTTGGTAGGCTGATGCCTCCTTCTGTCCGTCCTGGTGGTCATCGCCTGTTGGTTAAACTTGTATGATTATCTAAACAAGAATGTTAACGTCACCATAAAACTTACAGTAAAGAGATTGACTACAAGTAATGCTACGACTATAATTATTGGAAATAATAAAAAACTGACTGTTGCCCGCGACTTTGTCGTGTCTTCTGAATTAAAATTAAGTTTAAACAAACATTTACTATGACAAGTAGCCATGTCCTACTCCTGTGAGTCATACGTAATTATGGGTTTAGTAGTTTAAGTGTTAAACGGTAACAGACAGAGGGCTTTCACATATTATGTTAAGTAAATAGAGGTTGTAGAATAAAGTAGATAGGTACGTACCGAAGAGGCGAGAACTTTGTGCCGTGAGCTTGTCACTGGCATCCACTACAGCTGCTGTATCTGTTTCACCTGCCGACCTGCACAGAATATTATAACCACTGTTACTATTCCGACATAACGATGCGCGCACAAAGAAGTAGGCTCACAGACGGGTCGGCCCAATGTTGGGTAACCATTCAATTACATTCCAAAACCTCTCTGCCAGGAGGGGAGTAGTTTTAGGTTTGAGGTGCTAGTTAAAATAGATGTTTACTTTTTGCCTCGAATATATTCAGATAATAATATGTGTTCACACACCAGACACGGACACGGGACATCAGAGCGAAACTGACCCGACATTACAATGAGGATATCCCACACATTAGCCTGTATGAGATTAGAATGGCGTTCCAACAGCTTAAGAACAACAAGGCGCCGGGGGATGATGGAATCACGACAGATCTTCTGCGAGCGGGGGACAACCAGTAGTTTTAGTCCTCTACAAGTTGTTTAATTCCGTCGTACTCGAAGGTACTACGTCAGAAGCATGTCACAGAGACATGGTCCTTTACTGCTTCCCTCTTAGAGAAGCCCAGAGTCACGCAACGAGCCATTGAGTGACCTATGTTTCGAGTTTCTTTTTGCAATAAAATAAGGAAATTCGCCAAAGAACCAGGTTCACCGACATAGCTCTCAGAATATGCAAGTTGAAGTGGCAATGTGCCCATGGCCACATCGCTCGAAGAA
The DNA here is from genome assembly GCA_949774965.1 of Diarsia brunnea. Classification (NCBI taxonomy): domain Eukaryota; kingdom Metazoa; phylum Arthropoda; class Insecta; order Lepidoptera; family Noctuidae; genus Diarsia; species Diarsia brunnea. The sequence goes on along the minus strand of OX459025.1, from coordinate 224,086 downwards.
CCGACAACGATGGGGAAGGAAGCGTTTCGAGTGCCGACCACGAACTGGAAGACGCAGCGTTAGTAGGCCTCCCACCAGGTGGACCGACGACATAGTGAGAGTCGCGGTCAACCGGTGGATGGAAACGGCAGGCTACCGTTCTTTAAGGCGTTCTATGGGGGAGGTCTTTGTCCAACAGTGGACGTCTTATGGATGATGATGAGTATGTGATTGATATCAAAATGTTCGCATGCTCCATTTTTTGCAACCTATGCCAAAATTACTAATTGTCTCGGGGTAAGGGGCTCCTAATTTATTTATCGGTTAATCATGCGAAAATCCAATAGGAGTGACAATCCAGAGGCAGAAAAACAGTCCTTTGTGTTAAATCTTTTTCTGAAAGTTATGATATGATATGAAATGTTGATATGCTGATTATGTTGAACTGGCCTGCGGTTGATACGTTGAACTAACCTCCCAGCAAACACATTGAACTGCCTCTCTAGCTATCATGTTTAACTGCTAACTAACTGGCCCTCAGCTAACACGTTGAACTGGCCCTTATAGTATTTATTGAGATTTATACTTACACTTTTACTAATCATCCTCATCTTTCATAAAATGTCCTTTTTACGTCTCATTTCGCGCCTTGGCGACAACTATTTTTGTTGGCAGTCTTATAATCGATATTATTCGATTTATTAACGTTGTTTTTACTGTTTTAAAATATTAAATCTTATAATTTTTCATTGTTTACTTTTCGTGTGACATAACGTCAGTTGTCAATATGTCATTTACTTTTTCTTTTAATTTGTGTCATAGTTTTTCTTAGTGGTTAGAACTATGAAGGTTACATTTGATTTATATAATTTAATTTAATTTTATTAATATATTAGCTCAAATAATGTGCGAGGAGCTCGTGGCTTAATAAGAACTGCCACTCGGGTCGATCTTCAGGTAAAGCTGTGCTTGCCTAGGTTGGTCTGTGGATGGGTGACCGCCTGACATACCGAGTTTCCTCCGTGCCTCGGAGAGCACGTTAAGCTGTTGGTCCCGGCTGCCATATATAGATCTTTGGCAGTCGTTACAGGTAGTCAGTGACCTGAAATTCTGACATCCAGTCTTACCAAAGAGCATCGTATTACCTAGTATTAACTGGGTTGTGGAGGTCAGATAGGCAGTCGCTCCATGTAAAATACTGGTATTTAGCTGCATCCGGTAAGACTGGAAGCCGACCCTAACATAGTTGGGAAAAGGCTAGGCAGATGATGATTAGCTCAAATAATGTAATTTATTGATAATTTCTATTTACTGTAACTTATCTCACGCTTATAAAATTAATTAACACGCTCACAGAAATTCTTTGAGGAAGTTTTTGACTGAATAATACAGGCCGTTTTAAATACAGGCAACTCACAATTTTTGATTTCAAGAACTTAAATTCTGGAAAGAATTAAAAGACAATTGGATGGAAAAAACGGAGAGATGGTTTTATAAAAAGGGATTTCTGAAGGATGCCCTCCAGTTGAGATCTGTTTTTTAAAGAAGAATGATCACGTCTACAAGTTATTATCTGAGTTCTTAAGAAGAACCATCGCGAAGTACCTCCAACGTATCCTCCGGGCCTCCCTAAAGGACTCGCCCGTGATCCTCGCGACGCGAAGTACCTCCAACGTATCCTCCGGACCTCCCTAAAGGAGTCGCCCGTGATCCTCGCGACGCGAAGTACCTCAAACGTATTCTCCGGGCCTCCCTAAAGGACTTGCCCGTAATCTGCTGGCCTGGCTTCGAGATTTACCTGCCCTGGAGCTGTTCTATTCTGTGCAAAGCGTGAGTTAGGAAGGTTCGTGTTTTTATAGATTTATTTGTATTTTTTACCTCTTACCTCTAAATTAAATTCAATTGTTAAATTACTTACCCTCTTTTACTTGTTAGGGGTAAGTAACACGACACCCTCTAACTAACACGTTGAACTGACTCCTCAGTTAAAACGTTGAACTGGCCCTCTAAATAAGTCGTTGAAGTGGCCCTCTGGTTAAAACGTTGCACAAATAAACGCGTTTTATTTATAACGTTCCCCCACACTAGGAACCGCCAACCGTGCCGATTTAGTGGCTCATGGCTACTCTTGGGGTGTAAGTCCTTTTTTTTTTTTTTTTTTTTTTGGGGTGGGAAATCATCAAATAACCCCTCCCGCTCTGGGCAGAGCGAAAGGGAGTGACAGACTTCTACTGACTAAAAACCACCCATGTTCCTTCTTAGCCCTTGCGCCGAGGCCGCGGTATCTCTTACGAACAACCCGCAGCCCCGACGGGCGTCGGCCCCTTCCATGTTGCTGACATCTCTTTTAGGCGCGCGTGGAACACGAACGCGCCGTCGACACGGCCTGTCGTCGTCATAAGACGGACGGACGGCGAGCTAGCCTATCACTCACCGTTCACGGGCCCAGGGTGTACGTCCAGGGCCCTATCCAATAGAGCTGACAATCCGACTTATAATTATGTCAAAAAATGACAAAATCGTAGAATTGTCGCGCTTAAGCTGTTTAATAAACGTGACAAATATGTCAAAAATCGACAGGTGAAATCTTGACATATTTTTAATGTAAAAACACGTTTAATAAAACTCGACATATCAAAAAACCACAGTCACAATATTTCTGACAATTGTCGGTGACAATATTGTCGGATTGTCGTGACAATTATGTCGACTTTCGTGGGTCACCACGATGTAAAAATAAATAAATGGAAGGAAATAGCCGAAAACTTAAGAACATTAGGTATTTTCAATAAAGACTGGAAATACCTTCGTGACACTACATGGCAAAATTGGCGCAAAAGGACCATGGTAAGGTTTAGTTTATTTTAACTAGTTTATCCTTCATCAATCCGTATTTTTTTTTTATATATTTAGACCGTTAACCAATAAAGAAGTTATCAATTAGATATGTATTATATTGTGTAGGTATGTATGAAATATTCGCATTGTGTATGTGGAAACGATTTTTAGGGTTCCGTACCCAAAGGGTAAAACGGGACCCTATTACTAAGACTCCGCTGTCCGTCTGTCTGTCTGTCTGTCCGTCTGTCACCAGGCGTTATCTTATGAACCGTGATAGTTAAACAGTTGAAATTTTCACAGATGATGTATTTCTGTTGCTGCTATAACAACAAATACTAAAAAACAGAATAATAATAATAATAAAGCTGGCAACACCAAAGTCAACAGTTGTCATACATTTTCTTCCTCCGATTTTATTTAATTTATATATACATTCTATTTTATTTTGAACGTTTGGCACCAACCTTTTCACCGTTATTTTAAAATATTACATTAATTTCAATCAGAATTCAATAAAATGAGACGAACTACGAGAAAACACCATAGAAGAAAAATAGATGACATATGTCATCACAAAATAAATTATTTGAAGAAAATTGTTGAAGAATGACGAAAAAATGTTGACAAGATCAGCGACTAGACGCGCACGCCTTCCACCTCCGGACTCGTCGCTCAGCTCCGCCTCGCCGCCGCCGGAACCCAGCCCCACCGTGAGTGCTGTGACACTGGCCGCGGCAGTCGCGTCGAGCTCGAGCGACGAGTATTTCTCTCTGTCCCCGACGCCACCACCTGCTCGTCGACGGAGAGGACGCCGGCCGCCGGACTGCTTGGGACCTAGGGGCTAACCGACCCCGAGCCGGGTCCCCGCTGCCGGTGGTTGTGTGCAGCGCATGAAATGGACTCGAGCTATAAACGAGAACGTCATGCGCGCATACTACGGGTCTACAGAGGGGGGAACTAACCTCACTGCGTACCGTGTTAGGATGCTGTCTCTATTTCAGGAACTTGAACCAACTGTCAGCGTTTCGACCCAACGACTGTCGGATCAGGTGCGCGTCATCCAGCGGAATCACATGTTGGACGACGCCGCGCTTGATAGGCTGCGCTCAGAGGTACTGAGCAACCGTACCATCTTCACTCCATCTCAAACAGTGACGCAAATATCAGCTTTTAATATAATCCCACCGCGTCCTAGTCCTGCTGTTGAAGAGGAAGATGATAGGGTTGCCACGGTAAGTAGCCAGTGCAACGACCGATTGAGGAGCGCACTGGAGGATGCGCTTCGTGAGTATCGATCTGCTTCTACCGAACTTAGGCCCCGATTGCCACGGTTACCCATGCATAAACGAAATAGGGCGTTGGTGTGTGCCCTGGACTCGCAACTCAAGAATATTTTCGAGAGTAGCGAGGACCTCGTTGATACACACTCGATCTTGTACTGTGGGGCTGTTGCGGCATGTCGACTAGCTAATGTTAAATTCCCAAATTGTGACTTAGCTAGTCGACCAAAACCAGCCGTACCGGCCTGGCAGCGCAGGATCGAGCGTCGTATTGACGGGGCCAGGGTACTCATTGGCAAACTTTACTGCTTCAGGGAGGGCAATACACGACCACGTGTGATGCGTTTTGTGAGGCGGGCATTCTTGGGGACTGAAATCAACCCTCAAGATTACATGTCCCGTGTCACGGAGCGCATCGACTTCCTGAAGCAGAAGGTTTATGCATGGGCCAGCCGTATTCGGCGGTATAGGCGGCGGGTGGATCGGTACTCACAGAATCGCATGTTCCAGAGCGATGAGAGGTGGGTATACCGAGCTTGGGAGCGACCCGAGCAAAATATGGCAGACGTGTGTCGCCCGGATGATGCTGCCACGAGTTCATTCTGGCGCAGCATCTGGTCGGTACCCGTCTGTCATACTGAGGCTGACTGGTTGCGTGATGTCGAGCGAGTGTGTGAACCTATTCCAGAAATGGAAGCAATATTAATAACACCACAAGATATAGCCAGTGCAGTTCGTCCGTTACCGAACTGGAAGTCACCTGGTCCGGACGGACTGCACAATTTCTGGCTCAAATGGCTCAGTAGTTCACACACTTGCCTGGCATCTCAATTCCAGTCATCCTTAGAATCTGCGTCGCTACCGCAGTTTTTAACCACAGGCGTTACCCACCTGCTCCATAAGTCGGGTAGTCCCGCGGAACCCAAGAATTATAGGCCGATCACGTGTTTGTCGACGGTCTATAAACTTCTTACATCCATTTTGAGAGCGAAAATTAATAAACACATTGAAAAAAACTCTATTATGTCTGCCTCTCAGAATGGATGCAGGAACGGGTCCCGCGGTACCAAGGAGCTACTCCTCATCGACATGGCCATTAGTCAACAGGTTCGTCGAGCCCGCAAGGATCTGTCGACATGCTGGATAGACTATAAGAAGGCCTACGACTCGGTGCCACATACATGGCTCATGAAGGTGCTGGAGTTGTACAAGATAAACGCAACTCTACGCGCCTTCCTTGAGTCGTGTATGGGGCAATGGAAGACTGTCCTTCGATATCCAGGATGTCGACAGATTCAGGGGAACGATGAACCTGTATGGATTAAACGGGGAATATTCCAGGGCGACAGTCTGAGCCCGCTTTGGTTCTGCCTAGCCCTGAATCCTCTTAGCACATTGCTGGAGGATTCAGGTCTGGGCTACCGGTTGAGGAGAGATGGTCAGGTCATATCTCACCTTCTTTACATGGATGATCTGAAACTCTTTGCCCCCAACAAATTGCGTCTGATGGAGCTACTGAAACTAACTGAATCTTTTAGTAGCGCCATCAGGATGGAATTTGGTGTGGACAAATGTGCAGTCATGTATGTAAAGAGAGGGGAGATTATGGAATCCGAAAGTATTCAGCTATCGGATTCCATACACCTCAGATCCCTTTCCTCATCCGAAAGCTATAAATATTTGGGTATGTCGGAAGCGTTAGGTATTAACGTAGCTGACATGAAGCAATCGTTGAAGGGGCGCTTCTTCGGACGCCTAAAGAAGGTTTTAAATAGCCTTCTTTCAGGTGGCAACAAGGTGCGTGCCTTCAACGGTTGGGTCATGCCGGTTTTAATTTACTCTTTCGGCATACTCAAATGGACTCAGACTGAACTCGACGCCTTGGATAGGAGAGTCCGTACATTGCTGACCGCAAATCGGATGCATCACCCACGATCATCGGTGATGAGACTGTACATCCCGCGGAAGTGTGGGGGTCGAGGCTTTTTAAACGCGAAAACCCTCCACAACCGCGAGGTGTGCAGTCTCAGAGAATATTTTTTAAAAGCCGACGTGGGTGTGCACCGAGATGTGGTCGTAGTGGACAAGGGACTCACCCCGCTGTCCATGGCTAACGAGAACTGGCGCAAACCTGTGGTGCTTACTACTGATGACCGCAGGAAAGTATGGCAAAGCAAGGAGCTTCACGGGCGCTTTTATCGGGCACTTCACGGGCCCGATGTAGATTTTCTAGCGTCCGTGTCGTGGCTACGTTTCGGCGACCTCTTTGGGGAAACTGAAGGTTTTGTCTGTGCAATTATGGACGAAGTTATGTTGACGAACAATTACCGGAAATATATTATGAAGGATGGGACGGTTGACGTGTGTCGGGCATGCCACCGTCCGGGTGAGTCCATCAGACATATTATTTCTGGTTGTTCTCGTCTGGCTAACGGCGAGTACTTGCACAGGCACAATCAAGTAGCCAGGATTATTCACCAGCAACTTGCTTTGAAATATAAACTTGTGGAATCTGAGGTACCGTACTACAGGTATGTGCCCGACCCGGTTCTCGAAAAAGGTCATGTTACGTTGTACTGGGATCAGTCTATCATCACTGATAGGACTATTATTGCCAATAAGCCTGACATAGTGGTGATAGACCGATCAGCGCGCCGCGTAATGATAATCGATGTCACCATTCCACATGACGAGAACCTCGTGAAAGCTGAAAAAGAAAAACAAATAAAATATTTGGACTTAGCACACGAGGTTGTCGATATGTGGCATGTGGACTCGGCTATCATTGTGCCGATAGTCGTAACGGCCAATGGTCTTATAGCCAAGAGTCTGGACGACCACCTGTCCAGACTCTCGCTTGGCGGTTGGATCAAGAGCCTGATTCAGAAGGCAGTACTCCTCGATACGGCTCGCATTGTGAGGAGGTTCCTGTCTCTGGGGCCCTAACCACCGGTAGCTTGGACCCTGCTCCCGTCACCGGTGGACGACTATTTTTTATATTTTTAAATGTTTTTTTTATAAGTTTTGTATGAAATATTTAAAAATGTAAATTATATGTAATAAAATAAATAAAGGAAATAATAATAATAATAATATTTATTTTCACCACAAAAATTTAACAAAAACATATTACAAGACAGGATAGGCTTAGTATACAGTATTTAAAATTATGGAATCCTCTGTTGCCGAACTAGGACGGATCCTGTATCTCGGCAAGCAGCGCCATCCCCTAACAAAGTTCATTACGATGTTTAAGCCAAACTAGACATAAAACTAGCATTTATATAAGATAATTAATTCATTATTCCTAAAATTAACAACTATATTACATAGCTCATATTACTTTCAATAAAACAAATATTAATATAATTTATACAAATAAATAAAATTGGGATTGATTATTACTACAAGAAAGATTTTTAAAGAACAATTTAAAGATTTAAGTACCGCATGTTTATGTATATATGTGATTTTGTGTATCTGTGGGTGCGTGTGCGTGTGTGTGTGTGTGTGTGTGTATATGTATGTATGTTTATGTGAATCTGTGTACGTGTTTCTTTTTTGTGCTGGAGAATAAAATAAATATTTAAGGGTCCCATACAACAGTCATGATTTTTTTGTCGTTTTTATAGATAATGGTACGGAACCCTTCGTGCGCGAGTCCGACTCTCATTTGGCCGGTTTTTTTTTTTCACTTTCTTTGATTGTTATAAATCTTTCAGGAAAAGAGAGATAATCGTCTGCAGACTGGTTCTTGGGGAGGAAAAAAATGCAAATATGACGATTCTGATGAAATGATACTAAAAATCATAGGAAAGGATTCTCCAGCAATAGATGGACTTCAAATACCAGAATCTTCAGGATCAAATGAAACACAGGTATCCGTGCCTGTTTTTACAGCAGAAACACCGCCTCCTCAACCTCAAAATCCAATACGAAGAAAATCACATCCCCCAGTTGATTTATCAAATGACTTATTTGATTTTAAGAAACAAAAAATGGAAATAGAAGTAGATATTGCTAAAGAAAAACTTCAAATTGCAAAAAGAGAAAAATACAAGCTAGATTTGGAGCTACTCAAACTTGAAAAAGAATTAAACATACAGCCATCAGAATTTACATTACCTTTGTATTTACATAACGTTCGGGTTATTGATGTTTGTAATGATCAAATTGAACAAATTGTTCGAACAACAGAGTCGGGTGCTGATAATGAACAAGTCAACGATATTGTAATAAGTGCTATGAATGAAAATCTTTAAGTATAATCGATCATGCATTTATTAAGGGCGGATTCGACCAAACATGGATAAGTCTTATCCTGGGGATAAAATCACTAATTAGTCTAGAGTAGGAGAACTTTTCGTTTTACCAAATCTTAATCCCAAAATAAATATTTGTCCGAGAGTAAATCGCTATACCGCCAAAATACACCGAGTAAACAAGATAGCGCAGAGTAATATAATGGCGGCCGCTGCATTCTACCATCTGTTTTCGTATGCTTTGTTGAAAAAGTTCATTGTCTGTTGTTCACAGTTGAGCATATGTTGATATTTTTTTGTACTTTTGTTATTTGTAAGAATATTTTAATAATGCAACGTCTACGAAATATGATCGAAGATTCTGACAATGATGAAGAATACAATCCAAGGCGTCCGCGATGGATTAGAAAAAGGAACAATTACTTCGATAATTATGATAACCATGACTTTGCCATAAGGTTTCGATTATCCAAAGAAGCGACTATGTGTCTTTTATCCAAAATCGAGCACCGTCTGGAATATACTTCAAACCGGTATGTCATGTGCAACGTAGCTTCCTACTTACCTAGCTTAAAAATCCTTCCTACGTATCAAGTACCAATATAAACCGGACAAATTATATGGTCATAAAATCTTGGGTTCGGCTTTCTACACAATAGTATTTCCATTTTAGTTGGCTTACAAAATCATTCACCATTCGTTCATCAACTCAAGAATAACAAAACTCAGTATTGGCTACTCTATGTTTCTGACGGAAAAACGCAAACGAAGTTATTTGAGAGTAAAATCAATGAGTAAAATTATTCAAGGGTTAGTTACTCTGATATAACATGGTGTTTGGTCGAATCCGCCCTAAAAGGATTAAATCAATTATTCATTCAAATAGTTGTATTAATGACTGTAAAACTGCAATCGCTTCCTCATCAAATACTTCGTCCACATTGTTATTATCTACAACTGTATCATTGTCATTTCCGCTAATATCTTGTTCTAAATAGGGTGCATTTCAGCCTAAGCGGTTTTCAATGTTATGCATAACAATGCAAGATAATATTACATTGCTTGCAATTATTGGCTGAACTCTAAGGTGATTTAGACACGGGAATTTTTCTTTTATGATTCCCAAAGAATTTTCTATCAATCTTCTCGTTGACTTAAAAGCACGCAAGAATCTTTCTAGTGATGCTGTCCTTGGTATTTGTATTGGTATATTAGGCGTCACAAGCCACTTTTTTAAACCATATCCACTGTCTCCCAGGATTATTGCGTTTGGGAATGGTCTCCATCCAGTTTCCCATGTCCGTGCTAAAGAAGAGCATCTCATCACTCTGGCATCGTGAACAGAGCCAGGCCATCTTGCAGATGCGTAGAAAATTTCTACTCTACTTCTACCATCTCTGAAATAGATCCTCCTCTTGTAGGAAGTTACTCACTCTTCATCTCCTGAGCTACTGGAAGATGAACTTGAAAAATTCTCCTCCTGGGTATCAGTCTTCGAAGAGCTCCCTTTCCGCGCCATCTTCTGTGCGTCCTGGTGTTCGTCGCCTGTTGGTTAAACGTGTATGATTATTATCTAAACGAGAATGTTAATGTTCGATAACGTCATCATAAAGAGATTGATTATAAGTAATGCTACGAGTATAATTATTGGAAATAATAAAGAACAGGCTGTTGCCCGCGACTTTGTCGTGTTTGGGCGGGGGGTATGAGGAACAGGGTGTAAAGTCCTCATCCCCCATAGGAAAGGGAGGATCCTCCGACCAGCAGGGCCATTGCGTATCATTTTAAATGTCAGTGGCTATCATAGTGTCCATCGATTAACTGTCAAATGGTTACATTTTGTACCAAGCTGACAGTTAATCGATGGACACTATGATAGCCACTGACATTTAAAAAGATACACAATAGCCCTGCAGACGGGTCTGCGGTGATGCCCCAGTGAGTCGGGGTGATGCTGCAAATGCTCCAGTGCGTCGGAGTGGTGCAGTGCTGCGTAGTGGCTGGCTGCTGTGTCGACCAGGAGAGAAGTGCGTCTTTGCTTGCTGACCGGCCGAAGTGCAGTGTGCTGTGCCAAGGTCGCTGATGAGGCCGAGGGTGATGACCAGGTATGCACTTCCGCTGCATGCTGGTGATCAGGATACCCGATGAAGCCATGGTTGCTGGCTGGCGGTATGACACGCTGCTCGAAGGCTTGAGGAAGTGATGATGAAGTTTGAAGTAGCCGCACGTAGGCTGCGCTGACGTTCGTGCTCGGGGTCACCAGTTTGGAGGGTATGAGGAACAGGGTGTAAAGTTCCTCTGTCCTCATCCCCCATTAAAAATGGGAGGATCCTTCGACCAGACGGGTGTTGTGTCTGGTGGGCTAACTGCCCGACATATTTTATGTAAGTCGGGATTTCCTATATGAGCTAATGTCGCGGATAAAGTTGATAGCGCGATGTAGGATTTGTCAATTATTTCTCATGTGATGCGATAGATGTCGCTGTCGACACGTGTCTTCTGTATTAAACTTTAGTTTAAACAAACATTTACTATGACAAGTAGCCATGTCCTACTCCTGTGAGTCATACGTAATGATGGGTTTAGTAGTTTAAGTGTTAAACGGTAACAGACAGAGGGCTTTCACATATTATGTTAAGTAAATAGAGGTTGTAGAATAAAGTAGATAGGTACGTACCGAAGGGGCGAGAACTTTGTGCCGTGAGCTTGTCACTGGCATCCACTACAGCTGCTGTATCTGTTTCACCTGCCGACCTGCACAGAATATTATAACCACTGTTACTATTCCGACATAACGATGCGCGCACAAAGAAGTAGGCTCACAGACGAGTCGGCCCGTTGTTAGGTAACCATTCCATTCCGAAACCTCTCTGTGCATCGGATAGCCGAGGGACGGTAGGCAGATGTATAGTTCACGTCAAATAACTCTGCCTCTCTGAAGTTAGCCATTTGCAAAGATCGCGCAAGTGCAGTCACGTAGAAAATTATTTGAACAAAATAAATACATATTTTTAAAATATAACATAGTTTTGAACTCAGGTGAGTTGAAAGAAAGAAGAAAGAAAACATGTTTAATTATTTATTTGGCACAACAAGTGCACACAACAAAAATAAAAATTATTTAGTCACAAAACAAAAAACGACTAATAACAAAAAACAAATAACAACACGTAGAATAATGCAACACTTGTGGCATCGAATGTCTATCGTACGGGGCAAGCGGGACGCAAGCATGCATCGAACGTAAACGAGCGACAGAGACATAAAATCGCGCCGCCATAATGCCCGCCCCCATGACTCGCGCATGCGCAGTTGCAGTTTTGTTCGTAATTTTGACTGCTGCGCAGCCACTCGTAGCCAACTTCAGAGGGGCACAGTTATTTGACGCGAGCTGTACTGACAGCTGAGCTAAAGAGGCAGATGTAGATGTACATCTTAACTGTAATCATTCAGTTAGAAAGCCGTTAAGACTAAAAAGGAGTTTTCGGGATAATCATCATCATCTGCTTAGCCTTTTTCCATCTATGTTGGGGTCGGCTTCCAGTAGAAAGTTATTTTTGAGGTAATGACAAAAAATTCACGATATCAGATCACTTATTTAGTTTAGTAAAAGACCAAAAAATAATCGACACATCAGGCAGTTGAGGTATTTTAACGTATATTTAGCGTAGAGACGTTATCATTAAATCATTATAAATTCTAATACTTATTCCAAAAATGTGATAGAAAGATAGAGAATTTTGAATTTTATCAAGTTGTATGAAAAAGTATTAATTGACCATTTGAGGGTTAACGGGTTTCTAGTTAAGGTGAAACCTTCAAGGTAACCCGCGAAATTCATATTTTTTTTCATCAAATAGTCACTCAAGGAGGTAATATGAACTGAGAGGTATGTGGCTTGTATTGGTGATTTTAATCATGATTACTCTGTAAAGTCACATTTGTCACGGGGTTTGTCGCGTTTGTTCGGAGGGGGAGGCGGGGGAGGCGGGGGTTATGATCAATGTATGTATTGTACTACTGTTTGTTTTCCCAAATGTAATGAATAAATAAATAAAGCCTATCGGCCAATTGCAAAAAACGTTCCAAAATTCGAATTTCGCGAGCTACCTTGTCGCATTCGCCTTAAAGGACGGCTACTTTAACAAAACCTATAATAATTGTAAGCTTTGATCAAACTCATATTTTATTCGGCAGGTATAGGTACAAACTCCACTTACGTAACGCCAGTCTTGGGCCAGCTCCTTAGAAGATGCTGCAATCTTATATCTACGCCTGGAAATACTACCGTGGCAGACTCAAGTATCCTCCTCTGTGATTCTGGACATACGTCATTGATACTAAACTTTTTGTCATATAATATTTTATCTGCTTCTGGGAAATATTTATGTACCGGTAATATTTCTAATGACTTCTGGTCCGTAATAATAATATTGATTTTGTTTTTGGCTGATTCTGCAATGTTCTTTGTGATCTTCGTTTGGTCCTTAGAATATATTTGATCGCAAACTAAAATGAGAACTTTATCTTTGTTCGTATTCAGCAACTCTGCTCGTAATGCATTCAGGTCGTTCGTTGGAAGTCTGGTAATATATTCAAGATCTAACACAACATGTTGTACTTGTTTGCTCTTCAAATGTTGCAACACTTTGACAACAGTCAGTAAGCAGCTGCCTGCAACGATGATGGTACTCGAGAGCTGATCCGGCAAGTTCAAGGACCTCACTGCGTCTTCAGTGAATGTATAATCATGCTGTTTTACTTTGCTCGTATAATAAGTTTTATTTATTGAGCTCATCAGTGGGTCCTTAAAAATTTCGTCTATTAATTGCCGAAATAAGTTGATTCTTTTAGTAAGATATGATGCGTCCTGTGGTCGTATCCACCATTTTTGTATCTCATCATAATATCTTAAATATATCAGGTCAGTTTTAGCTTGAAAGTAGTTTGGTTGATTACGCTGGATATCTGCTATTTCGTTTTTTAATATTCCCTCTAGGTCAGTCTCGTCAGCTTGGTTAGAGTAAACTAGCATTTTGTCCAGGAAATCTCTCGCCATTTTCTCTTCGTAGTGACTGCAGTCGAATGAAAGTTCTGGGAACTTGTAAATTTTAAAACAAAACTTATATTCGTGCAAATTGTGGACTTCACTTTTTAATTTTGTATACAAACTTTTTGCACGAGTTCCTAGTGTTTCACAGTTATCTGTTATCTTCATAAAATTAGTGTTATCATCAAGCACAAATATATTTCCGACGGCGCCAGCTATACCTCCATTGAGCTGCAGGAATCCAGCATCCAAAGATTCATCTATAGTTACCACCTTACTGGATTGACACTTGTCCAATAAATCTTTCATTTTGGACGTTAAATAACAAATTCTTTTCTCTATTTTAGCGTCACTGCCGCTTAACGTTAAGTCTATGTTACCGAACGCGGCCGGTACTTTAAACTTAACTGTTGATAACATTTCTCTTGCAGCTAGTTCAACTGCTTTGCTAACAGTCGATTGTGAAACGTCTATTGGTTTCATATGCCCTAATGCTTTCGTGGATTTTTTATCAAATTCCAGCTGTCCATTGTTGTATGTTACGGCGGATCCTAACAACTTGCTCAGTCGTATAGCATCAGTGAGATCACCCAAAAATTCAGACAGACCCAACCGTAATTCAGCGGGTTCTATTCTTCGTCGCTTAATAACCTCTAAGTACAACGTCGCTCTGAATAGCGTGATGTATTCTTCGGTGTTATCAAAGAAATCTTGTCGAAACGAAGCGATGCGGTACTGCGGGGCATCATTACTCTCTAGAGGTTGAATATCGGAAACTTCGAACACTTTCTGAGCCAGAATCACGTGATATCGTAGAACGAGCTCATGCGATAGTATAAATTGAAAATTCTTTTTATCGCATATAAACCTAACAACCCATTCCGCCAGTGAGGTTATTTCATCTTGCACAATCTTTTTGGTGAGATATTCTATATTCTCTTCACTGTTTGGTTGCTTGACCACACCTCCCGTATCAAGTACACCATTTAGTTTGGCGGCAAGGCCACTTGTAGTTGGGGCATCGCTGTAGTCAACATTTGCGTTTGTAAATATAACAAATAAACATTCTGTTTCATCAAATGTACCTTCAAAAATCTGACCGAAATTTTCTCTTATTTTCTTATAACTATCAAAGTATGTTGGTAAATCAATTTCGAGCGTCTGTCTCTTGTTTGCCTTATGTTGAGCCTGAATGAACACAGTGACAGGCTTGTCATGACCCTTTACCTTAGCTTTGAAGCAAATATCATCGAATGCCCCGACCTTGTCGACATTTGTAGCTAGTTGAAGCTCTTGAATAGTATCGTCGTGAATAGCTCTAAAGTATAACAAGTTGACTAGCTTGATCTCGTACAATTGTCCTCGAATACCGGACGTGCCAGCACGCTTACTGTACATGGTGCCACTGCTCGTTTCTTTCGAGGGTTCTTCATAATACCACGGTTTCCCCATGGTGAAATGTCCGGCAGTCGACGTCAACCTGCGGACAGAGACCATATTAGTGAATAAAGTGTGTTAACGTACTCTTCGTCAAGCCGTCAACCAAGTATTATGTACATTAAACTAAGTAACCCTAAACCAAAATGATTGCTTTTGATTGAGGAAATGATCGATAGAGGAAACAACTTTTTGGGGTAAATAATCTCGGTAGAACACGCTTTAAACATTGTGCTTATTTTTTTTTTCATTTATTTCAGTGGAAACCTCCACCCTAATATTATTATAAAATTGTGTTAAATATAAGCAACGTAATGACATTGTAGGTCTTTCGGTTGAACATTGCGTCGAACTGTCCTGTGTTGAGGTAGATAAGCATGTAATTGTGTGCGTGTGCAGACCCCCAAACTATCAAAACTTTTCCTTATTTGAATCAATAATGGAAGATGTCCTGGCAAAACTTGCTGCCAGTAATAAATCTGCAATTATTTGTGGCGATTTCAATGTCAATATTTTAGAAAAAAATTCAATTAGCAGTAGGTTATTAAATCTTTTTAAGTCATTTAATTTAACCAACATTTTTATAGAACCTACTAGGGTCACTCCATTTTCTGCTACTTGTATAGACAATGTTTTCTGCGATTGTGATTACTTAGATAAAACCATAGTAAATTGCCTGCTGTCTGATCATAGCGGACAAACCGTAACTTTTAGATGTAACACACCATTACAAAAAGTTTAGATTAGATTTAGACCTATAACAACTAGCAAATTAAATAAATATAATATTTCCCTACAGAACAAGTTAGGTGAAATGAACCATCATATGGATGATGTTAATATAAATAAATTGTACGATAATTTCTTTTCAATAGTTACATGGTGCCACTGCTCGTTTCTTTCGAGGGTTCTTCAGAATAAACGGGTTTCCCCATGGTGAAATGTCCGGCAGTCGACGTGAACCTGCGGACAAAGGGACCATATTAGTGAATAAAGTGTGTTAACGTACTCTTCGTCTAGCCGTCAACCAAGTATTATGTACATTAAACTAAGTAACCCTAAACCAAAATGATTGCTATTGATTGAGGAAATGATCGATTGAGGAAACAACTTAGGGCGGATTCGACCAAACACCATGTTATATCAGAGTAACTAACCCTTGAATAATTTTACTCTCGAATAACTTCGTTTGCGTTTTTCCGTCAGAAACATAGAGTAGCCAATACTGAGTTTTGTTACTCTTGAGTTGATGAACGAATGATGAATGATTTTGTAAGCCAACTAAAATTGAAATACTATTGTGTAGAAAGCCGAACCCAAGATTTTATGACCATATAATTTGGCCGGTTTATATTGGTACTTGATACGTAGGAAGGATTTTTAAGCTAGGTAAGTAGGAAGCTACGTTGTACCTACATGACATACCGGTTTGAAGTATATTCCAGACGGTGCTCGATTTTGGATAAAAGACACATAGGTAGTCGTTTCTTTGGACAATCGAAACCTAATGGCAGTCATGGTTATCATAATTATCGAAGTAATTGTTCCTTTCTCTAATCTATCGCGGACGCCTTGGATTGTATTCTTCATCAATGTCAGAATCTTCGATCATATTTCGTAGACGTTGCATTATTAAAATATCCTTACAAATAACAAAAGTACAAGAAATTATCAACATGTGCTCAACTGTGAACAACAGACAATGAACTTTTTCAACAAAGCATACGAAAACAGATGGTAGAATGCAGCGGCCGCCATTATATTACTCTGCGCTATCTTGTTTACTCGGTGTATTTTGGCGGTATAGCGATTTACTCTCGGACAAGTATTTATTTCGGGATTAAAATTTGGTAAAACGAAAAGTTATCTTACTCTAGAGTAATTAGTGATTTTATCCCCAGGATAAGACTTATCCATGTTTGGTCGAATCCGCCCTAAGAGTGAAATTCGGCACGAATGTGTATCTCTTGTTGTCCGGCCTGAAAATCATGATTTCACTTTTTTTCGCGTTGTATTTGAGCCCATGGGCCACCGCGTAGGACTCACACATTTTCAGGAGCCTCCGTAAGGCACCAATTGATGGGCTCAGCAACACCATATCGTCTGCGTAGCTGATGTTGTTTACGCACACTCCATCTATATGACAACCTACGCCGGTGTTGCTGAGCTCATCGATCAGTCGGTTGATGTACAGGTTGAAAAGCGTGGGGGAGGTCAGCCCCCCCTGCCTCACCCCACATTCCAGCCCATACTCCCCCGAGAGAGAGCCTGCCCATCTTACACAATTCTTTTGTTTATTGTACCAATGCATAAACAATAGTACAATTTCCCTAGGTACACACGTTTCATCCCGTAATTTATCCCACAGGATATCGTATGATACAAGATCGAACGCTTTCGATAAATCCAGGTAGCACGCATATACTGGGGTCCTTCTACTCGTGTAATACTGTACGGTCTGCTTGAGGCACAGAATACTTGATATAGATACTTGTATAGACAATGTTTTCTGCGATTGTGATTACTTAGATAAAACCATAGTAAATTGCCTGCCGTCTGATCATAGCGGACAAACCGTAACTTTTAGATGTAACACACCATTACAAAAAGTTTAGATTAGATTTAGACCTATAACAACTAGCAAATTAAATAAATATAATATTTCCCTACAGAACAAGTTAGGTGAAATGAACCATCATATGGATGATGTTAATATAAATAAATTGTACGATAATTTCTTTTCAATAGTTACATGGTGCCACTGCTCGTTTCTTTCGAGGGTTCTTCAGAATAAACGGGTTTCCCCATGGTGAAATGTCCGGCAGTCGACGTGAACCTGCGGACAAAGGGACCATATTAGTGAATAAAGTGTGTTAACGTACTCTTCGTCTAGCCGTCAACCAAGTATTATGTACATTAAACTAAGTAACCCTAAACCAAAATGATTGCTATTGATTGAGGAAATGATCGATTGAGGAAACAACTTAGGGCGGATTCGACCAAACACCATGTTATATCAGAGTAACTAACCCTTGAATAATTTTACTCTCGAATAACTTCGTTTGCGTTTTTCCGTCAGAAACATAGAGTAGCCAATACTGAGTTTTGTTACTCTTGAGTTGATGAACGAATGATGAATGATTTTGTAAGCCAACTAAAATTGAAATACTATTGTGTAGAAAGCCGAACCCAAGATTTTATGACCATATAATTTGGCCGGTTTATATTGGTACTTGATACGTAGGAAGGATTTTTAAGCTAGGTAAGTAGGAAGCTACGTTGTACATGACATACCGGTTTGAAGTATATTCCAGTCGGTGCTCGATTTTGGATGAATAAAAGACATAGTCGTTTCTTTGGACAATCGAAACCTAATGGCAGTCATGGTTATCATAATTATCGAAGTAATTTCCTTTCTCTAATCTATCGCGGACGCCTTGGATTGTATTCTTCATCAATGTCAGAATCTTCGATCATATTTCGTAGACGTTGCATTATTAAAATATCCTTACAAATAACAAAAGTACAAGAAATTATCAACATGTGCTCAACTGTGAACAACAGACAATGAACTTTTTCAACAAAGCATACGAAAACAGATGGTAGAATGCAGCGGCCGCCATTATATTACTCTGCGCTATCTTGTTTACTCGGTGTATTTTGGCGGTATAGCGATTTACTCTCGGACAAGTATTTATTTCGGGATTAAAATTTGGTAAAACGAAAAGTTATCTTACTCTAGAGTAATTAGTGATTTTATCCCCAGGATAAGACTTATCCATGTTTGGTCGAATCCGCCCTTAGTGGGATAAATAATCTCGGTAGAACACGCTTTAAACATTGTGCTTATTATAATAATCATCATCATTTCAGCCGAAAGACGTCCACTGCTGGACATAGACCTCCCCTTAGTGTCGCCACATTGACTGGTCCCGTGTTCACCAGGTCATCGGTCCACCTAGTGGGAGGTCTTCCAACGCAACGTCTTCCGATTCGCAGTTGCCACTCCAGAAATTTTCGGCCCCATCGGTCATCCTTTCTGCGAGCAATGTCAATGCCCATTGCCACTTAAGTCTAGCAATTCTTCGACCTACGTCGGTAACCTTGGTTCTCATGCGAATGTATTCATTTCTGATTCGATCACTCCAGAAAACTCCGAGCTTAGCCCTCTCCATTCCCCTTTGTGTGACTTTAAGCCTTCTGATGAGGCCCATCGTGAGCGATTGTGCTTAAAAAAACAGATATTTAAAAAAAACTTGTAAAAATTCGAAACCGTGCCTCCTGTATCTCCGTAACTAGAAGGTCCCCATATGGTCCAGAACAAGAAATCAATATCGCAATGACGGGGGAACAAGTAACTTTCGGCTTCGTTAGGAGTCCTTTCACACCCTTTATAATCTATAAGCAGAAGAAAGTTTCAAGGCGTCCTGCAAGATGGTGTAGTTATGACAGCATCACTCACTCGTTCCCTCTGCTGAGATACAGGTCTCCTCAGTTTGTCCAAGTCAAGTGAACTCAGAAGAAGTTTACATTTGAATCTATGACCTGATCAAGGACTGTGTTTTAAATTTGTATACCTCACTCTGGTGTGCCTCCAGGGCTCTATACTTGGTCCCCTTTTATTTATCTATGCTTTATACATCCAAATACATAAAATTAAAGCGTCTGTTTCTAATGTTAAAATAGAAATAATACGTCGAGCCATATTATTTTATTGGTCACGTGATCAAACTTCTCATTTTATAATTAAGTCACGGTAAAATAAGAGCCTCTAACAGTAACTAATAAACTAATTTGTCTTTTTACAAGGCCAAGCAAATATCCAATAGAAAGCATCAAGTGTAAAGATTAACTTGTCCTTCTTATTTATACATAGGCCACCTAATTTACTAACTCAGCCACGAAATTTATATCTCATCACCATTTTATGTTTTATAGCTTCAACACAACCTCTTAAAAATATAATTCAAGCGACCATAGACAATATCATTTATTAAATTATAACCTAAGACGTAAAATAATACATCATATTTGTTATTGTGAGAATGGACTGTATTTATTAAAAACTATTAAAGAAAGGCGCTTTTTCAAATGGTAGTAATTTTTACTGACTTTCTTATGCTAGAACAAAACCAAATCTAATCTGACTTAAAACAATAAAAATCGATAGACAAAACGGATATCAAAAAACATATAAAATACATACAAGAAGGTGCGTTATGCACAATATTATTTTATCGTAAAAATAGCAACTGCAAGATTAAGCGTGGGTACGCGAGACGACAGCGACCGGCTGAATGTACTAAAAATGTTTGTTTACATTTCCGAGCAGTTTTTTAAAGTATACAGTTTAAAAAAAAAAACTTATTTTATTAGCAGTCGATTTTTAAGCCGTTCTTCCTATATTTGCCTGTAGGTATTCGTATTGTCTCTTGTACGCTCTCAACAGGAGTATGCCGTGTCCACCGGGAGTCCTTACTATAACAACGTTCCTTTTGAAAGTCGGTGACAAAAATGTAATAAAACAAACAAAGTCACCGGCTGCCGAAAGGAGACCATTTTTTTTTGGACCCTCTGATCTGGCCAAATTATTACAGTAAATATACGAAATATTACTTTTAAATGAAACCGGAATCGTGAAATCATAATAAATAATGGATATTTTGATCCCATTAAAAACAAAACTTGTAAAAAAAAGCCAAGGCGTGCAACTCAGTTCTTCTACCGAAAAAAGTAGTGAGATCCACGATCCAGACGATCCAGTAGTGGTATCAAGTCAGTTATTTTATTCAGTCCCTAGTTAAGGGACGTTCTATCTTAAGTTATAACGTAATAAGGTAACCTAACTACATCTTATAGTGACCATATCAATATTAAAAATCTTTGGTGTTTTAAATAAATAGATTGACTTGGCCACCTATTGCCACCTTCCAGTTCAATCATCAGACCCAGGACGCAATCTAAAGACAAAGTACTCGTCAAGACCAATCAAACGAGTTCAAACTCTATAGGGTTATTATGACATTCTAAAATGGAGTTCCTGTGGCCAATTTCCAGCTCCATCATCAGACCCAGGACATAGTCGAAAAAAGAACTCGTCAAGACAAATCAAACGAGTCCAAATTCGATGGGGTTGCGTCGTTTTATAACGGAGTTCCTATGGCCACCTTCCAGTTCCATCATCATAATATTGCATTGTTAGGCGATGTACAAATACGTGCAAAATTTCAGATCAATCGGTGAAATTCTTTCACTGAAAATGTAACTTTAACTTTGTAATCCTATACATTTATATGTTGTGTGTGTGTTGTATGTGAATTACAAATATATTTATGCATTTTTTAAAGTTTTTCCTTGATGTATAAACTAAACATTAACTGTATTCTAAATTTGAAGCTTCTATGTCTGCTAGAAGTGCCTTAGAGTTTTAATGATCGGTCAGTCGGTCAGTGAGTGAGTGACAAAATTAAGGAACTTTGATTAGCTATAATTCCTAAACTACTGGTTCAAATTGAATGAAATTTGAAATATAGCGTGTTTATATAATGCCTAATTGAGGCTTCTAGTTTTATTCACAACGAAGTTACAGGAGGTCGAAAATGGCCTGAACTGTTTCGAGAAAAGCATGGTACGGCTGTGCCGCTTTATTGTTTGACTTGGCGGGGGCACTGCCGTGCCCCCAGATATACCTATGTTTAGCAAGTCAAATCATGCCTGTAATGAGTCCATGTCGTTTGTCAAGAATAGGGCGTGAACAAGGGTAATTTTTAGGGTTCCGTACCTCAAAAGGTAAAAACGGAACCCTTATAGGATCACTTTGTTGTCCGTCTGTCTGTCTGTCTGTCAAGACCTTTTTTCTCAGGAACGCGTGGAGGTATCAAGCTGAAATTCATATCAAATACTCAAGTCTATGGTCTCTTGGAGCTGTGAAAAAATCAAACTTCTAAGTCAACGCGATCAAAAGATACTCCTGTTTATGCCGCAAAGGAGGATGGCGACATTGGACCCACATTATATAAAAATTAACTAAGTGTCATTCACTTGCAAGTTTATATTTACTATAATTAAGAGTTTGTAAGAGAATCATATAAAAAATATTTAATCACTAGGTCCAGGGAATTAAAAGTTAGAAAAGATTTTTATTTACTTAAAAATAAGTCATCATGCAGTTACTAAACGCACCGTGCTTCATTTTATTACATTCCAAACTACTCTTTCATTACCTACATGATTTACGTTCTTACACTTGTTTACGCTTGTAATTTTTTTTAACACAAATCTTGTAAAATATGAGAAGAACATACAAACGTTAATATTAAAAATGCATTTACTTTTTTTTATACAAAAATGTATAATGAAAAACGTCGCCGGTGGGACCGAGACGTTCGATTATTGGTGATAACGTAGAATGGAACGTTATGCTGTCAATTGGAGTTGGCTGTCAAAACAATAAGTGTCATTCCATTGTTTGTTTTCAACGGCTAACGTGGGATATCTATTATTTTCTATGCGATTTTGTGATTTCTTGACGACTTGGCTTTACCTTTGGACTGACTATTCTACATACCGACTTAGACAACAGCTTTTACCTTTGGATTCCGATTTGCAAGTGGTTTGGACTTTGTTACCCGTTAAAATGCGTTGTGTGAATTGTCAATTGCGCATTGCCCGATTACGGAGACATCGTTTGTCCGACGAAAGTGCTGAGGTAGTCGCGAGAGTTCAGAGATGGGTTTATCCGCGTGATGTAAGTATTGTAATACCTATAAATGAATTGGTACTTGAGCTTATTTACTTCAGTAGCATCCCGTGGCGTGGTTTTGCTTCCGTTTGATTGCAAGACTCGCACTCTATTACATGGAACTTAAAAGTATAACTGACACCCACAGGATGTTATGAAGTGGTCACATTCTTGATTTTGAACCACTGACATGACTATAACATTAACTTGATTATTTGATAATTCTAAAACCATGGTCATGATTATTTTTAGATGACTGGAGACGAATTTATTTGTCATTCCTGTTGGGAGTTGATAAACCATAACTCAAATGAAGATCCTGAACATAACACCCGACAGCAGCTTGGCCATCGCAATGTGTGTGCTGGGTGTGGAAGATCTATTTTGAGAATCAGGAGCAGATTGGTCCTCAGGCCAGAGATGTCTGAAAGAGAAGTCCAAATAGGAAATGTTGTGTCTGAATGGATAAGACCCCGCCAGGTTTGTAATAATAAAAAACTATGACTAAGTAATAATTGAGAGCAGCGGTGGCCCAGTGGTGGCGGCCCCGACTTACGAACAGTAGGTTGTGGGTTCGAACCCCGGCAGGCGCATTACTTTGTGTAATTTATTTCATCACCATTGCTCTCAAAACGGTGAAGGAAAACATCGTGAGGAAACCGGCATGTCTTAGAACCAAAAAAATCGAAGACATGTGACATCTACCAATCCGCACTGGGCCCGCGTGGTAGATTATAGCCCATCCCCTCAAAGAGAGGAGGCCTGAGTCCCTGCAGTGGGAACATTAATAGACTGATGATGAAGTAATAATTACATGCATACTCAATAGATCTGTATTATTATTATTTTTGTGATTGTTTTTGTAACGAGTCTTTTAAGCCTGTTACATACTATTGAATTCTTTGCTTTGATTTGTAGGCTCTAATGGTGGTGTTGCCTTATGAAAATTCATTTTTTGTTGACTTGGATTCGTGAAGTGGTCACACTGATTTTTATTTTCGATGCTGTCAAATTGACTTTGACATTTCTTGCTTTTCGACCTACAGCCTGGAATCAATGGAGTGATTTTTGAGCGCTCCAATAAAATCTCAAAATATAACTTGAGATGGGCGGCATCTAGTCCCTAATTATGTGGTAGCCGATTGCCCTGGTCATGATCCTAATTGGATAGCCTTTATTTTTTAAGGTAAGCGAATTCTTTGTGATTTCGGTCCGTTCCGCGTTGTCATGGCTATTTTGATAGCAGACGCTAATAGTTTCCGATATTTAATTGTTTCAGGATCTCTTATCTTCATTTTATAATTATTTGCTTGGATTCATTCATCTACTGATGACCACATTTTGATTTTTGGAAGAAACGGTGAGTTTAATTGTATTTGTTCGTAACGACTCCTGCGTCGAATCGCCATTTTTTATCCGCTAACGATTATTCATGTTTGTTTTCAGCCACAAGGCGTTTTTTTTTCCATATTACTTAAATTTTTGAACGCACGCCCCTACCAAAATGCATATATCTTGGACCGCCGTTGGCAATCTCGGCGAATATCACCAAGATGCTCTTGGATAATCCATCAGGTTCCTAATTTAGTCGACGGAGTTTGGTATGGTTTATGATACATAACTTCAATTTATTTTAAAAAAGTGCAATAATGACAGGTCTTAGAATAACAGCGATGTCATCTTAATTTTACACATTAGAGCTGTTAGCTTTAGAATTAGAAAGGAATTTTCAAACCAGCAGCCTTCGGGTAATAAAGTCGTTCTTACTTTTCATGATTGATTTTTATTGATGCCTTCCCGCTTGAAGATTAAAAGTCTCAAGCTCCCGCAGGTAAGTCTATCCTTGGCATAGTTTTGTGTGTACTCCAGGCGCCCGAATTTTCACTTTTACTTATTTTTATTTGGAGCACACCACACAGTTTAATTTCATTCATCTCCCACACAACACACTCTTTTTTTTTATTATTACAATTGTCGCTCAGCGAACAGGGACTTGAAGTAGGTTTGTCTGGTACCTATATACTGTCATTATTGCACAATTATTAAATAACTTATGAGTCTATTGTTTGCATTAGTTTGTTCTACATTGTTACTTCAATAACTTTGTGTTTATTTTAATTTTTGACTCATAAGTAGTACTTAACTTAATTTGGTGAATCTTTGTAAACAATATTTGGTGTTTACTTATTGATAATTTTGTTTATTGACCTGTTTGTTTTAATAACATGTTTTTTTCTTAGCAAAACCAACAGAAATGTATAGCATTGACCGTATTTTGTTGTTCTCAACAGTAAAGTTATTTTAAAAACTAAGTTTAACTTTTAAAGAAAATAATTTAATCTAATTGTTAAGTACAATATTGTACATTTAATTTATCTAGATTTAAGCTGCTTGTAAGTGATTATTGCACTTTTAAAACGATAAAATTAACTTAGTAATTTTTCATGGGAATACCACATTGACTTCAATACTTAACCTCAAACTTGAGAATTTATTTTCAAACTTTTAACTTTTTGAAATTTAGTTTTTGCTTTTCGTTTGCTATTCGCCTTGCTGTTTGTTAGTCATGGACAAGGGAGTTCAGTCTCCGCCGCTTCAGGATTCGGGTGATGTCGATACCTGTACTGCTGTTGATGCTTATGCTCTCAGTTGATATCATAGGAATTCTACCTAAAACTTATTCTGGTCATAGATACATACTTTCGGTTGTAGACGTTTTTACTAAATTTTGCTGGTTCTTTCCAATGATCAATGCTACCACTAGAGTAATTTGTAAACATTTTGAAAAAGAAATATTTCTCAAATTTGGTTGTCCAAAAATAGTAGTTTGTGACAATGGAACTCAATTTACTTCAAAACATTTTGTAGATTTTTTGAAAGGTTTTAATATAACCAAAATATTTTATAATACTTTGTATACACCTCAAAATAACCCTGTTGAGAGATATAATAAAACGGTCGAAACCTGCATATCGTGTTTTGTTAAAGATGATCATAGAACTTGGTCAAGTTTTTTGCCCAATGTTCAATTAGCTTTAAATAATAGTGTAAACCTTGCTACTGAGTTTACTCCTAACTTTCTGATGTTTGGTAGGGAGCTTATTCTTGATGCGTCATTACATCACTTTAGTAGTTCTGTTGATAACTTATCTCAACTAGAAATTTCAAATAGGAATGCTTATGCAGTTTCTCTTAATTCACTTAGTGATATTTTTGTTAAAGTTCAAGCTTACTTGTTAAAGGGGTATAAGCGAAATGCCGCTTATTATAATAAAGGTCGGAAAGTCATTTCTTTTGGTGTGGGTGATATGGTGTGGAGAAGAAGTTTTGTTCAATCTCATGCTCCTGCGTATTTTTCAGCTAAGCTTGCACCTAAGTTTGTAAAGTGTAAAATAACTGAAAAGGTTTCGGATAACGTTTATGTTTTGAAAGATTTAAATAAAGGTTCAGTGGGACGTTATCATGTTAAAGATATTATTAAATTTTAATTTGGTTTCCAAGTGTTAGTCTTGATTTTGATAAATTCTGTTTGAAAGCCGCTTTTGACAGTGTGATGTACGAGGGGATGGATGATAGGTTATCGGTGGTTTGAAAGATGTATGTTAGGTAACTTCTTATAAATTTATTGAATTTGAATTCTTAACATTCTAAAAATAAAACTTAGGCCATTCTTGTTAATTAAATACTATTTTTTTCCACACTAAATGTTTTTCACACCGAAGGATCTTATTTTATGTTTTGTTCGTTTTTGTTGGATTGTATAAGATCTTATTTTTTAAGGGTAACCTTTTACATGTTTACATTTTATTAGGATCTTATGTAACCCTACACTTCAGGTTATTTTTACCTTGAGATCAAAAACTTGAACTCAATTTCAAGTTTTTGTATTCTTCTTTTTTTCATAGTTTGAAATCATTCTATTTTCTCTTCGTCATAAATAGTAATCGATTTTTAAATCTAGTTTGTGCTGTTCATTGACAGAATTGTTTCTCATTTTTACTAGAGTTTCATTCTCTTTAATGATCGGATTTGACTTTGTTAGTAACGCGTTCATCCTGGACTTTACTTTTTAGGGTCATTCTGTAACCTTTGTTACAAAATGCCTTATTATTTTTTGAATCTTGGTGTAACTTTTGACCTTGATTTCGACTCTTTTTTCCATTGTGCTCGGAAAGTCGGTGGTGTTGTGCCGATCACAATGTGGGATTTCGGCCCCGGCCATATTTTTTCCTTTTTCCATTGTGTTGGACATTGTTGTTCCAATCACAATGCGGGATTTTTTTTTTGACTTTCGTCATTCTTTTTCTTTGCGTTCGGAAGTTCGGTGGTGATGTGCCGATCGCATTGTGAAACTTTGGCTTTCGCCTTTTCGTTATTGAGATTTCTCATTGGAGATCTCAATGATTTTTTGTGTTTGTCTGTGTTTGGGAGATTGGTAGTGTTGAGCCAGTCACAGCAACATTCTTTTACAGCTATTGTGCTCGGGAATTCGGTGGTGATGAGCCGATCACAGTACGCTTTCCTTTGTTTCGTTGCAGGTTGTGCCTGTAACAATATTTTAAATAAGGTCTTTCAGCTTTATTTAAAAACTTTTGTTTGGAGTTTCAAATTTTTTTGGATTGTTGGATACGGAGTTAGTCAGTGGCAAAAGAGCCTAACTGCACTCATAGAGATGGTAGAGTTGGAAGCAGTTGACATAGTAGTCAGTGGCAATAGAGCCTAACTGCACTCAAAGTTGTACTGTTCCAAGTGGTTTGAAATTTTTAGTCAGTGGCGATGGTGCCTAACTGCACTAAAAATTGTAGTTTGTATTGGTAAATTGTTCGAATTCGTTTGAAATTTGTAGTCAGTGGCTATAGTGCCTAACTGCACTGTTTTGGAGTTTAGAAGCGCTAAGAGATTTCTCTCTTCGTTTCATTTAACAAGTTTTTATAACTTATAATTTTTTCTGTTTTTCACAGATTTCATTTTTGACTTTTTGTCATTTGCATGTTTTTACTTTTATTAAATTCTTGAGACCTTGTCGTTTGACATGTTCAGAATTCATTTACACTTCGAATCTTTTATGATTCTTTTCTTTTTTTGGATTTAGAAAGTTGTTAAGACTGGTCTATTGTGTTGAAGATTTCTTTCTAATAAAAGAAAGTTCCTTTCTTTTATTTTCGGGGAGGGATGTAATGTAACGAGTCTTTTAAGCCTGTTACATACTATTGAATTCTTTGCTTTGATTTGTAGGCTCTAATGGTGGTGTTGCCTTATGAAAATTCATTTTTTGTTGACTTGGATTCGTGAAGTGGTCACACTGATTTTTATTTTCGATGCTGTCAAATTGACTTTGACATTTCTTGCTTTTCGACCTACAGCCTGGAATCAATGGAGTGATTTTTGAGCGCTCCAATAAAATCTCAAAATATAACTTGAGATGGGCGGCATCTAGTCCCTAATTATGTGGTAGCCGATTGCCCTGGTCATGATCCTAATTGGATAGCCTTTATTTTTTAAGGTAAGCGAATTCTTTGTGATTTCGGTCCGTTCCGCGTTGTCATGGCTATTTTGATAGCAGACGCTAATAGTTTCCGATATTTAATTGTTTCAGGATCTCTTATCTTCATTTTATAATTATTTGCTTGGATTCATTCATCTACTGATGACCACATTTTGATTTTTGGAAGAAACGGTGAGTTTAATTGTATTTGTTCGTAACGACTCCTGCGTCGAATCGCCATTTTTTATCCGCTAACGATTATTCATGTTTGTTTTCAGCCACAAGGCGTTTTTTTTTCCATATTACTTAAATTTTTGAACGCACGCCCCTACCAAAATGCATATATCTTGGACCGCCGTTGGCAATCTCGGCGAATATCACCAAGATGCTCTTGGATAATCCATCAGGTTCCTAATTTAGTCGACGGAGTTTGGTATGGTTTATGATACATAACTTCAATTTATTTTAAAAAAGTGCAATAATGACAGGTCTTAGAATAACAGCGATGTCATCTTAATTTTACACATTAGAGCTGTTAGCTTTAGAATTAGAAAGGAATTTTCAAACCAGCAGCCTTCGGGTAATAAAGTCGTTCTTACTTTTCATGATTGATTTTTATTGATGCCTTCCCGCTTGAAGATTAAAAGTCTCAAGCTCCCGCAGGTAAGTCTATCCTTGGCATAGTTTTGTGTGTACTCCAGGCGCCCGAATTTTCACTTTTACTTATTTTTATTTGGAGCACACCACACAGTTTAATTTCATTCATCTCCCACACAACACACTCTTTTTTTTTATTATTACATTTTTTAAAACGTTTCACTTTCATTGTTTCAGTTAACCAACACTGATGAAATATGTGTGCCTTGCTATTTACGTGCACAGAGAGTATGTGATAGCTCTCACAGAAGTTCTGCCCCTGTTGCACCTTCCACATCTAGTGTAGGAGGTAGTGCACAGCCTATACCTAGTGTAGGAGGTAGTGCACAGCCTATATCTAGTGTAGGAGGTAGTGCACAGCCTATACCTAGTGTAGGAGGTAGTGCACAGCCTATATCTAGTGTAGGAGGTAGTGCACAGCCTATATCTTCGCAACAGATGGAGCAAGTTGTAGAGGTTATTCCGTCGACATCTGGACATCCATTGGATGAAACATTTGCTGAACAAATATTGTCGCCAACACAAGCACCTGACACACCTGAAATTGAAGACGTTGGGCCTTCAACCATCAGACCTCCATTACAGACATCTGCTGAACAAATTGTGTTGCCTACATTAAGAAGAGCAGCTGATACAGCACGTCGTTGCTTGTTTTTGGAGTGTAATGACAGTGAAAAACGACGTGTGCCTGATGGACTGAGAAAACAGGTTATTAAGGATTTTAATTTCTATATACCCAGAAATGCCAGAATTTGCAATTTTCACATAACTGCCAACTTATTTCATGAATTATATGCTAGTGAAAATGCTATATCAACATTTAGTGCTGCACATACAGGGTGTAAACGAACCCTTCACGCATACGTCAACCAAGCATTCTGTACATCCCACTAAGTGGCACTGCGCAAAAATAATTGCTGGGAAACGAAATTTTTTTTTGGACTTCAAAAATAATCTGATTTTTGTCGCGCGCAATAGTGCCGGCCGCAATCGGCTATTCATGTGTGCGTGCGTTGTGTCTACGGACACGCTACACGGCCATGGTACACAGCTGGAGGCGCGACGCCACGCCCCTCGGTCAAGCGTGTAGCGGTGTAGGTACGGTACTCAGCGTACTTACTTACCTAGCTAAAATTATTAGGTAAATTAAATTTGATTCATCTACTTGCAAGAAAAGATACTTGTTTAAAACTAGTTATGTACCTACCTACTGTCTATCGCTTTGCTGTCATCTAGCTGATCTAGCATCGATGGCACTGCACGTGAAAACAGACTTAAAATTTCTCTTGTCAGCGTAGGCCTCGAATGGTATTTCCATAGCCCATACCGCAACAGTTAAACATGAACTAGTATTCCCACGATGACTACTAATAACCGGCATTGTTCAAGAACGAGACCAACCAGCTAGAACACACTCGATCACAAACACAATGTACTATCGGAGCATCACTGGTCTACCTACCATTTCGCTAACATAACACGCGCATTAATGGTACCTACTGAATCTGATCATACGCAAATGGATCATAAATACCCCTAAATAAATAAAGCAATGGTATTTCCAGACTGAGGCCATACCGCTACCTACAGTTAAACATGTAGGTACTTACGTATTTCTGCGATGAGTACTGATAACAGCTGGCATCGTTCAAGAACGACACCAACCAGGCCAGCCAAAACACACTCGCTCACAACACAAACACAATGGATTGTCAGTAGCAACATTGGTCTACCTACCATTTCGCTCACATTATCACTATCACTCAACACAACACAACACAACCGCGATAATTTTATTTCGTGGTGATCTTCAAATAATTATTATTGACATAGGTAGTAATTCCCTTACGACGTATTAACACCGCGAATTTTAGATTAAAGAAAATGAATATTTTTTAAAGATTGCAACATTTGCATCGTCCTTTCCCGTTTTGACATAATTATGAAACGTCACTTTTCTTTTTCGCGCGTTAACGACACCGCAAGAGAAAGTTCTTTCTCGTCAAATTATTCGCTTAAAAATAAGTTTACGTTATATTCTACCGAAATAACAAAATAGTGAGTGACAAAAAGTGTAATATGTGCAGCATTAGTGAAAATCGTAAACCTGAGACGCAGAAATCTGAGCAAATACCTACAGACAACGCTCGCGCAGCCGACCACACCACGGTGAACTTGGATGTAACCATTAGGCGTAAGAATGCCTGGCTATAACTGACCTATACGTGACCGGATACGTGATATCTACAGTGCTTATTCAAGCGATACGATGGTCATTAACACTGTAAACCACATGTGTGCTGTAAGCTTCTTAAAGCTTTTTCCAGTGGGTGCGCGACACCCCAGTAACATATATTTCCTATGTACTAGCTGGAATTTGAACTATCAGTGCGTGACACGAGATGTCCTTAGCAAAGTCATTGGACTATGCTTACACTGAAAATAACTATACTGGGTATAGCAGGTGAGCTACATTTCCATGTAAGCATATACCCTATGTTATTAACTGCATAGCAAACTATCAGTGTGTGGCACGAGATGTCCTTAGCAAAGTCATTGGACAATGCTAACACTGAAAATACCTATACTCTGCATATCAGGTGAGTTACATTTCCGTATAAATTTTAAGCATATACCCTGAGTTATTAGCAGCTTACCAAACTATCAGTGCGTGGCACGAGATGCCCTTAGCAAAGTCATTGGACAATGCTAACACTGAAAATACCTACAATCGGCATAGCCGGTTTTCGGAGTTCCATCTCCATGTGATGTTTGTGTGTTTTGAGTCATCATCATTCTCTTGCCCTTATCCCAATTCATTTGAGGTTGGCGCAGCATGTCATCTTTTATATTTCTCTATTACTTGAATGATTCCAACGGAAAAACTACCATCCAGAAATATGCTTTGCATGAAAACATATATCCAACGTTACTAACCACATAGCAAACTATCAGTGCGTGACACAAGATGTCCTTAGCAAAGTCATTGGACAATGCTAACACTTAATACCTAGAATAGACATCACAGGGGAACCCTATTCTACTATGAACTTCGGTCAGCTAAATTTATAAATATGCTTTTTAACCTATGAGCATGATGGTTGCGAGACAACCTTGCTTATCCAATGTGCAATATAGTCTTGCTAATGCATATACTCTTGCAGTGAATGGGGACCATACTTTGCCACCTGGTTTCCTATCAGCAAGTAAAAGTTAGGTCAGTGGGTCGTCTTAGGGGCGGTTACTTGGCTGCCTTATTTGTATTCTACTGGCTGACACACATTTGTCATGATTGCACATGCTTTAGTATGAGATATTCTCTGCATGTTATGGCCACATTAAGTGAAATCTTTTCATAGCTTCTTCATCGAGTATGATATTATGGAAGCATCATTGGTTATAAATCAAAGTTACATAATTATGCATGTAACCAACCAAATGCAAAACTGGCGAAATGTGGGTGTCTGACACCTCTGCCTAACCGTTCGAGGATTACAGGCGTAATGTTATGTTATGCAAACAATGTTTGTATAACTGTTTATTTTCTGAATAAATTAAATAAAACATGGTGGTAAATGCACTGTAATGTCCCAATACATAAAAACTATTAGTATTGAGAGGGAAAAGGTTTATAGACTGACAAAATTTCGAGGTCTTAACAGCCTGTCAATGTACAGATGACCTTATCAACCAAACCCTTTTTAGTTCCAAATCAAATTATTTCCACTCCGAGACCCGACCCCCTCTTAGGAAAAGATAATAGTACCATTATATTGTAAGGCCCAATGTAAAATAACAACCCTAATAGTAACTCGTTGCTATACCTAGCAATCTATGGCTTCAATATTAAATTAATCATGTTGTAATTTATTTCTGCCTAAGAGTATTTTCAGAGAAAATCACTTAAACCATACTTAATAATAACAGATAACTTGTTATGTCTGATGAATTTATCATAGATACGCTAGATATTCATAGATAACACTCAAGTATTGTATGCGGTAAGCATGTAACCTGCATTAAATAATATTTAATTCCTGAGGAGATGGGCAGACCTAAATTACAGCATAGTAAAGAAGAATGTTAATTTTTTATCTGGGCACAAAATGTACACACTTGATAGTACAAGTAAGTACTAAAGTGATATAATTGAAAACAAGGGGGGGAGGGTGCATGGGAGTGCTAACATGGAGGGATTGTGGTTAGAACATCAAGACATCAGGTGCCATATGTTTTACGTAACAAAATTGCTGGAGCTTTTATTGATAAGGATATTATGTCAGAGAACTCTAATAGACAATGTGTGGGGGAAACTCAGTAAGTTTTCCTATATTCTTTATAATATTATGCTGATTAAGATTATAAATAAAACCGCACTGCTGGTAGCTTACCACGGTTTGGTTGTCTTTACTCTGCAGTATAGACTTATATTTTGGGGTAATACTTTTATAAGTATTATTAAGATAAGTAAATCATGAGCCTGATTGGAGCTCATTCAAAATAAAATTCACAAAATCATGCAAGCATAATTTTTAAAATACCGACAGTAGACACTGTATATTTATGAATCATGTATTTTTGCTAAAAACAATATGCATTTATATAAATCTGTCGAAAGCCTATGTTGCTCAGATAAACTTCACACATTGCTGCATGCATCACAAAAGTGTATATTTTTGCAATGATGACAATCTGGGTGCAGATTGTACACTAAAATATATACGCAAATTAAAGACAGTAAAAGCCTCAATGAATTTAAAAAACAGATTCTTACCATTATTGATAGACAAAGTGAAAACTGTTACAGTATTGACATTTAATTTGCCAAGTTGTTGGTCATCTGCCTCGTTGAGCTATGGTTTGCAAGCACCGCTGAGAATGAGGTTCTGGGTTCTATTCGTGGATCATGCAAAGTGTTATTCCATCAGGAATTTCTCAGTAGCAGCCACAGAGTATGGATTTGTGCTCAGTTAATGACAATAGGCTCGCCCCTGTTACATGGGACTTAAACATGATGATGATGAATGTGATGTTATGTATACTTATGTGTCTATTTACATTAACATTTTTACTTACATCGTCAAAACTTTGACATTTGATGCATGTAATTTTAATTTTTAGTGAACCAGATTCTATTGTAATGTTTTTATTTTACTTTTTTGAAGCAATTTAATTTTATGTACCTAATTGAAGAAACTTTATGTGTGCCCAATAACATAGATATTATTTACTTATGATCACAAAATTAATGAATTTGAATTCCGATGGAATATATTTTATATATTATACCACCTACTATTTACTTATGATCACAAAATTAATGAATTTGAATTCCGATAGATTCAGGGTGATAATATAGAGCAAATTTTAAAACAAAGATATTTGTTATTCTGCAAGCTCTAATTTTTACCCATTGGAGTAACAAAACAGTTGTTAGGAATATCAACCACAAATATTTTAAAGTTTCTTATATTTCAAGTGAAACTGGTTTTTTGAACTCCATATCTAACTTCATACAGTACAACACAAACAGCAGATCAAATCAGAGCTGACATCAGACATATAACAATCTATAATTATTATTTTATTATAGTTATCAATTCAACATGCACTATATCCTTAAGGTTATAATACTAAAGCTCTATTGTACCTAAAGTAAGGAAGTCATAAGTACCTAGGCGTTTTATCACCAAAGAGTGATATAGTAGGCCTATAATGGTAACCATTGTTACTGCTTGTACTATAAAGGTTTTTAACAGAGCATTTTGGTTCTATAAGATTAAATAGAATTTAATTTTTATAGTTTACCTCTTAGAACGCTTACTAGACCATACGAATCGTTAAAGTGTTGCATAGTAAAAAAAAAAAAAAAAAAAAAAAATGGTCATTTGGTGCTACTTAGTACTAAAGACGACCTAACAAACACTTTTATTTATCTATTATGCACTAATAATGCGTAAAAATAAGTTTTACAGTTCAAGTACTGTAACAGTATCGAAAATACTATTCAAGGATCAATCTGCACTGTACCTTACACAACCACTACGTAACCTTTTAACTTCTTAAAAGTTCTCTCAACGTCGCTATGGGGCTAGTTCTGTAAAAGTCATAACAACTCTTCTAGAGTACTAAATAGGACCCCTGGTGCAGCTGCTACATAACTTAATAGCTCTATACGTGAGTTTGTGTTACTGCTACGAGCCAAGAGATGATCTAATTCGTTTTTGGTGAAAATATGGCTGCCATTTTCTGCCATGATAGCACATTGACAACACGGCAGGAGCCAATGTGTAATAGCAGCCTGCATAGTCGGGACAAGTACTTATTGTATTAATTTAAATTTAATTAAAACATAAAAAAAAAAAATATGAAGGCGCATTGTCAAATTTGAAATCAGCGTAATGATTTAATTGATACAATTTTTTTTCGCAAGTGCAAGTTACGGCAGAGTAACGGTCCATGAATGTTTTGTGTTTTATCCTTTTACCCGACTGCAAGGGAAGGGTTTTTCAATACAAATGTTACGTTTAGCAGCAATGGAAAATGACTAAAGCATATGTTACCGATATTATTTGTTTTCTTGGGGAACACTCACGACAAGTGTGATAAAACACATCACTGGAATTGTTTACAGTGCAAAATACAAACATGTTTTGGTTGCTTTTATAGTGCAAATTTGTCACCATGAGACCCTTTATGTAATGTTTATTTAGGGTTTTGTAAACGTTTTTTTCATAGTAGTAGTTAGTACACTCTAATACATTATCAGGACTTTTATAGTACCAAATTTCGTTACTTGGGTAATGTTCACAAATTGACATCCAGAATTATTTGTGTTTTAATTACTTATTGAATTATTGCAGCAAACTCTAAACATCTACCTATGTCAATAATAATTATTTGAAGATCACCACGAAATAAAATTGGGAATCAAACGAGCTTACCTGTTAAGCGAAGTCTTGATTCTAATTTTATGAGTGGTGATCTGAAAAATAATTATTACCCACCCACCACTAGCTAACAACCCCAAAGCTGCAATAATTAATCTACCTAATTCAATGTTAACCTTTCAGGAAATCAAAATCAATGTAGGCATTTGGAACTACTCTGTATAGGAAACAGAGTTTGTTCCTAATGTTATGATCTCTAAAATAAGTGACGTTTCATAATTATGTCAAAACGGGAAAGGACGATGCAAATGTTGCAATCTTTAAAAAATATTCATTTTCTTTAATCTAAAATTCGCGGTGTTAATACGTCGTAAGGGAATTACTACCTATGTCAATAATAATTATTTTTCAGATCACCACTCATAAAATTAGAATCAAGACTTCGCTTAACAGGTAAGCTCGTTTGATTCCCAATTATTCATTAGTCTAACAACGCGTAACAATGTCTAACAATGCAATGCGTATTGCGATCACAAATGTCCGTAAACTAAAGCAAAAATAAAAAGAAATAGGAAGGTAAATAAAAAAAGTGCGTAATAAAAATGCACATGCAAACTCGATGACGCATGAAACCGAACTAAATTCTTAAAATTTATTTAGTTACAATTTTCTTTGAAGACACGCCGCCGCACGTAGGGTGGCCATCTCAAAAGGTTGGCAACCAGGACAAGACCCCGGCCCAGAACCCGGACATGTCAACAGATTTTTTAAAACTTAGTCAGAGTTAAAAAAACTGCTGAAGATGTTATAAAAAACCTTTTTATTTATTTTCAGACATTAAAATTAAATTTAGTCATCTTATTTAATTTTGAATGTAGGTACCTAACAAAACAAAATCTTATCTTAACAGTTTGTTACAAATTGTTTTATTTTTCAATTGTAATTGTTAATTTTTTAAACCTGGACTACAAATGAAACCCCGCCCGGACACTCCCCGGATGCCCTCTAAGCTAGGACAAATCCGGGGAAACCCGGACGGATGGCAACCATAGGCGCACGCGCCGAGTCGGTATGCGGCGACCGCTTTGAAGTCCTCACATCTAACGATTACGCCTGCTATTTTTTACCAATTCACAAACATGCCTGATGACCAATTATCAACTTTATTGTAAAAGTTATAAGGGTTAAAAGTGGAATAGGATGTAAATGTCCTTAGAGTTCGATTTATCATTACAATTTTGTGAATAAAATTTTGTTATCGCTATGGCGCGAAGCGCGGTAGAAGCGGGGAGAAGGTAAGTAGATGTTGCAGTACATGTACAATATCCCTTGCTTTGAGATGACTAAATTGCTAAAGATTTTCACTAAGGCGTTAACTATTTGGTTGAATGAATAAA
Source organism: Diarsia brunnea (assembly GCA_949774965.1). Lineage (NCBI taxonomy): Eukaryota > Metazoa > Arthropoda > Insecta > Lepidoptera > Noctuidae > Diarsia > Diarsia brunnea. The sequence continues at coordinate 187,067 of OX459025.1, read as the reverse complement.
GTTTAGTTTATTTCATTTAAATACCTGTTTCAAAAATTAAATTCAAGACTTCATCTTGGGATCGGTTATGATGACTTTTAATTACAATTATTAATCTTTTGGCAGAATTCAATGATAACATAACATCACCCCTGTAATCCCCGATGCGTTAGGCAGGGGTGTACTGAATGGTACACTCACCTTTCGCAAGTAATTGTGTCAATGTGAAGTCCCAAATAATTACAAAAATAATTTGTCAAACATTTTAACTATAACTTCTTCTTAGCGTGTCAATGGGAAATTTTCATTACATAAATTTGGCCCACAATTCAGTTATGCGAACTCCGTTTGCTAATCCAGTCATTAAAAGAAACATTTTAAATTGAATCTGCAAGAAGCTACTTATTAATTTTTTAAACGGTTTGTTGTGTGTTCTTCGTTAATACACAAACCAACTTGCAGGAGGTATCACAAAAATCAGCAGACTAATATCATGTGTGTAATAAATAATAAATATCGCAGAGCAAATAAACCTTTTTTTTTCTTATTGTTGCAAATAAATAAATGTCCTTCAACCGATCAGCTGAGTCCCACTGCTCCTACTAGGCTGCTCGCATTCGTACTGTGTAGTGTGTTCATACGTTGAACTCGAATGACCCGAGTTTACGAGCACACCGGGCTCAGCTGATACGACGCGCTTGTGTGCGTGTACGACTTCGCTGCGTGTGTGCGCGCGTTTAATATCCAAGACTATTTTGTAACTTCAAACTCGTAATTTGTTAAGAAAATTAAAAAAAAATGATAATGTTTGTTTGGATGAAAAATTTGTAATATTGCTTGGTATTCGATAGTGTAAAAAAGTAGAAAAAAAAGTTGACACTTTGACCTTCAATATCTCCAGAACCTGTGGTTTCCCAGGTATAGTCTAGATGCGAAAAAGTATCCTAATGATGGGCAGAATATGAGGTTTTCGTTTGCGTTAAGGGTACTTTTACACCCTTTATAGAAGAAATTGTGTATTTACTAGCAGATGATTCAAAATTGGATTTTCTGAATCCTGAAAATATTGATGACCATCTTTTTAAATACTGGTTTGGACGGACAAAAGACGAATATAATGAAATATTAATAGAAGTACCGCGGTTAAACAACCACAAAATAAAAACCGGTTTTTGTGCATTTCTGTGCAAAATGCGAACTGGAGATAGTGATGAGAGAATCTCCGCATTATTTCAAATACCAAGACGAACTCTTGAAGAATATATGCAGCAGGCACGAGAAATTCTTTGCCAGGACTATGTGCCTAGACATTTGGGATGGTCACACAAGCCCAGGGAAGAATTTGTTGCCAGGAATTCTTTGCTTGCTGATCATCTTTTTGGTAATCCTGAAGCCCCCCCTCAAGAAAAACGTTTGATTGCCATTGCTGATGGCACATATTTAAGCACTCAAAAGAGTAGTAACTACTTATTTCAAAAAGAAACTTATTCCCTTCACAAATATTATAATTTAGTTAAACCATTTCTTATAGTTTGCTGTGATGGTTACATCATTGAGGCAGTGGGTCCATATCCAGCCACCAAAAATGATGCTTCAATCATGAATGACCTTATGTCAGAGCGAGGTGCCTTTACGGATTTGTTTAGGGAAGATGATGTTTTTATTTTAGACCGTGGGTTTAGAGACTGTGCAGACAACATGTCAGCCAAAGGTTTCTTGGTACATATGCCTGAAACAATTTTGCCAGGGGAAAGGCAACTTTCGACTCTCCAAGCCAATATCTCAAGATGTGTGACGATGAATAGATGGGTGGTTGAAGCTGTCAATGGAAGGTTCAGTAGGGATTTTAAAATATTCCGTGCAGATTATTTAAATAAAAGGTGCCCTCATATTATGCAAGATTTTTCAATTGCTGCTGCCTTATTGAACCATTTTGCTGTTCAATTCAGGGAACGAACAAATGTCCATGAGGTAATTCAGAGAATAGAAGAAAAAATATTTGAAAACAATGAACTCGCTCAAATTGTTCAACATAATAATTTAAATATGAGACATACTATGTTCCAAAATGTTACACATTCAAATATAGAATTCCCTGAATTGACAATAGATGACCTAGAACTAATCGCTCTGGGTACATACCAAATAAAGCAAGCAAAATCATATGTCGGGGAGCACCTTAGAGCCAACGGTTTGTATGCTTTAGAAGTTTGCCGAGACAACATACCTCTAGAAGGGATATTTAATAACAGCCAACCAATTATTATACGTGGTAGAATTAAGTCTAGGCATATAGCAAGTAAGTCCTATTTTACATACATTGCAGTTGATAGAAGGCTGGAGGGGCGAAGTGCCATATTAGGATATTATTGCCACTGTCCCGTAGGGACACGGACAGTAGGCTGTTGCTCTCATATAATGAGCTGTAACGAGTCTTTTAAGCCTGTTACATACTATTGAATTATTTGCTTTGATTTGTAGGCTCTGATGGTGGTGTTGCCTTATGAAAATTCATTTTTTGGTTGACTTGGATTCGTGAAGTGGTCACACTGAGTTTTATTTTCGATGCTGTCAAATTGACTTTGACATCTGTTGCTTTTCGACCTATAGCTTGGACCTAATGGCGTGAATTTTGAGCGCTCCATTAAAATCTCAAAATATAACTTGAGATGGGCGGCATCTAGTCCCTAATTATGTGGTAGCCGATTGCCCTGGTCATGATCCTAATTGGATAGCCTTTATTTTTTAAGGATCTTTTGGCTTCATTTTATAATTATTTGCTTGGATTCATTCATCTACTGATGACCACATTTTGATTTTTGGAAGAAACGCCACAAGGCGTTTTTTTTCCATATTACTTAAATTTTTGAACGCACGCCCCTACCAAAATGCATATATCTTGGACCGCCGTTGGCAATCTCGGCGAATATCACCAAGATGCTCTTGGATAATCCATCAGGTTCCTAATTTAGTCGACGGAGTTTGGTATGGTTTATGATACATAACTTCAATTTATTTTAAAAAAGTGCAATAATGACAGGTCTTAGAATAACAGCGATGTCATCTTAATTTTACACATTAGAGCTGTTAGCTTTAGAATTAGAAAGGAATTTTCAAACCAGCAGCCTTCGGGTAATAAAGTCGTTCTTACTTTTCATGATTGATTTTTATTGATGCCTTCCCGCTTGAAGATTAAAAGTCTCAAGCTCCCGCAGGTAAGTCTATCCTTGGCATAGTTTTGTGTGTACTCCAGGCGCCCGAATTTTCACTTTTACTTATTTTTATTTGGAGCACACCACACAGTTTAATTTCATTCATCTCACTCTCTTCTCATCTCACACATCCTTCCTTTTTTTTTATTATTACAATTGTCGCTCAGCGAACAGGGACTTGAAGTAGGTTTGTCTGGTACCTATATACTGTCATTATTGCACAATTATTAATTAACTTATGAGTCTATTGTTTGCATTAGTTTGTTCTACATTGTTACTTCAATAACTTTGTGTTTATTTTAATTTTTGACTCATAAGTAGTACTTAACCTAATTTGGTGAATCTTTGTAAACAATATTTGGTGTTTACTTATTGATAATTTTGTTTATTGACCTGTTTGTTTTAATAACATGTTTTTTTCTTAGCAAAACCAACAGAAATGTATAGCATTGACCGTGTTTTGTTGTTCTCAACAGTAAAGTTATTTTAAAAACTAAGTTTAACTTTTAAAGAAAATAATTTAATCTAATTGTAAGTACAATATTGTACATTTAATTTATCTAGATTTAAGCTGCTTGTAAGTGATTATTGCACTTTTAAAACGATAAAATTAACTTAGTAATTTTTCATGGGAATACCACATTGACTTCAATACTTAACCTCAAACTTGAGAATTTATTTTCAAACTTTTAACTTTTTGAAATTTAGTTTTTGCTTTTCGTTTGCTATTCGCCTTGCTGTTTGTTAGTCATGGACAAGGGAGTTCAGTTTCCGCCGCTTCAGGATTCGGGTGATGTCGATACCTGTACTGCTGTTGATGCTTATGCTCTTAGTTGATATCATAGGAATTCTACCTAAAACTTATTCTGGTCATAGATACATACTTTCGGTTGTAGACGTTTTTACTAAATATTGCTGGTTCTTTCCAATGATCAATGCTACCACTAGAGTAATTTGTAAACATTTTGAAAAAGAAATATTTCTCAAATTTGGTTGTCCAAAAATAGTAGTTTGTGACAATGGAACTCAATTTACTTCAAAACATTTTGTAGATTTTTTGAAAGGTTTTAATATAACCAAAATATTTTATAATACTTTGTATACACCTCAAAATAACCCTGTTGAGAGATATAATAAAACGGTCGAAACCTGCATATCGTGTTTTGTTAAAGATGATCATAGAACTTGGTCAAGTTTTTTGCCCAATGTTCAATTAGCTTTAAATAATAGTGTAAACCTTGCTACTGAGTTTACTCCTAACTTTCTGATGTTTGGTAGGGAGCTTATTCTTGATGCGTCATTACATCACTTTAGTAGTTCTGTTGATAACTTATCTCAACTAGAAATTTCAAATAGGAATGCTTATGCAGTTTCTCTTAATTCACTTAGTGATATTTTTGTTAAAGTTCAAGCTTACTTGTTAAAGGGGTATAAGCGAAATGCCGCTTATTATAATAAAGGTCGGAAAGTCATTTCTTTTGGTGTGGGTGATATGGTGTGGAGAAGAAGTTTTGTTCAATCTCATGCTCCAGCATATTTTTCAGCTAAGCTTGCACCTAAGTTTGTAAAGTGTAAAATAACTGAAAAGGTTTCGGATAACGTTTATGTTTTGAAAGATTTAAATAAAGGTTCAGTGGGACGTTATCATGTTAAAGATATTATTAAATTTTAATTTGGTTTCCAAGTGTTAGTCTTGATTTTGATAAATTCTGTTTGAAGGTCACTTTTGACAGTGTGATGTACGTGTGGATGGATGATAGGTTATCGGTGATTTGAAAGATGTATGTTAGGTAACTTCTTATAAATTTATTGAATTTGAATTCTTAACATTCTAAAAATAAAACTTAGGCCATTTTTGTTAATTAAATACAATTTTTTTCCACACTAAATGTTTTTCACACCAGAGGATCTTATTTTATGTTTTGTTCGTTTTTGTTGGATTGTATAAGATCTTATTTTTTTAAGGGTAACCTTATACCTGTTTATATTTTATTAGGATCTTATATAACCCTACACTTCAGGTTATTTTTACCTTGAGATCAAAAACTTGAACTCAATTTCAAGTTTTTGTAATTTTTTTTTTTCATAGTTTGAAATCATTCTATTTTCTCTTCGTCATAAATAGTAATCGATTTTTAAATCTATTTTGTGCTGTTCATTGACAGAATTGTTTCTCATTTTTACTAGAGTTTCATTCTCTTTAATGATCGGATTTGACTTTGTTAGTAACGCGTTCATCCTGGACTTTACTTTTTAGGGTCATTCTGTAACCTTTGTTACAAAATGCCTTATTATTTTTTGAATCTTGGTGTAACTTTTGACCTTGATTTCGACTCTTTTTTCCATTGTGCTCGGAAAGTCGGTGGTGTTGTGTCGATCACAATGTGGGATTTCGGCCCCGGCCATATTTTTTCCTTTTTCCATTGTGTTGGACATTGTTGTTCCAATCACAATGCGGGATTTTTTTTTTGACTTTCGTCATTCTTTTTTCTTTGCGTTCGGAAGTTCGGTGGTGATGTGCCGATCGCATTGTGAAACTTTGGCTTTCGCCTTTTCGTTATTGAGATTTCTCATTGGAGATCTCAATGATTTTTTGTGTTTGTCTGTGTTTGGGAGATTGGTAGTGTTGAGCCAGTCACAGCAACATTCTTTTACAGCTATTGTGCTCGGGAATTCGGTGGTGATGAGCCGATCACAGTACGCTTTCCTTTGTTTCGTTGCAGGTTGTGCCTGTAACAATATTTTAAATAAGGTCTTTCAGCTTTATTTAAAAAACTTGTTTGGTGTTTAAAATTTTTTTGGATTGTTGGATACGGAGTTAGTCAGTGGCAATAGAGCCTAACTGCACTCATAGAGATGGTAGAGTTGGAAGCAGTTGACATAGTAGTCAGTGGCGATAGTGCCTAACTGCACTCAAAGTTGTACTGTTCCAAGTGGTTTGAAATTTTTAGTCAGTGGCTATAGTGCCTAACTGCACTAAAAATTGTAGTTTGTATTGGTAAATTGTTCGAATTCGTTTGAAATTTGTAGTCAGTGGCTATAGTGCCTAACTGCACTGTTTTGGAGTTTAGAAGCGCTAAGAGATTTCTCTCTTCGTTTCATTTAACTAGTTTTTATAACTTATATTTTTTTCTGTTTTTCACAGATTTCATTTTTGACTTTTTGTCATTTGCATGTTTTTACTTTTATTAAATTCTTGAGACCTTGTCGTTTGACATGTTCAGAATTCATTTACACTTCGAATCTTTTATGATTCTTTTCTTTTTTTTGGGAATTAGAAAGTTGTTAAGACTGGTCTATTGTGTTGAAGATTTCTTTCTAATAAAAGAAAGTTCCTTTCTTTTATTTTCGGGGAGGGATGTAATGTAACGAGTCTTTTAAGCCTGTTACATACTATTGAATTATTTGCTTTGATTTGTAGGCTCTGATGGTGGTGTTGCCTTATGAAAATTCATTTTTTGGTTGACTTGGATTCGTGAAGTGGTCACACTGAGTTTTATTTTCGATGCTGTCAAATTGACTTTGACATCTGTTGCTTTTCGACCTATAGCTTGGACCTAATGGCGTGAATTTTGAGCGCTCCATTAAAATCTCAAAATATAACTTGAGATGGGCGGCATCTAGTCCCTAATTATGTGGTAGCCGATTGCCCTGGTCATGATCCTAATTGGATAGCCTTTATTTTTTAAGGATCTTTTGGCTTCATTTTATAATTATTTGCTTGGATTCATTCATCTACTGATGACCACATTTTGATTTTTGGAAGAAACGCCACAAGGCGTTTTTTTTCCATATTACTTAAATTTTTGAACGCACGCCCCTACCAAAATGCATATATCTTGGACCGCCGTTGGCAATCTCGGCGAATATCACCAAGATGCTCTTGGATAATCCATCAGGTTCCTAATTTAGTCGACGGAGTTTGGTATGGTTTATGATACATAACTTCAATTTATTTTAAAAAAGTGCAATAATGACAGGTCTTAGAATAACAGCGATGTCATCTTAATTTTACACATTAGAGCTGTTAGCTTTAGAATTAGAAAGGAATTTTCAAACCAGCAGCCTTCGGGTAATAAAGTCGTTCTTACTTTTCATGATTGATTTTTATTGATGCCTTCCCGCTTGAAGATTAAAAGTCTCAAGCTCCCGCAGGTAAGTCTATCCTTGGCATAGTTTTGTGTGTACTCCAGGCGCCCGAATTTTCACTTTTACTTATTTTTATTTGGAGCACACCACACAGTTTAATTTCATTCATCTCACTCTCTTCTCATCTCACACATCCTTCCTTTTTTTTTATTATTACAGAGCATATTGTGGTACATGGGTTATGCCAGACACCAAAGCTATGTTGCTGCACCAGCTTCGTTCTTAGATAATCTTTTAATTAGATAAAAATAATGCAGTAAAGGTTATCTAGGAAGGAACAGTAACAAGATAGACCGAATGTACAATAACTATAACAGTCTTTATTATAATCATCATCTTCCTGCCCTTAGCCTATGTTTTAATTATCACAACCTGTATTTTATAATCACAAACGAAATAAAAGATTTTCTAAATAAATGTATTGTTTTATTTAACAAACCTACTGTTTAAAAATCCAAGTTCATAATCTATATTCGGGTTCAGCTAGTAGTCTATAAAATCGCATCTTTGCTTTTATAATTGCTTTTCATGAAGGGAGTTGAAGGAGATCTATGTTAGTGATTTATGTAGGATGGCTAGATATTTATTCTTATAGTACCTACATTTCGTTTTCGACTGCTTCGTTGGTCTAGTGATCGTAAGTACGACTGCCGAACGTGGGGTCCTGGGTTCGATTGCCAAGACAGGCAAGGTGAAATTCTCAGTACCTATCATCCCGAAGTCTGAAACGGTTAGTGACTGTTGGCTCACCCCCCTTTTATCAATCAATCATTTAACTGGCAAAATGTGCGACCCCACTACACGCTTAGAACAACTAGACCTACTACACGTCGCGCCAATGGGAGCCTTAAAACTACATGACCTGCTAGGTAGATATTTGCGCTTCATTCAGCTTAGTTTTTTGCCAATAATGATTATAGTTTCAACCTAATATCAGTCTAGTCTATGTTTACAGTATTCATTTAAGTGCCTAGGTAGGTATATTTGGCAAGAGAGATGCAGAAACACGATGGTAGTTACCTACTGTTGGTAAATATTTATATTCTGTTTGATCATCTTTTTACCCGACTACGGCGAAGCCCAAAAGGAGGGTTATTGAAACTTCATAATAGGTACCTACCTAAGTACATAAAAAACCGGCCAAGAGCGTGTCGGGCCACGCTCAGTGTAGGGTTCCGTAGATAATAAAATATTATGTAAACGAAGTTAAAAAAAAAATACGGGCAAATGAAACTTGACCTCTGGATTGTATAGGCGCTCATACGATTCAGGGACCAAATTATATTGGTTAACTGCAGTTTCCATCTGTTGTTTCCATCCAAGTTCAAAATAATTTTCCTAGAAAGTCCTTATAAAGTTCTACTTTTCAGATTTTTTTCGTATTTTCTAAACTTATGGTTCAAAAGTTAGAGGGGGGGGGACGCTTTGTTTTTTACTTTTGGAGCGATTATTTCCGAAATTATTGACATTATCAAAAAATGATTTTAGTAAACCCCTATTCATTTTTAAATACCTTTCCAACAATATATCACACATTAGGGTTAAAATTAAAAAAAAAAACACTTCCCACTTTACATATAGGGGGGCTACCCTAATAAAACATTTTTTTCCAATTTTTATTTTAGCACTTTGTCGGCGTGATTGATACACATATTGGTCCCAAATTTCAGCTTTCTAGTGCTAACGGTCACAGAGATTAAGCGAGGACGGACAGACAGACAGACATGGCGAAACTATAAGGGTTCCTAGTTGACTACGGAACCCTAAAAAGATATTGTATTATTAAATAAGGACTATTACATTCGTTTTAGGTTATAATCTTTTCCATAGCATATCTTTTTTCACCCAGCATATACGACTTACTGCCCATTTGATTTTTTGCTAGTTTTAAATAGTTCTACAACTAGTTATGTGTTTCCATACTGTACGATACTCCTAACAGTGGGTCCCATTGTACATGCAATGTCGCCATCCTCCTTTTCGACACTCGCAAGGGAATCAAAACCTACAGGGTACTTCCCGTGAACTCAGAATCTTGAAATTTGGTATGAAGCAACGTCTTATAGCAGAGATATAGGAAAAATTGCGAAAAGTATACATTTTTAGTTATATCATATAATAAAAATATTTTTAATAATTTTAAACTTTTACTTATATACCTACAGGTTTGTACGGAACCCTCGGTGCGCGAGTCTGACTCGCACTTGGCCGGTTTTTTACGTTTAAAATAACTATGATGGTTCCGTTATAAGTACCGTTCAGTTTATATTATGTTGTATTGTATTGAGTAAAAACATGTTATTTTGATATTACTAACAGACATTGTTCGTTTGTGTAGATATAAGTATTATAGATAGATTTGAAGATAGACGTATACATACCAAGATTAACTTGCTAAGTACACAATGGCAACACTTGAAGATAAACGTAGGTACTTAGAAGCCGTTAAAATAATACTGGCTATGCCCCGTGACTTAGTTCGCGTGAAATTATTATAAAAACATATTATCTTCTTCCCCATTTAAATTGAATTTTATTACCAAAATCAAGGGTTTGTACGCACCCTAATAATGTTTTTTTTTAAAGACGTTGCCCCACACTAGGAATTTCTCCTGTGTCATGGGCACTCATGGGTGCGTTTACAAACATTTAATCTCACATACACAAACACCCAGACCCGAAACAACTATCTGTAGGCCATGCAAATATTTGTTCCGTGCGGGGATCAAACCCGCGATACGCCGCGCAGCAGTCGAATCGCTCCGCCACTGCGCCTATTGTGAGCAGTGGTGGCCCAGTGAGCAGTGATGGCCCAGGGAGCAGTGGTGGCCCAGTGGTTGCGGCCCCGACTTACGAACAGTGAGTCCTGGGTTCGAGCCCAGGCCGGCACATTACTTTGTGTAATTTCTTTCATCACCAGTGCTCTCAAAACGGTGAAGGAAAACATCGTGAGGAAACCGGCATGTCATAGAACCAAAACATTCGAAGACATGTGACATCTACCGGCTGGCGAAATGTGACACCCTTGCAGTCAGCTTGAATGAATTGTCAGATAAAAACATAACCGTAGACGTTCTATGCATTACGGAGCATTTCATGATGGAGGGTTATGACAAACACCTTAACTTAAAGAATTACTGCTTGGCGGCTTCTTTCAGTAGAAAAGAAAGCAAGAGAGGTGGTGCATGCATACTGGTGAGGACAGGGCATCAATGGAGAGAGTTGCCAAAAATAGCAAAAATGTCAACAACAAGTATCTTTGAATGCTGTGCCATTGAACTTGTTACTCATAGGACTGTTTGTGTTTATAGAGTCCCTAATGCTAAAAATTTCAATGAATGTATGAATAAATTAGAAATAATATTACAGAATATTGTGAAAAATAATTATAAAAATATTGTTTTGGTAGGTGACTTTAATATAGATGTTCTTAAGAGAAATAGGCAATCAATAGAATTTGAAAATATATTATTAAGCTTTAACTTGAAACTGGCTCTTTATCAACCGACACGCCTTAAGAGCCAAACATGCATAGACAATTTTGCGCATAATTTTAAAAAGTCTTGTAAAGCTACTATATTGGAGTTAGCGTTGTCTGATCATACTGCGCAGTTATTGAAATGTCCAATTAAGGTGGATGTGTCAACCGACCCTCCATACATTTTTGAAATACACCTTTACACGACACACAGAGACTTTTTCTTTAAAATTTATCATTTTATCACTTCTCAACAATGGAAAGTGTCCGCAATCGACCTTTTTGGGAATTATCTTACATTATTTAGCGAGAAAAACAATAGTGAAATCCCGGCAAAATTTGACACTTCTTTAGTAGTGTGCGTGACTTTTGACAAATAATGACAAGTAAACTTGTTTAGACTATGGCACGTTAGATGGCGTGCAGGTGCAGACGATCTTATAATAATTCTGTTAAATCAATAATTAGTTTTAATTATTTCCTTTCCAACCGTTCAAAAAAATAACAATATAAAATAACATAAAACTGATGACATCAATGTTATGTTTTTTTTTTTATTGTAAACAATTTTATTGTTGTATGGCAACATAAATACCAGTAGTCGTAGGAAGGTTTTATGCAACGATGCCGTTCTTCGTAACCTTGACCTACATGCAATATGTGGACGAAAAAAAGGCGTTGCCAAACTTCGTTCACTTGTTTGACTGTTAGAAACTTAGAAAATACATTCCTAGCTCGGTTGTCCCGCGCTATATGATTTGCGCGCGGAAGTTCTTGCGTACTTATTATTTTGTATGCTATGCATTTTCATTGATTTAATTGCAATATTTCTCCAGTATACATTTGATTCATATTATCTATTATACTGTATTATTGTAATTCTAATTTATCGTAGGTATAATAGTTAAATATTCTAAAAACACAATTCTATTTTCGGTGGTATTAGAAACATCAAGTTGGCCCATGATTTTTATGAAATCTCGTCACAATACTAATTACCTACGTCATACGTGTCAGTGATGAGTACAAAGTCAGTGTTTCTTAGTATTATTTGAATAATATGTTTTTGGTCAACAATAAATAAAATTATTTTAAATCGGTAAACTACCAAAGTAGGTAATCACAAAATTAAACTTGCAAACATTTGCAAAATATGGTTTTGCCGGATTACGTCACCTTTTACGCATTTTGCAAACAGTTTCAAACAGACACACATATTTAAATATATATAGTTTTTTTTATTTTGTAGTAGATACTTAGCAAGCTTTTTCACGTCGAAATTTGTTATGGTGCGTTCAGAAACAAATATAATTCAGTTACAATCTGTTTTTTTTCTGTTCCGTGCTTTATTTTGAACAAGTTATTATAATCTGTTTTTTTTTTCTTATTCGTTGACCAGTTCTACGAGGAATCTAAAGGTAACATTGAAATATAAAGATAAGTAAAATTTTATTACGTACTATAGCGGAAAACGTTTCCGAACGCTCCCATTTCCCTGGCCGTAAGAGGGCCAATAGAGGACAGCCGCCTCAAAGATATTCACCAACGCGCTAGCATGTTTGCTCCAGCGCGTCGCGCCGACCAATCACTGATCTGTCGTCGCGCCGCTACTCGGCCGCTGATTGGCTTTCGTAGCGTTATAGTTTTAAGTTCTTAGGTTAATGTTGTTTTGAATGTTATAACTTATAATGTTGGCACTGGGTAAGAGAGATACTTTTGAGATGGCAGAGTTTTAATTTGTGTAATGTGTTTATTCCTGAGTTTTAATTAAAGTTTAAACCGTGAACAAGGCTTTATTTTAAGAACTGACCCACTCCGACTATAGTACATCTTTTGAACGCAACCCAATTGACATTGAGAGTTGAAGGAAAATCCGTCTGCACTTGCGATCATTTTCAATTGATTGTGGAAGCTGGTCCAAATAAAGGCTTATCTGAGATGGGTATCGCATAGTGGACTTGAAGCATGTAATAGAGTGGGCATTTCTTCTGGAAAGACATTGAAATATGTGTGAATCTTCACAAATTGAATTTGTTAGTGAAAGACATGATGGATTTCGAAGTGAATTAATTTTCAAGTGCTGTGATCGATCGTGGAAACATTGGTAGCAGTAATAAAATAAAAACTGCATTTGTGTGGGCAACTGTGACTTCTGGTAGCTTTTACACTCAAGCAGCTCACATAACAAGTCTTATGGATATTCCAACAATGTCAGCCAATAAATTTCATCGAGTTGAAAGAAAATAAGGCAGTGTGTGGTTAGAACATTTGACAGAGGAAATTAAAATTGCTGGTGAACAAGAAAGATCAATTGCTATTCAAAAAGGTCATACGGGCATAACTTTGACTCGTCATCTGGTATGGTAAGTTAATATTTTACTAAAAACAAATTTGGTTCTTTATGACTTTTTTATTATGTGAGTGGTAATGCCGGGAGGGGACGCCCTAGAAAGACATACACTGATCATATTGGTGCCGTTCTTCTGAAAGGACAGGTGCGTAGTACTCGTAACCGGCGTGCGTGTATGACCAGATGTATGAATGTGGACGAGGCAAAAGGAGTATGTAAGGATCGTAGCAAGTGGCGTTCTGTGGTTTCTGCCTACCCCCATGGGAAAAGGGCGTGAGTTTATGTATGTATGTATGTTATTATGTGCATTATTTACAAGTGTTGCTTTTCATTTCCAGGCCTGCTTCTTGGTGTTAGAAACAAATATTGTTATACATGTCAATATTATGGGAGGAGAAACATGGATATGAAAGCACATAACTGCTGCAAAAATTTTACTGGACCATCTACAGCAATGGAATCGGAAATTATTGTGGAAGGCTTTCAAAAGAGTGAAGAAATACATCAACTTCGCTATTTGAGTTTTATTGGTGACGGAGACTCTTCTGTGTTTGCAAAATTGATAGAGAAAGTGTCATATGGGAACATCATAAAAAAAAATTAATGCAAGAATGACGTAATCAAAAACTATACCAGTGCACTCTACAAGGTAAATGAATAAATCAAATTTGTAAGTCATCCCAGGATCAGTGAAGCATATTATTCTGTATTTATATTTTGTTCTTTTTAGATCTTGGCCAACACTAAGCTCCTTCTTTCTGGGCGAAATATTTTGAAGCCAAAGATTATTACTGCAATGTAAATAAAACATAGACAGATGGAACTGAAAAGAAGGAAGAAGATCTCGTAGAAAGTTTGAAAAATACTGCTCCAGAAGTGTGGGCTCTCATTTATGCAGCCAATGAAAAAATTGCTTTGAAGGCTTCAAATCCTTCTGCAACATCAACATCAGTTAGAAATTCAAGCAAATAAGAGAAGTAAAGTTTTATTTCAGAGCAGCTTTGGAGATTGACGGTAAATAATATTTTGAAGTGAATGGTAAATAATATTGGTCAAAAAGTAAGAATTATATGCTAAGTATGTTTTCTTTGTTGCAGCAGCAGTGTAGCAGTTGGTTCAAAGAAAGTTTCAAGGCAGAGGGCGAAATCAACAAATCAAATGATTTTTGTTCTAATTGTATTATGGTAGTAGTTTGTTTAGAATCTACATTATCATTGTACATTTCTTTTTATTTTGTATCAAAAGGTGAAATAATACTTCTTAGGTATACTTACTTCATATAAAGAGCTTTATATTTTCGTTTTATTATATGCTTTTGTTGAGTGCTTCCAAATTAGGAAATATTTTTTTCACCTTCCTTGTTATTATCTCATAAAAATCGTTTTAGATTTGTAGCTCTTGTCTAGGAATTATAGTTTCTTACGTGTTATGAAATGTATAATTATTGTAATAATTGGTACTGTTACTAATCATAAGTGTTATTGGTTTTGAGTGATTATGCATGTATCAGCATTTAATTATGTTACTTCAAATTCTTCTGGTTTGATAAAAAAATCAATAGTGTACCTAATGTAGTTTGTTCAAAAGCTTACTATTCCATTAACAACTACTAAAATGATAAGAATAGCTGGTCGTTGAGTTGAACACAAGACAATGTTTGTAATTTATGTTCTTTCTCCTAAATTAGTTTACTGATAATATGTTATGTCTTTTTTATGTTTTATTTTTATATACCTTTTATTATTGATTGTAGTCAATCGTAATATTAACTTACACCATAGTATTGTATCGAGTCTGGTTCTTCTAACCAAACAGACAGATGTGTTGCTGGAGAGTTCCGCCACTTCTTCTTTCCAGCAAAAACACTAGGAAGTGTCGAAGGGTGGGCGTTTTGGGGGACTGTCACTTGTAAATAAGTAAAGTAAAGTAAATTTTGACGTTCGAAAAGTGCTGATTATCAGCCTAGTTTGAATAAATGAGTTTTGATTTAGATTTTTTTGAGTAAAATAAAACTGCGTTTTATTGTAATTATTGTTGACATAATTTATTTCCCAAAATTAAATAGTTTACACCAACAAATATACCTTTTATTTTTTAACAATCGTACATAATAAAATATACCGACTCACGACCAGTAAGTCGTGGGTTCAAATCCAGACAGGCGCATTACTTTGTGGAATGTATTGCATCACCACATGCTCTCAATAAATATGAAGCAAATCATGGTGAGATGTCCTAGAACCAAAAATTTGAAGACGTGACATCTACCCCACTGGGCCCGCGTGGTGGCCGTGTCCCAGCAGTGGGAACATTATAGGCTGATGATGATATACCGTAGCAGGTGGCGTTCTGTAGTTCTGCCAACCCAATCTACCCATAAAGAAAAATGAAAAACATTTTGTTTCATTCACGCCATCTAGTGTTCAATCTTCGTAAATGTACTCGCTCACGTCTACGTCTGTGTGTGTAAACGACGCTATATTCAATGGCAGATTTTAAATTACACCTTTGTGTCGAATTAGGTGGATATTATGACAATGATGTGACCCAGTTCGATAAGACGTAATGTCCGATAACCGCAATTGCTACTCCTACGACTTAATAGTTTTCCAATTACACAAAAACACAAATAAACTAAAAATGTTGACTTCAACGCCATCTAGCGGGAAAATGGCTGGGAGCAGCCTGTATGATTCACCTTAATAACGTCTGTACTTTTAAACGGTGGACTAAGAAAAGACGTGATTACAATAACGATAACATAAATAAGTTTAAAGGCTATCTGAAAAACCTAACCTTTTCTGACGTCTACGCAGCCAAGGACCCAAATGTTGCATATAAGGAGTTCGTAGATACGAGGGGTGATCCAAAAGTAATGATAATCAATAATAAACACAATGAATAAAATAAAAAAATAAATTTATTTCTCAACATAGTCTCCTAGCAAGTCTATACATTTAGTCCATCTCTTTTCTAAACCTAAAATTCCCTTAGAAAAAAAATCTTTATCTTGACTCTCAAAAAAGTCCTCAACCGCGGCCATCACGTCGCTATCATCGTCAAATTTCTTGCCTCGGAGGTGTTCCTTGAGTCGTGGAAAGAGATAGAAGTCACTGGGGGCTAGATCTGGTGAATAGGGGGGGTGTTCCACCAGCTCAAAGCCCGCTTCCTGAATGGCAGCCATGGCAATTGCAGCTTTGTGAACCGGTGCGTTGTCTTGATGGAACAGTACTCCAGCCCGCAGTTTGCCTCGCCTTTTCTCCTTAATAGCCTCCCGCAATCTTCTTATTTGTTCTGCATAGTAGGAGCCTGTAATAGTGGCCCCCTTTTCCAAGTAGTCCACCATGATTATTCCTTCAGCGTCCCAAAAAACAGACGCCATAACCTTCCCTGCTGAGCTTGACACTTTGAATTTCTTCGGCGTCGGTTCATCGGATCGTTTCCATGTCATCGATTGTTGTTTTGTTTCAGGATCAAAATGGTGGATCCAGGTCTCGTCCATGGTCACAAAACGTGACAAAAAATTATCCTTGTCTGCCTGGAACTTTTCGAGATTTGCTCTTGACATGTCGACTCGTTTCTTCTTTTGCTCGTCGTTTAACATTTTCGGTACCCAACGCGCGGAGACCTTTCTCATATGCAATTCGTTTGCAAGGATTCTTTGAATGCTGCCATATGAGAGCCCTGTGACCTCAGCTACATGCCTGATAGTGACTCTTCGATCTTCCAATACAACTTCTTCAACTTTTTTCACATTTTCTTCAGTGAGAGACGTCGATGGGCGTCCTTCGCGGTGTTCGTCTTCCGTCGATGTTCTTCCCAGCTTAAACTCCTTAGCCCAGCGTGCAACTGTGGAATATGGTGGAGAAGAGTCCCCTAATGTTTCCACCAAGTCGCTGTGTATGTCTTTGGTAGACATTTTTTTCAAGCAGAGGTATTTAATGACAGCTCTGATTTCGTGTTTTTCCATTTTGATGTTCACTCCTTGACAGTCCGTATTCAAATGAATGTAGCTCCCGGGAATCGTGGCCTATTTATATGATTTTTTTTTCCTGAACTAGTGGGTAACTGAGCAAGTGACTGATATTTTTTTTGTATTTTTGTGTGCACTAGAAATAACTGATTATCATTACTTTTGGATCACCCCTCGTATTTTCATTTTGTTATACGATCAGTGCTTCCCCGTAAATCGTATTTCAGTTAATGTCCACAATAAACAAAAATGGGTTTCGCGCGGTATTAAAAAATGTAGTGAGAAGAAACGGCAATTATTGTGGCAGTATCGAATAAAGCCTACTCAACAGAATAAAACGCGATTTAAGAATTACGCTAAACTATTTAAAAGAATAATAAATTTAACACAGAAAGCACAAAATAATTACAAAATAAAGACATCAATGAATAAATCCAAAACCACCTGGCAAATTATAAATGAATCAAAATTAAATATACCAAAGAATAATATACCCAAAATTAGAATTAATAATGAAATTATCTCGGATCCAAACACTGCCCGAGTGACATGTCAAATTCCTGCTCCGTAGTTTAAAATTAAATTTAATTAATAATTATGTTAATATAAGGTGTAATGTAATGTATAATCATATTATAAATGCATAAATACATAGTAAAAGTGTTTTCCTGCTATGGGAACGTGTAAATAAAGTTTTCGGGAACATACGGTTACCGGTAACCTTCAAACAACAGCTGACGTTTGGAGTTTCAAACTGCGGACTCATATCACACGGGGAGTATCATTTGTTTTAATGTTATTATTAGCACACAATAATCAATTTTAACTCCGTAACACGCTCGTACTAAATACATGTTAAAATTTTGCTTAATCAGTACCCTGTATTGGTTCTGCACTTCGTAAACAATGAGTGATCGTAAAAAATAAAACTAGTGAAGACAAATTCAACAATTCTAGTTTAATTGATCTTTTCCCTATAAATATTTAATAAAATAACGTTCATAATCGTTATTTTATTTTGTCTTGAGTTAAATTTTCCTTTTTTTCAAGCCACCTACCCACTCAAGGCAGTAAAATTCTAATACAATAAAAATAATCAAATTTAATATTGTGCAGGATAATATTAATCTTTTTGAGCTAATATAGCAGCCTACCTCACTTCTTTGAGTAACTTTTTTCTTATTTTCTTTTTTTTTTTCCCCCTTACAACTCAAAATTTTCTTTGTTGGTCTAGCCTTTTAGTTCTCACCGTTTCTTTATTTTCAATTTTCAGTAACCTATCCGGAAACCATGCCTGTAATGACTCGTAAGGCCACTGCCTTAGACATGGAACAAAAATTAAGAGCGGCCCTCCAAGAGCTGAAGGATTCAAAAGTTCAATGCCAACAACTTTTACAGGAAAGAGAAGACAGTGAGGAGGAGGTCATTAACATTAATAAAAAAAACTCAAGCTTAAAACGGGAGCTAGTAGACCTTCATCAGGAATACATGAATCTTGTCAATGAACGGGATCAACTAAGGGTGGTCACGGATGGGTTCAACAACTGTAGTAACTTATATGAGGAGGCTTTATGTAAAATTAGGGACCTAGAGGATGAATTAATCCATGCTAATGCTAAACTTTTAAATTTGAAAAGGGAAAACGATCACACTCAGGCTGTAGAGACTGACCATTTATATAATGAATTAGTAAATAAAAAGTCTAACCCTCATTCCATCATTACAATTGACCTTACAGAGGATTCCATATTGAAACATAATTGCCATAAAATAAGTTACAATAAAATTAAGAAATATGCGCGACTAAATAGAATCATTAAAAAAATTAATAAATATAAGAAAAACCAAAAACATTATTCCAAAAATATTCAACTAAGGAAAGAACGTGTTTCTCTTGTTAATACTTTAAATAACTATCAGATTAAATTAGAAGATAGTATAAATATTTATGAAATGGACACTCAGCGCTTACAATCAGAAATACAGGCCCTGAATAGGTCATTAAACTCTATATCTTTTAAATATGACCGCTCAAAAATTCAAATTAAAGAGCATATTCTTGCTACAAACGAATTGGTGGACAAAGTGGACTTGATGACTGTCAGTAATACTCTCTGTACTTGTCAGAACACATGTAGCCTCCAGCCAGTGGCAACGGAGGACTCGTCCCTGGCTGTGCGCACTCAGGACTGTATCATTAGCCAAGAGGCACAAGTAGCACAGCCTCAGATTGATAGTTTTGTATTTCCTAATAGTTATGATTGTAATCATTCAGTTATGTTTTCTGATGGTTTAGGTAGAGGGCTAGGAAAATTAATTAGTAATAATCTGAGTTATTGTACACAAAATTATTGTATGACTGGGTCAACCTTTAAACAGATTATGACATCAGCTTTAAAAACTGTTTGTGGTCCTGATACTACCATTACTATATGTGTTGGTAACAGTTCTAAAATTAAAAAGGAAGACATCACTGACTGTGTATCAGAGTTGTTAAAGTTAAATTGTAGTAAAATTATATTGTGTGCTTTTCCATATTTTGAAAGACTAAGTGACAGGAAAAACAATTATATACATATGTTAAACAATCATATGCATTTCTTAGTAGGTCACTATTGTGACAAGCTTGTATATCTTGATATCAACACTTTTGTTGATAAGCTTAAGTCGACACCGGGTAATGTTTTTCTACCTGTTAGATTTAGACACAAAATAGCTAGGCTATTAGCTTTTAAGATTCACACAGACATATGTAATATATCAAAGTTTTCTTATATTGTTAACACTGCGACTATTAGTCATGGTACTAATGTACAGGAGGTGACCTTAGATAAATATAGCACTAGTGCTATAAATGTTTACAAACATTGTATAGAGGAGCTTCCATATGTCACCGTGGAAAATTCTCATTTAGGAGCTGTTAGTGATAGTATCTTGTTGCCTGGTGATGGCACAGGAGACTCTGGGCTCTCTCCAGATAATATTAGTTTAAACTAGGTAGTAAGACAACAGAAGGTACCATTAACAATATTGTTAAACCTACCAACAGAAAGGTATCTTCTTGCACTAAATTAGTTAGTAAAAAAGGGCCTCAGCAGAACACTTTGAATTTATTCCACCAAAATATCCAAGGCATTTCTTCCAAATTATTAGAAATAGAATTGTTTTTAGAGAAAAGTAGGTTTGACATTATTTGTTTTACTGAACATTGGCTTAAGGATTACCAAATGCTCATTAATTTTGAAAACTATACGGTGGGTAGCTGTTTTAACCGTAAATCAATGCTGCGTGGAGGTTCCCTAATATTATTAAAAAATTGTGTTAAATATAAGCAACGTAATGACATTGTAGGTCTTTCGGTTGAACATTGCGTCGAACTGTCCTGTGTTGAGCTAGATAAGCATGTAATTGTGTGCGTGTACAGACCCCCAAACTATCAAAACTTTTCCTTATTTGAATCAATAATGGAAGATGTCCTGGCAAAACTTGCTGCCAGTAATAAATCTGCAATTATTTGTGGCGATTTCAATGTCAATATTTTAGAAGAAAATTCAATTAGCAGTAGGTTATTAAATCTTTTTAAGTCATTTAATTTAACCAACATTTTTATAGAACCTACTAGGGTCTCTCCATTTTCTGCTACTTGTATAGATAATGTTTTCTGCGATTGTGATTACTTAGATAAAACCATAGTAAATTGCCTGCCGTCTGATCATAGCGGACAAACCGTAACTTTTAGGAGTAACACACCATTACAAAAAGTTCAGATTAGATTTAGACCTATAACAACTAGCAAATTAAATAAATATAATATTTCCCTACAGAACAAGTTAGGTGAAATGAACCATCATATGGATGATGTTAATATAAATAAATTGTACGATAATTTCTTTTCAATAGTTCACACAGAATTCAATAAAACTTTTGAGGAGAAGATTAAAAGTATTAGCCCTAAATTTATATTTAGTGATTGGGCAACTAGAGGTATCAGAAAAAGTAGGGAAAGACTTTTTGAGCTATATGGCCTTAAGCCTTATATAAACACTGAAACTTTTAACAAGTATGTTGCTAAGTATTCAAAAATATTTCGAAATACTTGCAAGGTTGCTAAAGCCCTGCACATTAGCAACAAGATCAAAACAGCAGAAAATAAAATAAAAACAGTTTGGAAAGTCATAAATAACGAGACTAACAGGAAAAAAATACATAACACTAGCTACACATTAAATACAGCATGCGGTCCTAAAAGCGCTAATCAGGAAGTAGCTCAAGAATTTGTAAATTTCTTTACTGAAATACCATTGAAAACAACGGAGGCTCTTAATTCCTCACCTGAAGTCTCAATCGGTTTATTAAAGGCGAACGTGCCTGGCTGTCTTGCTGAATTTAAATTTAAACATATAAGCCCTTTGGTGGTAATTAAAGCTTTCCGGCAAATAAAAATTAAACTGACCGAAGATTTATGGGGAATGTCAATCAAAGTTTGTACATCCATAGTTGAGACTATTGCACCATACCTAGCTTCAATATTTAATTTGTGTGTAGACCAAGGAGTTTTCCCTGATTTAATGAAACACAGTAAGGTCATACCTCTTTTCAAATCTGGTGACAGTAAAGATACTAATAATTATAGACCTGTATCCGTGTTGCCAGTTTTTAGCAAAGTTTTTGAAAAAATAATGCTTAACCAAATGCTCAATCATTTTAACACCAACAGAATCTTACACGATCAACAGTACGGTTTCACTAAAGGACGTTGTACAACTGACGCCGGTGTAACTTTATTAAAGCATATATTTAATGCGTGGGAAGAATCCCAAGATGCTGTAGGGATTTTTTGTGACCTCTCAAAAGCATTTGATTGCGTGAATCACGACACATTGCTTTTGAAACTTGAGCATTACGGACTAGGTAAACTTGTACTTAGTTTAATAAAATCTTATTTGAGTGAAAGGCAACAGCATGTTCAAATAAATGGTGTTAATTCACAAGGTTTAAAAGTAAAAATGGGGGTTCCGCAAGGGTCCATATTGGGCCCTTTCCTTTTTCTGGTATATATTAATGATCTACCCTATTTATTGAAAAACCAACCTCAGAATATGGTGTTATTTGCTGATGACACTTCCCTAATTTTTAAGATAAATAGACGGGCTCAAAATCTAGATGACGTGAATATTGCCCTTCTTCAGGTTCATAATTGGTTCACAGCAAACAATTTAGTATTAAATGAAAAAAAGACTAAATGCATAAGATTTGCTTTACCGAATGTTAAAAGTAGTGATTGTGATATACTATTAAATAACGAGAAACTAGAATTCGTAGATAAAACGGTTTTTCTGGGGATTACGCTTGATTCACGGCTACAATGGGGTGCTCATTTAACATCTCTTGCAGGGCGGCTAAGTTCAGCAGCATATGCCATTAGAAAAATCCGTCAGTTTACTGATGTAGATACCGCTAGGCTGGTCTATTTTAGTTATTTTCATAGTATAATGTCTTATGGCATTTTGTTATGGGGACGGGCTGCAGACATTGAATCTATTTTTATTCTGCAAAAAAGAGCCATTAGAGCAATATATGGTCTTCGTAGGCGCGATTCTCTGAGGGAACTGTTTAAGAACATTAACATCATGACGGTGCATTGTCAGTACATCTACGAAAACATAATGTACGTGAGAAAAAATCTGCATCTTTTTAGTAAAAGAGGAGACAGACACAATTATGTTACTAGGAATAGGGACCAGTTAGTTCAGCCAGGCTTCAGACTCGCTAAAGTAGACTCATCTTTCATGGGGTACTGTTTGAGATGCTATAACAAAATTCCACAAAGCATTCTTGAACTGAATGAAACGAAATTTAAAACATGCATCAAACGCACACTATGCAAGCAAGCATATTACAAGTTGGACGATTATATCGCTGATAAAAATGCTTGGCTTAATGCCGGTCCTGCTCCACAAGGACAGGGCGCTTAAATTGATAGCATTAAATAGGAAGAAGAAAGAAGAAGAAGATTGTACAACTATCTTTGCAATGTATAAATTCAATCTCTTTAGTATTATATAGTCGCATAGCACATATTGTGTGAGTACTATGTACTAGTAAGCTATCATTCTCTGGAAACCTACTTATTAATTATTTGACTTGGATATGCCCTGGCGATTGAGAGTGTGTCATGCTCACTTAAATGTCTCGCTGATGGTGGCGGGTGTGTCGGATCATTTCGTTCCCTTCAAAATGGTTGAGTGGAATGGTGCTGATCCATGCGTCATGCTCGTGAACGGGTGCTGTCAGTTGTGACTGGTCACCTCTTAGCTGCCACGGCTTGTTTGAATTATTATTTTATCTTTGAATCGTCGTTTTTTGACTTTACTGTGGACACTTATCGTGCACATCTTGCTACATCGTCCTCACATAATATACCATCTCAACATGAATGATATAATGTACCAAGATTTTGTAACAATATTCTGATTTAAAAGAGTGTCCATGGAGTTTCTTGCCCGTTCTTCTCCATAGAGATCTACGCTAGGGAATGGGCAACTACAGTACTTTCACAAGTTATTATGCCTTGTGACTGTGACTGTAGCTTAGGAGTGCAATGCGTCGTCCCGGAGGTTGCTGCGTCGGGTTGCGTGTCGCCGGATGTCTGCGGCGGCGAGAGCTGTGGGTGCGGGGGCGCGCGGCGGCGCGTGCCGTGGCGGTGGGTGCGCGGGGCTCCGGGTCGCGGGGCGGTGGTTGCGCGTTGCGGCGTGCATTCGTTGTTCCGTGATTTTGGAGTCTCGTACATTCGTTGTTGCGGTGTGCGTCGCTGCGTGCTTTCGTGCTCGCAGTGTTCGTTGTTGCGGGCATTCGGTGGCGTGTGATTCGGCGTGGTGGCTTTCGGGATGACGTATTGCACTCGTAGTTTCGTTTTATGAATTGTTCTTCTGACATTCAAAAGTACCTAGTAATGGTTTAATTGAAATAAATGCTTTGACTTTGACTTTGAAACCACATTTCTAATTCATTTAACGACTATTTCATTGACAAAATTCAACCCTCGATAAATTCAGGGCATAGAGTAACAAAAAATATTTTGAACAGAAAGGATTCTATGTTTATCGCTCCAAGTTTTCCAAATGACATATCAAAAATCATTCTAGCGCTAAACAATACAAATAGTGTAGGTTATGACGGGATCAGTACAAAAATACTTAAAACAGTAGCCGATATAATATGTCACCCGCTCAGTCATATTATAAATTTGTGTATAAGTGAAGGTATCTTTCCAGACGCATTAAAAAAATCGGTAATAAAGCCATTGTTTAAAAAACAAGATAGAGAACTAATGGAATGTTACTGGCCGATTGCATTAATACCGATGTTTTCAAAAGTAATTGAATACTTTATTTATAATCAACTTAGTTTTTATTTAGAAGTGAACAATGTACTCTGTAACGAACAAAAGGGATTTAGGAAAAAGAAAACAATTAATATGGCAGTTTATGACTTTTTGTACTCGATTATGTCCAATATGGATAAGAATACTCCAGTCTGTGCTATATTTTGTGACATGACCCAGGCATTTGATTATGTCCAACATGATATTTTAATAAAAAAACTTGATGCGTACGGTATTAGAGGGAATGTTCTTGAACTTATAAAATCATATTTGCACGACAGAAAACAAATAACCGAAATAAATAGACTAAACACTAAAACCAAACATGAAGAAAACATTCTTTCGGAGGAACGAACCGTTACCTACGGAGTTCCGCAAGGAAGTGTTTTAGGACCTCCACTTTTTACACTTTATATAAATGACTTTCCAAAGTCAAGTGACCATCCTGTAACACTTTTTCCTGTTATTTCATTAAAAACCTGATTTATTTGCACCCACATTCAAGAAACCTTCATCACCCATACCCCAAATACACTCCCCTGTCTGAAAATTTGACCAACAATCTTTGAAAATTTGAATTAATACCTACACGAAGAAAAACGCCCCTGGTTTGTGCTGGAGTTTGTTGCATGACTTGGAAGGGTGTTTGTAACGTCGAGTAGCACGTCCCCGTCGTGGTGCCAAAACAGTGGGTGCTATTTAAACCTGAAACTTCTGTGCGGAAATATAAGTGTTCACATGACAACGGTCACCGGGGCTTCGAGATGTGTTCACCGCCGGCGCGGCGCCCGAGGCTCTCAGTGCAACTGCGCCGCGCGCTGATCTTTCGTCAAGAGTGTCGACAGTTGTTAACTCGTGTCGTTTAGACTTTTACGTGTTTTTTTTTGTATTAGATATTGTTTTAGATTAATTTAGTTAATTTTAAATTTAAGTTTATTTTATAAGTGATATTTTATGAGTATTAGCAGCAGCGATGTGGTGGGCAATAGTGGTAGTCAGCCTTCAGTATCGCTGAACACCCTGGAGAGATGCCCGCAATGTACCCAGGCACGGTTTTTTAAAGGTAAGCGGGGTCTGAAGGTGCATATTGGGAAAGTACACAAACCTCAAAATGCTTCCACCTCAGACCCTGTCACAATACCCACACCTACAACACCGATTACATCCTGTTTCGACCCATTTTGGAAAACCCTCTCAAAATTCAAAAACACCGTTCCAGTACTAAAACGAGTTCCCCGAGGCGCGAGACCGCTCGTAGCCCAGAATTTAGCAAGTTGCGTGCGCCTTGCCGTCTTGGAGAACTCACTAAGTGCTTGGGAACAACTGCTCACCTTTCCTTATCGAATCCTTCATGTGCAAAAAAATTTGGCTACCAAAAAAACTTTAACAGCACAAATTAAAGAAAATTGTAACGTTTCGGCTCAAGATTTAGATCCAAAATTTCCGATACAGAGAATTACACCCTTAAGAGGTATCTCCCACCTAGTGGAAACTAAGTTAGGGGAAGGTGACATAAGCGGAGCAGCCAGGATTCTCTTCAGCAGCGATGTGGTGGCACCGTGCTCTCCAGAAACACTTGCGGCTCTGGAGACCAAACACCCTGCCCCTGCCGTTGGCCTTTCCTTTCCCGACCCACCTGATTCGGACTTTCATTCCCTCACCATTACAGGTCGAGAGGTGGTCACAGCCGTTTGCTCCTTTCGGAGTGGCTCCGCCGGCGGCCTCGACGGCCTAAGTCCTCAACACCTAAAAGACCTAATTTGTTCTGGCGCCGGGGAAGCTGGTGAGTTGCTTTTGAAGGAGCTTACGGCTCTGATTAATCTTATGCTCTCCGGCAAGGTGAATGGGTCCGTCATCGACATTTTGTACGGGGCCAATTTATGTGCCCTGCGCAAAAGAGATGGCGGTATTCGTCCCATTGCCGTGGGAACCACCTACCGTCGTATGGCAGCCAAGATTTGCTGTAAATTTTATGGTGAGGCTGTTTCGAAAAAATTCCAGCCCCTGCAGCTAGGTTATGGCTCTAAGGGGGGCTGCGAGGCTGCCGTACACGCTTTGTCGACCTACCTAAATTCTGGTAAAGGTGAGGTCATCCTGAAGGTTGATATAAAGAACGCCTTCAATTCAGTGAACAGGGACACCTTGTTGACAGAAGCTAAAAAGGAATTACCTCAAATTTATAGTTTTCTTTGGCAATGTTACAGACACCCATCTAAATTATTATATCGGGACAAACTTTTGGAATCTGCTGTTGGCTGTCAACAAGGTGACCCCCTTGGGCCAGTAATTTTTAGTTTAGCTATCCACCCAATTATTCGACAGCTAAATTCAAAATTTAACGTTTGGTATCTTGATGACGGAACCTTGGGAGGCGATGTAGATTCTGTTTTACAAGACCTACATTTCTTAAAAAATGAACTACATCACATTGGCCTCGACCTCAATATTTCTAAATGCGAAATTTTTGTAACAGACAGTACTGACAGACAACTAACTTATTCAAAATTTAACGCAGCAGCTCCTGGCATCAAATTTACAGAAAAAAACTCTCTTCGTTTCCTTGGGTCTCCAATCTTTGAAAATTCTTTTCCCGATTTCATCGAAGAAAAAATTCAAAATTTCAGTGATGTTTCGGAAAGACTACTCCAAATTAATATGCATTCGGCCATCACCATAATTCGTTACTGCTGTTTCGGACCTAAATTAACATATTTCCTTCGTGCTTCCCCTTTATGGAGACACACTCACCTTTTGGACAGAATGGATCAAATTATCAGACATACTTTAACATCTATTTTAAATGTGGCATTGGATGACCGAGCTTGGACACAAGCTACTCTTCCCATACGTATGGGAGGACTCGGCGTCCGCAAAATTTCCAGTTTAAGCTTACCGGCTTTCATATCCTCGGTCCACGGCACTGAGAAGTTAATCAGGAATATCCTGGCTTCCACACTGATTAATTTTGATGTGCCGTGCTTCTCTGAGGCTATCGAGGCTTGGAAACTCGCTTGCCCAAACACTGAAGCACCCGACCATCCGTTTTCCCAGAGACGGTGGGATGAGCCGCTTTGCAGAGTAGTTCAAAACAATTTAGTGAACACGTCTGCTACTACTGCTGAGCGTGCGCGCCTGCTGGCTGTGGGTGAATGGGAGTCGGGTCTTTGGCTTCACACACTGCCGTCGTCGAACATAGGCACTTTGTTCGACGACACGACCTTCCGCCTCGCTGCTTCTTTGCGTCTTGGTGCCGCCTGCTGTTCTCCTCATCGCTGTCAATGTGGTGAAGCTGTCAACAGCCTCGGTCACCACGGCCTGTCATGCAGCCGTAGTGCTGGCCGTTTTGCGCGGCACGCGAACTTAAACGACAGCATCCGACGTGCTCTTGTCGCCGTCGGCGTGCCAGCTGTTTTAGAACCCAATGGCTTGGCACGCGACGATGGCAAGAGACCGGACGGCATGTCTTTATTTCCTTGGAAGATGGGTAGGCCTTTAGTGTGGGACGCAACATGTGTCGATCGCCATCACATCTTCCAAGTTCATCGTGCTGCGCAGGTGGTGCCGCTGCGGCTGCAGAGAACCTCAAGCGGCGTAAATATAGTAACCTTTGTGGAAACTATATTTTCGAGCCGTTTGGGGTTGAAACTCTGGGGCCGTGGGGTCCGAGTGCTCATAGCCTGTTTAAGGAAATTTCTAAACGCTTAGTTGACGCTTCTCGTGACCCAAGGGCTGGCTTTTATCTTGGCCAGAGGCTAAGTGTTGCCATACAACGTGGGAATGCCGCCAGTCTTTTGGGCACATTACCGGCTGACAGCGTTGAGGAGCAGTTTTTTGATGCCCTTTTATAGTTTATTGTTAGTTTATTTATTAGTTTTTAATTAATGTACATAGTTAATTCTAGCAAATAAAAATTAATATTACCTTATTTAAAAATTAATTTAAGTAAGACCGTAATTATGCATTTTAGCCAGCGTTTATTGACATTTTCCAATCTTGACATAACATATAATAATGTAACAATTGACACGGTAAATACAACTAAGTTTCTAGGACTAATTATTGATAGACAGTTAAATTGGAAGGATCACATAGATGCTCTGAGTAAAAGAATTAGTAGTAGTGCCTATGCATTGTACTTGCTGTCACGAAATGTTAATAGGGAGGCGTTATTAACAGCTTACTACGGTCTCGCTGAATCGGTTCTCAGATATGGTGTGATCTTTTGGGGTAACTCAACTAATAGAGAAGTAGCATTTAAAGCGCAGAAGAGATGCCTTAGAGCAATGTTTCATTTGAAAACCACTGACAGCTGCAAGCCCTATTTTATAACGCATAAAATTTTAACATTGCCATCCATATATATTCTCGAAACTGTTATGTTTGTCAGGAACAATACTAAATTATTTCCGCGCAAACAAGATCAATTTCCCAGGAACAGGCGTGACCAAACCCAACTCCGTGTACCCCCTTGTAGAACTGCACTTATGCGCAAAAGTGTTTTTCATATGGCTCCAACCATTTATAATAAGTTGCCTAAAAGTTGGAAGGAGCTTAATAATGTACAATTGAAAGGAAAACTTAAGAAATATCTAGTTAATAAAGCATACTATACAATTAACGAATTTCTAGAGGAAAGATTTATATTGACATAGTATTTTATTTGATTTGTTTATTAATATTCTGTGATTTTGATTTTATTTTTGATTTTTATTATTATTATTTATGATTTTATTTTAAATTTTTGTGTTTCATTTACAATGGAATAGTTTAATAATAGTTTAATTGTTGTTTTATTGTTGACATGAATATTGTATAATAGTATTAATAACTTATTATTGTTTTTAATATAATATTTTTGTCCTTTTAAAGTTATAACAGTATTGTTCAATTGTATTCTTCAAGTACTTAATTCAGTTTGATTGTTGTTTTTGGATTTTGTGAGAATATTTTAACTAAAAAAAAAAAATTTCTAGACTTTTGCACGTCACATTATTGTGGCAAACATGCCTGTACCTAATAATGTGATACCATCTTGCATGCATGAACTTTTTTTTTTTGTATGTATGACGCATGTTTATGCAAATAAATATTATCTTATCTATCTTATCTTATCTTACCAACCCGCACTGGGCCCGCATGGTGTATTATAGCCCATCCCTCTCCTAGAGAGGAGGCCTGAGTCCCTGTAGTGGGAACATTATAGGCTGATGATGAAGTATTGTGTGCTGACTTGGCGATTTTTGAAGTTGGCATTACTCTATTTTAATTCGAAACTAGTGACCCGCCCCGGTTTCGCACGGGTGCAATGTAGATAATATGCTCAGATAATATGCATGTATCTATACTAATATTATAAAGCTGAAGAGTTTGTTTGTTTGTTTGTTTGAACGGGGTAAACTCTAGAACTACTGGTTGGAATTGAAAAATTCTTTTAGTGTTGGATAGTCCATTTATCGAGGAAGGCTTTAGGCTATATAACATCACGCTACGATCAATAGGAGCGGAGCATAAATGAAAAATGTTGCAAAAACGGGAAAAGATATTCCTTTTTGAGAGATTCCGTTGCGTGCGCTGCGAAAACAGTTTAAGTTACGTAAATACCATGTATGAAGGGATTGTTCCTCTTTAAAAGTTCTAAAAAAAAGTCCGCGATAGCGTATGTTTATCTTTTAAGATTGACTCACTGTAACCATTTTTTAATAATTAAATGTTAGGTTAAAAATAATGATATTTTGCGAAGCTTATTTAACCCATATGGTATTAATCTATATATATATAAATGTGTTTGTTAGCACGGAAATTTAATATAGAATATTTGTGCCTTTTACTCTATACAGTTTAAACAAATATCTTAGAAGATATCGCAATGTAAAAATATACGGGCGACAAAATAATTAAGCGCGTGGCAGTCATTCGGTCCGGGTTCTGGGGTCTGGGGGCTCCGGAGAAATTCAAATTCAAAATATTTACTGCACCATAATGTTTACAAGTACAAGGTGTTACTGTATATTAAACAGTAAGAGATACCTATAGTAATTGTTACTTTAATCATATAATCGAAGCCAATATACACTAATAGGTATTATAAAGAGGAAAGGTAAGATTTTTTGTTTGTTACGAGTACGATTTAACTCAATTTAATATGTTGGATAGTCGATTTATCGAGAAAGGTTATAAGCTATATTATGTGACGCGGACGAAGTTGCGTGGGTCAGCTAGTACTACATAAGTATAAACCTCCCTCTAGAATCACTCTATCTTTTACTGAAAACTGCATTAAAATCCGTTGCGTAGCTTTAAAGATTTAATTTTTTAAGTCGCTGTCTGTCCGTCCCTATGTGTATAGGGACGGACAGACAGCGACAGCGACTTTGTTTTATACTATGTAGTGATGCAGTGATAGTGAAGATAAAGATTAAATTAAATGATTTAGCGCAACTGGTAATGGTTAAGGAGACGCTTTCGTTTTTCTGCTTCAGAAAATTGTAACTACATCACCTAACCCATTTTGACAATTTAGAATTTTATTTGCATTAGCATTACTTTGGACGGCAAGTAACTTTATCTCGTTGACATTTATTGAAATTGATTATCTCCCCAATTAATATTGACATGCATGTACCTATTTCTTAATATTGATTTTATTACTAATGTGAAAGTTTACATAATTTTATATAATTCTACTCGAAGATATCTCAAAAGTTAAATTGGTGCTAAAGTAAGGACAATGTTAATTAAATATATTTGTACGCCTCTGGGCAAAACATAGAGGATCTACCTATCTGTAACATCATTATTGTAATTTGACCTATGTTTACAAATAAAGCATTCTGATTCAATGAAAAATAATTAAAAAAATTAAAAAACACGCCTGCCATTACAAAAAGTATCTAAAAAATAAAAAACAAGTCAAACGAATTCAGGGATGAATGGGAGCAAGGTCCCGTAAATGTATTCGAAAACGGTTACCTGAAAACTATTTTTTTTATTGCGGTCGGGGGACAGTTTGGTGGAACAATTTATTACAGGTCCCCCGACTGCAATAAAAATTTTAGTTTTCAGTTAACCGTTTGTTTTTTATTTCATATCTTTTAGTGATATATTGGTATTTTAACCTATAAACAATATGGCACGATATATTAGTTTATTTTTCAGGAAAGCAATGTCGCGCTTAGGATAATGCGATACTAAATGAGCATTTCTCAAAAAAATTGTACTTTCTATCTAAATCTCTGTCCCATATTTTAAAATATTTTTTTCTATATATAAAATAGATCATTACCAGTTTCTATTAAATTATATAATTAGTAAGTTTATTAAACTAAGTAAAAAACATTTACAAATTATAAATAAATTAATGAATTAATAACTATAAAAATATTTTAAAAATCGTTCTAATCTAGTTGTATGAAAAGTGAAGTGTCCCAATTTCGTACCATCCCAACCAATCAATTGTAATTTGAGAGGACTTGCGGAAATTGTACAAATAACTTATGTATTTATTAGGACTATAAGACCATAATTCATTTATAAATTAATATTTTGTTGTATTAGAACAAATATATTTAATAATAATGCAATAATAATATCGCAGTAAAAAGTTCCTTTTTGAAATTCCTCTTTTGTGACAGTATTTTTGAAAATTTTTGCGTGAATTTGGTGTCAAATATGTTTTAGGATAGTGGCAACATTGGCAAGATCGGTATCCATCTTATTTTCGTTTTGACATTTCTTTTACGTTCCATGCGCGAACATTGAAGGTTGTCCGTTAGTTTACTGGTCCGAAAAAAATTCCAAGCTTTGTTACCCAACAAACACAGGTAAGCTCTAATATTATTATTATTTCTCATTTAGAACCATTAAAGCTCTCAATCTTGATTTCGTAAGTCAAATCATAAACGAGTACTAGTTTTAGTTGCATGCATTTACAATTTAAAATCATTTATGGAACTTGATTTGTTACCTCCTTTTTTGTTACTTTTGATTGGTAACGTATAAATGGAAAAGAAAGTAACAAAATAGGAAATTGTTAGGCAGAGTATTGACTATCTGATTTTGAATATAATTAAGACGAAATTTTAATTAAATACAATATTATATTGAATACATTTTTGTGTACCAAATAAACAATAATTATTGTTATTTTAATGACCTATACTTATTGAAGCTAAGGTACTTCAGGGTACCTACATTGTACTTAAACGATGAGTGTTTTTTTAGATTAACTAGATAAAGCGTTGTGTATTAAGGAATGAAAGAGATAGGAAAACGAATAGAAATTATTAATAAGATGTTAGTGTGTCGTAGAGATTGATTCTGAATAATATTCACGTTTATTTTTGGAAAAGTTTTCTAGTAAATGTTTAGACCTTGATATATTGCATATGAGTATTATGTTTCGCTCTTAATGTTCCTAATTAGGTATTAGATTTAATATTAAGAATCTTAAAGAATGTCTCCTGACAGTGATTTTTTATCAATATAATTAAGTCAAAATAATTATTTGCACTACTGTGTAGTCTAGGCTTAAGAAATCCTATTTTGTTACCAGAATTCTATTTTTGTAACTGTCCCATAAAAGCGGGCGCATATTTCTTTTCTTTTTTAATACATATAAGATACTAATTACATTCTTGTAATAAAAACTAAAATATATAAGTAGTTCGTTTCTGCATTATGTATGTATACAACATTTTAATTCAAAGTAAAAAAGACTTAATAATGTAAAGTTAATCAAGAGTTGTGGCCGAATAGTAACGTAAAGGAAACATTACCGCCTATATTTCAAGACTTTTCTGTTAATTATAGACTGATTTTTTAAAAACAAGTTAAATTTTGTTTTATTATCCCATTTAATCAAATAAAGCTTCTAGTAATAGGTTTCAACATTAAATTTACCTAAACTAGTGAAGGTAACAAAACAAGAATTTTTCTCCACCTTTGGTTTGTTTTAATAGATTTTGCTATTTATTTACGTTTTATATCTCAAAACAAACCATATATTTATAATCTTTAGACCTTTACCCATAGATTAAAATAAAGAAATCAGGTATATTTCAATATTTTTTTTTAGTAAATTTTCTAAGCAATGGTACAATTATTTTGAGAAATGCTCAAATCGATCATTTTTTATGGATACTAACTTTGAGATCTGAGGTGATTTAGTTCTTGTAGTGACACGTAAATTAGGAAACTTCTTAAGTGTGTCAGGCGTCTTGATTTACTATGCTTCTGTCCAATGTTGTGTGTACCGTGTGCACTGTCACTGTGCGAAATTTTTTGTACACTTTTTATAGATTAAGAATTGGAGGTGGTGGTGGGAGGGAATATATTGTCATCGGGAGGGAAGAGGATAAAGGACTGTTTCACTTGGTTTCAAGAAGAGAACTGCTTATTACTCGTTATCATGATTGACATTAATCCTCCAATTTCGGAATGAAGCGCCTAAGACGGAGGTTTGGAAGATGCGACTGATACCTTCTCGATCTGTAAAAGTGTAACATTCTGACCTAATCTTGTAAGGGGTAAATTGATTAACACTACTAGACGTAATGATTTACTTAATTATAATAATTATGTTAGTACTGAGTTTTATCATTGCCTCGGAAAGCACGTTAAGATCTTAAATTTACACATCACTGCCAGGGTGGCTATGATTTATTCATCTTTCACACGTAGTCAGTGGCTCGAAAGTCTGACTAGCAGTCTTATCAAGGAGTATCGTATTACCCGGTACTAATTGGGTTGTTTAGTGTGCAGGTCAAAAAGATAGTCGCTCCATGTAAAATACCGGTTATCAGCTGCATCTATTAGTTAGACTGGAAGCGGACTCCAACATAGTTGGGATAACGTGGATCGAAAATGCGAATTTCCAAATCTCATTTTAGCTTCACGAAGCTCAAAATGTACTTCGTATTGCAGAAAAGTAATTTGAGTCAAAAGGGACTTGGGTTATTCCTATTCAGGCCCCCAGAAAGAAAAAGGAATGGATGCGCGAGCGAAGCGAGCGCTAAATTATTTTTATTGTTTTTATATATGGGGGGGGAGGTGGTGAATTGTTCATATAGGTCACTGAGTTTGTTGTATGTAATAAAATGTGTTTTTTTCATTTCTTAGGATTCCGATCGGCAAAATCGGAACCCTAATAATATGTACACTTTGTTTACCGTCTGTCTGTCCGTATGCCTATCCGTCAGACAAGACCCTGTTCCTCAGGAACGTGTGAAATGATCGGAATGACTTAATTGCGTAATTTATACCTACAAACATTTTTCATTTCATGTAGGTATCTATTTGTAAACAATTTACGCTGAATTTAATATATACATGCAATTTACATACAATGATAAGAACTATGAATATTTTGTTAACATTCTAAGAAATTCAAGTGTAAGTATAGTAGGTACCAAAAACCTTTTACAGATCCCTTGGTGTGTGGGTTCAACTCGCACTTGGCCGGTTTTTTTAAACTATTGTTTTATAACACACGTAATGCTTTATTCATTTGTGTTAGTTATGAGTTTCAAGTTGACTCGCAGTCAGATTTTTCCATACCAAAATCTACTGATGTTCTTTTTCTACCCTTTAAGGGGTGATTTGGAAAATTCTATGATTGCAAATTGTATGATTTCCTTTTTGCCATGTTTCAAGTAAATTGATTCACGCATACTGACTTTTCATACAAACTTAAAAACCATTTAGGTGCCGTCGTAGATGAATTTAGGAGTTGTAACCTAGCCAGTTTTATTTCTTTCATTACAGAGAATCTATTGATATGTAGCTTATTCGTATCGAATCCCGGGTTTAAAATGTCACCATTTCATTTGTTGAGTAGTATTACTAGTAAACAATAGATATTGAATACTACTGTGGTATATTTTTGTAATCTACTTAACAAGTTCTAGACGATGATTATATTTTTCATTGAAATTTTAATAAAAACAAATTAAAACTTCTTTTTATTTCTAAACCATGGCCACCCTTTTATGTTTTTTGATATTTTCTCTAGCCTATGTTACCCGGGGTGACGCAATGAATCTAACGATACCACATACATCAAAATCGGTTCAGGCGTTTAGAAGTTATGGTGGAATAAAGAAACTCACAAACAAACATACATACATACATGTACCGTCAGCAATTTGTTCGCCTTGGTTCATACAACTCACATGCGTATCATACACGATCAGGCGTGAGTCAGGGTTCCATTTTAGGTCCCTTGCTCTTCTTAATTATGGTGAACGATCTGCCACAAATTATAAACCATGCAAAATGTCTACTTTACGCCGACGATCTGAAAATATATGCAACTGTTAGCTCTGTGTCTGACTGTATAGCTCTCCAGCGGGATATCGATGCCTTGAATGAATGGGCAGCCACTAACAAAATGGAATTTAACACTTCTAAATGTCAAATTATGAGCTTTGGCCGCATGCGGAGTCCTATTATATACAGTACGACTACAGAGTGAACACTGAGTCTATATCCAGAGTATCCATAGTAAAAGACCTCGGTGTAACGTTTGATAGCAAACTGACGTTCCACTCACACATTATAGGTTTGGCTAAAGAATGTTTCCGACGCCTAGGTTTTGTTTTACGTAACTGTAAAGGTTTTAATAACCAGGCAGTCATTAGGCTTTTGTTCAACGCTTTAGTTCGGTGCAAGCTTGAAACCAGCGCTTGTGTGTGGAATCCTCACGAGGTTACCTACATGCTCATGCTGGAAAAGGTGCAAAAAGCTTTTCTTAGGTACCTCTACAAACATGTGTTTGGATACTATCCTTATATGTATCCTACTAAATTCCTTTTAGGATGTTTAAATTTTAATTCTCTTCGAGTTAGGCGGTCTATTGACCAAATAACAACGGCGTATAAAATTATACAAGGTCATACCGACGCCTCAGATTTACATGCGGAGCTGTGTCAATTATTTGTTCCAAATAATTATAATCGCTCTTTAAAGCATAAATTGTTTAATGTCCCATTTTGTCGCACTGTAGCTCGGTCCACCTCCCCTATACCGCGTATGCTAACGATGCTCAACGCGCTCGTGGAGACCAACCGTGGATTGGATTTGTTTGCTGATGAATGGAAGACGATACTGTTAGAATGTTTGTGGTTCTGCGAGAAGACCGAGTAAAAGGATTACTTAATTTAGTATAAATGGCTTAAGCTGTACTAAATGTAATAATAAATAAATAAATAAATACATACATGAACGCTAAAAACATAACACTCTTTTTTTTGGGGCAGTCGTGTAAAAAATACGTCCAATTGGGTTTTCAAAGATTGGTGATCGACTTACCTTGTCCTAATACTTCTCGCACCCGATTTGGACCCACTTATATTCACAACACTGACTGGCTCTGAAGTTTCACGAGTTCACGACACAACATCAACAAAGCACTTATCTAGTCCAAAAGTCCTGACTCAGTACTATATATATATTACGTCGTACTCAACATCTTTGGTACTCAATTGCGCTAAAATTAACTAAACGTAGGTACCTACTGACCGCATAGTGAAGGAAACGAACCACGAATCGATATGCGATTTTTTTTTTAGAAAAATATAATGTAATCGGTTTGATTTCGATATATATATATAGATTTATATATATATCTACTCAGGGATTATTTCAGTACAAAAAAATACTTTTTTTTTTGTAAAAAAAAAAATCGACTTCAAAAAAGTGAAATAGTACATTGTTACCCTAAGGGGTGTAAGTAACTTATTTAGTGTCGAGACAGATAGTTCGAGGGTAAACATTGTGCTTTTCATTACGAATACAAGGAAAGTAAAAATAAATACATGAATTAGCTAAAAAAGCTAGCTAGAAAAAAAACCAGGCAAGTGCAAGTCGGACTCGCGCACCGAGGGTTCCGTATAAACAAAGTTTAAAATATTTTTTTATATGATGTTACTAAAAATCTATGCTTTTCGAAATTTTTCCTTAATCTGTGCTAAAAGACGTTGCTTTGTACCAAACAAGATTCTGAGTTCACGGGAAGTACCCTGTAGGTTTTGATTCCCTTGCGAGTGTCGAAAATTTACGGCATAAACGGCTGTATCTTATGATTGCGTTGGGTTGATACGGGTCTACCTTTTATAGTAGATCTTTTTATGTCCGAATTTTATTTTGCATAGCAGTGGATGGCATAAACGTCATTCCTGCGAAAATCATTTAGCGTACACTCATGTATCATAAATTCAAAACGCATATTTTTTTAAGTCAGAATCATCTTCGAGCTTCATTTCCATAATCATTAAAAAGTACAACCATCATATTGCCGAAAGTTCACAATCAGAATAGTCTTTTGCCAAACATTTCATATCTAAAGGGTGTAAATCAACCCATCACCAACAACATGCAAGCAAGCATTCTGTACATCAAATTAAGTACCCCTATGCAAAAAACTTTGCTGGGAAACGATTTTTTTTTGGGTCAAAAATTACATTTCACGGTAAAACTCAATGTAGCACTCATAAAACATTGTGCTATTGGATGCTTTGAATAGTAATTTGTAATTTGCGTTATGGGTACTTTTACACCATAATGTAATATTTAATTTTTTTATTTCTTTTATTTACTATAAGGGGTTTTATCCACACGGATATGCCAACCCCATCGTACCGTATGTACTAAATATAAACATATGGGATATTACTATGTATTAGAAGGGAATCACTGATTCGACATCCTCAATATATATAATATTTGAATTAAATCTATCACATTACAAAAACATCATAGATTATCACTTAATAAAACAGTTCATTAGGAACATGTGTGGTTTTTATTTCCCTACGAAGCGTATGCCATGCATGCAGCAAGCAAGCAGCGAGCGTGCAGCACGCATGCAGCGAGCGTGCAGCACGCATGCAGCGAGCATGCATCAAGGATGTAGTGAGCATGCAGCAAGCATGCAGCCAGCGTGCAGCAAGCATGCATAGTGGATGTAGCAAGCATGCAGCGAGCGTGCAGCACGCATGCAGGGCGCATGCAGCAAGAATGCTCCGAGCATGCAGCAAGCATGTCTCCGAAGAACACCTTCAGATCTTCACCAACTTTAAACGGGGCTACCGCAAAATATACTTCCTATAAGTAAAAAAAGAATCATGGAAATCGGTTTTTAATTGGCGAAACTATCGCTGAATATACTTAAACAAAAACAAACTGACGGATAAATATTAATCCGACTCCGTTTAAAAAAACGAACTAAAACATGGAATTAACATAATGTAGAACACGAAGTGAACTCGAAAGCTTAAACGTTTTTTAAAAACAAAATATATTCTTAGGATTATATTTATGTGTTAGGCACAAATATGTACGAAGACTACAATTATGTATTTGGATATGTTTCGGGTAAATTAGTTTGCAATCGATTTGTTATTGAACCGAGCGATTTTAACTTGTTCTGTAACAGAATCGAGTAGTCGAGTTTCGTTGTATAATCTGTGGCACAGTCGTGTTGGAACTAAGTCTTTTACTATTTTCTACCGAGCATCATCATTGGAGCATTTTGATTTATATGAACGGTTTGCACATAGTTAGAGGCGGTACAACATTGTGTTACTTAGTGCGTCCCGACACCAAATCACAAAAAGGTATTTTTGTTTTTTCTTAGCCTATATTGTTCAACTGCTAGGCAAAAGCCCCCATAGCCTTCCACTCTTCTCTCTGTGGGGTTGTCTCCGTCCAATTTGTCACAAACGCTTCTAAGTCGTCACGCCCGCGTTTTCGAGGCCTCCCTCGGCAACGACGCCCGTCTTCTTGCACCCACTGCGTGACGACTCTGGCTCATCTGCAGCGTTGCCGATTTGTGGGGAATTCCCCAAACTACGGGGAATTTCAAGTTGATTGGGGATTTATTGGGGATTGGCATTATGTGGGGAAAAAGATTTTCATCATTCATTATCGACATCGACATTTTTAGAATAAATATGTATAGCACTTTCCTAGTTTATCAGTTGTTTGTGTTCTTAAAAATTTAAAAACTTAAAACCGCAATTGATTAAATACAGATAGATACTGTTGTATCATTTATGGCTGCATGGGAAGGGATTAAAAACTGGGCGGCAGTGTAAAATTTAAGGTTAACCCTTCGAACAAAGTGCTTTCGACAAAAATATGGAAAAAATGTTGTAAGAAAAACAAAAAAGATTATTTAAATAATTGAATATAGTTTAATTTCCTAAGAAACTTTTGCGGGAAATTCGTGGGGAATCAGCGGATTTTTGTCCCCAAATTTGGGGATTTCGATCAGGATTTTTGGGGAATTGGATAAATTAGCATTGGCAACCCTGCATCTGATGCATCCTACAGACATGGCCCGCCCAATCCACTTCAGCCCAGCACTCTTATTGTCACATCCAGTTCTTGCGGTATTGTGGTATTGCGTATTACGTCGCTGAGCTTAATACCCAATACGCTTCGTTCCATCGCCCTTTTGCAAACGGTAGGTATGTGTTTTTGAATTGCAACAATAAACAGTCATGTTTTACATAAATAACTGACGAGTTAAGGGCCGCAGCCGGCACGCAGGTGATAAGCCTTAAGTACGCTTATCGTTATCTGCCGAGGTCGCTCACAATTTGTGAGTCTAGAAGATTATTTGTAAATTAACTTTATAATATAATTATATTATATACATTTTTTGAAGTTATTACAAATTTTAACTGACAATTTTTAATTTTTTTTTATTCACTTTTAAGCCCAAAACTGCTTACGTCACTGACGAGTGGGGTGGCGAAGTCACAGCACAGATCGGTCATAATTGTTATCATTATTAAGAACATTAACAAGTCGTATGTTGACTTAATTCTCTCTCTGACACTTCGAAGATTTCTGTCACATTTTTATGATTCCTTTACTTGCAGGTGATCCAGTTGGTGCTGCTAGGTGCTCCTCGTATCTGAGCACTGACTGCATCCCCCCCACCACTCCCACCCCCACAACCATCGACCAGCGATGAGTGGCAGCATGTTCAAGAGGCGTAAAGGAACGGCAGGGATATGTGGACACTTATATGAAACAAAGTTACTCAGCTTATTATATTTACGAGCGTTTCACGACGATACTATTCTAGAGTTTCAGTTAGCTTC
Source organism: Diarsia brunnea (assembly GCA_949774965.1). Classification (NCBI taxonomy): domain Eukaryota; kingdom Metazoa; phylum Arthropoda; class Insecta; order Lepidoptera; family Noctuidae; genus Diarsia; species Diarsia brunnea. Next base: position 146,433 of record OX459025.1, on the reverse strand, counting down.
CAATGTCGACAAAATCGGGAATTTCGACGACATTTGCTTCAAAGCAACAGTAAAAGAACATCTTATGCCTGTCTGTCTGTTCATACAGGCTAAACATAAAGAAAATAAGAGCCAAACTTTTAAAATCGATTTGTCAACGTACTTCAGCAGTTACTTAAAAATCCAACAATATTTTGATTCAAGTAATAAAGACGTGTTTTTCGGCTGTAAATTCGATGAGACAGAAAGTTATTTTGTTATATACACAACCGCGAAGGATGAATTTAGTAATGACTCAGAATATAAAAGTAGCTTGAACTCCAATCTGCATGATTTGATTGACACAGGCGGAATGGACAAGCAACCGTACAAACTAAGACAAGTTACAGAGGATCTACTCGAAGTAGCTATTGAAGAACATATGGCTTCGTTGGCAAAACGGATAGCTAAGTATGTAATGGGTGAAGAGAAGTTCGAAACGATGCTGAATGCTGAGCTCATGATGTGCTATCATGTTGTTCTGGGGCAAAAAGTTTTCAACGTTTTCAAAATTCAGCCGGAAGGACATCGGATAGCTACCTTTCGTGAAGACTTTTTTAACACCAATGATAAATATCTCACCATATTCAAAGATAAGTTATACGAAGAGATTGTAAAGAAAAGAAAACCAGACCATACAGATGCTATAAAGAATTTACTGCCTGAATTCCTAGCTAAGCCCACTGATGCCGAGAAACTAAGCAAACTGATAGGACCCATTGTAACATATAACAAACCAACAAACACACACAAGGGCGTGTTGAAAATCGGCAAACAATACATAGAATATGTCGCGCCACAACAGTCGAATGAAGTGGATGTTTCTCCAGAGACAGTCAAGCAAGCAATAGAACTGGCTGCAAAGGAAATATTATCTTTAGGCATGAAAGTGCCGGCTGCTTTCGGTAATAAAGATTTGACAGTGAACAAATTGAAAAGAATCGATCATCTAGTGAGAGTAATCACTAATCTGTTAGACAAGTATAAAAGCAGTAAAATTGTAATTATAGATGAATCTTTGGGAAAAGGATCTCTGCTGCTCCAAGGAGGTATAGCTGGTACCATCGGAAATTTATTTGTGCTTGACGATAACCCTAAGCAGATGAAGGTTGCTAGTGATGAGAACTCATTGGAACCATTTGCCAAAAGCATATACCAGAGATTGAATGATAAAATCCCCGATTTGGCCGAATATAAATTTTGTTTCAAATTTAAAAACTGCCCTAAGCTTTTATTGGAATGTGGCGAGTATGAAGAACATTTAGCGAGAGATTTCTTAAACAAATTGTTAATTTACTCTGGGCAAGCCGAGCAGAAAGTTGTGGAAGACATATTGAAAGATGAAATAGAAGAGCATCTAGATCTCAATGATTTTCTCCAAGCGAAGACTGACCCAATGTTTCTTAAATATCACGATGAAATACAGAAATGGTGGTTGATACAAAAACAGGCACCTTATCTTAACAGAGACAGTCAAATACTTAAAAGAACCGCCGGCTATATTACTGAAGACCCACTAATGAGCGACATAAGCGACAACCACATACGAAGAATACAACAATATAATTACGTATTCACTGAAGACGCAGTGATGTCCTTGAACTTGCAAGATCAGCCCTCGAGTACCATCATCGTTGCAGAGAACAGCGTACTGACTGTTGTCAAAGTGTTGCAACATTTAACTATACAGAACAAAAAACACGTGACTTATGTTGAACTTGAAACTATTGTAAATTTACCAACGAAAAAACGTAACGCATTACGTAGAGTACTGGTAAATACAGAACATGTTTTAATTTTTGTTTGCAACAACATACCGAACAAAGGCAAAATAACCTTAAAAAACATTGCAGAAGCAGTTAGAAACAAAAGAGCTATAATTGTAACGAACTCTTCGAATAAAACAATATTACAGAAATATTTCAAAACAAGAGATGATAGAATAGTACACGATGACAGAAATAGTCTTAATGACATGAGGGAAGAATCACAGAGAAATATCTTAGCGAGTGGAAGAGTGCGATTTGAAGGTGTCGAAGTAGAATTGGAACATTTTGTGTCCGTTTGAACGGTGTCAACCACCAGTAAACTTATCTTATTTAGAATAAAGCAATACGTAGATATTAGTCGAAAAAAATGCCAGAAAATCTTCAAATCAGGACCTAAACAAATAAGGCAAGGAGTTCCACAAGGTTCAAAATTAGGGCCAATCTTCTTCAACTTGTTTATCAATATTATAATTTGCTATATTTTAAAACTGAACTCGTTCTTTTTGCTGACGATACGAATACCATTATAACAGCAAAAAATTTGGGAACTCATATTCATGATCTATAAAGCCGGTACCAAAAATGTTACTGATCTGTATCTCCTTTCCTTTCTGCGGCATTCCTTTAAAATAGGTGCAGCATTTCAAGTACCTGGGCCACTGGGTCTCTAACGACTTTGTGACAAAATGGATATTGAGCGAGCGCAGAAACTACTGACCATTATGGTCAGTAGTTTTAGTGCAGCCTGTGGACCAACTTTACGCAGCGAGCGTACAGCGCACTGCGCGTGCAGTACAACAATGGTTCAGGATACTGTTAGGGCTTTCACGGTTTTATATGCTGTGGTTTTGTAGTGCTTCGACTATGTTTTAGTGGCGCGGGCCGATGATTTTTTGGTGATCGTAAGGGTCTCATGAGGATTTTCTCAGAGTTATAACTCTCCCCGAATGATTTGACATGTGTGTACTCGTATGATTATTTTGTGTATGTTTAATTTAGTTATCGATGCTTTTTCATGTATTATTTTAATTTATATTTAATAGTTTTTTTTACGATGTGTATGTGAGAAACAAAAACGCATTATATTTACATTAAATACAAATAGAACAAAAATAGTAATTAAACAATAAAACTAAAAGTAAATGCCTACATGTATACAACAACGCGTAAGACACTAAGGCATCCAAAAGTTTGCTGTCAATCGGGAACGTGCCCAGAAGACTGGCAGCATAGCCACGTTGAATGGCAATGCTAATTCTTTGGGACCAAAGAAATGTCTTTTTAGTTTTATTTTTTATTAACTATTATTTTATCATTTATGGACTAAGTACGTGTGAAATTGATGAATTATTATTAGTAGTATAAAGTTAAAAATGTTCTGGCTCTCTTTAATTTGTTAACAATCATGCTATTTAGAACAACGTCGAGGAAGAAAGATTCAATTGACATAACCTTGAATTCCTTTTTTTTTGTGTTGGGTAGAAAATCATCAAATAACCCCTCCGCTCTTGGGCAGAGCGAAAGGGAGTGTCAGACTTCTACTGACTAAAAACCACCCATGTTCCTTCTCAGCCCTTCATGTCGAGGCCGCGGTATCTCTTGCGAACAACCCGCAGCCCCGACGGGCAACCTTGAATGCCTTGAAATCTATTTCATAAAATTGTAACATTGCCACCCATTAAACCGTTATGTTTGTCAGGAACAATCCTAAGTTATTCCCAGAGAAGATCAATTTCCCATGAACAATCGTGACCAAACCCAACTCTGTGCACCGAGGCGCGGGGGACGGGGGTGTAGGACTGCACTTATGCGCAATAGTACATTTTGATACAAGTGCGGAAAGTTTGTTATTGCATTCGAGGCGGATTGAACACCCGAGCCGCAAGGCGAGGGTGTTCATGGGGTCGAGAAATGCAATAACAAATTCCCACGTGTATTAAACGACGTTTTTCAATACACTTTCGAAGAAATTAACTAATAACGATACTTAAGTATTTTTGTCATCATTTTTTAGGAGACTATGATTTCATTTGCTTTTTATAATAAGTTATGAAACCGCTAAACAGCCTCATAGGAAAAATTCAAATATTTTTTTAAATTAAGAACAAACAAATGTTTACTTGTTCATAAAAGTAAATAATTGTTTAAAATAATCATGTTAATTTAGAGTATTCTTTTTACAAACAAAATTTAATATTAAAAAAAGTCGGAGAGATACCCTTATGGGTCTGGTGTATAATAACGACGGTCACTTCATCGATTGTCGCTGTATCGAAAACGTTACATTGACGTTTACTGAATCGATAGTACCTACCCTAAATCGATGGTACGCTACATCGACAGAACACCAAATGGAGACATGGAGACTACGCAATATCGACGGTACGCTAAATCTCCAGTACACCAAATCGCTAGTACGTTGTATCGACACTACGCTGCCGCTGCATTGACTACCTGACCCGATTTAAATTAAGTTTATACCCGACTGCGGGGAAACCCAAAAGGAGGGCTATGTGGTTTTTTTGTATTTATGTATGTCCGATTTTTTTGTCCCTCATAAATTCATAATTCTTTAATGGTTTAACGTATTTGGATAAAATATACACAAGTAAAATTGGTTGCCTGTAAAGTCGGTATACGGGCGAAAGTTTTACGTGACAACGAAAATAGAAGCGCAAGACATGAACCGGTGTGTATGCCTATCTCTCTCACTCTCTCGCTCTGGACGCGTGCCTCTCACTCGCTCTCATTGTGAGCGCATAACGTGAGCGGAGCGTAACGCAGTTTCTTGAAGTGTCACCCGGCAAACCAATTTATAAGACGTTGTCACGTCAAAAATATTTATGCTGTAAAGTTGAATCTAAGATCATTTAAAAATAAATTGTTTGAATATTTGTGTAGCCATAGTTTTTATAGTCTCAAAGACTTCTTTGAAATTAAATGTTAAGTATTGTCCAACATTTGTACGCTTATTACTATTAAGCAAAAACATATTGTATGCTCTTGAATTTTTGTATTTTTATCATCTTTTATACCATGTTTTTAAACAAATAAATATTATTATTATTTGTTTTTATACTTTTACGTATCTCGGCTTTATTACCGGAATTATGGAATAGTACGGGCCGAAGCCAAGTACTACCCCAGAAGAGTGGTGATAGGATGAGATGATGATGTAGTCGGGTTGTGTGATGATGAGTGAGCATTAACCTGTGTCTTTGTGTGTGCCTGTGTGTGTGGTGATTAAGGGTTGAGTATGTGAGGTGGAGATTACCGTCTCATTTTCATTATGTAAAAATTTTCTCACAATCCTGCAGGTATTAAGGATTGCGGCCTTCTGAAGGCTTTGATATATTATTATTTTAATAATAATATGCTTACCTACATAGTGGGAGGTAATCACACTATCACATCACACTAATATTATAAAGGCGAAAGTGTGTGTTTGTTTACTCTTTCACGCAAAAACTGCATAACGGATTTGGATAAAGTTTGGTACACAGATAGTTTATAAGCTGGATTATCACATAGGATCCCGATTTTATCTTCCCGTGAGATAATTTTCGAGTTGTAGCGGGCGAAGCCGCTGGCAACAGCTAGTTTGGTCTAAATTGCATTGCTACTCCCTAGAGGTTGAATATCGGAAACGTTGACAACTTTTCGCGCCAGAGTTACGTGTTACCGTAGAACGAGCTCGTCAGATAGCATCATTTGAAAATTCCGTTCACAACAAACATAACATCACGCCTGTAATCCCCGAAGGGTTAGGCAGAGGTATACCTAGAATAGTACACCCACATTTTGCCAGTTATGTTTAAGTCCCATGTAATAGGGGGCAAGTCTATTGCCATCAACCGGGCACAAATCCAGACTCCGTGGCTGTTACTGATAAATTCCTGATGGAAAAAGCCAATAACACTTTGGCCGACCCGGGAATCGAACCCAGGACCTCATGCTCAGCAGTCGCGCTTGCGACCACTAGACTAACAAATTCCAAATTCCGTTTATCGTATATGAACCTAGCTGCTATTTTTCGTTTAAGCAAGGTTGTTTGAGGTACTACCGTTCGCCCGAACGATAGTTCGTAGCGGTATAGACACTGCATCCGAGGTGTGAGACAGGGAGACATCATATCTCCGAAACTATTCACCGCTGCACTGGAGGATGTCTTCAAGGTTATATGTAGATTGGAGAGGACTAGACATCAACGTCAATGGCTAGTACGTCACTCACCTTCGGTTTGCTGACGATATAGTGGTCATGGCTAAGACCATGGAGGACCTCCGTGCAATGCTCGATGACCTCAGTGGAGATTCCGAAAGAGTGTGTCTTAAAATGAATATGGACTAGACCAAGGTCATATTGAATGCCCATATAACACTCACTGAATACCTCCATGAACCCGTTTACTATTTAAACCATCTTCTATCAGCACAATGTTTTAAGAGACATTGACTAAAAATGAGATTTTTTCCCCAAAAAAAAGTCATTTCTTACCAATATTTTTTGCGTAAGGGTACTTAGTTTGTGGCATTCGGGACTAGCGGCATAGCACCTTGTCATCATCTTCCTGCCCTTATCCCATTCTATTTGGGGTCGGCGCAACACGTTTTCTTCTTCCATTCTTCCCTGTTACACGTCAAGGTGGCATTTATTCCTTTCTCATTCATATCATTCCTCACACAATCCATCCATCTTTTCTTTGGCCTTCCTCTCCCTCTCCATCCATCAATATTTGCATAGCACCTTGTATTACCAGAAAATAATAAAACAGCATAATTATAAAACTTAATTTATTTATTTATACAAAATCAACAACCTTCACAGTTATAACATTTAATGCTACTTAACGAGAACCATAACCGATATTATATCTAGTGTGGAGTTCTGCTAGCACTTAATTAGCTAGCGACACTCCAGAGGTGTGATGAGTCATAGCCAGACACCAGTAGTATAGGTACAGTTTATTTGAAAAATTGTGCTTCTAAACGGGTAATACTTTCCCGGCAATGTGTAGTTGTACTATTGCCAAGTATTGCTCGGCCATCTCGTAAATATTGCCAGCTACACGTTAAAATGTTTGGCCTTACCAAATTTTAATATTGTGACTATATGGCCGAGCAAATACTGCAATATTGCATAGAATGACAACACTGCGTGTCGTGGGATCGATCCCCGCACGGAACAAATATTTGTATGGCCTACAGATAGTTGTTTCAGGTCTGGGTATTTGTGTATGTGAGTTTAAATGTTTGTGAACGCACCCACGATACAGGAGAAATTTCTAGTGTGGGGCGACGCTTTAAAAAAAAATGTATGCCTGGCAATGTTGCCGGTCATTGCATTGCAGACACATATTGCAGTAAAATATTGCTCGTTTAGTAGCACCTTTAATAACATAACATCACGCCAGTAATCCCGAAGGTTTAGGCAGAGGTGTAACTACTACATTCACATCACCAGTAACGTTTAAGTCCCATGTAATAGGGGCGAGCCTATTGTCATAGCGGCCACAAAAATATTCGTGGCTGCTACTGAGATTGTTGCTGAAAAACCTAATAACACTTGGAAGAAGTAATAATTAATTAAGTAATTTTTGCGAAATAAACACAATTTTCAATGTTTTCAATTTAACAAATTTTGTAATTGGCTGTTCGACTGCTGTTAAAAATTCACGAAAATGTTGTTATTTCAAAGAACTAACAGAAATAACACGATGTGTGGAAAAAGTAATAAAATCGATCTTAAAATGGCTTTAACTGATTTTAATGACGTGCTAGACAAAGACAGCGCTACAAAAATGTGACGTCATATTTCTTACCGCAGTTACGTAGTACAAATAGCCGTTTCGCGTAACAAGGATATAAAGTGCCCCCACCAAAAACTTCTAAAGCATGTTGCTACTCTATTTCTTTATCGATTTAATTACTTTTTTTCACACATCGTGTTATTTCTGTTAGTTCTTTGAAATAACATAACATTTTCGTGAATTTTTAACAGTAGTTAAATAGCCAATTATAAAAAGAAACTATATTTGTTTAATTAGGTTGAGATGTCGACCATCACGTCAGTCGTGCTTGCTAACTCAGTGTTACAACAATTAGATAACTACTTACAACCGAATGTAACATAACACCACAACACACGGCGCCTACATGAGAACAACTCCCCAATCTAAAATGTTTCACATTAAGGTGAATGCGACAAGGTTGTCCGCGAAATTCGTTTTTATTGGAACGAAGTTCCTTATCGCGCGTTGTGAAAGGGGGCTAGACGGAAAAAATTCTTACGAAAAGTTGTCACGACACTTTTTGCTATAGTAAGCTATTGTAAGCTGTGCGGCGTCGCATGTTTCTCTGTCTGTCTCTCTCTCTCTCTTATAGAAAGCAAGCCAGATATTTTCATGTCTACATTTTTTTTTTTTTTTTACATAATAAAAAATAATAACAATAACTTCGTTCCATCCGGGTGTTCCTTGACACCTCTCAAGTTTTTTTACGATTTTTTTTACCCTCCTAACCCCACCCAAAAGTAGGTAAACGGAGCTAGCGGGTGTGTGTGACCGCTCTGCAATCTGTAGTCGCAGGTTCGATACACGTACTACTTTTTCCCGTCGGGGCTGCGGGTTGTTCGCAAGAGATACCGCGGCCTCGACATAAAGGGCTAAGAAGGAACATGGGTGGTTGTTTAAGTCTGACACTCCCTTTCGCTCTGCCCAGAGTGGGAGGGGTTATTTGATGATTTTCCACCCGCCAAAAAAAGGGCACTTGTTCTCCCCACCACTGCGATCATTTTTTTGTTCTAGACCATACCTGGGAACCTCCTAGTTACGGAGATATTGGGGGTCCAAGTTCCAAATTTTACACAGCTGTTTTTGTAAGAAGGAACATGGGTGGTATTTAGTCAGTAGCAGTCTGACACTCCTTCCCGCAGAGCGGGAGAAGTCATTTGATGATTTCACACCGTCCAGAAAAAGGGTATAAATAGTACATAATTATGTAGTACAAACAATTTAATGTGAAATATTATAGATTGGGGCTTGATGCGATGAAGATTGTCAACACGGCTTCTTCAAGGATATGCACACGAAATGTGCCGTTTTGTTGTTTGAGTACAACGTCACAAATGTTTCTCTCCAACGTCAAACATACTTATTGCTATTTGCTTGGTAGTATAAGAAAATTAAAAAAAACTTTTTGCAAAAAAAAAAACAGTCAGCAGAAGTCGGTGTTTTTATTGCGAAATGTTTTTTTTTGCAGTAACGCTTACACCCAGCTCCCTGTACTTAAATATTAAACGAGGTAATAAACATAATTATAACATTAAGTGTTCGGACCCTGCAAATTATACAATTTAAATGACCTGTCCGGATTAAGAATAGGGTAGTTAACAAAAAAAAAATCTAATTAGTCCGTCAGATAGATTTCCAAAAAATATTGGACACGTATTTTTTCTTTTTTCACGTAAACAAACAATGAAGACGATACAGTGCTTTGAAAACTCGTGTGACGTCATATTCAAAGACATTAGTATGACATTTTTTACCGGTGAGTGACGTCACAACTCCCCACTCAAATCTTTGACGCGTTTTATCTTCGTCAATTTTTATTGATTTGATAAAACAAAAAATACGTATCCAATATTTTTCGATAATCTAACAGACGGACTTATTAGAATCATTTATTTTTAGTCAGGAAACATCCCTATTGTAATAAAAATAGTAAACATGGATCTTCTCCACAGGAAACGATCAACCCAAACCGTGCACCGTTTGACGACGTTTTACAAGTGCCCATGTAGGCATATGTGACATAAAGTACACCGTGAAATTGAAATCGTTGTTTTCCCGCAGCGAAATGGTTCTGTCTTAGTAATACAATCGTTTTATAAACAAATAAAATATTAGAAACCAGAAATGCCAAATTAACCATTGTGAAAAACAAAACTCGAAAGCTATCATGAACCGATAGTAGGTACCTCCCGATACCTACGCTAGACGCAAGCCGGGTGCCTACCGGCCGCGCGGCCGTTGACCCGCGAACTTTTCAATCAGCTGATAACTTATTCTTGATAATAATAAGCTATAACCCTACAAGTTATTCAAATTTTCCCTTCATACTTTTACGTGCGAGTCGAGTACTACCTACAAGTTACGTTTAGTGTTACTATTGATTCTCACGTTTTCGAGTTGATGAATATTTTTTTAAAATTATTTTCATCCTTATTTTTTACTTTTACTCCATGTCTCGAAAGTACTCCTTATGGCAAGTTGTTCAGCCGCGGGAAAACAACTATTTAAATTTCACGGTGTATGTTGATTGATTGCTTTAATATTAACATAGATGGTTCACACCATCCAACTTTTATAATCTAAATACTAGTCTGACTTACATCCGACATTGTCATGGACATCGCGAAGGCCCCATATCCTTTATCAAACCGGAAGTTATAATCCTGAGTGCCATGTATAGTCCTCACATGGATCCTCAGATAACTCGGCCTGGTGAAGAACTTGTAACAAATATGACACTGGTACTTCTTCAGACCCGTGTGGGTCTCCAAATGCCGTTTTAATTTCCCTTTCGTGATGAAACCTTTGCCACATTGCTGACATATGAACGGTTTTTCCTTCGAGTGTGTAAAGCTGTGGAGTTTTAAATAATAGTGTAACTTGAAACCTTTATTACATATCGTGCATATGTATTTTTTCTCTTCTTTCTTCTCAATGTCTTCGATTGTAATTCTGGAGCCGTGACTCTTGAGATGTTCTTCCAAGTAGTAAAAGTGAGAGAATACGTCGCCGCAGATGTTGCAGACGCGCGAGCGCTCGTCGGGCGGCAGAGCGGAGTGAGCGGTGTGAGCTGTGGGAACGGTGTGAGCTGTGGGAGCGATGGGAGCGGAGTGAGCTGCGCCAGCGCGCGGTATCTTGCGCGCGTTCTGCAGTACCATTGCGAGTATCTCGCTTCGGTTTTCTTCTAAGATCCTGAAATGAATAATGATTTGTTTAAAATAACCGAAGTGCTTTGACGCCGGAGATCGTAGGTCAAAACCCACGTGTTACTGTGGGATGTGTGCGACGTGTAAGTACTCACAGGCCCTCCTTCTGGTGCGTGCTGAGGTGCATGTGGACGTGGTACTTGGTGTGGAACATGTGCGCGCACACGGGACACTCGTAGCGCAGCACGAAGGCGTCGCGGCGATGTGTCTGCAGGTGCTTGCTGAGCTTGCAGGCGGCCGAGAAGCGTTTGGAGCAGACGTCGCACACGAACTCCTTGTCGGGCGCGTGGCGCTTGCGGTGGTATACCTACATAACAGTATACGGGTTCAATTACATCCCAAAATAAAATAAATCATCATCAGCCTCTAATGTTCCCACTGCAGGGACTCAGGCCTCCTCTCTAAGAGAGGGATGGGCTATAATCCACCTCGCGTGCAAAATAAAAAAACTTATTGAAAAAAAAAGGATCCTACAGCCAAAAAATAACGAAAATTTTCAAAAATAACTTTACTTTCAGAAGTCGGTAGCAAAAAAGTCAATGAAACAAACAAAGTCAGTTGTAGACCGCACAAATGTCATCATGAATCAATATAATCAAGGCCAACGTGTCAAAAGGACGAAAAAAAACTAAAGTACTGAACCGATTTTGATGACATTTCGTGAGACCAATCGGAAAGCATATCCCTCCATATAAAAAAAGGATTTTTGAAATCGGTTCATAAATAGCGGAGTATTGATGAAACAAAAACCGTCCGTATACGCAACAGCACACTGCGCTCCAAAATACAAATCACTGACGTCGCTCAAAACGCCGCTAAGCTGAAGTGGGACTGAGTTGCAGGGCTATTGCGTATCTTTTTAAATGTCAGTGGCCTTTCTGAAGAACCTCACCAAAAAGATCAGTGTATGAAGTAGGATCTCAGTAAATAAAAGCCTGGAGTTCGGTAGGACAGTGATCACAGGAGGAAGGTGGAATGGCGTCCAAGAACTGAAAAAACCGGCCAAGTGCGGGTCACATCGCGCACCGAGGGTCCCGTACAAAGTAGTAAGTTTACAATCATTGAATTTTTTTTTTATTATGTAATATGATGTAACTAAAAATTTAGGCTTTTCGCAATTTTTCCTATATCTGTGCTATAACACATTGCTTCGAATCAGATATCAAGATTCTGAGTTCATGGGAATTTGGATTCCCTACCGAGTGTCGATAATTTGCGGCATAAACGGCTGTATCTTATGATTGCGTTGGGTTAGTTAGAAGTTTGATTTTTTCACAGATCTAAGGGACAGTAAACCTGAGTATTTGATATGAATTTCAGCTTGATACCTCCTTGCGTTCCTGAGAAAATGCTATGACAGACAGACGGACAACTAAGTGATCCTATAAGAGTTCCGTTTTTTCCTTTTGAGGTACGGAACGCTAAAAAGAAGTGTTGGTCGTACAGCGCGCGGCGGTGAGATGGGCAGACGACATAGTTGCCACCGAGGTACAACCTGGATGAGACTGGCACAGGAATGTGGAGATTGGCACCAGAAAAGAGATGCTCGTGATTAGCTCGTGGCCTAATACCGGGCCGCGCTTGTCTAGGTTGGTCTGTGGATGACATACCAAGTTTCCTACGTACCTCGGACGTTCAGCTGTTGGTCGCGGCTGACATATAAAGATCTTTGGCAGTCGTTACAGGTAATCAGTTACCTGAAAGTCTGACAACCAGTCTTACCAAAGGATATCGTATTACCTTAACTGTGTTGTGGAGGTCAGATAGGCAGTCGCTCCATGTAAAATACTGGTATTCAGCTGCATCCGGTTAGACTGGCAACCGACCCCAACATAGTTGGGAAAAGGCTAGGCAGATGATGATGACTGGTGTCTGTAAGGGGGACAGTGCAACACTCACCATGGTCTCCCTCTTCTTGTAAGTATTCCCGCAGAGCGTGCACAGATAGGGCTTCGCCCCGGTGTGCGTGGCCTCGTGTTCCCGCCGCGCTGTGTCGTCAGGCACGGCCAGCAAGCAGTACTGACAGCGCAGCACGAGCGCTTCGCCCGCGTGAGACTGCTTGTGTACCTCCAACATGTTCAGGTGGAGGAACCTATGGAACGTATAGCTGTTAATGTACCCGAACTTAACAGAGCATTCTAATCATTTATTTGAACAAACCCTACTTATTAAAATTTGGCGAATATTTAAGAAAAATACAATTCAATTTCAATAAACGAATGTTTTATTTAAAACTAGCTGATGCCCGCGGCTTCACCCGCGTGGATGTCAGTCAAATTATATATTAAAACCTTCCTCTTGAATCACTCTATCTATTAAAAAAAACCGCTTCAAAATCCGTTGCGTAGTTTTAATGATTTAAGCATACATAGGGACGGACAGACAGCGACAGCGACTTTATTTTATACTATGTAGTGATAGTGATTAATAACCTAATCATTTTTTTAGCAAATGAATAATGGTGTGCTACGCTTTAAGCCTGAGATACACATGTCATGCTACTAGAAATGCATGTTTGTTTGCTAGTATTATGTATGTATTATTGGTAGAATGCTTATTTCAAGCATTCTTTCAGAGTATTTACATTTGCTCTAAAGCACAGACCTCAAAAGCGTACTTTTTACGGGCATACTTCTTTTTAGCACGTCTGAGTAACATTATCTTAAGCTGCGTCCCCACAAGAGCCACGCGGCCGTGCCTCGCGAGTGTGGACGTGAGCGAGGCTTGAGCCGCGCGGGCTAACACCAACATTTAGCGGCATCCTCACTTAGACCGCGCGGCTCCGTGAGGCCGAGCCGCGAATCTAACAGCAACGTTTCGGGTGACGTAAGTGGGGACGCGGCTTTTCAGTTTTATATTGGATACACTGACAGAAAACAACGAAAAGGTGGCAGCACGATAAAAAAAACATTAAATAGTATAACCAAAGAATTACGTTTTACAAAAAATAAACTTCACAAGAAAAAGCAGCTTCTGAAGTCGGTGACATTTTGTTTGTTTGATTTCGTTTTCTTTGCCACCGACTTCAGAAGCTGCTTTTTCTTGTGAAGTTTATTTTTCACTTTTTTGTGTTTTTGAAGTCGGTTTTATTTTTTGCAAAAAAGTTTTTTATTTTTCCATTTTTAGTTGTTCCCAAACAAATAATAGGTTTAATTTATCCCCAATAAATGGAACATTACATAATATCTTACTGTCCAAATCTGGGTGTACACATCTGCGTACCCCCTCAGATCATACAGGCGTGATGTTACGTCATGATGTTGTATAAACAATAAACATCCAAGCGATTGCAGCAATCACGACAGATTTGCCGTCTATTTTTGAAGAGTTCTATTGTATATCTCCGAAGATCAGGATCAGATCTTCACCAAATTTAAATGGGACCACCTCAGGACTATACTCTTTCAAATAAAAAAAGAATTTTGAGAATCGGTTCACAAATGGAGGAGAAATCAGGTAACATACATAAAAAAAAATAAAAAAAATACATACACACGAACATATAACCTCCTCCTTTTTTGAAGTCGGTTAAAAAATAGACCGGCTTGCGATTAGGTAGCATGCTTATTCACAAGCATGCTCATTTCGTATACACGTGCTACTTGTATGCTCCAAGTGTCAGTTGCTCGCAACTAGCATACTTTCGTGCTACTACGTAGCATGTGTATTGCAGCCTTTACTCTACCACAAGGTGGTGAGGTAACGAGTTATTCACAGTAAAAGTTAAATTACAATAGGGATGTTGCCTGACTAAAAAAAATATGATTCTGTTTAGTCCGGCAATTAGATTATCGAAAAATATTTGATACGTGTTTTTTGTTTTATCAAATTAATAAAAATTGACGAAGATAAAACGCGTAAGATCATAAGTAGGGGGGTTGTGACGTCACTTGTAAGTAAAAAAATCGAAATGTGTGCTGGGACACATAGTAGAAGTGAAACTTCAACGGACAAGTGGAAAAACGAATCGCAACAAAATTTTAACTAGAAGTTTTACGGGCAGATTGTTAAAACACGGAATATTTTTTCCCGTTTTTGCAACATTTTTAATGTATGCTCCGCTCCTACTAGTCGTAGCTTGATATTATATAATTTTTAACCTTCCTCGATAAATTGACTATTAAAAAGAATTATTCAATTCCAACCAGTAGTTCTTGAGATATCTCCCCTCCAAGCGGCTGTAACGCTTTTTCTATAAAGAAGTTTCACTCCAAAAATGTACTGACATTGTGACGTCACCCGAGTTTTCGAAGCACTGTATCGTCTTCATTTTTTGTTTACGTGAAAAAATAAAAAATACGTGTTAAATATTTTTTGGAAATCTATCTGACAGACTAATTACATTTTTTTTGTCAACTACGGGGGTAGTTGACAAAAAAAATGTATTATATTGTACTGACTAAAAACCACCCTTGTTCCTTCTTAGCCCTGTGGGTTAAGGTTGACGTGATAGTACTCACTTCTGGTTGCAGAACTCGCAAGCGTGGGGTCTCTTCTGATTTTTGCGGCGCGGCTTATCCTCGATATTCTTCGTTTTTGCCATTTTCGATTTCATTTTGGACTTCTTCTTCGCTGGTCTGTCAATGGAGAATGTTTTAACATTAATTTTCCAGGTTCTTCAGAAAGGACAGGTGAGTGATACTCGTAACCGACGTGAGTGTATGACCTGATGTATGAATGTGAACGAGGTGAAAGGAGTATGTAAGGATCGTAGCAGCTGGCGTTCTGTGATTTCTGCCTCATCATCATCTGCCTAGCCTTTTCCCAACTATGTAGGGGTCGGCTTCCAGTCTAACTGGATGCAGCTGAATACCAGTTTTTTACATGGAGCGACTGCCTGCTGAATCTGACCTCCACAACCCAGTTATTACTGTATAATACGATACCCTTTAGTAAGACTGGTTGTCAGACTTTCAGGCCACTGTCTACCTGTAACGACTGCCAAAGATATACAAATGACACCCGGGATTGGTCCCAGGTGTCATTTATACTCGTGTTAAACACATCAAAGCGACTTAACGTGCTTTCCGATGCACGGAGGGTACTCGGTATAGAAAGAAAGAAAACATATTTATTCAGCACATGCCACAAGTGCAATCTACACCACTATTATAATGAGGAAAGATTTGTTTGTTTTTAACGAATAGGCTCCGAAACTGGACCGATTTAAAAAATTCTTTCACCGTTGGGAAGCTAAACTATCCCCGGGTGACATAGGCTATTTTTTATCCCTGTATTCCCACGGGAATGGGAACTACGCGGGTGAAACCGCGTGACGTCCGCTAGTAAAAAATAAAAATAACAGAAAAAAAAGAGTGTGCATCTCACGGCTGCGCCAAATAGGACCAGTTCAGCAAACTGCCGAGCAGCTAGTGCCCGACGCTGGTTTCCAACTGGCCCTGAGACGGTATGTGATCGGCGGTTACCCATCTGCGGATCAACCTAGGTAAGCACGGTATAACACACACACGCTACTCACTTCTTGTCACCATCTTGGTCCCGTTGTTCGGTTGCGTCGTCAGCCACTTCCAGTTTCGTGTCGTCTCCTTGCGCTTTGACTTCGTCTTTGTCTGTAAAATAATGTCCGTCGATATTTTTTCTTAAATTTTGATTCCCTTTGTTTATTTTTTTAACATAGATTTTAAGACATTTCTTAAAAAAACAATCATCATCATCTGCCTAGCCTTTTCCCAACTATGTTAGGGTCGGCTTCCAGTCTAACCGGATGCAGCTAAATACCAGTATTTTACATGGAGCGACTGCCTATCTGACCTCCACAACCCAGTTAATACTAGGTAATACGATACTCTTTGGTAAGACTGGATGTCAGAATTTCAGGTCACTGACTACCTGTAACGACTGCCAAAGATCTACATATATATGGCAGCCGGGACCAACAGCTTAACGTGCTTTCCGAGGCACGGAGGAAACTCGGTATGTCGGGCGGTCACCCATCCACAGACCAACCTAGGCAAGCACAGCTTTACCTAAAGATCGACCCGAGTGGCAGTTCTTATTAAGCCACGAGCTCCTTCTTAAAAAAACAATAAAGAAGTAATTAAAAATATTAAAAAAACTATTTAATAATAATTATTTTTTATTGTTAAGTGAAATTTCGTTTTGGCAGTTTGAATGTATGTGGTAGATTTTGATGCTACTTACTTACTTGTGGTACATTTTCAAGGAATTAAACAAAAGTTAGTTGACAATGGTAGATTTTAGAGGTATTATTTTAGTGGAATTTCTCTAAAATGAGTGTGTGTTTTTGCAATACTTATCGTCATTTCAGAATTCTTATCATATTTTTATCAATCCCTTGGTTTCCAAGTTCGCTTTCCAATGGAAGTTTTCAAATCACCATGGTAGCTTTAAAATTGTTATGGTAGCTAAAATTGGAATGGTAGCTTTAAAATTTGATATGGTAGCTAAATTGTTATGGTAGCTTTTAAATTTGGTATGGTACCTTTCAAATTTGATATGGTAGCTACTCAATACTTTATTGCATTCCACATGTAAACATAGGTGGTAAAAGTTATAATTAGATCACATGGACCCTGTCGGGCACAGCAAAAAGCAGCTAAAATTGGTATGGTAGCTTTAAAATTTGGTTTGGTAGCTAAAATGAATACAGTAGCTTTAAAATTCTTATGATTGCTTTTAAAATTCGAATTGTAGCTTTAAAATGCCCATGGTAGAATTCAAATTCTTTTGGTAGCTTTGAAATTGTTATGATAGTTTATTGCACTGACCTTGCGCGTGTGTGAGCACGTGGCGGTGCATCTTGGAGCTGGTGATGAAGCCGCGGCCGCACTGGTAGCACTTGAAGGGTCGCTCGCCCGTGTGGGTGCGCATGTGCACGCGCATGTACGACGCGCTGCTCACGCTCTTGTTGCACACCTGTGCACGTCACACCTTACTTGTTATACCTAGTCTGGGCTCTCACTAGTGGGGTATGTGTGTGGGGTCTCACCTTACAGACGCGGGGCGCGCTGCGCCAGTCATGTGTTGGTGGAGGCGCGGGAAAGGCGGGTGGGAGCGAGGGGTGTGTGTGGGGTCTCACCTCGCATGTGCGGGGCGACGGGTACTTATTTGTGCGAGGTCTGGTATGTATGTGGGGTCTGGTGTGTGTGGAGTCTCAACTCACAAGTGCGGGGCGCGCGCCGCCGGTCGGGTGTTGGTGGGGGTGCGGGGGAGGCGTGTGGGGGCGAGGGGTATGTGTGTGGGGTCTCACCTCACAAGTGCGGGGCGCTCGACGCCGGTCGGGTGTTGGTGGGGGCGCGGGGGAGGCGGGTGGGGGCGAGGGGTATGTGTGTGGGGTCTCACCTCGCAAGTGCGGGGCGCTCGACGCCGGTCGGGTGTTGGTGGGGGCGCGGGGGAGGCGGGTGGGGGCGAGGGGTATGTGTGTGGGGTCTCACCTCACAAGTGCGGGGCGCTCGACGCCGGTCGGGTGTTGGTGGGGGCGCGGGGGAGGCGGGTGGGGGCGAGGGGTATGTGTGTGGGGTCTCACCTCACAAGTGCGGGGCGCTCGACGCCGGTCGGGTGTTGGTGGGGGCGCGGGGGAGGCGGGTGGGGGCGCTGCCCACGTGTTCACGGGGAAGTAGTCCTCGTCAGAGTTGCTGCAGGGGACATCGGTTTGAATGAGTCCAAATTGGGTTATTCACCAAGAATATAAAAGCACAGCCATAAAAAACAGTGGAATTTCAAAATGGCGTGGCACGCGTGGCGTTTGATCTATCTCGTAGGGTTTAGCCAGTGTGTGCAATGTAAGCGCACAAAAATATGTTTTTACGACATCACATAACAAATCTTTGAAATTCTCGGCTTTTCTTTACTGTAACATGCATGTATTTTACTTAATACAATAAAAAATAAAAGACAGTTATGTTCAGAAAGTCCCCGACTTACCTATCTTCATCCTTGACATCGCCGACGTCGCCCACGTCACCGAAGTCACTGGCGACGTCAGCGGGCATCTCGTCGTCTGTCAGCTCACGCTTGACCGACACTTCAAAGTCTACTTTCACCTCTTCGATCAGTACGTCTAGTTTAGGCACCAGTACCTTTTGGTCTTCGTCCAACTCCTGTGAGTAACAACTTATCAGAGGAGGTACGGCATATCAAGATTTTAAGGGTATGAAGTAGCCCACCGGTATCGGGAACAGGGTCCAAGCTACCGGCGGTCAGGGCTCCAGAGGACCCTCCTAACAATACGAGCCGTATCCAGGAGTACCGCTTTCTGCATCAAGCCCTTGATCCAGCTGCCTAACGAGAGCCTCCTCAGGTGTTGGTCGAGGCTCTTGGTAATTAAGCCATTGGCTGAAACGACTATCGGCACAATGATCGCTGAGTTCACACCCCACATGTCGACAACCTCGTGAGTTAAGTCAAGATACTTGATTTGCTTAACTTTCTTCGGCGAGGGTTTGTGGAAGGTCTTCTTCCCCCAGGGAAGGGAGGGAGGATCCTCCGACCAGACGCGTGTTATTTATGGTGGAATATAGTACTGCCCAACAGGTATCGTCATGTTCTTCTATATTATGTTCTTTATCCGCGGCATAGATGGCGCTGTTATATTTTTTTACCGACTTCAAAAAAAGGAGGTTCTCTATTATCGTTTTGGTTCTATACAGGGTGTAAACGAACCCTTCACGCATCCGTCAACCAAGCATTCTGTACATCAAACTAAGTACCCCTATGCAAAAAATTTTGCTGGGTACTGACTTTTTTTTTTGGGGGCAAAAATCACATTTTACGGTGAAACTCAAAGTAGCACTCTTAAAACATTGTGCTAGTGGATGCTTCGAATAGTAAACGGGTCATGGAGGTAATTTAAGTAAAGTTAAAACCTGAAATACTAGTATTTACAAAAACAGCAGTGAAAAACTTGGAACTTTGTCCCCCAATATCTCCGTAACTAGGAGGTTCCCAGGTATGGTCTAGAACAAAAAAATGATCGCAGTAGTGGGGAGAACAAATGCCCTTCGTTTGCGTTAAGGGTACTTTTACACCCTATATAGCGGAAGGGGGGGGGGGGGGGGAAGTTTACGGGAACGAGCTTTGGTAGGTCAAGTTTTAGAGAACGAGATTGGGGGGTGCAAGTTTAAGGGACCATGTTGGGGGTGTGCAAGTTTAAGGGACCATGTTGGGGGGTTGCAAGTTTAAGGGACCATGTTGGGGGGTTGCAAGTTTAAGGGACCATGTTGGGGATTGCTAGTTTAAGGGACCATGTTGGGGGGTAGCAAGTTTAAGGGACCATATTGGGCGGTGCAAGTTTAAGGGACCATTTTGGGCGGTGCAAGTTTAAGGGACCATATTGGGCGGTGCAAGTTTAAGGGGCCATATTGGGGGTGCAAGTTTAAGGGACCATATGGGGGGGTTGCAAGTTTAAGGGACCATGTTGGGGTGTTGCAAGTTTATGGGACTATATTGGGGGTTGCAAGATTTAGGGACCATGTTGGGGGTCCGCAAGTTTAAGGGACCATGTTGGGGGGTTGCAAGTTTAAGGAACCATGTTGGGGGGTTGCAAGTTTAAGGGACCATATTGGGGGTTGCAAGATTAAGGGACCATGTTGGGGGGGTTGCAAGTTTAATGGACCATGTTAGGGGGTTGCAAGTTTAAGGGACCATGTTGGGGGGTTGCAAGTTTAAGGGAGTAGTGAATTTTCAGCAAAAGTGAGTTGCTCGATATTGTTACCATCGCGGGAATATCCTTGATGAGACTGGCACAAAAGCGTGGAGCTTGGCACAAGAGCGTGGAACTTGGCACAATAGAGTGAAGCTTGGCACAAGAGCGTGGAGCTTGGCACAAGAGTGTGGAGCTTGGCACAGGACTGTGGAGCTTGGCACAAGAGGGTGGAGCTTGGAGCTTGGCACAAGAGCGTGGAGCTTGGCACAAGAGCGTGCAGCTTGGCACAAGAGTGTGGAGCTTGGCACAAGAGCGTGGAGCTTGGGACAAGAGCGTGGAGCTTGGCACAAGAGCGTGGAGCTTGGCACAAGAGTGTGGAGCTTGGCACAAGACCGTGGAGCTTGGCACAAGAGCGTGGAGCTTGGCACAAGAGTGTTGAGCTTGGCACAAGACCGTGGAGCTTGGCACAAGAGCGTGGAGCTTGCGACAAGCAAATAGAGGCTTATACCCAGCTGTGGGTGAAGTCGGGTTGTAGATGATAATGTTGATGATGAGAAAAAAGAAAATAAGGTATGAGTACATAAGAGGAAGTCTGAAAGTGGCGCCGGTGACTGAAAAGTTGTGTGGAAATCGGTTGTCGTGGTATGGGCATGTGATGCGGAGGAATGAGGAAAATGTTGTGAGAAAGGTTTTGGATATGAATGTGGATGGGTATAAGAGTAGAGGAAGACCAAAGAAACGATGGATGGACTGTGTTAAGAATGATATGACAAGAAATAGATAAGTTTGGAAGAAGAAGACATGCTGCGCCGACCACAAATGAATTGGGATAAGGGCAAGAGAACGATGATGATGTATGAGTTGCACTAACCTCTTCCTTGATAGGTGCGGGTGTGTTCCCGCGCGCCAGGTGGTGCGGCCCCACCTGCTGCTCCCAGAACAGCTCGTCGGCGACAGGCTTGTTGTCTTGCTCGCACACGCTGTCCTGCTCTGGCGCGCGGAGCTGCTCCTCCAGCTCCTTCAGATACGGCAGGATCGCGTTGTAGTCTGCACACGGAACGCTTGTTAGCCTCCCGAGTTTAAGGAGAATCCTTCAGGGTAGTCCGCGAAAGTCGAATTTTCTTACGTTTTTTGCAATTTAGCGGTCAGTGTCAGGTTGTATGTTAAATAAAATAAGATTCGCGATCGTATTAAAGGAATTCTTGAGACTTACATGAACTGAGACGATTGTATTGTTGATTTTAATAATTATTACTTAGTAAATAGGCATTTGTTATTGGCTTGTGTTTAAACACCGCCCAAAAAAGTACCTATTTCGCAACCAAAAAAATTCTAAACGGTTACCAAAATGGATTAATGGTCACCAAATACGTCGAACGTACGTCGCCTAAAGCAAAAGCTTTTTCAACGCGCGCTCGCTTCGCTCGCATATTAAATAACACTAATATCTTCTGTCCCCGAAGTGCCGGGCCCGGTGCCCATGCCGCCCCTAAAAATTGGTAGTAATATTAATCTTTGAGTTGGATAGAATTTGGTGACCGTTGATCCATTTTAGGAACCAAAAATTTTATTTGGTGCCTAGGCTTAGAGTCTTAAAAATATTTTTGGTGGCCGTCTAAATTATACCCTTTGTTATTGTCGCGAATCCTATTTTATTTAATACTAGCGGATCTGGCAAACGGCGTCCTGCCCGGACAGCAGCGCCACCAACCGCTACCAATTGTGTTTTGAAACCATCCAAGAACCCATTGAAATATCCCCAGTAAGTTTCATCCAAATCGGTCCAACCGTTTAGGAGTTTAGTGACTACACATGTACAGTAGAATTATATATAATTACTAGCGGACCTGGCAGACGTCGTCCTGCCTGGATAGCAGCGCCACCTACCGGGTCCAATTGTAAATCTAAACCATTCTCGAATCCACTTGAACACGCACAAACAATTTCATCAAAATCGATCCGGCCCTTTAGGAGGAGTTCAGTGACATACACACGTACAGTAGAATTATATATGTCGCCGCGAGAGTTTCTATCTGCTGGGATCATTAGTCAATCTAATTATTAACCAGCTTATAATAATAGCTTAGCTTAGTTTTTTAAAATAATTGATGAACCTGCCATCTCTGAGATATTTGTACAGTTATTACGAGATCAATATTGAAAGACAGGAGCGACAGTGCCATCTGTTTTTGCTAACTACTACAGAGATGGTTTGTAATTGAATGGTCGACGGCTCGAATAATGATTTATTAAACAGAGGTCTTTAACTAGAACTATAGTTAAAATTAAGATAAGCTAATTGATTATGAATATTGGGATTTTAATGATTGCTCACTTGAAATTAGGCTGTATAAGAGACGTCATTGCACATTGTTGTGAAGATGGCGGCGAATACGATTTTAATAGTCAATAACTCAATTTATAATCTGAAACCACGACTAAATCAGTTTCTTTATGTAACTATAAACTAAAAAGTCATAAGATTATTTTGTAGAGCAA
Source organism: Diarsia brunnea (assembly GCA_949774965.1). NCBI lineage: Eukaryota > Metazoa > Arthropoda > Insecta > Lepidoptera > Noctuidae > Diarsia > Diarsia brunnea. The sequence continues at coordinate 123,525 of OX459025.1, read as the reverse complement.
TTTATTAGTAGAAAACCCGTTCTTTTTTTTTTTTTTTTTTTTTTTTTTTTTATTTTATTCAAGTGGAACAGCAAACAGCTACAGTATATAAGTATAAAAAAGAGATACACGAAACATGAACAATACCGTAGCCCACGACGCTGTTCACAGATTAACTGTGGAATATAAACTTACAAATAATAATTAAACGCTAGGATAAAAACAATAACTAATACATTACAAAATTGAAAACAAAACCTACTTGACTATCATGCTTATAATCTATAATTTTACATATTGTACATAAATCAAAAGAGCTCCTTGAGTACAAGATCTTTGAACTTACTAGGAGAACATGCAAAAATATCGATATGTTCAAAGGTCTCATTGTATGTATCTATCATTCTGCGAACAGGTGAGCGCAAACCAGTGTTAGAATGGCAAGTACGCGTAGAAAATAGTCTGCCAGCGCGCACCTTTCGCTTGTACACTGTCCTAGGGACAACATAGCATAACATATTGGTTAATTCAATACAGTTAAATTTATTACTGACAATACCGTAAAGATTCATGGCTTCCAAGTACTTACGTCTATTTTCAAGTGTTGTGAGTTTATATTTATTAAGTAGATCCTGATATGGCAAGTAGTATCCAAAACATCTAAAATGCATAGCACGTAGGAATTTTTGTTGAACACTCTCAATCGCCTCAATGTATTTTTTATAATATGGACTCCAGACGGACACGGCATACTCCAGTTGGGAGCGTACGAGAGATTTATATAGATGAATAAATGAAGAGGGTTTCTTTGTATTAAATCCTTTAATTAGCCGGAAATGGCGTAAGTAACATTCTGTTGTAAAAAGTAATGAACCAATTAATTAGACATTAGCTTAATAACGCCTTTTTTTTTTTTTTTTTTGGGGGGTGGGAAATCATCAAATAACTCCTCCCGCTCTTGGGCAGAGCGAAAGGGAGTGTCAGACTTCTACTGACTAAAAACCACCCATGTTCCTTCTTCGCCCTTCATGTCGAGGCCTCGGTATCCCTTGCGGAAGCTTAATAACGCCTTAGCATTAATATTGGTATTGTTTTATTGTTAAATAATTATTACAATCAATTGTGAATTATTTTAGTATTGTTTATTAGTTTTAACTGATTAAGTAATTAATAACAATACTGAGTGCGTTGTACTTCCGCTAGACGGACTAGAGACGCGTGAGTCGAAAGATGAACGCACATTATCTCGTGTTTAGCAAAAATTGCAATATTAAGTAAATGAAAGTGGTTTTTGATGTGATTAATATGCAAACGAGAATTGTAACATGATTTAAATGGAGTTTCTTAAACCCATTCGTCTCCATAGTAACAATGATTTATGTGAATGTGTCTCAACCTCTGAAAAGTTTATAAGTGCCTGTAAATGGACTATCTATCTATATATATAAAAATGAAACCCGTTTTCCGTTGTCACGACTTGGCATGAAAACGGCTTGGCGGATTTGGCTGATTTTTTTTTTTAAATGTTCGTTGAAGTTCAAGGATGGTTCTTACGGCGAGAAAAATTCGAATAATGGCCGGAAAAGCCCTAAAAACAGCCCTTTTCTTTTTCCCATACAAACGTTTTCTAACTAAAACGTAAAATCAATTTGAGCTTTAATACCGTACCCATAAAGTTCAAGTGTTAGTGGAGAGGTTCCGGGAAGGCAAAACAATTGAGTGACGTTCAGTTGTTCAGTCAACGAATGACAACTTCAAACAGACCATACGACATTATCACAATAATCACAAATAATTACTGTTTCTTTCCCAATAGCAAAACGATTTTTCAAATGGTGTTTGCGTATAATATAAAAATTAATTGCTGTTAGTTAGTCGCGCTAAAACTAGAGAACGGCTAGACCGATTTGTCTAATTTTGGTTTTGAAACATTTGTGGCAGTCCAGAGAAGGTGAGAAATTAGTAGTATGTAGGTAGGTAGGTAATAGGTAGGTGGTAGGTAGTTGGTACGTAGGCAGGTAAAAGGGCATTGCAACGCACGCGGGGTACAGCTATATTATATACCAACCAGGAGGACCAAGATGCAGTCCAGAATGGAGGTATCAGAAAAAACCAACGCTGAGCTACGTGCGGAAATAGAAATATTGCGCAAAGTTGGGTCAGCAACTGGGTCACCTGAGGCCTCTAAGGTGAACACACGTCGAGCGGCGCAAAATGCATCTGTCGGCAGTTTTGAATCGGCGAACACTAGTGCGTCACAAGCTGCTGATAGTGCTGAGCAAGCGCCGCCCGCCGCCGCCGCCCGCACCACAACACCGGTTGCGGAAACGTCACATGTCGGTACGTCGACCCCAAGACGTGCCTACGCTGCTACTGTCATTAACGGCAAATCGGATGCGTCGCAACATAAGCGACAAACCAATGTTGGGGAAGAAAAGGGTACTCAACCTGCCCCGCCTGCGGTCAGTAACTGCATACCAAGTACGGGCCAAGTTGATGACGAGGGCTTCACTAAGGTGGTGAAGAAGAAGAAGAAGAAGCCTTGTTCCCGGAACTTGTGCGGTACCGCACCGACTGGACCCAACATGCTGCTGCGCCCTGCTGTGCCAACGACGCAGCTGTACATTTCGCGTCTGCATCACACCACAAAGATTGAGGAAGTGGTGCAGTACCTGAAAGTGAAGACCAACTGGACTCTGAGGGTCGAAAGGTTGGAATCGCGCCACAACATCAACTTTAAGTCATTTGTGGTACGTGTTCCAACCCAACATCTTCAGACCTGTTTGCAGGAAGACTTTTGGCCGAAAGGTGTCGTTTTCCGTCGTTTCCGGGGACGGTTACGCGACACCTCGCAGCGAAACACGACGCCGACATTACGTGTTTAGTTATTAGGTTTACTGTTTTATATGTATTAGTTTGTTATTATTGTTTTATATTATTGTGTGTATTTTACCTATGGGCCTTAGTTGCCTGAAATAAAATGATTATTATTATTATTATTATTATATAAAAATGAATAGCTGTTCGTTAGTTAACTCGAGAACGGCTGGACCGATTTGGCTAATTATAGTGTTGAATTATTCGTGGAAGTCCAGGGAAGGTTTAAAAGGTGAGAAAGTGGAAGGTAGGTAGGCAGGGTAGTAAGTAGGATAGTAGAGTAGGTAGGGTAGTCGGTAGAGTAGTAGGTAGGGTAGTAAGTAGGTAGGGTAGTCGGGTAGTAGGTAGGTAGGGTAGTAGGTAGGTAGGTAGGGTAGTAGGTAGGTAGGGTAGTAGGTAGGTAGGTACGGTAGTAGGTAGGTAGGGTAGTAGGTAGGTAGGGTAGTAGGTAGGTAGGGTAGTAGGTAGGTAGGGTAGTAGGTAGGTAGGGTAGTAGGTAGGTAGGGTAGGAGGTAGTAGGTAGGTAGGTAGTTGGTACACAGGCAGGTAGTAGGTAGGAAAAAGGGCATTGCAACGCATGCCGGGAACAGCTAGTTCTAAATAAACGCTTGGTGTTTGAGTCAAGTATTGTGTGTGATTTCAACTACCCATTTACCCATCTGCCACGAAGAGGAATCTAAGGCGAAGACAATATGGCGGAGGCCATTGATATTTAGGAGCAGCGTTCCTCAAGTGGTTTTCCCGCCGTAACATATATATAAGTAGCTAATGCCCGCGGCTTCACCTGCGTGGATGTTGGTCAAATTATATACTAAAACCTTCCTCTTGAATCACTCTATCTATTAAAAAAATGCATCAAAATCCGTTGCGTAGTTTTAAAGATTTAAGCATACATAGGGATATAGGGACAGAGAAAGCGACTTTGTTTTATACTATGTAGTGATAGTGATACGACTTGACTGACACTGACCGGCAAATTGAAAAAAACGTAATAAAATCGAATTTCGCGGGCTACGTTGTCGCATTCACCTGCAGAAGTAGTAGGTGGCTGGTATACCCACATTTCGACATCATGTCCTGGCCATGTGATAAGGGGAGAGCCTATTGTCAACAATCCGACACAAACTATGTAACCGCTAAAGTTTTGCCGTATGGTGTCGGACGTAAAGAATAGCACCATCACATTATCTTCGCTTTTTTTTTGCGCAAGTTTAACCAAAATAATAATAACCGGCCAAGTGCGAGTCGGAGTCGCGATTGAGGGGTCCATACCGTCGTAATAGGAAAGCCCCTTTTGTTTTTCATAAGTTTTAAACATGGCAAAGTATAATTGCGGTATTTTAAAATGTGCTATATCTCAAAAACTGCTGACTATATCTCGCGGGCTCTGCTTGTGGTCAAGACAATGCGCTCCGTTTTTTGTAATTCGGCTAGGGTACCCTAAAAGCACAGTAGTAACAATAATAACTACAGATAGTTGTTCCGGGTCTGGGTGTTTGTGTATGTGAGTTTAAATGTTTGTAAACGCACCCACGATACAGGAGAAATTCCAAGTGTGGGGCAACGTTTTTTTTAAAAAAAAAAGAGAAACTATTATAAAACTGATAATGGCACGTAGCACGAGCTACGCCGTAGCAGCCACAGTGCTACGCCGTAGCAGCCACAATGGTACGCCCCGTAGCGAGCACAACTCCATGGCCGTAACAAACAATAGTACGACATTTTCTATTGCAACAGTCTACAATTAATATAATAATAATATAATAAAGTTTATTGGTTCATAAAAGGTTTACAATATGAAGTAGTGACACTGAATCCCGCACTAGGATACCCTGTGTTGCAGGATCCAGTCTCTTTCGACAGATAATATTCAAACAATAATTAATCGAACAATTACTATAATACAGCTTTGACAGCCCGGTTGGCGCAGTGGCTGAGCGATTGACTGCTGCGCTGCGTGTCGCGGGTTCGATCCTCGCACGAGATCTGGGAACCTTCTAGCTACGGATATATTGGTGATCAAAGTTCCAACTTTTTCACCAATTTTTAATGATAACTGATGTTAATTTGCAAGTAGATTTTTACAAACACTTTTACGAGTCATTATGGGCCGGTGTTTCGTGCCTACTCTAAGAAGAAACATCCGAAACAAACTCAGAGGTCATAGTCTCTTTTAAGGTCCAGACATAATCTTAGACACTCACATGAGGACCATGCAGATTACTGTCTGAGATGCTATTTTGAAGAAAGCACCACACAGATTTGAGAGGATCCGTCCAGTCAGTGCAAGCATTTGTCAGTTATCGTGGTCAACTTAACTCAAGGAGCTCAAAGTCACGACGAATAATACCAAAGATAGGACATTTAGGCTGATGATGGTTTCGTGACGGTGTTGAGGAGGAAGCGCCGTCAGCGAAACATCAAGAACCGCTGCGGCAAGGCTCCATCGGAGTCCAACGTACCTATTCGTGCCGCAAAGCCGAACACTCCCGTGAACCTCTCCCGTCTACACTACACCACTACGACGGAGGACATCGTGGAGTACGTGCGCCAGAAGATCCAGTACGTGGCGACAGTGCAATAGCTCGAGTCGCGGCGCAACGTCAACTTTAAGGGCCTATGCACACCACGTTTTTTAAACGCGCCGTCGACGCGCGTTTTTAGCGATACAGACGCGATACGCACGCAAGTCAGACGCAGCCTGTAGACCTTTGCACACCTGTATAAATACAGACGCGCGTGTGTAGCGATACAAACGCGCTGGCATTTTGCGTTTTTAAGCAGAACCTCGTCAACAGTAGTGAGATGGCGTCGGTCGAGACAGCATTGATTACATGCGCTTTGTTATGTGCGGTGCACCAAATCGCTCGATTGCTACTAGCGTAGATTCACACTTCCCTTTCCCTCGTTGCGGGGGAAACCCCGTCCGTAGGGAAGGCGCGCGCGCTAGCGCTCGTATCGGTGTCGCGAGTTTGAATCGATACAGACGCGCCGGTGCCGCGCGTTTGTATCGATACAAACGACAACAAACTGCTCTGCAGGATAAAAACGCGCCGGCGACGCGCGTTCCCAAAACGCGCGTCGACGGCGCGTTTAAAAAACGTGGTGTGCGCAGGCTCTAAGGCGTTTGTGGTGCGAGTACCGACATGCTATCTGCACCTCGTCTTGGAAGAGGACTTTTGGCCGCAGGGGGTGGTGTTCCGTCGCTTCCGCGGGCAAGTGCCACATGAACGCTCAGTGACATAGTGCACAAGTGAAGTGATACTAATATAGTTTTAAGGTTTTATTTACTAACACAAGTTGTATTATATCATATGTATGTTAGTCTACATTAGCCGGGTGACCAGATTGGCCGCAGAGAACGCAGCTGGGCGGCTCTGTGCATAAAGAGATGTCCTTGGGACGAGGGCAGTCGGAGGTGCCATGGTTGCCCAGGCATTTTTAAATAAACACAATTTTCTTTCTTTCTTCACCTATGAGGCGCAAAACAATGATGGCATTTATCTATGGGCCAAAGTAGCCTGAAAACAAATCAATGTTATGTTTGAATGTCTGAAGGCACTGGCTGTCGCTAGTGAGAAGATATGAAGTACGTACCATACGGCTCTCCCTCCAACTTGTCTTCAGGGTGCGTCTTGTCGAAGTGAGCCGTCAGAAGCTCGAACCTGCGATATAATCATTATTTATTTAAACTCCATGTACAGTAGTGTTACATAGGCGGACTATCATCTACCTAGCCTTTTCCCAACTATGTTAGGGTCGGCCTCCAGTCTGACCGGATGCAGCTGAATACCAGTATTTTACATGGAGCGACTGCCTATCTGACCTCCACAACCCAGTTTATACTAGGTAATACGATACTCTTTGGTAAGACTGGATGTCAGACTTTCAGGTCACTGACTACCTGTAACGACTGCCAAAGATCTATATATGGCAGCCGGGACCAACAGCTTAACGTGCTTTCCGAAGCACGGAGGAAACTCGGTATGTCGGGCGGTCATCCATCCACAGACCGACCTTGGCAAGCACAGTTTTACCTAAAGATCGATCCGAGTGGCAGTTCTTATTAAGCCACGAGCTCCTCGAGTCCACGAGTTACATAGGCGGACTACACAGGGTGTAAATCAACCCATCACACAGCCGTCAACCAAGCATTCTATACATCAAACTAAGTATATACCCCTAACGCAAAAAAAGTTGCTGAGACTCGACCTTTTTTTTTGGGGCCAAAAATCACATTTTACGGTAAAACTCAATGTAGCACTCTTAAAACATTGTGCTAGTGGATGCTTTGAATAGTAAACGGGTCATGGAGGTAATTCAAGTAAAGTTATAACCTGAAAATCTAGTATTTACAAAAACAGCTGTGAAAATTTTGGAACTTTGACCCCCAATATCTCCGTAACTAGGAGGTTCCCAGGTATGGTCTAGAACAAAAAAATGATCGTAGTGGTGGGGAGAACAAGTGCCCTTCGTTTGCGCTAAGGGTACTTTTACACCCTATACATTAACAACAACATCACATTTTGTAATCCCGGATCCCTAATAGTAAGTGTTCAGGTAGCTACCCGACGGGTTGTCACGGGGGTGGGTAGTCATGGGGGCGAGTAACAGGGTTGAGGTAGTCCGCGGGGCAGTCATGGAGGTGAAAGATGGGGCTGTAGTCATGGGAGCGGTAGTGACCGGGCGATAGTCACGGGGCGGGTAGTCATAGACGCGAGTAACAGGGTTGTGCTAGTCACCAGGGCGGGTATTCATTGGGGCGATAGTCATGGGAGCGGTGACAGGAGCGGTAGTCACGGGGACGGGTAGTTACGGGGGCGGTAGTCTCGGGTGTACTCACCGCGAGTAGACCTTGAAGCAGATGCGGCACTGGTAGCGCTCGGCGAGGTGGATTCGCTTGTTGTGACGGCCCAGCTTGCTGGCTGTGATGAACGACTGGCCGCAAACCGCGCACGTGTATGGCTTTTCGTCTGCGAACAGAACGGGAGTGACGTATTAACTGGGTTGTGCAGGTCAGATAGGCAGTCGCTCCATGTTAAATACTGGTATCCAGCTGCATCTGGTTAGACTGGAAGCCAACCCCAGCGTAGTTGGGAAAAGGTAGGCAGATGATGCAGATTACTCACCCTCCCGCTCTGGGTGGAGCGGAAGGGAATGACAGAGTTGTACTGAGTAAAACCAACACATGTTCCTTCAACACAAAGGGCTAACCCTTTGTGTTCCGGGGCCGCGGTATCTCTTTCGAACAGCCCCGCGGCCCCGGCAGGTGCAACTTATCGGTCCTGCAGCACAGTCAGGAGGCAACGTTCTTATCATAACATAACATTACACATTATTAATTAATCATTGAAGGGTTTGGCAGAGGTTAAAGTTCCAGGCAGCGAGTCAATTGATATTAACCAGGGACAACCATTAAAAAATAAGACTTTATAATGTGAGGAGTTGCTGACATTTTGTATCACCCAAAATGAACAGAAGTCCTGTACATCGTCCTTTGTGATAGGATACGTGGCCTATTGCATTTTAACCGAGGACAAATCTAAAGACCAAAATCATAGTTTCAGTGGCCTAGGAACCGAATCCAGGACCTCAGTCTCGACATCCTGGCTTGTTACCAAAAGATCATCCAAGAAATTAACAAAAGAAAGAAAAATATCTTACCCGTATGTGATCTCACATGCAGTTTCAAATAATAGCTCAAAGTGAACTGTTTCTGACACGCAAAACATTTGTAAATTTTCTCTAAATTATTTAATTCTGCCTCGTCCATACTGTTCTCTTTGCAGTTCATACTGTTTACGTTATCTTCACTGTTACCGTTACTCAAACTATTGGTTGCATTACCCTGAGTATCGCTATTCGTAGAATTTATATCATTATTTGTATTAATTTGACTATTCTGGTTGTGAATTGCACTATTTTCATTATTTTCTACTACATTTGGTTCAGAATTAGGATTGATTTCACTATTAATTAAATCTATCGCTTTCTCTTCACCAATATATCCATCTTCTGGTTTGATTTCAACGTCCAAATCAATCTCTTTCTTAATTTTAACCAACTTTTTTAACTTCTTCTTTTCTTTTTTAATTTGTTTCTTTTTAAATTGGTTTCTTAACCGCAGTCTGTAACTGGTCATCCTGTTCTTGTGGACGGTAACGTGCTGGTCGAGCTCGTGAAGTGCATTGTAACTCACATTACAGACGGCACAACCGTAGAACTTGAACCCCGTATCTGTGATCTTCTCAGAACAATAAGTACTTTTTTGGCCATTCTTCTCCTTCCTTCTTTTTTTGACGGGTTTAGGGTCTGTTTCTCCATTTTTAGGTGGTATTTCTATGTCAATGGACGGTTGTGATGTTGGTGGAGGATTGCTGATGGGTTCTTGACTCTGAGCGTTCACGTAGTTGGTGTTAGTCTGTTGGTACGCTTGGTAGATGGACTGCTGCAGTTTGCTAGGGTACGGGTAGGCCTGGGCCACATAGCTGTCGTACGCTGGGAACTCGTACGGGCTCAGCGGGTCCACATCTAGGTTCCCTGGTGCAGCTGCTGCTGGTTGTGTCATGCTGCAGATCTGGAAGCAGTCATTTGAAATGAAATAAGTTACTTTAAAGCCAGTTGGGCTTAATGATGTGCACAAAGACAGGTCTATAGCAGTAGGTGAAGTTGTGGTGAGGATGATGAACATTAGAGTCCTTAACAAAAGTGCAAGTATATGACAAACTAGCTGTTGCCAGCGGCTTCGCCCGCTACAACTCGAAAATTATCCCACGGGAAGATAAAATCGGGATAAAAACTATCCTATGTGTTAATCCAGGTTATAAACTATCTGTGTACGAAATTTTATCCAAATCCGTTCAGTAGTTTTTGCGTGAAAGAGTAACAAACATCCACACATCCATTCTCACAAACTTTCACATTTATAATATTAGTAGGATCTGAATGTTTCGTTGAACACTAGCTGTTGTCCTCTTTGGTCATTTGGTATTTTGTTAATAAAAGTTCATCGGAACTAGCTTGAATTAAATAATCTTTTATCAATAGCATTTTCACCGTTACAGCCTTTCATTGTCATTACAGACTTTCATTGTCGTTACAGACTTTCATTGTCATTACAGACTTTCATTGTCGTTACAGACTTTCATTGTCATTACAGACTTACATTGTCGTTAAAGAAAGAAAGAAAGAAAGAAAAAATATTTATTTGTCGCAGAAACATAACGAGCATACAAATAGACATACAAAAAAAAATACACATACAACGCATAACAAATATTAAAAAATACAAAAAGCAGTATAAAAATAATTGCACGTCGTGACTCACACAGACTTTCATTGTCATTACAGACTTTCATTGTCGTTACAGACTTTCATTGTCGTTACAGACTTTCATTGTCATTACAGACTTTCATTGTCGTTACAGACTTTCATTGTCATTACAGACTTTCATTGTCGTTACAGACTTTCATTGTCATTACAGACTTTCATTGTCGTTACAGACTTTCATTGTCATTACAGACTTTGAATTTTAATGGACTGTGTGAAGGATGATGAAGCAAAAAATGTTTCTGATGATGAGAAGATGAGTAATACAGAAGTATGAAAGAAGTCATGCTACGGTGGTTGGCCCAAATTAATTAGGATGAGGGCAGGAGAATGGTGATGATATGAGTTAGCCCACCTACAAAAGTTTCTTTTTTTCAACCAGTATATTTTACGAAACAACTATCTGTAGGCCATACAAATATTTGTACCGTGCGGGGATCGAACCCGCGACACGTAGCACAGCAGTCCAATCGCTCAGCCACTACGCCAAACGTGCCATCATTTGTTCTTTATAGTGTTATTTGGTTAATGTGGTGTTGCTAAAAAATGGTAAGGCTAATAGTTTTTACGTGTTTCTGTTGAACGGTGAACCATGCTTTCTGTAGACAATTTTATTGTTGAAAGGTAATGAAATTCTATTTATCATGCTTTCTGTAGACAATTATATTGTTCAATGGTAATTAAATTACCAGAGAGTCCCATATAAACCATACGGGACTCTCTGGTAAATATACTTGGACTGTTACTTGGAATTTCTCCACAGTTGTTGACGTTTCAATAATTAGCCTTCTCTTTTTGGGCACTATCCCACAATGTCTTTGTCCAACAGTGGGACTAAGAAGACTGACATAAATATTTCACACATGAGTCCGAAACTACAATTTTGTCATTACTGAATTTCTTTAAAAGTTCAAAGATCATGGTAAATCCAGGAAAACTATTAAAATACGGACAAAACGTGACGATAATGAACACAGTGTTGATTGTACCTGACACCGCGATCATAACACAAACTGAAGCTAACTCTAAATCAAAACAACGTGTTTCTTCATCTGTGTGCTCAAAAACATGTAAACACAACACACAAATATGTTTTTACACCACTTTAAAAGTCCAAACAACGTTTTAAACCACACAGAATGTCGTTCCACGTACTAATCGATACTCTCGGCGTAAAAAACTTACCTGATGTTGAGTCGTATAGCACAAAAAAACACTTTTTTTATCCAATTCACAAATTACTTTTTAACGATGAAATTCACTGTGTTTTCCCACCAAAACTCTTTAAATAACATATTCATCGTATGCTGCGTGTAGTACACTCGATAGTTATCGCCAAAAAACACAGTTTAAAGTTTATTATGACAAATAAAACAAAGAATATTCAATTCGTATATTCACATTTTTTTTCTCGCGTGACTAGGTAAACTGCTATGGCCGTCATCTCAGTGTTGCAAACTTAATATTTTAATTTACTTTATTTCATGGATTATTTTAATTTTGAATACTATTTTTTTTTTCTAGAATTCATTCTTGTAATAGTTTATGTCTATTCTAATCAGAAATTCAGAATAACGGTGAACCTTGGTCTTAATTTAATGTAACGATCGAATTAAATATTTTTACTTTATATTGACTAGCTAAAAAGATGCTGCCTGGAATTTTATAATACGGGAAACAAACATTTTTGCAATGAGGCTTGACTTTATTGTGTTTCAAATTATTCAAAAATACCTTAACTGAAGCAGAAATCACTCTCTGGCAACATAATTCATATCTGTCAAACTGCCAAGGTCATCATATTTTTATGTTCCATTTTACGTTAATATTGTTAGTTTTTCAAGTAAATATTCCAAACAAAAATGCATATCAATAAAACGTTAATAAATTTATTTAATTTTGCTAGCTTAATTATAAACTAAAGTAAATATTTTATCAACTTACTATTTATGTTTCCTAACGTACATCGAATCGCAGTGTACGAAAAACGCGGGAAACTGAAGCATGCTTTCCGAGGTACGGAGAATTATTAATCTTGTCTCTTGTCATGCCAATCCAATGAATGGTCAATCTAAGGACGGACCTCTAAGAGTCGAGGAACAACCCGTGTGGTTGTTTTTATTTAGGCAAGAGTTCCTCAGAGTCAATGGATGGTCAATGGCCCTTTATTGACATAATTTGACGTGGACAGAGCGGCAGCGCTTAAAATAAATTATCATGTTGCAGTAAAGTTGGTTTTCCTAAAGCTACTGCTACTACTTTGGAGCTACATAAATAAATGATGTTATAATCAGCGTATAAATGGGTTGTTCCCACCGCTGGGACACAGGCCTCATCTATAGGACAGGGAGGGGACGCAGTGCGGGTTGGTAGATGTCAAAAATGTCTTTTGGTGCTAGCACATCAAACTACTTGAAACTATAAAATCAACCGTGAACTTGAACCTATGCTTTAGTGATAAAGTTCTACGTGGTCGAGTGGTTTAGGCGCTTGCCAGTGGTCGTGGGTTCGATTCCCACGTGAAGCATACCTACTTTGTAAAGTTGTTTCCAGTTTGGCTAGGACATTGCAGGCTTGAATCCACCTAATTGTCTGATAAAAAGATGATTCTGTGCTGCGGAAGGCACAACGTTTAAACCGGTGGTCCCGGCAGGTCCCAAATGGCGGTCATCACACCATGTCAGAGGCCTTAAAAGGCGGGTTTAGAAACTTTGACACTAGGGTGTGTGGGGTCGCTATACCTTACTGCCCACACGATAAGAAGAAGTGATAAAATTGGAAATCTATTGACAGATTGTTTAAATAAGACTGTAAGTAGCTCGATGTACTACCGGGGTCGCGTCTGTAGGTACCTACTACTAGCGTTGAAAATGCCGAAAGTTACAATTTATGTTTTTCCGAAAAATAAAAAAAACACGTTTGTAGTACTTACTTATTTTTCTGTTTTTTTTTCAATGTAACCGGTGAAATTCTGAACACGCAATATCACTATTAAGCTCCGCGCAAACGGTTTATCGTCGAGATGGTATACTCTTGACCTCAATCTTGTCCTAAAGGCAGAGATGAGGTCTACGATGGAACGAGTTAACCCAGAAGAAGCCTATTTACTCGCGACTTAAATAGATTGAGGTTATATGAACTCGGGGAAACCGAGGCAGCTAGTTCCACTCTCTGACTGTTCGGTGTAATTTATTTCATCACTTCTCAAAAACGGTGAAGGAAAACATCGTGAGGAAATCGGCATATCGTAGAACCAAAAATTCGAAGACTTGTGACATCTACCAATCCGCAGTGGGCCCGCGTGGTGGATTATAGACACTGTGACATCCAGGTCGGCTTCCAGTCTAACGGATGCAGCTGAATACCAGTATTTTACATGAAGCGGCTGCCTACGTGCCCTCCACAATACTGGGTAATACGTTGTCTGTCAGACTTTCAGGTCACCGACTATCTGTTACGACTGCCAAATACAGGGTGTAAATCAACCCATCACACAGCCGTCAACTAAGCATTCTATACATCAAACTAAGTACCCCCAACGCAAAATTTTTTGCTGGGAACCGACTTTTTTTTTGGGTCAAAAAACAAATTTTACGGTAAAACTCAATGTAGCACTGTTAAAACATTGTGCTAGTGGATGCTTTGAATAGTAAACGGGTCATGGAGGTAATTTAAGTAAAGTTATAACCTGGAAAAGCAGTATTAATTTACAAAAACAGCTGTGAAAAATTTAGAACTTTGACCCCCAATATCTCCGTAACTACGAGGTTCCCAGGTATGGTCTAGAACAAAAAAATGATCGCAGTGGTGGGTAGAACAAGTGTCCATCGTTTGCGTTATGGGTACTTTTACACCCTATGTGGCAGCCGGGACCAACAGCTTAACGTACTTTCCGAGGCACGAAGGAAACTCGGTATGTAATGTGTGGTCACCCATTCACAGACACGAGTGGCATATAAAAATCATGTTAACAGCTTGTCGAGCCACCAGTGGTCCTGGAAAGTGGCCCGTTTGCGCGGAACCTTAGATAACACGAAACTATGCAATATGATTCATACAGAAATAATAAGTATATCTATTATGTTGAATTATGCAGTAGTTATTTAAACAAAAATACAAAGATCTGTTTGACACGTTTGACATTGCGAGAAAGGAAGATTTGTTCTTATTTGAGCAGTATGGGTTAAGTAAATAGTGTTTCTTCATTTTACTCTTTCGTCAGTGGAAAAAAACAGAAGGTTTTGGTAAGCCTTCTATGCATCGACCACTAATAAAAATTAGTGATAGATCTTCTATGGATACATTAGCTGTTCTGTTACCCGTGACCTTTTGAATCGCTCGAGCCGTTTTGGAGGAGTGGGACTACTTGACAAACACCGTGACACAAAACCGTCAAAAAAGCATTCTGTACAACAAACCAAGTAACCCTACGCAAAAATGGATGGGTGACCACCCATGGGTGCATTAATCGGTTATTATTTTAGTCTGATTATCCCGGACTAGGCCATGTTAAAATACGGCTTAACCTAACCCTAAATATTCATTTGTTTCGTATGGTGTCGGACGTAAAAAATAGCAAGGCGACTAAGGGACTTACCAGAGAATGGGCAGCAGCGTTCTCTGTGCCTTCGTAACAACCATACTGCGATCGCCAACCCGCCTGCCAAGCGTGGCGATTATGGCAATCCCCCCCTTCTGGGGGAAGCCTATGTCCAGTAGTGGACGTCTTTTGGCTGAGATGAAAAATTCATTAATACAACATCACGCCTGTATTTCCCGAAAGGTTAAGCAGAGGTGTACCTACCCATTGCCATTAGTACACCCATATTTTGCCAGTTATGTTTATGTCCCATGGACACATTAGTACAAACCGGGCATAAATCCAGACTCCCTGGCTGCTAATGAGAAACTACTGTTCAAAAACCCAATAACACTTTGCCCGCACTGGGAACCGAACCCAGGACCGCCAATACAGCAGTCGCGCTTGCAACTACTAGGTAATCTGTGCTACTAGGCATACGTAAGTCGTATTATTTAAAACATAAGTACTTCAAAACCGTTTAAAAATCGAAACAAAAAACGCGCCAACCACGACCGCAGGCGAAAACTTGTCAAAACCACGACTGTCAACAATGGTTTCATACATCGATTTATACAAACTTACTATTTGGAGGCCCCAAAGTGCCCCAAACTATATCGCCGTAACATTACAAAGGAAAATTCTTACAACATAGCCGCAATATTAACTTTGTGTAGGAAACGTCAGATAGTGTTCAAGTACTAAGTTACATTTGCTGTTCAAACAATGTAAATTAAACTCTATTGAGTCCTGATAAGAGTTTCTAAACCTGTTAGACGTTTGTTTAAAATGGTTACTCGTATAAATTACAATACGGGGAATTCAGTTGCGCGGGAACCCGCGGCGCGGTCACACGTACACAAGTCTGTAGACGTTTTTTTAGAAAACTTTTATTAAATAAATAAACCACGATAATGATATATAAGAGTGCAATCAAGTAGTTGGTTAACAGTGCAATATTATGGTGTTTGCTAATTGTTTGAGTGGTAATTGTAATTAAGTGATTGTTTTCAAGTTGTTTACAAAGTTACCTCTATCATGGATGAGAATGCTAGTAAGGATTGTTTGTAATTACGCTACTAGTAAGGTAAGGCACGCATACTTTACTTTAACATAAACAAAAAATAATTTCTGTGCTTGCAACTGCGTATAAACATTTTAAAATTCCCGCGGTTTTAATACTTTTGTTTTTCTTCTATCATCATTCTCCTGCCCTTATCCCAATTTGTTTGTGGTTGGCGCAGCATGTCTTCTTCCAAACTTCTCTGTTACTCGTCATGTCAGCAGTCACCTCCTTTCTAGCCATATCATCCTTCACACAGTCCACCCATCGTTTCTTTGGTCTTCCTCTACTCTTATAGCCATCTACATTCATACTCAACATTTTCCTCACAACATTTTCTTAAATCTAAGCTGAATTTCATCAAATTCTATTCAATGTTTTGTTTATTATATCTATGGATAGTTACAACTAGTAATATTTGAATGTCTTTGATAAAAACGTACTAAACGGATGAACAGATAACATAACATCACGCCTGTAATCCCCTAATGGGTGGAAATGGGAGGTTTATTTTCTGTGAATTTATTTTTATTCTCTGGTTCACCCCAAGGAATAATTTCGGGTAAGTGCGTTTTTACCCTACTACGGCAGGAGGGTTATGATTTTGACAGGCTATGTATTTAATGTTTGTTTCTGAAAAACAAAAATCATTGCTTCATGTAGACAACGCGGGCAAAGCCGCGGGCAAGACTTAGTCTAAGTATAAATAAATTTAAAAATTCAACGTGTCTGCAAACATTAAAAAAAGTTTTATTATGACAATAAGTTACACTAAATCATATCAGCATTCGGGTCGATCTTCAGGTTAAGCCGTGCTTGCCTAGGTCGATCTGTGGATGGGTGACCACCCATTACATACCGAGTTTCCTCCGTGCCTCGGGGCGCACGTTAAGCTGTTGGTCCCGGCTGCCATATATAGATCTTTGGCAGTCGTTACAGGTAGTCAGTGACCTGCAAGTCTGACATCCAGTCTTACCAAAGGGTATCGTATTACCTAGTATTAACTGGTTTGTGGAGGTCAGATAGGCAGTCGCTCCATGTAAAATACTGGTATTCAGCTGCATCTGATGAAGCTGGAAGCTGACCCCAACATAGTTGGGAAAAGGCTAGGCAGATGATGAAACCCAGTTGAGAATTAGAAGAATCTTAAATGACTCATGATCAGAAATCTAATTCCCTACAGACCTACACTATAGGTATTCTATGTATGTAAAAACGAGGACAAGTTGCGGTTAGTGCAGTGATGGGTGACCAGTTGTCACACAATGGTCAGCTTCCGGTGTCACAGTTAACACTTGACGAATGAAGATCGGAGGTTTGTTGAACACAATGGTGGCAATCGGGCTAAGTTTTGGACTAGCTGTTACGACTCTCGCAGTTTTAGTCTCATCATCATCAGCCTGTAATGTTCCCACTACAGGGACTCAGGCCTCCTCTCTAGGAGAGGGATGGGCTATAATCCACCACGCGGGTCCAGTGCGGGTTGGTAGATGTCACATGTCTTCGAATTATTTGGTTCTAAGACATGCCGGTTTCCTCACGATGTTTTCCTTCACCGTTTTGAGATTTATCTTAGTCTATACTAATATTATAAAGAGGAAAGATTTGTCCAACCCGGGAATCGAACCCAGAACGTCATGCCCAGCTGTCGCTTACGACCACTACACCAACTTAACTATAATGCTATCTAATAACGGACACAGGTAGACAAGACCTCGACGTGTAGCGAGCGGTCACCCAGCCAAGGACTGACCGCGGCCCGTAGCTTAACCTCGCCCGCCATTCGGTCACGCAGCTATTGTATCCGATACATTTCAAATTCGATTGAAAAACATTGAATTGTGTAAGTTTGTGTGACTTGACTTTACTATAATGCCTTGCCTAAGTAACACTGCATGGTAGCGAATGTTAGCGATCTTCAGGGTTAAGCCGCACTCGCGAAGGTCGGTCTGTGGATGGGTAACCATCATTACATACCGAGTTTCTTGCGTGCATCGGAAAACATAGGCATACAGACAGACGGACAGACATGACGAGTCTATAAGGGTTTCTTTTTTTGCCATTGGTCTACGGAACCCTAAAAGGCAGATGATGAGGCTAAATGTTTAGTTCGTTCAATGGGCGTCAGACGGCGCTCCATTGAACGAATGTACAGTGAAGCCCTTTTTATTATTTTTGGAGGCTGGGAAATCATCAAATGACTCCTCCCGCTCTGGGCAGAGCAGAAGGGAGTGTCAGGCTTCTACTGACCCCGTTGGGGCTGTGGATCCTGTCGGGGCTGCTGATTGTTCGCAAGAGATACCGCGGCCTCGACATGAAGGGCTAAGAAGGAACATGGGTGGTTTTTTGTCAGTAGAAGTCTGACACTCCCTTTCGTTCTGCCCAAGAGCGGATTATTTGATGATTTTCCACCCGCAAAAAAAAAAGAAATGCTTCTACTGACTAAAAACCACCCATGTTCCTTCTTAGCCCTTTGTGCCGAGGGCGACGTACCTCTCTCGAACAACCCGCAGCCCGCAGCCAACAGTGGAGCCCTGTGGCGGAAAGTATGCGCAGGTCATAAGTCAGTACTCGTATAGGTATGTCTCGGCCTACAATTGTCAATTGATCTAGTTGTACAACAATAGCGGTCAGCGACCTCTGCCGGGCGCACAATGAGTACCGACTCGCGTGAATATATTCACTGCCTCGCTTGCTAGTGGCTCCAGGCCTGTAGAAGACGAGTAATGGGCTAGCTCGCCGTCCATCCGTCATGACGTTCGTGTTCCACGCGCCAAAAGAGATGTCTGTAACAATGCAGGGACCCGCAAGGGCAGACGCGTGTCGGGGCTACGGGTTGTTCGAAAGCGATACCGCGGCCCCGGGACACAAACGGCTACGGACATGGGAGGGTTTTAGTCAATACAAGTCTGACACTCCGCTCCGCACAAATCGGGAGGGGTCATTTGAAGACTTTCCATCTGTCAAAGAGGGTTTAATCAGATTCAGAACAGGCAGCTTAGTGATCGACAGCTGAGCATGTGGTCCATTTTTTTTTTTTTTTGGGTGGTGAGAAATCATCCAATGAGTCCTCCCGCTCTGAGCAGAGCGGAAGGGAGTGTCAGACTTCCATCTTCTAATATATAAAATTCTCGTGTCACAGTTTTCGTTGCCATACTCCTCCGAAACGGCTTGACCGATTTTGATGAAATTTTTTGTGCTTATCCGGTATCTATGAGAATCGGCCAACATCTATTTTTCATACCCCTAAGTATTAAGGGTTGTCCACACCAAACATTTTTTTAGTCACCCATCAAAGTTACCGGGAACGAAGTCGCGGGCATCAGCTAGTTGACTATAAAAAAAACTATTTTGAAAACAAAAAAGTGAAAAAACTAAAACACAAAAAAGTAAAAAATAAACTTCAGAAGAAAAATCAGCTTCTGAAGTCGGTGACATTCGTTTGTTTGATTTCGTTTTTTTGTCACCAAAACGTCAGAAGCTGATTTTTCTTCTGAAGTTTATTTTTCACATTTTTGTGTTTTGATGTTATGTTATGTTAACTAGGAGTACTGTTACACCTCAGTCTCGTCCGGTTGGGATAGTAAATAGAATGTAGTTTTCTTTCAGATCCGACTGGACTCGAACCTGTTCCCCTACACATGTCCCTCTGATGCTCTCAACCGCTGAACCATACTCAACAGCGCTATCAGCACGTTATCACTTGCGCTACTTATTGAACTCAATAAATGACTTCATATCAATATCTGTATTATCATAGTTACCACTCATTATGGTTATATATTACATTTTAACGATGAGATAACTTCACAGCTGCCACGATGTCTAGATTTGTGCCCGGTTGATGGCAATAGGCTCGCCCCCTAAGATGGGACTTGAACATAATTGGCGAAAAATGTGGCCGTGTACTATTAGGTACGGTCAGTACCCTCCTTTACATGACCCGTCTTCCCTTACTCTTCTTTGTAATGGGGGTCAAATAATGCAGGGCACTGACTGTACACCTCTGCCTAACCCTTCGTTGTTAACAAATGTTTTGGGGATTAGTCAGTAATACTTCAAGGTCGGGCTAGCGATGATAATTAATCTGGAAATAAATTTATGTTGTCACATTTATTGTATCAGAGTAAGCCAAGCCGCTATCGTGGCACTTAATCTCACGTGAGATTAATCAAAATGCGTAGTTTTTTTTTAGATTTCGTACAGTATTAAAGTCTCATGCGGGAAAGAAAATACTTGATATTGGCCGCGAACCCCACTCTCCTCCTCGTGAGATTCGTGTTTTTGATAAATCCCACTTTATTCTAGGGGGGGTCAAGTTAAATCTCACGATATCTCACCCCGGGGGGAGAGGGGAAGGGGGGGTGGTGTGTCGAAAAATGGGCAAAATTGTCTCAATCGCAGATATAATAAGGTCTCAATGACGCCCCCTAGGCAAAAACCATCCCATTATTTTTTACTTACCCTATTTTGTTCCACAGCTGGGCAAAAGGCTCCCCCGTACCTTCCACTCTTCCCTCTGTGTGGGTTTCTTCGTCCAATCTGTCACAAACGCTTCTAGGTCACCACACCACCGTTGTCGAGGCTGGCGGCGACGGCGCCCGTCTTCTGGCACCCACTGCTAAACCATTCCATACTGATTTAAGATTTCCTCACTCAGTTCCACAGTTGGACAATACCCGTTTAATAGGGTAGTTAACAAAAAAAAATTAATATAAAAAAATACGTATCTA
This sequence comes from Diarsia brunnea, assembly GCA_949774965.1. NCBI lineage: Eukaryota > Metazoa > Arthropoda > Insecta > Lepidoptera > Noctuidae > Diarsia > Diarsia brunnea. The sequence goes on along the minus strand of OX459025.1, from coordinate 102,965 downwards.
ATATTTTTCGATAATCTAACAGACGGACTAATTAGAATCATATTTTTTTTAGTCAGTAAAATATCCCTATTATGTGAGTGACGTAATTATAATTGTGTGTACAAGACAAGGACATACATCGGTACTCATTAGCCTGACTCAGTCAGTAATTGTCGTCTTGCACGCGAGTCAGTCTAGCTATTGAAGAGTTAATCAACGATAGAGAAGCACTTTTTTATCGACTTCAAAAAAGGAGGAGGTTCTATGTTCGACAGTATAAGTTTTTAAAATTGCAAAATATTTTTTCATTCCAAAGAGTAGGTAGGTATTCTCCCGACTACTCCCGAGGCGGTCCCATTGACACCAAGTCAAGTCAGGATCTGATGATGCCATCTCAGGGAAATCGAGGGCAATTCGACTCTACCAAGATTTCTTTTATTTTTGAATTGCTGTTTAAGTATGTATTTTTCATTATCTCGGAAAACACGTTCAGCTGTTGGTCCCGGCTGCCATATATAGATCTTTGGCAGTCGTTACAGGTAGTCAGTGACCTGAAAGTCTGACAACCAGTCTTACAAATAGGTATAGTATTAACTGGGTTGTGGAGGTCAGATAGGCAGTCGCTCCATGTAAAATACTGGTATTCAGCTGCAACCGGTTAGACTGGAAGCCGACCCCAACATAGTTGGGAAAAGGCTGGCAGATGATGATGATTATATCTTTTTGCTCTGGTTGCTCATTAACATATTATGTACTATTTCAAGCGAGATGAATGATGGTACCAAGATTTTTATTCAAAAGTCAGTCCATCGAGTTTCTTTTCCATTTTTCTCCATAAATATCGGATCCACGCTTTGTAATGTGTAACTACAGTACTTTCACAAGTTATTGTGCCTTGTGACTGTAGGTTCGCTATTTTTAACCAACTTCTAAAAAGGAGGAGGTTCTCTATTCGTGTGTATGTTTTTTTTTTGTTTTTTTGACATTAAAAAGTGCATGTATCTTTTTTTTTTTGGGGCGGGTGGAAAATCATCAAAAAACCCCTCCCGCTCTTGGGCAGAGCGAAAGGGACCAGACTTCTACTGACTAAAAACCACCCATGTTCCTTCTTAGCCCTTCATGTCAAGGCCGCGGTATCTCTTGCGAACAACCCGCAGCCCCGACGGGGAGTGCATGTACCTAATGGTGTAATTGAAGTAAATGCCTTGAGTTCTGATGTGCAGTGTCGCTTCTAGTCGCTCATACTCTATGGTAAACTAATAAGTTGCTGCTCGCAGGAAACGTATCATTACTTGTATTATTGTAGGTGTTCATTATTTCCTACATCTGTATCTATGGGTATTATCTCGCTAGATGCTGGCTGAATGGCTGCATACATGTTGCAACAGTCTTAACAAAGCCGAAAAGCACCTTTATTATGCCGCGTTGATTCGCGGAACAGCACCCTTCCCCCTTAGCTTTCTCATCTTAGACACATGCAAATGCAAATGCATTATATTCATCTGTTTTGTGGCCCTACATTGTGATCCATACAAGGCAGCAGAACGACGGAATAGGTGAAGTTTATTTGCCTAACCTTCAAGTGAGTAAGTCATCATCGTCTAGCTGCCTTTTCCCAACTATGTTGGGGTCGGTTTCCAGTCTTCCAGCTTATCGTGCTTTCCGAGGCACGGAGGAAACTCGGTATGTCGGGCGGTCACCCATCCACAGACCGACCTAGGCAAGCACAGCTTTACCTAAAGATCGACCCGAGTGGCAGTTCTTATTAAGCCACGAGCTCCTCAAGTGAGTAAGTAAATAGAATATGACCTCGTAATGATTTCTATGTTCCGAAATCATCATCCACAGCCCGAACTCACCCACTGCTGGGTATAGGCCTTTTCTGGTGCCAATCTCCACGTTCCTGTGCCAGCCCCATCCAGGTTTTTTGTAGTTCTGAAATAAAGCTATTCAATTAAAGGGAGCTCTCCAAATGTTCTTCATTCCTTAATGTCTAGGTAGGCATTCCTGCAGATCATTTAAGATATCTTACGTTCGGAGGCGTGTCCCGTGGGTGGTTCATATTTGCAATGCGTCGTAAGCATCGGAAGTGCCATCTTATATAAATTCCTGACGACTCAGGACGACGCTAAGGTCAGACTACTTGTGCCCACACAATACTTACTTATTTCTTATCTCGCCCTGCATTGTGCTCTGTTAAAATTAATTAATCTCAAACCATACTACACCTTAATTGTGTCACTTATGAAAATATATTTATTTATTTATTTATTTATTTAAACTTTATGCACAATAAAGATACATAGGCGGACTTAATGCCACAAGGCATTCTCTACCAGTCAACCTTAGGGTTAAACAAGACAACATTGTGGTAGGTTACAAAATAACTAAAAAAAAAAAAAAAAACAATGTCAACTTCAATACAATAAAAAGTATATACTTATATTAATACTAATACACATATAAAAATAAAATAAACTAATAAATATTTAACAAATACCAAAAACAAAACGAAAAACTTAACAGGCAATTACTAATTACTCGACTTATAATAATTGAAGGCTATTTGGTCTTATTTAAATAGTGGCTACGAACTTTCCTTTTAAAAGTGAATTTGCTTTCAGCTTTTTTAATATCAAGGGGTAGCGCGTTCCAGAGCTTTATAGATGAGATAGAGAAAGAATTTGACAAAAAACAGGTGCGGTGTGAAGGAATTTGGAGAATGAGGTTATTGGAAGCTCGAAGACTACGACTATGACAACTGCCCAACACTTTGAAATAAGATTTTAAGTAAACGGGAGCACGTGGATCGTTCATAATCGAGAAAAGCATGCAGAGAGATCTGAGGGACCTCCTGAGTCGAATAGGCAGCCATTTAAGCTGAGAACGGAAGGAAGAAATATGATCGTATTTACGAAGGCCAAAAACAAAACGAATACAATTATTGAGAAGACGATCCAATTTATTTAGAAGTTCCTGGGATATATCAGAATAACAAACATCAGCATAGTCAATAATGGGAATCACAAGGGACTGAACCAAAGTGAGTTTCGTGCTAGGTGGAAGGAAATGCTTGAATCTATAGAGAGACCGCAGTGAGAACGTGACTTTCTGACTCACCTGAGCGACGTGTTTGTCCCAACTCAAACTGCTGTCAATGTAAAGACCCAAGTCCTTTACGTGAGGTGAAAGAGAAATGACGGAGTTCTCGTATATCAGTGGCACAAGTTGGCTAGTGCTCACATTCCTCAAATAGTACGAGCTACCAATGAGGAAAAAAAATATACTTATAATTTACTAGTTACAAGAAAATCTATAGAGTCTATAGATTTTCTTGTAACTAGTAAATTATAGATCACTAATCCGTGAATATCTTGAGTTCTATAATACTTATAGGACGGACAATAATTATCGTGATACTTGCATCTCAAACATTTTCAATTTTGACACACGAATGAAAGTTCGGTTCAAACTTTATGGCGGCTCAAAACAACAAACGGAAAGCTGCGCAGAACACAATTTAAGGTAACAGTTGGCGCACAGGACGCCTCTTGCGGAAGGAACCTCCTAACAATACGAGCCGTGTCCAGAAGTACCGCTTTTTGTATCATGCCCTTGATCCAGCTGCCTAACGAGAGCCTCCCCAGGTTGGTCGTTGTTGGTCGAGGCTCTTGTCAATTAAACTATTGAAACGACTATCGACGCAAAGATGGTTGATTGAGTTCACACCCCCATGTCGATACGGGAAGAGTCTACTGGCACCATGCGGCCACGAATACAGACAAAAGGGACAACCATTTAGAATATGAAATTCGTGGAACAAAAAGCCACCTCTGTGTAGTACTCAATGACAGTAATATCACTGTCTGCCAATTTGTTACGCGACCTTGTGTTGTGGTGCGGCGTATGGCTGTGGGCAGAATGTGAACGACATCGATCGGGGAATCCGTTAGGCTAATCGTATGCTGTGACGCAAGTGACGCAGCACAGCACACATTTTGCAGAGCAGGACCGGCGAAGCTAGCTCGCCGTCCGTCCGTCTTAGGGCTCGTTTACGGAGACGCGGAGCGTCGCGCGGCGCGTGCAGATGTCTCGTCGTGTGCTTAATCCATTTACTGAGAGGCGGGTCCACCGCAAGTCCGCAACGAACGCTGCATTTTAAACTAATGAGCGAAAAATCGCTTACGTAAAATCGACGTTTGAAATCGTAAACGTTTTCATACATCGCCAAGAAGTGTTTGAATTAAAACAGCACAACGCGCCGCGCGACGCCCCGCGTGTCCGTAAATGAGGTCTTATGACGACCGGCCGTGTCGACGGCGCGTTCGTGTTCCACGCGCCTCAAAGAGGTGTCAGCAAACTGTCCTCCCCCAGCGACGCCTTAGCGTGTAAGTTGGCTGGAGGCTTTAAATTCAAGGCATCTACAGGAGAGTCCAGTTAACCAGTAGCCAACCTCTCCTTTTTTTTTTTTTTTTTGTTCCGGGGTGGAATCCTCATGGATGTCCCCCACCCTGGGGGGGGGCGGAGGGGTCTGTCAGACTCTTACTGACTAAAAACCACCCCGGTGTTCCATCTCACACCTACGCCGGGGGCCGCGGGAACTTAAGATACTACCGCGACCCCCGGCTAGTGCCGGCCCGCCTCTGCGGGCCTCAATCGCGGGTCGGCGGGAGGAGTGAGGTGTTAGACTCCCCCCGCGCGACGTCTAAGAGGGGCGCGCGTGGAACACTTCAACCTCTCCTAGGTTGAACTGCGATATGCCACTCACAAGAATAAAAAATAAAAAACAATCAGCTCTGCCCAGCACAGACCTGCGTCACTTGTGTCTCAGCATACGCTTATCCTAAATGTTAAAATAGTTCACGTCACCCTGCAACTGTGCCAAATTGCATCGAAATATAAAGAAATCGCTTTCACTTTGTCAAATATTATAAATTAAGTACTAGCTTTTACGTTTGACCAATGTACTTCGTTGAGTTTGAACGTAAAACGTGATTTTTCATCCAAAAACAAAAGTTAATCAATTTAGCGTAGGGTGACTTGGTTTGATGATAATGCTTGGTTGACGGCTTCGTAACGGTCAATTTACACCTTGCATATAGTTGTTAACCACGTAAGACCACGTGGAATACATTTTAGTCGAGCTAATCTCAGGAACTACTGGTTGGAATGAAAAACTATGTTTGTGTTAGATAGTCCATATATCAAGGAAGGTTATAAGCTATATTACGTTGACGGAGTTGTGAGGGTCAGCTAGCATACATATGATACTAGCAGACATCGTAGACATCGTGGTACCCGGAAAAGTAGGGCCTCATTAAATAACATAAATAGGTTTAGGAGGAGTTCAGTCACATACACGCGCACAGATGATTTATAATCACTATCACTATCACGATCACTATCACTACATAGTATAAAACAAAGTCGCTTTCTCTGTCCCTATATCCCTATGTATGCTTAAATCTTTAAAACTACGCAACGGACTTTGATGCGGTTTTTTTTAATAGATAGAGTGATTCAAGAGGAAGGTTTTAGTATATAATTTCACCGACATACACGTGGCTGAAGCCGCGGGCATCAGCTAGTATTATACAAAGATTGTCACATTCTCCAAGTATGTCGGTTTAAAGAAACTTTATTCTCAATAAAAACATAAGTCACTTACTTGAGAACAATACTAAAAATATAAATTACAATAAGTTCGTCATCAGTATTACAACTTAATATTTACCCATCCAATGCATTCATTTCTCCAGAAGTGATCGATCCGCAATTATGTGCTGGCTAAGTTGAGTTTTGAATGCATTGAAAGAGTGTACATTTCTTATACAGGACGGTAATTTGTTATAAAGCTGTGCTCCTTCAAAAGTTAGCATTTTTTTGCCATAGTTAGTTCTTGTTTTGGGTAAAACTAACAAGCTTGCTCGCCGTGTACTGCGTTGACTAACTTGTTTATATTGAGTGAGTGTTAAGTTTGAGTGAACGCTTTTGTTAAGAATATTTCTGATGAAAATGCATGTGTTGTAAATGTAAAGTTGTTTTATGTTCATTATTTTTGTGTCTTGATAAATTTTGCTGGTAGATGTTAGATATGGGTAGTTAAATAGTATTTTTATGATTTTATTTTGGGTAATTTGAAGTTCAGATAATTTTGTTTTAGTAGCACTGCCCCAAATTTCGATTAAGTTAAGTAGATGTGGCTTTACTAGGGAGTTGTAAATAGTATACCGCAGTTTTGGTGGAACACAACGAACAATGTTACGCAGTGACCCGGAGAGTGCCGAAAGTTTACTCTTTATGTGATCTATGTGAGCATTCCACGTTAGTGAGCTGTCCATTCTTAGTATGTACAACTAGTGTAAACATATTGATAATGACACGTTTACGTGAAACAATGGTCGATCGCTACAATCTGGCAATAGGAAACAGTGTGAACTTACGAGCAGTAAGTCGTGGATTCGAACTCAGGCAGGCGCATTACTTTTTACAATTTATTTCATCACCGCTGCTCTCAAAACGGTGAAGGAAAACATCGTGTGGAAACCGGCATGTTTTAGAACCAAAAAATTCGAAGACATGTGACATCTACCAAACCGCACTGGGCCCGCGTGGTGGATTATAGCCCATCCCTCTCCTAGAGAGGAGGCCTGAGTTCCTGCAGTGGGAACATTATGCACCTCCACAAAGTTAATACTAGGTAATACGATACTCTTTAGTAAGGCTGGTTGTCAAACTTCCAGGTTACTGACTACCTGTAACGACTGCCAAAGATCTATACATGGCAGTCAGGACCAGCAGCTTAACGTGCTTTCCGAGGCACGGAGGAAACTCGATATGTAATGGACCCATCCACAGAGCAAACTAGGCAAGCGCGGCTTAACCTAAGTATCGAGCCCAGTAGCAGTTATTATTAAGCCACGAGCTAGTAGTACCTAATGCATATAAATACTTGAGTTGAGATGATTGCGAATCGACCAGTATCACCAGTGGTGGGGAGGCTTATTAGGCTACACGTCTCCTAATAAATGTAATGTTTTATTGTGATGTTATTTGTTTTATTGTAGTGACTTAGTGCGCTAGTGAAGTGTTACTAACATAGTTTTAAGGCTCTATTAACTAACACAAATTGTATTTTATCATATTTATGTTAGTCTGTAAGGTATTTATCTATGGGCCTTGTTGCCTGAAAATAAATGGATTATTATTATTATTGTCATACAACTTCATAATTATCACCCTTTGTTAGTATAGTTGTACTTTGTATTATAGAATGCACTCGTTAGGTACCTACTCGTATTTATTTTTATTTTAAAACACGTTTAGTCACTGAGTCTCATAGACCTGCCAAACTAGTTTTACAAATCGGTTGGTCGATTTAATGTGTGTCTTAGTTAGTACACAAAACGACACAGCAAGCTGTACAGTCAGCAGCTACAATATGTATACACTTACCAACGTCTAGAAGCGATGCTTCTAGACGTTGGTAAGTGTATATAATTATACAGGTCAAGATATCCGTGAATTTGGTTTTTTACCTGATTTGCTCATGCCTCATATGTTCATGCTTCTTTCCATTGCTCAACTACATAATAAAATATTTGTTTCCCCGCAGCGCACGGCAGTGGCGGGAACTACACACAAAGATGGCGGCGTGTGACGTCGTGGCACAAGATGGCGCCCACGGATACGTCAAACTGCACCCGTTTCTAGTCAACTTAGTGTGAGTACCAGCTTTGATAGATTAGCTTTTTTTATTAAAATTAGAGTCAGAAATTACCACAATTTTAAACACATAAAAAAAACAGCCAATTGCGTGACGAACCACGTGCAATGGTTTACGTAGTTACCCCTCAAAATATGTGGACCCGTTAGTCATTGGTCAACTGGACCTACTTGAAATGGACCCGCGGGATCAGTCGAACAAGTAACATTTGACTTGGTCGATTTGTTCACAGTTTGACGCAGGTCCAGTAGCAAGCGGGTCCAGTTTACCAAAAACTCTTTTTAGTTGTATTTTTTTTCTTGTAAGTATTTACTGCTTTTTTTTACCATTGTCCTTATTTTTGTTTTCTGAATGATTTCTAAGTTTGTCCATGGGCCCTTAGTGCTCCTGACCGTACGTACTTGGCTGCTTAACCCTACGGAGATTACAGGCGTGATAGATTTATTTCATTTAAAATTAATTAAGTCAATATAAGAGCGGTAACCTTAAGAAGGGCCGCCAGTGCTATGTGTGCGATGTGCGTATAGCGTGTCAAGGAGAGCTGGCACCTTATGTAGGAAGCTTGTTGAGCTTCTACAGTCTAAACATTCGTTCACACGGCTCCATACCAAACTATGCAGTCCCAGTTTCACATGCCTTTGCTATGTATAGCAGCAACGGTGGCCCAGTGGTGACGGCCCGAACCCAGACAGGATCGAGCATTCATCATCAGCCTATAAAGTTCCCACTGCAGGGACTCAGGCCTCCTCTCTAGGAGAGGGATCCACTGCTTTTTTTTTAATACTAGTTTTTCAGGTTATCACTTTACTTAAATTACCTCCATGACCCGTTTACTATTCAAAGCATCAACTAGCACAATGTTTTTAGAGTGCTACATTGAGTTTTACCGTTAAATATGATTTTTGACCCAAAAAAAAGTCGTTTTCCAGCTGCAAACTGGAAGCTGACCCCAACATACGTTCCCGTTTTTTTTCCCATTCTCTCTTGTCAATCGTCACGCTATCAATTACTCGTTCACATCATTACTCACACAATCCATCTTTTATTTGGTCTTCCTCTCCCTCTCCATCCATCAACATTCATATTGACTACTCTTTGTAAGAATACATAATATTAATTTCATGCCCTGTAATTCTTCCGATTTTATATTTCATTATAAGTAATTATAGTTTGTATAATATATCACTGTCACTACAAACATATTATAAAACAAAGTCCTCCGGCTCGTCTGTCTGTTTGTTTGCGATAAACTCAAAAACTACTGCACCAACTGATTTTCGTGCTGTTTTCACCAATGCATAGAGTGGTTCTCGAGTAAGGTTTTAGTATATAATACACCCCGGCGAAGCCGCGAGCATCAGCTAGTTTTAAATATACTTAAACATTTTTTATTACTCAAAACTTTCATGATGATATTTTCCTCAGCTGTCCTCTGCATCTGTCTGCATCACATGCCCTTACCACGACTAAAGTGGCTCCGGTGAATGAAAACTTTTCAGTCACCGGAGCCACTTTTAGACTTCCTCTTAGTTCGTCCTCTTACTCATTTCTTATTTTAACCATTCTCAACATTCTGATTAAAAATCAAAAGTCATTTATTCAAACTAGGCTGATAATCAGCACTTTTCGAACGTCAAAATTTACTTTACTTTACTTATTTACAAGTGACAGTCCCCCAAAACGCCCACCCTTCGACACTTCCTAATGTTTTGCAACAAATCTGTCTGTTTTTTTAGAAGAACCAGACTCGATACAATAGTAAGGTTTAAGTTAATATTACGATTGACTACAGACACAAATCAATAATAAAAAAGTAGGTATATAATAATAAAAACATAAAAAAGACATAACATATCAGTAAACTAATTTTGGAGAAAGAACATAAATAACAAACAAACATTGTCTTGTGTTCAACTCAGCGACCAGCTATTCTTATCATTTAAGTAGTCGTTAATGGAATAGTAAGCTTTTAAAAGATTAGATTTTATTTTGGCTTTAAATGCATTAAATGGCACGTCTAGAAAAGAAAATGGCAGTTTGTTATAAAATGTTATACCGATCTAGTCAGCTCAAGTAGTACTACTCTTTAAGAACAGACTACAATAGATAAATACCTTAACCTAAATATACATAATAGTACAGCTCTAAATATGCTTTTGTCAACTGGACCCGCTTGATAGTGGACCCGCGGATCCACAGAACAAACAAAACTGTGACTTGGCCTAGTGATCGCGGGGGTCCAGTTGACCAAACACTCGTACTTATTTCATGACATTATACAGAATATGATGGTACCTAAAGCTGTCCTACACGCAACCCAGCCATAGACTTTTTAAAAATAAAATCTCTGACACGTTCATCGTTTAAAATACAAGACATACTTAGCACGCGTTACGTCAACATTTTTCGTCAATGATTTTGTAAGTATTGTGAGCTGTGTGACCACTGACCGGTGCCAAATAATGTGGAGAGATGGCGGGAAATTACTTTTCAATATTTTTATTTATTCAGATTAACTTTATTGATACAATAAAAGAAATATTAACTGGATTATGCCACTGTTTCAACGCTAGTTGTAAAACTAATATTGTTAAAATAATCGTACGAGGTGCAGTTTTGCTTCATTTGTTTTGACAAACGGTGTTTTGGAAAACGGTGAGAACTAGTGGGAAGTTCAGCCATAACATAGCATTGATCTATCACTACATACCTATTATAAAACAAAGCAATCCACCACGTCTGTCTGTCTGTTCGCGATAAACTCAAAAACTACTTCACCGATTTTCATGCTGTTTTCACCAATGGATAGAGTGGTTCTTGAGAAAAGTTTTAGTATAATAATATATAATTGACGGCACAAATATTTGTATGGCCTACAGATAGTTTTTTCGGGTCTGGGTGTGTTTGTGAGTTTAAATACATATTTGTAAACGCACCCACGATACAGGACAAATTACTAGTGTGACTAGTGTGAGGCACCGTTTAAAAAAAAAAAAAAATTAACCGACATCCACGCGAGCGAAGTCGCGGGCAGCTAGTATTAATATAAATCATATTAATTGAAATGACGTTTGTTTTGAGTAAAGGGTATTGTCCGGATGCCATGATTTGAATGGCACCTAGATAATATGTTATGATTTCATGTTATAAAATATTATATTATTAAATTATAACGATACTGATTATATTATGGGTATTTGTGTAAGTGACTTTATATGTTTGTGAACGCACCCACGATACAGGAGAAATTCCTAGTGTGGGGCAACGTTTTAAAAAAAAAAAAAATTATACAATGGATGCGTTGGTTAGCTAATTCATTGACTTAATTTTTTAAGATTTAATTCAGTTGAAAGCTTAAAATCACAGTAACTGAAACTGTATACGGGTGTAAAAGTATATTTAATCTAGTCTAAAAACACTGGCTCTCCTCATCATTGCGATCGATTGTTGTTCTGGACCCATTATTCGGTTTGTCCACTAAGAAATTCTCAGTGTAATAACGGGTACAGGATGTTGAAGGGGGTGCCCCGTTTTGGCAGTGCATCAGGTATGTTTGCACAAGCACACGTTGATGGCTTCCACGCCATCGTCAGACAAATATCTGCTTCTTTGCTCTGCAGAGTGCGGGACAGTTCCAACTCCATCCTGAAGACCATTGCGGGGAGGTACGATTCTTCTTTGTTAGGTGATGTTGTCAGAACAGAATGAAATTACAGTGAATCAGAAAGGTAATAAAAAAAAAATTGGCAGTGGATCGGTTTGCGGGATCAGACCGAAATAACTCGTTCAAAAATGCATTCTGAACAACAGCCTTGTTGTCAAATAGATATTGACTTTACCAACATAGATTTAAGTTATCTTTTTGTTTAACTAACCTATGTTATGGATGTTGCTTATCCAGATAAAGTTTTTGGAGCGAAGTTCCTTATCGCGCGTTGTGAAAGGGGGCTAGACGGAAAAAATTCTTACGAAAAGTTGTCACGACACTTTTTGCTATAGTAAGCTATTGTAAGCTGTGCGGCGTCGCATGTTTCTCTGTCTGTCTCTCTCTCTCTTGTAGAAAGCAAGCCAGATATTTTCATTTCTACATTGTTTTTTTTTTTCTTTTTACATAATAAAAAATAATAACAATAACTTCGTTCCATCCGGGTGTTCCTTGACACCTCTCAAGTTTTTATTTTATTTTATAGGCTCGTCCCACTACATGAGTGAGGGTCTTTAGTATAACTGACGAAGTGTGGGTGTACTATATTGTCTATGGTACAGTCACTAGCAAAAATATCATCATCATCAGCCTATAATGTTCCCACTGCAGGGACTCAGGCCTCCTCTCTAGGAGAGGGATGTGCTATAATCCACCACGCGGGCCCAGTGCGGGTTGGTAGATGTCACATGTCTTCGAATTGTTTTGTTCTAAGACATGCCGGTTTCCTCACGATGTTTTCCTTCACCGTTTTTCAGAGCAGTGGTGATGAAATAAATTACACAAAGTAATGCGCCTGCCTGGGTTCGAACCCACGACTTCCTGTTCGTAAGACGGGGCCGCAACCACTGGGCTACCACTGCTCTCCCACCAGCAAAAATATACACTTAACAAAATTTAAAAGCTGTTTACTTGTTAAATAACGATTTGTACTTTTTTGGGGTAAGACATATTCCGCCCCGTCGGGGCTGCGGGTTGTTCGCAAGAGATACCGCGGCCTCGACATGAAGGGCTAAGAAGGAACATGGGTGATTTTTAGTCAGTAGAAGTCTGATACTCCCTTTCGCTTTGCCCAAGAGCGGGAGGGGTTATTTGATGATTTTCCACCTACCAAAAAAAAAAAAGAGCTATTCCGTAAAACTATAATATTAATATGTTTTCCAAAACACTATGTTTGTGTAAAAGTTAATCAACGCAGTCACAGAGTTGCTTTGTGTCTTATATGTTAAGTTACACGAGGGACATATTGAAGGAGAGTATTCAGTATTCGATTCTCGTCTCAAATATCATATGTAAAATTTCTATAACCCATATTTGTGACTTAATTGTGCCATGCCCCCCCCACCCCGCACGCTCTCTAGATTCACTTGCGAAAGCGACAATGGCGAAAAACAAACGTCTTCTTCACTAGAACACGTTTGTTTTTCGCCATTGTCCTACACCAGTTATAAAATATGAAGGAAAAATGGATGGATTATTGTAAATTCGCCACGAAAAAAGTACCTCTGTATACAGGGTGTAAACGAACCCTTCACGCATCCGACAACCAAGCATTCTGTACATCAAACCAAGACCAAGTACCCCTATGCAAAAATTTTTGCTGGGAAATGACTTTTTTTTTTGGGGTCAAAAATCACATTTTACGGTAAAACTCAAAGTAGCACTCTTAAAACATTGTGCTAGTGGATGCTTTGAATAGTAAACGGGTCATGGAGGTAATTTAAGTAAAGTTAAAACCTGAAATACTAGTATTTACAAAAACAGCTGTGAAAAATTTGGAACTTTGACCCCCAATATCTCCGTAACTAGGAGGTTCCCAGGTATGGTCTAGAACAAAAAAATGATCGCAGTGGTGGGGAGAACAAATGCCCTTCGTTTGCGTTAAGGGTACTTTTACACCCTTTATAAACTCACCACAGCTTTATTTTCATAAAGAAAAATCCGCCATATTGGTTATTTCCGTACAGACAAGACAAGTTCAAACAATAAGTAGAATAAAACATCATTAAAATTTGTTCTGTTGTCCGAATTTCAATCTGGTTTTCGGCTTGGCCACAGCACAGGAACAGCTCTGTTTAAAGTCACAGAAGACATTAGGGATGGCTTGGAGAATTCGATAGATTTTTTCAACGCATTTAACACCGTTCACTACGATATTCTCCTGGCTATACTATACCTAAAAGTCATTGACCTGCACATGTTCTGTGATAACCGCAAGGATTGCGAGAGATTGTCTGTTATTTATCAGTATTTTATTTTGTTCATATTTTTATTAGTATCATATTGTAAGCGTGACCTATTGCGGGTTTCAATTATGTCCCTCGTCTAAACTAACATACTGTATACAGGGTGTAAATCAACCCATCACACAGCCGTCAACCAAGCATCATTTGCTGGGATTATTTTTTTTGGGGTCTAAAATCACATTTTACGGTAAAACTCAATGTAGCACTCTTAAAACATTGTGCTAGTGGTTGCTTTGAATAGTAAACGGATCATGGAGGTAATTTAAGTAAAGTTATAACCTGAAAAAGTAGTATGTATGTAGGATTAAGATTATTAAAACTGTAAAACGTTTCTAAACGATAAAGAACTTTGCTTCAGAACGAATGAATGTGAGAGTGGGAGTGAAAGAAATGAATGGTTACAAGATGGCGTACAACGATGGTTAGATTATGTGTAATTTTATGTCGAAGGTGGAAATAAAATAGTTTAAAGTGTACAATTGTCTTTTTCTGGATATCCCAACACTACAAATTGGGGGCTCGTCCGGGATACCAGAAAAAAAACAATAGAAGAAGATTGCCGTGTATGTGTGCTTCGCGATCGCGGTAAGGTGAGCTGCGACCACGTGCGCCGGGCGGCAAATTAACGACGACGAAGTAAGAAGTTTCAAAGTTTTAAAACACAACGATGTCCGACGAGAAGAACCCCGTTCCTACTTTCAACTACGCCGATATAATTCCAAAATACAACGGCACCGACAAGACGTACTCGTCGGCAAAATGGGCGCAGGACATAGAAGACAACGCCGAGATATTCGGGTGGTCGGCGCAGCAAAAGCTGATTTTGGCGAGAAGGTCATTATCGGGCACAGCAGAATTATGGCTCAAATCGGAAAAAGCCTTCAAAAGTTACGAAGAATTACGGACGGCATTACTCAAAGAATTCCCAGAAACGGTCAACAGCAAAGAGATGCACGAGCTCATGGCGTCCCGCAAAAAGAAAAGCACTGAAACCTACTACGAGTATATGTTAACGATGAAGGAGTTGGGTAAGCGTGCTAAATTCCCAGATTATGTGGCGATACAGTATATCATAGACGGAATACAAGACTACGAATCGAATAAAACGATCCTGTACGGCGCGTCTACTTATTCTGTATTAAAGGAAAGAATCATCATCTACGAAACTATGAAGAGTAAAACTAAGAAAAGGCATGATGATGGTACGACGAAGCAGCAGAAGCAGGACCTGGAAAAGAAGGGTCATTCGGAGAAGTCTGGTCGCCGATGTTTTAAGTGTGGTGAGACAGATCACGTCGCCAACGCATGCAAGAAAGGTGTAAAATGCTTCCGATGCAACTCGTTCGGTCATATTGGACGAGAGTGCAAGGAGCCGATCTCAAATACAGATTCGCAGGGTAAGCATAAAGATGGCGGCGGTGGTCATAATTCTCGCACTTCCATGCTGTGTACGAAAATTTCACCGGAACTTGGCGATGGCGTTCCGGATCCGGAAGAAAAACATGGCAGCCACGATCAAGATGAACGAGGAACGAACGAACGAGTGACAGGTGTGAACGAGTCAGTGTTAACGTCAAACTTCTGTCAATCACGTCAGTGTCATAAGTGTCAAAGTGAAATGGTGTTAAGTGTAAACAAAGACTTTGCGTGTAACAAATCAGTTAAAAACATTAAGATTAGTGGAATAAATGTTGATAGCCTTGTAGATTCAGGTAGTGACTTAAATTTAATAGCTTCTAACTTGTTTTTCGAGTTGAATGTAACATCATATGAAAAGGTAAGAGTCACATTGTCAGGACTCGGTTCTACAAGCGTGTTTTCGCTAGGAAAGTTCAATGAAAACGTAGAGATAGATGGATATTGTTTTGATGTGTGTTTTTACATTGTTCCACAAGAAGTTATGCCGTATAAAGTTATTTTAGGCCAACCATTCTTAGTAAATGTTACAGCTGTCATTGATAAAGGTTCAGTCACTGTTATGCCTCACTGTAATGATGTTTTACTGCAGTGTATGCTTGCTGAGGTTCCAGAACCACTATGTTTTGTGTCTGATCCGCAGATACGAGAGGTGGCTCAGAATTTGATTAACAAATACCAACCTAGGAGGATAAAAGAGGCTCCGATAAAAATGACGATAATATTGAAAGATGACATCCCTGTTGCACAGCGTCCACGAAGGTTGTCACTCGCTGAGCAGCAAGAAGTAGAGAAACAAGTAAGTGAATGGTTACGAGATGGTATTATTAGGCCAAGCTTTTCAGAATATGCAAGTCCATTAGTGCTTGTAAAGAAGAAAGATGGATCTACAAGAATATGTGTTGATTATCGAATGATCAACAAAAAGATGGTCAAGGATGAATTTCCACTTCCAGTCATAGAAGATCATATTGACAAGTTATCAGGGGCTAAGGTGTTCAGTAAATTGGATTTAAAAGATGCTTTCTTTCATTTGAAAATAGAGGAAAGTTCAGTTGGATATACCTCTTTTGTAACACATCATGGTCAATTTGAATTCCTCAGGGCACCATTTGGATTGTCAATTTGCCCTAAGTATTTCACAAGATTTATAACGATAATTTTCAGAGATCTTATAGCCAAAGGTCACATTCTTATATTCATTGACGATGCCATAATTCCAGCGAATGACTATAAAGAAGCAGTTGAAAGGTTAGAAGAAGCACTACAAGTAGCATCAGATTTTGGACTGGAAATAAACTGGAAGAAGAGTGAAGTTCTGACAACCAAAGTTGAGTATTTGGGTCACATTGTGCAAGATGGTGAAATCAAACCCTCCACTGGAAAAACTGAAGCAGTTGTCAAGTTCCCTGAACCCAAGACGGTGAAACAACTACAAAGCTTTATGGGGCTAGCGTCATATTTCAGGAAGTACATACCCCATTTTGCTAAAATAGCTACTCCATTGACTGACCTACTAAAGAAGGATCAAAGTTTTACGTTTGAAGATGAACACAGGTATGCATTTAATATTTTAAAAGAAAAATTAGGAAGTAGTCCAGTACTGAAGATTTTCAACCCAAGAAGACGTACAGAATTACACACAGATGCTTCGAGTTTGGCTTATGCAGCAGTATTAATGCAGTGGTGTGAAGACAGTGGCCTACATCCCGTGTATTACATGAGCCGGAAGACCAGCGACGCGGAAAGAAAATATTCTAGTTACGAGCTGGAAGCTCTTGCTATTATAGAAGGTGTAAAGAAGTTTCGGCACTATCTATACGGCATTCCATTTAAGATTGTAACAGATTGCCAAGCTTTTCAGATGACGCTACAGAAGAAAGATCTTTCAACTAGAGTTGCTAGGTGGGCATTGTTATTACAAGAATTTGATTTTCAGGTTGAACACCGGTCTGGTACAAGGATGAAACATGTTGATGCGTTGAGCCGCAACCCATACATAGGAGTGACTACTAATAGCCTACATGAACAAATAAAGAAGGCACAAGAGCAAGATGAAGGATTAAAAGCTATCATGGAGGTACTCTCTGAGAAACCCTATCTCGACTACTACTTGGAAGGCGGTCTGCTGTATAAAGGCCTGGAAAGAAAACTGATGGTACCTAAGAACATGGAGATGGAGGTCATAAAGAGAGCGCACTCAAACGGACATTTTGGTAAAAAGAAGATGATGGAGCTTATAAGTAAAGATTATTATATTAAAGATTTAACAAAGAAATTAGAAGATTTTATCATCACTTGTATCCCATGTATACTTGGCAGCAGAAAAGAGGGCAAGCAAGAAGGATTTCTACACCTGTTAGAGAAGGAAGATACACCCCTACATACTATCCACATTGACCACCTTGGGCCAATGACGGAGACAAAGAAGATGTACAATCATCTACTCACAATGGTGGATGCATTTACAAAGTTTGTGTGGATATTCCCCACAAGAAGTACTACAAGCAAGGAAACCCTTGAGAAGTTGAGAATCCATCAGCAGCAATTTGGAAACCCCACTAGAATAATTAGTGACAGGGGAACAGCATTCACTAGTCATGAATTTCAACAATATTGTGAAGAAGAAGGAATCAAACATGCCAAGATTACTACAGGAGTGCCTAGGGGAAATGGGCAAGTAGAAAGAATGCACAGGACTATAATATCAATCCTCACGAAGCTATGCATTGAAGACCCTACCCAATGGTACAAGCATGTCAGTCATGTGCAAAGAGCATTGAATAGTACTTGGCAGAGAAGCATCAATTGTACCCCGTTTGAACTGCTTGTAGGAACAACTATGAAAACCAAAGAAGATATTGAAATCTACGACTTACTAATGCAAGAGGGAAGAGATATCTTTGTACAAGATAGAGAAGATAACCGACGTAAGGCGAAAGAGCACATTTTGCAGGTGCAGGAAGAAAATATACAAGCTTTTAACAGAAAACGTAAAGAAAGCACTAAGTATAAAGAAGGTGACTTGGTAGCAATCAAACGAACTCAGTTTGGGTCTGGGATGAAACTAAAGCCTAAATATCTTGGACCTTATAGCATCATTAAGGTCAAAGGGAACGACCGGTACGATGTACAGAAGTTGGACCCTACTGCAGAAGGACCAGGTAAGACATCCACTGTAGTAGATTTCATGAAGAAATGGCCCAATGACTGAGCCATTATCATTCTAGTTATTGTTATTCTATTGTTGCTTTGTGTATGCAACATAATTTTAGTTGTTAACTGTAACAGTGTGTAAGACTGTATTTCTAGTATTAGTATGTTATTAAGATAAGTTGATAAATCTGTAAAAGTGTGTAAGACTTTAGACTGTATTTGTGTTAGTATTAGTATGATAATAGGATTAGATGATTAAACTGTAACAACGTGTAAGATTGTATTCTGTTTGTATTAGTCTTGTGTTAAGCAGGCTAAAAGATGTTCTTGTTAGTGCTGTATAATTTCTGAGGCCAGAAATAGCTACAGGATGGCCGAGTTGTAGGATTAAGATTATTAAAACTGTAAAACGTTTCTAAACGATAAAGAACTTTGCTTCAGAACGAATGAATGTGAGAGTGGGAGTGAAAGAAATGAATGGTTACAAGATGGCGTACAACGATGGTTAGATTATGTGTAATTTTATGTCGAAGGTGGAAATAAAATAGTTTAAAGTGTACAATTGTCTTTTTCTGGATATCCCAACACTACATGTATTTACAAAAACAGCTGTGAATGGAACTTTGACCGCCAATATCTCCGTAACTAGGAGGTTCCCAGGTATGGTCTAGAACAAAAAAACTATCGCAGTGGTTGGGAGAACAAGTGCCCTTCGTTTGCGTTAAGGGTACTTTTACACCCTATATTACTGTACACCTCTGCCTAACCTTTCAGAGATAACATGCGTGATGTTATGTTATGTTCACAGAAGGTGCACACACAGCCTATGATTGTTTACGTAATGCTGACACACTAACCTCTACCTCATAGCTTCAAGTATTTGTAGGTCGTACAAGTAAGTTTAGCCTCGATGCGGTAACCGGTAACCAAACCCGCGACCTTCAGCTGGCCAGTCGGAAGGCTGCCTCGGTATCGCAATAAGTAGTATGTATGTAGTAATAGTAACTACTTTATCTTCGTATTAGATTATCTACTGTTTTGATGTTTTTAACTTGAAGCAATAAAATACTCATCATCAATGCTAGCCTCTTCCCAACTATGTTAGGGTCGGCTTCCAGTCTAACGGATGCAGCTGAATACCAGTATTTTACATGGAGCGACTGCCTATCTGACCTCCACAACCCAGTTAATACTAGGTAATACGATACCCTTTGGTAAGACTGGATGTCAGAATTTCAGGTCACTGACTACCTGTAACGACTGCCAAAGATCTATAATATTATTAGGGCAGCCGGAATCAATAGCTTATAATGCAATTGTAATGGGTGGTCACCCATCCACGGACCAACTTAGGCAAGCACGGCTTAACTAACCTCGTTTTGAGTTTCGCTGCAGTCGTATAAGAATCTCTAGGTACTACGTTCTTGATTCAGACAACATAACAACAACAACAAAATTAATTTTGCACTACAACTTCTGAAAACTCCGCGATTTTTGCCTATAATAATAGTGTCACTCTGAAATCAACTTCATTTAAATTGCAAAATGGTTGATATTCGTTTAAGTCTCGCCAACAACGAGAGCAACTGCCTACGCACTACGCAAATACCCAGTGATTGGTGGCGTCATCTGTCGGGTCGTTGAGCTCACGGAAATAGGGTTCAAGTGCGTAGTAAACACAGCTACACAATACCTAGATATCGCAAGTGTCACGATCCCTATGAAAACCAAGCGCGCCATTTTTGGGGTTCCGTATCCTCGTTGGTCCCGGCTGCCATACATAGATCTTTGGCAGTCGTTACAAGTAGTCAGTTACCTGTAAGTCTGACAACCAGTCTTACCCAGTATTAACTGGGTTGTGGAGGTCAGATAGGCAGTCGTTTCATGTAAAATACTGGTATTCAGCTACATTCGGTTAGACTGGAAGCCGACCCCAACATAGTTGGGAAAAGGTAAGCAGTTGATGACAAACAAGTTACTAAACAAACTAGACTACATTTTTGTTCTTTAAATGTCTAGAATTAAGTTTTTGAGCTGTAACGTTATTGTTTTAATCAAATTAGCTGCGACAGTAAACTCGTTAAGTAAATTAATAATTTTTTTTTATAAAAGGAGCTCGTGGCTTAATAAGAACTGCCACTCGGGTCGATCTTTAGGTAAAGCTGTGCTTGCCTAGGTCGGTCTGTGGATGGGTGACCGCCCGACATACCGAGTTTCCTCCGTGCCTCGGAAAGCACGTTAAGCTGTTGGTCCCGGCTGCCATATATAGATCTTTGTGGCAGTCGTTACAGGTAGTCAGTGACCTGAAAGTCTGACAACCAGTCTTGCCAAAGGGTATCGTATTACCCAGTGTTAACTGGGTTGTGGAGGTCAGATAGGCAGTCGCTCCATGTAAAATACTGGTATTCAGCTGCATCCGGTTAGACTGGAAGCCGACCCCAACATAGTTGGGAAAAGGCTAGGCAGATGATGATAAAACGTTGCCCCACGCTAGGAATTTCTCCTGTATCGTGGGTGCGTTTACAAACATTTAAACGCACATACATAAACCAAACACCCAGACCCGAAACAACTATCTGTAATTCTGTAGGTCATACAAACATTTGTTCCGTGCGGGAACGAACCCGCGACACGGAGCGCAGCAGTCCAATCGCTCAGCCACTGCTTCAACCGTGCCGTCATTCCGGGCACGTTTAGTGCTGTTGCGTTATCTAGGTATGTTTATATCTTTGGACGGTGACATAATATGATGTTCTTCAGAAAGGTCAGGTGCGTAGTACTCGCTACCGGCGTGTATGACTACATGTAGGTATGAATGTGGATGTGACGAAAGGATTATGTAAGGAGCGGCCAAAGCGGAGAGGAGCGGAGACGAGAGGAGATGTGCGGAAATCACATTAGTTACTATTTACATCTTATCATTCGCCCTTCCACACATCTCCTCTCCACTCTACTCGTTTTTTAGTCAGTATAAGTCTGACACTCCCTCCTGCTCCGCCCAGAGCGAGATAAGTCACAGTCTTGATAATTTAAAATTGTACAAAAAAGTAACACCTCTGCCCAATCCTTCGAGGGTTACAGGCGTGATGTTATGAGATCGCCTAGCAACAGCTGATGACACACTGACGCTACGCGACGCCACAAATGACGATATTTGTCGTGTTATCGTGTTTCGTTGTAGTGAGTAACAATAATAGGTCGCGTTATCTCTGTGTGGGTGTTGTTCCGACAAAATGATTGGTAATTCATACAATTTAGATAAATTATATTTGTATTTTTACACAAATTCACGCCCTTTTCCCATCGGGTTAGACCACAGAACAGATAAAAGAGGTTAGAAGGGCCTTGTGGGCGGGGCAGGCGCGCCGCTCATATGTCGCAAACGCTCAAATGTCGACAAAATTTGATTTACCGGCCAACAATCGCGCTCATATTGTGACAGCGTACGAAGCTCCGCGAAAAAAAAGAATTATGCCATCTTGCGCTATTATAATGTGTCGGAAAAGAAGCCAGGGTGTGTAGTGTGCCTCGAGAAGGGATTTCTTATCACCGGTAAGTCCAAATACCTTAAAATACAAGTAATATTTGTAATTATTACAATAGTATTATGTACTTGGTAGAAAAAATGATACTGTCGCAAGCAGTTAAAAAATTACGTACATTGCTTGCAATACGTGGGTACCATCTTGTACTGCGTGGGCGATTGCGCGATGTATTTCGTTCACTGCGAACGTCGCGTACGACGAGCCAAAGCTTGAGTTCTGCAAAATCTATGCGTTTCGATTGTGTTGTACCAAGTTGTAAACAATGTCGATATTTAGTATGTGTGAATGTATTCAAATGATATTATTATGAATATGATTAAATAATTTCGTTTATTACTGTCAATTATTGTTTATTGTGGGTTATTAATTTTGGTTTTCGTCTAAAATTTGTTTTGAGGTTAGTCATTTGTAATGGAAACATAACACAACAAAGTTTTGTTTTTAGGTTTCCAACAGATCCAGATACAAGAACACTATGGCTAGAGGCAACCGGTAGAATTGAATAGATACCTACTAACTAAATGTAGTAATTAATTGAATGTATGTCTTATTTTTAAGTGTTTCTCGTATGTTTACTTTTGATTTTACTTTTTTAATCTTTAATTTTGTATCTGTGTGAGACAAACAAATACCTTTTCATTCTTTCTTTCCCGTTCCGAAATTAAAGCAAAATATTGCAAAACTTAAAGTTACAAAACTAAAGTAATTTTATATCTGTTCTGTGGGTTAGACAGAAACCACAGAACCGCGCCATCTGCTACGATCCTTCATCATCAGCGTATCATGTTCCCACTGCAGGGACTCAGGCCTCCTCTCGAGGAGAGGGATGGGCTATAATCCACCACGCGGGCCCCGTGCGGGTTGGTAGATGTCACATGTCTTCGAATTTTTTAGTTCTAAGACATGCCGGTTTCCTTACATAAATTTCCTTCACAGTTTTGAGAGAAGTGGTGATGAAATAAATTACACAAAGTAATGCGCCTGCCTGGGAACGACTTCGAACCCACGACTTAGTGTTCGTAAGTCGGGGCCGCAACCACTGGTCTCCTTTTGCCCGTCCACGCACAGAAGTATGGAAGAAGAAGACATGCTGCGCCGACCACAAATGAATTGGGATGAGGGCAAGAGAATTAAGATGACATATTCACAAAACTACATTGAAACCGCTTGTGTGGTTTCGAATTTAATATACATACTAACAAACATAATTTAATATACATAATAGCAAACATGTGATTTTTATTTATTTAAAATAATTAGCATACCAAACATGTGATCATATTATTATAACTATAAAATATGCCAGTAGCACGCAC
This sequence comes from Diarsia brunnea, assembly GCA_949774965.1. Lineage (NCBI taxonomy): Eukaryota > Metazoa > Arthropoda > Insecta > Lepidoptera > Noctuidae > Diarsia > Diarsia brunnea. The sequence continues at coordinate 79,878 of OX459025.1, read as the reverse complement.
CTACATGTATTATATAACTTCGACACGTGTCCGTAGGTCGTTGACCTGTGACAATGGCGCGCAAGATGGCGGCCGGCCAAACAAACATCTGATTGACATAGTGTTCCTCATTTGACTAAATATAATTATGATAGTTTAAACGCTATTGAATTATATATTTTATTGTGATTGGTGTAAAGTGCAAAGTCGTAGATCATTGGAGTATGTATGGTCCTAGATCGGCTTGTTCGTTGTTGTTAGATAAATAGTCAAGTGCGAATCGTTTTTTCTGTTTTCATGACTTAAAAAATAAATGTACTTATTATTCTACTGGATTGGAATAAAAATTGAATGAATTTTGAGACTGCGCAGCATTAGCAGCACTAGCTAGGACCAACGGCGTGTTTTCCGAGGGACGGAGGAAACTCGGTACGTAATGGGTGGTCACCCATCTACAGACTAACCTAGGAAAGCGCGGCTGTCCCATTAAAAAAAACTGTAGTTCTGTGTGCTAGATTTCATCAAAATAAATAATGTGAATGCGTGAAAAGGTAATGAGTAGGTTACTTCCGCGTTTAAAATTTAAAATAAGTTTGAATACCTCGCGTCGTTGGTCTAGTGACCTCAAGCATAAGGGTTCAATTCCCAAGTCGGGCAAACTGGAATTGGGTTTTTCCACTTGTAATTTCTGAGTAGCAGCCCGCGCATAGAGTATTTAACTATATAGGCTATATAGTCTTTGAGCCCGCGACTCGGGATTTGTGCCCGGTTGATGGCAACAGGCTTGCTTACCCCGTACGTAACTTGAAATAACTGGCGTTTGGGTGCACTATTAGGTACCTGGTACCTCTCTGCTTAGACACGATCACAGGCGTGATGTTATGTTATAGCTTCTCTTCACCCACATTTAGTATAGAATACATCATCATCATCAGCCTATATTGCCCCTACTGCTGGGAAACAGGCCTCCTCTCTAGGAGAGGGATGGGCTATAATACACCACGCGGGCCCAGTGCGGGTTGGTGGATGTCACATGTCTTCGAATTTTTTGGTTCTAAGACATGCCGGTTTCCTCACGATGTTTTCCTTCACCGTTTTGAGAGCAGCGGTGATGCAATAAATTACAGAAAGTAATGCGCCTGCCTGGCTTCGACTTCGAACCCACGACTTACTGTTCGTAAGTCAGGGCCGCCATGGACTGGGCCACCGCTTATCCTAGACATAAATTATCGTGAATCTATAATAAGTATCCATTGTCTTTCGATAAGATTTCGTTTATATCTATAATTGCAAACCTCTTGAGGCAATTCTTGTTTTGATCATTGTCATAGGAAAATAACTGGAGGTTTGTCAGTAAATAATAACAGCTGCACGTGCCGATTTGCAAGTTAAAGCAACGCTAGCCGAGGTCAGCCCATGGCTGGGTGACCATACATTGTGTACCAAGTCCCTTCGTGATTAGAACACGTTTATCTGTCGATTTTTCCTGAAACGTGTTGACGTGTGAACGGATAAAGGACAAAAGTACCAAACCAACCACCACACCACCAATAGCTTTAGAAGACACGAAACACCGACACGTAATACGCAGGTATTACGTCTATTTTGAGGGTTGCCCTCGATTTCTCTAAGATTCCATCATCAGATCCTGACATGGTGACAATGGGTGTTCCCATCCCATGGTGGTCCTCGGGAGTTTACAATTTTTTTTATGTCGGTTCATAAATAACGGGAGTACACAGAAAAAAACAACATACAGACGAATCGAGAACCTCCTCCTTTTTCCTTTTTACCTCATCATCATCATCCACCACCACCACCACCACCACCACCACCACCACCACCAACACCACCACCACCACCACCACCACCACTACCACCACCACCACCACCACCACCACCACCACCACCACCACCACCACCACCACCCCTAGCCACCTACTCCTCCGCTACCTATTCTTTTCTGATTAATTTCGTTGCGGGGGATCCAAGACAGTTAAATTGTTTCTCTGGGACTTCATCGAGCTTTATTGTCTCGGCGCTTTTCTTGTGGTCGCCACCATGTTGATTCTGGCTTACAGGAGTTACAGTGGTTTGGGAATAGTGTGGCGGGCTTGTCCCATTATAAAAAAAAACTTGAGAGGTGTCAAGGAACACCCGGATGGAACGAAGTTATTGTTATTATTTTTTATTATGTAAAAAAAAAAAAAAAAAAATGTGGAAATGAAAATATCTGGCTTGCTTTCTATAAGAGAGAGAGAGAGACAGACAGAGAAACATGCGACGCCGCACAGCTTACAATAGCTTACTATAGCAAAAAGTGTCGTGACAACTTTTCGTAAGATTTTTTTCCGTCTAGCCCCCTTTCACAACGCGCGATAAGGAACTTCGTTCCAAAAGTACTTGGAGGCACCTTGACGTAGACCACCTTTACCTTTTCTATAAGTAGATCTAGCCTACAGTTACGTAGCACACTGCTTACCCCCGTCACCGGCGAGCGGCGTGCTATGTCCGTGCATGGTAATCCGTTTAGCGAATCTGCTAAGTGTATGTACGTAACTGTCACACCGCTTGCCTGAGCTCAGCGGGTAGGCGCTGTAGGGCTGCTCACGTACGGAACTAATTAACTATTCCCCTCAGAGGGCAAGTGAAGGGTATATATAGGGTGTAAAAGTACCCTTAACGCAAACGAAGGGCATTTGTTCTCCCCACCACTGCGATAATTTTTTTGTTCTGGACCATACGGAGATATTGGGGGTCAAAGTTCCAAATTTTTCACAGCTGTTTTTGTAAATACTAGTTTTTCAGGTTACATTTTTACCTAAATTACCTCCATGACCCGTTTACTATTCAAAGCATCCACTAGCACAATGTTTTAACAGTGTCACATTTAGTTTGACCCAAAAAAAAAAAAAACTCGAGAGGTGTCAAGGAACACCCGGATGGAACGAAGTTATTGTTATTATTTTTTATTATGTAAAAAAATAAAAAATAAAAAAAGAAATGTAGAAATGAAAATATCTGGTTTGCTTTCTATAAGAGAGAGAGAGACAGACAGAGAAACATGCGACGCCGCACAGCTTACAATAGCTTACTATAGCAAAAAGTGTCGTGACAACTTTTCGTAAGAATTTTTTCCGTCTAGCCCCCTTTCACAACGCGCGATAAGGAACTTCGTTCCAAAACTTCGTTCCAAAATCGTTTCCCAGCAAAATTTTTTGCGTAGGGGTACTTGGTTTGCTGTACAGAATGCTTGGTGGACGGCTGTGTGATGGGTTGATTTACACCCTGTATAACACCCGGTTTACACCAAAGCGGAGACGAGAGGAGATGTGCGGAAATCGGCCAATCACGTTAGCTAAAATTTACATCTGGTCTTTCGCCCTTCCTGTGATTGGTCGAATTTGCCACATCTCTCCGCTCCGCTCGTCTCCGCTTTGGTGGATAGCTACAATGGTTATCATACTTATCACGTATTCAGCACAGTCAGGGCCCAACATTACCTGACCCCTCTCCTCACACCACATCTATCATGTTACACTTCGAATTCTGGCCTACTGGTTTGCTGTATATTAATGGTGGGTCGGCAACCCTGGCCACTGGTACACGGCAGGTGGTGGCAAGTGGATGACGTGGATGTACGGCTTCCGACCTTGACCGTGCAACGTTCTAATAATAGCGTGTAAGTACAGTCACTACCCAGCATTACCTGAGCCCTCGTATTAAGAAAAACAAGGCAACTGGCGCGAAAGGAAGGGTCAGGTAATGCTGGCCATAGACTGTACGTGCGTGTAGGGGCTCGACATTGAATAAGAAAGCCTTGAGGCTGCTCTAGTGCATTTTAAGCCTTTTATCGTGGCTTAATAAGAACTGCCACTTGGGTCGATCTTTAGGTAAAGCTGTGCTTGCCTAGGTCGGTCTGTGGATGGGTGACCGCCCGACATACCGAGTTTCCTCCGTGCCTCGGAAAGCACGTTAAGCTGGTGGTCCCGGCTGCCATATATAGATCTTTGGCAGTCGTTACAGGTAGTCAGTGACCTGAAATTCTGACATCCAGTCTTACCAAAGAGTATCGTATTGCCTAGTATTAACTGGGTTGTGGAGGTCAGATAGGCAGTCGCTCCATGTAAAATACTGGTATTCAGCTGCATCCGGTTAGACTGGAAGCCGACCCCAACATAGTTGGGAAAAAGGCTAGGCAGATGATGATATGGAAGATATGGTGAATACTCCGAAATCGTGAACTATCAGCGAGGAAGGCTGGGTTCATTATATTATAATACACTAGCTGATTCCCGCGGCGTCGCCCGCGTGAATGTCGATTTTCTATACACACTTTGCACCCCCGTTTTACTCCCTTAGGGGGTGAATTTTCAAAAATCCTTTCGTAGTGCTCCTCTAACGTTATAAAAGGAACCCCTGTGCAAAAAGTCAAGTTTGTAACCCTATAGTAATAACTGAGGCGTATAGTTGCAAAACCCCCTAAAAGACTTTTTTTTATAAATTAACTTTTTTACATCAACGGACAGTATTTCAAATTCTCTTTGAAATAAGAAAAAAAAATCTTAGCAAATCCCACTATAAGCGTACAAATTTACAAGGGCTAATTCGTGTTTAGTAGCAAAAACCGCTATAACGACATGTGTCACTTTCAAACGGCCCTAAAACCAAATACACCAATCAGAGCGCTTCATTCATTCGTTCGCAGTATGGCGATTTCTGTTGTTGAGTGGTGAATTACGTGCGGTAATATTGTGTTTTTAGTAATAAATAATGGAGGAATTAATGCAAAATGTTCAAAAATCGGAACTTGGCAAATCCAGGAAACGTCCTGTTATAAAAGCTAAGTGGAAACGAGAGGTAGCACGTGAAAAAAGGTATGTTGAATGTTTACTAGTTTGCACGTTCTGTTAGTATTAGGATGGTGTTATACAAACCTGCGATAGTAGCACTAATAAAAAAAGCTTTTATAATATTATTTTATTGAATTTCATTAGGAAAAGATAAATGATAGGTATTTAGAAAGTATATTTTTGTGATTTTATTAGTTCTTTGTTTAGTGAGTCGAGTTTTAATTTTAATTTGTTTCGTTCAGGTACAAGCCTGCGGGTTTTCCAACATATCCTTCATGTAATCACAACCAAAAGGCATTTAAATGTAAGGAACTAACTATACAAATGATTAGAAAATTTAACGAGAAATTCTACAAATGTTCCACCAAAATTACCCAAGACAATTTTATTTTAAGTTTTTGCTCAGTACAAGAAGCAAAACGTATTAAAAATGAAAGCAATCGAACAAAGGCTATAAAATACTTCATTTTAGGTAATAAAGGTGCCAAAGTGCCAGTGTGTCAGAAAATATTTATGGGTGTTCTGTTAGTTAAGAAAGATCGAATACAGGGTGTTCTGAAACGATTTTATGAAAGTGGGGGACAAATGCCTCAAGAAAATCGGGGCGGGGATAGAAAAACTGACAAGTTTATTGCTAGAAAATTGTCTGTTCAGAGGTTCATTGAATCATTTAAAGGCCAAGAGAGTCACTATTGCCGATCTAAAAATATGAATAGATTGTATCTTTCGTCAGAACTAAACATACGCAAAATGTGGCGCATGTATTACCAATCTCATGAACCGGACTTACAAGTAAAACAAAATTTTTTTCAGAAAAATCTTTAACCAATGCTATAATATCGGGTTTGGAACACCAAGAACCGACGTATGTTCAACGTGTACAGAGATTGGTGAACGTTTATAAACAGAAACAGATACGTCAAAAAAAAATCAATTAATTATTGAAAAACGTATTTACAGATTGAAATACAAAGCCTTTTACAGCATACTGCGGGAAGAAGTTGATGGGCTTTTGACAATTTCTTTTGACTGCCAAAAAAACCAAGCACTTCCTAAATTACCGGATCAGTCTGCTTATTATAGCAGACAGTTTAGTTTCTACCACTTCGCTATAGTAGCAGGGAACTCGAAGGCAAAATTGACGCCAAATAATGTTTATTCCTATTACTGGGACGATACAACCCACGCAAAAGGCAGTAATGAAATAATCAGTGCTGTATACCACTTTCTGCAAAATATTAATATGACTGACAATATTAAGGTATTAAGAATAATATCAGATGGATGTTCTGGACAGAACAAGAATACTGGCATGATCTCAATGCTCGGTAAATGGCTTTACTCAGAATCGCCAAGGCACCTTAAAAGAATCGAATTGATTTACCCCATTGTTGGTCACTCATTTATTCCCCCAGACAGGGTATTCGCCAAAATTGAAAAGGTTTTAAAAACTAAAGAAGTCATTACATCACCAGCTGAATATGTGTCCGTATTGCAAGAGCATACAAAATGTACAGATTTAGCATCAATTCCTGTATATGACTGGAAGACTAGTTATCAAAATATTATAAAGCCTACTACTAGTTGGCATTTTGCTTTCATGAAGAGTAAACGAGTTTTTATTACCCGGACTAAGACTGAAAATGTATTTGTACAAGGAGAAGTTAATTATCGGGCAGAAAACAATATAAAAATGACGATTACCAAGAAAGAAAAAAAAATTACTATGATACACCCTAATATCATTCAACCTAATAAAATAATTCCGAATGCTGCCAAATTACACGATGTTTTGAAATTATTAAAAACCCATTTCGGTGATAATTGGGAAACCTTGGACATATTAATTTTTTATAAAAAAATTAAAGAAAGAGCACAAGAACAACCGGAAAATATGATTGAAAATCCTGAAAGCAATGACCATAACACGTCTGACTTGTGTGAGCCTGGATTTGCGGAAAATAATAACTATGTGTAATATTTCAACTACGCAAAAATAAAAACTTTTAATTTCTTTTATACATACTTCTTGTTTTATTACACTTAATAAAACTAACCACCACCGTTCTTTGTTAACAACAAACTATTCATAAACCCATCCAAGTTTAATTTTATGTTGCTTGCAAAGTCCTCTAAAACGTAACGAGTCAAAATCAAATCCCACTATAATGAATGATGAGTTTCAAAATACACTATAATGAAACAATTTTATTTAATCCTCTTTTTTCTAAGACTATAATGACAGTTCCATTTTTTTCTTTGGTGTTATCGTGCGTCCTTTCGTAAAAAATGTTAACAGGTACAATTAGTACTGTGCATTATTAAGTAATAAAGTAAAAAAAATACTTCCTCATTTTTTTCCGAGAATCATTTTAGGGGGTTTTGCAACTATACGCCTTTACTGTCCTTCATAATGACGGCACGGTTGGCGCAGTGGCCAAGCGATTGGACTGCTGCGCTGCATGTCGCGGGTTCGATCCCCGCACGGAACAAATATTTGTATGGCCTGCAGATAGTTGTTTCGGGTCTGGGTATTTGTGTATGTGACTTTATGTTTGTGAACGCCCCCACGATACAGGAGAAAATCCTAGTGTGGGGCAACGTTTTTTAAAAAAGAAAAAAGAAAAAAAAAAAAAAAATACGTGACCTCTGTCTTACCTGATATATATTTGTATAACTAAATAAGTAGCTAACTAACTAAGTAGTATAGATTTAAGTTAAGTTTTAAAGTAATAATAGTAAAAGTCACGATGGGGTTGGCATATCTGTTCAGACAAAAACCCCAAAAGAAATAAAGAGAGAAAAAAAAAACCCTTATAGTTTAGGCCCTGCGTTGATATGTCAGTCAGGTTCTCCTTTTATATAGTTTTGGAATATATAGATTTCTATATAATAGCGGGGAAACTTTGTTATTGTATTCGAGGTGGAATTCACACCCGAGCCGCAGGCGAGCTCGTTATAGAGCCGACAACTGCAGTAACAAATGCGACTTTTTTAATACACTTTCTCGAAAACTGACCCTTATTGCACTACGATTAGGTTCGACATGCAATGTATTTCACACACGAGTGGGCAGGACTGCAGGACACCTTGCAAGGCCGGGTCGCAGCGACGATTGGTGGACTCACCTAATGGCGTCTAAGACCAGGTTAAAGAAGTGTGGGTCTTTCGGCGATATGGACAGACGACATAGTTGCCGGGGGAGGGGGAGGGGGGGGGGGTTCAAACCTGAATGAGGCAGAAACGTGGAGAAGAAAAGATCAGAGGCTTATACACTGCAGTGGCTGTGGATGATGATGATTGATTGATGAACAGAGCAGATGTTTGCTTGTCAGAGATACTTACACCGAGCAAACAAATCTGTCGTACACTATACAAAATGGTCTCACGAGAATGTGTCTCCGGGAAACTTGGAAACTAATGTGAAAATATTATGATATACGCAGGATATGGCGGTACACGCTTATTTCAGTTGCAACGATTTTTGTACTTAATTTGTACAGCTGACAATATTCTCTCAACGGGCATTATACAGGGTGTAAATCAACCCATCACACAACCGCCAACCAAGCATTCTGTACATCAAACTAAGAACCTCTACGCAAAAATTTTTGCTGGTAAACGACTTTTCTTTTTGGGGTCAAAAATCACATTTTAGGATATAACTCAATGTAGCACTCTTAAAACATTGTGCTAGTGGATGCTTTGAATAGTAAACGGGTCATGGAGGTAATTTCAGTAAAGTAATAACCAGAAACACTAGTATTTACAAAAACAGCTGTGAAAAATTTGGAAGTTTGACCCCCAATATCTCCGTAACTAGGAGGTTCCCAGGTATGGCCTAGAACAAAAAAATTATCGCAGTGGTGGGGAGAACAAGTGCCCTTCGTTTGCGTTAAGGGTACTTTTACACCCTATATACGAAGCACAAACATAATTTTGCATCATGTAATTCATAATAATGAAGTCGTCTCGAGTTTATATTACGTTTTAGTTACACTAAGTACAATGTAACTATAACTCTTTTTTACCGTCAAACAAAAAAATAAATTAACTAGTTGTTGGCCGCGACCGATCGTTCACGTGAAATATAATAAAAGAAGATAGTAATCTTTTAATCGGATTTTGTTAACAATTTTAAGTACTTAGTGTATGTCGCAAACTATTCGAAAACCAAGAAAACACACTATGTATGTGTAAACTATGTAGACAATAAATAACATTAAATAATTGGTAACTATGTAAGAAGATAAGACCTAAATAAAAATGATTTTACTTTTTAACATAATTATGAAACCGTCGAGTGCCTCCATCTTAGACCTGCGTGCCATGTAGACTCGCACACATCGTTGGGTTTCTGCTAAGAATGCTAAGAATAGACACAACGAGTCAACGATACGCCTCGCGGACCCTCTCGCAACTTGGCATGAATTATCTGGGGCCTTTAATGATAGCAAATGATATCTTGAAGTACTTAGCGAATAGCCGTACTCGTTAGAAGTATAGAGTAGAACTTATTGCCGACCCAAAGTGCATTAGGATTTGGGCAACAAAATGGTGATGATGATTTTTTTTCATCAAATGACTCCTCCCGCTCTGGGCAGTCAGACTTCTACTGACTAAAAACCACCCATGTTCCTTCTTAGCCCTTTGTGTCGAGGCCGCGGTGTCTCTTTCGACCAACCCGCAGCTCCGACGGGGTTATGTTGAGTCTGAACCGATGCGAGGCGGATGAGGTCTGAGAACTTTGATCCAAAGCACCTCAAAGAGATATCAACCAAATAGAAGGGCCTGCCGGGACTGCGGGACTGTTCGAAAGAGTAACCGCGGCCCCGGAACACAAAGGGCTAAGAAGGAACATGGGTGGGTTTTAGTCAGTCCAAGTCTTACACTCCCTTCCGCTCCGCCCAAAGCGGGATTTTCACGTACTGTATAATTTCGAAACTAATATTTTGGAACCCATATTATCATAAACTAAATAGATCATAATATGATATTATTTCAAAGTTGGTATCGTTATTTCACGAGAAATTCGCGTTTGAAACTTTGAACCTTACCAAGTGTCATACAATTGTGGTTTCCTCACGATGTTTTCCATCATCGAAGCAGGTGTTCTGCCGCGTATTATAGCAGTGATAGTTGTGTGACCGTCACACTACCACCAAGTCATAGGTCTGGAGTTCAAACCCAAGACTGCACCTCTGATTTTTCGGATGCATTTGCGTGTTGTATCACTTGCGTAGGTGAAGGAGAACATCGTGAGGAAACCAACATGTCTGCATATTTCTCGACGACATGTAAAGCCACATCTGAGGCCCATGGGTGGCATACAAGTATCAACCACACGATAAAGAAGAAAGAAGTACTTTCTTATTTTAGTAAAAAACTGTTATTTCGATATTAAAAACAGACTTCAATAATGTTATTTATTTGTCCCCGCAGTGTTAGGTGCGTGTCGTGCCTGTGGCGTACGTGTGGCGTGCTGCTGCGCCGTGTGCTCGCCGCGCCCCTCCCCCGCCGCACGCAGATCACTGGTGAGTGCGTGCATCATGTAGCGTACTGTAGCGTAGCTTTACCTACTTAAGGTGAATGCTCCAACCACCCCGCGAAATTCAAATTTTCTTACGTTTTTTGCAATTTGCAGGCCAGTGCTAGTTTGCATGTTGATTAAAATATAAATTGCGGCTGTAAGACGTATGTAGCCTCCAAGTTCATAAAGGTGCAGGTGCACCTTTATGAACTTGGAGGCTTGTATTGATGATTTTGATGATTATATTTCTGTAACTACATACGTCTTACAGCCGCAATTTATATTTTAATCAACATACAAACTAGCACTGGCCTGCAAATTGCAAAAAACGTAAGAAAATTTGAATTTCGCGGGCTAGTTGGAGTATTCACCTTAATGTATATTTATGAATACTTCTCTTTCTATAATATACTTCTCTGCTGTTACTTGTCATCTCATTATTCATCATTGTCATAATATTATCATTCTTAACACAGTCCATCCATCGTTTTCATGGGTCCGTACCCAAAGGGTAAAAACGGGACCCGATTATTAAGACTCCTCTGTCCGTCTGTCTGTCTGTCACCAGGCTGTAACTCATGAAATCATGAGCCTTTATTTATTTACATTAAAATTTGTTCAAGAGAGGTATGTCCAGGAGTGAAATCTATTTCACCGCAAAAGGACGATATTGCGACCAAAGTAGTGTGTCTGTTGGGCTACTGTCCGAGGAATTATGGTGTAAAGTTTAACAGCGTGATATAACCAACCAGCAGCAGCCAGTTCAGTTCAGCCAGTTTAGTTCATAAGCGGTGGCATACCTACATAATGTTCTGTATATCTGTGCAGCTGGCAAGCCGCCGTCGCCGCTTGTGGCGAAGGCCCGGGCTGCGAGCTCGGCGCACCTGCACCCGGAGCCGCGCGTGGAGTGCGAGGTGCTGCACGCGCCCGCCAACGCGCACGCGCTCGACGTTATCTTCGTGCACGGGCTGTACGGTAAGCTACAATTACGTTCAAAGAAATCAAAGAAATGACACGATTTGTAAATAAAAATAGTTATAAATTTAAGCAGCAATTTGCATGGCTAAAATGTCGATTTTTGTGAAACCCGCATACTTGTAATAAGCTACCTCTTCCAAATAAATGTATCATTAATTCAATGACGTGTGACCTCCGCCACCTAGTTTGAAGTAATTTTATTCACAAATTAGGTTGGTCGTTACATTTCGGGATTTAGAATGTATTAATTATCATTGTCTTGCTTCCTGTCCCCGTGTTGCTAGGGTCCACTGGTAGCCCTGACCTACGTGTAGCTCGTGGCTCCCAGTTTACTTTGTGTTATTTATTTCATCACCACCGCTCTTGAAATGGTGAAGGAAGTCATTGTAAGGATACCGACATGACCTAGAACCCAACTTTCGAAGACATGTGACATATACCCACTACCAACCCGCACTGGGTCCGCATGTTGCATTATAGCCCACTCCCTCTCATACAGAGGTCTGTAAGAACTAGGACTCCATGGCTCGAAAGTCCTGAACTCTCCTGCTCATCATCATCTGCCTCCCTTTCCCGATCTGTGGTATCCACTAGTAGCAGGGCTATTACGTTGATATCACAATTAACTAACTACATACATCACAGGTTCACCAACACCACCAAGGTCCAGCAGGGCTATTGCGTATCTCTTTAAATGTCAGTGGCTATCATAATGTCCATCGATTAACTGTCAAATGGTTCCATTTTGTACCAAACTGACAGTTAATTCACTATGATAGTCACTGACATTTAAAAAGATACGCAATAGCCCTGCTGTTCAAGTTACGCTTCACTTCCAACTTCCCGCCATTCGTGTGACTGACAGATGTCATTAGTGACAGCTACCTGACTGCTTGTGGTTGTGAAACAGTGTTTACATATCCATTAAATAGATATACACTACAACAACTATGTTCGGGTCGGCTTCCAGTCTAATCGGATCCAGCTCGATACATAGAGGGACTTCCAAGTTTAACCTCCACAGCTCAGTTACTGCGTAGGACGATACCCCTGGCTAGGACTGGTTGTCAGACTTTCGGGCCACTGACTACCTTTAACGACTGTCCGACATCTATAAATGTCTCCTGGGACCAGCGGCTTAACAATCCGACTTAGTTGGGTACACGTAGACAGGCTAGAATACTCTACTTCAGGTTTCCGACAAGTCATACCAACTGTCAGAGATCTACAAATGACTGATCATTATAATTTCACTCTAGGTTCCCTGGGTAACACGTGGCGCCAGGGAGAATGGAGGACCAAATACAAGCTAGACCCCACCAAAGTTCCTCTGAGAGACCATTCCACTGAGACATGCCAGTGCACTCCCGACACACAGAAAAGCAGTAACGCGCCGCACGCGTACGAATACGACACGAGTTTAAACGACAACGTCACGTTCAAGCAACTCAACGGCTGCTTCAAGAAGATCCTCCCAAACGAGAACTCCTTGATCACGGAGCAGTTCTATAACAACACACTTCTCCACGTCAAGAACTATGAGACTCAAGCCAAGTTCGTGACAGAACTGTTCAAAAACGATTGTGATACCAACTGTGATACGTTTACATGTAACGGCTTCAAATGTAGCTTAGATGGCAGGTGTGGTGATGTGCAGTGTGAGTGTAGAGTGGAGGTGTGTAGGTGCAGGTTGCGGGGAGGGTGCGAGGCGGGGTGCGGGTGTGTCTGCGACGACTGCTACTCGCACTGCTGGCCGCGCGACTGGATCAAGGAAGACTTCCCCGGAGCCAGGGTCATCTCCGTCAACTACACTAGCGACCCTTACCTGTGGCGCCCGCTCTGGGTCAGGGGCACCAAGAGGTGAGCTGCATTTTATTACACCCATACGGTCTATTGCTTTCATAAACTTAAACCATTTATTTCAATTAAACCATTACTGCCACATTAAAGAATGTCAAAATAAAACGAAACTACAGTCGCAGTCACAATAACTTGTGAAAGTAATGTAGTTGCCAATTCCAACGCGTAGATCTCTATTCAAAATAGCGGGCAAGAAACTTCATGGACACTCTTTTAAAATCAATGTATTGTACAAAATCTTGGTTTAATCATATTAATATGCTCTATTGCATCTTCTTCTTTATCCTACTCAATACTGACTGTGGGTCTCGTCCAAATCTCTTCGCTTTTGGCGGTTTTGTTTAATGGTTATTCAGTTTTTTCTCGGCCAATTCAGTAAGATCGTCCTGTGGCTACCTGGGTACCTACTAGTTACGGAGATCGTTATTTTGTGATGAGTCCTAGTTTGGTCTAGGACAACCTAGTTTGGCCTGAAGTCGGATTCGGACGCTAACATATACTACATCGCTCTTGTTCAGACTTCGCCTGCACGAGCGCGCCGAGCAGATGATGTCGCAGTTACTGGCGCTAGGCGTGGGCCAGAGACCCGTCGTGTGGGTAGGACACTCCAAGGGCGGCCTCTTCATCAAGCAGATCTATTGCCAAGGTAATACTCCGTAGTTTCGACTGAAGTTTCCTGCTCCGTAGCAACCAAGGACCTTAGGTTCGCTAGAACCAAGAAGGACACTTGTTTTGACAGCGCGCGAACGTTGGCCCTACTCCCGATGTTGGTTAAGAGCATTCCTCGCCAGTTGTAAGACAATAAAGTAAGAACGAATATAGATCACCACCAGCTCCCAACGACAATTAGATTATTGATAAAATTCCTAGCCTTCTTACAATTAATTCTTCTCTTCTTGTAGAGCTTGTCTTGTCTGCCTCACATATTGAATTAAAAAGAAGTCGTTGTTTTATTTTTAAATCAATATGTGAGGCCGCCCAAAAAAGTACCTATTTCGCAACCAAAAAAATTCTAAACGGTTACCAAAATGGATTAATGGTCACCAAATACGTCGAATGTACGTCGCCTAAAGCAAAAGCTTTTTCAACGCGCGCTCGCTTCGCTCGCATATTAAATAACACTAATATCTTCTGTCCCCGAAGTGCCGGGCCTCCGCCGGCCTCCTTCATCGGCCTACGGCCCGGTGCCCATGCCGCCCCTAAAAATTGGTAGTAATATTAATCTTTGAGTTGGATAGAATTTGGTGACCGTTGATCCATTTTAGGAACCAAAAATTTTATTTGGTGCCTAGGCTTAGAGTCTTAAAAATATTTTTGGTGGCCGTCTAAATTATACCCGTTTTAATGCAAGTCACACATTTTACTAACATCTTTTTTTTGTTTCAGCTTACGAAGCTCATTTGAAAATGAACAAAAGTGATGTTCAACAACAAACTATAATAAACAATAATTCCGAGGACCAAAGTGATAGAGAATATAACAATAATAATAATATTCGTAGTAGTGTAGACAATAAATATAGCAGATATAACGACAACGACGCAGTTCATACGAGCAAGGAGCAGAGAGACGGGAACTGTAACAATCTACTGAACACTTTCATTAAAGAACATAACAGCGCCACCTGCACCACACACGGTGGAACTAAACTGAGAAGTATAGACGAAATGAATGAGATCAGAAACAATAACAATTCCGGTAACAGTAGCTTTAACGAAGACGATGAAAATAACATAAATTTAGACATAAACTACGATATGAAACATAATGATAATGAAATGTATGGCTGTACGCAAAACGGTGATGTTTTAGACAATAGACAAGCTAGGTTTAATGAAGATACAGAGTTTATAGATATAAGTGTAAGAAATGATAAACAATATAGGAATACAGAAGATCATGATGCGACGAGAGAGAACAGTGAAGTCCTGTCTTCAAATAATGAAGGTACGTGTTGGTGAGCAAAGTGGACTGTAGTTTTTGGGATGGATTGGAGATGGTAGAAACACTGTTAGTATGTTATAATATGGTTATAATTGCTATTTAATACCAGAACAAACTATGTACAAAGCAATGGATCACTGACACTTGACAATATAAGAAAAAGTCACAGAAATGGAACCATCATTCAAAATACACACATCAAAAGTGTCTAGGGATCAACATATATTTTTGCAATAACTTTTCTCCTGATTGATATTAATTAAAATTTTCTTTAAGGATTCATCAAATAAAGTGTTTTCGTTTGTCACAGTAACGATAAACCAAGTCACCTTTGCATTAATAAAGAAATTTGCCATTTTCCTAATAAAGGGATTTTTGACATTTGAACCACTAACATTAAAGTTCGAAAAAAAGACTGAAATAACAGTTTTCTTTAAAATTTTATTGGGTAACTTAAACAATTAATAATCCGTGTTTCTACCGCGAACACTAACAACACAAGAACATCGGTTTGGCATACTCAAAATGAGTTCATCCAAATCACGCTGTGGAATGGCCGCCCATGTTCGTTGCAACAACAAAAAAAGGTCTTCTTGCGACTGGATACCCTCCATATTCGGCAGAGCTCTTCTCTGTAGCATATCCCATGCATGCTCAATCGGGTTCAAGTCTGGCGACTGAGCAGGCCAGGGCAGGACATTGATGTTAGCTGCGGCGAGAGTCTGTCTTACAACTCTTGCGGTGTGCGGTCGTGCATTATCATGCATTAACTGAAATAAGGGACCGATTTGCACTTGTAGAGGAACGATGACGTCTGATACAATCGTCTCAGCATAAATTTGAGCGTTGAGGTTGCCTCTGATCCAAATCAACTCAGTTCTTCCGCCGATCCAAATACCCGCCCATACCATGATGGTTCCACCACTATAAGGATGGACTTCCTGGCAGGATTTTAATCGCTGTTGGCGTCCAGGGGTTCTCCAGTGTCGTATACGTCTTGTATCCGGTCTCATACCAAAACGAGACTCATCAGAAAAGCACACGAAACGCCATTGTTCTTCTGCCCAATTTCTGTGTTCAAGAGCCCATTGATATCGAATCCTACGATTGTGCATTGCTATAGGTGGTACCCGTAGCGGTCTTCGGGAATGAAGGTTCACTTCATGGAAGCGGTTTCTGACTGTTTGGTCGCTAATTAAGTTCCCTGAAGAGTGATGAAGCCTCATGGCTAACATCATGGCGGTTATTGTTGGAGCTCTTCGAGTTAAGATTTGAATGTATCGGTCTTGTCTCCGTGTGGTGCAGCGATACCGTCCTCCATGGCGCTCAGCCACGGTACCAGTGCTTCGGTAACGTGTCCAAAGTCGACTGATAACACTCTGACTTGTATTCAGAGCTAAAGCCACAGTACGTTGCCGGGAACCAGCTTCTATCATTCCCACGGCTCTGAGCATTTCTTCCCTGCTTAAATGACGTCGCCGCTCCATAATAACGTTGGTTTTAATCAGTAGTAGGGAAACAGTAGCACTAATAATGTCTTCAATGCGTTGTATGTTTTTATAGGGAAAATATTGACAGCTGATTTTCATCTTTTACTCGAATTTGATTCACAGTTCCTGATTCAAATTATGAAATGCACCAAAAAGGATCCATATAAATTTATAAAATCATAAATTTATTACAAAGCCACATCTCAATCTCAAGAAATCCGCATAAAAATGCTTGATCCCTAGACACTTTTGATGTGTGTATATATAGTTCTTAAAAAGGTGGCATCCCAGTCAGTCGCCAACAGTACGTTTTCTTTTAATTTGTCAACCTGGGCTAGTTTTAGTCGAAGTTCAACCGGTTTTACTGTGGGATTTGTAACCCAAACATTTTCTATCAGAGGGCTGCTGTAGAGAACACAATCTCTACAGCAGCCCTCTGATAGAAAATGTTCATCCACTAGTGTCGTGTAGCTTAGACAATGATCCTATTGTCACTTGACATCACAAAACGATATTGAGCTTATCAATCGTGTAGCCAATCAAGTTGACCAGATTGGCACCTTCCGCGACGGCGAATTATAAGGGTGGACACAAAAAAAACCTACGAATGGGCCAAGCTACACACAAATTCGTGGTCAGCTAACAGATGACCGCGATACTAACGCTGCAAACTTTGCCGTGTATATCCACGTAGGATGTTTAATTTCTCTGGCATTGCATGTCACAATAACCAAGAGTGCTACAAGTGTCCCGTTCCTCTCTAGAAGACAGAGCCATACTGTCAGCGCGCGCGTCGCTGTGGTCCAACAGCTCCGGCTTCATGTTCTACTCCGTGCCGCACCGCGGCTCCCCCCTCGCCGACATCAAGACTCCGCTCACGTCCCGCAGCGTGGAGCTGCAGGAGATCGCTAAAGGTACCGCCGTAAATTACAACATCAGCTCTGTTTTATGACTTAAGCAAGGCTTTCGATATTGTTTATCATTCAATTTTCATTGGGTTTAAGGTCCAGTCTAAAACTGCTTTAAATAATATTGATTGATTTGAAGTCAAATCACGACGGTCACAAAATTTCATATTACCACCATTTTCGATTCCCAACTACGACCTGATTACTTCGGAGTACCACAGGGAAGTATCTTATGGCCACCGTTATTTCGCAGACTGCCCGCTGGTGCTGGAGCTGCAGTCGCGCTGGTTGCTTGCGGTGCGGGCGTGCGGTGCGGGGGTGGCGCCGCGCGTGCGCTCGCTGGTGGAGACCGCGCGCACGCTCATGTCTGTGCTGTGGCTGCGTATCGTTAGCGAGGACTCCGCCGGTCAGTGCACACACATCACACCTAATTCCGCCATCTTGCTGTTCATAAATACTGTTCGGTTAACTGGTCGCAAGCGTGACTGCTGAGCATGAGGTACTGCATTCAATTCCCATATTTGGCAAAGTGCTATTGGGCTTTTCCTTCAGATATTTCTCAGTAAGAGCCAGGGAGTCTGGATTTGTACCCTGTTAATGGCAAAAAGTTCGCCCTATTACTTGGCACTTAAATATAATCAGCAAAAAGTGCTTGTATCGGCTATTAGAGGTACTTTTGCCAAATAATATTTTCGTAGAATCGAACCTCGATCGTCATGGTCAACAGTTTTACTAGCGTCCAGTACACCAACGCAGACATATTACCATTACAGACGCAGGTGTGGGCGTCCTGCACGGTGTGTCAGTAGACCACCGCGAGATCTGCAAGCCAGCCAGTCGCTCCTGCCTGCTGTACACCGAGCTGACGCACCTCATTCAGGGAGCTCTCAACAAATGTCGCTGTCAGTAGCACCCTCCCCACTTGCTGCTGATGACGTGGAACTGACAACGTTTTGGACACGACGTCGTGTCAGCGACTCGGAGAAGGAGAAGACCCACTATGGGTCGTTAAGCCGTAGATCTTTGGCAGTTGTTACAGGTAGTCTGTAGCCTGAAATTCAGACAACTTACGTCTTACCAAGAAGTATCGTATTACCCAGTATGAATTGGGTTGTGGAGGTTAGATAGGCAGTCGCTCCATGTAAAATACTGGTATTTCAGCTGCAACCGGTTAGATTGGAAGCCGACCTCAACATAGTTGGGCTAGGGGCTAGGTAGATTGTGAGCTCGTAGAGAGAGGCAGCGTTGCTGGCGACAACTGCGGTGTCACGGGTTATGTGGCTGCATCCGGGTACACTAAGTGGATACCAACTTATTTGGGTAAATGCTGGGTAGATGACAGACTGATGATGACGGAAAGTAATAAGTTGTGTGTTTAAGAACAAACAAGGACTGACTTAGATTTCCATCGACACGCTAAGAAGAAGCCATTCAGTGCCAAGTTTGTTGCAATGGCCATGCAAGCCACCAACATCAATATATAATTTTTTGCTACTAAAAGTAGTCTTTGAAAGAATAATAAGATGTTTTCATCTTATTATGTGTGGAGCCTCAATACATTGTAGGCACCTACTGTTGGGATATTGTGCAATCGAACTATTAATTTTGGAGGTAGAATGTGGTACTAAAGAATTATATTTTTATCTAAATTTTACAGAGGTCCTGGGTTCGATTCCCGGGTCGAGCAAAGTGTTAAATTGCGTTTTTCCACCAGAAATTTCTTAGTATTCACGGAGTCTGGATTTGCGCCCGGTTGATGGCAATAAGCTCGCCCCCTATTACATGGGACTTAACCATAAATGGTGAAATGTGGGTGTAAAGTCCACGGTTCACGAAAGAAGTCCCGCAGACGCAGCGCTGTATGTCGCGCGACATAATGTTGTTTCACAACTTTTGGCATCGTAAATAAACCTTATAACGCACTAATCCAATAATAAACTCACAAAATATCTACCACAACAAACGCACCTTGATAACATCGACAAACGACAACATGGCCGATCTGTTACATTTAGTTCCACAATTGTCCGCGGGACTTCTTTCGTGAAATGGACTTTACTACATATTATTATTAGGTACATACACCTCTGTCTAACTATTAAAATTGTTATTGAAGTTTTAGTTTTTGTTTAAAGGCTGTAAAGTTATTACGAGTTCGACACACCGGACCCGAATGCCATCCTATTTGTAAAAGACAAAGTGATAGCGAGTAAGACGTGTGCCGTCCCCGCGAGCGCGCGGCGTGATGTTATAGTAAGTTGTGAGCGAAGCTAGACGTTTATTGTATCAATAAATATATTATAAGTTAACTGTGCCAACTTCTTGTTTTATTTATTACGCCCCCAATGCGTTGCAATACGTGCAAATCGTGCAATATGTCAATTTTTTATTGGCCCCCTAGACAAAATCCCTTTTCTGTAAGCGTTAACGCCAACGGAAAGATCAAATTGTATTGAGTTGACAGATGACATCACGTGACATCTCTAAAGCTAATGTCAACTCCATACAATTTGATCTTTCCGTTGGCGTTAACGCTTACAGAAAAAGGATTTTGTCTAGGGGGCCAGGAGCCGTCGCAGGCTTACATAGAATTGCGTGTCGACGACGCGTTCGTGTTAACATTTCGGAAACATTTCTTCTCCAGAAGAAGCTTAACATTTCGGAATTTTAATTATTTGGTGTACCTACAGGACTCTAGCTAATTTTTTTATGTTTCAGAAGATTATTCTTTAAAATATTCGTTACTCTTCAATAACTTGTGAAGTAACGACTGTAACGAGTAATATCTAATATGTTTTTAATAAAAACCCGCTTTGAAACTTTGAGTAGTTGTTAATCTACTTCAGCTGTTGACTGTACGTCTTCGGATTTCGGATTTACCGGTAAGATATAATCTAGCCAAATGGGGTAACCTCAAGCCATTCCAAACACAATGCCAGTGTGGAACCCCTCTGCAGGATATGCGCCACCTCCTGATGCCTATCTACATCACCAGCTGCAGCTTAAAGAATGTTACAAATGTTAAGAGCTGTGGAATTTGAGTTTCATTGGCACGTAAAGATGAAGAATAACATAAACTTTTCCCTGGGGGTAAGCAGAAACCACAGAACGCTACCTGCTACGATCCTTACATACTCCTTCCTCGTCCACATTCATACAACTGTTCACGGACGCCAGTTTCAAGTAGGTATTACGCACCGGTCCTTACTAAAGAACCTCACCAATAAGGCCAGTGTATATAATTCTAGGGCGTCACCTTCCGTTGCCACTCACATAATTATTATCTGCCTTGTAAATTTCTAAACGATAAAGCGCGTCTTCAAATCTTCAAGATAGTAGGTAAGTACCTATAGATAGACAGATAAGACACATACCTATCAGTAGTAAAGTTATCGCTTTCTATCGCTGAACGAAGAGATTATCGCTGGCAGGAAGCAGAGATTAGTAAATGTAGGTGAACTAAGATATTTTCACTGTAGTCAGATAAGGTGAGTATGTCACCAATTTCGTAATGTTGAGGATTCGGGTCAGCCTGCAACACTTTTATATGTATGTGATAATACTAACTATACAAATAAATAAAATTGAAGTGTTTATTTTCCGGCTTATCACCGAAACGGGTGTACCGATTTTGATAGGACTGGCTGTGCCCTTAATAGTAGATAGCTGATGTTGTAACTTATAAGGCGTGACTTGAGTTACAAACCTACTTTTATTTTGGGAAAAATAATTAAGGTTCTTGTAGTGTGTAAGACTAATGTATGTGTGCACATCTGTATCTTAGTATCAATACATATGTATTATAAGGATTGAACGTACGCTAAGCGCAGTAATATACGAGACACCAATGAAGGCACGTGTTTCAATCATCTTCCCGAACCGACAACCTTACATGGCCACCCTGCCATCTGAGACGGGTGCCGAGTTCGGTCGCATAGTATGGTACAAGTGATATTGTTTTGAGTTTAAAAGTGGACTAATCACTATCACTACATAGTATTAAACAAAGTCGCTTTCTCTGTCCCTATATCCCTGTGTATGCTTAAATCTTTAAAACTGCGCAACGGATTTTGAAGTGGTTTTTTAATAGATAGAGTGATTCAAGAGGAAGGTTTTAGTAGGTATATAATTTGACCGACATCCACGCATATTATATTGGTTAAAATGTGCCGGTCGAACATAGAAAAAGAAGACGTTTACATATCACAAAGTGCATCGGCTGGTTCAAATTCCGCTTCTATGCAGGAGTAACACTTATCAAATATTAGTATCGTGATGTTCATCACCTGCGCCAGCGAGTTGCGATAGTAACGTACAGCGCCTACACAAATTATCATAGCAACCAAACACATGGCCGCGTGTTGCAGTGCGCGCGCTTACAGATAATTCCCTAAAAGACAACACAACGTCGCGAGTGCGTGTAACATGCGTGTTAGGGTTTGTCTCCAGTTCTCCACGATCACCAGCCGCGCAGCGACGGCCCTGTTGTGTTCCATGCCGGGGTAGCGCAGGGTAAACGAGTGGCCGGAATGAGGGCAGCCGGTTAATGAAAAACCCGTTTTTTGCCTCTGCTGCGCAAAGGCCTCACCCATTCCTTTCCAACTCACACGGTGTTATGCCTTATAAAGAAAATCAGTCACGAACGAGTCTAAATCGTCACGCCAGCGTTTCTTGAGCCTGCCGCGGTGACGACACCCATCTTCTAAAACTATGACTGACTAACTACGCGAAAAACAAGTAGGACGCTGAAATTATTAAATTACAAACAGACACGTCTTCAATTTGATTTATAACATCATAAATTGCACGCCTGTAATCCCCGAAGGGTTAGGCAGAGGTGTACCTAACAGTACACCCACATGCGGCACTTTGCCCGACCTGGGAATCGAAGCCAGGACCTCAAACACAGTATTCGCATCTGCGATCACTAGGCCAACGATATGTTTTATTTGGTTGAAACAGCATGAAAATCGGTGCAGTCGTTTTTGAGTTTATCGCGAACAGGCAGACAGACAGACGCGGAGGAGGACTTTGTTTTTTAAAATATGTAGTGATTTGTTTGTATGGATACTTATTGGTATGAAAAATAATAAATATGTAAAGGAAAGTGGCGCGGCCCGCGGTAGGATACGGCCATAGATATTATAAACAAGGATACGACACACAGCACAGTCACCCACTTCGCTAGAACCAGCCCAACGCGTAACGATCATTAGCTCTCCGACCTAGTATGTACCAGCGTGCAACGTTGCCACACCTCCGGTCACGACCAGTTATATTAATTACTTACACTCAAAGAAAATGTGCTTGCTTGAAGGGTATTAAAAACCCTCAACGAATTCATGAGGCAGGAGGAACTCGTGGCTAGATCATAGCAGTAGTTTGGATCATTCTTCAGGTTAAGCCGCGCTTGCTCTGTGATGGGTGACCATTCATTTTATACCGAGTATCTTCCGTGCCTCGGAAAGCACGTATAGCCGTTGGACGCGGCTGTCATTTGTAGTCGGCAGTCGTTACAGGTAGTCAGCTTAGTGACCTGAAATTCTGACAACCAAAGGGTATCTATTACCTAGTATTAACTGGGTTGTGGAGGTTAGATAGGCAGTCGCTCCATGTAAAATACTGGTATTCAACTACATCCAGTCAGATTGGAAGCCGACCTCAACATAGTCGGGAAAAGGCTGGCAGATGAACGAAGCCGCAAGCCACTTGTTTTCGTCACTGCAATCATATTTTTGTTCTGGATTGTACTTAGGAACCTCTTTGTTACGGAGATATAGAAAGGGTATAATTTAGACGGCCACCAAAAATATTTTTAAGACTCTAAGCCTAGGCACCAAATAAAATTTTTGGTTCCTAAAATGGATCAACGGTCACCAAATTCTATCCAACTCAAAGATTAATATTACTACCAATTTTTAGGGGCGGCATGGGCACCGGGCCGTAGGCGAAGGAGGCCGGCGGAGGCCCGGCACTTCGGGGACAGAAGATATTAGTGTCATTTAATATGCGAGCGAAGCGAGCGCGCGTTGAAAAAGCTTTTGCTTTAGGCGACGTACGTTCGACGTATTTGGTGACCATTAATCCATTTTGGTAACCGTTTAGAATTTTTTTGGTTGCGAAATAGGTACTTTTTTGGGCGGTGTTTAAACACAAGCCATATAGAAAACCCTTTTAACCGACTTCCCAAAAAGGAGGAGGTTTCTCAATTCGACCGTTTATTTTTTTGTTTGTTCGCGGAAATCTCCGTCAATTGTCGACCGATTTTCAAAATTCTTTTGTGTTTGAAAGGGTACACTCCCGCTCGTCGGGGCTGCGGGTTGTTCGCAAGAGATATCGCGGCCTCGACATAAAGGGCTAAGAAGGAACATGGGTGGTTTTTAGTCAGTAGAAGTCTGACACTCCCTTTCACTCTGCCCAAGAGCGGGAGGGGTTATTTGATGATTTACCTCCTGCCAAAAAAAAAAAGGGTATA
Organism: Diarsia brunnea; assembly: GCA_949774965.1. Classification (NCBI taxonomy): domain Eukaryota; kingdom Metazoa; phylum Arthropoda; class Insecta; order Lepidoptera; family Noctuidae; genus Diarsia; species Diarsia brunnea. The sequence goes on along the minus strand of OX459025.1, from coordinate 55,861 downwards.
CTCCCGAGGTGGTCCCGTTGTCACCAAGTTAGGATCTGGTGATGAGATTCCTGATTGTTTGATTTCGTTTTTTTGCCACCGACTTCAGAACCTGTTTTTTCTTCTGAAGTTTATTTTTCACTTTTTTGTGTTTTTGTTTTTTCACTTGTGTTTTTTGTCGGTTTTTTTTTTAATAATATTTTTTTAACATTAATAACATCGATGTACACACTGTTAGTATCCATCAGCACAATGTATTGAGCGCTAACCTAAACATTTTCACAAGCAAAGCAAAAGTCGTTTCCTAGCAATTCATTAGAGAGTTTATTAACATGCAGTTTATTTATTTTCTCCATTTTACGATCTCTGATCTTCACGGGGTTACCTATAATCTTCTCATTATCGTGTGGGCAGTAAGGTCTACCGATCCCCCAAACACCCCAGTGGCAGAGTTTCTAAACCGCCTCAAGGGCCTCTGACATGGTCTGACGACCGCCATTTGGCTGCCGGGACCACCGGCTTATACGTGCCTACCGAAGCACGGAAACATCTTTTTATCAGACAATCAGATGAACAAACCTGCAATGTCCTAGCCAAACTGGAAACCACTTTACAAAGTATGCTTAATTCCCATGGGAATCGAACCCACGACCACCGGGTCACAAGGCAAACGCCTAAACCACTAGACCACGGAGGCAGTTGCGATGTTATCCAACCAGTGGTTTGATCCCCTCTATACGTCGCAGGACCGCGCTTGTATCCGCCGCGAGCCAGAGAGTGCGAGTTGAACTATCCCCCGATACATACATTTGCACTTAGCTTACTTACAAATATTCAATAATTTAGTACATTCGATTTTATTTCGTTGTTTAGTTTATAGTTACAAATAGTGTTCCAAAGTGTCACGATGCAGACCATGGTGCCGCTGGCCTGTTTCCTCTCCATCATACGTGAGTACCTGCTAGTGTTATGAGGTCCCAGGTCACGATTTCTTTATCATTCTCCTGCCAACGCAGCATGTATCGTTTATCAATGGTGTTCTATTATTCATCATCTCAGCAGTTGGGTGAACTATTACTGGGTTTGTCAATCAGGAATTTCTGAGTAGCAACTATACGGAGTCTGGAATTGTGATCGATTGATGGCAATAGGCTCGCCCCCTATTACAAGGGACTTAAACATAACTGGCGAAATGTGGGTGTACTATTAGGTAGACTTCTGCCTAACCCTTGAGGGATTACAGGCGTGATGTTATGTGGGAAACGTGTATTGGCTATTTAGACTTGTGTAATACTGTAGGTAGTCGTTTACGCGAGTGTCAATGGTAAGAAGTTACCGGTAGAGGGTTTAGGCGACTTAGCAAGTTAGCAGTAACTGTGGCGTTCGCTGCGGTGCCATGTACGTGTATGTGTAACTGTAGCGGGTTCGATACCCGCACGGAAACATGCTTGTATACAACAGTAACATAACATAACATCACGCCTACAATCCCCGAAGGATTAGGCAGAGTTGTATCTAATAGTACCTACACCCACATTTCGCCAGTTCTGTTTAAGTCCCATGTAATAGGGGGCGAGCCTATTGCCATCAACCGGGCACAAATCTAGACTCCATGGCTGCTACTGAAAAATTCTAGGTTTAACTAAATAACAATTCGCCCGACCTGGAAATCAAACTTAAGTCGGTACTACAACAGTAGATTATATCGATAAATCGATGCATGTTTGTAACCAATCGGACCTACTCCGCAATGAAGTCGGGAATTGGAGGCGACCCTCCACGTGGCGGAATCGAACCCTAGACCTCGCAGTGACAGTCCGACTGACTCACCGCAGTACCAGACAGCTGTAAGTGACGCCGACATGATAGTTGGATCGTTACTATTGCGTGGCTGTATGGTCGTTGCCCGCGCTCCACTGCATGTTGTATTACATACCAGACTGAACATTAACTCATAACCAGTAACTGCCTCCGTGGTCGAGTGGTTTAGGCGTTTGCCTTGTAACCCGATGGTCGTGGGTTCGATTCCTACGGGAAGCATACTTTGTAAAGTTCTTTTCAATTTGGCTAGGACCTGATTGTCTGATAAAATATGATTCCGCGCCTCGGAAGGCACGTATAAGCCGGTGGTCCCTGCCGCCAAATGGTGGTCGAACCATGCCAGAGGCCCTTGAGGCAGTTTAAAAACTCGAAACCGACTTACGAGCAGTAAGTCAGGGTTTCGAACCCAGGCAGGTAAATGACTTTGTGTAATTTATTTCATCACCGTTTCTCTCAAAACGGCGAAGGGAATTATCGTGAGGAAACCGGCATGTGCTAGAACCAAACATTCGAAGACATGTGACATCTACCAACCCGCACAGGGCCCGCCTGCTGGATTATAGCCCAACCCTCTCATAAAAAGGAGACGTTTTTTTGGAGGGTGGGAAATCATAAAATGACTCCTCCCGCTCTGGGCGGAGTGGAAGGATGTCAGACTTCTACTGAGGACGCGGTATGTCTTTCGAACAACCACAGCCCCGATGGGTAGAGAGGAGGCCTGAGTGCCAGCAGTGGCAACATGGCTGAAGTGTACATTGTAACAATTACTATATGCAACAGATGAAGTATTCAGCGCGCGCAGTGGTACGTCACGCGCTAATTGATAGCTAATGAGGTAATGATGTTGTATGTGATCTCGTTGTCATGCTCCAATGACACGCTGTCGCAAGGAATCACAACTGCAGGCTCTGTCTCGAGGGTCTACTGGCTGCACCAATATGTATGTAAACACCCAGTAAAAGTAATTACTCGTTAAAACATACAGGGTGTAAACGAACCCTTCCCGAGGCCGTGAACCAACCATTATACATCAAACTAAGTACCCCTAACTAAGCGAACATTATTGCTGGTACAACTTTTTTTTTTGGTCGATGTATAATATATCACATTTTACGGTAAAATTCAATGTAGCACTCTTAAAACATTATGCTAGTGGATACTTTGAATAGTAAACGGGTCATGGAGCTAATTTAAGTAAAGTTATAATCTGAAAAACTAGTAAAACAGCAGTGAAAAATTTGATACTTTGACCCCCAATATCTCCGTAACTAGGGGGTTCCCAGGTATGGCCTAGAACAAAAAAAAAACCGGCCAAGTGCGAGTCAGACTCGCGCACCGAGGGTTCCGTACAAACCTGTAGGTATATAAGTAAAAGTTATGGTATTTTTATTGCTAAATGAAATCCATAACATAACAATGTGGAAAGCTGACGGTACCTTGTCAATACATATATGAAAACATTATGTATGTTCGGAAAAATCTTCATCTCTTTAAGAAGAGAAGTGATAGACATAATTTTAATACTAGAAATAGGCACAATTTGGATCAATCCCGGTTTAGATTGGCTAAGGTACGAAATTCTTTTATGGGGAATTGTGTAAAATTTTATAATAAAATACCACTGCGGATTCTACAACTGAACGAGACAAAATTTAAAACATGCATAAAACGCACACTATGTAGACAAGCATATTATAAATTAGAGGATTATATCCTTGATAAAAAAGCTTGGCTTAATGCTGGTCCTGCTCCACAGTCACAGCCACTGGGGTCCACTAATTAGTTTTCTTTTATTTTATATTTGGAAGAGATGCTCTCCCTTTTATTTTTATAAACATGGTTTTTTTTTTTTTTTTTTAAATCGTATTTTTTTTTTTTTGGAGTAAATGTTTAATCTTTTTATTTTTAACTTTTGAAAAGTTATAGTATTGTATAACTTCGAAGCATTTTTTATTTATTTTGTAAATATGAGTACCACGTGTAATTTTTTTATTTTTTTTTGTTAATCGCATAACAACGTTTGCTGGGTCAGCAAGTCTAATATATAAAATTCTCGTGTTGCGGTGTTTGTTTCCAAACTCCTCCGAAACGGCTGAACCGATTTGCATGAAATTTTGTGTGCATATCGGGTAGGTCTGAGAATCGGCCAACATCTGTTTTTTTTTTTTAATCGCATAACAACGTTTGCTGGGTCAGCAAGTCTAATATATAAAATTCTCGTGTTGCGGTGTTTGTTTCCAAACTCCTCCGAAACGGCTGAACCGATTTGCATGAAATTTTGTGTGCATATCGGGTAGGTCTGAGAATCGGCCAACATCTGTTTTTTTTTTTTAATCGCTGAACAACGTTTGCTGGGTCAGCTAGTAAGTTTATGATTATTAAAAAAAATATACTATGTGATGTAACTAAAAATTTAAGATTTTCGGAATTTTTCCTATATGTGTACTTTATAACGTTGCTTCATGCCAAATTTCAAGATTCCAGGTCGTCTGGAAGTATCCTTTAGGTTTTGATTCCCTTGCGAGTAGTTGCGAGTTTCAAAATATGCGGCTTTAATTGCTGTATCTTTTGATTGCGTTGACGTAGAAGTTTGATTTTGTTACAGCTTAAAGATATTATAGACTTGAGTATTTGTTAAGAATTTCAATATAATACCACTACGCGTTCATGAGTAAAGGGGTAATAAGTTTAAAATTATTAAAAATATTTTTATTATATGATGTAACTAAAAATTTATGCTTTTCGCAATTTTTCCTTTATCTGTGTTATAAGACGTTGCTTCGTACCAAATTTCAAGATTCTGAGTTCACGGGAAGTACCCTGTAGGTTTTGATTCCCTTGCGAGTAGTGGCGAGTTTCAAAATATGCGGTTTTAATTCCTGTTTCTTTTGATTGCGTTGACATAGAAGTTTGATTTTGTTACAGCTTAAAGGTATTATAGATTTGAGTATTTGATATAAATTTCAATATAATACCACTACGCGTTCATGAGGAAAGGGGTAGTAAGTTTAAAATTATTAAAAATATTTTTATTATATGATATAACTAAAAATGTATACTTTTCGCAATTTTTCCTATATCTCTGCTATAAGACGTTGCTTCATACCAAATTTCAAGATTCTGAGTTCACGGGAAGTACCCTGTAGGTTTTGATTCCCTTGCGAGTGTCGAAAATTTGCGGCATAAACGGGAGTATCTTTTGATCGCGTTGACTTAGAAGTTTGATTTTTTCACAGCTCCAAGAGACCATAGACTTGAGTATTTGATATGAATTTCAGCTTGATACCTCCACGCGTTCCTGAGAAAAAAGGTCTTGACAGACAGACAGACAGACAGACAGACAGACAGACGGACAACAAAGTGATCCTATAAGGGTTCCGTTTTTACCTTTTGAGGTACGGAACCCTAAAAATGATCGCAGTGGTGGGGAGAACAAGTGCGCTTTTTTTTTAGGGTGTGGGAAATCATCAAATAACTCCTCCCGCTCTTGGGTATAGCGGAAGGGAATGTCAGACTTCTACTGACTAAAAACCACACATGTTCCTTCTTAGCTTCTTCTATGTTACTGACATCTCTTTGAGGCGCGCGTGGAACACGAACGCGCCGTTTGACACGGCCTGTCGTCATCATAAGACGGACGAACGGCGAGCTAGCCCATTACTCACCGTCCATAAGCCCGCGTTTACGGTGGCTGGAAGCCGTCACGTGGCTCCCAATACCCGGAGCACAGTATTGTGCCCGGAGCGTCTCCCGCGGCGGAGAGGTCACCGTCGCCGATCGCCGCTACGAGGACACGGCGAGGCTCCGTCTAAGCAGGGCAGACCGATCCTCACAATGGTGACATCCGGGCGTTTCATCCCGCCTGATTCGGTGCAGGTACCTCCCGAAACAACCGTGTCCGGTGAGTAACTGCGTCAGACGGAAGGTGAGGGCACCGTGGCGCCTCTCCAGCCACTCCTCGAAGAGGGGACTTACCGCCACTGTCGAGGCGTGCCCTGCACGGGGTTGCGACAGTCGTTCTCTCCATGTCGCCATGAGATCGCACCGGAGGTCTGTCCGCTGCGCAGCAATTTGCCGCGGCAACGGAGTGACCCCCCAATCATCCAGGCGCGAGTACTATGGCCTCCAGATCCCATGGCGGCTGCAATCCAGCAAGGAGGTTCGCCGCCTCGCCGGAGATAGCGCGGTATCCCCGAACTAGCCTTACGGCTACCACCTTTTGGGGCTTGTTCAGGTAGTGGGCGGCTCGCTTTCACACGAAAACAAGTGCCCTTCGGCTTTGTTAAGGGTTCCTTGACACCGTTTATTATTGTGCGCTAATAGCCGCTAACATTGCGCGCGAGTCGGTGAGGATGGAACCTGACAGTGGTAGCGGTACCGAGAGTAAAACACGAACGTGACGGATGTCACAGGACGGCCGCCGACTCTAGATAACATATGACAAGGCCAGAGAGATCAAGATTAAATTAGACCCTTAAAAGGCACTTGCGAACAAATATAAATGAAACTGAACATCATCATCAGCCTATAATGTTCCCACTGCAGGGACTCAGGCCTCCTCTCCAGGAGAGGGATGGGCTATAATCCACCACGCGGGCCCAGTGCGGGTTGGTAGAAGTCACATGTCTACGATTTTTTTTGTTTCTAAGACAAGCCGGTTTCCTCACTGAACGGATGCTTAGTTGCACAGGAAGTAACCGGACTGATCTGTTACAGCTTATCAATACATTGTGTTTGCGATGTAAGTTGTGTTAACGAAGGAAACCTCTCCGGTGTACCGGAAAGCCGCCACGCGTGATTACACCGATTACTGCAAACTGTATTAATTAGCGATAATCTGGGCGATGCATCTTATGTCACGCTAGTGGCTAGCGGGCACTCACTGACAGACCAACAAACATGTACAAATGTTCCTCAAGGATACAACGTGTAAATGGACCCTTCAGTTGCTTTTTTTTGCGAAAAAGTTTTTTTTTTGGGAAGTCGGTTAAAAACAAAAGGATAAAGCTACAGCCACAAGGCATAATAACTTGTGAAAGTAGGTCTAGCAGCTAGCTTAGGGGTGTTTGAGTAACGTCAGTCGTCAGTCGTCAGTAACGCGCCGTCTAATATCAGATACAAGGAAAATCCCGTCCACCTCGTTGAGCTCAAATATGTTGCGTTGTGCAACGAACTGGCCGGACTAGCTGTTATGGAAATGTGGAAAAACTGGCCCCCGGCGTACGGCGGCGGCTACAGGGCAATGGACACCGCGTTACGAGTTGAGAATGCCTCGCGCTAGTGGCCGCGCTCGTTAGTGATACTGCCGAGCAGAGGGGCTGGGTTACATTCACGGGTGCTTTAGTGCTCCAACTGAGCAGGGGCTGGACCACTAGCATCTGGAACACATTCAGCATCAGCTGAGCTTCTTTTAATTACTTTTTCTTTCTTTGCTGATGCGAAATCATCAAATGAGTCCTTTCACTCTGGGCGGAGCGGAAGAGAGTGTCAGACTTCTACTGACTAAAACCCACCCATGTTCCTTCTTAGCCCTTTGTGTTCCAGGACCGCGGTATCTCTTTCGACCTGTCCTGTATGCAGCCCTCATTTCATATGATGCGTGCGTGTTTGTTACGACTTATAAAGATTTGTTGAAGAAATATACAAAACAAACAAGCAAAGCTTTAAATAAGTAATTCCAAAATGATGAATTGGATCTCGAAGTGGCCGTCATCAATACAGATTGTACGACATGAGCTCCACCTTGCAACTAAAATAAATTACATAAAATGGCAGCAGAGCTGGCCCAGTGGTGAGGAGATTTCGGATGAGGTCCTGGATTTGATTCCCGGGTCGGGTAAACTATTATTCGGTTTTTTCCATTAGGAACTCTAAAGTTTGGATTGTGTCCAGTTAGTGGCAATTAGGCTCGCCCACACACACTCACATTTCGCCAATTATATTTCAGTACCCTGCACTATTGCAGGGTACTGAAATATCATCATCTGCCTAGCCTTTTCCCAACTATGTTGGGGTCGGCTTCCAGTCTAACCGGATGCAGCTGAATACCAGTATTTTACATGGAGCGACTGCCTATCTGACCTCTACAACCCAGTTAATACTAGGTAATACGATACTCTTTGTTAAGACTGGATGTCAGACTTTCAGGTCACTGACTACCTGTAACGACTGCCAAAGATCTATATGTATATGGCAGCCAGGACCAACAGCTTAACGTGCTTTCCGAGGCACGGAGGAAACTCAGTATGTTGGGCGGTCACCCATCCACAGACCGACCTAGGCAAGCACAGCTTTACCTAAAGATCGGCCCGAGTAGCAGTTCTTATTAAGCCACGAGCTCCTCCACGAGCAGGGTACTGAAATATAATTGGCGAAATGTGGGTGTACTATTAGGTACACCTCTGCCTAACTCTTCAGGGATTACAGGCGTGATGTTTAGGGTTTTTTACATAAATCATAATGTTTGTTAATTCTGTTTATTCGTTTATAGTTTGCATGCAAAACACCTTCAAAAGTATGTCATGTTATACGAGAATAATTTATCTGAAGTAATACCACTTTCACGTCCGGATTAAGATACTGTATAAATAAACTAGGTTTTAACCGCGAATGCAATCATCCCACGAGTACCTGGATGACTGGCACAATAATAACAGCCGGTCGCTCGATCTTCAGGTTAAAGCGTGTTTGCCTGGGTTGGTGCGTGGATGGGTGACCACTTCCACTTCACTACTGCGCATTCACTTGACACCTATGAATGTAATATTATGTACTGTGTTGAGCATCAAATAAATTATTAAAGGTATCAAAGAACAACGCTATCTATCGAGCACGAAGATAAACTGCTAACATTTAATACATGGAAATCAACCGAACTCGCACTGTGTATTTAGAAAATCTCTAGATTTCATAATTTTTTAACCAACTTCCAAAAAGGAGGAGGTTATCAATTCGTCTGTGTGTGTTTTTTTTTTTTAAAACTCAAATTAACACACATTGTGTTTTTGTTTTGGCTGTGAATTTCTGAGTTTTGCTTGACATGACTAAAGCCTCAAGCCGCAACGTTCTCGTAAAAGATTATATTACATAGTAAGCAATAACTTTTAATTTATATGTCGACTTGTAACTCTCTATGGTCTGTAATCCTGCGGTCTGTAAGCATTTGTTATGTAATGTTACGAACCATCCGACATATTCATGCCCCGCGACTAAAGACGTTTAAGACATAGCTAATAATATTTGAATGTCTTTGCCCGCGACCTACGTTTACGTGAAGTTATAATAAAAATGTTACTTCCCTATTTGAGATAGATTTTTGTAACTTTCAAAATAGATAGATTTTTGTAAATCAACCCATCACACAGCCATCAACCAAGCGTTCTGTACATCAAACTAAGTACCCCTACGCAAACATTTTTGCTGGGAAATGACTTTCTTTTTTGGGGTCAAAAATCACACGGTAAAACTCAATGTAGCACTGTTAAAACATTGTGCTAGTGGATGCTTTGAATAGTAAACGGGTCATGGAGGTAATTTAAGTAAAGTTATAACCTGAAAAACTAGTACCTATTTACAAAAACAGCTGGAACTTTGACCCCCAATATCTCCGTAACTAGGAGGTTCCCAGGTGTGGTCTAGAACAAAAAAATGATCGCAGTGGTGGGGATAACAAGTGCCCTTCGTTTGCGTTAAGGGTACTTTTACACCCTACATTAAAGGTTTTTTTTTTTGCACGGAACCCTAATTATGTCTTGTGTCTATAATAAAAAAATAGCCCAAGTTAGACCTTATAACATCAGATATCTGCCTGTGAAGTGTTATTGCGAGTGTTCACTGAACGTTTTATAACATCCTGCGGTATTCACATCAACATCAAACGTATTATGTATGATACACCACACGGTTCAGGCTTCTATTGCTGTGACTTTTTGAACCTTAACACAGAGATATACAGTTCATTTTCTACTAAAACGTGACACTGATCACCTCAGACGTTCTAGCATGCTATAATGTTACATTATGAAGCTTAACACCCTGAGATATAGTGGTGTTTCCAATACAGGTACAACAGGTAACACTGCAGATGTGCTCGCATTGTGATGATTTCCTGTGATGTATGGACGAGCAATGATAGTGTGCGGTCTAGACGTACCTAATGAAAGTGTGGGAAAACTATAACTAACATTTATTTATTTTCGGGTAACTTTGGCCCAAAGATAAATACGTTACAGACTAACATACATCACTATCACTACATAGTATAAAACAAAGTCGCTCTCTCTGTCCCTATATCCCTATGTATGCTTAAATCTTTAAAACTACGCAACGGATTTTGAAGCGGTTTTTTTTAATAGATAGAGTAATTCAAGAGGAAGGTTTTAGTATATAATTTAAAGCCGCGGGCATCAGCTAGTTATAAATAAAGTCCTCCGTCGCGTCTGTCTGTCTGTTCGCGATAAACTCAAAAACTACTGATGCGATTTTCATGCTGTGTTCACTAATGGATAGAGTTTTTCTATATAACATTTTAAGGACTTCAATAAGCGGTTGGGGGGGTTTCTTGGGATATTTTTCGACATCGACGCAGGCGAAGTCGCGGGTGAAAAGCTAGTATTATATAATACAGCTTGTGTTAGTAAATAGAACCTTAAAACTATATTTTTTTACTACCTCATTGTTAACGGTGGTCCTTGGATAGAAGATCGCTAAGAAAACGATTCCAAAACAGAATTTTGGAGACCACCTCGTTGGTCTAGTAATCCGAAGCGCGACTACTGAGCATGAGGTCCTTCCAGGGTTCAATTCCCAGGTCGAGCAAAGTGTTATTCGGTTTTTACATCAGGAATTTCTCAGGATCACGGAGTCTGGATTTGTGCCTAATTGACCCCCCCCCCTGCCCCCCAGGTCCGCCGGGGGTGCAGTACGAGAACGCGCTGCTGCAGGTGGCTCCGGTAGACAAGTCCAAGTGCCCCTTCGTGAAGGAAGCCAGCGACGTCGGCTTCCAACTCTTCACCAGGTAACGGCCACTGCTTGCCGAGACCACCATCTGCCTGCCGAGGCTGAACTTTGTACAACTGCATACCAGTATCTTATACAAACGTTACATTACTTTTGTTTTGCACACAAAGCATCGTGCTGGATGCATTGAATAGTAGGTCTGTATAGTGGTCATGGAGGTATTAAAAGTAAAGTTATAAGTAGGTAGTTATAACAATTAAAAACTCGTGAAAAAGTTGTATCTTTGTCTTATAATATCTCTGTAACTAGAAGGTCCCTAGGTATGGAATCTATACTAATATTATAAAGCTGAAGAGTTTGTTTGTTTGTTTGTTTGTTTGTTTGTTTGTTTGTTTGTTTGTTTGAACGCGGTAAACTCTGGGACTACTGGTTGGAATAGAAAAACTCTTTTTGTGTTGGATAGTCCATTTATCGAGGAAGGCTTTAGGCTATATAACATCACGCTACGACTAATAGGAGCGGAGCATAAATGAAAAATGTTGCAAAAACGGGAAAAGATATTCCTTTTTGAGAGCTTCCGTTGCGTGCGCTGCGAAAACGGTTTAAGTTACGTAAATATCATGTATCAAGGAATTGTTCCTCTTTAAAAGTTCTGAAAAAAAGTCCGCGACAGCATATGTCTATCTTTTAAGATTGACTCACTATAACCATTTTTTACTATTAAAATGTTAGGATAAAAATAATGATATTTTGCGAAGCTTATTTAACCCATATGGTATTAATCTATATCTAAATAAATGTGTTTATTAGCACTGAAATTTAATATAGAATATTTGTGCCTTTTACTCTATACAGTTTAAACAAATATCTTAGAAGATATCGCAATGTAAAAATATCCGCGCGACAAAATAATTACGCGTGCGGCAGTCATTCGGTCCGGTGCGGTAGGTTAGTGGGGATTCTGGCCTCTGGGGACTCCGGAGAAATTCAAATTCAAAATATTTACTGTTTACAAGGTACAAGGTGTTTCTGTATATTTAACAGTAAGAGATACCTATAGTAATTCACACTTTAATATAATCTAAACTAATATTATAAAGAGGAAAGATACGATTTTTTATTTGTTACGATTTAACTCAATTTATGTTGACATTATTTGTTATAAGCTATATTATATGACGCAGACGAAGTTGCATGGGTCAGCTAGTGCAACAATAAAATGCCAGGAATGACAATGAGAACAATTAGTGTTTTACAATAAGTCACGGCATAAGGCCTTAGACCAGCTGTGGGATAACGCAGACTAAGAGCGGTTACACACTACGTCCGATCCGAATCCGATTCGAACCCGTGAAAATACGGTCCGGAGTAGTCGTAGAACTATTTCTATGGTAGCTAAACGCACTAGAACGAAAATAAATGGAAGCAAGCCAAGCCGAGTTCGGATCGGATTCGGATCGGATTCGGATCGGATTCGGATCGGATTCGGATCGGATTCGGATCGGATTCGGATCGGACGTAGTGCGAAACCGCTCTAACAGTATCAGTACCAGTGCTATGAAATGTGTTTGGAGAGTAAGTGGTAATTTAACGATGGCAACCGTGTGACGTTACAGACACAACCCCACCGTGTACCAGGAGCTGGCGTTGAACGACGACGAGCGCCTGTTCGCGTCCAACTTGGACCTCAGCGCGCCCACCGTGGTCTACTTCCACGCCTTCATGGAACAGCCCGACGATGGCAGCGGCATTATGCTAAGAGAAGGTATCTACATACATAAACTTACGCCCTTTTCCCAAGCGCGTAGATCCTTAGGTACATGCTCCTTTTGGCACATTCATACATCTGGTCATACACGCACGTCGGTTGCGAGTACAACGCACAGTGTCCTTTCTGAAGAATTTCACTAATAAGGTCCTCTCCCGGCGATGCCTTCCACGCCCTGCCTTGTAAATTTTATAGCTTTCGTTAAAAGAATCGCCACACATCCTTCTAGAAACATCCACGTTTTACTGACATCTCACCAAGTACAACCGAAGGGTAAGAAAGGTTCTAGAGTGGCGACCAGGAACCGGAAGTCGCAGCGTTGGTAGGCCTCCCACTAATCAGACCGACCGTGGGTGCAAGCGGCAGGTTGCCGTTCGTTATGGCGTTCTATTGGGGAGGCCTTTGTTCAGCAGTGATCGTATTCTGATGATGGTAATGACAAAAGCATTAGGACAGCTCGATGAACGGCTTTCTACTGTGGTAGAGAAGGCAGCAAAATCGTCCAGACGTAACCACGACGTGGTCACGGGCGTCACGGCACGCGGGCGTATATTTCATAGAGATTCATAGAAGCGAGTGATGTCGCTTGCAGTTTGCGGTCTGCAAGCTTTACTTGTAATTTGTTAAAATGACTTTTGATTTCGATGAGATCCTGTATTTTGCGGTCGTATTTGTATCCTACGTACTCAGGTCGTATGATGATCCTGTCGTGTTTGCAGCGTACATGCAGCGCGGCGACACCAACGTGATAATGGTGGACGCGCGGCGGCTGGAGGCGGGCCCGTGGTACTTCACTGCGGCGCAGAACACCTGGTACATCGGCCGCCACGCCGCCTCCTTCATCGACTACCTCGTCTCCAGGTGAGCCCTACAAACTAAACGACATACGCTAAGGGCACCCCCTGTGGGATCCGAGCCCCAGTTTAGGCCGTCACGGGGGGAGGACAGCAAGGTGACCGTTACTTAGGGGCTGATTTAGAACTACAGACTCAACCACGCATCCTCGAGCGAGGGTCAGGCAGGGCGACGTGTGCTGGGGTTGAATTGTCACGGGACCGAGTTAAGCGTTACCCCACCAATGTGTTGTCGCTAACATTGTGTGTGTGTGCAGGGGCCTGCAGCTGAACAGCACGCACCTGGTGGGACACAGTCTGGGCGCGCAGGCGGCCGGCGTGGCGGGCAGCGCGCTCACATCAGGTACCACTATCATCATCATCATTCTGTCCCCCCCTTATCCCAATTCATTTGGAGTCGGCGCAGCATGATTACATCTCATGAGACACTTCTTTTTAGCTATATTATCTTTTACGTAAAATATCATTCTTTTTAACCTAACATTTTAATATTAAAAAATGGTTACAGTGAGTCAATCTTAAAAGATAAACATATGCTGTCGCGGACTTTTTTTTAGAACTCTAAAAGAGGAACAATTCCTTCATACATGATATTTACGTAACATAAACCGTTTTCGCAGCGCACGCAACAGAAGCTCTCAAAAAGGAATATCTTTTCCCGTTTTTGCAACATTTTTCATTTATGCTCCGCTCCTATTGATTGTAGCGTGATGTTATATAGCCTAAAGCCTTCCTCGATAAATGGACTATCCAACACTAAAATCATTTTTCAATTACAACCAGTAGTTCCAGAGTTTACCCCGTTCAAACAAACAAACAAACAAACTCTTCAGCTTTATAATATTAGTATAGATTTCTTATTTCATCAATTCGTTTAACACTACACATCTCCCTGATAGAAGCATTCTCATACTATTCACAAACAATCGTATCGAAGCCTCTCGAATTCCCGAAAAAATATAGACAATTATTCGATTCGATTGTTTGTGTATATAGCTATGCAGTTCACCGAAGCCATTTATTGATTTATGTACGAACAAAATTAAAAAAAAAAAAAAAAATAGTAGAGCACAAAGGTACTGCTTATTTCATAAGAAATTAATTCTTCCAGCAGACCTGCGAGAGGAAAGTTGGATTAGAATGTATGTGACACAGTGTGTGTGCCATTCTTATTTATTTAATTTTGTACATGGAGGACTATACGTCGCTCGATCAAGAATGATGTAACCAAATAGTATTGAACGAATACCCCTCAATCGAGTTGTTAGCCACATCCATGTGTTGTCGCCCACAGGTCGCGTGGCGCGTATCACTGGGTTGGACCCCGCCCTGCCGCTGTTCAGCGGTCTGCCGCTCGAGCAGCGCCTGGACAACACTGACGCGCACTTCGTCGACGTCATTCACACGGACGCAGGCATCTTCGGTAAGCCAGCGTTTGTATACAGACACTTACAACGTACGCGAGGGACATAACCGTTGTAGCTACAGACAAACTATCCTGGGAGAATGTCTGAAAAACTTTAATAATAGTAATGAGAAAAATAATTTAAAAAAACTTGAGAGGTGTCAAGGAACACCCGGATCGAACGAAGTTATTGTTATTATTTTTTATTATGTAAAAAAAAAAAAAAAAAAAGTAGTAATGAAAACAAAAAAAAAAAAAAAAGGTAGAAATGAAAATATCTGGCTTGCTTTCTATAAGAGAGAGAGAGACAGACAGAGAAACATGCGACGCCGCACAGCTTACAATAGCTTACTATAGCAAAAAGTGTCGTGACAACTTTTCGTAAGAATTTTTTTCCGTCTAGCCCCCTTACACAACGCGCGATAAGGAACTTCGTTCCAACAAGCATGATTTCCAATTTGAAAACACGATTGGGAAACAAATAGTTCAGTCAGCAAGAACAATGACTTATTTTTGAATGGCTGGCAATCCTGTTTGTAGGTTACAAGGAGCCCATCGGTCACGCCGACTTCTTCCCGAACGGCGGCAAGAGCCCGCAGCCTGGCTGCGAGCTGGAGGTCGTCATCCCTCAGCAGCTGCTGCTCAACAAGTGTGAGTACACCTTTTTTTTCATTGGAGGGTAATCATCAAATGACCCCTCCCGCTCTGGGTAAATTCGTAGGGAGTGTCAGACTTCTACTGACAAAAACTACCCATGTTCCTTCTTAGCCCTTTGTGTCGAGGCCGCGGTATCTCTTTCGAAGCACCCGCAGCCAATGTGAGTACACCCTCAGTCCAGGATTCCAGTCTAGTCCAACCGGATCCAGATGAATATCAGTGTTTGACATGGAGCGAGTGTCTGTCTGACCTCTATCCAGTTGCTGGGCCAACTTAGCTTTACTGACTGTCTTATTTGTATCACGACTTGATCTATTCTGATCTAGTTCGCTACCCCGAGCCGCCTTTACTAACAGCCCCCTCCTGTCCTCCCCCCATTCCCCGCAGTCTTCTGCAGCCACTGGCGCTCGTACATGTTCTACGCGGAGTCTGTGCTGCGGCCGCGCGGCTTCCTGGCCACGGCGTGTCCCTCCTGGCACGAGTACTCGCGCGGCCGCTGTGCGCACGCGCCCGTCGTGCATATGGGCGCGCAACTCGACCATAAGTAAGGACTACCAGTACTACCACGGTACTAGGGGTTGAAACGTAGAGATCAGGCTTATGGACGTAGAAATGGGTTTCTAAGATGAATGAGGTTTATTTCAGAAGCTTGAGTCCGTTCAATGTATATTTTCACTTGATTTGTAGCTTTCCACTTTTGTAAACATGTAAATATGGTAGCACAATATCGCACAATATTGCACTGTATTGTCACTAGCTTACCGCACATTATTGTATAATACACTCCACGCTTGCAGGTGACGGCACGGAGCAGACTAGAGGTATCTACACTTACTACCTCACATCACACACAATGTATCGACACGATGGGAACAAAAAATCCACTTTGCACCAGATCAAACCGCTTCGAACCGGATCAAGGAGGACAAAACTGGACTTGACAACAGAAACAAAAGAAATCTTTAGAAAACGCGCGGCAGAACATATTCGACAAAGCAAATATTTTGAAAAGAAGTCACAAATACGTAGTGATGTCGATAACCACAACACACGCAATGTCAGGTATTTCACGCCCAGCAATAATGTACGTAAGGACCGCGTCAAACGTGATGTTACAACAACTAGTAATGACACCAGCGAGCGTGCCAAGGAAGGTGAACAACATCTCAACACACACGCAGTCACTAATGACACAAATAGAAACCAACAAAATAAACCTGCTGTCAATATGATGATGAGTGATCCAACAACTATACATGACACAGATAATAAAACACGTGCTCGCGATCCAACCGAACACAACGGACACCAAGTGGAAGGTCAAACAAAGAAGATAAAGCTACCAAGCAGTTGGACGCATGCACACAACGAGAGGATCAAACAAAATCATGGAAAGAAAACTACGACACAAATAACAAAACACACAGACAGACACGCGAAGAAGAGACAGAAACGATTCCTGCAGCTGTTCAGTCGGTCGGAGAACGAAGACAACTTTATATTCAAAGCTCTGAACTTCTTGGTGAAGAACCGCAAGAACGTTGTCCCCATCATCAGCGTGGTGAGAGACATCAACACGCTCGTGCGCAGCGGGAATGGCGAGCTGAACCACTCTACTAAGGAACAGAATAATTACGTTGGCATCGTGCCCCCTGCGGTCCCTCCGATCACGTACTCTCTAGAGCTCGGCAACGAGTCCAAGCTCACTGCCTTCGTCAAGAGACTGTTCGGGCTCTCCCCCAAGGGGGACCGCCTCACTATCGGCAGCGGGTGAACTGTTGCAGGTATGTGTACACACGCTTTGGGTTGGCACAGTTATGGTTAGTACGCCATGTGAGCGGACTGTACGGTAATGTTGGTGTAGGCTCGGTGATTTGTAGTGAACATGTACAGAAATCAAAGGAATTTAACTAACGTTTCTAGAGTGTTTGTTTAAACTGGTTTTTTTCATAGTTAAATCAATCATGAAGCTAGTTCAGAAAGTATCATAAAGTCACCTTTTTACTCGACTGCCTAGGAAGGGTTATTAGGTACATGTTTTTTTTTTATGAAAGTGTAAATTATATTTTTTATGATACGAGGTTTATTTAAAGACTCTGAACCGGCCATTCCAACCATTTGAAATGTTAAAAGTTTTGAAATAGTTCAAAAAATCTGATTCAATTTAATGGAAGTATTTTTTATAATAATTTTGCGTGGCACACAGACACAGCTAGTTGATTCATAAAAGTTTTATTAATTCAAAGCTCTTTTTGAAAATTAATCGTGTATATTGTTACAGATTCCTTTCTGACGCTCATTCATAGAAATGTATTTCTTATTGACATTGCAATACAATGACACTCCGCTTGGTGTTCTCGGATGACGTCAGCTAGTACGTAGGGTGTAAGGGACAGCCCGCTGCAAACTGACAGGGTCCATTCAGCTCCTTACTCCGAATCATATTCCACCATTTTTATTAGTTACTTTATTATTGGATTGAATTCCCACAACGTCCTTGAAATAATTTCTTGTCATCAGCACAGATGGACCATCAGTCTGTGGAGGTCTGTCCCTCACAGCCCGTGTACAAGTTGGTGTCGTGTGTCGTGTGTCGTGTGCTGTGGCCGTGTTGTGTAATGTGTTGTGTGTTGCAGGGCGCGAGGCAGCTACTACCTACTGACGCACCGCGCGGCGCCCTTCTCAATAGAATAGACAACTTCGTGTCACGTGACTGTACTTCTAGTTTACATTATAATAAGTCTTTCGTAATATTCACTGTTGTTTTATTTATATACACTAGCGCATTCTGTTCAAAATGTTGTTGTCACGAATCGCGCGTTGTGAAAGGTGGCTAGACGGAAAAAATTCTTACGAAAAGTTGTCACGACACTTTTTGCTATAATAGTAAGCTATTGTAAGCTGTGCGGCGTCGCATGTTTCTCTGTCTGTCTCTCTCTCTCTTATAGAAAGCAAGCCAGATATTTTCATTTAAATTTTTTTTTTTTTTTTCATAAAAAATAATAACCATAACTTCGTTCCATCCGGGTGTTCCTTGACACCTCTCAAGTTTTTTTGACCTTATTATCGGCATCGACGCTCTCAGAAATCGAAAAGAACAGCTAAATTTTTGAAAAGTTACGCAGCCGCCATCGTAAATGGAAAAAAAAACAAGTGGGGTGGGGGCCCGTGGGGGTCTTTCACGGACACGGCCGTGTCTTGTACGTGAATACGACCAACACTAAGAAATTGTTTGGGTTTTCATGTTTTGTTTATGATGGCCATTACCATATTCCCTTTCAACAGGTTCAGGAATGAAATCAAGAAAACAAACAAGGAACGATTTTTCGAAATTCAACCCCCAAAGCGTTTAAATAGGGGCTGAAAGTTTGTCGTCTCAAAATCGTAATATTTGTAGTTTAACCGACATCCACGCGGGCGTAAGCCGCGGGCAAAAGCTAGTAATATTATAAAGAGGTAAAGTTTGTGAGGTTTTAGGATGTAATCTCTGAATCTACTGAACAGATTTTGGAAATTATTTTACCAATAGAAAGCTCATCGTCGATATTATCAGAAGCGATTTCATCACCCACTTAGATAATTTTAAGTTTCAACCGCCTTTTTTTTATGGTGGGTGGAAAATCATCAAATAACCCCTCCCGCTCTTGGGTAGAGCGAAAGGGAGTGGCAGACTTCTACTGACTAAAAACCACCCATGTTCCTTCTTATATGTGACACTTGCCCTTTACGAGGGTGTCAGCAGATAGGCAGGTAGGGGGTTCGTAAATGATAAGCAAGGTATGGTTCACCTATCATTTATTCATCTAAACTTCCGTGGCCGTCTCACGTCTCGATTGCAGAGGTTAAAGGTGGTAGGGTACAAACTCAAACTCAAACTCAAAGCATTTATTTCAATTAAACCTTTACAGGCATTTTTGAATGTCAGAAGAACAATTCATAAAACAAAACTAAACTACGAGTGCAATACGTCATCCCGAAAGCCACCACGCCGAGCCACACGCCGCCGAATGCCCGCAACAACGAACACTGCGAGCACGAAAGCACGCAGCGACGCACACCGCAACAACGAATGCACGAGACTCCAAATCACGGAACAACGAATGCACGCCGCAACGCGCAACCGCCGCCCCGCGACCCGGAGCCCCGCGCACCCATCGCCACGGCACGCGCCGCCGCGCAACCCCGCACCCACAGCACTCGCCGCCGCAGAGATCCGGCGACGCGCAACTCGACGCAGCAACCCCCGGGACGACGCATTGCACTCCTAAGCTACAGTCACAGTCACAAGGCATAATAACTTGTGAAAGTACTGTAGTTGCCCATTCCCTAACGTAGATCACTATGGAGAAGAACGGGCAAGAAACTCCATGGACACTCTTTTAAACCAGAATATTTTTACAAAAAATCTTGGTACATTACATCATTCATGTTGAGATGGTATAATATGTGAGAACTATGTAGCAAGACGTGCAAGTTAAGAGCGTCCGGAGTAAAAAGATATAATAAACATATTAAAAAAAAATATATATATATATAAACCATGGCAACTAAGATATGACCAGTCTCCACTGACAGCGCCCGTTCACGAACATGACGCATGGATCAGCACCATTCAACTCAACCATTTTGAAGGGAACTAAATGACCCGACACACGCGCCACCATCAGCGAGACATTTGAGTGAGCATGACATTCTCTCAGCCGCCAGGGCAACGTCACTAAAATGTAACTAAATGTAAAAAGTGGCTTTATAGTACATAGTACTCACACATGTGCCATGCAATTATATAATATTAAGAAATTGAATCTATACAATGCAAACATACTTTTACAATCTTCTGCAGCCTTTACAATAACTTCACAGTCATGTGAGGGGGTATTTTATCGAAACATTTTAAACAGTACCCCATGAAAGGTGAGTCTACTTTAGCTAGCCTGAATGTTGAGATCTTACATATATGTGAGAACGATGTAAAAATACGTGCAAGTTAAAAGCGTCCAGAATAGACGATACAATAAACCAATAAAAATATAACATGGCAACTAAGAGATGACCAGTCTCTACTGACAGCGCCCGTTCACGAACATGACGCATGGATCAGCACCATTCAGCTCAACCATTTTGAAGGGAGCTAAATGATCCGACACACGCGCCACCATCAGCGAGACATTTGAGTGAGCATGACATTCTCTCAGCCACTAGATCAAAGTCACTAAAAAATAACTAAATGTAAAAAGTGGATTTATGGTACATAGTACTCACACATGTGCAATGCAATCGTACAATATTAAGATATTGAATCAGCTTCTACAATAACTTCACATGATATTTAATCGATTTATTTGCCCTATGGTTGTGGAGCAGGACCAGCATTGACACACTGGCCTGAACCGACTCCCAGGATGATGATCTTCCTGTCTCTGGTGACTGTCCGCAACCAATGGCTCCAGCTCCAGGATCTGTCTCCGTCGTCAAACTCAGCGTAGGGTAAGGGGTCACCCTGCAGCAGGGCTCTTCTTCCAAGCGTCCTTGGGACCACAACGTGGCGAAGGGTTGATGGGTAGACTAGAAAATCCTGGAAATCCAGACAGAAATGGAAGCGTAAGCAAAGCTGTCGGCACCACCTTTCAAGGTCCAAAGGTCACAGTGTCCCAGGTAGGAAGATAGGAAGAAATACAGCAGAAACTAGGTTTAGGAAATTCTAGAACACCTTACAGAAAGCCCTTCTAATAAAATACATGGAAACTTACCCTACCTACCTACCCTACCCTACCCTTACCTATTTCGCGAAGTATATAATAGAAATTATTTAGATAATTATACTTTGTTGCATTGTCCTCGATGATTTTTTTATTTTTTTTTATTTTTTTTTTTTCCTTATCCTAGTGTTCATCAAAATGATGGACCCTAATCTTATTACAATCTAGCCTTATAAATAGACTAATAAGTAATTTAATTATAACTTAAACTGTTAAAAATATTGTCTTTACGTACTAAGAATGTGTCCATTGGCACTTTTCTTATTGTCTCTATTAAGGGGAATACACTTTATCTTGTGTTTTATTGGTAACACTTGTGCTACATTTCACTAATCACTAACACGAGCACTAAACACTAACTCGAACGGTTTTGTTCTTTTTAGTCTTCTCACTATGTCCGTGTGATCGAGAAGCTGGATTGCCTCGACGTTCACATGCTGATGAAGTCTCTTGTCGTGAGCTTCTGCGGATTTTTGAATCACTTTATCGATGAACTCAACGTTTAGGTCCCGATGGAGGTCATCATTTCGTACGTACCAGGGTGCATTTACAATTTCCCGTAGTACTTTGTTCTGGAATCGTTGAATGATTAATGCATTTGTCTGTTTGGTGCAGCCCCACAGCTGAATACCATAAGTCCAAACTGGCATCAGGACTTGTCTGTATAGTAACAGTTTGTTCTGCACGGACAGCACGGAGTTTCTTCCAAGCAGCCAATACATTCTTTTGAACCGTAGGTCGAGTTCATCTTTTTTCTTCTTCACGTGAGTTTTCCAGCGTAGCTTTGCATCAAGGGTCATACCGAGATACTTGGCTGTATTCTCATAAGGTATTTGGTTGTTATTAATATAAACTGGAAAATACTGTTGCTTTTTGTTGGTAAAGTTTATATGTACGGATTTGGATTCATTTAATTTAATCCTCCATTTTTTGGTCCAGTCATAAACTTGATTAACAGCCATTTGTCCTCGATGATTAAGATTACTAATGTAGTCACGGCTTTAGTCTGTGGCGCCAACACATAAGTTTAAAGAAAAAAGTTTATCTGTGCTAGCTTCCTGTCACCGGCTTCTGTAAATATCTTCATTCGGATTTTATGTCTTAATGGCGTCACTCTTTTCGATTATTTTTAGATTTCTTTTAGGTTTTTAAACTTCATTTTAAAGTTAAAATGGAAAAATAAGGTGAATATTGACAAAGTCGAGGCCAATGAAGAAATCAAAGAGATTACGAAAAGCGCATTAAACATAATTAGCTCTGATTCAAGTGTTTTATCTATGTAAGAAAACAAAATGGCTTACCTTGTGTGTGCCTTGATTCGTTTTTTGCCTACTGCTGAAGAATTGGAATCAAAAGCCTAAAGCTCTGTTGTGTGGCAATAATCGCTACATCGAAAACATGGTATGTTTTATATGCCTTGCGCTTTGCACGTGTTTGCAACTAACTGCATGCCTGCCACGTGGGCACTACATCGAAGTTCAGAGAGTACCTATTAAAATGTTTGCCTTTATTGGCTGCTAGCATGACCTGAGACCGCTCTGTTGGAGCTTGCAACGGAACTATGAAGCCCAAAATGGATACATTATGTACGACTTGCCTGGCCTGGGGACATCCTGCGGGGGTGTACATGGCCTGAAACGGCAGTGTCGTGAACTCAGCAACCCTAAAGGGGTGTCCTGGGGGGGCACACACGGTTGACTGCTATTATAACCTTCATGGATACATTATGAACGACTTGCCTGGCCTGAGGTCATCCTGCGGGGGTGTACATGGCCTGAAACGGCAGTGTCGTGAACTCAGCAACCCTAAAGGGGTGTCCTGTGGGGGCACACACGGTTGACTGTTCTATTATAACCTTCATGGGAAGTTCTGCGGGAGCTTACTTGGTTATATAAGTGTAATGTTGTTCTACAACATGCATTGTGTTTTATCCTCGAGAAGTTGATACCTATAACATTTTTAAGGAGGTTACCTTATAGAAGACAATAAAATTGTCCCTTCACAGTCATTAGAAAATATCCTCCCGTTATCGGTTGGGAAGTTGAAAATGCAGATCAAGATAAATGAAAGTGAATTAAGGTGGTAAGTACCATATAAAGAATTATTATATAATCAAGTTTCTTGAAATACTTGGTGTGGATCTATACCCAGAGAAAGAAAGAGAAGATTCATATAAAAAATATTAAATAAGCAAGTAAAACACAAAATGAAAACCCGCCATTCTCTATTTATAAACAAATGTTTTATTAATTCTGAAGATCATACAGTGGTGAATGAGGTATCCAAAAGGCATAAATAGACATAGTTAAGAAGTTGTATCTACCAATCCACACTGGGCTGGCGTGGTGGATTCCTCGCCTAGAGAGGAGGCTTGAGTCCTTACAGTAGGAACATTACAGGCCGATGATGATGATGAAGAAGCTGAATGATGCTTCTGTTTTGTGTGTATACATATATATACAAGCAGGGGGACGTAGATCTCTTATTGTTGGTAACCAACAAAGACAAAAGAGTTTGTTACAATCAAAGACGGAAACATAAGATCAGCAAAATCTATAAATAAATCTGGTTAAGGATTAAATATGAGTGTATAGGGCCAGGAACATCTCCGGTGCACTACCAATGGCGTGGCTACAAATGTCGGCTGTGAAGCCATCTATTCCCGGAGCCTTTTTGGGATTGAAGGAATCCCTAGATGTTTTTAGTTCTGCCATGGTGAAGGGTGGATCATGGCTACCTCTGTTTTCCTCCTTGTTTACCCTGTCCGCCAGCTGCCGTATGTGGCTATGGTACTCGTCATCGGTACTGACCAAGTCGTCAGGGTAAAAGGTTTCGGCTATAAATTTCACAGAGCCTATTGTGTCTAAGGTTTCTCCGTCCTTCACCATCGGCAGATCTTCCTCCCTACGCGTAGCCCTTCGTATGACCCTGTAAATCCCCTCCCAGACCCCTTCCCTATCCTGCTTGCAGCAAAAGTCCTTCCAGCTCTCGGTTGCCGCTTTTTCCTCCGCTAATTCGTACTCTTCTTTCTGTTTCAGGTACTCTCCAACGACCTTCGACCTTCGGACAGGAGCGGCACACTGGATTCGGCGTTTTTTGGTGGCGACTTGATTTTTCAACTTTGTGAGGTTTTCCGACCACCACGGCAAGGTAAAAGTTTCGTTTGCTGTTTTTATTGGCATTGCCGAGTCGCAAGCCTCTTTTATTACTTTTGTTATGTTCTTTGTTACTATGTCTAATTGTTCGGTGTTTTGAATGGTTTCTATTTCTAACTGTGTGATTTTAATTACTGTTGCCAATTGGGTGAATTTCTCACGAAATTCATCCCAATTGGCTTTTTTAGTGTTGTATATTCGCGTGGTTCGTTCTATCTTTATACCTATTGATTTGCGTAATTTGATGTTGAAGGTTATGCCGTTGTGGTCGGAACTCGTCAAACCCTCATTTACTCGCCAGTCATCCACCAGCCCAAGGATGTTCGTCGAACAGGCTGTTATATCGACAAAACTGGTGTACCTCTGTCCTCCTCTGATAGTGTCGAAGGTCGGGATTTCCCCTGCGTTGAGTACGTGAAGCCCTAGCTCCCCGATAGTTCCGCACACGTCTTCGCCTCTGTTATCGTTGACTGGGCTACCCCACCACGTGCTCTTCGCATTGACGTCTCCTCCAACGATCAGCGGCTTGGTGCCATTTACAGTTTCAATTTTCCTGAGGTGTTCCAGGTACTCCTCAATCGGCTTGTCAGGCTCAAAGTAGAGCGAGACGAGTGTGATCTCCCAAGCGCTGGTTTGGATTCCCACCACCGAGATGTTATTGGTGGTTAGTTTTGGGTACTGAATGACATTTATATTATTGTCAAAAACGGCAATTGCCGCCTTGACAGACCCTTCTCCAATATCAGCGCTTTGGAAGATCCTCACTCCCCTCTGGTTCTTCACCGTCCTGAGGTTGCCGACATAAGGCTCCTGGATAAGCGCGGCCGAAAGACCGCTTTTTTCCGCTTCCAGGAAAAGTTCGTTTGTCGCAAGCTTCTTTCGTTGGAGGTTGGCCTGTGCGAATTTGTAAGCGTGGTGGTGGTCCCCCAGGGTGCCCTCAGCAATACGCCACTGCCGCTCGCGCCAATTCATCCCACTTCTGACGCTGCGGGCAAGCGGCGCTAAAGGCGTTGTGCTCTGTCTGCGTGCTATTGACCTTTTTGCAGTTTCTGCATGCCGGTGGTACTCCCGCCATACAGTCCGCGCACTCGGATCTCAAATGTGGGCCGCCGCAATGGCTGCACGCGTCCACTGACTCCAAACAATATTTCTTGCTGTGCCCAAAGCCCAGACAGCGCGTGCATTGCATCAGTGGGGTCTGATCTTCGGCCCTGATGCGCTGGAGGTCGATATGCACATACCCCTTTGCTGTTACCCTTTGCCATACCACTGGCGAGACACTAAGCACAATGTTGCCGGTGTGAGGATTTCTGGCCCTCTTTCTATATTTGATCTCTACCCTGCCCGTCTCACCGTCCAGGCCGTGGAAAACATCCTGGTTCTGGTTCTTTAAAGCCTTAAGGACGTCCTCATTGGTATTAACCAACAGGACGCCCCTAAGGATCAGTAACGGATCCCTGTTTTTCACCTCCTCAACGGTGAGATTGGCTCCATTTTTCCGCAATCTTTCCTTTGCCTTGTCTCTTTCTTCCATCGTCTCAAAACCCATGATCACCTTTCTGTCCTTTGCCTTTCTTACCTTCTCTACCTTTATCCATCCCTCTTTGGCATCTATTGCCTTTCTTACCCTGTCGAGAACTTCCTCTCCCGAGTCCTCCTCGTTGCCGGAAGTGACCACTACTGAGTGCAGCGTTCGCTTTCCCAGCGCACCGCCACTCCCCTTCGCGACCACTCTCGCATATGTTGGAGTCTCAGCATTGTCCTGTCTTTCTTTCTGAGCCTCTATTACTGACTTGAGCTCCTCCATTTGTTTGCTGCTCTCCAGCAGCAATTTGGAGTGCTCCTCAATTTTCTCCAGTAGCTGGTTTGTTTCCTGGTTTGTTGAGTGCGCTTTTTGCTCTGTATTGATAGAGAAGGTGGTGTCAATATCTGCAGCTTTCGGCTCTGCAGTTTCCCTGGTCCTTTTTGTTTTAGCCTCCCTTTCGGCTTCTCTGACTAGCTGATACAGGCGCTCCAGCGCTTCAACGACGGCTGTTTTTATCTCCGTTTTGGTGTTTCTTGAACTGCCTAAGTGAAGCTTGGCTTTACTTAGGCAGGCCCTAGCTTCTGTTGACCGATCCGCGTACTGAAATTTTGGAGGCTCTGTCGGTTTCGCAAGCTTTGGTGTGGTCTTTTTCACCTGCGACTCTAGCGGTTGTTTCTCGGCAGGTCGTGGAGGGTTTTTGGTGCTTTGCACGCTGGTGTCTTTTTTGGCCACATCAACACTTTCCTGCTGCTGTGATTTAGGAGGTGGAACCGTTTTGGGGATCTCGCCCTCAATTTCAGCAATACTGCGCCTCACCGACGGTCCCGCCTGATCTGCTTGGTTCCTACCCGTGTCTGAACTCTCCGCAGGATTCATCTTTTTTACCGGTGTGCGCATTCCCGAGATCATTTTGTCAGAGGAACTATCAAAATGTATAAGTCAAAAAGCCGGGTATTGTAAAGAGATACCACGGTCAGTAAGGTGTATAAAATAAATTAAAATCTAAGAATAAATAGGATTCACTGAATCCTGTCGAACTATGTCCTAGTTTTACTCTTTCTCTTTTAGGTGGTGCACGCGACTTGGAGGTCAACGGTGCGCTTTAGAAATTTCACGCAGCAGAGCGTGGGTGTAAGTAGGAAAGAGAACAAGAGGAAAGATATGTAGAGCTATAAGGAACTCTATATTAGTACTAGATATACTTGTCTTGTCAAAAGAACGAAACAGTGTGCACAATTATAATAAACAAACAATCTTACAGGTATATGCCTCAGAATTATAATCTTTGGCTGTCGATCTATATATAGAGTCGCATTTCTTCACTCAATAGAGCGGGTCACGAGATACCAGTCGGAATTCGGTCAATAAAAATTTTTCGGGTCAAAAGAACCCTGATTTGGAGCGAGTTTTGGAGAGACTCTATGTAGAGTCAATCCGTCACTACCAGTGGACAGCTCTCACCGAGCCCTTTCAGATGAACCCAAACTCGGTACAGTTAGACCAAAGGGTTCCGGAGATATCTCAGCCTGAAAAAACAGGTTTTTCACTAAGATTAAAAACCCGAAGTGGTTACACGAGGATATCTCCGGATCCACCAGTCCAAAAACACCGATGTTTGGGCTTTCCGATGATGGCTCGGCGAGACCAAACCACTGGCACTGTTTTCAGGCTGTAAATTTTTTAACCTCTGAAAATGCCTGAAAACCGTCTGGTCTTATACTCTGTTGCCTGCTAGTATAGCCAGTGAAAACCCCGGCCCTCTACGGCTTTCCGTCGGGAAGTTACACTAAGTTGAAAATTTCCAAAATGGCCGCAGAGCTGTCAAAGCCTTACTTTGATTGCAGATATCTTCCTTCGGGGAAGCCGCAGAACCCCTGAGTTTGGGCTCTCCCTACTCTGCCTGAGCTCCACTGTCCGCTGAAACTACTTTCAGGATCCTGTAATTTTTCAACTCCAAACCCGCTGAAAACTTGGGGTAAGTAGGGCAGCGGGCTCCTGACCGTAACTTCGAAATCCGCTACTTCCTACGACCACCGGTTGAGGAGTAACAGTGGTTTGAAAATTGACAAAATGGCCGCCGAACTGTCAAACGTCGTATTTAAAGGTCCGTAGCTTTGCAACCCGATGTCGCAGGAGGACGGGGTTTTGGACTCACAGCTCGGCGTCACCTCAGGTATGTCCTGAAAGCAGTTTCAGCGACAGAATTTTTCAGGGCCTGAAATGGCCTGAAATTGGTCGACACCCAGAGTCGACGGTACGCCACCAGCCCTAGTGAAAACCCGGAGTTGATAGGACGAACGGTTCACGAGATATCTTGAGTTGAAATGAGAAACCTAAAAACCCAAATATCGCAATTTTGCCAAAATCGCCAAACTACGAGCAACAGGGCCCGTGCTTGGGCTTATATCAATCGGGGTGGGTATGTTAGACCCTACCCTGGTGTCAAAAATCTGATTTTACTATTATTTTAGGAATAATGGCCAAAAAACACAAAAAATCGATATCTCGAGAAAAGCTGGTCAAAAAATTTTGAAATAATAATCTAAAAATGCGTTAAATAAGGCTCTACAACATACAATATTTAAAAATTTTAAATCCTGAAAATAAATAGACAGAAATTTTTAAAATATGATTTTTCCACAAAAAGCTTAATATATCAAAAACTAGGAGTTCTAAAAATCTAAAACTTAGTATCTCTATAAAACCGGTGAGCGCGCCAAGGACTGCTGTTGAATATTTTTGAAATCTTGCCCAGGGTCGAAGATATAAAAGTCAAAACTTTGAGATTTCCAACTCCCTTTAAAAATCGGGGGTTGTAGTTATTCGAAAAATTTTTTCAGATACCTTTTAAACTATAACAGGCCGCATTGGCTGCAAAATTTCAGGTGTCTAGCTCCTCTCCTTCTCGTTTTTCATGCCACGTGGTTTTTTGTTTTTTCAGTCTTAAAAATCCAACTTCGGTTTTTTGCGGCTTCTGAGTGGTCAGGATGGTGTGCGAAGGCGATGCCCACCCGTTTCTTCAATAAAAAATGGGGGTCGTCGCGCTTGTTCAGGCAGCGTCTTCAATTGAAGTTTTTGCTTCAACGTTTAACCTCCAAAAATGGAGGTTTTTCAGGTTTTGAAGGAGAAGCACTGCAATCTGGGTTAAAAACTTCACTGGGGCATGTAGCCTTCACTTTTATGCACACACTGACACTTGATTTGTTGAAATCCGAGCACTTTTGACCACTTTTTTTGATTTTTAACTGCGGAGCGGCTTTAAAAACGATCCGACCACCACGGAGGCTGGGGGGGAACTCGGTTAGGTTAGGTTAGGTTAGGTTCTAGGTAGGTGTGGTTGAAAGCCTCCGCGTGGCGCACCCTGGGCAACGTCCGCTCCAGCCGCCCACTCGCCCAGAGTGGGCAGCTGGATGCGGGCGGCTAATTTCAACACACGGGGAAGGGTCACGGTTCCAATCACAGATCATCATCCTTGATGGTCTGTGAAGGGAACCGGGCTAGAGACGGGACGGCAAGTCCGTCGCTGGGGTGAGTCCGATGGCCATCTACCGCCTACTGCCCCCTCTGCTCTCAGAGGGTTGGTCGAGTGGGCGAGGAGTGGAGGTGAAACCCAATCCCAAGGTCTAGCGTGCCGAGGGGATGAATGGCCGGAGGGTTTGTATCCGGTCCCTAGCGCTGGGGGGGAAGGGGAAAGGGACCGCACCCTTAAAAAGGAAAACATAATGGAACAAAGATTAATGGAAACCAATCCCCAGGCGGGTACCCTTGCGCAATGCAAGGGCCAATCCCGCCCCTCTAGGGATCCCTTAGAGGGCAGCCCCACCGTATCTGGGGGGGGCACCACTGATCTCGCAGGCCGGCAGACCACCGCCGACCTGCGCCACGAGCGAGAAAAGGAGCACCAGGTCAACCTGGAGCGACTGCGCGATGTGGATTCACCACTTGCCGTCACTGACGGCAACCAGAGCCGAGGAGGCTCAGGTCAGCGGAGGAAGCGTCCGCGCAATAAAGACTCGGGATCGCTAGGTCTCTCCTCGAGTGAGGAGAACCTATCGACCCCGAAGATATCTACGGGGCGGAGAGGAAGAGGTCGCGCTGTCATGGCGGGTGTTGCCACCACGCGGCTGCCGGAACGCGACGGGCGTGGTCGCTTTCTATCTCGGCCCAATGCGCGCGTCTCTGCCGAGTGTGTCCTGAGTGACCCTGGGCACATGAGCGCGGACCAGAGTGGTGGCTCTACCACATCTCTGTTGGGGTCCAACAGAGCGGAGGCGAATGCCGCAAAGCGGGCGCAACGCCAGGCTGTCGCGGCTGACGAAGTCGGCGAGTTGGCCCGACAGGCCCGAGAGCGTCGCTCCGCCAGGACGGCAGATGCGTCGGCGGTGGCGCTCAGTCGGCAGGTGTCGGACGGGCTGGACGTCGTCCTGAAGGTTGCCACTAAGTCGGGCAACCTGAAGGGCACGTTTACGCGTGCCCTAAAGGATGCAGTGGCATCCATCCAGGAGGCGGTTGAGGTCCTCAGCGGCCGCACAACTACGGAGGAGACGGCGAAGCTGTGGGAGGAGAATAGCCGTCTCCGATCCGAGCTGGAGGACCTCAAGCGGCAGTTTGCCGCCCAGGCGCCGTCCGTCACGGCCACATCGCCGACCCCGTCGTCGGCACAATCTCCGGCCCCATCGTCGGCCCCTGCACTTGCGGATGCGGAGATCGAAAAGATCGTACGCATCTGTATGGTGCAGTGTGGAACGATGGTGGGTGCCAGGCTCGAGGCCATAGAGGCCAGGCTGCTGCCTGCCGAAAACCTCCGTCCACCGCTCGCTGCGGACAGGCGGAGGAAGGAGGCGACAGCGGCCGAGCCAAGAAAAGGCGGCAAGGGGGCCACAAAGCCCGCAGAGGGGCCCAATAAACCCGCGGAGGGAAGGTCCGCGCCCACTTCCCAGGCGACGGCTCCGAACCCGGCCACCGTTCCTGGACCTCTCACGGAGGCCTGGTCTACGGTGGTCAAAAGGGGCCGCCGCCGCAACAAAAAGAAGACGGCGCCGCCGCCGGCACCCACTGGAGGAGCACCCGCGGCACCGAAGAAGGCCGCAGGACCGCCTAGGGTCAGAGCCCCACGCTCCGCGGCTGTAGTAATCACGCTGCAGCCCGGAGCCATCGAAAGGGGCGTCTCTTATAAGGCGGTCCTCACAGAGGCGAGAGCCAAAGTCGCGTTCCCCGACCTTGGAACACCGTCCGGCTTCAAGCTGAGGCCGGCGATCACGGGGGCGCGGCTGCTCGAAGTGTCGGGTGCCTCCAGCGCCGAAAAGGCGGACATGCTGGCGGCCAAGCTGCGGGAGGTCCTCAACCCGGAGGACGTCCGGGTGTCCAGACCGACGAAGACCGCGGAGCTGCGGATCGACGGTCTGGATGACTCGACCACTCCGGCTGAGGTCGCAGCGGCCATCGCCCGAGCCGGCGGATGTCCGTCTGAGGACGTGCGGACGGGCGAGATCCGCGCCGACCCTGCCGGGCTTGGCGCGATTTGGGTGCGGTGCCCGGTGGCGGCGGCCAACAAAGTCGCCGACAGCGGCAGACTGCTGGTGGGATGGGTTGCAGCGAGGGTCAAACTGCTGCAACCCAGGGCATTGCGGTGCTATAGGTGCCTGGACATTGGGCATGTCCGGGCACGGTGCACCGCCGAAACAGATCGCAG
This sequence comes from Diarsia brunnea, assembly GCA_949774965.1. NCBI lineage: Eukaryota > Metazoa > Arthropoda > Insecta > Lepidoptera > Noctuidae > Diarsia > Diarsia brunnea. The sequence goes on along the minus strand of OX459025.1, from coordinate 24,288 downwards.
CGAGTTGTGTTATCGCTGCGGTCAGCCCGGCCACAAGGCGGCCCAATGCTCCGCGGCGCCAAACTGCAGCCTCTGTACAGCTGCAGGGAGGCCCGATGGGCACAGAGTGGGCAGCAAGGCCTGTGGTTCGCCCACGCAGCAGAGAAGGAAGAGGAGGGCTAGGGTTGCAAGGGGCCCTTTACCCCCCTCTCAACCTGCACCCTCTTCGGCCGACTCCCGGCCTAGGATTGGTGCCGTGGAGGAAATGGAGTGTTTATAGAGAAACTATTCCATTTCCTCCAGGGCAATATCAACCACTCTGCCAGAGCTCAGGACCTCTTGCTCCAGAGCATGGCAGAGTGGTCGATTCACGTGGCTGTGGTCGCCGAACCGTATTTCGTCCCACCCAGGGACAACTGGGTTGGAGACCTTGACGGTTTGGTGGCCATCATTGGCGGGGCTCTTGCCAACCCGTCCCGAGGTCACGGCTGGGTAGCCGCCCTCGCGGACGGCATTGGCGTAGTTGGCGCGTATTTTTCGCCCAACAAGAGTCTCGCCGACTTCGAGAATTTCCTTGTCGAGCTGGGCGCCGTCGTTGCCCAACTCCACCCTCGCCCTGTGCTGTTGCTAGGGGATCTCAACGCCAAATCTGTGGCGTGGGGATCTCCGGTAACCGATGGTAGGGGTGAGGTGCTGGAGGAGTGGGCAGTCACCACTGGCCTGGTCGTCCTAAACCGGGGCTCAGTCCACACGTGCGTGCGACAGCGGGGTGGTTCGATAGTGGACGTATCGTTCGCTAGCCCTGCTGTCGCTAGCCGTGTTCGTGACTGGCGTGTCGCCGTGGAGGTGGAGACGTTATCGGATCACCGATACATTCGTTTCGACGTCTCCACCCAGACCGCCGGCGGCCGCAGATCGCGAGCCCCGCGAGCGGACGGCCCGCGCTGGGCGCGCAAGCGCATCGACAGGGAACTTCTCGAGGAGGCCACCATTGTCCAGGCCTGGATCCGGGAGTCGGCAACAGCCGGACCCGTCGACGTCGAACAGGAGGCGCTGTGGTTCCACGGGGCGATGACGCAGATCAGCGACGCGTCCATGCCCCGGGTCCACGCACAGTCAGCGAGGCGCCAGGTGTACTGGTGGTCTACCGAGATCGCACAGCTGCGCGTCGCGTGCGTAGCGGTGTGGCGCCAGTACACCCGATACCGGAGGAGACGTCGTCGGGTCCCTGACGAAGAAGCCGCGCGGTATGAGGTGTACCGCGCGGCGAAGAAGACTCTGCGGCTGGCCATCGGCGAGGCAAAGAAGCGCGCCAGGGAAGAGATGTTGGAGACTCTGGACGGAGATCCGTGGGGGCGCCCCTATCGAGCGGTTCGAGGGAAACTTCGAGCCGCCGCGCCTCCACTTACGGAGAGTCTCCAACCCGAGCTGTTGGAGGAGGTAGTAGCAGCCCTCTTCCCGGCGAGAGCAGAACATATCCCGCCGCCGATGGCTTTGCCCACGGCCGCAGAGTCTACAGAGGACGACGCCATCAGCGTCCCAGAGGTGACACAGGCAGAGATGGGGGCGGCCGTGATGCGGCTCCGGGCCAAGAACGTGGCTCCGGGGCCCGACGGAATTCACGGCCAAGTGCTAGCCCTCGCTCTGAAGGAGCTAGAGCCCTGGCTGAGAGAACTCTTCACAGCGTGTCTTGAGCGGGGCCAGTTTCCCACTTTGTGGAAATCTGGTCGTCTGGTCCTGCTCAAGAAGGTGGGGCGCCCTGCGGACTCGCCGTCCGCGTACCGGCCCTTAGTGCTGCTAGTGGAGGTGGGTAAGCTGTTCGAAAGGATAATCGCTGCCCGCCTCCTCGGCCACTTGTGCAGAGAGGGGCCGGATCTGGACGAAAGCCAGTTCGGCTTTCGGCACGGGCGCTCCACCATCCACGCGATATCGCAGGTGAGAGTTCTGGCGGAGGAAGCGGTATCCCGGGGTGGGGTGATGTTGGCGGTGTCCTTGGACATCTCCAACGCCTTCAACACCCTGCCCTGGAGTTGTATCCGGGAGGCACTGCGGTACCATCGAGTGCCTCCTTACCTCCGCCGCATTGTCGGGGCTTATTTCTCGGAGAGGTGTGTCACCTACGTGGGACGTGATGGCGTCGTAAACCAGCACCGCATGTCGTGCGGTGTTCCACAGGGCTCGGTCCTGGGCCCGCCCCTGTGGAACATCGGGTATGACTGGGTGCTGAGGGGCGAACTCCCACCGGGCGTAGACCTGACGTGTTACGCGGACGATACGCTGGTCACCGCCCGGGGGAGTTCGTACAGGGAGGCAGCGTTGCTGGCGACGGCTGCGGTCTCACAGGTGGTGAGCCGCATCCGAAGCCTAGGCCTGGAGGTGGCCCTCAACAAGTCGGAGGCCATGGTCTTTCATGGCCCCCGGCGGGCGCCGCCGCCTGATGCCCACATCGTGGTCGGGGGGGCTCGAATTGCTGTCGAGTCTACCATGAAGTACCTGGGATTGGTGCTCGACAGCCGGTGGGATTTCGGCCCCCACTTCCGGCGGCTGGCGCCCAAGTTGTTGGGCGCGGCTGGGGCGCTAGCAACGCTGCTTCCCAATCTGGGGGGCCCGAGCGCCGCCTGTAGGCGGCTCTACGTGGGGATCGTGCGATCGATGGCCCTGTATGGGGCCCCGATCTGGGCGGCTGACCTGACGGCCGGTAGCATAGCTGTTCTGCGGAAACCGCAGAGAGCTATGGCCGTCAGAGTCATCAGGGGATATCGCACGATCTCCTACGAGGCGGCTTGCGTACTGGCCGGATCCCCGCCCTGGGACCTGGAGGCAAAAGTCCACGCGTCACTGCATCAGTGGCGCGAGGAACTGCGGGCGCGGGGCGAAGGGCTGATGCAGCGACACATGGAGTTGCGTCAGTCTCAGCTCCGCGAGGTCCTGGTGGCGGAATGGCGGGACAGGCTCTCACGCCCTACCGCCGGCCTCGATACCATCGAGGCGGTCCGGCCAGTACTCGAGCCCTGGCTCGGGAGAAGGCACGGCTCCCTGTCGTTTCGTGTGACGCAGGTGCTCTCGGGGCATGGTTGCTTCGGGAAGTACCTGTGTCGCATAAACAGGGAGCCGGACGCCCGGTGTCACCACTGCGTCGACTGCCGGGAGGACACGGTGCGGCATACGCTGGCAGAGTGTGCCGCTTGGGAGGAGCCGCGCCGTGCCCTCATCTCAGAAGTAGGCAGTGACCTGTCGCTGCCGGCCGTAGTCGAGTCTATGGTCGGCAGCGAGGAGGCCTGGGACGCGGTGGTAACCTTCTGCGAAACAGTCGTGTCGCAGAAGGAGGCTGCGGAGAGGGAGAGGGAGATTTCTTCCCCACACCCGATCCGCAGCAGACGCACCGGGCGTCGGCGGAGGGCGGATAACGCCCTCTTCCGGCCCCCCTAATTGGGTCCAGGGGCGACAGACTTGGGGACGTCCGTCGCCCCCCACACATCTGGACCCGAGGTGGCGGCGCGAAGTGTTCCACGCGCGCCCCTCTCAGACGTCGCGCGGGGGGAGTCTAACACCTCACTCCTCCCGCCGACCCGAGATTGAGGCCCGCAGAGGCGGGCCGGCACTAGCCGGGGGTCGCGGTAGTATCTTAAGTTCCCGCGGCCCCCCGGCGTAGGTGTGAGATGGAACACCGGGGTGGTTTTTAGTCAGTAAGAGTCTGACAGACCCCTCCGCCCCCCCAGGGCGGGGGACATCCATGAGGATTTTCCACCCCGGAAAAAAAAAAAAAAAAAAAAAAAAAAGGTTAGGTTCTGGTCCTCGTAGACAGAGCAGGTGCGGTGAGGCGATACGCTGCTGAGTCCGGTGTTCCACAGGGGTCGGTGCTTGGCCCCCCCTTGTGGAACATCGGATTCGATTGGCTGTTGCGGGGAGCCTCCTCCAGGGCACGAGTGTCATCTGTTACGCGGATGACACTCTGCTCACTGCACGGGGGAGGAGCTTCGGAGAAGCGGCCATTTTGGCCTCGGCTGGCGGATCCTTGGTGGCTGAGAGGATCCGCCGCCTGGGATTGAGGGTGGCGCTGCACAAAAACGGAGGCCGTGTTCTTTCGCGGTCCCCGGCAGCGCTGCCCTGCCGACGCCCACATCGTCGTGGAGGGCGTCCGTATAGGGGTCCAGCCCCAGATGAAATATCTGGGGCTGGTGCTGGACGACAGGTGGCGCTTCGGCCCGCATTTCAGCGGGCTGTCGACGCGCCTGTTGAGGGCCGCGGACGCCCTCTCATGGCTCCTCCCAAACCTGGGGGGGCCAAAGGCAAAGTGCCGGCGCCTCTATGCCGGCATTTTTTTTGCGGTGGCCCTTTACGGGGCTCCCATCTGGGCGGACTCCCTCCATAGGAGGGAGAATGCGACCGCCATCCGCAGGCCCCAACGGGCCATTGCACAGCGGGTGGCGAGAGCGTACCGCTCAGTGGGATTCTCGGCGGCGTGCGCTCTGGCCGGCACCCCTCCATGGGAATTGGAGGCGTGGGTGCTCGCCAGAGTGTACGAGTGGACGGCCCGCCGTAGGGCGCTTGGTGAGCGCCCGATGGGCGAAGAGCGGGAGGCGGTGCGGCGAGAGGCGAAGGACGCCATCGTCCTCCATTGGACGGAGGACCTCGCCAGCGCCGCCTTTGGCCGCCGGACGTTGGACGCGCTCGGGCCGGTCCTGCAGGGCTGGCTCGAGCGGCCCCACGGTTTCCTCTCTTTCCGTCTGGTGCAGGTGTTGTCCGGGCATGGCTGCTTCGGATCGCACCTGCACCGGATCGGGAGGGAGGAAACCCCAGCGTGCCACGAATGCGGCGCGGCGGAGGACACGGCGCAGCACACCCTCGAGGGGTGCCCGGCGTGGTCCGAGCGGCGCTGCAGCCTCACCGCGGTGGTCGGACCAGACCTCTCGCTTCCCGGCGTGGTTGACGCCATGCTCGGGAGCGAGGAGGCCTGGTCAGCAGTAGCCTCCTTCTGCGAGGACGTACTCTCGCAGAAGGAGGAGGCGGAGCGGGCGCGGGAGGACGACCCTCTCGCTGCGCCGCTCCGCAGACGGCGAAGGGGGAGAAGGCGTCGTGCCCTCCCTCCTCTAGGTGACGGGCGGGCGACAGGCACGGGGGTGCCTACGCCCGCATTGCACCCGTCACCTCCGTCAGTCATTCCCGCCCCCTGGGATTCCCGCCGTATGCGGCCCACCGGTTCTGGTGGTGGGCCGCATACGGCGCCTCGGCCTGGAGGTGGCCCTCAACAAGACGGAGGCTATAGTTTTCCATGGCCCCCGTCGGGCGCCACCCGCCGGATCACATCTTGTGGTCGGTGGGGTCCGAATCGCTGTCGGGTCTACCATGAAGTACCTGGGATTGGTGCTCGACAGCCGGTGGGACTTCGGACCTCACTTCCGGCAGCTGGCGCCCAAGTTGTTGGGCGCGGCCGGGGCGCTGTCAACGCTGCTTCCCAATCTGGGGGGCCCGAGCGCCGCCTGTAGGCGGCTCTACGTGGGGATCGTGCGATCGATGGCCCTTTACGGGGCCCCGATCTGGGCGGCTGACCTGACGGCCGGCACTATTGCTGTTCTGCGGAGACCGCAGCGTGCGATGGCCGTCAGAGTCATAAGGGGGTATCGCACGATCTCCCACGAGGCGGCCGGAGTACTGGCCGGATCTCCGCCCTGGGACCTCGAGGCAAAAGTACTCGCGTCACTTTATCGGTGGCGCGAGGAAATGCGGGCGCGTGGCGAGCGACCGATGCAGCGACACATGGAGTTGCGTCGGTCGCAGCTTCGCGCGGCCCTGGTGGCGGAGTGGCGGGAGAGGCTTTCGCGCCCTACCGCCGGCCTCGTCACCATCGAGGCGATCCGGCCAGTACTCGAGCGCTGGCTCGAGAGGAGGCACGGCTCCCTGTCGTTTCGGGTGACACAGGTGCTTACCGGGCATGGTTGCTTTGGGAAGTACCTGTGTCGCATAAACAGGGAGCCGGACGCCCGGTGTCACCACTGCGTCGACTGTCTGGAGGACACGGCGCGGCACACAGTGGCAGAGTGTGCCGCTTGGGAGGAACCGCGCCGTGCCCTCGTCTCTGGAGTAGGCAGTGACTTGTCGCTGCCGGCCGTGGTCGAGAAGATGGTCGGCAGCGTCGAGTCCTGGGACGCGGTGGTGTCCTTCTGTGAAGCAGTCGTCTCGCAGAAGGAGGCTGCGGAAAGGGAGCGGGAGGTCAACTCCCCGCACCCGGCCCGCAGCAGACGCACTGGGCGCAGGCGGAGGGCGGATAGCGCTCTCTTCCGGCCCCCCTGAATGGGTTCGGGATACCCGAACCCGAGGTGGCGGGCGCGCGGCGTGTCCGCACGCGCCCTTCTGAGGCGAGGCCGCAAGGCCAGGCTCCAGCCGGGGGTCGCGGAAGTATCTTCTGTTCCCGTGACCCCCGACGTAGGAGAGTGAAGGACACGGGTGGTTTTTAGTCAGTACGAGTCTGACAGACCCCTCCGCCCCCCCAGGGCGGGGGACATCCATGAGGATTTTCCACCCAAAAAAAAAAAAAAAGGTTAGGTTAGGTTAGGTTGGGGGGGGGGGGTGCGTCAGAATTCCTCCACGTGTGTCCAATGGTTGCTGGTCCCTCTCGATACGTCTGGAGGGAAGAGCAGCTGCTGGGCCGGTGCACCCTGGGCGCGGCAGTATCCTTCCTCGAGGAATGAGAAGAAATTCTTATTCCTCGGGGAATGGTACTGTCGTGGCTAATATTCTGGGCGGGGTTATTTCGTCGTGTGCAGTGCGATGGCTCGCGGGGCGGGCTCATCGGGCGGTGCGTGGTTGGTGGTTCGCTCCTCGAAGTTCTCGGGGGGTGGGTCGGGGTAGGGGTTCCTCCTTCATCTTGGATCGCGGCATTCGTTGCGCTCTGATACGCGTCTGGCCATCAGACGTGATTGTGAGCGTGACGAATGGCCGTGGTCCGGGATGGGGGAGGGGCCCCGGCCCTGATTCGCTCCCCGAGGGCTTCGAGGAGTACCTCCAACGTATTCTCCGGGCCTCCCTAAAGGACTTGCCCGTAATCTGCTGGCCAGCCTTCGAGATTTACCTACCCTGGAGCTGTTCTGTGCAAAGCGTGAGTTAGGAAGGTTCGTGTTTTTATACATTTCTTTGTATTTTTTACCTCTTACCTCTAAATTAAATTCAATTGTTAAATTACTTACTCTCTTTTACTTGTTAGGGGTAAGTAACACGACACCGGCCAGTACTCGAGCCCTGGCTCGGGAGAAGGCACGGCTCCCTGTCGTTTCGTGTGACGCAGGTGCTCTCGGGGCATGGTTGCTTCGGGAAGTACCTGTGTCGCATAAACAGGGAGCCGGACGCCCGGTGTCACCACTGCGTCGACTGCCGGGAGGACACGGTGCGGCATACGCTGGCAGAGTGTGCCGCTTGGGAGGAGCCGCGCCGTGCCCTCATCTCAGAAGTAGGCAGTGACCTGTCGCTGCCGGCCGTAGTCGAGTCTATGGTCGGCAGCGAGGAGGCCTGGGACGCGGTGGTAACCTTCTGCGAAACAGTCGTGTCGCAGAAGGAGGCTGCGGAGAGGGAGAGGGAGATTTCTTCCCCACACCCGATCCGCAGCAGACGCACCGGGCGTCGGCGGAGGGCGGATAACGCCCTCTTCCGGCCCCCCTAATTGGGTCCAGGGGCGACGGACTTGGGGACGTCCGTCGCCCCCCACACATCTGGACCCGAGGTGGCGGCGCGAAGTGTTCCACGCGCGCCCCTCTCAGACGTCGCGCGGGGGGAGTCTAACACCTCACTCCTCCCGCCGACCCGAGATTGAGGCCTGCAGAGGCGGGCCGGCACTAGCCGGGGGTCGCGGTAGTATCTTAAGTTCCCGCGGCCCCCCGGCGTAGGTGTGAGATGGAACACCGGGGTGGTTTTTAGTCAGTAAGAGTCTGACAGATCCCTCCGCCCCCCCAGGGTGGGGGACATCCATGAGGATTTTCCACCCCGGAAAAAAAAAAAAAAAAAAAAAAAAAAAAAAAAAGTTAGGTTGGGGGGGGGGGGGTGCGTCAGAATTCCTCCACGTGTGTCCAATGGTTGCTGGTCCCTCTCGATACGTCTGGAGGGAAGAGCAGCTGCTGGGCCGGTGCACCCTGGGCGCGGCAGTATCCTTCCTCGAGGAATGAGAAGAAATTCTTATTCCTCGGGGAATGGTACTGTCGTGGCTAATATTCTGGGCGGGGTTATTTCGTCGTGTGCAGTGCGATGGCTCGCGGGGCGGGCTCATCGGGCGGTGCGTGGTTGGTGGTTCGCTCCTCGAAGTTCTCGGGGGGTGGATCGGGGTTGGGGTTCCTCCTTCGTCTTGGATCGCGGCGTTCGTTGCGCTCTGGTACGCGTCTGGCCATCAGACGTGATTGTGAGCGTGACGAATGGCCGTGGTCCGGGATGAGGGAGGGGCCCCGGCCCTGACTCGCTCCCCGAGGGCTTCGAGGAGTGAATCGCTAATCGCGTACCGTCCGGTGGGTCCGCTCCGCGGGCCGTCGCGCGGCACACGGCGAAATACTGGCCGCGGTCTCGCCGCGGTGGTCGGACCGGACCTCCCGCTTCCCGGCGTATTTGCGCCATGCTGGGTGGCGAGGAGGCCTGGTCAGCGGTAGCCTCCTTCTGCGGGTGCGTGCTCTCGCAGAGGGGGGAGGCGGGGCGGGCGCGGGAGGACGACCTCTCGCTGCGCCGCTCCGCAGCCGGAGAGGGGGGAGAAGGCTTCGTGCCCTCCCTCCTCTAGGTGGTGACGGGCGGGCGACAGGCACGGGGGTGCCTGCGCCCGTATTGCACTCCGTCACCTCCGCCTGCCGTTCCTGGCCCCCCTCCCCTACCCGTGCCGTGAGGGTGGGAGGGGTCCGCCTTGCATTCGTCGGCGGGGGACTGGTAGCAAAGGCTATGCCAGTTTCCCAGTTCCCCTCCACTATGACGAAGCGGGAATGCCGCTGGGTCGTTTTAGTGGGTATACCGGGTTCGCCCGGGGAGTCCCACATACCCCTCCCGTCCCCCGACGGAAGGGTATGCGTAACGCATTTTTTCCCAGCGTCAAAAAAAAAAAAAAAAAAAAAAAAAAAAAAAAAGGTTAGGTTGGGGGGACTACTTGGAGGGCCGAGAGGTCCTCCTCGTAGACAGAGCAGGTGCGGTGAGGCGGTACGCCTCTGAGTCCGGTGTTCCACAGGGATCGGTGCTTGGCCCCCCCTTGTGGAACATCGGTTTCGACTGGCTGTTGCGGGGAGCCCTCCTCCAGGGCACGAGTGTCATCTGTTACGCGGATGACACTCTGCTCACTGCACGGGGGCGGAGCTTCGGAGAAGCGGCCATTTTGGCCTCGGCTGGCGGATCCTTGGTGGCAGAGAGGATTCGCTGCCTGGGATTGAGGGTGGCGCTGCACAAAACGGAGGCCGTGTTCTTTCGCGGTCCCCGGCAGCGCTGCCCTGCCGACGCCCACATCGTCGTGGAGGGCGTCCGTATAGGGGTCCAGCCCCAGATGAAATATCTGGGGCTGGTGCTGGACGACAGGTGGCGCTTCGGCCCACATTTCAGCGGGCTGTCGACGCGCCTGTTGAAGGCCGCGGACGCCCTCTCATGGCTCCTCCCAAACCTGGGGGGGCCCAAGGCAAAGTGCCGGCGCCTCTATGCCGGCATTTTGCGGAGCATGGCCCTGTACGGGGCTCCCATCTGGGCGGACTCCCTCCATAGGAGGGAGAATGCGACCGCCATCCGCAGGCCCCAGCGGGCCATTGCACAGCGGGTGGCGAGAGCGTACCGCTCAGTGGGATTTTCGGCGGCGTGCGCTCTGGCCGGCACCCCTCCATGGGAATTGGAGGCGTGGGTGCTCGCTGCGCCGCTCCGCAGACGGAGAAGGGGGAGAAGGCGTCGTGCCCTCCCTCCTCTAGGTGACGGGCGGGCGACAGGCACGGGGGTGCCTGCGCCCGCATTGCACCCGTCACCTCCGTCAGTCATTCCCGCCCCCCCACGCCCGTGAGGGTGTGAGGGGACCGCCTTGATATCGTCGGCGGGGGTCTGGAAGTAAAGGCTGTGCCGGTTTCCCAGTCCCCCCGCCACTATGACGAAGCGGGAATGCCGCTGGGTCGTTTTAGTGGGTATACCGGGTTCGCCCGGGGAGTCCCACATACCCCTCCCGTCCCCCGATGGGAGGGTATGCGTAATGCATTTTTTCCCAGCGACAAAAAAAAAAAAAAAAAAAAAAAAAGGTTAGGTTGGGGGGGGGTGCGTCAGAATTCCTCCACGTGTGTCCAATGGTTGCTGGTCCCTCTCGATACGTCTGGAGGGAAGAGCAGCTGCTGGGCCGGTGCACCCTGGGCGCGGCAGTATCCTTCCTCGAGGAATGAGAAGAAATTCTTATTCCTCGGGGAATGGTACTGTCGTGGCTAATATTCTGGGCGGGGTTATTTCGTCGTGTGCAGTGCGATGGCTCGCGGGGCGGGCTCATCGGGCGGTGCGTGGTTGGTGGTTCGCTCCTCGAAGTTCTCGGGGGGTGGATCGGGGTTGGGGTTCCTCCTTCATCTTGGATCGCGGCGTTCGTTGCGCTCTGATACGCGTCTGCCTATCAGACGTGATTATGAGCGTGACGAATGGCCGTGGTCCGGGATGAGGGAGGGGCCCTGGCCCTGACTCGCTCCCCGAGGGCTTCGAGGAGTGAATTACTAGTCGCGTACCGTCCGGTGGGTCCGCTCCGTGGGCCGTCGCGCGGCACACGGCGAAATACTGGCCGCGGTCTCGCCGCGGTGGTAGGACCGGACCTCCCGCTTCCCGGCGTATTTGCGCCATGCTGGGTTGCGAGGAGGCCTGGTCAGCGGTAGCCTCCCTCTGCGGGTGCGTGCGCTCGCAGAGGGGGGAGGCGGGGCGGGCGCGGGAGGACGACCTCTCGCTGCGCCGCTCCGCAGCCGGAGAGGGGGGAGAAGGCTTCGTGCCCTCCCTCCTCTAGGTGGTGACGGGCGGGTGACAAGCACGGGGGTGCCTGCGCCTGTATTGCACACCGTCACCTCCGCCTGCCGTTCCTGGCCCCCCTCCCCTACCCGTGCCGTGAGGGTGGGAGGGGTCCGCCTTGCATTCGTCGGCGGGGGACTGGTAGCAAAGGCTATGCCAGTTTCCCAGTTCCCCTCCACTATGACGAAGCGGGAATGCCGCTGGGTCGTTCTGCTCGATGAGGTCGGTAAGCTGTTCGAGGGGATTGTCGCCGGGAGGCTGGAGAGCCACCTGCGGGGGGTAGGGCCGGATCTGTCGGACGCCCAATACGGTTTCCGTCGTGGGCGTTCGACGATCGACGCGCTGGCCCTACTCAAGGGCCAGGTGAAGGAGGCGGTGGAGGCGGGGGACGGAGTGCTGGCGGTGTCATTCGACATTGCCAACGCCTTCAACTCCGTCCCCCACTCGACGATATTGGAGGCACTCCGGTATCACGGAGTGCCCCAATACCTGAGGAGCCTGCTGGCGGACTACTTGGAGGGCCGAGAGGTCCTCCTCGTAGACAAAGCAGGTTCGGTGAGGCGGTACGCTGCTGAGTCCGGTGTTCCACAGGGGTCGGTGCTTGGCCCTCCCTTGTGGAACATCGGATTCGATTGGCTGTTGCGGGGAGCCCTCCTCCAGGGCACGAGTGTCATCTGTTACGCGGATGACACTCTGCTCACTGCACGGGGGAGGAGCTTCGGAGAAGCGGCCATTTTGGCCTCGGCTGGCGGATCCTTGGTGGCAGAGAGGATCCGCCGCCTGGGATTGAGGGTGGCGCTGCACAAAACGGAGGCCGTGTTCTTTCGCGGTCCCCGGCAGCGCTGCCCTGCCGACGCCCACATCGTCGTGGAGGGCGTCCGTATAGGGGTCCAGCCCCAGATGAAATATCTGGGGCTGGTGCTGGACGACAGGTGGCGCTTCGGCCCGCATTTCAGCGGGCTGTCGACGCGCCTGTTGAAGGCCGCGGACGCCCTCTCATGGCTCCTCCCAAACCTGGGGGGGCCCAAGACAAAGTGCCGGCGCCTCTATGCCGGCATTTTGCGGAGCATGGCCCTTTACGGGGCCCCCATCTGGGCGGACTCCCTCCATAGGAGGGAGAATGCGACCGCCATCCGCAGGCCCCAACGGGCCATTGCACAGCGGGTGGCGAGAGCGTACCGCTCAGTGGGTTTCTCGGCGGCGTGCGCTCTGGCCGGCACCCCTCCATGGGAATTGGAGGCGTGGGTGCTCGCCAGAGTGTACGAGTGGACGGCCCGCCGAAGGGCGCTTGGTGAGCGCCCCATGGGCGAAGAGCGGGAGGCGGTGCGGCGAGAGGCGAAAGACGCCATCGTCCTCCATTGGACGGAGGACCTCGCCAGCGCCGCCTTTGGCCGCCGGACGTTGGACGCGCTCGGGCCGGTCCTGCAGGGCTGGCTCGAGCGGCCCCACGGTTTCCTCTCTTTCCGTCTGGTGCAGGTGTTGTCCGGGCATGGCTGCTTCGGATCGCACCTGCACCGGATCGGGAGGGAGGAAACCCCGGCGTGCCACGAATGCGGCGCGGCGGAGGACACGGCGCAGCACACCCTCGAGGGGTGCCCGGCGTGGTCCGAGCGGCGCTGCGGCCTCACCGCGGTGGTCGGACCGGACCTCTCGCTTCCCGGCGTGGTTGACGCTATGCTGGGGAGCGAGGAGGCCTGGTCAGCAGTAGCCTCCTTCTGCGAGGACGTACTCTCGCAGAAGGAGGAGGCGGAGCGGGCGCGGGAGGACGACCCTCTCGCTGCGCCGCTCCGCAGACGGAGAAGGGGGAGAAGGCGTCGTGCCCTCCCTCCTCTAGGTGACGGGCGGGCGACAGGCACGGGGGTGCCTGCGCCCGCATTGCACCCGTCACCTCCGTCAGTCATTCCCGCCCCCCCACGCCCGTGAGGGTGTGAGGGGACCGCCTTGATATCGTCGGCGGGGGACTGGTTGTAAAGGCTGTGCCGGTTTCCCAGTCCCCCCGCCACTATGACGAAGCGGGAATGCCGCTGGGTCGTTTTAGTGGGTATACCGGGTTCGCCCGGGGAGTCCCACATACCCCTCCCGTCCCCCGACGGGAGGGTATGCGTAACGCATTTTTTCCCAGCGACAAAAAAAAAAAAAAAAAAAAAAAAAAAGGTTAGGTTAGGTTAGGTTAGGTTAGGTTAGGTTAGGTTAGGTTTTTTTTTTTTTTTTTTTTTTTTTTTTTTTGTTTTGGCAGGAGTGGGAAATCCCCACGGACACCTCGACTACCTCACAGGCTGTGAGATAGTCGAGGTAGTGCCGGACTCGAACCGGCTAAAACCACACTCCTGCCCCACCAGTGTTCCTCTAACATGGTTAGAGCCCTTCGTTTTCAGAGTTTTGCCTTGTTTTCGGTGAAGTTTAGAAGGCCGAGTAGACCACGCTCTGTTTGGTTATGATTTGACTTTTAAATTTAAAACTATTTATATTTCCATTTTTATATAACTGTAGGTACTGTTCTTAAATTTAATTTTTATATTGTATACTATTCTTGTTACTATATGTTTATATTCTTTGATATTATCTATAACTTTATATACTACATTCTAATAAAATATCTATGTTCTTAAAATATTAATTGCGATTATCTATATATTTACATCAATGTCTTACCCTAACGCTTATAACAGTGTACTATTTCTACTTTTAATTTATAATGGTTCTTATTTTTTCCTTTTAAATGCTAGTTGTTTTATATATTTGATATCTTTCCCTTATATTTAATATACAGATTAATATCAAATGTTTTAAACCTAACTTATTAATTTTTATGTCTAATAATTTTATTTTAAAACTTGAATAACACACTTTTTTAATACTAAATTTTAACAAATAACGATACTTAGAATCAGGTTCGACACAACTTGTCGACCCAACTAGGGCTAACTTCAAGTCTCGCATAACCTGGGCCAGTTTCTCATGAAACTGACTCAGTTTAAAGTTTTTACTTTTGCGAACCCCAGTGGTTCGCTTGATTGGTCTACGTTGTGTCGAAGTGGTGGCTCTCTTTGTATGCTTTGAAGTGGGCGCATCGCCATCTTTAGCAATAAGCTATTGACGCTCTGGCAAATGCGTCCCACTTCTTGCGTATCGGGCAGTCATTGCTAAACGCATTGTGCTGTTGCTCCCCCAGCTTGGCTCTGGTGCAGTTTAAACACACCGCTTTTTCGCCAACTAGTTTATCAGGGCAGTCCACCCTAACGTGTGGACCGCCGCAGTGGCTGCATAGGTCGGCTGGCTCTGTACAATGACGTTTGCCGTGGCCGTATGCAAGACATCGGGTGCACTGCACCAGAGGCGTCTGGTCCTCGACGCGCACTCTCTGGAGATCAATTCTGACCTTGCCTCCTTCGAGTGCACGTCTCCAGATCGTGGGGGAGACACTCAACACAATGCTACTTGTGAACGGGTTTCTCGTCTTTCTCCTAAACCTCACCGACACTCTCTGATCCCTGTCGCCGAGGTCGTGAAAAATCTCCCGGTTCTGGTTCTTGAGGGCAGTCAGTACGTCATCGTCGCTGTGCACCGACAACACATCCCTAAGAACCAGAAGTGGGTCCCGGTTTGTCACTTCCTCGACGACAAGGTTCCCTCCGGCCGCTTCCAATCGCTCCTTAATTTTTCTCCTTTCTTCTTTAGTTGCACACCCCATTATTATTTTCCTGTCTTTCCCTTTCCGAACTTTCTCGACCCGCACCCAGCCCTCCTTTGCGTCCACCACTTTCCTTATCCTCTCCAGTACTTCGTCCCCCGTATCCATAACCTCCGTCGAGGAGACAACCACGGAGTGTAGTGTCGTTCGCTCCAGGGTTGGTGCCCCAGTGTGGCTCTTGATCACGGACGCAACACTCGCGTAGGTCTTCTCCCCAGAACATTCCTTGCTGGCCAGACTGGCTCGCAGTTTGACCAATTCGTCAGAGTTTTGCCGTATTAAGGTCATGTGTTCCTTCATTGTCTCGGCGAGCTCAGTCTGGCCAGCAAGACTATCAGGATTGGAGTGGGGAACACAGTCAGTGGTGGGCACGATTTCTTGCACGGGTGCAGGCGCGGGAGGAGCTCTGTCTTCTTCCGACTCCTTCACCAACTCATAGAGCCGGTTTATGGCCTCGAGCACCGCAGCCTTTATATCCGTCCTGAGGTTGCGCGAGTTGCCCAAGTTAAGCTTAGCCTTATTCAGGCAAGCTCGCGCCTCCGCAGTGCGACTGCGGTACCCGGCCTCCGGCTTCTTGAGCGGTGTTGCGGCACTCACAGAAGTTCGGCGCGTCGCCGACGACGTGGCAGGGCCCTCCTGACGCGTGGACGGAGTGTCGTCTCCAAAGGAGATTCTCCTTCTCGCGTCAGAAGGTCCCGCCTTCTCCGATGATCGCGGCGAACTTCCGGAGCCCATTGTCCTCAAGGTAGCGGAAGGGATGCGAAACATATTCGGATTTGTAGCAATAGCTATACGAATGGACCCCTGTAAAGAGGGGGTCAATAAAACCAATATTCACTACAGAGAAGAAATAAAATTATTAGAGGACACCGGATAGTTCTGTGTCCCTGTAAAGAGGGGAACACATAAATAAATAAACAATAAAATCAAATAAATAAAGAAAATAGTCAAATAATTAATTATAGTCGTTCACTAGAACGACTGTCACAACAATATTTATTAGTCAAATTACTTAAAAATAAAATTTCTCCACTCCGAAAAAAGAGTAAAACGACCAGAGCAAAATAAAATTTTTGAGAATTTTTCGGTTAGGTTAGGTTAGGTTAGGTTAGGTTAGGTTAGGTTAGGTTAGGTTAGGTTAGGTTAGGTTAGGTTAGGTTAGGTTAGGTTAGGTTAGGTTAGGTTAGGTTAGGTTGGGGTGCGTCAGAATTCCTCCACGTGTGTCCAATGGTTGCTGGTCCCTCTCGATACGTCTGGAGGGAAGAGCAGCTGCTGGGCCGGTGCACCCTGGGCGCGGCAGTATCCTTCCTCGAGGAATGTGAAGAAATTCTTATTCCTCGGGGAATGGTACTGTCGTGGCTAATATTCTGGGCGGGGTAATTTCGTCGTGTGCGGTGCGATGGCTCGCGGGGTGGGCTCATCGGGCGGTGCGTGGTTGGTGGTTCGCTCCTCGAAGTTCTCGGGGAGTGGATCGGGGTTTGGGTTCCTCCTTCATCTTGGATCGCGGCATTCGTTGCGCTCTGATACGCGTCTGGCCATCAGACGTGATTGTGAGCGTGACGAATGGCCGTGGTCCGGGATGGGGGAGGGGCCCCGGCCCTGATTCGCTCCCCGAGGGCTTCGAGGAGTGGGTCACTAATCGCGTACCGTCCGGTGGGTCCGCTCCGTGGGCCGTCGCGCGGCACACGGCGAAATACTGGCCGCGGTCTCGCCGCGGTGGTCGGACCGGACCTCCCGCTTCCCGGCGTGTTTGCACCATGCTGGGTGGCGAGGAGGCCTGGTCAGCGGTAGCCTCCTTCTGCGGGTGCGTGCTCTCGCAGAGGGGGGAGGCGGGGCGGGCGCGGGAGGACGACCTCTCGCTGCGCCGCTCCGCAGCCGGAGAGGGGGGAGAAGGCTTCGTGCCCTCCCTCCTCTAGGTGGTGACGGGCGGGCGACAGGCACGGGGGTGCCTGCGCCTGTATTGCACTCCGTCACCTCCGCCTGCCGTTCCTGGCCCCCCTCCCCTACCCGTGCCGTGAGGGTGGGAGGGGTCCGCCTTGCATTCGTCGGCGGGGGACTGGTAGCAAAGGCTCTGCCAGTTTCCCAGTTCCCCTCCACTATGACGAAGCGGGAATGCCGCTGGGTCGTTTTAGTGGGTATACCGGGTTCGCCCGGGGAGTCCC